>CM051239.1:240262118-243029618 GCA_027917425.1 Gastrophryne carolinensis | reverse complement strand
CCAACTCCAGGGTGTGATTCATCCAATTTTTGGGCTCCTGAGGCCAACCCCAGGGTCTCTTTAAAGTAATGTTTGGGCTCCTGCTGCTGCTGCCAACTCCAGGGTGTGATTCATCCAATTTTTGGGCTCCTGAGGCCAACCCCAGGGTCTCTTTAAAGTAATATTTGGGCTCCTGCTGCTGCTGCTGCTGCTGCCAACTTCTGCCAACTCCAGGGTGTGATTCATCCAATGTTTGGGCTCCTGAAGCCAACCCCAGTGTCTCTTTAAAGTAATGTTTGGGCTCCTGCTCCTGCTGCTGCTGCTGCTGCTGCCAACTCCAGGGTGTGATTCATCCAATTTTTGGGCTCCTGAGGCCAACCCCAGGGTCTCTTTAAAGTAATGTTTGGGCTCCTGCTGCTGCTGCTGCCGCCAACTCCAGGGTGTGATTCATCCAATTTTTGGGCTCCTGAGGCCAACCCCAGGGTCTCTTTAAAGTAATATTTGGGCTCCTGCTGCTGCTGCCGCTGCCAATTTCTGCCAACTCCAGGGTGTGATTCATCCAATTTTTGGGCTCCTGAAGCCAATCCCAGTGTCTCTTTAAAGTAATGTTTGGGCTCCTGCTGCTGCTGCCAACTCCAGGGTGTGATTCATCCAATTTTTGGGCTCCTGAGGCCAACCCCAGGGTCTCTTTAAAGTAATATTTGGGCTCCTGCTGCTGCTGCTGCTGCTGCCAACTTCTGCCAACTCCAGGGTGTGATTCATCCAATTTTTGGGCTCCTGAAGCCAACCCCAGGGTCTGTTTAAAGTAATGTTTGGGCTCCTGCTGCTGCTTGCAACTCCAGGGTGTGATTCATCCAATTTTTGGGCTCCTGAGGCCAACCCCAGGGTCTCTTTAAAGTAATATTTGGGCTCCTGCTGCTGCCAACTCCAGGGTGTGATTCATCCAATTTTTGGGCTCCTGAGGCCAACCCCAGGGTCTCTTTAAAGTAATATTTGGGCTCCTGCTGCTGCTGCTGCTGCTGCCAACTTCTGCCAACTCCAGGGTGTGATTCATCCAATTTTTGGGCTCCTGAAGCCAACCCCAGTGTCTCTTTAAAGTAATGTTTGGGCTCCTGCTGCTGCTGCTGCTGCTGCTGCCGCCAACTCCAGGGTGTGATTCATCCAATTTTTGGGCTCCTGAGGCCAACCCCAGGGTCTCTTTAAAGTAATATTTGGGCTCCTGCTGCTGCTGCTGCTGCTGCCAACTTCTGCCAACTCCAGGGTGTGATTCATCCAATTTTTGGGCTCCTGAAGCCAACCCCAGGGTCTGTTTAAAGTAATGTTTGGGCTCCTGCTGCTGCTTGCAACTCCAGGGTGTGATTCATCCAATTTTTGGGCTCCTGAGGCCAACCCCAGGGTCTCTTTAAAGTAATATTTGGGCTCCTGCTGCTGCCAACTCCAGGGTGTGATTCATCCAATTTTTGGGCTCCTGAGGCCAACCCCAGGGTCTCTTTAAAGTAATATTTGGGCTCCTGCTGCTGCTGCTGCCAACTTCTGCCAACTCCAGGGTGTGATTCATCCAATTTTTGGGCTCCTGAAGCCAACCCCAGAGTCTCTTTAAAGTAATGTTTGGGCTCCTGCCGCTGCTGCTGCTGCTGCTGCCGCCAACTCCAGGGTGTGATTCATCCAATTTTTGGGCTCCTGAGGCCAACCCCAGGGTCTCTTTAAAGTAATATTTGGGCTCCTGCTGCTGCCAACTCCAGGGTGTGATTCATCCAATTTTTGGGCTCCTGAGGCCAACCCCAGGGTCTCTTTAAAGTAATGTTTGGGCTCCTGCTGCTGCTGCCAACTCCAGGGTGTGATTCATCCAATTTTTGGGCTCCTGAGGCCAATCCCAGGGTCTCTTTAAAGTAATATTTGGGCTCCTGCTGCTGCCAACTCCAGGGTGTGATTCATCCAATTTTTGGGCTCCTGAGGCCAACCCCAGGGTCTCTTTAAAGTAATGTTTGGGCTCCTGCTGCTGCTGCCAACTCCAGGGTGTGATTCATCCAATTTTTGGGCTCCTGAAGCCAACCCCAGGGTCTCTTTAAAGTAATATTTGGGCTGCTGCCAACTCCTGCCAACTCCAGGGTGTGATTCATCCAATTTTTGGGCTCCTGAAGCCAACCCCAGGGTCTCTTTAAAGTAATATTTGGGCTCCTGCTGCTGCTGCTGCCAACTCCAGGGTGTGATTCATCCAATTATTGGGCTCCTGAAGCCAACCCCAGGGTCTCTTTAAAGTAATGTTTGGGCTCCTGCTGCTGCTGCCAACTCCAGGGTGTGATTCATCCAATTTTTGGGCTCCTGCTGCTGCCAACTCCAGTGTCTCTTTAAAGCAATGTTTGGGCTCCTGCCCCTCATAGTGATGCCACTTCAACTCTCTGCAATTGTGCCGCTCTGCGATTCTATTAGCGATGCCTCTGATCTGCATGTGATATTTATTCAAAGTATTATTTAACTAACCCAGCACGCATCCTGTGCGTGTTACAGCAAGGCAGAATGGTTTACAGCCCTATTGAGGCTCTAGGAGGCTCAGAAATAGCCGTTTTTAATAGCGATTCGTCGCGAATTTATTCGGGTCGAAACGATTTTTGTCGGAAAATTCGGCGAATCAGTCGAATCGAATTTTTCAAAAGTTCGCTCATCTCTAGACCTGGCTATTAGCTGGACCAGGATTTTTTTTTCTTTTACAAGCAAATTGAAGTGAGGTTCACCATTTAGGGTGGGGCTTGATTTGGCGAATAGGTAAAGTGGTCTTTTGGACTGTTAACCAGTTTACCCGGTAATTGTAACATATTTCTCCTTACATACTATCATTTTGGTGTCATTTAGGAGCATACATAAATTAACCTTTGAAATGTAGATTACTTGTTGGAGACAGTAATTTAGAATTTTTGCTCAATCATTTAAGGCTAGACAGTGATCTAGAAGTTCAAACTTCTTCGCAGTTCACAATAAAAGGAAGGCCACAACAGTTAAGCTGTCTGGACAGCTAAGCAGTTGAGCAGCGCCGAAGAAATATGAGTGCACTGCTGGCTACATCCCTCACTCACCTCCTAGCAACCCAGTGCCCCTGCCGCCCATTCAGAAAGGCTAGGCATATGCATGGATAGAGGCAAGCCCTGATTTAGCCACAACGCAGAGACACGGCGAGGGCTCCAGGACAGGTGAGTGAAACAGGGATTCTGGGGGGTTTTACACAGTGGGACATCTAAATTCGGGATCTCCCAAGGAGTAGAACTCGGATGGCCCTGGAGTCTAAAAGACTGGTCCTGAAGACATTAAGTTCCAGGGAAAGTGCTTTCGCGCCAGCTAGCATTCAGCCTGCTTTATATTGCTAAATAACTACCTGTGAACTCTCTCACATGTGCAGGGCCTACCCAGCAGCAGATGATGATGAATCATTCATGCATGTTTCTATTTGGGGGTTCCTTCAGAAGTCAATTCCTTTTGAGAACCCTAGAAAATGAGTCTGCAGAAGGAAGCGAGTTCTATAGAGTTTATCTTGTAATACAATGGCAGCACATGGGGAAAGCAGAAAGCAGGCTAATTTAACTGTTTGCTTAGAATATAATTTCAATTATATACTCCTTCCAGTTAAACATATCTACCACTGATGTCGCTCTAAAATTGCTTTGATAATTAATATTTATAAAAGTTGACCACAAAAAGTGCTATAAAAAGCACATAGGTTAAGATTAATATAACAGTGCCATAACACACATTACTATATCCAGCATGCAATATACAACACATTGGAACCTCTCTGTTGGAATATCCGAGCGGTGCTCACTGACCCTTTGTCTTATTTGTCTCATAGTCTTCCCTACATAGCCTTTACCACAAGGACACTTTAACAGGTAAATTACACCAGAGCTTGCGCAATTGGCGAAAGCTCTAATGGAGTAAGTTACTCCATTAGAGCTTTCGCCAATTGCGCAAGCTCGGATATTAGAAATAGCAGGATAGACTCACCAATTGCCAGGCACTTCCTCGAAGAACTACATCACATGACGCAATTACGTTGTACTGTTATAGAAGTAGTCAGCCACTCTTTAAGGGGTGGCAACTTTGACCAAAAATTATTGAAGCGTGAATTATATTGGATTCACCAGTTACAAACAAAGAGCCCTTTGGGGCTCAATGAGGAGATCGACTACTCCCCTTACTTTTGACTCCAGCATACTTTAGCTCTCCTCTAGTCTTTTACATAGGGATCTAATGCTTAGCTATTTTCTTATGACTCACTAGTGCCTATCTTAAAAGGTGATTGTAGTAAAATATTCAGCCCACTCTCTGTTCACCCATAGGGTCCCTGTTTTTCCTTCTTGGATCACTGTGCTATTATATGCTGGCTTGGTTTCACCTTATTTATGGTGTAACCAGCCTTTTTTGTAGTCCAGTCTCTAATTTGCACTTCAACACGTTTTTATTTTTCCACCAGATTTATGCATGTCGCTCGCTATAGATACTAATTGCTGCCAACATTATCCTCCAAGGTCAACTTCTCCATGGTACAATGAATTATATGGCTCTGCACATCCAGCTTATGCGCCCTGCTTCATCTTTTTGACAGCGCTGAAACTTCAGTATATCAATATGCTGCCTTCGCTAGCCACGCCCCGTGGGGCTGTCTCCTGGACTCATCATGTGCCAGCACTACTCTATGTCCGCCCATAACCTGTGTGGAATTTCAAGCATGCGCACTGCGCCATTAACCACTATCGGCCATTTTTGAAACTCCCTTGTCCTTCATAAATGTGAGTTCAGATTTCTCTTCCCTATTGGCGGTTGCGGCACCGGGGCCCGCCCCCTGCGCTAGTCTCTGATTGGTTCCTTTTGAGAACCATTCAGTCACTGGCCGGGACGGACTCCTGGCGCCACCGATGACGCGGTCACTGTGCACCGCTGTGTGCGTCCCTCACCACGCCATCGAGTACCTTGGAGGGTATTTAAACATGTGGCTCTTTGTAAACTGGTACCGCTTCCCTCTTGACAAAGGCCTGACAGCCGAAACGTTGAGGGTTTCTTCTTGTCCATCTGTGCTGCCTGTAAGATTCTTTATTATCTATTGCTTTTTTTAACTGATTATTGCTGTGTTTTGCTGTTTTGAGGAGTTTGGGGTTTGTGGGGAGTTTGTACGCTCCCTTTATACTCCGCACTAGTCTGTCAAATCACTTCATCCATGTGCTGTTTATCATGTGATTTTGCTCCTCTTGTTCATACTTAATGCATCTGTGTGTATGTGTACACATACTGTTTATAATCTTATGCAGCTGCGTCACCTAGCGGTCAATAACTAGGGCTGCAGCCCTTTTTGTGCATTACCAAGCCTGATTTGTGGGCTTTATCGCATTGTATATATGTACAGCACTCCATTGTTTTGTCTTATGAATAAACTCTGCACTCCCTTTTTTGCAACGCACATTGTGGTTGTTCGACCTCTTATTATTTTCTTTATGTACAGTTTCTTCCCTGTATGGTAGTATGCAAGTTTAAGAGAACTGAACACCTGCCATCTAGTTTCTATTTTTGCTTCCATTTTACTAATCAGTAGCGTTTAGGTGTGCTTCAACATACGTGATTTTTTAATTGGACTGCCCTTCAGCCAGGATTACATTTCATTGTCTCACACCCAGGTCAGGTGTCTTTGTTGTTCAGTTGACCTCTGCCAAATGGTTGTACATGTGATGGAAAATTGCAAGTGCTGGTTTCATCAGATCATGCTGATACATGAAATATTTTGTATTATTCCACATTTTCTATAATGTATATTTCCAGTAGATTCTTGGATTGTGTTACCCCAGAGGATAAATGTGGATAATCCAGTGTTTATTTATTTTTTGCACAATGGACTTTTGAATATTGTTGCCTGGCACAGCTGAAAAAGAAAGGTAGCGGACATTTTTGAGCTTCCTCTTTCAGCATCTCAGCCATGCTGCTGCCTGGGTTCAACTGACATAACTGACAATGCACAATGCACAGAAACAGGAAGCCCAGCAGCACTTCCTGTGTGCAGGTGGCCTGCAAATGCATAAGACACCATTTTGTTTCTAAAATTAGCTACAGCAGGAGTTAGAAAATTATTTTTTATGTGCAGCAATCTAAATTGCCCTGGGGGAAGCATATGAGCACTGTTCGTTGTGTTGGTCTGGTTTAAGTAATTTGTGATTGTTGGTCTGCTTTAAATGCTAATTGAAATCACAATCTGTGTTTTTAATGTGCAAAACAGTATTTTTGGCATATACTAAGGGTACCAACCATTTTTTTTTCAAGGACCATTTTCCATGTTATTAACTCAAGTACCACCTTAGTGGTATGCATAAATTGACAACATCTTAAAATGTGTTAACTGTGTTAATCATACCCAGGAACCTGAAGTGAGAGGGAAGCATTAAAGCAGGCCCAAGGAAAATGCAGCAAAGGATGCTCTTTTTTATACAACTGAAAATGTACAGCCTGTCTGAGAATATTCTCATGCAATTCTTTTCCGCAGTAATAACCTCAGTCCTATGTGGATTCTTCACATTCTGGTATGGGGGCACATCTACAAAGAATAAACTGGACAGAGTAACCAAAATAGCGATAAAGATCATTGGCTCATCACTGGTCCCAATAAAAAAAACAAACCTTCTATGATAGTGGGGTGACATCCAGAACTATGAAGATCATTGCTGATCACTCTCACCCAGCCCATCCAATCTTTCAACTCCTCTCCTCTGGTCAACGCTACCATGTCTCATCACTCATCAGATAAAATTCTTCTTCCCTATGGCCACACAGCTAGTAAACTATTAGGCATAATATGATACCATTTCTCCAATGATGATTCATTCACTTGTCTATGTAAATAAAGTTTGATGTCTATTGTATATTGTGTATTAGGTAAGGCTTTTGTATATGGCCAAAAAGATGTCCTTGTGATATGTAATGTACTCACTTGGCAAATAAAGATGATCACAGATTAAAATACTCAAAACTGCTACTTAAGTATATAACTACACAGCATTTTACAAAAAGTGTTATTACTTTTTCGAGCAGTTGTGTATTTATTAAGAAAATCAGGCTTGTAAGGTATAGATGGCAACAAATTAGGTTGGGGTGCAGATCAGTCTGCAGCCTCACTGCGTATCACCAGATAGGGTCTTGATAGGCTCTTAATGGGGTCTTGAGTAGTGTTGAGCAAACCCATAGAAGTTCAGAAACAGTAAGTTTGGACAAAAGTTTGGTTCAGTTACTTGAACTTGCCCCAAACCCAAACCCCATTGAAGCCAATAAGGACCCAAACTTGGGGGTCCAAAATGGTTGATAAATGGGGATAGTAAGGGGTAGAAAACTGAAAATTGGGGGTAACACCAGGGCAATTGCACTGTACAAAATGAGGTAGGGACAATCCTAATATTATCTATACATTATTACAAAACAATAACAACCCCCTTAACTCTATAACAGGCTGTGTGGCAGAATCCCCCAATCATCCCATAGCAGACTGTGTGACAGAACCCCATCATACCATAGCAGGCTGTGTGAAACAATCCCCCATCACCCTCATAGCAGACTGTGTGACAACCCCCCATCATCCCATAGCAGGCTGTGTGGCAGAGCCCCCCATCACCCATAGCAGACTGTGTGAAAGAACACCTCAATCCCCTCATAACAGACATTAGCCTCGATTCAGTGAGACAAAAAAAACTTCCGTTTTAGTTCCGATCTGTTTTTTTTTTTGTGAAATGTTTCCGTTCTCGTATGAGCGTACGAGCGATTCAATGCATGCATTGAAAACCTTCTGTAAAGTTTACGTCCGTTCGTACGGCAGATTACGAATTACGAGGATGTCATTTTCCATCCAGACTTTTCCCTATCATTTTCACATGTTACAACGTAGGCTTTCATTTTTGCCCTTTTCCCATCGTATCATCCAACGAATCCTTTACGTTTCCCGTTCGATTCTGTTTCCCTTTTTCAATAAATATTCGTCCAGACGGAAATCCTTACGATCTTGCGCCTGCGCACTACAAACTTAACTCATTAAAGTGCTCGCCTACATATTTGCCACCCTCACTTCTACTACAATGTTTAGCTAAATCACTTAGCACTGTCCTCCATCTTCCCTTTTTGACCCTTAAAGCTCACCCAAACCACTTAGCACTATCCTCCATCTTCCCTTTAGGACCCTTAAAGCTCACCCAAACCACTTCTTGGTTAGGTTCTTCTTCCATTTTAGCCCCCTAAAACTTACCCAAATCACTTCTCGGTCATGTGAATATTCATCTTTAAATATTTCTGGGCCCATTAGTTTTGTGTTAATGTATTTCGTAAATGAAATGACAATGTACATTTTTTTTTATTCCATCATAAAATATAAAATTGTTAAAAATTTTGAAAATTTTTTTAACAACTATAAAAAACAAAATACATAGCAATGGCAGGCCACTGAACATTATTCTTCATCTGTGGTCCCCAACAAGTTGCGCAGCTCCTGCATATCGCCCACCAACTGAAGGACCCTGACACTTAGTTGTGCCACTCTGGCACGTGTGGTCCCTGTTAAAAAACGTAAATTAAAATATTGGTATAACCTTGTTGGGGTCATGCTACAGTGCCCCCCCACACCCCGTATGGTCCAAACACCTAAATCTGGACTTCAAAAGCCAGAGGGCCCTCGCCACCACGGGCCAGGTTTTCCATAGTGCCCGATTAGAGAACCCCTGGCCCGCATTCTGCAGGCAAAGAACGGGCATCAGGAGCAAGGGCGAGTGGCACATCTTGCAGTTCCTGCAACCAAATATAAAATAATTACACAAAGCAAAGGTAACCAACTAAAACAAGAACTCCTACCACAAATTAAGATTCAAGTTCAACAATCCAAATATAATTCACAAAGGACATAAGTCTAAAAAAATATAGCAATTATATGGATGTGTGGAATAATAAATGTTTACATGCTAAGGACTAATTAAGGTCAGCATTAAAATGCTTCTATAAGGCATACATGAAATGTATTGATTCAGGTATGCATTGCTATACAATTTATGGCCTCGGCCATGCTGATACATGCAATGCCTTGGTGCTAAAGGCACGCAGACTCCTCCACATAGCCGCAAAACATGTTCAACAATAGCAATCCGAGCCCTCAAAGGTCTCGTAAGTGGATCGGAAATGAAATGGATTTATAGGGTGGTGATCCGTCGGAAATCAGCTCTCTGAATCAGACGGAAGCTCTCTGAATCAACGGAAGTTTTCTGAACGAACGGAAACGAACGGATTTTGTTTGGAAAATGATCCGAACTAACGGAAATGTTCCGATTTGCTTCCGATCATCGGAAGCGCATTCCAGAACGTTCGTGTGAGTAGAAAATGGACGAAAAAAAGCAAAAAAATGACAAACACCCACCAAAACTTTCACAGACAGCTACGGAAGTCCGGACGAATGTGTCTCTGAATCGAGGCTATTGTGACAGAATTCCCCCATCACAGATTGTGTGACAGATTCCCCCATCACCCCATAGCAGGCTGTGTGACAGAACCCCCAACACACCTCATAGCAGACTGTGTGACAAAATCCCACCCATCACCTCATAACAGACATAGCAGACTGTGTGACAGAATCCCCCCAACACCGCATAGCAGGCTGTGTTACAGAACCCCCATCATACCATAGCAGACTGTGTGACAGAACCCCCATCACCCCCATCACCCCATAACAGACTGTGACAGAACTCTCCCATCATCCCATAGTGGACTGTGTGACATAGCCCCCATCACCCCCTAGTAGACTGTGTGAGAGAGCCCCTCATCAAACAACAGCAGACTGTGTGACAGAGCCCCCCATCACCCCATAGCAGGCTGTGTGGTATCACAGCCGTGCTTACTAGTCTCAAGCTGGGCACTGTAGTCCCCACCAGCTTGCGGCTCTCCTCCGTGCCTATGTCAAACCTGCTCTCCTTCCTGATGGTTAGGGAGGGATCTAGGTGATGCAGGGATGAGCTTGGCTGCCTGCTGGCCAACCTAATTGGTTGAGGGGAGGGCTTAAGCAGCCAATCAACCAGCTTTAATGTTGAGGCCCGAATGCCGAACCAGAACATTGACTTCTGGTTGACTTTGTGGTTCGGGTTCACCCAACACTAGTCTTGAGTACTAACAGTGGTACACATACCACTGGTCGGAAAAAACTGGCATAGACTAAATAATATATTTATTCTAGTAGTGGGGATACTATAAAAAATAAGCAAGGCATAGATATAGAATGTGTTTCTTCACCACAGAGATTCCTTGCATATCTAATACTGAAATCTTAATATTTATTTTTAAACTTTGCCTGTCATTAAAATGGAGAAGTAAATTTGTCTTCTCAATGACAATGCATCTTGATGTCACAATTTACATTTTGCTCCAGGTGTTGCTGGTTTTGATTTGGGAAACTGAGAAGCCTTTGGGAGGAGATCTTTGCCATCGATAAAATATCAAGTGCTGCTGAAAATATATTTCTGCAATCAAAAACACATCCTGATTTGAGGTTGCATAAATGAAAGTGGCATGAAATGTGCCTGAAGTTTCTTTGATCAAATGCAGATGTATTCTTTTACCTTTGTAGACATTGTTGGAAAACTTAGGAAATGCTTTCAGAAGATTAGACTTTGTTACTTAGCTATGCAGTCATCTGCCGTGTGTATTTCAGTAAAACTTTCGTACTTTTTATTAATTCTCACTGACATCTATTTTAAAACATGTAGAAAGATTACAATAATTCAATTTCACATATCATAGAGAACTCCAGCCTAGAAGATTAGGCAAGAACTGAACGCTGGTGCTGCTCAGATGAAAATTTAAATTACTACCCCTATTCTTTGATTTATTGATTTAATGTTCCTGTGGCAGTTATTATCTCCTTAAAGCTGAGTTCACCAGGTTTTTAAAGAAAGTTAGTTCCACCTGTTTATGTTCCATTAGTGGGAATAAGTCACTTTTCAGCTTTTCCTTTTGAGCACCATGTTTAGTTGCTTTGTAGCTATTTATAAAATATGTATCCCCTCCATGCCTTCTCACTTTTATTGAATAAACTTCTTCATAATTTTATTGAATGTAAAATTCATTACTCAAGCCCAAAGCACGGATTTCAAAGAATCAAAATCACAGAGGGTAAGTATTTTGTTGATGATGGGTGAGGAAGTGCTAGGATAAAGTGGCAAGGTAAAAAGGTAGCTTTAACCTCACATCTGAATATGAGAGTGAAGCAGAAAAGAGATGTGTTTTGGATCAGCCCAATGGCCCCTTCACACCTTCAAAAGTGTGTCCTGGTGAAGTAAAAATGCTCAGCATGAAAGAATTTTGCCCATCGAAAGCAATGGTCTGTTTCACATCTATGGACTGCTTTTTGCTCCCTTTGAAAAACACCCCAAAGTGTGTGAGTACTATAAGATTGGCAGTGCAGGTAAGGGACAGGTACTGGATTCTATTGTAGTACAGGTAAAAACTCATAGCTGCCTCCTGTCCATTGATGGCAGTCTCTGCTGTATTCTGTTGGTCTTCGGGTTATCAGACATCCATTTCTCTTCCCTGTCATGGAGTCCCACCCTGCCTCTTCATCTTTGGCTTGCTGAAGGACCTGCTGTAGCTGCCCGCTGCTACCTCCTACAGAAGGAAGGTGTATGAAGCAAAGCTAAGGAAGTAGCAGCAGCAGGCCCTGTAGCACGGCCTTCTCCAGAGAGAACATTGAGGCTCATCTATCACTTACTGTGGTCCACCTCAACACACAATTTTTTACACATTTTACAGTGTATTGTGCTGCTTTGGGCTGCACTGTCTTGAATGCAGTCCAGGTCTATTGGGAGATATGCAAGGGCTCAAATACATTTCATCTTTTATTTTTTTCTTTTGGAAGATAGGAAAGATATTTGGTCATCTAACCCACTATGGGGGTTTGGTGGTGGGGGGGGTAGACAGTGTATGTGGCAAAGAACTTCCCTTCTTCGCTGCTCATCATCCACCAGTCCTGTTGTAGGCCGGACATTTTTTTAATTAACTACCTTTGTTAGGTGAAAAACAATAGTAGCCTACAGTGCATTAAGTGTAGTCCCAGATAGCAAAAACTATGCTTTTGTACAGGGGTAATTCAATGGTTGAATAGTAACATGTGCACGAAGGAGAGATCACTCACACAGCGTAGCCAGCTGTGGGTCAACAGTAAGCTAATTAGATATTAAATGGAGGTGTGTGGCTGCTATACAATGTTACTCAGCAGGGAATTTTAAACAGGAGCCATGCTCCTGTCAGTTACACACGTTTTAAAACTTTCAGTCCAAGTTCTATTACAAAGAACTGATTTCTACTATGACTATAAGTAAAAGGAAATGTTTACCACTGTGGAAAATCTTTGGTCTTGTATTTTGTGCTGATGGGAAAATGGTTTCCTGCATCCTTTGGATACATTTTAATGGGAGCTGCCATTAAAGAATGTATTAGAAGGGGTCCCTACATTAACTCCTTGCAAGTGCAAGTTTGTGCATGGTATGTGCACACCTACCCGCTTAACCCCATTGATCACCAGCTGAGATGGGGATGAGTAGAATGTGGTTGCTGGTTACAGGTTATAAATGGGGAAGGATTCACTGTGGAGGTATTCATATTCACAATATCGACCAAGTTTACAAAAAGGGACATATTTTAAATAGAACAAACTTGAGTTTAAGTTAGGTCCTAGTAGCCCTGAAGATTTTTACAAATTGACTTCTCTTCTAAATACTGTAAGTTGCTCTAGTAATTACTTAATCACCTTTGATCAAGTACAGTACATGCGCAGCTACACAATTTTCTTAACATAGATTAGCCATTAAGTCACAGTGTTAATTTCTTTTTAATGGGTAAATCACATAACCACATCACGATTCACCAACTGCCAGGGCTGGCTGTTACTTTGTATTGTTGAACATTATAAAATGTTAAGGTTAAGTATATGTGCTAACCTAGTCATCAGCATCAATTGAGATTCATTGGTCTAGTTTCTTGAATTAGTTCACAAGTTAGAGCTGTGCCCGAAGCATACTCATTAATACCGACAAAAAAAAGTCCACCAATTCATCTGAGAACTTTTCTTCTTTGGGCTAATTCATGATATTAATAAGAATGGAGAAAACTAAAAAGAAGATGTGAAGATAAATGTACAATGACCTTGTTAATTTTCAAGTAATGTATATTATTGGGTAACTTTTTGTGTAGGTAACCAGTAACTGATATAATATAATGATAAATGTAAAATAATGATTATCCAGTATGAGATTAAATGTCAACACAGACTGAACTTTCTTCATTACAGTGTGTAGAAAGCTAATGGAAAAAGAGGGACATAACATACCCTTAGATTTGAAGGGTAAGTCTACTTGTTTTGAAAGTGTATATCTTTGTGCCAAAAGGGTGTGCTCAATATGCTGAGCTGATCTAGTATTTTTCTTCCTATGTTACAAAATGTATTTTCTTTGGAAGCAATTTCCACTATCTGCAATCTGTTGCCATTAGGTAATATACACTAAGTCATTATACCAAGAAGAGAGAAGTGAGCCCTGTAAACACATGCCACTGCTGCCATGGTCACTACTGCCATGGCCACTACTGGAGTAAGGGAGCTACACATACCCAGCAGTAGTGTTCTGGACTCACCACTTTTTTCCTGGTGTACAGACTTGGTGTACCTTGCCAATGGCAACAGATTGCAGATAGTGAAACATAAAGTTTACATAAAACACACATTTTCTAACACAAGAAAAACATTAAAAAAACTTGATCAGCTCAGGACATTTGGTGCACAAAAATATACACTTTCGAAAATTCCCTTGAAGGAAACACATATAGATTAGCCCCTTCAGATGCAGCTCAATGGCATGTCCTAAAATAATTAAAAAAATAATTTATTAACAGAATATTGACTAAATTACAAACAGATGGTTATTAGGTTCCTATTAATAGACATGAGTAAAGTAAAGATCTATTTCTGGCCTTGGTAATTCATAGTAATATTTGCCATTAGAAACCTAATTTGATTGATACTTATTATTTACATTTTTCATGCTTTTGTGGCCAATGTAGAGAAATTAAATGAGATTTGAAAAATTTTACAAATTAAAATGGTAGTGGTTGAGGCATTTGTGATTGTGTTACATCTAACTATTGGCATCTGGCACATTTACTACAACCCTACACATATGGGGTTGTCTGAGTCTGCCCGTGAATGCTCGTTTTTTTCGGGAACTGATCTCAGAAACCGGGAAATTGTGAAACACTGATAATTCGCAGCCGCATTCCGAGAAAAAGTTGTTCATGCATCAGCAGGCGTATTTGCTTTGTGTGTGCATGTGGTTTAGCTGAGCATTTACGTAATTTGCAGCTTAAGTAGTCTCGGGAGCCAAGTTTTTACCTATTTTTGGTCGTAACTTGCTGTGGAGCCCATTGTTCTCGGTGTGCCATGTCCTTCGGTGGCTCTTCGGTGGCTCTCCGGCATATACCTTTTTGTTTTTTTCCCAGCTATTTTAAGGTGCTTCCCACTGTCCCCTGCCACTGTAGAAGTCTGCAGTCTGGATGTCCTTGCACATACTTACCTAATACTTAACTAATCTCCCCTTCTGTCATTTAGGTCATTCCATGTAGTCTGCATGTTCTTGCACATACTTACCTTCTTCCCCCTACTGGCATTTATGGAAATCCCATGTAGTCTGCACGTCCTTGCACATGCTTACCTTCAACCCCCTGCTGGCATCTAGGGCATCCTTTATAGTCTGCATTTCCCTGCACATACTTACCTTTGTACCTTGGTTGCCAGGTCATCTGCTTCTACCCACTATTACTCACCTCCTACTTCGGCCAACTTCTGTTTTGGTGTTCTGTTTACACTGCTGTTCGGTTTGCATCTGCTTTATATAGTTGCCACCATGCAGCATATAACTTTAACACTCTTGTTTTATTACTTTTTATTACCTTTTCTTTACTATTTTTTAAATGTATTTACATAAAAAAAATACAATTATTTTAAAATTTTTGTTGGAGCCAAAGCGAAGAAAATATACATTACCACTTGTTTGTCCAATTGAAGAAAATATACATTACCACTTGTTTGTCCACATATGTGCCTCTGTGCATATTTTTACTTACCCAAACTGGTTAACACATAAATTTAGGGGGCCATCCCTTCTTCAGGGCCTGTATAGGGAAAGGACCTGAGTTAGAATTTATGGGCATGTGTTGTTTGTGTAATGCTTGGGTATTGTTTTACTTCACTGGCTTGACACACACCTGAGTTTTGCGCCGTTACCACCTCGGGTATTGGCTTATCGGAGTGTGCAGCAGCTGTGGGCGACTCCAAGCCCAACACACCCTCCTCTTCAGTGGGCTCTGTGGCTGGTGGCGGTGTTGAATCTGAGGAGGAAGAGGACTTTGGCAGGGCTTAGGGCTGCCACCTTAACTCACACGCTGTCTTCTAGGGTCCACTGGTTGGACCCCTCACCTCTGGGTAGGTTCGATCCGCAGCCAGAACTTCCCAGCTACAAAAGAAAATGTAATTTTGTAAGAAATGGCACTCATAACCCTGATAGCTCACCTAATCTGTTGTACATCCACTTACCTGGGAAGTTCTGGCTATAGTACATCCCTGCCAGGGGCCACTTTTGCTGTTTGAGGTCGTACCAGTGCTGCATTATTTGGTTGAAGGTGTAAGGCGACATCCCCTCACTCACATGTGTAGCCACTTTCTCACATGTGTAGCCACTTCCTCTGCCAACATCCTCTTTTGTGTTTTGGGCTTGTAGTCGTACCTTTGTTAACTTATGTTCTCTGTTAGGGCCTCCTTTAGCTCCACATGCACGTCCCTGCTCCATTAAGTAATTTTCTTGTACAGTGCAAGTACCCAAGCCTAGTATATGCTAATGTATGCCAATGCCACCTAATACAGCTCTCCTATACCATAATAGTAGCAGATTGCAAGTGCAGATGCACTTAGGCCAAAAGACGCGCTTAACTCTCCACTTCGCTACTACTGGCGATAGGGCTCACTGACCTCGGCCAGCAACAAGGTGAAGCCAGCTCTCCTATCCTACAGAAGTATCGGATTGCAAGCGCAGATGCACTTAGGCCATAAAGCATGCTTAACTCTCCACTCCACTCCTACTGTCGGATAGGGCTTGCTGACCCTGGACAGCAACAAGACGAATCCAGCTCTCCCATCCCACAGTAGTAATGGATTGCATAGAAATGTCAAACATAAATCGCTTAGGCACCCCTGTGTCATATCCAAACATGCCAGAGTGGTCTATGTGACAGTGGCAGCAAAGTACTGTGGCCCTGTAACATTGGAAGGCCAGGCCTCTGCCATTCCTGTGACACAATGTGCCTTTACTTGTATTTCGTGGCCACTGTCACCAGGAGTGTAATGCGGCACACATGCGTAGGCGAATGGCATGAAAGTATGACTTACCATCATAATTTTCTCCTGCTGCTCATGGGTAAACATGGTGGGTGCTATGTTGGACCTTTGAATGTCGTCTGTATGACGCATCCCTGCGCCGAGGTGCACAAGCACCAACTACGCCCATGTAGCCTATAGGTTGCTTTTGCCTTTTATGACCTGTTAAATAAACCAAATTGTTTCCACCACAATTCCCCACTCAATTATATATAAAAAACACAGCTGGGGTTCAGATTTTGTTGCCACTGCTGACTTAGAAGCTCACAAGCCCACACCATAAGGACCACCACAGCCCCCAGAGCCAGGAACATAGGCTTGGCCGAGAAACTGGCATCACCCAACCCAGCTACCACAGCCACAGGCACCGCCATTCTTCCAGCAGGCACTCCCCTTCTGAAACGCACTCAGGTCACAAGCAGCAGTGTAAGGTATCAGCAAGGAGTCCCAAAATCAGGGCTTTTGGGGGTCCTGGGGCTCCTGGCACAGCCCACCATGGATTAACCAGCGGTCAGGATACCGGAGAACTATACGGACCCCAGTGCGGGCCCCACTGTGAAGTACAGAATGAAAGAGTGCCAGCCATGGAGTGGTGGCCTTAAAATCATCGATCCTTTATTTGAAGCACTTAAAAGTCCATCACAGCATGGTAAATTGTAAAAAGCATACAACGAGCAGGGCCCACGTCGACGCGTTTCGAGCACCAGCTCTTAATCATGACAATGGGGCAACTTAAAAAAACGTCATTTATACACATGTTAATCACTGTTAATTACACAACACATTTCAATTGAGACAAAGACCCGGCATTATAAAAAGAGAGGGAAAGGCCGAGAAGTGATGAAGGAATGGCGTACCTGTATATATGTAGTCAGGGCTAAAATATGAAAGCTCCGTTCCTAAGTGTCCAGCTCCATAACGCGCACATCTCGGCTCCCTGCACACCATGGAAGATTCACTTCCGTATTGTGATGCGAGAGGGGAGCCCTCCTCCAATCAGCTCGCACGAGTGACGTGTCAAGACATCATTGGTGGCGGTGTGAACGTGTCATAGGACTGGAATGGAGCAGCCTGCATAGTGGACGCCATTAAGGGCACATTGAATACAATGGGAAACACATCTAAAGCTAGGGCAAAACTGTCTCCGTGCTCAGCGCCATTAAGGGCAGCTGTGCAGGGTAAAAGCGAAAAGGTTATTAATCACTAAAATCTGGATGTTAATAAGTAAATCTATTTGCATAAACACGCCAATCAAAGCGTTATGTCCTATGTTATAAATTATCACATTCTCTTGTTAAAATATCAGTCTACTTCCCTAAATCATTATGTCACCGGTCTTTGTCCTAAACCAAGGCACTATTAACAGCAACATTCAGCATATATATTGAATATACAACAGTGTCTAACTCTAATATATAACTTCAGCTCTAAATTAATTAAATACAGACAGTAAGCATTCATTACAATGTATATATTATTAATAATACAATTATATCCTAAGACATTAGTAAAACATTTATATATAGCTGATCCCTATTTATACTAAAATACTTAATTTATATTTATATAAGTGAAAGGATCATAAAGAATAAAAAGAGGAGGGAGGGAAAAGACAGCAGAAAAAGCCAGGAAAAAGACAGGAAAAAGAGGGACAGATAAGAGGGACAGGGGGGAAAGGGAGGGGCCACATTATAAACAATACACTAAACCCCCCACTACTCTCCTTATTTTAGGAACAGATCTACATCCCATCGTGAATTCATTCCCTTGGGAATACGAGATCCCAATTTAAAAATCCAAGAAACTTCACGTTGAAGAAGCCTGTCCAATAAGTCTCCACCCCTAGGTCCCAATCTTACCTTCTCTATAGGCATGCATACAAATTGAGACAAATCTCCATTGTGGAGTCCCTAAAATGTTTGCCTACATTAGAGGTGCATGTCAAGCGGTCAGGGGACGATGAGTATATATGTTCTGCTATGCGTTTCTTCAAGGGTCGTGTAGTACAACCCACGTATTGAATATTACAACTGGAACAAGTGATCAAATTGATCACATTCGATGAATTACAATTCATTAGCTGTTTAATCTCAAACTTCAGGTGGGTTATAGTGGACTCAAAGGATGTGCCCACTTGCATATACTTACACACACCACATCTACTAGTCCCACACCTATATGATCCTTGATGATTTAGCCAAGTAGTCTTACCCTTCGGGCCTTTCATAAATAGGCTTGGAGATAACTTCCGTCCGTCCCAACGTTGGAGGTCTATGGCTCACCACTCTAACCCCATCCTTTAAGATCTCTTTTAATTGGGGATCACAGTTGAGAAGTGGCAGATGTTTATTAACTATTGTCTTTATCTGACTAAATTCTTCGCTATACGACATGACTAATGTCACATTATTGGACCGAGTGCCCAAATAATTATCTCTGCTGGGCCCCTTATTACTCCCTCTCATTTGGGGGACATTCATCTTATAATAAGACGTTTTCCTAAGCATTGTGCCTCGATCTCTTGCGCTGGCGATATCCCTCGCACGTGTCAGTAGATCAGGAGAATACCCTCTTTCTGACAGTCTATCAGAGATATGATTGAGTTCCTCTTCAAAGGCTAGCTGTTCCGAGCAGTTCCTTCGAGCTCGGACCATTTCCCCCACAGGGATAGATCTAATAGTGTGTGTGGGGGGGGGGGTGGCAACTTTCTGCTCTGAGGGTCATATTCCCCGCAGTCTCTTTGAAGTACACAGCGGAGCCCCATGCAGAGCCAATGTGAGAGGCATAGGCCACAGCCAGGCCTGCTCCAGTAGCCTGTAGTCCATCCATTCTGGGTCTGGGAGCGGGCATGAGGTTGTGAAGGTGGTGTTGAAGGTGGAAACTCAGCAACAGACAGGCTGAGGTGTATGTGGTGAACAACTAGAGGGCTACTTGTACAGGAAACATTAGACAACTCACTAAAGCAACCCCTTCCTTTGTTTGAATCCAGCTGCAAACTGCTTGGATTGGTGACTTGTTTGGCAGCCAACACTCATACCGGCTGGCCAGTCTTAATATTAGGGGCAGAGGGGGCAATTTTGCCCTCCAATATACTTTGTAAACGTTTACTGCACATCAATGAATTGCTCCACGTCGGGGCTGATCAGCATAACCAACCGATTGATAATGTGTGAGGTCCAAATGAATATACACAGCTAGTATAGCAACAAATGTCCTTGCTGGGAAACCATCCACAACACTGGAAACAGATGCAACAGTCCCGCAGACACGCTCAAAGCAGATGGGACGAATCACCCTGCCAGCATGAGCAGCTCACAGACAGGGGCACAGAAATCTCACCACCCTTTGTGACCTCTAGCGTCCATGTGTCCTGTCGGCGATGTAAACAAAGCATAAAGGCGCGCTCCACGCCAGAGCCGTAGCAGCCATGAGGCGAATGAGGCACTGGCCTCGGGCGCAGCCAGGGCTGGATTAAAGGAGGGGCGCAAGGGGCTCCAGTGTTCCCTTTAACCCTTTTGTTGCCAAGCACGTAACACCTACGTGCTGGCTTGGCTGGGCCTTAAGTGCCAAGCACGTAGGTGTTACGTGCTTGACTTTGATCGCTTCTAGTTTAAAAAATAAAAATAAAAAATACTCACCTGACCCCTTGTTGGATCCGGCCGGGTCTCCTCTTTAATTTGGTGCCATCCGATCCCCCGTGGGGGGTCGGATGGCTCCAGGAGAGCCCCCGGAATAGGCCGCCCCCCCCCCCCGCTTCTGCAGCAGCAGCTGCTAACTGTAAAAAAAAAAAAAAAATAAAAATGACATTCACTTACCTCCATGTGCGCTGGCTCCCGCTGTCCCTCCTCTTCACCTGGGGGGCCTCCGATCCCCCCCCAGGACTTACCGATCTTCAGGAGGGAGCCTGGGAGGCTCTCTCCTCTCTTCTTCAAGATGGCGACCGCCATCTTGCCTCTAAGCCCCGCCCCCTTGGGGGCGGGGCTTATGACGTCATCCCGGTCCCGATCACCGGCTTCAGCTTTCTCAGCTTCTCAGATGCCGGTGATCGGTGCCCTGGAAGGAGGTGACAGGAGATCCTCTGATCTCCTGCCTTCTCCTTCTCTGGATGCCGATCACAGGCATCTGTCAGCTGAGCGGCGAGGGACAAGAGCTTGCAATCGAAGGTAAGTACAGTAAAAAAAAATTATTTTTTTTTTAATAAAATACTTTTTTTTATTGTGTGGTGTTTTTTTTTTTACAGTTAACCCTTTGTGAGCTGGTAAGGGGTCCATGAGACCCCTTATACCAGTTCACATGGCTGGGGGGGTGGCATTGCCATTAACCCCCGCACCCCCATTACCTGCCTCCCCAAAGGCCAGGGGGGGGCAGAAGAGCCCGGGCCCACATAGGCTATGTGGGCTCGTAGGCTGCAGGGTGGGGGGGCCACCAAAGCTGGCCCCCCCACTCTGTGCCTACAAGCCCCCATAGCTGGTCCCGGGCTGGTTACTTTGGGTAAGGGGGACCCCACGTCATTTTTTTTTTTGGATTTTTAAGGGTTTTTAACCCTTAAAAATCCAAAAAAAAATGGGGTCCCCCTCCCCGGGAAGGGGGACCCTATGTCATTTTTTTTTTTAATTAACCATTTGTCATCCAGCAGCTATAAAAGACTTCTGGGCAGGAAAGGGTGTCTACCTATACATATGTGGTATCGCTGTAAGCGGGAGAAATTGGGGTTTCTCACGCAATAAGATTTTATTGACAAACTTACATTTTTTATTACAAAAAAACTCTACAAATTGTAAAAAAATATATTTTTTTTATTTTTTTTCACACATTTCACCCAAAAATGTTGAGAATACACCTAAAAAACACAAACAAGACATTTCATGTTAAAGCCCAGACTCTGTTGAAAAAAACAATATATAATTTTCCTGGGAAATCCCTGGAAATCCCTTCGAAAATGACAGTTGAACATGTGTAGCGCAAAACAGTCAAACTCAGTCTGGCAACAGGGAGTGGCAAATGCTGCAGGTAGGCTGGCAGCGAAAGGGTTAAGGTGCGCGCCTGAGCAGCCGCTGCTGAGAGGAGCTGATCAATTCTACAGGTCGGAAGTCATTATAGTAAATGTACTACAGCTCGCTCCTCCGGCCAGCAGGGGTCGCTGGTGTATTTCCTGCTGCTGCTCTAACTTCTCCTCTGTGGCCAGCATAGGAAGTGCAGGGAATCCAGATCCTTGTGTGTGAATAGCGACCTGCCCCAGCGCTCCTGTGAGCCATGGTGAGACATGGCTGCTCTCTCACAGCACCATCTGCCAGGAGCTTCCCTGGATCTCCTCTAACAGGTGAGCAGTTGGCTGGGTCTTGTTGTTGGTCTGATCGAAACCAGTGCTGGGTTTTTAGAGAAGGGAGAATTGCTGTGGCCACTCTGGCACTGCCAAGACAGATAAGGGCATTCCTTCTGGCATCCCCCCCCCTCCCTGTACAGATAAGGGCATTCCTTCTGGCATCCCCCCCCCCTCCCAGGGTCACTGGCTGCTGAGCCACATGCAGCAACATGGAGGAGAGGGGTGATGAGCTCTGCATGAAGAAGGTTATGGCAAATGGTTGATTACCTCAGCCAAACTACACTTGTATATACCCCTCTCTAGTCCAGGCTTGGTCTCTGAGAAGGTGGACAGGAAACTGCAGCACACATTTTAGCAGTTAGTAGGTGTGTGTGCTCTGATATCCAGTCCCCCATCTTGGAGACCATTTACTAGATACGTATATGTGCAGGACTGTAAGCTGCATTATGGCATGCTTCACCCCCTGGGGTGCCCTAAAAATGTACCTTTCACCTAGTCCCATGGTGCATGTGCAGTCACTTCCAATCAGCACTGTATGCCATGTATAAGGCTTGATATACAGCTCTGTTTGGACAAAGTGTTGGCACAGTGACACTGGAGGTCCTGTGGTCTGTGGCCTATCTGAATGTCTGGGCAGGGGAGCACACCTCTGGTGCAAAACATGAAAGGTAAGTGTTTGCAGGGCAATACCGGGGAGGTTCACACGATGGGGTATTCCGAATGGGGATGCCTGAGGGTTACTTAAACATTTTTACAAAATGTTCGTTGTTCCTAGGGCAGGGGGGCATCTCTTGCCAGTGCCCCCTGCACATTAACCCCAGTGAACCCTCAAAATCTTTTCTTTCGCCTCAGTCCCTCATGAAATCGAGAAATGCGATTGGCCGTCATAGTCATCTGGTTGCTGATGGCCAGATACCCAAAAGAAGCCAGTGACTGTGGCGGCTAATAACAATGCTCGATTTTGCCAGGGGACCAATAACATGGTTGGTGGTCTTGAATGGAAATATCCACAGACCTCAGGCAAGCTAGCGAGTGTGGGTACAAAGCAACCCATAATCCTTGGCACCGCTCCTGCGCCAGCTCTAGAGTTTACCAGCCTATTATTGGAAGGCTGTATATATTGGAAACTGGGCTGTACACAGGCCATGCCAACCCGACAGCTGGAACCAGGAAGCGTAACTCCCGGTTTTACCAACCAAGGCTGCAGAAGACTGATAAGCGACACAGGTACAGCAATGAAATAAGTGGGTTGCTGTGTGCCCACTGGCACTAGCTGATCTGAGGTCTGAGGGAATGGTCCCCAAAACCGGACTGTTCCTTTAATAATCAATTTGGGGATCTGATCATTTTTTTGGTTAAATGGGGGCTTTGTGGTGATTTTGGTGATATTTTTCAATGATGGGATCAGTGGCTAATGCTGGGTGTTGTTGCTCTGCAGAAGAAGAGCACAGCTTATCCACTCATATTAGGGGGGGGGGGTTGTTTTTTAGTTTCTTTGTAGTGTCGACTTTGATAGTAAAGTGCTATGTATTTATATCTTACTTGCACTATGTATAACCCCCCCCCCCCACCACCACACTCAGCACCCTGTAAACTGGTCTCTGGTGGATGTATGTCACCCCCCCACCCCAAGTGCCCATTTACATTTACTCCTCCTTATTTCCATATTTCCCCTTTCTCTCCCCCTTCTCCTCATATCCACCTTTCTCTCCTGTATATCTCAATATCCCCCCATTCTCTGCTTCTTCTCCCCATTCCACCTTTCTCTCCTCTTTCTATTCAAATTCCCTCTTTCTCTCATCCTTCTCTCCATATCCCCTCTTTCTCTACCCCTTTTTTCCATATTCCCTCTTTGTCTCCTACTTTTTTCCACATTCCCCCTTGCTCTCCTACATATCTCCGTATTCCGTGTTTCTCTCTCCCATCTTCTCATATCCCCCTTTCCATATTCTGTCTTTCTCTCCTTCTCTCCATTTTCTCCTGTGTCTCCTCCTTTTCTCCATGTCCCCCCTTTCTCTCCCCCTTCTCTCACTTTCCCACTTTCTCTCCTCCTCTCAATATTCCCCCCTTCTCTCCTCATTCCCCCTGTATTCACCTTTCTCTCCATATTCCCTCTATATCTCCTCCTCTCCATATTCCCTCTATCTCTACTCCTTCTCTCCATATTCCCTCTCTGTCTTCCTTCTCTCCATGTTTCCTTTCTCTGCCTAGTCTCTCCATATTCCCTTTTCTCTCCTGTATATCTCCATAGCCCCCCTTTCTCTCCTCCTTCTCCCCATATCCGCCTTTGTCTCCTCTGTCTCCTCATATTCCCCCTTTCTTTCCTAAGTTTCTCCATATCCCCCTTTCTCTCCTCTCCTTATCCTCCCTTTCTCTTTTTCTTCTCATCATACCCCCCCCTTATTTCCCATCTCTCCATATCCCCCTATTCTAACCTCTTTCTATATTTCCTCTTTCTCTTCTTCATAACTCTTTATTCCCCCTTTTTCTCCCCTCTGGCTCTATATCACCCCACTCTCTCTTTTATGTCACCATAATCTCTTTTTTGTTGTTTTTGTCTTTGGTTGTGAGCTAAGACAGTTGGGGGCATAGGGGGCTTGTGATGGAGGGTGTGATGATGGGGGCCCCCCATAAAAGATGGGGGCCCCCAAGAAAGAACTGCTCCATACCATGAATGTCCTTAATCTGGGCCAGAACCCTGGGTTTTCCTTCCCTAGTCCTGCACTGTTCCAGGTGGAACCAGTACAACTGTTGGTACCAGCAAAAAAAAATCCCAATCAAGCATAGTGGTGAGGAGATGCTTGTATTTATATAAGTTTTGTGGACAGATTATCTTATGTTAATTTGTTGGTGTCAGTGTATATTTATACATATACAGCCTAATGAAAAAGTGGCCACCTTATTTAAAAAAATAAAAGTATACTCACCTTCTAGAGGGACGCACAGGAGGCGGCGGCGGACGCGCATGCGCCGCTGGAACGGGAAGAAGGTAGGATTGTGGGCTACCTGGGGGGTTTCACCCCGCGGGACATTCCGATTTCGGATGCCCCGCGGGGAGGGATCAAAACGGCCCGGGTGTTGGTCCGCTTTAATGTCTCTCAAAATAATCCAGTAAACAAGAAACAAAACAAAAAGAAAATATATATATATATATTTTTTTTTTTCTTTTTTTTTTTTTTTTTTTTTTGCGGGGGGGGGGGGGGCGATTCTCTGGCCTTGCCTCGGGCGCAAAAGAAGCTAGCTACAGCTCTGCTCCACGCGCATAAAGCATAATGATCCAGCGTGTACTGGTCTTATTTGCAATGTCCCAAGGAGCGTGAGGGTGCGTCTGGCAGTAAACAAAAGTCACCCGGCCAGGATATGGAAGCTGCATCAGGCGGGGAGCGTGGTCAAGGGCCCATCACCAACGAACGTTTCGCTCCGCTATTGGAGCTTCATCAGGGTGGGGAAGACCTGGCTGCAGTGGTTGTGGAGTAGCAGCGCCACCACCAACAGATGGTTGGGGCTCTGGTGGAGGCCAACCAGGTTGCTAACCTGCCATGCTGCACCATGCTTAGTGTCCCCAAGCTTTAGTTACACTGGACAGGCACTTTTTTTTTAATCAATTTTCTGTTGTCTTGCATCCACAGTTGTGCCATAACCCAATAACCTATTACAATTAACAAGTAATTGGAGAAATAAAGAAACCAAAAACCTGAACTTTGTTTGGATGTTATTTAATCCCACCAGGACAAGGCAAGAGATAGATTTAAAATGACATAAGTGCACAAAAACGAAATAAATCAAGAGAAAGAGGAGTCCATCAAATGCTGGTGAATGCTTTGGCCCACCCAGTTCTGGGTACCAGCATGCAGATGCCCAGGAATCTCTGGAGCAGAAGCAGGGGTTGTCTCCTCCAAATATGCTGCCACCCACTGGCTCAAGGCAAAATAATGAAGGAAGTATTTCTCCTGCAGGACAGCCATGCCTTTGAGAAATCTAGTTAGGGTGCAGCTCAAAGAATTGTGAGACTTGCCAACTGACAGTGTTCCTAGCCTCTGGAAGGAGCTATTCACTAAAAATTGGAGGCAGACAAACAATTTGGTCATACCTTCAATTGCATGCCCCTTTCTTGTGGCGGGGGCAAACCATGGCTGCAACTCTGAGTAAAGATTCTCAAGATAAACGTGGTTCAGTCAGTTCAGTTTGAACACATGCGATTGGTCATGTGATCGCTATCCAAGCGATGGCGGGTATGTCTAAGCACTGGAAGGTACATGCTTAACAGCCCTGCTGCTGCAGACACTCGTACTCTTCAGAAAACACGTCAAGAGGCTCCATCATAGGTGCGGAGGCTGTTGGCTATATTCACTAGCAAAAATAGGCTGTAAGTTTGAACTGACATCCTTATGGTTTTTTTAGGCCCAAAAACCCACAAATCAGGGATTATAATCATGCGCAAGCACGGGCTAAGCTTGTAAATCTACGGACGCACAAACGCCTTTTGTAAAAACATACCTTTCCACATCCCATGGTACATGCATGGGCTCTTGTCCAATCAGGGCCGCTTGCCTGGAAAATGACCAAGCAAAAAATCAAATAGAATATCTTGTATTATCTCTCTCTCCTTTCTCCTCTTCCTTCTTCTCTTCTCTCTTTTTCTCTTGCCCTCTCTCTTCCTCTCTTCTCTCTTTCACTCTTGCCCTCGCTCTTCCTCTCTTCTCTCTTTCACTCTTGCCCTCGCTCTTCTTCTCTTCTTTTGCCCTCTTTCTCTCTTCTCTCTCTCTTTCTCTCCTATTTCTTTCTCTCTCCTATCTATTTTTCCCTCTCTCTTTTTTCTCTCTCCCTCTCTCTCTTCTACCTCTTTCTCTCTCTCCCTCTTTCTTTCTCCCTCGCACTCTCTTTTCCTTTCTTTCTCTCTCGCCCTCTCTTCTCTATTTCTCTCTCACCCTCTCTCTTTCTCTCTTCGCTCTCTCTTCCTCTCTAACCCCTCTGTCTCTCTTCTCTCTCTCTCCTCTCTCTCTCTCCTATCTTTTTTCTCTCTCTTCTTTCTCTCTCCCTCTCTCTCTTCTCTCCCTCTCTGTCCCTCCATCTTTCTTTCTCGCCATCTCTTTCTCACTCTTTTCTCTCTTTCTCTTAACCAGCAGTGCTATACGCATAACCAACTGCGCAATACACATAGCAGACATACAATACACATAGTGAGACAGGCAATACACATAACCAACCACGTCCAATACATATACGCGCAATACACATACCAGACATGCAATACACATAGCGGGATGTGCAATACACATCATGTGGCACATAGCCTGCCAGGCGATACATATAAGCGGCATCTCGGCTATATATACCTACTAACTCTGCCCACCCACTTCCTTCCTACTCCCACTCACCTCACAAGGCAGCAGCAGGGGAAGTTCTCCACTGCACGGGACATAGTATCATCCCTGGTGATGGCACCCATCATTCTGGCACTTTTAAAACAACTACAGATCTCCAACACCACCATGTAAACTTTTTTGTGAAGCCACATTTGTTTAGCATTCCAAAAACTAATTGCATGACAAGTATCATTTCAATCAGTGTTCATATCTGAAGTTCGTGATATTGATCCTTTAAGTATAAATGGCAACAGTTTAAGTTGGGTATATAGTGTATTCTGTAACTCAGCTGAGTACTACCTGAAGTGATCTTGAGTATCACCAGGGAACCTGTACCACAGCTTGGGAACCCCTGGTCTATTCTATTGTAAGTTTATACTGAAGCCCTACTTGATTCTTTAAAGTGAATCTGTCATCAGGGAGAATTTTGGAGGACTCAGTAGGTAGGTTCCTATTTGACACAGTTGGATATTTTTCCAGAACGATTCAGACATTAATGCAAATTGACTTGGGTGGAATCTTATTTGAATATAATACAAGTGGTATAATTGAAAGCTTAAAGTGGACCAACACCCAGGGGTGATCGGCCCGGGAATCTATAAGATTCCTGGGCCAATCACCTCACTCACCGCGGGACATCCGAGATCGGGATGTCCTGCGGGGTGAAACCCCCCCAAAAAACCCCAAACTCCTTACCTGATCCGCCGCCACTTCCGTCTGTGAATGGCCGGCGCGGGCGCGCGCACGCCGAGAGTGACTCGCGGGAGGCGGCGGCGGACGCGCTGTCTTGGACGCCGCTGTCACCTGCTTGGACGTCGGCGGGGATTGGACGGCGCGGTCACGTGGGAGCGGGGAGAGGTGAGTTTTTGGGGGTTTCTGGGGGGTTTCAGAGAGCGGGACACACCCGATCGGGGTGTCCCGCCGGTGCCCCGCCGGAGTGGACCAAAACCCAGGATAGTCAAAATCCTGGGTGTTGGTCCACTTTAAGTGCCCTAGTGCCCCCTGGTATCTGATATCTCAAAATAGAATTGTTGGATGATCTTTAGCCACTATCTATGCCTGCAGTTTCCTGTGTGTGGGTGAGAAACACACTTGCATGCCTGTGTAGAACTGAATTTTTCTCACCAGCTGAAAGGAACAATCCAATTTAAATAACATGTGTGGGTCATTTGTCTTCTATTGAGATGTATGAGATAAAGCACTATTACTACTACCACCCTTCCATTTCCTCTCAATAAAAGTCAATGGGATGGCATGCCACAGTAATGCCATCATGGCTGCTTCCATGAACTACAAGAGTTTTGAAGACTCAATTGCCCCACTTTGCTTTCATTGCTTTCAGTGAAACTTGCACAAGCTCAGAAGCAGAGATGAGACAAGCAAGTAAAGAAAGACAGATAGAGGAGGGGGGTAGCTGTATACCCTGCAGACAATGTAAGTGATGTTGGAAGGGTGGGGTTCCAAGGTGGGCATGCATAAATTAAAGGAGGACTATCAAAAAAAAACCCAATGAAAAAATCCATATAAATATGCTGGATGGCAAGAAGTCCAGCATTAAGAAATATCCAGCCAGGCTTGTTTTTTTTTTAAATGGAAGAGAAATTAGGGGTCAGGTTCTGTCTCCCCTGGTACACTCAACCTGACACCCCTGGATTTTAATGCTACAAGGAGAGGAAACCACAATCTTGACAGTAATGTTATTCAGTTCAGGTGTATAACTCATCCCTCCTCTCATTAGCCGCTGTGTTAATATTGATTTCTAATATTACACAATTTCGCTACACCAATTTCGCTACACCTTTGTTACACCTCCTTTAACCCTTTCAGTGCCAAGCACGTAGATTCTACGTGCACGCTTCACTCCACTTAAGTGCCAAGCAGGTAGAATCTACGTGCTTGACTTTCCCCCCTGCTGCAGTAAAAGTAAAGTAACAAAAACACTCACCTGACCCCTCATTCGATCCGGCCGGGTCTCCTCTTCATCTGGGGGGCTTTGATCCCCCACCCAGGCCCTCCCGGGTGAAGGGGAGTGCCCGGAATAGCCACCCCCCCTCAGCAGCCGCCGGAAATACATGTAAAAAATAATAATAAAAATGACATTTACTTACCCCTGTGTCGATCGCTCCCGCCGGGTCTCCTCTTCACCAGGGGGCCTCCGATCACCAACCCCGGCTCTCCAGCTTCAGGAGCGCCGCCATCTTGCCGCTAAGCCTTGCCCCTTTGGGGGCAGGGCTTATGACGTCACTCCCGGGTGTCGTCCTGGCTCCAGGCTGTCATTTCTATCACTTGTCATCGCTGGCCATAGGAGGGGGAAGGCAGGTGATGATCTGATCGCCTGCCTCCCCCCTCTAATGGCCAGCAATGACACCATCTGTCATCGTATCAGCGAGGGACACAGGAGCTGAGGATCAGAGGTGAGTAAAGTAAAAAAAAAGTTTTTATTTTTTAATAAAGTCATTTTTTATTCTGTGTGTGTGTGTGTGTGTGTGTGTGTGTGTGTGTGTTTTTTTTTACTGTTAACCCTTTGTGAACTGGTAAGGGATCCATGAGATCCCTATACCAGTTCACAAGGCTGGGGGCTGGCAAGTCACCTGCGGCTAGTGGGTGACTTGCCATTAACCCCCGGCACCCCAAATTACCTGCCTCCCCAAAGGCCAGGGGGGTGAGAAGGGCCCAGGCCTCACAAAGGCTATGTGGGCTTGTAGCCTGTAGGGCCAGGGGCCGCCAAAGCTGGCTCCTGCACCCTGTTCTACAAGCCCCCATAGCTGGCCCTGGGCCGGTTATGTTGGGAAGGGGGGACCCTACGCCATTTTTTTGTGGGATTTTTAAGGGTTTTTAACCTGTTAACCCTTACATTTAAAACCCTTATGTTACCTGTCACCCAGCAGGTAAAAAAAGGCTTCCAGCAGCAGCAGGAGCACTGAAGCCAAAGTGATCAGCGTGGGACCCAGTGCCCGGGGATAGATGGGAGGTAAGTATTAAAAAAATATATATTTTTTTATTCTGTGTGTCAGTGTGTTTTTTTTACATTTAACCCTTTGTGAACTGGTAAGGGATCTATGAGACCCCTATACAAGTTCACAAGGCTCTGGGTCTGGCAAGTCACCTGCGGCTAGCGGGTGACTTGCCATTAACTCTGAGCCCCCATTACCTGCCTCCCAAAAGCCCAGGGGGGGCAGAAGAGCCCGTGGCCATAGGCTATGCCGGCTTGTAGCCTGCAGGGCCAGGGACCACCAAAGTTGGCCTCTACGCCCTGTTTTACAAGCCCCATAGCTGGTCCCAGGGCTGGTTATGCTGGGTAGGGGGGACCTCACAACATTTTTTGGGAGGAGGGATTTTTAGGGGTTTTTAACCATTAAAATTCCCCTCCAAAAAATGGGTCCCCCTCCCCCTGGAAGGGGGACCCCACAACAATTTTTTTAATTTAACCCTTTATAGTGTGGATAGTAGTTGTATTTTATTTGTAAATGTTATAAAGGGCTCTTTTCAGTTTGGGGGGTCTCCTGGACAGGAACAGGGGGGCTACCGATACATATGTGGTACCATTGTAATCAGCAAAAATGGGGCTTTCACATGCAATATCGTTTTCTTTAGTAAAATAAGTTGTTTATTTAAAATAAATAAGACAATTTAAAGAAATAATTTTTCGACTAAATAGTTTTTCGACTAAAAAAAATATATTGAATATTTAAAAAAACAGTAAAAAATATTACAAACAACACATTTCATGTTAAAGCCAAAACTCTGCCTCAAAAAAATATATAACATTTTCCTGGAAATTCCTGCAAAAATCACGGTTAAACATAGCACAATATGGTGAAAAATGACCTGTCAACAGAGGGTGACAAAATTTCAAGTAGGCTAGAAATTAAAAGGGTTAATAGTACCTATGCATGTTGGGTATTGTTCTGTTCAGGGGACCTTGCACTTTCAGACTTAGCTTGTTTTTCTTGTTTGCATATTGATATTTTAGGGAAAGGTGTTTTATAGTCTGCTTTTTTATATATTTTTTAGGGAAACCCTGTGCAACCATAGAATTCTTTGACGGATTACTTCCAGAAAGTTGAGCCCACTACAACAAGCTGGGTACGCTTAGAAAGCTTAACTTGTGTACTTTCAGGGAATATTTGGTTTATGGGGGATATTCCAAATGTAAAGGGTTGTTTTGGTTGAAAAATTGCAAGGTGCGCACTTTGTCAGCAGAGCTGAAATCTTCAATTAAAATTATTTTTACGCACATGCTTTACTTTGGGGTGTTTGCCAGCTCTTTCCTTGACAGGACCTATGCATGTTGGGTATTGTTCTGTTCGGGGGATGTTGCTTTTTCAGATTTAACTTGTTTTTTCTTGCTTGCATATTGGTTTTTAGGAAAATGTGGCTTTGATTCAGTTTTTTTATTCTTTTTTTAGGGAAACCCTGTGCAACCAAATAATTGAAGGATTACTTCCAGAAAACTGCACCCATGTCAACAAGCCTAGTACGCCTAGAAAGCTTGAGGTGTGTACTTCCAGAGAATATGTAGTTTGTTGGGGGTATTTCAAATGTAAAGGTTTGATTTTCTGGAAAAACTGCAAGGTGCGCAAAGCACGTAGCATAGTTGTATTTTATCTGAAAATCTGCTAAAGCACTGTTTCAGTTTGGGGGAGTCTCCTGGGCAGGAAAGGGTGTCTACCTATACATATGTGGTACCGCTGTAACTGGGAGAAATTGGGCTTTTACACGCAATAAGATATTATTGACAAACTTACATTTTGTATTACAACAAAACACTACAAATTGTAAAAAATGTATATATTTTTTATTTTTTTGCACATATTTTACCCAACAATTTTGAGAATAAACCTAAAAAATGACAAACAAGACATTTCATGTTAAAGCCCAGACTCTACTGAAAAAAACTATATATAATTTCCTTGGGAAATCCCTTCAAAAATCACAGTTGAACATTAGGAGCACAAAATAGTGCAAAATGGTCTGGCAACAAGGGTGACAAAATTTCCAGATAGGCTGGCAGCGAAAGGGTTAAAGCAGTCCTTCACCCTGAATAAGATATCATATATATATGTTTCCCACACCCTGTACATACAGATTATTCACATTAAAAATCATTCTACCTGCATCTACTGCATGTTATGAGCCTTTAAACATTCAAGATGGCGGATCATGGAACATCAGACAGCCTGCAAACAGGAAGTGCCCTCTGACTGTGCTGCTCTGCATTCTGGGATTGATGACCTTTTTCTGACCCCGGCTCTGCTCTGTCTGAGCAAAGCACAGCTATAACCCGCCACTCTGTGCTTTATCCCACTCTCCTCTCTGTTTTTTAAGGGTTTGGGCTTTTCAATAAATCATGGTGAAGGTCCGGTTTAAGTACAGGGGTTTGGTTACAGAAAATATGTCTATAAGACATGTAATAAAAAATGGGTGATTGTTTAAAAATTGAGTTCTTAAGTCTGTTAAATTGTAATAGTTAAACAATTTACCCAAGGTTTTTCTTATAATTTGTTCACGGCGGGTTTATTACTATTTAAAGATTTGTATGCATTGCCTGCCTTGCAATAGAATGAATAATCCACAAAACATATGGTGCGTGTAAACTGCAGGAGGTAACACACAGCCACACACAGTAGGTATTGTAGCTTGCACATCTTAATATAGCAGTAACACTTTGTGCACTTTCAGCTCCTTACCATTCCTACTGTTTAACACAGTTCAGCCATCTCTGTGGAGGATTACAGCCATATTTACAGTGCCGTGACAGTTCCCAAGATAAATTATGTAGCGGTTAAAGGGCAGGGAATACAAGCAGAGCTCTATGTTTTATGAGAAACACACTTGTAGCAGAATGCAGAGGAGAAAATGAATTGCTAAAGACCAGCAATCAAACATCTAGATTGAAGTTTATTCACTATGGGCAAGAAGACATCACGACAGAGCAATTTGATTTCTTTCTAGCCCAGAGGTACTCCACTAGTAATAGGTGAACATTCCTGCAATCTAGGTCTCTATACCACTCTGCCTTTTCATGCATCTACAGTTTTTATTGAGATATACTACAGCAGCATATATTTTACAGACATCCATAGGAAGACTGATATATACCGGTAGATTAGAAACCTTTTTAAAAGAGGACCTCTACTAGTTTTTTTGACCTTTTATTCAGGATAAAGAAGTCAAAATATGATATGAGAGTCCTCTTGAAAAACACTGGGCTAGAGTTCCAGTAAAAAAGGTCTTCTATGAATCTTCTTTCTCAGCCCCAGTCCCAGTCCCAGTTGCATGGAATAGATATTAAGAGCTGCATTTTCCTGTTTGTGGGTGAGAAAAATGCTGGACTTATGCTGTGAAGGCAGGGGAATTTCCATGTATTTGCATGTCTGTGTATAAATATATTATTCTCACTTGCCTAAAGGGACAATCCAGTCTGACTCTTGTGGTTCATGGGAGCATTGTCTTCTGTTGAGATGTATGAGACAAAGCACTCCCTTTTTCTCTCAATAGAAGTCAATGGGACAGAGTGGGAAGGAGGAGCATTAGGCCCGGGTATATAATCTCATTCACTTGATTGGATGGATGGGAGTGTGCACAGAGCGGGAATATACTCACATTCACTTGATTGAATGGAAACGAAGCGTGCACAGAGCGGGGGCGTGTTGTCTGTGTGGCTGGTGCAGGAGCACTGATGGATGAACGGCGTGGGATCTGGGCACCATGAGAGTACATAGGAAAATGGACGTCCACTTTAAAGGAAAAAAATCAAGTCACTGACAGGGCCGAGACATGACTGGTTTCACACATGGCTAGGCTGAGAATCTTCACAGTTTTACTCTCTTTTGACAGAGCAAATATGAAAAGGGGAGGAGCAGAGGTTTAACTATATAACCATCCTTGTGGGTAAAAGAGATGTTATCAATGGTAAAATGATCATTTTTGGAATAATCTATAGACTTCCTAACATATCTGAGGGTTAGCTGCATCAATAAATAGAGCAGGTGGGGAAAAGGCGGGTACAGTGGTGATAATGGGAGATTTTACCTACCCAGAAATTAAAGCGGTCCTTCACTCTGAATAAGAGCCTATATTATATGTTTCCCACACCCTGTACATTCAGATTGCTCACATTAAAAATCATCCTACCTGCATCTACTGCATGTTATGAGGATTTAAACATCCAAGATGGCGGCTAATGGAACGTCAGGCAGCCTTCAAACAGGAACTGCCTTCTGACTGTACCGCTCTGCATTCTGGGATTGCTAACCTTTTCCTGACCCCAGCTCTACTCTGTCTGAGCAAGTCCCACTCTCCTCTCCTCGGTAAGTGTTATGTTTCTGAGTCAAGATGGCGGCGCCCGTATCCTAAAGTCCTGAACAGAGTTGCAGCCCAGTGGGGGAAAGAATAATAAGTAAGTGACTAAAAACTTAAAATATATTAACTTTAGATGCTGGGGAATTGTTTTTTAAGGGTTTGGGCTTTTCAATTAATCATGGTGAAGGTCTGGTTTAACTGGAGCCATGGTTCTGCTTCAACTGCAAGGGGGAGAAAATTCCTCAGCTCACTACAAGATAACTATACTATATGAGCTAGTTTGTGAAGAGGACCTACTAGGTGTGGTGCTTTTTTGTATACCTGTGTTTTTCTGCGACTTAGCATAATGTATTTCCACACCAGCAAAACAATGGCTTCACCTAAAGAAGATTAAGCCTTTGGCATGGTCCATCCAAAGTCCAGACCAGAATCCAACTGAAAATCTGTGGGTTGTCCTAAATAGGGTTTAACACAGAAGATACCCTTGCAATCTAGCAGATTCAGAGCGCTTTTGCAAGAGATTAGTCAAAGAATACCACATCTGAAATAAACTGGTAAACACCTACCCTGACATAGATCCAGAAAGTAATGCAACAAAATATTAGTGGAGTGTGCAAATGTATGCAGCCAGCATAACTGAACATCTTTATTTTTCAGCCAGAAAATCTTAGTTTGTTTTTTTATTGATGTTTAGAAATTTTAGGCAACATTGAAGGTGGAAAATGTCTTCAATTGTCCTTAGTATGATTTTTTAACAAAACAAAAACATGGCATTTTAACAGGGGTGTGTAGATTTTATATCCACTACACATTCAGAGGTTCCGAATCCAGAGCCAAATATCATGGGTTACACTAAGGCAAGTGGGGGCTACAACATGTCCTCTTTTTAAGAGGAACTATGGCCAGAAATGACTATAGTTTCTCCTTAAAACGCAGCTATGCATCATGCTGCAAAAGCAAAGAAATAGATGCCCGGATACTCAGCTTTTCCAGGTTGCGCTCCCATGTGACCACGAGCAGCCTATCTGCATGGCCGGTGACCGAGACTACCAGCGTGACTGCTCTACAGCAGTTGGAGGAGGATCCCGGAATAGGTTAGTGTCCCAGTGGCCCGATTCTTTTTAAGGCACAATACACAATAATTTGGACCATAGTTCCTCTTTAAAGTCATTTCCAAAGCAGTAAAATGAAAAAGCTTATACTCACATTTTGTCCCTTGACGACAATTGCTGCTGCTAGTCTGGTGCGCTAAATCTTAACTGATTGGCAGATCACGTCTCATGCCACTTGGGCCCAATCATCAGTCAGATATGTTGATTCAATTACTGACTACCATCCATCACAGCACTGATTGCATGCATTTGCTGCAATGGAGGGGGGGTGTCAAGACCTGGACCACCCTCTCCATTGCAGCAAATAGAAGGGGCATGCCATCATCACTGTGACGGATGACAGGAAATGTCTGCTGTTGTGACTATAGATGTGATTGCCGAGTGATGATCCAGTGAATAGCGGTGGCATATCATCATCACTGTGATGGATGATGGGTATGGTCCGCTGTTGTGACTATAGATGTGATTGCCGAGTGATGATGCTGTGAATAGCGGGTGCATGCCATCATCATCACTGTGATGGATGATGGGTATGGTCCGCTGTTGTGACTATAGATGTGATTGCCAAGTGATGATGCTGTGAATAGCGGGTGCATGCCATCATCACTATAATGGATGGCGGGTATGGTCAGCTATTGTGACTATAGATGCGATTGCCAAGTGATGATGCAGTGAATAGCGGGGGCATGCCATCATCACTGTAATGGATGGTGGGTATGGTCACCTGTTGTAACTATAGATGTGATTGCTGAGTGATGATGCAGTGAATAGCGGGGGCATGCCATCATCACTGTGACGGATGGCTGGTATGGTCAGCTATTGTGACTATAGATGTGATTGCCAAGTGATGATGCTGTGAATAGAGGGGGAATGCCATCATCACTTTGAAGGATGGCGGGTATGGTCAGCTATTGTGACTATAGATGTGATTGCCAAGTGATGATGCTGTGAATAGAGGGGGAATGCCATCATCACTTTGATGGATGGTGGGTATGGTCCACTGTTGTGACCATAGATGTGGTTGCTGAGTGATGATGCTGTGAATAGAGGGGGCATGCCATTATCACTGTGATGGATGGCGGTAATGGTCCGCTGTTGTGACTATAGATGTGATTGCTGAGTGATTATGCAGTGAATAGCGGGGGCATGCCATCATCACTGTAATGAATGGTGGGTATGGCACTGTAATGAATGGTGGGTATGGTCCGCTATTGTGACTATAAATGTGATTGCCAAGTGATGATGCAGTGAATGGAGTGGGCATGCCATCATCAATGATGGATAGCGGGTATGGTCCGTTGTTGTGACTATAGATGTGATTGCCAAGTGATGATGCAGTGAATAGCGGGGTCATGCCATCATCACTGTGATGGATGGCAGGTATGGTCCACTGTTGTAACTATAGACGTGGTTGCTGAGTGATGATGCTGTGAATTGCGGGGGCATGCCATCATCACTGTGATGGATGGCGGGTATGGTCCACTGTTGTGACTATAGATGTGATTGCCGAGTGATGATGCAGTGAATAGCGGGGGCATGCCATCATCACTGTGATGGATGGCGGGCATGGTCCACTGTTGTAACTATAGATGTGGTTGCTGAGTGATGATGCTGTGAATTGCGGGGGTATGCCATCATCACTGTGATGGATGGTGGTAATGGTCCACTGTTGTGACTATAGATGTGATTGCTGAGTGATGATGCAGTGAATAGCGGGGGCATGCCATCATCACTGTGATGGATGGCGGGCATGGTCCACTGTTGTAACTATAGATGTGGTTGCTGAGTGATGATGCTGTGAATTGCGGGGGTATGCCATCATCACTGTGATGGATGGTGGTAATGGTCCACTGTTGTGACTATAGATGTGATTGCTGAGTGATGATGCAGTGAATAGCGGGGGCATGCCATCATCACTGTGATGGATGGTGGGTATGGTCCGCTGTTGTGACTATAGATGTGATTGCTGAGTGATGATGCAGTGAATAGTGGGGGCATGCCATCATCACTGTAATGGATGGTGGGTATGGTCCGCTATTGTGACTATAGATGTGATTGCCAAGTGATGATGCAGTAAATAGTGGGGGCATGCCTTATTATCGCTGTGATGGGTGGCGGGTATGGTCCACTGTTGTGACTATACATGTGATTACCGAGTGATGATGCAGTGAATGGAGGGGGCAAGCCATCATCACTGATGGATGGCGAGTATGGTCCGCTGTTGTGAATATAGATATGACTGCCGAGCGATGATGCAGTTAATAGCAGGGGCATGCCATCATCACTATGATGGATGGTGGGTATGGTCAGCTGTTGTGACTATAGATGTGATTGCCAAGTGATGATGCAGTGAAGAGCGGGGGCATGCCATCATCATTGTAATGGATGGCAGGTATGGTCCGCTGTTGTGACTATAGATGTGATTGCCAAGTGATGATGCAGTGAATAGCGGGTGCATGCCATCATCATTGTAATGGATGGCGGGTATGGTCAGCTGTTGTGACTATAGATGTGATTGGCAAGTGATGATGCAGTGAATAGCGGAGTCATGCCATCATCACTGTAATGGATGGTAGGTATGGTCAACTGTTGTGGCTATAGATGTGATCGCCTACGGGGCCCAAGCAGGGTGGGACTTGATCTGACAATCAGGTTAGATTTAGAGCTCCATTCTAAGAGCAGTTGTCTGTAGGGGACAAAATGTGAGTATAGACTTTTCCATTTTCCTGTCTGAGCAATTTAAAGTACATGTAGGCTGGTGCAGTGCCTGGTTATTCAAAGCCACTGTTTTTATTTTATTTTATTTTTTTTTATTTTGTGACATCAGAGCTATCCCAATTTAGGTCTACAGCACTAAAACAAAAGAATACTGTAAACGTAGGCAGTTTCAGACTGACTTATTTTACCAAGGACAATGTCATGCAGTACCTCTGTACATATTCATTAGCTTAATAAATCCTTCTTGGCAGAAACTGCTAACTACAAATGGAAATGAGCTGTCAGTGGTTCAAAGTGACACAAATGTTGATGTATTGGATATTATGATACCATTCCTGTGATTCAGATGAAGAAGTTCATTATTGGAAACAGGGTTATATACAAGATTGCTTTCATTCGATGCTCTACTAGAATTTATTTTTCCACACTGTATCTTGTTACACAAAGTATGTAAAAGTGATGACATTCCTCCATCACATTCAGACTTTTATTTCTTTGCTTTGGCATTCTGGTTTTGGTTGATGTTTTCACCAGTGAATATATTCATTATTCATATGTTCGTTGCAGGTAATTTAATCGTCATATGCTACAGATCATTATCAGTGTTCTGCCTAAGCGATAAAATGAATGGGATTGTCAGCACGCTAATAACAAGGCATGCCATATCACAACAGTGTTAACACCCATAATTACTATTTACCTTATCTGATTTAATATCTTAACATTTTAAAAAGTAAGCCTGTAAATTCTCTAAATATTTATTGGGGTTATTTAATTATATCTTTGATCACAATTCCACCCTGTGCTATTTATGCTGTATCCTCAAGACTAGAGATGAGTGAACTTTTGAAAAATTTGATTCGACTGATTCGCCGAATTTTCCGACAAAAATAGTTTCGACCCGAATTTATTCGCAATGAGTCGCTATTAAAAACGTCTATTTCTGAGCCTCCTAGAGGATCAATAGGGTTGTAAACCATTCTGCCTTGCTGTAACACGTATAGGACGCATGCTGGGTTATTTACTGTTATAATACTGTAAATAATTATCACATGCAGATCGGAGGCATTGCTAATAGAATCGCAAAGTGGCACAATTGCAGAGAGTTGAGGTGGCCCCTATAGTGCCTGAAAAACACACCCTAGAGCTGGCAGCAGCAGGAGCCCAAAAAATAGCTGAATCACACCCTGGAGTTGCAAGCAGCAGCAGGAGCCCAAACATAGCTTGAAAGCGACACTGGAGTTGGCAGCAGCAGGAGCCCAAAAATTGGCTGAATCACACCCTGGAGTCGCAAGCAGCAGCAGCCCAAACATAGCTTGAAAGAGACACTGGAGTTGGCAGCAGGAGCCCAAAAATTGGCTGAATCACACCCTGAAGTCGCAAGCAGCAGCAGGAGCCCAAACATAGCTTGAAAGAGACACTGGAGTTGGCAGCAGGAGCCCAAAAATTGGCTGAATTACACCCTGGAGTCGCAAGCAGCAGCAGCAGGAGCCAAAACATAGCTTGAAAGAGACACTGGAGTTGGCAGCAGGAGCCCAAAAATTGGCTGAATCACACCCTGGAGTTGGCAGCAGCAGCAGGAGCCCAAACATAGCTTGAAAGAGACACTGGAGTTGGCAGCAGGAGCCCAAGAATTGGCTGAATAACACCCTGGAGTTGCAAGCAGCAGCAGCAGGAGCCCAAACATAGCTTGAAAGGGACACTGGAGTTGGCAGCAGGAGCCCATAAATTGGATGAATCACACCCTGGAGTTGCAAGCAGAAGCAGGGGCCCAAACTTTGCTTTAAAGAGACACTGGAGTTGGCAGCAGGAGCCCAAAAATTGGATGAATCACACCCTGGAGTTGCAAGCAGCATCAGCAGCAGCAGGAGCCCAAACATAGCTTGAAAGAGACTCTGGAGTTGGCAGCAGGAGCCCAAAAATTGGATGAATCACACCCTGGAGTCGCAAGCAGCAGCAGGAGCCCAAACATAGCTTGAAAGAGACAATGGAGTTAGCAGCAGGAGCCCAAACATTGGATGAATCACACCCTGGAGTTGCAAGCAGCAGCAGCAGGTGCCCAAACATAGCTTGAAAGAGACACTGGAGTTGGCAGCAGGAGCCCAAAAATTGGATGAATCACACCCTGGAGTTGCAAGCAGCATCAGCAGCAGCAGGAGCCCAAACATAGCTTGAAAGAGACACTGGAGTTGGCAGCAGGAGCCCAAAAATTGGATGAATCACACCCTGGAGTCGCAAGCAGCAGCAGGAGCCCAAACATAGCTTGAAAGAGACTCTGGAGTTGGCAGCAGGAGCCCAAAAATTGGCTGAATCACACCCTGGAGTTGCAAGCAGCAGCAGCAGCAGCCCAAACATAGCTGGAAAGAGACACTGGAGTTTGCAGCAGGAGCCCAAAAATTGGATGAATCACACCCTGGAGTTGAAAGCAGCAGCAGCAGGAGCCCAAACATAGCTTGAAAGAGACACTGGAGTTGGCAGCAGGAGCCCAAAAATTGTATGAATCACACACTGGAGTCGCAAGCAGCAGCAGCAGGAGCCCAAACATAGCTTGAAAGAGACACTGGAGTTGGCAGCAGGAGCCAAAAAATTGGATGAATGATACCCTGGAGTTGCAAGCAGCAGTAGCAGCAGCAGCCCAAACATAGCTTGAAAGAGACAATGGAGTTAGCAGCAGGAGCCCAAACATTGGATGAAACACACCCTGGAGTCGCAAGCAGCAGCAGCCCAAACACAGCTTGAAAGAGACACTGGAGTTGGCAGCAGGAGCCCAAAAATTGGCTGAATTATACCCTGGAGTCGCAAGCAGCAGCAGCAGGAGCCCAAACATAGCTTGAAAGAGACACTGGAGTTGGCAGCAGGAGCCTAAAAATTGGCTGAATCACACCCTGGAGTTGGCAGCAGCAGCAGCAGGAGCCCAAACATAGCTTGAAAGAGACACTGGAGTTGGCAGCAGGAGCCCAAGAATTGGCTGAATAACACCCTGGAGTTGCAAGCAACAGTAGCAGCAGGAACCCAAACATTACTTTAAAGAGACACTGGAGTTGGCTTCAGGAGCCCATAAATTGGATGAATCACACCCTGGAGTTGCAAGCAGAAGCAGGAGCCCAAACTTTGCTTTAAAGAGACACTGGAGTTGGCAGCAGGAGCCCAAAAATTGGATGAATCACAACTTGTAGTCGCAAGCAGCAGCAGGAGCCCAAACATAGCTTGAAAGAAACACTGGAGTTGGCAGCAGGAGCCCAACAATTGGCTGAATGACACCCTGGAGTTGCAAGCAGCAGCAGGAGCCCAAACATTGCTTTAAAGAGACACTGGAGTTGGCAGAAGGTGCCCAAAAATTGGATGAATCACACCCTGGAGTTGCAAGCAGCAGCTGCAGGAGCCCAAACATAGCTTGAAAGAGACACTGGAGTTGGCAACAGGAGCCCAAAAATTGGCAGAATCACACCCTGGAGGTGCAAGCAGCAGCAGCAGCAGCAGCAGCAGCCCAAACATAGCTTGAAAGAGACACTGGAGTTGGCAGCAGGAGCCCAAAAATTGGATGAATCACACCCTGGAGTTGCAAGCAGCAGCAGCAGGAGCCCAAACATAGCTTGAAGGGGACACTGGAGTTGGCAGCAGGAGCCCAAAAATTGGCTGAATCACACCCTGGAGTTGCAAGCAGCAGCATCAGCTGCAGGAGCCCAAACATTGCTTTAAAGAGACACTGGAGTTGGCAGCAGCCGCAGCAGGAGCCCAAAAATTGAGTGACACACCCCGGAGTTGGCAGCAGCAGCAGCAGGAACCCAGAAATTGGCTAGAAGGCACCCTGAAGTTGGTAGCAGCAGGAGCACAAACATTAGCTTGAAGGCACACCCTGGAGTTGGCAGCAGCATAAGCAGGAGCCCAAACATTGCTTGAAAAACACCCTGGAGTTGGCAGCAGCAGCAGCAGGAGGCCAAAAATTGGCTGAAAGGCACACCCTGAAGTTGGCATCAGCAGGAGCCCAAAAATTGTCTGGAAGGCACACCCTGAAGTTGGCATCAGCAGGCCAAAAGACATAAATATGTTTTGCACCATTTGGAAAGTGTAAAACGTGGCACCATGCTGAATCTAGTCGCATGCATCAGCCATTGGTAGGTGGAAATCCTGGCTGATCCATCCCTGATTCATTTTGACAAAGGTGAGTCTCTCCACATTTTTAGTTGACAGATGAGTTCTCCTCGCCGTAACTATGGCCCCCGCCCCACAAAACACCCGCTCAGATGGCACGCTACTGGCCGGGCAGGACAGCTTTTCCAGGGCAAACTCTGCTAGTTGCGGCCACAAGCCAAGTTTGGCTGCCCAGAAGTCCAGCGGTTCCTCAAGGTGTGTTGGCACGGTCATGTCAAGGTATGACATGACCTGCTGGTTGAGGTCCTGCTCCAGGTCTTCCTGCTGCTCATGAGTAGCCTCACTATGCGGGTGTAGAAAGCTACTCATTAACGACTGAAGACTGAGGCTGCTGCTGATGGAGCTGCTGCTGCTGCTCCTGCCAACCCCCCCCAGCAGCCATGGCAGTGGAAGGTGAGCGCAGAGCTCCTCCCGAGTCAGACCTGCGAGAGTATGGACCATGGCGCATATAGGCATCGGCCAACTGACTAGGCAGAATGTCTTTGCAGTAGTTCAGTTTGTCCTCCCTCTTGGGCGGGTTTAAAAAATGCCCCCATTTTGTGCCAGAAGCGAGGATCCAATAAGGTGGACAGCCAGAAGTCATCCCGCCGACAGATGGAAACAATTCTGGGGTCACTACGCAAGCACGGGAGCATGCTTCCTGCCATTTGCGCAAGTGACTCAGAGGGACTACCTGTCTCCATCTCCACTACATACTGCCACCGTGTGTCCAGGTCCTCTGTCTCGCCTTCCTCACAACCCTCTAGTTCCTCTGGCTGCTCCTGCTCCTCCTCTCCTGTCCGCTGACTAGATAAACCAGCTATTTTGCCAAGCCTAAACTGTGTTTCACTGGGCAACTCCTCCTCCTCTTCCTCCTCCTCCTCCAGTTCAGCTCCAACGGAGTTCATGTGGCCGTAAGATGTAGACACCATGTCTCCAGTGCCCTGACCAGCCATGGTTTCCAACATGTGCTGTAGTACATGAAGCAGTGGAATCACGTCGTTCATCCCCTAATCCTGCCGACTGACAACTAAAGTGGCTTCCTCAAAGGGCCTGAGCAAACGGCAGGTGTCACGTATGAGCTGGCACTGGTTGACATTGAAGTTACACAGGGGAGTCCCTTATCTGCTTGGATCATCAGGAAATCCGTGATGGCTTTTCTCTGTTCATATAATCGGTCCAACATGTGAAGGGTGGAATTCCAACGGGTGGAAACATCGCAAATCAGACTATGTTGGGGGCTACCGTTCCGACGCTGTAGCTCAAGAAGGATGTATTTGGCGGTGTATGAGTGGCTGAAGTGCATGCAAAGTTTCCTTGAAGTTGTTAGGATGTCTTGCAGATGGGGGGAAGACTTCAGAAACCGCTTGACAACCAGATTGAAGACGTGAGCTATGCAGGGGGCATGGGTCAGGCTTCCTTGGTGCAGCGCAGACAAAATGTTCTTCCCATTGTCGGTAACCATGATTCCCATTTTAAGTTTTCTTGGAGTAAGCCATGTTTGGATTTCCTGATGAATTTTAGCAGTTCCTCCCCTGTGTGACTCCGTTCGCCAAGACAAACCATGTGAAGCACAGCATGACACCTCCGTGCCCTGCACACATGGTAGACTGGAGGGGCACTGAGACTTGAGCCTACAGTGGAGGGTGAGGAGATGGCGGAGGATGAGGAGGCCGAGTCGCACGGTGTCACAGGCCCAACAGGCAGGGAGCGCGGAGGCCGAAGCAGCGTGACCTGTCCAAGTTGCTGCTGCTGCTGCAAAGGGACCACATTCACCCAGTGGGCCGTAAACAACATGTTCTGTCCCTGACCGTAGTTACAGCTCCAGACGTCGGCGCTGCCATGCACTTTGCTACACACCGACAGGCTCAAGGACTGGCCCTCCTTCTGTTCAACAAAAGTGTGCAGCGCTGGTACTGCCTTCTTGGCAAAGAAATTACGGCTTGGGACTCTCCACCTCAGCTCGGCACAAGCCATCAGTTCTCTGAAAGGTGCAGAGTCCACCACCTGAAATGGGAGCGACTGCAGCACCAGCAACTTGGACAGGAGTACATTCAGCTTCTGTGCCGTAGGATGAGTGGGTGCATACTGCTGTCTCTTGGACATGGCTTCGCTGATGGATTGCTGGCGGGATGCATGACTTGGAGGAGGAGGAGCAGGAGCAACAGAGGATGGGTATGACGCACAGCTGCCTTCGGCTGAGGTGCTGGAGCCTTGGCTGGCAGAAATTGGGAGCGGCGTGCCACTTGGTGAGGAAGCAGGCTGGACCACCTCTTTGGAGCCTCGGTTCTCCCAGGCCGCTTTATGGTGACGCATCTTATGTTGACGCAGGGCCGTGGTGCCAACATTTGGGCCCTGGCCAAGCTTCACCTTCTGCCTACATATCTTGCATGTGGCCATGTTACCCTCCTGCGGATACTTCAGGAAGAACTGCCACACTGCCAAGTAGCTATTTTTCTCACCAACAGGCCGCACTGATTCACTGCTACTGTCGCCAACTCCAGTAACCCCTGCTCCACTACTTCCCGATAAGGTAGCCTGTTGCGCAGCAGGTGCTCTACCCCGGCCCCGTTTGGCTCCAGGCTTTACAATTGTGCCCCCATGCTGACTGCCAACCATGCTGCTAACACCTTGCTGTCTCAGCTGCTGACTCCGGGGCAACCTGCGCCCCTCTTCTCCTGATGATGACGATGAAGCCCCTTTATCACCCGGTTCCCAAGTGCGATCGGCTTCATCATCATCACCGAGTTGGGCTGCACGTCACTGATGTTCTTGGTTTCCTCAACAGTGTCTGGCGCAGGAGCTGGAACGCTCGCAACACCCACGACACTCTCCACATCACTATTTGTCTGCCTAGCTAAAGAAGCCACCTCCATTTCTTGGCTGGGCAGTAGCTGCTGACTGTCCTCTATGTGATCGTCCTCCTCACTAAAGAGTGGAGCTGAACCCAAAGCATAGGATGCGTGGCTGGGGGAGGGAACGGCGTAGGACATAGGCAATGGGAGGACAGGGACTGCTCTCGGGGCATGCCAACTCAGGGCATGGTGTTTTTTTTGTTAAAGGCAGACCAAAAACCAATTCAAAATGCAATCCTTTGATCAAGCTGAGGAAGGATCAACAAGCGTATTTAGTATAACAGATAGGCTGCCTAGTGCAGGTTTGGGATGCCCTGTGGCCTGGTGTTTTTTTTTGTTAAGGGCAGACCAAAAACCAATTCAAAATGCAATACTTTGATTAAGCGGAGGAAGGATCAACAAGCGTATTTAGTATAACAGATAGGCTGCCTAGTGCAGGTTTGGGATGCCCCGCGGCCTGGTGTTTTTTTTGTTAAAGGCAGACCAAAAACCAATTCAAAATGCAATACTTTGATTAAGCTGAGGAAGGATCAACAAGCGTATTTAGTTTAACAGATAGGCTGCCTAATGCAGGTTTGGGATGCCCTGCAGCCTGGTGTTTTTTTTGTTAAAGGCAGCAGACCAAAAACCAATTTAAAATGCAATACTTTGATTCAGCTGAGGAAGGATCAACAAGCGTATTTAGTATAACAGATAGGCTGCCTAATGCAGGTTTGGGATGCCCTGTGGCCTGGTGTTTTTTTTGTTAAAGGCAGACCAAAAACCAATTCAAAATGCAATACTTTGATTCAACTGAGGAAGGATAAACAAGCGTATTTAGTATACCAGATAGGCTGCCTAATGCAGGTTTGGGATGCCCTGTGGCCTGGTGTTTTTTTTGTTAAAGGCAGACCAAAAAATATTTAAACTAATCCAGTTATATATTATGATAAATGCTTGTGTGTAACAGATAGTGTTAAATAAAGCCACTGCATAGATGGCATGCACAGTGGCAAGGCAGATTTACAGCACAAAGAACTGAAATCGAATTGAAAACTGAACTGGTTAATGAAAAAAAAAAAAAATTCACTGTCACTTCTAAGCTGTCCCTTGCTGGATGGTTCCGGTTTTTCCCTATCTGTCCCTATCTTTCCCTGGCTCTGTCTACCTCTCTGCCTCTCTGCCTCTCTGACTCTCCCTACCTATCTCTAACTCTCTGTCCCTGTCTCTAACTAGCTGTGCTCTGGCCGCAATGCAAGGCTGAAATGCGCACAAGCAAGATGGCCGCCGCTTTATATAGCACGGTGACGTCACCGGGCTTCCTGGCTGCTGATAGGCTGCATGTGACTTACCCATGATACCTTGCCCCAGGGGGTATGTCCGGACATGTTCATCCACCATTTTAGAATGTCTGTAATTGAAATAAATGGAGTTTAAAGGAAAACTTTGATCGATCGAATCGCAGGGAAATTCGGATTCGTTCAGAATCGAATTTTCCATGAAATTCGGAACTAATCCGGGTCCGAATCGCTCATCCTACTGAAGACCAAGTTTCAAATTTACTAGTTCAGTAACATGCAGGGGTGAATCTAGCCTCTCTGCTGCTTGAAGCAAACTTTAAAATGTGCCCTCCCACCGTCTTATCACATAGTAAACTATATGTAGTACAAATTTAGTGGTAATCGAACAGATTTTATTTTACTTCTGATTTGGGATGCCCTGCAGCATGATACTCCCACCACATACTCACTCCCATGTGCTGCACACTCCCATGTGCAGCTTTTCATGCCCAGCGGCCAGTGGGGGCTCACAGAAACAGATGATGCTGCAGCATGGCAAATCACTCTGCTCAATCACTGCAGTGAGTAATTGTGGGATGCCAGAGCGAGAAGACTACACCGAGGACTGTGGGGTCATGCGGTGCCGCTTCTTGATTTGGGATGCTCCCTAGGTTAAGACTAGAGATTAGAGCCTTTTAGGTTTTGGTCCTCTTTAACTCCCTGCCCTGCTCCCTACCACAACACTTTCTGTCCTGCCCCCTACTGCACCCCATCTCTCTGCTTTGCTTCCCACTGCATCGTCTTGTTCTCAGGCCTGCTCCCTGCTGCACCCCCATCTTTGCCCTGCTCCCCGCTGTCTCCCATCTTCTCAACTCTACTCCAAGGAACACTATTCAGTGATCTTAGAGTTTTCAAACTTTGCATTACTTTAGGAAATATTTACTTTTTCCTTGCAAAGCTCCTTTTAATGGGGGAATATGGAAATGCAGCACTGCACACCCTTACGTAGATGCAGGTTGCAATTCACACCCAAATGTGCATCCAAAGTTAAACTAAATAATTAACATGACCCCCCCCCATGTGTGCCATGTTATGACATGATGATTAAGATGCAGCTTTGATGGGTTTTGTGATATTAGGTTGTTATATTTGTGAATATATATTTCACCAGAGCCAACTAGCCATGGCACCAGGCATAGGGTTTGCTAACCCAGAGCTCAGAGGCCCACCGGCTGGCCCCTGGCCTTGTATACCAGCCACTGTGCCCTTTGGTATGGGTCTGGTGTCCTATCCTGGGGTGTCGTAAGCACCCCTGAAAGAACCCTTGCCCCATAACAATGGGCATTGGGCTATTCCACACTCCCAGTGCTCCAAATAGAGGTGTGGGTAATTGGGCAGGGTACCGGTAACATGAACTTATGAACTGGTATAGTTGTCCTATTTGACTAATTATCGATCTGTGCCTTCTTCCTTCTGTTCCTCGCCAGACAGCATCTTCCGCCAGCTGGGTCTTCATTGTCCCCTTGCGGTGTCACCCCTCTTCTTCTGGGGCTTTTGTGGGCTCTCTGATGTCTTCTTTAGATCAAGGCATCATCTTTTGAAACCATCTGGATCATGGCGGGGGGGCAGCCACCACTCCTTCTGTCCCGGCTGCCAGGCAAGGAGTAATGTTTTTTAGGCCAGACTGATGGCTTTTATACCTGGTGGAGCCTCTGGGAACCCCAGCCCCAGGTGACCCCTCATATAACTGTCCCTACCCTTGGCTGGAAGCCAAATTAGGAGGAGGGGTCATGCATCCCTTTTTACTCCTTTTACTGGTGGGGCACTTTAATTGATGCAACACTGGACAGAGGATGGGAAAAGTATTGATTAATTAAGATTATAATTTTTTTGCTGGTGTCTTTATTATTTTACTGCTTTGGAAGACCCCTTTCCCAGTTCAAAGGCTGCTATAAGCCACTTGCCTGACATCCCAGCGGGAGGCTTGATGCCTTCTTGACACATTAACCATAACCATAATGTGCAGGGGTGTGTAAATGAGACCAGTTCCCAACAGCATGGGCCTGGTGCTCAGCCCCAGACTAGTGCTGTAGGGCATAAGGGATGATACTGACCAAGACAGCCCTTATGCTTGGTTTGCTGGGTTGAAAGGTTTTAGAAGAAGGGTCATAGGGGAACTGCCCTCAAAGGGTAAAAGTCATGCATTCTCCTGTGTGCATATCAGAGAGATGCTGGGAATGTAACACTGTAAATACTGCAGTTCACTGTGGCTTTATATCAACTGAAGTTTTTGATGGAAAGCCTCGGGCTTCACTGATCATTTACACCTATCATGCTTTGATGACAGTGAAATATCATGGCTCATTGTTCTTTATAGGGAGTATGGATATTTTCAAGCAACATCATAAAATAAGTTCTAAATTCAAGTGGCTGACAATGAAGCTTTCAATAGGTTTCTAGCCCAAATGAATTTCCATACCTAGACAGTTGCATGGTACTAAACAGAGGCAGCAGTTTTTCTTTTTATTTAAACTTATCTCGGTTTACTCTTTGAATCTTCTTTGAGGAAATGTGTTGAGCACTGACTGCAAATTACAGCTAAGGTTCAGAATGTCAGTGTGTCAACGGAATTGAGAGAGTTAACAGAGACTCTGCGCAGTGCTGACCACAGTCAGTACTTCTAGTGTAACTCAATATCTGTTGCCAGCTCAAATCTTTAGATTACATTTTATTTCAGGAAGTGCATGCTGCTGTGTGGGCCCCTCCACTTCAGCTCAACCAGCCGCAGCATTTTCCCTAAGGAACGTAGCTTGGGGAAGTCACATGCTTTTATTGTGTGTTAAAGCAAAGATGCTCAGTGAGATGCAGGTTGCAATTCACACCCAAATGTGCACCCAGAGTGCCCTTTACTAAATAATTAGCATGACCCCCCAAAGTGTGTCATGTTACACACGTGGCTTTTATGGGTTTTGTGACATTTGATTGTTAGTATTCAATATAAATACAGAGCTAACCAGAGCTAACTAGCACAGGCATAGGGTCTGGTAACCCAGGACTCAGAGGCCAACTGGCCAGCCCCTATGCCCAAGCATGGTAATCATGTAGGGTACTGCCATGTCTGCCACCACTCCTGGTTCCTTAAATGGGGGTGCAGGTAATCATGCAGGGTACTGCCATTCCTGCCGCCACTGCATATGACATGGCGGCCCCCTTGGGAACTGGTATGGTGGCCCTTTGGTCCCTTTAGCAGTTCATCCTGAGTAAAGTGAAAAAAGATACCACAAAAAATAACTAAATTTGCCTAATTACCAGTCCACGTCTTCTTTCTTTCTTTTCCCAGCCAGACTGATTCTGATTCTGGTTAAGTGGGTTCTTCATTGTCCCACATGGGTCTTCATTGTCTGATGCTCTTCAGGGCTTCCCACTGTCTTCTTTAGGCGGTGGCATTATCTTTTGATGACATCTGGATCATTGGAGGGCCTCCATCTGTCCCGGCTTTCAGACCGGGAGAAATAATTTTTAGGCCAGACTTTCATACGTCAGTGGTGGAACCCAAAACATCACTGGATGGGAGGGATGTGGAGGATGGTGTTCAGGGGAAAGCCCTTTCATACCCTTCCCCTCTAGTGTCGTGTTCACATGGGGGAGATTCCAGAGAGACTCCACCCCTCTAGTATAAAAGGCACCCCCCCTCGCACAGCTTTCGCTTCTCTTGTCCAGAAGCCATAGAAGGAGAAGGGGGGCATGTTTCCTAGCACTGGACAGAGGATGGGAAAAGATTGGATGGGAAAAGATGATTAATTCTTTTTGGTGATGTCTATTTATTTTTTAACTACTTTTGAAGACAAGCCAGCTGTCCAACATCCTAAAGGTAATGCTTGACACATTACCCTCACCCCCAATTCTCAATGTGTGAATTATGCATCCCCAAACCTGTGCTGTAGGGCATAAGGGCTTGTAACGACTAGGAGTGGGGGCCGTCAGCTTGGCCCTTGAGCTTACCAGCCCTTATGCTTGGTTTGCCGTGTTGGTAAGATTTAGAAGGCAGTGGAATGCTTTTATGTTTCATCTTTTTTTCATTTTTTCATTTTTAGTGGGCGGATAACCCCCCACACCCAAAGCACCAACCATGCAATGCGGCCTTAGCTATTACTGGTCAATGGGGAACTGCCCTCAAAAGGTAAAAGTCATACATTCTGGGAGATGCTGGGGATGCAACCCCAAACTACAGGAACATCAGTGATGTAGTGCTAGCCCAAGACTTACAGCAATGCTGTAAATTCTGCAATTCACTGTTGCTTTATGTTAACTGAAGGTTTTGATGAAAAGCCTCAGGCTTCACTGAACAGTTACACATATCATGCTTTGAGGACAGTGAAATATCATGGCTCATTGTTCTTTATGTGGATTATAGATATTTTTAAGCTACATCATAAAAAGGTTTTAAATTCAAGTGGCTGACAATGAAGCTTTCAATATGTTTTCTAGCCCAAAATTGAGTAGACAAATTTACATACCTAGACTGTTGCATGGTACTAAAAATAGGTAGCAGTAGTTTGACTCTTCATTTAACTCTTCATTTAACTTCTCTTTCAGACTATTTTGAAGTTTAAAATCACAGAAATAATTGTGTATAGAAGATCTTTGAAAAGACTGAATAGTTTGGACAATTATTACTGAATCTTAATGACTATGCAGCAGGGAAAAGTTTATATAGATGGTCTTTTCTGTGTTTGATTGTCACGATACTGGGGAATACTGATGGAGTCCAATGGCAGAGACTAGGCCAGAACACCGGAAGTCAACACAGGAGTAGCAGGAAGATATGCAGAGATCCAGGCGAGGTATCAAAAAGAGACTTGATAAGTAGTCAGCAGGTAGCAAAGATTTGCAGGGTAAACCGCAAAAGGAGGAACAAACCGGCGAGCAAGTTCCAGGCTGGAAAACTGCACAAGCAAGAAGTCAAACACAATACTCAAGCACTGAGCAACAGGCCTGAGAGGTTTATATATATGACAGGAAGTAAGATGGCACCCAGCTGAGACACAATCCGCCATCTTAACTAAGGGAAAACTAAAGGGAAACAGTCCAACTAGACAGATGTGACAAGGCTATTCCTGACATTACTCCCACCTCAACAGCGGCCTCTGGACGTGGCCTGCCTCGGCCTCCCAGGATGTCTTCGATGAAACTGTTTGATTAGTCGGGAAGCATTCATATTACTCACAGGTTCCCAAGAATTTTCTTCAGGCCCATAACCTTGCCACTTAACAAGGTATTGTAGTTGGTTCCAAGATTTCTTCTATGTAATCCTTGAGGGCTTTTAGTTCGGGGTCTGCCAAAGGGTAAATGTGTCCAAAGGGTATAGGTGCACCAGGAAGCAATTCTATGGGACAGTCATAAGATCGATGTAGGGGAAGCTTGTCAGCATTTTGTTTTTCACACACGTCTGCATAGTCCTTGTATACAGAGGGTAATTCTACCATTTTATTATTTTCAACTGGTTCTTTAGAATCTTGTTCAGAGTACCCTGTCGAAAGACCATCCTCCCAGGGAAACTTATTTCTTTAGTTTCCCAGTTGATGACAGGGTTCTGTGCTTGCAACCATGGTAGGCCTAAAATAACCGGAAAATGTGGAGACGAGATCAACAGTAAAGAGAGGACTTCACGGTGCTGGGGTGTTATAGTGATCTCAAGTGGCTCCGTCTCTTGATCCACAGGCCCTGAGCTCAGTGGAGATCCATCTACAGTTTCCATTACCAAGGGTGAGAGTTTTTTGTTAAATCTGACCCCATGCTTTTGGGCAAAAGAAGGGTTCATGAAATTGCCACTAGCCCCAGAGTCCACCATAGCAGAGGCAGAAATCCACTGAGAATTAGTCAGCAACTTAATGGGATGAAAGCAGTGGGAGTCTTTATTTTCTTTCTTAATATGAGAGGCCACCGATGAGATAGAATGGATAACTGCTTTCTCTGATAATTCTGTTTTGGAAACAATTGATTCTCTGTCCGAAAAGTCAGGATCCATAATAGCTGCTACCAATCTCCGAGGGCGGCTTGGACAGTTGATAAGGAAGTGATCAGATTTTCCGCAGTAGAAGCATAAACTTTCCCGGAGCCTGTGCTCTCTTCTGTCAACGCTTTCACGCCTTAGTATGGAATCTACTTGCATCGGCTCACTTCCCGATTCGCTTTGAATCTTTCCTTGCGGTTCCTTAGAAGTAGCTACAGGAAAAGAAGGGTATTGCTTAGAATCAAAATTCAAGGTAGCCCATTTCTCTTGTCGTCGTTCAGACAGTCGGGTGTCAATTCTAATACAATGGTTAATAAAGTCGTCTAAGCCTAAAGGGGCCTCTGCACGGGCAAGTTCATCTTTTAATGCGCTGGAAAGTCCTTTCCTAAAGAAAGACATTTTCGCTGCGTCATTCCAATCAGTGTCAATAGCCCACTTCTTGAACTCCATTGCATACTCGGTGACGGGGCGTCTGCCTTGGCGCAAAGCTAGTAGTGCTGCTTCAGCTGTAGCACCTCGATTGGGATCATCAAACATTTGACTCATGGCGTTCATGAAGTCTTCAAGGTTGTTCAGTCGGGGGTCTTGGGTCTCAATCAGAGGACTAGCCCAGGCAATGGCTTTATGTGTCAGCAACATGATGATACACAGGACTTTAGACTGGTCAGTAGGAAACTGGGTAGGATTTGCATCAAAGTATAGCCTACATTGATTGAGGAATCCCCTGAATTTGTCACGATCTCCGCCAAATCTGAACGGTGGCAACTTACGACTCATGGCAGGCACGGAAGTAAGTAGTACAGAAGCTTGAGCCTCCATGTGAGCCATCCGGTCAGATAATGTTTGCACCGTCCCACGTAGCTCTTGAATTGCTTGTCCATAAATATGGACATTGTGAGAAATCTGTCCTTCAAAGGCATCATATTTGTTTTTCAACGTCTGCATCTCGGCATGCATATTAGCCAGAGTAGACTGCAGCTGGTTAATGCGAACCTCCAAACTCCTAATCCCCGCGGACTCCATTTTTGGCTTGAGTATCCTGTCACGATACTGGTGAATACTGATGGAGTGCAATGGCAGAGACTAGGCCAGAACACCGGAAGTCAAGACAGGAGTAGCAGGAAGATATGCAGAGATCCAGGCGAGGTATCAAAAAGAGACTTGATAAGTAGTCAGCAGGTAGCAAGGATTTGCAGGGTAAACCGCAAAAGGAGGAACAAACCGGAGAGCAAGTTCCAGGCTGGAGAACTGCACAAGCAGGAAGTCAAACACAATACTCAATATACGAAATGAGCAACAGGCCAGAGAGGTTTATATATATGACAGGAAGTAAGAGAGACACAATCCGCCATCCGCCAAGGGAAAACTAAAGGGAAACAGTCCAACTAGACAGACGTAACAAGGCTATTCCTGACAGTGATTTTACAGAGAAAATCAAATCTCAGACTCTTCCTCTTCAGTGACATTACAGGAGATTCATTAAACTAAAATCTAATGCTACACCTCACTCCAAAGTGAGGGATCATCTCGGACCCTCCTAATCCCACCCTCAGGAGCTTCTCCAGAAAGAACAGTAAATCCTGCTGATTAGCTTCATCCACAATTTGAAAATTATTTGAATAACAATCAGTTAAATTTAAAATTTTTTGAGTACATCGCAAAGTCAAAAGATTGATTTTCTTGACAATTGATAATAGATTCTTTAATTAGCTACTATGGATTCTTTAATTAGCTATTATTTCCCAAAAGAAATTCACCTTCTTTCCCGGTCCAACGGCGCATGCCCGAACAGCGGTCACATCCATTTGTGAATGGCCGACACGGGCACCTTCCCTGTTAAAGGGTAGCACAAGATGCGGCTGTCAGAGCACTCAGACAAGCTCTTGGGTGAAGGGACTGGAGTGGATCTGAGCACGCTGACTGGATAAGAGGTGCATATGTGTCGTAGGACCGGGGAAGGGTGAGTGAGATTGGGCGATCTGGGGGGTTTCACACAACGGGGCACCCCCGATCGGTTAAAATAGTAAAATCCTGGGTTTTGGTCCACTTTAAACAGTCAGCTTGATGTCACCTTGTGTACAAGTATCTGGTCTTTTGCTTTCGGATACTTTTATCCCATTTGATATGATTTTATATATATATTACTTGCAAGGAATACATTTATTTTTTCAGATTGTCTTGGTGGACATTCAGCTTCGGGGCAACACTCTCTATTGCTGCTAATGCTAGGGGGACAGTCATTCCTTGCTAAGCTGGGAAGTTGTTTTTTTCACTTGTACTAAGCTCATTGGCTAAACACAAGCACTAAATAGAGTCCTTCAAATCGCTGATCCAGAATATTTACAGAAAATTTAACTTGTATGTATTTCACCAGGACTAAAACATTCACAAGGCCATCTGGCTGATTCAAGTTATTATTATGATTAAAAATAGACGCACTAAATTCTGTGATAATAAATGGCTTCATCTGCTGCAGGATCAGACATATTTTTCAAAAATTACCAATAATTCAGAAACTGTGCCAAGAGTATGCAAATTTATGACTACAACTTTATGTCAGTGCACCAAGAAAGGATACATATGCTTTTGTACGAAAACTGAATACTAAACGGTGTTGCACAAATTAACTTAACAATTACAGTAAATCATTGTTGAGAGAGATCCTTCACAAAACTCTTCCTAATGTAACTAAAGTAAAAAAAAAAAAGAAAACAAATGTAAATGTGTAATACACAATGGCTTCAATTCAGTAAACGCGCCCTAAAATGTCTAATGAAAAAAATTACTGTTTCATGTTTTTCTTCAGAATAAGGCATGAGTTAAAATAACAAGTGTTTCAGTAAATAGAGGCTATTACAGTATAATTTGCATCTAAAACTTAAGGGTTAAGTAACAATGCATCCCGCATCTGACCATGTAGACGTGGATCAGGATCACGACCAGGTAGCTGCCACAATTTCACTCTTCTTTGTAATGAAGGTAGTGGGCCACAGCATGACATGCCCATTATAATGAATAGAGAGGGCCGCAGCATGACATGCCCATTATAATGAATAGAGAGGGCTTGGTCATGACCCTGTGACTGATGGTGGGGGGCATGGCTCGACACGAAAGTGCTGGTGAACAGAATTTGAGGCCCAGGATCACGGGGCTGCCACATGGGCTCAGATACACCAATTAGGTGAGTTGCTGGTCTCTGGAATGGCACTGATCAGCTGCTTGGGACAAAAGGCAAGTACCTTTTTGTTTTTCTTTTGTTGCCTGCTAAATGACTTTAGTGATTCAGCCAGTGTGAATAAAGTTGAATTATAAAAGAAAGGGGTCTGACCTCTTGTTCTATACAGCTGATTGGTGCTAATCCTGTAATTGCCATCCACCTGAATGCTGGATAAGCCAACGCTACATCTGCCACATCCCATGCCATCTGGATCAATACATGGGGTCAGGTTTGATGGTGGGTAAGGATCGTGTCCACCATCAGTTACAGAGCACTGACATGAACATCAGCTACAGCCTGGCTGTAACAATGCATCACTCAGCCGGGATCTGGCAGGCTTTTAGAATGTATGAGGATGACTCATCTTGTTTGTTACATTCACAGCAAGAGAGACATATTATGATCCTGATTTATGATGCGTCTGCACCACACAGCACAACTTTTGTTGCCTCAGCGGCCGTCAGCTAGCATCTTACTTAAAGTGATTGGCAAGTCTACTGATAAATATCAGTAGCTAAACTTACATTAAGTCCCTCTGCACTCTCCTTCCTGTTGTGTCGGTCTACTTAGTGAGGAAATCACTCCTCATTCAGCTTTTAGTCTCCACCCCCCTGACCTGGTCCTTCAATCAACCTTCAGTGGCCCGAGTATGGAAACACTCCCCACTCCCTCTCAACACATCCAAATTAGCTGCCTCTTTCTGGCACTATGAAACCCCACCCTCCTCACTCCTTTCTGGTCACACTTTGTGCCGGCAGGCTGGAGATGCTCTTAGTCTGCAGCTTTGGTTGCATACCTGCACCGTGCCCTTTGCCACAGGTTTGGTGCACTTCCTTACATTTCTTTAGATCTGGTAAGGTGCCTCAAAGAGCCATATACCAGTGAAAGGCTAGGCATGTTGATAAACCACCTGCCTGGCATGTGACTGGTGGCTTCACAATACCACCATCTGATTATTCTCATTAGGAAAAGCCTGGTGCCCATCAGCATCGACCCTGTGCTGATGGGAAAAAGGACTTGAATGCTGCCACAATCAATTCCTCTGGCTTTGCAGCCTGGACATGCTGCCCCCTATGCTTGGTGTTCAAGGCTAGTAGCCATGGTGTTTTATGTTTAACAACAGTGAAAAAGGAGAAATAAGGGAAACCCTTTGGCCAAATTTCTCCTTTACATATACATTAAAGAGATGTGGCTTGTGGGTTAAACTGTAGGAACAAAATAAAAAAGAAAAAGCAAACAGAGAAAACAAAACATTCCCACACCAACCTTTCCTTAAAATAAGGGGGTTTAGCAGCCACGCGGCCCAGCTAACCCCCCTGGACATGAGCCGCCGCTGCCCGAAATGTTTGCCACCACCGCCCCTGCATGAGCTGTAGAGAGAAGCTGCCACCAGATGTGCCCACCAGGCCTGCAGATAGGAATGCCCATCCCGAGGCTGCTGTCCCCACCACCTCTGTCAGAGTCCTCCTTCCTTCTGTCTGCCTGCCCATCTATATACCAGGACACCCACCAGCCTGCCCACCTACCCTGTTTGGGAGTGCGCACATGTGTTTGGGAGTGCAGGGGTTGCATGCATGTGTCTAGCAGTTCATGCGTGTTTTTGGAAGTGTGTGCATGTGTTTGGGAGTGCATGCATTTGTTTGGGGAGCGTGCATGTGTTTGGGATTATGGGGTTGCATGCATGTGTTTGGGGGTTTGTGCATGTCCTGGGAATCTTACAGACCCCGCCCAATTCCTTTCAGACATGCATCTGAATGGCTGGGTGTGAGAGCAAGCATTAACCCAGAAACACTGTGAATGGGGATGTCACTGTTTACATTGCAGTGGGAGCCAGGTGAGTTTTGTGACAACATGGGGAGTTTCCCAATTTGGAATGCCCCAAGGGAAGGCCATCAGCCAGTACTGGAGTCTATTGTTGCCTTATCTGACCCTGCACATAAACCTTCTAATGCACACGTAATATTTATGCTTTTTTTTATTTATTTCAAGGTAGCATCCTCCAATAAATTTGCCTTCGTATCCTGTCTTTTTCTAAAGAAAAGTCAGATTAGCCTATTGTTTTTTAAAGGGGCCTACCTGCTGCTGCATGCACTGAAAGCCTCAAGTCATCCTGAGCCTTCCTGGTCACAGTCATATGAAAAAATTGCAACCATTGGCCTAGAGTCTATAAGACTCTAGGACTGTGGTCTCCCTCTTTGTGGGGGTACCCTGATTTGGGATGCCCCAATGTCTAGAACCTCAATAAGTGCCATGAAACTCACCTTTACGCTTGACTGCTGCACACTCCCCACAGCTGGATGGAAACAGCTGCAGGTATGTCCTCTGCCCCCATACCATTCCGCATTCTAGGCCACACATTAATATGCATGGGACAGAATGCTGATTGGAGCAGAACCTGCACATGTCTGTGAAGAATAATAGGCCTTCCCTGGGCTTACAAACAGCAGGGCATCCTGATTTGAATGAGGAATGAAAATAGTGAAAAGGGGTTTCTTCCTCTTTAAATAGGTCTCACGGTTTTCAACTTCACGCAAAATTAAAATAACAGGAACTTTAACTTCCCTTTATCTTTATTTATTTATATAATTTCATGCGTCTGTAATGAGGATCTATTTTTGATGGATGTTTGAAATAGTATAGGAAACGTTAATCCTGGAAAGGAGGGTTTGAAGTATTAATAGTAATCTAATTATTTTGTCTAAGAAATAAAGTTGTGTAAAAGAACAAACCTTTGTTCTCAGTTGAACATCGTTTCACATTCTGTCTGCTTGTAAATGAATTCATTATTTTTGTTAATGGAACATGGAAACCTGTTTGGAACACATCATTACGTAGAAAGAAAATAAATTGTGTATTTTGTCTGTACCATAGGCTGTATTTAATTATGTTGTTCAGTACACATTAGAATAAGTCATTAAACACTGTGATATTGCTTAGTCAATCTCACTAAACTGGAAAATGAAAGATTCTCTTTAGTGCAAACAGATGACAAAGGGACCGAACACTAGACTGCCAGCTCCCTGCTGTTTGCTGTTCTTAGACAAGGCTTTCCAAAGGATTGCTTTAACAGTGGGGTGTGATTTACAATATGATTAGGTTTTGAGTTTTTTCTATTCTTTCTCCTGACATTGGCAAATAAAAATCTATGTACCTAGTTCTCAAACAAATCGACTTTAGAGTCCTTATTAGACACATCTTGTAAAGGTCTGGTTAACAGCCACTGGAAACTTTTCTGATGTGTTTCAGCAACAGATGAATATATTATGCTGACATTAATAACCTTATTAATAACCTTAATTATATAGGGCACATCAGGCACTGGACAATTTTACCATATTCTGTATTTGTCAGTTTTTTCTAGCTTATCTAATGACTTACACTAAACCTTGTGACTGCTCTGATTGCATGTATATTGATGCATTTATATTGTATTACCTAATGAACTGACAGATTCAAAGTAGGAAATTGCAGCTGGTCTCTATGGATGTTAGGATAAAGCAACATGTATGGCCGATCCCTTACTGCACAGTCCTTGTACTAAGCAAGAGAGTCTTTGGGGATTTTATATTAGCTCTTTTTATTCAAAAAGCATTGAGAGACTTTATGCCCTATAAATAATTTATTAATGTTGCTTCTGAGCGCCCAGCTGATGTGGATGGAGTTAGACATTAGGAATTTAAGAATATTTTGATGCGTATTGCTAATTTATTGAGACTGGAGTGTGGGTTAATTATGCTGTAGATGAGGGGTTCCAAACCTTTTTTCATCAAGCACTACTTTCCATTTCTAATTTTACCAAGTGCCACCTATAAGTTGCCTAAAATCATGATAAACCAAAACTTCATTTTAAACTTGAAAATTCAGGGAGTGCCAGGTATCATTGTTGCAGTGAATGTAGGGGACATGGCCAGGGATTGTGACTGCGATAGGGTAAGCCTCTGTCATCTGGAACTTCCCAGTAAATAGAGGCCAGGCCTGCATGTGGGGGTACTCAGTTTTAGTTCCTGGTAAGTCATATGACACGAGCAAGCGAGAACATCTGTAGGGGACAAAAAGTGAGAATATATATATTTTCCGGGCCTGGACAGACAGCTAATGACCATACCTTCTGTAATGTGACCCATACAATGCAGCATCTGGGCCCTAAATCAGGAAGTTCTGGCTTGCCAGAAAAAGAAAGTACCTTTATGTTGTTATTGAGTTTTGCTAAAAAAAATGTCTGGTCGGGCTTATGGATTTTACTAGAAAAACAGGTTACTGGTTTAACTGAGGTTTGCCAGTCCTCAGTTACTTTGTTTTAGATTTATTAAATATACATTTTAGCATATTTACCTACACACTAATCTAAGCCAAAAACTGCATAGGATACTGAAAAGAAAAAAAAAAACATTTAGTGTTTTTCATTTAAATCCATTGTAATGTGTGGTCTTCAGCATTAATCCTGGATAGAAAGGATAAAAGATCTATTTTCCCAGCACTAAGGGTTGTAAATAGTTCTAATATAATCATCTCTGAATCAATTTTCATTCAATAACTAATTACTTTATATGCATCTTAATCTGTTTACCCTTTAATGCACAGAAATGGAAATGTAGATGCTTCTGAACCTTGGTCACATATTCCTATGGCGATGAGCAACAAAACCCATCATTCATACTATTGACTTTAGGCTGTGCCCGTTAAAAATGATGGTAAAATTATTGATCGATTTATAATGCATACTATATAATTGTCTACATACATGTGTCTACAATATATATGAATTGCACACAATGTTATCGCTGGATCTTTGCCCATTTTCTAAAGAAAAAACAAAAGCTGGAGAAGCTTTAACTGCAAACCCAACACACATTTATTTCTGTATCCCATGAAACTAGATCGCTGCATGCATTCACAGGTGCTAGAAACAAATGGATTGCAGAACAATTAGATAGCAATTAAGCACTAATTAAGCCATTTAGCCTTGCTGAAGAATTGTAGACCCCCTCCTCCTTTATGAATGTATACATTTGTGTTAATACTTGCTGTAATATTGTAGGTGCAAGTCAGAAAGATGGCCGCCTGCTTCCTTTAGTAAAGACATTTCTAGTGTCAACTTGTTGCTGCTGCTACTTCTAGTGCATGTCGCTTCCTGCTGCTGCACCTCTAGGTGAAGGGGGCTGCGGTTTGGCTTCACCCATCACTACTCATATTTCATAAATGACATAGATCTCTTTCTCTCTTGTCCAACTAGAGCACATGCAATATCGCTGATATCTGAGACCTTTATACTGTACCTCACCCATTATAAGCAATATTCTTAATTTGCTTCAGCACAAATGTATCGTTGCTTTCAAATGGCATTATGTCCATGGATATGGATTGTAGTTTATTAACCTTTTTAGTAGCACATGATCTTAAAGTGGACCAACACCCAGGATTTTGACTATCCTCGGACTTGAAACAAAAAATCAAGGAAATACCGCGCTATTACAATGTATATATAAGCTTCTACGTGCTAATGTTGGGGTCCTCCTCCCCAGCTACAGGTAAAAACAAATTCTTTCAAGACAGCACAGAGCTAACAATTAAAGTCTTTGAAAACTTTTAGTAAAAGGATGGTCTTCAAATCTTCATTATCACCCAGTGAACAATTATTCCAGTGCAGATCCTCCACCTGATAAATGGGAGGCTTACCGAACCAAGCAGGACAGTTAAGCTTTCAATCATCAAAGGATCTTAAATTCACTCATCAGCATGGCTTATATCAGCAGTTTTCCTGGGACTATATACATTCCCTCCGCTCTCCACATTCAAATGACACAGGGGGTTACTCCAAATGCATGCAGGGAGAGATGAAGAAGAAAGGATCTAGTGCAAAAACGCTATTCAAACGGTCACTTTATTCTAAAATAATCCGCACTCACATTTCCACAAAAAGGTAAAAAGCACAGCTTAATAATGCAGAGCTATGGCGACTCTCACCGCAAGGGCTCCCAATCCAACCATTAGAAGATATACTTGAAAAATAAAGGTGCTGCTCACCAACACGTTTCACCCCTCCGCGGGGCCGATCGGGGTGCCCCGCTGTGTGAAACCCCCCCGATCACCCGGAAAACTCACCTCTCCCCGCTCCCACGTGGCCGCACCGCCGCCGCCTCCCGCGCGTCAAGAGTGACGGCCATTCACAGACGGCCGGTGCGGGCGCGCGCACGCCTAGAGGGGCGCGAGGGAGGCGGCCGCCGCCGAACACAAGGTAAGGGGATTTGGGGCGTTTGGGGGGGTTTCGGCCCGGGAACCTTTAGATTCCCGGGCCGATCACGGGAGGGTGATGGTCCACTTTAATGAGTAATTGTAGTAAGGGGCCTTTTCATTTTTTTATGTCTTAGTTTCCTTGTGTGTGTTTGTACATATATTTTTCTTCACATTAGTGTGTGGCTGTGCTTGCATTTGAAGGGAAGGAGGTTTAATTGTTGTGTGAATGATGGATGGGCATACCTGTATTTTCTATGCCACACGATTCCATTAAAATAAACAAAACAAATGATAGACAGCCCCAGCCATCCATCACAGGAACTATTCACTGCACAAGAGAGGGTGTCTCTAGATCTGACATGCCCCCCTTCATTGCAGTGAATGGAGGGAGTATGTCATGGTACCTGAGACAAATGTCAAGGAGCAGTCCATTGTCAATACTACAGAAGTAGGAGTGGCACAGGACTTGGATTGAAAGATCTGGTAAGTGTCAGAGCCCCAGACTGGACACTGCAGGGGATAAAGGGTGAATATAACCTTTTTAATGTTCATGTCTGTACAATTTCTTTAATTACATCATTTTTGTTGCATAAATTCCGATTGTTTACCATAGTGTTACACTTTTGCCCGTATGTCTAATTCGCAGCAATCTCTACAATCTTCCCTTTTATTTATCAAGTTTTCTATCAATCCAGATCCCCTGGATATACTTTATCTGCTCTTGTTGATTTATTTACATTATTATTTTATAACCCATATCAACCATATCAGCTGTATGCTACTCTGGGGATCTCGGGTTCTACTTCACAAATGCTGTAGGTTCATTTTAGCTTTATTGATTCATTTTCTTAGCAAAAATCTTCGATAATATTTCTGCTATTGTTTTATGGAGTTAAACTTAAATCGGGCTGGGGGACTGGCCATACCGCATTCCATGATAATTCCTGGTGGACTGAACTATTGGGTCCAAAGTAACCATGCCATTGGAGCCACCGGTAAAGATGAGTTTTCCATAGACCCAGGAGTTTCACACAGCAAGGCATCCTGATTGTGGATGCCTCGAGGGCAGGCTAGGGGCCAGCTTTGTAGGCTTCTAGACACTAGGACTGTGCCATGTGTCCTTCAAGACACTTTAATGAGTGCCCATATCCAGCCATGCCCATGATCTCTTTTTGCAATGCTAAAGTCTTATCTAGGGAGTACAGTTATTTACAGGCTAGACAGCATGTTACAGGTGATGCTCAGCTGGGGAGTCACCAACTGGTTTTGATTGGGTACATTTCCAGACTGATTTTTAATCTCAGTCCACAGCTGAGCTAAAAGGGCCTTATTCATGAAGGGATAGCGACAGGTAGTGCCTGGCAAGCGGCAGGTAGCGGCAGGTGAACGCCGGACATGGCCCACAATTCCACATTTATGAAGCCGAATCTGGTGACCGAATGGAACAACGCCATGTAGCGTATGATTCATCATTATCCCAGGCTCAGCATACAGCGCCGGTGTTCAGCCTTGCAGAGCGCCATGTATTACCTCTTGCTACATGGCGCTCTCCCATACATTTCAGTGGACGATCCTTAAATCCCTTTCCTGATGCCAAATTTTTATTTTTTTTATAAAATCTCAAATTTTTCTGACATGTATCCTGGCCTAGAAAATGACAATTTTTAAAACGTTTTTGATTAATAATATTTTCATACAGAATTGTCTTTACATGTCTGGTATTAAAGTGTTCATGTTACAATATAATAACAATGTAATTCCATGTTTTTCGCTTTGTTTCTAGTGGTCTACATGTTCAAAAACAGACTTTAATCACACAGCCTCTGGTGCTATGGGCTACAACAACCCGATTTTGAGGCTGTTTTTCTCAGTCGCACTGAGCTGGTGCTACCATTCGGTCACATATAGTGTAGTACTGCGACTCTCTCTTGAGGCGCTCTGAAACAACTAACCATGGCCGAGTACAGCGACTACTAGCGGTCGCTCTAAAATCCTCGCTACAGACGCTCATTGTCACTACCTGGTGTTAGTAATGAATCAGCCTGCCCTTGCAATTAATGTAAATTCAAACTAATACCTATTTTACACAGAGTGGGTGCTGGTCTAACTGTCATCACGTATGTGGGTCGCCAAAACAACCTGGACCATGACCGCTATGGTAATTGCATGGCTAGATGAGAACTGCAGTGGATGCTGGTTTGAGCTAGAGGCAACCTATTATGCCTAAAAGTGGTTTTGATCCTCTTTAAAGATGTACTGGGTGCAGTGTATGCAGAAATCAGACATTTTTTTTCACTCAGAAAAGCATGAACATGAAACAAAGAGATCTGTGTGTAAAACTGGACTCAGCACCAAATAGGGTACCTTTATGTGTTATACCTTTCCTGACCAATTCATCTTTCCAACCAGTCATTATAAGTAAACTGCTCCAACAATAACTGTATTTTAAATCCACTGTTAAAGCCTTTCACACTGGTGATCTGATGTATTTGCTGGTGGAGAAAGCAAATGTATTCTTACTGTGTTCTTTTATAAAAACAGGTGCCTCACTTCTTTTGCCATTGCACTTATATTCTATTTTCAATCATGTGTTTTTCTTAAACTTTGCTTTTCTCATCTTCCCGCTGCTTCTCTGTAATAGTCATTCATTTTTTGCATAGTGACAGTCAGCATTTGCACACTGATGGCTGCTATAGTAACCATTAGCATCACAGAAAGACGGTGGAAGATCTGCCCAAGGTTAAGTTATCTTCCATGTGTCCCCAGAGACCTCACATCTAAGGATAATACAGAGATACATCACCATTGAAACCTAAGAGGGTTATCAAGTATATGTAAAATACGTGACTAACCAACAAATCCAGATTCCATTTTTAGCATATGCAAAGAAAGAAAGAAATTATAAGTACTCTTTATGATCTCTTAAACCCTTTGTTTTAAAGTTATTATAATTTCATGATTGTTACACTACTTTGTGTCTAAAGGGTTCATTATTACTTAGCTTATAAAAAGAACAATATGTAAGAGTCTCAATTGACAGAAAGTAGAATTGCAAAATGCCCACTGTAAGTAATAAAGAAAGTCACATAAATAGGAAAAAAAATAAACATTATGATGTAATGGTTTTACTGCAAAAAAAAAGTTTTGAAATATTATGTTGATAGGGTATCATTCGAAAAAGTCCACATTTCACTTTAGGAACTACAATCCATTCATTTTTCTTAAAATTTTTAAAATATTAGGAAAATGCTATTTACTGAAGTAGGTTTAACTTTAGATGCACATTTGGGTGTGAACTTAAATTAAAAATCGGTGAGCTTTTTTCTTTTAGCAGACAAAAAAATGCAGCAAAAAATGTTTTTCCTAATTCTTTAACAACACTATGTGCTCCTGCAACGTGGCATTTTTCTAGGTGAGGTGCATATTTCCAATAGAGAAAGGATTAATTCTGCACATAGGGTGCTGTTCTTTTCAAACTTTCCTTACCTCACCTGGGAATATGCCTCATCACTGATGCACTGATTTTCTTTAGACGCATTTGAAAAAACATGTATTATTACACTTTTTGTGTGTTAAACTCAAAAAGCTCACTAAGCTTCAGCTCAAGACCAAAAGTGAACCCAAAGGTGAACTTGATTTACCAAATCTTTGGCATGACCCTCCTTTGTGGCACGTTTCGTTCTTTGTTTTTTGCATATTTTTCTTTAATTATTTTTATCTTTTCCTTCAACCTATTGGTGACATTTAGAGTTTTTTTATTCAATGTATATTTACTCCTAAAGGTGGGTTAGTTGATCAGTTTTTGACCAGTATGTTTGAGCTGGTTCTCCACCTCAACACAACACACATCAACTGCAAATAGTGTTCTGTCTTATTGGTAAATAAACATCCGTGCTAGGATTGTGTGCCCATACATATGATTTACTTATCGACATGCTGTTTCCAAGTTTCTTATGTTCCTGTGGCTCTGTGTTGCTAAAGTTGGAGCTGCTTTCCTGTGCTTGAGCAAAGCCCATAGTATAGTTTATAACTACAAGTCCATTCCACTGCAATAGGTGAGCTCATCAGAAGCTTTGGAAGAATCAACCGGCAGTAACCAACACAATGGGAGACAGGGGCACAAACTTTAACTATGACTAAAAATAAAGTAAGGGCTAGAACAAAGACTAGAATATATAGAGAATTCACAATGCACCACTAAGGAAGGTGGGGTAGCAACTGAACTTTTATTGAAAACAAAAAGGGAAAACAAGCTATAGATAAAATAGGATAGACACAGACAAACAAACCTGGCAGAGCCCAAGAGCTCACCATAGTAGAAAACAACTACATACAGGTACACAACAGTGTGGATAGTGAGACCTGATAGCTGGACAGAAAAGATAAGGCAGCATTTGTGGCTTTGCAATTAAAAGTGTACTGTGTGCTCAAATGAGTTCTTATAAGAGGATTATTTTACATACAATCTTTGTTTCCACAACAATTTCAGAACCACAAGCTCCAGCACCACCCTCTATGAAATAGCCTATCTGGCCATGTCTAGACTGGTTCATGCAGTTGTGTTTTTGTACTTACTGGATTACATAAGTGAAAAGAATACTTAAAGCGGAATTCCATTTGAAATGAACCCCAGCCCTGCCACCTTCTCCGGGCGCTAAGGCAGGAAGGGGGCTACAAAGAAAAAACCCTTACCTCACCCACGGCCCAGTGCCGCTTTTGGGTATACTGTAGGTCTGCTATAAACAAACTGCTTATTGTATAATGTTAGAATTACTTTTAAAGACATCTGTTCACTGTTTTGTTTTTTGTAAATAGAAAGCCTTTAATATCTGTTCCAAAAACGGAGCTAATGGCATTAATTTCCAAGACCAGAAGATGTATTAGCATAGCCTGCAATGTGTGAAGACAGGGTTCAGTATATGACCTGTACATACTTGTTCGGTGTCCACAAGAGATGAGCAATAGAAACGAAAGACCCTGGAATCAAAGATGGGAAAAATAGGTTTGATTTTGACTTGTGTTTTAAATGGACCATTAATTCTAGTACCCAAGGCACTATACTTACACTATTAGCTGCATTGATCTGTCATTCATTGTGGACTTCCTTACATCGTCCTGCACTACATCTTCCTGATTCCTGATGCTTTTAGTTTTGTAATCATAGAGAATGAAGGTGCTAATCATTACGCTAGCAGAAAAATTCTTACTAAAACCTTTAACGTACAAAAATCATAAACTGTATTTTTATCATTATTAGGAAGTTTTGCATGCAGTCATTTCAGAGACTCAGTGTACCATGCCATGCCGATTTGTTTTTGTTTACAATGACAATTAGCTTGCTTACAGCTATCAGCTGAAAAACATTTTTAACCTTTAGCATTTTTCAAGTAATTAAAAAAAAGTTCAACATGAAATTGACATGGCTCAAAAGTTCAAGTTTTTTCTGGGAAAATGTCAAACTCCTAATGCAAAATGTTTATAAAATACCTAATAAGAAGCAACATTTTATTCAACTAAGAAGCAATATTTAAGTCAATAATTTGGGTTGCCCTGTTGTGTGAACCCAGCCGGATCTGCTTTCCTTTCCACTAATCCCATGGTTCATGTGGGTTCCGCCAATCATGCTATGCATATTATTAAACAGCATATAATGCTAAATGAAAGTAGAGACCTAAGAAAACCTTTGGCCGCATTCCTCTGGCTGTGCATATGCATGCAAGCCATTTAGATCTGGCACTGGTGCGCTCATCAGGCAGGGAAATGCTGGGGATGCTCCGCAGGACTCAAGTATGGGTTGCAGAAAGATTACAGATGAACCAGGTTTCGCAGGACTCAAATATGGGTTGCAGAAAGATTACAGATGAACCAGGTTTCATCTGCTTTAACTACAGACTTCAGATACAGAGTGCCGCAAGGGGCACAAGGCTTTCTTGCTTACTTGAAACCTGCTCCTGTTGATAATGGCTCTCATGCAGCCCTGAAATGTGAAGCTGGGAGCAGCACTACTGGATCCCAGCTGGTTAGCAGAGTACAGTGTACAAGCTCAGTCATAGACCATAATGGGCAGTTTCATGCCAACTTCAAACACAGAGGATGCCTACGTCCAGCCTGCACTAGGTGTAAGGTAAGCAGGCAGCCTCTTGCCCTCTGCCATCCCCACCCCGATTGGAGGTCCATGAATTTCAGCCAAAAAACGGTGTAGAGGAAAATGATAGACATGTACAGATAACGGCTAACAGAATAGTTATTGTTATTTTCTAAAAAAAAAAAAATTACAAAATTAATATTTTTTGTCAGCTGTTGGGAGACCATATCATGTATTTATAGTTCACATTCTGATAAGGAATCAAGAACCACAACTCTCTGCACATGGTCGGAAATTAATTGTATGTATCATTCTTTGAGCTAATTATTTTCTGATTGATCATCATCCAGTTTGTTTTTTGTTTCCGTAACAATATAGAAATATGTTTTCTGTTCCATGAGGAGGTAATCTAGCTGCTTTTAATAGGGATGAAACCAACCACGTATCTTATTGGGAGTGTTGTTTGGTTTAATATTAAATAAAGCAATATCCATCTCCAATGGCAGTTCTAACTTTATTTTCCTGATTTTTTGATGACTCAAAAAATTACCACATGACCACATGACACATGGCCACCAAGTATGAAGCATGTCCCCCTTTGCTTCAAACCCTCTAAAACGTTAAAAAAGTTGTTGCATGTTTCAAGGAACATCTCCCAGGAAATGAGACGGGACCAAAAATCATCTGGTCTGAATGTCGATTTCAATGGATGCTGTGTTTCTGAAACCATATTCCCCTTTTTTAATAATGCCTGACCAACATTCCAGGGGCTTCCATATCTCTAGGGCCTTTATATATGCCCTGATACAGGGGTATTTCCCCATTCCCCAAGCAACTGTTTATAGAGCGTAGTGCCCCAAACAATACTGTTTAAATGGGGTAAACTCTTTCCTCTGAAGATCTCTACCCCCTGTTGCTGAATGAATCTCATAATCTGGATTATTCTGAAAGTCTCTCCAGTCAAGGGGTTAAATAGTTCTCTAAAGAGCTGCTCTTTGGGAATTTTTCCCTAGGGAAAAGAAATAAATAAGCCTTACCTATGAACCCCCATTTCTTCCCACCATCGAAACCCCTCTGTGGATCCATTATTAAATTTCAGATGCCCTATCACTAATTTCAGTGGGTTACCTTTTGATATTTATACATTATGTCCCTTGATCTTGTCCCAGATGTCCAGAGATTTTTTGAGCGGCCCAAGCTTGATCATTGGCATATCTTTTTTGGTATATCTAGAAGGGTCTTGAGGAGGGTGGATAAGTCTGAGTTCTGTTTGATGTCTACCCAGATAGGACTTTCTTTAGTTTTGTAAATGTCCATCAATTGATTAACTCTAGCCGCATAATAGTAAATATTTAATCTAGGTGACCCAAGACCCCTTCATCTCTGCATGCAAAAACCGTTTGTCTATTGATTCTCACTTTTTTCCCTCTCCAAAGAAATCTGAGAATATCCTGCTCCAGCTCCTCCAAGTCCTGCATGTTAACACTAACCGGGAGAATCCAAAATAGATACACCATATTTTCGCCCTATAAGATGCACCAATTTTTCCCAAGAAGTGGGGGAAAAATGTCAGTGCATCTCATTGAGCGAATGCAAAAAAAAACAACAACAAATAAGTAAAAAGATATAGTTACATAAGGTCTCCGGGACGCCAGCCGATGAAAGAGCAGCAGGCAGGGTAACTGAACCCTGCCCACTGTACCCGCTCTCGTCATAGAATGGGGGAATGCCACACTGCCTTGGGGAATAGGATGAGGGAATGCCACACTGTCTGTAATAGGGTATTTTAGCACACCATTTGGTTTAGATTCTTTTTTTTTTCATATTTATACTTAAAGCAACCAACTTTTTCATTCAGTCAGGCCTGATAGCACTGCAAACCCATTGAAGTTCTCCTGTGCTTTCCTGAGTGAGCTTGGGAGTATGTGATGAAAAGGAGGATAGCACTTTTGCTCCCTTCCGCCACACATCACTCCCCAGACCCCCCCCTTCAGACCTTAACTCGATGATCAAAAGATCATAAAATAATGAACATTAGATCCCAAGTTACTGAGTCAAAGGCCTTATGAAAGTCTTTCAATAGTAGCATCCCTTTAGACAATGTTCTTCTTATCTGTGATGAGCCACGTCTACCAGGGATATATGCCCCCTGGTGGTCCTGATGGATTATTTTGTTAAGAGAAAATTCAAGAGAGGTCATCGTTTAAGGCAGCAATTTAAAAATCATTATTGATTAACAAAATGAGACTATAGTTTTCACACCACATGAGATTCTTTCCTTTCCTAGGAATCAACACGATATTTGCTTCCAGGGCTTCAGCAGGAATATGTATACCCATTCTAATCTTATTAAACCATAGCTTCATATGGTACACAATAGTGAAACAAATTTGTTATAGTATAGGTTCAGAAATTCAACGCTTATTGATCACAATTTGCCAATCATCGTGAGATTTTTGCTTCTGATATTTTCTACCCCATTAAGTCTCTCTGTTAGTCTACCTAGGCCCAGCCCCCCCAGCCATATCTCTATGGTCCCTGGGGAGGTATTATTTGTTTTAGCGTATAATGTTCCAAAGAAGCTGGCAGATTTCTCCATAATTTTACTGGATTTTGTTTTCCTGCTTTAGTCCTGATTTTACAGAAGGGCGAGACCACACAACCCTGGTTCAAACAAGCTGATAACAGTATGCCAGGTTTATCACACAGAGAGTAGACTCTCATTCCTCCACTCTAGGTTTTTTTCTGCCCTACTTGTCACCAACATATTAAGTTTGGTCCTTAAATCTTCGCTAATATATTGTGTTTTGGAAATCTCTTGTGCCCCCTTCTTAGGTCATTATATTGTTTTTTCACTGCCTCACGGGACAACAAATTAAAGGCAGCTGAGGTATTTTTAGCCTGGTTGCTCTAGAAGAACCATATTATTTCCTGTTTTATCTTCTCTAGAACCATCTTGTACCCTGGAAGGGCCCTTGCTCCAGGCAAAAGAATTTAGTTTGATCCAAAAGTCCTGAAGTTCCATAATAATCCCATCATTGTTAAACCAGGGAATTTCCATGATCCGGCATTTTTAGATTTTAGGGAAGATTGGAACGGGGATGAAAATATGGTCAATCCTCTAATAAGATTTGTGATCTGCCAAAAACTAAGAGTTGTCTTGCTTATTTAGATCGCATTTTCTCTAAGCATCAAACAAATCATATTTGGATATGAATTTAGCCAGTACTGGCTCTCGAAGGAGGTCTTTGACCATTTATATAGACTTTGATTTATCCGTAAATGGTAAAATCTCATTGCTTTATGCAAGACAGTCTTATACTTTATTTGCTATACCAGCCTCTTTCCATTGCATATTAGGAAAGCTTATGCGGTAGAACGTTGAGAACATCCACCATTAAATGGAGCAGGCAGTGTGCCATATGAGAAGACAAACATTTGCAAGAGAGAGAGAAAAGGGAAAAAATGAAGAAAGGAAAAAGAAGAAAGGGGAAAAAACTCTCACCGTAAGTATCCCTAACCCACAGTTGTCTTCCTGGGAAAAAGAATACCCCTTTCCCTGGACCCACACTTTCCCCATTAACCCCTTCCCCTTCACCCTCCCGGGTTGAAGGGCAAGAGTTTCTGACTATCTACCTCCTAAGTTAGAAGGTTATGAGGAAGGAAGGACAGCTTTGGAAAGCAAGCAAAATAGATAAAAAAAATAGGAATCAATCCCCATATAAAGAAGGCTTGTGTTAAATTTGGAAAGTTTGATGTTATTAATCCTGGCTAACCCTGGGGAATAATTGAGAGAGAGAGGAAAAAAAGGAAACAGAACAAAGAAGAAAAAAAAGGAAAAGACAAATGAGGCTGAAATGAAACAACCCCTCTTAACAGTTACCCTAACAAAAATATTCCCCCCCCCACCAAATCCCCCCCTCTAAAAGAAGTGCCCTAACATAAACACGTGTGCTAACTTTCCCTACTTTAGTGAACCCACAGTTTATTAAGTGTTCCAACCCCCCCCCCCCCCAGTTCCAAAGATAATCATTAAATTATTCAAACTCATTGCAACCTATATTTTTTTTACGCCCCTCAATTTTTTTTATCCCTAGTGTTTTCTAACAACCATTATCATTCCTGAGATCATACCTCTGTTTCAAGCTTCAATTGGTGGGCCTCACTAGGTGCATGTGTACCCAGCTATTTTATTCTAAGCAACTCCCCTCCATCACACTAAAAGCAAGTTTAACAACACCAAATAGAAAGACAGAGTGAAAGGGAAAAATGTGGGCTTCTCTGCCCCCCTTTTCTCCTCCCTCACTGCCCCCCAATCCATTCAATCCCCATATGCATCCTTTAATCCAAAAAATATCAAGTTAGGTTACCTGTAGTTCTAGAAGGGGGTAGCAAAAAAAAAAAAAAATATATATATATATATATATATCTTTATGTTTTACAGTGCCACAAAGGAGAAATCGGTCTCTGATTCTGGTCAGGCCGGCTGGGAATTGAGATGTCTCCTGATGCTATTCCTAGTTATTTCAGCAATTCCATCCTTTCTGGCACAGTTGAAAACACAACGTTCTGATGTGAAAAAATGTTTTAGTGGGAAAACCCCATCTATAGTTGATCCCTGTTTTCTTTACTTTGATGAGTATCAGTCAGAGTGCCTTCCTCTTTCGCAAAGTAGAAGGGGCAATATCTGCAAAAATTTGAATATTGTGGGTAGTCACTTCTATCTCCTTAAATGCTCTAGCTGCTGCCATAATCAATCCTTTAACAGAGAAAAAGTGGAATTTCATTATAGTATCCCGGGGAAGGCTATCTCTTCTAGGGGCTGTTGATCTTGTGTATGTAATCTATTTCACAATGTAGGGTATCTAAATCCAGTTTTAATGCCATTATTAAATCCAAACTAAATTTGGTCAGTTCAGTGACCTTTTCCTGAATCCCCTGGAAAAAGATTTTGCCTTCTGGATCTGTACTCCAGCTCTTTGAGCTTTGTACTAGCATCCTAAGGTATTCAAATGGATGAGTGATATTTGAACTATTTTCATTAATTCTACTACTCATAGAATCCAGTTTCTAGTTAACAGCCCCGATCTGCTGACCAATCTCCTAAATATTTCCCATTTAAGTCTTTCAGCAAATTGGAGACTGGAAACATATTTTAGTCTAGTATGTTAGAGAAGAAATGCTCTGTGTTTGATTGGCTGTCTATTTTCGGGTCCTGAGGAGCAGACTGTATTTGTATGGAGCTGGGGCTCAAAGTTTGGTTCAGGGGGCTTAACTATATCTCCCTCATCCAGCCTATTGGCATCCAGCATGTTAGAGGAAAGTTCCATGACCTGCAGAAGGGATGTCTTTGTTTGTGGGCCTTCTAGAAGTGTCCTAATATCCCCCTTTAAGGTGTTTGCAGCGCCATATCCCCTTTTCCCTTGATCATCGGCTGGTGTAGCATTAAGATTTTAGTTGCGTGGTTCATTTTTTGTGTGTTCCAACCATGCTGCTCCCTTTCTGAACCCTATTCTACATAATACTCTCGCTTAGTGGTTCATAAGCAAAAATTGAGAAAATATGGAATGACCAATGATTTTCATTCTGAATATGTACTAGCATTGTTGTGCACTGCATCCAGTGAGATTTTACACCTCTCGGGAATACATATCTGCCAAATTATTTATTCATGTATATATATTTTGTTATTCTTTACCTGTTCTGGAAGCACTCATTATATTTTCTACTGAGTGTTGGTCCATCGCTGTCATGCTGACAACAGCAGCTGTGTATTTACTCAGCGCTGCTCATTTCTTACATAGGGAGCTCTGTCACATATAGGGTCAGCCTTTAGATACTCTCTGCTTCCCTGTTAGCTCTTTTTCTGTCACATTTCATCACTAACACGTGGGTTCTTTCTGCTTCCCCCTGTCCCTGTCTGTGATGTCTGCCAATCCATGCTCCCCTTTCATTCACTTGCAAGGTGAGCGAATATTTTAGAGCTATTGTACGCTTTTCTTATATTGAGCGATATGCACTGAGTGATCCTATTGGCTGCTGATGCTTTGATAGCATGGGACGGCGCCATCAACACCACTCCCCCTTAAGCAGGTCTGGGCTGCAACACGTGTTGGAAGTGATGTTGGCCTGACAGGCAACACTGTGAGTTTATTTTATGTAAGTTTTTGACCCATTCACTGATATCCATTTATTTACACACTGTTTATCATGTGTTGACTCATTTTCATCATTAGTTTACTTTTTATTCAGCATATTGTGTGTAGTTAGGACACTTGTTCACATTGTTATTTTTCATGCTGGTGAGCTCATTTTTCATTTAAAGTGGACCAACACCCTGGGCCGATCAGATCCCTCCCCGCTGTGTGAAACCCCGCAGGACGCCCAGAAACCTTACCTTATCCCCGTTCCAATGGCGCATGCGGCAGCCGCGGGCGCATCTCACGCTTCTCACGCTTCTCTCTAGCAGGGCCCGCACCCGCGCCGGCCGTTTGTGAATGCCCGGCGTGGGCGCGCTCCCTGTTAGAGGGGAGAGCAAGATGCGGCCTCCAGCGTGCTCAGAGCCGCTGTGGTTGTCCCTCGCTTGTCCGTACATACCACAGCGGCTCTGAGCGCTCTGATTGGATGAGCGCTTGCATAGGAGCGGGGTGAGGTGAGTTTTTTAGGGCAATCTGGGGGGTTTCGGGGTGCCCCGCGGAAGTGGACCAAAACCCAGGATAGTGAAAATCCTGGGTGTTGGTCCACTTTAAAGCATTTGGCATTTTGTGGATTTATTCTCATTGCTTGCTATATTATATTGTGCCCGCGTGGGCTAATCTCCCTTTAAGTGGTTTTATAATTATTATGTGTGTCTTGTCCATCCCTAAAATGTGATATATATCAATAAAGATTTTCCACCTTCAACTATAATCTAATTGAGGAGAATTGTTTTTTGGTGCTTTTCAGGGTTCCCCTCATTTTTTTTTCCATGTTAAGTGCATTTGTTTAGCTGTTTGTTTATGAGGAACAATGTCAAACACCTTTGAAACCATAAAAAACACCAATGTCAAACACCTTTGAATCCATAAAAACTATATCTACAACAACCTCTTTGCCCATGGTTCTGCTCACCTCTTCATGGAAGGCAATTATGTTAGTCGGAAAGCTTCTGTAAAGTCGTGCTGGTTGTTACTTATAATATTATACACAGTCACATAATCCCGTAGTCCCTCAAAAGCCACTCAAGCTATTTTTCCACACTGGATGATAAGTTCTATAATTACCTGGAAAAGCCCTAGAGCCCCTTTGCCTTGTAGCAGTCCATTGGTACTACAGTATTCTGTTCTAGGTCTGTATGCACAAATGTGTGCCTTTAAATACTTTCGGTTTCAGGTTTGTACTCCTAAATTTATGGCTGAAAAAAGCTGGCAGCTATGATCCATATCCTCACAAAATGTGAGGGGGGAGGGGGAGGCAATACATGTCTCTGCTCTTTGGAGACAAAAACTAAGAGGCCGATTCATTAATAGCGCCAGGTAGCGACAGATGAGCGCCAGTAGCGTGATTTTCACAGCGCCAGCTAGTATTCGCTGTGCTTGGCCGGGGTTTGCTTGTTGACAGCGACTCAGTCGGTGTGCGGTAATGTTGAATACGGGCTTAGGGGTCGCTGTTTCACAGGTTTAGCGTTGTATGGGTGCGCCTGACAACGAATGGCCAGAGCGAACGGCTTGCTGCAGATTCATTAACAAATCACGCTCCGAATTTTTTCGCGCTGTGAATTCCTTGTTTAAACCCCAGACCGCTGGCGGCGATGGATTTAAAATAGTTTTTAACCCCCAAACAACCATATTTTTTGATTGTAAAATTATACAAGTTTTTATAAACATTTTGTAATATGAATACATTAATATCAGACCTGTAATATCAATTCTGCACAAAATCATTTTTTTTTTTTACCTTAAAAAAAATTCCTAACATTGCAGAAGTGGTCACAGAATTTTTGACATAAAAAAAAAAAAAAAAAACATTAATAGCAATTAATTATGATTAGTTAAAGATTGCTCCATTGAAATGCATTGGACATCGCCAGGGAGCGACAGGTCATACCTGGCGCTGTGATGGGATTAGCAGTGGCGCTGTTTGTTGCAGTCGGCTACATGATGAATCCCGCGGTAGCTGTCGCTCTCGGCGGCGCTAGCCTCATTTAGCTTGATAAATGCGTCATTGTGGCCGACGCCGGGCGTACTTGAGTCGATAGCCGCCATTAGCTGGCGGGACCTGGTGCTCGTCAGACACTACCTGGCGCTATCGCTTGATGAATAAGGGCATAAGAGGTTGATTCATCATTAGCGGCAGGTAGCGACAGATGAGCGTCTGTAGCAGGCATTTTCAGAGCGCCCGCTAGTAGTCGCAGTGCTCAGCCGTGGGTAGGTACTTTATAGTGACCCCGTCGCTGTTCAGTAATGTTGAATACATTGTGAGGAGTCGCTATTAGACCAGTACAGCGCTGTATGGGAGCGCATGTTAGCGACTGCTCATAGCGACCGACTCACACCATATTCAGCAAAAAAACAGCCTCACAAATCTCTGGCACTGAAAAATACTTGTTTGTAGCCCATAGGGCAGGAGGCGGTGTGTTTAAAGTGTGTTTTCAAGCATTTATCAACTAGTAACAAAGCAAAAACATATGGCATTACATTGTAGCAACATTGTAACATGAACACTTTAATGCCAGACCTGTAATGTCATTTCTGAAGAAATATTTAAAAAATTTTAAAAAACAGCTTTTTCAATGCCAGAAGAAAATTATTTGTGATTTTTGGGAAAAATTAAAAAAAAAAAAAAACCTGTTTAAAGTGAAGAAAAGGTTCGTCCATTGAAATGTATGTGAGAGCGACAGGTAGCGAGAGGTCATAGCTGGCGCTGTGCACGGCTGAACGCTGGCGCTGTTCACAGAGGCTTTGAAAATGATGAATCAGACGCTATATGCCGCTATCCCAGGCGCTAAACAGATTCTGCTTGATAAATGTGTAATTGCGTGCCGTGTCTGGCGTTCACCAGTCGCTATCTGACACTACCTCTCATTAACCAGCCACTACCTCACGCTATCCTTTCTTAAATAACCCCCTAAGACTAAAACTAAATGCATAGCAAACCAGATAACCATATTAAGCCTATAGACTGTTCCAGCTGCATTTAAGAGCAAGCACTTCTTACCAAGCACACTTTATATAACTGAAGGACAATTTAACCATCTACTATATATTTTTTCATTTGGATCTGCATAGTAATCAATTTAAGTCCACGGCTCTCATTAAATCCCTGTAGGCAACATGAGTGCTGGAACTAATTTGAAGGAACAAGCCCATGAAGAACCGATATCTAAAGTTATAAGCTTTAAAGTGAAGAACCTTTTGCAATCCCGTTTTTTGTTCTCTGGCAAACCTAATCTAGAATATTGCAAGTATAGTAATTTAGGGGTTTATAAATCAGTGTTAATTCATTTAAAAAATTGCAAGGACATTTGCAAAGAAGTATTGTCCTTTTGACCCTGTCCGTTCCATCGCATCATCAGTACACAGTAATTCGATTAACAATCTAGAGTATTCATTTTCTTACATTTCTGAACTGCAGCTATGACACGCATTTAACATTTACTTATTTTATTTTTACTAATAAAGCAGGGCCCTAGAGTCATTTAAATAGAAGTGAGTCCAGCTGGGAACACAAGAGGTAAAGAGAATGGGTTTTTCTTTGGCCCTGAGGTTCCCGGTTGAGCACCTGTGGGTGCAGGTGTCGCTTTCCCACAGGAGTGCATGAGGAGTCACATAACTTTAACACGGTTTTTGGTAAAGCTTACTTCTTAGCACAGCTCTTTCACAGTTCTGTCTTTGTCCAAGCTTGTCCTGTCAATCAAGAATTTTAATTTAAACTTTAGTTCAAACTTGCCAGAGCGCACAGTATGGCCGCCTTACCTGCCACCCACTCCTGTGTCTCACATCTCTTACCAGACAACCTGGTATGAGGAGCCGGCCTGATGGGTGGGCAGTCTCAGTCTGGAGCACTGCAATTTTCAATGGGGGCATCTGTATACTGAATTACATAGTGTATGAAGAGGCCTATTGAAGTCAATGGGGGCATAACTCCTTTGCATAGCTAGCACATCTTTTGAAATTGCCCTGAAAATGTGCTAATCCAGGTCTTACTGATTTTAGCTCACTGACTAGCAATGAACAACCTTCTAACTTTCTAATGTCTCTCCCAAAACTTACAATAATGGTCCTAATTAATTGCTCTAGGCAGGTTCCACCATGACCTATATAGTCAAGATATTTCCATCCCTTCACTAACTATTATGCTTGTTACAACTTTTTAATGTTGGATCCCATGAGAGTCGCATTTTAATAGGGTACTCATTTTTTCGTACAGTGCATTACTAGATGACGTGGGAAGCCACAATGCTGCTTATTTTTTTCAGACATAGTTTAATGTTTCTATTGTAACATTGTAAGCTCCTTTTGCTTAGTTAGTTAAAGAGCTGTACTTCATAGAACATGACAGCATTAAACCGCAGTAATTAAACATAGAAAATTGCACATGACTGTTCCCAGATGTATCTAACCATTCACTCCCCCATCTCCATATCTACCTTCAGCATTACAACTTTCATAAAAGGTCCCTTGCAGCACATCAAGGGAGTCAACACATGGGCAATCCAATCAGGTGTATGTGTCCTTACAAATATATGGGAGAAGCAAGTGTGATGCCACTGTCTCTAGATTCTGGTTACTGGTTACTTTACCAGGAATTTGCTTTTTTTTTGTCCAATTGGATTGCCATGCATAATTGCTTACTGTACAGTCAGTTTTAATTATCTAATGCGTCTTATACTTAGCAGTTGTTTTAGTCAATAGTCAGCTGACGTATAAAAATGCTTCAAATACTTTGCCTTTAAAAACCTAATAACATAAGTGCTCCTTATTTGGAACTGGAAAGCCTCATTTATCTTGTTGATAATTCTTTTAACTTACTTAAAGAGGATGTTCAGTCAAAACTTACTGGAGTCCCTCTTTGATTATGTTGCAGAGGGGCAGACTGAATCAGGTTGCCCTGTAACCCTGATAATAGGGCCATAATCACCTACATTCCGTGATGTCAGCAAATAGAAATGGCAGCTCACATTCCTGCATAAAACTTCCGCTTTAATTAAGTTACTTTAAATGTTGTTCAGAGAACTCACATCATCAACAGCCATGACAAAGTGCAACACATTTCTGGACCAAATGATAGGTTTTAATATGTCAACCAACCTATCAGGCTTACACGGCCAGCGAACATACAGTAGTGTGCACAGCCGCCAGTATGGCTGATAGGTGAGTATTACCCCTTCTCTAGGTTATGAGGCACCAATTTAAAGATGTATAAGATATATAACAAAATGATTGGATCTCCTATTAATTATGCAGCAGCAAGGAACACTGATAGGGGCATAATTAAGAGAAACTCCAGTCATTGTGTTATGTACATCTTTAAAAACACATATTGCATTGCTTATTTTGATTTCTGTTGAGTGATATTTTTTATGAGCTGCATTATGTCCACTGTGTGCTGACCTATGTTTCAATGTGCCTGAATTAGACCCAACCTTAGCACAGTCTGGACAGCTAGCTGCCCGTCCTGGCACAATTAGGTCCTTATTTAAGAAGGGATAGCGTCAGGTAGTGGCTGGTTAATGACAGGTAGCGACAGGTAGCGACTGGTGAACGCCGGACACGGCGCGCAATTACACATTTATCAAGCAGAATCTGTTTAGCGACTGGGATAGTGCCATGTAGCGTCTGATTCATAATTTTCACAGCCTCAGCAAACAGCGCCAGCGTTCAGCCTTGCACAGCACCAGGTATGACCTCTCGCTACCTGACGCTCTCCATACATTTCAATGGACGATTCTTTTCTTCTCTTTAAACGGGTTTTTTTTTCCCCCAATAAATCACAAATAATTCTGTGACCTCTTCTGGCATTGAAATAGCATTTTTTTCATATTTTTTTTATTTTTTATATATTTCCTCAGAAATGACATTACAGGTCTGGCATTAAAGTGTTCATGTTACAATGTTGTTACAATGTAATTCCATATGTTTTCGCTTTGTTACTAGTTGATAGATGCTTGAAAACAGACTTTAAACACACCGCCTCCTGCACTCTGGGCTTCAAACTAATTTTTTTCAGCGCCAGAGATTTGTGAGGCTGTTTTTTTGCTGAATATGGTGTGAGTCGGTCGCTATGAGCAGTCACTAACATGCGCTCCCATACAGCGCTGTAATGGTCAAATAGCGACTCCTCACAATGTATTCAACATTACTGAACAGCGACTGAGTCGCTATACAGTAGCGACTCACGGCCGAGCACTGCGACTACTAGCGGGCGCTCTGAAAATGCCTGCTACAGACGCTCATCTGTCGCTACCTGCTGCTAATGACGAATCAGCCTGCCCGTTAATCAGAACATTAATATGCACTCCTTCCATACAAATTGCCCTGTAAGTTATTTTATTTGCATAACTACCTTGCATAATTACCTTGCCTAAAATTTTCATTTTTACAATACCTATACATATCAAGATACTAAGGGCTGTGCCTCATGTTAGTTTAAGCTAAAATAGTTTTGCCACTCTCTGCCATAAACAAATGCTAAGATTGACTAAAAAACAGTGCCTGGCGCGTGCACCAGGGAAACATTTGTTAGTTTAATGGTCGAAAATACCGATAAAGTTCATATTATCCAGACATCAGGATGTGGGAAGACAGGTTTATTTATTATAAAAGAAGACATTTTTAAATCACGTAAAGAATGTCATTTTTTTCAACTCTGCACGCTATTTTACACCTTTAACATGTAACTTATTTCAAACTTGAGAAAAAATGGTTAAACAAAGCCACCACTGATTCCATTTATTTTGGGTGATCCATGATCTCTACTCTCTTTGTCTGGTGCGACCCCAGGGCTGGCCCACCACTTGGTCCACAAATGCTAATTGCACACTGCTAAATCTGATATCAAATTTATTAAAGCATAAGAAATTCATACATAATACCAAATACAAAGGACAACATATATACATACAGTTAAAAAACATTTAATAAAACCCAACTCAAGTGGGGAGGAACTCCAGGGCTATATAACTGTTACAATAATTAATGAATTAATCAATCAGCAATAATAATAGCGAACATCTCATAATGCAATGGCGCTTATGAAAAGTGCTGAGTGCATAAAGTGCCTAGTGTCTACTCATAAAGTGCTCTACTAATATGTGAACAATTACACTGCTAAGAACTTGCAGTGTTTACAAACAAATTTGTGCAGTCATGCATTATATACAGAGAAAGTGCCACGTGCAAAAAAAGTCAGTGCATCTACTCTAAACCTAAGCCTAAATGGTGCTGCTACTGTATCTGATAAGCGCCACTCACATATGGTGTAAGCAATAGTTTTGTAAATAACACTACACTCGCAGTCAACATTAATGCTGCGAAGTCCCAATCAGAGCCCCCTGTCCTCCCCACTTACCTCACCGGCGCGCTGCGTGGTCCTCCACCACTTCGCTCGGGTGTCTGGGTTGGGAATGTCGGCATGTTAAATACCCCCCTGTCTGCCTCTTTGATTATAATCCCCTCCTTATTCTGTAATGACCGAAGGGCCTCTATCTCATCCTTAGATAGGTTCTGATCACATCTATTCGGAGTTAAGGCTTTTATGTCCTGACTCACCAGCGAGTAAAACGTCTGTAATGCTGGAGTGTTTGACCATGATGGTATAAACGTCGACGGCCTCTTCAGTTGTTTGATCTTGGACGCATATTTCCCCGGTTCTTCTATTTCCTCCATGTCCAGTCCATAACTATCTTGTTCCCTTGCCAGGGACTGTAGATCAATCAATGCTTGTTCCTCTATTACGTCCCAGGGAGATTCCTGTGTGTGTTGGATGTTATCTGAAAACATACATTTTAAAGACAACCGTCTGCAAAATAGGTACAAATCCTTTATGGCAGTGAATTTATCAATGGAGTTGGTTGGAGAAAAACTTAGTCCTTTAGATAGGACTCGTTCTTGAGCCTCTGTAAGAGGCTCATCGGTTAAATTAATGATTTTCAATTCCGGGCAGGAGGGCATAATGTTATGGACTGATGTATGGGACGCGGCGGGCCCGCCCGGTGGAGCGCACTCATTGTGTTGGCACGCTCTGTGGGCTTCCGGGTGTGTGCGCCCCACCGGCCGGAAGTGCTACCGTCCTGGAGGAGGATGTCTCATCCACTGATGTGATTGGAGGGACATGTCAATGTGATGGGCTGATGTATAGGACGCGACGGGCCCGCCCGGTGGGGCGCACTCATTGTGGTGGCACGCTCAGTGGGCTTCCGGGTGTGTGCGCCCCACCGGCCGGAAGTGTTGCTGTCCTGGAGGAGGATGTTGTATCCACTGATGTGATTGGAGGGATATGCCAATAGCTGGCGTCCCTCTTCATGATGTCCACGGACCCTTACGAGCGGATATAGGGGGCGCGGCGCTTCCGCCCGGTGGAGCGCACTCACTGGGAGCGCACGATGTGTGCTTCCTGGTGTGTGCGTTCCATCGGCCGGAGGTGACACGCGCCCGGACTTTGGACGTCATTTCCGCCTTAGTGATCTAGGGGGGTATTTAACATGCCGACATTCCCAACCCAGACACCCGAGCGAAGTGGTGGAGGACCACGCAGCGCGCCGGTGAGGTAAGTGGGGAGGACAGGGGGCTCTGATTGGGACTTCGCAGCATTAATGTTGACTGCGAGTGTAGTGTTATTTACAAAACTATTGCTTACACCATATGTGAGTGGCGCTTATCAGATATAGTAGCAGCACCATTTAGGCTTAGGTTTAGAGTAGATGCACTGACTTTTTTTGCACGTGGCACTTTCTCTGTATATAATGCATGACTGCACAAATTTGTTTGTAAACACTGCGAGTTCTTAGCAGTGTAATTGTTCACATATTAGTAGAGCACTTTATGAGTAGACACTAGGCACTTTATGCATTCAGCACTTTTCATAAGCGCCATTGCATTATGAGATGTTCGCTATTATTATTGTTGATTGATTAATTCATTAATTATTGTAACAGTTATATAGCCCTGGAGTTCCTCCCCACTTGATTTGGGTTTTATTAAATGTTTTTTAACTGTATGTATATATGTTGTCCTTTGTATTTGGTATTATGTATGAATTTCTTATGCTTTAATAAATTTGATATCAGATTTAGCAGTGTGCAATTAGCATTTGTGGACCAAGTGGTGGGCCAGCCCTGGGGCCGCACCAGACAAAGAGAGTTGTGATTAGTAGGTCCCTCCAATTGGCACCTGCCATTTATGGGATTGGATAGGTGGTGCACACCTGACAAGTGTAGTGATCCATGATCTCTGTCAGGGTTTGCATCTATATTAGTAAATTATGCTAGCTTAGACAGAAGGAACCTGGCAAACCAGTTTTATTTGTTAAAGTGATTGTCCAGGCTATAAAAAAACCCACTGTACACATATTTTGCAGCCCCCACATACAAGCTCCTAGTCTGGAACTATGTTGCTCAACTGACCATCAGATCAAGTCCTGTGCTGCCCTCAATTGTAGTGGATTCCCGCGGCCGGGGAAGGCGGACAATCTTGAGAGAAGGGGTGAGCCATTTTCCTCGGAAACTTAACCCACTGATATTAAACCATTTGTGAGTGGATTTTAAAGCTGAGTCTGTATCTGGTAAGCACAATACAAAATGGGACTTTGCCACGATTTTTAAACAATATCACACTATTTTGCGTTCTTATTTTTCCTTCCCTCGCATGCATGAGTCTATGGGATATTATTTGATTACTATAAATATCGATTCATGAATAGAGGAATAAGAGGTATAGGAGGTTTTATTTCAAGTGGATCTACGCTGTGATTGTCTATCTAAGGAAAGCATATAATCATTTTATTCTGCTACATGCAAAATTGGTGATGGGCCCTGGTGCACAAAGTGTTTGAAGTGTGTTGCATGACACATTGAGGTGATCCAATCAAGAATTTAGAAAAGAAAGAAATATTTTGGACTGCCTTTTAAAAATTTATATGATTAAGATTAATGATTCATTTACTTGCGCTGATTCTTCTGTGGTTTCCTTTTCTTCCAGAATGTTGCATTTATCTTGTGACAATCATTTCCCCACATACCTAGTCACAAAGAGAGGTAAGGGATGACTCAACAATATTTAATTGCTGTAGGTCCTGTTGGGTGGTGCTAGAGTGTTAGAACAAGAGATCTTATTGCTGGATATTCAAATATATAAGACAGACAAGGGGTTACGCTTTTGTCCTTCGCATAATATGATCACAATCAGACAGTTATAGTTGTGTAGCTTGTACCACAAGTCAGTATAGTTTGTCTAAAACCCTATTTATCTATCTTTTGCCTGGTCTGGTTTTGCCTGCACCCTAACTGAAATGCATTAGTTTCTTAAGGTAAGGTTTCTTTTACTTCTTTTTTACAGTCTAACGTTCACATCCACAGTGTACAGTTGGAAACCTTTTGCTGTTTACAACTTTAATTATTGTTTGCAAGGACACTTCTTAGCTTTTATAGATCTTCTAAATGTCTTTCATAGGTGCTCTATTCACGGTGAGCATTTTTGGCATATTTCCTGACAACTGAATGAAACTCTTGGCCACTTTAATATCTTTGTTGTTTACCTTGAAACCAAATGTTGTTTCTGTTGACTTAACTTTTTTTTATAATATTGAAGCTCAGCCCCATTATTTTCTTTCTTTCAATTGAATCATCTGTGCATTTACCAGCACAGTAAATGTACAGTTGTATCCTTATCATTGAGAAAGCTAAATCAGTTGTTATCAAGCTTTTTAAATAAGAATATAGCTGTATATATTATGTTAATTGATAAAAAAGTGGTAGCCTTGTCCTCTTCCTTGACTTCTTTTTCAGCCAATATGCAATCAATTTTGTTCACATTTCAGGATTGGCAGGATGTTATATAGTATGTCACAAATAAGGTGAATCACGGACAAATCTGTGAACCTATCACCTATGCTGCACAACTAAGAGGCTATATAAAGAATAATGATAAATAAAATATATAAGAGATAGAACATGTTGTTCATAGAAAACCAAACCTATGAAATACCTAAAACAACTCCTAACTTACAGAAAATACACACAACTAACAAAATGTAAATGTAAAAAAACAATATATTTATTGAAACAAAAACGAGTGGCATAAAAATACACAAATGTTAAAAACATGTGCCAGCATTTTCCGTGAGTTAAGAGTTGTTATAAGTGATGCTAAAATCTGAGTAATTAATTCACAAATTAAATCAGCTATATTAAGGTCAAATTGGCCTGACCCTATTCAAAAGCACAAACACATATCTTATCAAAATTTAGCATAGATCCCTCTTTTCAAAACAACTGGGCCCTATGTTTTTTTTATTCATTATAGAAAAATGTGGTTACATTTGAGTTGAATTTGGTAAAGCTTTTTACTAAACTAATAAGATATATTTTGTTTGACTACAAAGGTTGTTCTTGGCTCTTTTCCGGGGTCATATTTTTCTTTGGTGAATTGTTTCCGTTTATGGGGATAATGATAATTATTTAGTGATGCAAGTGCAACTCTGGGTGAACATTTGTGAATAAAAAGTATATAAGCACAGCGCTAATCCAAAAGCAAGTTAATAATCACATAAATATCTTAGAAGTGCTCAAACATGTGTATAAATTTTTCTATTTCAACAACCAATAAGTCCAAATAAGATGAAAACCACAGAGCAAAAATGGATTTGGAATAGTCTCTTTAAAGACACATTAGTATAACTGGAAAAAAAATCTGTGATATGGTATCCTCCACATTAAAAGGGGGCTGCTTACCAGAAAATAGGAAACTATTTATAATTATAATAATCCACTAAATCCTTGCTTGTCAACTCTTCCATTCATAATGCCCTTAACAGGAACAGGGCTATTTAAGTGGATGTCAAATGACGGACCTGTCTCTCAAGCGTGGGTCAGCATATATAGCAAGGGAAAAAACAAAAGAAAGACCTAGTGCAACTCGTATATTAAAAGTTTACACTGTTTAATAAAAAGTATTGCACTTACAAACATAGATTTACAAAAGGCGTTTAAAATCCAATTCTTGAATAAGGCAAGTGATTTGCTTCACCCTCATTTGATCTCCAATAGGGACCAGAAATGTTAAATCCAAGATAACTTGTAAAAGTAATCCATTAAAGAAATGCCACATCCCGCCCCAGCGCGTTTCGTTGCTGTGGCAACTTTTAGAAGACTAGGGAATATGACAAAACAAAAGAAATAAATACTCACACGTGGAGGCTCCACTTCCGTCCTTGGCGTCCGTCCTGCCCCGCCGCCAATCAATAGCAAGGGGAGAGGACGTCACCTTCCACGGGTCCCCGTCTGTCATTGGTGAAACAGGAACAATGCAGTAAAAGCACGTCGCTCAGAGGGCAGAGTGATAACGTCTGAGCGAAAGCCGCTATCATACAAAGCAGTGGGGAGAAGAAACAACCAAGGCCGCGTCACTAAATAGGCGGAGTTGGTATGCCAAAAAAAGAAAACCAAACCATCTGCTGCTAGGGGCTGCTGTCAATCACGGCCGTGAAGAGACAGGACGGACCAGGGCGCGTCACCCAATAGGCGGGGTCTAGATGCCCGAAAAAGAGACAGCCTGTCAGCTGTTAGATAAACGCTGTCACCTATTATTTACGCTGACAAAGAATGTCTCGTCCTGTCAGTTTATCAACTATCTGACAACACTGCAATTATTGTTCATGTTGGCAGACAGTTATCTCACCCCAATCACTTAAAATTGTCAAAGCTATAGTGCAATCAGTCAGTTTTGCTGCTGGGAGGTTATTTGTCCTTAGTAACAATATAGGTGCAAAAATATTCTTATTTTTAATACTAAAGGCTTAAGAAAACAAGATCTAAAAAATGGGCTGAATATAAGGGGCTATTAAAAGGACATGGGTTTGAATGGCAACCTGCATCAATTTGTTGAATTTTGAGGTAACCAAAAATCATCTGTATGTGCAATGGGGCATTTGTACACGTGAGGTACATCATTTTTGCATTGACGCTAGTATAATTTTTTGTATTTTTGTTAACAGAAGCATCCTATGGGGTATGCTTGAGTGTTGTTTTATAACTTTCAAAAATATCTACGTATCTATACCTCACATCTTATGTGTCATATTGTGACAAAAAAACACAGAGCTATCTAAATAAACCAAAGGTGCAATTATTCTTTGATAAATAAATAAATAAATGTCCAAAGTGTGTAATAGTCCAAATAATAAAGAAAATATGGAATAAACAATTATTGTGCAACACGTTATTTTCTCATTATCCACTTCCCATATAGTGCTTGTAATTGTTCTTCTGTGTGCACCACACCCAATTGTGCTTATCCTTACCGGAGAGACTTCAATGACAGGCCAATATGATTGGTATTCTGAGTCTCCTCCCCGTACTGCTGAATCACTAGGTTTATAGAAAGGATCCACATCCACTCAGATCCCCAGGAATAGACGTTTCAATCATAAATTCTCAGGAAAATAGCAATGGATCATATTCCACATATAGAGGAAGATAAAAATATTGCAAATCTAGTGCAATAACGTTTAAAAAGCTTATTTATTGCACACAAATAATAAGAATCACACTCACAATTTTGAAGTAAAAAATCAGCATGTCAGCTCTTAATCCAGAGCAAAGTAGATGGAGCAGGTCTCACCACCAGGTTACAATGTTCCCATCGGCCGATTGAAAACAAGTATAGGTGATGGGTGCTGTCTCAGGAAAATAGCTTAGTCCTCCTGTTCTCCAAACTGCAGATGTACCAAATCCCAACGCGTTTCGTCGCAGGAAGCGACTTTAACCAGGTATTTGGTAATAATAAAAAGTTCGTCTTTTAAACCGGAAGCAGGGTCACTCCCGCCCTCTCCCTTCAGCGGGAACCAATAGGAAACTCTCCTCTTTCAGCCCCGCACAACCGCCACACCCACTGGACGGGAATACAGGGGCGGGAGGTACTTTCCCCGTCATCCTTTCATGGCATGTGTTGATAGCGTCTCTGTTGCTAGGTTGCCAATGCATGAGACAGAGACCTCGCGCTCTAAGCGGAAGTAAAGGGGCGGGGGAAGCTCTCCCCGCTTTCCTATGACGTATGCCACTAGCGTCTCTGTTACTAGGCTACCACAGCACGGGACGGAGACAGCGGGAGCTTACTCCCGCCCTCCCACTTCTCCCGTCGCTGACACGTTATTGACACATTATGCAACATACGTCATCCCAGAATGATTAGGAGAATACTCCCATCCTGTGTATATGCAGCAGTATCTAATAGCTGCACCTACAGACGTTTATAAGCTTGCCTCCCATTCAACAAGACGGAGGCTGGCGGTAAGATTTATTCCTACATCCAAATTGATGAAGACCAATAAAAATATATAGTAAAAAGTGTGCATCCTCAAATAAAAAATATGATTAAAAAGTCTCTAAAACATGGAAAAAAGGGGGGGAACATTAAAACTGGTAATGACACCTCCCCATTCAATACAATATGCTTTTTACTAAAAGGAATGCCACTCAATATGCATAGTATTAGAAGTTATAAAATATATATAAAACGACATATAAATTCTTAAAATCAATGTTCTAACAATGTTGATTGGATATGTCAAAAAATAAAGGATATATTATTGTACAATCATATTCTTTGAAATTCTTGCTTTCTAATATCAATAAATCATATTTATTTCCCTGGTATGCATAAAATAAAAAACAGTGGCGAGCAACAGTGGACAGTAAAAAAAGGGGGAAATTAAAAATTGTCTATAAAGCAATTTAGGTCGAACTCGATGTTAAGACCATTTGGGCTGAAAGAATTAAGATCAAAAATCCATTTCCCCTCACGTTGTGATAATTGCCTGGTCACATTTGACCCTCTCCAGTGTCGCTCCACTCGATCAATACCCATAAAAAAGAGTGTATTGGGATTACTAGCGTGTGCTACTTTATAGTGGGCAGATACACTATGAGCCTCATATCCTCGTCTGATATTATAAATGTGTTCCCGGACCCTCACACATAGCTGTCTAGTGGTCCGACCCACATAAATCAAGTTGCAGGGACATCTTAATAAGTACACAACATTCGTTGATTTGCAAGTTATTAATTGAGAAATTTTTATCTCCTTTCCTGTACTAGGGTTACTAACTGTTTTAAAAGTCCTGGCCAAGTGGGTAGTCGTCTTACAGGCGCAGCATGTCCCACACCTATAGAAACCTTCCAGTTTGTTAGAAACTACAGAGATTGGCTTAGGTGGATCCACAAAACTTTTAGTCAGTCTTTGCCTTAAATTGGATGCTTTACGAAACATGCAAACAGGCTTGTCCGGGACTACACCTCCCAGTACTGGGTCCTCCTTAATAATATGCCAATGGGATTCTAACACTCTTTTAATCTGCCGATGTTGCATGTTGAATCCTGTAATAAAGGCAAATTGGCTTTTATCTCCAGCCTTCAAAGTGGCATTCACCCTATTTTTATTCAAAATGTCTTCCCGTTTCATGGATCTTACTTGTAGATACTGTGATTCTATCTCTTGGTTTCCATACCCTTTATCTACAAACCGAGTTTTTAAAAGAGTTGCCTGTTTATCATAGTCATTTATGTTGCTGCAATTACGTCTTAGCCTCATGAATTGCCCATATGGGATCGCTTTCAACCAATTTGGATGGTGGCAGCTGTTGGAGGGTACATAACCATTACGGTCCGTGGTTTTGAAATAGGTCCTGGTGGTCAGTTTTCCATCTACCTTACTGATTGTTAGATCTAGAAAATTTACTGATGTTGCATCTATTTCAGCCGTGAATTCCAGATTTTTCTTATTCTCATTCACTTGCTGGAAGAATTGAGTTAGGGATGTCTCAGATCCTTCCCAGACCACCAGTACATCGTCTATGTACCGCCTCCATACCTTCAGGCCTGGTGTTATCTGGCCAAAAATAAAGGTAGATTCCCAGAGGCCCACATAAAGATTTGCCATACTGGGGGCGAATTTCGCCCCCATGGCCACACCTTTGACCTGTAGAAAAAACTTCCCATCGTACCAGAAATAGTTGTGATTTAACGCAAACGTGAGGCACTCCAGGACAAAGTCAATTTGTAACTGTGGAAGACCTGAGCTTAGACTTAAAGAGTGCTCTACTGCTTCAATGCCCCCTTGATGGGGGATCACAGTGTAAAGAGAAGTGACGTCTGCCGTAGCCAACATTGATTCAGCTCCTATTACTAGGGACTCACATAGTTGTAACACCTGTCCCGAATCCCTAAGGTACGCCGGTAGGGCAGAAACCAGCGGCTGCAGGAACGAATCCACATATTCCCCTAGCCTGCAAGTAATAGAATCTATGCCGCTTACTATTGGGCGACCTGGGGGTCTATCAAGTCTCTTATGGATCTTGGGTAGTTGATAGATTGTGGGTATCTTAGGTGATCTTATATTTAAATAACTAAATTCCTTTTTACTAAGAATCCCCGTTTCCTTTCCTTTAGTGAGGAGCACACACAGTGCCTCTTGGTATGTCTTTGTTGGATCCCCTGTTAGTGGGGCATAGGTCTCTGTGTCCCTCAGCAACCTATTCATTTCCTCCAAATAATCCTGTTTATTAAGGACCACTAGTCCCCCCCCCTTATCGGCCGGCTTAATGACCAGCTCATGCTTTCCTTCTAGAGATTTTATACTCTTCGCGATGTTTGCTGGACACTTGTTACGTGTTGCAGATATTTTGTTTAGATCTCTTATTACCAGTTTACGGAATACTTCCAAATGGGAATTTGAGGGATTTGTCGGATTGAATACAGATTTATTTCTTAACTCTGTGTGTTTAAAATTTCCAGCCTCAGATCGGTTTTCAGCACCAGCCTGGATATGAACCGCATTTTCAGTGATGGACTGGCTGGACCCTGAAACTTCTGATGTGGACATTGTGGACTGATTAATGAAGAACCTTTTCACATTTAATTTTCTCACATATTTTTGGACATCAATAAAGGTGGCAAATCGGTCCATGTTTTTTGGGGGGGCATATTTCAGCCCTAAATTTAGCAATCTTAGTTCACTGTCTGATAGGGTCACCGAGCTCAGATTAAAAATACCCTCTCCTACAACCTTCTTTTTGTGCTTGGTTCCCCCTCGTTTTCCACGTTGTCCCATCCTTTTCTTTTCATTAGGCCTGTTCTCCCCCTGTCTCTTATTGGTGAATACTCTTTGAGGATAGGTGGTCTGTTTAGGGCCTCCTGAAAAGGGGAATCTGAATTATATCCTTGTTCATCCCTCGTTTCCCTCATTTCCCTACTAGCTTCCAAACCTCTTTTATAAAAATTATTAGTCGACACATTTCTCTCTACTAGTGGAGAAATTAATTGAAAAGAAAAGGGTCCAACTAAGAGGAATTGAACTGATTAAAGAGGAACTAAAACAAAAATTAAGCCCATTAGGCACCTCTGAACAGTTTATAAAAAGAACAAATGAGTTCAAAATTAAACTAGAGAAGGAGGATATAGTTATTAAGAATAAAAAGCTAAAAAAGCTGCAAAGAGACAAAAAAGAATATGCCAATGGGAAAGTTTTCAAATGGCAGTTCCTGGATGGGTATGAAAAAGGGGCAGAATTAGAGCCTAATATAGAACCAAATAAGCCCCAATTACCGATCTGGCGAGAAGAAAATAGGAAACGGATGATGACCCCTGAACAAAAGTTCAGGCGCCAGCCCAGGGAATATGCACGCTCTGGTTTCTCAACAAGAAGGGGGAGTCAACACCCGAATGAAGGGATGGGTCAGACATTTACGGGGCATGATGGGATGGATAGATTCCAGAGAAGACCAGGAGTTAGTTGGAGAAAGAGATCTTTATCCTGGAGGGACCACAATCGCCCAGAGAGAAATGTGTCGACTAATAATTTTTATAAAAGAGGTTTGGAAGCTAGTAGGGAAATGAGGGAAACGAGGGATGAACAAGGATATAATTCAGATTCCCCTTTTCAGGAGGCCCTAAACAGACCACCTATCCTCAAAGAGTATTCACCAATAAGAGACAGGGGGAGAACAGGCCTAATGAAAAGAAAAGGATGGGACAACGTGGAAAACGAGGGGGAACCAAGCACAAAAAGAAGGTTGTAGGAGAGGGTATTTTTAATCTGAGCTCGGTGACCCTATCAGACAGTGAACTAAGATTGCTAAATTTAGGGCTGAAATATGCCCCCCCAAAAAACATGGACCGATTTGCCACCTTTATTGATGTCCAAAAATATGTGAGAAAATTAAATGTGAAAAGGTTCTTCATTAATCAGTCCACAATGTCCACATCAGAAGTTTCAGGGTCCAGCCAGTCCATCACTGAAAATGCGGTTCATATCCAGGCTGGTGCTGAAAACCGATCTGAGGCTGGAAATTTTAAACACACAGAGTTAAGAAATAAATCTGTATTCAATCCGACAAATCCCTCAAATTCCCATTTGGAAGTATTCCGTAAACTGGTAATAAGAGATCTAAACAAAATATCTGCAACACGTAACAAGTGTCCAGCAAACATCGCGAAGAGTATAAAATCTCTAGAAGGAAAGCATGAGCTGGTCATTAAGCCGGCCGATAAGGGGGGGGGACTAGTGGTCCTTAATAAACAGGATTATTTGGAGGAAATGAATAGGTTGCTGAGGGACACAGAGACCTATGCCCCACTAACAGGGGATCCAACAAAGACATACCAAGAGGCACTGTGTGTGCTCCTCACTAAAGGAAAGGAAACGGGGATTCTTAGTAAAAAGGAATTTAGTTATTTAAATATAAGATCACCTAAGATACCCACAATCTATCAACTACCCAAGATCCATAAGAGACTTGATAGACCCCCAGGTCGCCCAATAGTAAGCGGCATAGATTCTATTACTTGCAGGCTAGGGGAATATGTGGATTCGTTCCTGCAGCCGCTGGTTTCTGCCCTACCGGCGTACCTTAGGGATTCGGGACAGGTGTTACAACTATGTGAGTCCCTAGTAATAGGAGCTGAATCAATGTTGGCTACGGCAGACGTCACTTCTCTTTACACTGTGATCCCCCATCAAGGGGGCATTGAAGCAGTAGAGCACTTTTTAAGTCTAAGCTCAGGTCTTCCACAGTTACAAATTGACTTTGTCCTGGAGTGCCTCACGTTTGCGTTAAATCACAACTATTTCTGGTACGATGGGAAGTTTTTTCTACAGGTCAAAGGTGTGGCCATGGGGGCGAAATTCGCCCCCAGTATGGCAAATCTTTATGTGGGCCTCTGGGAATCTACCTTTATTTTTGGCCAGATAACACCAGGCCTGAAGGTATGGAGGCGGTACATAGACGATGTACTGGTGGTCTGGGAAGGATCTGAGACATCCCTAACTCAATTCTTCCAGCAAGTGAATGAGAATAAGAAAAATCTGGAATTCACGGCTGAAATAGATGCAACATCAGTAAATTTTCTAGATCTAACAATCAGTAAGGTAGATGGAAAACTGACCACCAGGACCTATTTCAAAACCACGGACCGTAATGGTTATGTACCCTCCAACAGCTGCCACCATCCAAATTGGTTGAAAGCGATCCCATATGGGCAATTCATGAGGCTAAGACGTAATTGCAGCAACATAAATGACTATGATAAACAGGCAACTCTTTTAAAAACTCGGTTTGTAGATAAAGGGTATGGAAACCAAGAGATAGAATCACAGTATCTACAAGTAAGATCCATGAAACGGGAAGACATTTTGAATAAAAATAGGGTGAATGCCACTTTGAAGGCTGGAGATAAAAGCCAATTTGCCTTTATTACAGGATTCAACATGCAACATCGGCAGATTAAAAGAGTGTTAGAATCCCATTGGCATATTATTAAGGAGGACCCAGTACTGGGAGGTGTAGTCCCGGACAAGCCTGTTTGCATGTTTCGTAAAGCATCCAATTTAAGGCAAAGACTGACTAAAAGTTTTGTGGATCCACCTAAGCCAATCTCGGTAGTTTCTAACAAACTGGAAGGTTTCTATAGGTGTGGGACATGCTGCGCCTGTAAGACGACTACCCACTTGGCCAGGACTTTTAAAACAGTTAGTAACCCTAGTACAGGAAAGGAGATAAAAATTTCTCAATTAATAACTTGCAAATCAACGAATGTTGTGTACTTATTAAGATGTCCCTGCAACTTGATTTATGTGGGTCGGACCACTAGACAGCTATGTGTGAGGGTCCGGGAACACATTTATAATATCAGACGAGGATATGAGGCTCATAGTGTATCTGCCCACTATAAAGTAGCACACGCTAGTAATCCCAATACACTCTTTTTTATGGGTATTGATCGAGTGGAGCGACACTGGAGAGGGTCAAATGTGACCAGGCAATTATCACAACGTGAGGGGAAATGGATTTTTGATCTTAATTCTTTCAGCCCAAATGGTCTTAACATCGAGTTCGACCTAAATTGCTTTATAGACAATTTTTAATTTCCCCCTTTTTTTACTGTCCACTGTTGCTCGCCACTGTTTTTTATTTTATGCATACCAGGGAAATAAATATGATTTATTGATATTAGAAAGCAAGAATTTCAAAGAATATGATTGTACAATAATATATCCTTTATTTTTTGACATATCCAATCAACATTGTTAGAACATTGATTTTAAGAATTTATATGTCGTTTTATATATATTTTATAACTTCTAATACTATGCATATTGAGTGGCATTCCTTTTAGTAAAAAGCATATTGTATTGAATGGGGAGGTGTCATTACCAGTTTTAATGTTCCCCCCCTTTTTTCCATGTTTTAGAGACTTTTTAATCATATTTTTTATTTGAGGATGCACACTTTTTACTATATATTTTTATTGGTCTTCATCAATTTGGATGTAGGAATAAATCTTACCGCCAGCCTCCGTCTTGTTGAATGGGAGGCAAGCTTATAAACGTCTGTAGGTGCAGCTATTAGATACTGCTGCATATACACAGGATGGGAGTATTCTCCTAATCATTCTGGGATGACGTATGTTGCATAATGTGTCAATAACGTGTCAGCGACGGGAGAAGTGGGAGGGCGGGAGTAAGCTCCCGCTGTCTCCGTCCCGTGCTGTGGTAGCCTAGTAACAGAGACGCTAGTGGCATACGTCATAGGAAAGCGGGGAGAGCTTCCCCCGCCCCTTTACTTCCGCTTAGAGCGCGAGGTCTCTGTCTCATGCATTGGCAACCTAGCAACAGAGACGCTATCAACACATGCCATGAAAGGATGACGGGGAAAGTACCTCCCGCCCCTGTATTCCCGTCCAGTGGGTGTGGCGGTTGTGCGGGGCTGAAAGAGGAGAGTTTCCTATTGGTTCCCGCTGAAGGGAGAGGGCGGGAGTGACCCTGCTTCCGGTTTAAAAGACGAACTTTTTATTATTACCAAATACCTGGTTAAAGTCGCTTCCTGCGACGAAACGCGTTGGGATTTGGTACATCTGCAGTTTGGAGAACAGGAGGACTAAGCTATTTTCCTGAGACAGCACCCATCACCTATACTTGTTTTCAATCGGCCGATGGGAACATTGTAACCTGGTGGTGAGACCTGCTCCATCTACTTTGCTCTGGATTAAGAGCTGACATGCTGATTTTTTACTTCAAAATTGTGAGTGTGATTCTTATTATTTGTGTGCAATAAATAAGCTTTTTAAACGTTATTGCACTAGATTTGCAATATTTTTATCTTCCTCTATATGTGGAATATGATCCATTGCTATTTTCCTGAGAATTTATGATTGAAACGTCTATTCCTGGGGATCTGAGTGGATGTGGATCCTTTCTATAAACCTAGTGATTCAGCAGTACGGGGAGGAGACTCAGAATACCAATCATATTGGCCTGTCATTGAAGTCTCTCCGGTAAGGATAAGCACAATTGGGTGTGGTGCACACAGAAGAACAATTACAAGCACTATATGGGAAGTGGATAATGAGAAAATAACGTGTTGCACAATAATTGTTTATTCCATATTTTCTTTATTATTTGGACTATTACACACTTTGGACATTTATTTATTTATTTATCAAAGAATAATTGCACCTTTGGTTTATTTAGATAGCTCTGTGTTTTTTTGTCACGGTTGTTTGGAGATATTGGGAATATTTCAACACGTTGAGCTGTTATTTGAATTTATTGTTGTAGTTTAAAATTAGTAAGCGCGGTGTCACACCAAAGTTTTTTATGTGTCATATTGTATTCTTTCGAGTTTTGATGCTGTCTTCGCAAAGCAACTGGTGGTACCATGATCGTACTATAGATGGAGACCAGTAAATCTCATTGGAAATACATTTCTTTGGATATGTAGATGTTAGCACATAACTTTACTTCGTTCATTCTGTTTCTACACAGTGAGCCAACATTTTAGCTGTAGTTTTCTATGCCAGGCTAGTTCTCACCCCTTAGGTACTGCTTACGGTGTATTTTTGAGCTACAACTGAGACTGGACTTTATTATGCAGACATGTTGCCATTTAGAGCCCCTGGGCACTGCTTACACTGTATGACTGAGCTTGAGTTGAAACTGGACTTAATAATGCAGAAGTGTTTGCATTCAGATCCCATGAACTCGGCTATTGTGCCTCAAGTTAGTGATGCACTTGGAGGTTTATGGGATGTCTTGAAGCTTAAGATTTCAGAGAAATAGTTTTATCTAAACATATAGCAACAGAATCAACAGAGTTGATTTAATTAAAAGAAAAAACATCCCAACCAAATCTTCAAAAAGTACTGTAGCTGTAGTAAGAGCCATTCCCTAAAACAAGCCATTCCCAGTTATCTAATGTATAGTGCCATTAACCCTTTAACCGCCAGCCTACCTTGAGATTTTGTCACCCTTTGTTGCCAGATTATTTTTCACTATTTTGCGCTCCCCATGTTCAACTGTGATTTTTGAAGGGATTTCCAGGGAATTCCCAGGAAAGTGATACATTGTTTTTTTCAGCAGAGCCTGGGGTTTAACATGAAATGTCTTGTTTGTCATTTTATAAGTGTATTCTCAATATTTTTGGGGGAAAATTGTACAAAAAAAATAAAAAAAAAACTATTTTTTACAATTTGTATTGTTTTTTTGTAATAAAAAATGTAAGTTTGTCAATAAAATCTTATTGCACGTGAAACCCCAATTTCTCCCAGTTACAGCGGTGCCACATATGTATAGGTAGACACCCTTTCCTGGCCAGGAGACTCCCCCAAACTGAAACAACGCTTTAGGAGATTTTCAGATAAAATACAATTATGCTATGCAACATGCGTACCTTGCAGTTTTTCAAGAAAAACAACCCTTTACATTTGAAATACACCCCACAAACTATATATTCCCTAGAAGTATACACCTCAGGCTTTCTAGGCGTACCAGGCTTGTTGACATGGGTGAAGTTTTCTGGAAGTAATCCCTCAATGTATTCTTTGGTTGCACAGGGTTTCCCTAAATATGAATAAAAAAGCAAAATCAAAACCACATTTTCCTAAAAAAAAACTATATGCAAAAAATCTGAAAAAGCAACATCCCCCAAACAGAATACCCAACATGCATAGGTTCTGTCAAGGAAAGAGTTGCCAAACACACCAAAGTAAAGCATGCGCATAACGGTAATTTTACTTCAAAATTTCAGCTCTGCAGACAAAGTGCGCACCTTGTGCTTTTTCTACCAAACCAACCCTTTACATTTGGAATATTCCCCATAAACCATAAACCATATATTCCCTGAAAGTACACATGTTAAGCTTTCTAAGCATACCCAGCTTGTTGTAGTAGGCTCATCTTTCTGGAAGTAATATCTCGAAGAATTCTTAGGTTGCACAGGGTTTCACAAAAAAATGTATAAAAAAGCAGAATAAAAAACACCTTTTCCTAAAATATCAATATGCAAATAAGAAAAAACAAGCTAAATCTCAAAGCACAAGTTCCCTCGAGCAGAACAATACCCAACATGCATAGGTACCTGTAACCGTTTAACTGCCAGCGTACTTGAGATTTTGTCACCCTCTGCTGACAGGATATTTTTCACCATTTTGCGTGATGTTTAACTGTGATTTTTGCAGGAATTTCCAAGAAAATGGCATATTTTCTTTTTGTGGCAAAGTTTAGGCTTTAACATGAAATGTCTTGTTTGTATTTTTTCTACTTTTTCAAATATATTTTTAAATAAATAAGTAAAAAAAATAAAAAAATATATATTTTTTAAATTGTCTCCTTTATTTTAACAAAACCGTTTATTTTATTTAAGAAAACCATGATACCACATATGTATCGGTAGCCCCCCGTTCCTGTCCAGGCGATCCCATAAACTGAAAAGAGCACTTTATAACATTTACAAATAAAATACAACTTCTATCCACATAACAAAGGGTTAAATAAAAAAAATTGGTGTGGGGTCCCCCTTCAAAGGGGGGGGGGGGGACACCATTTCTTGGGGGAATTTAAAGTTTTTTTTGGAAGGCAGGTAATGGGGGGTCTCGGGGTTAATGGCAAGTCACCCACTAGCCACAGGTGACTTGCCAGACCCAGAGCCTTGTGAACTGGTATAGGGGGTCTCATAGATCCCTTACCAGTTCACAAAGGGTTAAAAGTAAAAAAAAAAAAACACAAAGAGACACACTTTAAAAATAACTTTTTTATTTTTAAATCCATCCCTGTGTCCCACGCTAATCACTTAGGCTTCTGCTCTCCTGCTGCTGCTGCTGGAAGCCTTTTATACCTACTGAGTTACAGGTAACATAGGGTTAATTTAAAAAAAAAATGACATAGGGTCCCCCCTCCCAGGGAGGGGGACCCCATTTTGTTGGGTGGATTTTTAAGGGTGTGAGGTCCCCCCTACCCAGCATAACCAGCCTGTGACCAGCTATGGGGGCTTGTAGAACAGGGCGCAGGGGCCAGCTTTAGTGGCCCCTGTCCCTGCAAACTACAAGCCGATATAGCCTAGGGCCACGGCTCTTCTGCCCCCCCCTGGGCTTTGGGGAGGCAGGTAATTTGGGGGGGCAGTTTTTTAAGGTTAAAACCCTTAAAAATCAAAAAAAAAATTGCGTGAGGTCCCCCTTATCCAGCGTAACCAGCCTGTGACCAGCTATGGGGGCTTGTAGAACAGGGCGCAAGGGCCAGCTTTAGTGGTCCCTGGCCCTGCAGGCTACAAGCCGGCATAGCCTAGGGCCACGGCTCTTCTGCCCCCCCTGGGCTTTGGGGAGGCAGGTAATTTGGGGAGCCAGGGGTTAATGGCAAGTCACCCGCTAGCCACAGGTGACTTGCCAGACCCCCGAGCCTTGTGAACTGGTATAAGGGGTCTCATGGACCCCTTACCAGTTCACAAAGGGTTAAAAGTAAAAAAAACAGACACACACACTTTTCAAAAGGGGGCGGGGCCAGAATCAAAGATGGCAGCCACCATCGGAGCTCCGGAGGGAGGAGGGCTGTTATGCCCCCTCCCAGAAGATGGAAGAGCGAGGGGGGTAATTGGAGCCCCCCCCCCATGAAGAGGAGAGCCGGCGGGAGCCATCGGGCACGAAGGTAAGTAACTGTCATTTTTTTTTTTTGCTGCAATCTCGGCGGCTGCTGAAATGGGGGGGGGGCACCCTATTTTGGGCACTCCCCTGCAGCCAGAGGAGCCCCAATGGGCGATCAGAGCCCCTCTGGCTGAAGAGGAGAACCGACCGGATCTAACGTGGGGTCAGGTAAGTGACTTTTTTTTTACTTTTTATGCTGTTAATGGGGAAAGTCAGGCACGTAAAATTTACGTGGCTGGCGGTTAATTGCAGGGAAGGCAGCCACGTAAATTTTACGTGGCTGGCGTTGTAAGGGTTAATAGATCACTGAACCTTCCTGCCACTAAAATATAACTTGTGTATATAGTAACGCTGAATAAAGACTTTAGTCTATCCAGTGTTATTACAAGCCTTTTTCCTTCATAACTACCTCCTCTGGTAGCAAGTTCCATAGTCTCACTGCTCTTACAGAGAAGAATCCCCTCCTATATCAGTGGAGAAAGCACCTTTCCGCTAACCATAGTGTATGCCCTTGGGTTATGGTTGCACTCTGGGTTATAAATAGATTGTGAGACAGATCTTTGTATTGACCCCGAAAATTCTCTTTTTAAACACAAAACATACACTCAAACTAATTTCCCACTCTAGTACTTTCTAAATTATGACACAATTATTTTTTTTTTCAAAGCCATACTTTGATGACAAAGATAATACATCAATACATCAGCTATGCTTGTCACATACATCGAGTTGGTAGAAGCTTAAAAATATCGTTATATAATAGGCATTTATTGTTATCTTGAAATCTGTGACCTTGGCTTCTTGGCTGCCTTTTAATCTTGCCATAAACATTTAGAGGCATACAGCAATTTTTTTGCACCTGGTGAAGAAAATAGGCAAATGCAAAGCTCCATGCAAAGTGGTTTTAATAGCATGGAGAAATAGTCCTAGGAAGAGTATTTTCTAGTAATTCCTTCATAATTTATGTTATTTGCACATGCCCAAGAAACATGGAACTGCATTTCCCCATTATTCAAGCTCATATTCACGACCTTAGTAATTTTTACTCTTCAGATTAAATAGGCTTTGGCAGACCATGGGCTGTTATGCAGTACAGAAAGATCATGTTTCAAAAATAATGACCTTAATAACATTCAGTCACATACCTCCTCAAAAACTGTATAGAAGGTCTCTTCCTGATCACTTTTTAATATTCTTTGCCTATCTGAATTAAAATGGACCAACACCCATTTTACAGATAATGGATGTCCGTCTGCTCCATTCTGGCATTTTGGTTGCATGTGACCCCCTCTTAGATAACCCCTAAATCTTACCCCCTCAATCTCACCTAAAACATAGAAGGTTGACAGCAGAAGGAGACCATACGGTCATTTTAGTCTGCCTTTATGTGTATACTGTATGTACTCTTTATCTTAAGATAGATGTATGCTTATCCCAGGCATGTTTATATTCACTTATTGTTGATTTTTCAACTACCTCTGCTGAAAGCTTGTTTCAAGCATCTACTGCTCTTTCTGTAAATAATATGTTCTAACATTGCTCCTAATCATCCCTCCAGTTAGCTTCAGGTTGGGCCCCTTTGCCCCTTTCTTAAAAACACTTCCCTTCTTAACCTTATTTGATAATTTTACATATTTAAAGGGAAATTCCACTTTTGATTACATTTTTGAAAGTTTCTATTATTGTGTGGCAAACTGATGTCTTCAATGAGCTAAGCTTGTTTTTAAATGTTCTATTTATTTGTGTAACAAGTCAACGAGTCTTTAACTTAGCTATGTACACCAAATTGGAAATTTCAAGTACATATCATAGACTTCCTCACTAAAGAATGTCACTAATCATCTGATTGGCTAAGGCATGGGTGACAGGTTTAACCCATTCCACTGAAATTGGAATGATCTCAGTTTCAGTAAAATGGTTAATGGTTGGGTTCTCAGCTGGATATATCATTAGGCTGCTTAGACCTAAGCTGCTAAATAGTTCACCTGTTACACTTGCAGAATTGTGGGACTTGTAATCCATTGTTTTTACTCAAGGCCATGAAGACTATTCCCACTGTAGCAATACAGAGCCACAGGAACATGGGAATCATGGAAACAGTATGCTGTTATATCACAGGTATGGGGGCACTATCCTAACATACATTATTATTTTACATTCCAGAAGAGGAAAACAAGCCAGAACACCAAAAACCTGCCAAAAAAGGGAGTTTTCCTTTAAATCTTAATGATGTCCCCTCTCTCCATTATTTTCTCTGGACTGTACAAGTTAAGTTTTTTAACTCCTGATAAGTTTTAAATGTAAGTCCTTCTGCTATTTTTGTTGCCCTTTGGACCCGTTCTATTTGAAGAATGTCTTTTTGAAATGAAGTTCACCATTCACGTACCCCTGATGAAATGCGCTCACGTGATTGGCCAACTGCGTTCATGTCTTCTGTTCTCGGCCAGTGTCTGGCAAAACATATGTCAGGGGACTGCAGTTTCTGGGAAGATTTAGGGGGTTTGCAGGAATCTGGATGCCCCCATCCCCCTTTGAATGAACCAATACTCATCATATGTAAAATGGATGTTGGTTTGGTTTAGGATTCTCCTAAATACTTTCCTTGATCATGTATAATAATTTTTAATTGGTTGACTAGTTGCTATGTAATTGCATCTTGTAATACATGTAATTAAATCTCTTTGATGCTCTATATTTAGTTTCTCACAATAATTTAAATTTTTAGTAAGATGCTTACCTTTCACAAGATGGTGCTTAGTGCAGAAATTTTTTGTTTGTTGGTGCATGTATTGTGTTTTTTATAACACAATAAACAGTGGCATGAGCAAGGGTGTATGTACAATATTTTTTGCTCCATAAGTTGCAATTGCCCATTGGACGCATCTGGAGTTTAGAGGAGGAAAAAAGAAAAAAAATATTCTGAATCAAATGGTGATAAAATTCCCCTCCCAATCACTCCATTACAGACAGTGAGTGGCCAGGATAAAGGCGTCCCCTATTACAGGCAGTGTGCAGCACCCCCTAGTACAGCCATGGGCAGCATGCCGCAATACAGCCATGGGCAGCATGCCCCATTACAGCCAGGCACAGCATGCCCCATTACAGCCAGATGCAGCATGCCCCATTACAGCCATGGGCAGCTTGTCCCATTACAGCCAGGCACAGCTTGCCCCATTAAAGCCAGATGCAGCATGTCCCATTACAGCCATGGGCAGCTTGTCCCATTACAGCCAGGCACAGCTTGCCCCATTACAGCCAGATGCAGCATGCCCCATTACAGCCATGGGCAGCTTGTCCCATTACAGCCAGGCACAGCTTGCCCCATTAAAGCCAGATGCAGCATGTCCCATTACAGCCATGGGCAGCTTGTCCCATTACAGCCAGGCACAGCTTGCCCCATTTCAGCCAGATGCAGCATACTCCATAAAAGCCATGGGCAGCATGCCCCATTACAGCCAGGCACAGCTTGCCCCATTACAGCCAGATGCAGCATGTCCCATTACAGCCATGGGCCGGTTGTCCCATTACAGCCAGATGCAGCATACCCATTACAGCCAGGCAGAGCTTTCCCCATTAAAGACAGATGCAGCATGCCCCATTACAGCCATGGGCAGCATGCCCCATTACAGCCATGGGCAGCATATCCATTACAGCCAGACACAGCTTGCCCCATTACAGCCAGATGCAGCATGCTCCATTACAGCCAGATGCAGCATTCCCCATTACAGCCATGGGCGGCATACCCATTACAGCCAGGCACAACTTGCCCCATTACAGCCAGATGCAGCATGCCCCATTACAGCCATGGGCAGCATGTCCCATTACAGTCAGGCACAGCTTGCCCCATTACAGCCAGGAACAGCTTGCCCCATTACAGCCAGATGCAGCATACTCCACAACAGCCATGGGCAGCATGTCCCATTACAGTCAGGCACAGCTTGCCCCATTACAGCCAGGAACAGCTTGCCCCATTACAGCCAGATGCAGCATACTCCATAACAGCCATGGGCAGCATGCCCCATTACAGCCAGGCACAGCATGCCCCATTACAGCCAGATGCAGCATGCCCCATTACAGCCATGGGCAGCTTGTCCCATTACAGCCAGGCACAGCTTGCCCCATTAAAGCCAGATGCAGCATGTCCCATTACAGCCATGGGCAGCTTGTCCCATTACAGCCAGGCACAGCTTGCCCCATTTCAGCCAGATGCAGCATACTCCATAAAAGCCATGGGCAGCATGCCCCATTACAGCCAGGCACAGCTTGCCCCATTACAGCCAGATGCAGCATGTCCCATTACAGCCATGGGCCGGTTGTCCCATTACAGCCAGATGCAGCATACCCATTACAGCCAGGCAGAGCTTTCCCCATTAAAGACAGATGCAGCATGCCCCATTACAGCCATGGGCAGCATGCCCCATTACAGCCATGGGCAGCATATCCATTACAGCCAGACACAGCTTGCCCCATTACAGCCAGATGCAGCATGCTCCATTACAGCCAGATGCAGCATTCCCCATTACAGCCATGGGCGGCATACCCATTACAGCCAGGCACAACTTGCCCCATTACAGCCAGATGCAGCATGCCCCATTACAGCCATGGGCAGCATGTCCCATTACAGTCAGGCACAGCTTGCCCCATTACAGCCAGGAACAGCTTGCCCCATTACAGCCAGATGCAGCATACTCCACAACAGCCATGGGCAGCATGTCCCATTACAGTCAGGCACAGCTTGCCCCATTACAGCCAGGAACAGCTTGCCCCATTACAGCCAGATGCAGCATACTCCATAACAGCCATGGGCAGCATGCCCCATTACAGCCAGATGCAGCATGTCCCATTACAGCCATGGGCCGGTTGTCCCATTACAGCCATGGGCAGCATGCCCCATTAAAGCCATGAGCAGCTAGCCCCATTACAGCCAGATGCAGCATGTCCCATTACAGCCATGGGCATCTTGTCCCATTGCAGCCATGGGCAGCATGCATCATTGCAGCCATGGGCAGCATGCATCATTACAGCCATGGGCATCTTGTCCCATTGCAGCCATGGGCAGCATGCATCATTACAGCCATGGGCAGCATGCATCATTACAGCCATGGGCAGCATGCCCCGTTAAAGCCAGGCACAGCTTGCACCATAACAGCCAGATGCACCATGTCCCATTGCAGCCATGGGCAGCATACCCCATTACAGTCAGTGTGCCCTCATCCCCCCATGACCATACCAGCGACTGGCAATTGCAAGACCCACAGGCCAGCGGAGTGGGAGCGCAGTAATTTAAGTTTTTGTTTTTTTTTTGCATTCGCCTGACAAGACAATATGTCTTTTGGGGGAAAAAATACAGTACCTGTCATTAGGGTGTATGTACCTGTCATTAGATTGTATGTTTCGGTCATTAAGCAAGGTATATGTGCCTGTCATTAGGCAAGATAATTAGGCTGTTAACTTAATATTAGTGATTCACTGATTTAAGTGATGTATTAATTGCACTATTTACTAATTAGCTGCTGTTGATTGACTACCCACTGATATTTGAATTTCCAATTAGAATTTAATTAAACAATTTAGTACACTGTTGAATGTAGTTAATATCCAACATTTGTGTTACATATTTTCACATATCAATGTAAATTATTATTATTATTATTAGTAGTAGTAGTAGTAGTAGTAGTAGTAGTAGTAGTAGTAGTAGTAGTATGATGATTATTATGTATCTGTGTATAGTAAACCTACTGTTACATAGTTACATAGTTAATACAGTTGAAAAAAGACATATGTCCATCAAGTTCAACCAAGGGTGTTGGGGTGGGGGAAGTTATTTTTTATTTTAGAGAAGCTATTAATTTTATTTTTTGTTTTATTCTTTTACTGATAACAGCTAATAGTAACTGTTAATGTTATTTTCTTCTAAATACGTATTGTTACTCAATTACATATTTCTGCTACTGCATGACTTAGTACTTGGCTCATTTGAATGAAGCTGCCTAAATTGTGCCTAATGAAGATGAGCAGCCAAGGCTCAGACAGTTAATCAGTTGCTGGATGGCAAGGAAAGACACGCTTGAAAGACCTTATGCTGTAGTCTAGTAATTTTCTATAGTCTGGTTGTATCTAATGATGAGCCAGAATGAGCAAAATCCATTGGGAACCCCTTCAGCCAGATGGTCCCCACTATCCACCTTTTGGTATTCCCGAATGCCAGATACAATATCTCCAGTCACCACAATGTGCGAACCCTTGGACCTTTTACCATTTTACAGACTTTTTAAAAACTCACCTCCTGGCAACATTCCATTAAAATCCCCCATTAGCTGACATCCTTTTTTTCAGGTCCACCAAGTCAGGGGCTCCCTCCTGATCTGGTGGGTGCTGGTGGTGGGATGACAGGGGGTGATTTTTGCAGCTGCTCCGCTGGTATCTTTAGTGAAGGGGGACTCAGGTCCCCCCTCCTCCTTCCTTGGCATCCTATCAAGCTAATTCTGAGGGAAGCTTTCATACCAGGGAGGAGGAGCTTCTGTGGAAACCCCCTATGTGACTAATGATGTCACTGGAGGGGAGGGACACAGAGAAGGATTTCCAGGGTAATCTCCTACCATGCCTCTTCCCTCCAATGATGTAGATAGTCCCAAGGGGAGATTCAACAGAAGCTTCTCCCTCCTGGTATAAAAGATTTCCTCCTTGGTGGCCCGGAATTATCACTAGTTTTCCAGTGCACAGGATATATTCAATGATCATGATGTAAAAATGATCATTAATTTGAGAGGCAGTCTAAATTTTCTAAGTTGGCTTTCAAAAGGGGAACAAGTTATTTTTATATCTGGTTGTTCTTGCTTGAGACACCCTATTGTGAAGATAGCAGTTATTTGAAGATTGATTAACCAGGATATCACTGATGATTTTTACCACCTGTGATTTGAGTCTTCATGTAAATCGGTTGTTGATAGATGGAGCATGTATGATCTTTTTCTCTGTTCTAACTATTCTAACTATTCTCTGCAGAGTTTGTCCTTTCTGATTGCATCCCTTATCAATGCACATGATAGACCTTATGATTGTGTTGCAGAATGTGATCAGTAATTTTCTAGGCAGTCCATATTTTCTGCACTGTTGAAGGAAATATATATTTTTTTATTTGTGAGGATCAATCCAGAATCAAGATCGTGAGATATAATTGCACAAGAGAACTTTATATTTGCCAAACCTTCCAAATGCACACCAACAATGCATATAAGCAGGAGCTTTGATGGGTATCTTCAAAAGCTGATCACTATTCTAGGACTGAGTTATTGTTTTTACACCAGTGGGCCAGCTTGCTTACTTTATTAGGATAAAGATTGAGTGAAGAATAAAAACGAAGCAATCGGATGTGTTATTTTTGCTATTATTTACAAATTTAAAAAAAAAATTCTACCTTGTTGAAAAACATTTGAACCCCATCTGATCTGGTAAGAATATAATTGAGTTCAAGAGCAGTGTGCAGGTATTCGGATACAAGTTTTAGAGGCTCTTTTAATCAAATTGGCTTTCTCCCAATACATTTATCCACTCTGTCCATAAATGTATTTCATAAATGCGCATAATGTTTTTTGCTTCCCTGAACTCACTTTATATTATTAAAGTGAATCACATCCCAGAAAAGTGTCTGAAAAACTCTATTCTGGGTTAATTGGGATTCCCAGCAGTGTAAAACTCCCTGGTTTCCCTATATACCCACCTCTGTCCTTGCTGCACACGAGTAGGCCTTTGGCAGCATTAGTGCTCTGTGCTTTCCGTGCCTGGCAGAATTGAATGTTTAGCAGAGCAGCACTGACTTGAGAGACTAGGAAATGCTTGCTGGGATCCAGGGTTGTGGTGATATGGAAACTAGGGAGTTTAACCATGCAGGAAATCTCTTAAAGAAGATCAACTTATTTATATGAGCTTCGGTCCATATATATTTATTGTAAATTAGTTCTTCAGAACTAGATACATTATTCTATTCTCCAGAACTAAATATGTTATTCTTAGTATGGTTGTCCTAGTCCTACTTAGGTTCCCCCTAAATCTGCTGGCTTAGATGCACCCCATAATTCATGTATGCATGTAAAATGACCTTTTTTTTCTTAGATTCAGCTGACTAATCACAATATATAGTATGTTCAGCAACATGTAAGAAGAATGGCGCATATCATTTAGTTGTATGTGGGCCATAAAATGTTGCATATAAGCAAAAAACCTTTATAAAATAACAAATAGCTCGATTGAGACCAAAGAATCACAGGAGAAAAAATGCACTGACATATGAAAATGAGTAATCTTACATAACCCATAAGATCCAACCCAGCCTTTACAGCATTTACTCTTAACTGTTTTTCCATTTCAGCCACGTTCTGCCTTATCCAGAGTTTTCTTTTTTGTTGGTTTGTGGGTTTTGCAAATTGTGATATTAGCTTTGTATTGATACTAATATGTAATTCTGGTATTGCACTTAAATTAATGTAAGCAGATTAACTTTGTAATATTGTATCATATTGATAGGCTTGTATTGTACACAAAATATGATTATATTTTAAAGCTTAATCAGGTACGATAATCAATCTCCAAATTATTGCCAAGTAAACACACAAAGCAAAACTTCAAAATGTACTCTCCAGGTACTGTCTGTCCTCAGTCTTCAAGAGAATAAAAAGTTTCCTGCCCAGAAGCGAAAATATTACCCTGAAATGCAGTAATCACAGTTTTTAAATGCCAAGTATTAATTGGAATAGTTAATGTAATATGACAAAGGGGTCACAATGAAAGTATGCCTGGGGGTTTTATCTTTAACATTTAAATCAATCCCCAAAAAATAACTAGAAGTTTTGTTTTGAACTTTATATGTACACATATGTCTGATGAGCAAAACAGAAATAACACTACTAATTAAACAATGCATTCACACTAGAACATTTCCCACTTAATTGAATATCATTAACCTGGATAATTGAGTGATTTTTTTGCCATACCATCTGCCAGAGTTCTTGCACTTATATTTCAATTAGCAATTGGAGGCACAATACAATGAGTTTGAACGGGGAATTCAAAGGATCACAGATGAAGTCATTTAATGCCTCCATAACCGAGGTCACTTATTTGCTTTGAGGCCATTAATTACATAAATAGTTCTCGTCTTACAAGCTGTATTTTTTATTGTTTGTATTTATCCATGCAAATGATTACCCTGGCTCTGCGCCGTGCAGCTCAGACCTTAAGTACCATCCATACATATTTAGCTTTATTATGCCTATGTCTGTATTTTGCAAGAATTGTATTAATACAAACAAGCAGACATTTCAGCAACAGTGCTTTAGTAATTTACTATCTCTAATAAGTACTGGAGTAACTGACTTCTTGAGGACCATGCACACAGCTCAAATGCATTTACAGTAAGATACAAACTCGGTGTGCAAGGCATCAAGGCATTCTGGAGCAAAATGTGCTGTCCAATGTCAGGAACCTTGGTCTCAGTCGAAGGTCATTAGTACTTTAAAAAGATAATGATCCAAAACACACAATTAAAACATCCAAGAAGGTGTAGGAGCAAAGCCTATTGTACATCTGGGGAAGGCGTCTGTAGAAGACTCCGATCAAACCTAAGACAGCAGGAGCAGTTTGCTCTTGAATAGTGGGCCAAAATACCTGGACAGGGGGAATAGGAGAGCTACCGTTTGTTTGCAGTGATTGCCTCAAAATGTTGTGAGACAAAATATTAAGTTGGGTACCTTCGATCTTTTCCACACCCGTTTAATTGATGTGTTAATTAAAATGTTTTTGTTAAACCACAATTCAAAAGCAACGTCTGGTTTCCATTGGTAATTTAAAATGTATAGTTACTTTTGTGGGCTTTACTTTCTTTAACATAAAAGCACCAACAATTTTTCCATGTATGTAAATTCACACTTTAACATGGGTGGACCTAAACAAAGACCCCATTAACCCCAGACAGGCTACCAATGCAACCTTAACCAGAAGCCAGGTTCTGTTGATTCAGCCACTGCTTCTGGACTGTTCTAAAGTGATTGGTTGACAAAAAAGTCAGCTGGCTGTCAGCTACTTTAAATCTGTATTTTGGCTAACTTATCCCAAAAATAATGTACCAATTCAAAATGCACAGATAAGATTTGGATTAGTGACTATAATGATCCAGGACCTTCAGTGCCTTTTATTGCGCAGAAGTATGGGATTCACATTTTTGTACAAGTAACTGAAAGCTTAATCTATAGCAGGGGGTTCCATTTTTTATTTAAATCTAGTACTGCATTCAGTTTTGTAATTACATCAAGTACCATCTGGGTGGTTAGTACAGATTTTCAGTTACCTAAAACTGTAAAAAACATTTTGTACTTTAAGTACACAACATATGCAAAATGCATTTGAATAGTTTTCATGGTCCTTTAGAACAGTTTTATGCTCATTGAGCAAATCAGGCTTGAGAAAAGTAAAAATGGCAGTAGCTCAGTTTAGCTGCAGCTCAGTCTGCAGCTTTGCCAAATACCACTGCTGCTACGGCAGCTTTAAACTTTGAGTAGATGAAGTAGATTAGTATCATGGATGCAGATGGGGCAAGTGTGTTTTGGGAAGTTTTTTTCCATGTTCGTTTGGCTAAATAGAACTATTCTGTTATTTTGGTAATTTGAGCATGTTTTAGGTTGAAAGTGCACATTGTTTTACAATGCATATTAGGCTAAAAAGCCTGCAAAACACAATAAGACTTATTTTTTATAAGCTTAGTGAAATTGATTGCTGTGACATTATTTAATTCTTATAGATTGCAGTGGTAGAAGACAACAGTAGAAATGATTTAAAAGTAGCTCTAGAGAGTTGGTAAATTATAAGGAAAGTACGCAGCTAACTGGAAAGGAGTTCAATATCTGCATACTCTGCAGGGGGGTGATCCCAGGTTGAAAGTGCTCGGGAGCAATCCACGGGTGGCAGATCTGCTGCAAAGTGGTACAGAAGGTGGGGGATGGTTAAGAACATTGACCTGACCATGAATGGCTGTGGTGTACAAGTTGCGCTGTCCCCCATTGTGTTTGCCAGTGGTCATTTTAGTGGAGACCTGGCAAATGCTTACAAGGGAGAGCAGTTGTAGATTTCCATGGCAATCTAAATGAAAGAAAGCGACAGATGGAATAAAAGCAAGTCTAAAGATGAAGGTGAATCAGGGAGTGCCCGTGAATGCAGAAAGTGAGCTGAGACTGATGGCGCATGTGCCGAGACTTGTGTAGCCCTCTCGAAATGCTGTTTTCTTATTGCCCTACCCGAGTAAGGTTAATGTAGACTGAAGTAGTAACATTGTGAAAGAAATTTCTAAGAGTGTCTGGAAAATATAGAAGAGTTTATCTGGGCACTCTTATTTTGACATTGTACTTACATTGTAAGTCTAAAGAAATGGGATGGAATCTGCATTTCCTAACTGGACGTATATTAATTGTATGTAACCCTTCCTAATTTTCTCTACTTGAAACCCTTACAAATGGGGAACTTACTGTATAGGAAATTCTTTACCGAACAAAAAAAATAGCAGAAAATAAATTAAAAACCTAGATTATATTGTCAGGACAGTCAGACATATGGTAGGAAATACCACTGGGAGCCTCACCAGTAGAATATATACCGGTGTATATATATATATATATATATATATATATATATATATAGAGAGAGAGAGAGAGAGAGACAATTTATTATTATTATTATTATTATTATTATTACCTAAGCTGTCATTTTTATATATTTTGTTTAAAAGTATTATTTTAAATTGTATCATTTCTAGTCTTTTAAAAAACACAACAAAATTTGTTGCTAATTCCATTGTATAGTAGTAGTGCTGTAGTAGTACTCCTGGAAATTCTTTTGCCTGGCGGACAAGCTGCTGCACTCACATCAATGCTTATTTAAACATTAAACTGGAGCAAGCTACCAGGAATAATATAGTAAGTAATACAGCAGTCCCAGTTAGTATCCAGCTGAGCACCAAAGCTGACAGAGCAGCATGTTATCAGGCAACTAACATTCTTTAGAGGTTGATTAGCAATGTCAGACCCCATATTTTTCTTGTGACAAGTTTATTTAAATCCAAAATTTGAGATTTTTCAGAAATTATGCCTTCATGCATTTTAAACATTGTGTAGTATATAGACAAATGACTAACATGTGGCTTTATAACTGCAATATTAAAAACATAATGTCTAAATTAAACAGCCAATATATAACACTGCTGTCCCTTCAGTTATAATCAACATGCCTTTGTCATGTGATCCATCATGTTTTATGTCAGAAAATCACTACCTAGCACAGCTATAACATAGACAGTACTGTCACGGACCGGGTGGATCTGCTTTAACCGTGGGACCGATGACGGGTACCGTGTCAGGGGAGCGGAGTCTAAGGGGCCACCGGTATTCACCAGAGCCCACCGCAAGGCAGGTTGGTCTTGTGCGGCGAGTGACCCCCAGGTCGCTACCCCCCAACAGCGGCCCAGTCCCACAGTCAGCCGAGGTTCAGCGAGGTACACAAGTGGCAGGCAAAAGGCGTAGTAAGTACAGGCAGAGGTCAGGGCTGGCAGCACAGGTTCGCAGTAATGGTGAGTAGCCGAGGTCGGGGCAGGCAGCAAAGGTTCAGAGTCGGGGACAGGCAGAGGTCGACACACTGACTTTCAACAAGCATGGAGAGACCAAGATCCGGCACTGAAGGAAGGAAGTGCCTCTTTAAATAGGGGAAGAGGATGCAGGATTGGATGACCAAACACCAATCAGTGCTGTACAGGCCCTTAAAATCTCAGGAAGCCAGTGTGCTCACCCTCTAGTGGACGGAGACGTGCGCGCACCTGAGCATGTGAGGAGGAAGCACGGGGGGAAGGGCGGCAGCTGGATGCAGCCATGAGGGAAGTGCTGCAAGATGGATGACGGCTGCATGCAGCCATGGAGGTAAGTGACTTGCCATGAGACGGGCGTGCAGCGCTCGCCCTAACAAGTACACTGTAATTTTTATGGCCAATTCGTCTATTTTAAATCCAGCTGAAAGACTGGTTTTGAATCACACTGTGAACAGTGACTAAAAATGATAAATGTTCAACAACATAAGGGAATAGTTAACCAGTGACAGCTTTCAGATGAGCATACTCTCATATATTTTTAAAAAACTAAGCATTGGCCATGAATCCATCCCTTTCTTGTCAGATTTGTTATGATCTCTCAGGCCAACATTTGCATGTTCAAATTTTCCTTCTCACATTAGTTATGCCCTTGCATATGGACTGTGAGGCAGGAAAAGGAACAGGTGAGCTAAGGGTGCGTGAAAGGAACCTGTGTGCTATTACTGCATAATGAAGCACTGTATAGTTATGCTGCTATAGTGTACTAAATGAATTTTTTAAATGTCTTAAAATATATTTCCCCTAGAGGAAATTTACAGATGGGCTGCAGGTCATGGGGAGCTAAGCTAGGGGTGAGTGTGCCAAAAAGTTGGGCTAAGAAAGCGTTGCAAAACAGAAGAACGGAAGCTTGACTACCAGTAAAGTTAAATAGGTTGGATGGTCTTTGGGGGCTGTGTGGGTGCTTTTCATTATTGTTAGAAACATGTGGGCTGCAGATCAGATAATGTGTGGTACAGAAAGGCTTAGAGTCAGGCTATAGGTTATAGTGTGAGGGGACTTTGGAAAATATATTTTGGTCAAGGGTACAGGTAGGCTTTCAGTCAGGGTGCTGAAGCACATGTGGGCTCCATGGAAGGGTTATTTAGGCTCCAGTGTCGGGGTGAGGTACAGATTTGGAGAATCAGAGGTGAATTTTCAGCTACGGCTTGTAAAAAAATTAGTGATGCCTGCCCACATAACACTGGATAAAAACACCTTTATGCTACTGCCACTTGCCACCCAGTATCCCCACCTTTCTGCCACTGGAAAAAGTAGGCTGCATATCACATGTATACTGTGTTCCAATTCTCTTGCTATGTATTCTAAATGCCACATTCTTGCCATATAGATGATTATAGTAACTCAGGGCCACCGCATCCCCCACCACCCAGGCATTCCGATTTGGGATACAGGTCCATCTAACAGCTGGGGGGCAATATGCTTTGATCACTTAAATATTCTAACTTAGCAAGGGACCTTGACAGATGTGGAAGCTGTCTTTGATAACCTCCTTCTTCCTTCTGCTCGCTTGCCTGGAGCATGGTGCTGCAGTCCCAGTATCTGGTCTGGCAAGCTGGTGCAGAGCATAAGTCACCTAATCACAGAAATCTCATGACTCTACAGAAAGCTGGATAGTTCTTCTTCCACCTGGCTTTCCTGTAAGGGCTTTTACAAATGTGCAGGAACCCGGTGTGGCTTATGTAGATATGTGTCTCCAGGCACTCATTTTTCGTCCACTGTAAAAAAACAAGTTTTTAAAATTAATAATTTTATAAATTGCAACACTCCCTATGTTATTTATTTGTTAACCTACGAAGCCTGCCGGGTCCAATATGTGGGATGTACCATCAGGCCCTTAAAACAGAGAATATCAAAACATCTCACGGCGGCACAGCAGGAACAACTTACCTCACCATCCAATGTCAGTAAACATTTCAGAGATAAGCATGGGGGAGATTTGAAATATCTGAGGTGTAAAGGAATTGAGAAAGTCGTCCCTGGCCCACGGGGAGGTGATTTACATGAAAGGTATCTGCAAAGGGAGGTCTATTGGATCTTTAAATTGAATATCCGCATCCCGGATGGGTTAAATTTTCGCTGGGATGTGGATCTATTTCTGAAGGATTAAAAAGGATTGGTTAGTAGACCTCCCTCTGGGTAGTACTTCTCTCAAACATTAAGGTTATTTTTCCCTCCCTATATAACTATAATATTCATTCTGAATATGGATAATAGCATTTAATAGCCGTGACTCTTTCCCCTTCTCTTTCACCTTCCTTCTTTCCATCTTTATTGTCCCTCTTTTTCTTCCGAATGAAATCTTAGATCATGTATTTCTCTGGGTATGAAACGGAGTATTAAGTGACAAAAGCGAGATAAAAAGATATGCCATGTAAATAATGTATTCTATGATGGATCTGCTACTAATTCTATGGATAGAAAGATGCATATTTATTTATTCACATTTAATGCTCATTGATTTATGCAGTCTTCCCGTCTCTCTGAACATAGCCTTTACCTGATGTTTGTATAGGGGTTATTACCCAATCTCAGCCGAGCTAAATACTTTTGTCTTCTCACACAGTCAATGTCCGGTTTCTTTATCAACATTAAGTAATTGCTGGCGAACTTTGTTACAGATGGCAACAACAATACAAATGTTTTATTTATATACAGCCTCCATCTGCTGACTTGGTTTCAGTTGTTGCCATCTGTTATTAAAACTTTGTTGTCCAGATATTGGCTGATCCACTTCTATATAAAAGATTGCAATTGATTTGCGATATTTATTGGTAATATTCCCTGATAAGATGTAGGATCGACTTGTATTACAACAAGCCAACACTTAATGTTTTACCAAATTTTCCCCCAGTTGATGGGCGTTTTAAAATTTGGCTTACTCTACAACCTAAATATGTATATTGTATTTGCCGGCCCCTTTGGTGTGAAGGGTATGTCTGTGTGAACTTCCAACACTCTCGGTAATTTGGTCTTAATTAATTACAGGTGAAGTGCTCTGCTTGGGTAGACGGAACTCCACCCAGTTGTATTTAAAGCTTGTCTGTATTATCTATTCCTATGTCATGAATAGGGACCCGGAGTCCGAAACGCGTTGGCGTTGGGGCCTTTAATGTAATATACATGCTTTTACACTGCTTATTCTACGGATGGCTATTTTTAATATGAATTAAATAAACTACAGAAGGATTTTATTCTCAATCGCTGGCTGGCTTTGCTTTTCTTGGATCTCATGACTTTTTGCAGGAGTGGCTGCTGCAGGGTGACAACTGGGACCAGGTGGGTATTCTTATCGTAATCATGCTTCTACAGTATATGATCAGATTTGTTAAATATATAGGACCTGATTGTCCATCAGATCCCCAACTTTACTTGTAATCCACCAAATTGCCATCAACAGTGGAAAGTATTTTGGATAATCCTGACAAAATCCGGACATAAATAAATAAATCTGGCAGTTCGGAAACATTGGCAGATTTCTGCAGGCCCTGAAGTCAGAGCATTGTGTCACTCATCTCTAGCTAGAACGTTAACCACCCCATCTCACTTTTTGTAGTACAGGCTACATGATAGCTCAAGGATACTTTCTTAAATACCCTAGAACAGGGGTTCCCAACTCCCCTCCTCAAGGCCCACCAACAGGCCATGTTTTCACTCTCAGTGGGGCTGATTGATAGACTGGCTGGGGTCTGGTCTCCGGTGGTCTCCAGGCTAAATTTTGGCCTCAGTTTGTCCCTGCACATGTAAAGTAATTAGTGCAGGAACAGAGCTATAGAGCCAGTTATGTGGAGATCCTGTTGGTAGGCCTTGTGGAGGTTTGGGGATCATCGCCTTAAACACTGCCCTACAGCATGTTCCATACACTGTATTTCTTAATGCTTGTCTGCCTTTGTTTTCACATTAGCAAAATGGACAATCAACATGCAGTATGCTACTGGTGAATCTATAATGCAATAGATCATTTTTAATGTCTGTGACACAAACCCTCCAGAGATGGACCACCAATCTATTCTATGTATATATGAAAAAACATTTTATACTGGTCTGGGGTGGTTTTATAAATGTGTCACACACATATGCTTCTCAGGTGTATTTTTATTCTAAATGAGGGGAGCATAATTGACCACTTTATATTTAGTTAAATGCCCAGACCTGTGCCTTTAGACTGGTTGACTGTTGATGCTAGTTTGATTAATAGTTTATTTCATGTGAGCCGGTTTTTAATTATCCATGCTTTATTCTCTTTGTTCATTGTCTCAACTGAAGCTATTATTGCCTAACATTACATAGCTATAGGTCTTACATAATCAGCCATTTTAGGTGAATTTGATATTTGATAGAATTCAATTTTTTTTATGTAACTACGTAAAAAGGTTACATCTAACAATGTGAACTTACTTAGAATGAAATGCAAGGTGTTTTAGAATCTGATATACAGCACATTAAAGTAGCTAGATTAAAAATAACCCAACTGGTGAACCTGAAAATGATTTAAGCGCAGAACAACTGTTCCAATGCAACAGCCTCAAGATAGGGAGGCACATTTTCGTTTCCAAAGTCTGTTTTTTTTATATAAGTTTGTATTTTTTTTTCTTTTCCTGATAACCACAAGAATATCACAAGAATCGACACCTGTCAGTTGGCTTACTCAGTGTGTGCATGTGGTTGTCTTTGAGTCAAAGGAGCAGATTCTAACTGATACCTCTGTCAGTTATAAGTTATATGTATGTACCTTTCATCTAGGGTGTTCACTGTTGGCATTGGTCCCAGGTGCCCAGTTCAGGTTGCTTGGCGTAGTGTCCTGTTAGTTGATTTACAAAAGAAGGGTGGTTACCTGATGATAATGTTTTTGAATGTGTGAAGATTTTCCTTTAAACAGTAGAATTACCTTAGGTAGTTGTGGAGAATACCATAAGTTGCTAGTAGTGTAGTCAAAATACCTTAAAGTATAAACATTTAGGATTATGTTGGGTTCCACAAATGGCTTAATTATGTATGAACTTATTTCAGTGAAATTAATATACCTTACTTTGTTGTAGGTGGAGATGGCTTGCTGCCATTATCCGACAGCTCAGATCCCTGAGATGTGGGGTATGTGGGTGTGCATGTACGGCCTGTGGCTTGTTGGTTGTTAGGGGTGCCGCCATTTTATTGTTTATAATGGTACCCCATCCGCTATTGTTGTTATGCAGGTGCCATTTTAGTGGAGACTAGATTTGTCTTCACATGGATTTACCCATTACTTCAGACACCTGAAAAGAAGAAAATCTCCATGAATTGTTGTTTTAGTACAAGTTTAGTTAAAAAATCAGTACAGGTAATGCAACATTCAACCAATGAGAACACATAATTACATAATCAGTAACATGGGGGTTTATTCTTTAAGGGATAGCGGCAGATAGTGCCTCGTTGTGACAGGTAGCAAACGGTGAACGCCGGGCGCTGTATGCAATACAACATTTATCAAAGCGACTCTGGTGAGCTCTAACAGCACCATGTAGCATCCGATTCATCATCACAGACGGCTCAACGTATATCGCTGGCGCTCTGGCTTTCAGAGCGCCTGGTATTACCTGTCGCTACCTGTCGCTTTCCCATACATTTCAATGAACGTTACCTTTCTTGTCTTTAAACAGTGTTTTCTTGAAATTTTTTTTTTTTTATATCAAATCATTGCGTGACCTTCCCTGGCCTTTTTAAAGTCATTTTTGAAAACTTTTTAGATTTTTTAAATTTTTATGCAGAATTGTCATTACAGGTCTGGTATTAAAGTGTTAATGTCACAATGTAATAACAATGTAATTCCATAGGATTTCGGTTTGTTACTAGTGTATATGTGTTTAAAAACAGACTTTAATCACACAGCTTCTGGCGCTCTGGGCTACAGCGACCCAATTTTGGGCGCTGGCGCTGTGTGAGGCTGTTCTTTTGATGAACATGGTCTGAGTCACTCACACTGACCAGTCACTACTGTTCGCTCCCAAATAGCACTGTACTGGTGTTATAGCAACTCACACATCAAATTCATCAATGCTGGCCAGCGACTGAGGCGCTGGGTAACAGCGACCCATAGCCGATCACAGCGACTACTAGCGGTCGCTCTGAGCGCCTCGCTACAGACGCTCATCTACTGGTACCTGGCGCTAGCAATGAATCAGCCTGCCCGTAAGTAAGACAGACATTCCATTTGCTTAGTTAGGGTTTCAGAAATAGTATCTTGCCTACCCCGGTGCTCAACAATGGGCCTGATCACTATATTAATTCCTGTGCTGTCCAGGTTCAGACACTTGTGCAATGAGAGGGGTGCAAGGCCAGGCCTCAACACACCCTCTCCATTAAAGTGTATGGTGAGGATGTGTCAGCACTGTGATTGATGGCAGGGGGTGCATTTGTCATGAAGGCACTGGTTGCTAGAGATCAGGTCCAAATGTCCTTGCTGTCTTTTTCCTCCTAGAGGATTCCTCCTCTAGCGTGGTTACGCACACATTTGTGTCTTACCTACTAGCAGGATGCTTTTTTTTATAGTACATTTTGTGGTGAGAGAAAAAGCTCATCAACTCTCAGACTGAAAATCACTTAAAGACACAGTCCAGTAAAAGGACAGCAAGGAGCTCACCCTTTCCTTTCCATACCTCCATGATCATGTACACAGTCGCCCCTGTCTTTCAACACTCCCAGCGTTAGCGAGCCTGATAGGTCACAGTGGTCACATTAGCTGGGGAACACTTATGTTGGGAGTTTAGAGGAGCAAGGGTGGCCGTGCAACCACATTTGGAGCGTGGTCATTGAAAAATGAAATGGGAGGGGCAAACTTTGGAGACCTGCTACAGTATCTACAGCCTACTGTTGGAAATAGAAATGCTGTTGCATTATTGTTGTCCCCCCAATAGTTTGTTGTCTTCACAATTTCACTTTTTGTGTTATTGCACTATTGCACCACAAACAAAAAATGATTGTCCCTGTCCAGGCACACTAAATTCCTCCCACCTTATCCACATTAGAACAATATAAAATTTCAAGGCAATTTAAAATCTTAGATTATATGTTAATACCTAATGTATTCTAAGCAAAGTTTTCCCCTGTGGGACCACTGTGGCTTGTCATGCTCGCTTACGCTGAGAGCAGCAAGAAACAGAGTTTGTTTGGTACTGGAGGAATGACATTAAAAGGAGGGCAATGTTTTTAGCCCTGCTACTGCTTGCAGGCGCAGAGGAGGGGCACATAAGACAGACAACAGTTGAGCTGCTTAGTTTTATTATTGCTGTTAGCTTTACAGTCCCTTTAAACCTAGAATAAATGAGAACAATACATTTAAAATGTTGTTGTTTATTTATTGTGTTTTTTATTTTGTTTATTAATAAAAAATGCAGCATATTATATTTATTATTAGTAGTATTATTATTCATTCTTTTGTACACAGTATACACAAAGCACATTTACCCCCTAAATCAAGTTTGCATAGTACATAAATCACATAGTCTACCAAGCTTTGATTTAAGCGTTTTCTATGAACAGATCAATTTTTATCATTGAAACTATATTTACAATAAGCTTGAAGCATTGTTTTCCTAATTATAAAAGACAAGCAGAAAAAAGCAATATTTTTTAAAAGCATCTAGTATCAAAAACTCTTTTATGACCTGTGCAGGAAGGTAATGGGGCATGATTCCTTGTATGCACTAGATGAAGGAACAGTTACTTGACTACTTGGAAGTGAAGACTGCCACATGTTTTTACATATTTAATTTAATATAAGCAGATAACTATAAAGAAACATAAAATGTACTGTGTTGATTTTAATTGACAGTGCCTGGAGATGGATAATAAATTAGCTGTCATGAAAAAGTAGAGTGACATTAGAAGAATCAGGTCTGTATGTTGATCGTGATCACTCCATGTAAGATACTTCATATGCAGATATCATATATTATCCAGAAGGATATTATGGAAAAGCTATTAAGTGTATTTTATAGTTTTAACAGTATTTAAAACTTATATTTTACAAATTTTATTTTGCATGTGTTTTTTACATGAAGCATAATACATTTAGTAAGGTTACAAAAACAAAACTAAAAAAAAAACTGAAATGACAAAACAAGGTATTCTGTTACCAGAGGCAGAGATCCTAACATGTATCTGTCCTTCCTGATTTATCAGATGTATTAGTTTTTTTTTCTACATATACAGTACCATTCTGTTCTACAAATGCAAAAGCTCAGTTACTAATCAGTCTTTAGAGCAGTTGCATAGTTTTAAAGTTATTGTGCCTCAGTTTTTCAGGCCCTTGAGGACCGTGGAGTGGAGGAGTTCTCCACCTCATTAGAGAACCCATTAGCCTTACGGCTTTTCCACATTGTATTAAATACCCCATATTAGAACTGATAGTTTTAAAGGTGGAAGTGCATTTCGAGATTAAGTGCACTCCAAGATTAAAAAAAAAAATGTAAAAAGTTATGTGACTGATATTCGCGTCAGGCAACAAATTCTTATTTAATTTAATGTTAATTTCTCAGTTTAGCTATTGTTTTTTTGTATACAGGTCTATAAACCCAATTGCAATATCAAGCCAGCAAGCAGCTCACCTGATGCGTGTTCCAACTTCCTGTTCTCCATTTCTTGCAGCACTGGGTAGGAGTCTTCATGGGGCTCCAAAGGTTGCCCTCCTTTTAGTTGCAAAAAACAGGGTATTCTTGGCTATGTGAAACACAAAATATATTATATTGTGTGTGAGCTTGCAATGGACATGAACAACACCCAATAAGAATATATATTGTGGAGATTAGCTCTGGTAGGCGACCGGGTGTCAGCAGTATAGAGGCGGAGGCAAACAGTTCGAAGTAAAGTCTGTGTTTATTTCACATAAACATCCACAAAAGCATATGTCCATACAGGTTACATCACCTTTTCAGGAAACCGCAGCATAAATGATTCAATCAGGCAAACAGCTTTTAGTCCTTGAGCAAATGCCCTGTTTACAGTCAAAATAGGCCTCAGGTCCGCATGAAACAGCTTCCACAGGGGATTTCAGCCAGGCTCACAGAGTCTCACTCCCATGTGAGCTCTAGACAAAGGACAGGCCACAGCTGATTCCCCAGGCTATTTAAACAGCCCGCAAAACCCGGACCTGGGTAGTGGGATGGAGTCCCACCCTGCTCTACTCCATCCCAGTAAAGCCGTCCCAGGTTAGCCTTTCGGCTATTCTAAAGCAACAGCAGCAAACTGCCACCAGCAGCTGATGCTGGAAATCAGACTACACGACTTTACTGCACCAATGCCAGGTACATTGGTGCTACATACCTGCCGTCAATGACGGCCCCTTGCACCACCTTACCACAATATATATATATATATATATATATATATATATATATATTCAACAGTCAGTTGTGATTTAACATTTTTTTGTTTTGACTTCTCTTTGTGAATTATGAGGCTACTGTATAATGCCTTCCCCATTTTGGGAGTTGTGGTGGCATTCGGGGTGACATATTGCATTGCTTTCAATTAAAGCTTATGTGTTTACCTAATCTTTCTGAGACTATTAGAAAGGCCACATAAGGCTAAAAAAATGAAAAAATGTAAGATTAGCATTAATCTAGAATTTCCCTTGCCCAGACGAAACAACAAAAAGCGCGGCAAAGTGTAAAACAAGCACAAGTGAATCACATCATTATTTGCATTCCCCTGGGGTTCTTGCTAACATACTAATTGCTCACAACGTATTAATAGCACATTGATGAAAATGATTTTCCTCTCCAATAAAAAGCTTCATGGTGCACTGCATCAGTTTAAGATAATATACACGTTTATTATAAAGATATGTCTAATGAGACAGATGTAAAAGTTATTCTTCAAGGACATCCAAAATATGTCCTGTGAAACTAGTTAATTAGAAAATAGTGATTAGCAAGTCAGAGATTAGATACTTGCCAAGATGTTGGGAATTCTGCAAACTTCTGTTGCCTATGATGGCAAGATCCAATTTTGTTTTTATTAACATGGAAGCAAAGACGTTAGGAAACCATATGCTTAATTTACTAGTTTGGATTGTTGTGCATATATGGTCATTGTTTGCTTGCACACACTTAGGAATTTTTCCTTCACGTTTAACCTATCCGTGTGGTTAGACAAACACAGGCAGTGAGTGCACAAATGCCTGGGGCAGTGGGCTGCCAAAACAATGGTGGTCAAGGAGCAGTTGGGTTCCTTACCTCTAGGCCCCAACTGTGCCAATTATCTTTGTTAAAATTAATATACTTATTATTTATAGCAGTTCATATACTCCATCTATGATCATTAAATATATCTGTAACTGTAAGAGTAATTAAATGCTGCTCTTTTATTTTCTTGAAGATGTTTTTTGCATCATCTGAGGGACTTGTACAGGAATCTGGCAGCAATAAATGATACCTCCAATCTACATCCTCTGTCTACCATAATAAGGAGTTATAATTGTGAGTAGTGTTAGGCGAACCCGAACCGCAAAGTTCGGGTTCATTCTAAACTTTGCAACCCAAACACAAAATTCAGTCAGGTCCGTGTTTGAGTTTGGCATTCGCTCAAACTCAGAAAAGCTGAGCAGCCCATCAACCAGCTTCAACTAATGCAGAGTTTGCAGCAGCAGGAAGCTGCAGTTACCTTAGCCCCACAATCATGTCAGCATTCTTTCCTCGCTACAGCCATGGCTTCAAAAAGATGGCTGTCCCATGAGTGAGGAGCCTGGCAGCTGGCACTAGACGCCCTGCTAGCTGAGTCCTTGCTTATGGGGCAGCCCTCTTTTTTCCAGCCATAGCCATTTTGAGCTAGGAAAGAATGTGAGCTTAGGTAAGTGTTCCACCACTTCCTATTGCTGGAGAGAGTGGGGCGGAGGGGGGCCCATCTGTCATTTCTGGGTCCCCATTTAAATTTTCAATGGGCACAGGGTTTGGGTCAAGTTCAGGAATCCAAACCAAACTTTTCTTAAAAATTTGGCAAAACTTGCCAAACCCGAACTTACAGATGTTCACCCAAAACTAGTTATAAGACAGCCAAGAGAAAGCTAGTGAGATGACTAGTAAAATGTCTTCAAGAAAAGCAGCAAGTCCAGTAGCCTTGATGTATTCCTACATTTATACCATGACCTGGATGATTGAGAATTATCACAGACAGATAATTAATCATTTAGCCTAACCTAGACTAACACCAGTCATATTTCCTAATAAATAGCTATGTCTTTTTTTTTCTTATTGACATGCCAACAATGACCTGTACCTGTGATGAGGCATTTTTACAGAGGAGATACATATTTTTCCTACAAAGGAAAGTGTGTTATTTTTTAAAGTTTGGAAACAAACCCTTTTAGCCAACACATATATAGTATTTTTTTGAGGTTTCACATTTGACTTTCCCTAAAAGCTATGTTTTAACAATATTAGAAAATTAGCTGCTGAAATGTTAATGTAGGTTTAGCATAATGAATATTTTTTAAATGCTTGATTTGCTATGTTACTTTAATGTTCTACACTTTTTTCAATCAAGATAAATGTTTTCAAACATCGAACAATATACTGTGGTTGGTATGCAATAAAGAGGCTTAATGCAATTCCAGTCAGCAAAGGTTAATGGTAAAAGGCACGTTGTAAGTCTTGCTTCCTGTGCAGTTCCTATTCAACATCCTTTTTGTATTTCTATTTTTAATTGAAGAGAACACAACTGTAACTTTTATGGGTGATATCATTTGCTTAAAATATTAATAAGCCTTGCATTGCAAAACTTTTATTCAAAACATTTTTCTATTACTTAAAGAGGGTTGACACAGGGCAGTTTCTAGGCAAGAATGTGCTCAGTGCAAGAAAGAAAATAATTCTGCCCCTCCTCATGTGTCTTAATGTGCTGCTGCTGTCCCACATCAGTATGTGCCATGCTGTGTCTCTTTTTTAGTAGCAGACAGTGTTTAATCCCCATTACCAAGCCTAATATGGGTGACAAGAGATCTGCTGTGAGGCCTCCTGGGACGCCCGCCTTCTTGTGATTCCGAAACCCCCCAATCTCCACTGCTGCTGAATATATCTCACCAGACATGGTTGCCCCCAGAACTTACATAGCACAAAGGATGCAGACTTATAGGGTAAAGGTGGATGAACCAGGCACCAGACTGGGCGAAGTCAGGCTGGCCAGAGTCATACACGGTAAAACGATACATGAAACCAAGGGGAGTAGCAAAAGAAGGGTCAAGCTAAGGGTCAAAATCGGGTGGTCAGAGAGTTTGTGGTACAGATGATGAGAAGGATTCAAGGTCAGGCAGGTGTCAGTCCAGGCAACGATCAAAGGAATGGTCAGGCAAAGTAAAGCAAACTATACACAGCAGAGGAACTATAACACCCAACAGCATGCTATTATGGGCAATGAGACAGTGAACTGGGAAACATTACATAGGGCTTGGGTCCATGGGATTGAACTTCAGGCTCATTGGACCAGCAACAATTCGTGGGCTGATTAGCCCACACAATCAAGGGCTACTTGACCAACATACAGTGATGGGGTTCATTGGCTTGTTTTAACCAGCCTGCAGCGGGTGCGCTGCCTGCAGCATCGGAGGAGGGCATAATAATTTTGTATACACAAGCATGCGTACATGAGCACAGATGCTGGGGATGCGGAGGGAGGAGGAGTGCACGAGGTTGCTTGAGCCAACGCCTGCTCATGCTAATGCTGCCCGAGTTGGTGTCTGGGGCAGGCATGTTGACTGGAGCACAGGTGAGTAGCTGATCATGACACCTGCCTTATGGCCTGCACCATTAACAGAACCCGCGATCGGCAGGAAACAGTATGGCTGGAAGAAGGCACGCCTATGGCCTTGGCACCCAGGGTGGCCGCACTATTCGTCCTCCCCTAGTAACAGCCCTGGGTTGACGTAACAAAACATTTTTACAAAAACATTGATCTGTGTATCATGGCTTTGTAGCTTAGTAGACTTAGTAGCTTAGGAAAAGTTAGCCCTTTGTCTCTAATATGACCTTTTCTGACCATGTTGTTAGTGGCTTGACCAAAGCTACCACATACCACAAAGTTGAAGCATGGCCAGATAATGATAATAGCATTCAATGTAATATAGGTATTGTTAGGGTTGGCAATTTCTTACCTCACTGCATTCACAGCACTTCAGGCATTGCAGCTTTGGGGGGGGGGGGGGTACTGTCCTTGGACTTGTAAGGTAGCCCCTTTGCCCTATGTTTTCTGGCAGTGTACTCACTGCTTCCCTCTGGTAGACCACTGACCACAACAAACCTACTTTTCCTCAATCCACATTGCCCATAATAGTATTTATTTGCATTGGGTGTGCTGCTATTTACTACAGCTGTAGGTGAAAATTAGATTAAGGGTCTTTGGAATAATGCTTTGCCCTACTGGATAATATTGACCTTTACGTATTATACATACCGTATCTGCAATGACCTGATAGTATTCGGGGCAGGAGTCAATCAGAATACCATCAACCAGCTTCACCTAAAATTGCAGCACCAGGAAGCTGCTATAACTCACCTCTGTCCGATCATAGTGCTGGCACTAGAAGTGTCCTCACTCATGGTAGCCAGCGTCCATCTTTCTGTAGCCCTGGTTGTGGCCAGTTTCATATGCTGCTGCCAACACTGCAGCTACACCATGCTGACAAAAGAGGATTGGAGCAGGCTTCTGCTGCACACTCTGCAACCCCCTGCCACAGCCACCTCCCAAAGTTTGGGTCCTCATTCATCCCAATGGTCGCTGGGTTTGGGTCCAGGGCCCAAAACCCAAACATTTATTTAAAGTTCAGCCCAACTTGCCAAACCTGAGCTTTGAGGGGTTCGCGCCATCCCTACCTGTTATACATACATTGCCGGAAATCTCATGGCAGGTGTTTCACACAGGTATGGACAAAACCCAAAACAGTAAAATTTTCCTTTTCCCACAATGAACACTCAGACAGATATATAGTTGCTGCCTGACAAAGGTACTATTCTGAGGCTAATTTGACTACCGCTGTTGCCTCTTTATGGTATGGAACCTTAAAGAGAAAGACTACATTAATGAACTTTCCCAGCAAACCTCAGGTTAGATTTCCCCTCTTACCTGACACTCACTCTTGCAGTGCACATTTCTCCACCATAGTGGTGCTTCCCATACTGGCATTGCAGCTGAGGGTAGAGCAAGCATCAAGTAAGAGGGGGGTCTTGTGCCCTCCGACACTGTCTGATCTGGTCTGCTGGGAAAATCCAACTTCATATTGTGAGTTTCTTGCTGGTTTTGTACCTATGACACAAACCTTCACCTACAGTAGGAACCTCACACAAACCATGAATCTTGGCATAAAATTGGAGGTTACCTACCATTTAGGAAACTGACACAGAAAAGTATATGATGTTGCACTGATCATTTCTACTGCTCAAATACTGAATATATGTTTGTGTTCTTTAGACAGCTGTCTAGAGCACGAAAGGGCATCTTTGAAGGAAGTCAATTTTTAATAATATTACATGATTTTTGCAAAGCCAGAAAAAGCCGTCTCGGGAGTATGTCTTACAGGTGACCTTAGCAAGCTCTAGAATGATGCTGTAGTGCACCATTACTCATACTCTTAAACTAAAGCAAGGCAAAGTAAATTGTTTACAGCAGTACAAACCACATGAGGAAAGAGCTTGAGAAAAGCAGAACTTGTTTCATCGAAGGTTAGCTAACCCCTGTTTTGATGTAGAGGAATATTTACTGGCTTTTCCTTGAAATTTGGTATATTAGATTTTAATAGCATACTTTCACTGCTATTATTTTATTGCTAAAGTACAAGTCAGTGTAGGTAAAGCAGCTTGAAATGAGATCATTAATACTTTGAGAACAGGCAATGTCAACTATGTATCCTGGGATAAAAGCTTTTAAAAAATTCAGAAGAGCTTGTAGGGCACAAGTATTTGTACAATGAAATAATATGAACCAAATTTGGGGATTAAAAGCTTCTGCCACATTACTGAGCAGCAATGTTAAAAACCAGCATCAGGAATGCCTTATTGTCGTGAAAAATGTATCCCCCCAAAATGGTTGATAGGTCAGATCACTGGGTCCAGCCTATGTGTCAAACTCAGATGGAGTTCTGATTGCGAGTACCAGTGTTCCACTGCCCAACAAGAATGGCCCTGGAATCTACTGTCCAGAGCCCAAGACTTGACCCTGCAGCCCAGAGTCTATGGACCTCTCCGGTTATCTCTAGGGTCAAGAGACAGATCAGATGGTACAAATGGATAAGTAGCACAAATTGCATAGTCAAAAGCCAGCTGAGGTTGAGGAGCAGGGAAATCAGAATAGCCAAAGTTCAAATCCAAAGGTCAGGGGTCGGTAATGAGCAAAAGTAATCCAGTAGATAAAGCTGAATATACAAATAGACCAAGTCAGGATTCTGGCAGCAATCAGACAGAATCCAGATAGGAAGCCAGGGTTGTAAGCAGGTAATGCAAACAAGAAGCTGCTTGGGAGCAATTCAGTAATACGCAGCATGTAGGATTGATCCAGGAAGATATTATGGCACCATCTTGAGGCCAGGAGTTCCTATTTATAGAGCCCAGCATCCTGTGATGTCAGCAGCAAAAGTTCCACTTAAAGAGCACTGCACCTGTGTTGTCGGCACACAGGCTTCACTCCTTAAAAGGAGGCTCTGAAAATGATCATGTACCGGGTAACACATGCCACTATGTAGGCTTTTTGTGAGCAATCAACAGTCCAAAATAGAACACCTCTACTATAGATCTAAACCGTGTGTTTCCTAGGAGGTGATAGAAAACGTGATTGAACATTCTTAAAGGTGAAATACATCATTTTTCTAATGGAGGGATATATTTAAAAAGAAGTTTGGAATTAACATCACCATATGGGCTTTACAGAAAGCAATGGAGGCGATGAAGAACCCAATGGAGGCAATGGAGAACCCAAAACTAAAAAGAAGAAAAAAAACATATGGAATTGAGGATGAAAATAAACAAAGGGGGGTGTTGCAGAGATTAGAGATCATCATTCCAGGGTAGAAATGTTTTGATTTTGTTCAAAAAGTATACTTGAAGGCCACATATTTATAGGGAGCCTCGTTTATCAAGTGTCAGTGCCAGTCAATGTCATTTAGTGCCAGTATTTTCAAAAGATTTAACAAACAAAATACTGGAAGTGCCCATGCGGCATGCGTCTAATTTTTCAACAAAAAGCGGTGACCTAATCACTTGTTTATGCTGCACCAGTTTATAGTGGCGCTTCAGTTTGAAAGTGCTTATTATTTCTTGCTTATAAATAGTGTTGTACTCATTTATTTGTAGAGAACTTGCTTTGGTGACTTGTCAATAATGTAAACGCAGGATGGGATGTCACCAAATGTCATTTTATTATTTTCTTGTAAAATCTTTTCTTGTAAAATCTTTTATCATGGCTATTTTTTCTTACCATTGTAAACACAACAACTAAAATGCAGCCTAAACACACTGTAAAGTCTCCCTTGTTCGCAGCAGTGATATTCTGTAACTGTAAGTAAAAAGCACTGACCAACACCTATTAAATACAGCACCAATCTTTTCAGCATGTCTAAAATTAATAAATATGGTTAGCAGCGCCTAAAAGTTGGAGTTACAGATTGGCATTCACTGGCGCTGTTTTAATTGGCATAAGGGTCCAACAGGCGCTGACACAGGCTGGCCAATACCTTGTGCACCAATCCAAGCTGAATAATTAACATCAGCCATTGTAACTAGAGATGAGCGAACTTTTGAAAAGTTCGATTCGGCCGATTCGCCGAATTTCACAAAGAAATTCGGGTTCGGCCGAATCGAACTTTTACGAAGTTCCCCATCATCGCTCCCACCATGCCGGCATTTAAAAAACCAAAAAAAAAAAAAAAAAGCATCTTTGCCGGCATGGTGGGAGCGGGCCGGCCCGCTCCGCTGTCAGCGGAACCGGCCGGCCCGCTCCCACCATGCCGGCATTTAAAAAAAAAGCAAACACTTACCTGCAGGTCCGGAGCGTGGAGGCCGGCGCCGCTCTCAGCTGTCATCTGAGGGCGCGTCATCAGAGGGCCCGCTGACAGCGGAACCGGCCGGCCCGCTCCCACCATGCCGGCATTTTTTTTTTTTTAATTTCAGGAAAAATTCGATCGGCACGAACCACAAAATATTCGGGTTCGTGCCGAATCGAATATTTCCTGAAATTCGGAGCGAATTCCGGTTCGTCCGAACCGGTTCGCTCATCTCTAATTGTAACTTGCAGGACCATTCTGTAGAAATAACAGCAGCAAAATAGAAATAAATGCAAGGCTCAAAAATGTGCCATATGCCAGCAACATGACGCTAAATGGTGCACTTCTTAAATGAGGCATACTAGTTAACCTGGCTGAAAAAATACATTTCATGAATCATGTCATCCAACAGATGGGATTGAGCAAAGCTATTTTTATTGTTTACAGCTAACTGCTAAGAGTAACAGAAATGTTATTTTCTTCTATAAAAGCATCATTTTTTAAACTGTCAGCTGTTGATTCAAGTCTGAAGTGTCTCTTTAGTCATTGTGCCCAGGTAGTGGATCAGCTTCTCAATCTTTTCAATAATCTTCCTGAACCGCCTATCTGGGTGCACAAGTGTCAGGGAATCAGTGATCTAGCAGCAGTAAGAAGGTGCCCAAAGAGCCAATTTTTAAGAATCATTGAGAGGGGCAAAAGCTGGGCTAGTTTAGAGTCATTTCCATGGTTAGCAACTTGTATAATCTCAGCTTCCTATCCCAGAGGGGTCTGATTGGTGGGCATTTCCATTAGATATTTCATGCTGCCCATTTCCCTATCACATCTCCAACACCTGTTAGATTATGAGGCCGATTCATTAATAGCGGCAGGTAGCGACAGTTGAGCGACTGTAGCAGTATTTTCACAGCGCCCGCTAGTAGTCGCTGTGCTTGGCCATTGTTCGGTTGTTGATAGCGACTCAGTCGGTGTGACTCAATACGGGGTGACGAGTCGCTATTTCACAGGTTCCGCGATGTATGGGTGCACATGATAGCGACTGGTCAGAGCGACCGGCTCCCACCCATCTAACATGGCAGAAGTGGTCACAGAATTTTTCACATTTAAAAAAAAAAAAAAAAACATTAATAACAATTAATTATGAATATTTAAAGATTGTTCCATTGAAATACATTGGAGAGCGCCAGGTAGCGAGAGGTCATACCTGTCGCTGTTCAAGGTCGGACGCTGGCGCTGTGGGCTGAGGCTGGAATAATGATGAATGAGTGGCTATATGGCGCTATCTCAGTCGCTAAGCAGGATCGGCTTGATAAATGTGTGATTGTGGTGGGGAGCCGGCGTTCTCGTGGCGATGCCCGTCATTACCGGCCGCTCACCAGTCGCTACCTGTCGCTATTCCTTCATAAATAAGGGCCAAAGATACCACATATTGGAAGAAACAGAGTTATGTCAGTTGGAAAACTGACATAACTGACAGTGCAACTGACATAACTGACATAACTGACAATGCACAGTAACAAGAAGCCAAGCGGCACTTTCTGTTTGCAGGTGGCCTGGAAATCCATGAACCTCCATCTTGTTTTTAAAATTGACCCCAGCATGAGTTAGTAAAGGGTAAATTATTTTTTATGTGCTGCAATCTAAATTGACCTGGGGGGCACATGTACACAATTTTTTGTGTTGGTCTGGTTTAAGTCATTTTTGATTTGCTAGTCTCTGACCCAGCTCAGATGTCCACTTCCTGACAAAGCCCAGAGACAAAAAAGTGAAGCATTCTGGACAACCTGATATAAGAGGGAAGCATTTTCTTGGGGGGGGGGGGGGGCTGATTTCATTATATTCTCAAAGTGAGTCGAGGACTGAGAAAATAAAGAAATGGGGGATTTCAAGCCGATAAAAGGGATGAGCTGCCTATGAAGAAATTGAAAGAAATATAAATTTATATAGATGTGCACATAATGCTAGTCCTTACCCAAAATGACTTGCTTAAGTACATAACAAAGAGCAGTGCATTAATATTAACGTGTGAATAGCACTTGGCAGCTAAAGTAGGTGCAATAATTTAGCGATCAGTCATGTTTTTAATACTATTTTAGTCTGACCCTTTGCTTGACTCCACTATACCAACATTTTGAGAAGCATCTGTGCAAATTCTGCAGGCTTCTGTTGCCAAGTACCGAAGCGATGAAACACGTCAAAATTCCAGCTGCAAAGTCATAACTTTACTTAAATACCCGCATGACAAAGCACACATGCACCTCGCCGCAAACAGGTGTGTGCGCATATAAACCTCTGCGGCTCCGGCAAATGATCTATCATGATAAAGAACATTTATGCTGAAACTAAGCCTTCAGTTCTACTACTGTTATGCTTCAATATCTGCAGATTTACTGTAGGGCTTTTGAAGCTTGCAGGTGCAGCCATGTAATAAAACTGCTCAAGGGTATAGGAATGCTGACAGGCTGAAAAGCACCAAGTGAATTATTTTACTTTTATGTCTCTTCCAATTTACATTGTATGTAATTCTTAAGTGAACTGGTGAACATAAAATTGATTGATCCATTTAATGTCATATATAGTTAGTTTATGAAACCAGTTTGCAATGTGTGATGCCTACATATGTCCAGGTATATCATTTGATGCATCATGCGTGATATCCTGTTTACAGTGTATATAAAAAGGTATTATTTGATACATCATGTGTCACATCCTGTATACTGTACAGTAGATATTTATAACGTAATGGAGACCAGTAAAATATAGGATCTGTGTTGTAATTTCCTGTGCCTGAAATTTGCTCCACTGCTATTTGTCTGGTTAAATTCCAATAAAATTGACACTTCTCTGCAACACTTACAGACTCCCATTATTTATACATCAGTCTGTGTTAATGCTCAAATAGTATATCGCATTCATTTGAGAAAGCTATTATGAAGGACCATGTATTTTGAGTTGGTAATTGTTCCTATTGATCCTCCAACAATTAAAAAAGTCACCTAGTGCCCAGGTAATTTATTCTACAAAAGGCAACTATTTGAGGATTCCTAAGCCAATATTATTTCTAGTAATGTGTTTCAGACCTCTAAAGTGGACCACTAACCTACTTTCCCACAACAGCATATGGGGCCACTACATCCCCAGCTCCCATAGGAATCCCTATTTAGTATGCCATAAACAATTAAAATCCCCCAAATCAGGATTGACTATTCACCTGTCTTGTGCACACATGTTGCACATATATTTAATAGGGTTAGTGCTAGCAGTTCCTTGCCTAATGCATGCATGCCCACCTGGCAATCCCCTTCGGTCAACGGTGGTGGTGCGATCTGGTTGCAGTAGCATTTACTAAGAAAGTCACGCAGAAAGCAGCCACCAAGTTAAATGAAGTGTAAACAAAGTCCAGCAACAATCCTATGGCAAAGAGAACACCCCCCACAAAAAAGGATCTGTAAAGAAAATTCTTAATGACCTATCAACAATCATGCCACAATGTTAAATGGCTGAATAAGGTGATAAATATAAACCAGCATGTAAATTAGTAAATCTGTATTTAATACAAACTATTAAACCCCCTTGAATTATAAACAAAGACCAATTATCCACGAAGAAGGGCAATGACCCAAAGGATGTAGGGAAGGCCGTAATACGATTATATAAATCTGGCATATGAGGGTTATTCAATACAAAATGATATGGAAAAATAGAACAATGGCAGCTATACAATAAAGCTCACATTGCAAATATTAAATAAGCATACGCATTTACATTCCATATAGTAATATACATCAAGGTCCTCATTTATTAATGTGCTATATGCACCTAAATACTAATATCAATTCAAACAGGAATCAAATGCGAAGAAATAATAAAATATACACAAAATACTAATATGACCCCCACCTTTTAAAAGCTACAATGCCGATGCCCCCAGTTGGTACTCAACAATGCTGCAGTCTGACCAGTACCCTAACCTGATCTGCTGCCATCAATACTTTACCCGATCACACTTTGCTCCACAAATACAATACAACCTAATTTTGGGGCATCACAGTTTGGGATGCCCTGATGTGTGAAATCCCCAGAACTTTCCATATACTCCACTTTCCATCCATCCCACAGCACATGCTTGGGGCAGCAGCATTCCCTCAGCTATTGCATGTTTCTGCACCAGGCCTGATTGGCTAGCGCAGACACGCACGGCCAGATGGAAGCATCTGCAGGATGCCTGCAACTCATGTCTTTCATTTTTTACATTTACCACAGCAGGATTTGGAGAAAGGTAAAATAATTTGTATGTGCAGCAATCTAAACATGTGAGCACTGTTTGTTGTGTTGGTCTGGTTTAAGTCACTTTTGACTGTTGGTCTACTTTAAATAAATTATGTTTTTTTACATTTACAATTCTGAGCATCAAGTACTAAGATGAAATAATACAAGGAGAGGACAGGACAAGTTATCAACTCAGACATTGTTATATATATCTTTAAAATTACACACTACATTGTTTAATGTGATTAAACCGGACCTTCAGCGTGATTTAATGAAAAGCCCAAACGCTTAAAAAAATGTTCCCCAGCATCTAAAATTAATATATTTTACGCTTTTAGTCACTAACTTAATATTCTTTCCCCCACTGGGCTGCAACTCTGTTCAGGAATTTAGGATACGGGCGCCGCCATCTTGACTCAGAAGCATCACACTTATTGAGGAGAGGAGAGTGGGATAAGGTACAGGAGGGTGGGTTATAGCTGTGCCTTGCTCAGACAGAGCAGAGCTGGGGTCAGATAAAGGTCAGCAGTCCCAGAATGCAGAGCAGCACAGTCAGGAGGCACTTCCTGTCTGCAAGCTGCCTGATAAGATGGCGGCTTCCAGAAGCCGCCATCTTGGATGTTTAAAGGCTCATAACATGCAGTAGATGCAGGTAGGATGATTTTTAATGTGAACAATATGTATGTACAGGGTGTGGGAAACATATAAGATAGACTCTTATTCAGAGTGAAGGTCCGCTTTAAGTGTGATATAGTATATACTATGAGCTGTCTTACAGATGGGAAAGAATTGTAAGCTTCCCCACTGGCGATATCGCTATTGTAATTTTCATTTTTTCCAATTGTGAAAATAACATGTCCTTTTTCATTTCCACCACCAGATAGTATGTGAACCAATGCTTCTGAAAGTCATACAATTCATCACTGGAATACTACTGTATAACTAATACACTATTTAAAAAAAAAATTTTGCTGGTATTCGGCCACACTGCTGTAGCTCCACCACATCTTGCCCCCACCCTAATAGCTGAAATTTTAAATTCCAGCATGTTGGACAGGACTCTGTAATCCTTATGAAATCCTTCTTGCCACACCACAATTTCTAAATCTTGTAAAAAGGCTTTGTGTGCTATTATGTGGGTGCATTGTCACTGTCATGCCCCCTCCCTAATCACTGAAATGTATGGGGGCTACAGTCACTTTTGTCACTGTCACTGTTCGAGGTGATGCCTTGACCTCACTATTTTTATACAGTGTGTTTTTAAAAAAAGGGTGCTGTGCAGATGTATTATATACATTTTCCTTGTAGTTCCATATAATCACTACTGACAAGGCCAAGGGCAACATGCCAAGTTTGAGCATCCTGGCAATGGCACAGTAAATCTTCTGCATGTTAGTTAATAGTGATGAGCGAGTAGTATTCGACCGAGCCGGTATTCGATCGAATACTACGCTGTTCGTCATACTCGATTTCGATCGAGTACAGCGGCGATGGCGCACTCACAATTCGTTTCCCCTCCCACCTTCCCTGGCGCGTTTTTTACACCAATCACCATGCAGGGGGGGTGGGACAGGTCCTGGGAGGACGCTGGCATCGCGAAAACGGCGTCTACACGCATTGGCTGGAAAAACCATGTGACCTCGAATATACAAAACTCAGCACTTCCTCTTCGTCAGCATTAGCAGCTTGAACTTAGTGAGGGACAGACGCTCACAGCAGGGAAAGACAGGCTGTCGCTGGCAGGGCCCCAGAAGCTCGGAATATCGCTTTTACCACCATCTATACCAGCTACCAGAAGACAAGACAGTCCTTAATAGCCCTTATTAGGGCTGCTAAGCTGAACAGTATATAGTTCATTTTCTATTTAGTCAGGCAGGGCCCCAGAAGCTCAGAATATACCTTTTACCACCATATATACCAGCTACCAGAAGACAAGACAGTCCTTAATAGCCCTTATTAGGGCTGCTACGCTGAACAGTATATAGCTCATTTTCTATTTAGTCAGGCAGGGCCCCAGAAGCTCAGAATATACCTTTTACCACCATATATACCAGCTACCAGAAGACAAGACAGTCCTTAATCCCTTATTAGTGCTGCTATGTTGAACAGTATATAGCTCATATTCTATGTAGTCAGGCAGGGCCCCAGAAGCTCAGAATATACCTTTTACCACCATATATACCAGCTACCAGAAGACAAGACAGTCCTTAAGAGCCCTTATTAGGGCTGCTACGCTGAACAGTATATAGCTCATTTTCTATTTAGTCAGGCAGGGCCCCAGAAGCTCAGAATATACCTTTTACCACCATATATACCAGCTACCAGAAGACAAAACAGTCCTTAAGAGCCCTTATTAGGGCTGCTACGCTGAACAGTATATAGCTCATTTTCTATTTAGTCAGGCAGGACCCCAGAAGCTCAGAATATACCTTTTACCACCATATATACCAGCTACCAGAAGACAAGACAGTCCTTAAGAGCCCTTATTAGGGCTGCTACGCTGAACAGTATATAGCTCATTTTCTATTTAGTCAGGCAGGGCCCCAGAAGCTCAGAATATACCTTTTACCACCATATATACCAGCTACCAGAAGACAAGACAGTCCTTAATAGCCCTTATTAGGGCTGCTACGCTGAACAGTATATAGCTCATTTTCTATTTAGTCAGGCAGGGCCCCAGAAGCTCAGAATATACCTTTTACCACCATATATACCAGCTACCAGAAGACAAGACAGTCCTTAATCCCTTATTAGTGCTGCTATGTTGAACAGTATATAGCTCATATTCTATGTAGTCAGGCAGGGCCCCAGAAGCTCAGAATATACCTTTTACCACCATATATACCAGCTACCAGAAGACAAGACAGTCCTTAAGAGCCCTTATTAGGGCTGCTACGCTGAACAGTATATAGCTCATTTTCTATTTAGTCAGGCAGGGCCCCAGAAGCTCAGAATATACCTTTTACCACCATATATACCAGCTACCAGAAGACAAGACAGTCCTTAAGAGCCCTTATTAGGGCTGCTACGCTGAACAGTATATAGCTCATTTTCTATTTAGTCAGGCAGGGCCCCAGAAGCTCAGAATATACCTTTTACCACCATATATACCAGCTACCAGAAGACAAGACAGTCCTTAATAGCCCTTATTAGGGCTGCTACGCTGAACAGTATATAGCTCATTTTCTATTTAGTCAGGCAGGGCCCCAGAAGCTCAGAATATACCTTTTACCACCATATATACCAGCTACCAGAAGACAAGACAGTCCTTAAGAGCCCTTATTAGGGCTGCTACGCTGAACAGTATATAGCTCATTTTCTATTTAGTCAGGCAGGGCCCCAGAAGCTCAGAATATACCTTTTACCACCATATATACCAGCTACCAGAAGACAAGACAGTCCTTAATAGCCCTTATTAGGGCTGCTACGCTGAACAGTATATAGCTCATTTTCGATTTAGTCAGGCAGGGCCCCAGAAGCTCAGAATATACCTTTTACCACCATATATACCAGCTACCAGAAGACAAGACAGTCCTTAAGAGCCCTTATTAGGGCTGCTACACTGAACAGTATATAGCTCATTTTCTATTTAGTCAGGCAGGGCCCCAGAAGCTCAGAATATACCTTTTACCACCATATATACCAGCTACCAGAAGACAAGACAGTCCTTAAGAGCCCTTATTAGGGCTGCTACGCTGAACAGTATATAGCTCATTTTCTATTTAGTCAGGCAGGGCCCCAGAAGCTCAGAATATACCTTTTACCACCATATATACCAGCTACCAGAAGACAAGACAGTCCTTAATAGCCCTTATTAGGGCTGCTACGCTGAACAGTATATAGCTCATTTTCTATTTAGTCAGGCAGGGCCCCAGAAGCTCAGAATATACCTTTTACCACCATATATACCAGCTACCAGAAGACAAGACAGTCCTTAAGAGCCCTTATTAGTGCTGCTATGTTGAACAGTATATAGCTCATATTCTATGTAGTCAGGCAGGGCCCCAGAAGCTCAGAATATACCTTTTACCACCATATATACCAGCTACCAGAAGACAAGACAGTCCTTAAGAGCCCTTATTAGGGCTGCTACGCTGAACAGTATATAGCTCATTTTCTATTTAGTCAGGCAGGGCCCCAGAAGCTCAGAATATACATTTTACCACCATATATACCAGCTACCAGAAGACAAGACAGTCCTTAATAGCCCTTATTAGGGCTGCTACGCTGAACAGTATATAGCTCATTTTCTATTTAGTCAGGCAGGGCCCCAGAAGCTCAGAATATACCTTTTACCACCATATATACCAGCTACCAGAAGACAAGACAGTCCTTAATCCCTTATTAGTGCTGCTATGTTGAACAGTATATAGCTCATATTCTATGTAGTCAGGCAGGGCCCCAGAAGCTCAGAATATACCTTTTACCACCATATATACCAGCTACCAGAAGACAAGACAGTCCTTAAGAGCCCTTATTAGGGCTGCTACGCTGAACAGTATATAGCTCATTTTCTATTTAGTCAGGCAGGGCCCCAGAAGCTCAGAATATACCTTTTACCACCATATATACCAGCTACCAGAAGACAAGACAGTCCTTAATAGCCCTTATTAGGGCTGCTACGCTGAACAGTATATAGCTCATTTTCTATTTAGTCAGGCAGGGCCCCAGAAGCTCAGAATATCGCTTTTACCACCATATATACCAGCTACCAGAAGACAAGAGAGTCATTAAGAGCCCTTATTAGGGCTACTATGCTGAACAGTATATAGCTCATTCTAGCTATATACACACTGCACACAACGGCTGCTTTAGTGAGGGGTAGCTGCTGCTGCTGGAATAGGGACAGAAAGACTTCAGTGGTGTATTAGCACCTATATACAAAACTATATACACTCTGCTCAAAACGGCTGCTTTAGTGAGGGGTAGCTGCTGATGCTGGAATAGGGACAGAAAGACTTCAGTGGTGTATTAGCACCTATATACAAAACTATATTTTGCACTACTGTTTTGTGTCCTCTGTGCCAACAAAACCTTGTTATATACCCGGTGCGTATAGGCACCATTTCACCTTCTGGCAGTATACGGCTGTATAGCCAGGTGTTTTTCTTAAAAATATTTTTATATTTGGCACTACTGTTTTGTGTCCTCTTTACCAACAAAACCTTGTTATATACCCGGTGCGTATATAGGCACCATTTCACCTTCTGGCAGTATACGGCTGTATAGCCAGGTGTTTTTCTTAAAAATATTTTTATATTTGGCACTACTGTTTTGTGTCCTCTTTACCAACAAAACCTTGTTATATACCCGGTGCGTATATAGGCACCATTTCACCTTCTGGCAGTATACGGCTGTATAGCCAGGTGTTTTTCTTAAAAATATTTTTATATTTGGCACTACTGTTTTGTGTCCTCTTTACCAACAAAACCTTGTTATATACCCGGTGCGTATATAGGCACCATTTCACCTTCTGGCAGTATACGGCTGTATAGCCAGGTGTTCTTAAAAATATATTTATATTTGGCACTACTGTTTTGTGTCCTCTGTGCCAACAAAACACTGTTTTATACACGGTGCGTATAGGCACCATTTCACCTTCTGGCAGTATACGGCTGTATAGCCAGGTGTTCTTCTTAAAAATATTTTTATATTTGGCATAACGCGTGGCCAAAAAAGTAAAACGTCTGAAATGCGGAGGGCTAGCGCAAAGGGACGTGGACGAGGACGGGGGCGCGGAAATGCTGGTGGGGGCACAAACCGCGTTGAAGCCAGTGGGGATACAATGCGTGCTGGTGAGGGGCAGCCAGCATTACGCTCATCCAGCTTCCCTGCCTTTATGGGACAGTTATGCGGGGGGCGGGGTACACCTCTGTTAAGGCCTGAGCAGCGTGAACAGGTGGTGCAATGGATGGCCGATAACGCTTCCAGTCATTTGTCCACCACCCAGTCATCCACACAGTCTCACTCTGACCCTCCTTCCTCCCAACCTGGCCAACAGAGTCAGCCCAACCTTGACCCCTCCCAGGACCTCTTTTCGGGTCCTTTTCCAGATGTGCTGCAAGAATCCCAGGAGCTAGCAGAGGAATTTGTTTGTAGTGATGCCCAAACACTTGAGTATCCGCCATCTGCTAGTGATGTGGACCCGGAACCAGCATCTGCTATCATGAGCGATGATGATGAGACGCAGTTGCCATCAAGGGAGGCTGTTGGAATGTCCAGTGGGCAGGAGGAGGAGCAGAGAGAGGAAGTGGAAGAGGAGGTGGTGGACGACGAAATGACCGACCCCACTTGGACAGGGGTGATGTCCAGCGGGGAAAGCAGTGGAGATGCGGTCTGCGCATCACCGAATAAGGCAGCAAGAGGCAGAGGACAGTCCAGAGGCAGAGGACAGTCCAGACAGAGAAGGCAGGCCACAGCCAGCAGGGCCGAAGCTCTTCCCGGCAGCAGGCAGTCGCGCGAAGCTCCCCCATCGAGGCCTCGTACTTCTGTGGTGTGGAGATTTTTTAACGTTTGCGCGGATGACAAACTGAGCGCGGTTTGCGCAATCTGCCACTCAAAACTGAGTAGGGGCTCTGAGAAGAGCAATCTGACCACCTCAGGCATGCGCCGTCACTTGGAATTCAAGCACTGGGCTGAGTGGGAGAGAGCAAACGCAATACAACCTGCGCCCCGTCTTGCTGCCACTGCCTCTTCCCCTTTGTTGTGTGCTGCCACTGCGGTCCAGACCTCCAGCCAGGACACCTCCACATCTGCCTCTGCCTCGGCTACTTTGGGGCCTTCTCCTTCAGCCCCACCTTCCCCCGCATCTTCGTCTGCACCTTCCATCTCTTCGTCCCATCAACTGTCCATCTCGCAGGCGTTCAACCGCAGGCGGAAGTACGCCTCCAGTCACCCCCAAGCCCAAGCCTTAACCTGCCTCATCTCCAAACTGCTGGCCCTGGAGATGTTGCCGTTTAGGCTTGTGGAGACGCAGGCCTTCCGCGACCTGATGGCGGCTGCCGCACCTCGCTATTCCGTCCCTAGCCGCCACTATCTTTCCCGGTGTGGCGTCCCCGCCCTGCACCAGCACGTGTCGCGTAACATCAGGCGGGCCCTGAGGTACGCAGTCAGCGCAAAGGTCCACTTGACCACCGACTCGTGGACAAGCGCTTGCGGCCAAGGACGCTACATCTCTTTGACGGCACACTGGGTGAATGTTGTGGAAGCGGGGACGGGGTCGCAAACAGGGATGGCCTACATACCACCCCCGCCCAAGATTGCCAGCACGGGTTCTGATAGACCCCCCTCCTCTTCCTCCTCCTCCTCCTCCTCCTCCTCTGCCTTAACATCGCCCTCAGCCCCTAGCTGGAAGCGTTGCAGCACTGGCGCGGGGAGACGTCAGCAGGCGGTGCTTAAGCTCATCAGCTTGGGCGACAGGAAGCACAGCGCCGCAGAGGTGAGGCACGCCATATTGCAGCAGACAGAGATGTGGCTGTCGCCGCTGCAGCTAGGACCAGGCATGGTCGTGTGCGATAACGGCCGTAACCTGGTGGCGGCTCTGGAGCTTGCAGAACTCAATCACGTACCATGCCTGGCCCACGTTTTTAATTTGGTAGTACAAAAGTTTCTAAAGACTTACCCCAACCTGGCAGAGCTACTGGTCAAAGTGCGGCGCTTGTGCGCTCACTTTCGGAAGTCAACTGTAGCTGCTGCTAGCTTAAAAAAAATCCAGCAACGCCTCCATTTGCCTCAACATCGGCTGTTGTGCGACCTGCCCACTCGCTGGAATTCCACCTATTGCATGTTGGCCAGGGTGTGTGAGCAGCAGAAAGCATTGATGGAGTACCAGATGATGCATCCACGCGTGCCTCCAACTCAGCTCCCTCAGTTTGCCAACCACGAGTGGCCATGGATGGCAGACATATGCGATGTATTGCGTATCTTTGAGGAGTCCACTAAGAAGGTCAGCAGCGAGGACGCTATAGTGAGCGTAACCATCCCGCTCCTATGCGTCCTTAAAGAATCGCTCATCGCAATAAGGGAGAACGCATTGCACACAGAGGAGACGGGGGTAGGAGGAGACGCAACGCAGGTAGACAGTCAGACCACACTTTTGTCTGCTGCTCGGTGGCAGTTGCAGGAGGAGGAGGATGAGGAGGAGGAGGACAATGTGGAGGTGGCTGTGGAAGAGGATGCTGGCGGCGAGGGTAGCAGTCAGGCTGTGTGTGTCCCATTGGTTCAGCGCGGATGGGGCGGAGAGGAGGAGGAAGAGGAGGAAATGGAAAATGATCCTTCTGGTGGGGGCAGTGAGGTCATGCCTACTCAGAGTCTGGCACACATGGCTGACTTCATGCTGGGCTGCTTTTCCCGGGACATACGTGTTGTCCGGATATTGGAGAACAAACTATACTGGGTCTTCGCACTCCTGGACCCCCGGTATAAAGATAACTTCTCCTCTTTTATTCCGGTAGAGGAGAGGACGAATCGATTACTGGAATACCAGAGGGAACTCTTGCAGAACATGATGCAGATTTTCCCACCCAGCATCGCTGGCGGCAGAGAGGAGAGTGTCTCCCAGAGTCTGACAACATCGATCAGGCCCACAGCCACCAGGGGAACACTCTCCAAGGTGTGGGACACGTTCTTGTCACCCCCTCGTGCAACTTCCATCACTGCGGGGCCCGCTATCAGCAGGAGGGACAAGTATCGGCGGATGTTGCGGGACTACCTGGCAGACCACACCCCTGTCCTCCCCGATCCCTCGGCGACCTACACTTACTGGGTCTCCAAGTTGGACACGTGGCTGGAACTGTCCCTGTACGCCTTGGAGGTGCTTGCCTGCCCTGCCGCCAGCGTGCTATCAGAAAGGGTGTTCAGCGCAGCCGGGGGCATTATAACCGATAAGCGCAGCCGCCTGTCAACTGACAGTGCCGACAGGCTGACGCTAATCAAAATGAACAGCAAGTGGATTGACCCGGACTTTGCTTGTACAACAGTGGAAAGCAGCCAAGAGTGAAGTGCCATCTGTATGAAGTGCCATTTCCTCCTCCTCCTCCTCCTTAACCACCGTAGAATTGCTGTATTAATAAAAAAAAATTATGGCTCACCTCTTGGGCTTAATACAATCAATTTTTAAGAGGTCTCAGCTCGTGGGACTCCACACAATTTTTAAGAGGTCTCAGCTCTTGGGACTCCACACAATGTTTGAGAGGTCTCAGCTCTTGGGCCTCCACACAATTTTTAAAAGGTCTCAGCTCTTGGGCCTCCACACAATTTTTAAAAGGTCTCAGCTCTTGGGCCTCCACACAATTTTTAAAAGGTCTCAGCTCTTGGGCCTCCACACAATTTTTAAAAGGTCTCAGCTCTTGGGCCTCCACACAATTTTTAAAAGGTCTCAGCTCTTGGGCCTCCACACAATTTTTAAAAGGTCTCAGCTCTTGGGCCTCCACACAATTTTTAAAAGGTCTCAGCTCTTGGGCCTCCACACAATTTTTAAAAGGTCTCAGCTCTTGGGCCTCCCCTACTGCTGGGGTGACACACTGTAACAAACCTCCTCCTGTAAGCTTCCCCTACTGCTGGGGTGACACACTGTAACAAACCTCCTCCTGTAAGCTTCCCTGACTGCAGGGGTGCCACACTGTAACAAACCTCCTCCTGTAAGCTTCCCCTACTGCTGGGGTGACACACTGTAACAAACCTCCTCCTGTAAGCTTCTCTGACTGCTGGGGTGACACACTGTAACAAACCTCCTCCTGTAAGCTTCCCTGACTGCTGGGGTGACACACTGTAACAAACCTCCTCCTGTAAGCTTCCCCTACTGCTGGGGTGACACACTGTAACAAACCTCCTCCTGTAAGCTTCCCTGACTGCAGGGGTGCCACACTGTAACAAACCTCCTCCTGTAAGCTTCCCCTACTGCTGGGGTAACACACTGTAACAAACCTCCTCCTGTAAGCTTCCCTTACTGCTGGGGTGCCACACTGTAACAAACCTCCTCCTGTAAGCTTCCCTGACTGCTGGGGTGACACACTGTAACAAACCTCCTCCTGTAAGCTTCCCCTACTGCTGGGGTAACACACTGTAACAAACATCCTCCTGTAAGCTTCCCTTACTGCTGGCGTGACACACTGTAACAAACCTCCTCCTGTAAGCTTCCCTGACTGCAGGGGTGACATACTGTAACAAACCTCCTCCTGTAAGCTTTCCTGACTGCTGGGGTGCCACACTGTAACAAACCTCCTCCTGTAAGCTTCCCTGACTGCTGGGGTGACACACTGTAACAAACCTCCTCCTGTAAGCTTCCCTTACTGCTGGCGTGACACACTGTAACAAACCTCCTCCTGTAAGCTTCCCTGACTGCTGGGGTGCCACACTGTAACAAACCTCATCCTGTAAGCTTCCCTGACTGCTGGGGTGACACACTGTAACAAACCTCCTCCTGTAAGCTTCCCTGACTGCTGGGGTGACACAATGTAACAAACCTCCTCCTGTAAGCTTCCCTGACTGCTGGGGTGACACACTGTAACAAACCTCCTCCTGTAAGCTTCCCCTACTGCTGGAGTAACACACTGTAACAAACCTCCTCCTGTAAGCTTCCCTGACTGCTGGGGTGCCACACTGTAACAAACCTCCTCCTGTAAGCTTCCCTTACTGCTGGGGTGACACACTGTAACAAACCTCCTCCTGTAAGCTTCCCTGACTGCAGGGGTGCCACACTGTAACAAACATCCTCCTGTAAGCTTCCCCTACTGCTGGGGTGACACACTGTAACAAACCTCCTCCTGTAAGCTTCCCTGACTGCAGGGGTGACACACTGTAACAAACCTCCTCCTGTAAGCTTCCCTTACTGCTGGGGTGCCACACTGTAACAAACCTCCTCCTGTAAGCTTCCCTGACTGCAGGGGTGACACACTGTAACAAACCTCCTCCTGTAAGCTTCCCTTACTGCTGGGGTGCCACACTGTAACAAACCTCCTCCTGTAAGCTTCCCTGACTGCTGGGGTGACACAATGTAACAAACCTCCTCCTGTAAGCTTCCCTGACTGCTGGGGTGACACACTGTAACAAACCTCCTCCTGTAAGCTTCCCCTACTGCTGGGTTAACACACTGTAACAAACCTCCTCCTTTAAGCTTCCCTTACTGCTGGGGTGACACAATGACACAAGAGGACATGTCTGACCACATCTCACACACACACACACACACACACACAATGACAATTAGGGGTGGGGTATATTTATTTTCCCCCTTGCCTATGCCATCTGTGGTTGTCATTAGGCAACGTGATTTTAAGGGGTGCAGAATTTTGTTCTTCTTTTTTGTACAGTTTGGCTTGGGGTCCATGGCAATGTAGAGGAAAGAAGGTTTCCTTGTCTTGTCTCACTTTACGTAGAAGTAATATTGTGTTTGGAGTGTATTGTTGAGAGGCTGTGATAGTGGCGTAATAGTGCGACTTGGGCGCGTTATATGCACCCAGACATGCTTCCCCTGCTGTCCCAGTTGCATTCCAGCAGTGTTGGCATCATTTTCTGATGTTTCAGGGTGGACTTGGTGACCTCCAAGTGGTCGAATTGAGATTTCCAAGTGTCGAGCATTTTTTTCCCATAGACTATAATGGGATTCGATATTCGGTCGAGTAGTCGAGTAACGCGGTCTATTCGAATCGAAATTCGAAATTTCGAATATTTCACTACTCGCTCATCTCTATTAGTTAACACTGCTGTGTGCTGGAGGATGAGTTTACAGGGACAATCCAAGGTTTTCTCAATTAGCAAAGTGAATAAAAATGTGTTTTCTTCTATTAAGAAAGGGCAGTTCTACTGGTGAGATGCAACTATTTTTTAATGGTGAAGTTACAAAATAACAGCATCCTATGGGACATCCAACCAAATTTAGGGAGGATTATTTGTTTGAATTTTACATAGCCTGCTATTTAAAAAATGCTGATATGTAAAAATATCTACACCTAAAAAAGTATTTAAATTTCACCTCTATAACTTTTCCACTGCATGTGCTGAGAATTTCACTTTACCCATAGGAAGTGTGGCATTTCCCCCTCTCATTCCCATAGGCAGTGTGGCATTTCCCCCATCCCATAGGTAGTGTGGCATTCCCCCTATCCCATTTCCCATAGGCAGTGTAGCACCCCTGTTCTCCAGCAGAAGATCATAGAAAAAAAAAAGTCAACTTACATGCTCCTAGCCTCCAGCTTCTGCCGCTGCACGCTCTAACACCTGGTCCGTGCAACAGATGAGTATGGCCTGCGCAGGCCACACCCACCCACTCCTCGGACTGTGTGTTTGCATGTGCGCCGGAGGAGGCAGCAGTGGCAGGCATGGAGACAGCTCCTCCAGCTGCTGTCGCTGCCTCTTCCGGCTAGGGCACACGCAAAGACCCGGTTTGAGCAGAAGGTGGGTGTGGCCTAAACCCACTCAGGGTGGGTGTGGCCTATGTTTTTACATTCCCTGATAAGGCGCACGGACACCCCCCACTTTTGGGGAGTGCATCTTATAGGGCAAAAAATATGGTAGTCAATAGGGATGAGCGAATCGATCCGGACGATCCCGGATTCGATCCGAATTTCAGGAAAAATTCGATTCGGATCGAATCCGAATTTCCCCGCGATTCGATCGCTCGACGTTTTCCTTTAACATCCATTCATTTACATTACAGGCATTCTAAGATGGCGGACGGGACATGTCCAGACATCAACCCCGCGCCAGTGCAAGCTGGGACAGTCACATGCAGCCTATCAGCAGCCAGCAAGCCCGGTGACGTCACAGCGGTATTTAAGGCCGGCCATCTTGCTTTCCAGCATCATTTCTCTATTGCATTCGTGACAGACAGAACGCTGTGTAGCTGAGGGAGAGACAGACAGTTAGACAGGCAGGGACAGACAGGGACAGGCTGGAGACAGGCAGGAGACAGACAGAAAGTAAGCGAAAAACAGGGAAAGGAAGGGAAAATCGGAGGCTGTCAGTTTTTTTTTTTTTTTCATCCAGCCTGCTTTGTTAGCGTTTTCAGGCTGCTTACACTAACTAACAGTGCATATATACTGAACTGATCTTAAGTCTGCTGTGAGGCATCCCATTCTGTGACAACACCAGCCTCTATTTAATAGCATAATAACCATTTGCACTTATTCTCATAGAAATCAGGCCTGATAAAGACACTTTTGCTGTGCATGCTCTCTGGTTTTTGTGGCATCCCATTCTGTGACAACACCAGCCTCTATTTAATAGCATAATAACCATTTGCACTTATTCTCATAGAAATCAGGCCTGATAAAGACACTTTTGCTGTGCATGCTCTCTGGTTTTTGTGGCATCCCATTCTGTGACAACACCAGCCTCTATTTAATAACATAATAACCATTTGCACTTATTCTCATAGAAATCAGGCCTGATAAAGACACTTTTGCTGTGCATGCTCTCTGGTTTTTGTGGCATCCCATTCTGTGACAACACCAGCCTCTATTTAATAGCATAATAACCATTTGCACTTATTCTCATAGAAATCAGGCCTGATAAAGACACTTTTGCTGTGCATGCTCTCTGGTTTTTGTGGCATCCCATTCTGTGACAACACCAGCCTCTATTTAATAGCATAATAACCATTTGCACTTATTCTCATAGAAATCAGGCCTGATAAAGACACTTTTGCTGTGCATGCTCTCTGGTTTTTGTGGCATCCCATTCTGTGACAACACCAGCCTCTATTTAATAGCATAATAACCATTTGCACCTATTCTCATAGAAATCAGGCCTGATAAAGACACTTTTGCTGGGCATAGTACTACTGGATCTTTTTTGGGGGCATCCCATTCTGTGACTAAAGCAGCCTCTGTTTAAGACCATATAAGCATTTGCTCTTATCATATTTGAAATTAGCCTGATAAAGACACTTTTGCTGGGCATAGTACTACTGGATCTTTTTTGGGGGCATCCCATTCTGTGACTAAAGCAGCCTCTGTTTAAGACCATATAAGCATTTGCTCTTATCATATTTGAAATTAGCCTGATAAAGACACTTTTGCTGGGCATAGTACTACTGGATCTTTTTTGGGGGCATCCCATTCTGTGACTAAAGCAGCCTCTGTTTAAGACCATATAAGCATTTGCTCTTATCATATTTGAAATTAGGCCTGATAAAGACACTTTTGCTGGGCATAGTACTACTGGATCTTTTTTGGGGGCATCCCATTCTGTGACTAAAGCAGCCTCTGTTTAAGACCATATAAGCATTTGCTCTTATCATATTTGAAATTAGCCTGATAAAGACACTTTTGCTGGGGATAGTACTACTGGATCTTTTTTGGGGGCATCCCATTCTGTGACTAAAGCAGCCTCTGTTTAAGACCATATAAGCATTTGCTCTTATCATATTTGAAATTAGGCCTGATAAAGACACTTTTGCTGGGCATAGTACTACTGGATCTTTTTTGGGGGCATCCCATTCTGTGACTAAAGCAGCCTCTGTTTAAGACCATATAAGCATTTGCTCTTATCATATTTGAAATTAGGCCTGATAAAGACACTTTTGCTGGGCATAGTACTACTGGATCTTTTTTGGGGGCATCCCATTCTGTGACTAAAGCAGCCTCTGTTTAAGACCATATAAGCATTTGCTCTTATCATATTTGAAATTAGCCTGATAAAGACACTTTTGCTGGGCATAGTACTACTGGATCTTTTTTGGGGGCATCCCATTCTGTGACTAAAGCAGCCTCTGTTTAAGACCATATAAGCATTTGCTCTTATCATATTTGAAATTAGCCTGATAAAGACACTTTTGCTGGGCATAGTACTACTGGATCTTTTTTGGGGGCATCCCATTCTGTGACTAAAGCAGCCTCTGTTTAAGACCATATAAGCATTTGCTCTTATCATATTTGAAATTAGGCCTGATAAAGACACTTTTGCTGGGCATAGTACTACTGGATCTTTTTTGGGGGCATCCCATTCTGTGACTAAAGCAGCCTCTGTTTAAGACCATATAAGCATTTGCTCTTATCATATTTGAAATTAGGCCTGATAAAGACACTTTTGCTGGGCATAGTACTACTGGATCTTTTTTGGGGGCATCCCATTCTGTGACTAAAGCAGCCTCTGTTTAAGACCATATAAGCATTTGCTCTTATCATATTTGAAATTAGGCCTGATAAAGACACTTTTGCTGTGCATGCTCTCTGGTTATTGTGGCATCCCATTCTGTGACAACACCAGCCTCTATTTAATAGCATAATAACCATTTGCACTTATTCTCATAGAAATCAGGCCTGATAAAGACACTTTTGCTGTGCATGCTCTCTGGTTTTTGTGGCATCCCATTCTGTGACTACACCAGCCTCTATTTAATAGCATAATAACCATTTGCACTTATTCTCATAGAAATCAGGCCTGATAAAGACACTTTTGCTGGGCATGCTCTCTGGTTTTTGTGGCATCCCATTCTGTGACAACACCAGCCTCTATTTAATAGCATAATAACCATTTGCACTTATTCTCATAGAAATCAGGCCTGATAAAGACACTTTTGCTGTGCATGCTCTCTGGTTTTTGTGGCATCCCATTCTGTGACAACACCAGCCTCTATTTAATAGCATAATAACCATTTGCACTTATTCTCATAGAAATCAGGCCTGATAAAGACACTTTTGCTGGGCATAGTACTACTGGATCTTTTTTGGGGGCATCCCATTCTGTGACTAAAGCAGCCTCTGTTTAAGACCATATAAGCATTTGCTCTTATCATATTTGAAATTAGGCCTGATAAAGACACTTTTGCTGGGCATAGTACTACTGGATCTTTTTTGGGGGCATCCCATTCTGTGACTAAAGCAGCCTCTGTTTAAGACCATATAAGCATTTGCTCTTATCATATTTGAAATTAGCCTGATAAAGACACTTTTGCTGGGCATAGTACTACTGGATCTTTTTTGGGGGCATCCCATTCTGTGACTAAAGCAGCCTCTGTTTAAGACCATATAAGCATTTGCTCTTATCATATTTGAAATTAGGCCTGATAAAGACACTTTTGCTGGGCATAGTACTACTGGATCTTTTTTGGGGGCATCCCATTCTGTGACTAAAGCAGCCTCTGTTTAAGACCATATAAGCATTTGCTCTTATCATATTTGAAATTAGGCCTGATAAAGACACTTTTGCTGGGCATAGTACTACTGGATCTTTTTTGGGGGCATCCCATTCTGTGACTAAAGCAGCCTCTGTTTAAGACCATATAAGCATTTGCTCTTATCATATTTGAAATTAGCCTGATAAAGACACTTTTGCTGGGCATAGTACTACTGGATCTTTTTTGGGGGCATCCCATTCTGTGACTAAAGCAGCCTCTGTTTAAGACCATATAAGCATTTGCTCTTATCATATTTGAAATTAGGCCTGATAAAGACACTTTTGCTGGGCATAGTACTACTGGATCTTTTTTGGGGGCATCCCATTCTGTGACTAAAGCAGCCTCTGTTTAAGACCATATAAGCATTTGCTCTTATCATATTTGAAATTAGGCCTGATAAAGACACTTTTGCTGGGCATAGTACTACTGGATCTTTTTTGGGGGCATCCCATTCTGTGACTAAAGCAGCCTCTGTTTAAGACCATATAAGCATTTGCTCTTATCATATTTGAAATTAGCCTGATAAAGACACTTTTGCTGGGCATAGTACTACTGGATCTTTTTTGGGGGCATCCCATTCTGTGACTAAAGCAGCCTCTGTTTAAGACCATATAAGCATTTGCTCTTATCATATTTGAAATTAGCCTGATAAAGACACTTTTGCTGGGCATAGTACTACTGGATCTTTTTTGGGGGCATCCCATTCTGTGACTAAAGCAGCCTCTGTTTAAGACCATATAAGCATTTGCTCTTATCATATTTGAAATTAGGCCTGATAAAGACACTTTTGCTGGGCATAGTACTACTGGATCTTTTTTGGGGGCATCCCATTCTGTGACTAAAGCAGCCTCTGTTTAAGACCATATAAGCATTTGCTCTTATCATATTTGAAATTAGGCCTGATAAAGACACTTTTGCTGGGCATAGTACTACTGGATCTTTTTTGGGGGCATCCCATTCTGTGACTAAAGCAGCCTCTGTTTAAGACCATATAAGCATTTGCTCTTATCATATTTGAAATTAGGCCTGATAAAGACACTTTTGCTGTGCATGCTCTCTGGTTTTTGTGGCATCCCATTCTGTGACAACACCAGCCTCTATTTAATAGCATAATAACCATTTGCACTTATTCTCATAGAAATCAGGCCTGATAAAGACACTTTTGCTGTGCATGCTCTCTGGTTTTTGTGGCATCCCATTCTGTGACTACACCAGCCTCTATTTAATAGCATAATAACCATTTGCACTTATTCTCATAGAAATCAGGCCAGATAAAGACACTTTTGCTGGGCATGCTCTCTGGTTTTTGTGGCATCCCATTCTGTGACAACACCAGCCTCTATTTAATAGCATAATAACCATTTGCACTTATTCTCATAGAAATCAGGCCTGATAAAGACACTTTTGCTGTGCATGCTCTCTGGTTTTTGTGGCATCCCATTCTGTGACAACACCAGCCTCTATTTAATAGCATAATAACCATTTGCACTTATTCTCATAGAAATCAGGCCTGATAAAGACACTTCTGCTGTGCATGCTCTCTGGTTTTTGTGCCATCCCATTCTGTGACAACACCAGCCTCTATTTAATAGCATAATAACCATTTGCACTTATTCTCATAGAAATCAGGCCTGATAAAGACACTTTTGCTGGGCATAGTACTACTGGATCTTTTTTGGGGGCATCCCATTCTGTGACTAAAGCAGCCTCTGTTTAAGACCATATAAGCATTTGCTCTTATCATATTTGAAATTAGGCCTGATAAAGACACTTTTTCTGGGCATAGTACTACTGGATCTTTTTTGGGGGCATCCCATTCTGTGACTAAAGCAGCCTCTGTTTAAGACCATATAAGCATTTGCTCTTATCATATTTGAAATTAGCCTGATAAAGACATTTTTGCTGGGCATAGTACTACTGGATCTTTTTTGGGGGCATCCCATTCTGTGACTAAAGCAGCCTCTGTTTAAGACCATATAAGCATTTGCTCTTATCATATTTGAAATTAGGCCTGATAAAGACACTTTTGCTGGGCATAGTACTACTGGATCTTTTTTGGGGGCATCCCATTCTGTGACTAAAGCAGCCTCTGTTTAAGACCATATAAGCATTTGCTCTTATCATATTTGAAATTAGGCCTGATAAAGACACTTTTGCTGTGCATGCTCTCTGGTTTTTGTGGCATCCCATTCTGTGACAACACCAGCCTCTATTTAATATAATAATAACTATTTGCACTTATTCTCATAGAAATCAGGCCTGATAAAGACACTTTTGCTGGGCATAGTACTACTGGATCTTTTTTGGGGGCATCCCATTCTGTGACTAAAGCAGCCTCTGTTTAAGACCATATAAGCATTTGCTCTTATCATATTTGAAATTAGGCCTGATAAAGACACTTTTGCTGGGCATAGTACTACTGGATCTTTTTTGGGGGCATCCCATTCTGTGACTAAAGCAGCCTCTGTTTAAGACCATATAAGCATTTGCTCTTATCATATTTGAAATTAGCCTGATAAAGACACTTTTGCTGGGCATAGTACTACTGGATCTTTTTTGGGGGCATCCCATTCTGTGACTAAAGCAGCCTCTGTTTAAGACCATATAATCATTTGCTCTTATCATATTTGAAATTAGGCCTGATAAAGACACTTTTGCTGGGCATAGTACTACTGGATCTTTTTTGGGGGCATCCCATTCTGTGACTAAAGCAGCCTCTGTTTAAGACCATATAAGCATTTGCTCTTATCATATTTGAAATTAGGCCTGATAAAGACACTTTTGCTGTGCATGCTCTCTGGTTTTTGTGGCATCCCATTCTGTGACAACACCAGCCTCTATTTAATAGCATAATAACCATTTGCACTTATTCTCATAGAAATCAGGCCTGATAAAGACACTTTTGCTGTGCATGCTCTCTGGTTTTTGTGGCATCCCATTCTGTGACTACACCAGCCTCTATTTAATAGCATAATAACCATTTGCACTTATTCTCATAGAAATCAGGCCTGATAAAGACACTTTTGCTGGGCATGCTCTCTGGTTTTTGTGGCATCCCATTCTGTGACAACACCAGCCTCTATTTAATAGCATAATAACCATTTGCACTTATTCTCATAGAAATCAGGCCTGATAAAGACACTTTTGCTGGGCATAGTACTACTGGATCTTTTTTGGGGGCATCCCATTCTGTGACTAAAGCAGCCTCTGTTTAAGACCATATAAGCATTTGCTCTTATCATATTTGAAATTAGGCCTGATAAAGACACTTTTGCTGGGCATAGTACTACTGGATCTTTTTTGGGGGCATCCCATTCTGTGACTAAAGCAGCCTCTGTTTAAGACCATATAACCATTTGCTCTTATTATATTTGAAATTAGCCTGATAAAGACACTTTTGCTGGGCATAGTACTACTGGATCTTTTTTGGGGGCATCCCATTCTGTGACTAAAGCAGCCTCTGTTTAAGACCATATAACCATTTGCTCTTATTATATTTATATTATAAGACACTTTTGCTGGTCATAGGCTTACTGCTGCCTGCCAGGTGCACTTCTGTTGAGGCATCCCATTCTGTAACATAGCATACCCCTCTTTATTTACACTAAGCAGCTCTCTTATTTACACTAAGCAGGCCTGTTGGAGGCTGAGTGTTACTGCTCACTTTTGGTGTGCATTATATTCTGTTTCATATAGACCCACCGCTGCCCGGGGGATCTTAAAATATCACCTACTACCACGCCAGTTAGACTATGTCGGGCAGACAAGTGCCTGGAAGTGAAAAGAGGAGTGGCAGAGGCCAAGATTCCGCAGGCAGAGCTCGCATCAGACTGGGGGCCAGTAGCAGCAGGAGTCACGCTGAGAGACCTAATCTGCCAGTATCTGCTAGCGGTCGGGTCTCCACCAGTAACGCATCTGCCGTGGTAGATTGGTTGACGCGCTCATCAACAACATCATCACAACTTACGTCTGAGACCCCCAGTCTAGGGTCGGTAGGTTCCTCTGACACAACCCTGAGTTGGCATGCCCCGAGAGCAGTCCCTGTCCTCCCATTGCCTCTGTCCTACGCCGTTCCCTCCCCCAGCGACGTATCCTATGCTTTGGGTTCAGCTCCACTCTTTAGTGAGGAGGACCATCAGATAGAGGACAGTCAGCAGCTACTGCCCAGCCAAGAAATGGAGGTGGCTTCTCTAGCTAGGCAGACAAATAGTGATGTGGACAGTGTCGTGGGTGCTGCGAGCGTTCCAGCTCCTGCGCCAGACACTGTTGACGAATCCACGAACATCAGTGACGTACAGCCACAACTCGGTGATGATGATGATGATGACGATGAAGCCGATCGCACTTGGGAGCCGGGTGATGAAGGGGCTTCATCGTCATCATCAGGAGAAGAGGGGCGCAGGTTACCCCGGAGTCAGCAGCTGAGGCAGCAAGGTGGTAGCAGTCAGCATGGGGGCACAATTCCAAAGGCTGGAGCCGGCCGGGGCCGGGGCCGGGGTAGAGCACCTGCTGTGCGGCAGTCTACCTTATCGGGAGGTAGTGGAGCAGGGGTTCCTGGAGTTGGCAACAGCAGCAGTGAATCAGTGAGGCCAGGGGGTGGGAAAAGTAGCTACTCGGCAGTGTGGCAGTTTTTCCTGAGGCATCCGCAGGAGGGTAACATGGCCACATGCAAGATATGTAGGCAAAAGGTGAAGCGTGGCCAGGGTCCAAATGTTGGCACCACGGCCCTGCGTCAACATATGATGCGTCACCATAAAACGACCTGGGAGAACCAAGGCTCCCAAGGGGTGGTCCAGTCTGCTTCCTCACCAAGTGAGCTCCCAATTTCTGCCAGCCAAGGCTCCAGCACCTCAGCCGAAGGCAGCTGTGCGTCATACCCATCCTCTGTCGCTCCTGCTCCTCCTCCTCCTCCTCCTCCAAGTCATGCATCCCGCCAGCAATCCATCAGCGAAGCCATGTCCAAGAGACAGCAGTATGCGCCCACTCATCCTACGGCGCAGAAGCTGAATGTGCTCCTGTCCAAGTTGCTGGTGCTGCAGTCGCTCCCTTTTCAGGTGGTGGAATCGGCATCAGAGAACTGATGGCTTGTGCCGAGCCGAGGTGGAGAGTCCCAAGCCGTCATTTCTTTGCCAAGAAGGCAGTACCAGCGCTGCACACTTTTGTTGAACAGAAGGTGGGCCAGTCCTTGAGCCTGTCGGTGTGTAGCAAAATACATGGCAGCGCCGACATCTGGAGCTGTAACTACGGTCAGGGGCAGTACATGTCGTTTACGGCCCACTGGGTGAACGTGGTCCCTTTGCAGCAGCAACTTGGACAGGTCACGTCGCTTCGGCCACCGCGCTCTCTGCCCATTGGGCCTGTGACACCGTGCGACTCGGCCTCCTCATCCTCCGCCATCTCCTCACCCTCCACTGTAGGCTCAAGTCTCAGTGCCCCTCCAGTCTACCATGTGTGCAGGGTGCGGAGGTGTCACGCAGTGCTTCACATGGTTTGTCTTGGCGAACGGAGTCACACAGGGGAGGAACTGCTTAAATGTATTCATCAGGAAATCCAAACATGGCTTACTCCGAGAAAACTTAAAATGGGAATCATGGTTACCGACAATGGGAAGAACATTTTGTCTGCGCTGCGCCAAGGAAGCCTGACCCATGCCCCCTGCATGGCTCACGTCTTCAATCTGGTTGTCAAGCGGTTTCTGAAGTGTTCCCCCCATCTGCAGGACATCCTAACAACTTCAAGGAAACTTTGCATGCACTTCAGCCACTCCTACACCGCCAAACACACCCTTCTTGAGCTACAGCGTCAGAATGGTATCCCCCAACATAGTCTGATTTGTGATGTTTCCACCCGTTGGAATTCCACCCTTCACATGTTGGACCGATTATATGAACAGAGAAAAGCCATCACGGATTTCCTGATGATCCAAGCAGATAGGGGGACTCCCCTGTGTAACTTCAATGTCAACCAGTGGCAGCTCATACGTGACACCTGCCGTTTGCTCAGGCCCTTTGAGGAAGCCACTTTATTTGTCAGTCGGCAGGATTACGGGATGAACGACGTGATTCCACTGCTTCATGTACTACAGCACATGTTGGAAACCATGGCTGGTCAGGGCACTGGAGACATGGCGTTTACATCTTACGGTCACATGAACCCCGTTGGAGCTGAACTGGAGGAGGAGGAGGAAGAGGAGGAGGAGGAGTTGCCCAGCGAAACACAGTTTAGGCTTGGCGAAATGGCTGGTTTATCTAGTCAGCGGACAGGAGAGGAGGAGCAGGAGCAGCCAGAGGAGCTAGAGGTTTTTGAGGAAGGCGAGACAGAGGACCCGGGCACACCGTGGCAGTATGCAGTGGAGATGGAGACAGGTAGTCCATCCGAGTCACTTGCGCAAATGGCACGAAGCATGCTCACGTGCTTGCGTAGTGACCCCAGAATTGTTTCCATCTGTCGGCGGGATGACTTCTGGCTGTCCACCTTATTAGACCCTCGCTTCCGGCACAAAATGGGGGCATTTTTTAAACCCACCGAGAGGGAGGACAAACTCAACTACTACAAAGACATTCTACGTAGGCAGTTGGCCGATGCCTATCTGCGCCATGGTCCATACTCTCGCAGGTCTGACTCGAGGGGACCCCTGCGCTCACCTTCCACTGCCATGGCCGCTGGGGGGGTTGGCAGGAGCAGCAGCAGCCTCAGTCTTCAGTCGCTAATGAGTAGCTTTCTACACCCGCATAGTGAGGCTACTCATGAGCAGCAGGAAGACCTGGAGCAGGACCTCAACCAGCAGGTCATGTCATACTTTGACATGACCATGCCAACACACCTTGAGGATCCGCTGGACTTCTGGGCAGCCAAACTTGATTTGTGGCCGCAACTAGCAGAGTTTGCCCTGGAAAAGCTGTCCTGCCCGGCAAGTAGCGTGCCATCTGAGCGGGTGTTTAGTGCGGCGGGGGCCATAGTTACGGCGAGGAGAACTCGTCTGTCAACTAAAAATGTGGAGAGACTCACCTTTGTCAAAATGAATCAGGGATGGATCAGCCAGGATTTCCACCCACCAATGCCTGATGCATGCGACTAGATTCAGCATGGTGCCACGTTTTACACTTTCCAAATGGTGCAAAACATATTTATGTCTTTAGGCCATTTTTTGGGCTCCTGCTGCTGCTGCTGCCAACTTCTGCCAACTCCAGGGTGTGATTCATCCAATTGTTGGGCTCCTGAAGCCAACCCCAGTGTCGCTTTAAAGTAATATTTGGGCTCCTGCTGCTGCTGCTGCTGTTAACTCCTGCCAACTCCAGGGTGTGATTCATCCAATTTTTGGGCTACTGAAGCCAACTCCAGTGTATATTTGGGCTCCTGCTGCTGCTGCTGCCAACTTCTGCCAACTCCAGGGTGTGATTCATCCAATTTTTGGGCTCCTGAAGCCAACTCCAGTGTATATTTGGGCTCCTGCTGCTGCTGCTGCTGCCAACTTCTGCCAACTCCAGGGTGTGATTCATCCAATTTTTGGGCTCCTGAAGCCAACTCCAGTGTATATTTGGGCTCCTGCTGCTGCTGCTGCCAACTCCAGGGTGTGATTCATCCAATTTTTGGGCTCCTGAGGCCAACCCCAGGGTCTCTTTAATGTAATATTTGGGCTCCTGCTGCTGCTACTGTCAACTCCTGCCAACTCCAGGGTGTGATTCATCCAATTTTTGGGCTCCTGAGGCCAACCCCAGGGTCTCTTTAACCCTTTTGTTGCCAAGCACGTAACACCTACGTGCTGGCTTGGCTGGGCCTTAAGTGCCAAGCACGTAGGTGTTACGTGCTTGACTTTCCTCGCTTGTAGTTTAAAAAGTAAAAACAACAAATACTCACCTGACCCCTTGTTGGATCCGGCCGGGTCTCCTCTTTAATTTGGTGCCATCCGATCCCCCGTGGGGGGTCGGATGGCTCCAGGAGAGCCCCCGGAATAGGCCGCCCCCCCCCCGCTTCTGCAGCAGCAGCTTCTAACTGTAAAAAAAAAAAAAAATAAAAATGACATTCACTTACCTGTCTGTGCGCTGGCTCCCGCTGTCCCTCCTCTTCACCTGGGGGGCCTCCGATCCCCCCCCAGGACTTACCGATCTTCAGGAGAGAGCCTGGGAGGCTCTCTCCTCTCTTCTGCACGATGGCGGCCGCCATCATGCCTCTAAGCCCCGCCTCCTTGGGGGCGGGGCTTATGAAGTCATCCCGGCCCCGATCTCAGGCTTCAGCCTTCTCAGCTTCTCAGATGCCGGTGATCGGTGCCCTGGAAGGAGGTGGCAGGAGATCCTCTGATCTCCTGCCTTCTCCTTCTCTGGATGCCGATCACCGGCATCTGTCAGCTGAGCGGCGAGGGACAAGAGCTTGCAATCGAAGGTAAGTACAGTAAAAAAATTTTTTTTTTTTTTCTAATAAAATACTTTTTATTATTGTGTAGTGTTTTTTTTTCACATTAACCCTTTGTGAGCTGGTAAGGGGTCCATGAGACCCCTTATACCAGTTCACAAGGCTGGGGGGGTGGCAAGTCACCTGCCCTAGCGGGTGGCTTGCCATTAACCCCCGCACCCCCATTACCTGCCTCCCCAAAGGCCAGGGGGGGGCAGAAGAGCCCGGGCCCACATAGGCTATGTGGGCTCGTAGGCTGCAGGGTGGGGGGGCCACCAAAGCTGGCCCCCCCACTCTGTGCCTACAAGCCCCCATAGCTGGTCCCGGGCTGGTTACTTTGGGTAAGGGGGACCCCACGTCATTTTTTTTTTTGGATTTTGAAGGGTTTTTAACCCTTCAAAATCCAAAAAAAAATGGGGTCCCCCTCCCCGGGAAGGGGGACCCTATGTCATTTTTTTTTTAAATTAACCATTTGTCATCCAGCAGCTATAAAAGGCTTCTGGGCAGGAAAGGGTGTCTACCTATACATATGTGGTATCGCTGTAACCGGGAGAAATTGGGGTTTCTCACGCAATAAGATTTTATTGACAAACTTACATTTTTTATTACAAAAAACTCTACAAATTGTAAAAAAATGTTTTTTTTTTGTTTTTTTTCACACATTTCACCCCAAAAAATTGAGAATACACCTAAAAAATACAAACAAGACATTTCATGTTAAAGCCCAGACTCTGTTGAAAAAAACAATATATAATTTTCCTGGGAAATCCCTGGAAATCCCTTCAAAAATGACAGTTGAATATGTGTAGCGCAAAATGGTGAAACATCGTCTGGCAACAGGGAGTGGCAAATGCTGCAGGTAGGCTGGCAGCGAAAGGGTTAATGTAATATTTGGGCTCCTGCTGCTGCTGTCAACTCCTGCCAACTGCAGGGTGTGATTCATCCAATTTTTGGGCTCCTGAAGCCAACTCCAGTGTATATTTGGGCTCCTGCTGCTGCTACTGTCAACTCCTGCCAACTCCAGGGTGTGATTCATCCAATTTTTGGGCTCCTGAGGCCAACCCCAGGGTCTCTTTAATGTAATATTTGGGCTCCTGCTGCTGCTGTCAACTCCTGCCAACTGCAGGGTGTGATTCATCCAATTTTTGGGCTCCTGAAGCCAACTCCAGTGTATATTTGGGCTCCTGCTGCTGCTACTGTCAACTCCTGCCAACTCCAGGGTGTGATTCATCCAATTTTTGGGCTCCTGAAGCCAACTCCAGTGTATATTTGGGCTCCTGCTGCTGCTGCTGCCAACTCCAGGGTGTGATTCATCCAATTTTTGGGCTCCTGAAGCCAACTCCAGTGTATATTTGGGCTCCTGCTGCTGCTGCTGCTGCCAACTTCTGCCAACTCCAGGGTGTGATTCATCCAATTTTTGGGCTCCTGAAGCCAACTCCAGTGTATATTTGGGCTCCTGCTGCTGCTGCTGCCAACTCCAGGGTGTGATTCATCCAATTTTTGGGCTCCTGAAGCCAACTCCAGGGTCTCTTTAATGTAATATTTGGGCTCCTGCTGCTGCTACTGTCAACTTCTGCCAACTCCAGGGTGTGATTCATCCAATTGTTGGGCTCCTGAAGCCAACCCCAGTGTCACTTTAAAGTAATATTTGGGCTCCTGCTGCTGCTGTCAACTCCTGCCAACTCCAGGGTGTGATTCATCCAATTTTTGGGCTACTGAAGCCAACTCCAGTGTATATTTGGGCTCCTGCTGCTGCTGCTGCCAACTTCTGCCAACTCCAGGGTGTGATTCATCCAATTTTTGGGCTCCTGAAGCCAACTCCAGTGTATATTTGGGCTCCTGCTGCTGCTGCTGCTGCCAACTTCTGCCAACTCCAGGGTGTGATTCATCCAATTTTTGGGCTCCTGAAGCCAACTCCAGTGTATATTTGGGCTCCTGCTGCTGCTGCTGCCAACTCCAGGGTGTGATTCATCCAATTTTTGGGCTCCTGAAGCCAACTCCAGTGTATATTTGGGCTCCTGCTGCTGCTACTGTCAACTCCTGCCAACTCCAGGGTGTGATTCATCCAATTTTTGGGCTCCTGAAGCCAACTCCAGTGTATATTTGGGCTCCTGCTGCTGCTGCTGCCAACTTCTGCCAACTCCAGGGTGTGATTCATCCAATTTTTGGGCTCCTGAAGCCAACTCCAGTGTATATTTGGGCTCCTGCTGCTGCTGCTGCCAACTCCAGGGTGTGATTCATCCAATTTTTGGGCTCCTGAAGCCAACTCCAGTGTATATTTGGGCTCCTGCTGCTGCTGCTGCCAACTTCTGCCAACTCCAGGGTGTGATTCATCCAATTTTTGGGCTCCTGAAGCCAACTCCAGTGTATATTTGGGCTGCTGCTGCTGCCAACTCCAGGGTGTGATTCATCCAATTTTTGGGCTCCTGAGGCCAACCCCAGGGTCTCTTTAATGTAATATTTGGGCTCCTGCTGCTGCTGCTGCTGTCAACTCCTGCCAACTCCAGGGTGTGATTCATCCAATTTTTGGGCTCCTGAAGCCAACTCCAGTGTCTCTTTAAAGCAATGTTTGGGCTCCTTCTGCCCCTCATAGTGATGCCACTTCAACTCTCTGCAATTGTGCCGCTCTGCGATTCTATTAGCGATGCCTCTGATCTGCATGTGATATTTATTCAAAGTATTATTTAACTAACCCAGCACGCACCCTGTGCGTGTTACAGCAAGGCAGAATGGTTTACAACCCTATTGAGGCTCTAGGAGGCTCAGAAATAGCCGTTTTTAATAGCGATTCGTCGCGAATTTATTCGGGTCGAAACGATTTTTGTCGGAAAATTCGGCGAATCAGTCGAATCGAATTTTTCAAAAGTTCGCTCATCTCTAGTAGTCAATCTACAACCCTTGCCAATAGTTATTTGCTGCTACCCAAAATATTATATTCTCCTATATTCTCCCCCAAAAACATTTATAAACCTTTACATTAAAACACATCAAAAATTTAAAGCTGCCATTAGGATTTTTGCGGGCACCTCATTGATAACATTTTGCTGGATGCCTACTGTAATGCTTGGCTTCATACACTAGGTTACCATAAGGTTGGGAAACATTAAGAATTTTTCTAACTGAGCACATCTTTACATTTTTTATAAAATGTGAGATTTTACAGCATCTTGCACTGTTTTGTAGCAAAGTAAATTATTTAAAACCCAGAGCTTTATACTAATTAACATTTCATACAATTTGTCTGTATGATATTTAGTTTGCAGTTCATGCATTTTTCATACTAAAGCATAACTGTAATTGTAAAGGTTAAGGCATATCTTACAAGAATATCCGCATTGCTAGGCTTTAGACATGGCACACAGTCAACCATCCTCTAGACCCAGAAGCATGTAGTTCCCATTTACTCTCAGGTAGCTTGTACAAGTACAGGTTGTGCTTGGGCTTTGAATATCGCTAAATATTATTTAAAAATATAATAAGTCCTCAAAACTGTTTATGAATGGACTTTGATACATTGATACAATTACATTGATACCTGAGTAACTGACTCGTCTACAGTTGTGGGCAGTTAAAGCCTGAAGAGTCTTTACATTTATAGGGATGTGTAAACAGAAGATGAATATTGTGAGAGAAATAGAAAGCCCTAAATAAATAAGGAAATCTAATAAATAAGGAGGAGCACAGAGGGAAGTAGGCAATATGACCCATATCTGGGGGAGTTGTCCAGCGGTTAAATCCCTGTGGGACCAAATTTTCACCATCTATGAGCGAGTCTCCGGAAATAAAACAACTAGCACACCTCAGATAGCACTCCTATCTCTCTATCCAAACTCCATATCCAGCCCCAAAAAAGACATCTTAAGGCATTTTGTGGCGGCTATGATGGCCATTATTCCAAGAGACTGGAAGACGCAGAGCCCTCCCACACTAAGAGAATGGGTACAGGAGTTAGAGTTGATCCGTTATATGGAAAGCCTAATCTCCAGGGATAAAGAGACTACAGACAAGTACTTAGTGACCTGGGCGGGATGGTTAAACTATTGAGGTTCGCACCTCCCAGCCCTGTTGGAACCTAAAAAACAGACCCAGGATTCTTGATCAAGATGCCTCTCTGCTGGCCTGGGATCTTCTCAGATCACCGTCGGTCCCGACATCCAGACTACGGATGCCGCTGCTGGGTGGAGCGCCAAAACGCGATCGCAGGATGTGACTCATTGCGTCCCTTAGAGTACCTCATCTACTTACCTGTCTTCTATCGGTTGCCGCACTCCACTCACTACCCAACCTCTCTTCCTTCCATTCCCCCTTTCACACCTAGCCTCCACATTTCCTAAACCAGAAATGGCATACCTATAGCTGCACACTGAAACTGCCGATACATAGTAAAAATTGCCCACAGGACCCACTTAGGGATCTGTGTAAGCCTCAGCATTTTCCGATTTAAAGATCGACTCTACTTGACGATAAAGTGACCAGCAATATCTAATTGGACCATAAAGAAGGATGGTCAGATTGACCATTGTGTTGAATTGTGGAATGTATATGCTGTACCCCACCCCATTTCCCTTCTTACCTTCTGTATCCCCTCTACCCCCCCTTATTTTGAAAATTAATAAACTTTGATTATACTAATTAAGGAGGAGCAGCAAAGTTGGGCCCCATGACCTAATCGGCCTCAGTGTGGTCACTATCCCGGCACCCGGGATAGCATGTAAAAAGCAAATGCACAATATTAAATTATATAATATTATACACAATTTACATAATTGTAAAACTCACAAAAAGGACCTACCCCACCTGATCCTGTAGGAAAACATGAATTATAACAGTGACAAAACCCACCCCACTGAAAAGCTAGCAAATCTCATTCCTTATGTGGCCTTAGATGGTCTTTTTGAAAAATAGGATATAACATTTGATTAATAATATTTTATTTCATCTACAAAAATTAGTGGCACGATTATAATACCACCATGTTTCCTGCACGCTGGGCCAATAAATGGCAGGATAACCCAGCAATATGCCATCTCTAAAGTAAGTGAGTTGGTTGGTTCAATATTACTGAACATTGGAGGGTGAACCTGAACTGCTTGTACCAAACTTTGCAAGTTTGGGTTCCCAAATACGAACACTGACTAGTGCCAGCTGGCACTAGAAGTGTCCTCACTTATGGGAGCCAGGGGCCATCTTTTTGCAGCCCCTACTGTTCTGTGGTCCTTGCCGCTGACAGGAAGATTGATCACGGGCTGGGTTGAGTTACAACAGCATGCTAACTGATTTGCATGACACCACCTACCTGTTTCAAATCATGGATAAGTAAAGGGCAACTGCTGTGGAAGGAGTGTGGAAGAAGTGTATTTCTCCCCCAGAATGCCAAGCTGAGTGCTGGGTGCACTGAACTATTTATTAAAGTACTTTCTCTGGTGCCAGGGTTTTTAATGGAAAGATACATATGGTTGGTAGTGGGACCTGCTGTTCTCTAAACGGGACAAGAGAAAAGTTTTATAGTTGCCACTATAATAATTTATGCATGATTAATATAAATGTATCAAATGCTGATGAATTGATAAACAGATCTGTATTTTTTTAAAGACAGTCAACCAAGAATCACCCAAGTTTTTAAAACCTGTAAAGAGAATTGTTTTTGCATTGTGAAAGAAGCCTCCTTTTGTTCTTTATTTTAATGGCAATGCTACATACTAGTCATTACAAATGGTAATCAATTAACAAGAGAGAACAAAGAAGGGCATGTTTCAGTTTGGGAGAGAATTCTATCGACCAACCATTAAAGCTTTTGGCCTTGAACTGTATTGATATTTCTTGTAAGCTACTTAATTTGTTTTTACTATTAGATGTCTTTTCACGGTACACAGGTGCAATAAATATGCAGTATTAAATGGATTGCACACTACTAGCATAATGTAGTAGGCCATGCAATTTGGGGCACATCTCAATCTTTTATTTTCTCATTATTGCAAGGCAAGAACAAAACCATCATAAATGATACAAAATGCTAAATGTAATAAAATTGTAACAAAACCTTCCTCACTGCTAAGCTGCTAAGTCCATGGAACTGTATGCTCCCTCTCACCATGGGTAAGGACTCCAGTAAAAGTATCCTTAGCTTTTACTTCTACCACTCTGTCCAGAGGCAACCACTGCTAAGGCCACAATTTCATGGAATTCTGGTTCTTGTGGGGCTTGCTAGTTGTGGGAAGTGATGAGTTAGCTTAGTTTAGGGTCCTTGTGGGGCCAGGCCTAGCATAGCCTATTGTGATGTCATCTCAATTAGCCAGCATAAAAAGCCTCTCCAGAGCAGAGAGGACAGAGTGATTGGCAGAAGCCAGATGCAGGGGCAGAGTTCACTGATCCTCTGCCCGATGCCCAACTTCTGCCGATCACTTTGGTTTGAAGATCAATGACGATGGAAGGAGGTAAGTAGAATAAAAATATTAAAGGACTTTATAACTAGTATGTGTGTTTTTTTATTTAACCCTTGATAAGCTGGTAAGGGTTCCTGAAGACCCCTATAACAATTCACAGAGCAGGAGGGGCTGGCATTACCCTGCCCCATTACCTGCATCTCCAAAGCCCAGGGGATGTAGAGGAGCCCTTGTCCCATGTGGGCTGGTAGCCTTCAGGACAGGGGGGTTGGCCGCTAGGCCCCCACACCCTGGTCTACCAGCCCCCATAGCTAGGGCCCGGGCTGGTTTTATTAGAGAGGGGATATCCCATGCCATTGTTTTATTTTTAGAGGTTTAACACCATTTTTCTTTTAATTTTTAAGGGTTTAACCCCTCATAGTGTGCATAATAGTTGTATTTTATTTGAGGATCCCTTTGTCAGGAATGGGTGTCCACCAATACATATATGGTACCATTGTAATTGGGATGAATGGGGTTTTTATGCACAATATAATTTTCTTGAAAAACTTACAAAACTTTAAGTTTATTTATCACAGAATACTGTTGCTATGAGCTAAGGGAACTCACTCAACCATAAACATGCCCAGAAAGAGTGTTCTGTTTTTACAAGGCTCATTTCTTTCTTCTTAGATCTAACTCAAGTTCGTTCTGAATGTCAGGAAAAATTCGATTCAGCACAAAACCAAATTTTTGGGGTTCATGCTAACCAAATTTTCCCTGAAATTTACTGCCACCTCGGGAGGTGGGTAAAAAAAAAATCACCACCATCCTCGTTCCAGCGCCACGCTTGGATCCAGTGTGCAAAGCGGAAGCTGACTCCGCCCTGCATGGGGGAGGGGGGGAGGCCAACTGCACTGTCAGCTGTGCAAGTCGGCTTCTGCCACCCGTTGACAGTGCAGACTGCCTCCCCTGCTCCCATTGTGCTGTGTGACATGCCGGCTTCCCCGCCGTTCTAGCCCAGCAGCTGGCTGTGGGCACAAGTTGGCTTTCAAGCCAACTCAAAGGTTTATTCGGATGAACCCGAAAGTTAATCTCTATCGATAAGCTCATCGCCTTTCAAAAATTCTATTGAAAGTGAACTTTTACTTTATATAAGAAAAACCTGGAAAAATGTATTTGAGTTTTGTAGTAACAAACGAACAAAAATGGGCCGCACTAGACTATCTGCCCAAGGGTAACTTTTGCCCTGAGGAAGTAGTGTGGTCACACTACGATACGCGTTGGCGACGGTTTGTGGGGGTGCCCCTGGTCGGTCTGTATACACGTTCACTGTTTCTCTCTCTTTGGTTCACTCAGGTGCGCTGCCTTGCACCTGGCTGGGACTATATTGCTTTATGGTAGATGTATTAGTAGTTCGCTGGATTATACCCGTTTGGTATATTGTTTGCACTTTACACTTATTTTGCACATTTGCACATATCTGATTGGTTGGATAGAGAGATTAATTATAATGTATTCAGTTTTTATGTCTTTTGGAATGAATTCACTTACTATGTATTATATCTAAGACCTCTGGCGCCCTCTGGTGTTGTTTTGTGTATGTAATGTAATTGTCTGTATGTGGTTTTAACTTATAGCTCATTATGCAATAAACTGAGATTTTTTATTACATATATAGTGGGGTGGTGCCACTTTTTCTATAACACTTTGTGGGAGGTGTGGTCCTCTCCCTGTGTGCTTTTTGTCTTGTTTTTGTAGTTTTGTAGTACATTAGCAATGAGGCATTGATATTTAAAGAAGCTGCAAGTGATTGATTGTAATTTGTGAAAAAGCAAGGGTAAAGTACTGTTTATATTTTTAAACCCCCACTTGGTCAAATGACCTCTTACTAGATCAGAGAACAGGAGTGGCAACATTTTCCTTGGCCCCAGGGGCACTGGTGTCCATCAGCATTGAACTTGTTGTCCTCGCAGCATTGAACTCTCAGCATTCGGTCTGCTTTTAGGATGGGTGGCCTGTATTTTTTTTCTTTGTTTTTTTTTTTTTAAGAAATATCTAGAGCTGGCATGATATGAACATGAAAGTAATAAAACAAGATGTGAAGCATAAATACAATCACACATACATTATATTCATGCAAGCTTTTCAGTTGCACTTTGTACAAATGCTCCTATTTTGGGGAATTAACTCAATCCCCTTTGTGCACAAAATGCAGTTTTCCTTTCCTTTCATTTGCACAGTATGAAAAAAAGAAAAAATAGCACCTTTGACTCCAAAAGCAAATACAAATTAAATAACTTTTTTTTTATTAAATAACTTTTTTTTTATTAAATAACGCATATGTCTTCTTTTTTATTCTATTAAATATTCTTTTTCCTGTGTCCAAATCTCTTTTTATCTAATATTTCAAACATTTTGCATTAGAATGATATTGGAAAAAAATCCCTTTTCCTCAACAAATGAAAAAGTAAAACCCCAGAGAAACTTTTTTCCTATCATGACTACTTTAAATAATGTGTAATTATTAGGCAGAGGCAGGTACTGGAAAAGTAATCTTGTAGGATAAATGACTATACCTTACTTGAAAGGTGCAGATCTAAAAAAGACATACAAGCACAAAAAGTAAGAGAACTTGTTACAAAGTTAAACAGAGTCTAATTTATGAAGTGATTTCTGCGCCATTTTTGGTCATTTTGTTGGCAACTGTGATGGCCTTGGTGCATCTAGTTCTATTTTATTTTTAGAGCTCTTATCTTTCCTGATAAGTGCAGCAAGTCAAAACATATGTTAAATAATCAGCTTGCATTGGTCTCTATATCCTTATAGGCCAGTCTGTTTCAGTGTCTGTTGGTGTACTTTTGGACCCTTATGCTGGATTTAACTATGCCAATGTGTACTACTCTGTTCTGCCAGTGTCCTGAGACGGAGGTTGGCAGTGGATCTCATAGGTGCCGGTTGCCATAATATCATTCATTATCGGAAAACTCTGTTGAGATAAAAATGTGGCAAACTTTGTAGTGGGTTTTTGACAGTGGCATGCTTAACTACCATGCAAACCAAGCAAATGCTTGGTGTCCCCACCCGCCAGGGGGGTCCCAAAGGCAGGGTCATATCAGTGGCAGCTTCTTGTTTAAAAGAAAATACATAAATAATGGCACTTGGCAGGCAAGCAGCCTGCGCCATGTGAAGGGTGCTGTTTAACATAATGCAGAGTGTGCTGTAGGAAGGCACTGTACACTTAAGTGAGCCAGCCGCTGCAGAATGAGTATGCTTAGCTTCATTCAGTTTTGCAAGATGTAGCAGCTAGCAAGCTGTATGGTGCAGAGCGGGAGACTGGCTGCATCCCCACTCACTGCTCATGCATCATTGGAACAAGGTTAGGCAAGTGTGTGTGGTGATTTAATGGGGTTTCATACAATGGGGCATCCTAGTTTGGGATGTCACAGGGAGTAGAAATTATATGGCTATATGGGCAATCCACAGACAATTCCCTATGCCATGGATGGACAATGCCAGGATGACCCTCTGTGTGAAAATCTCTGGGTTTACTCGTTCTACCAAAGTACATGAGCAGGCCGTTGTTAAATCCCAGACAAGGGGATATATATGCAGCAAAGAGCAAAGTAGACAACAATATCAATTTATCAATCAAACAGTGAAACTCAAAAAAGTCCCAAGGCTGTCAGCCTTTTAGAGACATACCAAAGTCATAAAGTGAAATGGTAACAGTCACAGGTAACATCATGGTAACAGTCACGGGTGACATGACAGCAGTAAAGAAATGGCTCTAGCAGCAGGCACAGCCAGGGCAGGCGTGCTGACAAACTCCTGCGCTCATGGCTTTCTATGCCGCTTTTTCTGAGTGTGTGTTTGCTCCTGTCCCAGGTCCAGCTATTTATGTGGCAGCCCCCTGTAGCTTGCAAGCTCCCATGCACCATCTGAGATGTAAGCACCCATGGCCCCATCCCACAGTGCATCCAAAGTTCTGGCCCTATCTACTGGTGAGAGAAAGGAGCATCAGCAGGGGGTGGGGACAGAGCCACACACTCTTCTCAGTGGCACAAGTAAGCAACACAGCAAAACACAGTCTCAAGACAGACTCTGGGGCTATCCTGCCCATGGCAGCCCGGGGAGGGGGATGCAAGCAGTGGCGCTGTTGCACCACAGTTGAGATATATATACATTTATTTATATATACAAAGGATATGCAAATAATAATAATTTAAAAAATATATAATAAATACAGAAGGGCAAATATACAATTATACAATTATATACATGATGTGTATGATTAATATAATATACCATGTAACCATAAAATAGTTATTATGACTAAACAAACTAACAACCGAAAAGCATTTTTTTAAATTTGTAATAAAATAGTAGTCATGCGTTGGCATTTAGGACGTGTTAAAAAAAACTATTTTCCTTCCCTTTCTGTTTTGTTTCCTGCCATTGTGCACTTTGGTAGCTTAGGCTTCAGTGCCAGCTATGACTGGCATGGCTTATACAACAGCACTGCTTTGTGCCGTTAAAAAGACAAGAGGCATATATTTGTCTGTAGAAGGTGTTCTACTTGGCTCCAATGTCACATTAGTCTAAAAGTGGTTGCCCAGGCTAAAATATAAAAAAACTCTATGCTCAACTTTTGTCCCCAGCATAAAAAGTCACTCCTGGTGTGGCACTGGGTGCATTACCTTATCAGTAGATCCAAGAATCATCTGGTACATTAGCATTCTGATACCAGCATACTCCCTCTATTGGCTGTCATGGAGAGGTGTGGCAAGCAGATTCGCCCAGACAAGCGCATACACAATAATAACAAAGTCCCAATATTCTGTCAGCATAAACCAATACGATGTAAAAATATTACTGACATGTACAGTATGAAAGATCATAACTCCTATACGACTTGCAGATACCATGTCAGTAATCTATTTGCAGTACATCATATTGGTTTATACTGATGGGATAATGTAAACAAATGTAATGGCCGAACCTGCTTGCCATAGGCCATGTGTGGTTACCTTCTGGGGTAACTGACCCTTATTTCACTTCAGCTAGCATATTTATTTATGTATTTTTCCTGAGCTATGGCATAAGTTGAATGGAAGATTGGCACTATTCATTTAGTATTTTTCTAACAACTTTACCCATATTTATTGCTGTGGTAACTAGGGGAAGCCCTGCTGTGTAAAATTATCCCTATAGATATCTAGGAACCAGCAAGTATAGATTATTTATACCTGCATACTGCCCTCTACTGATTGGTCCATATTTGTCTTTAAGTGTGTTTTAATGTTAATGTTAACGTTTATTATAATAAAGATTAGGAGATACATTTTGGCATTTTGGACTACAATAGTTTTAGCCTAAAAACTGATTAGGGGATTGTTGTTTGTAATTCAAGGTGCAATATGCACTTGGTATTGATTATTGATCATTGATAATGTATTGCCTTTCTAAATAATTAGATGGTTGTTATCAGAGATGAGCGAACTTCTCAAAAATTCGATTAGAGCGATTCGCCGAATTTCTCAAAGAAATTCGGGTTCGTCCGAATCGAACTTTTACGAATCGCTCATCTCTGGTGGGAGCGGGGAGGCCGGCTGCGCTGTCAGCGGGCGGTGGAAGCCGGCATCCGCCGCCCGCTGACAGCTCAGCCAGCCTCCCCGCTCCAACTATACAGCAAACACTTACCGGCATGGTGGGAGCGAGGAGGCCGGCTGCGCTGTCAGATGTCATCAGGGGACGCGTCATCAGAGGAAGCCGCTTCCTCTGATGACGCGTCCTCTGATGACAGGTGACAGCGCAGCCGGCCTCCTTGCTTCCGCCGCCCGCTGACAGCGCAGCCGGTCTCCCCGCTCCCACCATGCCGGCATTTTTTTTTTTTTATTTCAGGGAAAATTCGGTCAGCACGAACCACTAAAAATCGAATTTTCCCTGAAATTCGGAGCGAATTCAGGTTCGTTAGAACCGATTCGCTCATCCCTAGTTGTGATTTTCTTTGGGGGGTTACAATCATCTCACCTTTTAACCCGCCATCTGTTAGGGGGGACAGGAAATATCCATGCACACGTGTGGCAGCTACACCTCCTCCGATAAGAGACTTGCTTCATTGCAGTGCTAATAATAAACCTGATTCTTTTTTTGATCATTAATGCTAAGACTAGTTTAAGTGTTCAATACTTAAATAATCTAAAACAGTTATATTTACAGGTGTATTACAGTACACGAAAGTTAGTTGGAGGACCAGAAAACAACCTATACACATGCATGATTATTAATTAATGCATGCATGATTATTAAGTTAAGACGTTTAAAGAGTTTAAAGAGTTTAAAGTGGCATGTGAAGACCTAATACATCCCTTTCCATTGCAGTGAATGGGGGGGGGGGGGTGACAGCTACTAGTGATGAGGCTCAGGGAATAAAAACTGGTAACTCTGTACTAGAAGTGATGGGCTGTGTGGGAGGAAATTTTTTTTTTTTTTATGTTTTGCCTGATAATGGTCTAAAAGTTTTATTTACCAAAAAATTCCAAGATTGAAGGTCCACTTACTTACCCACTGCCAGGGCATCCCGACTTGGGATGCTCCACCAGTTATTCATTCATGGACCATCTGTGGTGGCTGCCATACCTGATCTTTGCTCTTGGACCACTTTTGTGTTCCCTCTGCTCCCAACTAATCTTATCATGGAAATGCCAGTGCAAAAAGAAATCCTAAAATTATTTTTAGCATAGAATTATATCTCAAGTTCTTGACATTATCATTTATAGTGCATTAAAATATACCATGGGAATATTTACCCCAACTTCACAAATAGATTTATTATGAAGAACTTTGCTCATACAATATTAAGCTTTTAAACCACCCTTGGCTGACAGCCATGTTATAAAACAAGCCTCAGTTTCAAAGTCTTACTATACATGAGTGTAGGCAAGTATAGGCCCTCTCTGTCCTTGTTCACATCAAGGATATTACTAGCAATTGATTACTGACAAAAAAGACACACATTTCACATATTAGTTCATTAAATAATTAAGCGATTGCAGTTCGAGTCCATGAAAATACTTCATTTAGGTTGTTTCAGTGCACACAGCTCAACATTGGAAAGGAGTTCAACCTAGCTGCCATTATGTGACTGTTAAGTTGTAACTTAATGAATTATCATATGGCTACCATTCATCATCATACTGCTTCCTGTTAGTGTTTTTGTGAATACTGGGCAAAACCTTTCTGGGTATGGGATCACTTTAAAGAGAAACTATGGTCAAAAATCACCAAAGTCCCTCTCATATACAGCAGCGGGGCAGTGTGACCCGGGCTGCCCTACTGTGCATTAGCACAGGTAAAACAAAGAACCAGCTGCCCTGGAACCTCTCCCGAGTCCTTTTTTCAGCTGCTGTGGAGCAGCCTATCAGCCTCCACAATCAACGCCAGCCAGCGCTGACAGGGTCGGCCCTTGGCAGCACTGATAGGCTGCTTGCAGTCACATGGGTTCATCACCCCAAGCAGCCCATCATCGTGGCCAGCATCCAAGTGTATAAGTGCTGACCAGTGCTGGCCATAGAAGCTAATAGGCTGCTCCACGGCAGCTATAGAAGAGGACCCCAAATAGATGAGTTGTTTTATCACCTGCTGATGCACAGCGGTGTAGCCCGGGTAGCGATGCCCCGATGTTGTGTAAAAAGAGGGACTTTGGGCATTCTTCTTTAACCTGCAAAGTAAGCAACTGTATGTTTATAATAAAGTTCATAGCTTCCAAGTACTGTAGTTTATTTTAGTTAAATATGTTTAATTTTATAAATAATTGGTAGATGTACTTATATTGTTAAGCAAGGAAATGTTGCCTGTAAGTTTGGCCATGACAGGTTGCCGAAGCAGCTAAGTGGTTACAATGTGCTATTCCTGGCTTAGTTGACAGTTGAGCAAGAATTGCTTCTGGACTCAAAATGGTGAACAGAGTATTATTTGCCAGTCTGACAGCATTTGAAAAAGAAGTCTGGTTGTCTCACTGCCTAGATCTGAAGACCTTCTTCAGAAATCCCTTGACCTTCCAATTACAATAATAGATCACCATTGCCATCGATAATTTTGAAGGCCTAATGGGTGAGCCCAGGGAGTTTTTTTTTTTAATCAATCCATTTTTTTTTTGCAAAGTATACACTTTGATATATATTTATCAAGCAAAAGCGGTGGTATGCTTAAGGCAGACCAACACCTTCCACATTAAATGCCCCCCCTGACTGTCATTTTAGCAGCAGTGCCATCAAAACCCTCACTGCGGAGGACGTTGGTCTGCTTTCAAGTGGATAGAAGCCTATTTAGATTCCAGGGAGGCCAGGAGGTTTTGATCCACTTTAGAGGTAAAGTCAAGTTTCAATTACATTTTGGAACTGTATATTGTTGTGCTGTCCTCAAGGATCTACTATTTCTTATTATTTTATTGTTAGCAAATTAGTGTTTTTTGAAATTAGTTTTTACTACCTGCTGTCTGTTGCTATTGGCAACTACTGTACACCAAGTCTTTACACCTACATTTCCAAAGATGAAGATGAAGAAGAAGACAGAACGCTGCTTCTGGGCATATGCAAGCTTAAGTGAGCTCCCTTATGTAAGCAGTGGCCATAGATGTATTGGTATGTGTGTACAGGGCTCCCTTTGCTCTTTATGTTGTACAGACTAGATGTACAGTTGCCAATAAAGACATATTAGAAATAGTGAAAATTGCTTCCATAAAACACACATTTGCTAACTGAAGAACAATAAGTAAATAAGCTCAGCAGCTTGAGGAAATCATTTTGGTCCAAAAAAAATCTCAAAACCTTAGCATTATAATGGACAGTTAGGAACTAGCTCCCTTGAATATGCAGACTGTTTATTCTCTCCTCTTCACTGTTTGGTTCCATTTAATCGGAATTCTTATGGACAGTGGATAGAAGCTGTTTCTCTAACTCTAGTCTCATTGGTCTTATCCTCAGTGTGAGGGTAGAATGTTGGATGAATGGGGTCACCATTACATTCCATTTGGGACACATTACATTATGTTGCAGTATTTCCTGAAATCCTCAGGAATTTATCTTGTATACTTAAATCATTGCCTTTGTAGTTTACGCTGGCGATTTTAGATGGCAAAAATATCTTACAGTGTTAGAGCAAATATAAGATTTTAGGTGTTTTCACCCAAAGAACAGAAATTATTTGGTTACCACAGCAATAATAGCAGTATAATAAGAAACACCCTTTAACTGCAGTATATTTTAAAGCGTCAGATAAATATTCTTGTGCATTTAATACATCTACTTCTACAGTCAGAAAGCATTACCAGTCAATATTCGCTTTTACCCTGAACGATTCTTCTCCTTATAGTTTTAAAGCAAACATCACCTAAATCACTTTGACAATGTAAAAAGCATATGTATGTTTTAACGAAGCAATTTACCAATTGAAGTACGCTGCCACCATGGTAAGGGTTGAACACAGATGTGATAAAGCGTGCAATGCTTAAATAAAATGGAATAAGAAATCATTCTGACAGAGCTCAGATCTCAGCCTGGTATGTTGTTTATTGTCTTTCTTTTTTTTTCCAAGGTCAACATTTCAAGTTTTATGTGGTCTAGAATGCGTGTGACAGAGTTCCAGGAAATGTGAGAGCGGCAAGTTAATTTTTGCATCTGTGTGTTTTGCAAAGCGGATCAATGAACATTAACATCTGCTCTTGTAATAGACGGTAGTGCTGCTAATTACGAGGGCATACATCACATAATAAAATGTTACAGGAAACACAGGTTACACCATTGTTTATAAAGAATTAGTTATGAGTTATGTTCATTTACCCAGCTGCTACTGTCATAGTCACATGTGAATATTTTCAATGCCTCATGCTTTTACAGTAATTGTAAAAAGTAGTGCCCAAATTGGGTCATTGAACTGCTTTAATACAGTGTACTGCTGAAATATAAGCAAATATATTTTATCAACCTAAAAACAGCACAAAGACCATTAGAATTAAAAGTAGGAAGTCCCAGAAAAAGAATACCCCTCTACCTCAATACATATTGATCCCTAATAGGTAAAAATAAGATACACTCCCAGAAATGTAGCAGCAGATTATCTCTTATTCTAACAACAAGAAAATGCAAATGCCCATATGACAAAACATCCAATATGGCCATATATTAAAGCCGATAAATACATGAAAGACATACATAAGAAATCACTTATATCATAAATACCCCCAAAAAGTCTGATATGAGCGTTGCTGAGTAGTCAAAAGGAGCAGCAAACCCTCAATAGGAATATACACCTACTCTGAATATACTAAACAGACCAAAAAAAAGGATATTCTCCTCTTTTGTTCTTAATAAAATTATATATATATATATACTGTATATAATACAATTCACAATCCTGAAGCATGTTCATTAAGGTATATTCCATGTGATCCCAGCATTAGACACAAATGGCTCAGGAGAGTAAGGGTAAAAATGATATCCACTCACCGGTGCCCCAAGCCCACCACCGAACATAGGGGCTTCAGGATGGGCTATCCAAGTCAGCCTATAATATATAATCCACCTTTCACATGTTTAGCCTGCAGTGATATCCCCACAGCCAGCTCCACGATTCCTTGTGAAATCTGTTGGTATTTTAATAAACATTACATCCACAGCACTGATAATATTATAGGCAGAAAGTGTTTTTGGTAATAAAAGTGAAGCTAACACAGACCCTCTGCTTCATTGACATGTGTTTCGAAATGAATCGTCTTTAGAGGCAGCAGATGTCAGTGTCATCTAATCATTTAAATAGGTCCATGTCAACACATTGTTACAATTCTAATACATACATTGTAACATATATTCCCAACTAGAATAGACTAAATGCAGTCTTGGCCTAGAAGTAAGGACACAACCTCATTATGGGGGTGCTGCTGGTTCAATTTCGGCCCTGGGACACAATCTAAGTGATCCCAAGGAAGGCAACCAGCCCCCCGACTGATAAAAGTCTACAGATAACAAATTATAGTGTACACGTGCAGATATAATCAGTACACCTGGAGGTCGTGAATTGAGTCCCTATGTGCTTTTTTTATCATATTTGTATTACAAAATATTGAGAATAACCATAAATTCAACTTAAAATACTGAATCAGAGAAAAGTATTAACACTAAAATTCTATATAACTGAAGAAAAAAGATGCATTTATAAGAGGAAAGTTGTTTGCGGATATGCAAGATTACTAATGGGGAGCCTGATGGTGGAATATAAAAAACAAATTAGGAACTTATTTAAGAAGCGCTAATGCAACATAGTACCACGTAGCATCAGGTGAACGCTGGATGCAGTATGTGAAAACCATATATATGAAAGTCAAACTGATGAGCGCCACTAATAGCGTCATGTAGCGTCACATGTACCACTAGCGGTGGCTGAGTGTAAAGCATTGGCGCTGTAAGTTTAACAGAGCCACGTAGAACCTGTCACTCAGTTGCCTTCTCCCATACAATTCAATGGTCTTTAATTTTTTTGTGTATAAATAGAGTTTGGATCTACTTTTTCCCACTATTTTATCATATGATTATTGTTTTGACTCTCCTGGCCAGAAACCAAAGACTTATATTGTCATATATCTACTTTTTTATTTTTGTCAGAATTGTATGTGTTGATATGTCATTGCAGTGTTAGTGTTACAACGATGTAATTCCATGTGTTTTCGCTCTGGTGCTGGTGTATATGTGTTCAGAAACAGACATTTTTTATATTGTATCCGGGCACTCGTCACTAGATCGGACGCACTTAACTGGTGCTGCCTATCATTCGATGCAGCTTTGTCCTGTTGTTAAATGTAGCTTCGCTTTGGGTAGCATCCCTTGGGGCACCACATATGCATAGATTCAGGGAGAGCGCTTCTACAGCGCCCTCCAAGTATCACATTTATCACTGCTAGACAGAATACTGCAGCGTCACTTGTCAGCACCAAAGCTATGTTATAGTGCCAGACACTCGTTTGCAGTGTACTCTTGCGGATGCTCTAAACGCCGCTACATAGACGCACAAATGGCAATATGTGGCATGTGTCTTAAATCAGCCTACACATCATTTTGGATAGTGGCAACAAATCTGGGATTTTGACAGTAAAAGAATACAAATATTTGTTTATATCCACCCCTAAACTACCCACTATTTATTTTCTCCTTATGCATAAATGCCATACCAATCCCCCTGCCCGCCTCATTGTTAGCAGGATTGTCAATAGCTGTTTGGGTGAGTATGTTGAAATTTCCTTATTTCAAATATAATTTATTATGAAATTCCTGAATTTTTGTTTGACTTTTGACTGTGGTCAGGTACCCTGACAAAATCTAAAGAAAATCTAAAATATAGGACGTAGCAAAATGGCATTTAAAACCAGGGTAACTGAACATATCAGGAATATTAGGAAAGGGTTGGTTAGTCACTCTGTGCATTTTGAAAAATATCACAACAAGGATCCTCTCAAGAACTGCTACCAATATAGTAAGACAGATTTTTTAATGTGAAATTTTCTGAATTTTTAAGTTAGATAGGCAGTATGCACCCAAAAGGTCTGAATATAGTTCAGACCTAATTTGTTCTTTAGATTTAGTAAACAATTACATGTTTACTAGATAATGCCCTATGATTTGTTATTGTGAACATCTAGAGATATTGGATGTATTCTCCACTTCACCTCCTTCCGCCACCCCCCCTTTTTTTTCTTTTGTTATATAGAATCTCCCCTTTTAGTGTTAATACTTTTCCTCTGATTCAGTCATTTTAAGTTGAATTTATCATTCACTAATTGTTTGTAATACAAAAATGAACAAATAAATCCCCCTCACCCATCACCTCCATGTGTACTAATTTTATCTGTACACCATATAATTTGCGGAACAAAATCTGTAGAGTTTTATCAGTCGGTGATGTTGGTTGCCTTGCTCGGGAGCACTTTGATTGTGTCTCAGGGCCAGAATTAAACTGACATCCCCCCATGATGAGGTTGTGTCCTTACTTTTAGGCCAAGACTGCCTTTAGTCTATACTATGAGAGTTGTGAATATTTTGTTACTGTATCGATGTATTAGAATTGTAAAAATGTGTTGACATGAACCCATTTAAATTATTAGATAGCGCTGACACCTGATTCATTTTAAAACACGTGTCAGGGAGGCAGAGTGTCTGTGTTAGCTTCTCTTTTATTATCTAACACAAGAAAGACACTTTCTGCTTATAATAATATCAACTCTTTGGATGTCCTGTTTATTATAGTACCAACAGCTTTTACCAGGAATCGTGGAGCTGGCTGTGGGGATATCACTGCAGGCTAAAAACGTGGAAGGATATTTCATATTTCATCCCACAGCCACTATGTTCGCTGGCAGGCTCAGGGTGTTGGTTAGTGGATACAGTTTTTACCCTTACTCTCTCCTGAGCCATGTGTGTCTAAAGTTGGCAGCCTGAGCATCAAGTGATATACAGCATTGAACACGATCCAGGACTGTGAATTGTAATATATATATATATATATATATATATATATATATATATTAACAACAAAAGAGGAGACTATCCTTTTTGTAGCTAAACTTTATTAATCAAGATATATGATATTTAACCATTGTGACAAATAAGAATAAAAAGAGTGGAAAGCAAAGATACTTAGCTAGCCATGGATGCACGTGAGTCATATTGCTCCCTGGCCAAGCAGCCTTGGTCTTGGTGCTTTCCAGCAATGATACATTCAGTTACAGTACACACAGCTCAGCATTGGGGACCACTTCAACCTAATTGCCATTATGTGACTGTTTAAATGTAACTTAAGTAGTATACAGCAGACATTGGAACATACTGCTTTCTGTTCATGTTTTCTTATCAACAAAAAAGGCTTTAATAAAAAAAGAAACATGGGCTGTTTTGGAGCCCTGGGTTGGGGATCGAAGGTGATGACTTAACCTTCTATTCTGAGTATAGGTGCGCTGTAAATAAAACAAAATGTTACATCAGGAGATTTTATGAAAAAAGTACAGCTAAGGTAATACAAACAAAATATTGAACTGTATTGTGATAAATATAACATAGAGCAAGTGAACCAAGATGCAAGCTTCAAGCAGAAGTCTATTAAATTGTAATTCAAAATAAGATCTTCTCCATGCAGCAGCCCAGATTCAGGTATTTCCATCGCGTGCATTAATAGTTCAAGGCCACTCTATTCTGATGTATAGCCACTACTGCATTTTTATAATTATTTTTGTGGAAAAAGCCCAGCTACATCAGATGGTGCAGACCTTTTCCTGGTGACTGACATCACCTTGGCCCCATCTGCAGCTCTCTGATATTGTGTATTGCTGCTGCTGCATGCCCACCACCTGCTTGCATGCCGCCCACCTAACCACTACCTGCTAAACTGGCACCAGCCTGTGGCCTTCCCACTCAGCTGCTTCCAGCCTACCCACTTTCCTCTCCCAACATGTTCAGATGTCACCAGCCTGCCCACTGCCTGCTCAGCTTCCAGCAGCCTGCCCCCTCCCTCACAGCTGCCTACCACCACCTGATTGGCTGCCACCACCCTGCCCTCCACCTGCTTTGCTGTCTCCCATCACCCGCTTACACTAAGCTTTTGCTAGCCTGCTGCCTGTCCACTCAGTTGCCGCCTGCCGGAGTAAGAGAGGCTCACTGGCACCTTTTGTTATGGGCTGTGCAGATTGGGTGAGAGTGAGCACCTGGGAGGATTGTGCAAGCTTCCCAGGTGCAAAAAGATGGCAGCAGTAGGTGCAAGTGTTCGATGAGCCATAGGACAGGTAAGTATGCACGTTTTATAAATAAGAAGATCCATGTTTAAGGATAAAATGTTTTAATCTTTACAATTTTAGCAGCCCCCCCCCCAATGAGCCTTTGTTGCTTTAACCCTTTCACTGCCAACCTATCTGGAGATTTTGTCACCCTTGTTGCCAGACCATTTTGCATAATTTTGCACTCCACATGTTCAACTGTGATTTTTGGAAATATTTACAGGGATTTCCCAGGGACATTATATATTGATTTTTTCAGCAGAGTCTGGGCTTTAACATGAAATGTCTTGTTTTTAATTTTTTAGGTGTATGTTTAATATTTTGGGGTAAAATATGTGCAAAAAAATAAAAAAAAAAACTATTTTTTACCATTTGTAGTGTTTTGTTGTAATAAAAAATGTAAGTTTATCAATAAAATCTTATTGCGTGTAAATGCCCCATTTCTCCCAGTTACAATGGTACCACATGTTTATTGGTAGACACCCTTTCCTGCCCAGAAGACTCCCCCAAATTGAAACAGAGCTTTAGTTGCGCACCTTGCAGTTTTTCAAGAAAAACAACCCTTTACTTTTGAAATACCCCCCACAAACTATATTTTCTCTGTAAGTACACATATCACGCTTTCTAGGTGTACCAGGCTTGTTGACATGGGTGCAGTTTTCTGGAAGTAATCCATCAATTATTTATTTGGTTGCATAGGGTTTCCCTAAAAAAAAGAATACAAAAAAACAGAATCAAAGTCACATTTTCCTAAAAAAACAATATGCAAACAAGAAAAAACAAGTTAAATCTGAAAAAGCAACATACCCCAAACAGAACAATACCCAGCATGCATAGCTACTTTCAAGGGAAGAGTTGCCAAACACCCCAAAGTAAAGCATGCGCGTAACGGTAATTTTACTTGAAGATTTCAGTTCTGCTGACAAAGTGCGCACCTTGCGCTTTTTCTACCAGAGCAACCCTTTACATTTGGAATACCCCACACAAACTATATATTGTCTGAAATTACACATGTTAAGCTTTCCAAGCATACCCAGTTTGTTGTAGTGGGCTCATCTTTCTGGAAGTAATCTATCAAAGAATTCTATGGTTGCACAGGGTTTCCCAAAGAAATGTATAAAAAAGTAGAATAAAAAACACCTTTCCCTAAAATATCAATATGCAAACAAGAAAAAACAAGTTAAGTCTGAAAGTGCAAGGTCCCTGAACAGAACAATACCCAACCTGCATAGCTACTTTCAACCCTTTAATTGCCAGCCTACTTGAAATTTTGTCACCCTCTGTTGACAGGTCATTTTTCACCATTTTGTGCTATGTTTAACCGTGATTTTTGCAGGAATTTCCAGGAAAATTTTATATATTTTTTTGAGGCAGAGTTTAGGCTTCAACATGAAATGTGTTGTTTGTGATTTTTTGTACTGTTTTTTTAAATATTTTTAAGTAAAAAAAAAATATTATTTCTTTTAAATTGTCTCATGTATTTTAAATAAACAGTTTATTTTACTAAAGAAAACAATATTGCATTTTTCCTGATTACAACGGTGCCACATATGTATCGGTAGCCCCCCGTTACTGTCCAGGAGACCCCCAAACTAAAAAGAGCACTTTATAACATTTACAAATAAAATACAACTACTATCCACACTATAAAGGGTTACATTTTAAAAAATTGTTGTGGGGTCCCCCTTCCTGGGGGAGGGGGACCCATTTTTTTGGGGGGGGGAATTTTAATGGTTAAAAACCCCTAAAAATCCCCCCCAAAATGGCATGAGGTCCCCCCTACCCAGCATAACCAGCCCTGGGACCAGCTATGGGGGCTTACACAAGGCGCAGGGGCCAGCAGGCTACAAGCCGGCATAGCCTATAGCCACAGGCTCTTCTGCCCCCCCGGACTTTGGGGAGGCAGGTAATGGGGGGCTCATAGTTAATGGCAAGTCTCCCATTAGCCACAGGTGACTTGCCAGACCCAGAGCCTTGTGAACTGGTATAGGGGTCTCATGAATCCCTTACCAGTTCACAAAGGGTTAAATGTAAACAAAACATACACACACAGAATTAAAAAAAATATATATATTTTAATACTTACCTCCCATCTATCCCCGGGCACTGTGTCCCCAACTGATCACTTTGGCTTCAGTGCTCCTGCTGCTGGAAGCCTTTTTTGCTTGCTGGGCAACAGGTAACAATAGGGTAGGTAGGGTAGCAATAGGGTTAATTTAAAAGGAAATGACATAGGCCCCCCCTCCCAGGAAGGGGGACCCCATTTTTGGGGGAATTTTAAGGGTTAAAAACTTTTTTTTACTTTACTCACCTCCGATTGTCAACTCCTGTGTCCCTCGCAGATGTCATCGCTGGCCAGTGGAGGGGGGGGCAGGCGATCAGATCATTGCCTGCCTTCTCCCTCCTGTGGCCAGCGATGATCTGATCGCATGTGAAAGAACAGCCCGGAGCCAGGATGACACCCAAAGGGGCGGGGCTTATCACAAAGATGGCGGCGCCCGTCGGGAGAGGAGGGGAGAGGGCCTGTCAGGCTCTCTCCTGAAGCTGAAGAGGGGGGTGATCGGAGGCACCCCTGGGGAAGAGGAGACCCGGCGGGAGCGATCAAACCCGGAGGTGAGTAAATCTCATTTTTATTAATTTTTTTTTTTTTACTTGTAATTCCGGCGGCTGCTGAAGGGGGGAGGGTTTCCGGGCACTGCCCTGCAGCTGGGGGGGCCTGAGTGGGGAATCGAAGCCCCTCCGGATGAGGAGGAGACCCGGCCGAATCGAACGAGGGGTCAGGTTAGTGTTTTTTTTACTGTAGCAGGGGGAAGAGTCAGGCACGTTGATTCTACATGCTTGGCACTTAAGTGGAGTGGAAGCTACGTGTTTGGCACTGAAAGGGTTAAAGTGGGCCAACACCCAGCAGGATCGGCCAATCCCTCCCCATGGGGCATCCAAAATTGGGATGCCCTGCTGTGCGAAACCCCCCAGGGCACCCGCAAACCTTACCTGAATCTCGGTCCAACGGCGCATGCGTGGGCTGCAGCCACATCTCGCAGTTCTCTCTAGCAGGACGCGTGCGTCCCCTGTTAGAGGGAAGAGCGAGATGCGGCCACCAGCATGCTTGGAGCCGCTGAGCTAAGACGTTGCTTTGGCGCGCATAGCTCAACGACTTTGAGCGCTGATTGGATGAGCGGCCGTGCATGTGCTGTAGGAGCGGGGTGAGGTGAGTTGAATCAGGCATTCTGGGGGGTTTCACGATCAGGGGTGCCCCGGGAAAGTGGACCAGACCCCAGGATAGTCAAAATCCTGGGTGTTGGTCCACTTTAAGCAACCTATTTGGGAATAATTTGGTTGTGTAACTCTTAAAGTGGACCAAAAGTCCCACATAAAAATAGCTCAGAGGGCTTAATTACCTTCTTAGTGCAGGTCCAGATGCCCCCGCAGCACACATCTGACTACTGTTGGCTGTGCTGCTGCTTTTGCTAAGTCACTCCCAAGTTTATGTAGTGCGGTGAAACACTGCTATATGAACCCATCTGAAGCTGTGAATCAATGGTTGGTGACGTCAGTCACTGGCCAGCAGTCCCAGTTTCCCAAGGTCCCGTGCCGCAGCTTACACTTACCTCCTTGCCACCCCTGCCGCTACCTCCGCCCGATGTACTGAAAAAAAGCTGGGCACTCCCTGTCACAGCCCAGTGCAGGGTCAAAGGCTGCACCCAGGAGCATTGTGGAATACATACTCCGAGGTGTAGCAAGATGGCAGCACAGAGCAATGTGATCGGGCGCCGGCGGCCTGGTAAGGTGAGTAGGTAATTGATAAGCACTCAGCGGTTTGCATGCTTATTAATGATTCTTTTTTTTATTAACTTTATTTTTCTACATTTGGAGTGTAAAAATACGATTTCAACTTTTGGCCTGTTTTAAAGGCATAGAGCCAAACTAATACTTTCAAACTCAGCCCAGGCGCAGTCTGGGTAGTACAACTGGCTGATGTCTCTATGTACTTTGTAGATCAGGCCCATAATGACATGTTGTAAATTTACATTTCAATATAATTCTAATTATTTTTCGAGATTACTCCTAATGAGCTCATTTCAAGCTTTCTTCATCTCTCTCTCCCTTTCTCTCTCTCTTTCTCTCTCTCTATCTCTCTCTCTCTCTCTCTCTCTCTCTCTCTCTATATATATATATATATATATATATATATATATATATTCAATTTTAATTTCATTAATATAGTATTGTAGCAAAATTAATTATTAAAAATAATGTTAACATTTTTTTCATTTCCAACCATACCAGATTTTCAGTGTAAACTCCAGTGCATTCCCGTGCTCATTTTGGAAGTAGTCTGTTGGCTAATGTGAGAACATCAAAACATCAAAACCAGTGATTTCTCTTTGAACTTTCACTTGTCACAGTTCATATATACCGATGAGCCACAGTGCTTTTTTATTTCTAATACTACAAAGAGAATTTCAAATAACCATGTTTAAACATTATATTTAGCATTTATTTATTAGGTTTGGTACTTTTAAATATGTTGCACTATTAAAAATAACAATAATTCTAACCATAAATATGTGATGTCAGAACAGCAACTATCAAGTTTCTTTTAGTTTAAATCAAACTGCTCATTAACTTCTAGCTCAGTATGTGCTATTAAACTAAACTTACTCAGGTAAGTTATAGCAGCACTTCTGCTGCACCCAACCACCACAGCCACCCCCCAAAGTTCGCGTCCCCATTGATTTTAATGAACCCAAACATTTTATTCAAAGCTCAGCCGAACTTGACGAACCTAAAATTTGTACCTTTGTACCTTGTTTAATCGCTCATTCACTATATATCAAAGCAGAATTCACTATATTCAAAACTATCACCAGAAAGGCTTAGGATCAGATATTGGGGCTTCAGTGCATTTGGCACCATGTAGGTCCATTTTGGAACCACAAAGTATATCTTATTCGGTCTTAGTTCTAATATCTAATAACCTTAAATCTTTCCATTTGTGCTAGTAAAAAAATGGAATTGTGTTCCTTTTGTTTGTATTGTGTGACTTTTTGTAGTTTTGTATTGTTTGTACGTATAATACCAGTGCAGCACCACACACAGACACAACAATGTGCTTCCAGGAGTGAAGGGGTGCCATCCAGCGGCCACCACCTGGAACCTGTCATGGGGCCACACAAATGGGCTTGGAGGGCCGCATCTGACCCCTAGGCCTTGAGTTTGACACATGTGATTTAGGGGGTTGATAATAGTACTTCCTTTTTGAGAGGGAGATTTAGTAACAATGGTAATGCACTTTAAATCAAACTATGTCATTAAAAAAACTGGTTTATCAGTTACACCTGGGACAGTTTTTTGTATCCTAGCAATAGTCCTGGCTCATCTTCTTCCTCCCTCTACTCAGATATCTTTACAGCTGGTCACTCTTCTGGAAGATGCCAATTTTCAAGAAATGCTGTACAAACTCTCCAGGCGTGTGAGTTTATTGGCAGAATAAGGATATTTCAGAACTACTCTTCCTGGTTTAATGTGTTCCAGTGACCTCATTTTTTGGTGCTACATACTGTGCTAGCAGGATCCACGATGTTGGTTTTGCTATAATGTAAATAGCAGAGCTGCACAAAATAGTGAATGGTTGGATTAATGCTATTTATGATATCAGTGACTGGTTTTGTTAAAATACTTAGGCTCTGTTCACACCTCTGCGATGTTGCGCTGCATTGCAATGAAGTTAAAAAGCAGAGGAAACATTGTACATTATTGTAGGTGGCATATTCAAAAAACATGTTTGCTCTTAATGCAGTAGAGTGGGGTGTACTCACCTGTAGGCATTCGAGGAACTGTGCCCATTCGAAAAGGGGCATCCAAGGGTCATCCACAGTGCAAAAGGGGCATCCACTATCTGGATAAATCATTGAATGCAAAGGTCACTGCATTCAATTAGAACATGTGCTGGAAGTGTTATAACTGCCCCTGCACTGTACAATGTAAAAAGCAAGACAGGACCTGCAAGCTGCATGCAATGTTACATGGTAAAAAGTCAGGTGAGTGGCTGATGTTTCCTGCTTTGTGCTGTGTAGAAGGCTTCACAGCTTACTCAAAGCTTACTGTGATGTCTGCATGGCCTCTCCAACAGGCTGCTGTGATAGAGATCACACTTAAAATTCTACATCTTTATGTTCTTTTATTTGGATCTCATCCTATTGAGTTAATTCTGACTTCATATTCAGTGTAATAGTTGGGGGGTGCAGCTGATACACTGTGAGTTAGAACTCTGAAAGCAGTTTGCTTTTTCAGTAGAAATACTAAAGCCTTGTTTTCAGTTTTTGCATCTCCAACGTGCATCCCATATTGTCTCATGGGCAGATTGTGCCCTGATTTTATCTCTGGCAGTAAATTTTTATTGTAAATAATGGGTGTCGCTTGACCTGAGGTGGTGTCATGATTAAAGAGAGTCTTGCCTCTGCAGTTTATCCACATACAAACATGGGAGACTATATGCCCTCCTAATTCTTTTCCTATAATGAGGCCTAAATTAACAAATTAATAGATTTGGAAGATGCTTCCTTTTACATTGCCTGTAATGGGGTAATTATTGGGGACTCTGTCTGTAATTGTGTGATTATTGGTTGCACACTATCTGCAATTAGGTGATTTGGGGGGCGGGACATTCTGCACACTGTCTGTAATGGGGTGATTGGGAGTGGATTCTGCATGCTGTCTGATATGGGGTCATTGGGAGGGGATATTTTAGCACACTGGTTCAGAATATATATTTTTTCTTATTTTCCTCCCCTAAACCCTAGCGAACACTATGGGAACTATAACTCTATAGTATTGTCAAAGTGTAAAAAATAATCTAACTTTGGCATATGCCTGTTCCTATGAAAAATTTTTCAGACCTTGCTCTTTCTCTGACATAAGGCTCGATTCAGCACCGTAAAAACATTTTTTCCCTTTCTCACATGGAAATTGTTTGAATGATTCAGGGGACACATGTGAAACAAACTTGCACTTGTCATGAGAGAAAGTCATGGGAGAATCATCTGCTTAGGAGAGTTTTTCCAGCCTTGCAAATAGTGACATGCTTTTTTTTAGATTAGAAAAAGTGTTCCCCTTCTCCCAGAGTCAACCAGCCCAAGCACCAGGCATTGGGACTGGTAACCCAGGGCTCAGTTTACCAGCCCCTATAACCTTTGGTGTGGGTCTGGAGTATTTCCAGGATTGCTTCCTATACTGATTAGTACCAGGCTACTCTGCATCCCTGAATCGGAGAGAGAGAAAATTGTGAGTTTTTCTCAAGAAATGCAAGAATGCAATCTCATGGTGTCGAATTGAGCCCATAAAAATAGATCAGGTTCCAAATGTTCTCTTTTCTTCCTAGAATTTATTGGATCAGATGCAATCAGACTGCATTCAGGAGGAGGGTTCATCCCTACTCTGATTGCATGTTTCTGCCAAAGGAATTGCACCCTAAGGTTTATAGAATAGCTCACTGGGCAAACTGACAATGGTTTCAATACTCTGAAAAATCCTTAGGTAAATAAAAGGAGGAATACATTTTCTAGAGAATCTATGCAATATATTTGCAAAAATGCACATGCATGTGTTTACCCAACACATTGTACAGATGCAGAATTCCAAAAAAAAAAAAAAAAAATATATATATATATATATATATATATATATATATATATATCGCACTTATTTTTCCCCAAAAGTGTGGGGAAATTGCCAGTGCGTCTTATCGGGCGAATGTGAAAACAAAAAAAACACAAATAGGTCAACTCACATGTTACGGGTGCTACTGTGTTGTTGGCCAGGCTGCTTGCCACACTGCGGGGGGCCAGAAGAAGATGGAGGAACAGCGAGCTCTGTCACTGTGTCTTCCGGACGGGGCACACGCACACAACCTGCTCTGCGCAGTTGGTGGGCGTAGCCTGCACCGAGTTGTCGCAGGCCACACCCAGCTGCTGTATGGAGCCGGGTGTTTGCGCATTCAGGCCGGTAAGAAGCAGTGACAGCAGTGGCGGGGACAGCACCCACCGCTGCTCCATCATTTTCTGGCCTCCCGCTGCTGTTGCTGCCTCTTTTGACAGGAGCACCCAGCTCCTTGCAGAGAGAGGGGGTGGCCTGCACCGAGTTGGCGCAGGCCACCCCCACCCTCTATATGGAGCCAGGTGTTTGCGTGTCCTGGTTCATAAGAAAGAGGAACAGCAGCTGGAGGGCAGAAAAAGATGGGGGCACTGTCCCTGCCGTTGCTGGCACTGCTTTTTACTGGCTCGGGACACGCAAACACCCAGCTTCATACAGCTGGTGGGTGTGGCCTGCGCTGACTTGGTGCAGGCCATGCCCATCCACTGCACGGAGTCGGGTGTTTGGGTTTGCTCCAGCCAGAAGAGGCAGTGACAGTACCGGAGGGGTGCTCCTCCATCTTCTTCTGCCCTCCCACAGTGTGGCAGCCTGGCTAGCAACGCGGGAGCGCCAGTAACATGTGAGTTGAATTTTTTTTTTTTTTTCTTCTGTGAGAAACCACACCAAAGGTTAATACAATAAACCCCTAGGTTGATAGGCCCACAGAGTCCAACAATTACACTCACCACATCACTAAGGTCAAATTAATATTCCATTTTATTGTAGCCAATAAAAACAATTAAAAACCATGTACCATGCCATTAGGGTAATTCGTCACTGGGGGGGCTGTCTCCCTAATTCATTATCTATAGTAAATATATAATTATATATAAATAATCCTATAAATCTGTGCAAATTATAACGCAATCAAAAAGTGCTAGTGCTAATAAAGTGCATTCGTTTCCAATAGAACATGTGCAAAAAATTTTCAAATCCAGGAATAAAGTGCATACAAGAGAAGATAACAAAACATATAATGCTATCCAATGTTCTTACAAATTCGAGTGTACTAACAGCGCCCCCCACAGCAGAGCCCATGCTTTCGGAGACCTCCCGGGTCTCTTTCTCTAAGCAGTGAGCAAATGGGGACCCATGTCCCTCCTTTTATACGCACCCCTCCTCCGTTCCCATGCTCGAGCTGCCCGTCTGGGTGCAGACCAACTCCGGCCGGAAGTGTGTCGGTCCGCCTGACAGGAAGCAGATGCTCTCGCTCCACACTGGAGCGCACCACATCCGCTGACGTCACCCCTGTCAGTGTTCGCAGCGTCTGTCTCTCCCCGCCAAAGGGGAGAGACAGACACTGACCGCTCGCAGACAGCGAACTCGGCGCGGGACCGGCCTACTGCAAGGGTGAGTATTCCCCGTTGACAATGAGCAATTTGGCAAAAAATGACATAAAACAACTTTTACAAAATAAATCAGCTGCCTATATAGTGTTACATACAATATTACATACAATACTTTATTACAATTTCTAATTAACAATACTAATATGGCTAATATTATATACAGTGGCTAGTTCTTAAAGTATAACCATACTTATTACTACCGGGCTATTACTAATCAACCTATTAGTGGTACACAAAACAATTATACTACACATCTAATATTATCCTCTACCATGACTCAATATTACTATAGTGGCCCTTCTGATCTGGTCCATCATCCATTACCTCCCCCCACGGGGCCCACAACTCCTGAATCCATCCCAACCCGGAGAAAACCAGGCACGGATGTGTATCCAGAAACGGGACCCCATGAGAGGGGGAGAGCAAGGACCCCCTAGTTCCATTACAACAGGGCCCCCAACTATCTATCCAGCTAAATCCACAGGACACACACGGATAACGGCTGTTGGGAGGACTCCCACTTGCACCTGTTGGTATATTCTCCAGTTTTCATCTTCAATCACTGTTTTTACTTCAAGGACTTCTCCCTTCTTCTTAGATGTCCTCCAGTCAATGCAGCTTCTCGGTCAGCTCACAGCGGGGTTCAATCAAGGATGTGAAATGTGTACCAATACATCACTGCAAAAACCATACTTGAAAATGATTGTTCATAAACACTATACTATAAATCAACATTCATGTCTCCCGTGTTAAATTCTGTGAGAAGAATGGGAGGGGGTGCCACACTGCTTGTGGGAGGGGGAATGCCACACTGCCTATGGGGAATGGGAGGGAAGAATGCCACACTGCCTATGGGAATGGGAGGGGGGAATACCACACTGTCTATAGGGAATGGGATGGGGGGAATGCCACACTGCTTATAGGAATGGAAGGGGGGGAGGCCACACTGCCTATGGGAATGGGAGGGGGGGAATGCCACACTGCTTATAGGAATGTGAAGGGAGAATGCCACACTGCCTATGGGAATGGGAGGGGGGAATGCCACACTGCCTATAGGGAATGTGAAGGGGAAATGCCACACTGCCTATTGGTAATGGGACAGCGATTCCACTCTGCCTGTAATTAGGGGATTCTGCACTTTGCCTATTATTTGGTTGACAACATTTGGTTCAGAAAAATATTTTTCTTATTTTCTTCCTCAAAATCCTAGGTGCGTCTTATGGACAGGTGTGTCTTATAGGGTGAAAAATACGGTAATCCACAGGCAAAGAGTGCTATCTTATAATAATCTAAGATTTTCAATGAGTTCTGTGCTGTGATAATGCATCTGTAGGTCAGCAACTTTTAAACAAAAGCTAAAACAAAAATAAGAATTTGTTGAAACCTTTAGATATATAGGTAGCAAAAAAGATGTTTTATTTAAGTGGATGCAAGATACAGTATAGCTGCTGCAGCACTAGCCAAAATATCTGGGGAATATTAGAAACGTGTTGTTTAGGATTAGGGTATTAGTTAAATTAAGTGATCCATAGTGATCATCTAATGATGCAAGCAGCAGATAGAGGAGGAAGATGCCTGCTGGAATGTTGAAACTTCCATTCATCCATGCATGACTGATGTGATATATGCACTTCATTCCTCTTTTAGAGATTACACCTGGGTTTATTGCTCCATTGGGAACGCTTTGCTTCTCTGTGCTCTCACAGTATCTATCATTTACAGGCAACTGGATTTGGCATCTTCAATAACTAACTCAGGGAATGAATTCCTATTTCTAATGTCTTCATCCTTCACTATATGATCAAAGTGCACTGTTTTTTCTTTGTAGCCTTTCATCATGTTGTCTCCTTTTAAATAGTGTCCTTACCTCAGAGTAAAATTACAGTGACAAATAACATCGTAATATATTACATTTACTACTAAACCACCAATTAGTATTCCTATTGCTGTCTCTTTCTTCATGTTTACCACTTCAAGCTGGTGATTAGGGACCAAGTGACCAAAGTTTATTCTACGCTATTCGTTTTTATTAGTTTATTGGAATGGTAACTTTGTAACCAGTTGGTCTAGCGACATTTGTGTTACAATTTTTGAGTATCACTGAATGACTACTTTCTTAAAGACTTTTCGGTAGTCATCTTACTGGCTTTTTCGATACAGAGTGAATTGTACATAACTTTCCAGCATTGATAATTTTGCACATGGCTTCAGTGAAAAAAACTATTTTCATAACCAGTATGAAATGAATATATTTTTGTAAGCTTAATAGACTGTGAGGCCATGTCTCCCCAATGGGGTCATGGAAAGCATGAACATTCCTACCAGACCCCACCAGGAACTGTGGAATCTATTAAAATTTTATTCAAAATGCTGGGCCCTCTGGAGAATGATAGAGTAGTTGCGGCTGCATTTAAGCAGTGGAACATCATTTTCTCTCCTGGCACTAATTTAGATACCACTGTATTCTAAACAAGCATTTTTCGATTGTGGTATTTTTGGATAGATAGATTTGCATCTTTTCCTTCAGTTATAGTCAGAGCAAAATGTTTCAACCATATTTTGCTTCCCGTCTTACCATTTAACAGATGTATTTATAATTCCTCTTTTCAACCGTTTCATTAACACTGTATAATCTAACTGCTCGCTCCATGTAGAAACTTCTTCTCAGCGTCTTCTTTACAGCTTTTGAGAAGTGAATCAGGCATGATAGGATTCAAATAACCAACCTTTAGTGGACTCAGTATGAGACTAAAGGGTCATTATTAATGTGCTTATAGATTAAGGTAAGGTGAAGAGGTAATAGGAATTTGGACTATAATCTAAAATCTTGCTTGACATCAAATATTGTATGTGATGGATAATTTATGAATATTTTGAAGGATAAACGAGGCACTAGTTTTAACTTTTATAGTGAAATTATGCATGTACTACATACACTGGAGATGTTATAAATGCATTAATGTGAACATAGGGTCCCGAGATGCCTAGGCCCAGTAACTATTATTTCTATATTTTTGTTAGACAAAATGGTATAAGTGATTTAAACAACAACAAAATGTACATGGCTAGCATAGGCCTAGTAACTTTTTAGTTGTATTAAATGGTTAATTAGAGGTAATAATAACTAATAGCATAAAACCAGCAGGGCCCAGATAGCTGACTGCTTTTTTAAAACTGACAGTTGCTTTTTTCCCTTAACTTGACCCTCTGGCCATTGTAGGTGGATTAGGTTCTACAGGCAAGTAAAAGTGATGGTAGGGATTTATTCTTCAAACCATAGACTCGGCCTTAGACAATGTCACTTTTAAATGTGTGTATTTCTGTGCTTCTTTTATGCTTGATTCTCTTATGAATACAGGTAAAATTTTACAAGTGCAATTTATAAAGGGAATGTAATAAAGGACCCAATTATTCCGTAAAACACAATGAGAATCAGAATTAAAGTATAATACCTAACCAATCAGAAATCATAACAAAACTAATTATATCAGATGAATTATCCACAAGACTTTTATCTGCAGGCTTGAACATGGTTATTTAGTATATTTTACTGATTAAATGCTAAAGGAATTCTCATATTCACATAATTCTAAACATTTCCTGAACAAGTCCTAAAAAATGATTGATAGAGTTTTCTACCATAGTCGTTTTTGCAAGCATGCACCAGTGTTTCTGAGGATGAATGTATTTGTACTGTTTGCTTAAAGTGGACCAACACCCAGGATTTTGACTATCCTGGGTTTTGGTCCACTTCGGCGGGGCACCCCGATCGGGGGTGCCCCGCTGTGTGAAACCCCCCAGAAAGCCCCAAAATCTTACCTGTCCCCGCTCCCACGTGACTGGACGGTCCAATCCCCGCCAACGTCCAGGCGGGGATCAGGAACGTCCAAGCGGCTGCCGCCGCCGCCGCCTCCCTCGCGTCACTTTCGGCGTGCGCGCGCCCCCGCCGGCCATTCGCAGACGGCCGGCGCGGGCGCGAGCACGCCTACAGGGGCGCGAGGGAGGCGGCGGCGGCCGGCCGCCGCCGAAGATCAGGTAAGGTGTTTGGGGTTTTTTTGGGGGGTTTCACCCCGCGGGACATCCCGATCTCGGATGTCCCGCAGGGTGGGAGGGGATCGGCCCGGGAATCTTATAGATTTCCTGGCCGATCACCTCTCGGTGTTGGTCCACTTTAATAAGGAACAGTAACAGTACTCTTTTCTCATTTAAGTATAAGATCACAGTTGTTACTTTTGTATTATTTATTCTAATTTGGCATGTACTGGGTGGCTGTTTCCGGTTTAAATATATGGATAACAGAGGAGCAAGAGATGTGTCATTGGGACACATAGTTGATTCTGCTGGTTGGCCCTGGTGACATCCCTCAGGTTATCTGTTCAATTAACTCTCTGTCGCTATAGACCATCCAGGAAGTGCTGCTAGATATCTGCAATGAAATGGCATAAACCATAACAAGGTGGTTATACACTTAATGCCAAGTCCCATGGGAAGCCTGCCTTCTGGTGAGACCACATCCCCCAATCTCTGCTGCTTCTTCTGCCTTTAGACAAGCCCCCATTTTTCCGGGACGCATTACATGCCTCGCCGGACACAACTGCCTGCAGGTCTTATAAAGCATGTGGAATTGGCGACGGTACATGAACCAGGGACCAGCATGGGTGACATCGGGCAAGCCAGGGTCATACACAGAAGGACAGTCATCACGAATTGTGGCACCAAAGGGAGCAGCAAGTGCAGGGTTAAGGGACAAGCCAAGGGTCAAGCTGGGTGGTCAGAGGGTTCGCAGTACAGAGGGTGAGAAGGCTTTGGGATCAGGCAGGCATCAGTCCAGGCAGTGGTCAATGGAGTAGCCAAGCAAACAAGGTCGGCAAGGGTACACAGTAAGACTTGCCAAGGACTACAGAACCCAGCAGTGCGCTATAGCGGAAAATGACTGAATGGCAAGGAATAACTTTATAGGGCTAGGTTTCTGGGGATTTGGCTGGAATACTCTGAGCTCATTGGCTCATTGGTCTGCACGTGAGCATGGTCAGAATGCAGGGGGTTCGGTCAGAGGGGGATGCTCGTAGTGCCGCTTGACACAGCGGCTGAGCCAAGCGGATCCCGGCACCTAGAGACCGGGGAAAAGATAAGGGCTTTGTGACACTTAACTAAAATAACATTTGCATAGTTTTGGGATAAAAGAGAATTAACCAAATGTCCTGTATCCCATTATGTTGAATAAAGGCTCAAAAGATATACATATTTTATTATATATTTTGTTATATTTTGTTATTCTAAAAAGAATACCTTAGTGGTACAAATATGGAGAAGGGACATGTAAGATAATTACCATGTCAACCAATATTATGCATTTTCAATGACTGACCTGAAGAAGTATCCAAGTTTTTACTGCAGAGCAGACTTTGCAGATTTCAGTAGCCTAGCAGGTGCTATAGGGGGATAACAAACCTAGGAGAAGGTCATCTGTTGCTGCTTCTAAATCTTCTGTGGGCTCTGCATCCTTATATTGGCAGCACAAAAGGCAGCACAAAAGTTTATTTCACAAACTTTGTGGGTTTTGTTCTGCTTTAAGTGACTTAAAGCAGAACAAAACCCACAAAGTTTGTGAAATAAATTTGGTCAACAACGCTTCCAATATTTGCATACAGAATAGTCCTGGAATACCGAATTCTTTGCTGTCCCTCTCTGTAAGATTGCAGACTATCAGTCATTGCATACGCACACAATGACATCATTGTCATTCACTACAGTGGCAATGAATGAAGGAGGTGAGGCTTTATAGCTAAAATAAGTAGTATTAGTGGGGAGTAGAGTGAAGCAGTAGCAGGGAAAGTTGCTTAAATGCAATTCAGGGGATGCCAGTTAAAAATGAATTCTGTGCAGTTAAATCAAAGTCATCTTACACATACAGTAGGTTGCTGATTTGCACACACTTTGAGGTTGGAATTTACTGTGGGATGTTAGGCAAGGGTCCCTACTGCAAAAAAAGGGAAGTCAAAATATGCCTATAAAGCAGGCATCTCGCTTTTCATATATGCTCTATTTTATCTATTCTATATGGGAGTTGCAGGGCTAAGTCATACAAGCACAATGTGTGCATAGCATTGGAATGAGCTGGAGTGAGCTGGAATTGACATTCCATCACTAACAGAGGGGGTGTCAACTTGAGACAAGCCTCAGGATTGCATTTGTGGTCGAGATCAGGGCGGAGGTTCTGGGGGAAGAGGTAAAAGTAATTTCCCTTCCTTTCAGTAACAAGAACAGCGTGGGACTGAAATTGCATTGGGTAAGCTGCCCAACAATTTTTTTTTGTTTTTCCTTTTTTCAGCAATATTTTTATTGAAGATATGCACAATTAAGTTCTCATACAAAACATTCATCTCTATTATAAAACGACAGCGGCTAAGAAAGAGTGAGGCGGGGTAAGATAAGTAGGTGGGAGGGATAACGAAATATAGAAAGAAAAAGGAAGGAGGGAGAAGGGTGGGTGTCCATACTACAACCAACTTAAAGAGGACGTCACCCAGGTCTAGGATACAAATAGTTGACAACAAAAGTTTTTAGGCTGAAAATGGGTGATCCAACCTTCCCAGGTAGCTAGGAAGGGAGTGAGATCACCCTGCATTGAGGCAGCCATCTTTTCAAAGAGCATTACCTCGTTTATATGAGGTATGAGGCTTCCGCTGGGAATAGACCTGCTCTTCCATGATTGGGCAATGATCAGTTTAGCAGCTGTTAGAATATGCCTCACAAGCTCAAACTGGGTTTTGGAGCATTCAGGGGGTCTAAGGTTAAGAAGGGCTAATTGAGGTGTGGGGGTTAGACGAAGGCCTGTTGCCTTAAATATAAGATAAAAAACCTTGGCCCAGAAGTGGTTAACTAGCCTACACTCAAATATGAAGGTAGGTTCCTTGCATATGCTTCTGAAACATTCTGGGGAGTAAGAAGGGCAGAACCTGTGAATTCTCTCTGGAACCAGATACCAACGAAGCAAAACTTTGGAATTAACCTCCTGAGCACTTGTGTGCAGAAATTTAGTAAATTAGTTTCTCCATACTGCTTTGCAGTCCTCTTCCGAGAGGTTTATACCAAGGTCATCTGCCCATCTGGTGGTGTAGGCCGGAAGGAACTTCCCATCTGTCTCGCACATTAGCTTGTATAGCGCGGAAACCGTCCCTTTACCTAGAGGCTGCGTCACACAGATAAAGTCAAAGGGGGAAGAAGGTCCTGATACTGATCGTGACGGGGAGGCCGATTCATTAATAGCGCCAGGTAGCGACAGATGAGCGCCAGTAGCGTGATTTTCACAGCGCCAGCTAGTATTCGCTGTGCTTGGCCGGGGTTTGCTTGTTGACAGCGACTCAGTCGGTGTGCGGTAATGTTGAATACGGGGTTAGGAGTCGCTGTTTCACAGGTTCCGCGTTGTATGGGTGCGCCTGACAGCGAATGGCCAGAGCGAACGGCTTGCTGCAGATTCACGCTCAAAATCACGCTCAAAAATTTCTCGCGCTGTGAATTCCTTGTTTAAACCCCAGAGCGCTGGCGGCGATGTGTGTAAAGTAGTTTTTAACCCCCAAACAACCTTTTTTTTTATGTAAAAATTATACAAGTTTTTCTAAACATTTTGTAATATGAATACATGAATATCAGACCTGTAATATCAATTCTGCAAAATTTTTTTTTTTTTTACTTAAAAAAAAAATCCTAACATTGCAGAAGTGGTCACAGAATTTTTGACATTAAAAATAAAAAAAAAAAAAACATTAATAGCAATTAATTATGATTATTTAAAGATTGCTCCATTGAAATGCATTGGACTATGCCAGGGAGCGCCAGGTCATACCTGTCGCTGTGATGGGATTAGCAGCGGCGCTGTTCGTTGCAGTTGGCTACATGATGAATCCCGCGCTAGCTGACGCTCTCGCCGGCGCTAGCCTCATTTAGCGTGATAAATGCGTCATTGTGACCGCCGCCGGGCGTACTTGATTCGGTAGCCGCCGTTAGCTGGCGGTACCTGGCGCTCGTCAGACACTACCTGCCGCTAGCCCTTGATAAATAAGGCCGCTAGTTCTAATACCTATATAATGTGTAATTTGCAGGAAGCTGAGATATTCTTTGCATGGTATGTCCCTAAGAAATTGGAGCTCAGAGAAGGTTTTCATACCCCTATGTGTTAGAAAATGTTTACATTTTGTTAAGTTGTGCGCCCTCCACCAGGAAAAAGCTGACGGCTCCTGGAAGGCCGGGGGGAATTCGGGATTGCCAAAAATAGAGAGCAAGGGGGTCTGAGGGGAGGAGAAGTTTCCTTTCAATCTATTTGTCTTCCATATCCTTAGGGAGTGATCCAAGACAGGATTGTTGATGACTTTATAAACCACCGGAGGTAACCATAGCAAGTTCTCAATCTCTAACGGAGAGCAGCAATATCTACCCACAGTGGCCTTTCCACGCCAGCATGGACGGCCAACATTTGGGCTATCTGACCGGCGGAGTAGTAACGTGCTAAGTTGGGGACTGGTCAATCCCCTAAAGATTTACTTTAAATGAATGAAATACAGGTTGTCACAATGCACTTGTTTTAGTTTTAGGCACCTGTAACGTCTGCTCTTTTTTTAAATCACACCTTATTTTAACTTATTCAAAAAATAACTTTTAATTACTTACTGTAGGTATCCTTTGATAACACGAGAACATTGCTGCAGAAGATGTCTGTATTTATTTGGAAAATCTACTATTAGGATGGTTTAATCAGAATTCCCTTCTTGAAGCAGAAATGTTAGGTGAAATCGCTCCATTATCTGCAGTCCTCTCACTTTTAGTAAATCAGGTCACTAGATAATCCTTACAAGTTATTTTAAGGTTACCTTGGATAATAGAAGCAGCTTAATGTTTAGCTTGAAGAATATCAACTGCTCTTGTTATATTAAATTAATATTTCCATCACTCCCTCCTGCCAGTTTGAAATCTCATAACAACTAGTTCCATCCCATCCTAATCAAAGTCAGGATGATGAATGAGAAGTTATAATAAATGTAGTCATCCATCAGGCTCATGTAGCTGGAAGGGATCCAGCTGTTACACAAGCTCTATGGGTCCATGCTTGGCCAGGTTTTAATGCAGCAGTGCTGGATTCACAGGTTCTGCTAAAGAGCACATTCAGGAAAATAACAACACGTTGGAGGACATTTGTGTTCATGCTGCATATTTTATATTAGATTTACAAAGTTTTATATTAAAATTCATGCACTGTTGTTGTTGTAGATTCATATTCAAGTTAAATCCAACCAGAATTTTGGTTGGGTGTCATCTCTATTTTGACGAAAAATATATATTGCATCTTTACATTATGGCAGAAATGTCCTTTGCCAATATGCACTTTAACAGATTTTTAGGTAAAAGATAAGATAATAGAGACATTAAAGCAGTATCTGCCCACTTGGCAGAGAATGTAATGTTTAATAAAGTGAAAGAGAAATTAACCTTTGCCTGTAGTATAATATCTGTGTATATGATGCTAGACCCCCCCCCCTTTAACCTGGTATTTAATCTTTAGGATGAAAGACAAATCCCTGTTAAACTACTGTTTTTTTTCATCCTATATGACACACCTGCCCATAGGACACACCTAGAATTTGGAGGATGAAAATATGAAAATATCTGAACCAAATTTGTTAAAACATCGTCCCCCCCCTAGAACCAAACAGTAGGCAAGGTGCAGAATCCCCTCCAGGCATAGAGGCATCCCCCCCCCCCCCATTCTGGTAGGGAAGTGTGGCATTCTCCCCTTCCCATTCCCTAAGGCTGTTTGGCATTCCTCCCTCCCATTCTCAAAGGCAGTGTGGCATCCCCCTCTCATTTCCCATAGACAGTGTGGCATTCCCCCCTCCCATTCCCATATAGTAGTGTGGCACCCCACCATCCCATTCCCCATAGGCAGGCTGGCATTGCCCCTTCCATTCCCCATAGGCAGGCTGGCATTGCCACTTCCATTCCCCATAGGCAAAAAAAAAAGAAGTAAACTCACATATCCATTGCTCCCGAACCACTATCCAGACCGCCACAGCCACGGGAGGCCAGAAGATGAAGGAGGCTTGACTGACAGACAGGGCAACTGATCCTTGCCCAATGTCTCCACCATTTGTGTTGTCCCCCGCTGCCACTTCATCACCTTTGACTGTGCCTGCACACACAGAGCAAACAACCGGCTATGTACATTTTTTTTGTATTCGCCAGATAAGATGCACTGATATTTTTTCCCCCACTTTTGGGGAAAAATAAATATATACAAAACACATTAAAGCAGAAATCCCCACCCACACAAAGTAGCTGTGTGGTGTATTTAAAGATTCACACAGAAAGAGGCAAATGTGAAGGTCCTTAATTAGCATTATATTACCCAGACAGAAACAGACCACCAGATGTTTCTGCATAGACAAAGGTTGTTGTTTGCAATAAAAAATTCTCATTGGAAAAAAACATTTTCTTTTCACGTTTCTGTGTGTTACACTGGTTTTATACCAGCCAATCATGGTGCATGAGTGACTTACTATGAAGGTCATTAAATTCAGCAACAGTTCCCTAAAGTGCACTTCATACTCCAGAAATTGATTAATATCTTATCATTTTGACTTGAGAGGAATTATTATATATCCCAAACCTCTCGCTTTTTCTAACCTCCATCACATGACCACTGTACAGTGCACAGTATAAGCCAAACTTCACTGGGATTTCACTAAATGGCTAAGTCACATTTGTTATATATAATATAGCTTTATAAAGTCTATCAGTCTTGGGACAGATAATGTGGCAAGGATGGGTATAGCCTCCCACCAAAACATAACATAAGGTAAGTTGGGATGGAAAGTTGGGGTACACACTTTCTGTAGATTGTGGGTGGGGTTGTTTATCTTACTTTAACTTTACTTACCTATATCCATAACATATCAAAATGCCAAAATGTGAATAAGAACATGAAGATACTTTGGGCATTTAACTATACAGTATGGTAGATTTTGGCAGATTATTGCACACAATTGAGTAAAAATTAAAATGAAACATTTTTCTAAATTGTCTGGATAGGCTTAACTTTGATGAATAAATTGATTAGCAGTGAAATACAATATAGTTTTTTCATTTTTGAAAAAGTTAATGGGGAGCAGATGGCAAAACAAGCTGATGCCGAATAGGCCATTCATCTTCATTTTAACCAGGTATAATTCATATTAGCCTATAGTAATGGCTTCACAGTGTGAAAGTGATTTAACATGTGTCTTTGAAATAAAGAGCAGAGAAAGCAAACATGGCTAATTTTAGGGAAACCTAGGAACATAATACATTTCTTAAAGAACTTTTGTTTGAAGTTATAAAATAGCAGAAGGAAGAATAAAAGAGAGTACAGTGTGCACAGATAGGCAGCAATTGCACAACAATAGCAGTTAAAACATCTCTATGTAGCCCCTCCTCCCCCATGCCCCCTGCCTCTCTCATCTCCTCTGCCTGCAATCAGGCAGGACAGGGGCTTAAAAAAATAACTTTTTTTACCTTGCCCGGGATCCAGTGCCATTCCACCAGCATCTCGGGTCCTAGGAGCAGCAATTTTGCAGAGAATGCCCAGTGGCAGCTCAGTCACTGAATCCAGTGCAGCAATGTGACTGTACTTGTCATTCACCCTGTCGCAATGCATGGGTAGGGTTGATAAGTCATCTAGGGTATAATAATGGCATATCAGGTGAGCAATTCCGTCCAATTTTACCCTTTTAAGGTCTTTTTAATCTGGGATCCCAATTTTGCTAACCCCTGGGATGGGGGGTTATTTTTACATTAGGTCTGCTTTAACAAAAAGCCTAAAGCTCACATGCTGTGGCAAAGCTATCAGTAGGTTTCAAGCCACTGCTGTTTGGACAACCAAAGTAAGACGGGACATAGCATGAATCCAGGGAATAGGATCTAGATTTCTGTGACATGCCAAAAATACAGAGCTTGGTGGATCTGCAGTATAGGTTAAATAAGTTTATTTTTTACTAACTGTAAATCCAATTTCTCTACTCCCGTTGTTCTGTATATTTTTCTAGTTTATTTTTGCTAAAGTGGACCAAAATCTATAATGAAAAAGTCCCTTGGTGTGTGAAACCTTTACCATATACTTGGTATCCAATAGCACATGTGCGGCTCTTGCCAGGCAATCCTGTTGGGCATTCTTGCCACCCACAGCAGACCTGAATGTTGCTGAGCTTAGCCGCAAACCCCACGGCATTCCCACTCTCTCAGCTACTCACTTCATCATGGGATCCTGGGTTGAGATGAGTATATGGCAAACTGGGGGTTGGGATAGGATAGATGCAAACAGATTCGATTATGGGTTTTATTCCTCTTTACCATGTAAGGTATATTAGTTGAAAGCTTTATTTTGCTTGCTTTACAACATTTTAACATGGGCAAAATGATTCCTAGTGCTCAACAAACCATTTTTTTTTCATTTTATTATTGCAAATTTCTAACAGAACAAATCTTTTTACATGTCTTAATAATACCCAAACTTTTTGAGTGAAATGAAAAAAAGGACAACAACGATTGAATTTAAAGCAGTAATTAGATTTTCCAATAACAGCTGCGATTTGGTGAGCTGCTCAGCTCGGCGCTTCATGTCACAGCGAACGCATTGTAGCAGTAGGTTGGGGACTATAGATAGCTCCAATGTGTTGCACTAGAGCTGCTGTTTTACAAGTAGAGAAACTATAAATTAGCGTTTGCTATTTTTGCTAAGAAAAGCACAGCTGAATTATTCCACATGGGGAGAGGCTATTTGTTTACCTGTGGCAATTTACATGTGCTAATTAATTATTTTTAATTTCATTTGCATAAACACACACTGCCTGATTTTGCTCTTCTGCTTGCAGAAGATTGTTTCAAGCTTTTCCTGCTGTTCATGTGATCCGGTAATCTTCATGGCTCATGTTGCAATATCATTAGCCTTAAGGAGAGATTTATAACAGAGTAATCAAAGCACATATGATGAACCAAACACATCACACAGCCATATTTTATAAAAATGTAACCGTTTAGTTCCTAACCAAAGTTAAAGAAAAAAAATGCTATACTTCATATGATACTCACAGATTCACTATCATATGTCCCACACAGATTGTCCTGTCAGCGATAGTGCAGCGCTGCAGATCTTACCTGATCGCTAGATCCCCAGACCGTGTTGCATGCCTGATCGTGCATCTTTTTCTGTATCCTACAAAGCGGTGCCGGCCCCTGAATTTTCGCTGTGAGCAGGCTCACTTCCCTCCATTTATTGCAATGGAAGGGGTTTGAAGAGCTAACACGCCCCTTTCCAATGCAGTGAATGGAGAGTGGCGTGCATACTCACAGTGATGAGCCGGGGGGTGATGCGGGGTCATAGGACACAGGAAGAGACGGGTGACCAGCGCGCAGAGCTTAGGTAAGGTTAGGTAAGATTTGCAGCGCAGTACTATTGCTGACAGTCTGGTACATATAGTGAGTATAGCATTTTTTGGGGGTCTGAGAATGTTCTTTAAGTTTCAATTATTGTGTACCAAAATGATGTCCTCAAGTTGCTGAGCTCTTTTAATTTTTTTCTTTTTTTTTATGACAACTCTATAAGAGGAACACATTTTTTTTAGCAACAATGTGTTTACATTAGCAACCATACACAAACTGGTGTGCTTGGTGTACTGAGCAGAGACTTCCCAACTTTGGCTTGCTAATCATTTGATTAGTCCAGCCAGACATAATGCTCCAAACTCCTGCTCTCACAGATTTAACCCATCCTGATCTAATTCAAGTGATGGGATCACAATCTTGATCTTGACCTAGTCTGTCATCTACAGTACAGTACTGATTTTCCCATGCTATTCTTAATGGGGGGGGGGGCTCACTCTTGACAATGGAAGGCAATAAAGTGTACTTCTTATCTCCCCCAGCTTTTCTGTCCTGGTAAGCTGGTTGAAAACTTACCAAGTTAGTTACGGTTGCTCACCCTCTTACTCACAGCAGACAGATCATGCTGACACAGTGCCTGACATGCAAATGTGGCATTCTGGATATGGCTCTGCTCCTAGCAGACAGTATCCAGATTCATGGACTGACTTCTTTGAATCAAGCTGAATACATTGTAAGAGCAGACACGTGATTGCAATGTAACACAGCAGGGAGCTGGCTGTCTTTTTACAGTGTTTTATAATGTTACAGAGTGACTCCGCTCTACTTGTAACGTGGAGGCCGATTCACCACTAACGGCAGTTATTGCCAGATGAGCATCTGTATAGCAGCGCTTACCGACCGTTAGTAAACACTTTAAGTGGGTATCAGGCGCTGTAACAGAGAATTTCGGTCACTGTATTAACCTGGCTGGCATTGATGAATGTGATGTACATTGGGCACTGTAACAACAGTACAGCACTGCAGCGAGCAAGAGGTAGCACCAGCTCAGTGCGCCCGGCACTCGTGCTCCACACCATATCCAAGAAAACACTAGACACACAGAGCATCAGCACTCTAAAACTGGGCACTGTAATAACAGTACAGCACTGCAGCGAGCGAGAGGTAGCACCAGCTCAGTGCGCCCGGCACTCGTGCTCCACACCATATCCAAGAAAACACTAGACACACAGAGCATCAGCACTCTAAAACTGGGCGCTGTAGCAATTTTAGAACACATATCCACCAGTAAAGCGAAAACACATAGAATGACATTGTTTTACCACTGTGACAATAACACTTTAGTGGCAGACCTGTAAATGCAATTCTGCATGAAAATATTAAAAGTAAAACGTTTTTAAAAGTGTCTGTTTGCAGTCAGGAGAGGTCACACAATGATTTGAGCAAAATAAAAAAAAATAGTCAAACACGCTATTTATACACAACTAGTGAAAACCCATTGAATGTATGGGAGAGTACTACAGAGCGTCAGGTACTACATGACGCTCTGGAACCTAGAGCGCCGGCGCTATAAGCTGAGCTGTGGCGATACATGGCGGTGGTAGAGGTGCTCACCAGAATCCCTTTTTTAAATGGGGTTTTGCATACAGTGCCCAGCATTCACCAGTTGCTGCCTGCCGCTATGAGGCACCATATGGTGCTCTCCCTTCTAAAATAACTCCCATTGTATGGCATTAGGAAGAGAGGCAGCAGCACAAGTTTTAGTTCATGCAGGCCAAGTTTTATTACTGGTGTCTTTGCGCATTTATATGTAAGTATATACAAAAAGTGAATTAGATAATTTTACATTATAAACAAGAGCACATCTTTGTTATTATTATTATCACACTATAACATTTAAATCACAACATTTTATGCATATGATTAAAATGTCTGTAAATGTATTTTGACATTTTCTATTTTTAAGCATCTAGCGTTTGTTTAATTTGTGCTTTTACATGTAACTGTAAAAGACAAAAAAAAAAATGCAAAACACTTTCTCATATTTCTGCTGCTGCTTTAGCACTTTGTTACCATATTTAAGTTTTGCAAAGCTGTACTTTTTGTTAATTCTACTGTCGCTTATGAAACTGCTCAGACAAATGTCATCATTTTGGTAAATGAACTTGTATTCTGTATGCAGAATAAAGCCTGACTAACTGTGGAACAAAAATAATTGGTCGTTTCAAAGCCACTAATGTTTTAGTACTGCTTTGCTTAAGATTGATTTGATCTGAGTGTAAAAATAGATAATTACAAACATGGCATGCACCTGTGTTAGAATCGGTACACTAGACAAAATATGAATGTTAAGCAGTTGCTAGACTGGGCTGTGCCGAGTATAATTTGGAAACAGCTTGAGCATGCCGTCTCCATATTTGCTTTGGAATATACCTGTTGCTGTTTTAAACAGAGGCACCTTGTATACTGTCTGGCTGATTAAACAAACATAACTTCTTAATTACCTATTGAAATTTGCAATTTGCATTTCATTTCAACACAACTGTTATTTAGTGTGGCTGAAATATGCCTCTGTTTTTTTTCTGATGCAGTTTAGGCATTGTTTAAAAAACATTATGCTTCAGCAGCCACCAAACTCCAGATGCCAATCAGGTTTATGGGGTAATATAAGGGCTGTGAGTTATAAGGACAAATACCTCTAAACAGCATACGAAGTACATGTCTTGCCTTATTGCAGCTCCCACGTCATCTCCGGTCTGGTCAGCTTTGCTGCATTCCTCACAGGAAGCCTGGATTCCACAAGAGCCACTAACCCAATGCCACTTTCCATTGCTAGGCAACACAATCATATCAAAGGAGGTGTATAGCGAGATTGTGTAATATTAAATATCCATACTAACACATCGGCTAAGGAGAGAATCACTTATCCACCCGAACCAAATAAAACTCCTGTCTGTCAAGCTTATGATTTTCTTTACCTGGTAGGAATAAAATACAGAGTTGGCAGATTTGAGTGTATCAAAGAACCTGACACCATGATTTCTTCTTCCTTTCAATAAAAAAACAAGTCTGTCTAGACATTTCTTGATTTCAGGTGTGTAAGTGACCCCTCCACCCACCATCCAGCATATTTATATGGATTTTTATCATTGACCCATTTTTTGCGATATTCCTCCTTAAACCCTTGCATGGCAGTTGTTTATCATTTCTTATAACGAAAGGGGACCTCTGCCATTATCTATAAATATGTTGCTGTATTTGAAGAGGACCTGTTGAGCCAAATTTAAGAAGCATCAGCGTCATGCAGCGTCACTTTTCTGCCTCAGCGGCAGCTCTGATGCGGCCACCAGCTAGCATCTTTAAAGGTTGTAGTGTAGGACTCTCTGGTTGAAGCAGTGCCAGATGTAGATAATTTGGAAGAAAATTCTGAAAATTAACAAGTTCTTGCACCAAATATGTTTGCAGCTGCACGTCTACCAAAGATTTATGATCACAAGGTGCAATTTAAGCTTTGGCCGGAGTGGTGCAATGTATGCCGCCACTGGAGTGATGAATTTAATATCCATCGGACAGTTGGACAGATAAATCATGGTTTGGCTGGTGGTTCAAGACCACTATTTTATGTCTAGTGCTAAATTTAAATGGTAATTCTGCATTCAAGGGCCTTTTTTTCAGTTTCCTTTATTGTGTGCCAAAATGATGTCCTCAAGGTTTGCAGCTCTTCAGAGGTCCTAATCTTGCATTGCAGTACCTAAAGGGTTACTGACAGCATTCTCACTTGGAAAAGTCATTACTGCTGCTTGATTTAGCCAATGCTGCTAATGAGCTAATGAGCTCACCTGTTAAAGTCGGAATGATTCTGGGACTTGTAGGCAGAAACTATACTAAGCGCTTCAGATGCTAGGAGACCTCCTCACTTTAACAACAAAGAGCCACAGGAATGTATGAAACTTGGAAACAGCATGCTGATAAGTAAATCATAGGTAAGAGGGCTCAATCCTAACACACGGGTTTATTTTACATTCTAGATGAGGAAAACAACAAGGCAGAACACCGAAAACCTCACAAAATGGGAATTTTCCTTTAAAGTGGTAGTACTACGTGCAATTCATAAATACAGATTGAAAACAGATACAAAAATACACACACTGTACAGATGGGCATACCTGTATCTTACCTAAACTAGTGATGGGCCCATATGTACATACCAAAAGAACATACTGCAGTATTGCAGTAAGAGGATTAGTCGGTGTACAGAACAGACCTATGTTGGTGTAACTTCTTATTTCTGCATCATCCAAGTTATAGTTTCTTAAAAAAGACCCACAGTCTCCATTGAAACAATATGTCAGGGTGGGTCCTGGTGCATAGGGACACTAAACCAACCATAATTTCCCCCTCACGCCATCAGGGAGCCCTGAATTAGGGGGATACCGCATTTTAACTAGCAGAGCTGCATCTGTTGGGGGCCAGTTGGGGGAACATTTAATAGCTACACATGTGAAGAATCTGAGCTTATCCACAGCTACTTCATGTCCCCCTATTTTAGGTACTATGTATGTGAAACCATACGTACAGTACTGAATAAAGTATGGTTAAATATCTAACCATGTAATAAACTACAGGTAAATAAACAACAACCATATAGAGAGCCCAGATATCCATAAAGTACAGAGTAAAATAGCAGCAGCTTTCTAAATGCCCTGCATGGCACTGTAAAAAGCTGATTTGCATGGCTCCACCTACTACAAAGAGTGATGGGTAATTCTATTATTCCTTGTGTTGGACACTGTACTTTATGTGCTAGGAAAGCATCTCTTTTCCTTTACTTTTGAGTGGAGGGTCTTTTGATCTCTTTATCCCCCCTATATTAAACCTAACCTGGGTCTCTCCACATAGTGGAATGCAACTTTGTTCCAGCTACTCCCTTGAATTTCACAGCTTTACACTATTCACAACTGGACATTTTTGTTACTGTTCCTTGTGTGACATCTGATTTGTTACTCTTTCCATGTTTTTAAGGTGTTTTATACATGTATGGTGGCTTAAAAAAAAACGAGCAGGCTGATTCATTACTAGCAGATGAGCTTCTGTACTGCCGTGCTAAGAGCGGCCGCTAGTGCTGATCGGCCGTGAGCACCTCAGTCCGTATAGTAATATGGCCGCCATTGATGAATGTGATGGTTGTCAGTCGCTATAAAGGCATTATACAGTCGCTCACCCAAATATAATGGTGTCTGGGCGTTTCTATGCTGCTCTAACGCTAAAATTTAATTAAATGTTATATTGTCAATGATCATATTGGAAATATAAGTTTACATTGTTTTTTTTTTGTTTTTAAATATTTTTTTTGGGTGTGTGTGTTGAGTGAGTCCTAATTTATGTAATTTAAAGCAAGACACAAATGTATATTCAAAACTATAAAAAGTTTTATTTTTTTTAGCAAAAAGGCCCAACATGGGCCAAAAGTAAATTGGCCGCACAGCGGCAACCCTAATTCCCCTCCACCCTGTGGCTGATTCTTCATCCCCAGCAGCATTTTCTGGTCCTTCGGACATACTGCCACAGTCTACGATGCTCCTGTGTGCAAGCTGTTGGAAAGAAAATACAAAATTAAGTTCCGCAGCTCAAAATAGACAGTATATACCTATGAAAGTGTAAAAAATAGTAAGTGTAAAGATTATTCATTCACAATATTATAACCCTTAAACAAAAGGGAAGTTTGGAGAATTAATAGATGCCAAACTCATCAAACCTGGCCCACCATTCAAAATTATCCACCCTAGTCTCACATCAGAAACTACCTAAACCAACCAAATAAGGCCTACTTGACCAGCTGAAGAATGTACTGCATGTCTTGGTCAATTACTCCTGAGCCAAATCCTTCACCTATCAAATTTAATGAATTATTGTATATATTAATTAGTGAATGGGGAGTTACAATAGTAGCAGTTTTAAAAACCCACCACATAATTAACTGCTGCCGTTATCATGTAGGGTCCATAACCATTAGCAGAGCCACCAAACTAGCATACTTACATGCAATTATGAATGATGATTGCCAAAAGAGGGTCTCCATGTATGATAATAAATAGTAGACTGTCACTAATATGTGAACATGGTCATGGACACAGACATATGCCTGTTTAAAATGTTATAATAAGAAATCACAGTACTCACCATCACAGCTGTGGCTTGGGCCCATGCTGCTGAAGGGTCCCGGAACTGAGGTGGGGAGACTTATAACAGGGTCCGTCTGTGTGGAAACATCTGTTAGGAGCAAAAACACAACAGAAGCAATCATAAGAACTTTGCTTTTGATGTTGAAAATAGGCCTCAACATGTATTTGTTAGAATGATAACATAAAAATACTTGTGGATATACACTTGGCCATGTGTTAGCTAAAACAAAACTACTTTGCACAAGGCACATAATATTTTGAATTAGGTTTACACCAGTAGAGCGGCTACTGCGAAATAGGCCACATGGCCACTTCACAAACATATCAGGTTTTTTTTCCCTAAAAAATGTTATATACCTAAATCAATATTTGTATATAAATTAATAAACAAACTAAAGAAACTCTTACCACGACTATGCCCGAGTGCCTCATCTGCATAGGTGGAGGAGGTGTCGGCTCTATGATTCCCTGAAATACATGTATACAAAGAAAGGAAAATTATAATAACAACAAGGTACCAATGGAAATAATAAGCCAAACTAAGAACTCCACTCACCAGGGGATAACCTGCTGGTGGTATCCCAGGGAGGGCTAAGAGGTGGAGGCGTGGAGCCTCCACTCCTCACAATGGGCCCAGCAGATCCCAAACCCGATGGGCCACCCTCCTCCCTCTCACTCCCTGATCCTAGAGGGAGTGTGGTGGAGTCCCTTGCCTCCTCCCCACTGGGACTCCCCACTTGAGAGTGGCCACAGGGGGTTTGGGACTCAGCTGAGTCCGATTGTGAGGAGCTGAGGCTCCATACTGCCTTCACCCCAGCAGCACTCGCCACTGGGGTATCATCCTCTTCCTCCCCTGGGTCCTCAATATGGGATATGCGAGAAGGACCCTCCCCCACAGACTCATCAGACCCCACCACACGTCTGCAGGGGAGGATACCCTACCGTGTTTACCCAGGGGAGCACGCTTATGTGTGGAGAGAAAACAAAACATAAAAAAATTGGTTAGACATAAGCAGATTAATGTGCGCACATGTAAATTTTGTGTATGTGTATGTGTGTTGGAATTACTAAATGCGTAGGCATTATAGAGCCAAAAGACACCCTCATTGTCCCGGCGCTTAAAATCCGACCAATTCTGAATTATAGATCTTGCTGTCAGCTAGGTTTTGAAGCGCCGGGACACGGTGGCCCTCACCTCCTCCAGTATGCTGCTCTTAGTACTCAGTGCATGGTAGTACTCCTGAATGCAAAAATCCTCAAAAAAAAAAATTACATTCTCATAAAAATAAATGTAATACCAAAAAATATTGTACAGTTTCTATTATAACTTTTAAATAATTAACCTGGCATAAATATATTTTGAAAGTCACAATATATATGGACTAAAAAGTGCTTATATGTTCCAATATATAACTTTTGGAATGTCTATGGATATAGCTTAAAATAAAAGCTAATAAAAATGTCTTAAAAATATTATTTTAAAAATAATAAAAATATTATTAAAAAATGAATTTAAAAAATCCGATTATTTAATTTAAAACAAAAAAAAAACATTCAAACAATTTAATTATGGATGTAAATACAATAAAGCATTAAATGCTGATGCCAGAAAAACAAACGATATTGAATATGTACACTTACTTTGATCACTTGGCCATTCACTCAAGGGTCCACCCTCTGTCTCTTCTTTTTTGGGGGGGCAGGGGGGACATCGGATTCAGAGGAAGAGCTGGGGAGGCGATGGGCTGGCCTTTGGGGGCACATGGTTGAATCCTCAGAGGTTGAAAACCGGAAGTGCATAAAACGAGTGCTACATTAAAACAGAGTACGCAAGGCAATGTTCTGTGCTATTGCGATGCACACCTATCACACAACGGTAGAGCGATACATGGTGCGAACTACAGCGACTGTTCAGTGTGAACAAATATAAGCGACTCACACCATATTCAATAAAATTTTACACTGACAGAACGCCGGCGTTCTAAATTGTGTCACTGGAGGCCATATCGCCAGACGCTGCGTTCTGATGTATTCTGATGTTTACACACTAGTAACCAAGCGAAAACATACGGAATGACAATTTTAAAACATTGTGCCATTAACAATTGAGTGCAAGACCTGTAATTACAATAATTAAAAAAAAACTTTTCAAATATTCCTTTTAATAGGCCAGAATACCTAACACAAGGTTTTTATTATTAAAAAAAACAAAAAAAAACATGTTTACAGTTAAAATGTATGGGAAAGCGACAGGTAGCGACAGGTAATACCAGGCGCTCTGAAAGCCAGAGTGCCGCCAAGATCTGCTGAGCTGTGATGATCAATTGGTCGCTATGTGAGGCGCTCATCAGAATCGACTTCATGAATGTGGTATTGCATGCCGCGGACGGTGTTCACATGCCGCTACCTGTCGCTGTCCCTTCATGAATAAAGCCCTGAATTGTCACTGGTTTACAGGCTTAGTGGATTTACTTTCAATACTTTGTGTACTGAGTCCTGAAGATAATTAAGTGCTTATTGGGTGTTTAGCCTTTATATTCCAAGTCAGAATTTGTCTATAAATAAACTGCTGAGCGTAGCTGAAATGCAGTTGATCATCCTATACCTTACCCTGAAAACTGCCAATATCAACAAGCGTAAAATATCTTGTAGCAATTGTATTACTTTGGTCTTTCCAGTTGAAGTAAGATAATATAGCACATGATAGGTTTTCTGCTATTACGGGTAAGTTATAATATACCGCCTGGTGATGAACTGTTTGTAAAAAAGAAGTGTAAAAACTATTACTTTTAAACCCTCAGTGTCCAATCATTTCCATTTTGTTGGATGTTACCCTGAATTAACTGCTTAATGAATTGTCTTTGCTAAATTGATTTAAACCTAGTTTTCCACGTAAGTACCTTCTGAAAAAAAGTGCCTTTCGCTCCCTTTCACTTGCAGGATAGGAAAACCTTTGCATTTATGTTCCAAGTACAATTATGACAAGCAGTTCAGTCCATCCTTTTATTTTTTATTTTTGTTTCACATTTTAATGGTATACTTACAAAGTAGACATATGTCACTTACTCGTATAATATAATGACAGAGGTGGAACAAGAAAGACTATGTAAGTACAAAAAGGGAAAAACATTTAAAACAATCATTGAGGCTCAACAATTATAGCTCTGTCAACATGACTGGCACTTTAAGGCAATACCAATTTAAAAAGGTGCAGTTATTAAAAAAAAATACTTTTAGGATTTTTGTAGCAGGAGCAATTACGTTGCTGTTTCAGTAAACTGTGGTTAAAACGAAATTAAAATTAAAATCTGAAAATATAATAAAATATGACATATTTTTAATTAAAAATAAAACCTCACTCACTCACCAGTTCATATATTATGATATGTAAAATAGAGGCTGATTTAAGGCTAGCGCCACTTATTGCCATTTGTGCGTCTATGTAGCTGGGTTCAAAGCATCTACAAGAGTATGCTGCAAATGAGTGTCTGGCACTATAACGTAGCTTTGGCACTGGACAAGTGACGCTGTAGTATCCTGTCCAGCATTGATAAATGTGATATCTGGAGGGTGCTGTAGAAGTGCTCTACCTGATTAACTGCAGCACCTGAGCACCTGAGCACCAATGCTGCAATTGTTTCATGTTGTGCCCAGAGGGAAAGCAGAACAACGTTGTAGCAAACGATTGGTAGCACCAGTGAAGTAGCCAACGCTGAGCGCTGAAGCCCATATTAAAGAAAGAAAATTACAAAGCCAGTGTTGGCGCTATAAAACTGGGTGCTCTAGCGACGAGTCTGGGCGCAATATAAAAACTGTCATAGCGACATAGCGAAAACACATGGAATGACATTGTTTTAACACTGTAACACTGACAATGTAATGGCAGATCAACACATACAATTCTGATAAAAATAAAAAAAAATTAAATATATGATAATATAGGTCCTTAATTGCTGGGAAAAAGTGGATACAAAGGTGGATAAATATATGATAATATAGGTCTTTAATTGCTGGGAAAAAGTGGATACAAACTCTATTTACGCACAAACAATTTAAAGACCATTGAATTGTATGGGAGAACGCTACTGAGCGACAGGTGCTATGTGGCACTGCTTTTAAACATAGAGTGATTGTGCTTTACACTGAGCCACCGCTAGTGATACATGTGATACATGATGTTATTAGAGGCACTCACAAGTTTGACTTTAATATATATGGTTTTCACATACTGCGCCAGGCGCTCACCTATTTTAGTTTGCCACGAAAAACATGAACACAAGAGCGGGTCCTGCCACATGCCTGATATGGGGTTCTGGGAGGGGGGTTCTGCCGCATGTCTGTCATTAGGCTCAGGGTGGGGAATTTCCTGTACTGTCTATTTTTGAGTTCTGGGCAGGCTCTGAAACATATTGGTCTTTTTTTTGGAGGGGGGTTATTAAGATGTTCGTTGGGGGGGGTTCTGCCACACTGCCATTATTGAGCTCTGAGGGTGCTTTAACACACTATTTGATTCAGAATACTATTTTCTCATGGTCTTGTGCGTCTTATGGTCAGGTGCATCTTATAGTAATAAAATACTTGGCTTGAGACTTTATTGAGTGGGAAGGGGCAATAATTATAGTAAATCTAAACATGGGAGGGATGCCATAGCATGGAGAAAGCAATCACTTATTCAAACCCTTTAAGTGCCAAGCCCGTAGGTACTACGGGGGTTGCTTCTCCGTCCGTTAAGTGCCCTTTTCCCCCTTCTAGTTAAAAAAATGTAAAAAAACACTCACCTGACCACTCGTTCGAACTGGCCGGGTCTTCTCTTCACCCTGGGGGTATCCGAATACCCCCCAGGGCTCTTCTGGCTTCAAGAGGGGGAAACAAATAGCCACCCCTCCGGCAGCCACTCCCTATTCCTACAAGCCCTGCATAGTTGGTCCTGGGCTTGTTATGCTGGGTAGGGAAAACCCCACATCATTTTTTGTGGATTTTTAAGCCTTAAAATTCCCCAAAGATGGTGTCCACCCCCCCCCCCCCGGGAAGGTGGACCCTACGCCAATGTTTTTTGGTTAGTAGATAGTAGTTGTATGTTATAAAGTGCTCTATTAAGTTTGGGGGTCTCCTGGGCAAGAATGTGGGGGCTACTGATACATATGTGGTAACGTTGTAATCGGGAGAAATGGGGCTTTCACATGCAATGTGTTTTCTGTAATAAAGTACATGTTTTATTTAAAATAAAGGAAAATAAAATCTAAAAAATATTCTTTATTTATTTTTGTTTGATTTCAATCCAAAAATATTTTTTAAAAAGTAGAAAAATTACAAACAAGACATTTCATGTTAAAGCCTAAACTCTGCCCCCAAAATATATAGAATTATCCTGGAAATTCCTGCAAAAATCATGGTTAAACATGGCGCAAAATGGTGAAAAATTTCCAATAGGCTGTCAATTTAAAGGTTAAAAATACCTATGCATGTTGGGTATTGTTCTGCTCAGGGGACCATATGCATTTGGATTTAGCTTGTTTTTTGTGTTTGCATATTGATTTTTTAAGAAAAATAGTTTTTTAGTCTTTTTTTATAATTTTTTTTTAATGAAACCCTCTGCAGGCCTGTGCAGAATTCTTTGAGGGATTACTTCTAAAATGATGAGCCCAATACAACAAGCTGTGAACAATTAGAAAGCTTAACATGTTCTTTCAGGGAATATATGGTTTGTGGGGGGTATTCCAAATGTAAAGGGTTGTTTTGGTAGAAAAAGTGCAAGGTGCGCACTTTGTCTGCGGAGCTGAAATTTTCAAGTAAAATTACCGTTACGTGCATGCTCTACTTTGGGGTGTTTGACAACTCTTCCCTTGAAACTAGCTATGCATGTTGGGTATTGTTCTGTTCGGGGGGGGGCTCGCTTTTTCAGACTGAACTTGTTTTTTCTTGTTTGCATATTGTTTTTTTAGGAAAATTTGAGTTTTATTCCGATTTTTTATTCTTTTTTAGTGAAACTCAGTGCAACCAAAAAATTAATTGAGGGATTACTTCCAGAAAAATGCACCCATGTCAACAAGCCTGGTAAGCCTAGAAAGTTGAGGTGTGTACTTCCAGAGAATATATAGTTGGGGGTATTTTAAATGTAAAGGTTTTTTTCTTGAAAAACAGCAAGGTGCGCATAGGACCTAGAACTCTCCTAAAGCTCTGTTTCAGTTTGGGGAGTCTCCTGGGCAGGAAAGGGTGTCTACCAATACATATGTGGTACCGCTGTAACCGGGAGAAATTGGGATTTCGCACGCAATAAGATTTTATTGACAAACTTACTTTTTTTATTACAAAAAACAATACAAATTGTAAAAAAATAGATTTTTTAAAAACATATTTCACCCCAAAATATTGAGAATACACTTACAAAATGACAAACAAGACATTTCATATTGAATCCCAGACTCTACTAAAAAAACAATATATATTTTCCCTGGGAAATCCTTGGAAATCCCTTCAAAAATCACAGTTGAACATGTGGAGCGCAAAATTGTAAAAAATGATCTAGCAACAAAGCGTGACAAAATCTCCAGGTAGGCTGGCACTTAAAGGGTTAATGGCTAAAAGAATAAAAACATTTTTGAAAGCTAGTAGTCCTGCTTTGGGGGATTTTGATTTAGTGGCCTGAAAGTAGTAATCGAAATAGAAATCTGCCTGGGTCAATATATCATTTATATTCTTAACACACTGGATTTTATTTTCAAGTGAAAGAGCTCTTGCACTGACACATCCACAATATAACTAGACATAATTAAAGGTAAAAGTTGTAAACATGTGTACAAACATCTATACATGGCTGAACATTGTACATGGGTGAATGGGTGAACTCCGATGGGATGGATGCTATTGGAGGAGCACAGGAAATCACATTAATAAACCTTTGCATTTTACTATGGACTTAACACAACCTGAACAGCTGAGAGCTCTGAGAATCAAACATGGGTACCATGAGCTACCAGAGTGCGGAGGGGTGATGCTGAATCGTGTGCATTAGGCACATGCTTTAGTATTTAGTGTATGTCTGCTTTATTTATTGCACACTAGTAAACTTGAAAATATTTTTTGACAAACTGTTTCACTCATATTGTTGTTTTTGTCATTTTTGTTTTTCAGTTTAAAGAAGTGTGTTCCTTAGATATGAACATTTGCAGGAAAATTGGGTAAGTGATATTCTGATTATATTTTAAAGCACATATTGATATATGATATACAGTACAGTATTACCTCGAACATGCTGATTTCTTCATTTAAACAGAATGTATCCAAAAGGTCATGTGCCTAACACAGTCTTTAAGGTTTTTCTGAAGTATATTAAAGTTGTTTGTAATTAATTGTTGTATTTTGTCAAACAAGCTTGTCCATTGCAACCTAACCCATTTTGTTTCACCATTTAAGCAAAATTAAAAAAGACATACAGTACCTTATTTTTCGTGAGATCAGTCTGAGGGTAGGGACTGGAAAATAATTGCATTTTAGTCCTTATTTAGGAAGTGTGTCTTTTAGCATCATTTTGCAGACATACTTCCCGGTTTTGGGTGTCGACATCCATCTCTATTTTGGCTCTGCCATTTGTACAGAATGGTGCTGCAAGTCACAATGCCCAATCTTAAATAATTAGCTTGGATTGGAACACTAGAGGCCTGATTGATGAATGGATTGTGCCAATCATCTAGGACATATGTCCGTTTTTACACCCAAAATGTGCACCAAATTGAGTACATGTGTATTTATGTAATCATACGCTGCTTGCAGTTGGCGCACATGTTATTTCTTGTTATTTAACAAAATAGCACACCTGACTCAGAGACTGTCTGCGCATTGTTTTAAGGATGCCTGTTTTCTCTGGCACATTGAAGGAAACCTCTGTAGGATCGAAAGGTGTGTTTTTCTGTGTTTTGATCATAGTTTTCAACCAGTGAAGGCATGGTTGTGTTTGTATGTTTTGTCCCATCTCTTAGATGTTCCTTTTATGTATTTTTTGATTTTTGATTTTTTTTTTTTAATTCTTGTTATTTTTGGGCAATTTCTCCTTTCTTGATCTCGCTAAATATGTCTGTTTTAGTGTGTTTATATGTGCCCATTCTTAGAATCACATACATCTGGGTAATGTGCTGACCTCATGGACTAGCACAACCATTGCCAAATGGGTATAGTGCCTTCCCCCTACCTGTGCATCAGCCAATCTTAAATGTGCCTTTGAATTTTGTGACACAACTGCAGCACATCCTTTTTGTTCTGCATTTTTAAATGTGCTGCTTGGCTTCACACGCCATTCTGGCCTACTTTGTCTCCACTCACGTTACATGCAGCAAATTTAGGATTGGCTTGAGTTTATTTTGGGTGGTATTTAATTTTGGTGTGTCTGGTGTACTTTGTGTTGATGTTGCTTTTTCTGTGATTTTCACATAGTTCTACCGGACCTTCACCATGATTTATCGAAATGTCCAAACCCTTAAAAAACAATTTCCCAGCATCTAAAATTAATATAATTTAAGTTTTTAGTCACTTATTATTCTTTCCCCCACTGGGCTACAGGGGGGTGGGTTATAGCTGTGGTTTGCTCAGACAGAGCAGAGCTGGGGTCAGCAAAAGGTTAGCAGTCCCAGAATGCAGAGCAGCACAGTCAGAAGGCACTTCCTGTTTGCAGGCTGCCTGATGTTCCATAAGCCACCATCTTGGATGTTTAAAGGCTCATAACATGCAGTAGATGCGGGTCGGATGATTTTTAATGTGAGCAATCTGTATGTGCAGGGTGTGGGAAACATATAAGATACACTCTTATTCAGAGTGAAGGACCGTTTCATGCTGGTTTATTTATTGATTGTCTAAGCTGCAATAAAAAAACACAACCAAAAGAACACACACACAACACCAAAAGTACAAAATGCACACAAGAGTCAACAAGCACAAAAGTGATTAATGATTTGTATTAATGATTTGCAAAACTAAACAAACAGGACCTATCAGTATAAGGCACACAGGGAACAGTGTAAGATGTGTGTGTGTAAAGTATGTGGGGTCATGACTTTGACCACACAATGGTAGACCATTGGTGCCATGTACGCTGATGAGTCCAACACAGATTTCTGAAACACATGCACAAGAACAAGCATTTACTCTACATTTCACTTGGATGCACCAAGTTGTGTGGCGCACAAAACCTGTACGAGCGTATGTTGCGTTTCTGGGGCAAATTGCATGTGGTGTTTCACATGAGCAGCTAATTACATAAATCAGGCCCTAGGTCTTGGTTGACTTTTGTCAGTGCATGTTGGATCTATATGCCAATTATAAGAGCGCCAGTAAATGCCAGTCTGTGCCACACTCTTTTAGGCACTGCACAATGTATTTATTATTTTTTGGCACACTGAATATTATTCATTAACAAAAAACAGTTCTGCCCATTGGGGCCCATTATGGAATCTTAACCGTCAGCGCCACTATAAACTGGCATAGTTTAAAAAATAGCGCAGGTCCCCGCAATCTACATGGTGCAGAGGCTAAAATATTGGCGACGAGTGCTATTGACTGGTGCTGATGCTTAATAAATCAGGCTCCCTAACTGCCACAAACAAGAAGCCTCCTTGCCACAGAGTTGTCCAGGAAGGGTGTAAGTCTCCTTAAAAATATAGGTTTAACTATTGCTAAAAAAATGCTAGTGGCCTCCGTAACTGCAAAAGTTGCTGCTCTTCACACTTGAAACTTGTGTACACATGTCAGCGTCTGACACATCTCAATAAAATGGGTAAGAATAAATAAAATCCTAGTTAGGTTTTATTCAGCCACTATTGGCAAAACAGAAAACAACGCCTAGGCTGTGGCCCTGTATAAGCCTGTGTATTAATACATTCTAAACAAGAGGTTCCCAACCAGTGTTACAGGCTGCAGATTTATCTATGTCCCATCCTAATAGAAAAATAAAAGGTTCATAGCAGAAGGAGACCACGTGGTTCATCAAGTTTGCCCTTATTATTATATATTCTCTTCATTTTAGGATAGACATTTGTATATATTTACTTTACTGTTTATTTTCCCACCCCCTCTGCTGGAAGGTTAATTTAAGGAGCTACTAGAATATTTCAGAATATTTTTTTTCTGACATTGCCTTAAACCTCCAATAGATTTGACAAAAAAAAGGCTAAATATTTATTAATTTGGGGGCTTATGTATGGTGGGAGGACGTGGGTTAGTTTACAATGGACCAGGACCCTACCTAACATGAAGTTTCCTTTTAGGAATAGGGATGTTAATTTGGTACAACATGACTGATTTGCTGCTATCTATACTTTACTGTTAAACATTGAAATTGTCAGCAGGGCATTACCCGTCTCTATCTGGATACTACTCCTTGCGCTGGTGGCATAGTTGCAGCTACGCAATCCACGTAATCTAATGAAGGTAGGAACGTCAGCAGGGCGTTACTCGCCTCGGTTTGATGTGGATGACGTGACTGCCTGCTTGCAGTGGAGTCTGTGCGAGGATTATGAGCGGACGGCTCTGAATGTGCGCATTACATTGGCTGGGCCGAACACGCCCCCTGACTGTTTCCTCCTCCGGTTCAAGGTATTTAAGTTTCTTTATTCCGCCATGTTGCCAGCCTCGTAAAAGTTGCCATTGGCAAAGAAATGCGTTGGCGGCAGCAGGCGGTACGCACAATGATATTGCTTTTATTGGATCTGGCCAGGTCTGAAGGATTGGGGAGTTGGTGAGAGCCACTCTCTGCATTTTATGAGCGTTGAAGTGTTTTGTTTACATGTGGGTGCATTTGTCTACAGTAATAAACAGCTTTTCTATATTCAGAATCACACTAGATGTATGTTTTGTGTTTCAACTTTCCATGTGCTTTTGACATCTACTGATGTGGAGAAACTTATCCATACCATTGTGGTCTGCTTAAGAGTATTGGATTAATTTTAAATTACATGCTTGGATTAATTGAAGCTTTATCAGCTGAATCAATCCGGTAAGAAGATTCACACTGTGGTGGAGGATTGTGATCAGCACCTTGTCCTGGTGTACGGGCGATTTATTAGAAGCACTGTATATTGATGGTGCATGCACTTTGGGACAGCTAAGAACTGTTGAAAAATAAGAGAGCTCTGTGTTGTTGTTTGTTTGTTTATTGAAATTGTTACTAAAAAACAAACGTAAATGGTCAGAAGATATTTTATCTGAAAGCATTCTGGTGATATTCTGGTGCAGAGACTCTTTTTTAGATTTTTTTTTATCCTGTTGGGGGCTGCAATTTCTAAATTGAGAACTATATATCATCATCTCATTGGAAAATTCCTGCAACACACCTGTAGAGCTGCCCCTTCATAGGTGCAAATGATTTTCTCTGAGCTCACTGCACAGATTTTCATAGTAATTCAACAGCCAAAAGTAGAGTACTACTCCTTTGTCCCCAGCAGATGATCAGTGCTAGTCTGGTGATCAGCAACATATCTGAACACTGGATTCTAGCCCATGCATCCCACAGCACCCCAGGCCTGAATTCCAATCACCAGCACTCCCCGTGGTGGCTGCACCGATCAGTCACAGGGGGTGCCATGCCCTCTCCATTCAGTACAAAGGGGTGCATTTCAGGTCATAGCAGTGCTCCTATGACTGACAGCAGGTTGTGATCCCAAAATGTCATCACTTCCTACCTCATTTTCAGGCCCTGGACAGCGCAGAAAGCATGAGCTGCAGCGCGGTCTCAGATCCATCAGATAAAAAGTCAGAAAGGACTGTAGACAATTCAGGGGAAAATGGGAGACAATCTTGCATGTCTGAAAGCAGTTGAGAAAGCCATTTCAGATCTCTCACAGTATATCCTATTTAAAGCGGACCTCCAGTCAAAAATTCAAAATTTAGTAAATTGCACCACTAAATCCCCTCTTTCGCAGTCAGCAATGTAAGCTATTTGAGAGGGCTTATCTCCATGCAGATGTTGTAGAATAATTTACTACATGGAGGCAACCATCTTGTCCTAATGCTGACAGTCCTGCTTCTAAAAAAAAAACAGTCCTAAAGTCAAAATAACCCCAATTCTCATAGAAATAATGTTTTATTTCTAGCCAGAAGGAAAACACTATCAGACTCATCACTGCCCAGAAAGCTCTTAAAGCGGATCAAAACCCATGAATTTGACTTTCCTGGGTTTTGTTCCATGCCTCTAGGGCATCCCAAATTTGGATGCCCCACTTTGTGAAACTCCCCTGTTCACCTGTAAAAACTCATCTGTCCAGGCTCCAATGGAGCATGCAGGGGCTCCATTTGGCAGGTGGTTATCACTGAGTTGAATGAACATCTGAATGGCTGGGATGTGAGCGTGTACATTACACTGGGGAATGCAGAGGATGCATCAGGGCGCGCTCCCCATTGTAAACAATAAGTGTGGCTTGCCAAATAAGGTACTCACAGCAGGCTGCTTTCACTGGACTTTCGCTTCCAAATCAGGATGCCTAGGTAAATAGCCAGCAGCAGGCCCTGGAATCTTTTAGATTCCAGGCCTTCTGCTGCTGTGTTTTGTTCCACTTTAACTATAAACTATAAATATCAACAATATACATAATTCATTGACTACATTCATTCATCCCCTTCAGCAGCTGGTGATTCATTGTGTGATTGTGAGTGTAACATGAAAACTATGCTGATCCCTTTTCAAAGGTAAATCTCTCAGTTTGGTGAGGGTAGCTTATAGCAAAATCCCACGATCCAGACAGCCTGCATTGTGTGGAGAAACAACATCACACAGGGACACTGCAGCCATGCTGTATTAATGCTACATCAATTCCTCCAGCTTGACAATAATTTGATTTCCTTATAACATTCTGTGTGGAAACAGATTAAATCTAAACTAGCAAAGATTATCCCTGACACCCCATTCATGATTATGTGTAAACAGTGATCTTAGGTAATTCAAGATGGCCACTACCAATTAATTCTAGGAGCACAGCTATTACACAACATATTGTATGGGGTTGAGCCCTCCCAAAAAGCATACACCACCGAATGTCAAAGGGGGCCTTTAGGCAAGCAAATTACTAAACTTTATTTTCTTGACTGGAGGTCCTCTTTAAGCATGACTTCTGCAGCTCCAAAGGTTCAACAGACTGCCCCTCCATTCTCCTGCCTACCATACTTATATTGTGTTATGATATAAATTATTTATTCCCCATACTGATTTGTCTAAATGTAATATTGTGGTATGTATTTAAGTATTTATGCCTAACATATATATCTTGTCCTGTCTAAGACCTATGTAATCTTGTTTATTTTTCCCAATTTTTTAAAATAATCACACAATACCATAATTGTTAATACAACTTATATTTAATTAGTTGTAAAAATGTGTTTAACTTATTTAAATATATCACTGTTTACTATACATAATGTTAAATACATGTAAAAGTAAAAACATTAAACCATTGTTAAAGACAGGAACATTTAAAATGAACCAATTAAGGTTCATTCATCTCTCTGCAAGGTATTCCTCAAAAGGCTACAATATTCCGAAATACAGTACTCACTTGTGCCTAAGCTTGTGCGCAAATTTACTCTAAAAACTTGCACATAAAAAGGTGCCTGCAGAAGAGACGTGTAAGTAATGTTCATGCACCGCAAACAGTGCGAGAATACATTCTCGCACACGCTGAAACAACCTTGATGTGTCTGAATTTCTGGAATCGTTACACTCATATAAGTTTTGGGAAAGTGTTGCATTTGCTGAAATTTTCTTTACAGGAGATATTTAGGCCCTTATTTAACAAGGGATAGCGACAGGTAGCGACTGGTGAGCGGCCGGTAATGACGGGCCCCGCCACGAGAACGCCGGCTCCCCACCACAATCACACATTTATCAAGCCAATCCTGCTTAGCGACTGAGATAGCGCCAGATAGCCACTCATTCATCATTATTTCAGCCTCAGCCCACAGCACCAGCGTCCAACCTTGAACAGCGACAGGTATGACCTCTCGCTACCTGGCGCTCTCCAATGCATTTCAATGGAACAATCTTTAAATATTCATAATTAATTGTTATGATTTATTTATTTATTTATTTTTTTAAATGTGAAACATTCTGTGACCACTTCTGCCATTTTAGATAATTTTTTTAAGGTAAAAAAAATTACAAAAAAAATTGTACAGAATTGATATTACAGGTCTGATATTAATGTATTCATATTACAAAATTATTTAAAAAACTTGTTTTTTTTTGGTTTCCAAAAATATAGTTGTTTGGGGGTTAAAAAACTACTTTTAACCCATCGCCGCCAGCGCTCTGGGGTTTAAACATGCATTTTACAGCGCGAGAATTTTTTGAGCGTGATTTTTTAATGAATATGGTGGGAGCCGGTCGCTAGGGCCAGTCGCTATCATGCGCTCCCATACAGTGCAGAACCGGTCAAAAAGCGACTAATATTCACCCAATATTCAACATTACGGCAAACCGACTGAGTCGCTATCAACTACCGAACAAGCACAACGACTACTAGCGGGCTCTCTGAAAATGCCGCTACAGTCGCTCAACTGTCGCTACCTGCCGCTATTAATGAATCGGCCTCCCCGTCTTTTTTGACTGGCACTCCATTTTAAATTCCAGGCAATTAACTTTCTGTTACTGGAGATCTAGGGTGTGAGAATATACATTTGTATATTCATTTGAGCTAGGGCTATGTTTGCTTTAAAGACAATCATGTTTTATGCAAGCAAGGATTTTTTTAATTTACATTTTTTTCAGGCACAGTAGAATTAGTTTATGGAAATTACTAAGAAATTGCTGTGTTATTTAGTAAAGACAATACACAAAGCCAATAAACAGTAGTTGGGTAATGGCTCATTAAAGTCAATGGGAAATTATGCTATAGAATAAAAACTCAAAACGAAAAACACTGTAAAATGCAGAAACTCTCTGCAATATTATAGTTGCATTTTAATCATTTTTGCATTTTTGGTCTACATTAAATTGAAATATTCACAAACATACTTGCTTCTTTTCTATCATGCTATTAGCTTTACTGCGTGTTTCATTTGTTAAAGAGATAAGAACAAAATGCTTTATTGCCTCCTTAAACTGCTAACTGGGATTATATGCTTCTGCATATATTCTCATATAAAGACATCCATTAACAGAAGCTAAAAGTGAAATATGTTTGCTTTTTTCATTTAGCTTTTAAACACATCTATATTGTATTAATATAGGGTTTGATATTCCCATATTGTAATATGAAATAGTCAAATGCCAATTTTTGTTAACAAATATGCTGGCATTTCTTGAGTTTTATAAAGTTCGGCCTCAACACTGGTATCCCAGTTTGGTGGATCCCCCGTCTACCACAACAGGGCAGCTTGCTACATGGTCATTGTTTGGGACCTTTTATTCTCATCTTTCATCAATTCATCTTTTCTGTAAAAGCACAATTGGAGGTGGGTGTGCAGCAATGGGGATATGGCAGCCATCTTTTGAACACTATTGTTTTATTTTTGTTACTGGAGAGGCTGCTCTAGAGAGATAGATATGTCCTTCCTTAGTTTAGTTTAGTTCAATCATTTTGAGATATGCTAATGATTAATGGATATGAGATCCTTAGATGTTACCATAGCCTATTTTGTTAAGCCATATGGTGATTATTTTGTAAATTATGCTTATAAGGTATTTAGCTAACATATTTACCTAGAGGGGAGGATTCACCTGGAACAATACCTGAAAAAATGTACAGGTGTGCCAGTTTCAAAAACAGATCAAAGTTGTATATTGGTACAGAAACAACAAAATATATATTAAAGCAAATGGTATTGTTGTCATACCAAGCATTAAAATAAACAATATTGACCATTATAGGTCCATGAATACAATAACAGTGCAGCTTTTGGTCCCAGCATGCTCTGTACCTGAGCAAACACAGTAACATGCTCTAAATCTCTCAATCTCCAGCAAAATGAACCCCACCAGGACAACATCGGCTGTTTACCAAAGCCCACGAGATTTCTACACATCTTTATAACACTCCAAAGATAAGAGGGACACTCCTAGATAATTCAGGTACACAGGCTGGCCCACAGACACCCAAGCAGGCTAGCACATCCAGAACTGCCCACAATTAGCTTTCTCACAATTAGCCCAACTAAGCTTTTTCCCAATGAAGCCGCCCTCCAAGGTGAAATGCGTCAAGACCATCTTCACCTAAGGGGACTAGCACATACCCCAAACAACCCAAAGAAGAATCATTATGTCTTCGTCCTTCCTCTACTTTACCAAAAGCTGAACTGTTATTGCGGTCAATACTGTTTTTAATTGTTTGGTATGACAAAAATACAATTCGATTTTGTTGTTTATGTACTGATATATGTCTAATATATAACTTTATTTAGTTTTTGTAACTTGCAAACATGTATTGCCATTTTTTCAGGTGTTGGCTCAGGCCAATCCTTCCCTCTAAGAAAATATCTTGATATAAGTGGAACCATCACCTCATCACCACAATAAGCATATTCAGTCTAAAGTGTCTTCACTTTCTACATTTAGCTAACATATCCTGTTATGTTGAACAGATGTAATGTGAAAATTGTGTTTTTACCAGCATTCAAGCTAAGCTAAGAGAGGACCCATCTAAAAGAACTTTTGGGACAGGTGCAATTAGCTTATTTTATTTTTCTTTACTGCTCATATATTCATATCCCAGAACAACAGGCTCCCAGACCCATCTACTCACAGCCTCCCAAACCCTTAAAAAACGATTCCTCCGCATCTAAAATTAATATATTTTAAGATTTTAGTCACTTACTTTTAATTCCTTCCTGTGCTGGGCTGCAACTCTGTTCGGGACTCTAGGATATGGGTGCAGCCATCTTGCCTCAGAAGCATCACACACACACTGAGGAGAGCGGAGTAAAGTGCAGAGGTGTGCGCTATAGCTGTGCTTTGCTTAGGCAGAGCAGAGATGGGATCAGGAAAAGGACAGCAATCCCAGAATGCAGAGGAAACTTCCTGTTTGCAGGCTGGACATCTTGGAAGTTTAAAAGCTCAGAAAATGCACAAGGTGCAGGTAGGATGATTTTAAATGTGGGCAATCTGTATGTACAGGGTGGCAGAAACATAAAAGATAGGCTCTTAGGGTGAAAGTCCGGTTTAAAAAAAAAGGTTCAAGGAATCCCCTCAAGTTGAAGAATTTCTAAAATTAACCCATTGGGTATTCAAACGCCTATTAAAAGACCCTTTCAGAATGTGTTATCTTTACAAATTATAGATTTGTAAAAAAGGATATTTACTTATTTGGGAAAGAAAATCTGCACCTTATCTGTATTCAGTTGGAGAGTATTTTCAAACTCAGTGCAAATGTATACAATGTAACATTGGAGAAGTTTTCAAAATTGGTCTACCGCCGTGTGTTTAGGCCAGAAACTGTTTTTTTGTTCCCTGAAGGATAAAATAAATCAATCGCTTTGGATCTTTTTTTCTGCAATAGATGAAATGTGAAGCTTCACAATCTTTTCTTGGGGACATTTCACTAGTCTCCTGATTGGCCTTCATAGACACTGGGGTTACATTGTCACACCTAAGATATAAACATGCTTTTTCTTGTCTGCTGTTGTAAATGGGAATTAAAATAATTAGTTGTAGCTTTTTTTTGGACTGTGGTAGCAGGCTAACAATAATGTTGAAAAGTCCTCTGAAATAAACAGTATATCACTTATGTTGTTTTACTGCACAAAAAGAAAAACACTTAAATTGAAGCCTGACCTGGGAAGGCAACAAAACTGTCTAACAGGTTCAATGCCAGGGTAAAAAATGCTTTAGTGGAAATGGTGTTAAATTACATTTTCTTGAAGTGTTTAAAAGTGTATGGCTTCATCACAAATCAGACTCTTGATCACTATCTCATCTTACTTTCAATAACAAGAAACTTTGTGTTGCTTGAGCCACTTGTAGCGAACAGGGACTAAAAGCCTTTTGGTATTTTGCTTTATTTGCAGCATCTTCAGACAAGCTCAAGTTTATATTTAAGCAAAAGCTTTATTTTTTGTTGTTGTGTGATCATTATAATATATTCTTAATTAAAACATAGCCTATACAATTCATTTATTTCAGTTTCAAATTATTGTATTTCCATGAAATCCCTTAAGATATTTATTAGGTAAAACAGGTCAAATATAAACATGCAAAACAGGTCAAATGCAAACATAAATGTCCAATAATCAATATGGTAATTATGTTCTATAAAAGGGTACCATTCTCACTTTCATAAAATGCCAATAAAACAATGTGAATAAAGGGAATTCCTAAACAAAGTCATTTATCTTTTTGTAAAGGCAAATACATTGATTTTTTTAAATGACCTAAACCACACAACAGCTTTTGGGGCAATTGTGTACCCCCTCCAGATAACCTAATTTGGGATGCCTGTTAATTTAAAAACTGTAAAAAAAACTTACCTTTAGGCCCTTCTGTGTGTGCAGCAGCTATACAGACTGCTCAAAAAAAGTGCAGTAATAGAGACTAGTGATGGGCTTTGGATGCGAGTCGATGCTAGATTCAACCCAGATCTTGTTGATTTGTCCTGGTTCACCTCTTCCCGAGTACCAGTAACATCTGGCTAAAATTATATGGCATGCCACCTGCTGATCTAGGCATGTAGCATGCAGCCATCACTACTGTATGCACTGAAATAGGGATCCCTCTGACCCCTTATCAGTTCACAACCAGTTAAGAATGGAAGAACAAAAAAAAAAGGAATCACTGCAATTGCTGCTTCTTCTGTCATCTGTCACCCACTGGGCAGCACCCTCTCTGCAAGTCTGCCAGGTTGGAGGATCCCTCCTGGTCTGGCAGTCTGTGATCACTCAAATGCATCTGTAGTTACGTGAGACACAGGTCCCCTAACTCCAAAATAAGTTTGGCCTTCTCAACCCCCTCCCCAAAAATATAGGACACCCAAATAAAAGAAACCAAAGGGGTAACCTTGCAAATGTTCTTATTTATTATTCAAGGTACATCTTATACAAAAGATTTGTTCCCTCAATTCAATTATCATCCATAATGTGATATGAGATATATATACATGTATATGTTTGTTTAATGTGTAAAGGAAAGAGACTGGGCTGTGCTGAAACATGTTGGACAGTCATTAAGAACATAACACATGTCCAAATCTATGCATATTTAATTGTTTTAACTGAATATGTCACTTATTACTGTATAATAATAAGAACATTTGCACGGTCACCCTTCTGATTTCATTTATTTGATTGTCCTATATTTAGGAGCTGGGAGGAGGAAAAGCAACAACCTTATGTTTGAATTTCAAAGATGATTGAGATTATCCACATAGGGATTGGTTTACAGTACTAAGTGTGCCAACACAGGGCAAAGTCGGTCTGTGCAGTGGTAAAAAAGACTTCAGGCGTAGTGAGGTTTCAGTCATCACACAATGCACTTAAAATTGAACCAATAATGTAGCCCATTTGGAAAAAACTCCCCAAGACTCTCTTTGGTCCATTTGCATACATGATACCGAATCATTGTTAGCACATTTGCTCCTGACCCAAAGTTGAAAAGCCCCCTGATCGATTTTCTCTTGCTAGCGTCCTTTTTGGCGCTACCTTTCCCAGCATCCCAGCTGTGCTGCTGACTGGACTCAACTGACATATAACCTATAATGCACAGCAGCAGAAAATCCAGCAGCACTTCCTCTTTGTGGGTGGCCTGCCAATCCATGAGACACCCTTTTGTTCGTAACATTGACCACAACAGGAGATACAAAAAGGTTAATTATTTATGTGCATCAATCGGAATTGCCTTGGGGAGGGATGCCTATGACAACTGCTTCTAGTAAGACATATTAAATACCCCTTATCACAAATGACAAATCCTAAAACTTGCTTGCTTTACCCTATTTTTTTCACTGTAGAAAATGAGACATGATATGTTAAATATACAATGTTTAATAATTGCACATAGACAAAATCAGATAACATACTGTATATCAGGCTTTTTAAATATGCCAAAATCATAACAATGCCCTTGAAGCACAAAAAAGTCACCTGCATAGGGTGAATCTGGCTATTTATGTTTGATTTAGCAGCTCTGCATCTCGTTTGCCTTACTATGCCTCCAAAGCTTTCCAGAAAACGCTATTGTACTAATTTGCACACTCAGTCATAATCAAGCACAGTAATGCTCACTCATACCACTTGCTAGAAAAGTAGAAAATAGATTTGCTAGCTTTAAAGCAATTTAAGTTAACCCCCCCCCAGCAATCTATTAATATACTTAATATACTCAGTACACCAAAGCAAAGTTAGCTTAGTATTACATGTGTGACGGAAGCATGCATGATACTAAACTGCAAGAGATACATATCTTGTGATGACCCCCAACCTTCTGTATTCTTCATCTATTGTTATCTCAGCAACTAGGTGTACTTGGCTAAAGGTAACCACTTCCAATATAATATTCACCATAGTGACAAAATTATGTTATGAGTAGAAGAGGAGATGCTACATACATTTTGGTGGAACCACCTGTAGTCTTAACGCTTGAAAACCTCCTTGAGGGGAGCTGTTATGGAAACCTAGGCAATTAAATATTACCCCAGGTGGGTGACCAAAAGGGAAAGGTAAAGGCAGGATACAACCTCTGGGAATCTGCCACATCTTAATCAGTTCATTCCCCCACCCCCATGTACAAGGCCCAAGTCTTTCATCCCCCATTGTTTCTGCTACCAATGATTGTGTTTTCTTTGCAATGATTTTGAATGACAGTCTTTAGTGCTTGGAAGTCAACCTCCACTGCAACGCCCCTCTCCAGTATGCCACTGGCTGCTTTCTTAGACACCTGGTTGCCTCTGCGTCACCTAATACCACTCACCTTCTCCATGGGACTTGGCCATCTTAGGTCTCTACTAGGGATGAGCGAACCGGTTCGGACGAACCGGAATTCGCTCAGAATTTCAGGGAAAATTCGATTCGGCACGAACCCGAATTTTTTTTGGTTCGTGGCGATCGAATTTTCCCTGAAATAAAAAAAAAAATGCCGGCATGGTGGGAGCGGGCAGGCCGGCTATGCTATCAGCGGGCTGCGGAAGCCTGCCCGCTCCCACCATGCCGGCATTTGTTTAAAAAGCAAACACTTACCTGCATGGTCGGAGCGTGGAGGCCGGCGTCGCTCTCAGGCTTCCCGCTGACAGCGTAGCCGCCCTGCCCGCTCCCACCATGCCGGCATTTTTTTTTTCAGATGAGCGATTCGTGAAAGTTCGATTCGGCTGAACCCGAATTTCTTGGGGAAATTCGGCGAATCGCCCGAATCGAACTTTCAAGAAGTTCGCTCATCTCTAGTCTCTACCACTACATTACCATAGAAGATCACTAGTAACAACCTTATACAGCTCTGCTATACACAGCTGGACTAAGCTTCCCATTGCACTTACTGGTAGGTTACTAGTCTCCACAGCAGATGCTGCTACAGGATACGTCCCCCCACTCAATGACCCTGCAACTCCCGAAATCTGGATGCCCTCCCTCGAGTCTTTCACAATGGCCCACACCCATTAGTTAGAAAACGGGTGTGGGACCACTTTAGGTCCGATTCTCACCACCGCAGACTTGTCAGCCAGCTTCTCTGAGCTGCCATCAACTATAATGTTGCAACTATTTACAGCACCATCTTTATCCTTTTATAATAGTTTATATACAGTAACTCAATTTCTTTTTTGTCCGCCCGTGGTTTATAATAAATTGCTACTGATGCAGATTTATCACATTTCTGTGTGTATCAATAATGTGTTAAATGATGTAAGCAGGCATTTAAATGCAAATGTAGTACATTTAAAATGTGCAAAGCTTAATTATAGAATGACTTAAAATAAAAAGAAGGCATTGGCAAGAAGGCAAGATCAGCATGTAGAGCATACCGTACACATATAAATATTGTGCCAACCGCAACAGAATTATTTTTGGAAGTTAAGTTCATCAAACTGTTAAGGTCGGTTATAGAAAATCTTTAAGCTTTTAAAATGTCACTTTCGATCTTCAGAGGGGGGATTTCTTCAATTCTACTTCAATTTTTTTTTTCTTTTTGCTATACCTTATATATAATATCAAGTGTTCGTTCACTCTGTATATGTACTTTTAATTCTTTTAACCACCAAAACTCATTCATTGAACCTGAACTTTGCTTAGGTAAATAAATGGCCTTCATGCAAAAATCTATCCACCCACATTTCTGAACCATCTGTGTTCTCTCTTTTATTCTCAGGGGCTAATCTTGAACATTAGTGGTTTTAGCACTACTGTATTTGTATTGCAAAATATATGACTGAGAGGAACATATTAATATACAGTCATATGAAGACATGTATCCCAATGGAAATGTCTGATTCAATGTATTTCAGTATGTAGTTGCCTAATCCTAATTTTATTTATATTGATAAATATATATATTGATAAATATGATGATGTAATTGAACAAAAATAATTGTGTAAATAAAATGTTTAAGCAGATGCTTAAAAATGTAATTTCGCAATCATATTTCTCATATTACCTTTGCTTTACATTACTGATACCTTCTTAGGGTGCCTCAAGGGATATTGGTGATCAGTCAGTAGCATGTCTCCTAACCTATCCTCTGCTCTCCTGTAGCTTGTCAATACTTGCATTCTCAGCCATAATTATTTTAGCACCCTATTTTTACATCTAGTCTTCCTGTGATAGGAACAGGAGAAACAAAGACCTGATTATAGGTGAAATGTGCAACACAAATTGATGGTTGGTATCTACTGTCACAGATTCTTAAAAGAACGGCTCCATATGTGAACTACTAATATTATTCTTATATATTATAAGTATTAAGGACAACTATCATTAAACATCTTTGAGTCAGCAAAAGGTGGTGGGTTTCAGCTGAAGGTGACAGGGGCAGCACATGTTGGCTCACATAACTTTCAAGTAAAGTGCTTTGTCTTAGGACACACAAAAGGGCCCTGTGGAAGTTACACAAGTTACCTAAACTAGGTTAAATGCTTGACTGAAGAGTTGAGTTTTTAGGGGACATTCAAAAGCTTGGAGGGTTGAGGAGTGATGTGAAAGACATGTGAAATGTCTTTGAGGTGGGAATTAGAAGAGGTGACAAGGTTTTTGGACAGAAGAATGCCAAAGTGGGGCATAGACTGCATCTGGTTTGTTACTGTTGGGTAATTACGAAATATAGGGAGGTGCCTCCCTTCTTCCCCACGGGGCTTTGGGGAAAAAGATAATTGGATAATAAATCCAAGATAATAAATGAGCCTGGGGTTAATGGCAAGTCATTTGCTTGCTGCAGGTGACTTGCCAGCCCCCAAGTCTTGTGAACTGGTATAGAGGTTTAATGCATCCCTTACCAGTCCACAAAGGGTTACCAGTAAAAAAAGACACATACAGCAGAAAAAATTACATTTCATTTTTTTTCTCACCTCTGATTCTCCACTGTCCCCCAGCAATCATGTCCCACGAAGCTGACAGTTGCCGGGTGATCAGTGGAGGGGGGCTGAGGGGGAAAGGGGTCACAGCCCCTCACCCCTCTGACCCTCCAACCTCCCCTCTGCTAACCACCCAGCGCTACTGAGCATCCGGGCTCGGGTGTGGGATGACGTTGTGGATGATGTCATATATGACGTCACCCGCCCCACCCACTAAAAGCAGGGCTAGCAGCCTGGCGACTTAGGAAGTCCTGGGAAGGGCCTATTTCGCCCTCTCCTCACCATGGGAGAGCCTAGAGAGGCAATGGAAGGCCCCCCAGTGAAGAGGAGACCTGGTGGAGGGATCGTGGCTGCAGGTGAGTAAAGGTAATTTATCCCCTCTACAGTTAGCAGTGGCAGCGATTTTGGGTGCTCGCCTGAAGCCAGAAAAGCCCAGAAGGGATTGGATGCCCCCCAAGTGAAGAGAAGACCTGGCCGGATCAATCGAGGGGTCAGGTGAGTTTTTAACTTTTATACTTTTTTTCAGTGGGAGTTTAAAGTCAGCTACGTGAGTCTCACATAGCAGGCACTTAATGGAGGTGAGGTGACTACGTGAGACTCATGTACTGGCACTAGAAAGGGTTAAAAGTAAAACCAGTAGGCAGACCATGTGACTGTAGAAAAGTATGTTTAACCTGCTAACAGAAAGGAGCTGTTTGTTTTTGCTCCATACTGAGATGTGTTGTCGATGTATCCCGCTCACATTTATGTTACTGGTTGTTGCTGAATAAGCAACCATTGTTCCTGCACACTGGAAGAGTGTTGTATACAATCTGCTGTGAACAGGTTATGGGCTTAGAGCTGGAATAGCCCAGAAGCAGATTTATCGAGAGCAACAGTGAATCAGATAAGTGTGCGGATATGTTACTATACTAACAGCAATTCTGTCAAATTCTATCGAAATGAATATCTAGAACTTCCAGTCATGGAAATTCAAGGTAAAAATGCTATTGATAAGAGAAGGTACATGAAATATGTTCAGAAACCTATGCATAATCAATTGCCAGTTGATTGGCTAGAAAAGGATCAGAAAACACTGTCTCCCTCGGTATAAATGATAATCAGATATGTGCATATTTGCAAGTGTGCAGCTGCAAAAGAGATGTGGGATGAGTTACAGAAAGTGCCTCAAAGATCAAACCTCAGCAATGAGCTTTATCTCATGAGCAAGCTGTATCAGTCGGAGCCAGCATAGGACTATATAGGAGTCACTTTAGAAATTGTGGAACACCTCAGAGGCACTGGGAAAGAAATTAAAGATGTTCATGTTTCTGCACTTCTACTCAGTGGTCTTCCAGAAAGTTATGACACACTTGACACTGCACTAGATTCGCTAGATGTCTGACCAGATGATGAGCTCGCACTAGAGTATGTTAAAGCCAAACTTGTTGATGAGTACATAAAAAGCAGAGACTACAAGCAATAGTTATATATCCAGAGCAGAGGCAGCATTACAGACACAGGATTTCTCTAAAAATAAGAGCTATAATAAATAAAGCTATTGTGTGTAAAAAAACTGGCCTTTAGGTAGATTGATCCGGATGCTAAAATGATTCATCTTCAGAAGCAGAAAGGTCAGCAAAGGGTTAAGGCTTCTGTGAAGGGAGATGATGCTTCTGAATGTATTGAAACTGATGAATGTATCCAAACTGCAGGCACACAGTCACAGCTGCAAGGAATGTATGGTGCTACAAGCCAACAAAAACTTGTTCTCTAACCTTGAAGAAAGCAAATCAGAAAGAGTTATCTTTCACTATATGACTTCAGAAGGTGTGGGGAATAGTTTATCCACTGTCCCATTTCCCCATCGCAAACCAGAAAGATTACAGTAAAGGATGTGTTTACTAAACAGGGAATGTATTTACTTTGTGACAGATTTCTCTGTCTGTTCCCCTAATGATAGTGCCACGCACTACCAGCACCTGCTTTGCCTGCCCTGCTCTCCCATTTGCCTTTCCCTCCTTACTGGAGCAGACAGCAGTGTCGTGGGCAGTTGTGGCCTAGAGGTAAGGGAGCGGACTTGTGACCAGAGGGTGGCAGGTTTGAGTCCCAGTCCTGTGACATGACTGAAGTACTCTTGAGCACCTAACCCCCAACTGCTCCCGCCATAATTAGGGCAGCTCACAGGAGCGGGCATGTGTACACTCACTGCACGGATGGGTTAAATGCAAATACAAATTCCTATGTGTGCGCAAGCATACAATGGCCATCTATGCATTCATTATTAATTATTAGTCTTGCTGCACCTGTGCCTCATATGCCAACCAGGCAAACTTGTGGGGGGGTGCCTGCTCGGGGCTAGCCTTCCTGTAACTTTTCTCCCTACCCCTGCTTCTAACTGTTATCCAGCTAGCTGCCTCATTATCCCATTTTCCTGCTCCTCATACTACCACCCTCCTCCCCTAACCCAGAAAGTGCTTGCTTAATGAGCACCAGACTCCTTTCCTGCATATCAATAGCTCTCGGTGTTGCCAGTTGCACCTTTAGATCGACAATGTCGGCTTCCAAATGTGCAATGTGCATACATCCTGAACAGCAGTATGCACCCTCGACCGATTGTTCAAGCAGTTCATACACAAGATGTACACTGGACAGCATTTTTAGGCATGGAGCACATTATACCAAATTGTTGAGGCACCAAACCCCTTTATTAGCTGAATAATGTACAAACACTCAAATAAACACTCTGTGAATTCAAAAGTTGACCTTACAGCTGCATCATTTGTGCTTGTAACACTTGCTTTTAACTCCTGCTTTAACTCACACTTACCAAGCAGCCATTATACAACCAGAACATTTTTCTAATGTTCGGCAGAACTGGATCTGTTCATCCCTAATGAAGACCTGATTGATTAAAGTTGGAAATCACAGTGGGGGGGGGGGGGGAGTGCATGAATAGGAGAATCGAGAATGATTCCTATTACAACTGGGGGGTTTTAGTTATTGCAAAATTATCATCAGAGATTGTCATGTTAAAGTGGGGGGTGAACTGAATAGTGGAAAAATGTCCTGTCTACATTCAGTTTAAGAGAGAGGCCAGGGGTTGTGGAGGCCAGGTCCTCTGACACAGCACTCCTTCACTTATTTTCTTATTTTAGCTTATTTTTTGGTCAAATAGTCACTCACAGTCCAGAGGAGTGTAATGGAGCATTGAATTATTGAAAAACAAATGATGCAAGCTAGACGGGGTCCTCAGAAAACCCCCTTATATCACACCTCTTCTTCATACTTCACAGTGGGACCCGGCATATGCAGGAAACATAAGCTCCCCTTTTCTGCATCTCTAAAGACATGGTGGTTGGAAACAAAAATCCACACACATATTTCCATGAATCCAATGTCTAATATTTGTGTTTATTGGTCCAAATAATACTCACTAATTTTCTTCTTTTTCTTGTTCCTTAGTACTGCTTCTTTGCAGCAAAGATAACGGGTGGCAGTCAATGCTAAAGATGTTCAGGCTTTAGTCAAAAGAGAAACCCAGGCTGTTTTGGGACACTGGGCTAAGGATAAAAGGTGATAACATAAACTACCTTTTTGGATATAGGATCACTTTAAAGTGGACCAACACCCAGGATTTTGACTATCCTGGGTATTGGTCCACTTCCCCGGGGCACCCCGATCGGGGGTGCCCCGCTGTGTGAAACCCCCCAGAAAGCCCCCAAAACTCACCTCTCCCCGCTCCCACGTGGCCGCGGCGTCCAATCGGCGCCGACGGACAAGCTGATTGACAGCAACGTACAAGCAGCTTGCCCGTCGGCGCCTCCCGCGCGTCACTCTTGACGTGTGCGCGCCCGCGCCGGCCATTCAGAGACGGCCGGCGCGGGCACGCGCACGCCTAGAGGGGCGCGAGGGAGGCGGTAGGTGGATTTGGGGTGTTCAGAGGGGGTTCACCCCGCGGGACATCCCGATCTCGGATGTCCCGCGGTGTGTGAGGTGATCGGCCCGGGAATCTTATAGATTCCCGGGCCGATCACCTCAGGGTGTTGGTCCACTTTAATGTAAAAAATAACCAGAGAAATGTAGGTGTTCTAAACCTTTAGCACACACACTTATATACCAGATTTTCGCCCCATAAGACGCAGCCAGGTTTTGAAGGAAAATAAGAAAAAAAAAATATTCTGAACCAAATGGTGCGCTAAAATCCCCCCTCCTAGTCATCCTATTACAGACAGTGTGCAGAATTCCCCCAATTACCCAATTACAGACCTCACAGGCAGTGAGCAGCATCACAAATACAGGCAGTGTGTTTGGCATCCCAAATACAGGAAGTATGTGTGGCATCCCAAATACAGACAGTGTGAGTGGCATCCCAAATGCAGGCAGTGTGAGGGGCATCCCAAATACAGGCACTGTGAGGGGCATCCCAAATACAGGCACTGTGAGGGGCATCCCAAATACAGGCACTGTGAGGGGCATCCCAAATACAGGCACTGTGAGGGGCATCCCAAAAACAGGCAGTGTGTGTGGCATCCCAAATAGAGACCGTGTGAGTGGCATCCCAAATGCAGGCAGTGTGAGGGGCATCCCAAATACAGACAGTGTGAGTGGCATCCCAAATGCAGGCACTGTGAGAGGCATCCAAATACAGGCAGTGTGAGGGGCATCCCAAAAACAGACAGTGTGTGTGGCATCCCAAATACAGACCGTGTGAGTGGCATCCCAAATGCAAGCAGTGTGAGGGGCATCCCAAATACAGACAGTATGAGTGGCATCCCAAATGCAGGCAGTGTGAGTGGCATCCCAAATACAGACAGTGTAAGTGGTATCCCAAATGCAGGCAGTGTCAGGGGCATCCCAAATACAGGCACTGTGAGGGGCATCCCAAATACATGCAATGTAAATGGAATCCCAAATACAGGCAGTTTGAGGAAACTCAAATACAGGCAGTGTGAGGAAACTCAAATACAGGCAGTGTGCAGCATGCCCACAAAAACAAAACAAAAAAACACACACACACACACACAAAACCACAAACATACATTACCGGCATCTGCTACCATCACCTCCACTGCCCGCCACCTCCAAACACATTTGTGACTTGTGCTAGCGTCATTGGATGCAAGTCATGCCCACCTGGTTGCTGGAACTGGTACCGGGAAACTTGTGTTTGGAGACGGCGGGCTGTGAAGGTGATGGGGGCGGTGGGAGGTGGCAGTAATGTATGTTTGTGTCTGTCTGTCTGTCTGTTTATATGTTTATGTCAACGGGATAGGCATGCTGATGTGGCGTGGGAGCTCCAGAATGTTTTTTGTTTTTTTTTTAATTTTACACACTGGCATTTTCCCCTCACTTTTGGGGGTGTGTCTTTTAGGTCTATATATATATATATATATATATATATATATATATATATAATAGTATTATTTGGTGAGTATGTCTGGACACTCTTTCGGATATGTAATTACATTTTGATTTCATTAAAATGTGTTTAATATCTGTGGAGAGGAAAGCATTTATCTAATCAAGCCTGTTTTATTTTGAACATGTCTTCAGTGACCTGAGACTCTTAAACCACACATACTTACCATTTATTGATCATTTTAATGTAGGCTATTATTTCACACATTCATATGATTAAATTGTATTCTGTTTTTGTTACAACCAACCCGGGGGAAAGGAGTGCTCTTTACATTTTTCACGCTGCCCACAGACAAAAAATCTTTTTAGAAGAATAACTTTAGTTTTTGCAGTTCATTTGCTGGACTGTCTGTGAGGCATCAGAGATCGAGCAGATACCTTTGGGAGAATTCATTCAAGGTACGAGGTACCTGCAGGTTAGAAATGTTTTCTTATAGGGCATAATTGCTCCAAGCTAAGAGTAGAGCATTTCAAACTTGACAAGTGAAATGAATTTCAAATATTTGGCTACTGCTGCATTGGTAGACTGAACCCTCGTAAAACTTTATATTTAGACATTGTAACAGCCCTTTCAGTAGAGTGTCTTTGAATGACCTAAGCCCACACAGCTCTCAGTTGTATTTGGTTTCATTAAACCAAATAAAAGCACAACACTAGGTAATAGAGAGAGTGGCCATGGTGTGAGATATTTCATACAAGCTTAACGGTACACAAAACATGGCAGGAAAACATATTTTGTTGTAGATAGAGGACTTAATGTGAGGTATAAACATAATAATTACTATGGGGTGCACTACCTATCTAATTGCTTGTGCTCACACCCTCATTGGATACAACAACTCTATTTGGAGTGGACGTGGAAGACTACACCTCCCTCCCTATGTGGAGCACCAGAAATATGCATATGCCATATCCTCAAAAATTATTACATTTTATTTGTACATAACTGATCATAAAAAACATAAAAACATATATACAACACAAGACATTTAAAAACAAGGCAAGTCCCCCCTCATATCATCTCCAATAAGTACAACCACCATAATACAAATGGTAAATTTGATGTAATAAAAATCTGTATGCTGTGTACCCACTGTTATAAATAGGTAAATATATTTTTAGTATATGGATCTGTATATATATATTTATATATATACACACCCTCAGGTATTTGTGCCGGCACAAAAAGACCCAAAATGGGCCCCTTTATTTGCAAAAAACCACCTATCCGTGTATTAAAAGAGATGTGTAAAGCATATATATATAAAAAAGATTGTGAAAAAGTTTATATATAATACATAGATATAATATTAAATCAATAGTGATGCAAAATTACATACAATATAATACCTATTATTGCATAAATTACAACTATGTAAAGTGCCAAGTGCTGAACAATTCTTATTATACTATGAAACAATACATACTCTACCTAAACCTAAATGTGTCTATAATAATCTAACCCCACAATTAAATCCCAAAATAGAAACCAATACAACAGGGGGTCATAAGATGCCAAATAGCACACAATGAAAAACTGTGCCAGCGTGAGTCAAAGAGATACTACCTGAGCTTCAAAGCGGCCACAGCAACATGTTCAGAGGGGGGGACCACAGCCAAAACACCCGCGCCCGCCGCTACTCGTGCGGCTTCAAAGGGTGAGGGTAAATGAACAAATAACACCTGTGTTTTTATATCCGTCCCTACTTGTCCCGCAGCACGTCTGTTTTCCGGTCCAGCCCCACCACATACACGTGCATCAAACCTGTTAGTGATGACGTCACTAACCCTCCCGCTCACGTGCACTGTTGTCACATGATACTATGAGGGCTATCAACAAATTATTACAGTGATGAAGAAAGAGCAGAGACGCGCTGTCATACACCTGGACTCATTACAGAAAGTTACACTGTATAACAAAATAAAGTAAGAAAACAGAAAGCGCTGCAGGGACACCCAGCAGGACATTGAAAACATCCATATTCTACAAATATAAATACATATCAAGTATATTATTGTCAAAAGACTATCTACAAAATCAATCCTATATATATATATGGCCTGATCCCATCTAGGGTGTTTGAAGCAACAATATTGCACAATAACCGGAACAAAGCTATATATTCCTAACACTGAGTAAACATCCAACAGTGGCAGCATGAGTCCCCAAGATATATGTGTTTACTGTGTATAATGTAAAGATACATATATACACGCAAATGGCACAATAGCACTAAAGCTGCATCCATATGTATCTACACATCAAAAAGCAAGGTATACTACTGAACTTGAAAATAAACCATTGGCTGTTCCCTGCTGTTTTCATCTTAATGACCCTGATTCCTCCACATGGGCTTATCTGTGGCTGCTTCTGAGGTCCACATGGAATCCTGCTCTTTATTATTAAGACGACATAATTTTCCAGATCCTGATTTGTCCCTGTGATCCTCTCTTCAAAGGCCATGATGTTCCATAGGGAGGGTGGCCTATATCTTTGGGCCGGCCTTTCATAGTGACCTTTAAATGGCGCTGTCCATAGTACTCCTAAAGAAAGTGAATAAATAAACACTAAAATATCAGCAAAAACTAGTGAACCAATTGTGAATCCTAACTCAGTGAAAAAATAATAATAAGATGAAGTTAAAATTAAAATTGAAATTAAAACGTATAAAAACGTATAAAAAAGTATAAACATAACTGTTCACATGCATTGCTTCTGTACCATTAAATAAAAATATGAACTCATTTCAAATTTCTGAGCATAATGCATTCATATAGAAAGAAAAGCTTGGAAATGATAATATAAACACTACAACACATGCTGGTTATTAGCACCTCGAACTTTCACTCTAGCAGGCAAACCTATTAAATGGCTGTAAAAATGCAATCCAAACGTTCTCCCTTCCACCATTTTGGTGGATTAACTTACCTGCTCATTGCTGGCTGCCTGCTCATTGCAGGCAATCCTGAAACTCCACAAGTCAGACCTTTTTTTATCGCATGTCTACATTGCCCCAACTCCTACCACCTTCTCCTTTCACAGATTATTTACAGCTCATAAATCAACTGTAATTCAGAATAGATTGATACAAAATAACTTTAAAATGTCTTCATTTACAGTATATATAGACATTGGAAAAGAAAATTGTAAGTTTGCTTGTTGCAAGAGTTTTCAATGTAAGCTGGGGGAAGTCTCTTTTGTTGGAATCTTCTTCCACATGATCCTAAATATTAACAATGCTGTGTACTGATTATTTTGGGGAACACCATTGAAATAGAGATCTCTTTGCAGTTGTTGTCTTAAATACCAAAGAAAACCTCGATTGCCTCTAATAATATCAGTTTAAAATGTTCTAATTGTGTAGCCATTTTTACTGAAAACAACACATTTCCCTGACCTGGCACCAGATGTGCACCAGCTGTTGACTCCACCTGTCTCCTCACACCACAATGTTTCAATGGTGCCTTTACTATGCACCATCTCTCATTACATCATTTTCACCAGCCAGGCCTTATTCTGAAGATTTTTTAAAGCAGTCCAAAACCCTCAAGTCCTGCCCCTGGAGTCTAAAAAACTACAGAGTCAGGCAATTCTGTGACCCCACCCTCCATTTCGCCAAGTATACTTACTAATCCAGTGATACCTCAGCATATGTGCAGGTGCTATTGGCATAACCTTCTTCTGGCTTATGTGCACTCTTATTTCAGGCCTGTCTTTTTGGCAATCGCAGGCAAACACACCTGGAGGGGATCACTCGGTGAGAGGTGCCTTGCACTCATTCAGAATATATTGCCGGTTATCACCCTAAGACTTCCTCTCCCATTCTCCCAACTGTACAGCTGCCTGGATTTATTCTACAAAACCCACAATCTATAGGGCCAGGAAATCCCAGCAGCACTGCTAGATCCAAGCATTAACCTGTCCACACTGTTCACAGCATCAAAACTTTGCAGAAACACAGACTGACACGCTTAGGGGCCTGTGCCTCATATGCCTTGCGGTGGCGTATTGCTGCTTGTTGTGGTCAGCAAAGCTTAAGGGGTAGTTAAGGGTTAACTCAGAGGTTCTGTCTGGCTTGCTAGGAGTAGTGTGTCATTTAAGAAATTGCTGTGCAGCCCCCAGCCTCCAACATCCTATTGGTCAGTGGTCACATAAAGCTGTCCAGGCTTCAGCACACTGTCTGTGTGTTTGTTTATCTCCTGCTGACCGGATTAGCTTGCTCTGCATCCCAACTATGCTTTTGCTTTCTTTTGGATACTGTGACTGTCTGATTTACAGCTTTAACCTTCAGTTTTCCCTGGACTTTGGCTTTTTCACACTTTCTGGGAAGACACTGGTAAGACTGATAATCTGTTGCAGACCTAGCTGTTGCCGACATCCCCTGTGTATTTGTTATGGTTTTCCACTGTTGCCCTGCATCAGCCTTTGCAGCCTCAGGTGCCAATATTTTGTGCCCTTAAGTCCTGGGGGCAACCTTGTTTGGGCAAACGGGGGTTGTCTGTAGGTGAAAACGGCGGTGTTAGATTGGGGGTTGGTATCTGAACAAAGGCTGGTGATCAGCTGGGCATTGCAAGCACTTCCTCTTTGCAGGCACCATTTTATTGGGTGGGGGATTTACCACGGCAGAAATTACAAAAAGGTAAATTCTTTTTTATGGCCAGCAGCCTAATTTGCCCTGTGGAGGGTTGTATATGTTTCTTGTAGGGTGCTGGTCCAGTTTAAGCTTAGAACGTCTACATCTGTATGTCTTTACCTTGGTACACAGTAGTCAGCAATTCACTCATTATGTTTCAGGCAAAAGAAGTGGATGATTTATGTGCTTTTCTGTACAGTAAAACATTTGTTGCATCTTAATTATCATGTTTTCTGTTTTTTGTATTTCCTTATATTCATTGGAACATACAACTACCTAATCAGTACCTGTAGTTTCCCCACTACTTAAAGGTTAGGGACATATGCAATACTACACCTAAAAAGGAATACCCCTCCTCTCAAAAAAAAAAAATCAAACACTTTACCTGTCCCGGGAATCCAGGACTATGTATAACAGCCACACAGAGCTGCACCCCCCACTTTCTGCACATGCCCACAGCCACATGTAATTCATTCTTATTTGATCATTTAATCTTTTGTTTAAATTAAAAAAATGCTTGAGTAATATCATATCTGTCAGGAATCCACTCACCTCGTCCTTGCTCCCGCGCCGTCCCCGGGCAGCTGGCCGCGCTGCTTCCGGCTTGCGTCTCGGCCGGGCAGGCCGCTGTGATAGCGCCTTGTACCCTGTTTAGTAGCTTGTCTCTAAAGTATATTTTTTGATCTCCCGTTGCCGACCACCGCCCGTCTTGACTACCCCCGATCTGATCTCCTGTTGCCGACCTTCGCCTGTTTTGACCACCCCCGATCTGATCTCCTGTTGCCGACCTTCGCCTGTTTTGACCACCCCCGATCTGATCTCCTGTTGCCGACCTCTGCTTGATCCTCGACCACGTCTTGTCCAATCCTTTGTACCGCTGCCATCTCGGAACTTCTGTTGCTGACCCCTAGCCTGTTGGACTTCCGTTATACGCTCAGCGATCGGGCTGCTCGGCACCACTTCCAGCCGCGGGTTCTCCAAGCCTCTGAACAGTAAGACTCCAATCTTTGAGCCATTGAAGTCCTGGGGGCAACCGATCCCGGGCAGGCGTGCTCTGCGTCCCGGCAAGCGGGGGCTCCTAAAGGTGAAGCTGGCTGCGGAGATTGGGGGTTGAGGTCTTACTGAGAGGACTGGAGTTATCTAAGTGGATAGCTGTAGTACCCGGAGCGTGACATTATCACAGGCCAAAAGATGGATGACCTGGTACAGCAGGTACAAGCTATGGCTACGGCGATAAACCAGCTCGCTCAAAGAGTGGCCACTCAAGAATCTCGACAGTTACCGGCATCCTCTGTACCACCTCATATCTCAGAACCAAAGATTCCATTGCCGGAAAAGTTTTTTGGAGAACGAGCTAAATTCTCCAATTTTAAGAATGCCTGCGAACTGTATTTCAAGCTGAGACCCATCTCCTCAGGCACTGAGTCCCAACGAGTAGGCCTAGTCATTTCTTTGCTTCAAGGAGACCCGCAGTCCTGGGCCTTCAGTTTGCCATCTCATGATTCTGCCCTACAATCCGTTACAGCATTCTTTAGTGCTATGGGCGTCTTATATGCTGACCCTGATCAACAATCTACGGCAGAAAATAGGCTTCGGGCCTTAAGACAAGGACGGAATTCGGCTGAAGATTATAGTGCTGAATTCCGCCGCTGGGCCGTCGAATCGAGGTGGAATGATCCCGCTTTGTGTAGTCAGTTCAGGGTGGGGCTGTCAGAAAGCATCAAGGATGCTTTGGTAAATTTTCCTCCACCCGCAGACCTAGACCAATTTATGCAGGTCTCCATTAAAATAGACAGGCGTCTTAGAGAGAGGGCTAGGGAGAGAGCCAGGGCTCCCACGTCCTTCAGGTCTTCCCAGAGTCTTAGTTCCCCGGCTACCCGTGGGGAAAATACCTCATCTCCTTCCCAGGAAGAACCCATGCAATTAGGGAGAACCCGGTTAACCCAAGAGGAAAAGCAGCGTAGGCGGTCCAATGGGTTATGCCTATATTGTGGGAACTCGGGACATTTCGCAGGGTCCTGTCCCAACAAGGGGAGACCGGCGGAAAACTTCCGCACCCAGACCAGGTAGAGAGTACTGATCTGGGTGAGTCAGTTTGCAACTCTCGCCAAAATAAAATGTTAGTACCCATTGACCTATCTTGGGGTTCTTCCAAGCAAACAGTTTCCGCCTTTATCGACAGCGGTGCGGCGGGAAACTTTCTGGATAGGAGCATGATCTCTCTTTTAGGTATTCCGTTAGTTCCTCTTGAAAGATCCCTACAAGTTTTGGCCATCAATGGGAAGGCCATCCAGGGGGGACCTATTAACACCAAGACCCCACCTCTTCGATTAATTGTTGGCTCTTCCCACTCTGAGTTCTTAGAATTTTTCATCTTCGACTGTCCAGAGACTCCGGTGGTTTTGGGATACCCCTGGTTACAACTCCACAACCCGGTGATAGATTGGCGGGTTGGAGAATTGATCAAGTGGAGTGACCATTGTAAAAATCACTGCTTTACTACTGGCCTTAGAAGTATGCACGTTTTACCTCAGGGATTACCTCAACCATACGCTGACTGGGTTGATGTCTTCTCTGAACGTTCTGCGGATACCCTCCCTCCACATCGGTCTTATGACTGCCCTATTGACTTGCTGCCTGGCACGATTCCCCTGAGGGGAAAAATTTATAATCTTACCCTGCCTGAAGAGCAAGCAATGAGGGAGTACATCACCGAAAATTTAAGGAAGGGATTTATTCGCCCCTCTACCTCACCTGCCGGGGCTGGATTCTTTTTTGTAGAGAAAAAAGATGGCGGCTTGAGACCATGCATAGATTATCGAGCATTGAATAAAATCACTGTAAAGAACCGATACCCCTTGCCCTTGATTGGGGATCTGTTCAATCAAGTCACTGGGTCCCAAATTTTTTCCAAGTTGGATTTAAGAGGGGCTTACAATCTTATTCGCATCCGACAGGGGGATGAGTGGAAAACCGCATTTAATGTGAAAGACGGCCATTACGAGTACCTGGTCATGCCTTTTGGTCTTTGTAACGCGCCAGCCGTTTTTCAAGATTTTGTTAACGATATTTTCAGAGAGTATCTCGGTAGATTTGTGGTCATATACTTAGATGATATTCTCATTTTTTCTAATTCCTTGTTGGAGCACAGACGTCATGTTAAGTTGGTACTACAAAAATTAAGAGAGAACAACTTATTTGCTAAACTTTCTAAATGCGTGTTTGAAGTCACCACAGTTCCTTTCTTAGGGTATATTATTACCAACCAGGGTTTAGAGATGGACGCGGGGAAAGTTTCGGCGGTTCAGGATTGGGTTCAACCCAAGACCTTAAAAGAATCGCAGCGTTTTCTAGGTTTTGCCAATTTTTATCGGCGGTTCATCAAAGGCTTCTCTCATGTTGTTGCACCTCTTACCAATCTTACCCGCAAGGGGGCCTTTACGGCTAACTGGTCTCCCTCTGTCTGTGAGGCCTTCCTGACCTTGAAGCGGGCCTTCACTTCGGCACCAGTGTTAATTCACCCAGATATTCGTAAGGCCTTCATTGTTGAAGTAGACGCTTCAGAGCTGGGAGTAGGTGCAGTTTTGTCACAGTATTCCGGTGACCCTGAGCGTCTACATCCATGTGCTTATTTTTCACGTAAATTCAGTACTGCGGAGCAAAATTATGATGTTGGTAATAGGGAACTATTAGCTATTAAACTGGCTTTTGATGAATGGCGACACTGGCTGGAGGGTTCGTTACATCCTATAACCGTGTATACCGATCACAAAAATCTTGAATACATTGGGTCTGCCAAGAGATTGAACTCTCGTCAAGCACGTTGGGCATTATTCTTCTCACGTTTTAATTTTATTATTACGTTCAAGCCAGGTGTAAAAAATACTAAAGCGGATGCGCTATCTCGCATGTTCGGTGAATGTAAGGATCGGGGGGATACTGGTGACCCGATTCTACCTATGGGTTGTGTGGTCGGGGCATTACTTCCTGATCTCTCTAACACCTTGGCGCCGTTTCAAGACCAGTCTCCTAGTGATATTCCCTTGGGATGCCAGTTTGTACCGCCACATTTGCGTTCAGATGTAATTCGCGAGTTTCACGATGCTAAAACTGCTGGCCATGTGGGTAACCGAAAAACCCTTATGCTTGCCCGTCGCCATGTATGGTGGCCAACCATGAGACGCGATATTACCGCCTTTATCGATGCTTGTGCTGTTTGCGCTCGAAGTAAGGGGGTTCATAAGGCTCCCAGTGGCGGTTTGGTTCCTCTTGAAATTCCTGCTGAACCTTGGACTCATATTTCTATGGATTTCATTGTAGATTTGCCTTTATCACTCGGGAATACTGTTATTTGGGTGGTCGTAGATCGTTTCAGTAAAATGGCACACTTCATTCCTTTGGCTAAACTTCCTTCTGCGCCAGAACTTTCTCGATTATTTACTTCACACATTTTTCGTATTCATGGTATTCCGTCCAATATAGTCTCTGATCGGGGCGTCCAATTTACTTCCCGTTTTTGGAAACATTTCTGTTCACGGCTGGGTATACAGATCTCTCTTTCGTCTGCCTACCATCCCCAGTCCAATGGGCAGACGGAAAGAACTAATCAAACTTTGGAACAGTATTTAAGGTGTTATGTCTCTGATGCCCAAGAACAATGGGCAGAATTTATTGATTTCGCCGAATTTGCTTACAATAATGCGCCTAGTGAGAGTACCAAGATATCGCCTTTTTATTGTAACTTAGGGAAAAATCCTAGAGCTTCTTCCCTTTCAGGGTCACCTTCCAACTTGCCGGCGTTGGAGGAGTGGCTTCAAGAACGGAAGAATATCTGGACACATGTTCAGGAAATTCTTAAGACTACTAGTTTAAGATATAAAAAATTTGCCGATCGTCGCAGATCACGGGAGCCTACTCTTCAAGTAGGTGATTTAGTTTGGGTCTCCACTAAAAATATTGCACTCCGTCAACCTTCTTGTAAGTTGGGTCCAAAATTCATTGGCCCTTTTCCTATAATCAAAAAGTTAAATAACGTGTCTTTTAAGGTTCAACTCCCGCCTACTATGAGAATTCCTAACTCTTTTCACGTTTCACTGCTAAAACCGGCGAAGAATATTCCTCTTACTGGTCCTGCACCTATTCTCGTGGATAATGAGCCCGAGTATGAAGTAAATAAGATCTTGGATTCTCGTAAGATTCGCAATTCTTTACAATATTTGGTGGACTGGGTGGGCTATGGTCCAGAAGAAAGATGCTGGGTGGCTGCGAGGGATGTTCATGCCAAAGCTCTTGTACGGAAATTCCATCGTGATAATCCGGAGAAGCCGGGTGAGGGTCCGGAGGCCCCTCGTGAAGAGGGGGGTAATGTCAGGAATCCACTCACCTCGTCCTTGCTCCCGCGCCGTCCCCGGGCAGCTGGCCGCGCTGCTTCCGGCTTGCGTCTCGGCCGGGCAGCGGCTCCGGCGGCGGCTCCGGCGGCGTCTGTTCGGGCGGCGCGCCGCTCGGCCACGCCCCCTGCTCGCGACCCCGGCTCTGCTGTACGTGCTCGCGCGCGGGCGCGAGCACAGGTCTCTCATACCCTCCGGCGGCGCTGCTTCCTGCACGCCCGCCGGAGGAATAATTAAAGGGGCCAATCAGCCCAGGGTTCCCAGAGTGGGCCAATAGCCCACTTGGAGATAGTTTACTCACGCCCTCTGAAAGTTTAACACCAACCAGTTTTGTTCTCTCAGTTGCACCAATCATCTTCCTGTCCCAGTCTTGCCTGTCCCTATAAAGCTGATTCCCCTTCATTTGCCCATTGCCTGTGATAGCGCCTTGTACCCTGTTTAGTAGCTTGTCTCTAAAGTATATTTTTTGATCTCCCGTTGCCGACCACCGCCCGTCTTGACTACCCCCGATCTGATCTCCTGTTGCCGACCTTCGCCTGTTTTGACCACCCCCGATCTGATCTCCTGTTGCCGACCTTCGCCTGTTTTGACCACCCCCGATCTGATCTCCTGTTGCCGACCTCTGCTTGATCCTCGACCACGTCTTGTCCAATCCTTTGTACCGCTGCCATCTCGGAACTTCTGTTGCTGACCCCTAGCCTGTTGGACTTCTGTTATACGCTCAGCGATCGGGCTGCTCGGCACCACTTCCAGCCGCGGGTTCTCCAAGCCTCTGAACAGTAAGACTCCAATCTTTGAGCCATTGAAGTCCTGGGGGCAACCGATCCCGGGCAGGCGTGCTCTGCGACCCTGCAAGCGGGGGCTCCTAAAGGTGAAGCTGGCTGCGGAGATTGGGGGTTGAGGTCTTACTGAGAGGACTGGAGTTATCTAAGTGGATAGCTGTAGTACCCGGAGCGTGACAATATCTAGTAAAAAACTTCCTACAGTATGTGAAAAAATCCAGTGGTCCATATTCTGCTGACGTGCAATGTATACATGTCAGTGTGCTTCTTTCTCTTAATGTACTTCTGTGTATCTGCTTTGCAAAGTGGAATAAATGTGCACTGAGATGTCAAAAGAAATCAAATCATCAAAGTACAACAAAAGCACAACATCAAGGAGACTTTCGACAATTAAAGACACCTAGTTGTTGTTGTTTATCCTGTTTTCAATCATGCAGTCAATAAAGCAACAGGAAAAGCTCAGCTCATAGTGATTTCTTTTATTCAAGGGTAAGTTTACAAGTGCGTTTGGTCAGCTGGATTTGTATTAATATATTATTGCGGGATGCAGTAAGGGTTATTGATTCGTGTAAAGCAACTTGCTACTGTAACATATTATAAAGACATACTGAAATAAAAAATAGGAAGATCCTGTACTTGTTGAAAAAGCTACAAGCGCAGAGTACAAAATGTAGGGTAGAGTAAGATAAACATTACAAAATAATACAAAAGATTTTTGATAATTTAGCACTGGTCTTTAAGACTACAATGGGGGTCATGCTAATTGTTTATGGAAGCAAATTTGGACGTGAGCGTCAACTTGACTTGTGGCCGCAACTAGCAGAGTTTGCCCTGGAACAGCTGTCCTGCCCGGCCAGAAGTTTATTTAGATGGCAACTGGGCTGCTCTATATTATGCTGCAAAATGGAAAATTTACCTTACAGTATAAACTATTGCCCCTCAGATTTACACAGGGGCTGCTCTATATTATGCTGCAAAATGGCAAATTTACCTCACAGTATAAGCTATTGCCCCTCAGATTGACACAGGAGCTGCTCTATATAATGCTACAAAACCAAGAGCCGATTTAACTCACACAATATAACCCATTTCTTAGGTTTACATAGGGACTGCTCTATGTAATGGTGCAAAACCATGAACTTACCTCATAATATAAACTATTGTCCCCCAGATTTACTCAGGGGCTGCTCCATATAATGGTGCAAAATAGGGCAAATGTATTGTCCAATATAAACTATTGCTGCTCTGATTTACACAGGAGGGCCACTCTAAAGAATGGTGCAACATGGCGAACTTAGCTCACAATATAACATAGAACATAGATTGCAAAATTAGATTTTCAGACAGGGCCTGCTCTATAAAATGCCAAACTATTGCTCCTCAGATTTACACTGGGATTTAGGTTGATATATATAATAGTGCAAAACAGTGAATTTACCTCACAATACTGTATAAACTATTGCTCCTCAGATTTACACAGTGGGCTTCTCTACATAATGTACAAAATGGCGAATTTACCTCACTATATAATCTATTACTGCTGTATATAAAAAAAAAAATTAATTAAAAAAAGAGCCTGTAGAAGCTTATTTAGTAAAACAGATAAGGTGACATGTGCTGGTTTGGGATGCCTATGTGAGCTAGTGTTTTGACAGCAGGACAAAAACCAATTCAAAATGCAATAGCTTAATAAAACTGAGGCTGAACAAGCTTATTTAGTATAAAAGATAGGGTGACGTGCTGGTTTGGGATGCCCATGTGGGCTGGTGTTTTGACAGCAGGACAAAAACCAATTCAAAATGCAATAACTTAATAAAGCTGAGGCTGTAGACGCTTATTTAGTATTACAAATAGGGTGCCACGTAGTGGTTTGGGATACCCTGTGGCCTGGTGTATTGACAGCAGGACAAAAAACAATTCAAACTGCAATAGCTTAATAAAGCTGAGGATGAACAAGCTTATTTAGTATGACGGATAGGGTGCAATGTGGTGGTTTGGGATGCCCTGCGGCCTTGTTTTTGTTACAGGACGCACAAAACCAATTCAAAATGCAATAGCTTAATAAAGCTGAGGCTGTAGACACTTATTTAGTATAACAGATAGGGTGACATGTGCTGGTTTGGGATGCCCATGTGGGCTGGTGTTTTTACAGGAGGCCAAAAACCAATTCAAAATGCAATAGTTTAATAAAACTGAGGCTGAACAAGCTTATTTAGTATAAAATATAGGGTGACGTGCTGGTTTGGGATGCCCATGTGGGCTGGTGTTTTGACAGCAGACCAAAAACCAATTCAAAATACAATAGTTTGATTCAGCTGAAGAAGGATGAACAAGTGTATTTAGTATAACAGATGCTAAGTGCAGGTTTGGGATGCCCTGCGGCATAGTATTTTGGCAGCAGGACAAAAACAATTCAAAATGCAATCGTTTGATTAAGCTGCGGAAGGATCAACAAGCGTAATTAGTATAACAGATAGGCTGCTAAGTGCAGGTTTGGGATACCCTGCGGCCTAGTGTTTTGGCAGCAGGACAAAAAAACAATTCAAAAGGCAATACTTTGATTAAGCTGAGGAAGGATGAACAAGCGTATTTAGTATAACAGATAGGCTGCCTAATGCAGGTTTGGGATACCCAGGTGGGCTGGTGTTTTTTTTTTTGTTAAAGGCAGACCAAAAACCAATTCAAAATGCAATACTTTGATTAAGCTGAGGAAGGATGAACAAGCGTATTTAGTATAACAGATAGGCTGCTAAGTGCAGGTTTGGGATGCCCTGCGGCCTGGTGTTTTTTTTGTTAAAGGCAGACCAAAAACCAATTAAAAATGCAATACTTTGATTAAGCTGAGGAAGGATCAACAAGCGTATTTAGTATAACAGATAGGCTGCTAAGTGCAGGTTTGGGATGCCCTGCGGCCTGGTGTTTTGGCAGCAGGACAAAAAACAATTCAAAATGCAATGCTTTGATTAAGCTGAGGAGGATCAACAAGCGTATTTAGTATAACAGATAGGCTTCTAAGTGCAGGTTTGGGATACCCAGGTGGGCTGGTTTTTTTTTGTTAAAGGCAGACCAAAAAATATTAAAACTAATCCAGTTATATTATGATAAATGCTTGTGTGCAACAGATAGGGTTAAATTAGCCACTGCATAGATGGCATGCACAGTGGCAAGGCAGATTTAATAGCACAAAGAACTGAAATTGAATTGAAAACTGATCTGGCTAATGAAAAAAAAAAAAAAATTCACTCACTTCTAAGCTGACCCTGGCTGGATGGTTCCGGTTTTTCTTTCACTATCTTTCCCTGGCTCTGTCTACCTCTCTGACTGCCTCTCTGACTCTCCCTACCTATCTCTAACTCTCTGTCCCTGTCTGTAACGAGCTGTGCTCTGGCCGCAATAGAACGCTGAAATGTGCACAAGGAAGATGGCCGCTGCTTTATATAGCACAATGACGTCACCGGGCTTCCTGGCTGCTGATAGGCTGCATGTGACTTACCCATGATACCTTGCCCCAGGGGACATGTCTGGACATGTGCTTCCACCATCTTAGAATGCCTGTAATTGAAATAAATGGAGTTTAAAGGAAAACTTCGATCGATCGAATCGCAGGGAAATTCGGATTCGTTCAGAATCGAATTTTTCATGAAATTCGGAACGAATCTGAGTTCGTCCAGATTGATTCGCTGATCCCTAACGATATTGTCTCTTTATGTCTTTTTAGCATCTTTAACTTATTATTTGACCATGAATGTCAAGATAGTTAACCATTTTTTGAAAAATAACTAATGATACGCTTTTCACATTACTTTTTATATTTTTAATTAAACTTTTTTTGAACCTTTATAAACAACACGGACACTCCCCACACATCCCACATATATTCTGAGACCGGGCATATGCCGACATATGCTGTAAAAGTGTGTTTTCAGGAAGATTTCATATCAATATACTAAATAGCAATCATCTTAACACCACACCTTCGTAACCTTTACTTGCCATCTAGGCCCTTTCTTGGGGATCGCTCATGTACTTCTCCTCATAGCAAAACACATTTTTGTGGGCAATTTCTGTTTCCACATACCAACCATCAAGCAAGGAATGAAAAATTTTTGGTCAGCCAAAATGATACAATGGTTGGCCGATGAATCCATTCTTGTTCATCATTTGATTGCAGTGGCCATTTCAAAAGAACGATTATCACTTAATTGAGGTCTCTTTAGTGATTTCGCGCTCGATAATCACTCTGTCCAAATGGGGCATAAGTGTATAGTGAGATTACATCACTCTCCAATACAGCCAATATTAACATGCATAATGTAGTGACACTTTTAATTCAAGATTGCTGCTACAGATAATGTTAAATCCAGATCAAACATGGCAAGTGCACTGATGTTCTATACTTGTTGAAGTAATATATTACCCCCCTTCATCTCATCTGTCATATTCATCTGTCGGATGATGCATAATACATTTTTCCACGTATATGCTACATATAACCCATAAGCAACAGTATCAAGATGTCACTTCAACAGTAAAATTGCATTTTCATTGGTTTAATATACATTCCCCTTTTTCCAGTGTAATAAATTGCTATGTAAAGTTCAGCAAGACTGAAGGGCAGAACAGAACATAATATGAATAAAGTGATGCCGCTGGTGGTGGAGGGGTAGGGATGAGCGAACCAGTTCGGACGAACCGGAATTCGCTCAGAATTTCAGGGAAAATTCGATTCGGCACGAACCCGAATTTCTTTTGGTTCGTGCCGATCGAATTTTCCCTGAAATAAAAAAAAAATGCCGGCATGGTGGGAGCGGGCCAGCCTGCCCGCTCCCACCATGCCGGCATTTGTTTAAAAAGCAAACACTTACCTGCATGGTCGGAGCGTGGAGGCCGGCGCCGCTCTCAGCTGTCATCAGAGGACGCGTCATCAGAGGGTGACTGAGAGCGGCGCCGGCCTCCACACTCCGACCATGCAGGTAAGTGTTTGCTTTTTAAACAGGCGTAGCCGGCCTGCCCGCTCCCACCATGCCGGCATTTGTTTAAAAAGCAAACACTTACCTGCATGGTCGGAGCGTGGAGGCCGGCGCCGCTCTCAGGCGCCCTCTGATGACGCGTCCTCTGATGACAGCTGAGAGCGGCGCCGGAGCGTGGAGGCCAGCGCCGCTCTCAGCTGTCATCAGAGGACGCGTCATCAGAGGGTGACTGAGAGCGGCGCCGGCCTCCACGCTCCGACCATGCCGGCATTTTTTTTTTTCAGATGAGCGATTCGTGAAAGTTCGATTCGGGCGAACCCGAATTTATTGGGAAAATTTGGCGAATCGCCCGAATCGAATTTTCAAGAAGTTCGCTCATCTCTATGGAGGGGCTCCACTGAGCGGATATAGGTAAGTTAAATGTAATAATATTTCACTAATATTTCACTATTATTGTTATTACTGGAAATAACGGGATCACTTTTGGCATACATTCTACAACCTGATGACGTCACTATGACGTCATGCAGGAACTTTTGAATCTTTGTGCTCTTCTCATATTTTTTGGGCTTGGAAACACAGCACGGTTTGACAGTCCTCCCTGATGAAGGGGGATAAAAAACCCTGAAACAATGGATTCTATATGGACTATGTGTTACAGATATGGACTTGATGACATGTTGGGCATTGGTTTTAAGATTTGGCTATTACCCTGAATACAGCTTTGCCTTATTATTACTTTGTATGGAGTGCTGGTTGTTTACATTCCTAACAAAACATGAACATACAGGATATCAGGGTGTATGGTGATAAAGGGTGTGTTTCTGGGGCGGCAAAAAAATGCTATGCATGTTGCATTGGGCCCCAAACACTGTGGGATTTGTTTGCCATAGTTTACGTGTGTGGACCCCCTGAACTGCACTATTGTAGTGCTATTGGTGTGGGTGCACAGAAGCCTTTGATATTGGTATCCTTTGGCAGCAGCCTCCTTGTATTTAAATTGCTTGGTGTGCGTAGCCAGGCTTATTGGTCTTCATCCTTCCATCACTTGCATATGTGCCACATGGGTTGGAGATATTTTTAGCAGTGGTATGTCCACTTTCGATGGAAAAGTGCATATTCATGTGTGCCAAAAGGATGTCTTCAAGGTGCTGAGCTGTCAATTATTTTTTTGCTGTTAGAAAATATGTGTTTTATGGAAGCAGGTTTCACTGCCTGCAATATGCTGCCATTAGCAACTGTACACCAAGAAGAGAGATGTAAGTCCTGTACAGAACACTTCTGCTGGGAATGTGTAATTTTGAATGAGCGCCCTCACTTCAGCAGTGGCCATAGTGGCAGGGTTCTGTGTGCAGGACTCACATCTCTCTTCTTGGTGTACAGATTTGGTGTACATTGCCAATGACTAGCGATGAGCGAATCGATCCGGACAAACCCGGATTCGTTCCGAATTTCATGGAAAATTTGATTCTGAACCAATCCGAATTTCCCCGCGATTCGATCGATCGAAGTTTTCCTTTAAACTCCATTTATTTCAATTACAGGCATTCTAAAATGGTGGATGAACATGTCCAGACATACCCCCTGGGGCAAGGTATCATGGGTGAGTCACATGCAGCCAGGAAGCCCGGTGACGTCACCGTGCTATATAAAGCGGCGGCCATCTTGCTTGTGCACATTTCAGCCTTGCATTGCGGCCAGAGCACAGCTCGTTACAGACAGGGACAGAGAGTTAGAGATAGGTAGGGAGAGTCAGAGAGGCAGACAGAGAGGTAGACAGAGCCAGGGAAAGATAGGGAAAAACCGGAACCATCCAGCCAGGGACAGCTTAGAAGTGACAGTGAAATTTTTTTTTTTTTTTCATTAGCCAGATCAGTTTTCAATTCAATTTCAGTTCTTTGTGCTGTAAATCTGCCTTGCCACTGTGCATGCCATCTATGCAGTGGCTTATTTAACCCTATCTGTTACATACAAGCATTTATCATATAATATATAATTGGATTTGTTTAAATATTTTTTGGTCTGCCTTTAAAGCGGACCTTCACTCTGAATAAGAGTCTATCTTATATGTTTCCCACACCCTTTACATACAGATTGTCCACATTAAAAATCATCCTTCCTGCATCTACTGCATGTTATGAGCCTTTAAACATCCAAGATGGCAGCTTATGGAAGCCGCCATCTTATCAGGCAGCCTGCAAACAGGAAGTGCCTCCTGACTGTGCTGCTCTGCATTCTGGGACTGCTGACCTTTACCTGACCCCAGCTCTGCTCTGTCTGAGCAAAGCACAGCTATAACCTGCCCCCCTGTACCTTATCCCACTCCCCTCTCCTCAGTAAGTGTGATGCTTCTGAGTCAAGATGGCGGTGCCCGTATCCTAAATTCCTGAACAGAGTTGCAGCCCAGTGGGGGAAAGAATAATAAGTTAGTGACTAAAAACGTCAAATATATTAATTTTAGATGCTGGAGAACCATTTTTTAAGAGTTTGGGCTTTTCATTAAATCATGCTGAAGGTCCGGTTTAACCAAAAAAACACCAGCCCACCTGGGTATCCCAAACCTGCATTAGGCAGCAGCCTATCTGTTATATTAAATAGGCTTGTTGATCCTTCCTCAGCTGAATCAAAGTATTGCATTTTGAATTGGTTTTTGGTCTGCCTTTAACAAAAAAACCACCAGGCCGCAAGGCATCCCAAACCTGCATTAGGCAGCCTATCTGTTATATTAAATACGCTTGTTGATCCTTCCTTAGCTTAATCAAAGTATTGCATTTTGAATTGGTTTTTGGTCTGCCTTTAGCAAAAAAAAACACCAGGCCGCAGGGCATCCCAAACCTGCATTAGGCAGCCTATATGTTATACTAAATACGCTTGTTGATTCTTCCTCAGCTTAATCAAAGTATTGCATTTTGAATTCGTTTTTGGTCTGCCTTTATCAAAAAAAACACCAGGCCGCAGGGCATCCCAAACCTGCATTAGGCAGCCTATCTGTTATATTAAATACGCTTGTTGATCCTTCCTTAGCTTAATCAAAGTATTGTATTTTGAATTGTTTTTTGGTCTGCCTTTAGCAAAAAAAACACCAGGCCGCAGGGCATCCCAAACCTGCATTAGGCAGCCTATATGTTATACTAAATACGCTTGTTGATCCTTCCTCAGCTTAATCAAAGTATTGCATTTTGAATTGGTTTTTGGTCTGCCTTTAACAAAAAAAACACCAGGCCGCAGGGCATCCCAAACCTGCATTAGGCAGCCTATATGTTATACTAAATACGCTTGTTGATCCTTCCTCAGCTTAATCAAAGTATTGCATTTTGAATTCGTTTTTGGTCTGCACTTAGCCAACTCCAGTGTCTCTTTCAAGCTATGTTTGGGCTCCTGCTGCTGCTGCTTGCAACTCCAGGGTGTGATTCATCCAATTTTTGGGCTCCTGCTGCCAACTCCAGTGTCTCTTTAAAGCAATGTTTGGGCTCCTGCTGCTGCTTGCAACTCCAGGGTGTGATTCATCCAATTTTTGTGCTCCTGCTGCAAACTCCAGTGTCTCTTTCATGCTATGTTTGGGCTCCTGCTGTTGCTGGTTGCAACTCCAGGGTTTGATTCATCCTATTTTTGGGCTCCTGCTGCCAACCTCAGTGTCTCTTTTAAGCTATGTTTGGACTCCTGCTGCTGCTTGCAACTCCAGGGTGTGATTCATCCAATTTTTGGGCTCCTGCTGCCAACGGCAGTGTCTCTTTCAAGCTATGTTTTGGCTCCTTCTGCTGCTTGCAACTCCAGGGTGTGATTTATCCAATTTTTGGGCTCTTGATGCCAACTCCAGTGTCTCTTTAAAGTAATGTTTGGGCTCCTGCTGCTACTGCTGCTTGCAACTCCAGGGTGTGATTCATCCAATTTTTGGTCACCTGTTGCCAACTCCAGTGTCTCTTTCAAGCTATGTTTGGGCTCCTGGTGCTGCTTGCAACTCCAGTGTGTGATTCATCAAATTTTTTGGGCTCCTGCTGCCAACTCCAGTGTCTCTTTCAAGCTATGTTTGGGCTCCTGCTGCTGCTGCTACTTGCAGCTCCAGGGTGTGATTCATCAAACTTTTGGGCACCTGCTGCCAACTCCAGTGTCTCTTTCAAGCTATGTTTGGGCTCCTGCTGCTGCTTGCAACTCCAGGGTGTGATTCATCCAATTTTTGTGCTCCTGCTGCCAACTCCAGTGTCTCTTTCATGCTATGTTTGGGCTCCTGCTGTTGCTGCTTGCAACTCCAGGGTTTGATTCATCCTATTTTTGGGCTCCTTCTGCCAACTTCAGTGTCTCTTTAAAGCAATGTTTGGGCTCCTGCTGCTTGCAACTCCAGGGTGTCTTTCATCCAATTTTTGGGCTCCTGCTGCCAACCTCAGTGTATCTTGTAAGCTATGTTTGGACTCCTGCTGCTGCTTGCAACTCCAGGGTGTGATTCATCCAATTTTTGGGCTCCTGCTGCCAACGGCAGTGTCTCTTTCAAGCTATGTTTGGGCTCCTTCTGCTGCTTGCAACTCCAGGGTGTGATTTATCCAATTTTTAGGCTCTTGATGCAAACTCCAGTGTCTCTTTCAAGCTATGTTTGGGCTCCTGCTGCTGCTGCTGCTTGCAACTCCAGGGTGTGATTCATCAAACTTTTGGGCACCTACTGCCAACTCCAGTGTCTCTTTCAAGCTATGTTTGGGCTCCTGCTGCTGCTTGCGACTCCAGTGTGTGATTCATCCAATTTTTTGGGCTCCTGCTGCCAACTCCAGTGTCTCCTTTAAGCTATGTTTGGGCTCCTGCTGCTGCTGCTGCTTGCAACTCCAGGGTGTGATTCATCCAATTTTTGGGCTCCTGCTGCCAACTCCAGTGTCTCTTTCAAGCTATGTTTGAGCTGCTGCTGCTGCTTGCAACTCCAGGGTGTGATTCATCCAATTTTTGGGCTCCTGCTGCCAACTCCAGTGTCTCTTTAAAGCAATGTTTGGGCTTCTGCAGCTGCTTGCAACTCCAGGGTGTCATTCATCAAACTTTTGGGCACCTGCTGCCAACTCCAGTGTCTCTTTCAAGCTATGTTTGGGCTCCTGCTGCTGCTTGCAACTCCAGTGTGTGATTCATCCAATTTTTTGGGCTCCTGTAGCCAACTCCAGTGTCTCTTTAAAACAATGTTTGTGCTCCTGCTGCTGCTGCTTGCAACTCCAGGGTGTGATTCATCAAATTCATGGGCTCCTGCTGCCAACTCCAGTGTCTCTTTCAAGCCATGTCTGGGCTGCTGCTGCTGCTTGCAACTCCAGGGTGTGATTCATTCAATTTTTTGGCTACTGCTGCCAACTTCAGTGTCTCTTTAAAGCTATGTTTGGGCTCCTTCTGCTGCTTGCAACTCCAGGGTGTGATTTATCCAATTTTTGGGCTCTTGATGCCAACTCCAGTGACTCTTTAAAGTAAGGTTTGGGCTCCTGCTGCTACTGCTGCTTGCAACTCCAGGGTGTGATTCATCCAATTTTTGGTCACCTGCTGCCAACTCCAGTGTCTCTTTCAAGCTATGTTTGGGCTCCTGCTGCTGCTTGCGACTCCAGTGTGTGATTCATCCAATTTTTTGGGCTCCTGCTGCCAACTCCAGTGTCTCTTTAAAGCAATGTTTGGGCTCCTGCAGCTGCTTGCAACTCCAGGGTGTGATTCAGCCAATTTTTGGGCTCCTGCTGCCAACTCCAGTGTCTCTTTCAAGCTATGTTTGGGATCCTGCTGCTGCTTGCAACTCCAGGGTGTGATTCATCCAATTTTTGGGCTCCTGTAGCCAACTCCAGTGTCTCTTTAAAACAATGTTTGTGCTCCTGCTGCTGCTGCTTGCAACTCCAGGGTGTGATTCATCAAATTCATGGGCTCCTGCTGCCAACCCCAGTGTCTCTTTCAAGCTATGCCTGGGCTGCTGCTGCTTGCAACTCCAGGGTGTGAATCATTCAATTTTTGGGCTACTGCTGCCAACTCCAGTGTCTCTTTCAAGCTATGTTTGGGCTCCTGCTGCTGCTGCTTGCAACTCCAGGGTGCGATTCAGCCAATTTTTGGGCTCCTGCTGCCAACTCCAGTGTCTCTTTCAAGCTATGTATGGGCTCCTGCTGCTCCTTGCGACTCCAGTGTGTGATTCATCCAATTTTTTGGGCTCCTGCTGCCAACTCCAGTGTCTCCTTTAAGCTATGTTTGGGCTCCTGCTGCTGCTGCTGCTTGCAACTCCAGGGTGTGATTCATCCAATTTTTGGGCTCCTGCTTCCAACTCCAGTGTCTCTTTCAAGCTATGTTTGAGCTGCTGCTGCTGCTGCTGCTGCTGCTGCTTGCAACTCCAGGGTGTGATTCATCCAATTTTTGGGCTCCTGCTGCCAACTCCAGTGTCTCTTTAAAGCAATGTTTGGGCTCCTGCAGCTGCTTGCAACTCCAGGGTGTCATTCAGCCAATTTTTGGGCTCCTGCTGCCAACTCCAGTGTCTCCCTTCAAGCTATGTTTGGGCTCCTGCAGCTGCTTGCAACTCCAGGGTGTCATTCATCCAATTTTTGGGCTCCTGTAGCCAACTCCAGTGTCTCTTTAAAACAATGTTTGTGCTCCTGCTGCTGCTGCTTGCAACTCCAGGGTGTGATTCATCAAATTCATGGGCTCCTGCTGCCAACTCCAGTGACTCTTTCAAGCTATGTTTGGGCTGCTGCTGCTTGCAACTCCAGGGTGTGATTCATTCAATTTTTGGGATACTGCTGCCAACTCCAGTGTCTCTTTCAAGCTATGTTTGGGTTCCTTCTGCTGCTTGCAACTCCAGGGTGTGATTTATCCAATTTTTGGGCTCTTGATTCCAACTCCAGTGACTCTTTAAAGTAAGGTTTGGGCTCCTGCTGCTACTGCTGCTTGCAACTCCAGGGTGTGATTCATCCAATTTTTGGTCACCTGCTGCCAACTCCAGTGTCTCTTTCAAGCTATGTTTGGGCTCCTGCTGCTGCTTGCGACTCCAGTGTGTGATTCATCCAATTTTTTGGGCTCCTGCTGCCAACTCCAGTGTCTCTTTCAAGCTATGTTTGGGCTCCTGCTGCTGCTGCTGCTTGCAACTCCAGGGTGTGATTCATCCAATTTTTGGGCTCCTGCTGCCAACTCCAGTGTCTCTTTCAAGCTATGTTTGAGCTGCTGCTGCTGCTTGCAACTCCAGGGTGTGATTCATCCAATTTTTGGGCTCCTGCTGCCAACTCCAGTGTCTCTTTAAAGCAATGTTTGGGCTCCTGCAGCTGCTTGAAACTCCAGGGTGTCATTCAGCCAATTTTTGGGCTCCTGCTGCCAACTCCAGTGTCTCTTTCAAGCTATGTTTGGGCTCCTGCTGCTGCTTCTGCTTGCAACTCCAGGGTGTGATTCATCCAATTTTTGGGCTCCTGCTTCCAACTCCAGTGTCTCTTTCAAGCTATGTTTGAGCTGCTGCTGCTGCTGCTGCTGCTGCTGCTTGCAACTCCAGGGTGTGATTCATCCAATTTTTGGGCTCCTGCTGCCAACTCCAGTGTCTCTTTAAAGCAATGTTTGGGCTCCTGCAGCTGCTTGCAACTCCAGGGTGTCATTCATCCAATTTTTGGGCTCCTGTAGCCAACTCCAGTGTCTCTTTAAAACAATGTTTGTGCTCCTGCTGCTGCTGCTTGCAACTCCAGGGTGTGATTCATCAAATTCATGGGCTCCTGCTGCCAACTCCAGTGACTCTTTCAAGCTATGTTTGGGCTGCTGCTGCTTGCAACTCCAGGGTGTGATTCATTCAATTTTTGGGATACTGCTGCCAACTCCAGTGTCTCTTTCAAGCTATGTTTGGGTTCCTTCTGCTGCTTGCAACTCCAGGGTGTGATTTATCCAATTTTTGGGCTCTTGATTCCAACCCCAGTGACTCTTTAAAGTAAGGTTTGGGCTCCTGCTGCTACTGCTGCTTGCAACTCCAGGGTGTGATTCATCCAATTTTTGGTCACCTGCTGCCAACTCCAGTGTCTCTTTCAAGCTATGTTTGGGCTCCTGCTGCTGCTTGCGACTCCAGTGTGTGATTCATCCAATTTTTTGGGCTCCTGCTGCCAACTCCAGTGTCTCTTTCAAGCTATGTTTGGGCTCCTGCTGCTGCTGCTGCTTGCAACTCCAGGGTGTGATTCATCCAATTTTTGGGCTCCTGCTGCCAACTCCAGTGTCTCTTTCAAGCTATGTTTGAGCTGCTGCTGCTGCTGCTTGCAACTCCAGGGTGTGATTCATCCAATTTTTGGGCTCCTGCTGCCAACTCCAGTGTCTCTTTAAAGCAATGTTTGGGCTCCTGCAGCTGCTTGAAACTCCAGGGTGTCATTCAGCCAATTTTTGGGCTCCTGCTGCCAACTCCAGTGTCTCTTTCAAGCTATGTTTGGGATCCTGCTGCTACTTGCAACTCCAGGGTGTGATTCATCCAATTTTTGGGCTCCTGTAGCCAACTCCAGTGTCTCTTTAAAACAATGTTTGTGCTCCTGCTGCTGCTGCTTGCAACTCCAGGGTGTGATTCATCAAATTCATGGGCTCCTGCTGCCAACCCCAGTGTCTCTTTCAAGCTATGCCTGGGCTGCTGCTGCTGCTTGCAACTCCAGGGTGTGAATCATTCAATTTTTGGGCTACTGCTGCCAACTCCAGTGTCTCTTTCAAGCTATGTTTGGGCTCCTGCTGCTGCTGCTTGCAACTCCAGGGTGCGATTCAGCCAATTTTTGGGCTCCTGCTGCCAACTCCAGTGTCTCTTTCAAGCTATGTTTGGGCTCCTGCTGCTCCTTGCGACTCCAGTGTGTGATTCATCCAATTTTTTGGGCTCCTGCTGCCAACTCCAGTGTCTCCTTTAAGCTATGTTTGGGCTCCTGCTGCTGCTGCTGCTTGCAACTCCAGGGTGTGATTCATCCAATTTTTGGGCTCCTGCTGCCAACTCCAGTGTCTCTTTCAAGCTATGTTTGAGCTGCTGCTGCTGCTGCTTGCAACTCCAGGGTGTGATTCATCCAATTTTTGGGCTCCTGCTGCCAACTCCAGTGTCTCTTTAAAGCAATGTTTGGGCTCCTGCAGCTGCTTGCAACTCCAGGGTGTCATTCAGCCAATTTTTGGGCTCCTGCTGCCAACTCCAGTGTCTCCCTTCAAGCTATGTTTGGGCTCCTGCAGCTGCTTGCAACTCCAGGGTGTCATTCATCCAATTTTTGGGCTCCTGCAGCCAACTCCAGTGTCTCTTTAAAGCAATGTTTGTGCTCCTGCTGCTGCTGTTTGCAACTCCAGGGTGTGATTTATCCAATTTTTGGGCTCCTGCTGCCAACTCCAGTGTCTTTCAAGCTATGTTTGGGCTCCTGCTGCTGCTTGCAACTACAGGATGTGATTCATCCAATTTTTGGGCTCCTGCAGCCACATCCAGTGTCTCTTTAAAGCAATGTTTGCGCTCCTGCTGCTGCTGCTTGCAACTCCAGGGTGTGATTCATTCAATTTTTGGGCTCCTGCAGCCAACTCCAGTGTCTCTTTAAAGCAATGTGTGGGCTCCTGCAGCTGCTGCTGCTGCTGCTTGCAACTCCAGGGTGTGATTCAGCTAATTTTTGGGGTCCTGCTGCTGCCAACTCCAGGGTGTGTTTTTCAGGCACTCTAGGGGCCCCTCATACTGATGCCACCTCAACTCTGTGCAATTGTTCCGCTTTGCGATTCTATTAGCGATGCCTGCATGTGATAATTATTTACAGTATTATTTCAATAACCCAGCACGCATCCTATGCGTGTTACAGCAAGGCAGAATGGTTTACAACCCTATTGAGGCTCTAGGAGGCTCAGAAATAGCCATTTTTAATAGCGATTCACCACGATTTTTGTCGGAAAATTCGGCGAATCATTCGAATCGAATTTTTCAAAAGTTTGCTCATCTCTACCAATGACAACAGATTGCAGGTAGTGAAATCTGCTTCCATAAAACACACATTTTCAAACATAATTAAAAAAAAAATACTAGATAGGTTTAGCACCTTAAGGACATCCTTTTTGGCACAAAACATATACACATTCAAAAATTCAATTGAAAGTGGACTTACCCTAAAAAGTGGACCAAAACCCAACATTTTGACTATACTGGGTTTTGGTCTCTGTCCCCTGGGCACTCCATTTTAGGGGTGCCCCACTGTGTGAAACCCCCCAAATTGCCTGAACAATCATACCTCTTTCCGGTCCAACGGCGCATACATGGCCGCTTGTCCAATCAGTGGATCCTGGACGAAGAGGCTCGAGCAGATCCGAGCTCACAGCTCACAAGCTGGGAGCTGCATCATCTGCTACCTTCTAACAGGGAGCATGCCCATGCCGGCCCTTCACAAATGCCTGATGCAAGGGATGCGGCCACTGCTCATGCATGCACTGTTAGACCAGGAATGAAGGTGAGTTTTCTAACGACCTGGGGGGATTCCCACAGCAGGGCACTCTCAATTGGGGTGCTCTGGGGGGAGCTAGTATGCCTGCCCTGGAGTCTCATAGACCTCTATGGTCCTCTTTTAAGCTTTTTTCCTTCCTCAGTTTGTGAACATTTATGTATGCATAATTGCACAGAAGATTTAGGTCAGCATTATTCACACTTAGCTTGGGTTTATTTTATATATACATATTTTGTAGCACTTTGTATGAAACAAAAATCTAAGCTTCTACACAAATAAAATCCTGAATTGGGATGCCTCCCTGTGATGTGGGCTGGTGGAACTGTTAGTCTGGATAAAGTGTGTATGTTTTACTCAAAGTGTCCAGGTCAGTCTGAAGCTTGTGAACATCTATTGAAGATGTTCACAAGCTTCAGACTGACCTGGACACTTTGAGTGTCTGAACATCCACATGTCAAATAAAGTTCAAGGTGGAGAAATGTAAAGTCATGCACTTGGGGCTAATAACCTGAAGGCCACATATATCCTCAGAGGGAGTAAAACTGGGAGAAACACTTGAGAAGGATGTGGAGGTACTGGTAGACCATAGGCTAAATAACAGCCTGCAATGTCAAGCAGCTGCTTCCAAGGCCACCAAGATGTTATGCATGGAATCACAGGATAGGGATGTAATTTTGCCTCTTTACAAGGCACTGGTGTGCCCTCACCTGGAATATGCCATCCAGTTCTTGACACCAGTTCATAGAAAGGACGTTCTGACTATGGAAAGGGTGCAGAGCAGAGCCACCAAACTAATAAGCTGAATGAAAGATCTTAATTATGAGGAAAGATTACAAGAATTAAAGGGGGGACATAATTAACTTGTATAAATATATAAATGGCCAATACAAAAAATATGGGGAAACACTATTTCAGGTAAAATCCTCTCTAAAGACAAGGGGGCACTTCTTTCAGCTGGAAAAAAAGAAATTCAGTCTCCGGAGGTGACAATCATTGTTTACCATAAGAACTATAAATCTGTGGAATAGCCTCCCACAGAAGCTTGTTACAGCATCAACTGCTGGCAGCTTCCTAAAAGGACTAGATGCTTAACAGTCACTATTAGCTGTTATCAGTAAAAAAAACAAAAAACAAAGAACAAAATATAAAATAAAAAATAACTTCCCCTACCCCAACACCCTTGGTTGAACTTGATGGACATATGGCTTTTTTCAACCTTATTAACTATGTAACTATATGTATCCCAATAATCTCAGCGTGGGTGTAAATGATGATTAGTGTAGAGCAGGGGTTCCCAACTTGCGGTACAAGTACCACTGGTGGTACTAGTCTAGAGCCTATTAAGGTTGCAGACTAACATGAGCTGCTGTCATCTATACTAAACCCAAGCTGGATTTGCACAAAAGAAAAAAAGGTTATAAAAACGAGTTAAGTACATTTTATGTATTTATATGCAAATAGCTTCTTTGTGCATTTTTAACATCGATTTAGGTGACCGACAACTGACACATACCATCCAGTAATGAGATAATTCGAAATGATATAATTAGAAATTGAAAAGTGGTACTTGTTAAAAAAAGTTTGGGAACCCCCTGGTGCATCTAAGTGCATATTTGTAAACCAGTGCTACTGTTTTTCTCTGGAGAGAAATTGCATGGAAAGTAGTGTCCAGTACAATCCTCTTACATGACCTTTCCTTGCAGTTGCAAGGGGCACACACAAAGGAAACTTTGTAGTGTCCCAAAAGTCAGCATTTTCTTTTATTATTACAGCATGTTATGCAGTGTTCATGTAGACCCAATCTATGTAGAGAGGTTATAAACACTAGATTGCCAGATGAGAATATATGAGAATAGTCCCAACTGAGGGTTCTCCGTGAACACTGGGACTCCGGCATGGTGGTGAGCACAAATACAAGCAAATAGTTACCAGTTGGATTTTATCTAGTTTTTTGCAAAGGAAGTAGGTTGTAACCTTGACCATTTAGCAGTAATCATCCTAAAATGCAGAAGTTCAGTATATGCATGAGCCGCATGTAGCCCCTGCTTTCTTTTATCAAAATGTTAAAAGGCCAGTTATTTTTTTTATTTTTTTTGGACAAATTTCACACATCCCTTCCCTTATGGTGGCCACAGAAATGTGGGTGGTGTTGCTGGACACATTAACCTTGATTCAGAGCCCCTTTTCACCCGTTCTCCAGTGAGATTTCCCATTCTCGACCATTTTTCCTCCTCATCTGCTTCAGCAAACAATTTTTGGAGCGAGAATTTTTGGGTGAAAAATTTTCCTTTTGTGTGATTTTTCATTTGGTTGTGAGACCTAATAAAAAATCACCTGAGTTTATGAGAATTTATACTGGCGAGTTTACTTTCTCATGAAAGAGGGAGGCTCTGAATCAACCCCATGGTCCGAGAATATGCCATATAGTATCATAAAAATATCTCTTGTTGGCTAGGGCTGGCCCTCAGTTCCATTAATGATTGGTGGAAGAGGCACTTGACCAACTGTCCTGGGACCTCTAATTTCAGAATTAATAATTCTGAGGAGCTAGCTGAGGAGCACAAACTCAGAATCAGCGCAAGCTACAGAAGACTAAGGAAGTTTCATCATCGTGTGCTGCAGGGTATTAAGAATACAAGAGTCTATGTCAATGTAGCCCTTTTTTTCAGCTCGCAGATGGAATTTACACAAATGAACAAATACTGTATACGTATATAAGACAAACTTTTAAATACAAAAGGTTTCCTCATCAGGCAAATGGATTGGCGATCCATCCATATAATAATATAAGCTTTTTTGTCATGACAGGTAGTATTGTCATGTAAAATGGTACTTGACATGTACACTATGTCTACCTCTGATTTTAATAGATCAAGAACATTACTCAAAGCATACTGACAATGTTGCACCAAAACAGTTGGATTCCTTTTTTATTCTATGACTGTCATTTTCCATAATCAGGTTGGGGGATTAACCATTGAAAATGGATGCAAATTGACTAGACTAGAAAACTTTAATAAATCATCTCTGTAAAGTCAGAGGTACGGACATGTTTCTTTTTAAGTTGATTTTAATGGAGTCATTATAATTCCACAAGAGCTATGCTGGCAGTTAGTGCCTGTTTTCCTATTATATTACCTGACTGTTATCACTTCACTCTTGAATGTGTACTTGTACATCACAGCCTATAAAGTGGGTGCATGATAAGGTATGTTAATACAAGTGCTACAGTGTGTTACAGGAAGCAAAGATTCAAAAATAGCAGCGTTTCCCTTTGTCTGAGCATACAAGGAACATGTTTTACTGTTATGTTAATACTTGCTTAGCAGCAAGTGCAAAATTGGATTTCAAATAAATTACATTTTTACCCCTCATATACAAACAAAACTAATCAAACCCCACCTCAACAACCCCTCTTGGAAACTAGGAGCAGCTCTTAATTCAGATACTGCCCCCACCCCCCTTTTTGACCATGATCTGTACTTGTTCTGAAGACGCTTTTTAATTGACTGTGGAGGTAATAATAAGTGCATATGTTTTAAAAAAATTATGAGCCAAGAGGTATGAATGTTGAGGCTTGGGGCATTTTTCCTCATTGCTGCTGAGGAATGTGTACAGGGCTAGTAATATTTTTTTCATCCTGTAACACTTTTCCTTCCTAACAGTGGTATTAATTTGTAGGAAAAACAATTTGTATATTTATTTATTATCCTTCATTATAATGGGGGAGGGGAGTATGAATAGAATAAGCGGTGGACCCAAATATGGATTTCCATCCACTTTAAAGGTAAAAAAATTTTAACTCAGGAAAAAATCACCAAAGAAGTTCTACCCACACTCACCTCTTATACATAACAAGCCGGCACCAGTTAATTGGTAAAGTGACACTGCTGTAGCAAATCAAGTAATGGAGTAGTTCTCGAAACCCAGTGGGGGGTATATACTCAGCCAGCCTTGATGGGAAGGAGATCCTTTAAAGTGAGTTCATATTTTGAGAGGGCAGACTAAACCAATGGCAGCTACAAGGACCCAGTGGGCGCATACCCAGTAACACCACTGTCAAAATGCACTCAACTCAGCTAGCAAAGTACCAACATTTCTGATATGTCCATGCTGGTCTTCCATGAATTATTCTGGAGGCTGATTTAAGACTAGCGCCATGTATTGTCATTTGTGCTTCTATGTAGCTACAGGGTGTGCGGCGCTATAACGTAGCTTTGGTGCTGGACAAGTGACGCTGTAGTATCCTGTCCATCATCAATAAATGTGTTGTCTGGAGGGCACTGTAGACTCGCTCTCATTGATTCACTGCAGCGCCTGAGCGTACCAATGCTGCTATTGATCATGTAGTCCCCCGAGGGTAAGCAAGGCCACATATAGCAACAGGTAATGCTATAGCAAATGATTGATAGCGCCAGTTAAGTGCGTCCGATGCTCGGCACTGAAGCCCATAGCATTGACGCTATAAAACTGGGCTCTCTAGCACCAAGCATAGGACGCAATATAAAAAATGTCTGTTTCTGAACACATACAGCACCAGAGCAAAAACACATGGAATGGTGTCTCTACACTATAACACCGACACTGCAATGGCAGACCAACATACAATTCTGACTAAAACAATAAAATGTAAATAAATGACAATATAGGTCTTTGGTTGCTGGCCAGGAGAGTCAAAACAATCGTCATATAATAAAATAGTGGGAAACAGTGAATCCAAACTCTATTTATACGCAAACAAATTGAAGACCATTAAATGATATGGCAGAACACTACAGAGCGACATGTGCTACAATGAGCTGCTAAATATACAACACGAATCCAAATTTCTCGTGCTGATCGAACCTTCCCTGAAACTCACTATCATGTACCTAGGTGTTGGCCCCCCCATTGCTCATGCAAAGTGGCAGGCAGTTGGTGGTGGGCACTGACAGCATGGCCAGTTTCCCCCCCACTCTCCTGCTGCTGTGTGTATTGTGAAACTGGAGCCGGGTGCGCTGCCAATTCCCACTGCCACCCTTCCACCACTGGGCCCCAGTGGTGGGGAGCTGACGTAGAGTAAGAACATTGTCCCATACTGGAACAAGGATGAAAGTTTTCAAAAGATTCACTCAGCTCTAATATCTATTACTCCTGACCGTAGAGAACATGGGACCCCCATTTTGTGCCCAGATAGATGGTCCATGTAACTGACATATCCAGCTTTGATCACTTACAAAAAAAAAATAAATGGCTTTGTCTGCCATGCTTTTACAAAGAAAAAGAACAACTAGAGACATCTAGGGGAACAAAAGAAACACATAGATGCAAGTTTTATTGTATAAATGTCAAGCAAGATCACAATTGATGGTATAGCCACATATTTTTAAAGTTTTGGTCTCCACCATTTTATTTTTAGTGTACCATTAAATAAAAAGTTCATTGCACATGACAGTTACAACAGTGAAAAACTTTTACAGGCTGTCTTCTAGATATCTTATTTTGTTGTCTGTTGTCATGCATTAAAATAGACAGTTATATATAGTGAAAGTTTTCAAAAAATTGAACTTGTAAAACTAAATAAAATTGTTGCAAGTGCAGTTTTGAGATAAAATGGAGAAAATATTGCCTGCTTAGGTCAAAACTTCCTGAAAAGTATGAATCTCTCAATGTTTATGGCTTGTGCCTCATGCACTAAAAGCATTTCACTTATTTAGCCAGGATTTAAGTTATACTCCCTAAAAAAAAAAAAAAAAAAAATCATCCTTTTCTTTGTAGTCAGGCCACTTTCTGTGTTAATGGGAAGTCTAAGGGTGTCATTTAAAATACAATATTGGCAAGGTCAGTCTCAATGTGAGTCTTGTGTGTTTTGAATACCCTTGCTTTAAGTATTAAGCCTTTACTCACTAAACACAGTAAAGTGTCAGGGTATGGTACAAAATGGGTCAGAATTTTTACACTTCATGGTGTTACTGTAATAAAAATCTCCAAATTCTGCATGTGTGCAATCCCATCATATCCAATATGATATTATATGCCAAATATAAGACATATGTAAGATATGTAAGAATTGCCTGTCTGGCAACCAGCCATGAAACACCTTAAAGTTGGTTTCAACAGCAACAATAACTCTAGCTGAACAATCCCAAGCTTTACCACAGACCACATCATCATCCAAAAGACACAAATTAGAGTTCTATATATCAAAGTATTGTGGGCAATTCCTCTAGGACAGAGGTTCCCAACAGGTGGTACTAGTATCCCTGGTGGTACTCAATATCTTCTCAGTGGGTACTCGACAAGTCTGTAGACTTCCTGTACCCCAACCTTTTCTGCTGTCATCTATACCTTACGCAAAAGTTATTTGCACCATAAATAAAAACCTGCCCATTTTCGTGGGTGATACATTCACTTTAAATGGTGAATGGTTTTGTGACTTTTGATTACAGTTTAAGGTGACAACACTACCCAGGTGGTACTTCATGAAAATAGGTTTGGAACCCCTGCTCTAGGATATGACTCCTTTTCTAGACACCTAAATATGATTACTGAATGGACTTTACTTATTGATGCAACCTGATTTTTCAATACTGAATATACATTTTGTATTCATATTTTTTGTTAAAAAATGCCTGTGAAAATAACAAGGACATGTTAGGCTGATTTGATGTCACAAATGCAACACATTGATTTGTTTTTAGTTTTGTTCCTTTTGAATATGATATGCTGCTATTTATTTTCAAATAGGGGTAAATCAAAAAACATGTTTTCTCCAGCTGCCACAACAACCTAGGGATGCATTATTCAGACAAATGTGTACTACCGGTATTTGCCGTTATAAATAATAATGGACACAGCATTAATGACATATAATAATGTGTTGTTTTCTCAGTTCTAGAGCAAAGTATTAGGAATGCTTCAACTCCAAGTGTGAAGCACCTTTAGCATTCAAATGATCCCAATTTACATGGGAGCCAAAAGATGTCTAGGGGCACATAAAATTAGGATCAATTAAAACATTTATACAGGAGTTTGAATGTACTGAGGGAACAGATATACCAATAGAAAAAAAAAAGATCACTGGGTATCAGTGGGGCAGGAGCAGAAAACCTAAACTGAAAAATGTATGTGGCTACTTGCATTGCCTGAAACCAATTTAAAATAACTGAGACGAACACTTCTGATTACCTGCCCTTGCACTGAAGTGAATGTGACATAATATGTGACACTGGCTCTGCTGTCTGCTAAGCACATTCACATTTACTAGTGGAGGTGCATGGTTTAAAAAATATGACATTTTACTTTCAGAAGAAAGATTTTATTTTAGTACCATTTTTTATGTATTTGCTCCATGCTTTTATATGTATTGTGAATTTATTGAAAACATTTAATATGGTTCTCAGTGTGCATGTTTTTTGAGCCTTGTATTGGTTTAGGCTTGAGGATAGAACTGTTGCTGTACAGGAAAGTTTGGTAAGCGAGAGACTTGCTTTGCCTACAAACAATATCAAATAAAGTATATAACTAATTGATTTAAACTGATCCTTTTTGCGTTTAGGAGTACTGTCGCAATTTTGCTACTTTCCAGGTCCTAGCACAGTAGCACTTTGTTTCCCTAATCTATAATTTTCACTAATCTATTTTCTCTGCTCTTCAAAAGTTGTACTGACACCAAACCATACTACATTACACTGTCCTCTATTCTTTGCATTCCCTAAGTTACACTGACTGTATGAATAAGTGTTACTGTATCAGTTAACTAATTAAACACCTGCCCACATCTATGATAGAGGACTGATTGGTTAATCGAAGTGAAAAAGGTTCAGGATGCTCCAAATGTAATTAACAGTGTTTAGGTTAGATAACCTCATTTTGAATCTGACGTACATCCCTTAAAATAATTGTACGCAATAAGGAATAATAACGTTGGCAGATTTTAGTTTTTTACTTTTGCTGAAGCTCAAATATTTAAAAATAGCTGCATGTAGTTTGGTGCATTTCCCATATCTGCATCTACATATGTAGCATTTTGAGTTTGCAGAAAGCTTGGGGTTGTTTATTTTTTATTTGCAGACTATGATGTCACAGCATGTTACAATAGTAAAAATCAGCCTTAGCCTGGCTGTTTCAATGTGTTACATTATAAAAGCCAGCCATCTCCCTGATGTTTAAGAGGATTACTCATTTCTGCATGTTACATTCACAGCTAGAGGGAGAGATGGTTCAACACTGTATGAACTCTTCAGCTGATATAATTGATGCTGCTTCCGTATCTGGGTGCATTTCTCATATCTTCCCATGAGATGATTCATTGAAAATCAGTTGAATAGATTTGAACAAGGTATACCCTTGCAGCTCACAAAAAACTAACGCCTTCCCCCACACACACTCATTAAAGATCTATACTAGCAAAGATCCATCCAATGGAGGTAAAGAAAAAACAACACACACAATGGATGCACCTCCTATAAGGTGTGCGTTTCTGCAGCATATTGTTGTTCCCTGTCCCAATCATGCAGAACTCCATTTCACATCTTAGGATTTCTAGAAATCTTGAACTAGCGGGGCATTCCTAAGCATGACTGTTTAAAGGGCCCATCTTTCAATGACATTTATAAAAATTTAATTTGTTTGTTTGATGTCCATATGGTGCTGCACTTAACTGGTATTTTATTTTTCTTATGCTAGCAAATGAGTGTTTAACCCTTTCAGTGCCAAGCACGTAGATTCTACGTGCTTGATTCTACTCCACTTAAGTGCCAAGCATGTAGAATCTACGTGCCTGACTTCCCCCCCTGCTAGTTAAAAAAATAAAAATATAAAATACTCACCTGACCCCTTGTTGGATCCGGCCGGGAAAGCCCCCGGAATAGCACCTCCCCCCCCCCCCCGCTTCGGCAGCAGCAGCTGCTAACTGTAAAAAAAAATGACATTTACTTACCTGTGGCAGCGCTGCCTCCCGACGGGCCTCCTCTTCACTGGGAGGGCCTCCGATCGCCCCCCCCAGCCTCTTCCATGGTGGGGAGAGGGCAGAAATCACCCTCCCCCCTACTTCCTGCATCGTGACTGCTAGCCCCGCCCCCTCGTCCCATGTCACCAGCAGCCAGCTTCATAATACCGGCACCCGAGACTGAATCAGTCTGCTCGGGTGCTTGGAGGAGAGAGGTGGGGAGGGGGAGAGGGCTGTGATCGCCTACTCTCCCCAGGCTCTCTTCTCCAAACACCCGGGCAGACTGTCATCTGTCATCGCAGATCGCCGGGGGACAGAGGATCGGAGGTGAGTGAAGTAAAAAAAAAAAAAAAAATAAAGATCATTTTTTTCTCTTTGTGTTTGTGTCTTTTTTTTTTTTTTACATTTAACCCCTTGTGAACTGGTAAGGGGTCCATGAGATCCCTATACCAGTTCACAAGGCTGGGGGCTGGCAAGTCACCTGCGGCTAGTGGGTGACTTGCCATTAACCCCCAGCACCCCAATTACCTGCCTCCCCAAAGCCCAGGGGGGGCAGAAGAGCCTGTGGCCATGGGCTATGCGGGCTTGTAGCCTGCGGGGCCAGGGGCCACAAAAGCTGGCCCCTGCGCCCTGTTCCTACAAGCCCTGCATAGCTGGTACCGGGCTGGTTACTTCGGGTAAGGGGGACCCCATGTCATTTTTTTTTTGATTTTTAAGAGTTTTTAACCCTTAAAAATCCAACAAAAAAAAATGCCCCCCCCCCCCCCCCGACTCTATGTCATTTTTTTTTCTCGATTTAACCCTTTGTAGTGTGGATGGTAGTTGTATTTTATTAAATGTTATAAACTACTTGTTTCAGTTTGGGGGGTCTCCTGGGCAGGAACGGGGGGCTACTAAATAAATATGTGGTATTGTTCTAATCGGTAGAAATGAGGCTTTCACATGCAATATGGTTTTCTTTAATAAAATACATTTTTTATTTAAAATAAAGGAGACAATTTTCTAAAAAAAATGTATTTATTTATTTTTTTTTTTACTTAATAATAATATTGTAAAAATAAGAATAAAACTTACAATCAAGGCATTTCATGTTAAACCCTTAACTCTGCTGCAAAAAAATATATACAATTTTCCTGAAAATTCCAGCAAAAATGGTGCAAAAATGGCGAAAAAGGGGAAAAATTACCTGTCAACAGAGGGTGACAAAATGTCAAGTAGGCTGGAAATTAAAAGGGTTAAAAGTAGCTATGCATGTTGGGTATTGTTCTGTTCGGGGGACCCTGCGCTTTCAGACTTAGCTTGTTTTTTCTTGTTTACATATTTATATTTTAGGAAAAGGTGTTTTTTATTCAACTTTTTATACATTTTTTAGGGAAACCCTGCGCAACCAAAGAATTCTTCGAGGTATTAATTCCAGAAAGATGAGCCCACTACAACAAGCTGGGTACGCTTAGAAAGCTTAACATGTGTACTTTCAGGGAATATTTCAAATGTAAATGGTTGTTTTGGTTGAAAAATCGCAAGGTGTGCACTTTGTCTGCAGAGCTGAAATTTTCAAGAAAAATTACTGTTACGCACATGTTTTACTTTGGAGTGTTTGGCAACTCTTCTCTTGACAGTAGCTATGCATGTTGGGTATCGTTCTGTTCGGGGGAACTTGCTTTTTCAGATTAAACTTGTTTTTTTTTGTTTGTATATAGTTTTGTTAGGAAAATGTGGCTTTGATTCTGCTTTTTTATCCTTTTTTTAGGGAAACTCTTTGCATCCAAAGATTACATTGAGGGATTACTTCCAGAAAACTGTGGCCACATCAACAAGCCTGGTACACCTAGAAAGCTTGAGGTGTGTACTTCCAGAGAATATATAGTTTGTTGGGGGTATTTTTAAATGTAAAGGGTTGTTTTTCTGGAAAACTGCAAGGTGCGCATAGTGCATATCGCAGTTGTATTTTATCTGAAAATCCCCTAAAGCTCTGTTTCAGTTTGGGGGAGTCTCCTGGGCAGGAAAGGATGTCTACCTATACATATGTGGTACCACTGTAACCGGGAGAAATTGAGATTTCTCAAGCAATAAGATTTTTTTTTACAAACTTACATTTTTTATTACAAAAAAACACTACAAATTGTAAAAAAAATATTTTTTAAATAGTTTTTCACATATTTCACCCATAAATGTTGAGAATACACCTAAAAAATGACAAACAAGACATTTCATGTTAAAGCCCAGACTATGCTGAAAAAAACAATATATCATTTTCCTGGGAAATCCCTTCAAAAAATCACATTTGAACATGGGGAGCGCAAAATAGTGCAAAATGGTCTGGCAACAAAGGGTGCCAAAAACTCCAGGTAGGCTGGCACTTAAGGGGTTAATGGAAGCAATTTTCACTACCTCCAATTTATTGCTATTAGCAACTGCACCAATTCTGGACACCAAGATCTCCCATCTCTCTTCTTGTAGACCTTGGTGGACAGACATGTTGCACAGTTTCTAATAGAAACAGATTTCAGATAGTTAAAACTGTAACTTTGCAACATAAGCAGAATTCTAAAAATACTAGATCATTTTGGCAAACACAAATATACACTTTTCCTTTCATTTTCAACTTCAAATTTAAGGTTTTAATAGTTTCATATGTTTAACTTATTACTAAAACATAACGGTAATCATCTATGGTTAAAACATTATAATATGTAATGGTTATAACATTCAATTCACATTATTTATATAACTACTGCATGATTATAATAACTGAAATATTTCAAGCCCCACAGCCTTATTGTAGAGCCTTTCTCTTCAGATAGACTACATTCAGACATGCATTTGCGTTAATCTCCTGCGCCCATCCTGAGCCCATAAACATTGTTTTACTAATGTAGAAGAACTAGACTGACCTGCACAAAGCCCACATTTGAAACATATTAAGAGTTAATATGAGACACAGGTCTTGATTCAATACTAGTGGAAAGATTCTTGTGGTAGTAAAAAAATTAACTTTATGAGAAAAAGCATGAGAATTTCACTATTGCTGAATCACCAGCTTGGAAAACAATGAAAGTCATGGGTACTTTCTTACTTCTAAGTAGTGTTAGGCAAACCCAAATTGCAAAGTTTGGGTTTGTACTGTTTGTACTTTGCGTGTTCGGCCTCCCAAACTCGAACATGAACTTCAAGCAAAAGTCTGTGTTCGAGTTTGGCGTTCGGCCCGAACACGGAAACACTGGTTGATGGGCTGCTTACCCATGCAGAGTGATCAGCAGGGTGCAGCTGTAACTCACCTGAGCTCCACGATTTGGTTCCTGGTCAGCGGTCAGTTTTCCTGCTGTCAAATGGGTGCCATGGCTGGGGCTACAGAAAGATTGCCACCGATTCCATGAATGAGTGAGGACACTGGCAGCTGGTACTAGAAGTGCTGGCACTTGGAGTGTCCTCACTGATGGGAGTGGCAGCTGTGGCCCAGACTGTAGCCTATTTGACAGCCAGGACGCTGACCGCTGACCAGAGACTGGATCGCATTGGTTCCGGTAAGTTACAGCCCCCACACCCACCATCATAATTCTTTTTTACAGCTTCAATTCTGCCTCTGGGAGGCAGAATTGCCCCCAAAGTTTTGGTCCCTATTGAATCCAATGGGGACCTAGTCCAGGTCCCCAGACTGAACTTTTCAAAATTCAGCCAAACTTGTCAAATCCAAACTGGAGGGGTGGGGAGTTTGCCCAATACTACTCCTAGGAAAAGTAGAGAACTTTTTACTCTCTTTTTACACTGTAGTAAAAAGTATCGTTGATTTTCATTGTCTTCATAGCTGGTGATTCTGTAACTGTAAAAGTCTCATGTTTTTTTCTCATAAAGTGATTTTTTTACTACTTTGAGAACTTTTTTCAACTTTTATTGAATCAAGGCCCAACATCAACCCTTACTCTTTCTTTGTAGAAAACTATACATCCTAGACAGATCTAGACTTTGGCACTCGGCGGGAATAAACAGTTCTTATAAATACACATTTATTGCATCTTTGCTTTTCCGTACAAGTGCTTGAAAACTTTTTGTCCAAGTGCTGATCACCATATATTAAATGCACGTACCAGATTCACTAATATCAGTGCTGTCATCACATCTGCTTTGCTTTAGCTCCTCTTTAATGTAGGATATTTGCCAATCCCGGCTTTTAAAAAACTCATTAACATTATCATAAAGATTCTGGTATATATTACTGGTAATATAGACTTTGATATAGCTCTCTTCAGTGTTAAAACAGCCACTATTCATAATGTTCAATCATTTTCAAGAACTTTTTAACATCAATTATTTCCAGGTTATATATCCCTAAAATCGCTCAATTAGGAATAACCCAAGAGCAGAAAGGAAATAAAGAGCCCCAAATAGCGTAATAATGTGTCCGTGTCTTTTTAATTGCGCTTACCAGAATTAAAACTTCAAATTGCATAAAAACAACTCTATTTCAGCTTCAGCTGTGTAACAGGTGCCTTCACGTATAAAACAATGCAGCCATCTCTCTCACCCATCCAGGCCGCAACAGGCAATGCCACTTTGTCCAGCATTCCCACTCATTTATGCTCCGCAACAGGCAATGATGCTATGTCCAGCGCCTGACAATGCTAAGGGCCTTATTTATCAAGGGATAGCGCCAGGTAGTGTCTGACTAGCGCCAGGTAGCGCCAGCTATCAGCGACTACCGACTCCAGAACGCCCGGCGGCGGACACAATCATGCATTTATCACGCTAAATGAGGCTAGTGCCGGCGAGAGCGTCAGCTAGCGCGGGATTCATCATGTAGCCGACTGCAACGAACAGTGCCGCAACTAATCCCATCACAGCGCCAGGTATGACCTGTCGCTCCCTGGCGCTCTCCAATGCATATTAATGTATTCATATTACAAAATGTTTCTAAAAACTTGTTTAATTTTTTAATCAAAAAATATGCTTGTTTGGGGGTTAAAAACTACTTTACACCCATCGCCGCCAGCGCTCTGGGGTTTCAACAAGCATTTCACAGCGCGAGAAATTTTTGAGCGTGATTTGTTAATGAATATGCTGGAAGCCGTTCGCACTGGCCATTCGCTGTCAGGCACACCCATACAGCGTGGAACCTGTGAAACAGCGACACCTAACAACGTATTCAACATTAACGCACACCGACTGAGTCGCTCTCAACAAGCGAACAACGGCCGAGCACAGCGAATACTAGCTGGCGCTGTGAAAATCACGCTACTGGCGCTCATCTGTCGCTACCTGGCGCTATTAATGAATCGGCCTCTAAGAATCAAGCAGGCTGCAAGGATGCTCCACCCTCTATTTTTGGATTGAATATGATTAAAGGCTCCTGTTTCCCATAATATTCATTCAACACATTATCATGAAAATAAAGTATGTGAAAAGCTTATTTTACATAACAATTATCTGCTGGTCCCCCTGTTGACATACTAAAATAGACAAAAAAAATACCTTGTGACTTTCTACAATACAAATACATTGCTTTGGAAAATGATTGCTGCTTGACGCATATCTCACAACATCTGTACCTGATGTGCATCAGTCCAAACTGGACTCGTCACAGCTTATGTTTCAAATGTAATGTAAGTTTTCCAAGATGTATAAAAGCTGTTCTAGCTGCAGAGTGAGAGGCTCAATGTCGATGCCTATAGCTTTGAAACAGAGAAACCATGAGTAATGCTTGGACTGACCTTTAACTAATAGAAAATAGCTTTTGACAGCATAGAATTACAGAAATAAAATGCTAATGATATAGCTTATGATAACCTTAATGTACACTGCCTTATTCTCTTATTGAGGTGAATTTTCCCAATAATGCATTTCCTGCAGGTAAAGGGAAGGTAGTAGACACCAGCTAACTTTTGTTATAGTTTTCAGCCACATTTCTATTTTCTATTTTATCAAGCACCTAGAGAGGCATTTGATAAATCAGCCATATTAAAATTAATAAATATTGCAAATTTGACGGTACAGTTAGATTTATTTCTGATCGGCAGGAAAACTCCAAAGTGGAACTTTTCATGGAATCCTCATGGCTATTTTTCAGGTCTTTACCTGGGGTACAACACAACACAAATTGCTCCCCTATCCAACATCTAACATCAGGAAAAGCAACCTTTTCCCAGCACCAGATAAAGGACTCCCTTTCTTCAGATATGTCACACTGGACTCTTCAGCAGCCCTACTGTGCCATGTGTTTTGGTTTTATTGAATCTTGCTTTGAAAGGATATATGGGAGGAGCTTGGGAGGGACCACACAACTTTAATACTAGGAGACATTTAGCGTTTTACGTGACGGTTGATCTTTTAATCTGGACCTCAATAAATTTTAAAGGGCTAAAGATATGTTTACACGATACTATTGATAGAACTTTATTTTTCAAGATATTGCATATACATACACTGTTTGCATTTATTATTGATTGCATAATATTGCTTAATTTTGTTGTTTATATAAGGTATTATTTTTGATTCAAGATACAGACAATCTTTATTTTTATGTCACTTTTTTCTAGTTTATTACAAATCAACCATTGTTTCTAATATTAATTAGGTAGAGGTCCAGACCTGTAAATACAGAGGAAACATCACCAACAGTACTATAAATTGCATTGGAATTTAAAAAAAAACATGTTGCATTAACTCTCCCTCCTGATGTAAATGTAATAATCAAGAAGATGAGTCATCATCTTCCATTCTGAAATGCCGGCCAGCTCCCTGTTGAGTGCTACATTGTTACAGCCAGGCTGTAGCTGTCTTCATAATGTTTAAATTTTGAGCTACTGTGCTACATTGTAAAGCTGCCATGAGCCTGCTATTGAAATGTAATCAGCTCACAGCTGACTCGCAGCTTCATTTGATGTGCGCACCCAGCTTCTGTGATAGAGAGACAACTCTACAGAGAAGATTGTCTCCTCTGTAGAGAGACAGGAATTGGGATATTTGAAAGGCTAAAGAAAGCTGAGTTAGCTTTAAAAAAACTTTTTGGGTAAATTGGTTACAATTCTCCTGAGAAAACCCTCAGTAAGCACTAACCAGCAAGCTTGCCGTTAAATTACTTTGTTGCTCACTTTTAGATTATTAGGTCTTGTAGCCAAACATATCCTCTGATAAGCACGCTGTCTAGATTGCCACCTACTATTTTCAAGGGTCTATAATGTAATTTATTAATTTTTAGGCCAAGTGTATTCATTGACAAGGGTGGGTATAGTGTTAAAACTCCTTTGATTGTACTTTGCAATGTTTGACTAGATTATAGTTTATGCTTTATTTTATCAACTGGTAAATCGCAATGTTGCACTTTAAATTTAAATTCCAGTAGCAGCTTATTCTTCAGTGCACGACTATAGGAAAACAGGTAAAATTATCATTCCAAACATAAAAAAGATGAAGAGGCTCTCGCTAAGGAGAACTTATGTAAATGCAAATATGCAAAGTAGAAATGTTTGGATGTATTAAACTATGTCCTTATGTTTCATCCTCATTTTAGGAAAAAATAAACACTAATTATAAAGAGGGTATACTTAACGTATTTTATTACATTCTAGCATCATCAGAAGTTACACTTAGAAATGTTTAATGAAGTTGGGGAAAGTAATACACAGTATATTTGCATCATTAGCAATAGTAAGTATAACAGAAAATAGAATTTAGTGACTGCTTTCTTTATTTTGTAGGCAGCACCATTGGGCTAAATTATTATGTTTAGATCTTTTCTGTTTTCTCCAACAATTTTCTTTTTATGTTAGAATAGGTTATATATTTTTGTTAGTTTTTAGTTTCTTACATGTTTTATTTTTTAGTTCTGTTGTTTATTCTTGCATAGTGTAAAAATATTAACATTATTGTAGATGTCAATGGATATAAACAATACTTCATTAAAGTAGGTAACCCCCTAAATCTATTTGGTGGAGGAAAGGTGCAGTATTCTGTGGTTGTTTGCTGATAAAAGCACCAAAAATTAGTAGTTCTGATTTTTGTTTTCACTTTTTGATAAATGCTGCCTACCTAGGCTACTAGTATTCAAATTTGAATTAACTCTAGAAACCATTTTTGTAATGCATCAATTGCACAAGCAGTATTGGGTCTCAGGCTCTTTCAAATGCCCCTGTCTACTACATCAAGTGGGCCAGTCCTGGTAACGTGGTAGACTATGCTCACTCCTACTTGGTGTACTGGAATCATAATCTGCAATGCAGTGCACCACAACTGCAAGTTTGAATCCTAGCGACATTTTTGGAATAATCACAATTCAATTGCTTCCCTGACATGAAAGGCCCATAAACATATGGACAGGGATTTTAACTAGTAATCATGGTGTGCTGCATCAAAAAGACAATCCAGCACACAAACTAGTCATGAACATTAGAACCCTAAAACAACTATCCCACATGCTAGCCACTTCCTCGTTCATAAGTGGCTGACAATCACGTGAGTGCCAGTGGGCTTGCACCTCAAACCTGAATGGTTTACGTTGGAGTCCTGATTAACTGACATTCATAGTAAAAAAAAGAACACTATCATGTTATTAATCAGTTAAAAGTAAAGTAACAGTCAAATGATTAGTCCATGTTTAGTTCAGCAGTGCATACCTCCATGCATGCTCAGCTCTAACCCACTTCCACATTTCCTCGTGAACCGACTGGCAGCAAACCATGAAGGAACACAGAGGTGGGTGGGCCCGATATTGGGCTTGCAGAGGACATATGTGCAGACCCCACCACCACCTCCACAGCAGAACTAAATGGACTGTGATGTCTGACCATTGGTCCGGTTATCTTGTAAAACTGTTTCATCCAGAACCCTGATGCAGGAGATTTATTTTAGAATGAGAAGTTACCTTTCAATGCCCTAGTCATTGGTGTCAGTATGTTGCTTGTATATATAATAGCTATGGTTTCAAAATCCAGAGGGCCTTATCAGCTGTCCAATACTTTGAGCCTTTATTAAGCATCAGTACCTGTATATTTCACTCAGAGCCAATGTTTTTGCCTCAGCATCACTTAATGCATGATTTATTTAACACACAGCTCCATCACATCTGCCAACCTGTGTCTAATATATCACTGCGTTCTACCCTTAAACCATAATGGGCAAAACTGTTTTAAAGCATTTTTGCTTATAAAGTATTACATAGATATTTGTTTGTAAAGAAACACTACTTGCTTTTCTGCATGTCAAGAATAAATCTGGCATGTGGTGCCTATAAATTGGCATAAGAAAGTAGCGCTCACTGTTAGAGGTCCAACAGGCGCTGACACAGGCTGGCCAATATCTAGTACTCCAAATCAAGCTGCTTATTCAACATCAGGCATTTGGACTTGCAGCGCATATAGGGCAAATTGAAGGGGTTCACAGACCAGGACATAGTGAATCTGGATCACCTGGGGAAAGTGGATCACAAGGTCCTGGAGTCTCTTTCACACCAGGGCCAAGTCTTAGAGGTTTTGGCCCAATTTATTTTCCTTTTTGGCCTCCTTTCCCAAATCTGACTGTCTGATAAACAGCCTGCATGTAAACCACCTAAAGCACAGTTACTGTTTCTGCATCTGATTCAAATAGGGCTACATACTCTGAAGCCTTAAACCACTCATGTCAACTCTCTGCTCAAGGGCTGCCAACTGGCCAGGTTTTGCAGATCTCTACGCAGATGAACATGTAAAGTAATTCTCAGATAGAGCTATATGAAAGTCTGCAAAATATGGCCAGTTGGTGGCATTTGGGGAGAGGGATTGGCAACTAAGCCTTAAACTGCCACCCTGGGGCTTCTTGGTGACAAGTTCATTTTAGGATCTTACGAAGCTTCAAATAGGGCATAGGAACTATATATGATGAAGGACAGAAAGCAGCTGCACAATGCAGTGTTGCATGCTTCCTACTGGAGGAGGAGCGATTGCTGCATGTGTGCTGTTTCCTGTCTTCCATTGGATGATACTAATGCAGGCCTTAATGATGGTGTGAAGGGATGGATAAGGTTAGCTTAGCGTTCCTATAAAGTAAAATCCTCCCTGGCACAGCGCTGACAGAGAAGATTTAAGCCTGCTATAAAAGCACTCTTAGAACTTTACCCAAAAATAAAGAGATAAATATGCTGTAAAGAAGAAAAGATGCAGAGGAATATCCAGGTACGTAACGATATGCATGACTAAATTGATGTGTTAAATTCATGCCACATTTACCAGCCTTGTTCAAGCAAGTGAAAAAATTCACCCCTGGCGATTGTAGGATGCTACATTTATAGACTTCTTTCAATTCATTGAATCTGTAACCTGGAATGTCCTGTTAAAGCTTGGGTGGTGGTTTGACACTATTGCCTCAGGTTTGATATCCTTTGCACAACTGAAGCATGAATAATTCTTCTAACCTCTATGCTGCTAAAATATGACTAATGTTGTAAGCCTAAGGCTTCTTAAATCAGTTAAAGGAGCTCTAGCGTGAAAACAGTCTCATATTAAAGATCCACATAAACATGCTTCAAAGCAAGAAGGGGGGTTACTTAACCGCCCTGGGTGGAAAAATTTCTACCAGGCTTGTTGGTTTCCTTTACTGAATGAAAAAGAAAAAGAAACAGGGGTGACAAGTTTTTGAAAGTACATTTTCGCTTGCAACAGAATGACAAATGAGAGCACTTCCCCTGCCGAACTCCACTCATCGTAGTAGAACAAACGTTGGTGCCACAGTTGGGACTTTGTGCTTTTATTAACCTTGCAAGAACAACTGCAGCAGCCCTTTAGTTCCACCCTCAGTCTCCACCTAAGACATTTTTTAGGGGTTGTTAAAATAAGTAATACATTCCTGCCTGCAAAATTAAGCTTTTGTTGTTTGCATGGGGATCTCAGAGTCCTGTAGATAGTTAGCCTGACTGGCCTATCAGGCAACACAGCTGATCAGGAATTTTCCCAATCTTCCCAATTGTCAGTCTACCCCTGCCTTCAAGTGCAAGCCTAAACATAAAAATTCTATGCTTGCCTGTTCTCCTACAGAATTAATCCTTACAGTTCTTACGTTGTCTCCTCTGGGACTAACAGCATATTCACTGAGCCTCTACCTCCAAACTCTTTCACTGATTGGAAGCAGGGGTGTACCATGAATGTCCACTGCTGATACTTAAAAGTAGGGGGCTCACAAAAGCATGTCGTGAAATAGTCAGGTTTTGACAGTCTAGTTCAGGTCAGCCAGATCCAAATTTTACCAAACTTAATGTCAAATTCTGACATCTTTTTTTCACTTTTAAAAGAGTGCCTCCCCTTCCAAAGTTATCAGCACAGTGTACCATGCATATAGACCAGTATCCCCAGGGCTTTACAGCTAGCATCTGGCAGTATCTATGTCCTTTGGTAGTGTAAGGAAAACTATTTTACCTTTCCCTTGTTCCTGTGGCATCTTAGAGTTGCTCTGCCAACTAATCACCCTCATATCTGTCCTTGGGCACATCCCTCCTTGTACACTCGCTTTATGCTCTCTGGAGGCTGTGCTTCGCCATTAACAGACAGCACAACCACCAGGGGCAAATTTTAATGGGCCAATGTGCCCTGGGCTTTTTTTAGTTTATTCAGCTCAATTGGCCTAAGGATTATTGTGATCACCAGACTCACTCCACACCACCATTCATGTAATGTTTGTCCCTAAAAAAGGTCACCCAGCCCATTGCTCTATATCCATCATATATTTTGCTTGGGTGCACTTATATCTATGAATTTCTATACTGACCTTGGAAACTCATTTGACCTTGTCTTTGCCTTATCCTCTGTACTTTGACTCTACTGTATGTGACCTTGGTATTCCTCAACCCCAGCTTTGTCTGCTCCTTTTGTACTGCTACCGTGTCATCCTGTTAGGGTTAAAAACCCTTAAAAATCCCCCATAAAAATGACATGGGGTCCCCCTTACCCAAAGTAACCAGCCCGGGACCAGCTATGCAGGGCTTGTAGAAACAGGGCACAGGGGCAAGCTTTTGTGGCCCCTGGCCCTGCAGGCTACAAGCCCACATAGCCCATGGCCACGGGCTCTTCTGCCCCCCCCTGGGCTTTGGGGAGGCAGGTAATGGGGGTCCCGGGGGTTTTTGGCAAGTCACCTGCTAGACGCAGGTGACTTGCCAGCCTCCAGCCTTGTGAACTGGTATAGGGATCTCTTGGACCCCTTACCAGTTCACAAGGGGTTAAGTGTAAAAAAAAACACACCACACACACACAGGAAAAAAGGGGGGCGGGGCTAGCAGTCACGATGCATGAAGTGGGGGGGTGATTTCTGCCCTCTCCTCACCACGGAAGAGGATGGGGGGGCGATCGTGAAGGGGAGACCTGTCGGGAGGCTGCGCGGCCACAGGTAAGTAAATGTCATTTTTAATTTTTTTTTTATTTTTTACAGTTAGCAGCTGCTGCTGCCAAAGTGGGGGGCGCTATTCCGGGGGCTCTCCTGGAGCCATCCGAGCTCCCACAGGGGATCGGATGGCACCAAATTAAAGAGTAGACCCGGCTGGATCCAACGAGGGGTCAGGTGAGCATTTTACTTTATATAATATATACTATATTTTTTTTACTGTGGGGGGTTTAAAGTCAGCTACATGAGTCTCACGTAGCTGCCACTTAAGTGGAGTAGAGGCTGCTACGTGAGACTCACGTAGCTGGCACTAGAAGGGTTAAATAAACATTGCCTTTATCTTATCCCCATCCATAAACCCCATTAAAAAAATGAGGGCTATTTAATTGTTGTATATTCATAGCCATTGTTATAATCGTATTGCCTTAAATTGAATTCTAATTTTGATTTTAATAATTATAATTATTCAATCTTAATATGCTGCATTAAGGCATCCTGTGACTACGTGCCTGACAATTGAGTTACAGATTTCATATAATATGTTTATATTGACATTTGAGTCACTTAGATCAAGGTTTTTTAAATAGATTTATACTGATATCAGAAGGTTTTATTCATCACTGTATTTCATATGTCATATTTCATATATTGTATATTATGCCTCATATTCTGCATTTTTTTTCTCTGTATTTAAACATATATTTATTGATATGCCATTTACTATTTACCATTTATTTTCCATTTATTTATGTTCATATTCCTAAATGGTATTTATAGACTAATATATTTTAACTAATGTATGTATTTAGCAACATGTGCCCAATCTTCCCAGTGTCTGGGCCCATTGCAGCTGCCATCTAATGTGCCTCAACAGGTCTGAACACTCCCATAGCTGGAGTTAAAGCAGCTTCATCCAGGCCCCTCCCTTGGGCTGGTCCTACCACCATGGGAGGCTGCGGTCTGGCTATGGTGTTGATGGTGGAGAGGGATGTCAGTGATTGGCTCCTTCCCTCCTTGGCTTTCCTTGGCTGCTTCTCTCTTGGGGGTCGGGGGGATGTGCCGCTGTGCCGCCGCAAGCTGAAGCACGATCTAGACCGTCCTCATGGTTTTAGATAGAAATCGATGGTTTTGTAGCCAAAATAGTCCCCTGAAGGTCATTTTTGCATTTTTACCCGATGTTACCTGATTGGTCAAATAGATCACGAATATTTTAAAAAGGAATAAATAAAACAGTTTTCATTTTTTTTTAAACTCATTACATAAAGCTTTTAAAACAAACAACACACTTCTGAGACACCACACATATATTCACACATCCCACTCTGACATACTGTAACCTGTAAAAATGTGTTTTAAGCAAGATTTCTGCAGCAGTAGTTAGATAATATTCCTCAAATCGTTTTATATGTTTAAATACCACACTTCTAGCCCGGCAAACTTCAGCAAAAAACAGTAAAATGTCAACAAATGGTCAGACTTTCCAATGCAAATAGAGCTCTGTTTGCTTAAATGGTGGCTCAGTTTGCCACTATGTAGGAGTTGTAGCAAAAACAGTGAACTAGAAATAAAGTGAACGAACGCAAACCATTGAACTTCGTAAATCTTTTCTTAAGAACTGCTGTGCTTGCTGGGCAAATTGCCTAAATACATTTCAAGTTAATGCATCAGATCTGCTATGGAAAACATAAAGCCTTTCATACACATATAGTTAAGCTGTGTTGTATACTTTTAACTACTTTAAAATGTTTCCTTACAAACAAATTATTACTGTTAGTTTCTAACCTTGCTTTACCTCCACTGACATGAACATACAAGTCTGGGTGTCTTTTTAGTAATGTTAGAAGAGAAAAGGTTGGTGTAACATATTGACTGCCTTTAAACTTTTTTGTTTGACTAATGGGTTCACTTTTCTTTCACTTTTCTTTTGGTACTATTTATGGATAACTTTTTCCACCTTCTTGATGTTTTAATGCCCTAATAGATTGAAACTCCATTGATCTGCAGAGTGCAAATTGTGGTTAAATAGCAAATTTGTGAAATTGATTTGTTTACCTTTTATAGTTGTATTGTCAGATGGCTTCAATGCTATGTGCTTAAGCCTCTTTTCACATTTCTAATCAACTGGACACTTATATTATCTCTTGACTGTAAACCACTTGAATTGCAACAAAGATATCATCAAGAAATAGAGAACACAATTAGTGATCCTTAGATGCGGCCTAGGTTTCCTTCCTAAATGTATAAAGTTTCAAGTGGGCTTTATCCAAGTGATGTGCTTATAGTCTATATCATTGATTGAAGTGGACCCAGGATACTTAAGCTTAAATAGACTCTTAAATCAGATATCACAAATATCACTTCATATCAATCATGTGTCAAAATGTAAGAAACAAAAAAGACTCATAGTTAGTTAAAATCCAAAACAATGGTTTAGGTTTCTCATTTAATAATAAAACCTCACACACTTTTATTATGGACCAGTTGGACTCATGTGTGCTCTATCAGAATATTACCAGAACCCTTAGCAAATACAGATGAAAATTCAAGGAGTACTCTAAATTACTAGAGTGAAAAGTAGTCCAATAGGTTTATTATTATAGAATAGTCAAAACATAAAAAGGCACCTGACATTTTGGAACCCTAAACATTTTTTAAACAAGCATGCTAGTTAAGCTATCATAGAAACATAACTGTGGTACAAGTAGCAAAATCCTAATGTTTTCCTTATGTGATGGTAAGTGAAAAGTAAACATCTTGACAAAAGGGACAGACACTCCCTTCTATTACATTCCGTTCAAATGCACAAGATTTGCAGATTTAGAAGAACCAAGTTTTGTACTGTAACTGACGCCCCCTGGGATACAATGAATGGAATTGCATGCCCTCTTTACTTCAGCAGAAGGAGAAAGCCCTCGGATTTGCTCATACCTGACACTGTTCTGAGGGTTTTGTCTACAGATGTCCTTTAGGCATCAAATGTTCATTTTACTCAGGATCGCTTAAATTTGCAACAACAGTCATTTAATCATCAATTCAAGCACTTCATATTAATAGTTCATCACTCCGTTCAAGAAACATTTAGGCACCCAGTCTCCCCTCTTGGTCCTTGGTTTGCATCATTCCTGCTTGGCAAAGGGCACTGCCTACCTTTCACATGGAACCAACTATATGGGGTTTGCAACCAACAACTCCCTACTTATTTTCACCTCTTCACCCCAGTACCTGATTTTATAGGGATCCATGGGCAGGATCTCAAACCAAATTGAGTTCCACTCAGGTCCTTTCTTCGCAATCTCTTCTTACTGAACCATCAACCTAAACTCTATTGTGCATTACTGAAGTCTGCTCAATGTGATTTGGGGGGGGGGGGTAAATAAGACCTGTTAGGTAGTTTGAGACATTCTTACACTGTTTGAGACATCCTTCCACTTTCAGCCATTTTAGTTGCGTCCCTGTTACATAAAGTTGTTTTCTCCAATGTTTTAAGAGCCTGAAGCAGGAAGGTAGCTAAATTGTCCCCCCCCCCCCCCCACACACACACACGCACAGTAAGGCCCAGTAAAAGTCTAATTCATACCTGTTAGATTGCTCCCCTGGCAAAACTGAGCCCCACAATTGGCCACAGCAGTCATGTGGTCCCCAACAGCCTCTGATGTATCCTGTGCTCGTGACCACATGACCGCTGTGGTCGGTCATGGGGCTCAGTTTCACCGGGGGAGCAATTTGACAGGTACGATTTGGGCTTATTATTTGTTAGTAAAATGTAATGATGTTTCAAGTGATTCTCCTTTAATAAAAGAATTGTGGCTCTGAAATATTGGGTGTGCAGAAACAAAGGTGGGTTAATTTTGGCACATCTACCTTACAGTTAGGGTTAACCCTACTTCTTTGACAAGGCCAAAATAACAGGATTTTAACCTGACATAGTATACACAACCTACCAAAAGAGAGTGCAATCCAATAAAAAAAGGGGCTGATTCAGTACCCTGAGGATTGTTTCCTCACTTTTTTGTTAGTTAACACTTTTTCTCATGAGTTTTGTCGTGGGTGCAATGCAGCACTATATTTAGCTGTGTAAATGTAAATTAAATGTAAAATGAGTTGCACCCAGGAAAAAAATCATGAGCAAAATAGTTTTCTCACCAAAAAAAGTGAGAAAAAAGACTGATTGTCAGGCTACCGGGTGTGAACCCTGATTGTGGAGACTAAGAACCGGCTCACCTCTCAACCGGGAAGCCTGGAATCTAAGGACCAACCTGGTTTTCACTAGAGCCTTTAATGGTGAGGATAGACTGGGCTGCAGGAAGGCCCCAGGTCAGGCAACCTAGGAGTGGGTGTTACCAAATTCTGGGTAGAAGACAGACCAGAGCTGAACTGGAACGTAGAACAAGCCAAGGTCGTGGGCAGGCAGATCAGGATCGGAGTAAAAAAAAACCCAAGGTCGTGGGCAGGCAGATCAGGATCGGAGTCGTAAACAAGCCGAGGTCGTCAGGAGAGCAGGAGCCTAGTCAGGAACAAGCCGAGTCGGTACACAGGAATAGGAGACTGAAACTCAGGAATCAGGCAGGAGAAATGACCAACTGGCAATGGAGCTCATGGCTCGCCAGTATTTAAAGGCCCCTGCGCATGCGCAAAAGCAAGTGCATTTTCACGCATCTGCAATGCCCATGCATTCGCATTATCGCACATGAGCACAAATCCATTGGCTCATATGGTTGCACAAATGTGCGCGCATATTCGCACGCTTACTGGCCCTACTATTTCTATTGCGAAAACGCGAGCGCACGGGGAACCTTGGCGCCCTCTGCTGGGAAATCATAGGAACAGTCCTGGTTCTATGACACTGATGAAGAGGATAAGGCTGTTCTATCCTGCACTAGCAGGCATCCTGATTTAGAACGGTTCCCTATTTGCTACCTAATAATGATCCAAAAGCAGACATCACACTCACCCTTTCATGTTCCTGGGTCTGCAGCAGCCTCATCTGCTCATGCACATTACCACCAGAAACCAATGGGGTACACCAGGCATGTGTGCAAGTATTGTGAATGGTGCAGGGCATGCCCACCCAGTGAACACCATTGCTCAGAGGCTGTCAGGTGAAACTTGGTAAGTAGTTCAGCCTGATTTTCATTTCACTTACACTAACTTTATAGCTAAGAAGCATCCCAAAAGGGCTGCTACTTATGTCTGTTCTGTACAAACAGTATAAATAAATAACCAATGGAGAACAACTAATAGGCTCAGCCAATACATTTATATCAGTGAATCTGTGTGAGCATTCTAATAAATGGACAATGCTATTTCCTATTGAAGCAAATTTATTTTAAGATACAATAAATAAAAATGAAATATATCTCAAGACATCGAATGCGCTATGTTTATCAAAGTCATATCTCTTTGAATCTGAACATAAAATAAAAGAAACCCCTTTGTCATTCAGGCTTTGCACTTACGTTAACGGTGAATACTTTCTATTTTTTCAAGGCTTAAAGAGCAAATGTTGACTATGTGAGGTGCTATGTCTCAGATAATTCAAATCACTTTTGATAGATTCTAGTAATTATCATATGTCAATCTGCAAAGTTGGTTTGAAAAATGTGACCTTGTGGCTTATTCATATTCCATGAACTGAAAGCTGACAGGATACGTGCACATGATCCTTAATAATCAAGGAAGCTGAGCACTTTGAGCACTGACTTGGATGAAGAGCAAGATTAAAAATGGTTACAGAGTTCCGCCTGAGTTATTAGCTGTCAGTACGCTGTAAACATGACTAACGGATAATGGAATTAGGTTAGCTGAGCAGAAATCATTTAGATGAGCCAAACATTTCTCCCCCATCATTAAATATATCCTAGGAGAGAATAACATCTCTGTATAAGATTTAGGAAATAGACTGGATTGAAACAATGACAGAAATAACAATGCCTGGAGAAGACAGGTAAAAAGCTTAAGGATTTGAGAAAATATATTAGAAAGCCTCCTGGGATTTTGTATGTTTCCAAAACATAATGTCATTTTCAGTTTTTTTTTTCAATTCTATCTGTGGAGTAAAAAGACAAACGAGTTATCCAAAAAGCATGCTGGGTAGTACATAATTTTTGTATTACAGTTTGTTTATTCATCTCCAAGACTTCAGATGTTAAAATATAGAATATTGATTCTGTTCACATTTGAGGCAAAGTAAAATTCAACCTCACTTACCTTATAATCATTTACTATATACTACTGTATTTCAGCAGTTACCAATAGGTGCCAAACATATGATTGGATACCATCACACTATGTATCCTTTTTTGTACATATATCATATTTATCACTGACTATTGATTCATCTAACAGAATATCCATTGTGTTGTTAAACATTCTTTTACTTGTTACATACATTTACAATACAATCTATTATAAAGTACTTACCCTCTTTGACAAAGTCCTTGTAGTAGGAGGGATGAAACACGTCAGAGGCATTCAACCCCGTCCCCTCCTCCAGAGCTTCGCATATCCAACATCAAGCAGCCGGCACCATACTTTGAAGTGCTAAAGTATCCCACTATGAATCCAAGGCCAGCGCGCTGCATTGAACATCGCAGCAAGTTACATCCTCCATTAGACCTTAGCTGGTCCCCGGTGACACATAAGGAGGAATGGTCCCTGCTTGATACTGCAGCGGATAGATTTTTTTTCTGGTAGCAACGACCCTGTAAACACAGAACACTGCTGCTGGGCATGTGTAAGTTTGAGTGGGCTTACTCACCTGAGCTGTGGCCACAAGAGCAGTGTTTTGTGTGTACAGAATGTTTTGGTGCATAATGGCAGATGTCCCTTGTAGCCAACTATTGATTGGCTGATATTTCAAGCACTACACTAGACTGTGCCAACCTGTTGGCACACATCGGCACACAATGATGGGAATGTAAACATAATTTATTCAATGTTTCTAAATTCTTTTGCACTATAAAAAGTCTGTATACTAAATCAATATCGTACAACAGGGCAGCACTGTACAAGCAAATTCAACAGATATTAAATGGATGCTTCAACAAACACTTAGGGCCTGATTTATCAAGCACTTCTGCCAGACTAAATCAGGCCCCCACGCTTAGTCCATTAAGGTGCTAGTAAATACAATAAGCCTCTTATTTCTTCCTATTAGTAAATCTTTAAGTCAAATCTGTTCGATGTGTTCAAGCTAGTTAGGAGAGACAATTTTACCCTCTACTATGAAAATCCCACCTACTGTATGTTTTTTTTCTGTCATGAGTAGTGTCACGTTTCACCAACATTTCATGTAAACTCAAAACTGCTAATATAAGGATAGACCCTTGAAAGATGTAATTTTCAAAAAGACATCAATTGTTTGAATGCCAACTTAAATGGAAAAGGTTTACTAACCACTGAGGCCCAGAGACGCGCCTCTGACCATTTAAATGTTACTCTGTGTTGTGGGATTTAGCTTTGTTTATACTGATGGCAGCCGGTCTCCATATTTGTGTTATCTATGTGGATCCTGCTGTCAGTAAGCCACTTAACTGTACAGAACAGTGTAGAAATTCTTTATGTCCAAGGGTTTAAAATACACATAAATTACTAGAGACTGTTGTCCATAAAGTCCATACCCCAAACCACTGGTCATATAAAAGGGTCCATCAATGTTTGATTCTGAATTTTTGCTTTAAACCGGACCTTCACCATGAGTTATTGAAAAGCCCGAACCTATAAAAAACTATTCCCCAACATCTAAAATTAATATATTTTAAGTTTTTAGTGACTTACTTATTATTCTTTCCCCCCGCTGGGCTGCAACACTGTTCAGGACTTTAGGATACGGGCGCCGCCATCTTAGCTCAGTAGCATCACATACTGAGAAGAGGAGAGGGGGTCAAAATTGCAAGGGGTATAGCTGTGCTTTGCACAGACAAAGCAGAGCTTGGGTCAAGAAAAGGTCAGCAATCCCAAAATGCAAAGCGGCACAGTTAGCAGACCCTTCCTGTTTGCAGGCAGCCTGACACTACATGGGCCGCCATCTTGGATGTTTAAAGTCTCAGAAAATGCAGTAGATGCACATAGGCTGATTTTTAATGTGAGCAATCTGTATGTACAGCGTGGGGGAAACATATAAGATAGGCTCTTATTCAGGGTGAAGGTCCGCTTTAAATTAAATAGTTTCTATTCTGCCTGACGCACATTTTGTCAGTGTAATCCTGACCTCATCCAGGTCTGTCTTGGTATACATCCTCTTCAGCCTTTATGTCCATACCCCCACAACTCTGCTAATTATTCAGCAGTGGTACAGTTATTGTGATCCCTAGAATCAAAGTATTTAAGCTGAGAAGTGCAGGCTAGCCAGAGTGCCTGGTTTAGCTGGTGCAGTGCTTACTGCTTCTATAGGACATAATGGGAAAGTTACACTATGTTATTTCACTAAATTTTTTTAGTTTAACCAGAATTTTAGAAAAATACAAAAAGGAACATAACAATAGAATGCATTTCAGTTGTACATGCACCTGTACATGCAACATGGGCAATCACCCTGTCACTGATACCTCCGTGACTATGAAGCAATTGTTAATATTTGGCCATGGCTTCGAGAACATGAAAGGAGCAAAAAACTACTTACATGAAGTTTATTGAAAACAACATTATGCCATACACTGTGCATACTAGAGCAAGGCCTGCTGTTAGGACTGGTCTGGAATCAGAGATCTGCCAGCTTTCATCGCTCTAATTTCACTGCTCTGGCCATTGTGCTGGCATTAATCATGCTGTTTAGGTTCCTATAAATACATGTGCCCGCCCCTGGATCATTGCATTGTCCCTTCGAAGCCACTTCAACTTCCCTGCATACCTCCATGTCCTTTTGGTCTTTCGGCCTTCCTTGGTTCATGTCTGTGCTGGGGCTCAAAGCCGTTCATAGTTTGTGTCTCCGTCTGTATTGGAGCTTACTGCCCTTCATGATTTCTGTCTTTGTGTAGCCCTCACACACCTGGTGTTTAATGAGGATGGCAGGGAGCAGGTTCTTCTGAGCCCAGGGTGCTCCAAGTGTGTCTGTGGGTGGGGTGCTGGGGCTCTACTGCAGAGGATGTTAGTACTCACTGTGCAGCTCTCAAAGATGATTGTCAATCCAATAGATAAAAAACAGAGTTCCCCTTCATTGTTTCCAACGCTGACATCAGAACATGGCACAGGTTCATACATCCTTCCAGTTATATTTTCTCCTGTCGCATCCACTGCCAAAGATCAGCCAGCTGGTCTTACTCCCTTAGAAGGATTCCCAGGACTTTGTTCACTGAGTTCCCTCTGGTGACCACCTCCTGTCGGGCTGGAGCTCTACCTCACACACCTTGCCAGGAACTGGTCTCACATCTGCTGCAGCAGGTGTATAACCTCTAGCTACCTCCTAGAACCTTCCATCACATGTTCGTCCACATGTCAAACATATGATAGGCTGTTCTCTCAGACCTTCAAACCAATCACTATTCTCCTGGTCATGACTGGGGCCCGTCTCTACCAAGCATCCTGCTCTGGCTATTAACTTGTTTTACCTTCCCTTATAGAATACTCTCCATTAATATCTATGGGCCAATGATTGTCTATGGCTTGCTACCACCTTGAGTCTAAATAAGGGTACTACAATCTCTATACACTTTGATGGCTAGAAACCATAAAAGGGATTAATATCTTATTAACTCTATGTGCAACCATTTATTATTAACTAACTGACATGTTCCTATTTACATCTAGACCCCTACATTTGTTTTTGCTGTCTGTGCTGGGCCTTGTGGTTCACCAAAGTTTTGTTCTTGTCTTTTTTGGGACCTGCGTCCCTCCCAGTTTCTGTCCATGTGTTTCTTGAGCCTACGGTCCTTTGTTGTAGGTTCCAAGCATGCTCTTTGCCATATTCTTCACTGGGGCCCAGCTTCATTATAGCTTGCACTGGGACCCAGCTCCACCACAGTCTGCACTGGGGCCCAGCTCTGCCATAGCCTGCATTGTTGCCCAGCTTCATCATAGCCTGCACTGGGAACAAGCTCTGCCACAGCCTGCACTGGGGCCCAGTTCCACTATAGTCTGCACTGGGGCCTAGATGATTTTGTTTGTGTCATCTGCCCTGTGTTTTCCCCTTCCCAAGTCTGCAACCACCAAGGGGCTGTACGGGGCCTGTGCATCCCCACCTTTAGAGGCCCTGCTGAAGAACTGGGTGGATTACGAGCTCTCCAAGTACTGGACCACCCATGCCTGGGGTGGTAGCAGCTTGCCTATTTGGTGGCACAGGCGGATTGTCTGTCCTGTGTCCTTCAGTTCCCAATTAGCTTCCTTCGTCCACAGACAATGACCCCTGATTATGGCCTCCAGGGAGGTATTAACTGCCTGGCTGAGACCCGCCTCTCTGTCCCAAGTTCTGATCCTAACACACCTTGAATGCCCAGCAATATTATTCACCTGGGTGTGACACCTGCATCATTTAAACCAGGGCCTGAGAGTCAAAAAAACAAGAGAACAAAATCAAGTATTTATAAAGTAAAATATAATACCCCATTTAAAAATTGGAAAAATATTGGTAGATTATACTCACCTATAACTAAACAATACATTTTTAGCGTAAAAGCAAAATCCTTCTACTGTAACATCATGTCTAATGAAGAGGAGTAAGTGTCATTGAAAGGTTACCTACAATTATACTTGCTAGCCTTCAAAATGCATCACCTTATTTTTTCACTGCTACTGTTCTGGTTAACAGGGTAAAACCCTTTATTGCTTATTACTGTAAAACAACCATTAGGTATCAAAAATTATGTTAAAGATGGCATCGTCTTTCACTTTAGAAAGAAATAATTTGTCACAGTAAAATGCATTTTTTACTGACCAGTCAAACTTGTGTTAGGTTGAAACCCCCCTCTGTTGCATCACTGCATCACTCAGCCCAGTTCATAGAGGACAACACAGAAGGTGAAACGTTATTTTATAATTACTCTGGTAAATTAGCTTTTTTTATTTTTAATGGAAAACCTTAGAACATTGCTATTTGGAAATATATTTGAGTGTGTTGGACAATTACTTTAGGATATCTTTAGCATTCTACTCAGAAGTTTTTCATGTTGAATAAAAATATACTTTCCTGATCACATGTAAGTTCAATCCCTCAGGTTGAGTCCCATGACCTAAATCAGATTCTGATCTGTAGGTTTTAATGACTGGCAGTCAGTTCTGGGTGCCAATTCTGGGTGCATATGAGAATGTAAGTTCTGGGTGCATATTCCAAGATATTTAAAGCAGGACAAAACCCAGGAATTTGACATTGCCTCAGTGGCATCCCAAATGCCCTGCTGTGTGAAACCTTCCATGCTTCCATGACGCATTTTTCAGACCCCTGCATCCCGGCCCTGCACGTGCTCCCGTCTCAGCCTATCTGAATGGGGTTCATGCAGCAGGCACTACACATTTTAAACAATGAGAGTCAGCAGCCGACTCAATAGGTGGCTCTCATTGGATGAGAGCCTGCACATGAGCCATTGGAGCGTGACGAGGTGAGTTTTACACAGTGGAACATCCCAATTTGGGATGCCCAAGAGAAAAGGCAGCACCCAGCTTTGGAATCTTTTAGATTCCAATCCAGCAGTCGGTGGGTTTTGTTCTGCTTTAAACAATTGAGCATCAGTGGTGGACAATACACTGCCATTTAGTAAGGTAAACTACCCCCATCGTCTGGAAGAAGGGTGCATGAAGACTGGCGGGGGTGCTTGCTTTTAGCATTAGAGCTTACAGCTTGGAGCCATTCAGCCTGTGGGAGTTTGAGAGATAAAGCTTACTGGCAGTCAGACAAGTATTTTGGTTTGGTTTTAGAAAGCCTTTAACCAACTAAATGACATCCTTGAGGAAGGATGCGGGTATCGTCTTCCCCCGGGGGGGCACTGATCCCCCCAGGGTCTTCAGCAGACAGGTGAACACCCATTCCATGAAACCTCCCCCTGCTGCTTCTGCTATCTCATGCTGTCGCCACAGGGAGTGGGGCCTTTATATGAGGAGCAGAATTACGTCTTCCCCTCCTCCACTATAAAAACTCGCTTCTAGAACCAGCGCACGTGTCAGAATCCAGTAGAGATCAGTGGAAGGCAGGTGAGAGAGCATGGAACTGTACAGAAAATTAAATAATAGTAAAGAAAAAAAGACTGTTTAATAAACAACATTTTGGTGGTGTATGTGTATTTCTTTTAACACTTTGTGAACTGGTAAGCGGTCCATGAGACCCCTATATCAGTTTACAAGGAACAAGGGGCTCGCTTCATTTCCTGCTGTGGCTATGTGTGCTTGTAGCCTTCAGAGATTGCAGGCCCACTGGTAAACAAGGTCCCTGTGGGAACAATTCAAACTCTTCAGGGATATCTCAAACTACTTAAACAGTGTCAAGATGGTTGAATCACTCAGGGCACCCTCCTTTCTCACATTTACCCCCTTCCCATCCAGTGCCCTCTTACTTTTTTTATCTATATTCTTTCCACCTCTTTTAGACTGAAAGCTCCACCACAGGGGGCATTTGATAAGAGGGATTGACCAAATAGTATTGCAAGATACTGCATTACTCATGTTTTCTTCTAGTGATTTTGTTTGACACTTTGTTTACATTTACTATATATGACATGTTGAATTTTAGGTCTAGCATTACATTCTTAACTGGAAATTTGTCTTTATTTGCCTGCATTGCAGGGTGCTTTGTCATAAAAAAGACAATAAAAATAAAAAATGCAGAATGACGTGGCCCAGCCTGCTGATGCCATCCCTGGCTTCCCATTTAGTCTGGGAAGTCCTTCCACCACAAGCCTATATGAATGGCTGAGGCTGCAGGGTAGCCAGCGATATGACGCTGACAGCAGAAACACTGTGGGAGCTAGCTAAGTTTACCAGCAATCCCTGAGGTTTTACACAGTGGGGCATCCTTATTTGGGATGCCCAGGGAAAGTCTAGCCGCAGCAGACTCCAGGAATTCAGTGGGTGGGTTTTATACAACGTTCCTTTTACAGAGCTACGTATACAATGTCTTGAGCCACGGCCCTGCAAATCTCAGGTGTCCCGGCCCCGGCACACCTTGGAGAGAGGTGTCTTCCTGCCTGAAAGGGTCGGGCACCTGTCAGGTACCTCCGCAGCCAGTGGCGGCGGAATCTGAGCCGAGGAGTCAGAGTCCAGGTGAAAGGGACGGGGAGGAGAGCTGGCACAATTTTTGCTCGGGCCCGCAGTCCATGGCCTGCTGACAGTTGCCATGGCTCTGCTTCTACAACCAGCACTTCCTTAGGAGCTCCCCAATAGCCTTTAAAGTCCGGGAAGAAAGACCACCAGATCAGCACACTGCACTCTTAAAGGGCCGGAACACCGCAGTTATCAAGCAAGGGCCTGGTCACTGCAGGAGCGGAGTTGTGCGGCCGAGCAGCGGTAGAACTCAGTAGTAATAGGGAGTCTTGGCCCCCCTTTGTGAAAAGCAACCATCAAACCAGCGCACCTGAAACTTCAGCCCGGTCACTGACCACATTGTGCCTGGCTCGCAAAGCCAGTCTCCCAGCAATTGGGACTATACCATGAGGCCCGAGCAATGGACTAAGCTGCTATCCCCCAAAGTGCCTTCTAAAATATGTCGGATCTCTTGCCAGAGGATGAGTCCTGGATGGATGAGTTGCTCCATGGCTCAAGAGATGGGCCGGAAACCTCATCCTTCAACACAAGCTAGAGGAAGCAGAGAACAGATCAGGATAAGGGGGTAAGAGAGGTTGGAATTTGATAGAATCCACATAGCGCTGCAAAAAAAAGGGCGGGTGGTCTTCCGAGAGATATCCTGGTGCAACTGCATTTCTATAGCACTAAAGAACAGCTTATGGCCAGAGTGCAAGACCGTAATAAACTCAATTTCCAGGACTTTGTTTATCAGCGGGCCAAGAAATCCTCGATTGAAGTCCTGCAGTTGAAAGGGATCAGACTTATGGGATTCCCCTTTAAGATCACATTCACCCCTCAGGAGTTGAAGCTTGCATTGAACTCTGCGGGCCTGGAAGCCCCAGCCATAGCCTCGACTGCCCCACAGCAAGAGAGCGCTCTCCTTCTCTCCAGCGGTAAAGGAAAGGCGAGAACACTGGGACAGCTCCCCGGTGAGCACAAGATGATCGGTGGCATTAGTCTGCAGATTCAACAAGCCGGCAGTGGGGAGGGGTGTGGGGTAAGATCCTCATCTATATCTTCCGGGGGCTTACCCAGCTCTCCTCCTTGGCCAAGGTGGGAGGGGGTATTTTTCCTAGACCAGTTAAAAGAGGACTTTGGAACTTGTGGGCTGGTGCAGGTAGGTGATTTCTTTAGGTCCACAGGCATCATGTTGCACCTGACTCTCTCTGGATGTAGGTTACTGTTACTGTGTTTGGGTTTATTTTTTTTGAGGTGTTGAAGTTTGGGGGTTGGGTACAATCTCTGAGGCATTGTCTGCATTGTTTATATATAACAGGTGGGCCGGTATTGGACGCATGCCTACTCCATGCTGGATAACCAGTGGGAAAGGAAGCAGTTATGTCTTATCCCATAATGGTAACTAAAAAATGGGGGTAAGCCCCAGCTACCCTATGAAATCTCCAACCAAAGAATTTACTATTGCACTCACGGTAAATGTTAAAATAATGTTTTAATGATTTAATCCTAATTAACAATTTCTACAAACCAGACATATACATTCTTAAAAAACATATAACACGACTGTAATATCCTATTCTGCCACCGGGGGGCATAGGTGTACCAAAATATTAAAAACATCCAATGATACTACCATATGTGCACAAAAATATATACATCACAATACTAACTATATTTATACACCCCAATCTACAATAAAGTGCTATAGTGCCAAAGTGCATCAATCTCATAAACAATGCAATAATATCAATCATCAAAAACGTAATCCCCAACCTCTGGAGACATAAATCAGTAACAAAAACAATCAAAAAACTTATCTGTGACAGGATGATGGTACCGCCTAGGCCCCCCCGTATATCGAGCCCACGCGTTACGAGACGCTGGGTCTCTTCCTCAGGGCAGTGATGTGGCCTCCCCCTGTGGGTGGTTGGTTTTTGCTACACTTATCCCATAATGGGGAACAGGTTTCATAAGGTTATGTTGTTGGGTCATAAGTAGGAGGCCCCACCAATTTGATGTGGGATGTGGCTTGCACCACCTTTGTGAGAAGTTAGCGTGTGGGAGGTACTTTGACCTTTTCAGTTGGGTTTCCGAGTTCTTTGTTAAACACTTCTATTTCTTCTCTTGTTTTCTTCTTTCAACTGGGTTCCTAGGCATCTGTTTGCAATAGTATAATTGTGGCTGGGAGATGGAGGTTAAGTTAGTATCTTAGAATGTACAAGGTCTTAATGTCCTCCTACAAGCGGGTTAAAGCATTAAGGAAGATGCGGGTGCTGCACGCAGACATTGTGTAGTTCCAGGAGACGCATTTTACTAAAAAGTGTACCCCTAAATTTCTCAGTGCGGACTACCCCTTGTTTTATACGGCCTTGTAGATGCTAAACAATGGGGAGTCCTAATTGCCTTTAAACGATCAGTCCCCTTCTCCCTGGAGCAGGCGGTGCGCAATGCTTTGGGGCGATACCTGATTTTGGTGGGATCTATCCAAGACTCGACGGTCACAATAGCAACATACTACGCACCCAATCAGAATCAAAACACTTTCTTTGAGGAATTTTTTAGGGTCCTGCCCTAAGATGGGAATGGTCTTTTTATTGTTATACCCTGCCCTAGATAAGGAAGACCCCGGGGGGGGGGGTATCAAGTGGGGGCAATCATGGCTCCTCAGGGAAAGCATTTTGTGCTCTTTTGAACCAATACCTTCTAGTGGATCCGTGAAGAGAGCTTCACTCTACCCAGTGAGAATTCACTCACTATTCATGCCCACATAAGGTGTTTACCAGGACTGACCATGTCTTCCTGCAGCAGCCTTCTCCGCCTCAGCTAGTAAATGTGACTATAGTTCCTATTGTATGGTCAGACCATGATCTAGTAGCGGTCGAGTTGGCGTCCCTGATACAGAGGCTTCCTCAGAGAGCATAGAAGCTGTTCGACCCCATGCTGGCAGATGAGGCCATAGTGGATCGGATTCGTAAACGGGTAGAAGAGTTCTTTCTGCATAGTTCAGGGTCGGTGACCTCTAATGTTATTATCTGGGAAACCCACAAGGCAGTAACAAAAGGGCTCCACATTCAAGAAGCGGCCCGGAGAAGGGTTAGTTACAAGAAAAAGCTTCTTGCCCTGACAGATGCATAACAGGCAGCCTCGAATGCTTTTAAAGATAACCCTTCAAAGTGGAATAGGATCCTACTTAATCAGGCGATAGATCAGCTCAATCTGTCTATCACATGAGGCTGAGCATCAAATAAATCAATCCAGGTTCAAATGGTATTGCATTAGTAATAAACCAAATACTCCCCTGGCCAGGACACTTAGAGGTATCAAGCTGAGACCCAAACCAATCCGCATCAGAACCGTGGAGGGTTGTGACTTTCCAGAAGCACCTCAAATAGTTATATAAACCTAAAACAGTTTTAAATGTGAAGGTGGAGGAGGACCTGTTTAGTCAGCTCGATTTGTATCTTCTTCTCCCAAATGCCAAATGCTTTGTGGATAAACCTGAATTGGTAGAGGTACAAGACGTTATAAAAGTGCTTAAAGTGGACATTTACCCTAAATAAGAGCATATCTTATATGTTTCCCACACCCTGTACATAAGATTGCTCACATTAAAAATCATCCTACCTGCATCTACTGCATGTTATGAGCCTTTAAACATCCAAGATGGTGGCTCATGGAGCATCAGGCAGCCTGCAAACAGGAAGTGTCCTCTGACTGTGTCGAACTGCATTCTGGGATTGCTGTCCATTCCCTGACCCCAGCTCTGCTCTGTCTGTGCAAGACACAGCTATAACCCCACCCCCTGTACTTTATCCTGCTCTCCTCTCCTTAGTATGTGATGCTTTTGAGTCAAGATGGCGGCGCGCGTATCCTAGAGTGCTTAACAGAGTTGCAGCCCAGTGGGGGGAAAAATAAGTAAGTGACTAAAAACTTAAAATTTATTGATTTTAGATGCTAGGGAATAGTTTTTTAAGGGTTTGGGCTTTTCATTAAGTCATATTGAAGGTCCAATATGGTTAATAAGCAGCCGGGCCCATATTCTGGCGAAGGTTCTATCTGCTCGGCTTAACACATATATTCAAACCCTGATATCTAAAGATACCTCAGCGCCAGGTGGGGGACAATATCTGGAAGACTGTGAATCTAATATACCATGCGAGGGTGGAGGGGCGGCAGGCTATGTTATTAGCGCTGGACGTACCTAAAGCATTTGATACAGTCACACAGGATTATCTACACTTCATTTTGAGGAAATGGGGTCTAGGATCATTTTGCATTAAATGGGTGTCCCCCTTGTACTCAAGTCCGGGGGCATTTATAAGGTATTCTGGCTATATCTCTGACTGCTTAACCTTGGGCAGGGGTACTAGGCAGGGGCACTAGGCAGGGGCATCCCCTTTAGCAATTGAGCCGCTGTCTAGGTTACTCCAAAGCAATGTCAATGTAGCGAGAGACAGGGTGGTGGGGTACAAGCATAAAATATCGTTGTTTGCCGACGACATCTTTATGGTGGTGACAGATCCGGTAACGTCTCTGCCGAGTTTGTTTGGGGTTTGGGGAGCTTTTACTAAAATCTCAGGCCTCCAAAATAATTCGCAAAAACTGCAGCCTCTTACTATAGCCCTTTATGACAATATAGTGAGTACTGTTAAAGCCTCATATGACTTCCAATGGCAAACACATCATATTAGGTACTTAGGAGTACACTTGATGGCGGATTATAGTTCCCTTGCGGCCAATTACCCCTGGGTGTTTAAAAACCTTCGGTCTATGCTAGTCAACTGGGCCAAGCTGAACCTTTCATGGTTGGGAAGGATTGCTGGAGAGATGACATGGCTCCCTTAACTACTTTTTTATTTTTCGGGTGTTGCCAGTGGTGGTTCCGGTCGCAGTTCTGAAGGGTTTTTATGGGGCAAGCATAAATCACGTATAGATCAATAAACACTCTATGAGGCTAAGCAGCAGGGTGGCCTAGGTGTCCCTGACCTGGCCCAATATTACTATGCTTGTCAGATTGCTCAACTAGCTGTGGTCCACGGGGAAGGGGATAGGCCGCTGTGGGTCAATATTGAGTCCCCCCTGGATATTGCAGATCCAGCAACATTTCGTTGGTGGAGGGCAAAAAACGTAACCAGGACCTTTCTATGCTGAGTGGGGTGCTTACTTTCTCCAGCTTGAGGTCCTCCAAGGATATCCCCAACAGAGTTCCCCCATTTTTTTCAAATTTCTCACTATGTGAGGGCCAAAATTAAAGCAGATGTTATCCCACTCAAGCCCTCGGCTTTTGAGAAAGTGAGTGGGGAGGACCCACTGGGTAAAGGAGTGATCGCACTGGTTTACAAGCAGCTGTGTAGGGGTAAAGGGGGCATACCCTTTAAAGTATGCATTGAAATGGGAGGCTGACTTCAATATGACCCTTCCGGACTGTGACTGAAGAGCGTCTTGGAGGCATTCTTTTTCAGGGTACATAAACGTAGAAGAGGTTAATACCAAGGTTTTGCTCAGGTGCCTAGTTCCACGGAGGGTTCATAGATTCTGCCCGTCTTATTCCTCTGAATGTTTTCGGGATGTCACTTTAGCGGTATGTACATACACATTTGGTGGGAGTGTAGGGTGGTTTAACGATTTTGGGCCAGAGTATTCTATGTTATTAGGAAGGCCACAGGGCTGGAGCTGTCCCCCTCTGCACAACTGGTCCTGCTCAATCTGAAACCCCCAGGCTGCTAGAAAGTCCAGTTCAAACTCATAAGGCTTATCACAATTGCAGCCCAAATAATTGTAGCACATTCCTGGAAAAAGCAGGATATCCCTCTCAGGAGTCTAAAGCCACGTATCAATGAGGTTATGTTTTTTGAGAAGATGGCGGCTTCGGCTTCTTCTCATTTTCATCTTATATAACTTTCTTTCTCCGTTTCACCCTCTGTTCCACAATCTCGCTCCCCTCCCCTTAGTAATAATATAGTAATAAGAGATGTAACGAGAACTCTTGCTTCCTCCCCCTCTCCAGGCCAAGGAGCAATGCCTCTGGGTTAAAAAAAAAACTACAGTTTTTTTTTTATATGTGATGTTTATTATTGCAATAAAAACTATTGAATTTGAAATATGTTATGCTTTTCAATGGCATTTGTATTTAAGCTTCAGTATAGATATCTCAGGACTTTAATGATTGCTGTATATTTATTGTCATGCCATTTCTATCTATACCCCCATCTTGACATTTCCCGAAGAGTAAGCCCTTTCATTGAGCAATATGGAATCAGGTACTAGGGGTATGAATGAAAATATTAATTCTGGGAGTGCGCATGCGCGCGGACCTCTAATGGCGGCGGTGTAGGAGAGCTCCGTGCCCACCGAGCATACTGCGGGGCTGAGCACAGAGGCAGGCACGCTGCTTACCTCCCAGCGAGCTGCCATCGAGTGAGGAGAGGCGGCGGGTGTCAGCGAGAGCTGCGGAGGCGAGGTCTGAGTCCCGTGGAGTGAGCAGCGAGCGACGGCTGCTGCGGGCCTAGCTTGAAGTGCGGCCTCACACACGGAGGATAGGAGAGGCGGCGGTGACGTCAGCAGCCCGGGGAGAGAGCTGCGGACGGCGGTGGCTGCGGATGCAGCTTAAAGTGTGATCCCCCAAACAGCGCAAGGCATTCAAAGGGAGCAGCAGAGGAGTCTGTGAACACTGGAGGAGAAACACTCAAGCAGTCCCAGCCAGCAGACATCTGAGAACCCTCAAACTTCAGGCTACACAGAGGTGAGCAACAGTCACCCCAGCCATAAAGATTAGCTGTGTCTGAGCCAGCTGCAAGTACAGACGTAATAGTAACTGTATGCTAAGCCATATCCCCATCTGAGCCTGTGAGGAGTTGTTGCCATGGCAAAGGCCAGGGAAATAATAGAGGGCCTATCTATAGCTGAGATGGATGAAGTGGAAGGCAGTGATGCCTCCTTTCTGGCCAGTGAATCAGAAGAAGTTCAGATGGCGAGCAGAGATAAAGTGGCTATGGACTTACTCCCTAAAATAGAAAGCCTGCTCCAAACAGCCTTAGCCTCAAACACACAGCTTATAATGGAGCATTTGACGAAGGAAATTGATAAGGTCTCCTGTGGCTTGACCACTCTTGATAAGAAAATTAGTGACATTTCCGCAGCACAGGTGGCTCTGGAAGCAGAGATTACACAGCTGAAGAGAGATAACTATATTTTGAACACCAAAATGGAGGACTTTGAAAACAGAGATCGCAGAGCGAATTTACGTTTTAGAGGCTTCCCGGAGCATATGGAGGATGCAAAAGCTGTTGTAATTGGGCTATGCCAGGAATTAGCCCCGGGCCTGTCAGTAGAGAGGCTGGAGCTGGATATGGTACATAGAGCCCTAGGCCCAAGACGAACGCCCGAGGAGCCCCTGCGTGATATTATTGCTAAATTTCACTATTATGCAAGCAAAGAAATAATCCAAAAGGCGGCCCAGGAAGCGACAAACCTCAGTTACCAAGGTTGTGCTTTCCAAGTTTTTTCTGATCTCTCTGCCGCTACAATGGCCAGAAGGAAGGAGCTTCGACCATTACTACTTATTCTATGGGACCAAAATAAATGGGGCTTCCCTTTCCGAGTGTCCTTTATGTATAAAGGCGACTCCTACACGGCGACATCTTCAGAAGAGCTACAGCAACACATCTCAGCTATGCAACTTCCGAAAGTCCTGGGATCTAAATCGTCTAGATCTGTAGACGACTCCCCTAGATCACAGCACGCAGGGAAGAGGCAGAAGCGCTGGACATCTGCAAACGGGCGAGGGACTCGCTTAATGTATGATGAAACATGAGGGTTTTGTTGCAGTACCGTTTTCCTTTTTTCCCGGAATCAATCCATAAGCTAGTGACCATTCATGCCCCCGTATGACCACGTTAGGCGTGGGGCAACTTAGTTATCTTTAAAGTTGTTAATCTTTATATTTGATACTCAGCTAGAATACTGTTTAATTTTGCTACTAGATTCCAGCACTAATGTACGGTAATTTTCTTGTTATGCTTCTTCCCATTTTCCTGCTTCCCCAAAGCATAAAGTTATGATAATCTGTTGGTTATACCTGTTGTTATGTTTAAAGACGCAGCCTGCCTTAGTAATGTGGTTTTAGATATGTACAGCCCCATGTGCTCGGTGGCATTTACATGCCGCACTCCCGTTAAATCAGGGGTAGAGTACCTCTTGATTTTTTTTTCCCTTGAGGTTGTTATTTTTACACTAAGTGACCGATACTATTGTTATAGTAGAATAACTTTTTCTTTTGCCTTATATTTGGCTCTAGACCTAGTGTGCCCCCGGCCTAGTACTAGGAAGGGCCCGACGGAGCACATCTCGCCTGGTCGATCCTGTGTGGGGAGGTTGTCCGCCCGAGTCTATATTTAGTTGCCGATTGCAACGCTAGTTAGTGGACCGCCCCCTTGCGCAGAATCGAATAGACGACTTTATTCAATACTCTTAGCTGGTAATTTTTCTTTAGTGGCTGCTTCATTAAGTGGCGGCTTGAACGAGGAGTTTCTCTCTTTTTCTTCTTCCTTGTTCCTTTTTCCCTTCCCCATCCTCACCCCTCTTCCCATTTGACTTTGGAGCTACGATATACTTAACGGGTAGCCATCATGGCTACCATATTCTCATTGAACGTTCAGGGGTTTAATTCTCCTAACAAGAGAAGTATGGCCTTCCGTAAGATTAACACATTACATCCGGATGTTATATGCCTCCAGGAGACACACTTCTCGGGCTCCTCCAGACCCAAATTCCTTAACGCTAAGTACCCACAAATCTTTATGTCCTGCGCGGACACTAAACAGAAAGGAGTCCTTATTGGTTTTAAAAGGGGAACCCAATTTCATTGTTCCAAGGAGATCTCAGACGAAGGAGGTAGATATCTTATCCTTATTGGTGAAATGCATGACGTCGAGGTAACGTTTGCTACCTATTATACTCCCAACGTCAATCAGTTACCTTTCTTGTCAAGCTTCCTAAAAGAGGTAACGTCAATCAGTTACCTTTCTTGTCAAGCTTCCTAAAAGAGGTAACGTCTGTAGCCAAAGGGACAACAATAATATGCGGGGACTCAAATTTAGTTCTAAACCCCCTTTTGGACAGACAGTCCACGCAAGGTTCTTTGGCAGGTGCCCAATTGATTGTGACCTCAAAAGCCTTTAGGAACTTACTAGATTCTTGTTCAGTGGTCGATTGTTGGAGAGAAGCTCATCCTGGAACCCAGAACTTTACGCACTATTCCCACCCCCACTCGGTACATACCAGAATAGACCACTTCCTCCTACCCTTGCCTACTCTGGCGCAAATAACGGCTGTGGACATTATTCCGATCTCTTGGTCCGACCACGATGGCCAGCTACTTAAATTGCATTCTCTGCTTAGCAGACCGCTAGGCTCGTCATGGTCTCTTAACGTATCTCTTCTTTCAGACCCGGTCTTAGCCCAGTCTATCACTGATGCACTGACTGAATATTTTGCTTTAACCCTTTAAGTGCCAGCCCACCAAGATATTTTGTCATCCTCTGTTGCCAGAGCATTTTTCACTATTTTCTGCTATGTAGGTTTAACTGTGATTTTTGAAGGGATTTCCTGGGACTTGTCAGAAAAATTATATACTGTTTTTTTTCAGCAGAGTCTGGGCTTTAACATGAAATGTCTTGTTTGTCATTTTTTTAGTCTTTTCCTAATAATTTTGGGTGAAAGTGGTACAAAAAAATAAAAAAAGCATTTTTTTTTACATTTTGTAGTTTTTTTTAATAATCAAAAATAAAGATTTAGAAATAAAATTATATTGAGTATGAAAGCCCCGTTTCTTCCGGTTACAATGGTACCACATATGTGTTGTTAGACACCCTTTCTTACCCAGGAGACACCACAAACTGCAAAGAGAGCTAAAGCAGATTTTCAGATAAAACGCAAATACCATTTGTGCCTTGCAGTTTTTCAAGAAATTCAACCCTTTACATTTGTAATACCCCCCACAATCCATATATTTTTGGAAAGTACACATATCAAGGTTTCTAGGCGTACTAGGGTTCTTGATGTGGGCATAGTTGTGTGCAACCAGAACCTCTTTCAAATATTGAGTCCAAAGGGTTTTCCTAAAAAAAATAAGAAAAAAGCTGAATCAAAACCCTAATTTCCTAAAAAAAATAATAAGCAAGTAAGAAATAACATAGTAAATCTGAAAGCGCAAATCCCCTGAACAGAACAATACCCAACATGCATAGGTACTTTGAAGCATAAAGTTGCTAAACACCCCAAAGTAAAGCATGCACGTAAGGGTAATTTTAGTGGCAAAAATCAGCTGCGCAGACAAAGCACCCACCTTGCAGTTTTTCAAGAAGTACAACCCTTTACATTTGTAAAACCCCCACAAACCATATATTTTTGGAAAGTACACACCTCAAGGTTTCCAGGTGTAATAGGGTTCTTGGTGTGGGTACAGTTGTTTGGATTCAATTCCTTGAAAAATATTCTGGTTGCAAAGGGTTTTCCTAAAAAAATAAGGAAAAAGCTGAATCAAACCCCTAATTTCCTAAAAAAACAATAAGCAAGTAAGAAATAACATAGTAAATCTGAAAGCGCAAGGTCCCCTGAACAGAACAATACCCAACATGCATAGGTACTTTGAAGCATAAACTTGCTAAACACCCCAAAGTAAAGCATGCATGTAAGGGTAATTTTTGTGACAAAAATCAGCTGCGCAGACAAAGCACGCACCTTGCAGTTTTTCAAGAAATACAACCCTTTACATTTGTAATACCCCCCACAAACCATATATTTTTGGAAAGTACACACCTCAAGGTTGCTAGGCGTACTAGGGTTTTTCGTGTGGGCACAGTTGTTTGGAACCAGAACCTTTTTCAAATATTGAGTCCAAAGGGTTTTCCTAAAAAAATATGAAAAAAGCTGAATCAAAACCCTAATTTCCTAAAAAAACAATAAGCAAGTAAGAAATAACATAGTAAATCTGAAAGCGCAAGGTCCTCTGAACAGAACAATACCCAACATGCATAGGTACTTTGAAGCATAAACTTGCTAAACACCCCAAAGTAAAGCATGCACCTAAGGGTAATTTTAGTGGCAAAAATCAGCTGGGCAGACAAAGCACGCACCTTGCAGTTTTTCAAGAAATACAACCCTTTACATTTGTAATACCCCCCACAAACCATATATTTTTGGAAAGTACACACCTTAAGATTTCTAGGCGTACTAGGGTTCTTGGTGTGGGCACAGTTGTTTGGAACCAGAACCTCTTTCAAATATTGAGTCCAAAGGGTTTTCCTAAAAAAATACAAAAAAAGCTGAATCAAAACCCTAATTTCCTGAAAAAACAATAAGCAAGTAAGAAATAACATAGTAAATCTGAAAGCGCAAGGTCCCCTGAACAGAACAATACCCAACATGCATAGGTACTTTGAAGCATAAAGTTGCTAAACACCCTAAAGTAAAGCATGCACCTAAGGGTAATTTTAGTGGCAAAAATCAGCTGGGCAGACAAAGCACGCACCTTGCAGTTTTTCAAGAAATACAACCCTTTACATTTGTAATACCCCCCACAAACCATATATTTTTGGAAAGTACACACCTCAAGGTTTCTAGGCGTACTAGGGTTCTTGGTGTGGGCACAGTTGTTTGGACTCAATATTTGAAAGAGTTTCTGGCTGCAAAGGGTTTTCCTAAAAAAATACGAAAAAAGCTGAATCAAACCCCTAATTTCCTAAAAAAACAATAAGCAAGTAAGAAATAACATAGCAAATCTGAAAGCGCAAGGTCCCCTGAACAGAACAATACCCAACATGCATAGGTACTTTGAAGCATAAACTTGCTAAACACCCCAAAGTAAAGCATGCACCTAAGGGTAATTTTAGTGGCAAAAATCAGCTGGGCAGACAAAGCACGCACCTTGCAGTTTTTCAAGAAATACAACCCTTTACATTTTTAATACCCCCCACAAACCATATATTTTTGGAAAGTACACACCTTAAGGTTTCTAGGCGTACTAGGGTTCTTGGTGTGGGCACAGTTGTTTGGAACCAGAACCTCTTTCAAATATTGAATCCAAAGGGTTTTCCTAAAAAAATACAAAAAAAGCTGAATCAAAACCCTAATTTCCTAAAAAAACAATAAGCAAGTAAGAAATAACATAGTAAATCTGAAAGCGCAAGGTCCCCTGAACAGAACAATACCCAACATGCATAGGTACTTTTAAGCATAAACTTGCTAAACACCCCAAAGTAAAGCATGCACCTAAGGGTAATTTTAGTGGCAAAAATCAGCTGGGCAGACAAAGCACGCACCTTGCAGTTTTTCAAGAAATACAACCCTTTACATTTGTAATACCCCCCACAAACCATATATTTTTGGAAAGTACACACCTCAAGGTTCCTAGGCGTACTAGGGTTCTTGGTGTGGGCACAGTTGTTTGGACTCAATATTTGAAAGAGGTTCTGGCTGCAAAGGGTTTTCCTAAAAAAATACGAAAAAAGCTGAATCAAACCCCTAATTTCCTAAAAAAACAATAAGCAAGTAAGAAATAACATAGTAAATCTGAAAGCGCAAGGTCCCCTGAACAGAACAATACCCAACATGCATAGGTACTTTGAAGCATAAACTTGCTAAACACCCCAAAGTAAAGCATGCACCTAAGGGTAATTTTAGTGGCAAAAATCAGCTGCGCAGACAAAGCACGTACCTTGCAGTTTTTCAAGAAATACAACCCTTTACATTTGTAATACCCCCCACAAACCATATATTTTTGGAAAGTACACACCTCAAGGTTCCTAGGCGTACTAGGGTTCTTGGTGTGGGCACAGTTGTTTGGACTCAATATTTGAAAGAGGTTCTGGCTGCAAAGGGTTTTCCTAAAAAAATACGAAAAAAGCTGAATCAAACCCCTAATTTCCTAAAAAAACAATAAGCAAGTAAGAAATAACATAGTAAATCTGAAAGCGCAAGGTCCCCTGAACAGAACAATACCCAACATGCATAGGTACTTTGAAGCATAAACTTGCTAAACACCCCAAAGTAAAGCATGCACCTAAGGGTAATTTTAGTGGCAAAAATCAGCTGCGCAGACAAAGCACGCACCTTGCAGTTTTTCAAGAAATACAACCCTTTACATTTGTAATACCCCCCACAAACCATATATTTTTGGAAAGTACACACCTCAAGGTTCCTAGGCGTACTAGGGTTCTTGGTGTGGGCACAGTTGTTTGGACTCAATATTTGAAAGAGGTTCTGGCTGCAAAGGGTTTTCCTAAAAAAATACGAAAAAAGCTGAATCAAAACCCTAATTTCCTAAAAAACCAATAAGCAAGTAAGAAATAACATAGTAAATCTGAAAGCGCAAGGTCCCCTGAACAGAACAATACCCAACATGCATAGGTACTTTGAAGCATAAAGTTGCTAAACACCCCAAAGTAAAGCATGCATGTAAGGGTAATTTTAGTGGCAAAAATCAGCTGCGCAGACAAAGCACGCACCTTGCAGTTTTTCAAGAAGTACAACCCTTTACATTTGTAATACCCCCCACAAACCATATATTTTTGGAAAGTACATACCTCAAGGTTTCTAGGCGTACTGGGTTTATTGTTGCGGGAGACATTTTCTGGATGAAAACCCCTGAGGTGACCATTGATTGCACAGTATTTCCCTAAAAAAAATAATACAAATGCAGCATACAAGCCAATTTTCTTAATATATCGGTATGCAAACAAGAAAGAATCATGAAATCAAAAACAGCAAGTTCCCTGGAACATAACAATACCTAACATGCTTAGTTACTTTATGGGTAGAATTGCTAAACACCCTGAAGTAAAACATGTGCATAAGGCTAATTTTACTTCAATAATTTAGTTCTTTTTAAATCAAAAAAACCCTTACCTGTCTAATATCTAAAATAAACCTTTTGAGATCTAGGGATGCTATTGTGTAAACAGGACACTAGACAGAAAGTACAATACTTTAATAAAAGATCGGGAAAAAATAATAAATTGCAAAATAAACTTATCCTCAATAATGGTACTAAGAGGTGCCATTAGAATAGCAATGGGAGGATTAGCCTTGTGCTGATAGCTTGTGAACGTCAGTAAACACCGAAATCCTAATAAAGGGGCCCATGTTTTCATCATCCTTCACAAGTATCCAGTGGCGCCTCCTTCACCATTTCCTCCATCAGTTTTTGGCTTGACCTCAAGTACCGAAAAAAAGGACACGTAAATACACTTTCTACACCCTAATTGTTAACTATGTGTTTCAGGCCACAGAAACAAAAAGGTAAATTAAAGGGGAAAAAACCTAAACAATTCCAGGGATGATCACTTACCTTCCCCCAGGGCATCCCAAATTAGGATGACCTGCTGTGGGAACCCCCCCCCAGATTGGAAGTAACAGCTTACTTCTTCCTGGTCCAGCAGCGCATGTTCTTGCCTCATTATAGTCTTTTGACGTGTTCTTGTCACATGGCTCTATATGCAACGGGGAGCAAGAGCGGGCACATCCCCAGCATCTTGTGGTTGTGTGCGTGTTCCCGACCCAGCTATTCAGATAGGCTGGGGCAGAAGCGCACGTGCTGCAAGGGATGTGGCAGCTGGCACTCCTATTGCAGATAGAGCCATTTGCTGAATGACATGGCAAGCAGCTTAGATGGATGAGAGCCCACACATGCACCGTTGGGCCGTGGAGAGGTTCTCTGTTACTATAGATCGGGGGGTTTCACCAAGCAGGGTATTCCAAACCAGGATGACCCTGAGGCACAGAACAAAGTTGAAAAGTTGAAGGTCTGAAGCTGAAAATAAAAGTCCAGAAAAGTCCAAAACAATGCAAAAGTCAATAATGCAGTTGTGTATGGTATGCCTCAAAACAACCCTCTAAACACAAACCAGGTTGGCTGGGACATGTCGGGCAGTAGTAGCGCACATCTCTCCTAAAGCCACGCCTACTGCATACCCTACAAGGCTTCTGGGGATACCTTTTCCTATTGATGGAGGGAATGCACTTTATAAAGTGCTTCCCAACTAGCCTTACCTCATCATCATTACCAGCCATCTCTGGTGCCTGCTCGGTATCCCCAAATATCAAAGCAGGGAGTAACTGCTGCTGGAATTTGACAAAAGACAAATTTGAGCCTGGTACTGCTGCCTTGAAGACAACATAGGCGTTATAAGTTGCCATTTGGACCAAATGGATAGCAACTTTTTTGTACCAGGCCCTGGATTTTCTGGTGGCATTGTAATATGTTAAAATTTGGTCCGTCTTATCAACGCCACCCATGAATTTATTATAATCCTTGATACAACGTGGCTTTTGGGAAGGGGCTCGGGGACCACGTCGTTGTATATTCATGACTGACTCATCGTGGATTGTTGTCAGCATGAATACATTTTTTCTGCTTTAAAAAGCAGAAGTGATTCGTCAATACTTAAATTTTGAGAGGGGGTGTACACTTCTGCAAAGCGCGTAGACAGGCTATCGATCAGGGGACGTACTTTGTGAAGCCTGTCGTGACCGGGCTCACCGCGGGGAATTGCAGTGGCATTATCATTAAAATGTAGAAACCGCAGTAAAATTTGGTAGCGGTTTCTGGTCATTATGGCCGGAAATAATGGGGTTGCCAAAAGGGTTTGGGTATCCCAGTAGGAGGCGATGCTAAATTTTTTGCAGATACCCATGGCTAAAGTGAGCCCCCAAAATTTTTTCAACTCACTTATCAACGCCACCCATGAATTTATTATAATCCTTGATACAACGTGGCTTTTGGGAAGGGGCTCGGGGACCACGTCGTTGTATATTCATGACTGACTCATCGTGGATTGTTGTCAGCATGAATACATTTTTTCTGTCCATGTATTTCACGGCCAGGAGCTCATCGCTTCTTAAAGCGTAGGACTCTCCACGATTCAGTTTTTTTTGCAGCATTGACCTGGGCAAGCCTTTTCGATTACAGTTGATGGTGCCACAGGCCAGGGTGTCCAATGTGTATAGGGCTCGAAATAGGGGGATGCTGGTATAAAAGTTATCCACATATAAGTGGTAACCTTTCCCCAGTAGAGGAGTCATGAGTTCCCATACAATTTTGCCACTGACAGACAAATCAAGGGGACAACCAGGGGGGTCCAGATGTGTGTCCCTTCCTTCGTAGATTCGGAAAAATTTGGTGTAGCCGGTCACACTATCGCACAATTTGTAAAATTTTATCCCATAGCGGGCACGCTTACTAGGGATATACTGACGAAATACAATGCGCCCTTTAAAAAGCAGAAGTGATTCGTCAATACTTAAATTTTGAGAGGGGGTGTACACTTCTGCAAAGCGCGTAGACAGGCTATCGATCAGGGGACGTACTTTGTGAAGCCTGTCGTGACCGGGCTCACCGCGGGGAATTGCAGTGGCATTATCATTAAAATGTAGAAACCGCAGTAAAATTTGGTAGCGGTTTCTGGTCATTATGGCCGGAAATAATGGGGTTGCCAAAAGGGTTTGGGTATCCCAGTAGGAGGCGATGCTAAATTTTTTGCAGATACCCATGGCTAAAGTGAGCCCCCAAAATTTTTTCAACTCACTTATGTTTGTAGGATGCCATGCATGAGCGCGGGCGTGCCTTTGTGGGGGATTTTGTGCTAGGACCCACTCAGCATAGCGGTTTGTATGGTAGACCATTTCCTGTAGGATGGCCTCTGTTACGAACAATTTGAAAAAGTCAACGGGACGGAAGTTTGTTGTGTCGACGTTGACTCCGGGGACCGAATCAAAAGGGGGAATTTCGGGGGAATAATTATTGGGAGGCCTCCACACAGGCGCTCCATCACCAGCTGCAGCACTCGCCACCTGACCTACACTCTCCTCCAGCGTGGCCTCTACTTGTGCACTGCCATCCCTTCTAGGATGCCTAGCACTACCACTGGTACTACTGCGCGGCTGTGTCTCCTCAGTAGAGGAGACACTGTCAGACTCGCTATCTGAGGGCAAATATTCTGAGCCTGAATCACTAAAGTCTTCAGAGTCTGACTCCATCATATAAGCCGCTGCTTCCTGGGCAGTGTACCTTCTCCCAGCCATACCGAAATCTGCTAAACAAAGGCTAAAACCAAATACAAACTACAAAATTACTACACTAAAGGGGTCAAACTAGGGGGCACTTTACAGTAACTAAATCTAAAACCTAATAAGCTAAGTGTAAGAAAAAAAAAGAATAAACAATTCCTCAAAAGATAAGTTGTATGTGTGGATGTATTTATACGATACCAAAGCAGCAGGAGGTCCCAGACGATCCGGCGGATTAAGGAGGGGGGGGGGAAAGGGGGGGGGGAGGGGGGAAAGGTGGGGCAACGGTAAGGCAAAGTGGGGGGCTGTAAAACTAGAAGCTTGAGACCTTCAAGCTGGAGTCCACCACGTTGTCGGTCAGCAAGCTTGATGCTTTCAGGATCTTCTAGAGCAATCGCACACCTAAAGGAAGTTAAAATAACAAAACATTAAAATTAAGAAGGATGGTTGAAACCCCCAGCAGCTTCAGCTGTAAGGGCCATGTACAGAGAGGCTGCGGGAGGAGCCTGTGGGCAGGTATGTACACTATGTATATGCTCTCTCTGGTAACAGCATGGCACCTGACTAGGCTGGCCTTATCGCTACAATGCCAAGCGGCCACCCCCAAGGCAGATGCAGTGCTGTGATGGGGAATGGGGAAAGAGGCAGATGCGTTGCTGTGATGAGTGGGCTGAGGAGAGAGAGAGGCAGATGCAGTGCTGGAATGGAAACAGGTAGATCTGGTGCCGGGATGTGGTGCATGAGGGTGGCAGATGTGGTGTCAGGATGGAGGCCTATGGAGAGAGGCAGATGCAATATAAGGATGGGTTGCATGGCCAGAGGTGGCAGATTTGGTGCCAGGATGGAGTGCATAAGCAGAGAGAGTTGAGTGAGGGTAGATGTGGAGCCACAGGAGGGCGGATGCGGAGCCAGAGGAGGGTGAGTGAGGGCATATGCGGCACTAGCGGAAGGTGAGTGCAGATGCGGTGCTACGGGAGAGGGGATGCAGAGTAAGGAGGGTAAGTGAGGGCGGATGTGGAGCCAGAGGAAGGTGAGTGAGGGCAGATGCGGCGCCACGCGGCGGCGGATGTAGAGCCAGAGAGACATCCAGGCCAGGACAATCTCTCTGGGTGAGGAAGAGGGAGGAGCCTGTTATCTGTTGTACTATGCCAGTGGCTCTGAGGTAGGTACTAGATCAGACCTGGGCATTGTAAGGCCCGGGGGCCATATACGGCCCTTTGATTGGCTCTGACTGGCCCGAGCTGAACTGGCTGGCGGAGTCCCTCTGCTCGGCGCCTGCCCGTTCCTCTTCGCAGCGTGTCGTCACCTCCCGCACTGTACACAGGCCCGCACTGTACACTTAAGCAGCAGCTGATTGGCCGAGCAGCATATTGGCTGCTGCTTACGTGATCGCCTGTGTACAGTGTGGGGGGTGACGACACGCTGCGAAGAGGGAGGGCGTCCGACAGTGAAGAAGAGCCCAACCAGGCGAGGAGAAGGAGGTAGGCTCTGGCGCCATCTTGCCTGGGTCGAGGGGCGATACTCATAAGTGCCCTGACTGGAAGACATCCTCGGGCTGCTGCTGAGCTTAAGGGGAAGGAGATGAAGGGAAGTGGGGCTGCATTTGCTCTGCCCAGTGTGGTGGAAGAGTGAGCTGCTGACATCTGTGGGGCGATTTCCCCCCTTTCTGTGGATCCTACCAACTGGTATCACCCTCCCCTTCAGCTAAGTGCACATGATCCCTGTCACAAGAGGACTTTAGTCCTCAAAATGTCTACTAAAAAAAGAAAGGTAGATGCTGAATGCAGGGTTTTCCAAAATTTCCAAAAATAATTTACTGCTTTTTATAAAGAGATATAACTAATATTATGCAGAATTGAGTTCAGCCTTTTGGCCTGACCCTCCACAATATTTTTAGTTTCTCATGTGGCCCCATGGAAAAAATATTTGCCCACCCCTGTACTAGATGGTGGATGAATAAAAGAGAAAAAAAAAAACTCCCTCTAAACCTTACACAGCAATCGATGGAGGGGAGAGAGATGCACAGAGATGCGTGATCGGCGGGGATGACAGTAGCAGGCATGTCTGTGGCAGTGGTGATCACATGCATGGAGGGGTAACACGAGGAACCAACCCCACCTCCCTCCAAAGCGATCGTGGAGGGAGATGAGGGGAAAACCTCAGGAGCAGGGCAAAGGCGATCGCATGCATGGCGGGGGGGTTCCTCATGCCCCCCCAAGCATGTGAACGCCTCTGCTCCTGCTGTATTGCCAGCATCTTTCTCCCCGCCACCGATTGCCTTGGAGGGTGAGGGGTGACAGCAGGTGAGAAGTGATAGCAGCAGAGGGGGGGCACATTGTGCACTAATCTGTGGGGTAGCAGGAGCAGGGCAAGGGTCACATGCATGGGGGGGCTGCATGAGGAACCCTCCCCACCTCCCTCCAAAGTGATCGTGGAGGGGAGAGAAATGCGGGCATACCTCATGCCCCTACCAAGCATGCGATCGTCTCTGCTCCTGCTGTATTGCCGGCATCTTTCTCCCCTCCACCGATTGCCTTGGAGGGTAAGGGGTGACAGCAGCAGAGGGAGGGGGGGTAACCTTCTCTCTAAAGCAGTAGTTCTCAACCTGTGGGTCGGGACCCCAGCGGGGGTCGAACAACCAAAACACAGGGGTTGCCTAAAGTCACCGTAAAATGCTGCGGCGGATTCCCCTCAAATATAGAGCATGTTGAATAATTTCTCCACACTAGGCTTTTTCTTAGCGCGGATTATTATTTTTTGGTTTGGGGTCAATGCAACATGAGAAACTGTATTGCGGCGTCACGGCATTAGAAAGGTTGAGAACCACTGCTCTAATAAAGCAAACAGTGGAGGGGAGAGAGATGAAGGAAAAATAGCAGGAGCAGGGAAAAGGCGATCACATGCATGGGGGGGGTTCCTCATGCCCCCCCACAAGCATGGACACATGGCAGCAGAGGGGACACATGACAGCAGAGGGGACACATGACAGAGGGGGATCACAAACTAATCGTTCACCGCCGATCATGGGGGGGGGGGAGGGCGGCGATCGCGGGAGGGGCGCCTATCGCGGGGGGGGGGGGGCATCGCAGGGGGCCACCCTCCAAAGCTTACATGCCGATCGGTGGCCGCTTAGGGACACACCGATCAGCAGACAGGCAGCACATGGCAGCAGAGGGACACATGGCAGCAGAGGGACACATGGCAGCAGAGGGGGATCACAAACTATTGTTCACAGACGATCATGGGGGGGGGAGGGCGGCGATCGCGGGAGGGGCGCCTATCGCGGGGGGGGGGCACCCTCCAAAGCTTACATGCCGATCGGTGGCCGCTTAGGGACACACCAATCAGCAGACAGGCAGCACATGGCAGCAGAGGGACACATGGCAGCAGAGGGACACATGGCAGCAGAGGGGGATCACAAACTATTGTTCACCGACAATCATGGGGGGGGGGCATCGCAGGGGGCCACCCTCCAAAGCTTACATGCCGATCGGTGGCCGCTCAGGGACACACCGATCGGCAGACAGGCAGCAGCGGGGACACATGGCAGCAGCGAGGACACATGGCAGCAGCGGGGACACATGGCAGCAGCGGGGGGGGGTGCCGATCGCGGGGGGCCACCCTCCAAAGCTTACATGCCGATCGGTGGCCGCTCAGGGACACACCTATCGGCAGACAGGCAGCACATGGCAGCAGAGGGGACACATGGCAGCAGAGGGGACACATGGCAGCAGAGGGGACACATGGCAGCAGAGGGGACACATGGCTGCAGAGGGGACACATGGCTGCAGAGGGGACACATGGCTGCAGAGGGGACACATGGCTGCAGCGGGGACACATGGCAGCAGAGGGGACACATGGCAGCAGAGGGGACACATGGCAGCAGAGGGGACACATGGCAGCAGAGGGGACACATGGCTGCAGCGGGGACACATGGCAGCAGAGGGGACACATGGCAGCAGAGGGGACACATGGCAGCAGAGGGGACACATGGCTGCAGCGGGGACACATGGCTGCAGCGGGGACACATGGCTGCAGCGGGGGGCCCTCCCCACCACCCTCCAAAGCTTACATGCCGATCGGTGGCCACTCAGGGAAACACCGATTGGCAGTCAGGCAGCACATGGCAGCAGGGGAACACATGGCGGCGGCACATGGCAGCAGGGGAACACATGGCGGCGGCGGCAGCAGGGGGACACATGGCGGCGGCGGCAGCAGGGGGACACATGGCGGCGGCGGCAGCAGGGGGACACATGGCGGCGGCGGCAGCAGGGGGACACATGGCGGCGGCGGCGACAGCAGGGGGACACATGGCGGCGGCGGCGACAGCAGGGCGACACATGGCGGCGGCGGCGGCGACAGCAGGGGGACACATGGCGGCGGCGGCGACAGCAGGAGGACACATGGCGGCGGCGGCGACAGCAGGGGGACACATGGCGGTGGCGGCGACAGCAGGGGGACACATGGCGGCGGCGGCAGCAGGGGGACACATGGCGGCGGCAGCAGGGGGACACATGGCGGCGGCGGCAGCAGGGGGACACATGGCGGCGGCGGCGGCAGCAGGGGGACACATGGCGGCGGCGGCGGCAGCAGGGGGACACATGGCGGCGGCGGCAGCAGGGGGACACATGGCGGCGGCAGCAGCAGGGGGACACATGGCGGCGGCAGCAGCAGGGGGACACATGGCGGCGGCAGCAGCAGGGGGACACATGGCGGCGGCAGCAGCAGGGGGACACATGGCGGCGGCAGCAGCAGGGGGACACATTGCGGCGGCAGCAGCAGGGGGACACATGGCGGCGGCAGCAGGGGGACACATGGCGGCGGCAGCAGGGGGACACATGGCGGCGGCAGCAGGGGGACACATGGCGGCGGCAGCAGGGGGACACATGGCGGCGGCAGCAGGGGGACACATGGCGGCGGCAGCAGGGGGACACATGGCGGCGGCAGCAGGGGGACACATGGCGGCGGCAGCAGGGGGACACATGGCGGCGGCAGCAGGGGGACACATGGCGGCGGCAGCAGGGGGACACATGGCGGCGGCAGCAGGGGGACACATGGCGGCGGCAGCAGGGGGACACATGGCGGCGGCAGCAGGGGGACACATGGCAGCAGCAGCAGGGGGACACATGGCAGCAGCAGGGGGGGGACACATGGCAGCAGCAGCAGGGGGACACATGGCAGCAGCAGGGGGACACATGGCAGCAGCAGCAGGGGGACACATGGCAGCAGCAGGGGGGGGGGGCGATTGCGAGGGGGGGGGCGATCGCAGGGGGGGGCGCCGATCGCGAGGGGGGGGGGCGCCGATCGCGAGGGGGGGGGGCGATCGCGGGTGGGGGGGAGATTTCGGATGGGGGCCTCCCCACCACCCTCCAAAGCTTACATGCCGATCGGTGGCCACTCAGGGACACACCGATCAGCAGTCAGGCAACATCACTCTGTGTCAGAGTGCCTGTCTGACACATGGCAGCAGAGGGACATAAAATACAGGTGCCGGGACAATGACAGAGGGTGGGGATAACACACAACAGGGGACCACACACCATCACTCACCTCAGATCCACGCAAAAAGAGGTCGGGAGCCATGTGACCTGCACTTTTAAAGGGGCACGGGCGCTGGCTGATGACAGCTTCATTTCCTGCATTTTCATTGGCTCCTGCAAAGATCGTGTCATGGGTGGAGCCCTCAGGTGACCTCTGGATGAACCCCCCAGCTCTCCTCTTCTAGAAATCTGCTGAACTGTTGTGCTGCGAGCTTCCAAACAGGCTTGAGGTAAGAAAGTGTCAGCTACGTGAGTCTCACGTAGCTGGCACTTAAGTGGAGTAGAGTCTGCTACATGAGACTCACGTAGCTGGCACTAGAAGGGTTAAATGAGATGGGGGAGGTCTCTTCCACGATTTGCTGGGAAGTGCATAAGCCAACTATAAGGGGTAAGTTATTCCAGTTAGCCTCGAGGAAAAAAAAGGAGAGGAATGCCCATATAGACAAACTGGAAAAGGAATACCTAGAATTAGCGGACAAGGCCAAACGACAAACGACGAAAGAAATCAGGTCTAAACTGAACAGAGTGACAGACGAACTTAATCTAGCTCTAGCGGGTAAAGCGGAGAATGTTTTAAGGCGCCTTAAGCACAAATACTATTGCAAAACTAATAAGCCTGACTCCTTATTGGCAAAAAAGCTGAAAACCCCTTACCAAACTTATCGTCCTATTAAATTGAGAAGTGACAGAGGGTTTGTTTCTAGTAACTCGGTTAAAATAGTAGGAATTTTCAGAGATCAACTTTCTAAGTTATACTCTAACCCCTGCCCGCCAAAAGTGGAAGAGATCTCGGCCTTTATGGAGGGACTTTCCCTGCCCGAAATTCCAGATGCATTGAGAACCCTTATGGAATCTGATTTTGATGTCGCAGAAGTTCAAAAAGTAATAGCTGGGCTACAACCTAATAAAAGGCCAGGCCCGGACGGATTCCCTGCCGCATACTATAAATGTTTTACTTCTATATTGGCTCCAAAGCTGACGGCGGTTTTCAATGCGGTTCGTGGAGGTGAGTCCTTCTCACGGGAATCACTCACCGCCTCGATAAGCATGATCCCGAAGCCAGACTCGGACAACACGACTTGGACTAATTTTAGACCAATATCTTTAATTAACCTGGACGTTAAGATTTTCACTAAAGTACTTGCAGATAGACTATCTGGATATTTGCCACTTCTGATCCACAACGACCAGACAGGCTTTATACTGGGGCGGCAAGCGGGGGATAATATCAGGAGAATGCTTCAGGTCTCGAATGTGGCCAGGGAAAGGGATCTGCCCATTTTGATGCTCTCGTTGGATATCAAAAAAGCTTTCGATTCGGTGTCTTGGGAGTATCTTTTCCACCTACTAGAAAAGTGGGGTTTCGGCCCCCATTTTCTGAATATATTAAAAGCAGTCTACAATGCACCGATAGCCTTTGTGAAATATTGTGGACATAGGTCGGATCCTTTCCCGCTGGCCAGAGTGACGAGACAGGGGTGCCCATTGTCCCCCTTGCTATTCGTCCTGGCAATGGAGCCATTAGCTCAGATGATTAGAGGTTCCCCAGATGTCCTAGGAGTGGAAATTGGAGGGGAACAACATAAACGTAGTTTGTTTGCGGACGACGTTTTGTTGAGTGTTTCAAATCCCCTTATATCCATACCTAATTTATTGCAAATCCTGGGTCAATTTGCGGCAGTATCCGGCCTTCGGGTTAATACCTCAAATTCCAAGGCGTTAAATGTTAATCTCCCAGAAGGACTTTGGCGTCAGTTACAGGCCAGTTACGACTTTAGCTGGAAAGTTAAGGCAATTAAATATCTAGGGATAGCCCTGACTAATACGTACGACTCTCTCTATGCAGCAAATTACTTACCCCTACGCAGACAATTTAGTACTTTAATGTCACAATGGCAGGAATGTAATTTGTCGTGGCTGGGCAGAATGGCGGCGGTCAAGATGTCTTTGTTACCCAAATTTTTGTACCTAGCTAGAACTCTTCCCGTGAGGCTTCCATCTAAATTCCTTAAGGAGATCCAAGGACAGATCCTTAGGTTTATTTGGAGTGGGAAGCGACAAAGGATAGCACGGGAGAGAATTATGCTGCGGTCAAAGTCGGCTGGAGGCATGGGGGTGCCGAGATTTGAGAAATACTATCAGGCTGCGCAAGCCTCGCAGCTTCTTTCATATCACGCCACCGTTGATATACCAGGTTGGGTCCGTATTGAATCGGCTATGTCCATGTCTTCACCGATTAGTGACCTTCTATGGCTCACACCGAAGGCTAGAAATTTGGGGAACAATCTGATTATGGCTCGCTCTTTTCGGATGTGGGACGACATTAAATTCTCAGGTGGGTTGGCCTCTCCACATATGCCTTTAATGCCGCTTTGGGGTAATCCATTATTTACCCCAGGAATTACTGACCCACTTAGGTTCAGTAGGTGGCGTAATTTGGGGATCTTATACGTGCATCATTGCTGCCACGGTTCCGATATAGCCTCCTTCCAACACCTTAGGGATAAGTTTGGTCTCTTGCCAAAAGACTTCTTTGGATATCTCCAAGTACATCATTTCATAAAGTCTATAGTGAAAAACACCCCAAAACTTGAGGACTATACTTGTTTTGAACGTCTCTGTATACGCAATCCGAGAGACAAAGGCGCTATTGCTAGTTTATACCACTCACTCTGCATGAACTTGGATGGTGCCGCTCCAACGTATAGGAAAAAGTGGGAATTTGAATTGGGAGGAGAAAGGGCCCCTGAAGTCTGGGATAGGATGTGGCGGGCATCGTTTGGTAAAAGAGCCTCAGTACAGGCAATAGAAGTTAACGTGAAGGTGGCTCTGCGCTGGTATTTAGTCCCTACGCAATTGGCGCATGTGTCGGTGGGGGCACAGAATAAATGCTTTCGCGGCTGCGACATGCCAGGATCGAACGGCCACATCTGGTGGAGTTGTGGGGTCTCCAGAAATTTCTGGGATAAGATTCCTACCTTACTATGTAAGATTTTTGGTACAAATATTATCTTAGATCCCTGGGTTGCATTGTTAAATGAACCTTTAGTAGGAACCTCGGTTAGACAGAGACAATTGTTGTACCATGTCCTTACCTGTGCTAAGTTAGTCATCGCTAAGGCATGGAAGACTTCCTCGCTAAGTTTTGAGGATTTTAAGAACAGGGTTAATAGTACACTAGCTATGGAGAAATTATCAGCTATCCACGAAGACAGACTGGAGGAGTTCCGAGAGGTGTGGGCTCCTTGGATCAGGGAGGTTTTTCCTAACACGCTCGATTGGGACCTTTTAAGTATTTAGGTATTGGTATATCTTAAAATGTTATGCTAGATATCAGATCCTTACCCTTCCCTCCTCTCCTACTCCGCGATCCTTCCCCCTCTCCTCCCCCCTCTTTCTCCTTACTTTTCTACTGAGCTCTTCTTTTGGCTCCGCAGAACATTCTTGATTTATTCTTGATGTATTTCTGTTAACACATTCAGGATGTGCTCTGGCTAGCGAGTAGTTTTAGGCTCGGTGCAAGCCTTGCGATGCGGGCCGGATTGTTTCCTGAATGTCAGTGTCGATGTGATAATTATTTTAAGCGAGAGCGGTCGCTCTGATTTAATTTGAGAGCTTTTATTATAGTTGCTCTCGTGGCAATGTCTTGGAATGTTTAATTTCCTCGTTGTATATTTGCAAGTTTTTTTGTAAGTACCATTTTTGATACTTCTGTGTACTTTAATAAAAATCATTGAAAGAAAATATTAATTCTGCAGCGCATGATTGGAGGATGTAAGTGGAGGAACTTATAGAGGAGGTGTCCTCACTTCATTTTAAGATCAATCAAACCCCGCTATCACTGATGAATGTATTTTCTAAATACAATTAATTAGAACAATTGGGAAATAATCAATTAAAATAGGCCGTTAAATGGGCCGTAATGGTATTAAATAGAGGCTGGTGTAGTCACAGAATGGGATGCCCCAACAACCAGAGAGCACCTGGCAGCAGTACTACTATGCACAGCAAGTGTGTTTATCAGGCCAAATTTCTATTAGAATAAGTGCAAATGGTTATGGTTTTAAATAGAGGCTGGTGTAGTCACAGAATGGGATGCCCCAACAACCAGAGAGCACCTGGCAGCAGTACTACTATGCACAGCAAGTGTGTTTATCAGGCCAAATTTCTATTAGAATAAGTGCAAATGGTTATGGTATTAAATAGAGGCTGGTGTAGTCACAGAATGGGATGCCCCAACAACCAGAGAGCACCTGGCAGCAGTACTACTATGCACAGCAAGTGTGTTTATCAGGCCAAATTTCTATTAGAATAAGTGCAAAGGGTTACAGCAGTAAATAGAGGCTGGTGTAGTCACAGAATGGGATGCCTCACAGCAGACTTGAGATCAGTTCAGTATATATGCACAGTTAGTGTATAAGCAGCCTGAAAACGCTAACAAAGCCAGTCAGCCAGCCAGTAACACTCAGGCTGGATGAAAAAAAAAAAAATCTCCCTGTGACTGCCTCCGATTTTTCCTAACTTTCCCTGCTTTTCGCTGACTTTCTGTCTGTCTCCTGCCTGTCTCCAGCCTGTCCCTGTCTGTCCCTGGCTCTCTGTCTCTCCCTCACTACAGCAGCGTCCTGTCTCTCACGAATGCAATAGAGAAATGAGGAAAAGCAAGATGTCCGCCGACTTAAATAGCGCTGTGACGTCACCGGGCTTGCTGGCTGCTGATAGGCTGCATGTGACTGCCCCAGCTTGCACTGGCGCGGGGTTGATGTCTGGACATGTCCCGTCCGCCATCTTAGAATGCCTGTAATGTAAATGAATGGATGTTAAAGGAAAACTTCGAGCGATCGAATCGCGGGGAAATTCGGATTCGATCCGAATCGAATTTTTCATGAAATTCGGATCGAATCCGGGTTCGTCCGGATCGATTCGCTCATCCCTAGCCGCAAGATATAGTGTTCACAGGGTGTTCAATTATATATATAATTGCTTCCTTTGTCAGCACAGTGCCTATGTAAGTAGCTGTGGCCTGAAATTCTGAAGTTCTTGTCACATCTTTTGCCAATATTGAATTATATTTCATAATGTTAATAAATATTTATGTCATATGTAACAATTTGTGAATAAAGGAAATATACTGGGGTAAAAGGAGTCCCAGTTACGGTGTTGAGGGGGGGACGGGGGTGATACATTCTTTTTGCCGAGACACTTTGCTTGTTCTGTTTGGAATTTCGTCATGGAATATATTTTTATACTACACTAGTAAAAGTTACGTTTTATCCCTGGAGCTGGATTTACCTTTTGTATAAAAGGAGTCCCATACCATATTTAGCTGTGCATTGTTTTCAAAAAATTTACACAGCTCAATATGATGCTGAATTGTACTGAGGATAAAAATCATTAGAAAAAGTACAAAACAATTTGGTGCTGAATCAACCATCTTTTAAAGGGGTCATTGATCTTGGCAGTTGTATACATTATGCTCTACTTTTAACTAGATAAAGCACATGGGGGTAACAGATTTTGTCCACATTTTCAGCCATTCTATAATATATTTAATGATATAGCATTTGTAGAGAAAATGTATAAGAAACATAAGAAACATACCTGCTTCAGTAATTATTATGATCGCCTGCGGTGTTAAGAAATATTACTACAGAATGTTCTATTCCAGAAAAGACTACACTATTTCTTTGTTACCACTGAATAAAATGATTAAAAGAACATGACCAGATCTATATTTAAACAATAATAACAAAAAGTAGAGGCGTACATTCAGTTTAGCACAGAAAATCAAATTGAAGTATTAGTTGCTTGATAAATACAAAGTTCACTGTTCGCGTCAATAGACAGCTCATCTTATGAAATTACTTTACTTGTCTATTGAATGATCAGTGAAGCAGCTCATTATACTGCACGCTCAAATTATGGATACATTAATTTGATGCCCTGCAACATGCCTGTCAGCCTTGATGTATATACACTTTGTAATTCCTACATTCATACTTGAATTCTTCTTTTCTTTTTTGCAGAATCATTAACCAGTCTATGGTGTTTTTCGAATTCATTGCAATGGGCATGAATAAATAGACAGAAGGGGTAAGTTGTTCAGAAACAAAAAAAGCCTTCTGAAATTGATGGTGCACAATATAATTTACTATACAATATGAAATGTATAAAATATATGATAGGTTTGCTAAGGATGCAATAATTTGGATTCATAAACCTCTCTAACCTCAACTGGTAACTGGCATAGGGACTGATTTATCAAGCACTTCTGCCAGACGGTGCCACATTGGTGCAAATTAGAGTAGTAAAAAATATAATTAAATGTTTTTTTTCACACTTATTAATGTTGCTGCACAACCAGAAGCACAATTAATAAAACATAAGTGGTGCTGAAAAATGTATAAATCAGATTTTTCACTACTCTAATTTGCACTGAAATGGCATTGTCTGGCAGAAGTGCTTGATAAATCAAGCCCATAGTGTAAATGTCCCGTGCTTAGTGGCATGAGCGTGGTGTGCATAAGAGGTAATATAGAGACAATTGTTCTCTACAGTGAGTCAAATCTCAATGACACCTTGCTGACAGCACATTTGATTTTCACCCTTTTGTGAGCAATCTAGCAATATAGGCACCTCTGTTTACCCCGGCTAGCAGTTGTCTTTGTAATTGACAAATGTTCACAGAAGATTTTGTTAGGTGTTTGAAAGCAAATAGATTTTTTCAACAAGTAAGGCACTGGTGATCTTAAAAATGCAACATTTAATGGCAGCAGTCAGAAGCCATCATTCTCATCATTGGATTGTTCTGGGTTATTGCAGTTAGCAGCAACAAAAATTTGGGTTGTTGAGTATTTATCTCAATACTTGATTAATTGTGAAAAAAGTCCAGAACACAGTTACAATCCCAATTTAGTTGTAGCAGCAGTATGCAGCACGGATTGCTGGCCAATGAGATATCATGATTATAATGAAGTTATCCATCTTGGTGAGTTCAATAAAAACTTTCTTTTATTCCATGTTCCTTAAAAAATATTTTAAAAAACATCACACATTTATAAAAGCAATGCAAAGAACTCACGTCTTGTATTTCGGGTGATGTTGTAGTATGTTTTCATGTTCTCTATGCTGCAGTGCACCTTCTCTGCCTCCTCCCCAGTGTCAGGGCTGTGTCCCATCCTTTCTCCTGAGAGCACAGAAGGCATGCAACCTGTAGTAATGAACTAACCCATTATAACTTCATAAGGGCACATGTTCCCTCCAGTTGACTCTCTCTGGGAAGTAGATGGCTACTATTAACTCCATGGTGAGAAATGCAACTGATGTCGCTTCCACACCTCCCTTATATTGATAAATCCCGCCCATGAGCTCCACGCTGTGGAGCGCAAGCTTTGCAAAAGCAAAGGGAAAAATACTACATGCTTGGTCCAACATGCAATGCAGCAATCCAGAAACACATTATGCCTGTTATATTTACATATAACTATTAGGAATTCTAATGAACAGTATGGGGCAAATACTGTGTATAAATAATATATTATTATGCAATAGGCACTATATGGCAGTGCATGGAAACCATTATATTTCCTTTGTGGGAAAGCAGTTTTGGTGATTTAATACCCTGTGCACATGATAAACTCCGACATATTGAACATCATAGTACAGGTTAGTAGATATACAGCATTTTTTGTGAAATGTTGAATATTGTACTTCTTTACACTGACTGAATAGTTACATTTGTCACCCTGTTTTATGAACTTGCAGGCACCACAATATAGTACATTTAAAATAGCCCTTTAGTAACAAGGATTCACTTAGGGTCTGCTTCAACATGCTCAGGGCCAACGTGTTTAAAATGATGGTGCCTTATTAGTAACCATAACTTGGCTCTAATTTTGTGTCACATTTTATTATGCATAAGTGTCTGTTGAGAATTTGTCTAATCTCATTGTATTACAGACTATACGGGACAGGGAAAACAATCTTTTTATGTCTGTTTTACAATTCCTGTCTAGGTGAAAAATCAGCCAATAAAAGGATTTTACTGGCCCATACCACCCGTGATATCTCTACTAAGATCCACTTTCAGTGTGCTTAACAGCCACACAGTGAGTGTGCTTCACAGCTTAGACTATAACTCTGTAAGGCAACACTGTAAGGCAGCAACATGGCCGAACTGAATAAATGTTCCCGAACCCGGTCCCCTTTGAAATCAATGGGGACCTGAACTTTGGGGGGCGGCTGTGGTGGGGGGTTCAGCAGTAAGTGTGCTGCTGTAACTCACCTAAGCCTGCAATCCTCTTCCTTTCATTGGCCGCTGGCCCCCATGAGTGAGGACACTTTTAGTGCCAGCTGGCAGTGCTGATGCTAAAAGTGTCCTCACTCATGGGAGCTGGTGACCATCTTTTTGTAGCCCAGATGGGACCAAATTCAAAAGCCGATACCGCTTATGTGAGTGCACCCTTTGGTCAGTATATATATATATATATATATATATATATAAGCAAACAGCAACTGAAACATTGTGAAATATGTCCAAATATATTGAAGGCCTTTTTAACCACAATATTTGAGCAACAAATTCACAGATAAAGTTTTAAACAGCCCCTGTGGGAGGTGTGTTATCTTCTTACTTTGCAGTGCAGTATTCTCCTTATTATGCTCTTTACCGGAATGCCGGTTATGAACTAAAATGGATGTCTGATCTTTTGCTTGACCTAGATGGACAAGGAATGGCAGGAAATTGCTCTGGCATGCTAAACACCAATAAACTTGAGTTCAACATTAAGGTCTTCTTTCGTAGGTTTTTAGTGACCGGATTCATAGCTCTCTGCCCTCCTACCCATCACAGTGTGTCCAAAGCTGCTCTGTAACTGGTTCCCAAGTACTAGTGTTAGTCAGTTTTGGACTAAGTTGTTTTATATACAGTAGTTAGTAAATCACGTAAGTCAGGGACGTACCTAGGTTTCACAGGGCCCCATGGCAAAACTTGTAGCGGGCCCCCTAAAAAAAACACCCAAGAATTAAAGTGGAACAAAACCCACAACACTCAGCCCTAGATTCAAAAAGACTCTAGGGACTGGTGAAAGTAGCCCTCCTCAGGGACATCTGGATATGTGAAACTCACTGGATTGCCCATAATCTTACCTCAATCCTATATCTCATAGTGCATGCGCAGGCCTCTCCTGCACCACTCCATCCGATGTGCGCAATCAATGCTGATTGAGCCTTAGGGGCTCCTAGGGGTTCATATGCACACACACACACACACACACATAAGCATCCAGTGTTGGTGCAGTGTGGGCCCTGGGTTGACAGTAGGGTCCAGTGAGTGGTGGTTCTTCCCAGAGCCATCCTGCACCTGTGGCCAAGGCTGCCATAGGGGTCGTCGGCACCTTGGGTCTTCAAATGTTCTATACACAGGGCACCAGAGTTAACAATGCACTGACATCTTAGTTCTGCCCTGCAGAACCTACAGCTCTGGCCCCTGATGCTCCTAGCAGACATTGTGCCAAAACTGCATACTGGAGTAGAGTCAGTCCTACACGATTACCACAAATATTTCAAGGTGGATGGAGACAGGTTTCTCTCTTCTCCCAAGGTCCTGGTAGCAGCTACCTCCCCTGTCTCTATGGAATGTACGCCCCTGAAGTGAATTGAAGATCAGACCCCCACCCTCTGTTGCCCTCCTTAGTTTTAAGCCAACTGGCTGTACTATCAAGAAGTTTGAACTCCTCATATATATAACAACCTCTAACAAGGATATCATTGTTTGAGCCTGGAAACAACATACGATTCCTTTTGGAGAACTTATCCTCAGGTAGAACCAGACTATGTATTTCAAAAAGTTATATGGCAATTTTATTTATTTGCTTTTATAAGGTACATTTTAAGTTTACATGATGTATGTATTATGTTTTGGTCTGCCATTAGCCTACCTGGGTGACTGGAGAGAGGACATTCCTGTGGGTGAGAAGATAAAGAGTTTATTAATAGCTTAGGAACTGGTAAAGGGTTCAAGGGAATCCTACCCCAGTTCACAATAAGTGGTGGTTGGCAATGATGAGTGGCATGCCAGATGTTTTAACCCAGATCTTGCCCGTAACCAGGATTGGGTGAACCTGACTTAATTGGAAAGATACAGCCAAATCTAGCTTTGGTTCAGATCTGAAGCCCATTACTATTTAAAGAAGACTGTAAGAACTGGTGGGCGGAGGTTATGTTGGTCTTTTGGTGGACAGGGTTCTTAGTGGTGCGGCCATCGCATAATACATAGGTTCTTTAAAAGGCTTTCAGCACAAATATTCGATTTTTAATTGTGTGTTTTTCTGCAAGGGAGTGGTTATAATCATCATTGTTTTTTTCAAAAGCTGTGATATTTTTAGGCTGTATAAAAATGTGATTAACAAACTGCTTATTTAAAAATGGGATGTATTTATAGGTCAGATCATCTGTACTTAGAAGCCATTAACTCAGATGACCTGAAAGCTTTTTCTAGAAAAACACAGTGATTGCAGTTGCTTTGATTCATTACTACAGATATATCTTGACCTTCACAGACAAGGTCGGCGGTTATGTTAGGGATACAATTATGTAAAATACCTTGTACGAAAATTCATGACCTATAACTCCGATCTGAAAATGATCTAGTATGTCTGTTGTTTTTCTTATGGGTCAAGTCAGTGTAGGTTTTTGTGTTTTGAGTATAGCAGCATTAATGTATATCTTCCTTGTGTAGTTTTTTGGTTCATGGAGAGGGGTACATGTTAGGAAAAACAATGCATAAATGTATTTAAGGGATTGTCCATCCTAATAAATAAACAACATTCATACTCACTTTTTCCACCTCACTGCTAATTGGTCTGACACTGGTCAGGAAATTATGAGATTGAGCCCTCACTCTGTTTAGGACCAAACTCCATATATTGCCTTTGTGAAGGGCACACCCACAATTTATTCGAGGGGTCTGCCAAGACTTGGCACAATGCAGTGAGTTCCCAGACCAATCAGCTGCAATGGAGGAAAGATGAGTATGAATGTTTTTTTTTCATTAAACTTCCATTTAACTACCTAACCTAAATGGTCACCACTCATTTCTCGTAGAAAATGTATCCTGGTGGAAACCTCACATAGTATACTTTATTTATGGCATTTGTATATTATACTTGTACTTGTTTCCTTCCAACGCCCAATTAGATACTCACAGGTAGATACCATGGTTCAAAATAACTATATTACAGACTTTGTCCGTGATAGAATTAGATTGTGATTTTCTGTGGGGTCATGAAAATACTTATACTAGCTGTATTATTTTCCTCTCTTGAAATGTAAAATAAACATTTGTGTTAGGATTGTGCCTCTATGGCTGTCATTCGTGACTTATCAGCATGATGTTTCTGTAATTCTCATAAACCCGGAGCTCAGTTTTGCTACAATGGGAGTAGTATTCATGGCCTTGATTAAAAAACTTGACTACAAGTCCCACAATTCTTCCAATGTAACAGATGAACTCTTTAGCAGCTTTGGCTAGATCTAAGCAGCCTAATAACGTATCCAGCTGAGAGCTGGGCCATTAACCCTTGCTGCTGGAACACAGGACTGTGATAGTTCCAAACTAAAGAAATTACATTTCAGCAGAATGTGTTAAACCCATGTCCTAGCCAATCAGTTGATTAGCAAGTTAGAGTGAGGAAGTCTATGATATGTACTCAAATTAACGACTTTGGTATAAATAGCTAAGGTAAACACATTGTGGCTATGTAAAACTGTTTTCTTTTATAACATAGAGTTGCAAACAAATAGAAAATTCAAAAAATACCAGATAAACTTTGAAGACACATTGAAGACATCATTTTGCCACACAATTATAGAAACTTTTAAAAATGTAATATAAAGTTGAATTACCCCTTATAGTGGACCAAAACCCAGTCTCCAAAGGCTGTGGAATTTATTAGATTTCAGGGCCACTAGATTTCCTCTCCCCGGGGCATCCAGAATCGGGATACCCCACTGTGTGAAACCCCCCCAGGTCGCCTGGAAACTCACCATCTTTCCTTGCCCAACAGCGTATGTGCGAGCAGAGAACACATCCCTGCTATCCCTTTAGCAAGGTGCATGCCCACTCCAGGCATTTGTGAACGACCACTTCACCTGTTAGAGGGCAGCAAAGGATGCGGCTGCCAGCACGCTCAGATCCGCTCGCCTTAGACAAGCTTTTAGATGAAGGGACAGGATTGGATCTGAGAGCGCTGATTGGACATGAGGCCGCGCATGCGCCGTAGGACCCGGGGAAGGTGAGTTAGATTGAGTGACCTGGGGAGTTTCACACAGTGGGGCATCCCTCTGGGTGCCCCAGGGGCAAGGACCAAAACCTAGGACAGTCAAAATCCTGGGTTTTGGTTCACTTTAAGCCCTGTAAAAATGATCTATATTTTACAGTCAAAGTGGACTAAAGGCTAAATTCAGTTGCAAACTATTTTAATTAAGCCTTTTGAGAGATCCATCAAATTTACCTTTATCCCAAAGAAAAAATTTAATTTGCAAACATGACCACTAAAGTCATTTACATTTCAGACATTTTCACTGGGCATAGTTAAGCAATGCATATGTGACGACACCTTCACATTCTATGCTGATTGTATTAATAGCTGAGTGAATACAAATGTCAAAGTGAGATGTGCTATACAGGTATGAAAATATCATTTAGACTGGCCTATGGATACAATCATTTTTCTGGATTGGTTTCCTAAGAAAGAAGTAAAGCAGTGCCTAGATCTAACCAAAACATGTCTGTATTGTTGTAATTTTTAACTGTGTTGTTTTACCTACTAGCAATACAGCGGCCGAGGCCGCTAAGAACATCACATTATCAGCGGAAGAGCAGTGGTGTCATAAATGACCAAAAAAAGAGAAAAAAAGACAGGAAACAAATACAGCATGTGATAAAAGGTTAAAGCAAGTGAGATGTGACCAAGCATACAAAACGTTAGAAGTCTAAAAATGGCCAGTGTAATGGAGAAGCGGTGTAATTAGTCTCACTAGGTCACTCTTGGATTTATTAAGCAGAGCTGACAGCCTTTCTTCTATAAATGGTCATTTAAAGTCCCTTAGCCTTTTAGTTCTGCTGTTTCCTAGAGATTTACTTCTAGGCTTGCTGTCATGATGATACGGAATGAGAATAAATATTGCACTTGTCTCTTCTTCTTGTGCTTTGTCTCCAATTTCTTGCATGTTTTAGACTTTTAGCAGCTTTAAATCTAAACCTTAAAGAAGGCTGACATACACAATAATAATGTACTTGTTGACATCAAATCTGACCTTCTGAAAAAAGCAGCACATACATAAACCTAATGCACAATTGATACTTTTGCCTTTTTTATTTTTTTCAAATGAGGCCATGGTTCTAAGTACAGACTCATCAAATCACAATCAGCTCTGAGTTAGTTCTTAGATGTTTAAATCGTGATAGCAGGTGTGTGGCTGCTGAACAATGTAAACACAGCAAGGTCTAGGTCTTTTAACATTGTATAGCAGCAACACATCTGGATGTTTGCAATGTAAAACAGCAAGCTGGGCTGGGTTTTTACAATGTAACAGCAGGGACTATTTCCATCTAGTTACAATGCTTAGCAAGAGGGAGAAAGGCAACAGAACAAGTTTAACTCAGTGCTGCTGCTTTTGTATGAATATACGCCTTGCTGTGTTCATTACACACTGCACATTTTAACTATACAGCTTGTAAACAACCACAAGGTTGCATGTAAGTGCAGGCAATGGAAAGTATACTGTATAGTAATGGTTACTGGGGGACTTTTCATCCTTCTAGGGTTGAGCAGGTAGGGCGAGTATATGAGTTTAATATATCTCCATCACCAAATGTGACCCTGCACTACAGTTAGCATAAATATCTTGATTTTTCTGGAAAAAGTCACACCAGCCTATTCATCTCAATGGGGCATACCTGTTACTAGAGAAGTTCGGTTCGCTGGTTGGAGAATTTTGTTTGGTCCAAACTAGTTCAGGTAAACTTTTGTCTAAAAGATATGGAAAACAATGCCTGACAACACTCTGAAGTCACCCAAGGCTGTATAAATGTAATAAATATTACTAATGCTAATGTTAATGCTAATTAGTATTTGAATTGCCTGTGGGTAATTAGCATGCATATCACCCGATGCCTAATTTGCATTTCAATAGCCAGTCTTTGTCTTTGATAGTTTAAAGCACATAAAAAAATGGGGAGAAGCAACAGGGTTAGCTTTCCTGGAAAGTGAAAAGTAGTAATGGCTTTTTACAAGCACTGAAAAATGTTTCCATCTTGGGCATCACAGGGTTAAACTGCATTTGTGTTCATCTGGCAGTAGCAGAGGGTGGCAGGCTAGCAGCAGAGGCACTGTTGGTGATAGTAGCAGTAACAGCATTAGCGTTCCTGCAGCTGTTGAAGAGAGACTAGGCCATGGCACAAGAAACCTGTGGTGATTGTGTTGGCCTGGCAGTAGCGGACAAGCCCTCAAAAAATTGTCCCATTTGTAAAGGGTTTGACACCCTGACAGAGATTGACACCCTGACATTTTATCTGAAGAAGAAGCAATGGCTTTCTACAAACACAAAAAAGTGCCCATTTTGGGCATCACAGGATTGACTTGCGTGTAGATTGGCCTGTCAGTAGCAGAGGGTGGCATACTGGCAGCGGAGGCGCTGTTAGCTGTGTTGGAAGTAGCAGCATTAGCAGTGGCTGCAGCTGTTGAAGAAAGACTAAGCCATAGCACAGGAAACCTCACATCAAGCATGCTCTCAAAAAATTGTCCCACTTGTAGAGGAGGATGACAGCGGGTTTGGCATCCTGACAATTTAGTTGAAGAAGCAATGGCTTTTAGCAAGCCTTGAAAAATTGCCACATTTTGGGTATCACAGGGTTGACCTGCATGTGTGTTGGCCTGGCAGTAGCAGAGGGTGGCAGGCTGGCATTGACGGCACAGCTGGTGGTACTAGTGGCATGCTAATCAGTGGCATTAGACACGCGAGTTAAAAAATCATCAGCTATCCATGCTTGATTCATCTTTACAAAAGTTAGTGTTTCCACACTTTTGGCGGACAACCTTGTCCGCTTAGGGGTGATGACACCACCTGCCAAAAACCCTTTCCAACGCTACATTTGAGGTTGGACAAGACAGGACCCCCATGGCAAACTGTGCTAGCTCTGGCCAATAGTTCAATCTGATCATCCAGAAGTTCAAAGGGACTGAGCTCAATCTGGAGAAAGGGCACAATCAAGGTAGGAGTAAACCTGGCTGTTCAGGTGGTGGGGGTGTTGCTGGTGATGAACATCCCTTCAATGACGATGTGTGTCAGGGGGGATTATGGAATGTAAAAACGTGTACATCATATTCTCAAGAGCAAGTTGCGTGCTGCTGTCATCGCCTTTTAGTGAGGTAGTGCATTGAATTGGTGGAGAGTGAGAGTGGACACTTGATCATGCTTGCAGAAGGTGTCTGCCATTTGAAAGCCATGGCTTACTGGCTGCATGTCTCTAAAGTGTAGCCATCCAGTACTCATCTTTTTGATTCGTGCTAACAATGTGTGTCAACTCGCAAGCACCTGAGCATACAGCTCACCATCCTCACCAGCATTTTTAAGGACCCGATTGGTTCCGCCTCTGCTCCAAATTGCCATGTTTGTTTAACATTATCAACATCATCACCACCACCATCATGATCATGATGGCCGTCGTCATCATCATCGAGTCCACCTCCTGGGGTCTGATTTCCTCCTCCACCTCGTCTTATAGCTCCAAAGAGCCAGGAGACAGACAGAATCCTTCCTCCATCCCTTGCTGAATCATGGCCATGAGCATTTGCTCCTAAATGAATATCAGAATCATAACATCATTCATTCTTTTTACCTCTTTAAAAGGCCTCAGCATGTGACCTGGGTCTCTGATCATTTGCCAACGCTATAGCTGAAAATCACACTGGCTAGAAAAGCTGTCCATTTGCTTCATGAAGAAATCTTTCACCGCTTTGAGCTGGTGGTAGAGGCGGTTCAGCATATGTAGGGTGGAATTCCAGTGCCTGGGGACCTTGCAGATTAAGCTGTGTTTGGGAAAACTATTCTGGCCCTGCAATAGTAGGAGATTGTGTTTGAAGGCATAGGAGCAGCTTTAGCAAACACATACCCTCTGGGACATGCCCAGAACATCCGCCAGACCAACATATGTTTTTAAGGAGCTTTTGATGACCAGATTGGCCATGTGCACCAGGCATGGAGCATGTGTCATTCTACCTATACACAGGGCAGCCACAATGTTCGTCTCATTATCTGGAACCACATTGCCCAATCTAAGTTGACATGGAGACAGCCAGCAAAAGATTTCCTTATGCATTCACAGCAGCAATTCCTTGGAGCTACCCTCCTCCTCCATCCATTCATCACTGCTAGGCGCAGCACTGCCAGCTATGTTCTGCTATCTCCCACTAGTTGAAGAGGAGGAGGATAGGTGCCTGGTGTGCAAAACTGAAGTGGATCAGCACAAACTCTAAAGATTTACTAATGCCTGACTTTGTTGAGTCGCAGCATCGTTCTGCACAAGGTTAACCCAGTGGGCCGTGACACACATGTATACTGCTCCAAGTATCTGCTGTTGCATGCACTGTGCTGCACACTGACAGCTGCATAGACAGCCCCACCTTCAATTCCACCTAAAAGTGCAAGGCGGGGATGGCCTTGTTGGAGAAGAAATGGTGAATGGAGACACGCCACCTGGGCTCGGTGCACCCTATTAGTTGCCTAAAGGCAGTGGACTCAACCAGGTGGTATGGCACCAACAACTTGGCCAGGTGTGAGTTCAGGCGCACAACAACCGGATGACTGGGCGCATATTGTTTTCTGCTGGAAAACTGACGGGGTGAAGGAGCACTAGATGACAATGACAAGACTGAGACTGTACTACCTGTGGATAAGGCCTGGTTACTGGAAAGATGGCAGGCTATATCATCAAGTAAGAGCAATAAGGTTTTGATTGGACATTTGTGAAGTCAGCTGCTCCTGAGTGGCCAATACCAGCAGACCTAACCCCGTGCCATTTTGCAGATGATCTGGCCCTACCTTGGCTCGGCTTTGTTGCTGCCAGTACCAGAATTGCCTTCCTGACGATGTCTCCTTGTTTCTGGTACCCCGGTCCTTTCATCATGGTCTACTTGCCTCCTCAAATCACAACCTTCATAACAGCCAGTATGTCGATGTCTACCACCACCCTCACTGCCACAGCTATGCGTCGGACACCACTTCCACCTCCACCACCTCTGCAACACATTTCAAATGCTGACTGGAGGAAATAACATGCCCTCTGGAGGAAATGGACAACTCCATGCTGATGCTGCTACTACTTCCATGTATATTACTACTGCTGCTACTACTACCTCATACATTACTGCTGCTGCTACTACTAACACTGGTGGGCCTGGGCAAATGGATGCTGCTATTAATATGATTGGGCCTGAGCAAATGGCTGGTGCTACTTTTCCTGAACCTGTGCACATATTCCTTGGTATGGGTAAAATATTGTTTTTTTTTAAACTGTATTAAAGACTGAGGCACTGTTTACCCAAAGTTCCTCAACACAGTGACCCAACACAAAGGCCAGTGGCCAAAACATAAAAAAAACCCTCACTAAAGTTTTAAGACTTTATAGGGTGGAAAACAATGACCAGCTGATCCCAGCACAGGCAGATGCAGTTTTTCTGTGCAGTACCCCCCCCCCCCCCCGTGTCTCACTCTTCCCACTTCCTTTTGTGTTCCTTCTTTTTTCTATGTTGTGGTTCAAAATGTCTTAAACTGTCCCTAAACTATCCCTGCTTTAAGAGCAATGCTCTCTCTGCAACAGCCAGATTGATAATGGTGGATAGACGGCTCATCACTGTGACCATCTTTGCAATAGCAACTCCTGATTAGCTCAGCTACCCTGACCTCTTAAGCTGCAACAGCGTGAACCTGTCTCTCTGCTTCTCATTGGTTGGTCGTGACCTGTGCGGTGGTGCCGGTGAAATCCTGCCAGGTTCGTCTTCCACGTTCCGTGGAAGTTTGGGTTGGAGGCGAACCAAACTTTTCTGAAATTCAGGTCCAAACCAGGTTCTACCAGTTCGGTTCTCTCATCTCTACCTGTTACCACATGCAATAAAACCTTTAACTGACACCCTGTGTTCTCCTGGTGACAGCTTTCACTTTAAGCTGCCAAGGTACTGTACCTCTGCTCTGACTGAGAGTTTTTATGTACTGTAGATTTGGTAAAATATTAACATTTTTTGCCAATCCAGGAAGATAGTGGTAAGGGGATTAAATGATGAAATTCTGTTTTGTGTCAAAATAAATGTATTTAATTTACAAATATATTCTCTACATGATATGTAAAAAAATGTTTTACTCGTTTCATTGCTTCTCCTACTTATTTTACTTTACCAAAAATAAGAATGAGGGGCCCAAATCACGTGCATATAATAAAAAAAAATGTTAATGAGCAAATTGGAGGAACCTGTCTAATTTAAACTTCCAGTATATAGTAAGTCTGATATGTGCTTTGTTTGTTGACGTGTATGGCATGAGCATGCCTAGAGCTCTCTGAAGGCTTCAGAAGCAAGCGGAAATGTCATAATTCATGGCTGCTCAGGCAGATTTAGTAATGAGTGTTCTGCAGTACTTAGCTGCCACTTCAAACCTGGCAGCTCTAGGTAACATGCTGTTCCAATTAAACCACTATTGTGAGCTAGTTTTATTTAGTCTGTTGACTTGAGTCCTGGTAGCTGATTTCTGTCTCTCTTTTAGAATGCATGAACCCATAATTTTCAAATCTTCCTAAAGAATCCGAACTCTAGATGAAGTTTTTTAGTAAAGGTTCAAGTTAAGAGGACTTAAATTACATACAGGCGTGTTACTTTAATCAATGCTTAATCTTTTTTTCACTATTTATGCTATTATCTTATGATGGATTACTGTAAAGAAATGCTTTGATTAAAAAGATTTCCAAATGTTACCAATGTTTCTGTTTGAATTAAACCAAACCAAATGAGAAGCAATTAGGTCAAATTGTAATTGTAACTTAAATCCAAGCAGCAACAATATCAGTCACACTCCAAAATATGTTGTCACTTTAAAGGATGTCCTGGACTGATAATAAATAATGATAAAAAAGATGTTTTACTTGTTCACTTAACTTATTGTTGTGTAAGATCCTGCTCTATGGATGGTACCCATTTTCCAATTGCCAATTGTGTAAAACTTTGTTTTACACTAAAAAAATATCACCTCTCACTGCATAGCAGATGTCCCTTGGTGTTTAGAACTGATAATTGGTGGATGGAAGCTGATCTTTCCTATGGTGTAATCATAGTGCTATAGCCTTAATGTTGAAAAACAACACATTCCCGTCCAATGCTGATTCTTAACAATTATTTAGGCCTCACAAGGTGATTAAGCTATTACAGAATTTAGAGGTTGGGGTTTAGTGAAATTGTGCAATGGCTTGATTGCATCATGAGCCCTAAATAAATGTTTATTAAAAGTGTTGGTGGTGGAGGGGAGCCCAACAGTGTTTTCCAGCTGTAAGGAACAACATGCCTTTGATATAAACCTTGATGAGAATGTTGCACTGGGCTCTTTACACTGAAAGGAGCAAGTGTTTGTGCAGGCAGAAAAGGAAAATAACTCGGGGGTCCACTGAACAAGTGCCTTTGCAATTGTGCAATCGATCAATAGCTTGGTCACATTGGGTGCCTCAAAAATTGTTCAAAAACAGTATTGGAGGGGAAGATGGGGTTCCCCCGTAATGTTTCCCTACCATGAAGCCTGCACTAGCACTTGCCCATTCCAGCGTAAAGTGTGTAAGAATTTACAGGCCCCAATAAAAATGCAAATGTTTTGATAGCACAAGTTTTCAGAAATTCGATTTGAGACTTGCTTTAGGGAATACTGCATTCAGTCAAGAGGAATACTGTAATTTGCACTACACCCAGATATAACTTAAGAGACTGAGTTTGGCTGAGATTAAGGTCATGATATGTGACTTTAGCATGAGACAAATTACAATTAAATCACTATATAATAGTCCAACTACAATTAGCAATAGCTGAGTTGAGTGTCTGGAAACATTAGTGCGGAGCAAAATAATATATAAATTACCACCTTTCTAATGTTGACAAATGGGGATAGTTTTAGTTACAACATGGCTGTCAAAAAAGTGGGCATGATATACGTTTGCATTTAAAGAACCTTACAGTTGGTAAAATAGGGCCTTATGGGTCAAGTCTGCTGCATTACATCAACTTAAATGACTAAAATTTTACGCACTAGTATGATGGGGGCTTTTTTGTTGCAAAACAGTATGAATTCTCCATTGTAATCCAGCATAGCGCTGCTAACTAGAGGCAAGCAGACAGTTTTAAACAGCCACTATATGGGCTATGACACCAAAGGGACTGACTACAACAGCAAGTCCACATCTGGGGGGGCTGATTAAAGATGAAATAATGATCACCCCTGATGTTAAGTTATAGTTACATATTTCTAAACAGCATTATATTAGATTTATCTTTTTCCTGCAATGCAATATTAGCAGTAGAGAAATTTAGCTGTAGCAGTCTTTCTACATGTTTCAGTCATTTTAATGTGCTGTAACATGCATTTCAAGAAATAAATTAGAGTAAATACAGGGGGATCCTAAATGCGCTTTTTGAGGAGATAAAAAATGCAGCACCAGATTTAGCTGTTGTGAAGCAGACAGCAGCATCTTGGGACCATATAGCTTCAACAATTCGGTATTCACAGCTATGTGCTCCAGAAAACATCTAATTTTATCTACTGTCTATTGATGAACACAGCTACAGACTAACAAGGAAACAGCAAATAGCCAACATTAGATTTCATCTGTTAAATGAAGTGCAATATGCATATAACCGAAGCTGACATAGCTGTTACAGTCAGTGTATGCTACACTGTTATTAACACAGATGACATGCAAGTAAGATTGGATTAAAAAAAGAGCCTCCCTTATATCCCCAGAGGTATGGAAATTTCCCAGTGATAATAATCTGTGACAAGCTAAAATTGCTTATTTGTCCTCCCATAATGTTCTGTTTGAGTGCCTTTTAGTGAGTGAATAAAGTGTAGGAACCTAGAAATACTTCAGGAAACGCTAACTGAAATGACAGTGGCAAATCATGCACTGTGTTCTGAAATGTATTCTACTTAGGTAGATCAGGCGTATACACTTTAGGATACAGAGGCATATGAATATTGAGAAAAAAACATAGAAATATGTGGTATATACAATGTATAAAACTAGATTTTGGCTTGTTTCGGATGAATTAGGGACAGATTCCTGGGCTCCAGGAGACGCGTGCCTGTCATTTTTCACACATACAAACAGTGAATAAAAAGCTAATGTAGCAAAAGACATCTGTGTTAGGGAAGCTGTTACAATGTATGCCAAAGGGGGTGTCCGCAAAAGCTTTGAGTCAGGGGATACAATGTATACATTGTATTTAATTCAATGATGAGTCACGGCAGCTGAAGGCTTACTACTTCTGGATAGAAATAAGAGATGATTGCACAGATCTATGAGACAATTTTTGGCTGAAAGACAGAATCTGCCTGCTATTCCAAACATCTGCATAGTAGTAATCCCTCTCAATAAACTTCTATCACTGACAAAGGTGTGCTTAACCACCATGCAAACCAAGTAAATACTTGGGGTCCTCAACTGCCATGGGGCCCCAGAGGCAAGGTAAGACCAGTGGCTACTTTTTGTTTAAATAAATAAATAAATGACAGCACTCGATGGGCAGGTAGCCAGAGTGAGGAGTAACATTTAACACAATGCAGAATGTGCAGCAGATAGGAGGGCATGTGAGCCAGCTGCTGTAGAATCAGTGCGCTCAGCTCCATTCAGTTATACTAGATGCTATGACATTACAGCAGCTAGCTAACTGAATGGTGCAAAGCAGGCCACTGGTTGCATCTCCACTTCACTCCTCTACTGGGGAGCATGCTCAGGCCCGCCAATCACAAATAGCTGCCCCGAGTATGTGTCTAGCTAAAGGTTATCAATATCAATATTTGTTTACAGGGCTACTCCTGACAATACATAAGAAAAAAAATGTTACCAAAAAACGTCCTTTTTTTTTCTTATGTATTGTCAGAAGTAACCCTTTAAACAAATATCGATACTGATGTCCATATTTATATGTTTATTTAGACATGTTAGTCTACTCACTCCGTGATTTTTACTCTTAACCTTTATTTACTGGTTTAATTGAAAGTTTGGCGCTATACTGTAAGAGCTCCGGGTTTGCTTGACTAGCAGATGGCTGCCCACAGGTAACCACATGTCATCATGTTTGGCCAGCTTTCTTTCGGGACCTGGGGCTGCACGGCCAATTTCCCCTATAGGGGCTTGTGCTATGAGTCCACCAGGTACTTCTCTTGTACCACCTCCACGCGCAGTTGGTCCAGCGGGGTCGCACACGGACGCTCCCTACTGCAGGGGGAGCTGCCCGGACGTGTGGCCATGCTGGAGCTCCGTGTGCAGAGAACGTTCTCTGGCCTTTGCTTCCCAGCTTTGGCGGCAGCGGTGGAGGTGCAGTGATGTGTTGCCCTCAAGCAACCCATCAGGAAAGCAGACAGAGCACACGCGCTGGCCACAGCACTCTCTACCACAGCACTCTCCGCACTGTCCACTACTCAACTCGTTGGTGGTTCCTGGGTCTGGTGGTGAAAACTGCTCCACTTTATTGGCGATATGCATTTATACTCCATATAACCCTATCTTGGCGCAGTATTTGGCTTTATTGACTTAAAGTGTTTGATATTTTTTTTAATTCACCAACCTTTTTCTATTTAAATTATTACAATAAGAGGGAGGGCTGTCAGCATTGGGGTTCTTAGCTGACAGTTATTTGCACATAGTCTATTTGCACATGGTTTCCCTGTTAAGCATTTCCCACTGATGTACTGCCTTTTTCATTGATTCATTAATCAGCATGAGGCCAGATTATGGGCATGTGGCAATTTTTAACTTATTTATCATTGTATATGAGAGCAATTGTGATTTTCACCGCCTTATATGTTTTTAATTGTTGGATCATTTCTTTGTTGTTGTTATTTGTATGTGGATTAGAGCAATAAAATATTACTAAGTTTTTTACACAGAGTGCAGCTTTTGGAGTATTGTTCTGGGCCAAGTCTTGGGGGGGGGGGGGCAGGTGGATTGTATTTAACTAAAGGTATGGCGCGGCCGTGACCTGTGCATGCGTCATTGGCACAAGGTTAGGTGAGTGGGTGCGGCGATTTAATGGATTTCACACAGTAGAGCATCCTAGTTTAGGATGCCACAGGGAGTAGCAAACAAACAGACATAACTTTGTGTGAGGCCACAAAAATGATAGGCCTGCCCCTGGTCACTGATTGCTACAGAGGGGATTTAGGGGAGCAGTTTACTAAGATTTGATTTTTTAAGCATAATTGTTGTAAATAACAAGATACTCAAGCCACTAAATAAGACAAGATAAGAGAGGTAGATCTCTCACCATGTTCACTGAAATCCTGGTTAGGGAGACAACAGAAGTAATCCCTTGGGGTAATGTATCAAAGGATTCTACATCCAACCAACCCATTTGACCGGGTAGCTCTAATCAGTATGACTGATGTTCTCTTGATGAGCAGTGTGCACAACTTCTATCCATGGATTAACTACAACCTAATTAGCCACTGATCCTTAAAAACACACAAAATTGTGGTGGCACACAAGAGTCTAAATGAGAAACAAATGGTGACATTCCAAAGTTGGCCAGTCAACCCTGGTATTCCTTCATAAATACTCACTAGACTCAAAACATTGAAACCTTTAACTGAAAAGATAATCAATGATTCACTTCTCATATTCAAACCACTTGTAAACCTTTCCTAGGCATACACAGAGTGGATAGTCAAGGCAGCACTCACACTAGCACTACGCCAGCCAAGACTAATTGGGGTCTGTCAGGTCAGCATTAGAAAAAAAGGTAGCCAACTAGATCATAACCTGGCTTCACTGACCAAGGCTTTAACATGTGGTTTGGCAAGCAATGGACAAACAAAACCCATCAAATCAATGATTATTGTAGATCTAAAATCAGGTGCTATTAACTTCAACAACCTGCTAAACTTTGCTAGCTACTGCAAATTATGTAGATTTGTGAAATGCCTCTAGAGAAATCAAGATGCCCTTATCACTTGTATTTGCCACTTTGTTGTGAAAAAAGATGTCCTAAGGAATATCTGACTGGGACTTGTTACTGTCAACAAGTTAAAGATCTTTCTACTAACATGAAAATAACCCCCCCCCCCCCCCCTTTTTAAATGAATTTGCGCCACGGAAAACCTTGAGGGCCTATTTATTTTCTGAGTGTTTAAGATATGAGATTCCCCTGATGCTTCTTTTTTCCAAACAAAATAACTACTAAGCACTTTAACTAACATACTAAGCTGATGCACAATATGAACACATCTGAGTGTTTGTTTCTCTTTAAAATATCCATCACCTTTCATTACCTTTCTATACACCAACATTTATTCTACTTGAATACCATTAAATTGTCCTGCTGAGTTGCTAATGCTATGTGGTTAGAGCATGATAATTAGAGGCCGATCCATTAATAGCGCCAGGTAGCGACAGATGAGCGACTGTAGCGTGATTTTTACAGCACCAGCCAGTATTCGCTGTGCTTGGCCGGCGTTTGCTTGATGACAGCGACTGAGTCGATGTGCGGTAATGTTGAATACGGGCTTAGGGGTCGCTGTTTCACAGGTTCAGCGTTGTATGTGAGCGCCTGACAACGAATGGCCAGAGCGAACGGCTTGCTTCATATTCATTAAAAAATGACGCTCCGAATTTGCTGGCGCTGTCCATTCCTTGTTTAAACCCCAGTGCGCTGGCGGCGATGGGTGTTAACTAGTTTTTAACTCCTAAACAACCATATTTTTGGATTGTAACGTTATACATGTTTTTGGAATCATTTTGTAATATGAATATATTAATATCAGACCTGTAAGATCATTTCTGCACAAATTTTTTTTTTTTTTTTTTTACTTTAAAAAAAAACCTAACATTGCAGAAGTGGGCTCAGAATTTTTGACATTAAAAAAAAAAAATAATACCAATTAATTATGATTAATTAAACATTGCTCCATTGAAATGCACTGGACAATGCCAGGGAGCGACAGGTCATACCTGGCGCTGTGAAGGAATTTGCAGCGGCGCTGTTCGTTCCAGGCGGCTTCATGATGAATCCCGCGCTAGCCGTCGCTCTCGCCGGCGCTAGCCTCATTTAGCTTGATAAATGCGTCATTGTGACCGCCGCCGGGCGTACTTGAGTCGGTAGCCGCCGATAGCTGGCGGTAACTGGCGCTCGTCAGACACCACCTGGCGCTAGCCCGTGATAAATAAGGCCCTAAGTCTAGATGAGGAACAGGCATTTTCTGTAAAGAAAACCTGAATCAAAGTAAATATGTCAGATAGTGGAGCTGAAATTCTATTTCCTGTTGCAAGGGTTTTTCTTCTTCCACTTCCATTAATCAGTTTTCACATCTTCAGTTCCTTGAAAGGTGCACAGCCAGTAAGTACTGTTAGCTTATGAAAAATGTCTAAAGCATGAAATCCATCTGTAAGACCCATAAAAGAAATTGTTAGCAGAAAAGAAACCATGTCTTCAAGGGTGCTTTGATTGCACTGATTGGTCAGTCTTTGATCTGGACACACTAGCTCAAACAATTACCTCTTACATGAAGTTCTGGGCAGGTTTGCTGGTGCAATCCACCAAAATCCAATTCATTCGCTATGAAAAAAACCATGGTTCACAAAAAAAAAAATTGGGAGAGAAAATGAAGAAGCACATAAAGCAAGTAACAGGCCCACAAATAAGGACATGGCAATTAAAGGAAAACAAGATCAGCCAACAGAATCAATGATAAAAAAACTGGAGTCCAACTTCTCTTCAGGCAACATAAGATCTGTTTGGAGATGCCTCTGATCTACCATCAGCTACAAAGGTTCTCCACTAACTGCCAATCCGAGCCTACAAATGGTGAACAATCTAAATGGCTACTATTGTAGGATTGTAAAAATAGATCTGCATGAAGCCCTAGTCTTCTTTCCACTATCATATCCAGATATAATAAGTGGGGGAGCAACTTTATTGTTCTTTTTCAAGTTCTTTTTCAGGCAACTGAAAAAGCAAGGCCCACCTAAGAACCTTCTCAAATAGTTTTACGATATGGGAAAAGGTTCCATCCTGTGCAGATTCTTCAGTCTATTATGGAGGTGCATGTGCAAAGGACAAGGGGGTTGGGTAGTTTGTGAATATTCTCTTGCATCCAGGCTGTATTATATATGTAGGAATAAATTTAGGCAACTGGACTAACTGTGTTATTTACTTAAAGACATTTCACTAGTCATATGATTGGCTTTCTCAATTCAGAATGACTTCTACAGGAATCTGGGAGCAATAAAAAGTGAGGGTTGGAGGACAATTTGTAGAAGTGCTGGGAAAAAGACATAAACATTCCTTGTGTCTCCTGCCCTTACCAATAAATAGATTAATCAGGCAAAGCTGCTCAGCAGCTGGGTGATCATTTAGACAAATGCAAATACTTGATTGTTTATAATTATTGTGTGGTAGTGGGTATATCTGGGGAAGGAACCAGCTCAGGTTCCTAATCTCTGGTTGGATAGAAAAACTAAAACAGCCAAAAGAATCATTGGCTCTGCGCTGGTTTCAATAAAAAAAATCTTTATGATTGCAGGATGAAATCCAGAGCCATAAAGATAAATGATCATTCTCAACTGGCCCATATGTTGTTTTAGTTACTCTCTTCATGGTTATCACCACGTTCCATCCCTGAGAAAATCTAAGGCCAATTTTTCCCACGAGCCACCCAGCTCCAAAAATTCCCAGCAGAATAAAACTGTATTTACAAGCAGCAAGTAGCAAGTTATGTGAAATACTGTAGCTTATCTACTTTTAACTATAGGGAATTGTGTTGTACTGTATGTCTTGTATCTCTGTCACTCACTATAAAAAGATTTCTGTGATATGTAATGTACTCGCTTGGGGAATAAAAATGCCTTAGCAAACAAGAGACCACAAAAGGTTTGGGCTTGCATCAGGTAACTTAAATATAAGATGGGGCAACAAAGAAAGTAAAAAGCAAAGGCTTTTCTCTCAGCAATTGATTTATGCACAAATGATTATAAACAGTACATTACTAACTGTAAAAGTGCCCTTTTTTTGCTAGTGCCTGTATAACATGTGACACTGTTCTAATTCAACCTTTAAAAAATATATAGCATTACATATCTTTTTAGCAGACACAAAAGCCAAAAAGCTAACCTAGCATCCTTTTTCTGTAGGAGCAGGACACAGAAAATCAAAAAGACTCCAATGCTGGTCATTAGCCTGCCCCCGGAAAGTCATAAATTGGGATGCCCCGCTGTGTGAAACCCCGAGTTGCCAAGTCACAACTACCGCAATGCTGTGCTCACCAGCAGCTGTATCACCGGCTTCCCTGTAGCTGTGCAGCAAGTACTCAGCAAGAAAGCCAGGGATGCAGCCAACCTGCTGGCGCACATCACCCAGCACTCCTGCAATCTCAAAACCGGGCCACCACCAAGTGGACTGCATCTCCCTAAGTACTCGGGGGGGGGGGGGGGGGGTATGGGGATCCAGGAATGGTTTTGTCCTGCTTTAAAACTAACAACTATGTTAGAGGTTAGAATTTGTTTAATATCGTTTATCAAAAATGTTTTGACAATTACATACTGTAAAGCAAGAAAGGATTTTTACACAACTTTAACAGTCTAAATGACTGCTTAGTAACTCACACATCATGAATCCAGGGAATGGATAAATTGTAATTTTCTATTTCAAGGGCTTAAACAGTGCACACATACTCGAGACACTGTTCATTGATCTAGTTATTATCTGACTGATAGCTATCTCAATCTGTTTGTAGGAGTCTGATAAGAAGTTATATTTATCACAACTGAGGAATAAATATGACCAAGATCAGTATCCACCAAGTGGTTCTTAATTATGTGAGCCAAACATGGATGACTGTGAAAATTATCAGTTGATTGTAAGGCAGCAATAACAGTAATCAGGAATTCCAAAAAGCGCAAATATCAGACAAAGCTTACAGCTGTAATATAGCCCTGTAAGGATTTTAGATTGCTCTCTTCAATGGCCCTAAAATATGCCGATTTTTGGTACTGATATAGCCCAAAGTTTGGCAGCAAATTTCTTATGAAATCTGTTGAGTGGGGATTGAGCAGAACCTTGCATGACCTCTTGTTGTCTAAAAGAGATGACAGGTTATATTTATAACATTTTTCATGCCCTATTTTCACAGCTACTGTAGCATTATTTGGAGTCATTTGTTTTCTAACAGGAGCAGAGTAAAAAAACAAGCTTTTTTTCATGTTTATATGACACTATAGTAGTAATTTATTTACGTTTATTGAGATTTTGAAAATGTATGTAATATTAAATTGAATACCCGTGTACATACAGCTTTTACTGTTCTTGGTTTTTTATATACAGTATTTGCTACATTGTAGATTCATATTAAAGACAGTGCTTTTTTAATGGAACACATAAAGAATTACATAGTAGACAGAAAGTGGTAATCAAACCAGAATATCATTTTTGTTTATATTCTTCAAAGTTGCTCACATTCTGCTTTGACGGCTTGTTTATTATTGGCATTCTCTTCACAAAGTAGAACCTGGAATGAGTTTCAGTTACCAGATTTTGTCTTCTCATTTTTCATAAGTGTTGGAAGTAGAAGTAGCATTGGTATAATAACTCTATTTAGCTACTGTTCCAATCCACATAAAGCTAAAAACCACTCAAGAAGTAAGACGAAATGGTAGCTCATCATTACGTTAAGACGTGTCAGTCCTGAAAATTTCAAGTTACAGAAGGAGCGTTTTTTATAGGGATAAAACTTGTGCAAGCACTGTAAGCAGCTGTACATTGTAACAGCTGCCAACTCCCAGAATAACATAATTCTCTTGGTTTGCTGTCACACTGGGGAAATCACCTTAGAATCACCCCAAGAAATTTCCCATCTGTACCTTCAAGTTGTGAAACCATCAAGTGCTTACATCTGCTGCAGAGGATTACATCATTAGTTATAAGCCTCAGAGCCCATAAATTACCTCAAATAAAATAAGTTAATTTTTTGGGTCATGGAACACAAGTAATAGACGTTCGACAAGTGGAAATCTGCAATTTGGTCTGATAAACTAAAATATTCGAGTTTTGGTTCCAACATCAAAGGTATGGCATTTTGACTGAAGTTCTTCCATGAAACTGCGTCTGACAAAACCTGTACAGTTCTGAACAGTAGATGAGTGTACCTGTTAGCTGGCAGTTCTGAGGTGGCGGCACTGCTAGACATTTTCCAAAGAGAATTGTGTTTGAGGTGTCTGTGATCTGAGGTGTCCTTCTTTTCGAAGGAGCTGGAAATTTTGGCCTGATAGAGGCCTACATTGATATTTTATGTCTTGCCTTCCTTGCTTGTGTATGACCTGTGATATGTAACTGCACAACTTCGCCTTTGTTACAGAGTTTGGCTTTTCCTCAGACAGTGTTAAGCACCTTTTTGCAATTTATGTTTAACTTAATAATTGTGTCTCAACCTAATTGTGCAAATTGTGCATATTGTGATTCTATAAAACCCACAACTTTGTTTAAGCCTACATAGAAAAACTGATGCTATTTTAAAGGCAAACTGCAGTCACACCAAATATTGCCTTGGCTTAGATTTCTGCTCATTTACTTTGCATTTGGTATAATAATAATCTTTAATAACAAGTCCCTAATTAACAGACATCAAGCTTATTAGCAGTGCTGGTGTCCATCAAAATGTGTGACTAATGGGCCATGTAAAAGCGATATACTTTTACCCTGTCAGAGATTAATTGGTTATAGGATTTCTTAACGCTAAGTTCTGGTCATTAAATCTGTGATTTTAGTTAATATAAGCAAAGTTTACAAACTTTATATAACCCTCCCAAGCCCCCCCCCAGGGTTAAAACTCCTTACCCCTTCTGGGATCCTGTGTGGTCACTGGTGCTCCTGTGGTGGCCTCACAAACAGCTTACAGCGTAGGTTTTTGTCTGATCTGTGCGCATGCCAACCTGCCCATTCAGTGTGGGAAATGCCCCTCTGTGCAGCAGATCCAATATGGCTGTGTTCAACAATGGAATTGACAGAGATAAGCATTCATTTCCAGGCACAGTGAGGAGTTTTTTTGGGGGTTTTTTTGGTGTGAAATTAGACATTTTTATTAAAGGATAATTGTGCAGCCATTCATCAGTCCTGTCAAGCTTAACATCATAATTATAGCCTCTCTGGAGATACAGATAATAAATACCTATATACAATATACCTTACCCCTAATCTAAAAAGAAAAGTTTGGCTGGAGTTCAAAATAGAAATATAAAAAAGAGGTTTACATAGTAGATGCAAAACTCCCTCAACCCATCTTAGCCTCTCCAGACCCTTTAGATTTCCTTAAGATATTCCATCCACAGGATGATGATTGTCGGGCTAGCCTTGGCAGGGAAACAGGGGGTATTGACCATGCTTCCCTACCCCATTCACTGCAGAGAAGGCTGATTGCTGTTATCCCTTATATTCTGTATTATGTATATTAGCTGGAAAGTTTGAGCATGGGTTATTGATTTGTATTATAATAGGTGGAAAGCATACCTGATTTACTGATGTGTACATATGTGGGCCCCAATGCCTCCAATGGTGAGGTAATTACATGACTAAAGCCTAAAGTAGATGTAAAAATGTATAAAAACACTCAGGCTTAGGAGAGCAGGGATTGCTTATACAGCTGAACTGAATAAAACTCCCGCCAAGCTTGTGGTTTTTTTTCTCTTGGTAGGAATAAAGGTGTGCCAGGTTTGAGTGTATCAGGTGTCACAGAATCTTCTGAGAAACAAGCCTGGCTGGATATTTCTTGATGCCAGGTTTATAAATGACCCCTCTTACCACCATCAGTAGCTTACTCTACATTTAGTGTCTCCAGGGCTTTTCTTTCCTCTCCCTTTGATCTCTTTAGTGAGGAAATCATATCCTCATTCAGCTTTCAATACCCTCCTAGCTGACCTGGTCCTTCAATCAACCTTCAGTAGACCAAGAACGGAAACACCCCCCCAACCATCCTGATTGGTTGCCTCTCTCTGCAGCTATATAACTCCGCCACCCTCCCTCCTCTCAGGTCACACTATGTGCTGACAAGCTGGAGATGTTCTTAGCCTGCAGCATCTTTCACCCCTTTTTCTGATCACACTTTGTGTTGGCAGTAATAACTAGAGACACAAAATTGTACTTACTTTTTTACTATGATATAAATAAAGCACACAGTGTGCTTACATCACCTCGCTGTTGCCACACCCACTGTTTTTCCTAATTTTTTCTATGCATGTCTAATGCTTTAATACTTTTACAACTTTATAACTACAGATTTAACTTTGGGACAGTGCAACGTGTAGCCCGAGACAATGGGGCAACAATTGGGCTTGCCTTTGGTATAGTTTTTATATATATTTCATCTTTTTTTGTAGCAAATATTTCTAACCCGTCTCTTACCTTTTTTCACAGTATATAAGCTGCATGCCTGTTCTAGGCAGTACCATGATTTGTTTTCAACAATCTCCAATAGGTGGATGTTTTCCTCCATATTTTCATTAGTTCTCTCTTTCTCTCTCTCTCTCACTCTCTCTCTCCCAGTTTCTCCTTGACAACTACAGCATAGGCCACAAAAAGGAAATGACAGTGCATCCTTAGGAAGGCTAACTGTTTACATTCAGAAAATGTCTTTTTCACATTTTAAAACATTTTGGATTTATAGAGGGTGTTCAGCTACCTTATGTGTTTTATTAGAAAATGGATTCTTCCTTTTACTTTTCCCGCATCATATTTAGGCTAGGTTCTTTTTTTTCCATTTGGCCAGTTGGTAACTGAAGTATATTGAAAAGCCTGACTAATGGGCAAGTAAATTTTAACTGATAGTTTACTGAATTCTTGCTAAATGCCTGCTGAAGTGCTTTACATAGGTGACATGACTCTAATATTTCAGAATGGCTGAAATATGCTGCAATCTTTTCGAAAGGACGGCTTTACTTTCCTTTTTCTATAACTCATTTCCTACAGAATATGTCAGCTTGGCTTTGAAGAGGCATAAATACATGTTACTTGTACCTTAACTGCAATCTTCTGAATATCTCAGTAGTTTATTGCTTTATAAATAAATCTGCTAGCAGCAGGCTTTTCTTCTCTCCTAAAAGGTGTTTATTCATTCTGTAGCTATTTTTGAGTAGTAACATTTGCAGTAATATTTCTTGAATGGACTGCAAAATTTCAGGTAAGCTTCATAAGTGATACGGGTTACATAATGGAAAAGACCTTCAAAGACACTTATCCTTACTAGAAAATCTGGAGAAAGTGCATACAGGAAACAAACTTATTTTCTTGTGCATCAAAATGTATATCTGATCTGTATTACACAAAATTATGTAAATGCTGTTTATGTGTTTGCTATTTGGTTATGTTCTCTCCATTTAGGGTTTGTACACAGAGTCCCCTTTAAAGGTAAAGCTCTTTGCCGGCTTTGGCATAGATTTACATAATTTCTTTCTTTGGCTCATTACTGCTATCATTTTTTCGGAGGCCCTGGAGTCCAGGGTTACCCAAGTTTCACAGAATTGATATGCTCCAATGTGTTAAACCCCCAAAATACCCCATTTTACTCACCTTGTCCATGAGCATTCGCTGTGTCTCTTAGGCCACATGCTGGCACACCTCTAGCTGTGCGCATACCCGCGCCTGGCCTTTTTGAATGGGCAGCACAAGCATGCGACGGCTAGAAGGTGAGTGAGTGGATGTGGCTGATGGAGCACATGGCTCCCTTCAGAGCTGCTTGGCTGCTTAGCCTTCCCATTTGTTATGCCTTAAAAACTATTAAAGAAAGCTGTCTCTGGTCTGATTTAAAAGCACATTTGCACAAGTATATATTGTTAAAGCAGAAGCCAGCTTTATGTAAACTTAAGATGATGCCTTAGCCTCAAATGGTGTGTCATTTGACTCTTTCTAATTTAACTAAACTTATTGTCACTAAGAGCCATTCTGGGAACAATATAGTACAATGTGAGTACGACTTATGGGAAATGCTGTTAACTTTAAAACATGCATTTTGTGCAATTTTAAAACCTTATAAACAGGCCATTATATCCTGCAGGTTTGTCTTTTTGTAGGGTCATGGTGCTTATTATTATCGTAACATTGTTATTGTTTCTGGGATAGGAAAATAGAACATATTGGAAGCTTTTCCATTGAATGTCACATTTCCAAGCAGCTATTTCCACTCTTTTAAAAATGTGGAATTCAGATAATGGTCTATAAAAATGGTCTAAAAAATCTCTGCATTTTAAAGCTATATAGGTCATAATGTACACACAAAGATTATTTTTATACAAGAAAAAGTCCAAAAGTACACAGAAAAAAAACAGTCACTATACAAGCCAGTTAGCAACGTTTCAGCCTGCAGTCAAGAACAATATATACACTTTGTAAATGTAAAAATAAACCTCTACATACCTATTATCATTTGATAGAAAACTTCTTGTTGCTGTCATTGGCTCTCAGTTTTTCTAGTTCCCTGCTTTGTATGAAATGTCAGGCATAACCTCTGCTTCCCATTTGGCTAATGCTCAGGAAATGTATTTCTGGTGCTGCGCACTAAAATGTTTACTAATGGCCAAGCTTTCAATACCTGGGTTTCTGTACTAAACACCATTTAGGGAGCAAAATGCCAAGCCTGTGCTACCTGAGTCATGCATGTGCAGATATTACCATATCAAAACATGTTATGATATTTGTAAAAACAGTTGCTAAAAGTTTGCAAATGTACACTGCAACCCTAAAGAATATTGATTTTTTTTCCCCAAAAGGTGGTAGCGGAATTTGTGGAATTTTACAGAATATTGTATGATAGCCCCCTGAATTCCCTTATCTCAAAGCAGAAGACTTGTTACAAGGACTCCCATTTCCACAACTTGAATTTGCACATAGTGCTCTTTTGAATAAGGAATTCCAGGAAGAGGAGGTTCCAGCAACTCTTAGAGTGTAAAGTTACCCGGACCACATGGCTTTATGGGATTTTACTTTTAAAAAGTCAGTAGTGTGTTAGTCTCGCACTTGACACATTGAAGAAATTAATTTCTTCAATGCAATCGGAGATAGAGTGATTTGTTTACTGTACAAAGGGACTTCCAAAATTTTAGTCAGAAACTTTGCAAAGTAACATGTTCCATCACATTTTCTGAAGTTTTGCCAGTTTGTAATCAGGAAAAAAAAGGCAGTCAACATTGCCAAGTTCAATTTGTGGTTACGTCAGTGGTGTGAAGACAAAGGCTTTGGATGTATCAGTCATGATGTTAGAAGGTGGTCAAACAAGGAGTTATACAAGAGGGATGGCTTGCATCATTTACAGAAAGGCACAGAAGAACTTGGAGTGGAACTCAGAGCATTTTTAATAGAGATTTAAACTAGATGAAGGGGACAAAGATTTAACTTGTAAGGGGATGTCTATCCCCTACCATTTATGATGAAGCAGGACATTGGCACATAGCAAACCTAGTCAGTGGTAGGGTAGAGGTGGAAAATATTAAGGACACACTAGAATACAATATCAACAACATCCATATGATTTGTACCAATGCTCGCAGCTTGGGCAATAAGGTCTGTGAGTTAATGGCTGTCATATCCAGAGATGAATTAGATCTTGTTGCAATAACAGAGACTTGGTTCAAAGATCACAATGACTGGGAAATAGCCATACCCGGTTAAATATTGTACAGAAAAGATAGATTAGATAGAAAGGGCGGTGGAGTAGCCATTTATGTCAAGACCACCCTTCAATCAACAATAATTCAGCATACACATAATGAACTAGAAACTCTCTGGGTTACCATGCAGACTATGCATCGACATGCAAGAGCAGGACTATATTAGAGGCACTTAATGGAGTGTCTCTAAAACAACTTGTGACATTACCAACTAGAGGAGATAACATTCTGAACTTCTGACCAATGGGGAGCTGCGGTCAAAGAACATCTGGGTTCCAGTGACCATCAGTGCTTATGGTTTAGGATAAAAACAGACATTGTGCAATCCCACACCAAAACCAAAGTGTTAGACTTTAGGAAAACAAACTTCAAGGATATGGCAGACTATGTAGAAAGGAAATTAGGTGAGTGGAACAGAGTAGCAGGAGTGAGTGGCCAGTGGTCACTATTAAAAAATGGCCATCTTAAAGGCAACTAAGCAATATGTGAAACCAACTAGCAAGAATAAAAGGAAGCAGAAACCGCTAAGGTTTACAAGGGAAGTCAGCACTGTCATAAAAGAAGTTTGCCTATAAGAAGTATAAAGAAAGTGGAAGTGTAGCTGACAGAGAGGCGTATAAAATTAAACAGAGGGAAGCAAAACTGATTATAAGGGCTGATAAAGGGCAAAAGGAGGAAGAAATGACCAAATCCGTGAAGCGGGGATATAAAACCTTTTTCCGATATATTGGTGACAGAAAGAAGAAAAACAATGCAGTCTCAAAAATTAGAAATAGGGAAAATAATTATATTGACGGAGATAAGACTGTGGCTGACCATCTGAATAGATACTTTTGTTCAGTATTTTTAGATAGTAGCAGGCATGGCCATAGTATAGCATCCAGCTGGGAGGACACAGCTACGGACTTTTAGGAGGCTAATGTCTTAGCCAAGCTGGCACATCTAAAGGTAAGTAAGGCAATGGGTCCAGATGGACTCCACCCCAGAGTTCTAAGGGCACATAGAAAAAAAACAGATAATTTCCCATCTAAAAATTAACGACCTGTTGGAACCAAAACAGCACGGCTTTACTGAGGGCAGATAATGTCAGACCAATCTTACTGATTTCTTTGACAATATCACTAAAGTGTTAGATGAAGGTGGTGCTGTGGATATTGCCTATCTGGATTTTAGCAAAGCCTTTGGCACTGTACCACATAAAAATCTCATAGAGTTATCGAAGGTAGGGCTCAATCCCTGGATAGTTCAGTGGATTTCCAGTTGACTGAGGGATCGGTATCAGAGTGTTGTTGTAAATTGTGTGCAATCTGAACAGAGGCGAGTTACAAGTGGTGTGCCGCAAGGCTCTGTCCTGGGCCCCATTCTTTTTAATATGTTTGCAAGTGACATAGGAGAAAGCTTGGTAGGAGAAGTTTGTCTGTTAGCTGATGATACAAAGGTTAGTAATAGGGTGGATATTCCTGGAGGTGTCTGCAACATGGAAAATGACTTAGCTTTACTGGATAGATGGTCAAAACTGTGGAAACTAGAGTTTAATGTCTCTTAAAGTAAAATTATGCACTTAGGTAGAAGGAATCCCTGCTCTGAGTACCGTATGGGCAGTACGGTGTTATCCAGGACCTCAGAGGAAAGATATTTAGGGGTACTGCTTACTGATAGCTGCAAGATGAGTGGGCAGTGTAGCCAAGCAGTGGGAAAAGCAAGTTGGGTGCTCGGCTGCATAGCTTGAGGCATCACCAGTAGGAAGAGGGAGGTTGTGATGCCGCTGTATAGAGCCCTGGTGAGGCCACAGCTAGAATACTGTGTGCAGTTCTGGAGACCTTACCTGCAAATAGACATTATTCAAATACAATTTGTCCAAAGGCTGGCAACAAAAATGGTAGAAGGACTTAAACTTAAAACTTATCAGGAGAGACTTAAAGAACTTAATTTGCACAGTCTGGAGGGGGGGGGGACATGATTGGGACCTTTAAATATGTGAAAGGATTGAATAAGGTTCAGGAGGGAGGTGTTTTTAAGAAGAAGCTTAATAATAGAACAAGGGGGCACAACTTGAAGCCAGTTGGGGGGTAGATCAGGAGCAATGTTGTAAAATATTATTTTACAGAAAGAGTAGTAGATGCTTGAAACAAACTTCCAGCAGAGGTAGTTGAAAAAGCGTCAGTCAATGAATGAGCACATGCCTGGGATAGGCACACATCTATCCTAAGATAAAAATTACATACAATATACACATAAGGGTGGACTATATGGATCGTATGGTCTCCTTCTGCCATCAACCTTCTATGTTTCTATGTTGGACAGTAGCTTAATTTCAGCACTTATAAGCATAATTGCGAAGCTGGACAGGATCAAATTATTTGAGGAGTCCCATTTCGCTTATAAATGTGTATTTGAAGCTGATGACAAAAATGTTAACAATGAGACTGAACCAGTTTTTGGCACAATATATATTTGGCACAAAATAGGTTTTATGCCTGACCATCAGGCACCAGACCAAATTAGAAGGATGGTCGAACTTATATCTGCAGTTGAGTCTGTTTAGGATAGTGAGGGACCTAGGCGAAGTATGTGTCTTTAAACCCCCTTAAAGAGTTCAACACCTTATTTTGGAATTATTTATTTTTTGTATTAGAGAGACAGAACTTTGGGGATTCCTTTCTCGGCTGGGAAAGGGGGGGGGGGTTCCTCTCTGATTCCTTGCCAGTTCGTAGAGGAACCAGACAGGGGGGTTCCCTGGTCCCTTTGCATTCTATTTTAGAGATCAACCCTGGGAATGGTGAATGGAGCCAAAGGGTGTGAGGAAATTGGAGCTCTTTATTCAAAAATATGATATGTCAAGTGGCGAATTTTATAGAACGCTCCAGATCTCACATTTTAGGCATACTGTGGTGTCTCATTGCGAAAAACCTCAAATATTGTCACAATATGAACAATACTGTTTAAAGAATCCCAAAGCCCCAGGGGGAATTTCACTTCTTTATAATCTTCTGTCAGTGCAAACAGGTAAGCTGTCATACATGACATGGTGAGAGAATGACCTAGAAGTTTCCATGACCTGAGAGTGTTTTTGTGAATTTCTTCCATATATGGTGGAGCTGCCTAAAAGTGAGTTTCTTTTAGAGTAGAGTATTTAGATTATTCTCTACACTGTTGGAAGTGTGGCTAACTGAAGATCCTATGATAGGCCTCCTGGGAATGAAGCCTGCAAATCTTAGAGGTGATGCTTTATGATGTTTGATGCTTGATGTTTGGATTCTATGTATGTATGGCAGCTAAGGTGACTATTGCTAAAGAATGGAATCAATACAGTGTTAGCTGGTCACATTTTATTTCCAATTTAAACTGGATCTGGGTAAATGAACATGTGAGTATCATTTTACTTAATAATGATCTAAGGTCAAGGACATCTGAGGTTCTTGGGAGTCATATTGGAAGACATAAAGGGTTAACGCTAGCTGGTAACAAACTCTATCTCCTCATATATGAATACATAATGTGGAAGGTGTGATGGTAATGCCTTTCTATTTCTTGTTGGTATACTGCCCTTTTTTCTTACGTCTAGTTGCTCTTTTCTTTTCTTTTTCTTCATTTTCTCAGCCTTAAGTTTTTCCTGTGTGTGAAACACGTGGTGGGTTAATTTTGAAGTTCCATTAGGCCATTTTCGGTTCTCATGGTATTCTTGCAATGAATTTGATGTTGTCTGATTTTCCATACCCCTTGCAAATACTGTGAAAACAATAAAAATCTATTGAAAGAAAAACTCCCCATTGCTCTTACCTCCACCTGAGCCAAAAGCCGCACTGAACCTGATCTTTGCTAGACAGTTAAATGATCATTAGCCGCACCTCCAGCTAGTAGTCCCTAACTAGAAAAAAACTTGGCATATCCAGGGGGCATATTTTTAGTTAGGCAGTCCTGGGTCTATGGTTAGCGAGGTTACTGCTTTAAAAAAATCCTATTGCTGGCATTTGAAATACCCTCAGCAACAGGAATAGCAATGAGAGGGGGTGAAAGACATTAAACGCAGAGTTCTCAAGCTGAGCATGCCTACAGCCTGGCATGGCCAGCTGCAGCGGGACTAGATTTCCCAGTTCGCACTGCTACGGGCGTTGACTCCTGTTGATAATTGTATAATTGTAAAAAAACACACACACCACACCATGAATTTTCAAAATTGAAAAAAATTAAATACCTCATGTGTCTTTGTCCCTTTGTCCTGTGGGTCCTGGGTTGTGCCTCCTGCCTGACAGTGGTTCCTCTTTTGTTGGTGACACCTTGAAATCTATAACCTGTTTCTAAAATATTGGGTGTGAGAATTAAAAATGTCTAGGCTAGCATTTACACCAAATTTTGTCCAGGTTTTGTCATACTGTATAAACATTAGCTCAGAACAATTATTTTTGTTCTGGAATATAGAATTCAGTTGTTTGATTTTCTTAATTTGTGTTTATTATTTGTGAAGATCATCAATCTACAATAATGGTTACAATTCCTCCTTTTTTCCAGACTCCCTAAACTGATTTTTTATACCATCAGTCCCTCATTGCTTATTCCAGCTATAAAGGAACTAAATGCACTCATTTGTTCTGGCATCATTTTTTTTTATTGTATTTCTGTGCATATATGTCCATTGTATGCTTGTGGGCCAAATCTGTAGACACTATGGGGCAGATATGGCCCGTGAGCGAGTTTGGCATGTGTAATTTCCATGTACACTATTTTGCAAATGGCAAATAAAGCTGTTTTATTCTGTAGTATGATGTTCCCCCTGAGGTGTATTTTCCTCATGTTAACGTCCTTACCTAGTTCAAATGTCATGCTGGGGCCTCCTAAAAGGCTTTACCTGAGCGCCCTCATACAACCACGAAAAGGAGCATTTGCCACAGCTGCTCGGACTCTATATACTGGCTCAGCAATGATAAAAACAGAGAGCACCAAGCACAATTGCCCCTGCACATCTTCATGAAAAGATATTCTGCAGGGGGTCCACTGAACAGGAGTTCAAACACTTCCTATCAGCCCCAGTTTTACATTGTAGATTCCGATTGTGTTCAAAAGTTTTTAATATGATGAACAAAAAGTTAAGTTTTACATTGTGGCTGACAGGAAGTGATGTAACTCGAATTCAGTGTACATATCCAATTTGGCAGCATACCTGTCACAAAGAGTTGCTGCACTGAGCTGATGGTCAACTTGCCGATGAGCCCTTAGTTGCCCCAGCCAATCCCCTTCAGCCTAGCCCTATATAGATAGTGTCTAAAGAAAACTTCCAAGCTACCCATGAGTTGTAGCTTAGGGTATGCTTTGGATAACCACTACTATTGCCTTTTGTGTATGTCCCAGATTGCTCTTCGACCTCACCTTGCCTGAACCCCTCTGTTGTGACATCTGAACTCATGACACTCCTTGACACTCCTCGACTCCTTGACACATGGCTCATGGCTGTGCTTGCACCCCTGGTACCGTCCCTTATGTGCATAAGCTTTGGCTAGCCTACTTCCTCTGCCTTAACACCAGTTTGGACTGATTACCCGCATACAACCTCTGCTATGTCTGACTTCCCGTGTAAAACCCATGGGAAATTAACCATCTGCAAGTCCAGAACTCAGTGAGTATTGTTTGCGATATGTCCTAGGAGCAACCGTCGGTAAGGCCTACTTTGCATCCCAGCTAACGGGGGCTTGTCTACAGGTGAAGCTAGTTGTGAAAATTAGGCAATACTTACTGAACTGGTGAGCCTTATAATCCCTATCCGAAAACCTTTTATTTGTGCTTGATAAATTGAGTTTAGTGTATATAATTTTTTTCTGTTTTCACGTTGATCAAGGCTAAAACTGGACCAGGCATGTCAGATACAATTCAGGCCCCTTTGTAAAATCTGCCCTGCCAAGATGGGATGATCACTGATCAGTCACTAAGAATATAGATATTTTAAACACATGCAATTTATTAAATAGTTAATCTAATAATTGTTTATTGTAAGTGTATTCCATAGTATTTTACTCTGTATATGGTTAGATTGAAAATGTTTGCATATGTTGGTTTCTCAGGAAATGTGATACATTTCAACGGTTTAGACTAGACGATTGTAACTGCTGTCTGCAGTAGCCTAACAACTAATGGCATAAATGAGCAAGAGGTTCCTTTTGGACTCCTTTATTGTAGGTGGAAGTATCACATTTGTAAGTGCTAAGAACACCAGTGTAAAATCAGTCACATTCTGATACAGTGTTTCAAGCCATATCTTCTCGAGAATGCACTCTGTTTCAGATGTAAACCCTCTCAAAATCCATGGCCTATTTTCATCTAATGTTTCATAATTCATAAGTTAGAGGACGTTGGTTCTGAACATTTTTTTTTCATATACAGTCTTAGTAGCTCCATCTCTGATGCAACAAGGTTTTACTGTTAGAAGGTAATTTGTCTTATGTATCTTCCCCAGCAGGTCTTTTCTTTATGGCCATTTACATTCTGCGCACATTCTCTATTGCTCTCTCTAGACTTCCTAGTGTGTTTGTCTACTTATCTTAATATCAATAGCTGTCTCATTTTTCCTCATCTACTTCTTTGAATTACTATCCTCTATTGGTGGTGGCACGTGCAAGGCTGGCACAGAACTGAATATGGCATTAGCTTGAAATATTCACTAAGAAAGAGATCTATTATAGACATAAGGGTTTTCAGAAGAAATACATAGCACAAGAACTGTTTATTTCTGCTTTATGCAAACACACATTTCTTAAACTGCTCTCCAGTTTTTATTTCAAGTGGCTTCACATGCTGACCTTTTTCTTTCATTAGCATTATTTCACTTGTTCCCTGCTGTAGATAACCAGTGCCTCTGCCGCTTTACCTTCCAAGTGCTACAGTGGATACTATCGCAAGTGTTTCTTCTATGATGAAATAGCCGTTTCCTTATTTTTGTCATTGCCATTAAAGCAATGTCTAAAAAGTAAATGGCTAAACAACAATTGCATATGGCAGATTATTCATACCAGTACACTGTCCAGCCCAGTGAATTGGAAAATTAGCATTTTAGCCTGGTTTTTATACTATCAATTTACTATCAATTTATCAAAATACTATCAATTTATACCATGACTATAGAGTACAGGGTAATTCAATTAAGCTCTTTGAATTTGAAAAAATAATACACTATAAAATATAACAGCAGTACAATATGAAAACTGTTAGGGTGTCCACCTGCCTATAATTCCCATGTACAGCTGAAGAAAATTAACCAGGACTGAGTTTACCATTGAACACACATGTGCAGTGTGGCTAGGGTTTCTCCAGGCTAATCAAATATTTATTTCCTCACAAAGTGGCTTTGGGAGTCACCTTCTGACCCCAGCTCAGAGCTGGGGATTTTTTTACTTAACTGCTTTGCACTATAGTCAACACTAACTGGATGCAGTGTGACATTCAAATGACGGCCATGTGGCTCCTTGGCCAGGTTGCAGCTCCCCCTGGTGCTCTCCATTCAGTCACATTCCAACATGGAATGAGAGAGTGGGAGGCATGGTCAGAGCTGCTCATAGAGTGTCTGAAATAAAGCAGAAATCAACATCCCCCTCACATAACAGCTCTTACAGATGTAGAATTATCAGTTATAATCACTGCATAAAATCTGTAAGAACTACAAGCTAAACTGCTGTATACAGTATCAGTATAACTGCATATAAAAGTTATTTCATATATAAGCTCCTGTGCCATATGCTTGTCTTTTAGATTCCAGGGCAGCCACAGGGGCGATTGGTCCATTTTAAAATGGACTGAAAGTCAGAGTATTTTTGTATTTTTTTTTTACATTTTTTAAGCTATTCAATTAGAAAATTGCATCTGTGTAGCTGCAGTCCTATCGCTAATCTCTGAGAGCCCCCTTTGGGACATACAATGTAATCAATTGGAATACCCGAGGTTGCTCTACACCTCCATTGTGTTTGTTACCTAAATAACTATGGAACTATGACAGAAATCCAGGGTGCCTAAAAAAGACAAATATATGATGATTTACATACAGCAACAATGTACCTGTTTAGCTTGAAAGGGGAACTTAAACTATGTGTCATTTTATGGTTTGTAGCATCCTACTAGGTATAATATATTGGTGATAAAGGGTGTTAAAGGGTGCAAGAACTTCATTTATTCTCAGCTAGAATTACAATGCAGCCTGTATGTATTTTTCTTCATTCCTTGGCTTGATTCATCAACCAAAGTTACTTTTGTTTGATATTTAGGAAAGGCAAATTATTTTAATGCTTTCAGCCTTTTTCTACTATAAATGAACAACATCAGTGCCAAACGTCATTTAATAAGGAAAGACAACAAAGAATTACTCACCATTGTGGCCTAGGTTTCGATGTAGCCATTTTTTGTATTTATTGTTTTTTGGCGGTGGCACTGCCTGTACTTCCAACTTCCAATGTAATACGGAATTTACATTTTTACAGTGAGATGCTTCAGATTTTTCGCAGGTCACTGTTGTCACCCCATCATCAACATCTCAAATCTCAAGTAATCTAGGGGGACAAAGGCGTGTGAGTGACACTCACAGCTCTGAAGAGTTTATATGAAGCACCAAGGAGAATTGTGGGATACACACACTTCCTGGGGGCAGAAAAATGGTGGTGGCAGCTGGTGATTCATGTGAAATCCCCTAAATTGCCCCTAAACTGTAATTCTACCCGGGTCCATGGCACATGTGCAGGCTCTAATTATCACTGCATGCCGTGCATATTAATGATTGGCATACACAGAGCTCAGGAATGGTGTGTGGGATCAGCCACATCCCCTGGTTCCCTTTAGATATGGGTGCAATTCTTTCCCAGTCTCTACGAATGGCAGAGCGTGGGGGTGCACCTTAACTTAGAGACGCCAAGGATGAGATCATGTGATACAATGTGAGCAAGGGCAAAGCTGAGTCTTGCAGCAACAAATGGGGGTTTCACATATATCGAGATGCCAGTGGCCGTCCCTGCAGTCTTCTAGAATCCAGGGCCAGACGCTGCTTAAGGTGAAGGTAAAAGGCATCAAAATAGTTAGACCTGGTTCTAAAACTTTTTACAAATGGTGTTAAATCGACTCCATAGAATAGAAAGAATCTTGACAACGTATTCAATTATTTTTTCCCTTGGGTGGCGAATATATTTCAGAGAAAATGTAAAACTGTTAACCAAGAAAGAAAATGATGAAGCCATTTTCATACAGATAAAAATGCATTCGCTAGACAGGGTTGCAGCTCGGTCAATGCTACAGTCAGTGCCTGCATAAAAAGATTACTGCATGCTAGTTAAACCTTCTTCCTCTTGTTTCCAACATCAAAGCACTCTCAGCAATGAGAGCTCTCACACTTCAAGCCCAGAAATATCATAATAGACATTGTTGTTGGAGTTAGTGCACTTAGAACTTATTGGGTGCTGCAAGTGATTTTATATTATGATAATTTATGTTATGATTATGATAGCTGATAATGTTACTTTAGGTGCTGTTGAGAAAATTCAATTCACACTATATGAGAAAATTGCTATTTATAAATTAGTTTGCTAAAAAAAATCTGCAACCAGGGCTGAATAAACATTCACATTCAAAAGGATGCCATTGTGCCGAGGAATACTAAGGTGCTTGATATGTTTGGATGAAGTATTTGGGCCTGCTTTATCGGATGAGTTCTCTCAACAAATAGGAGCAGCCCATGATCCTGCTATAAGCATATGTTCATATGTATTACCAATGTAAATGGAGCAGGTTGGTAATATTGATGATAAATACCCATATGTGCCTCATAGTTTTATCTGACAATCCTTAACTTTTCCACTAGTTTGGGTTAACACAATCTCTGTTCTAGGGCTGACAATGTTTGTGGCTGCATGGAAATACTGTAGATTGTTACAGCTGGGGAGCGCTGTGCTGAGTGGCCTTGTGGCCACCTATCTCCTTGGCTCCTGACTGCTTGTCAGATTCTTTGTCTCTGGACGTCCCTCTCCCCCACCCAGCCCCACCATATGAATGTGCTTCTGTACCCAGCTTGTTTTGCCCTCTCCTGCTCCATGCAGCCCAAAGCAAAGTCAGCACGGGCAAGCTCTGTACAATTGCCAAAAGGCAATGTACTGCTTTATATGTCAGTCATATTGCAACATTTGTGTCTTCATTATCTCATTATGGCTCAAGCACATTCTCAAGTCAACCATAGCTCTGATAAACCAACCCTGCTTAGAGCACCATACACCCCCTCACAGAGGTCACATAGCTCCACTCAGACTGGTTCCTGCCCATGTCCAAGTTTTAATCTGGCCTTCTAAATCCACAGACTAGGGGCCTTATTTATCAAGGGCTAGCGCCAGGTAGTGTCTGACTAGCGCCAGGTAGTGTCTCACTAGCGCCAGGTAGCGCCAGCTATCGGTGGCTACCGACTCCAGAACGCCAGGCGGCGGACACAATCACGCATTTATCACGCTAAATGAGGCTAGCGCCGGCGAGAGCGTCAGCTAGCGCGGGATTCATCATGTAGCCGACTGCAACGAACAGCACCGCTACTAATCCCATCACAGCGCCAGGTATGACCTGTCACTCCCTGGCGCTCTCCAATGCATTTCAATGGAGCAATCTTTAAATATTCATAATTAATTGATTTTAAGTTTTTTTTTTTTTTTTTTTTTTTTTTTAACTGTCAAAAATTCTGTGACCACTACGGCAATGTTAGATATTTTTTTAAGGTAAAAAAAAAAAAAATTTGTGCAGAATTGATATTACAGGTCTGATATTAATGTATTCATATTACAAAATGTTTAGAAAAACTTGTTTAATTTTTTAATCACAAAATATGGTTGTTTGGGGGTTAAAAACTACTTTTAAGCCATCGCCGCCAGCGCTCTGGGGTTTAAACAAGCATTTCACAGCGCGATAATTTTTTGAGCGTGATTTGTTAATGAATATGCTGGGAGCCATTCGCTCTGGCCATTCGCTGTCAGGCGCACCCATACAGCGCGGAACCTGTGAAACAGCGACTCCTAACCCCGTATTCAACATTACCGCACACCGACTGAGTCGCTGTCAACAAGCGAACAATGGCCAAGCACAGCGAATACTAGCGGGCGCTGTGAAAATCACGCTACTGGCGCTCATCTGTCGCTACCTGGCGCTATTAATGAATCGGCCTCTTAGTTCTAAATGAGCATCTATGGGACCACCTTGATCAACACCTTGAGCTGTTGTACTTGCTACAGCATGTCTCCAAATACATTACCTATGACAACCACTCCCAGCCCATCTAGTGGCGTGTTGCACATGGAGGTTATTCTAGATATTAACTGTTGGTCATCATAATCATCATAAATATTAAATCTTCTTTACTATATCCCACTTCAAATTATATATTTTTGGTTAAATACTTTTTCTTGCTTTTTCATATTTAAGTAGAATTTATGTTAGCAGATGTGAAAATCTTTGATTCTTCTAGAGGCTAAACGGAGAACTGTGGACTAACTAAGTATTTCCCATCAAGTCCACTGTTTTTAGACATATTATAAAATGGAAGAATCATAACAGCTATAAAAGTTCCATCTGACAGTAATTACCTTCAAGAACCGTGTATCAACGTTTATCCACTACAAACTTTCCACATTGAGATGTTCTCACCTTGCATAGTAAAGTTTAAACAATCATACAGAGATGATAAAGGGGCAAACTGACTGCTTGTGGCGGCACAGGCAGTACTGGCAGGTGACCATGACTTTTCCCCAGATTTGCATTGGTTGCTTCAACTGGTATAGTACAGGTAAATCATTCCATTGACAAGTACTAAGGTGGTAATCTGCTAAGGACACATTTATTTAAACCAAGTGGCCCTGTCTTAGCCCTGGATTTTTTTAGGAGTGACAATGTAAGCTATACCTTCTTACTGTAGATGCTTTTGCTATACTCTCTACAGTGACAGTAATGCAGATATAGTAAATCTGCCACACTATTTTATGGTTAAAGGGAATGTTTATGCAATTGTTAATATCAGTAGTTCCCCTGGTGCCACATCTTGCCCCTCTCTGTCATCTCACTTCACTGGGTTGTGGCCCAAATCAAGCAGTAATTTCAGCCCCTCCTTTAGATTTATCTACTGTCTATCCACCAATTATAGTAAATGTACAGGTGGACAGAATCCCACCCCCCGATCATGCTGCTCCCTCAGTTACCCTTATTACAGCAGGGGACCTGCTCCAGCAATGCAAGTCATACCTGTCTCTGCATTGTATGCATCTTCATTGTTGCAATGTGACAGCAAAAGGTGCATTACTGACTGCCCCTTTGTAATCTTTTAACTACAAACATGCCTCAACATGGAGGAATTTTAGGTGCCAAACATGCTAAAGGAGATGGTAGAGTAACAATACAGGAAAATGGCAGCATGACACAGTCAGTTAACTGGGGGATTGTTTGCTATAGATGTCGCTCCTGTGTTAGACAGCAAGGTAATTTGTGACCTGAAAAAGAGTTAGACCATTGTAAAATATCATGTATGATAGATGTGACCCTCTTCTTGATAGCTTAACTCGTGATCAAAATAATACTGTGATCAGACAGAGATACATACATTGTGACATCTAAACATCTTTGTTAACAAAGTCTGCATTGATTTCTTCAGACCAGGAAATAACTCATTTGGCAATGGTCAGAGGCGTTACAGATTAGAGTTACAGTAGAAATTCTCAGATTCAGAAGCCTAACTTATCTAACTGTGTTAAATTATTCTTATTACAGCATAGACGATTTTATGGCAGTGCACTGCGGCAGTGCTTTAACATTTTAATGTATGTTAAATCTTTGAGTAGTTTGACCCATTGGTAGCAGACCCAGGCTTTAAACATGCTTGAATGAAAATCTCCTTATATGAAATTTCGAGAGTAACAAAAGAGTACAGTAACTTTTTGCAGCTAGAGATTTTCAGCTGGCAATTTATCTAGGGGAGGAAAAGCAAGATCATATAGACCAGTAAATGACTACAGATGACCTTGAAAGGGGCTCAAACGTCTGCTGAAAAGTGAGAAGACCTCTTTTTTGGGAAACAAAAGTAGAAGCAAAACTCCTTTTTTTTCAACAAATCTGGACAGACAATAGCAAAAGACCAAGAACTGTGTTGCTTTCCATTTATTTATTTTTATTTAGTCTGGGGCTCATATAGTGCTCTCTTCTTATCCATCTCAGTGTTTCTGAGGTTGTGCTGATCTGGGTACACAAGCATACATATGGTGGAATTGTAGAAGTGTCCCTCAGTTCTGGTGTAAGGTGTTCTGTGTTATTAGCAAAGCCATTGATGTGATAATCACACCATTCCCATCGGCAGCTTTGCTAAACCTTAGACCAGCCAAGCTGCAATCTGAATTTGTTACACACATGCCTCTGCTAAGATCATTATTACTAGGGTTCGAATCAGCACAAGATTCCATATGGGGGGAATTGATTCCTTGAGTGAATTAGATGATATTCCTCAAGAAGCTGTCAGTATATTTAAATGACACAATGCCGAAATTCCAGGAAATTCTAGGAACCATGGGTCGACCATTTCTACCTCAATAATTTGTATTATTCCTTATACTAGTCAGTTTGAACGTGTCTTGATGCTGATTACATCAGCCCATTTCCCATTGTTTGTTTGCCCCTTTTTATGCTTTTTCTCATAGTTTTTACTTTGTAATTCTTTTACTTTTTTTTTATTTCCCCTTCTATATTTTGTATGGGCTCTATTGAACTTTTTGTATATGGTATAGGGCGTGCAGTCTGTCAACAACATTATTTATGTCTATAATTACCTGTGATTTAAGGTGTATTTACTGCCTAGTGATACTGTTCTTTTTATTGTGTTTTGTGTTTGGTTGCTTAGTTAACACTGAGGTCTCAGACCTAAATGTACCTGTTAGAGTGAAGCCTTGTTCACAATCATTATTGAAAAAGTCTAGGTTATGTAGATGTCAAAGCTTAATAAGCTTCATAAATACCCAGACATCTCTAAACTTTTCCCAAAGCACAACAGCCATGGTCTCTTCTAAACAGCTGCCCAACACTATGAAAATAAGCATGATTAAGGTCCACAAAGCAGGAAAAGACTATAAGAAGATAGCAGTGGTTGCAGGTTGACATTTCCTTAGTTTGAAAATGATTTAGATAAACAGTGGAGGTCAAGAGAAAGTCTGAAAAACCAAGAAACATTGCCAGTTCGATTGCTAAAAAAAGGAAAATTAGAATCCCTACTTGACTGCTAAAGATGTTCACTGCAAAAAGCAGATTCAGTATCTGCATCCTCACCACAAAATTCGGCAACAGACATTTGCATAAGGACATCCAAACAAGCTCAATGCATTTTTAAAAGAATCCTGTTAATTGATGATGATAAAATAGAATTTTTGGGCACATAACTTCATGAAAAGAACACTTCTCCAACCATTAAGCTTGGGAGTATATCAATCATGTGTTGGCCTTGTGTTGGAGACAGTTGCGGGTTGAGGGAATAAGGTATTTAATAAAATTCCAGCAAATTTCAAAGCAAATATAACACCAACTGTAAAAAATGTTGAAGTTTAAAAGCAGATACTTTCTACAAATTGATAATGATATTAAACACACCTCAAAATCCACAATATATTTCCTTCAAAGACCGAAGCTGAAGATTTTAACATTGCCCTCACAGACCCTGATCTGAACATCATTGAAAATTTGCTGATAGACCTCAAAAGAACAGTGCATGCAAGCCAACCCAGGGGTCTCATAGATATGGAATTTTTTTTGCAAAGAATAATTCATAAAGGCTGGGAACATTTTGCAAAAAAATAATTGAGGAAAAACTTGGCTGGCTACAAAAAGCATTTACAAGATGTGATAATTGCCAAAGAAGATATTACTAGCTACTAGACATGCAGGGTACCCTAAATTTGCTTCTGCATGTTTTCCTTTTTTATTTTAAGATGAAAATATTGCTTAAAAGAAGTTTTTGCATAAAATACAAAGGTAACGTGTCATATTTAACTTTATGCCTTTGGAGATTGTTTCATATTCAACTTACTTAAAGTGGACCTTCACCCTAATAAGAGTATATCTTATATGCTTCCCACACCCTGTACATACAGATTGCTCACATTAAAAATCATCCTACCTGCTGCATGTTATGAGCCTTTAAACAGCCAAGATGGCGGCTTATCAAGCAGCCTGCAAACAGGAAGTGTCTTCTGACTGTGTTGCTCTGCTTCCTGGGTTTGCAGTCCTTTCCCTGGCCCCAGTTTTGCTCTGGCTGAGCAAAGCACAGCTATAACCCAACTCCCTGTACTTAATCCCGCTCTCCTCTCCTCAGTTTACGTGATGCTTCTGAGTCAAGATGGTGGCGCCCGTATCCTAGAATCCTGAACAGATTTGCAGCCCAGTGGGGGGGAGGACTAATAAGTGACTAGAACCTTAAAATATATTAATTTTAGATGCTGGGAAAGTTTCTTAAGGGTTTGAGCTTTTCATTAAATCATGCTGAAGGTCTGGTTTAACTGTTCACAGCCACCGTAATTTAGACTAGGAGTGCCAACATTTTTAAATGCAACTGTACCTACATTTTAATATAGGGTAAATGCATACTTCATTCAAATGTCTGTCATGCATTTCACTTCACCAAGTTCTTCACCAGAGTATTGGAGGCTCTTTTCAGGTTCAGGGTCTCCTCTGAACTTCACCTTGCTTCATGTACAGTCCAAAAATCCCCTTAACCTTCATAGTAAAATACTTTTCTCATATTTTGAATGCTTTGGATTGTTGCTGACATTCCCAACCCTGTCTATGAAAGATTTTTATTGGTTCTTGGTTCTGGTGTCTTCTCTGGTACCTTTGAAATAGTAAGCTGAATATTGAGATCATCATCAAACCCAACTCAAGCTCACAGCTTACAGTTAAAAAAATCATTAATAGATTATGATTTAAGCAAAATGATCAGACGGGATAAGGAAGATAAAGATTCCCTTGCAAAATTGTGATCTCCAGTGTTAGAGAATATATTTTAAGATCATGTTTAAGCTCCAGAGAACATGATAGCCAATTATGACTACTGACTGTCACATGTCATGGTCACTGAACAAAAAGATCTTTAAAGCAATAAAGCTTTAGGGGGTTTCCCCACTTTTTGACACCAACACCAAACTTTCAAGTTTATTCTTCCCATTTTATCTGGGAAAACTTTGACTTTTGATACCATGGGCTATGCTTTGTAGCTCAAAAACACACATTATCTCATTGGAAAGCTGGCAAAAGATCCTAGAAGTAATGAAGAGGTGTTCTGACCAGAGGCTAGCTGGTTCATTTCCTGGCCATGGGACCTGACTGAAGTGCTCTTGAGCAAGGAACCCAACCCCCCAATAAATCCCTAGGCACCATAATTAGTGCAGCCCACCCCAGGTGTACACTTACTTCACTGATAGATTGAATGAATTCCTATTTGTAGGAATTGCTAATGGTCATATATGTCTCCCAATCCAAGTATTCCTTTTGTATTGGATATGGAGTAGGTGATTTCCATCACTGAAGGAATTAGCTTCAAACCTTTATATGAAAATCTTTTGAAAATGTTCTGGTATCCGGTTCCAGCTAGGCTAGACATGCTCCTAGTATCTAAGACGTTTTTCAACCACTCAAAGTTATATGTGAACCTAGGAAAAGTTTTGAATAGAACACATTTTCTTTTTACAACTGAAAGAAAAGAAGGGATACTTGCCTTCTTGAAAACAAGAGTTGTTAAATGTTTAGTTTACAAAACCATACAATCAGGCCAGCCATGGTCCACTAGCAGATTGGTTCTGCAGTTTTTTAAAAAGAAGCCTTTCAATATTTAAATTAATGCTGTAATTCATTGACAAGCTCAAAATGAAAATGTGAATAGTACAAAGTCAGAATGTTGGCTGGACTTTTATTTAAAATGGCTTCTTTATACATGCAATAGTGTGTCAGAAAAATGAAGAATAGGACTTGTTCTAAGCATGATTTTTGCACAAGTTCAGAGGTTGCTTTGTAAAGCTGTACAGTATGTGTATGTGCTTTTTATGACAGCTCACGTTGTATGACCGAAATAACAGCCAGAAAACACATTTTTCATTTCTCTATGTTTCTGTCAACATAGAGTTGCAGCTTCTCCTTTATGGCAAGTTTTGTAACATGATGACGCTGAAGGCTTGTCTCTCTTAGCAAATCACTGCTCATATTCCAGTCTTATCTGCTTACTGGAACTGCTGTTCTTCAAACAGCTTTCAGTTGCGAGGTAAATAGATTCTTTCTCCCAAAGCCTCTATGTTTACTAATAACACTGCCTTGGTGTAATGACTTTTGCTTTCTGCAGCAGTTTGGCCAAAAGTATTTCGATATTTAGCAAGCACTTCAATTGTGAAGATTGCATGTAAAAAAAGAATCCTGCTTTAATATATCTGAATATTATGCTACTGTCTTTAACAGTGTTAGGTAAATTTTACTTACATTTTTTTCTTTATTTCACAACACAAGATCTCCAATATATAATTGCCTCGAGGCCAGTCAATTTCGTAACTAGGGATGGGCGTACCCCCCAAGTTCGGCTGAACTTTGAATTATTGTCTGGGTTTGGGGACCTGAAACCATACCAGAACCCGGTCCCAATTGAAATGAATGGGGTCCCGAACTTGTGTGGTGCAGGGTGTGCAGCAGAAGTGCACTGCATAAACTCACCTCTTCCTGATTCTCTTTTGTCAGCATGGCGGAGCGGCAGCAGCAGAGTTTCAAACTGGCCCCGATCGGGCTACACTATAGAAAGATGGCCAACGACTCCCATGACTGAGGACACTTTTAGTCCCAGCATTCAGAGTTCGGTCTGTACACGAACTTTGCGGTTCGGGTTCCCCCCATCTCTACTAGTAACAGTATATCAAGAATACACTCTCTGAGTAAAACATACTGAGCTAACAGAAAAAAATTCTAAACATAAAAAAACCCACTAGCAACTTACTTTATACACCTTAGGTCAATTTTAAAATGAAAACATTTAACTTTTAACCATTGTGAAATAATATATTTGTGGTGCCCTTAAACAAAATAATCAGTCTTTCCAGACTAACCTGATCAGCGTTTATACATATTCAGAGCTTGGTGCTGGGCACAATTCCCTTAAAAAAATGTGTAAAACAATGACATTGAGAATGGATTAAATAGTAAAATAACAATCTTTGCAGATAAGACTAAGCTATTCTTAAGCAAGACAGCATGCAGGTATAAACCACTTTGTATAATTTATAAGTATCGGCAGAAAAATGGCAAAAAAAGTTTAATACAGAGAAATGTAAGGTTATTCACATGGGCAGGAGAAAATAGTGGCACAATTACAAACTAAAATCTATGAAAACGATGGTTAAAACTACAATGGAAAAAGGACCTAGTAATCTTAGTAAACAATAAACGAAACTGTAGTGACCAATGACAGGCTGCAACTGCTAAGGCCAACAGGATCATAGTGTGACTAAGAAGGGTCATAGGAGTCCATGACCAGAGCACCATATAGAGAATTGTGTACAGTTCTGGGCACCAATGCTTATGAAGAACATATCAGAACATAGGGTGCAGAGGTTCAAATGTTTATTTAGTATGGAAAAAAGACACCTAAGCAGTGGTCTGATAACTACAGTATGTATACATATATTCTGAGACAAACACAAAGATTTGTCCCACAATCTATTTATGCCCAGGACTGTGACCATAACCCAAGGCCATCCCCTAAAGGCAGAGAAAATATGCTATTTGCAAGGGCATAGAGGAGATTCTTCTCTGTAAGAGTAGTGAGGCTATGAAACTCCTAGCAGAGGAGGTAGTTATGAAGAATACTACAAAAGAGTTCATAAGTGGCCTAGATGCCTTCCTTGCATGTAATAACATCACCAACTATGGCTGCTAGATCACTGGAAGGAGAAATACAGGCAGACCTAGAAGGACTACAGTCTTTTTTTACATACTATGTTACTATGTTACAAACAACACCAAGCATTGTGTACCAAAGAAAGGGGGAAAAACACATTGTTTTGTTATACCATATCTAGAAATGAATATGTTGTCGGCAGTGCTTGAGAGATACTGTATTAACCATATAGGAAAGATAAGTATCAGGGGTCTTGTATTTATTTTGCTTTGCAAGCAACTGAGGCTGATTTATCAGACTTAAAGGAAAAGTCCACTTTCTAGCATTTTTAAAAGTACCCTCCTGGTGCTGTGCTTTTCTGCTGATGTATTTTTTGGTTGTTTGCATCTCTGTTTAATAAAATAAACTATTTTCTCAAGCAACAATGTTTTATGTTATCAACCATTAGTTTGTTGAATGGAGCAATGGCTTTCTGACTCTTGATAATCTGTCTTGATAATCGTCTGGTTGGTGAGGCTGAGATGACTCTCCACATTCCTCTCTCCACATCCCTGTCTCCACTCTTCACCTATGGAGAGATGTTTGTACCTGATTTTTCTATGCTCTGCCTTGTGGGGGGGGGGGTTGCTCACACTTGACAATGAAAGAAATTTGTGGGCAGCAGCTTTACTAAAGTGCTTTACACAAGGCCAGGAGAGCCACTCCTATTTGAGCAACACAGAGCCAAAGGAGTATAAGGAACTTGGAAACAGCATACTGATAAGTAAATCACAGGTCTGAGGGCACAGGCCTAACACACGTGTTTATTTTACATTTCAGAAAAGTCAGAGGCTCCAAAACCTGACACGTTTTTCTTTAACTTGTAATTTTATACTTGGAGACCTTTTTAGTATCTATTGGGTGTGATAATGTGCTAAGTATATTTCTACATTTCCAAACGGTCACAGTATTCAACCTTTCATTGTAATAATTGCCACACATATCCTGCTTATTAATCTAAATGATTCTCCTTTCTGATTTCACTCTAAACTACTTGTTCTTTTCCATTATGGGGGGCACAAAACTGTAACCTAAAACTGAAACTTAAAGGAACACTGTAGGCAAGGTGCATAAACAATCATAGCTCAAGGCCTCATGGCTGCACCCTCTCTTCCTGTCAGCACACAGCTGCTCCTGCAACTAGAAACCAGGCAAAGAGTAGTGAGACGCCCCCTGCATTCCTTTGCCATAGACCATCAATGACACCTATTGTCTGGTGGTCTATAGCTCCATCCCCATTTGTCAGCTCAACCACGAGTCTGCCAAACTACTAGGATTGACCTGAGTCCCCTCTTTAGTCCCAGCTGCTGAACCCGATCGAATCAAAGCATTTAGGTTATACTGAGATTTATATTGCGCTTCTATTGAGATTTATACATCTATCTCTGTTAACAATTATACAATAACTGCAACTCCCCAAGCTTGGTGCCTGGGGGTCATTCTGGACTCTGCCCTCTCATTTAAAATGCATATTCACTCACTAGATGCCTTCTCTCGCCTCCAGCTTAAAAAGATCTTGCTCATCCATCCCTTCTTTTCACCTAACAGCACTAAAATATTAGTGCATGCCCTGGTCATATTCCGACTGGACAACTGCAACATCCTTCTTTGGTGCTTACCAACTAACAGACTGGCACCCATCTATCCAGAACTCTGCTGCTCGCCTCATCCATCTCTCCTCTTGCTTATCCAGCTCTGCTTCTCTCTGCCAATCCCTACACTGGCTGCCAATCCCACAGCGAATCCTGTTCAAAACGCTCTCACCAACAAAGCTCTCTCCAGCCAGGCGCCTCCCTACATCTAATCTCTAATCCAACAATATCAACCTAGGCGACCTAGACCTAGGCGACCTTCTCCTGTCCTCCACCCCTGTCACCTCCTTTCATGATCAGGGCCGGATTATGAGAGGGGCGCAAGGGGCGCATGCTCCAGGACCTCCACCACTTGCCCTGCAAAAGGGCCTCCACCAACCTTTGGGTTATGGTCTGGTCCAGGAAGCTCTTCAGTTTTTGGTCTGACAGGCTGCAGGGCTGGCAACAAAACTATCGGTGGCAGTGGGGGCGTGCCTTGGCAGCCAAAGCCACCACAGGGCAGGATGGAGTCTAGAGCAGGAAAGCCGCTATCAGCAATGCTAAAGTGCGTGCAGAGCTGTCACTGCACATAAGCCACCAAGCACAGCCACTGGCAGCTCAATGCAACTGTTTTCTGCTGGACCAGCTGGATGACTACACTACCCCCCGCCCAGAATGGCAAAGCAGGGGTTCCCAAGCAGCACGCACCTGCACAAGGGACTCGATCTGATGTTCCAGTAAGTGGGCGGGTGCCAGACAACCACCAATCAGTTACTTGGCCGGACTATTATTTTAAAGGAAAAAAAAATACTGTATCTAGGGGCCCCCACCACATCTGGCCCTGCTCATGATACCTCCAGGACTTATCAAGTGCCCCTCCAATCTTCTGCAATGACCTCCCCCGCCCAATCCGCCACTTTTTAACTCTCAAATATTTCAAAGGCCCCTTAAAACCCACCTATTCAGACAAGCATACAATCTGGTTTAAGCAATCACTAATGGCCACATGCCACAAAGCTTGATACTGTTTGTGATTCTTCCCCTTCGTCTCCGCTCCTTATCCTTTAGACTGTAATCTCTGAAAGACAGGGCTCTCTCCTAGTTTATCTTGTATTCAGAATATTCATTGTGAACCCTGTAACCACTGCATTTGTAATAGTCTATTTACTGTACATTTCAACCCTGTCTGTAATAACTACTTTGTATAGAGCTATGCACAATATCAGGCTTTTACAGACCGCCCTATAATGCTGATTATTATGCAGCATCACAGAGCCAAGGGCCACACTCATTTGATTCAGAAGAAAAATCATAACGTGAAACTGTAAACCTCGATATCTTGCCCATTTCTTTAATTTACAAACTGAAAACAGTTCAGGACAGTGCCAAATGTAGCCCAACACAATGGTCCAACACGTGTTGCCTACAGAAGCCCTTAGTGATTTGTATGCTGGGACACTACTGATTGTGCCCTGTCTGTCTCCATTTCTGGTCTAAGGGTCTTGTCTGACTTGCCTACCCCTTCTTACCCATGATAACACTGATGGTGTTTTAGCCAAGGTAGAGTTCTATACACCTAGGGAATAGGGAATTAAGAAAACCTAGATGAATGATAACCTTCTCGGAAAGATGCCAAAGAGAGTTTTGTTCAATTTACATTGAATAGAGAAGTTCTATTTAGAGCTTTTACTTGCCTTGACATATTGCTCCAGTTTTGTTCCAGTAATGCATTCTAAGGTAACATATCTGTGCTAAAGCCACTCCGGAGTTAAGCCAATAAACACAGGCAGAACACGAAAAAAAAACATTTCTCATCGATATTGACATGCCTGTCTGTTCCTATAGTGAAATGGCAGGAGAAATGTATACTGGCACAGGACATGGCCTGTGTAGCGATAATGCATTCAGTGTTCCAATCTGTGTCACCTTTACCTTAAATGACAGTATGCAATTAAATGCACAGCATTGTAAATAAGCCTTCCTCTGTCTAAGGCAGTAAATCACAATATATTGAAATGGACATAATAAGTGTGGCTAGACTTCCAGTTTCAGTTTCTTGAGCTGCAGATTAATATACGTGGCTGAAGAAGCGATTGGAGGAAAGTTGCGTCTGCACCTTGGGACGCTGCCGAGGGATGTATAAAGACCAACTGGCAGGTTTTCATGCAGCAAGGCATCCCAAACCAGGTTTTGGTCTCTTTAAGTTTATATTTCACCAACATTTTGCTGATATGGGTAGGTTCCATTGTAATAGAGTTTTGGCAACATTTTGGGTGGAATGCATAAAACAATATCAAATACAGTAATTCTTCTTTATTGTCATAGGAGTGTATTTGTAGAGTGGGAAAACATAGAAACTCTCAGGACCTTCACCCTGAATAAGAGCATATCTTGTATGTTTCCCCCACCCTTTCCACACAGATTGCCCACATCAAAATCATCCTCCCTGCATCTACCGCATGTTCTGAGCCTTTTAACATCCAAGATAGTGGATAGGCTGCCTCCAAACAGGAAGTCTCTTCTTACTGTGCCGCTCTGTATTCTGGGATTGCTGTCCTTTTCCTGACCCCAGCTCTGCTCTGTCTGTGCAAAGCACAGCTATAACCTGTCCCACGCCCTGCTCCCCTTCCTCCTCTCCTCAGTATGTGATGCTTCTGAGGCAAGATGGCGGCACCCGTATCCCAGAGTCCTAAACAGAGTTGCAGCCTAGTGGAGGAAAGAATAAAAAGTAAGTGACTAAAAAATTAGATGCTAGCGAATAGTTTTTTTATGAGTTTGGGCTATTCATTAAATGACATTGAAGGTCCTGTTTAACATCTGTATACCCTGATAAGAGCTCTTATGCAAAACAAGAGAAGTTGGGAGGGTTAGACGCCTTACTCAAGAGCAATTCAGTCATGCCCTGGCTGGGGATTGACCCTGCACCCATCTGGTCACATGATCAGTTGCCTAACCACTAGGAAGGCCATTAACTCCCTCTCAAACCCCTTTTTGCACCCCACCAGCTCTGCTTGTCTGAGTACCAGAGATGATGCTGTTTACTCGGCAGTTTTCAAATAAACCCAAATAAAGTTTTTTCCACCACCACAGCTACGCCCAGCAGCAGTATTTAGATTGCTAATTGGTTGATCTCAAAACTGCCATATTATGATTTGCCACTGTTTTTTGTGTGTGACAAAGTGGACAACCGGCTATTATGGGCTGCATTTTTCATTTGCCAGCACTTTGCATTTTCTGATAAAAAACTCTATTGAAAGTTCACTCTACTTCTGACCTCATTGGGGACCTTGACTTAGACATTTGGACAGCAGCAGTGCATGGCTCATGAGATGGTTCAGCAGATGCAAAAGTTCACTATGGCTTATCAAGAAATATAAAGCAGGCTAAATGAAGGCTGATTGAAAGATGCAGCCCCTTGCAGCCAGTATGTGGAAACAAGAAAGCAGACTACATTAACATTTTGCCTGGAATGTCCCTTTAAAGGGTAAATATACAGAAGATTTATTAAGTATTTTAAGGGATATTTAAATTTTACGCTTCAAATATTCATATATATAATTTGTAAAATAGGGGTTCTCTCATTTTTTTCCACCATATTTCTCAAATGTTGGTGGTCTTCCCTGCAATATGGAGACATGTAGTTCTTTTAGATGCCTTCTAGAGACCAGAACACACAAACTGTATTTTCCCTCTATTTTCTTAAATAGTATTTAGATTTTGGTACTCCATTTAAAAGAATTCAACTACAGTAATTTGATCATTTTTCTTTGTTTATTTCTATTTTTTCCATTTAATTTTCTGAGGTTTGTTTGCCTAAAACATCTTTTTAATAATCAGCTTTTGCAAGTTAATTTTCTAGCTAGTTATATATTGGACCTGATTCAGAGCCTGTCTGTGAATGTTCGTTTTTTTTTGGGCTGTGATCTTGCACAGCTGTGTTCCGAGGTTCATGTATAATCGGTCATATTTTCTTTGTGCATATGGTTTAGCTGAGCATTTACGGTATTTGCAGCAGAAGTAGTCTTGGAATGCGAGTTTTTACCTTTTTTCAGACGTAATTTGCCGTGGAGTCTATTGTTCTTGGTGTGCCATGTCCTTCGGTGGTTTCCCAGCGTAGGCCTTCTTTAATTTTTCCCAGCTATTTTAAGATGCTTACTGCTGTCCCCCACCAGTGTACGCATGGTAGTCTGCATGTCCTTGCACATATATACCTTTGTCCCCCCCTGTTGACATCTAGAGCATCCCATGTAGACTGCATGTCCTTAAACATACTTACCTTTGTACCTTGGTTGCCATGTCATCTACTTCTACCCACTGTTACTCACCTCCTACTTTGGCCACCTTCTGTTTTGGTGTTCTGTTTTACAGTGCCTTTTGGTTTCTGTTTGCTTTATGTAGTAGAATAGAAAACAAGCCACCACACAGCATATAACTTTAAAAATCTCGGGTTCATTAAAAACTATTTATAATTTTTGTATTGTATGTATTTGCATATAAAAAATAAAAACATTTGGTTGGGACAAACATGGAACCTGCAAGGAGAAAAAAATATACATTAGCACTTGTTTGTCCACAAGTGTGCCTATACATGCACACACATTTTCACATACTTACTCAAACTGGTTAACGCATATTTTCAGGGGGTCACCCTCCTCCGCGATGTCATCCCTTCTTCAGGGTCTGTAGACGGAAAAAACCTGAGTTAATATTTATGGGCATGTGTTGCTTGTGTAATGCTTGGGTATTGTTCTGCTTCACTGGCTTCACACCCACCTGAGTCTTGCACCACTTCCGTATCTGGTGGCCCCACCACCGCGTACTCACACCACACAACACACCAGCACTTAGCAAACATGTTATTAGACTTTACATGCAGCACAGCCGTTGGTTTTTGGATATTGGCATACTGGAGTGTGCAGGAGCCTTGGGCGACTCCAAGCCCAACACACTCTTCTCTTTAGTGGGCTCCATGGATGGCGGTGGTGCTAATTCAGAGGAGCAAGAGGACATTGGCAGGGTTTGGGGCTACTGCCTTACACTCACACCCTGTCTTCTGGGCCCCACTAGTTGGACCCCTCACCTCTGGATAGACTTTATCTGTAGCAGGAACTCCCCAGCTACAAAAGAAAAAATAATTTTGTAAAACATGTCACTCATAACTCTGATAGCTCAACTTCTCTGCTGTACATCCACTTACCTGGGAAGTTCTGGCTGTAAAACCAGGGCCACTTTTGCTGTTTGAGGTCCGACCAGTGCTGCATTATTTGGGTAAAAGTGTAAGGCAATGTCCCCTCACCCCTCACATCACAATGTCCTTTTTTCATGTGTGTTGGGCTTGAAGTCATACCTTTGTTCCATGAAGGTCTGCAAACAGATGTGCATTATTAACTTATGTCCTCAGTTTGGGACTCCTTTAGCTCATTGTGCATGCCGCTGCCCCAGTCATTTTATGGGACAGTGCAAGCACCCAAACCTCGTATACACTAGTGTATGCCAATGTCCCCTAATCCAGCTCTCCCATCCCACAATAGTAGGGGATTGCAAGCGCAGACGCAGCTGGGCCAAAAGGCGCACCAAACTCTCCACTTGACCACTACTGTCAGATAGGGCTTGCTGACTGCGACCAGCAACAAGGCAGAGCCAGCTTTCTCATCCCACAGTAGCAGCAGATTGCATAAAATGGTCCATGTGACAATGGCAGCAATGTACTGTGGGCCTGTAACATTGGAAGGCCAGGTCTCCACCATTACTGGGGTGCCATGTGCTCACAGGTGATTTGTTGTTTGTATGACGCACCCCTGCACCGAGGCGCACAAGTGCCGAAGCACCCTGGTGGACGCCAGAAGTTGTATAACTTATGCTGATTATGTTACCCGATCTTGGGACTTTAAACCCGATCTCAGGATTTTAAGCACACATGTGGTTAATTAGTTTTGATGGGCATGTAACGCACATTACTGTTTGAGACCATTTAAGCCGCATACAACCCATTTTGTTGTAAACTTGAATCATTATGCCATGAGTAAGGACTGGACAGTCTGAAACGCGTAGGCTCTGGATTCTACCGTTTATTCCAAATATCGCCTTGCAATGTTTTGGATGGCATTTTTAATGATTTAGAATAAAGTTTGGATTTCTTACACTGGCTGGCTTTGGATACTGGATTGTTAGACCCCAGAAGTGGCCTGGTGTCAATACGCACATGTAGCCTATAGGCTGATGGCGCCTCTGATGGCTTGTTAAATAAACCAAATTGTTTTCAACACAATTTCATACTCAATTAAGTATAGAAGAACACAGCTGATGCTCAAATTTTCTTTGCCACTGCTGACTTAGGAGCGCACTAAGCCACACCATAGGCACCGCCACAGCCACCAGAGCCAGGACTACAGGCATGGCCGAGGAACCAACAGCACCTGGCCAAGATACTGCAGCCCAAGCCCCAGACCCAGACCCTGTCGTTCATTCCACAGGCACTCCCCTATTGATACCCGGGGCTCTTGGTACAGCCCACCAGGGACCAACCAATGGTCAGGACACCAGGGTGGACCTCAGTGCGGGCCCTAGTGCAGGGTCCACAGCGGAACACATTGCAGAGCACAATGCCTAGCCAACAGGGGAACCAAGCATTGCCACAGCCAGGCCTGCTCTTTCCCCGGCCAGTAGCCTGGACTCCATCCTTTCTGAGCATGGGAGTGGGCATAGCAACTATCTATTTCTATCTTGAAAATTATCCTGAGATTGTACAGTCATGTTGAATGGTGTGTGTTTTGTATTAAAGAGGAACAAAACCATGAATTTTAACTCTCCCAGGCTTTGTTTCTTATCCAGGGGGATCCTGATTTGGGATGCCTCATTATGCGAACCCCCCTATGGAAACTATGGAAACTTTGAAAAATAGAAGGTCATTGACAAAAGGGACCATATGGTCTATCTAATCTGCCCTTATGTGTGTATGTACTCTTTATCTTAGGATGTAAGCTTATTCCAGACATTGTCTTACTGATAATGTTTCACCTATCTCTGCTGGAAGTTTGTCCCAAGCATCTACTACTCTTTCTGTAAATGAATATTTTCTAATGTTGCTCCTGATCTTTAATCCGACTAGCTTTAGGTTGTGCCACCTTGTTCTACCATTAAGTTTGTTCTTCCCTTCCCTTCTGAACCTTATTCAATCCTTTCACATATATAAAAGTCTCAATCATGCCCCCTCTCTCCCTTCATTCCTCTTGGCTGTACGAATTACATTCTTTAAGTATTTCTTGATACACAGCAATCTAGATCTGGCCTCACCAGAGCCAGTACTTTTACCTTTAGAGCGATCCAATTATGCATGTGTGGGCTCTCCATCAATCATCAATCTATGACACGTATATTAATGAGGGGAGTCTTGGCCTGCACCATGGGATCCCCAGGTGAGTAGGAAAGATGAAAGAATTGGGACGACCTACAAAGAGGCGGACTTCCAGCTCTAGAGTCTTATAGACTCTAGATCAGTGGCTGCTTCCCTTTAAGACAAACTTCCAGTCAAAAATTACCAAAGGTCCAATCACCTGGCCCCACATCCTAGTTTTAGATGGTGCTCACAATAGAACAAGGTCTCACCAGACCTGCTGCCCCATAATGTTCTCATGTCCATCAGTTTACCAAAGAGGGGTGCGCACAATGTGTGCATGCTCGCCCAGCAAACCTGTGGGGAGCTGGGCCTTCCCCACAGCCCAAGAATTTTGATTTCATTAGCAGACCTAAAGGAAGCTGCTGCGTTTTAGAAAAGCCTTTCTATTTTGTCCAGACCTTGTAAATCAGACTAAAGCCAAGATATTCACCCTCATGGGTTTTGGTTCACTTTACATCCTGATTTGGCATTTCTCTGTGTGTTAAACCCCTGGGATCAGTTGTAAGCCGTGGGGGGCAACCTGAAATTTTGCGCATGGCACCACTCAACCTAAGATCAGCCAGGCTTACAAGCTAAGAAGAGTTGGGGGTGACACAAAGGTAATACTCTGATGTTTTATTGCTCTAATTACTAATGACATCCATTCAACACATAATTTACATAATACCCACCAAGTGGCCTCGCAATGGTAAACAATGACATATATGGCATAGACTAGATTACAGAGTCTACAAAATCTTGCGTATCTCCCAACATAACTAACCATAAGAAAAGTAAAGACATCTCCGGAACAATCCTTGCATCCATTTTGGGGATACCGACTACCAAATCTGTTTTACCAACAGGTGTAATTGCACTTTTGTATATTTGAATGTCCTAGCTAAGTGAAGAACGATTGTTATTTCAATTGTATGACTTATATTATGTTCTGCTTGTCAAGTTAAGGATTGCCACATCTGTATGCAAGTTTCTAGCTGTGTGAAAAAATGATGCCAGCTCCTTTAGGAATCTCATGAATCCTCTAAGAAGCAATCTGTTTGGTGACATCCTGCTGTTACGATGTTATAGTCAGATTTGTGTGAGCTTTGCAAGTAGAGATGCTGATTTATTATTAGCACTTCAAGCAAAGCAGCACTTGGCAGGCTTCTGTGTGTATGCTTGGCTGCCTGTACATAGGGAATAGTGACAGACCAGCTGAAAGCCTTTCTCCCTATTCTTTCATCTTGTCTTGGGCACCCACTGCCACTGTTATTAAAGGGCAAGTATCATCAAACACCTGAGAAAATAAATGCTCTTAGATCATGGTCTGGAGAAAAAGAAATATATGACTTATATACCTTATTTCAAAACGTCTTCGCCTCCACATTGTACTCACTTGAAGTTTAAAATGAACACAGAAAGAAGATTTATGTAGTCACCCTCTTTCCCCAAAATGTCCTGTGTTTCATTTTTTTACTGAAGGTGTTGCACAATATTAAAAATAAAACAAATTCTAACTGGAAGCAGTGTGACGTTCGAATGCCAACTGTATGGCTCCCTGGCTGTGCAGCAGTGACCCCTGGTACCTTCCAGCGATGATTCATTCTGTTGCATGGTCCAGCAATGAGGGTCATCCTTATCAATTATAATAACTGCAATAAATCGGAAAGCATTACAAGCTAAACTGTCACACACACCCCGTTAAGCCACGTGGCAGTTGAGCTTGTAATTGAATTGGATTTCTGCTGAATGGCCAGGGCACCATACAGCCACCAGACTGCATCCAGGCCACAGTTCATGCTGTTGTTAATACTTGGCCAAGACTTTAGTAACAAAAAAGAAACACAGGCTTGTTTGGGGCACTGGGCTAGGGATATAGGGTGACTACATATACTTCTCTTTTGTCAGCACAAGGCACACAACTGAAGTGTATGGGACATGGCTTTTGTCTTATGATGTAGCAGTGAAAGTTTTGACTGCTGTCTGTCAAATATTTTTCTCTAGCCTGTCACATAATAGCATTTATAAAGGAAGACCAAGTATTCTGAGCTATGCTCAAATGCAAAGTATATTGTGTTTGGGCATTAACACAAAAAACTAACTGGGGCGGTGGACAGTCTGCACTGAAGGAGTGTGGCTGCACTGGTCTGCCACTCAGGTCTAACTGTCACTCAAGTCTACGGCTGCCATGCGGAGCCCCATCCCCTTTCTGGCTTCAGAAGTGAATTGCAGCAAACAGGTGAGGTTAATGCCCACATTGGGCTTAGCACAACAAGAGAGAGGGATCACTGCGGGTTTACAAATCTCTTGGACTTCCTCTTTCATTTTTATGAGTATTCGCTTGCTGCTTTTCAGAAACTAAACACAGAGGTATGAAAGCAAAGTGTGCAGCAAACATGGTTGCAACTGCATATGCATTTATAGGGGCTGCTTTGGGACCCCCCCTCCATGGAATGCTCATACACTGAACAAGCCCTTGAGATTCACCAAATTCTGATATTAAATTTGCTTTTTTAGACTTCTAAGTCTGTTGCTCCCGCACCTAGCTCTCTGCTTCACCTCCACTGGGACAAAAGTATTTTGCGGGAATGCACACCATAAGTGGTGCCATGTATGCCCAATGCGGGAATTTCGTTATATGTGAAACATTTGGTGCAGCTTGGAGGCATAGAAAGGATGGTGGATATTTAGTTAGGGGGTATCTCAAATTGAAATGCCCTGGGGTAGGAGTTGCAGCAGCCCTGCTGCGGGTACTTGTGGCTGGGGTCTGCATTAAGGCATTTTAATGTCCCTGTCCAAACATACGCTCCTTTTCTCCCCTCTTATCCCCCCCTGGGATAAGTTTAAAATGAGCCATTTAAAAGCATCTCAAAATCTCAGTTTATATGTAATACATTATGTATTCTAAGCAAAGCTGATTTTTTCACTTTGATTTCTGAGTCGCTGCTATGTTATGAGTTATGAGCATGTTATGCTATGCTTAGAGACAGCTCTGGAACCAATGTGACTTACAAGGGACAGAGTGATCACCTTTTTTGCGTGGTCCTGGAGGAATGCAATTGAAAAGAGGAACAAACTTTTGAGCCCTGCTATGGCTTTTACACTGTACTGTAATGGTGGAGGGCACATGGAAATGACATTATGTGAACAGTTTGCTGCCTTATTATTGTTGTTTGCTTTACAGTCAACAAACCAATGTCAGATGCACAATCCAAAACATACACAGTGCTTTAGGGTACCACTGATCTGACTTTGTACACTATCGTAATCCATACTAGGAATTTTGATTTGGTTTGAGATGCCAAACTGTCTTAACATGTAAAAACATTTTTTTTTTGTTGTTTTTATTTATCGTAACTGAAGAAGAGGCTCAAGCTGCCTTGAAATGGTTTATTGTTGTTATTAAAACAGTTTCTTTTGAATGTATGGTGTGCCAGTGCACTATTTCAGTATTGGATGTCAAAAGGGCCAACTGTTTCTAGGGGTACTCAGCAATGTTCAGGGGTTCACCAACAGAGTCGCTCTGATAAGTCTGATATATTATTTTATCAGCAAAACTTTTTCTTTCTTACTTCCAAAAGGGCTTCAAGGCCAGTGACCTACATATTCCGGTAACATTAGTCATTGTTCCCCTCCCCCCTTTTCGGGGAAACTTGGTTGCAACTGCTTGTCACAAGGGTACTTGGCATAAAAAGGTTTAGAACCGGTGTTCTAGAGCACCTGACATACTGGACCAGAATGGTGCATTAACTGTACTTTAAATCTGTAAAAAATGGTGGGAGCTTAGACATATATTCACCATCTTCCTATGTAGATGAAACGTGCCAAAAGCAGATGACGTGCCGAGGAGCTGCCTTTTTCCCTCTCTCTTCCCTCAGCACCTCTGGCAGCAAACCAGGGGAGCAACCCCTAAGGAAAACATTGTATAATTATTAAACAAAGTGAGTTTTATAACAGCATGATATAAGCTTCATGTACTAAGGTGATATGATGTGTGTTAAAGAGCGCGTGACATGTTATCAGCTCAAACAATGTTATCGAAACCATGAATTGCATTGTTTTTGTGAATAGTGCTGTGTTGCATTTTCTGTGAGATGTCTTATGGGCACTCAGTGCCAACCTAAGCCTCCCTTTGCTTAAATAAGAAAAAAAAAAGCTTGAATAAGGGACACATCCCTGAAATGCATTACTGCTGGGTTAGGGAACCCTGACTTCTCTTCTTTGGATGGAGATGAAGGATCGGTTTTACATTTCAAATTTAAAGGTACTGTAAGTTATGTCTTTGCCCTTTACCTGGAAATACAGATGCTGGATTTTCTTTGCTAACTTGGAAACAACCAGACTTTGCTCCAGACCAGGCCAGCAGCAACTTTATCTGTCTGTTTTGCCCCACTAAGTAAATCAGTCGCTCAGATTCCAGTGATATCCTACTTGAAACTTTGCTTGAATGCTACAGAGGCAACAAACACCAGGGGGCCCTATATTATAATGAGAGGTTAAATCTTGGGATGGGCTATCTCTTCTTTTTGCTGGGACTATAACAAAGACATGGGGCTTCCTGAAAAACCTACCAACTCCCTGCTGAGAGGTCCATTGTGTGTCAATGTATTGATTCTATTTAATTTATCTTATTTGATTCTATTGTAATCAGCTCTGATACTTTCTAAAACAATCATGAGCCTATAAATGGAATGCAGATAGCTCACAGTGCAAATGTGATGTGTGCATCACGCTGTGGGATGGAGACTAAAATAGTAAAGATCGTTTTCTCTGTACTTCTTAGTTAGGTGCTGGGACGTTTTATTTAATGCTGATTAAGCACTTTCACAGCAGTCACAGCAGATTATATACTTGTGATGATCCTTGTGCATCATTTTGATCCTTGTGAATCTAATTCTCCTAGCTGCCCAGAGATTTAGCACACAGGCCTGCTTGGAGTGGGCCATTTGCCATACCCCCCTTACCCAAAGCAGGGCTACATATTTCAAAACTGACCCTTTCATATCTTACATTGTGACCCATATTATGAGAGCTTTTGCTCTCATTATTTCTGAATAGTGTTATTATGCAGGTAATTGGTTTAATTAATTTATTACCCTGTGACAGCTGGTCATCTGAATCATTTCATTACATAACGCTGGCAGAGTAAATGCACGACTGCATTATAAAATGACTGTTAATTGTGTAACTGGATTTATGGCTGAGATATGGGACTCCCTATAAGACTTCATTGTATAAATTACTGCTAGAATATATGAGCTCCATATTAAAATGCCTTATGTTAAGTCAGATAATCGTAGGCCTAGTTTCTGTGGAACAATAACTGGAAATATTATAAGTCGTTAGAACTTTAGCTACTTTCTGCGACACCTTCAACTTTAAAATGTTGGCCCGCAACAATATAAAAATTATTATGTGATTACAGTATGAAGATAATCACTTTGATACTGACAAACAAAACGTGTTCTGCCTTCTCAGCCTAGTTATTAACTTGTTTGTAAAAATTACACAGTAAAAGTAATTGAACAACTAAAGTAAAGTATAAAGTATTTTAAGTTTCTTAAAACTTATACTTCAAGTCATAAGCCCTATACTATAAATGCAGATAGTGCAAAAAAGAGTGTGAACGTTATATATTTTTATTGTTACTCACCTCCTCACCTGTTTACAAGTTTCTGAACTCAAAGGCTAGAGGTCATTTTTTTAAGTACAAAGTCTCTGGAACACTGGATCTCAAATGCATTTTGCTAAAAGGTCCTTTGCACAGACAGAGGCATGCTGAGAGTAATCAACCTGTACTACTGTGATGCTGTACAACTTAGCAAGCAGGATCAAGTCCAGCTGTGCCATTGCAAAAAGCCAGACAGCTTCTAGCTGTGTTCCAGTTCAACAATTGATACACCCTGGTGTGTTACATTGTATATCGGGCATGTGCCTGCTTTTATCATGTAAACAGCATGCAGTTGACTGTGATTTGAGAGCCATCTCTCCATTGTCCTTTTTTTGGGGTCACTTCACTCATAGGTAGGTAAGCATTTGCCTAATATCAGGCTTTAATATGATTTTTAACTTGCTGATTTAGAATGTCCCAGGGTGGTACTGTTAGCTATTCTCTATTATTATTATTTATTACTATATGGCTACTTTACTGAAAATGAAAAACCATGGCAAAAGGACACATTTCTACTATGGACAACTGAATATCCATATTGTGAAAAATGTGGTTCCTTTGGGTTGCTCTACATATTCTGGTTAATTCTACCATTGTGAAATTCATATTAATGATATTTGATTATGGGAATTAAATTTGTATTATTATTTAAAAAATATCTAAAGTCGACCAGGACTTGTACAACTGCATAAACAGACCATACAAATAACAGGGAGAAGCTATTCCTTGTAAAATCCCCTCCAAAGGTGTACTGATTCTGTCTGGAAAAAAAAATCATCTTCAATCAGAAGTGATGATCCTTCTATACTTTGGGAACTATAAATCTGTGGAACAGTTTCCTACAAGAGCTGATCACATCAGCAACAGGGGAGAGCAAAGATTAGATGCTGTTTTAGAAAAAGTGAGGATATTTTTGAAAATAAAATAATAAAGTTATAGACTTATATCAAAATAATAGAATAAGCATAAATACTAACTGTGCATAAGGAGGTTTATATATTTGCTGTTTTTTCAGTGTAGGTGTAGGTTCATTTAAAGCACAGTGAAAAGTGTAGGTCCATTTAAAGCATAGTGAAATTCTCCCATGTAAAGGAACATCCTGGTTTACAGGGACATTAAACTTAGCTAGCCAACCCCATTTTCTTTTGTGGACTTTCCAAGGGGTGCCAGAGGGGCTCCACTGCATACCTGTCATATGCTCCTGAGAAGTGTATCTTGCTACTGCATACCATGATTTCTGAAGTTAAGTTGCTCTAGGAAAGAGGTGTCTTTGTTCAGTGTAAAAGGCCAACCAAGGATCCCATTATTGTCTATAGGCACCTTGGCTGAGTTTTGTACACCTCAACCAGAAACCAGAAAAGTAGCATCCAGTTTCCACTGTGGGCCGTGGAAGCAAGACAGAAACTGCCTGATCGGGTGAGTGCCAAAGGCATATGAATCTTTGCTTTTAAGGCAACTTTCAGACCGCATTGTGATGAAAACACATCCATATATAACTATATGTGCTACATGTATAATGTATAATGAAGCTAAATAAAAATATTGTTAAATATAATGACACGTCACTGACCAATGGTTCTCTAGAAAACCATGTCTTCACTGTAGAACGCAAGACCTTTCACTGCAGGTTGAGGAACTGGAATGGTGAATCTCTTTTCAACAATCAGTGTTACAAGCAGCACTGCTGCAAATTGACAATCAAGAAAATAGAAATCATTAAAATAATATCCTGAGGACCAATCGAGAAGGGTGATATCGCAGATATACCAGCGCCTAGATGCGGAACAACAGCCGACATCTTCTTTTTTGTGGAGAATGGGAAAGAGACCTGGGCAGAGTGTTCATGACAGAAGAGTGAGAGAAAATATTCTTGCTTACTCACAAATCGTCAATCTCAGCACAAGTGCAAAAAATTAACTACAAATCTTTATCCAGATGGTACTATACCCCAAAGCGACTGGCATCCATCTTCCCGGGATCTCTGCCCGTCTGCCCCTCTGCCCATATCCTATGGTCGTGCCCTAAGATCACACCATTCTGGAGGAAGGTAACAGCGATCATTACCGAGGTCACAGGCTCACAGGTCCCACTCTGTCCATCTCTCATGCTGCTGCACCATACCACAAGCAGCATTGCGGAGTATAAAAGATCGGTATTGAGACATATGATCAATGCAGCCAAAACACTGTTTCCTAGGTTCTGGAAGATCAAGTATACTGCAACGGCAGCCCACAAACATGGCAATCTTAATGAATATAGGAAATTGAGGAATCTACTTACAAAGGAGATAAAAGCTGCAAAAAAGGTCTTACTCAACCAAATTAGAGGAGAAGTTTTCTTCAGCTAATTCCAGAGAACTTTGGTCTAGCCAAAAGCATATCACTAACTTCAAGGGTTCCGCCCCTTCCATCAATCCTAGCAAGGACCTCACTGAGGAACTGAATCAGTTCTATAGCCGATTTGACACAATGAAGCCTGGAGAAGGACCCCCTCCCCACCCGTAAGTGGGACATCATGCCCAGTGACCTCGCCCACACTGAACCTTGAAGTGTCAGATGTCAAGAAGATTCTACTGACGCTCAACACCAGGAAAGCATCTGGCCCTGATGGAATTTCAACAACCTGCCTTAAAGTATGCGCAGAACAGATTGTCCCAGTCCTCACTGACATCTTCAGGAGCTCACTCGAGGTTGGAATAGTCCCTGACTGTCTGGAGAACTCGGTCATCATTCCAATCCCAAAGTCATCATCAGCCTCAGCCTTGAATGACTATAGATCCATCGCTCTGACCCCAGTGGTCATGAAAGTCTTCGAACGACTGGTCGTACCATTCCTCAAGGAGGCCATTGGCTCCCAGTGGGATCCACTGCAGTTTGCTTACAAAGCAAACAGATCCGTGGAAGAGGCAGTCAATCTGGCAATCAAGCTCACATTGGACCATGTAGATCGACCCAGTACGTACACCAGACTATTATTAGACTTCTCATCCGCCTTCAACACCATTAACCCACAAATTCTCCATGGGAAAATGCTTGCACTGGGCATCTCACCAAGTTTATGTGGATGGATTACCAACTTCCTCATGAACAGGACCCAGAAAGTAAAACTGGGCCCCTTTATGTCCACATCCAGATCAACAAATATAGGCGTACCACAGGGGTGTGTTCTGCCTCCCATTCTCTTTTCCATCTACACAAACGACTTCAAATCCTCAGACCCATCTATCAAGATCATCAAGTATGCAGTTGATACCACCTTGGTAGGCCTCATCAACGACAATGATGAGTCTCCCTACCCAACACAAGTAAAAAATATGGAATCCTGGTGTGAAGAGAACAACCTTATCCTGAACATCCAGAAAATGGTTGAACTCATTATTGACTTCAGACGATCCCACATAACACATCGTCCCATTTCCATCGGTAATGGAGAGGTCAATATCGCTACCAGCACAAAATTTCTCGGCACCATTATCACGCATGACTTGAAGGGGAGCAGGCAAACTACTGTCATCTTGAAAAAGGCCCAACAGAGGCTACACTTCTTGAGACAACTAGCAAGATACGGTATGTCTAAAAGGATCCTAAAAACCTTTTACAATGGTGCCATAGGCTCATTTCTGACCTCGTCCTTCACGGTCTGGTATTGCGGGACCACAGCCAAGGACAAGAACAGGCTGAACAGGATCACCAGGACTGCCGAACGGATCATTGGATGCCCCTTACCATCCCTGGAGGAACAATTCTCGCAAAGGATCTGCTCAAAGGCAAAAAGAATAACTGAGGACCCAACACACCCCGGACATTCATTTTTCAAACTCTTGCCCTCTGGCCAGAGGTACTTGGCTCTTTCAACAAGAACCTCCAGGTAAAAAAATAGTTTTTACCCACTAGCCGTTAAGGCAATAAATAACCAACACTAAATAATCTGCCATGAACTCCCTGTCCTTACCATGTGACTGATTTACCACCGATACCATATGTAAATATGTTAAAATGTTAATGTATAAAATGTATAATAGTATAATATTATATGTATATTATGTTAAAATGTTCTATTTTATATTTAATGTTATAGCTCTAACGGGGTACCTTCCTTCCAAGAAGCATTCCTTGTATGTATCCTGTATTAGGCGGTCAATAAAGCATTCGTACTATTCGTATTCATAACAGAAAATTATTGGATTCGAGAGGTGGACAGAGTAAGGGAAATAGAGGAGTTGACAGCAACTGTCCAGGACAGGGAGGAAGTGACTCGGGCAGTTTGGACACCATAGTATATGTCCTGGACCTCAGCGACCCGCATCGTCCCTCCCTCAGCCTCTTGATGTTCGCTGTGAGCTTTTGAGTAGGCAATGGGCTGCTTCATGGCCCTTGGTAATGGCTCAGTTCCATCCCTCCTTGATGGCAGGACCTGTGGACTTGGCGCTTCCCCCCCTCCTCCCTCCTAATCCCCCTTTCCCCTCTTTTTCTCCCCCTCTTCTTCTCTCATATCTCTGCCTTTTTGACTGACTTGGCTATGGCACGGAGGTGCCCCTGGCCGATCCCTACATTGTCAAAGAAATTAGCTTTGATTCGAATCAGCCCTAATCCTCAGACCCATCTATCAAGATCATCAAGTATGCAGTTGATACCACCTTGGTAGGCCTCATCAACGACAATGATGAGTCTCCCTACCCAACACAAGTAAAAAATATGGAATCCTGGTGTGAAGAGAACAACCTTATCCTGAACATCCAGAAAATGGTTGAACTCATTATTAACTTCAGACGATCCCACATAACACATCGTCCCATTTCCATCGGTAATGGAGAGGTCAATATCGCTACCAGCACAAAATTTCTCGACACCATTATCACGCATGACTTGAAGGGGAGCAGGCAAACTACTGTCATCTTGAAAAAGGCCCAACAGAGGCTACACTTCTTGAGACAACTAGCAAGATACGGTATGTCTAAAAGGATCCTAAAAACCTTTTACAATGGTGCCATAGGCTCATTTCTGACCTCGTCCTTCACGGTCTGGTATTGCGGGACCACAGCCAAGGACAAGAACAGGCTGAACAGGATCACCAGGACTGCCGAACGGATCATTGGATGCCCCTTACCATCCCTGGAGGAACAATTCTCGCAAAGGATCTGCTCAAAGGCAAAAAGAATAACTGAGGACCCAACACACCCCGGACATTCATTTTTCAAACTCTTGCCCTCTGGCCAGAGGTACTTGGCTCTTTCAACAAGAACCTCCAGGTAAAAAAATAGTTTTTACCCACTAGCCGTTAAGGCAATAAATAACCAACACTAAATAATCTGCCATGAACTCCCTGTCCTTACCATGTGACTGATTTACCACCGATACCATATGTAAATATGTTAAAATGTTAATGTATAAAATGTATAATAGTATAATATTATATGTATATTATGTTAAAATGTTCTATTTTATATTTAATGTTATAGCTCTAACGGGGTACCTTCCTTCCAAGAAGCATTCCTTGTATGTATCCTGTATTAGGCGGTCAATAAAGCATTCGTACTATTCGTATTCATAACAGAAAATTATTGGATTCGAGAGGTGGACAGAGTAAGGGAAATAGAGGAGTTGACAGCAACTGTCCAGGACAGGGAGGAAGTGACTCGGGCAGTTTGGACACCATAGTATATGTCCTGGACCTCAGCGACCCGCATCGCCCCTCCCTCAGCCTCTTGATGTTCGCTGTGAGCTTTTGAGTAGGCAATGGGCTGCTTCATGGCCCTTGGTAATGGCTCAGTTCCATCCCTCCTTGATGGCAGGACCTGTGGACTTGGCGCTTCCCCCCCTCCTCCCTCCTAATCCCCCTTTCCCCTCTTTTTCTCCCCCTCTTCTTCTCTCATATCTCTGCCTTTTTGACTGACTTGGTTATGGCACGGAGGTGCCCCTGGCCGATCCCTACATTGTCAAAGAAATTAGCTTTGATTCGAATCAGCCCTAATCCGAGAGACGAAAAAATAATTAAGGCCCCCGGATACGCGGATGATGGCCATATAGGAATCCGCAGGTGTCATTTCCTTTTTAGCACAGAAAATTGAACAAAAGCTAAAACCTCTGGGGGAGCAGGGTGGAACGGGGAACCTCTCAGTAACCCCCTGCAAAATCCTGGCCCCTCAGGGGTTGCACTAGAAAAGAGCTGTCTCTGGATAGGGATTATAGTTGTAAGGGAGGCGGGAGCTGACTGGTCATGCTGCATTTCAGTTCTAATTCTACCGGTATGCTATTTTTGTATTTCCTCTGTATTATTTATATTTTTGATACTCTACTTATATCTTTTGGAAAACTAAAAAACTAAAAATAAAAAAATAATATCCTTCCAAAAGCTTCAGGCTTGACCAGTTAAACCAGAACTTCAGCATCATTTAATGAAACATTTAATCCCTTAAAAACTGTTCCTCATCATCTAAAATAAATTTATTTATAATTTGTATTTAATTGCTTACATATTCTTCTTTCCCCCACTGGGCTGCAATTCTGTTCTGGACTCCAGGATATGGCTGCCACCATCTTGCCTCAGAAGCATTACATGCTGAGGAGAGGGAACAAGTGCAGGGGGATGGGTTATAGCCAGAGCAACAGATCTGGACAGACCTTGTCATGTTAAATGTTGGGTCCATAATTACTCTGTCAAAGAAGAGATCATGATGAAAGTGTGGGATAGCAGCGCAGTTCCTTTTGATTATACCACAATTCAACTCCTCCTAGAAGTCTTTAGGAAAACCTTACTGATGGGATGCCTACTTCATCCACTGTTGATCAGAGATATGGGGGCCACTTACCATTGGGGTCACACTTTTTTTCTTCTTGTGCGACAAGGAGCCACAGCTTTCGGATCTATTCCCATTTTTAGGAATTTCTCCAGTAGAAGTGCCAGACTGGATGAATCCACCTACCCTCTAGCCTTGCCATAAAAGTAGACTGATAAAAGTAGGGGGCCTAGGATGAAACCTTGTGGCACACCTACAGAAAGGGAACAGGTACAAGAAAATGTCTTAGAATAGGATTAACTGAAAGCTCGGTCAGAGAGATGGGAGGTTAGCCAAGAGAGTGCAAGTCCCTAAATCCTAACAGGAGAGAGAATATTGATAAGCAGGTTATGGTCAATAATGTCCAAGTCTGAGGATAGGTCACGAAGGATAAAGATAGGATGGTGATTTTAGCAGTTAACAGGCCATTAGTGACTTTGCTGGTAAGGACTCTATGGAGTCCTTAAGGACTTATGCTGTCTTATGTGTATCATACTAATTATACTGTGGGATGTGGAGAATCAGTAAAACTCCTATGGAGCCATGACTTTTGAACAACTTGTATATTGTACCTTTGCTGGAAAAAAGTTGGTTCTTTTTTTAAAAAGGTATAGTTGTGCTATGTCAGGTTTTACTGAAAAATAAGTGCTATTGATCTTTTTGGAAATTGGCTCTGAAATGCTGCATGCAGACGTATTCAAAACTGCTCTTCAAGTGACCATACTGTTTTTATGTTATTTGTACTGTTAAGAAGCCCTTTCAATATGTTGCTTCAATTACAGTTTCCATACCTTTTTCAATGGCTACTTGTATTGTGATAAGTCCTTTGTATGTGGGCAATGCTACTGTTTGTGGTATGATGATGCCCCCTGGGGCATCCAGATTCGGGATGCTCCACTGTGTGAAACCCCCCAGGTCACCCGGTAAACTCACCCTTTCCCTCCATCTAACAACACGTGCACAAGCAGTGGCCATCTATACCAGCATTTGCAAATAGCCAGCGCAGGCATGCACCCTGTTAGAGGGTAGACGAAATGCGGCACGCTCCGCTTCGCCAGACTCGGCTGGATTCCAGTCTTAGATAATCCTAGACGAGTTGATGTGAGTGGATCCAAGCATACTGACTGGATGAGTGGCAGTGCATTCGCTGTAGGACCAAGGAAAAGGAGTTAGAATGGTTTCACACAGCGAGGCATCCTTGATATGGCTAAGACTAAAACCCGGGATAGTCAAAATAAGGGATGAGCGAATCGATTCGGACGAACCCGAATTCCTTCCTAATTTCAGGAAAAATTCGATTCGGAACGAATCCGAATTTCCCCGCGATTCGATCGATTGAAGTTTTCCTTTAAACTCCATTTATTTCAATTACAGCCATTGTAAAATGGTGGATGGACATGTCCGGACATGTCCCCTGGGGCAAGTTATCATGGGAAGGTCACATGCAGCCTATCAGCAGCCAGGAAGCCTGGTGACGTCACAGTGCTATATAAAAGGCGGCTATCTTGCTTGTGCGCATTTCAGCCTTGCATTGCAGACAGAACGGAGGTTGCTGCAGACAGGGAGAGACTAACAGACAGGCAGGGAGAGTCAGGAAGACCCACAGAGACACACACAGTGCCAGGGAGAGCCAGGGAAAGATAGGGAAAGATAGGGTAAAATTGGGAAAGATCCAGGCAAGGAAAGCAGAGAAAGTGAGAGGGAAACCTTTTTTTTATCTTCACATCATTTGCCAGATCAGTTTTAAATTGCTTTTTTTTGTGCTGTAAATATTCCTGCCCACTGTGCATCTTGGCAGTGGCATGTTTAACCCTATCTGTTACACACAAGCATTTCTTATAACTCGATAAGTTTTAATTTTTTTTGTATGCTGTAAAAACCCTAGCCCACATGGGCATACTATTTCAGCACATTTCACACTATCTGTTATACTAAATCAGCTTCTAAAGGCTCTGTTTTATTAATATATTGCATTTTGAATTGGTTTTGTGTGTCCTGTAAAAACACCAGGCCGAAGAGTATCCCAAACCGGCACATTTCACCCGATCTGTAATACTAAAGCAGCTTCTACAGGCTCTGTTTTATTAATATATTGCATTTTGAATTGGTTTTGTGCGTCCTGTAAAAACACCAGGCCACATGGCATCCCAAACCAGCACATTTCACCCTATCTGTTATATTAAATCAGCTTCTAAAGGCTCTGTTTTATTAATATATTGCATTTTGAATTGGTTTTGTGCGTCCTTTAAAAACACCAGCCCGCAGGGTATCCCATATTGCCAATTTTCATAGTATCTGGTGCAGAGAAGCAGTATCTCACTTTATTTAGCTTCTGCTTTTTAAAGTAAACACATTTTTTTAAGTGCCTATTGCACATTTCAAATACATAAAAATGTCAGGCAGACAAGTGCCAGGATGTTCAAAGAGGAGTGGCAGAGGCCAAGATTCAGCAGGCAGAGGTCGCAGCAGACTAGGGGCGAGTGGCAGCAGGAGTCGCGGTGAGAAATCTGATCTGCCAGTATCTGCTAGCGGTCGTGTCTCCACCAGTAACGCATCTGCCGTGATAGATTGGTTAACGCGGTCATCCACATCACAAGTTACATCTGACACCCCCAGTCTAGGGTCGATAGGTTCCTCTGACACAACCCTGAGTTGGAATGGCCCGCGAGTAGTCCCTGTCCTCCCATTGCCTCTGTCCTACGCCGTTCCCTCCCCCAGCGAAGTATCCTATGCTTTGGGTTCAGCTCCACTCTTTAGTGAGGAGGACGATCAGATAGAGGACAGTCAGCAGCTACTGCCCAGCCAAGAAATGGAGGTGGCTTCCTTCGCTAGGCAAACAAATAGTGATGTGGAGAGTGGTGTGGGTGTTGTTGCGAGCGTTCCAGCTCCTGCGCCAGACACTGTTGAGGAAACCGAGAACATCAGTGACGTGCAGCCACAACTTGGTGATGATGATGATGATGAAGCTGATCGCACTTGGGAGCCGGGTGCAGAAGGGGCTTCATCCTTATCATCAGGAGAAGAGGGACGCAGGTTGCCCCGGAGTCAGCAGCTGAGGCAGCAAGGTGTTAGCAGCATGGTTGGCAGTCAGCATGGGGGCAGAATTATAAAGCCTGGAGCCAAACGGGGCCGGGGTAGAGCACCTGCTGCGTGGCAAGCTACCTTATCGGAAGATACTGGAGTTGGCCACAGTAGCAGTGAATCAGTGCGGCCTGTTGGTGGGAAAAGTAGCTACTCGGCAGTGTGGCAGTTTTTCCTCAAGCATCCGCAGGAGGGTAACATGGCCACATGCAAGATATGTAGGCAGAAGATGAAGCGTGGCCAGGGCCCAAATGTTGGCACCACAGCCCTGCGTCAACATATGATGCGTCACCATAAAGCGGCCTGGGAGAACCGAGGCTCCGAAGAGGTGGTCAAGGCTGCTTCCAATTTTTGCCAGCCAAGGCTCCAGCACGTCAGCCGATGGCAGCTGTGCGTCGTACCCATCCTCTGTCGCTCCAGATGCTCCTGCTCCTCCTCCTCCTCCAAGTCATGCATCCCACCAGCAATCCATCAGCGAAGCCATGTCCAAGAGACAGCAGAATGCGCCCACTCATCCTACGGCGCAGTAGCTGAATGTGCTCCTGTCCAAGTTGCTGGTGCTGCAGTCGTTCCCTTTTCAGGTGGTGAACTCTGCACCTTTCAGAGAACTGATGGCTTGTGCCGAGCCGAGGTGGAGAGTCCCAAGCCGTCATTTCTTTGCCAAGAAGGCAGTACCAGCGCTGCACACTTTTGTTGAACAGAAGGTGGGCCAGTCCTTGAGCCTGTCGGTGTGTAGCAAAGTGCATGGCAGCGCCGACGTCTGGAGCTGTAACTATGGTCAGGGACAGTACATGTCGTTTACGGCCCACTGGGTGAATGTGGTCCCTTTGCAGCAGCAACTTGGACAGGTCACGTCGCTTCGGCCTCCGTGCTCCCTGGCCGTTGTGCCTGTGACACCGTGCGACTCGGCCTCCTCATCCTCCGCCATCTCCTCACCCTCCACTGTAGGCTTAAGTCTCAGTGCCCCTCCAGCCTACCATGTGTGCAGGGAACGGAGGTGTCATGCTGTGCTTCACATGGTTTGTCTTGGCGAACGGAGTCACACAGGAGAGGAACTGCTTAAATGTATTCATCAAGAAATCCAAACATGGCTTACTCCAAGAAAACTGAAAATGGGAACCATGGTTACCGACAAGGGGAAGAACATATTGTCTGCGCTGTGACAAGGAAGGCTGACCCATGCGCCCTGCATGGCTCACGTCTTCAATCTGGTTGTGAAGCGGTTTCTGAAGTCTTCCCCCCATCTGCAAGACATCCTAACAACTTCAAGGAAACTTTGCATGCACTTCAGCCACTCATACACCGCCAAGCACACCCTTCTTGAGCTACAGCATCAGAACGGTAGCCCCCAACATAGTCTGATTTGCGATGTTTCCACCCGTTGGAATTCCACCCTGCATATGTTGGACAAACTATACAAACAGAGAAAAGCCATCACAGATTTCTTGATCATCCAAGCGGATAGGGGGACTCCCCTGTGTAACTTCAATGTCAACCAGTGGCAGCTCATACATGACACCTGCATTTGCTCAGGCCCTTTGAGGAAGCCACTTTATTTGTGAGTCGCCAGGATTACAGGATGAACAACGTGATTCCACTGCTTCATGTACTACAGCACATGTTGGAAACCAGGGCTGGTCAGGGCACTGGAGACATGGCGTCTACATCTTACAGCCACATGAACCCCGTTGGAGCTGAACTGGAGGAGGAGGAGGAAGAGGAGGAGGAAGAGGAGGAGAAGTGGCACAGTGCACAGTTTAGGCTTGGCGAAATGGCTGGTTTATCTAGTCAGCGGACAGGAGAGGAGGAGCAGGAGCAGCCAGAGGAGCTAGAGGGTTGTGAGGAAGGTGAGATAGAGGATCCAGACACACCGTAGCAGTATGCAGTGGAGATGGAGACAGGTAGTCCCTCCGAGTCACTTGCGCAAATGGCAGAAAGCATGCTCACGTGCTTGCGTAGTGACCCCAGAATTGTTTATATTTGTCAGCGGGATGACTTCTGGCTCTCCACCTGGCACAAAATGGGGGCATTTTTTAAACCCGTCGAGGGGGAGGACAAACTGACCTACTACAAAGACATTCTACGTAGTCAGTTGGCCGATGCCTATCTGCGCCATGGTCCATACTCTCGCAGGTCTGACTTGGGGGGACCTCTGCGCTCACCTTCCACTGCCATGGCTGCTGGGGGGGTTGGCAGGAGCTCCATCAGCAGCAGCCTCAGTCTTCAGTCGCTAATGAGTAGCTTTCTACACCCGCATAGTGAGTCTACTCATGAGCAGCAGGAAGACCTGGAGCAGGACCTGAACCAGCAAGTCATGTCATACCTTGACATGATCATGCCAACACTCCTTGAGGATCCGCTGGACTTCTGGGCAGCCAAACTTGACTTGTGGCCACAGCTAGCTGAGTTTGCCCTGGAAAATCTGTCCTGCCCGGCCAGTAGCGTGCCATCTGAGCGGGTGTTTAGTGCGGTGGGGGCCATAGTTACGGCGAGGAGAACTCGTCTGTCAACTAAAAATGTGGAGAGACTCACCTTTGTGAAAATGAATCAGGGATGGATCAGCCTGGATTTCCACCCACCAATGGCTGATGCATGCGACTAGATTCAGCATGGTGTCACGTTTTACACTTTCCAAATGGTGCAAAACATATTTATGTCTTTAGGCCAATTTTTGGGCTCCTGCTGATGCCAACTTCAGGGTGTGCCTTTCAGCCAAATTTTGGCCTCCTGCTGCTGCTGCTGCTGCTGCCAACTGCAGTGTATCTTTAGGCCAATTTTTGGGTTCCTGCTCCCAACTCCAGTGTCTCTTTCAAGCTATGTTTGGGGTCCTGCTGCTGCTGCTTGCAACTCCAGGGTGTCATTCAGCCAATTTTTGGGCTCCTGCTGCCAACTCCAGTGTGTCTTTCAAGCTATGTTTGGGCTCCTGCTGCTGATGCTTGCAACTCCAGGGTGTCATTCAGACAATTTTTGGGCTCCTGCTGCCAACTCCAGTGTCTCTTTCAAGCTATGTTTGGGCTCCTCCTGCTGCTGCTTGCAACTCCAGGGTGTCATTCAGTCATTTTTTGGGCTCCTGCTGCCAGCTCCAGTGTCTCTTTCAAGCTATGTTTGGGCTGCTGTTTGCAACTCCAGGGTGTCATTCAGCCAATTTTTGGGCTCCTGCTGCCAACTCCAGTGTCTCTTTCAAGCTATGTTTGGGCTCCTGCTGCTGCTGCTTGAAACTCCAGGGTGTCATTCAGCCAATGTTTGGGCTCCTGCTGCCAACTCCAGTGTCTCTTTCAAGCTATGTTTGGGCTCCTGATGCTGCTGCTTGCAACTCCAGGGTGTCATTCAGCCAATTTTTGGGCTCCTGCTGCCAACTCCAGTGTCTCTTTCAAGCTATTTTTGGGCTCCTGCTGCTGCTGCTTGCAACTCCAGGGTGTCATTCAGCCAATTTTTGGGCTCCTGCTGCCAACTCCAGTGTCTCTTTCAAGCTATGTTTGGGCTCCTGCTGCTGCTGCTTGCAACTCCAGGGTGTCATTCAGCCAATGTTTGGGCTCCTTCTGCCAACTCCAGTGTGTCTTTCAAGCTAGGTTTGTGCTGCTGCTGCTGCTTGCAACTCCAGAGTGTCATTCAGACAAGTTTTGGGCTCCTGCTGCCAACTCTAGTGTCTCTTTCAAGCTATTTTTGGGCTCCTGCTGCTGCTGCTGCTTGCAACTCCAGGGTGTCATTCAGCCAATTTTTGGGCTCCTGCTGCCAACTCCAGTGTCTCTTTCAGCTATGTTTGGGCTCCTGCTGCTGCTGCATGCAACTCCAGGGTGTCATTCAGCCAATTTTTGGGCTCCTGCTGCCAACTCCAGTTTCTCTTTCAGCTATGTTCGGGCTGCTGCTGCTGCTTGCAACTCCAGGGTGTCATTCAGACAATTTTTGGGCTCCTGCTGCCAACTCAAGTGTCTCTTTCAAGCTATGTTTGGGCTCCTGCTGCTGCTGCTTGCAACTCCAGGGTGTCATTCAGCCAATTTTTGGGCTCCTGCCGCCAACTCCAGTGTCTCTTTCAAGCTATGTTTGGGCTCCTGCTGCTGCTGCTTGCAACCCCAGGGTGTCATTCAGCCAATTTTTGGGCTCCTGCTGCCAACTCCAGTGTCTCTTTCAAGCTATGTTTGGGCTCCTGCTGCTGCTGCTTGCAACTCCAGGGAGTCATTCAGCCAATTTTTGGGCTCCTGCCGCCAACTCCAGTGTCTCTTTCAAGCTAGGTATGGGCTCCTGCTGCTGCTGCTTGCAACTCCAGGGTGTCATTCAGCCAATTTTTGGGCTCCTGCTGCCAACTCCAGTGTCTCTTTCAAGCTATGTTTGGGCTGCAGCTGCTGCTGCTTGCCACTCCAGGGTGTCATTCAGCCAATTTTTGGGCTCCTGCTGCCAACTCCAGTGTCTCTTTCAAGCTATTTTTGGGCTCCTGCTGCTGCTGCTTGCAACTCCAGGGTGTCATTCAGCCAATTTTTGGGCTCCTGCTGCCAACTCCAGTGTCTCTTTCAAGCTATGTTTGGGCTCCTGCTGCTGCTGCTTGCAACTCCAGGGTGTCATTCAGCCAATGTTTGGGCTCCTTCTGCCAACTCCAGTGTGTCTCTTTCAAGCTAGGTTTGTGCTGCTGCTGCTTGCAACTCCAGAGTGTCATTCAGACAATTTTTGGGCTCCTGCTGCCAACTCTAGTGTCTCTTTCAAGCTATTTTTGGGCTCCTGCTGCTGCTGCTTGCAACTCCAGGGTGTCATTCAGCCAATTTTTGGGCTCCTGCTGCCAACTCCAGTTTCTCTTTCAGCTATGTTCGGGCTGCTGCTGCTGCTGCTTGCAACTCCAGGGTGTCATTCAGACAATTTTTGGGCTCCTGCTGCCAACTCAAGTGTCTCTTTCAAGCTATGTTTGGGCTCCTGCTGCTGCTGCTTGCAAATCCAGGGTGTCATTCAGCCAATTTTTGGGCTCCTGCCGCCAACTCCAGTGTCTCTTTCAAGCTATGTTTGGGCTCCTGCTGCTGCTGCTTGCAACCCCAGGGTGTCATTCAGCCAATTTTTGGGCTCCTGCTGCCAACTCCAGTGCCTCTTTCAAGCTATGTTTGGGCTCCTGCTGCTGCTGCTTGCAACTCCAGGGAGTCATTCAGCCAATTTTTGGGCTCCTGCCGCCAACTCCAGTGTCTCTTTCAAGCTAGGTATGGGCTCCTGCTGCTGCTGCTTGCAACTCCAGGGTGTCATTCAGCCAATTTTTGGGCTCCTGCTGCCAACTCCAGTGTCTCTTTCAAACTATGTTTGGGCTGCAGCTGCTGCTGCTTGCCACTCCAGGGTGTCATTCAGCCAATTTTTGGGCTCCTGCTGCCAACTCCAGTGTGTCTTTCAAACTATGTTTGGGCTGCAGCTGGTGCTGCTTGCCACTCCAGGGTGTCATTCAGCCAATTTTTGGGCTCCTGCTGCCAACTCCAGGATGTCTTTCAGCCAATATTTGGGCTCCTGTTGCTGCCAGCTCCAGGGTGTGTTTTTCAGGCAATATAGGGGCCCCTCATAGTGATCCACCTCAACTCTCTGCAATTGTGCTGCTCTGCGATTCTAATAGCGATGCCTCTGATCTGCATGTCATAATTATTTACAGTATTATTTCACTAACCCAGCACGCATCCTATGCGTGTTACAGCAAGGCAGAATGGTTTACAACCCTATTGAGGCTCTAGGAAGCTCAGAAATAGCCGTTTTTAATAGCGATTCATCGCAAATTAATTTTTTTTAACAAATTTTGACGGAAAATTCGGCGAATCAGCCGAATCGAATTTTTCAAAAGTTTGCTCATCCCTAGTCAAAATCACTAGTTTTGGTCCAATTTTAGGGGTTAATTCAGCACCAGGTGAAAAAAAGCGCACTGCATTTTAGGAGATAAAATTGCTTTTCACTTTCATTGTCTATCCTGCACATGATTCAGTACCTGCTGGGGCAAATCTCAGAATTCCTTAGGGATTCCTCACTGTGTAAATCCTCCAAGACCACCTGGAACACTCACCTTGCTGATGATCCCATGCCACATTCCTAGACCTTGGCTGCAACTCCACTATATATCCCAAATTGGAATGTCCCATACAGGAGGAACAAAACCTGGGATAATGAGAATTGAGGGTTGGGTGGAGTCAAAGGCAAAGAATCTCAAAGGCAGAGAAATGTTAAAATCGACTATTTCATTAAACTGCTGTCTTAAAATTTAGGAGAACATAAATTTCATTATTTTGCCAGCACTAATCTGAAGCCTGCAACATAGAAAATAACATATTACAATATTCTGGTAAGACAGCAGAAGTTGGGCATAATATTTCTCCAGAATAAATGTGCCTCTTCCACCCCACATATATATTTTTTATTACATAATAGGAAATAGTATTGTTAAATAACACATTTTTATTTTCTGAAGTTGTTCTTAGTACAATAAATAAACCCTTATGTAATTCCCTGACTTTCAGGGAAACACATAACAAAAGCTTAACCAGGAATGACCTGGAGCCTTGCCTACACAAAGCCGGGAATTCACAAAATCTCATTCCTTGCTTAATTTAGGAGCAGCTTGGCAGATGTTGGCAAAAGCGGATGCTCCTGTAGCTGAGAGCCATTGAGCTTTCGAAAATGATCCAAAAGTAGTGCATTTAAAAGATTCACTTGGCTCATATGCCAAGTCCAGAGTATATGACATCACAGAGAAAAACCAGCAAATATATTTTATAATATACCTCATTAATGGCCATAAAACCATAACCTTCTGCAAAGCGCTTGGTGTGATTCACCCGATTCATTAGGATTAGATAAGTGTGAAACAGGCAGGCTATGGTTCAGAAAGCATTCTGCAGAATCGCTTGATATATTAATGGTTTCTGAAAACTGTTCCAGTAAATCTTTTGTACGCATGAGATGCATTGTAAACACAGTGTTTAAGGATTGTCTGGACCATAGGGGGAAATTATGATGCAAATCCGTGTAATTACTTTCTTGGCTGCTAAGCAATATTGCATCTCCTCTCTAATCAACATTAAAAAGATACAATGTAAAATGTTTCTTCAGTTTTATTTATCCTTTGCCCCATTGCTCTCCTCCTGTTTCTGATCTGTTGCTGCACAGTTGTGGGGATTTCAAATGAAACTATACAGCTGTAGGCTTACATTTTTTTTTCCTGATACTTATAATTAATATAATTTTATTATTCATTTAGTAATAAATCTGGGTGCCATATTTTAATAGACAAAGTTTAATCACTCTTAATACATTCATGTTAATATACTTCAAGCTGGTGCATAAAATGGCCAGCTGTCTCTATTTTAATTTTAGTTTCTAAAAATGTGAGTGGAAGTGAGATGTACAAAAAAAAAGGTATTGTAAAGTGGTAGATGTAGTGCTGTTAGATGCAGTTTCTCAGGAAGTTTATATGGTTACCTTCCATCCCCAGCTACGTGCCTCAAGCTTATGCTTCTTTTTTTACCTCGGCCTATGCCCAATATCCATAAAAACACCAGGAAAAAATAACAGTAAGTAGTATTAGGGTGAAAGGCAGTCATATGCTAATTCATTCATTTACAACTAAACTGTCAATAATGTTAGGTTAAAGTGCTCCCCAGGGCCGAGCTGTGTGTACTCTAACTGATTGCATCATCACTAAGGGTGGGGCTGCTCAGCCAGGGAGCAATATGGCTGACTGCACCCAGTTCATGCAGTTATGAATATTGGGCAAAGGCTGAGGTAAAAAAAAGGAACACAGACTCTTTTGGGGCAGTGGGCTGGGGATAAAAGTTTACTATATATACTTCCCCTCTGAGTATAGGTGCACTTTAAATTGTTCAATCAACAGTATTAATGTATGACCCTATTAAAGTGGTTAGAGGTCCAACTTTCCCTGTCTTGAGGCATCCCAAAATGCCCTACAATGGGAACCCCCTAAGATCCCAAAATACTCCACTTTCAGCGCTCGTCAGACTTGAATTCATGACAGCAGGGTTATGTTGTTGGGGGGGGGGGGTTGGCTGTAACACACACACAGGGAAACCACTGCAGGGCATCCTGATTTGGGATAACGAAATCTCCTAAAGAGGGCAATTTCATATATATGAGTAACTTTAGTATTTATTTATTTTAAAGTTATAACTTAAAGTCATTCTACAGGCAGCAAAAAAAACCCTGCTATACTCACCTCATTGCTAGTCTGGCACTAAAACACTGGATCCAGGCCCATCCGTGCAGCTGGCACAATCTTTAACAACTGATGGACCATCCTGTGCTATTGTCACAGGAACTACGGCAATGGAGTGCGACTAGGTGCAAGGTGGCAGATGTGCAATGACACATATCATTTAGGCATGATGGGCAAAAATTGGACAGCAACTCAATATGATTGTCCAGTCGAGAAAATCAAACTCTATACTTTCCTTTTCCCCCGCAGATGATTGCTGCTAGTCATTGCTGTGTATCTTAACTGATCATCAGATTGATCCTCTGTGTTCACTGTGACTGATGGCGGGGGACTGAACCCCATCATAAAGACAACTGTGACTGACAGTCAAGCTCAGCCAGTGCAAAGCTCAATTGGAGGATCAGGCAAGTTCCAGAGTGCCAGACTAGCAGTGAAAATATGAGAGGGGAGAAGGCTGAGTATAGAATGTGCTTTTTTATTGCCTTGATAATCTATTTAAAGCACTATATATAAATCTTTAAAGCAACAAATCTGACTGAATACAGCATGTGTAACAGCAGCTATTAACAGTACTTTGCTTATGTGGTGTCATTTCATTTTCAATTAATAGGCAGGAGAGATACATGACCAGTACATTTAGGATATAAAAAGAATATACCTGTAACATTTTATGTAAACTAAACATCCCAGCAAAAGCCCACTTTTGGTTTTGAAGTGCATTTTCAGTACCTTATTCCCGGGTTCTCTGGACCCACACATGTTTTCTTCAGTTAGGAACTTGTAAATCCTGAGCACAAAGATCATTTTTGTTCCTTTGAACTTCATCAGCTTTTCCAGGCTGGAACATTAACAAATTCAAGATATACTTGCCCTGAATTCCTCTGGAAAAGAATGACACTTTTTTGGGCAAACATTTTGGACCAAGTTATAGTATGTGTGCTTTGGTTCTACAGGTCATGGTAATGCTTAAAGTGGACCAAGACCCAGGATTTTGACTATCCTGGGTTTTGGTCCACTTCAGGGGGGCACCCCGATTAGGGGTGCCCCGCTGTGTAAAACCCCCCAGAAACCCCCAAACTCACCTCACCACGCTCCCACGGACAAGCGGCGGACAAGGCAGTGCGTCCGCCGCCGCCTCCCGCGCGCCCCTCTGACAGTGCGCGCGCCCGCGCCGGCCATTCACAAACGGCCGCCGCGGGCGCGCGCACGGCTAGAGGAGTGCGCGGGAGGCGGCGGCGCCCGCTGCCGCCGCCGATCAGGTGAGTTCTTTTGGGGTTTTGGGGGGGTCCCTCACCGCGGGACATCCCGATCTCGGATGTCCCGCGGTGAGGGGGGTGATCGGCCCGGGAATCTTATAGATTCCCGGGCCGATCACCCATGGGTGACGGTCCACTTTAAGAATAAACGTACAAAAAGTGTTATGATCCACCTTTACCTCATGATAGTACTTTTTTCAGGTCCAAGCATGCAGGTATTCTCTGAGTTTGTGGGTGACTGCTGCCTGGACTGGGAACTAAAACTAGAAACTAAAGAACATACTGGATTGGGTTAGAGCACATACAAACCTGAAACTAGAGAGCAGGGCTATGTATAAACATGGAGGTCAAAGGCTGGGAAAGGCAATGCAGATCAGGAACAGGGGTGCAGACCAGGAACAAGGACACAGACTATGTGCAAGTGTGTGCACCAGGAAAAAAAGGGAGCAGACCAGAAACAGGGCCCAGGAGCAGGTGGTTAGGGATACAGACTGGGAGCAGGCGATTAGAATCACAGACTAGGAGCAGGTGGTATGAGTCACTGACTAGGAACAGGTGGTAGGAGTCACAGGCTAGGAGCAGGCAGAAAAAGTCACAGACTAGGAACAGGCGGTAAGAGCAACAGACTAGTCACAGACTTTAAACATATTAAACTAGATAGACTAAAGTCTTTTTTTTACCTAACATGCTATGTTACTATGTAACTATGTTACAAGTCAGAGGCTGTGAGTCCCAGATTGGAAACATGGAAACAGAAGTCAACCATTCTATGCCACTAAAGAGGCAATGAACCAACCACCCCGGGCACAGTATGTCTGGCACACGACATGAAGCCTCTAACCAATCTGTCCCTGCTGTTACAATCTAATTGGTGGAGACTGCACAGGCCCTGAGCAGTCCTATGGTGGTCATAAACTAAGGTTGGGGCAACATATGGCAGACAGGCAAAAAGACACAACCTGCGCAGAAGATTTGCCAGGGTACTCACAGACAATGGGAACCAGAAATTGACAGAGTTGCCCTAGAAACATAAGCAGCCTGCTTACTGTAAAATCAAATACAGGAAAAACACCGCGCTTAATCTCAATAATGATGGTTCAATTACATATGAAGATAACTTTATGTCTTTAAAAATGCTCAAACGTGCTGGACCACTTATCCCACCAGTCCTCAATAGAATGTAACCAAATAAGCACAGAGCAAAATAGCTCTGTGCTTATTTGGTTACAGCCTGCTTACTGTACCTACAGACAATGACTACAGAAGGTGAATATACTGTAGCAGCCCCAGGAATATAGATGTCTGGTAACTCACAGACAGGCAAGACAGGAGGCTGGCTGTGGGTCTAAACTATTTCTGAGTATTTACAGACATCTTGCAACTCAACCAAAGTAGTCGAATTACCCCCACCCATTTTTAAATGATGCCATGTGGCATTTTGTGTTTTTTCTTCTTTCCCAGGGTAACCCTGGTGTTTCACTCGGTTAGAGGGAAAACCATGCATAATGTATTCAAGTGGAATCTAAGCATTGTTATGCCATGCCTGTGCCTCTGCATTGTTTTTAGTTCAGAATGCATGCCTCAATACATATATTAGAAGTAGGTAAGTATGTGACCTGCAACATGACATTTGAGCCCTGAGTCTCTTGTATCACTATATATGGTGCTTGGTTTTGCTATTTAAATGTAATTTCAGATTACTTGTGTTGGATAAATCAGATCATGTTTTGTGTTAGGACAGGATTTTGTAGCCTCAAGGTGGGAATTCTGTCTGGGATTGTAGATAACAGCCAGTTCAAAGGCAATCGTTAGAGATAACTGTGCCCTATGCTTGAGCTTTAAATATTTGAAACCATAAAATCAATATCTGAGCCCTCAAGAACCTAGCCACAGGTTGGTGCTTTAATACCTTTGTAGCACATACCGAAAGGTCTGCACCCTGAGACGAATTGCTGAAAAGACCTTTTAGAAAATTGCAAAGAGATTTTAAAACTATGAGACCTTTGTGTATTGAGGCTAGTAGAATTTTATATTTGCTACATGAATTATGAAACACTGCTTAGAAACCCTTTTAGTTCTTCCTTTAGCAAATCCCTAAATGCAATGGTTTTTCAAATTCTGTAATATAACGGATTTTTGAGGTATGCACAAAATGACTTCTTTAAAAAAGAATCTTACATATTCCCTACCAGTGTCCCAGCCTGACATGATGCTGCATTCACTGACCACTTACCTGTAATATAGTAATAGAGGGTTTGTACATTACCGCCACCTCAGTGAGTTTGATACAAGTTTAGTGTGATCATCATAAAGATGAAAGAAAGTCTGTAGACAAAAAGGCTACTCTCTTGGGAAATAAGTCCATCATTAAAAGATGGCATCTCCAGCAACATTCTAGTCCTTTACAAGAAAGCTAAGGTACATGCATGCAATTAAAGGTGCACTGGGCTCTGTGTTGTCTGTACAAAGAGCTGCATTGGTAGTTGCCAGGCCCGGACTGTGATTGGAACTATCATGTTCTTTGTTGGGGTCTTTAATGCGGAGGTGGATTTCCTTGTATCTCGAGTTGGCATTTCCCTGAAAGTGATACAGGATTACCCAGGCAGCAAACAACGGGATAGTTGTAGATGCAGGAAAATATGCTCACTGCTGGGGGATGAGGAGTAAGAGAAGTCAAGTTCTGCCTGGGTTGGCAGCAGAAGTTCTATGAACTTGTAAGCAGTTCACAGAATGGTCACATTTTAATTCAAGATTGCAACAGGTAAGCAGATCTCAGAGCATAAACATAGTTCAATCCGATTTGGCAACATGTAAGCACATATCAGAGCATAGACACAGTCTAATCCGAGTTGGCAACATGTAAGTAGTTCTCCGAGCATAAACACAGTTCAATCCAAGTTGGCAACGTGCAAGCAGATCTCAAAGCGTAAACACAGTTCAAACCTTTAGCAGGAGCAGGAAGAAATCTGAGCATGGTTCAAAGCACACTTTGGTTCAGCAGCAGGAACAGGCAGGTAATCCAGGGAAATACACAGGAGGGTTGTGGAACAGATCCAGGTCAGCCACTAGAACAAGCATCCTTCAGTGTCAGGTAAAAAAGACAGAAGATAAACTGTAGACCAGGTAGCAAGGTGTGTATAAGTGCAGGGCTTGAATGGGAGTTCCAGCGCCAGACAGCCTCAGTCTGAAAGTTGTAATACACAGCCAGAGACTTAAAGAAATTACATTATATGCAGTGGGTGTTATTTGCTGAGCATTAACCCATGATGAGCTCTCTTGACCCTGGGATAAGCTACTGGGTTTTGATTAACCCCCCCCCCCCCCCCCCACTTGTTCAAGTTCCTCCTGTACTTGGTTCTAGGTTTATTGGGTTGCCGGTCATTTGCTTTGCCAATCCTTGCAGCTTCAGGCATCAACTTTTGAGCACAAAAGCCCTGGAGGGCAACAATGTGGTATAAAGGACAAATTAGCTTCTAAAAGAAGGGTACATAAAATATTCTTCACAAGTGTAGGGCATGGTTCTAGTGTATAGCAAGGGCAGGCTGGCCATAGGGCATACCGGGCAAAATCCCGGTGGGCCGGCACTGGGAAAGGCCGCTGTTCCCCCCACTGCGGCCGCTCTCACACACAAGCACACACATTAAACTTACCAGCTATTCCTGGTTGTTGCGCGGTGGGCGTCTATGTGCGGCGTCCATTGTTTTTATTGGACGCCGGTCATATGGGTACCACCCATCGATGCCGGTAAGCATGAGTGTATGTGTGAGTGAGTGTGTGTGAGAGGCCACAGCGGGAACAGCAGTGAGGGCAGACTGTCCGCCCGCCGGGAACCAGTGTAAGTGTGTGAGCGGCTGGGGGGGGGTAACAGCAGCGGCAGGCAGGAATCGGGTACCTGCCTGCCTGCTGCCTTATTATTATGCAGTGTTGGCGGGAGGGAGTGGAATGAAGGGATGCCCACACCCACTGGCTTCACTGAGGGGTGCCCACACCCACTGAGGGATGCCCCCACCCACTGGATGCACTGAGGGATGCCCCCACCCACTGACTGCACTGAGGGATGCCCACACCCACTGACTGCACTGAGGGATGCCCCCACCCACTGGATGCACTGAGGGATGCCCACACCCACTGACTGCACTGAGGGATGCCCCCACCCAGTGGCTTTACTGAGGGATGCCCCTACCCAGTGGCTGTACTGAGGGATGCCCCCACCCAGTGGCTGTACTGAGGGATGCCCCTACCCAGTGGCTGTACTGAGGGATGCCCCCACCCAGTGACTGTACTGAGGGATGCCCCCACCCAGTGGCTGTACTGAGGGATGCCCCCACCCACTGGCTGTATTGAGGGATACCCCCACCCACTGGCTGTACTGAGGGATGGCCCAGTGGCTGTACTGAGGGATGCCCCCAGTGGCTGTACTGAGGGATGCCCCCAGTGGCTGTACTGAGGGATCCTCCCACCCACTGGCTGTTCTGAGTGATACCCCCACCCACTGGCTGTACTGAGGGATGCCCCCAGTGGCTGTAATATGAGATGCCGCAACATATCTCTGTGGGCTTCCCCTCACTGGCTGTAATGAGAGATGCTGTTCACGGCCTGTAATGGAGTGATCCTGCATGCTGTCTGTAACGGGGGGGATTTTATCACACCATTTGGTTCAGAATATTTTCTTTATTATTTTTCTCCTCTAAACCCTGGGTGAGTGCTGTGGAACGAGTGTAAGTGTCTGAGCGGCTGGGGGGGTGGGGGGTAACAGCAGCGGCAGGCAGGAATCGGGTACTCTGCCTGCCTGCCGCCTTATTATTGTGCAGTGTTGGCGGGAGGGAGTGGAATGAAGGGATGCCCACACCCACTGGCTGCACTGAGGGGTGCCCACACCCACTGAGGGATGCCCCCACCCACTGGATGCACTGAGGGATGCCCCCACCCACTGACTGCACTGAGGGATGCCCTCACCCAGTGGCTGTACTGAGGGATGCCCCCACCCACTGACTGCACTGAGGGATGCCCCCACCCAGTGGCTTTACTGAGGGATGCCCCTACCCAGTGGCTGTACTGAGGTATGCCCCCACCCAGTGGCTGTACTGAGGGATGCCCCTACCCAGTGGCTGTACTGAGGGATGCCCCCACCCAGTGGCTGTACTGAGGGATGCCCCCACCCAGTGACTGTACTGAGGGATGCCCCCACCCAGTGGCTGTACTGAGGGATGCCCCCACCCACTGGCTGTATTGAGGGATACCCCCACCCACTGGCTGTACTGAGGGATGCCCCAGTGGCTGTACTGAGGGATGCCCCCAGTGGCTGTACTGAGGGATCTCCCCACCCACTGGCTGTTCTGAGTGATACCCCCACCCACTGGCTGTACTGAGGGATGCCCCCAGTGGCTGTAATATGAGATGCCGCAACATATCTCTGTGGGCTTCCCCTCACTGGCTGTAATGAGAGATGCTGTTCACGGCCTGTAATGGAGTGATCCTGCATGCTGTCTGTAACGGGGGGGATTTTATCACACCATTTGGTTCAGAATATTTTCTTTATTATTTTTCTCCTCTAAACCCTGGGTGAGTGCTGTGGAACGAAAAATAAGGTGTATATATAATGTGATGTTAAAATACTATACTGGACCAGAAGCAGTACAGTAGGGCCGGTGTGCCCCAAAAAGTCCCGGGCCGTTTTTTAGCCCCAGTCCGCCCCTGGCTAAAGGTAATGTGTCAGTTGGTAACTGGGAAGTGTAGGAAGTTGCTCGACTTTGGTCAGCTAGACTGGGAGAGAGATATAAATGTGTGGGTTCAATGTAATAACAAGAAAAACAGAAGAGGGTGGTTTACAAATAACAGAAGCCATAGTCAGTGAAGGGAAGACAGGACCAGGCTAGAGTTTATTTGTCATGTAGTATAGTAACATAAATCAGTTGAAACTGGCTTAGTCTGGTTACTAGAAGGTTGGCTCACATGCTAAGGCCCTTATTTAACAAGGGATAGCGCCAGGTAGCGAATGGTGAGCGAACGGTAATGACGGTCACCGCCACGAGAACGCCGGCTCCCCTCCGCAATCACACATTTATCAAGCCGATCCTGCTTAGCGACTGACAGAGCGCCAGATAGCGAATCATTCATCATTATTCCAGCCTCACCCCACAGCGCCAGCGAGCGACCTTGAACAGCGACAGGTATGACCTCTCGCTACCTGGCGCTCTCCAATGCACAATGCATTTCAATGGAGCAATCTTTAAATATTAATAATGAATTGTTATTAATGTTTTTTTTTTTTTAATTAAATGTCAAAAATTCTGTGACCACTTCTGCAAGCAATGTTAGATATTTTGTTTAAGGTTAAAAAAAAAAAATAAAAAATTTGTGCAGAATTGATATTACAGGTCTGTTATTAATGTTCATATTACAAAATGTTTTGTTTTTTTTTCCAAAAATATGGTTGTTTGGGGGTTAAAAAACTACTTTTAACCCATCGCCGCCAGCGCTCTGGGGTTTAAACAAGCATTTCACAGCGCGATAATTTTTTGAGCGTGATTTGTTAATGAATATGGTGGGAGCCGTTCGCTATGGCCATTCGCTGTCATGCGCTCCCATACAGCGCGGAACCTGTCAAATAGCGACTCCTCACCCAATATTCAACATTGCGGCAAACCGACTGAGTCGCTATCAACTACAGAACAACGGCCAAGCACAGCGACTACTAGCGGGCGCTCTGAAAATGCCGCTACTGTCGCTCATCTGTCGCTACCTGGCGCTATTAATGAATCGGCCTCCCCGTGTGGCTAGAGCCATGTGTGGCATTTGATCCAAAAGATAAATTGCTTGAAGTGGGCAGGACCAGGGCCATAAAACAGATGAGTTTTGATTCCAGTCCAGATTGGTATAGAAGGAGCCAGGAAGGATACAGCTGGGCAGGGGCGTAACTTTAGGGGGGGGTGACAGCACCAGGCGGTCAGGGGGGACCCATCATTGTTGCTCCTCCACTTTTTTTTACCATATTTGTACTCACTTGGCATCATTTAGAAAAAGGAAGCAGTATGTTGTTTCACTCATTAGTTGTCTACCTGCATTAAATTGAAAATTGAACAAAACAGTGCTTATATAAGTATTAAATTATCTTTTATAATCACATATTTTTCAATGTTACGTTAAAATGATCTTTTTGTCTAATGTATTTGCTATTTGTCTTCATTATAGACCATAAGGCAAGACAGTGGGGTTACTAAGGAAAAAAAAACCCTTACCTTATCTTTGTGGCCAGCTCCTTCGCTTACTGTGTGGCCACCACTGAAAATGACACAGAATCACATCCCCCAGGTCTGAGCACACTCCCGCCTCTCATTCACTTGAATGGATGGACGAGAGCTCATGGAGCCAGGGGAAGCGGCTCTTCGTCATTCAGGCAAGATGACTCTGGTGTGCTGGAGGAGCAGTGGTGGCCTGAGGGTCAGGTAAGGTTTGTTTTCTTTGTAACCCTCCCAGTCCTGCCTCAGCGTCATAGTAGGGTGGTCGGGCAGGGGTGTCACTATAGACTGAAGTTCTTCTTAAAGAGCCCTACTCTTCTGCTACCTTGTCAACAACTACACCAAGTATTGCCTTGGATTGGCATCTGCCTTGAACTTTTCACATTTTTCCCAGCTGCAGTAAAACTAACCATTACCAGTTATGGCTGATTCTGAAAAAATAACTTCCTGCAACTTTTCAAATTCTTTAAAAGGTGAAAGGGAGACAGGACCCATTCATTTACAAGCACGACTGGACAACATTTCACATGTGTATTACTGTATAGAGAGGCCTGCATGGTAACATCTCTTTAGTCAGGTTTCAGCACAGGAGAATATCTCTTTTCTTATTACAAAGAAAACATGCTATCTCTGTGTAAGCTGATCGAAAAGCAAGATCAAGTTGTAAGCTATATTTTTTAAGCAGTTTGAAATCAAGTGCATGTAAAGGATTGCATGATCCATCTTACTCATACATTCTATGCAATACCTATAAAATGACAAACTATAACCCAGGCTTGTTTGTCAATGTCAGTTTTGATTAAAGCACTCCATATTCTGAACAAACCATTTGTCACCTGCTGCTCTTTGACAAGACGATGAAAAGCAAGACTTGAATATGAGAATATACAAAAAGTACAAGGCATTTACAAAGAGTCAATACTTGTAGTTAAAAATAGACTAAATGAGCACTATCGCAAAATTGTATAATATTAAATATCCATATAAACACCTTGGATAATGAGAGGAAGGGTCACTTATACACTCAAATTGCTTAAAACTCCGACCAAGCTTGTGATTTAATCTCTCATGGTAGGAAATAAGGGGTGACAGGTTTAGTTTATCAAATGTCAAAGAGCCTGTCACCCCTAATTTCCTCATACTTCCATTAAAATTACTTCTTGATGCGGGGTGTATAAGTGACCTCTACTCCCATCATCCAGCATATTTATATGGATTTTATCATTGGGTGATTTTTAGCGATAGTGCTCCTTTAAATAAATAATGCATAGATTATACACAAAATACTGGACTAGCATTCAAGATAAAACAAATAAATCTACATCACTTTAGCCTAAAACTACATAATATGTCCACACCAATAGCAAATGTCAGTAGAGAAAACCTAAATAATTTCAATTGATCCAGTCCAATTTCATATATCTCAATTCAAAAAATATGTGAGCCTTTAGGACAGGCATGCTCAAACTTTGGCTGCAGGTCCATCTGATGCCCCCCCCCCACCCCAAAGCTAAATTGAAGGTTGAATGCATTATAAATAGAGGCAATATGGTATGTAAGGCTGAATACAGACTTACCATCCAGTTATATGTAGGGAAGAATGTAGGCATGCTGCTGCGTAAAAAGTTTGAGGGGTAGAATTGGAACATTAAAGACGTTAAGTAGATGGAAGTTTAGATGGGTTGGGGTTCAGGAAAAAAAATTAAAATATGGAACTGATGGGTACATGGTTACAAATGCCAATATCCAGGCCTTAGACATATGGTGATTACAGGCCTGGCCAGCCAAGGTGGCAAAGTTGGTTTGGTAGGGTCTTCCAAAGAGTAGTGAGAAAGTGAGCCTGAAAATGCATGTGCATCTGAATGTTAATAGAAAGAAAAAAAACAGTATACAGTATACTTACCTGACCTCCCTGCAGCCCATACCGTAGCCCAGCAACATTGAATTACTTCTCCCACTTTTTCTGCCTGCTTTCCTTAGCATAGTTTTCTACCCATAAATTCAAAGAATATATAGAATATTCAAAGAGGTAAGTAAAAGGAAAAATGTACTCTGAGAAGCTCATTGCTGTTGGGACAAAAACAACATAATACTAGTTCAGGAACCAGGGAAACGCAATTTAACACTGGAAAATTGGTACCATAGAATTTTAACCGGACAAAAAGCCTTATCAATTTGCTGTATGGCAATGTGAGTGGAAGTTGGCCTGAAATGACCAGCCGGACCAAAGAAGACACAAGCAATAAACAGATTGGTACTACTTAAAAAGGCAAGTATTTACAAATGATAATTTCATTTATTTTACTGTGATACATATTGGGCCTTGATTGAATATTACAGAACTAAGAGAGGTTTGAAGATGCAAAAATTTGAATAATCACTAACTGCCTGAAAATAAGCCTTGTATTAAGGAAACAGAAGAAAAACCTCTGTTCTTCTTTTCCATGTGTGGATATATCCAATGAAAATGTTTGTGTTGCTCAGCTACAGTTAATTACTCCACTCTACAGCAAACTTGGAAGAAACTCAGGAGAATCTTATGTTTCCATGCAACAGATATCACTGTGGCTAAGAATGTGGCAACCTTCCCCACAATTTTACAGATCAGGCAAAGGAAAAGATTTAGCTCACTACAAGAGCTGCAATTCAGGAGATTTCACAATCTAATAGAGAGTTGTTATTATGCTATTGAGGTATGACAAACAGCCGCAGGAGAACCTGCAGAGTTTCTTTTTGGATAAGGTTTGAAAATACTGCAGTGCCACTGACATTTTTAGACACATGCTGCATTTAAAAAGATGTCCCATGTGACAGCTTAAAACATTGAGGGGTAACTGCTAAGTTGCCTGAGAAAGCTGCTACAATATTTTAAAACATACCAGAACTACAATGTACAGCTTAGACATTAATCGGGTTTTACAGAGTTTTGATTGCTGGCACTTCAAAGAGGAGCAACCACCAGCCTAGAGCTGGGGGTCTCCCTCTTTGTGGTGAATCATGTTTTGGTATGCCCTGATGTGTGAAAAACCACCAAGTAATACTCACCTCTCTGTCGATCCCATGGTAAATACATGTGTCATGCTCATCTCTCTCTATTCATACCTGCGCCAGCCATTCACAAAAGCCTGGCATGGGTGTGCACTGAGGAGTGGGGGGTGTGGCCAACAGTGCACGCTCTATTCAGTTTTGTTTGCAGCTCTGAGCAGCAAAGCCAAAGCTAAATGGAATGTTCACCAGTGATTTGCCAGTGGCCAGTGCATGTATTTCGAGAACGAAGAAAGAAGTGATTCCCCTGACAGAAGTCCTGTACAGGACTCTAGAATATGGGCGCTGTCATCTTGCCTCAGAACCGTCACATATTGGGGAGAGGAGGGGCTGAAAAAGGCAGGGGGCGGGTTATAGACAGACAAAGCAGAGCTGGGGTCAGAAAAAGGACAACAATCCCAGAATGCAGAGGGCACAGTCAGAAGACACTTCCTGTTTGCAATCAGGTTCAGAAAATGCAGTAGATTTTTAATGTAGGCAATCTGTGTGTACATGGAGGTGGAAACATATAAGATAGACTCTTATTTAGCGTTAAGGTCCAATTTAAGTCACCCTCTTCTCAATGCAAATAAATGTTAGATGTGACCTTCTAAGTCCTAAGATAATTCTCTTAGTTCATACAGTAGGTCTCTGAGATGAAAAAAATCAAATCTTCTGTTATAACTGATTTGAAATCCCACACATAGGCTGAGCAGTTAATCATTATAACATTGTAAGTGTAAAAGCACACATAAGAATATTTTTCAAGTCAGCCAAAGCTTGTCAGGACCTCATATAAAACACAGCCGTGCAGTGGGAATATAAGTTTTATGTCTGTGAAAAACTCTCAGAGCAATAACACGATTTCCCATTCTTTTCTTCTATCTAGTTTATATGTAGAGCTTAAAGAAGATTCCTGATAGAGCAGAATATTTTATATGGACAAGATGTAGCACAGTAAGTGTCTTACTGAATAAAAAACGTACAACACATTCCCAGGAGTTACTTTGCATATTACTTTATGCAAATTGTGTTTGATGGAATATCATGAGAGTATTCTCCTCCGCGATATTATTAGCATTTCCACGCCAATGTAAAGTAATGGCAGTTCATATCACACTATCCCTGGGGAGGAGGTAAAAAAAATAACACTCTATTCTGGTCACTATATTGTACAGCACAAAAAAGGACTGCATGTAAACCTAATCCATGATGCAAGTAAAATGATCTGGAAATAAAAAAAAGACATCCTCCTTATGGTCATGTTTTACATTAAAACTACTTATGTAAACTCTTACAGAAGAAATGTGAGATGCTGACCTTCAAGAAATATGCCATGTGCATGGTTTTATTTCCCATCTGCCTTAACCCTTTGACCACCAAAGGGACAGGACATAAGGAATAACTCAGTTCTTGCTATAAGACCCTTATGCTAAAAGTTGGTGTCAATCTCTAATTATATCAAGTACCACCTGGGTGGTAGGAATGGGTTATCACTCACCAAAAACCACCATTTTTTGTGCATGAAACAATATGCACATAAATCGTTTTTATCACCTTTTGCTACACTTTTGTACTTTTGCAAATGCAGTGTGGGCAACGTATTGAAGGTAGCAGATCAGGTTGAGGTACATGTTAGTCTGCAACCTTGTTAAGTACCACCTAATAGGACCTTGAGTACTAGTACCACTGGTTGAAAGCCCCTGGTCTAGAGCAGTGTCTCTCAACCAGTATATATTATTGCTAGTACTTGAGCTGCTCCCAGGTTGTACTTACAGCTGTTTTTTGGTGGGACGTAGGAAGCTGCTGAATGATCTTCCAGTAGCTAGATTAGAGTAAATCAGATCCAACAGTCAAAATTGGCATTATACTTGGAGGCATATAAAATGGTCATGCACAAGCCTCCTCCTCAAAGCCAAGGCAGCTGATACTTACTGCACCCTAGGTGAAGCCCTCAGCATCATCTAGCACCAATTGGGTTTGCTGATTTGCTGGGAGAAGTCACATGGAGTTTGTTCTCAGTTGCCCAACTATGATAAATATTCTCTGGTATTAGGGGAGACTTGGGGAAACTGAGTGTTAATATTCATGGAAAACTACCCTAATTGGCTTTAAAGTGGACTTCCAGCCTCTCTGGCAATTAGTGACATAAGCTAATTCAGAGAGCTTAACACTATACTGATGTTTGGAAGAGCAAGCAGATCTTCACTCCTAAACATGCATGGCAGTGGCCATCTTGCCACACACATGAAGGATATAATTCTGAGTCCCTCAGTCAAAATTGACTCATAGCTCTGTGCAATCATCTCTTATTACAAACCAGAAGTAGTAAGCCATCAGCTGTAATGACTTATCATTGAATAAGATACATTGTGTACATTGTATCTCCTAATAGTATGCTTTTACAGGGGCTGTCGCCATAGAGATACATTGTAACAGCTTCCCTCACACAGATTCTATTGCTATATCAGCTGTTTATTTAGTGTTTGCGTGTGTGAAAAATGTTTCTCCATGTTTCTAAGGCATATATCATTCTTAGTTTGGTGTAAATTGCTGCTGGCACAGCACCCCCTTAAATTATCATGTGTAAGCAGGACTATCAAGTGTGTGACAAGATCGCTGCCCTCATGTAATTCAAGAGAGAATATTATTTATGTCATTCCACAACATCTGCTTGGGGTTAAGCCCATCTGCTTATGAAACTGATCATAAGAAGGTAAGCAATTTACTAAACTTTTTTTTTCGACTGGAGGTCCACTTTAAGCCCACGGGAGCATAGAATGAGGTAAGAGATCTGGTAATCCTGGTGGTTTCATGCGCAGGGGCATCCCTAATTAAGATGATCCCTGTTAAGCAAACCAAAACCCGGGGGGCAGAAAAAATGGGTTGTGGTCCACTTTAAGGACATCTATAGATTAAGAAAAGGTTATTTTCCATAGTTGGCCAGGTTCAGCGTGCCTGTTGGGGCAATCTGGACCCAGTCTCCAAGTACATGTCCACTGGGAACAGTAACTGACCATGCCCTTCACACAGTGAAATGAGCATTCTAGCCACTGCTCTTGTGGCCAGAATTTAGGAGCTAGCTAAGAATCCATGCTGGATTTCACAAAGTAGAGATGCAGTCCTGTCTGATCAGCAGCAGGGGAGCTATTTTAATTTTGGAATCCCACAGATGCCCATACATCTACTTTGGGAATTGTGAACAATAAAAAAAAGTTTCAGCCATGACACATCTGAACATACCACATGTCATACTGCAATTGACTTCTATGGCATCTTTATGTTTAACAAACAAGGCTACATAGTATCAACAGATGCTGCCTCTTGCCACCTGTCTAATAAATATATGCCATCTGCTTTTTTATGCAAAGAAATTTCACTCATGATGATTTAATGCTTTAGGATTATGGAAGATGATGAAGCTGGTAAAAGACTTGATATTTCAAAAAAGAAAACGTTTCATAATTGGATTTGCCATTTCACTTATATTGCTATTAATTATTAGCTTCAGGAATGAAACAAACAAAGTTAACACCAATTTAACAATTGGCGGCTTTGATTTTACACATGCTTAAATTACTCAAATATGACATAACATAAAATGGCAAATCTATCCTTGAATCGCCTTCTGTGCATTAACATTTCAGAATATTTGCATAGATCTATATTTTTCTTCTATTTATAGTATAGTAAGGGTAGATAGAAAAATGAAAGTCCCTGTCCAGGCCGCCATCTTCTTACTTGCTGATAACGGAGAAGCATTTATTCAGGTGTCCATCAGGCTGGCCTCACGCCCCCTGACATGCCTACTGTATTTATTGCAATGGAGAGGGTGTACTGAGGCAGGGCACACCAAACTCGTCTTGCAATGCCCCCCTCCATTGCAGTGAATGGAGTAGGTGCGTGGTGGCAGAAAAAAGGCCCCCGAGAGAGGCCACACTGCTGGGAGACAGAATCTCTGGATTGTCGCCCTCAGTAAGTATGCTAATGCCAGTGCATTTTAAAGGACAGTCTAGACTAAAATAGAAAAAAATACCTTTTTTGCTCAGAGACATTCCTAGTATAAATATTGTTTATTTATATTTCCTGACAGAGGCGTCATTTTGTGTAGGGATAACTTGCAAGTCTTATCCCTCATGTTGCTGCCACTCGACCTCACACTAAACAATATAGCAATCAGCATGTTACACTGTAACAAGCTGTCCATTGGTGTAAAAATGTGAAGGTGCGTTGATAAGTCTCTGTTCACACCTGTCTGGCATGCGTTTTGAAGTAGTGTTTGCAGTAAGGATTCTATTTTTGTTTAATTTGTTTATGTTTGGGCTTGCATTATTAAAACAATCCTGATCTTAAGCCCTGCCTTCCTGTCTATTGAATCCTTATTAAAAACTATAGTGCTGCACAAAACTCATGCATTGCCGCATGAAATCTGAACATGCGTTTGTGTTTGCGGCACCGTAGATTTTATTAGGGTGCGCTTGCACCCCCCAGACACAGCAGACAGGACTTGTTGCAGACCCGTTTTCTCCTGTCCTGTCTCCTCGCAGAGGTGTGAAAGGGGCCATAGAGGTGCCATTGTTGGATTTCTTTTACTGTACAGCAGCGTCTGCCATAAACGCATGAACGCAGTCCTTACCTGAAAGGTGTGAATTCTGTAGTGATGTCTTCATGTTGTTTAAAAAGCAACATTTTGTGTAAATGCAGCATGTTTCTCCCATTAAAGAATCTATTAGTTGTACAAGCTGGGCATTGTTAGATGTAGACCTATTTTAAGACATTTCATTAACATGCTATTAAAGGGTCAGCAAGCATCAGGAATCCATTCACATTTCCTAATTTGTCAATCTCAAGGGCACCACTAAAATGAGTGTAGTGAGCACATAAACTAGTACATCTATTAAACTTTTAGACTTTGGAAGAACATCACGTCTAGAAATGACTGCCATCCATTGAAAAATAAGTTTCATCGGGCACGCTGTGGAAATGTTATGGGTGCCTCTCAGTCAGGCTTAGATAAGCTTGAAATTTAGTGGCATTGTATCTTGGTTAGAAACTATGGTTACATTTTACAATGACCTATCTTTAGTGCATGCTTTAAAGCGGCACAAAACCCACTCTGGGTCCCACCATACACTTTCCCTGTCTAGGTAACGGGGATGTTGCTTGCACAGTAGTGGCCCAGTTTAAAAAAAAAAAACATATTTTTGCACTATTGAAGCGACGCCACTGGCACTTTTGAGATCACCGAATAGCAGATCTCAAGGACATCCGGCAGCTGGCTGGCCACATCCCAAGGTTACATCTCAAAAGATTATGCTCCCGTGCTCAGTCTGAATGGCTGGGTGAGGGAGTGTGTGCAGCTACAGAGATGCCGGGAATGCGGTAGCTAGTTATCACAGTTTCGCAGGAGCCGCCAAAGGTGAGTTTACCAGTGACCCTAGGGGTTTCACACAAAGAGGCACCTGCTATAGGATGCCCCAGAGCAAGTTAGCAGCTGTCCCTGAAGTTTTTAAGTCCAAAAATAAACAATAAAACATTGATCTAAATCCGAACAAAACCCTCCACAGCCTGCCATATATTCTAAAAGACTCCAGGGCCAACCTCTAGCCTTTTCCTGGGGCATCCCAAATTAAGATGCCCTACTGTGAGAACAGTTGCATTCGCAGCATCCCTGGGTTGAAGTGTGCAGATGCACCAAGCCATTCAAATAGGCTGGAGGTGGGAGTGCACCCCATTCTAAAGAGAACTGGAGATGCCGCTGTTCTCGCTTCCAAATGCATCATTATGCACAGCATAAAATAGCATAAAACATAAAGCGAGCACCTGCGCAACAGCGGAAATGGGGATTATAGTGGATGATCTAGGGGGTTTAACACAGCAGCGCACCTCAAATTCGGATGCCTCTGGTCCAAGAACCAATCATAAGGATAGGGAAAATCCTGGTGATGGGGCCATTTTAAAGAAGATCAAAACCCATCTTAGCTGGCACTGGAGTATAAGCGCTAGTGCTGGACAATTCCCTATACCTGGGACATCCTGCTGTGTAAAACCATCAGGGATCACCTGTATAATCTCCTTGCCTGTGATCCCACGTTGCATGTGTGTGTGGGGGCACATAGCCAAGCTGGAGGTTTCTGTCTGCTACCTGCTCTGTATGCTGCGCTCTGTGGATAGAGTTCTATTTTGTGCATTAAAGTGGACCAAAAACGGCCCAATAAAACTGCAGGGCTGTCAGGCATTTGGCCAGTGCGTACATGCCTAATAGAAGCCTAAATCGCACTGACTACGCACCCATGTCTTTGCATCAGCAGTGATCCACTTTAATTTGTTGAGGTGAGAATACTGGTGACCCTGGGGGCTTCACAAAGTAGGGCATGTGACGTGACACAAGGGGTCCACTGAGATTCTGTTGCCCAGGGACCCACAGGACCTTGGAGCAGACCCTGGATATTGGGACAATGCTTTTGAAAGGATGACACCGAAATAGACCGTTTTGGTTTAAATGAGAAGCGTTAAGCTTGGGGAAGAGCAATAGCATAAAATAAATCTGCAGCAGCGGTAGTATCTTGGTTTGTTCCTGTTTTGATGTGTCTGTGTCACAACAGCTTGACCTCATAGATGAACAAATTCATTATAAATTGTTCAAGCTAATTTGGTTCTCGTTATCTACTTGTGTGAAAGTTGAATGTATGCAGAAATATAGAAATATAGAGCTTACATAATTTCAGGCACCACTGTAGCAGCTATCAGTTTCTAATTCAAATTTTTGAATGTCATCCAAAAGGTTAAAATGCCCGGAAATTCTGATTTCACTGTTTTTGGGGATCATGGTCGTTTGGCTGCCTGCCTATGGATTGACTTTGTCCATAATGTAGAATAGTGGGGTCCAGCAACTGAAACTTTAGCATCTAAAAGTCACTTTTTTTTACATCAGTCCTTGTGGAACTTTATACTAGATCGCCAACAAACCAGCAATGACTGGTGCAAAGGTTAGAATGTTTTCCGGTGAGTCAACATCAAATGAAGCCAGCTGCCCTCAAAGTTCCAAGCACATAGGCAAATAAAGTGTTAAGCAAAAACAACTTATCTTGGCTGATTTACTATGTTTTTACTTCGCAAAAATAGCAGCAGTTGGCATATTTCAAAGCATCGCTAGTGAATTATTTTTCATGTCCAGCAGAACAACAGTTAGTATTAGCAAATCTTTAGAGGTTTATCCAGAAACATGAACGCTTGTACATTTCTTCATTCATCATCCTCTGAAGTAGAATAGGAAATTAGTCCAGTGAACACTAGGTCACAACCTTTTGCATCTGTTAACTTTCAGCTTTCAGACTGTGAAATCGCTCTGCAATGAAAAGTTAACAGTAGTTATTACATGTGTCAAGGATTGGTATGCAGCAGTGAAAGACAAAATGGGATACTAGTTGTTAAAGAGGAACAACACACAGGAATTTCCCGTGTATTGTTCCTCTGTGCTTCAGCATCCTGAATTGATATGCCCTGCTGTGGGTACTCCCGGGTCCCCCTTTTCATTCACCTTCCTTCCACTCCCACGGCACAGACTTGGGCGAGAGTGTATACACTGATTGATTGAGCTGCACGCTCAGCCAATCAGTATGCTCCCTGTCATTCGGCTCCCTTTAACGCCTCTGACAGCCAAGCCATCTGGATGGCTAAGCAGCCAAGCGGAGCTGGCAACCGCATCCCCCGCCCACCTTGCAGTTTTGGTGTGCGGGCAGGTGGGCTCCCGGCTGGAGGTGAGAGGGGATGTGGCCGGAGTGGTGAGGTCTCCAGGAGAAGGTGACTGAAACCAGCGATTGGGGGGTCTCACACACTGAAGGGCCTCAGATGTTCCTCTTTAAACTTCCGATATATCCACAATTATGGTCTAAAATGAGCTACACATTATTAGTTACCATGTAAATGTCAATGCCAGGCAGGCTGAATTGAGATAACAGCGCCATCTGTTGTGCCTGCATTTCATCATCATGAGAACCTAGAAAACGAGCATACAGACTGGCTGCCGATGTTTTGTTAAAGATTCCCACCGCAGGGCATCTCAATTTAGGATGCCCCTAGAGAATATAAATTTGGACCAAAAGTTTATTTTAAAAGTTTAATTCAATAGCTTACCATTAGCCAAGCCACAGACTATCCCCTGCATTTGAGTAAAGACAGCATTGCTCATGATTCTTTGCAGCACCAAACCCACTTTGGATATACAAAATTTTGTATATTTTGTATACTCATGCACTATCCTAGCATAGATATTAGCCTATTAAGTGCTGAAGCTCGCAGAGGCACCGCAATGTCTGAAGTATCCAAAAAAGAGCCAGCACATCAATGGTTAAAGCAGAAGAGAATTATATTAGATAGGTTGATAAAGCTGGATGCAAACAGTAAGTCGCAATTTCGAGTGGTAGGAGCACCCCTTTCTCAAAGCTGTATCACAGAAGAACAAGAAGAACCATCAAAATACCATCCTTAAATACATGTGAAGATCAATAAGTACAGGCAGGGGTTATTGTGATTCCCACCTAACATTACTGTCTATGTGGTGTAAACAAACCATTACACGCTAGTACATGTTCAAAAAAACAAAAAAGGACACAATAATAGATATTCCCCTGGTGCCCCCATAGCCGGGTCAGTGTCACAGGTCTCTAAGCAGAGGTGAAATCTGCCTTCTCCCTAGACCGCTGCTTAGCAACAAGTGACACGGAGGGAGACGCTCACTGATAGGTGGTGTTCCTCCTGCCACCCCTGAAGAGTAGATATTACGCATCCATAGATATATTATACATATACTGGTTGATGCCTCGGGGCCCCTCCTTCTGAAAGTGCTATAGTGCTGTGCAAAAATAGTGCAATAAATGTGCAAATTGTGCAAAGAAATCAAGATAACAAGTGAAGAAATGATAAACAAAAAACAGAAAACAGAAGAAAAGAGGGACTAAAGTGTCCCTACAATAAATATAAATGCACCAATGAGGGTGCTAAGTGCAAACGTGCTTATATATGTGCATAAGAATAAAGAGAAGACAGCAGTCTCCCGGGCATGAATCTCAGTAATACTAAAGCGATAGCCAAAACATTCACATTCTATTAAACCAAGTCAAAGCAGAACAGTGTACATTACCGTATAACAAAGTCCAAATCTGCTCACCCTCACGATGCCAGCACTGACGCGTTGCGTGGCAACCACTCAGGCCACTTCATCAGAGTGTGCTTACATATTTAAACAGTTTCCAATGTTGTCTGGCTTTTGATTCACCTATTTGGAGCTAGGAGAGACACTCCTGTAGGGCAATTATTTTATGGGAAAGGGAAAATGACAAGCACACAAAGCTAAGTTTGTTTTGATGTTTTGAATACTTTATTGCATTGTAATTTGATACCTGTTGGAGGTATTTTATGCACAGCCTTGGAATATTTTTACAATGAACATTGTTTCCACAATTGATCAAAACACAGCACTTATTGCTTGGTTTACAGGTGAATGAATGCCCAGGATGACCTGGCCTCACTATGGTGAGGCGTTGATAACAGTCTCTTCTCAGGAGTTCAAAGGATAAATGCCCCTTTGTCTATCAGGGGAGCTCTGTTTGCTGATAACATCTCAGCCCAAACTGAACTGTCCCCCCCCCCCAATGGCCAAAAATGGAGAATGAGGGGGCAGGGGTGTATGCATGTGTGGCCAGAATGAATGTGGCATTATCTGTTACAGTATATGGCTTCTATTATTTATTCATATGGTGCATGGCTCTACTCCTCAATTCTGAATGTGGCTCTCATAGTGAGAAAAGTTGGGGACTTCTGATTAGATACATGAGTTGTTAAAGTGAAACTCTAGCTTTGGAAAGTGCTGCGATGTGTAAAGTGGGCTCCTATTTGTCACTCTAAAAAAATTGCCTTAATCATGTGAATAACATGAAATACAGCCGTATGATTTTTCATTTTTTCAATTAAACTATTTTCACCACAATGTTGCCAAAATTCGGATTGAACTAAACCAAAGCAGCAAGGTTTGCAGCTTACCTTAACCCAAATAAAGCAGCACTTTCCACTTCTGCCATCCTTATCTTCAATTAACCGCAATATAGGAGTTGTAATTGATTTCCTGCTCTGTAATTTACATTATTAGGACTTGTCTTTGACTTTGTCACCCAGCCAGTCTGCCCCTCACCCAAATCAACATAAATCATTTTTTTGCAGAGCTTCCTCACAAAACTGAATAAGATATTCATACAGATTTCTCCAGAAGTCTGACTTTATATTCCTGAAGAGCGGAGATCGAACATTTTAATAATAATTTCCTTGTCTGTCTAGAATTTGTCTTTACAGCACAGCTTAATTGTCCTCAATTTTCTGAAGGGGTTAACTAGAGTTTCATTTGCTTCCATAAATTCATTTAATCATCTCTGTTCTTTCAAATATTAAATAGTAAACACACCCCTACATCTTACCACAGTGTTTCTGAATATAATCCATTCTGCATGACACCACATATTCATAATAGATTTCATTTTTGTGTCTCATTACAGCTTTAGCTAGCTAGTAACATATACATTATGAAGTGCTACTTTTCTCAGTTTGCCTGTTGTTAGAAAACATGATTAAGCCTATATATATGATGCGAGGAAAGCTGTTGTTATTTTATTTCTTAAAGTGGAAAGAAAACAGCCATGGTGTCTCGACTGTCCCTGGGGCTACTGATTCAGGATGCCCCTCTGTCTAACCCTCCCCTGCAATCGCCCAAAATCACGCACATTAAACTAGAGGGAAGCTAGTCTGCCTGCTGGACAAGGATATGGCAGGGAACAGCTAATATATATATATATATATATATATATATATATATATATATATATGTATATTTATCCCAATCTGTGTATGTTTTATTGCAGCTTGTGTGTATAGCATATTGGAGGTGTGGCTGCCTAACTGTGCCGTGCTATTCTTTAGGGGTCTGTCTTGGCAGAATATAAAAAAAGCATACTCACCTTCTCTCCCCCACACCTATTCTATCCTACTTTGGGAGAATAAAACTTAATTTTAGATATATAGTCACTTGTATATAGTCACATTGTATTCCCCAGCAACCTCTGATGTGAATGACCGCCGCTGCCCCTTCTATTCACTGAAATAAGTGGGTTGAGTGGGCATGCTCCAGTCAATGATTGATGTGTGGAGGGTGGGTGTTCGTACCAGAAGTCGCCAGGGGATGGAAGACAGGACCGTAAGCCATGGGAATCGATATATCAGCAGATATTTTTCATCAATATATAATATAATAAACACAGAGCACAAAATAAATACAAATTCCAACTCTCAATTAGTGAAACATAAATTAATCAAACAAAAAAAGTCCAAAACATAAAAAGATTGAGAAAAAATTAAAAAAAGGTTGGGTATCCCACGGTGCATGCACTTCACATGTACATGTGCAAAAAAAACCTCCACCAAACGTGCAAACTCTTACCGACTTCACAGCAAAAGAAAGCCTTCAAATGGTACTATTCAGCGTTGCTACCACCAATGGACTTCAATGTGGATTATAAACTCAGACAATGCTCAAGCGTTTCGTCGCCGTAAGGCAACTTTAACTAGGCCTAGTTAAAGTTGCCTTACGGCGACGAAACGCGTCGGCGGTGGCGAGCGGTGGATCCAGGATCTTTTTTTAGTTTATATCTTTTAATATTTGGAACAGCATTGCCCGACATACGGGACGCAGTGGGTGACTGTTGGATTCCAGCATCGGTGAGATCGTTACTATGTTTAATGCTCATTTTTATTCCTTTACCATGTGAGTGTATTTCCTGATTCTTTATTAAAGGAGAGAAGTTTTGCAGTATTACACTATATTCGTTTTTCTTTGTTTTTTACATTAATGAAATGAATTGATACCATCTGAGTCAAATCAAATAATTATTGAGACTGCAGTCTCTTTGAAGCGGTGCCTTTGTGTATACATCAATTGGAAGCATTATACAAAGCTTGAGCATTGTCTGAGTTTATAATCCACATTGAAGTCCATTGGTGGTAGCAACGCTGAATAGTACCATTTGAAGGCTTTCTTTTGCTGTGAAGTCGGTAAGAGTTTGCACGTTTGGTGGAGGTTTTTTTTGCACATGTACATGTGAAGTGCATGCACCGAGGGATACCCAACCTTTTTTTAATTTTTTCTCAATCTTTTTATGTTTTGGACTTTTTTTGTTTGATTAATTTATGTTTCACTAATTGAGAGTTGGAATTTGTATTTATTTTGTGCTCTGTGTTTATTATATTATATATTGATCACATTGGGTCTTTTTTGAGATAAGGACTTTATCACGTTGAGCATTTTTTCTTTGTAATATTTAGGTTCAGTTTTTGTAGCGCGGTTCTGGGTCTTTGGTCTAACCACTGATATCATTTTTATAGATATTTTTAATTAAATAGATTGGTATATTAGAAAAAAATGGTACTGTTTGAAAATATTAGTCCAAATTATTCCCAACCCCCACAGGTAAAAAGTAAGGAGTGATATATATATATATATAAACTATAGTATTAATTATGATATTTATTAATATAATTATTGTGTATTATAATCTAGGAAAATGCCACTTCTACAAGTAACGATAAGAGGGAACTATAACTATTCTAATTGAGATTATCTATAGGAACTTTCTCTGGTGGTCCGTTTTCTTTTTAAACATATATATATATATATATATATATATATATATATATATATATACCCACACACGGACCACCTGGGTAGGTGGTAATTTCAACCTTCTGAGATAACCTACTTTTTAAATAATCATATCACACATGGAGTACTTTAGGTAAATGAGTTAAAAATTGTAGACCTCTATACATCAAGGGTTCAAAAATGGTCCTTTATAGGTATTATTCACATAATTAGAGACAGATAAAATATTTATATATTCGACAGAAAATATCTACAAATCTGCATAACTATTAATGTTATTTTCAGAACAGAAGTTCAAGGAATATGCAAAACGTGTAGGGATCTTCAGCAAAACCAGTCAGGGAAAAACTTTAAAAAAAAAGCAGATTTGTAGGCCTACCTGTGAATGCTTGTTTGTTCTCGGAAATTGTGAACGCTCGTATTTCACACTATTTCACAGCCATCTTCTCAGAAATGTTTGTTCATGCTTGTATTTTCTTTGCGTATTCATATGGTGTAGCCGAGCATTTACGTTATTTGCAGCCAAAGTAGTCTCGGAAGCCAAATTTTTACCAGTTTTCGGCTGTAACTTGCTGTGCATCCCATTGTTCTCGGAGTATCGTGTTGGCATCTAGGGCATCCCATGTAGTGTGCATGTCCTTGCACATACTTACCTTCTCCCTCTGATGGCATCTAGGGCATCCCATGTAGTCTGCATGTCCTTGCACATACTTACCTTTGTACTTTGGTTGCCATGTTGTCTGCTTCTACCCACTGTTACTCATCTCACCCGCCTTCTGTTTTGGTGTTCTGTTTTACACCGCTGGTTGTTTGGTTTGCGTCTGCTTTATGTAGTCTGATAGAAAACATGACACCACGCAGCAAATAACTTTAAAACTCTTGTTTTATTAAAAACTATTTTTTTTTATTAAAAAAGTATTTACATATAAAAAATATAAAATGTATAAAAGTATGCTTAAATGTTTACATTTTGGTTAGAAAAAACATGGAACCTGCAAAGAGAGAACAATATACATTACCACCTGTTTGTCCACATGTGTGCCTGTACTTAGAGGCCAGTAATAGCGCCAGGTAGCGACAGACGAGCGCCTGTAGCATGATTTTCACAGCGCCCGCTAGTATTCGCTGTGCTTGGCCGTTGTTCGCTTGTTGACAGCGACTCAGTCGGTGTGCGGTAATGTTGAATACGGGGTTAGGAGTCGCTGTTTCACAGGTTCCGCGCTGTATGGGTGCGCCTGACAGCGAATGGCCAGAGCGAACGGCTCCCAGCATATTCATTAACAAATCACGCTCAAAAAATTCTCGCGCTGTGAAATGCTTGTTTAAACCCCAGAGCGCTGGCGGCGATGGCTTAAAAGTAGTTTTTAACCCCCAAACATCCATATTTTTTGTTTAAAAAATTAAACAGTTTTTCTAAACATTTTGTAATATGAATACATTAATATCAGACCTGTAATATCAATTCTGCACAAATGTTTTTTTTTTTTTTTTTACCTTAAAAAAATATATATAACATTGCCGTAGTGGTCACAGAATTTTTGACAGTTAAAAAAAAAAAAAAAAAAAAAAGCATATCAATTAATTATGAATATTTTAAGATTGCTCCATTGAAATGCATTGGAGAGCGCCAGGTAGCGAGAGGTCATACCTGGCGCTGTGATGGGATTAGCAGCGGCGCTGTTCGTTGCAGTCCGCTACATGATGAATCCCGCGCTAGGGGACGCTCTCGCCGGCGCTAGCCTCATTTAGCGTGATAAATGCGTGATTGTGTCTGCCGCCTGGCGTTATGGAGTCGGTAGCCGCCGATAGCTGGCGCTACCTGGCGCTAGTGAGACACTACCTGGCGCTATCCCTTGATAAATAAGGCCGATAGTGTGGTAAATTGTACAAAAATGTTATAAATGGTGTGTATTTCTTCCCTGCTAGGCTGTATCAGGCACGATCCGTGCCGGGTTTTAAGGACCCAGGTCACGTTCCCTAATCCCTTTCAGGTTTGTTCCATGATCTTAGGCCGTGAACAGGTGATCAGGCTGATTGCAGGGGAAGCCTGAATAAAAAGGAGTCACACGGCCTGTCTATTGTCTATTGACCAGCCTGTAGAAGTGAGCCCAGGCTGAGGTGCACATGTGGTGAAGGAAAAGACTGTATGCAAGCTGAAGGACTTGGCTTTTGCGCCCCCTAACTGTGGACTTGTGGGGATGAGCAGGGCGGATACGCCCTGCAAAGTGGATTTGGACTTACCTTAAAGTTACAACTTGCAGGAGTACCCAGCCATGGACTTAATTTGCTGGTGAAGTAACCACTTTTGATTTACTGCGTTTATGCTGCAATCTAGCGATTGCTAAATAAAGCCGTTTTTGCTGTTTAAAAACTGTTGTCCGTGTCACTGCTGATCGCCCAACCGCTCACAATAGTAACATAGTAACATAGTATGTAAGGCTGAATAAAGACTTTAGTCCATCCAGTTCAGCCTGTTTAACTCCCCCCAGTGGTCTAGTAGCCATAGCTGGAAATGTTATTACATGCCGGGAAGGCATCAAGGCCACTATTGAACGTTTTTACTGTATCTATCATTACTACCTCCTCTGGCAGCGAGTTCCATAGTCTCACAGCTCTTACAGAGAAGAATCCCCTCCTATGTCGGTGGAGAAAGCACCTTTCCTCTAACCTTAGTGGATGCCCTTGGGTTATAGTTACACTCCAGGGTATAAATAGATTGTGGGACAGATCTTTTTATTGATCCTGAATATATTTATACATAGTTATTAGATCAACCCTCAAGCGTCTTATTTCTAAACTAAATAAAGCTAACTTTGACAATCTTTCAGGATACTCTAGCCCCCGCACTCCTTTCATTAACTTTGTTGCCCTTCTCTGAATGCGCTCCAGTTCTGATATGTCCTTATTAAGCACAGGTGCCCAGAACTGTACACAGTTTTCCATATGGGGTCTGACCAGTGACTTGTACAGGGGTAAAATGATGCTCTGATCATGAGCACCTATGTCCCTCCTGATGCACCCCATGATCCTATTTGCTTTGGCAGCAGCTGCCTGGCATTAATTACTACAGTTGAGCTTATTGTTAACTAAAACCCCTAGGTCCTTTTCCATTGTTGTTTTACCAAGTGTTTCTTTATTTAGTATGTAATCATGACACAGATTTCTCCTTCCCATGTGCATAACCTTACATTTATCTGTGTTAAACTTCATTTGCCATTTAACTGCCCATGCTTCCAATTTATCTAAATCTGTCGGTAGCTGCCTGCTGTCCTCTTTTGTTTTAATTACTTTACACAGCTTAGTATCATCTGCAAAGACTGAGACTTTACTGTTTAATCCATACCGAATGTCATTTATATATATATTGAAGAGAATTGGTCCCAGAACTGATCCTTGTGGTACTCCACTAGTAACAGTGACCCAATCTGAGTGTGTACCATTGATAACAACCCTCTGCTTCCGATCATTAAGCCAGTTTCCCACCCATCTGCACATGTTTTCCCCCAGTCCAAGCATTCTCATCTTTTGTACCAGCCTTTTATGTGGCACAGTATCAAATGCTTTAGAAAAGTCAAGATATGTGATATCATTCTCCCTGATCCAATCTTGAACTTACCTTCTCATAAAAGCTGATCAGGTTTGTCTGGCAGGAGCGATTCCTCATAAATCCATGCTGATATGGAGTAATAAGGTCATTTTCCCCAAGGTGCTCCAGGATAGTATCCCTTAAGAAACCTTCAAACAGCTTGCCCACCACAGATGTTACGCTTACCGGTCTGTAGTTCCCAGTTTCCCCCCTAGATCCCTTTTTGAATATTGGCACCACATTTGCCAAGCGCCAATCCCTCGGAACAGACCCTGTAGTTATTGAGACCACAAATATTAGAAAGAACGGCTTGTCTATTACTGTACATAACGAGGATGTATGTAATCTGGTCCCAGTGATTTATCGATTTTTATCTGCTTGAGGCGGTGCTGGACTTCTTCCTTGGTTAGACCAGTGACATTTAATGGAGGGTTTTGGTTATTCCCCTTTCACTGGGCATGTCACATTCTTTTGTGAATATAGAAGCAAAGAAGTTGTTAAGCAAATTAGCTTTCTCCTCATTTCCCTCTATAGGGGTCCCCTCCTTGCTTTTCAGGGGGCCCACACCCTCAGGTTTGTACCTTTTACGGTTTATGTAGCTAAAGAATAATTTGGGGTTAGTTTTACTCTCTTTCGCGACCAGTCTTTCTGTCTCCAGCTTAGCTGCCCTTATCTGTTGTTTACATTGCTTATTTGCACGCACATACTTACTCAAACTGGATGACGCATACTTTTAGGGGGCCACCCTCTTCCTCCCTTCTTTAGGGTCTGTAGAGGTAAAGAACTTGAGTTTGAATTTCTGGCATGTGGTGTTTGTGTAATGTTTGGGTATTGTTCTGCTTCACTGGCTTGACACACACCTGAGTTTTGCGCCAATTCCATCTTGGGTGGCCCCATCGCAGCATACTCTCCCTCAACCAACATATATGGGCTTGGTTGTTTTTCTTTGTAAGAACACGCTTCCATCTTGCATCCTGCCCCATAATTCAGACAAACTATATGAAGAATATGGGAAATTGTTGTCAGATGCAGTACACAACTAGAACTCAAAATAAATTCCTGCAGGTTCTGTAATGTTTCTGTAGGACCCCCGGATAAATTTTTGTCTTGTCCTTTCATCAATTTCTGAGGGATGCCCAGTTCTTGATAATGCCACTGTGTTGCCAGTATCTACTACTTGATGAGGGTCTTCACTGAGTTTCATTGTATAACTTATTGATTTTTTATTTGATCCGCAAAAAAACAAGTTCAGAGTGCATTTCTCATTTGCATTGATTTATCACTGCAATGACTGATGTCATGCTGCATTATTTTGTATCTGTATATGGGGGGGGGCATGAATTTCCAGACAGTGAACTAAAATTCATGGCCATTATTTGCACATGAATTAAGCAATTAGCAATTAGGAAAGTTTTTGTTCAGTCAATCTATGAATTTGCAGCAAGAATTAAGATGCATTTTACCACAACCAACAATTCCAAGCGTGTTAACGTCATTAGCTGACCACCCTTGACATTGCCACAGATTTCCATAAAAGATTGATTTCCTGCCTAACTCACAATCTGTTTGTGCCATTTTAGCATTTATTTACATTCTAGACTGCTAAATGTCTATATTGTTCTATCCTGATACAAAGGCCTGATCGGAATGGGGAATAATATTTATTGATCTAAAAGACACACATACTACAGACAGGACTAGACCGAGCAGATAATCCTGTATTGATGTTCTTTGCTTTTACCTTGTATCTGTATGCATTACAAAGAAATGTAACCTAAACACCTGCACAAAAGTGTGGCAACCAAACTTCCAACACTGCATCTGAGTCCCTATCAGACAGAACTTTTATACCCTGTCAGTATTTCAGACTTGTCCAAGATTAAAGCGGACCTTCACTCTAAATAAGAGTCTATCTTATATGTTTCCCACACCCTGTACATACAGATTGCTCACATTAAAAATCATCCTACCTCCATCTACTGCATTTTATAAGCCTTTAAACATCCAAGATGGCGGCTTATGGAAGCTGCCATTTTTGCAGGCAGCCTGCAAACAGGAAGTGCCTGCAAACAGGAAGTGACTGTGCTGCTCTGCATTCTGGGACTGCTGACCTTTCCCTGACCCCAGCTCTGCTCTGTCTGAGCAAAGCACAGCTATAACCCGCCCCCCTGTACCTTATCCCACTCTCCTCTCCTCAGTAAGTGTGATGCTTCTGAGTCAAGATGGCGGCGCCCGTATCTTAAATTCCCGAACAGAGTTGCAGCCCAGTGGGGGAAAGTATAATAAATTAGTGACTAAACATGTAAAATATATTAATTTTAGATGCTGAGGAATTGTTTTTTAAGAGTTTGGGCTTTTCATTAAATCATGGTGAAGGTCCGGTTTAATAGCTCAGTATTTTTTACACTCATATGAAGTGATTAAAAAAGAATTGGCAATTAAAATAGCTGATTAAATACTAGAGAAAGACACAAAGCACTTTAGGTGAATAATGAAAATGACCATGAAATTTCAGCATATGTTATTTGCCTAATACATTTTTGTTAGCAGTATTGATGTGTGTTTAATGGTTATTCATTTTGTTTATGGACAAAATATTGTTTAGCATAACATGAATTACTGATAAATTCTACCACAAACTAAATTTGCTGGCACTCTGCTAATTAAATCAACATTTTATTCTCAGAGGGTAAGCAGGACTGTCATCATAATTATAGGGGCCAGCAACAAACTTTTCATGAATCTATTTATCATAATTACCTAATTTGCCCACATGAGGCCAGACCTGAGGTCAGCACATGGAGCTGTATCTGCCTGTACAGGGTCAGTAGACAGCTCGATTCTAGCTGTATGTTACAGCTACTTTAGTTAATTATAAAGAACGTTGGACCCACCTTTAAAGGAGACTTTATCCAGATATACAGTTGACAGCGTTATGCCCATGCACAGAGGTCAACATCAGGTCATAGAGTTCACAACTAATCTTGAAAAAAAGTTTTTTTGTCCACTTGGGACCTACAGTGTATCCCGCATGATAAAGGCTACCTTTGTTAGATAGTATAGAGGGTGTCTATCAACAGGATAAATATAGAGTATATATATATATTATATTAAAACAGAAAAGTATTGCTTAGTGCAAAAATATAACAACTTAAATCAAAGTAATGTTAATTTTCACAGATATTTTATTCAGAGTCTTAAAGTGCTATTCATATGATAGGTGGAGGCTGATTCACTACTAGCCCCAGGTATTGCCAGATGGCCGTCTGTATAGCAGCGCTTAAAGCAACTGCTAGTAGACACTATAAGAGAGTATCGGGCTCTGTAACAGAGCATCTCAGTAGCTGTAGTAACCTGCCCGGCATTGATGAATGTGATGTATGTTGGACGCTCTAACAACAGTACAGTGCTGCAGCAGCGAGAGGTAGCGCCAGCTCAGTGCGTCTGACACATGGCGCTCAACACCATATTTAAGAAAAAGCTACACACACAGCGCTGTAGCAAGGAGGGCCAGACGCTGTGTGATCAAAGTCTGAACACAAATACACCAGTAACAAAGCAAAAACACATGGAATGACATTGTTTTAACACTGTGCCATACCTGTACATATAATTCTGCATAAAAAAATAAAAAAATATTAAAAGTGTTTGTTTGGAGGCCAGGAGAGGTCACACAATGATTTGAACAAAAATAAATAAATAAAATTGCCAAACACGCTATTTATACACAACTAATGAAGCCCCATTAAAATGTACGGGAGAACGACACTGAGCTGCACTCACCAGATTCGCTTTCTTAAATGTGGTTTTGCTTACAGCGCCCGGCGTTTACCAAACGCTGCCTGCCGCTACGAGGCACTACCTGGCGCTATCCATTTTTTAATGACCCCCATGTTCAAGATGGACATGTTTCGCCCTAAATGGGCTTTTTCAACATCTCACCAGACAAGATATAATATGCTGTAATTATGAATAACAAAGATACATGTATCAGAGAATTATAATAAACTCAAATATTCTTTTCATTAGATAAATCTCCAATACAGCATTACAGTACATATCACTTTATCCATTCCGAATAATGTTGATATATGAAGATATACAAATTATACTAATAGATAATGTACTTGCCTCCTAATAAGGAATTGCCAGATGTCTTTTGATGTTTTGCCTATTGTCATATTGTTTTAAAATCAGCACTTATACTAGTAACATATAACTATTCAATTATTTTTGCTCAGTTTCTAATATTAATAAGACACACACAAGTTGTTCGACCCCTTCTGCTCTAGGTGTCTGGATGGCGGTCACCTTGGAAAGCCTTTATCTGATCGCTGCAACACCACAGCTTATGCTAGTAGAATTGCTAAAGCGGGTGATTGGGGTGGTTCATCTGATCTCTATCAATGAATTTACATATCCAGCGGTAGTTGGCCTGACTGGTTTTCATGTCCCTCTCTCTGAGCGAGCATTCTGCACAGCGCAGTGCGCTCCCATCAGCATGTATCCACCTGTGCTTTTGGCTGTATGGGGAATGCTGCCCACTGCAGCCATTGAGGACAGTCGGTGTGGGGTAAACATGGGCCGACTAGTAGGTAAGTACCTTACAGCAATAAAGCTTTAGTATTATAGAACCAGATACTGCGATGGGTGGGGATTTCCCCCATGGCTATGATCCTGGGGCTTTAGCATTGCTGGGATGCCTTGGCCTGGGGTACAATGAAGCCAGGCATTGGGAAAGTGGTAGGGGTAGACTTGGCAGGCATGAAGTGTAGGGAGGTGTTAGAAGAGTGATATGTCCAGCCCAACAGGTTCCCAAAAAATGCAGCCCACTTTGAATTCTCCTTGTGCTTCTTATAATCCTTACCAGGGAAAAAGAACCCTCCCTGACATTTGAAAAATATCTTGATATATTTATAAATATCTGGCTAATACTAATGTTGCCTCTAGAATACAGTGTGCAGACTGTCACGCAAAACCGAATCGCTGAATGCAATCATCTTAGTTTACACAGTTCATTCTTCTTTTTGTATGCAGAAAATGCAAATCTTCTGCTAAATATCATTATGAATATTTCAACAGGCACTAGAACTTTTGCTGAGATGAGCACATTTTCTGTGTTGTCCATATGAAAAAGTTTGCTTCATTTCATTTAAGCCATATTCTTAAATATGAAAATAACCATAGTCAGGAAATGAAATTGTAAATGCTGCCACAGCTGCTCAGCCATCCCAGGACAGTCAGGCATCCGCTCATTTACTCACAACAGAAATTACAGTCATTTTCAAGGAGTGCCCAAATGCTCTCCCCCTGTCTCTCTCACCCACACATAAAAATTCTCATCAATTTCTTGAGGGCGTATTTAGTATTTTGATGAAGCATTCTTGCATGTTGCCAAAGAAGCGCATTTTCCCTAGATGGGGGTCAACACTGGTAGGTCATCTGAAATAAAGAATTTCTGAAACTCTGTAACCAAGTTAGCAACTCATTAAGTTGTTAGAAAAGTTTATCTATTTAAAATTGACTTCTGTTTATTTGTGCCTTTTGAGTCATTGCGATGAACAAGGGCTCCTATTAAACCCTTTAGGCACAGTATAGTGATTACATTGTTGGTTTTGTCCTCACACATACAATACACACAACATAGATTGGGAGGGGGTAAGTAAAAATTACCAGCACTCTAGGAAATGGCTTTAAGCCAGCAGGTCTGTTTCAAGGGGAGGGCCCTGCTCGCCCTGGATGCCAAGGCCATTCAGGACACCTCTCCAAACCCTTCTGTTTCCTGCAGATAGGAGAGGACCTCTGTTGTGGTGCAGGCCATAAGACTGTCCCCTTTTCGCTCAGTCTTGGAGAGAGGGCACTGTAAAATGCTAAGGTAGTGGGACAGCATAGCATATACCAGTATGAGACAGCAGCATCAGAGGATGGATGAGGAAGGGGCAGAAATTTGTATTTCCCACACTTAGGGCTATTTTGTCCTGTATGCCAATAATCAAAAATATAGTACAGAGCCAAAGTTCTCTAGATTAAATATTTTCAAGCAGGACATGATCCACTTACTCATTTCAGATTAGTGGGAATAATTCACACCATGTGCTTCCTATTCCACAGACTTATGAACTCTCCACCTTATGGAAAACTGCTTGCCAGGCGGTCAAGTATGAAAGGGCTCATAAAATTCCACAACAGAATAGAACTCACCAGTTTTAACCACATTCAGCATGGGCACAGCCCTAGAGGTCTTCTCTCAATCTTGCATCTGCACACACAGGTGGGAGATGATGGTGGGGGTTATGATGACACCGGGGACCTTGCATGTCAGAACAAATTCTTTAAGACCAGTGTTCCTCAACTCTCACCTCAAGGCCAACCAACAGGCCAGAAGACACACAGGTGTAGTAATAAGTGCAGCAGCAGAGCTCACAGCTGTATGGAGATCCGCAAAACATAGCCTGTTTGTTGGCCTTGAGGAGAAGGTTGGGCAACACTATTTTTGACTTTCTGTCCAGTTTATACTTGAAAACGTTTTTAACTAGATATTTCATCTCTGTCTGTCTCTCTTCAACCTCCTCAACCTCAGACCTTGACCTCATTCACTACATAGATGCTGTAGCCTTACACTACCATAAAACTCTTACCTCAGCTCCAGCATCCCTCTCTTGTAACCACCCCGCCCCCAAAAACTGGCAACCATGTCTAAATGCAAGTACAGCTAGACTGAAATAGCAGTCTTGAGCTGCTGAATGGCAATGGAAGAAAACCAAAGCCAGTAAGGAATTTTGTCCTACAAACAAGCCCTTCGGGAACTCAGGACTACCCTTTCACCTGCTAAGCAAGCATATTTCTCTCTACTTATTTCTGCACAAGAAATCGAATCCCAAAACACTATTTCATCCTTTCAACTCCCTACTACGCGCACCACCTCCTCCTCCAACCTCCCAAATTACAGCTGAAGAATTTTCGGCATTCCTCAAAGAAAAAATTGACAACATGCAATGTGGTTTTGCCTCCCAGAATCTCTCACCCCTCCACGCCTCACTCCATAACTTACATCACCCCAATAACTGTACTAGGACTATCCTCTCTAATTTTTAAGATCCATCTGACTACTTGCACATTTGATCCCATTCCATTCCGCCTTATTCCTCAACTGTCTTCATCCCTCACTCCAGCATAATACTCTATTTTCAACCTTTCTTTCTCCATAGGCACCTTTCCTTCCTCTTACAAGTCAGTTATTACTCCGCTAATTAAGAAACCTTCTCCAGCTACCACCATCACTCCCCTTCTCCTCCAAACTTCTGGAATAACACATCTACTCAGAATTGGCACAATGCGTATCTACCAACAACTTACTTAATCCCCTACAATCTGGATTCCACTCTACCCATTCCATTAAAACTGGCCTCACCACTAATAATCTGCTCACTGCTAAACCCAAAGGTTACTACTCCATGCTCATACTTCTTGACCTGTCCTCAGCCTTTGACAATGGTGACCATTACCTGCTCCTCGATATTCTCTACTCTCTTTTGGGGTTCAAGGTCTTGCACTCTGTCGGCTCACTTCATACCCCTCTGACAGATCTTTCAGGGTATCCCACTCTAACAAAGATTCTTCCTCCCATTCGCTAGCCGTTGGTGTGCCACAAGTTTCTGTCCTAGGCCCCCCTACTTATGGGCTTAGCAAATTAGTAAAAAGTAAAACTTCACTAGGCTTTCAATTACACTGTTATGCAGATGACACCCAAATAAACCCCTCTGGCCCTAATATCTCGCCCCTCCTATCTTGCCTCCCTAACTGTCTTACAGCTACTGTATATCTTCATTTATGTAATTTTGCTTCCTCAAGCTAAATATAGATAAGACAGAACTGGTAATTTTCACACCATCTAACCCCACTCTAACTCAATATACAGTTATACAATATCTGCAACTCCCCAAGCTCAGGGGCCTATGAGTCATTCAGGACTCCCTAGCTGCCTCCTGCCATCTCCAACATTTTACGCATTTGTCCCTTCCTCTCACCTGACACCACTAAAATGCTGGTACATGCCCTGGTCATATCACAAATGGACTACTAAAACACATTTCTTTGTGACTTACCAACTAACAAGCAGGCTACTGCCTACTTCTCATCTCTAATCTAAGCCAATGCTATCAAACAAGATGCACCCTTTTGCTCTGCCTCCAATCTTCCCCTGTCTTCCACTCTGATCACCTCCTTCCACGCTCACCTCCAAACCTTCTCACGTGCCACTCCCTTCCTCCCCCTCTCAATTTGCCACTCCCCAAGCCTCCAAGCTTCAAAGAAGCACACACAAAACCCACTTATTCAGAGAAATTTTTAAAATGGAATATGAAATAAAGCTCAATACTACTGTTTTTTAACCCTTTCCCTTTGTCTGCATCCATTTTCCTTTAGACTGTAAGCTCACAAGGGCAGGTCTCTCTCTCCTATTGTACCTTGTATTCAGAATATTCATCATGAACTGTGTAAATCCGCATTTGTAATAGTTTTTGTACTGTATTTTCTACCTTGTCTGTAATTATTGCTTTGTACAGCGCTACGGAAGATGATAGTGTTTTATAAATAAATAATAATAACTCCACAGCTGAACTTGTTTTTGGCATGTATATGGCCATACTCCCATGTAGGCAGTTATTTCTTTTCTGGAGCCCAGTCCCTTTATTTTTCTTTTTTTATATTACAAAATGAACTGTCAGCAAATATGTCCTTTTTTGCTGGAAGTATATTGCTGCTCAGTAGTTTTACCTTCATAGATAGGAAGAAAAGAGACACCCCCTTTCCTCACAGGCATTTAGAGCAATCCCTCTCTGCTTTTAACAGAAACACAAAAAGAGTTGAAGCAGAGTTTAAGCTCTCTATTGAGAAAGCAGACAGGCAGGAAGGTAAGACACTGACAATGAAGGATTTGCACAGACAAATTTTTTAATTAGTTTCCAGGGCTTGTTATCATTTTATCACAACACGTTTAAACCAATCATTTACTTCTAAACCTATCACTGGAGAAAATATAACACAGACCAAATGTTGATCAAAGGCTAAATGCAACTTATCATAACCTTGTAACCAACAGTGTGCTCCCTAAATAGCCTCAGTAAACACAGCTGATTCCAATCATGAGGACACAGGATCCTTACCTAAACTGGCAGCAGGGGCATACCACATAAGCATCCACCACTCATCAAATGATAACAATAATGAGAAAACACTGATCAAAATGTTACATTTTACTTACTTTACTTACTTACCAGGTCCTCAACTAAGTGAATCGCTTATAGTACACAGACATTTTAGACAGATCCAGCTGTCCTAAGCAAAAGCATCATTTCAGGATTTTATCCTGCTAAAGTACTATACCTGTACATTCTTGGCAATACAAGTATTATATTGGCAGCACTGTACGATGAGAATCAATGTGTTTTATGAACATGTACTCACCATGATTTTACAACTAATGCTATTACTGTCATCATATAAACTTTATTAAGTCTTATAATTTCAATGATTAATGAATTTCTGTATGAACTGGGAACCATGATAATGTTAGGAATATATCTAAATATTTATGTATAATCAACTTCACTTCCTATCACTGTTGCCGCTTATTCTTCTTAAAGTGACTTAAAAGCCATGCCGACCGAACCTGGAGTCTAAAAGTCTCCAAGGCTGGCCCTAGGCTTTCCCTGGGGCATCTGAGATAAGGATGCTCTGCTTCCCCAGGACTCATGGCACTACAATTGTCTCTGGCTGCATCCCCAGCTTCTCTGTAGCTGTGGCACGCTCCATGAAGCACTTCCTAGACTACATAGAAACCAGGGATGGGGCCAGTGGGTGAACCACAGTGGTCCCACAGCTGTCTTTTGCCAAAACAGAGCATGCTAAAAAAGTTGTGTCATGACATGCAATTGCCAGCTCAGCCTTTACATTTTGAGATTTGTGATGGATGTGGGAGGGTTAATGTGTGTCTGGACAGGCACATAGGTACACAGGACAGTATTTATATAGTGGTACACAGGTACAGTATTTATATCAGCTTCTGATTCAACACTAAATCTTGGAAACTCGGTTGTACAGCAGTAGTTACTCCCATATGGTCCCAGTTTCCAGTGAGCCAATAACTCTCTACAACACACATACTCAACCCCCTTTCTTAAGGGCCGCCAACATGTTTTGTGGTTCTCCACACAGATGCACAAGTGGAGTAATTAGTACTCAGACAGAGCTATAGACTGAGAACTAATGACTTTTATATTTAAGATCACATGGACACCGGTAGAAAGATCTACAAAACATGACCAGTTTGTGGCCCTTTCGGAGGAAGGTTGAGCACCCCTGCTCTGCAACAACCCTTACCAGAGACCCAAGCAGCATCAGTAGATTACCAGATAGGCACCACGTGCTGATCCCCAAGGCCTGGCATAATCATCTAAAATGTTCCTATCAATAACAAGGAAAGAGGGAAAATAGAAACACAAAAACAGGAAAAAGGGAATGTAAAGGAAATAAAAAATGGAGAGAGGAAAAAATATATAAAATGAGTGAATAAATAGGGGGTAGAATAGGCAATACATGACTGGTCAACTAGTCTAATTCTTACACATAACAAGCTACTATTCCCGGATATTGAGCAGACATGTCAAGGGATGGAGCAAGATACAAATACGCCCATTCCTTATTTGACTTTGTGACTCTACCCATCCATTTTACAAAGTTACAACAGCCTAATATGGTGTTCAGCTGTGGGCTATTTATATATTATTACCAGGATATAATGTATCATAGCTTGTGTAGCTTAAAATCGTGATAATTAGCCCAGTCTGGCCGTTTTAATATGTTGCATAAAAGCCAGTCATCCCCCTGCTTTGTAAGAGGGTTACTCACAGGGGTGGACTGGCAATAGGGAGAGCAGTGACAATTCTCTGTGGGCCTCAGTGCTTTCGGGCCAGCGCTCACTGCTTTGGAGCGCTGTGTAAAAATCCTAAAATCCACATTCAATCCCTGCCCCCTTAGTCTCCCTTTCAGCCTCCTGTACCCAATCCCACTGTACCCACAAGCCAAGGAACTGGCTGCCCCAGGGGCAAGGGTTTTGAGGACTTCTACCATTATATTTATTGAGGGTGATTTACTAACCGAATTTCCAAAAGAAAAAAACAAAATTTTTGTCCGACATCACATGCGTTCGCTGTATTCACTTCTAGTTCAGCTTAGTTGGGCAAAGTCTGGCAAACACTTGAACAGTTGTCTAGCTTTTCGCTGCGAACCCAATAGGAGGCAATGTTATTTTAGGCAAGATTGTCTCTTTAGGACACTTTTGCATCTGTACAAGATATTTTGAGCTTAAAGGTCAGGAAGTTAAAGGAGGACTATTGCTAAAAAGGTCCCAATGCTAAAAATCCATATATACGCTGGATGGCAGGAGGAGGAGCCACTTATACACCCAACATCAAGAAATATCTAGCCAGACTTGTTTCTTTCTTTTAATGGAAGAAAGATGAACTCAGCAGTGACAGGATCTGTCACCCTGATACATTCAACCCCTGGTTTTATCCCTACTTAAAGAAGAAAACCACAAGCTGGGTGGAGTTTTATTCAGTTTGGGTGTATATGTGACCCCTCCTCTTATTAGCTGATGTGTTTAAAGGGCCTCTCCAGCCCCCTTCTAAAAAAATAAACATACTCCCCACCCTGCCCCCTCCTACGTGCGATACTGAATGTGTAGAAAAAACAAAGGACACTCACCTTCACCCCAAATCTAACCGCTGAATACAGCAGTGCCACAGATGTCACACCGATCACTCGACGCTATGTTCTTGAAGTCCCAGCCGGCTGATGGGAGCCAGTGCTCTCCACATCATCCACCATGCACTGAGAGTGCACGATGCAGAGGGCGCTGGCTCCCAGTGACCAGGTAGGACTTTAAGAACATGGCAGCGGGTGATCGATGTGGCATCACCGATGTGTCTTTCACCGAAATTTTACAAAATTTCACAATACACCTCCTTACTATTATTTGAAAAACAACTAATGAAACTATTTTCAACATTACATTTCTTTATATAAATCTAATTAAACAATCAAGATACTCCAGGGACACCAATCATATTTTCTTAGACCCATCCCATGCTGACATAGATTGTAAACCTGTATTTGCAACCAGGTGTCGCCAAACCATTTTTGCATGTAAATACCATTAATTCTGTCTGGCAATTTTTCAGTGAAAACACAGCAAAATGCTATCAAATAGTCAGTTGTCCCATGATTTAGTCACTACAATTATATGTCCGTTTACCAAGGTATTCCCCATTCGCACATTCCACAACGAAGGAAGGTGTAACCCGTCGAAAGCTGCAAAATTAGTATATCTGGCCCATTATCTAACTAAAATGCCATTCTTTTTTATTTCATCAAACAAGCATCTTTTTATTCAAGGGGCATCTAGCATTGGATCCAGGTGATTAAATGGGAGATTCTTAGTTCACACATCATCTGGCTGAAATAAAACTCTGCTTTTCTTTTCAATTAGCACAGTATCAGTTTTTGTTGGCCTATTAAATACTTTTTGAAAAGTTCTGTTCTGTTCACTGTTCTAACACATGTCTTCTATGCTGAACTTATGAAGACATTAATAGCTGAAAAGGCTGAAGTATTGAAATTCTTTTGAAATTCTTTGATCACAATGGTAAAATAAAAAATAGAAAAGACCATATGATCCCAAGCATCCAGAAGCATGCTTTCTGCTTGATTTATAGAAGTCTGTCTCTGTTCTTTTGGTATCCACAATATCAACTATGTGACAGCATATCACAGAGGAGCGGAAAGCTATAATGAGTTTTATATATAATAAAGCACATACTATGCGGGGTGGGCTTTCAGGGAGCGCTGCTGGAATGCTTTTAATGGTAGCTATTCAGTTATTTTCATATAACCTATTCATTGTCTAGAAATCTACATTAAAGAAAGAAAACCTAGGGTAACATTTTACAAAGACACCTTGAATGTTTTCATGCACTAACTTATTATGTAAGTTTAGTAAACCCGCCAGGGTGCAATCTGCCTTTGCTCTAGGTTTGAAGTGGCTATATTACAAAAAATGTTATTTCAGAATTATTCTTTTTTCTCTCACCTTGTAACTTGAGCTTGATGAGTGCCATGATTCAGCAGCTAAAGAAAGCCCCTATCCCTTAACAAGTCCTGCAAGACCTGTAATCATGGTCAGTTGTCACCTCCTAACAGTATTTTTAGGCCATTTTCATACCTACCAGTAAATACTTGAGTTGAGCTAAAGCAAGAAAATCCCTCACAACAAAAAGAGAAAGATATCTAGCCCCTTACAAATCGAAGAAATATAAAGAAATAAACATGATTTTCACATCTACGCACTGTGCCTTATTGTGGCAAATATGGCATGTGACCGCAGAGCAGTCCGAAGAAACCTATGGCAGTACAAGCCAAGAACACTTTACCTGCATTGTGGTTATGCCTCCTGGTACCTTGCTGCTGCCTCCGGGTCCTTTGCCTCTGCTGAATATCTTCTGGACCATTCCTCCACAGCTTCAGATCACCCTCCAGTCCCTCTCCCGTCACCTCATGGCTCTGATGCTGTTTTTGGCCCTTTCACTCCTTACTCATCATCTACTGGTTTACTACTGCGATGATCACTTCCCTGAGACAGCTGCGGAGATGCCAGAAGCAGCGAGGGATTGAAGCTGTAACACAATGCAGGTTTACTAGTGTGAAGAGGCCTTATACTGGCATATACTGGCATATATCAGTTTGGCAACCTTTTCTAAGCTACTTCGTGATTTAAATTTACCTGATTATTTTATGTGAAGGAATATCAAAATGTTCCTTCACATAAAAAAGTGTGAAATAACCTTGTGGGTGCAAATGAGTATTTTAGAGATTGAACCACTTCTTTGGTTCACTTCATTTGTAGTTCTTTTTGTATTTTATTTTTAGTCAGCTGAAAATAAACAAATTTTGAAGAAACATAATTTACCTTAAACATATAACACAGAACAAAACCTATTTTACTGTAAGGTACAATCACAGGATCTAACAAAGGGAAGCAAGTCATTTGCTAAGATTGTGAATTGGAGTTTTTCTGAATTGAACTGTGATTTCCTAAAGGAAAAAAAATTCCAGGCAATTGCGTCATCTAGGCTTTCAGCACGCCAATGTTTATTATGGGACCACCACAGTAAGCAACCGCCAAAAGGTGGAAATGTATTTTGTTTTCTTATTTGCCTGGACACCCCATTTAATGGCAGTTCAGTATGGGATGACATTTTTTTAAAGGACCAGTCCAGCCAGACTGCTCTATTAGAATCCACCCCCACCCCGCCTTCCTTAATAAGTGCTGAATCAGCACTAATATTCTAAAAAACAAAAAACACTTGCCTTGGATATACTCCACTGGTGACCGTCCCTCCATCACCGGGTCGGGCACCGTTATCTTTGTGGGGCTGCATTGTGCCTCCAGACTGGAAGCTCGTCATCCATTAACTTGATTGGCCGGGTGGTCGTGCATATGGTGCAGGGAGCTTCTGGTATGGTCGGCACTGTGCAGCCCCGGGAAGATGGCGGTGCCCAAGATGGTGATTGAGTGACGGTCACCTCTAGAGTAAGCCCGAGGTAAGTGTCTTTTTATTTTTCTGAACATTAGCACTGCTTTTTCGCTTATTAAGGAAGGCAGTGTGGGGGTTGATTCAGATAGGACAGTCTGGCTGGACTGTCAATTTAATGTTTGTTGTGCATCGAAATATTTGCAGAAGTATAAGCAATATTTTGGGGGTTCAGCACAGCCCAGGTAATAAATGGGTGCAGGTCTATGAGGGACCCAGACACAACCGTGTCAACACAAATGGTCAAACAATTACACAGTGAGCCGCCAGATCAGCTCAAATTGGTCCTAAAATAAGGCCGCACAACCAAAACTGTATATTAAAAAATCATTATACCTTGTTATATCACCATATTGTTAAGGGTCCAGATCCACATTAAGGCTAGCCACCGCACCGACGCGTTACGTGGTCCAATCTAGTCCCACTTCATCAGGATGCTGTGTGTCCAATGCATTCCGGGACAGACGGGGGCGGAGTGCGGCCACGTGACCCCTACGCAGCTGCGTTTTGGGCTGCGGGCAGGGTGTGGCAGGCACTCGAGCGTTCCTGCCATCATTGTGCTATACATATAGCACTTATAGCACTTTTGTATTTTTTTATTAGTGAGGAGTGATACAATTATTCTTATTTTAACTAAAACATTCATGGATCAACTAGCTTTTTTGAATATAAAATATTTCTAGGGTATAGTGCAATACTAAATCATATAGTCTAACAGGTCCATTCATTTTTACGCAGTGTTATATGTTTTTTAATTGAGTATGTATGTTGTATTGTGAATATGCGTACTTTATTTCTGCTATAACAAGGTATAATGATTTTTTAATATACAGTTTTGGTTGTGCAGGCTTATTTTAGGACCAATTTGAGCTGATGTGGCGGCTCACTGTGTAATTGTTTGACCATTTTCAGAAGTATTGTACAACTTCCTTGATTATATATAAAGGGCCTTATTTATCAAGGGATAGCGCCAGGTAGTGTCTCACTAGCGCCAGGTAGCGCCAGCTATCGGCGGCTACCGACTCCAGAATGCCAGGCTGCGAACACAATCACGCATTTATCACGCTAAATGAGGCTAGCGCCGGCGAGAGCGTCAGCTAGCGCGGGATTCATCATGTTGCAGACTTCAGCGAACAGCGCCGCTGCTAATCCCATCACAGCGCCAGGTATGACCTCTCGCTACCTGGTGCTCTCCAATGCATTTCAATGGAGCAATCTTTAAATATTCATAATTAATTGATATTAATGTTTTATTTTTTTTTAAATGTCAAAAATTCGGTGACCACTTCTGCAATGTTATTTTTTTTTTAAGGTAAAAAAAAAAAAAAAAAATTGTGAATTGATATTACAGGTCTGATATTAATGTATTCATATTACAAAATGTTTATAAAAACTTGTTTATTATTTTTTTCCAAAAATAAGGTTGTTTGGGGGTTAAAAAACTACTTTTAACACATCGCCGCCAGCGCTCTGGGGTTTAAACATGCATTTTACAGCGCGAGAATTTTTTGAGCGTGATTTGTTAATGAATATGCTGGGAGCTGTTCGCTATGGCCATTCGTTGCCATGCGCTCCCATACAGCGCGGAACCTGTCAAACAGCGACTCCTAACCCCGTATTCAACATTAGCGCACACCGACTGAGTCGCTGTCAACAACCGAACAACGGCCAAGCACAGCGAATACTAGCGTGCGCTGTGAAAATCACGCTACTGTCGCTCATCTGTCGCTACCTGGCGCTATTAATAAATCGGCCTCAAAGTCATTTACATACAGTATATAAACTTTTTAAAAAAGATCATGTCATCTATTAACATTGCTCCTCCCCCCCCCCATATACAGTTTGCAGAGAGAGCGGGAAAAGTGCCTTATCATGATGCCACATAAGGAAAAAAATATATGATTCTGAGGTTGAACTCTACTTCCACTATGACGTTGAGTGAATTAATCATGAAGGAAACATGAGTGGAGAGAAACAACATCAAATTAGCACTATATGCCACCATTAGGCCATCTGTAGTGTTGACAGAATTCTATGTACTGTGTCTTGAAGTTTACTAGGTACATGTTTGAACAGTGGTTGGAGTTGTCTGTCTACCCAATAAGACCATTGTTTAGGCTTCCAAACATGAAACCATGAGTCTGCCTTGTGGTGCAGGCTTGTGGCTTATTGTAATGTGGCATGAGTAGGGGCATGTGTTGCCCAAAATGAAAGGCGATCTCCATCTCCATTGCTCTGTATCTGTCATGATGTGTGTAATCTGAACTGTTCGCTAGAAGCAAGCTTTTCATAGCTAGGAGGCTTTTTAACATGCAAAATCGCAGAGAACGCTTTCCTAGAACAGAAAGTATTAACATGATGTATGCTAACCTAGGATAGCAGGATTACTATTGCCAGAGCTTCCAGAAACTGCTGAGAGGTTCAGTTTCGGGGCATAGCTAATATTTTGGGGGATTCTGGAAAAAAACCTGCTATCCTAGGCTTGCAAGCAGCATGTAAATACGTTCTGTTCTAGGAAAGCCTTCACTTTCTTATACCTTTAGGTAGAGGGTGTTCAGATTTCTTTTATCCCTCTATATGCCCCCCCCCCCAGCCTGGCTATGTTTAAACATGCAATATTAAAACCTATGTTTTACTGAAGTGGAAGGATGCCTGGGCTTTCACTGTTTCCATAATTCTTGGGATTTGGCAGCAACCCATCCTTTTCACTGCCTTCTATACATTAGATAGCTATGGCCCTTTCCATTTCTCTAGAATTAGATAGCTGGGGGCGATATAGAGAAAAACTCTGATTCCTAGAATAACAGAATATATACGATAATTGAGTTGTAATTTCTTATTGCTTTACTATGTTAATTGGGAGAATTAAACTCCTGCACATAATGGGTTATGAACTGAGAGTCCTGGGACTTTCCTTAGCTAACCATAAGAAGTATGAGTAAGAAGGACTCTGGGAGGCTGTTGGGTACAGTTCATATAAGGTGCATTTCAGGGTAGGGCAAGGAGAAAGGAAAATGAAAGAGGAGGATAAAGATGCAGAATGGAGTTGAACCTCATCTCTAGGGAATGAAGATAATGTTAAAAACAAGTGCTGAACCAAAGCCCTTTCAAGGACGTGAGAGAGAGAGAGATGGATTACGTAACACAGACATGTCTTCACTTGGGGGAGTAGATTCTATTTCCTAAGATCCATACCAGAGATTAGGAAGTGTGTCTACTGCTGCTAGATTCATATCAAAATCTATCATGTAGGAGGGTACTCTATAGGGTGATATGATCACACATATATAGCTTAGTGGGAGGGAAACAAATAGTTTCCTGGGAAGGTCATGACAAACCTTGCATAATGAAGGGTTAATAAAATAAAATCTAGTAATACAAATAATATGCTGTAGCTAGCATGTAGAACCAATGACACTATCAGAGTGGCTCTTGGCTGACAAGGAGAGCATAGGTACAGTTTGGAAATAAGAGCTAACCATGTTTAAAAATATAAAATATCTATCCCAATAAAAATAATTTGCCCCATGCCTGTAGATCTGCCCTCACAACAGGTGCAAGTGATTTTCAAAGAAAGAACACAATGTTTTTCCATGTTTTATGTGCAGTGTGAAAAAATCTATCATTGTCACCTAAAAATAAAGCCTCAGCAGAACATTCTGTAATCATCTGGATAACTGCCAATATTTTTGCTTACATGGAACCGTTAGGATTTTGTCATGTTTCAAACCGTGTTTATATTGATATCGTTTATGGTTTATATATCTATACATTTTGTTTATATGTAATTATTAAACAAACAATTTTGTACCATTTTGAGCCTTATGCTAAGGTGTAATTATTTAGCTATAGCACCTGGCGTGTTATCACTTATCAGCTTGAACAATGCTATATACTCTAAAACCACACATTACATTGTCAGTTATGGGCAGTGTTATGTAATATTTACTATGAGCTATCCTATGTGCACTGTGTGTCAACCTAAGCCTCATTATGCGAGACTAGACTTACCTTAACACAGGCTTCCCAATTAAAGTGCACCAACTTACAAAGATGCTGGCCCTGGAGTGTAGAAGACTTCAGTGACAGCAGTTTTAGTCCCCCTGAATCTTAATCTGGATGCCCTGCTGTGTAAACCCCCAATTTCCCAGAGAATTCACTTTTTAAACTTTCCCATGCCACATTTGCTCTTTGGCAGCCAGACAACTGGCACCAGAGCCTTCACGACTGCCATGGGAACTTGGAGAAGGTAAGTTTTGTGGCCAACCTAGGGGAGGTTTATTGGCGAGACAGTGAGGCAACCTAAATTGTGATGCCCCAGGGGCACGGACCAGAACCTTGAGTAGGAAAGCTGTAACATTTTTTATCAGGTTTTTAGGTGTTCTGCCTTATTTCCTCTACTGGAATATATGTTACACTTATTTCCTCTACTGGAATGTAAGATAGAAAACAGCATGTTGTTTCCTTTTTTCCTGTGGCTCTGTGTTGCCAAAGTTGGAGTGGCTTTCCTGGCCTTGAGTAAAGACCTTTAGTATAGCTTACTTACTAGAGAATCCTTTCACTGACAAGGGTGTGCTCCCCTCCTCCCACAAAGTATAAATTGGAAAAATCAGGCAAAAATAATGACCCGAGGTGAGAAACCTGTCAGTAACCCGTTTGCTACTGGAACACAAGGATGTGATCCTCTCACCTGAAGAGGCTGAATTGGAGCAGGAAGGGTTAAAGTGGACCAAACCCACCACGATCAGCCTGGGAATCTTTAAGATTTCTGGGCCGATCGATTCCCTCCCCCCGGGCATCCAAAATCGAGATGCCCCGCTGTGTGACACCCCCAGGTCACCCAATCTATCCCTGATAGCGGTCACATCCCCTCTATCCATCTAGCAGGGTGTGTGACCGCGAGAGGCAGATGCTTAGCAAGCCAGAGCCAGGAAGACTCTGCCAGATACACCAACACACCACTTTGATGTACTGTTGCTAACGTAAGCATATTGTTGTAGGAGAAAACTGTTGCAAACAAAGAAAAAAAAACAGAACAGCACCAATAAAGACAAAATTTTGGCATACTATAATGGACATTTTTAAAAATAGCATTTAAAGGGTTTTTATAAGCCTAGATGTATATGCACGTCTGTCAATCTAGTGTAGTGAGTATTTTGCAGTTATAACCAGTGTTATTACATTTTGGATAATAGCTTAGGGGTTAAAATTGGGCGCATTTATTCATTTACTTAGATCATATTTGCTGTGTAGTTTTCACAAAGTTAACTGCTTTCCAATCAAAACATTGGTCTTTCGTTTCGCTTTTCTAAACTACCTGAGGCAAAGAGTGAAAAAGCAGCTGCATCAATAAAAAACAATGATGTCCATTGAGGTATACAAGCTGACTGCTTCTGAATTTGACTTCAATTGGAAAAAATCAAATCATAGATTATAATTGGAGAAAAACACATCAGCTCCTCAAAGTCTTGTTCATTTTGTGTGCAATAATGTAAACATTGAGTGAAAAGGACTGCTAGAATGTTCTTCCTAACAGCTGTTTGCTTGCTACTTCAGAAAGTCTTACTCACAAGTTCTAACAGGCTTCTGACACGTTACACATTATTACATTCACACATTATTAAAGAGCACTGACACATCTTACCTCTTGCTGCTGCACTACTTTAACACAGTGGTGCTTCTTGGACCTGAGGTCAGCTGTACTACTAGTATCCTCCTGTCTGCCCCGTTCTCAATTTTACAATGCAGCTGGCAGCATTAGCTTGTAAATTTGCAAAAGGAAATGCTACTGGGTTATTCAGAGTAAAAGAAACAGAATGTACTAACTGGAAGTTGCGCACATGCCTCTTAGCTGAGGGGGTAGTGGAAAAGTGCTTTAATCATGGGGTATAAATATGTACCAAAACTGGTAAAAAAAAACAATATCTAGAGTATCTATGTGGAGACTTATTTCACCATTAACCTGGACACACTTCTGCCGCAATCTGATGGCAACTAACTTCTCCCAGCGCAGCCCACCTTTCCTCCTTCCCTCTGCAAGATAAAAAGTGAAAACAGAAGTTCATTACTTTCTTAGTAAATGAATATGGAGATCATGGATTATCAAGCCATTATATTTAGTGTTGAACGAACTCCTAAAGGTTCGGGTTCGGCAAGTTCGGCCAAACTTTAAACAAAAATTTGATTTGGGTACCCAAACTTGAACCAAACCCAACCTGGGAAGTGATTCTGCCTCTGGGGGTCCCTCCAGCCCCCCACATTCTGTCTCTGGAGGCCCGCCTGTGAAGGAGCCCCTAGAAGCAGAATAGCGACCGAGACTGTGAAAAAAAAATATGGTGGCAGCTGTTTGGGGAGCTTTAACCTATGCAGAGTGTGCAGCAGGCGTCAAGTACATTGGCAGCAGGAAGTGAGGACACTGGCAGCAGCTAGCAGCACTTCTATTGCCAGCTGCCAATGTCCTCACTGAGAGGTCATCTATCTGTAGCCCCTTCCATAGCCTATTTGACAACGCAGAGGTATGCCGACCGCCAATGGAGTTGCTGGGCAGTTTCCTGCTGCTGCACAATTTAGGTTACACTGGTGGATTGGCTACTCAGCCCATCAAGCAGCTTTTCCAGATTGCGAGGTTTACACCACACACGGACTGCTGGCTGAAGAACTTTGCTGTTTTTGCTCGCCCAACACTAATTACATCTGCAGTAGTAGTAGGAATAGGAATAGACAAACTTTACTGTATTTAAAATGTGTTTTTTATTAAGAGTTTATTCACCATGCCCCGTGGCTGGTTGGTCCTCTTGGATGAAGGTAACTGAACTGATTGGGGCATTTGACAGAACACTTTCGTCATGGGAATAGTGGGCAGGTAGGTGTGCTAAAATAGCAGACAATCAAGGTGGTGGACAGGTGATGGAGTCACACAGCCTGCTAAGATAATAAAAGTTGGGCATATATTGCTGGGCAGATGAGGTTTGAGGAAGACAACTGAGTTGAACTGATGGGGTGCCAGTGGACTCATCAGTAACTTACATGTCACATATTCTTTATCAGTCTTCACTTTGCGCCGTGGGTGCATCAAGCCATAGTCAAAAAGTTGTGATGCCATGTGACTTAAGCCTGACCCAGTGGGATACCCTCTGCATCTTTATAAGCATTATGTGGACTTTTGGGCTTTATGGGGGGTTGTTGGTTAATCATGTACTTAAACTGGACCAACACCCCTACAAGACACAGTGCTCATATTCAGCCGTCTTCAGGGCAATTCAAATTGCTGCACATAAAAATTAATTTACCTCTTTGTAACTCCTGCCGTGGTTAATTTTCCCCACTCAGTTGCATCCTATGGACCTGCTAATGGCCTGCAAATAGGAAGTGCTACAGCCGTGTTTCATACCTATATGCATTGTTATGCAGCAGCATGGCTGGGCATGACAGAGGGAGCATCCCCAAGGTTCCAATATGGCTGAGACCAGGAGAAAATCTTTAAGGCAGCATTTCAGTGTTGAGGGGATGAGGAAGCAAATGTAAGTGCTGACAATGATTTAGTAAGGGCAAGTGGGTTCGGGGGAGTTATTCCTCTACTGTGCAAGGCTGTTTATCAGGTTTAAGTTTGTTGCAGCTATCCACATTGGATCTGATCAATTGTAAACTTTAAACCTGTCAATTTCTAGAGCCTGGAGCCAAGAGCCTACTTGATCACATCTGTAGGTGGTCCCAGACAGACTCATTAATGGCGGTGTTTGGGGAATTTTTTATTTTTATGGATGACTATTTTCAGCCCGGCAAGAAGAATCAACGGAAAAGCCATTACACTGAGTACTGAAGAAAATGCAATGATTTACAGTAAATACCGATGCAGTCTAGAGCATATCATACTGCTTAGATGAAATGTGTTACATGAGTGCGTAGGGGTTTCTTCTTCATAGAAGAGGGAGGTTAAAGCCATACTTGAAAGACCTGTTAAAACATGTTGATAAGGAGAACAATCAAGACTTTCCGCAGTATAGATTTCACTAAAAGTGGACTACATCTAATAAAGATAATGCCACAGAAACGTTTATTATTAAAGCTTAACTATTTATTTGACTTTTTTGTAGTTGTTTTAAAGATGTAAACAATTGACAACTTAAGCAGCAGAATTGCTGTCTCTTAGCTGCCTGCTGCTTATTTCATTTTATCAGATCTGTAGCTAGCTTCTTTTGCGCCCGAGGCAAGCCCAGAAAATAGCGCCCCCCCTGCAAAAAAAAAGAAAATGTTATATATGTCTTGTCTTGTTTTGTTTCTTGTTTACTGGATTATTTTGAGAGAAATTTAGGAAAATAGGCATAAAGAAGGTAGAAAGGAACTGTTTAATTTTTCAGCTACATGATATTCAAGAAGGTATGTAACTTAACATGTGCACCTAACATGTGACAAAGAAGTATCAGAATCATAGCAACTTATAAATAAAATAAACAGTGCACCTAAACCCATCAAAAACCCATCGCTGATTCATGGATTTCACACAGCACATTATCTGCTGCACACTCGATATGTGGGGAAAGCACCCTCCCACCCAAACTAAGCAACAATGGGTCATAAAGATTTATGAAGTCAGGGGTTTACTTATCTAAAACAAATAAATAAAGTAATAAATAAATAATAAATAAAATAATAATAAATAATACAATAATAAATACAACGGAAACGTGTCCCAGTCATTTCCAAAACTTTAGACACAGGACATCAAATGTTTTGATCAGTCAGGGTGTTGTGACCCCCACCAATCAGAAGAACAAACTGCTTGCATTGATCTCTGACCTGCAGCTTCAATATAAGTCTATAATCACCCAGAACATAGAGCATTGAGTAAGGTGTGCTACTACAAATTACATATTTTTCTGATCAGTGGACTACAGTAACTGAAAATTTAGGATAAGTATGAAAAATTACATACAATCTCTGTCCTCTAACTAAAGCTCCTTTGCTGAGCTTTGTACATAAACACTTAATAAAATAAATCAATAAAGTGGATTAGGTTTAATTTGTCAATAACTGCATCAAAATTGATCTGTTTTGCAATATTTTGTTCAATTGATAAGATAGACACACTGGTTAGTCTATCCTGGCCTGTTGATGCTCTGGGGTAGTTTTTAATGAGTTTCAACTTGCTAAAGCTTCGTTCACAAGATGCCACGGTTACTGTCAAACTAAAGAATATCCTTATACTTATTTCTATATTTGGGTAAGATTCAGCTAAATTATAGTCATGAATAAAATGCAGAAGATCCAAACTAGACGCAGTTGCAACTGTTGGGAGCAATGCTATTGCCTGATGTTTAAAACTCTGAATCTCTGAAGAAATTTCTGCCATGTTTATATCATGGTCATATATTTTACTCAAGTTTACTGCTGCTTTTTGAAGACTAACTGTATCCATCTTGAGAAGTGAATCGCCCAAAAGAAATTCAAAATCAGATGAAATTCCATTTAGGGCTTCATATCTCCAGCTTAATTGTTGAACTATGGTGTCAAACAAATTTTTTATCTGAATTTTGAAAGACTCTTGAGGGCTTAAAAGATAAGATTCATCTTCACATTCATATAATTGCTGTCCTTTTCTTTTTCGGCATTCTATAAATTCTGCAGCAAATCCCATTTCTTCTGCCTTTTTTTTTGTAGTCCATGAAAACAGTGACAAAGTCACTGTCACTATCCCGCATTTCCTGTAAAGTGTTTTTTAGTCCCTGAATCATTTTTGAAGCCTGATACACAGTGGTGCCTTTTGCTTGTAGTGATCTATTAACTCTATCAATTTCGGATAATATATTGCGCCACATGTACAGGGTGCACAAAAAAATAAAAATTGATTTTTTAAAGAAGGCTATTAGCTGTTAACACGGCTTCCGGATTTTTGGTTAAAGCAACTTGTTTCAAAGCCTTTGCCACATCGGAAATTTGTGAATCTAAAGCTCGTATTGCATTAGCTTTTGATGACCATCTGGTATCATCATGACTTTTCAGTGATAATTTTAAAAAACTCAATAATGTATCCCAGCGGCTGGTTGATTGGGAAAAAATTTGGTAAATTTTATTCACAGTGACAAAAAATGACACCATGTTGGAATTTTTAGAAGCTGCATGAACTCCTACTAAGTTTAGGCAATGGGCTGAACAAGGAACAAAATTAGCAAATTTGTTTTTTTGCAAGATGACAGCTCTTACTCCTTTGTATACACCTGACATGTTTGCACCATTATCGTACCCTTGACCTCTTACGTCTTGAAGGTTAAGTCCATCCTTTTCAAGATTCTTTATTATTTCTTCAGCTAATCCACTTCCTGTTTTTTCTTTTGTTTCAATGAAGTCAATAAAACTTTGATATGAGTTGCAATGTGCTGATTTAGCTGAACATCATAATGATAAGTTCCAATAGACTAAGAAATATTCCTGAATTCGGATCTTTTATGTTGAAACTTGATCCTCTAAGAGGTAAATTGTCTTGAGCACAAAATATTATAGCATTGAGTATTACTTTTAGAATGTGCCTCCATTTCTGTTTGTCACTTTCTATTGTTTTTTGTACTGAATCATCAATACAGTCTCCGCTAAACATTATTTTTTCCATGGATTTCCGTTCACAAAAACTTTGGCGGTGATTTGATGAATTCTTATGCTCTACTATACGATTGACATTTTTCCAGTCATTAAACCCTAATTTTGAAACACTAATATTTGGTTTAGTGTTTCGCTGATCAAACAGCATACATGGGAAACAAAAAATGGACTTTCTATTTTCAGAGTAAATAAGCCAATTGCGTTCAACAACTTCACCATTTGAAAGCTTTTTAAAAAAACAATCTTTTGAAAATGTTCTACCATCTTCAGATGCTGACTCTCTAAAATCTGCAGTTTTTCCTTGGTCAGGACCATGCTCAATCAGGTGGCACCTTATATTATCTGTTATACAAGGCCATGAGGGTGGATCATTAAAATTTACAATCCCTGGATAGGAACTACATTGTGAATCACAGATGTTCACCTCAGTATAAGTGTCATTTTAGGTATTCAAGGTAATAACTGGTTCATCACTCGCATGAGTAGTAGTATCATTTAAGATATTTAAGGTACAATGTGTATCATCATTGTCAGACAATAATGATGGTGACTGCTGATTAGTATCAATATTAATTTCAAGTTCTGTAGAAAAACTTGAAATCATGTCTCCTGACCCAGTTGGTATTTCAGTGTTCTCATCAACTGATCTAGTTTTTCCCAGCCATTTCCCAATAGATGATGACATTTTGTTGTCTTCTATTCTAGCATTTTTCCTTCTTTTACGGTATTCTGCACCACTTAGAAGTCGTTGTGGGGTCTTGTTCAATAGACTATAAAAAAAAAAAAAATACTACTCTATAGCTACAACTCACCTAATTTGTCTAACTTTAAGACCAAGAATAACCGCAGTCACACAAAGACAATAGGGATGCAAAGATATGATGAATTGAATACTGATACACTGTTTTAAAGGAGTAGTTCTCCTAAGGATAGGAGGTAAGTTGGAGATCGCGGGGGGGATGGGTTCAGAGGGCTGGGGCACCCTGCAATCTTCAATGCAGGGCTCTGGCTCTCTGAATAGAGAGCACATGTCGACCACCGCACAAAGCAGCCCCTCATTACAACTCTGTGGCAGAACCGAAGTGCTCTGTATAACTAGACTGCTGAAGTACTGTGCTGGGGGGAACTGTATATGAGAATATGGGCAGTGCTGTCTGGCTGCAAGTTCAGCAAACAATCCAACTAATAAAGAGAAAGAGACGCACTCACCCCGACAGTTCTCTATGCTATGTGTTTATTCAACACAGAGAGTAAACAACAACAATGTGAAGGTACAGCTTCCCCAAACTGCACAGCATCAAAGGCAGGGACATCTCACCTGGATGATGGTGGCTATTTCATGCCTGTCGGCATTTCCTCAGGCCCCATGTTCATCAAGGGGCCTGAGGAAATGCCAACAGGCATTAAACAGCCACCATCATCCAGGTGAGATGGGGGATGGAGTTAAATAAAAACCTGTGCAGAGGAAAACTTGTTGAGTTGCCCATAGCAACCAATCAGATCACATTTTACAGAGGCATTTTCAAAAATGAAAGAAGTGATCTAATTGGTTGCTATGGGCAACTGGGCAACTTTTCCTTTGCACACGTTTTGATAAATCTCCCTCATTTTTCTGTGAAACGGGGCTTCTGGGGGGTTTTACACAGTGGGGCATCCCAAACAAGAAGTGAAAGTCGGATGGCCCTAGAGTCTTTTCAACTCCAGGATATTTGCAGAATACCCTGCTGTGTATAACCCCCCAGAAAGTCCTGTAACCACTTACCTTCCCTGGCTCCAATGGTGCATGTGCGGGCACTGGTCCAATGAGTGCTGCATGCCGTCACTACGTAATTCAGCAGGCTGGGATCTCCATTGATTTTAATGAGAGCCACCTGCTGAATTACCTAGTTACAGCTGGCGGTTCTCATTGCACCATAGCCTGCACATGCACCGTTGGACCAGGAAGAGGTGAGTGTCTATGAGCGATCTGGGGGATCCCAACCCCCCAGGGCATTCCAAATGGAGATCAATTTTTTCCAAAAATATATTCAAAAAAAAAAAAAAAAATACTACACACACAAAGCAATCGTGACAGGTCCCCGAATCCCTGCCCACTCCTACAGTACCTTTCACTTGTCTCTGAGGGAGTGATGAACCCAGCCGCCCCTAGTCATGTGGTAGATGGTGAGCAGGTGGGCCCACGCCCGCCCTGCAGCAAAACCAACGGCCGGAGGCTGGAAGCCCAGACGGCATGGCAGAGCTGGTACGGTCGGGGCAGGTTCGGGGGGATTACAGGCTGAGGCGGGGAAGGCGGGACACAGCCAATGGCCAGAGGCTGGCCGCCCAAACGGCAGGACGGGGCTGGTACGGTCCTGGCAGGTTCGGGGGGAAGGCGGGACACAAAACCAATGGCTGGAGGCAGGCCGGCCAGACAGCGGGGAGGGGACGGGCGGGCTATTATTCAAGGGGAGTGGGATCTGTTGGCCGTGGGGGTGCGGGCGGGTGCTCCCGCGGGCACGTGCACAGGCGCCACCAGCTGAACTGGGAAAGAAAAAAAAATGTAGCACGAATGCGTGGCTGCGCCCCCTTGCATGGAGCTGTAGCTGCGCCCGAGGCCAGTGCTTAATTCGCCTCATGGTTGCTACGGCTCTGCATTTTATGGGAGATGCAGCTGAGAAATTGATTCTGTGGGGGTCATGTTAATTATTTGGTGTAAGGTACGGTAAGGTAAGTAAGGTACACTTGGTGCTAACAATATATCACGCCTTGTGGATTTTCCAAATGTGCAAAGCTGTTTGTGTGGTTTAACACACAAGAATGTGCAATTAACAATGTTTGCTTCAGTTTTTTGACAAAAAAATCACATGTACATATGATGGGGCATTTTACAGATGAGATGTACTGTGTAGTTTTTGTAAAGAGGTAAAGATATATTTTTAAATACAGTGCCATATGAGGTGGGCTGAAGGAAAAAAAAAAAAAATAAAAAAATAAAAAAAAAAAAAAAAAATATATATATATATATATATATACATATATATTTAATATATATATATATATATATATATATATATATATATATATATATATATTTATATATATATTTATATATTTATATAATATATATATATTTTTTTTTCCTATATATATATATATATATATATATATATATATATATATATATATTAACATTAATTAAATTCTAGCCTAGAAAAGAAATGAAGAAACTATTTTCCTTGTGTGATGGGGTGTTGGGGGCATAAACTGACACAACTAACAAGAAGGGGAGGTTACCTCTGAGTACATAATGGGTTGACTGCAGCCTACACTCACCCTCTTTATCTCCCCATAGTAGCTGTGTGCACTCGATTCCTTCTTCAGACTCTTACATTCTGGGTGCAGATTCATGGCTAATTCGACAAAAACCACTAGACACAAAAACATTTTATTTTCCTGTGGCCATTATGGCTCTAAACAAAACCAGTGTCAGAGGTTCTTAAACTCAATCACACCGATGAAGCACAAGGAAGCTCATTGCAAATTACATCAGGCACAATAGCCCACTGGTCATCTAGCAACTGAAGTGGCAAAAAGTAAATGCTGTGGATACAGTACTTTGTGGGTAAACCACCAATGTCCCAGCTGCAGGGGAAAAGTGAGCTTGATGACTAGCTGATGGAGTTCCCGCTCTGAAAATGTGCCCAGTCAATTCTGTCTTATTTAAATAGAAATTGTGAATAGAAGGCACATTTTATTTTGCCTGGCTTTACCAATTTTTCCTATAACAAAAATTAGTTTTGTGTGGAAAAATGTATTACAGGTCATTTTAGCCATACCGTATGAATACACCTAGTACCTATCAATATTTTAGCATTTCCTTGGAATAAAGTGTGCCTGGTCTGGTGTTTATGTTCTGTAAACACATGCAGGTGAATATATGCTGAATAGAGACCATTTGACAAAATACATATTGAACTCTCAAAGCCTTTTGACACTGTTCAAATAAAATCTTATATGCCAAATTGCTTTTTCACACGTCCTCGTGTTTCTATGAGGAGACATTTCAATATGGTATATAATGTGTAAAGAGACATATCCTTGTTATTGATATGGTTTGCATTTGAGAACTGCTCACATCCATATTAGCGAGTCAGTTAGTGTTCTGAAAAATATGTTGAAGTGGCAAGAACAGTGAACTAGGTCATGCAGGACTTATGTCTGAAGTTTAATGCCTTGGAGTGCAAAACAGATGCATGTTATTGTGGAGGAAAGAGCTGAAAAATCAAAGAATGCCTTATTGTTCATTTCAGTACATTTTCTGTGTAATGTATAAACTAAATATGAATTCTAAATACAGAAGGTGGTTTTGACCTCTCTTCCTACAATTCATTACTTGGGGTAGATGCCAGAAAAGAAGTTTGCCATTGTTTCAGCATGACAGTAGACATATAGGTCAAGACTAAAATACTACCTCCTACTGTCCACAAACTTTAAGCTAAAAGCTTAAAGCCATTCTCTAGTTGGGGCAATGGGCAAAACAATTTTGTCCTTAAATGACAAAGGCGACAGACCTACAGTGCCATACATCAGAAAATAGTATACACAATAAGTATACAAAGTAAGTATACAAAGAAAATGTATACACAAAAAGAAAACAGCGTATCACGCTCATGAATGTTCTATTAGATAGGTGCAGTAGTGTTTATTCTAAAGCGCTGTTGTACATCAGACTTATATAGCAAAAAAAGGGAATAGCAGCTGATCAAAAAAACAGCTTGACACCGTGCTCCTTTAAATTGAACACACTTTTTCTAAATCACGTGTTGATCATGAGGAGTTGTGGCCACCACCTGCTTACCAGCTCACAAGGCATTAAATCAGTCAGACTTTAAATGGATTTCCTTGCCATTCCTCATCCAAACTTTAGGATTAATTCCTTATATTGTTATGAAGACTCCAGAATATATCTCTCCACACCTCGCAATTGTTTCCAAAAAAGGGCTATAGAAACCACATAGAGTATCACTATTTTTTTAAAAAATTAACCAAACCCTTGGTGGGGTGTTGTAAAAGACCGGGTACTCTCACCCTCCTCAGGAGTGATCAGCCTTTGCAAAGGCACATTAATACAAAACACTGATCAGTGCTGTAAATTGGGTAATTTAAAGAAATAGTGCTAATCTATGTGATTTTTTTTATCCCGTTTTTGGAAACAATTTCTGAGCTGCGAGGTGTAGAGGAAGTGTCATACATTGCATTGGGATGCAGGAATGCATTATCTTTCCCTCAGGTTGTGACTATAACAAACAAGATGCATCATTCTGAAAAGCCTGCCAGCTCCTTGGTAAGAGTTTTGTTGTTTACATTGTTATAGCTAGACTGAAGCTGATGTGTCATACAACTGTAATAAGCTATTACACTGTAAAGCAGACATGAAAATATAAATAGCTCACAGATAGCTTACAGCTTTCTGTGATATTCCCATTACCCTGCTGTGATGGAGAGAATACTTTGAAGTTTGTCTCCTCTGTATATGCACAGTAAGATTGCTTAACATATCCCTGTTGCCTGCTGAATTCCTCCCCTCCCCCAGGGACAACTCAATGTCATATACATGTATTTAGCAAGCAAATCTCTATATCTTTCTGCAGGTCTTATTCTGTCCCTTTTTTTCTTCAAATTTGGCATGACCATGGACATCTATTAAATTGATAATAGCGCTGCAGAGGGTAGATCCCACCACTTACAGATTACCTTGATGCCATATTCTCCAAACTTCCTATAGAGCTGTGCAGTACATGCTTTTTAGAAGGTGCTGGGTGCAGCCTGTAATATACCATTTTGCCTAATCATCCTGGTTTATCAGGATCTACTGTGAGATGACCCTCTCCATTCCATTCCAGCATGTAAGATATGCTGCCCTTTGTTTCTGAGACGTATATCTCCCTGTTTGGTGTAGGCTGGTTATAGGTAAACTCCATGCTTTGCTGCTGTCCTCCACGCTGAAAGCCTTCCTCGTGTGAAGAGACAAAATCACGGAGGCACACTGCAGCCCAACTGGGAACTCCCATTTATTCTATTTCACCAACATGAGAGTTATTTTATCTCCTTCTAGCTGGTTTTACCTAGCTGGTTGTGCATCACACAAGGAAGACCCCAGCTCAGCTGCAATGTGTCAGTGTGTTAACAGAGACGCTCCTCAATCATGCTCATTTGTAAGCAAAAAAAATATGGTCTGCTCCCATGCAGTCCAGGATATTCCTCAACATCTGTCAACAAACCAGCATACACAACTTATAATTACTAAACAATGTTTTTTTAATTAAGTGCGGAATACCAGAACCAGAATATATAAATCCATAGAAAGTGCAGGATACCAGAATCAGAACATATAAATCCATATAAAGTGCAGGATACCAGAACATATAATTCCACCTCAATGATGCTTCAATGGTAAATTAACAGGTGTCCCTCTGTTTTACTGGGAGGGTTTGTGGTTCATTAGTCTGACAGAAGTACCAGTCCAGTGGCAAATGCTTTACGTGGCTCATGTTCCAGTCTTCCCATTGGCTTAGTTCTTACTGTATAAGGAGATTTACAGGTATGACATGTGAATGCATGTGAAAAACAATGTAATCTCCCTTTTTTCTTCTTCCCAGTATTCATATTGTTTTAGTTGTTATGTCTTGTTATACTTCTTACAATCTTAAAAATTGTTCAGATATCTTTATTTCATTGTTAAAGGGCTGTATATCTTTATTTCATTGTTAAAGGAGCTGCAAACCCAACTGCAACAATAAGGCAGCAAGCAGCTTTATTTGTCCCATGTGCCGCACTTTCAATTCCTACAATGCTGGATGCAATGGTTTAACAGCCCCTCTGTCCCTTGTAACTGAGCATAGCAAGCCACAGTGGCCCCACAGCTGTCTCTGGCCATAGCTGAGCATGCCAGTGATTCATAAAGCTGGGCCATGACATCCTTTTCCCAGCTCAGCGATGCCCAAGAAATTAAGCCTCGCTAAGAATACATTGGGTATTTACATATAATCAGAAATTGTAAGATTCTTTGATGGCCGGCGGTTAGACGTGGGAGTTTCAAAAACAAAACTGCATACAGTGTCCAGTACAAGCCCTGTCATGGTGCACAAGTATATGTGAGCCCTCATCCACCCATTCAAGAATGAGTGAGTGGGGCCACGCACAGAGGAGGGATGTCTGTCTGTGCAGCCTTCCCAAGATGGCTGTTCCCAGCAAAATTTCTGAGGGAATGGAGCTGGATAGCAGACAAGGTAAGGGGGTTAATATGTTACTATGTGACTGGACGTCTACTTTAATATTTCCTTTCTCTTACCTCATTCGAAGGGACGTTCCTTCTTTGGAATCCAAATCTTCCTGTCCACCCTTTGATCGCCAGCTCTCCCTTTATTAAAGAAGCACTATCACAAAATGGATCAATAATAAAAATCCTTATAAATATCCTGGATGGCAGAGAGGAGGGGTCACTTATACGCCAGCCATCAAAAAATATCCAGCCAAGCTTTTTTTCTTTCAATGGAAGGAAGAGAAAATCTAGTGTGACATGTTCTGTCACCTCTAATACACTTAAACACTCACCTCTGAATTTTATTTTCACCAGAGATTGAAAACCACAAGCTTGGCAGGGTTTTTATTTGGTTTGGGTGTATAGGTGACCCCTCCTCTCATTAGCCAATATGTTTATTTGGATTTCTAATACTACACAATTCTGGTGTGTAGATATGTGCTAAATATTTGTTATGATTTTGTATTCAATTTAGAAACCACTGTTAATGAATTTCATAGGATAATTCAATTTTTATTGTACAAATAATAAATAATAAAACAAAAATATGTGTTAAAATAACAAAGCGCAAATCAGTTGTTTTAGTAGCAAATCGGGCATCTGTTACTTTTAGAGCCATCTGTGATCATACAAGTGCCAGACCTTCAGCATCATTTAATAAAAAGCCCAAACCTTTAAAAAACGATTCCCCGGTGTCTAAAATGAATATATTTTAAGTTTTTTAGTCACTTACTTATTACTCTTTCCCCCACTGGGCTGCAGCTCTGTTTAGAACTCTAGGATATGGGCAGTCATCAGTCACTGGTGGACTCCAACCACCTGGGCTCAATCCATGTACTCCTTGGCCAGATGGCCACATTAAAACAAATAAAAAGCAAAGGCCATAGCATAATAATGTTACAAAATTTAGGACAATTTAATTAAAAAAATAGTGCTCTTCAACAGTGTTATCCACGCGTACAGTATATGCACTCTAACCAGCTGGGTCCGCCTACTTCACCTTCAAATATGGCCCATAATTGGAAGAAAGGAGCAAAACAACAACTCGCCATCGGCTCTGGGTCCAGGTCACGCTGGAGCCATTGCACATGCAACAATAAAATCCTACAACTCTCTACCGTCACGTTAAATTGGAAGGACTCCGTCTTTCACTAAGGCTGTAATAAATAATAATTATTTATTGCATATCCTTATATCGTATATTGCTGTGGTCTGCATGACAGGTGGTAGAGTGGGGTCATATACAGTAGTTTATTGAAAATATTTTTGGGCAAAAACATTTGACCTCGCTGTTATAAGGTATAAAACGCATAAAAATGCACCATGGTTTGGTGTATGTGTGTGTATACTTCAACTCTTGCAAGAGCTCCCGGGTCCCTCCTTGTCACCCTGGACGTGGAGGCCCTTTACTCCAGTATCCCCCACGACAAGGGCCTTATGATGGTCCATCAGTTCCTAAACGAATTGGATATTGACAAACACGATCATAATACTTTCCTCCTTAAATTATTACATTTCGTCCTCACCCACAACCTCTTCCTCTTTGATGACCAGCTCTACCACCAGGTGCAGGGTACGGCGATGGGGACTACGTGTGCCCCATCATATGCCAACCTGTACCTGGGGGGCTGGGAGAGGGGGTTGTGGGGTGAGGACGAAATGTCGGGGTACCTGTGCCACGTGGCCACGTGGCACAGGTACATAGACGACATATTTATAATCTGGACTGGTTCAAGTGATGATCTCATACAGTTTGTAACTAAGCTTAATAGGAACTCTTTGAATCTTAGATTCACTTGTGAATTCAGTTCCCAGAGAGTGAACTTCCTGGACCTGACGGTATTTATTGACCAAACGGGTCAAATTCAGACAGACTTTTTTCGGAAACAGACAGCGACCAACACTATTCTTAGAGCCTCGAGTGCCCATCCAGAACATCTTCTCCATAGTATTCCGTTTGGAGAATATATTAGGGCCCGACGCAATTGTACACGGGAGTCAGACTTCCAGGAGGAAGCTGATAACATCTGCTCCCGTTTGCGCAACAGAGGCTACAAATCTCGTATTCTGAGAAGGGCATATAAGAGGACACTGACTAGGCCACGTACAGATCTCTTATACAAACCAAAACTTCAATCACCAACACATCAACTCTCAATGATTCTCACATATACGGAACATCATTCAGAGATTAAAGAGATATTTCACCGACACTGGCACATGTCCTTACCAACGATCCTGAGCTTGGACAGTTGATTCCTAAAAAACCTTCTTTCACGTACAGAAGAGCTAGAAACCTTAAGGACCAATTGGTCCATAGCCACTTTACTCACGATCCCAAAGGATCCTGTTGTTCAGTTACTGGCACTTTTCAATGCCAAAACTGCAACATGTGTAAATACATATTGCAGACCAAAGTACTAACACTTGACAATCGACCACCTTTTAGCCTGAGACACTTTGTTAACTGTAAAACCAAGCATGTGATTTACATGCTGATCTGTCCATGTAAGAAATTCTATATAGGCAAAACGAATAGACAACTAAAAAAACGCATGTATGAGCATTCTTACGATATTCGAATAGGCAACATAAAAACCCCCATTGGACGTCATTTTTCATTATGCCATGAGAAAAATCCACATGGAATGAAAATAGTGGGTCTTGATCGGATACACCCTAACCCGAGGGGGGGGGGGGACATTGAAAAATTAACCCTCCAACGGGAGACAAGGTGGATCAACCATTTCAAAGCAAATCACCCTCCAGGATTAAATGAATCCATCAGCTTTGTGTCATTCTTGTGATCAGGGGTGACACAATAATATATAAATAGTTCCCTAGAAAGGAAATTATTACACTCTAGAGGGGGTCATAAACATCGTGGCTATTCCTTACAAATTCAACAATGTGTTTTCTGTCAAATGGGTAATCTGGTGTTGCTTTGACACACAGCCTGTCCTCCTAAGTTCCTACTTATAGTCTATATAAACTGTGTATTTGTTAATATGCAAGATATCTGCTTCTTGAGAGGCATTCCACTATTGGTATCCTTAAACTTTTATCTCAGACTGCGTCTGAGACTTTTTTCCCAGATTGTACACCATCAATTATAGGGCAAACCTTTTCTCGTAGCTCCACCGTATTAATTTAGAAAGAGGCAAATACCTGCTGAACATATTTACATAATGTTCAGTTTTCCTGTACTTTCCATTTGGAGTCATAACGCTATAGGGGGAAATAGGCTTTCCTTTAGAGGGGCTGTGTGTGTGTCCCCTGCCACATACTCTACAGTTCTCCAACATACACTATCTAGCATATGCCACCAGTATATATGGACCGTAATATAGGCTCCCAGAGACCTCTTATTGAGAATCTCATAGACTTTGCTTTTGCAGACTATATATCCCCCGTAGCATTTTCTGCCTGGCGATTATAATTAATTGGACCATAGGAGGTGTTAGCATTGAATTTAATATTAGCATTGAAAAAATAGAGTGGTCTCCAACAAAATGGAGTCCTTAGCAGGATAGGATAGCCGAGTGCCACTAGCCTCCAGTGACGGATGACGCGCACGCGCACTGTGAACTACGGTGCTCGTAGACGCGCTCGGCGCGCTGGAGATGACCGCCCTGCGACCCCTTCTGGATATTTAGTTTCCGGCCTCCTGCATGGTACCTTCGCACAGGCGGCCGGAGAGGAAGGGAACACGCAGGACGGACGGCCGCGCTCTTTGTCCATCCTCGCACGGGGTCCCTAACGTGGAGTCTCCTCCTTGATGGACCTGCCCGCGGCTGTAGGCACTCGGCCCACGGACCATGAGGGTTGGCTATATTCCTGCATTGTCACTATCTTTGGAGTAAGGTAGGAACCTGAGGTTACTAATCCTAAATATCACTTAACATGCAATTTCTTATTTAGTCCTTGCACATTAATTGCACGATATCAAGGATTATAGTCTATTACTTTACTATTAATGCATGTTGATCCTCTATCAGTGACTTGCCCACTTTATGATATACTCTGACCTTCAGCCCACCTGGTTCCTTCTCACACAGACCATGGAATGCCATTAATATTCTTTCTCCCCTTTTGCGCTTGGCTCTTTAATGGAAACATAGGTGCTTTCTGGTGGTGGTTCTGCTTACAGTGGCTGAGTACCACTGTAAACATTTAAACTATAGAACAAAAGTACATATTGTTTCCCCCCCCCCCCCCCTTTGCATTTATCTTTAATGGGGACAGAAAGGATATACTTACTATATACCGCCTGAGACTGCAATCAATTCCACTTTAATGTGTATGGGATGCCTCAACAATCAATTAGCAGCTGTTTTCCATATCCAGGTAAAAACCATTATGTGATTTATACTATGCATGTGTGATTATTGTTGTAACATATAGGGTTAATTAATAATTGTTGTTATAAATAAATCTTTTCTTAGTGAACCTATCCGGCAGACACTGAAGAAGCCAATTGGAAGGGCGAAACTAGTCTGTCTAGCGGATTTATGGTTACTTGGTATCACCATTTTTTATTGTACCATTGTGTATTTCACCAGTAATGTTTAGCGGAATGATGGTTACTTGGTATCACTATTTTCTATTGTACCATTGTGTATTTCACCAGCAAACTATTTGTGTAGGATATATGTGCTAATTGAGCCTACAACCTACAATTTATTTTAATGGCTTTGTAAATAAAAATCATGTTTTAAAATTTCCAAGCGGATCATAGTTACATTGGCGAGTGTGATAAAATTGAGCCCCGTTCATCTTCCATGGCACAGGGGGGTGGTCCAGTAAACCCTGGCCGTACCATTTTGTATTTATATAGTTTGAAATAAGACATATGTCCATCAAGTTCAACAAGGGTGTTGGAAGTTATTTTTTTTTTCTACTTATAACAGCTAACAGTAACTCTTACTGTTATTTTCTTCTAAAGAAAGCATCAAATCCTTTTTTGAAGGTGTCAACGGTTGATGTCGTAACAAGATTCTATGGGAGGCTATTCCGCAGATTTATAGTTCTTATGGTAAAAATGATTGAATTTCTTTTTTTTCAGTCGAAGCGAGTGCCCCCCTTGTCTTTAGAGAGAATTTTTGCCTGAAATAGTGTTCCCCTATATTTTTTGTGTTGCCCATTTATATATGTATACAAGTTGACCATGTGCCCCCTCAGTCATCTGCTCTCAAGACAAAACAGATTTAATTCTCGTAATCTTTCCTCATAACTAAGATCCTTCATTCCTCTTATTAGTTTGGCGGCTCTCCTCTGCACCCTTTCCAAAGCCAGAGTGTCCTTTCTATGAACTGGTACCCAGAACTGGATAGCATATTCCAGGTGAGTGCACACCAGTGCCTTGTAAAGAGGCACTTTACCACCACTGTACCAGCCTGTGAAGCCCGCTCTATCTGTTTATGCAGCTGACCCTCTATTTCCTCACTTATGTTTGGGGGTCTATAGATTGCACCATATTGTATTTTAACATTGTTTACCTCGCCCCGCACTTCTACCCACAAGGATTCTACATCCTCACAATCTTCTGCTAGTATCCCCTCATAATATATGCTTTGAATTCTTGCTTTACATAGACACACTCCGCCCCTTTCTTATTTGCTCTTTCTTTCCGAAAGAGATCAACATCTTGAAGATTTACAGTCAAGTCATGTGTGGAATCAAGCCATGTCTCAGCCACACAAATTCCATCAATATTTTCTTCCAGTACCAGAGCCTCAAGCTCCCCCACTTTACTTGCCAGACTTCTGGCATTTGTGAACATATACTTTAAGTTCCTATATAGTTTGACACGCTGAGCTTTAGTATTAGCTTCTGCAATAATGCATCTGCCTAATTTATTACTTATGGTTTGCAACACGTGGCTCTCCTTATTCATCATAGCAGTCCTTCCCCCTTCTAATTCTCCACCCACCTTCATATGCGGCCCCCTAAGTAACCTGTCTTCCCCTTTGTTTTCTCTCTTGCCCTCCCCCCATCTCTAGTTTAAATATCCCTCCACCCCTTCTAGTATCCTATTACACAGTGCAGCAGCCCCCCTTCCATTCGAATGTAAATTATCTTTAGAATACAGTTTGTACCCTAATGAGAAGTCAGCCCAGTGCTCTAGGAACCCAAATCTTTCTGTCCTGCACCAGGACTTGAGCCATGTTTTTAGCTCCCTAAGCTCCCGCTGTCATTCATGTGTAGCACATGGACGAGAGATCAGGGCCTACCGGACCAAGGAACTGCACCACAAATTCTGGTACCCAACCACAGCACAGTTGGTGGAGGCCTTATTGCAGGGCAAATGGTGGAGGCCCAGGAGTGCGTGGAACTTGTGCCTTGCCTATAATATGGCCATGAGTACAGGGGTTAACAAAAAACACTCCTAAATGGTGCAGCAAGGTTTCACAGATAATTAGTGAGAATGCCATGGAAACACACTGGATCCTGGGGTTGGGTGAGTTTTTTTATTTTAATGCTTCTCACTAGAATCGCTGACTCTGGGGGAGGGGGCCAAAGAGAATGGCAAACAGTTAAAACACAATTGCAGCCACTTTTTCTATTTGGTTAGAGTCGTAAGAGTTCCAGGTAATTGCTAGAGAGTTATTTCTAATAAAAGACACAATCTGTGTAGAACATAATGCTTTGTTTTCACATGCTTTCAAAACTGAAATTATATTGATGGGGCAATTTTAAGGATTATAACAAAGAAAGTTAAACAGATGGAGAAATTGTACCAGACTGTATTATAAAATATTATGCCAATGACATGCTGAGTACAGTGTGTGTTCTGCTATACTAGTTATGGTTTTTCCAATAAGCTTTACTCTTCTGTACATTTTGAGTTACCATATCTACAGTATAATTGTCAATAATCAAGGCAAATTTTACATTTACAATATAAAAATCTCCCCCAGCAGGTGGCTGAATGACTGGGACGGGTACGTGCATACGATGTCAGGGATGCAGCAGCAGTGTGTGCTCCCAATTGTAAAGAATGAGAGCAGCCTGCTAAATTACGTTGTCACAGCAGGCAGCTCTCTTTGGACGAGAGCCCACACATACACAGTTGGAGTGTGAGTTTTTTTGGGCTTCCTGGGAGTTTCACACAGTGGGGCATCCCAATTCAGTTTTCCCCTTGAGAAAATCCAGTGGCAGGCCCTGGAATCCTTTAGAGGCCATCCGCTGGCTTTGTTCCACTTTATGAACAAGGCATGAGATAAAATTAAACTTGATTCAAAGAAGAAAGAACATTGTTATTGTTATTGTTATGATATGTTATTAGCACCTAAAACTTTCACTCTGATGAGGTTTAGTGATCCAGCAACTGTCTTAAACAATCTTAAGATTTGCTAAGGATTTACTTAAAAAATGTACATGAAAACTTAATAAGTTGTCACATAAGTAAAGTTTTAGGTGCAAATCAACTTCCTCCCTTAGACATTCATTCAGACCTCCTTACTGCACTGAAGTCAGTGCGGCAAAAAAAAGAATTAAATGGAATGAGCATTGTTGATTGGCTAAGCATGCACCGTGGGAATGAGGATTTATTTTTTCTTTACTTGTGCGCTCCATTTTCTATTCAAGGGGGACTATGCAGTGGTGGCTATTATTGTACTTTATTCATTTTGATTTAGGAATACGGATCATAGGCATTGGAAATATATTCACTGGTTGATAGGATTTGTACTGAGCTTGCATTAACATTTGTTGATCATCCCCTACTTTTTACCTCATGTATGTGTATGTCATGTGTGGTTTTACATTCTATTACAATCGTTGTGCATTAGATGTGGTTGTGTTGGATGTTTTTGAATTATATATTGTGATAATAAAATATATATTTTTCTTATATAGCTTTGCTTTGCCTCCCGGTAGTACTTCTTTGACCTTTATTGGCCTTGTACTACTAGCTCAGAAGGCACAATGTATTGAACTAACTCTTTGGGATCTGGTATAGGAGCAGAGGCCGAAAACTAACTTTTTGTCCTTCTGAGGAGATCCTGGTATTCTTTCCTTCTGAGAGACACAGCTGCCAGGGCCAAAACTGGGCCATGGTTTACCAAGGCTAGCCTTCATACTCCATTACCTGCCCTGCACCAGACACTCAATTAGTTGTAAGAAACCTGATATATATATATATATATATATATATATATATATATCAGGTTTCTTTATATATATATATATATATATATATTTTTTTTTTTTTTTTTGCTCTTCTTACTTAGCAGATGAGACATGCTGGAGAGCTCAAAGCCTTATTTGACAAACTTGTAGTCTCATGTAGAGAGCGCTCAACACTTTAGTGACTACCCTATAGCAGGTAAATATTTCTTATTTGGTGTAAATGTCTCACTGAAACATTTGGATACAATATTTGCCTTAAACCCCAATCAGGTGCTATTGGATTAAAACAAAAAATATAGTTCTTGTGCTTTATTGTAAGTTGAGGTAGTCTCAAAAGTTTAGCTAATACAAGCCAACTGAGCAGTGATGCTAGATAAGATATTTCACAAGATACAGACAGCTCTTTTTAGTGAATTCCCCCCTAAGGAACTGTCTAGGGGTTGCTGCTTTCCTTTTCGGAATCATATTAAGACATAAATGTGTATACAGTATATCTTCATTTATTAAAGATACATTTAAAAGTCCTGATTCTGAGTTGTGTATCCATGGGGAAACCGGAAAAGCAAGAATTTAATTTAAAGTGACCATTCTTGCATGCTTTGCAGGTTTAACAATAAGGGTAGAAAATATGCAGTTCCTTTTTATATCTATGCTTTACTGTGCATGAATACGCTCACATCAGCATCATATATTATAGATAGTTACAGAATAAATAACACATGCTGTACTAGTCCTCGTTCTTTTCACTTTTTCAGATTAAATATTGTATCTATCTTCCCCATTTGGTGCATTAAATATTGAAAAGTGAAGGCAGAAAACATTGAGGCAAATTACAAGTCATGGCATGTCAAGGGAAATAGAAGGGGAAGATAAGAAAGTGAACATCTTAATTGGCAGCCAGTCATTTCATGGCTGACACAGTAATGGGAAAACCTATCGCTGTATGTAAGAATTTATCCTAAATTTATATACTGCTGAAATACTATAAGCCACATGAACAGAACAAGAGGCAGCAGCTAAAAAATAATTTTCTCAGTTATGTAACTAAAGAAATGATTACTTTTATTTGCAAGCAGTACATAGGTAGATTCGAGCAAAAAAAAAAAAAAAAAATAAGGAAAATTCTGGGATACATTGTAAATGAACCCCCCACATCATTCACATTTGCCACAAGATATTAAAACAGACTTTTCAACACATAGTAAATGATAAAATTGCAGCATTTCCTACTGATTCCCCTGCCTTTTTTAATTATTCTGTTACACCATATTTGAATTTTCAGCTCTAAGCAGCGTTAATTTGTTCTCACCTTCCTATATCTGGGGCAGTGTGAAATTCAGGGCAGTTTATAGGCATAATAATGCCCAGTGCAGGAAGGAAGAAAATGCTGCCCTCTTCTCACCAGTCCCAAGGTGCTGCTGCTGTCCCATATCAGCATGTGCCATGCTGCCATAAATTAGGCCCTTAATTTTGTTTACTTTAGCAGTTGTTTATTTAAAAATGCCCTTGTGCAGTTAAATTCTTTTCCTTTGATAATGTATTCTAAATTTACCTATTAATAAAATTTAAGTATTCTATTCTATAATTATGTAGCCTTTTTTTTGTTAATTTATTAAAATGCTGTAAAAATCTATCTGTAATCTAATGCATATAAAACTTTTTGAACTAAAGGCACATGATTACACAGAAGTTGTACCCTTCATTTTCTGCCCCTTCTTTGCACACACAAGATCTTTCATATGACCCCATTACTAATCTACAAACATACCAGGTAGATGGATAATGTTCCCCAATCCTATTCCCAGGAAAGCTAAGCCTATTTGTGAACACAAAGTTTGATGGTATCAGGACAGATTCTACAAATAATTTGATTAGAAATGTATTTTTATACTGTATATAGTATTTATTTACTACATGGTCTGTCTTGTTTGAGTTTTAATGCTAACAGTGAACACAGTACAAAATGCAGTAATACAATTACCAAAATTTGAGATCCTATTAAAATGATTAAGCAGCCAGAAAAAAACAAGGAAATCAACTGATTGGTGCTTATCCGGCAATCTGTAACTAACCTGATTAATGGATCTGAGCCCGTGCTGCAGCTGTAGCATCCTGTGTTGCTCAGGTGCCTGAACTCCATACACCAGTACTTTCAGGCTGGGGCCTGGCCCCTTTCACAGGGGTGCGGCCATACCCTCTCTATTCACTACAATGGAATGTGGGCGTGTCAGGTCCACTCCCACTCCCTCCATTGCAATGAATCAAGAGGGCGTGGTAGTGCTCTGTGACTGATGGTGGGTCACAAACCCAGATCACCAGCAAACCCAACCCCATATATTGGTCCCTGGACGAAAAGGGGTGTGACGACTGCTAATCATCATTAGACTAGCACCGATCATTGTGCTGGACAAAAGGTACTTTTTGATATTTTCTGGCAAAACTGAGTAGCACACGTGTTTTCCATTGTTGGTAAGGGTCCCGGAGCTCCACAGTCTGAATTTCTGGTTCATGTGTCTCCTCCCAGGATTTCAGAGCCATGAGACTCCAAAGAGTCCTATCAAATGTTAAAAGGCACAGCAGAAGACAGTTGCCACTTCCAACTCAACCAGTTCTAGTTGAGTGCAGAGATAGATTTATGGTCTGCACAGAACACCAATGTTGTCCATGTACACTTGGCTTCCCTTCCTTAAGGCCCTGATGCTTGGATTCAATCTGATGCTTTTGGTGAAGGGCTGAATACAGCAGACTAAAGAATAGCTGAAAGAGGCCAACTTGTCAGACCATGGAGAGGAACTGGACTGGGCTGGTTAGCACAATTCTGAAAAGTACATTGGATCGACATAAGAAAAGAACAATTCCTATAAACCATATTTTTGCAGGATAATGCTCATGAACCCATGTGAGGCAGGTTCAAAGGCATTTTCCAGATCAAAACTGACCAGTGGCCTAGTCAGTCTTGGGCAGTTCCTAGTTCCTGGGACTGGATAAAGTGGACCACTACTGGTTCCGTGGCTGGAAATCCTGCAGGTCAGTGTCTTGTGAATTATCTGCCCAATGTCAGACCGGCTGGTTAGTGAGTACCTTGGAAAGGATCTTGTAGTCCATGTTGAGAAGAAAGATAGGCCACTAATTCTTCAACTTGTTTCTTTCCACCTTCCATTTCTACAGAATTGTGATCATATCTTCTGTTGATGAGGGCAGAATTAGTATTTCATCATCATCTCCTCATACTGAGAGCAGGTTTGGGCCAGTGAGATCCCACAGTGCTGCAAAGAGATGTGAGACCAACTGCAGCAATAGGTCTTTTCCATCACTGCTTTACCTGTAGGCAAGGGCGGAACGGGGTGTGTCTGCACTGCAGTCATCGGTGATTGGTGATCCATTGAAATCATATAATAGAAAAAGAAGCACCATTTGTCATTATTTAGTTTTCTATTTGTATCCAACTGAGTAAAAAACAGAAAAAGGGCACGGTATAAGCCATGACAGGGCCCAATTTTTCACCAGGGACCTGTCACATTTAGTTACACCACTGTCTGTTTACTTCTTACCTTTCTCCAGATGCTCTAGGACCTGATTTATAAGCACTGTGCCAGTTTCTCAAAAGCATCCAATAAATATGGATGTATTGTATAGAAAGATACTGGCACAACGTTGGCACATCCTATGTAGAGGCCACTTTATTTCATGCTGAGCCACTTTATGCTACACAGTTATGGCGCAAGTAGTGGTGTGTAAAAGGATGCACTGTTGGAATATATATAGATCAAGTCCCTTGTTTCCTACTCGCTTACTTAAAGCTTCCTCGGAGACATAAAACCTTATACTGCAATAGTATAAAAAGAAACAGACAGTATAAGGGTCATTAGTTAGAATTTGCACAAGAGTTTTTCAAACTTTTGTGAAAATAAATGCAGCATTTTATGTATCACAATACATACTATGGGGGTGATTTACTATGTTCCTTACCATTTGCTACTTGACATTGAAATATGTTCACTGGGCGAGTAGGCAAAACTTACTGCAGGGAACACCAATGAACACAAACTTTTGCAATGCATTTTGCTGTGTCTGCTGCGCAATTAGCTGGCAAAGCAAAAGGTACTTACATTAAAAAGTGGTTTGCCGATATGCTGGCAAACTATATATGTGAGATATCTTGGGAGTGTCTGGGATGTTTGAAAAGCTTAAGAATATAAGTTGATTTTAATATATAAAAGCCATGTAAACACACTTGAAAAATAAGTTAACGACGCTAAAAAAAGCTAAATTGACAATGTCTCCCTAAATAACATTGATTCCTATAGGGTTCAATGCAAATGTGTTCGCCAGCATTAGCTGAGCAAAACTGAAGTATAAGTAAAACCAAAAAACATGGACATCGCTGTCGGAACATGAAAAATGTAATTTGGTAAATACGTACAATCAGAGGATGTGTGATGGATGCCGGCTAATCTTTTTGTAAATTACTCCCTAAATGAGAAGAACTTTTCTACTTTATTTGGAGAGCTTCTACTCCACAGAGCTTCTCTTTGGTAATCTTTTCCGCCACCACATGCAGTCAAGTAATTTTTTTATGGCTGTAAAAGTGTTGTGAAGGGGTGAGAAAACCTCTACATGTAGTGGAAATGTGCTCTCAAGGGGAAGTCAACCTTGGTAGACATTCTCAACAGCCCCTGATCATGAGTGCCATATAAGCAAAAGGCTCCCTTGCTTACCTTTCGCCTGCTACTATGGCATCTATCACACTCTTGCAACTCCAGCATCTTAAGCCGGGTCTTGTAGTTCTAGCTTCTGATCTCAAGTGGCTCTCTAACCTAACTTGGGGTCTGTTGGGGAGGTCTACCAAAGCTGAATGTTTTCATTGTCATTTCAATTAATAAAAAAGTGTTTTCTCATTATGTCCTATTTGATTTTAGCTTTAAACATGGATTTAAAAACAAGAAACCCCCAAAAAGTTTTTCCTGTAAAACTGCCAAAGCCTCCACATTCACATTACTAATCCTATACTTTTAAATGGAAGTTTAATCAAAACATGTGTGCCGAACTTGGCATTGTGCACCAGCAACCAGAAGGAGCAATGATGCTGAAACCATCTGTTCTCCATTTTTGTAGTCGATTATAGTATGTTATTAACCACCTATTACTTAAGGAGTAATTTACTGTCTCATATTTAAAAATAGATACAGTTAATAATTTACTATTTTATCTTTTTCCATTGTACTTAAAACCATCAAAACCAGATTGTTTAGCTTAAACTGTATAGTTAGTGGAACTACAGATGGCTTTACAGTCCGCCTTAATGTAATGTGCTTTTACTGCAACTACTAACAAAGCCAACTAGGAATAGAAACTAAAAACATATTATAACTGGAACTGATTGAAGGCTTTTTTACCCACTAATGAGAACTGAGTTTCTTGTACTGTGTGTTGGAGTCATTAGCCAGATCAGTAATTATCTGACCCTAACATATATATTGCGAATGACGAATGAAATGGGTTCTCTAATGGACAACATCATTGGATTACGCTCCATAAGGGAAGCAGTTTAGTATAGAGTTTATTGATTTCATAATCATTCTCTATATTTTCTCAAGATGTCATTGTGATGCATGTATGTATTCATAGTATATAAAAAGTAAACAAGAATAATATTTCATGTAAGCATTTTTTATCATTTAAGCTGCATATATTGTGCATGTTAAGTGCCATCAATTTAATACACATTAGACTATTTTTAGATTTAAAAGCAAGAGAAAACAGTAAGAACATTTTTCAGTTAGCGCTTGATAAAACAGATTTATGTTTTACCGTTCCTCATTTGACATATTTTCCTGAATATTTAATACACCTTAAATGTGCATTTACTGACAAGCCCATTTCATTGTATTTTGCACTTTAGTTTATTTTAGGATTGCCATTATTTTTCTACTGTAAACCTGTTGCTGAGTTAGTGGTTGTCAGACGACTTCTACTGAAAATGTCATCTCAAATCACATTGTTAACGCCAAGAGACAACTATTTATACAGTATTTGAACACCCTTATTATTATCCCAATAATACTATAGTCGGTTTTCTGTCAAGGAAATCTATGTAAAAGGGCACTCATGAATTAGCAGCCTATCTTTCAGAACAATCTTGTATGTGTGGTTATTGAGGTTCTGTGGTGAGTGTTTTTGTCACACTGTTACAGGTTTGGTTTCATTACTAGGAGACCACATTGTACAATAGTTTTAAAGACATCTTTTAAATACAACTAAGGCACATTTTGTAAGCCATTAAATGTATTTTCCTTAATACATATAGACAACCAACAGCAAAATGTATGCATGAGAGGTTCTATGCTGTCTTCTTACAAAAAGTTATTTTGAATTAGTCCTAAAGTGTTAGTCAAAGTCAAAAGCTAAATACCATGAATGCCATAGGCCTACATACAGTGACTGAATACTCACTCAATGCCATAAAGGCTCAATCATATGCAACCCCATACCCCGATTCTTCATAGTCTATCTGCCCATGTTAGTGAAGCTCTTTGTAGTTCTTTGGCAACCTAGCATAAAAAGTTGTCCCCAGCCAGCCAGACTACTCCCTGCTTTTCATTATTAAATATTTATATTCATTGTAATGCCATCATCTACTGTGGCACCATGCAAGATAGAATTTACAGAAAGGGTAAACTATATACTTATAAGATCCAACAAATACACATTGGCAATGAAGAGGCAACCCCCCCCCTTGTGATCTGATAATCTAAAGCAGGGGTACTCAAATGGCGGACCGCGGTCCGAATCCGGACCGCAGATGCCATTTGTCCGCTGCCCAGGGCTGGCATACCTCACAACCGCCCCAATTTGGGCGGGACTGTCCCGGATTGGCCAGGCTGTCCCGTGTCCCGCCCGATTAGGGCGGAGTCCCGCAATGATCGACCAGTTGGAAGGCACGTTTTCATTGCCGAACACTGCCTGGGTTGTGGGCTCCCAGCGATGACTAATGCAGCACGTGTGTACAGACAGTTATACTTCCTAGTCCAGGTGAGCCATGCCTTAGCCCTGAGTGCAGGGGCAGACAGTGGGGCACTGTATTCACATGTGAGCTTTGCCTATGGTGGGCTTTGTATAAACTCGCTGATGTAAACACACACACAGAAAAGCAGAGTGCGGGGAAGGAAAGTGTTGCCTTCAGCTGTCTGCTTCGGCTGTCATTGTGTGAATGGTGAGCCCCCCCACCGCTCCAAGCACAGGAGCAGCGTGGCGGTGTGGGGAGGATGCAGCACTGGAAGCTACTGCTGGGTCTCTCTACCACACAGCTGGTGGAATCCAATAATTTGGCCAGGAGAGTGGAAAGCGCACCCCCCCTCCCCCCGCCATTTGTCTTCCGAGTCTGTGTGCTCCCGGGCTGTGTGAGGTCACACTGGGGCCACACAGGCACTGGGAGCCGGGCAGACGAGACGACCTCTGTGCTGCTGTGTTAAGCCCTGTGAGGTGTTTTAGGCAATAAATGGGGGAGGAATAGAAGTACGAGGACTTGCAGTGATTGCATACATCCTGACCTGAATCACTCCATCTGTGTGACTTTTTTTCTCTGGTCCTGCACTTTCCTTTGTGACATCAGTTATTAGTGCATACCTCCTAAGTGTCCCTGCAATTCATTATTGCCAGACACCTAACCCTCACCCCAACTGCTGGACCTGTACCCTCACCCCAGCTCCTGGACCTGTACCCTTCACCTAACCCTCACCCCAACTCCTTGACCTGTACCCTTCACCTAACTTTCTCCCCAGCTGCTGACTTGCACCCCTCACCTAACCCTTCTACACATCCACTGACCCTCACCTACCCCCCCAGCAGCTGATCTGCACCCTCCCCTAACCCTTCTCCCAGCCCGTGACATGCACTCTTACTTACCCCCCCCCCCCCCCCGACTCCCTCACACCAAATTGGCCTTATTGCTAGGGGACCAGGGTTCTTTACTGTCGGTGTGCAGGTCGGACCTTCATCCCACGGCAGACCCTGGTAAGTGGACCTCCACTGAAAGTAGTTGAGTACCCCTGATCTAAAGGTTAAGGGTAGGGACAACACGTTGAGATTAAGGTCCTCTTCTCTGGTCCCTTCTTTTCACTCATGCTTTCAGGAATGCATCTCCACATCCTCCCGCTGCTCAGGTCATCACTTCCCAACCCTCCAGTTTTCACTTTGAACTTTGTTTGTAATAATCTATGTACAGTATATTTTACCCAGTATTTAATTACTAAATTTACAACACTAAAGAATTAAAAGGTGCTATAGAAACAATAATAACAATAATATCAATAGTTTCCACTGAGTCATAGTTCAGGCCAATGAGCGATGTAGAATGAATGTCTAAACTGGAGGTGTTAGCTGATTCATTAAAGGCTGAACCCTTGAATTTACTGTATGCTGCTCATAAAATGATTCATCCATTAAAGATAGGTGCACTATTTAACCTTGTTATACAAATCAACACATACAGTATACCAATATACCTTATAAATAAAAAGAAAGATAAAAGTTCAGTGTTACTGAAATCCTATGCTAAGTTGTCAGTAGCATGTTACCAGAAAAGTTTTCCCCTACCCACAGAAGCAGGTGCCTACAACAGGGCAAGCAGGGTGTCTGGCTTTCATAAGGTTTGGCTCATGTACAGTAATAATGTGGGTCCATGCTGATTCCCAGACAGCTCTGCTAATGTACAATATGTCTGCCCTGGAACAATGCCAACAAATAAACAAAAAATGGACAATAACTATGTGCCTATTCTGTTCTGTAAAGTACTGGGGACAAAGAATAGGAGAACATTTCTGTATTTTACCAATGCATGCTTATTGCGCTGTATAATGTCTAATGATAATGATAATGTATAATGATACGCATTTGACACCTGATAATACAAATGAATTAATATATTATGCAAAAGGGTTTGACTACAAACCCTGTTACACAAAAATAGCTCATGCTCTGTATTTCTATACCCTAGATAGAATTAAGTACTAACGCCATTGTGACACAGAAAAGAAGCAGATTTCACACCTCCAACCATTTGCATGATACATTTTCTTGCCTAGCTTGTCTAGCTTAAATATGTTAATGAAGAGTTATGTATGCTAACATGATGAATGACACCCTACATAAATGCGCACGTATATAGAGAGTTATCTAATTGGAATTAAGCATCCACAATTTTCCGAGAGACTTTTCAACTTAACAAACAATAACCTGCAAATATATCATAAATGAAATCTGTGTGTTTATACTCTGCAGGTGAGGTGAAGAATAATTCCAACTAATCCTCTCCAATTATTTATAAATACCATTTAGGGTTATTCATTTTTTTTTAATAAAGAACCTTCTACCTTATTGTAAAAAATGTGAATCTCACCGGTAGAGCTGCCCTATTGCAAGGCTCAGTCAGGTGCAAATGTAAAAAAAAAAGAATGTTTGCATTTAATGTGAATCTTTCTAAAGTAGTGTAGAGCTCTCTGACCCTGATTGCACTTTAGACACTGGACTCTATGTCAACACAGGGGAGTTATCTGGCCTGGTGTGCAGTTTGTGTATGAGCAACTTGTTTTTTTGCTGATGGACCCATTTATGTAATCATTCATTAAATAGGTTTCTTACGTCTCACTTTGTATTTCTGCATTCAATTAGACTAACTTTGTTAGTCCTGTACACACAGAACACTGCTGCTGTGGCTGCTTCTGATGGGAGAGAGCTCACTCTCCTCTTGCACATGGGCAGCAGCAGTGATCTGTGTGTACCGGACTCACTTCTCTGTTCTTGTAGATCCTGGTGTAAAAGCGTGGTGTTGTCAATAGCAACGGATTGCAGGCCGTCAAAACTGCTCCCATAAAACACACATTTCCTAACATAAGAAACAAAATACTAGATAAGCTCAACACCTTGAGGGTATTATTTTGGCACAAATAATATACATTTTCAAATTCAAAATTCATTCAAAAGTATCCAACATGTGATAAAACCTCATTTTATTGTAGCAACATTAAAAGTTCCTGTAGAACATACACATTTCACAAGCAAAAAAAAAATGCACTGCTACACCTTTCTGGTTCAAAATTACCCCTTAAACCGGACCAACACCCGTTTTTACCTGAACGGGTGTTGGTCCCGCTGTGTAGGGATTGTAAGCAGCGAGGGGGGACATCCAGAATGCTGGAGCCCCCCTCGCAGCAAAACACATAAATAACTTGTTTTACTCACTTGCATACCGAGCCAGCGGTGAGAACAGAGTCCCGCGATTGGCCGCCAGGCGGTCACGTGGGCAGGCCCTGCTGGTGACGTGGGCAGGTCCTGCTGGTGGCCGGCACAGAGGATGCGACTGCGCCCACGTTCTCGCCGCTGGCTCGGTATGCAAGTGAGTAAAACAAGTTATTTATGTGCTTTGCTGTAAGGGGGGCTGCAGCATTCTGGATGTCCCCCTCGCTTCTTACAATCTCTACACAGCGGGACCAACACTCGTTTAGGTAAAAATGGGTGTTGGTCCGGTTTAAGTTATGCATGCTCTAATAAGTCAGCAGGTGTTTAAATAGGCACTCTCCTTTCCCACAGCCATTGTAAGCAACAGCCAATCTACTCCTCTCCTTGGAAAAGGCCCGACATACAAACACTGTCACAGGAACCTGCATGCTAAAGGAGGAATTTATTATTATTATTGTTTATTTATGTAGCGCCATCATCTTCCGTAGCGCTTTACAAAGTAGTAATTACAGACAGGGTAGAAACATACAGTACATATACTATTTCAAATGCAGTTTTACAGAGTTGACAATGGATATTCTGAGTACAAGATACAATAGGGGAGAGAGCCCTGCCCTTGCGAGCTTACAGTCTAAAGGAAGAGGGGTGAAGACGAGGGGGAAGGAATACAAACAGTCAGTATTGAGCTTTGTGGCATGTGGCCTTTAGAAGATTGGTTAGGCCAGATTATATGCTTGTCTGAATAAGTGTGTTTTAAGGGCGCCTTTGAAGGTTTTGAGGGTTGTGGAGTGGTGGATTGGGTGCGGGAGGGCATTCCAGAAGATTGAAGTTGCACGTGAGAAGTCCTGGAGGTGGGCGTGAGAGGAGGTGACCAGGGTGGAGGACAGGAGAAGGTCGGCAGCAGAGCGAAGGCTGCGTCTAGGTTGATATTGTTGGATTAGAGATGAGATGTAGGGAGGGGCCTGGTTGGAGAGAGCTTTGTATGTGAGAGTTAGAGTTTTGAACAGGATTCGCTGTGGGACTGGCAGCCAGTGTAGGGATTGGCAGAGAGGCGCAGAACTGGAGGAGCTAGAGGAGAGATGGATGAGGTGAGCAGCAGAGTTCAGGATAGATTGGAGGGGTGCCAGTCTGTTAGTTGGTAAGTCACAAAGAAGGATGTTGCAGTAATCCAGACGGGATATGACCAGGGCATGCACTAGCATTTTAGTGGTGTCAGGTGAGAGGAAAGGACGGATGCGGGAGATGTTTTTAAGTTGGAGGCAACAGGAGGTGGCCAGGGAGTGAATATGTGGTTTGAAAGAGAGGGCAGAGTCCAGAGTGACTCCCAGGCACCGAGCTTTGGGAGTTGCTGTTGTGTAATTGTTGCCAGAAATAGATGTGTTAGAGAGGGGAGGGGAGTTAGATGGTGGAAAATGACCAGTTCTGTCTTGTCCATGTTTAGCTTGAGGTAGCGAGATGACATGAATGAAGAAATAGCTGAGAGGCAGTTGGGGAGGCGAGATAGGAGAGAGGAGAGATTGGGGCCAGAGAGATATATTTGAGTGTCATCTGCATAGAAGTGGTATTGGAAGCCTAGTGAAGTTATACGTTTGCCAAAGCCATGGGTGTAGACTGAGAAAAGTAGGGGGCCTAGGACAGAACCTTGTGGCACACCAACAGAAAGGGAACGGGAGGAAGAAACTGTGTTAGAATAGGATACAATGAATGATCTGTCAGAGAGGTAAGAGGTGAGCCAAGAGAGTGCCAAGAGAGTGCAAGACCTTGAACCCCGAGAGAGGAGAGAATATCAAGAAGCAGAGAGTGGTCGACAGTGTCAAAGGCTGAGGAGAGGTCAAGAAGGATGAGGATGGAGTAGTGACCAATGCTTTTGGCAGTGAGCAGATCATTATGCATTATGCAAGTATGCTGCTCTCTACCCAGTATAGGGTGGGAGGGGTGACATCAGTACCATCCACATGTGGACTTTGGAGCAACAGTCAGCAGTAGGAGCTGGCTGTTGTTGGGAATCTATAGCCGGCAGGATTCTGACAAAACTTCATAGGAGACTGGACTGAGCTGTAAGTGACATTTTAGTGTTTCATGCTGTACACTGTACATACTATACTGTGACAAGAAGGACGTACTTGTCCTCAGTGTCAAACAAATGTACTATGGGACAACCAAAGGAAATTATACCTGGGACCCACTAGATGGCCCTTCAGCCATATAGAAATAATGCAAGACCACTCTTTATCACACAATAAATGACTTACTGAATAAATAACACAGAGGCAAATTTAGGCAAACCAGGAATACTGTGGTTATCTTGGACTTCAAGTCATCAAGATGTGGAGGTTGATTTTAGACTAGCATCATGTATTGCCATTTGTGCGTCTATGTAGTGGTGCTTAGAGAGTCTGCAAGAGTACGCTGCAAGCGGGTGTCTGGCGCTCCCTGAAGCAATGCATTTGTAGCACCCCAAGGGGAAAGCCGCCCCCAAGGCAACACTACATATAACAACAGGACAACGCTGCAGCGAACAATTGGAAGCCCATATTTTAGAAAAAAAAAATCACAAAGCCAACATTGGCGCTATAAAAGTGAACACTCCAGCACCAAGTGCTGGACACAGTATAAAAAATGTCTGTTTCTGAACACATGAGTGAAAACACATGGAATGACATTGTTTCTACACTGTAACACTGACACTGCAATGGCAGACCAACACGTATAATTCTGACAAAAATAAAACATTTAAATAAATGACAATATAAGTCTTTGGTTGCTGGCCAGGTGAGCCAAAACAATCATCATATGATAAAATAGTGGGAAAAGGGGGACCCAAACTCTATTCATACACACACAAATAAATTAGATGCACCCACCAGCTTGACTTTCATATACTGCGCCCAGCGTTCACCTGATGCTACGTGGTAATATGTGGCATTGGCACTTTTTAAGTAAGGCCCCTAGAGTGAAATACATGCTATACCCATCCCCCCTGCCAGAGGTGGCTCCAGTTTTAAATGGGCTCTTAGCCCTATTTGACTTGCGTTATAAAACAAATGGCAGAAAAACTGCATGTATGGTAGATATTGCAATTGATTTCACCTTTGTAAGTGGATTGATGTGTTTTAGCTCTTATGCTCAACCATCTCATCATTCTGCCAGTTATTCCTAATCTCTAAATCCTAGTTAGCTTTACCCAAAAATGCAAATGTCACATATAACGTAAACTAATAAATATGTATGTTTAATGATTAAACAAAATGATCTTTTCTCCAGCAATGTCTTATGATTTATATAAATTATGTGATTGTGGTGAAGGGACACTTTTATTGAACTCCAAATTTGGATGAAACTACCAAAGTGGTGTTTATCACAAATTCACATACTAGTTATTACCTAATAAAATTTAAATCATACTCTAACGATTATTGCTGCCCATGAGCACTGAATTTAGGTGATACTCACCTTTTCCTCATCTAGCTCTGTATAGCGGGTACCAGGAAATAGCAGCATACTTCAGTGATGAATGCCTTACACTGAAAAAGGTGCAGTTGTTGCATGTTTGTGTCTTTTCCTCCATTCGATAGAGATTCTAATGCAGGGCTATTTGATAAGGTAGCTTCCCGACCCCCCAGAAAATGCAGTCTTGAGAAATCAGGAGAAATCAGCAGTAATGAGAGGGACCTTGCCAGAGAACGCTACCAGTAACTTGTTAGCTACTGGAAATCAAGATTGTTATCCCCTCATCTGAAACGGCTGAATTAAAATGATTTATTGATATTAATAACCATGAGAGGTTAAAACGGTCGGCTTCTGAGTGTGAAGCATATGTTTCTTTCTTAGCCAGTTGTTATCAAGCCAGAGTCAGAAAGTCCCTGCTCTTTACACCAAACACACCACTTTGATGTACGGTTGCTAACATTGTTGCTAGAGAAAACTTTTATAACAAACAAATCCAAAGGGAAAAAAATAACAGATAAGCTCAGCAATTTTAGGACATCATTTTGACACACAATAATGGACACTTTTAAAAATGCCATTGAAAGTGTATTTCCCTTTTATAAGAAAAAGTAGGGGTCCGTCCCCCTAAAGTTGCAGGACAATGACATTTTGAAACTTCTTTAACTTCAGAAACCCCTTTAATCCAGGCAGTCTCACTGACTTGAAAATAGTGTATATTTGTGTACATTTTTTTCATGAGGATTTTAGATGTTTATTAGGGGACATTTGAGTTTTTATTGATATATCATTTTAAATGAGTATTAAAAGCTAGGTTTCACAGTTTGCCATTGATTTCCGAATTCTTAATCCAAGTAGTTATAAATAATACATTACAACCATGTCTCAGGTTTGTAAATATAATATTAACATGCTGTGGTGCAAAGTTATACGTTATTTATAACTGAACCCAACAAAATACGGATGCTTGACTGTGGCTGTAAAAGTGGTGATCATATTTAAAATGCCCTATGACTCCTTATATCAACGATTTAAAAACACGCACTAGAAAGAGACCTAATCAATTAGGGACTAACAATAGGGAATTTTATATTATTGCTCTACGTTTTTACCTGACATATGGGAAGATTTTATTTTCAAAAAACTGCAAGGTTAAAAAAAGGATGTAGATAAGCTTTAAAGAGGATATTACTGTGACAGCAGCACTGAGAGTAATATGACTCACCGTTGACTGTGATGTTTAAGTGATCTCTCCATTACGCCGCTGTGATGTAAAGATCACTCTTAAAGAGATGGCAAACCCAAGCAATATTAGGAAAGCAAGCGGCTTATGCCATTCCTGCCCTATGTGCCTCTCCTCCATTTCCTTCAGTGCATGCTAGAAGCCAAAGCAGGGCTCCAAAGTTTGCCCTCCTCTAAATTCCATTCCTCCAGGGCCACACAATAGATTGGTCTATATCTATATATCTTAGTGCTCTCACTGTAAGCAAGCATAGCAAGCCATAGTGGTCCCACAACTGTCTCTGACCACAGCATGTCATGCTCAAGGCTTATAAAACTGAGCCGTAACATGCCCTTCCCAGCTCAGCCATGTCCAAGAAATTGAAGCAAATAATACATAAGGTCTTTACATATAATCTGAGATTTATGGTTTGAAATGGCTCATTTTATACTGTCCCCAAATGGGACATGGTAGGAGGAAGTTAGGTAGTGCCTGGATAGAAAATTAAAAAATGCTGTAGCTGTATATGAGAAGCTTAGTCCTGTGGCCCAGACCTCCTTTGTTGCTTGTTAAAAACATGCTACAAGTAGAATGCATACAGTATAGGTTCCCTAAAGCAGGCCTACACCCTCCTGGGGAAATCTTAATAGGGTAATGCTTGAGATTATTGGAAAATAGGGGGTTGTACTCCAAGGAAGACATGCGTAAACTCTAACATAGACTGTTACAAGTAGAGATGAGCGAACTTTTGAAAAATTAGATTCAACTGATTCGCCGAATTTTCCGACAAAAATCGTTTCCACCCGAATTTATTTGCGATGAATCGCTATTAAAAATGGCTATTTCTGAGCCTCCTAGAGCCTCAATAGGGTTGTAAACCATTCTGCCTTGCTGTAACATGCATAGGACGCATGCTGGGTTAGTGAAATAATACTGTAAATAATTATCACATGCAGATCGGAGGCCTCGCTGATAGAATCGCAAAGCGGCACAATTGCAGAGAGTTGAGGTGGAATCACTATGAGGGGCCCCTATAGTGCCTGAAAAACACGCCCTGGAGCTGGCAGCAGCAGGAGCCCAAAAATTTGCTGAATCACACCTTGGAGTTGCAAGCAGCAGCAGCCGCCCAAACATTGGTTGAAAGAGACACTGGAGTTGGCAGCAGGAGCCCAAAAATTTGATGAATCACACCCTGGAGTTGCAAGCAGCAGCAGCAGCAGCAGCCCAAACATAGCTTGAAAGAGACACTGGAGTTGGCAGCAGGAGCCCAAAAATTGGCTGAATGACAGCCTGGAGTCGCAAACAGCAGCAGCAGGAGCCCAAACATAGCTTGAAAGAGACACTGGAGTTGGCAGCAGGAGCACAAAAATTGAATGAATCACACCCTGGAGTTGCAAGCAGCAGCAGCCCAAACAGCTTGAAAGAGACACTGGAGTTGGCAGCAGGAGCCCACAAATTGGCTGAATGACACCCTGGAGTCGCAAGCAGCAGCAGCAGGAGCCCAAACATAGCTTGAAAGAGACACTGGAGTTGGCAGCAGGAGCCCAAAAATTGGATGAATCACACCCTGGAGTTGCAAGCAGCAGCAACCCAAGCAGCTTGAAAGAGACACTGGAGTTGGCAGCAGGAGCCCACAAATTGGCTGAATGACACCCTGGAGTCGCAAGCAGCAGCAGCAGGAGCCCAAACATAGCTTGAAAGAGACACTGGAGTTGGCAGCAGGAGCCCAAAAATTGGATGAATCACACCCTGGAGTTGCAAGCAGCAGTAACCCAAACAGCTTAAAAGAGACACTGGAGTTTGCAGCAGGAGCCCACAAATTGGCTGAATGACACCCTGGAGTCGCAAGCAGCAGAAGCAGGAGCCCAAACATAGCTTGAAAGAGACACTGGAGTTGGCAGCAGGAGCCCAAAAATTGGCTGAATCACACCATCGTGTTGCAAGCAGCAGCCCAAACATAGCTTGAAAGAGACACTGGAGTTGGCAGCAGGAGCCCGAAAATTGGCCGAATCACACCCTGGAGTTGCAAGCAGCAGCAGCAGCAGGAGCCCAAACATAGCTTGAAATAGACACTGGAGTTGGCAGCAGGAGCCCAAAAATTGGCTAAATCCCACCCTGGAGTTGCAAGCAGCAGCAGCAGCCCAAGCATAGATTGAATTAGACAATGGAGTTGGCAGCAGGAGCCCAAAAATTGGCTGAATCCCACCCTGGAGTTGCAAGCAGCAGCAGAAGCAGCAGGAGCCCAAACATAGCTTGAAAGAGACACTGGAGTTGGCAGCAGGAGCCCAGAAATTGGATGAATCACACCCTGGAGTTGCAAGCAGCAACTTTTAGTTGACAGACGAGTTCTCCTCACCGTAACTATGGCCCCCACCGCACTAAACACCTGCTCAGATGGCACGCTACTTGCCGGGCAGGACAGCTTTTCCAGGGAAAACTCTGCTAGTTGCGGCCACAAGCCAAGTTTGGCTGCCCAGAAGTCCAGCGGATCCTCAAGGTGTGTTGGCATGGTCATGTCAAGGTATGACATGACCTGCTGGTTGAGGTCCTGCTCCAGATCTTCCTGCTGCTCATGAGTAGCCTCACTATGCAGGTGTAGAAAGCTACTCATTAGCGACTGAAGACTGAGGCTGCTGCTGATGGAGCTGCTGCTGCTGTTCCTGCCAACCCCCCCAGCAGCCATGGCAGTGGAAGGTGAGCGCAGAGGTCAGACCTGCGAGAGTATGGACCATGGGGCAGATAGGCATCGGCCAACTGACTACGCAGAATGTCTTTGTAGTAGTTCAGTTTGTCCTCCCTCTCGGCGGGTTTAAAAAATGCTCCCATTTTGTGCCGGAAGCAAGGGTCCAATAAGGTGGACAGGCAGAAGTCATCCCGGCGACAAATGGAAACAATTCTGGGGTCACTACGCAAGCACGTGAGCATGCTTCGTGCCATTTGCGCAAGTGACTCGGATGGACTACCTGTCTCCATCTCCACTGCATACTGCCACGGTGTGTCCGGGTCTTCTGTCTCGCCTTCCTCAAAATCCTCTAGCTCCTCTGGCTGCTCCTGCTCCTCCTCTCCTGTCCGCTGACTAGATAAACCAGCCATTTTGCCAAGCCTAAACTGTGCTTCACTGGGCCACTCCTCCACCTCTTCCTCTTCCTCCTCCAGTTCAGCTCCAACGGGGTTGATGTGGCCGTAAGATGTAGACGCCATGTCTCCAGTGCCCTGACCAGCCATGGTTTCCAACATGTGCTGTAGTACATGAAGCAGTGGAATCACGTAGTTCATCCCGTAATCCTGCCGACTGACAAATAAAGTGGCTTCCTCAAAGGGCCTGAGCAAACGGCAGGTGTCACGTATGAGCTGCCACTGGTTGACATTGAAGTTACACAGGGGAGTCCCCCTATCCTCATCGATCATCAGGAAATCCGTGATGGCTTTTCTCTGTTCATATAATCGGTCCAACATGTGAAGGGTAGAATTCAAACGGGTGGAAACATCGCAAATCCGACTATGTTGGGGGCTACCCTTCTGACGCTGTAGCTCAAGAAGGATGTGTTTGGCGGTGTATGAGTGGCTGAAGTGCATGCAAAGTTTCCTTGAAGTTGTTAGGATGTCTTGCAGATGGGGGGAAGACTTCAGAAACCGCTTGACAACCAGATTGAAGACGTGAGCCATGCAGGGGGCATGGGTCAGGCTTCCTTGGTGCAGAGCAGACAAAATGTTCTTCCCATTGTCGGTAACCATGATTCCCATTTTAAGTTTTCTTGGAGTAAGCCATGTTTGGATTTCCTGATGAATACATTTAAGCAGTTCCTCCCCTGTGTGACTCCGTTCGCCCAGACAAACCATGTGAAGCACAGCGTGACACCTCCGTGCCCTGCACACATGGTAAACTGGAAGGGCGCTGAGACTTGAGCCTATAGTGGAGGGTGAGGAGATGGCGGAGGATGAGGAGGCCGAGTCGCACAGTGTCACAGGCCCAACGGGCAGGGAGCGCGGAGGCCGAAGAGGCGTGACCTGTCCAAGTTGCTGCTGCTGCTGCAAAGGAACCACATTCACCCAGTAGGCCGTAAACGACATGTACTGTCCATAACCGTAGTTACAGCTCCAGACGTCGGCGCTGTCATGCACTTTGCTACACACGGACAGGCTCAAGGACTGGCCCACCTTCTGTTCAACAAAAGTGTGCAGCGCTGGTACTGCCTTCTTGGCAAAGAAATGACGGCTTGGGACTCTCCACCTCGGCTCGGCACAAGCCATCAGTTCTCTGAAAGGTGCAGAGTCCACCAACTGAAAAGGGAGCAACTGCAGCACCAGCAACTTGGACAGGAGCACATTCAGCTTCTGTGCCGTAGGATGAGTGGGCGCATACTGCTGTCTCTTGGACATGGCTTCGCTGATGGATTAATGGCGGGATGCATGACTTGGAGGAGGAGGAGCAGGAGCGACAGAGGATGGGTATGACGCACAGCTGCCTTCGGCTGAGGTGCTGGAGCCTTGGTTGGCAGAAATTGGGAGCGGCGTGCCACTTGGTGAGGAAGCAGGCTGGACCACCTCTTCGGAGCCTTGGTTCTCCCAAGCCGCTTTATGGTGACGCATCATATGTTGATGCAGGGCTGTGGTGCCAACATTTGGGCCCTGGCCACGCTTCACCTTCTGCCTACATATCTTGCATGTGGCCATGTTACCCTCCTGCAGATGCTTCAGGAAAAACTGCCACACTGCCGAGTAGCTACTTTTCCCACCAACAAGCCTCACTGATTCACTGCTACTGTCACCAACTCCAGGAACCCCTGCTCCACTACCTCCCGATAAGGTAGCCTGCCGCGCAGCAGGTGCTCTACCCCGGCCCCGGCCCCGTTTGGCTCCAGGCGTTACAATTGTGCCCCCATGCTGACTGCCAACCATGCTGCTAACACCTTGATGCCTCAGCTGCTGACTCCGGGGCAGCCTGCGCCCCTCTTCTCCTGATGATGACGATGAAGCCCCTTCATCACCCGGCTCCCAAGTGCGATCGGCTTCATCATCATCATCATCACCGAGTTGTAACTGCACGTCACTGATGTTCTCAGTTTCCTCAACAGTGTCTGGTGCAGGAGCTTGAACGCTCGCAACACCCACGACACTGTCCACATCACTATTTGTCTGCCTAGCTAAAGAAGCCACCTCCAATTCGTGGCTGGGCAGTAGCTGCTGACTGTCCTCTATCTGATCGTTCTCCTCACTAAAGAGTGGAGCTGAACCCAAATCATAGGATACGTCGCTGGGGGAGGGAACGGCGTAGGACAGAGGCAATGGGAGGACAGGGACTGCTCTCGGGGCATGCCAACTCAGGGTTGTGTCAGAGGAACCTACCGACCCTAGACTGGGGGTCTCAGATGTAACTTGTGATGATGTTGATGAGCGCGTTAACCAATCTACCACGGCAGATGCATTACTGGTGGAGATACGACCGTTAGATACTGACAGTTCAGGTCTCTCACCGTGACTCCTGCTGCCACTCGCTCCTAATCTGCTGTGACCTCTGCCTGCTGAATCTTGGTTTCTGCCACTCCTCTTTGAACATCCTTGCACTTGTCTGCCTGACATTTTTATGTATTTGAAATGCGCAATAGGTACGATAAAAAATGTGTTTACTTTAAAAAGAAGAAGTTAAATAAAGTGAGGGACTGCTTCTCTGCACCAGATACTATGAAAATTGGCAATATGAGATACCCTGCGGCCTAGTGTTTTGGCAGCAGGACAAAAAACAATTCAAAATGCAATACATTGATTCAGCTGAAGAAAGATTAACTAGCGTATTTAGTATAACAGATAGGCTGCTAAGTGCAGGTTTGGGATACCCAGGTGGGCTGGTGTTTTTTTTTTGTTAAAGGCAGACCAAAAACCAATTCAAAATGCCGTACTTTGATTAAGCTGAGGAAGGACGAACAAGTGTATTTAGTATAACAGATAGGATGCTAAGTGCATTTTTGGGATGCCCTGCGGCCTGTTTTTTCTTGTTAAAGGCAGACCAATAACCAATTCAAAATGCAATACTTTGATTAAGCTGAGGAAGGATGAACATGCGTATTTAGTATAACAGATAGGCTGCTAAGTGCAGGTTTGGGATGCCCTGCGGCCTGGCTTTTTTTTTGTTAAAGGCAGACCAAAAACCAATTCAAAATTAAATACTTTGATTAAGCTGAGGAAGGATGAACAAGCGTATTTAGTATAACAGATAGGCTACTAAGTGCAGGTTTGGGATGCCCTGCGGCCTGGTGTTTTTTTTGTTAAAGGCAGACCAAAAACCAATTCAAAATGCAATACTTTGATTAAGCTGAGGAAGGATGAACAAGCGTATTTAGTATAACAGATAGGCTGCTAAGTTTAGGTTTGGGATACCCAGGCGGGCTGGTGTTTTTTTTTTGTTAAAGGCAGACCAAAAACCAATTCAAAATGAAATACTTTGATTAAGCTGAGGAAGGGTGAACAAGCGTATTTAGTATAACAGATAGGCTGCTAAGTGCAGGTTTGGGATACCCAGGCGGCCTGGCTTTTTTTTTGTTAAAGGCAGACCAAAAACCAATACAAAATGAAATACTTTGATTAAGCTGAGGAAGGATGAACAAGCGTATTTAGTATAACAGATAGGCTGCTAAGTGCAGGTTTGGGATGCCCTGCGGCCTGGTGTTTTTTTTGTCAAAGGCAGACCAAAAACCAATTCAAAATACAATACTTTGATTAAGCTGAGGAAGGATGAACAAGTGTATTTAGTATAACAGATAGGCTGCTAAGTGCAGGTTTGGGATACCCTGCAGCCTAGTTTTTTGGCAGCAGGACAAAAACCAATTCAAAATGCAATACTTTGATTAAGTTGAGGAAGGATGAACAAGCGTATTTAGTATAACAGATAGACTGCTATGTGCAGGTTTGGGATGCCCTGCGGCCTGGTGTTTTTTTGTTAAAGGCAGGCCAAAAACCAAATCAAAATGCAATACTTTGATTAAGCTGAGGAAGGATGAACAAGTGTATTTAGTATAACAGATAGGCTGCTAAGTGCAGGTTTGGGATACCCTGCAGCCTAGTTTTTTGGCAGCAGGACAAAAACCAATTCAAAATGCAATACTTTGATTAAGTTGAGGAAGGATGAACAAGCGTATTTAGTATAACAGATAGACTGCTATGTGCAGGTTTGGGATGCCCTGCGGCCTGGTGTTTTTTTGTTAAAGGCAGGCCAAAAACCAATTCAAAATGCAATACTTTGATTAAGCTGAGGAAGGATGAACAAGCGCATTTAGTATAACAGATAGGCTGCTATGTGCAGGTTTGGGATGCCCTGCTGCCTAGTTTTTTGGCAGCAGGACAAAAACCAATTCAAAATGCAATAATTTGATTAAGCTGAGGAAGGATGAACAAGCAGATTTAGTATAACAGAGAGGCTGCTAAGTGCAGGTTTGGGATGCCCTGCGGCCTGGTGTTTTTTTTGTTAAAAGCAGACCAAAAGCCAATTCAAAATGCAATACTTTGATTAAGCTGAGGAAGGATGAACAAGCGTATTTAGTATAACAGATAGGCTGCTAAGTGCAGGATTGGGATACCCAGGTGGGCTGGTGTTTTTCTTGTTAAAGGCAGACCAAAAGCCAATTCAAAATGCAATACTTTGATTAAGCTGAGGAAGGATGAACAAGCGTATTTTGTATAACAGATAGGCTGCTAAGTGCAGGTTTGGGATGCCCTGCGGCCTGGTGTTTTTTTGGTTAAAGGCAGACCTAAAAATATTTAAACTAATCCAGCTATATTATGATAAATGCTTGTGTGTAACAGATAGGGTTAAATAAGCCACTGCATAGATGGCATGCACAGTGGCAAGGTAGATTTACAGCACAGAGAACTGAAATTGAATTGAAAACTTATCTGGCTAATGAAAAAATAAAAATTTTCACTGTCACTTCTAAGCTGTCCCTGGCTGGATGGTTCCGGTTTTTCCCTATCTTTCACTATCTTTCCCTGGCTCTGTCTACCTCTCTGTCTGCCTCTCTGACTCTCCCTACCTATCTCTAACTCTCTGTCCCTGTCTGTAACGAGATGTGCTCTGGCCGCAATGCAAGGCTGAAATACGCACAAGCAAGATGGTCGCCGCTTCATATAGCACTGTGACATCACCGGGCTTCCTGGCTGCTGATAGGCTGCATGTGACTTACCCATGATACCTTGCCCCAGGGGATATGTCCGGACATGTGCTTCCACTATTTTAGAATGCCTGTAATTGAAATAAACGGAGTATAAAGGAAAACTTCGATCGATCGAATCGCGGGGAAATTCGGATTCGTTCAGAATCGAATTTTTCATGAAATTCGGAACAAATCCGGGTTCGTCCGGATCGATTCGCTCATCCCTAGTTACAAGTAAGATGCAATAGATGATTGATTTTTAAATGCAAAAGCTATAAAGAGAATTACTTCAAGGGACAGTCCGGCCAATGGCAATAATAAGATCACATAGCTCTCAGTGCAGGAAGAAAAAATATTTGCCCCTCCACATCCATCCAATACTATTCCATACCGGCATGTTCCATGCTGTGTCTCTTTCTTAGCAGCAGGCAGACCCCCGTCCCTACTATTAAGCACAATATGGAGGGATGAGGAGCCTGTCATATAGCCAGCACCACCAATGGTGGCCAATCACCCTGTATATTAGCGTTCCCAGTGTGAGCAAGCCCAGCAAGCATGATCACTGTGGCTAGCTGGGCTCATGTGTGCTGGGAGTGGTCACATTGGGAGGTGGTCATGGAAAAGGGCTTCTGGTGAGCTGCCTGCTGCTTCATTATTGCCATTGTCTGGACTGTCCCTTTAATCTATAGCCCCTTTAATCTACAGTATACTTATTGAAAAGTGTTAGAATCCCGATTCAACTAAAGGACCTATGCATAAAATTGACGTTTCATAGTGTAGCAGTTATCATGTCTGCTTTACACATGGGAGGTCCTGGGTTTGAACCCCAGTAAAACCAACAATTGTGACAATATGACAATTGTACAATATATTTCACAAGAATTAGCCATGAGAAAATGTGAAGCTGGACACACTTGCTGTGCATTGCTTAGTTTCAGTATAATCTAGCATGGAGACCGATGTCCAGTAAAAAGATTTCTGAAATGAATATTATCAATACAGATGTACAGAGGAGACAATCTTTAGAGAGTCTTTCCAATTCCACAGCACGATGCCCACATCACATTGCACTGTGAGCTGAATTCAAATAAAAGCCTCATTGCTGCTTTAGAAAATATCACAGATGGTTACAGTAGAAACAATTAAGATAAATCAATTGCTATTTGGCTTAATGTAACACAAGTGAGCTGACAGGCTTTTTAGAATAATTCCTCTTGTTTGTTACACTCACAGCAGGAGGGAGAGATGGCCCATCCCAATATATGGCTTTGTCACCTCTGTAAAAACAAAACTTAAAAAGTGCTAAATAATGAAGAGATTAGGGTAGTAGTGTGCAGGATGAATACGCTTTAAATACTTAATACACTGAAATACCGGTAAATGCAAGAAAATAAATGGTTTAAAATAATTATGCTGTTGAAATTCTTTTAAAATCCTTTACTTAACCATAAAATCCATCACTTTTCAACCTATCACCTTCGCTAATACAGTTAAGGAAAGTAAAGAATACTAAAGAGATTCCAAATCCCTCATTTCAGGAGCAGAGATGTGATGAAAAACATGTAAATTTACACTGGTATTGCTGTGAACACTAATATTATCAAGTTCACACTTTTAAATGTAAAAATAGAAGTGAAATCTCTTTAGGATGTTGGTGGAAAAACTATTGCGTGTTTATTTCTGATGTTGTTTTTACAAACACACAGGCACAGACAGACAGACACACACACAAACACACACACACACACACACACAATTTGTGTGTTATATACAAAGTCTACTAACACAAGCCAAGACAGCAGTCAGAAGTGTTTTGTCTAGCATAGGGTGTCCAGCTTCAGTAAATATAGGTCAAAGCAACCCTTTTTTTTTAACCTGCATTATTTGCACTTAGGATATGGAAAAAAACATAAGGCTGCAGTTCAGACAACTCAATGTAAGCCTGTTCTTGCTAGCCTAAAAGCAGGACAAAAACCATATTTTTGACTATTATCCCCTACATCCCTTAACCCACAGGCAGCACCTTTTGGATGGTTTCAGTAATCCTGTCTTCTCTCCTTTCCCAACAAATGGGTTTGAGAGGAAGGACCAGCAATATCCGAAAGCACATCATGGACCAGCACTCAGGATTTGAGCTTGCCATTGTTCAAATCTCGCAGTGTTGGTCCCCATTCATTAAATTTGAAATGCCTGCCCCTGGGACCACAAACTGCCGACATTGGCTAATTTAGTTTTGCATAATCGGTGGGTTTTGGTCCGCTTTCTTAAGATGCTCTGCTGTGTAAAACCCATCAGCGCACTTGGTTTTCTTAGCTCTTCTGCAATCTCACATGAGCAGGCTCTCCTCTATGTGAGCAGGCTCTCCTCTATGTGAGCCCTCTGATGACGCGCCCTCAGATGACAGCTGAGAGCGGCGCCGGCCTCCACGCTCCGGACCTGCAGGTAAGTGTTTCCTTTTTTTTTAAATGCCGGCATGGTGGGAGCGGGCCGGCCGGTTCCGCTGTCAGCGGGCCGCTCCCACCATGCCGGCAAAAATGCTTTTTTTTTTTGTTTGTTTTTTAAATGCCGGCATGGTGGGAGCGGCCCGCTGACAGCGGAACCGGCCGGCCCGCTCCCACCATGCCGGCATTTATGATGGGGAACTTCGTAAAAGTTCGATTCGGCCGAACCCGAATTTCTTTGTGAAATTCGGCGAATCGGCCGAATCGAACTTTTCAAAAGTTCGCTCATCTCTACTGTACATCTTAACGAGCGGCAAAGAATGCTAAATGGAAGGATGAGACAGACATCTATTGTGGCACCAAAGAAAAGGGGATCATGGAAACAACAAATCCAATTAAGGGAGCACCACCATGTAAGATAAAATGGTCACTTTATTAAGAGTATATACAAAAAACACATAACACTAAGGACACTTAAAAATCATCTTCTCAACCTCTACTACTAATGATCTTCCAGAAAGATCTCAAATAAATATATATACAAATAATTATGGACCCATGTGAAAAGACAATATCTTATCCCAAATTAACATATATTTGTGCCAGCACAAAAAAAAAAAAAATTCCAATATATGTGCTTAAGAATGTGCACCAACAGACAACAATAAAGGTGTAATATTCTACCCTCTTCAAAACACCCCTAAATCATTATAAAAATGATAATAAAGTCCATGCTATATACAATGATATTGCACAAATTATACACAATGATATTGTACAAATTGTTAACCAAAGCGACGGTGCAATTGATATATTTATAACAATAGAACAATGATTGTGACAAAGAAGTATCAAAAAAGTATCAAATCACAAGCGTTCATTTAAAGGGATAAACTATAAAGTACAACGTGCAAAGGCACAGATACTTAATTACCAATCACAACACATGGGCTCCACGCAGTAGGGATGTGAGAATGGGGGCAGCAGAGGATGACACCTGCGCTCGCGGCTCCCTTGCCGCTTCTTGCTGGGGTGAGGGGATGTCTGCAAGGAGGGGGTGCCTAAAATACTCCGCACACAAAGGATTCAGGGTGTGCGGCTACCGGGACTCCCCGCCGGACCGGAAGTAACATCACCGGTGACCCGACGTCACTTCCGGCATATCGCGCAAGTAGACACAGCGGTCCTCGCTGTTGTCAAAACTAGACTGTGGTGGGGAACCCCCATGCACAACCCTGCCTCCCAGGCAAAGAGCACCCACATACATCACACTAACGCGCGATGTAGTGTCATGGAAAGACACTTAAGTGCAGCGCCATGGAAAGGGAGGAAGAGGCCATGCGGGGAAAGGAGGGCATGTGGCCATCATCAGGGGGGAAAGACAGTGGGTGTCCCTGTCCCTGCCACAAGGGCAGGGCACCCGATTGGGCACACAGGCAGGAGGGCACCACAGGCAACCCCATTCAATCATGAATTCTAAAACAATACTCAAATTAAATAAAGATCTGAATATTTATCAATAACAATATCAGTTCAGAGGTGGGAAAGCATCATCGTGTTTAAAGGGCTCTATACCTGTCCCAACTGCTATTCATGTGGACCTACACTAATTTCCTCATCAACCATGCGGGAAGGACCCAAGTTAAGAATTATTATTTTAACTCATTATAGACATAGAAATAACTGTCAGGAGTGATTCCCAACAATTCTAATGATTTTGTAGTTAAAGGTTAAAGCTGCTCTGAAACTGATATCAGAGGGAATATATAGGTTTTTTTCACAGATAATCAAGAACTATGATGGAACAATTATTTTCTAATCACTTCTAAAAGACTGTGTGAACTTTATATTAATATGGCCCTATTGCAAAAAAAAAAGAAAAAAAACACATCTTATATGTAAAGTCCCAAAGCCGATGCGCTTTTCCTGTCGTTGGTCTTCTTATTCCTGGGTACTCCGGGTCATTTTAATGTTACTTCTGTTATCAAATGCCACGTGATGAATTTCTAAACTAATAATTGCAAACACATAAACAACAAGAAAAAAGACGAAAAAAAGTGTATGAATAAATACTAATAACTTTTGCACAAAAACGATATAAAAATATATAGTGATACTGTACTTTATGGGTCAGGGCAGATGTGGGTCTCCCCACCAAGCACTGACAAACAAACAAAAATGTGCACAAACAGCCCAGAATATGAAGACAGCCAAAAATTCTGAAAAATATCACTAATGTGAAGCAGTACACATGAGTGTACCCCTATACCAAAACGAGTGGAATGTGAGTAACATATACAGCTATTATAACACGGTGACCTGGGTGCAAAAAACTGGGTCAACCCAAGAATGGCACAAATGACCCAGCTGGAAAATCCAGCGTAACTCCCTTTTTAGGAGTAACCTCTTTAGGTCACCCCCTCGCGGGCCCAATCGAACCCTCTCCACACCTACTACTTGAAGAGAGGAAATGTCACCACCATGTATTTCTAGGAAGTGGCGGGCTACCGGTGAAATGATCTTACCTATTGCAGAGTCACATTGGGCCAACTTGATGTTCGAGATGTGGGCTTGAATTCGGGTCCAAAGGGCGTTCTGGATCTCACCCACGTAGGCTTTTGGACATCCACATGAAAGTTGGTAAATTGCCGACTGTGTCCTACAGTTGATAAAATGCGAGATCTTGAATTGTTGTTGTGTCTGTATGTTTTTCACAGTCTTTACTTTTAACATATGTCTGCATATAGAGCAATTCCCACAGGGTGCACAACCACTTCCTGACCGTTGTGATAACCATGTCCCTGGCATAGAGAAGTGGCTATTGCATAATCTGTCCCTAAGATTCAGGCTCTCCTTGCTATCATTTGAGCTTTAGGCCCAACTATGTCCGAAATCCTGTGGTCTGAATTTAATATTCCCCAATGGGTGGCCATGATATTTCTGATGTCATGCCATTGTCTGTTAAAATGGGCTACTAATCTCACTTTCTCTTGTCCAATGCCCGTTTGTGTATGCACCTTTACTTTGGTTCGAGGTGTATCTGACCTCTTGGTTTCCCTAGCTTTTTTGTAAGCTCACCTCACCACTCTTGATTGATAACCACGGTCCTGGAATCTACACATAAGATTTGATGCTTGTTTTTCAAAATCAGTTAATCGAGTGCAGTTCCAAGGAGCTCTTAAAAATTGTCCAGTTGGTGTCCCATCTTTCGGTAACAGCCGTAGATTTTCTATACAAGGTAGTACCTATAGTACCATCCTGTTCTAAAGTCAATGTCACGTCCAGAAAAGTCACCTCTCTCTTGGAGATATTATAGGTGAATACTATGTTCATTGTGTTGTCGTTCAGAATGTGCCATTGTTCAAATCTTGCAGCATTGGTCCCCATTCATTAAATATTCATTAAATATGAAATGCCTGCCCCTGTGACCACAAACTGCCGACATTGGCTAATTTAGTTTTGCATAATCGGTGGGTTTTGGTCCGCTTTCTTAAGATGCTCCGCTGTGTAAAACCCATCAGCACACTTGGTTTTCTTAGCTCTTCTGCGATCTCACATGAACAGGCTCTGCTCTATGTGAGCTTTCTTTGCTGTACATCTTAACGAGCGGCAAAGAATGCTAAATGGAAGGATGTGACAGACATCTATTGTAGCCACACGCCTCCACCAGCCATTCAGATATGCCTAATGTGGGTGTATGGAGCAGCCAGAGGAATACAAGGAATGGCACTGTGGCCCATGCGTGTGCCGGGGAAAGCAGAGAAGTATCAGGATGCCCCATAAACAGGGAGAAAAAAAAACCCTCAAGTTTACTAGGTTTTTCTGATGGTGTTTGCTCCTCCTTTATGCATAAGAGTTGTTGACAACTGGGGAATGATAGTTGTCTAATGACAGGTTTGAAATTTATGTTTATACAATAGTGACAGATTTACTTATATAATCATTATTGTTTAGCCAATATTCTGCAGACATATTAAAATAGAAATTTGCTGTAGACACTTTACTACCAGACTCAAAAGTTAAGGGGCATAGGCAACGATCATGTCCTTTTCCCTACTAGAGAGGACAGCAAGGGTTCCATGATGCCAAAGGGCCTTGCCACTACCATTAGATTTGGCAGCTTTTTCCTCAAACGTAATCCACTCTGTATATTCTTCCATTCCTCATTCTATATGCCCTGAGGTATTCTTCTGTGGAAGGCCTTATATTGTACCCAACATACAGAATGTAATGTTACCCTTATTGGCTTTCTCCATGTTATGTTGTTCCTCTTGCTGTCCATATGAAATATTTTTTAAACAGGTGCTTTTTGGTTTAGTGAGATTAGCATAATGTATAATTGTTTTTTCCTCTATTGAATATCTGACTTTTTCTATGACCCACCTCAAATGGCTTCAGTTTTCTTTTTTTTTTTATTAATCTTGAAATTTCAGGCATTTAATGACAGGTACTTGTGTACCTAATATGTATATGGTTTCTATAGTCTTGCCATGTGTTGGATTTTGATGCCTTTGGAGGACCCTTATTTTCCCTCCACACCATAGATTGAATTGAATGTTTTGTGTCAACTCAAGTTGACAATCCAGCGTCAACTTGATGCCGTTGTGGACCATATAAATATTTTTGCAGCCTTTGTTCTCAAAATAAATTACTATTTTTGGCCATCCCTGAGGCATCCTGATTTGGGATGCCCCGCTGTGGGAAACCCCCCTGGGATTTCCAGTATACTAACCTCATTTGCGAACAGTGCATGCACAGGCTCTCATCCAATAGGCGCTCTATGCCATGTTTAATCGGGCATAAGGCTCTATTTTACAAATAAACTCATCAAAGCGAACTTGGAGCGGCCACATCCTGGTTTCCCTCCAGCTCATGTGCGCACTAAAGCACCAGCCTATCTTAATGACTAGGTGCCACTATTTGGTTCAGTTTTTTTTTTTCTTTTTTTCTCCCTCTAAAAACTAGGTGTGTCTTATGGTCAAATAGAAATGGCCTTATGGAAACAATATACATACATTGCCTGTGTGGATAATGTGATTATTGTTATTGTCCAGCCTGTTTAAACTTCTATGTCACCCTCATCTGGCAAGTGCATTTGAGTAGAGACTGTTGCGGCACCTGGTTTCAGGGTGGGGGGGTACTGAGGCCATCCTTCTGTTTGGCATCAGCATTTATCAGGTAGACTTACAGTATAGGATTGAATCAGCACCGTATTTATTTTACTCACTTTTTTTTAGAGAAAATGCTTTTTCTCATGATGTTTACCCTGCAATTCAGCACCATATCTGCCGGTGCAGGAAAAAAAAAATGAATAAAAAAATACAGTGCTGAATCAACCCTCATTATATTAAACCTAGGGAGGCAATAGATAGAAATCTAACTGAGCTTTGACTCACTTGCATTTGGGCTTTTGTTTGCACTTCTGTTTTTTTCCTACATATTGGAAATGGTTTTACAATTAGTGATGGGCTTCAGGTTTGAGCCGAAGCTAGAGTGGACCTGGATATTTGCGCTTTGATCTGGTTTTCTCTATCACAGATACCGGCAGGATCCGGGTCAGGCTATCTGGCTTGCCTCCTTCCAATGCTGGCAAGTGGCATGCCAGCCACCACTAATGGTGAACTTATAGAAGGATCATTTGGATCACTTAAAGTTTACAAACAGTTAAACAATTAAAAATATATAGTTAAAAAAAATAACTCACCTTCGCCATGTCTTTCTTTATCTATTTATTTATTGATACTAGGCGGTGTCCTCTATCCAGGACATCTTCCTCTTCTGGCAGCTGTCATTTTCTTCATGCAAGGGAGCGGCTGTTACAACTGCTCTGCCAGCATCTGTAATGAAGGGGGGCACAGAGCTGTTATTAGCCACACTGGGGTGATTCCACAAAGGCTCCACCTATGTGGTATAAAAGGTTCCTTCAGCACTAGCTTGGCTGGCCAGCACCTGTGCACCATTCACTACAGATACTAGCAGAGAGGCTGCAATTGCCACTTCCCAGCATGAAGAAGGTGACAGCAGCCAGACCACGAGAAAGCCCCTGACATGGCAGACCTGCAGAAGGAATGCCATCTGGCGGTGGACAGATGAAGGAAGATGTAGTGAAGGTAAGTTATTTTTATTTTTTTTTTAATTGTATTTTTTATGTTTTAACTGTTTGTAAACTGGTAAGGAGTCCATGGGACTCCTATATCAAACCACAAGGTAGTGACATTCAGCATTTGGGAGTACTGGATGCTGGATACTGGGGTCTGTTTGGCCAGATAGCCTGTGAACTGGATAGATCTAGCTTTGGCTCAGAAAATGGCTAAAATGGCAATTTCCTGTTCTAAAAAAAAAAAAAAGAGTTTTCTCAACAGGCTCTGAATTGACTCCATTATGTAAATAAATTATTTCATAGATGATTAAAACACATGTCCGCTGCATTCAGTTTAAATTTTTTTGATACATTTGTTAAGGCAAGAGTTGGATCCTGCAGTAATTCTTTATTTTATTCTGCTATCAAAGGGGCAGATTTCTCTATAAACTCAACCTTGAGTACAGCTACCCCCATAGCTATTATAAAATCTGACATACTATTAATAATCCTAAATATAGTTTTCATACATTTATAGACACTTTAAAATTTCAGCATAAGGAAAAGTAAGTTGTTAGCCACATCAGATCAGTTATACATTTATAGTGAGATTGCAAGTTATATTTTAGGAATTGTTAGAAATATGTAATATTGAACTGAAATATGAAACATATATTTTTTCACCTTTATCTTGTTTCTTTTTTACCAGGAAGTTAAAGCAAGATTAGTTTTTATTGATTGGTCTTTGTCACAGCAATATATTTGTGGCAAAGTACTCTAATCATATAAACAGACCGAAATTAAAAAACAGATCAATATATAGTGTACCTAAGATTATGGCATCCTATATCATACACATGCATGCCTATATATCCATAACAATAGAAGGAGCTCTAAAATCTAGATATTTTCAATGAAATAAAAATATGTTCCACATAGTTTATGAACCAGGCTCTCTCCAACTTTATGAATTCTCTCTACTGTAGCATTTGGTAGTCTGCTGCAGTCTCATAAATTTGCAGCACTGTTAGTATTTGGTTTTCAAATAATGTTCCAACTGCACACAGGAGTACTCCGTTTCTTTGGTTGCCAGCTTTGAAAAAAATGGGACCATGCCAGTAAATTGTTATTTGAATTATTTTCACTTCACTATCAGTTTCATAATAACGATATTTTAATAAGCTGGTAAAACATAAATTTAAACCTTACAGCTCTTAATGTGGGATATTTAATTTTAAAATTGCATTATCACTCATGGTAGAGTCGTAAATTGATTCTAAGCTAGGAGCTTAATGCAAGAGGGAATTTCTTGCAGTTACAAATCAGAAACAAAAACCCATGCAGCAAGTAACCCATATGCTTCAGCATACATTGCAAATGTGCAGCCACTGAGGAAACACTATTTTTCCCCACTGTGAAGGTTTGCAGTTATCATAAATTCAATGGCCCAATCAGCAATATAACAGTAAGAATTTCTGTTATTTAAAGCGGAACAATCACGTCCTATGCAAGGTTAATTTAAAAAAAAAAAAAAAAAAAAAAAACATGTATCAACTCCGCTTAGTGTCCTGGTAATGAATTGGATAAAAATGCCGTATTTTTCACCCTATAAGATGCACTTATTTTTCCCCAAAAGTGGGGGAAAAATGTCCATGCACCTTATCGGGCGAATGTAGAAAAAAAAAAAAAAAAACTCACCTGTTCCCGGCGCTCCCGCGTTGCCTGTCACACTGCAATCGCTGTCTTTTACTGGGCCAGAGACAGCGCCCCCGCCGCTCCTCCATTTGCTGCCTCTTCCACAGCAGATAGAGCACCCAGATCATCGCTGCCGGTAAAAGACAACGATCGCAGCGGCGGGGCCAGGACAGAGCCCGCCACTGCTTCTTATGGCCAGCTCCGTGAATGGGGTGGGCGTGGCCTGCGCGACGCTGATGCGGCACAGGCCACGCCCACCCCATTCACGGAGCCGGATGCTCAAGGGAGCTGTGTCAGCGGAGAGGTGAGTTTTACTTTTTTTTTTATTATGCCGCCCTGCCTATACAAATGGGGGGGGGGGATGCCACACAGCCTATGGGGGGAGAGGGCGATGCCACACAGCCTATACTAATGGGGGGAGGGGGAATGCCCCACACAGCCTAAGAGGGGATAGGGGGATGCCACACAGCCTATACTAATGGGGGGGAGTGGGAATGCCACACAGCCTATGGGGGGAGAGGGAATGCCACACAGCCTATGGGGGGAGAGGGGGATGCCACACAGCCTATACTAATGGGGGGAGGGGGATGCCACACAGCCAGTGGGAATGTGGGGAGAGGGATGCCACACAGCCAATGGGAATGGGGGGAGAGGGATGCCACACAGCCTATACTAATGGGGGGAAGGGCGAATGCCACACAGCCTATGAGGGGGGAGGGGGTGCCACACAGCCTATACAAATGGGGGAAGGGGGATGCCACACAGCCAATGGGAATGGGGGGAGAGGGATGCCACACAGCCTATACTAATGGGAGGGAGGGGGAATTACACACAGCCTATGGGGGGAGAGGGGGATGCCACACAGCCTATACTAATGGGAGGGAGGGGGAATTACACACAGCCTATGGGGGGGAGAGGGGGATGCCACACAGCCTATACTAATGAGGGGAAGGGGGAGTGCCACACAGCCTATGGGGGGAGAGGGGGATGCCACACAGCCTATACTAATGGGGGAGGGGGAATGCCACGCAGCCTATGGGGGGAGGGAGAATGCCACACAGCCTATGCTAATGGGGGGAGGGGGAATGCCACACAGCCTATGGGGGGAGAGGTGGATGCCACACAGCCTATACTAATGGGGGAGGGGGATGCCACACAGCCAATGGGAATGGGGGGAGAGGGATGCCACACAGCCAATGATAATTGGGGGAGCGGGATGCCACACAGCCTATGGGAATGAGGGAGAGGGATGCCACACAGCCTATGGAAACGGGGGGAGAGGGATGCCACACAGCCAATGGGAATGGGGGAGAGGGATGCCACACAGCCAGTGGGAATGGGGGGAGAGGGATGCCACACAGCCTATACTAATGGAGGGAGGGGGATGCCACACAGCCTATGGGAATGGGGGAGAGGGATGCCACACAGCCTATGGAAATGGAGGGAAAGGGATGCCACACAACCAATGGGAATGGGGGGAGAGGGATGCCACACAGCCAGTGGGAATGGGGGAGAGGGATGCCACACAGCCAATGGGAATGGGAGAGAGGGATGCCACCCAGCCAATGGGAATGGGGGGAGAGGGATGCCACACAGCCTATACTAATGGGGGGAGGGGGATGCCACACAACCAATGGGAATGGGGGGGCACACTGCCTATATGGAGAATAGGAGGGGGGAATGCCACACTGCTTATGATAATGGGGGGCACACTGCCTATATGGGAATGGGAGGGGGGATGCCACACTGGGTATATGGTGAATGGGAGGGGGGGATGCCACACTGCCTATATAGGGAATGGGAGGGGGATGCCACACTGGGTATACGGGGAATGGGATGGGGCATGCTACACTGTCTATGGAATGGGGGCATCCCACACGGCCTATGGGAATGGGATAGGGGAATGCCACACTGTCTGTAATGGTGCGTTTTGGTTTAAATTTTTTTTTTCTTATTTTTCTCCCCCAAATCCTAGGTGCATCTTATAGTGCGAAAATACGGTACTCACAAATGATTTTGTGAGTATCCCTTCAAAGGGAAAATTGTGGGAAAATATGGAAAATTCAATCTTCTTTTGGCTATATTCCTTCCTTATCGTTCTAGCCCTATTTTCAAAAGGTTCTAATTTCTCCCAGCATGAGGGAGGAGCTAGTTTAGAACAATGCTAACCTGTAAGTAACCAGTGGCCTCGCTAGGGAAAATGAAAATCACTATAACAGGAATACCAAGTAGCACTGAGAGCAGAAAAAAAATCCAAATGGTATTTTACTTGGGGTGGCGAAGCAAAACAGATTGAGTTGTTTTGAAGGGTTTGGTTGTAAAAAAAAAATGACATTTACTCACCTGTGCCTGTGATCCCTCCCAGCCTGGGCCTCCCCCGGGCTCCTCCACCATGACCCTCTCCCCTGCTTCTGCCATCACTGCTAGCCCCGCCTTATGCATTAACTGTCTCACTGCTGTGCCTAGGGCATGATTACAATCACAGTTTGTTTCACTTACTTAAAAAAAAGAAAAAGGCATGTCTGAAACTTCGCACCAATTGCGCTTCCTCTGACTCTTCCCTGCGATGTAGTATGTAGCGATTGTGTAGCACACAGCAAGTCAGGATGATCTTTGAAACCTTCTCTGGGTTGCATAACATCTTCCCTCCTGTGAGGAACAAACATAGGAAGTTTGCTTTCAGCAGGCCCATGGTTCTTTCAACAATGCATTTGGTATTTTGGTGACCTGCATTGTAGCACACCCGTTTTTTGCGGGGTTGCAAACTGTGGTCATTGGCCATATTCCTTATCACCTAAATACAAACACATGAGTTAATGTTGTTTACAAAATAAGTGCAGACACAAACATTGTTTTGGGGATTTTGCTTTCTGTTTCCCCTCCCCCTTGTCAAGCTGGTCAAATGTTGTTTGGACTTTTTGTACCCTTACTTACCTAGTAGCCAACCCTGTGACATTTGTTGATTCTCAAATTCCGTTGCCATGGCTGATTGTTGGCACACATAGGAAAGATGGCTCCTCGCTGCTGCACCTCGTGATCACACACAATGGTCACATTCAGAGATTGAAAGCTTTTACAGTTGCAATGCAGTTCTTGAGCTTGATGGGGGCAGAAGAGAATATGAGCCCAATGCACCCAGGACAGGGGGTCCCTGCCATGCGGTAAAAGGCAAGTTTTATGCGTTGCACCTCTTTCACGTCTACCAAAAATTTGATATAGATGGGTATGAGAGAATAGCGGCACATGGTGGGCTAGCTAATGCCGCTTAATAGAGCCACAGTGGCCTGAAATGTGCCCCCGGCCAGTATGTTCAATGAGGCACAAAGCCACACTATGCCTGGTACGGCCTTGCTGCGGCCAGTGGTAGGGTCAATTATGTGGAGGATTTGTTGACAGTCTGGTGGTGAACCTATTGTTAACCCTTTATTGCACCACTGTACATCAGCAGAGCACTGCAGAAACCAGGAAGCACTACTTTACACTGCGCGGGGCTGATCCAGGTATATTGACTACAGGGTGTGGGTGTGCGGGAGGACACAACAGCCTTGGCTGAAGATAAGTGATTGCTTCGGTTGTCTTATATTTACCCTTTTGCTCTTGTGTTCTCAGTGTTTCCTTTGTTCAATCACTAGCTACAGATGTGGATTCTGGGTCAGAGGTGGGCAAGGTAAAATCATTGAATCACACAGTTTCAGTTCCACTCTAATGTTGTGTCCACAGCACAATGCCAGGGACTTTTTTCGGTGGCCATGTTGTGGCTGCTTGCGATCCACAACCCATTTGCGTAGTTCATGCATGAACAGTAGATGCACAATACTTTCACACACTCCATAGCAATCCTGTGGGTGAGCTCAGGGGCAACCAATGACCTTGAACCAAACACAGACAGTTGAGTGATGTTTCTTTGGTCTCTACATTTCAGGCTTCATTGTGGGTTGTTGCTGATCTGTAAAGATACCCCAGTAGCATCCAGCTGTATGAGCTTGGTTCACAAATGCTGGCTGCCTACAACACCAGGGCCAACTTGCAGTGGCGTTGCTGGAGGGTCAAATCTGGGAGCTTCAAGGACAAAGGGCACAGTAGCAAAATCTGGCCATTTTTTCTGTCACCCAGGAGATCAAGAGGGAAATTATTCAGCTGCTCCAGGTCCTCAACCAGCAAGTCCAGCTACAAAGCATATTTTTCCAAGCCCTGTTTAAAGCTGGATCTGTGGCTTCCAACAACCCTCCTACTCACAATGGACAACCGCCAGGACCCTGCCACTGCCTGACCAACGACACGATGATGCGCCTTCAGCATCATAAGTTATAACCTAATTTTATAATTTAATTTTGATAGTTAATTTACTAAGCTGTGTTTGGTGGATTATTTTCTTTTTCTTTGTTTCTACTAATGACATACCTTATTTTGTGTTTATGAGAAAGGTAAGTGTGAATGTTGGCTTGTGTGTTTGTGTACAAATCTCACATACTAAACCGAACAAATGTGCGCATCAAAACAGACACACACACACACTTAACAAACTTTAAAAGGTTTAATATTAAAAGAAAATAAGGCTAACATGGGCCATAACAGAAACAGGTGTGCCCAGCACATCAACTATTTCCTGCTCCCACCAATCATCTTTTCATGCATATTCAGCAGCATTGCCCTGGACTCCAAAACCTACTGCTAGATCATGTGATGGTTGGAAATGCATTCTGTAAAACAAAAAACACAATAATCAGAAAAGGAACAAAAGAACAAACAAAACATTATTAACTCACCAAAGCAAAAGGCCAAACTTGGCTGGTTCAATTTTGAGCACAACTCTACTGTGTCCCAATTCTTTACACTGTGTCATATGGGCCAAAGAAAATACAAGCTACATCTGTGTAGGGTCTGATCCCTGGCAACTCTTTGGCTTCAGCTTGACCTTGGAAGTGCCAGTCCACCACCCCCTCAGCTCATTGATGATCAGCCCCTTCCAGAATTGGGGGCGGGTATAATCATACTCCTTTTGAAGCATAGTCCTTTTGAAAAATAACACCCCCCAAAAAACACAAGTAGACAAAATACAAAAGACAATATAAACATAAATTGGACATAAAAAGAAAAAGGCACAGGAACCAATAAAAAAGTACAGGCCTGAAAAGCACATGAAAAAATAGTAAAGAGCGCTAAAGGGAAGTTTTACTAAAGACTCTAAGAAAAACACACAGTCACACAAGAAACCAAATATACAAAGGCACAAAACAGACTACAGAAGCAAATAACAAAGATACTTATTTGCCCATTCACCCAGGGATCCACTCGGTGACGGTGGGTGCCATCGCCGCTCTCGCCACAAACCAGAAGTGTGCAATCAAAACCAATCAAATGTCCTCTATATTGGTTTAGTCCAGAAAATACTGCAGGAAATTAACACTATGCAGGCATCGGGGAAGGTGCCAGAAATGCTAAGAAATAATTGTCCTATAGGGTCTGGTCAATGTAATGTAAGTTCAGCTAGACAATAACAGCAAGCACGATAATCACAACGCTGCATTTAACACAAACATAGCATTCAAGGCAGCAACACATAGTGTGATTGGGGAACGACAGAAAGCTGGTGCTCCATGCAGGTTTCTGCATGGCAACTGTTTACTTGAGTGTCATACCAGCACAGTCACACTGCTGAGTAGGATTGGGTGACTAACCTGTCACTCAAGGTGTCATCTTCAGCTTTCATGCAGATTGCCAGCCCCCCAGTGAGTTATGTTATTGCCCAAATTGGGTTTATAACATGAGGAGGGGTGGATTTTACAAAATGCTTGAACTAACAATATACCTAACACCTACGCTGTTGTGACCTTAACACACTTAGTCCCCAAACTTTTAAAACAAAAAAGCAATTCTGTGAGTACTCACCTGTAGAATTGTTTTTGTTCTTGCATGGCACAGCCCGCTTCGGTATTCATAACAGTTGGGTGATTCCGCCACAAGGTGGTGCAGTGGTACTGCAGAAAGCTGTGGCATCCCCCGGCTTCCTATGAAAATAAGACTAACCATAGAGTTCTCAGCGTAGACAAGCAATGAGACAAGAAGCCAGGAGAGGATAAGGTAAAAAAAATATGTAAAAAAGGGTAAAAAACCCCAATTAACTTGGAGCAATCACCATAAAGAGGCAACCAAGAATAACGATAACAAAGGTCGGGCGAAGTGGGCCGTGCCATGCAAGAACAAAAACAATTCTACAGGTGAGTACTCACAGAATAGCTTTTTTCTTTATTGCATGTCACGGCCCGCTTCGGTATTCATAACAGTTGGGACATCCAAAAGCAGTGTCCAAAAGTAGGGTGGGATCCCCAAAGAGTAACGGCCAGTAGTTCAAGTCACTACCACCTGAAGCACCTTGCGGCCAAAAGCAGCATCCGCTGAGGCCTTACCATCAACCTTGTAAAACTTGGAAAAGGTATGAACAGAAGACCAAGTAGCGGCCTTGCAAACTTGTTCAACAGAAACTTGGTGCTGAAAAGCCCAAGAGGCACCAATAGCACGAGTGGCATGAGCAGTCTCCCTAAAGGGAGGTTTCCTTTCCCTTAGCAGAATAGGCTTAAATCACCGCCTGATGGATCCACTTGCTGATAGTGGACAGCCACCACGAGAGGGACTGTCTAGCCAGAGGAGACAGAGCAAACTCCTGATCCAGGGACATGGATGACTTGGGATAGTTGATCACCCAGCCAAAGGACTCTAGAGTGGATGTCACCATCTGAGTGTCCTGCTCGGCCTGAGGAAAGGACTTGGCCACAATCAGGATGTCTTCCAGGTAAGGAATGATGTGTATCCCCTGGTTCCTTAGCAGAGCCATCACCCCCGCCAGTACCTTGGTGAACACCCGAGGCGCCAAGGTGATACCGTAGGGTAGAGCCACAACTGGTAACGCTGATCCTGCAGCTCGAACCTTAGAAATCTCTGATGACCTGGGAAGATAGGCACATGAAGCTACGCATCCTTGATGTCCACAGTGGTCATAAAGTCACCCGGGCGAAGGGTACTGACAGCAGTGTAGCGTCTCCATACGAAAATGCTTGAATCTGATAAATTTGTTGAGGCCCTTCAGGTCCAGTATGGGCCTCAGAGAGCCGTCCTTTTTGTGGACCGTGAAAAGATTGGAATAGTACCCCTGACCCCATTCTTGATGGGGCACCTGACAAATGACTCCTGACTCTAACAGGCATTGAACCGCCAGAAGCAACCCTTGAGCAGACAGGGGGTTTAAAGACATCCAGGATCTGATGAATCTTGGGGGCGGCCAGGCTGCAAACTCTATCTTGTAACAGGAGGACACTGCTTCCTTAATCCACCAGTCTGAGACGTGAAGCCTCCAGACGTGAGCAAAGAGCCGAAGCCTTCCCCCCACCCGGATGGTTGAGGGCACCCCTTCATGCCTGAGGGGGCTTGGGAGAGGGTTTGGGCTTGGAAGTCCAGGAGAGACTGGGAAGACCACGGGATCTGCCACGGCCCCAAGAATCTCTGCGGCCACTAGAGAGGAGGGAGCCACGGCTTCCTCTGGGAGCACGAAAGGAAGGGAGGGGGATGGAGGACCCCGAAAGGGCTGAGACTGCCTCCTACACTGAGGTAGCCTGCCATCCTTGGCTAGAACATCAAGATGCTCCCCAAATAGCCGCAGCCCCGCGAAGGGGAGTCCAGTGAGAGCTTTCTTAGCAGCGGCGTCAGCTGCCCACTGACGTAACCAAACAGAGTGGCGCATAGCCATCAAGAGCGCAGAGGCCCTACCGCTCAGCCGCACAGCATCATCCATAGCAGTAAGGATAAAGGCCACAAAATCAGAGCAAACCAAGAGAGTCCTATACTCCTCCCCCCCGCTACGATCCGTAGCGCCATCAAGGAGATGCTTGAGCAGTTTCTTAAGGGCAATAGCTGTAATGGCAGCCGCAAAGGCCGGGCGCAATCCAGCCCCCACACAGGTAAAGGCATGGCAGGTCAACTGCGCCGGTCCTCACTGTCCCTCAGAGTGGTAGTGTCAGGTGAAGGCATGACCGAAGTATTGGACAAGCCTAGCACGGGAGCGTCTACTTCAGGGGGAAATGACCACCTCTTAACAAGATCAGCAGGAAAGGGATACCTCTTATCCACAGCAGGCAGCCTGTTAGGACATTTCCATTCTTTAAGCACCATAGTGGCGAAATGTCCCTGCTCAGGGAACTCCAGACACTGTTTACTAAGACGAAACAGCTCACCCTGTTTCCTTTTAGCTGCCACAGGGGCAGCAATGTGTAAAATCTCAAAAATGTGAGACAGCAAATTATCAGTGTTCTCAGGATACCATGAATCCTCCCTAGATTCGGGGTCACTATCACAACCCTCCTGCTGGTCCCCAGAGGAGTCAGAGTCCTGGATCAGTTCCCCTTCCTCTAGGGAAAAACGTCCAGTAGTGACATCAAATTCCTCATACTCCTCTGTAGAGCGTGAGGGAGTGGAAATCAGGTGCCTCTTCTTGCCAGAGGCCTTCCTAGGAACAGTCCTGGCAAGCTGCCTCTCAATGCTGGCCACCCGCAGAGCCAAATCAGAGTGTGACTCCATGCTAATATCCCCTTCACTAGGGCCCAATTGCAGGAGCGGGGGAGTAGGTGAAGCCGAGGGAGGTGCAGAGCTGGGAAGCGAAGCACGAACACCGTGACACTGTTACTCACAGGGGATACCCCACACATGGAACACAGCCGAGCTTGTCCCGAAGGATCCCCAAGCACGCTATCCCCAGAAGCCTCCATGTGGTGATTAACACAGGCGCAATAGGCCAGCGGTGGGTAAAGGCTAATACAGAAGCCACCCAGGATGCCCTCCCATGGGATGCCCCCAGAAAACAGTGAAAGGGGGGGATGAGGGGGAGGAAGGAGTAGAGCTGGGAGAAACCACAACCCATTGGTGTCCTGCCTGAAAGACATAAGTGAAAAAGACACATGAGCATCCCACAGCACATACCCCCAAGGTCAAGTAAAAAAACCCCAAGGGGGACTCACAGACCAAAGACACCGCAGAGTCACCAAGCCACAGACCGCAGGATGAAGCGACACACCAGAGGAAGCAGCACTGCAGCCAGGAAGGAAGAAATCCAGACTCGCAGCTAGTCCAAAATGGCACCGGTAGAGTTACTTCGAGGGGTGGACCGCGGGGAGACGATGCAATATGCGTCATCCCAAGGCCCCGCCCCCCCCCGAAGAGCGCAAAAACGACGATCATGTGACCCGGCTGGCGCCATGACAAAGCAAAAAACGTCTCAGATTATAGCGCCAACCGCCGCGGAGCGCAGTATAAAGCGTGCAGCAGCTGAAAAACAACAAAAAACACACAATAAATGCCAAAACACCACATAGAATACCACTCGCCGATGACACCCGCCCCCCCCCCCCGAACAAAGCCAGAGGGGGAGAAGGAAGGAAAAGAAGGAAACATAGTCCCTAAAAACACTCACCCCCTCAGAAGCCAGAACATGAACTATTAGGCTCACCACAAAGCCTATGGCTGGCTACCCTTTGTGGCACAGGGTCTGCGGCTGGAGCTGCGCTCCTGGAGCACTTGACCCTAGTGCTCTTCTACCCTCACCCGATCTGTCAGCCGAGGCTGGGAGGCAGTGAGGGTCCAGAAACGGATGGAAATTGACATGCAGGGCCGCGGGCTTGGTTGCCCCGCTCACCTGCGCAAGAGAGAGAGCCATCTTCTAACTTTGCAGTATCACTGCAGAGGAAACACTGGGAACTCTATGGTTAGTCCCGTTTTTATAGGGAGCCGGGGGATGCCACAGCTTTCTGCAGTACCACTGCACCACCTTGTGGCGGAATAACCCAACTGTTATGAATACCGAAGCGGGCCGTGCCATGCAATATAGAAAATAAATATTATATCTTTTTACTTTGCAAGTTGAGAGTGACTTTAAGTAGCATTGTCCCGTTCAGCTTTACTTCTTTGTTGCATTCATTCAAGGAACCCTACACGCTGATTATGCATTCTGCCTGCAAACTGTCTACAGAGACAGACTTACTGTCTAGTTTCTTCAGCTAAGATACTAATTAAATCTATTTACTATTATACCTCTATAGTAGTTCAAGGGCATGAAACACAAACAATAAGCAACCTAATCCACAACAGTATATTACGCCAGATGCTGTGGTGGATTGTACTGGCTAAAGATCATTAAAATGTCTCTAGCTGTACGAAAGATTTACTATTGCTTTTTAGTGAGTGTAAGTAGATTAGTCGAGTCACTGAAACTAACTAAGCAATATGCTGTTTAATGAGCATGGGTGGAATTTCCTGCATGGTTACTTATTTTATGGCCGTTCTTAGAAACTATTTTTATAAAATATACTCTACACTTATGGTACTTATTTTTATGGATTTATGTATCTATGTGGATCTGTTATAAAGAGTATACTATTTGTTTTCAGGCACTGCATATGCTTCTAATGCATCTTTATTATGTGTCTGTACTGATTATAGAGTCATAACATGCAAGTTAGGCATCATTCCCATATGTCAGATGCAGATTACATGTGAACTTGTCATAATGCTGCCACACAATTTAAATTCTGAACTTTTTTAGGGCATCTAAATATCCATATTGTTTATAACATACTTAAAGGCCAAACACAAACATCCAGAAATGGACAACAAAATATAAAGTGTTTCAGTGTGATTTGAATAGCGAAAATATACATTTCTTGTTCTAATTTCTAAGAATTTAGTATCGGCAGGGGCTTAGGCCAAATTTATTTCACAAGTTTAGTGGGTGTTGATCTGCTTTAAGCCCTTTATAATGAATTTATGAAGTAGCTTGTGTATTCAGTATATGTGCGTAATGTAGCTATTAACTGTCCTCATGGATGCAGGTCCACTAGGAATAAGTCAGTATCTTTCTAATGCTGGGCTCACTGATGGTGTAAAGGGGGTGGGTTAGGTTAGTTTAGTGTCCCTGTGATTTAGGACCCACTCTGGCTGCCATGGTTGTAAGGGGAAGTGTACAACCGCTTTAAGAAACTTGCTTTACAAGTGAATCTTGAAAACCTTGCCACCATGCTTAGTGCCTGCCACTTGTGACTCAACCTCTTGCCTCCACCCTTGTCCTAATGCACTCCTGTATCAATGTGTATTTGCTGCATCATTGTTAAATTTGACCCATAGTGCCCTGTGTAATATATTAATTTTACACTGTAATTTCTACCTTGTGCAGGCCAAAAAGGAAGGTGTGATATGCTCAACCAGTCGATGTATGGCAGTCAGAGGAGGTGCCAGAGGGGTTTGACCACACTATATAGACAAAAATGTAACCCTCTGTAAACTTGTACTATTGAAAAAGCCAACTGATACTTGTTAAAAGCATGGGCTCTTAGGCCCTTATTTAACAAGGGATAGCGACAGGTAGCGACTGGTGAGCGGCCGGTAATGACGGGCCCCGCCAAGAGAACGCCGGCTCCCCACCACAATCACACATTTATCAAGCCAATCCTGCTTAGCGACTGAGATATCGCCATATAGCCACTCATTCATCATTATTGCAGCCCCAGCCCACAGCGCCAGCGTCCAACCTTGAACAGCGACAGGTATGACCTCTCGCTACCTGGCCCTCTCCAATGCATTTCAATGGAACAATCGTTAAATATTCATAATTAATTGTTATGATTTTTTTTTTTAATGTGAAAAATTCTGTGACCACTACTGCCATTTTAGATATTTTTTTTAAGGTAAAAAAAAAATAAAAAAAAAATTGTACATAATTGATATTACAGGTCTGATATTAATGTATTCATATTACAAAATTATTTAAAAAACTTTTTTCTTTTGGTTTCCAAAAATATGGCTGTTTGGGGGTTAAAAAACTACTTTTAACCCCGTTCTGGGGTTTAAACATGCATTTTACAGTGCGAGAATTTTTTGAGCGTGATTTTTTAATGAATATGGTGGGAGCCGGTCGCTAGGGCCAGTCGCTATCATGCGCTCCCATACAGCGCGGAACCGGTCAAATAGCGACTCCTCACCCAATATTCAACATTACGGCAAACCGACTGAGTTGCTATCAACTACCGAACAACGGCCAGGCACAGCGACTACTAGCGGGCGCTCTGAAAATGCCGCTACAGTCGCTCAACTGTCGCTACCTGCTGCTATTAATGAATCGGCCTCCCCGTTAACAAAGATGGCAATGAATGTATAAACAAGGTAACTTTGACAAGGCCGTCCATTTAATGCCCCCTCCCTAACATTATTAAGCCTAAAAGAGTTTGCACAGACATTGCAACTTGTGTGTGCACAAGCAATGCAATTCATGAACCCACCTGTCTAAAGACAGTGCAATAACTTAACTTGCCTGCACACACACAATGAAAAGTGCTTTACTTGCTGCACAGTGCTACAGTTCAGCTGAGTGCTTTTAGGTAGAGGCCAATTAGACTCCTGTTACTGTACATTTGGAGGGCTACAATCCAGCAGATCTGGCCACTGACCTACAAATACAAGAGCAAAAATAAAGGTGGGTTATGCTTGTGGCGGCTTCCTCACATATACATTCATTGCAATCTATATTAACTAAGAGTCCATGCTTTTAGTTAAGCTAGCTTTTTCAATAGTATATGTGTGCATAGGGTTTTTTTTTTTTTTTTTACATTGTACAGGGCCATGGAAGATGATGGCCCATTATAAATGATAAATAACTGTAATAATCATAAAAGGGGATCTAAATTTATGATTACACACACCACCATCTCCTGGATTCTGACTGCTCCATGACCAAAGAAATTGAGCACTCTGAAAAGCTTTTCAATAGTCTTTCACATGCTAGTTATCTGCCTGCACATTGGCAATTCTTACAGAGAGGTTTTCCTGTTTTAAAATATGTCACATAATTAGTCCTTAGCTATTTTCCAGTTATTTCTATTTTAGAGAAAATGGCAACTATGTATATGCAAGGCTTCACTCTTATACAGTGTATATTAGCAATGACAGCCTATTAAAATAATGTTACATATACTTGTGTCGTTATTTAAAGTGAAGAACGGCACTTATCTTTTTCCTAATTATTATTAAAATGTTCCACTCCTTTTTCCCTTTGCTGTTTACAGGCAAATACAGTTCTATCCATTGTTGAATGGACCTGAAGAGCAGCACTGGAAAATGAATGCCTTTCGTCCTGAAATCCCCGTGTCAGATAAATATAGAGCTGTGAAATGTGGTATCTGATAAGGAATATATGAAACCATATACGCTTCAAGGAACAGACCTGGGTCTCATTGGAACTGTCAGCAATGATGAGCTTCTCAGAGTCTTTGTGTTAGTAGATCGCTGTTTGGAAAAGAACTCTCTAAAACAGAAAAGGTGAGAAGTGAAGTAAATTGCCTTTCTAAGCAAAACTGTCAAGTCAGTATGATTTTAAGCCCTTTTATCACTTCAGTGCTTAAACACACACACACTTAAAACCCATCTAGGCTTGGATTAATGACATAGCTGAAGTTGCAAATTTTGTTGAAAGATTTATATATTATATATTTATCTTGGTTACTTCTGCAAGTGTGGAAAGTATAATAATATGAATAATGAACAAAACTAGTCTATCACATTTAATAGGAAAGGTGTTTAGAGATGAGCACACTGTAAAAGGGATGGCTGCAAAGAATAGTAAAATTCATTATTTCTAATCTTGAGCGTTGCCTATAAAATCTACCCTGCTTTTAAATGAACACTTATCAATGTATTGAATATAAGCTGTGTATACCCCAGTAATATTAAGCACTCAGGCTCAGACAGGAACAATGGCATTCAGGAGGTAAGGACTGTGCCACTGGAATAATATGGTAAACTGACAATACAGTCAGCACTGTGCTGTTCCTGAAGGTAACCTTTATATAAGCCACCTCCATTCAGCTGGGACAGCGGACTTGCAGAATGCAGTCATTCAGGGAGAGGGTCTTTATGGAAACACAGATACTGATGACAATCCTCCAGTTGATGCTGGCCCTAAATCTATACAATAAAAATAAAATTATTATCTTTTTGCATGGGTGAAGAAAGAATTGGACTCATTGCTAAACAGCAATTTGCATCACTAATTGAGTGGTTAAAAAAGGGAAAACTCATTGCTTTTGCCTGGGGCCACATATTAATGGGTACGTATTTAAAGAGATCTAAAGTAAAATATTGTCTTCCCCTCTGGCATTCCAGCTTCAGATACCCACCAACTTGGGGCTATGTTCAAACCTGTCTGGATTAATATGCATTTCTGCATTTACAGATCCACGGAAAAAGTTACGTAATGTATCCTCCATGGGCTCTCCACCTGATTAAGCGATAATAATGTCTACTGTGTTCCAAAGCAGATGTATTCTGTTCTTATGCTATACTTGACATTGCTAATTAGCACTGTTTCAGTATATGGTTTCAAAGTGCTATTGTTATGTTAATGACAAGATCACTGCAGACACCTCATTGAAGCCTGATGTATGCTCCGAGGAGGGGGGGATGGACTGTTTGGGCATATATTGAGTCCCAGGGTTTTTATCCAGTTTAAAATAATAACATAGTAACATAGTATGTAAGGCTGAATAAAGACTTTAGTCCATCCAGTTCAGCCTGTTTATCTCCTTCCAGTGGTCTAGCAGCCATAGCTGGAAATGCTATTACATGCCAGGAAGGCATCAAGGCCACTTTTGCTTATACTGTTTCCTTAATAACTATCTCCTCTGGCAGCGAGTTCCATAGTCTCACTGCTCTTATAGTAAAGAATCCCCTCCTATGTTGGTGGGAGAATTGCCTTTCCTCTAAACTTACTGGATGCTCTCAGGCTATGCTTATGCTCCAGGGTATAAATAGATACAGATCTTTGTATTGACACAGAATATGTTTATACACAGTAATTAGATCACCCCTCAGGAATCTCCTTTCCAAATGAAATAAACTTTGACAGTCTGTCAGGGTACTCTAGTCCCCGTACTCCATGTATTACCTTAGTTGCCCTCGTTTGAATGTGTTCCAGTTCTGATATGGCCTTTTTAGGCCTGGTGAGTCATAGTTCAAGCTGAAATACATCTTTTTGGCTAAAGGGTTCAAAGGCTAGATGACAGCACATGCATTTCTCCTCTGTAGAATTGAATAATCTATAAAAATGTTATATAATCATTATCATTATATTCATTTGTAAATTCAAAAATAAAAAATAAAGATGTGGCGCAGAAAGGAAAACACAGGCTAGGATGCACAGCCAAACATCATGTGGTGATGCCTCATGTCCAAATTACAGTATACTGTACAGTATTTCTGCTAGCAGGGGGAAATAGGTCCCAATGGAACTGTTTTAAATGTAAAGCTTACTTTCTAATTCTGGACCACAGAGCACAAAACTTTCTAGGAAGTTTGATCCGAACTTCGATTCGAGAAGTTTGGTTCGTTCATCTCTATTCATCTCCTATTTGCTGCTATAGTGTATCCTTTATGTATGTGTGGCAAGAAGACAAGTTAGGACATACTTACCTTTCAAATACCATACTCGCACCTAGCAAATATAGTTGTTTAGAAGTGCCCTAAGCAAACACATTAGTGGCTTGTATGGGTTAATACCCAGGCTTTGCACTACATTTTACCTTTGGATCTCAGCATTATTATACATTATACGGTTCAAAATTTTCCATTGTGCTAATGGCTAATGAGTTCTTACTTTTAGCGACTAACTGAGAGTCTTTAAAATGTTTTAGAAAAGAATGTTAATGACTTTTTAGGCAAGCCTGCTTTTATCACTGTGTATTTTACAACCTAAACAAATGAGAGAAAATTCAAAAGGCTTTTCAGAAGAAAATAAAAGTTACATGGCATGCAACGTGGGGGTACTGACAATATAAAGTACAACAGACCATACTCTTTTATCATTCTGGATTATGTGTGAGACAGACTGCAGAAAGAAACCCAATAAATATAAACCATTGTCAATATCCTTTAGGGAGTCTAGCTCAATGCTGGAGATTATGCATTCTGTAAGATCTAGATATGCCAGCACGTCTCAGGTGAAAATAATGGTTCATGACAATTCAAAGCTCATTTTACAGGAAGCTTTGGAGAAAGGCATTGGACACTAACACAAAAACTGGAATTTATTTGAATTATTACATATACTTTTGTTTTTACAAATGCCAGTTAGATTCTTTATTCCAAATATTGAGCCCCAGGCAAGTAGAAAAAAATAATAATAGCTATACGCTAAATAATTGCATTTCAAGCATTTTTGTTTCTACACATATATTTAGGTTTTATTCTTAGGTTGACATTTTCGCTGGCTTTAGTCCTTATTGAGGTTGCTTGTGAAAGAAAGGTTTTTTAGTGGTAACTATAATAGAACAATGTACAGCAGTTGTAGCATAAGCACCATTTTATGACATTATTTCTGCCCACTTCACATAATAGCAATCTAATTTAGGCCCTGCACATAGCCTGAACATACTTTAGCAGTATATAATTTTGTTGTTTAGGAGACCTCATATTATATTTGAATTATTTAAAGGTCTCTCAGCTTTAATATTGGTTGTCCATTTTTGATGACATTTAAAAGTTTCCATTATCGTGTGGCAAAATGATGTCTTCAATGTGCTAAGCGTATCTGTTTTCTTTCTATTTGTTTGCAACTCTGCTTTGTAAAAGAAACCTGTTTTCTCTAGCAACTATGTACACCAAAGTGGTGATTTTGAGTACATATCATAGACTTCTTCACTCCAGCTTACTAATCATCTGATAGCTACGACAGGTTTAACCCATTCTGCTTAAATTCAAATTCTTTAGTTTGGAACATTCACAGTCTTGTGTTCCAGTAGCAAGGGTTAATGGCTGGGTTCTCAGCTGGATAGGTCATAGGCTGCTTAGACTTAGAGGCTGATTTATTAATAGCGACATGTAGCGACAGTTGAGTGACTGTAGCGGTATTTTCACAGCACCCGCTAGTAGTCGCTGTGCTTGGCCATTGTTCGGTTGTTGACAGCGACTCAGTCGGTGTGGCGTAATGTTGAATACAAGGTTACGAATCGCTATTTGACAGGTTCCGCGATGTATGGGTGCGCATGATAGTGACTGGTCAGAGCGACCGGCTTCCACCATATTCATCAAAAAATCACGCTCAAAAAATGAAAGTGCTGTGAAATGCATGTTTAAACCCCAGAGCGCTGGAGGCCCAAATCACCATATTTTTGGAAACCAAAAAAAAAAAGTATTTTAAATAATTTAGTAATATGAATACATTAATATCAGACCTGTAATATCAATTCTGTACTATTTTTTTTTTTTTCCCTTAAAAAAATTATCTAAAATGGCAGAAGTGGTCACAGAATTTTTCACATTTAAAAAAAAAAAAAAAAAAAAAAAAAAAAAACAATAACAATTAATTATTAATATTGAAAGATTGTTCCATTGAAATGCATTGGAGCGCGCCAGGTAGCGAGAGGTCATACCTGTCGCTGTTCAAGGTCGGACGCTGGCACTGTGGGCTGAGGCTGGAATAATGATGAATGAGTCGCTATATGGCGCTATCTCAGTCGCTAAGTAGGATTGGCTTGATAAATGTTTGATTGTGGTGGGGAGCTGGCGTTCTCGTGGCGGGGCCCGTCATTACCGGCCGCTCACCAGTCGCTACCTGTCGCTATTCCTTCATAAATAAGGGCCTTAGAGGCCGATTTACTACTAGCTCCACGTATTGCCAGATGAGCGTCTGTATACTTTAAGTGGGTATCGGGCGCTGTAACCTAGCATTGCGGTCACTGTAGTAACCTGGCCGGCATTAAGGAATGTGATTTGTGTTCTAACAACAGCACAATGCTGCAGGGAATGGCACTGCATCCAGCTGTGTGATCAAAGTCTTTTTTTTTAACACATATACACTGGTAACAAAGCGGAAACACATGGAATGAAATTGTTTTAACACTGGGACAATAACACTCTAGTGCCATTTTGCATAAAAATATAAAAAGTCCCAAAAATGTATAAAAGTGTTTGTTTGCAGCCAGGAGAGGCCACAAAATGATTTGAGCAAAAAAAAATGAAATTGCCAAACACGCTATTTGAACACAGGCAAATGAAAGTCCATTGAAATGTACGGGAGAGCGTGACTGAGCGAAAGGTAATACATGGCACTCTTGAACCTAGAGCGCTGGCGCTATACACTGAGCCGTCTGTAGTAAAACATGTGACACTACCTGAAGCTTTTATATGCGCTCACCAGATTTGCTTTCTTAAATGTGCTTTCCAGTACAGCGCACGGCGTTCACCAGATGCTGCCTGCCGCTATGAAGCACAACCTGGCGCTATCCCTTCTTAAATAGCCCCCTTAGCCAACGCTGCTAAAGAGTGCTCCTATTACATTGGAAGAATTTTTGGACTTGTAGTCCATTGTTTTTACTCAAGCCATGAAAACCACTCCCACTGTAGAAAATAGTCCCATGAGAATCATGAAAATAGTAGTAAATTACAGTTATGGGGGCACAATCCTAACACAAATGTTTATTTTTACATTCCAAAAGAGGAAAACAATAAGGCAGAACACCAAAAACATACAAAGGGAGTTTTCCTTTAAGGAAGAGTTCTAGTCCATGTGTTTATTATGGGACACTGTGTTATCCCACAGATAGCTCTGAACATTGGCAACAATGGCCTTGATTCACTAAGAGATAAAACAAATTCATTTCATGAGAAAAAAGGATGAAAATTTCATTTTTAGTGAATCGCCGGATAGGAAAACAATGTCTTTGATTCACTAAGAGTTGATAAAAATTCTCATGGTAGTAAGAAATTCAATTTATGAGAAAAAAAAACCTGAGAATGTCACTTTTAGTTTAGGAACCAAAGTTAAACAAAATGTAGTGTCTAGTTTGTCAGAAAACATCTATAGGTGAAAAAATACAGCTAGAAAATTATCCATTTTGATGACAAACTAAAAGAACTTTACCCAGTGATCAGACACGATCCTCTGTGGTTCTGCAGGCTCCATTTTGCCATTTTGGATTGGTTCAGTTTCAAAACTGCACGCACTTTCTAATCTTGTCTCCTGGGGCAACCACCTCCACAGAATACATACACAAGCATAGGTCACTCACTATATGCGCCCCCTGTGGCCAATCATCAAGGAAGCCTATTCCCTCATCACTGACAATGGACACACACCAAGACTGGACAGGGAGCATATATTGACAGGTGGCAATAATCAAGACTGTATCTGCAGACAGACTGGAAATGACAGCTATTTATATTCTGTGAATTGTGTTAATTTCAAAAGAAACAAAGGGGGGGTGGCAGCCGCTCAGACCATTTTATAACTAACCTGGGAGGTGCACGTTAGCAGGGCAATTAGTACACACAAGTCTTAAAGGAGCCACAGCACTCAACCCTGTTAGCTTGCAGACCAGCCTATAATCTGTCTCTAAACTTGGTTAAAAACAGAGGACTCGGTCCACACACATCTGCAGAAGTATGCTTAAGCTGCACCACTACGCCAAAGTGCCTCTGTGGGGTACAGTCCTAACTCTAACCTCTGTTAATTTCCTATTACCTAAGGCATTTTTTCCCTAATGTAGAGAATAACACGTATCTGTATTGCTGTTCAGATTTAGGTCAAATTAAATCTGACCTGAATTTTGCTTTTGCTTCTCTGCATTTAGCTCTGCCCATGCTGGCTTCGAGGAGCTGCATCTTTCATTCCGTCATCATTCACCCTGCTTTACATTTCCCACCAAGCCCTAGTGATATTACTTCCTTCTGCAGGGTCTCATCAGCAGCAGAGCACTTCTCATCCCTGCTGCCTCAGGTGAGTCAACAGAAGGAACAAGTCCAACAGGGTTTATCAGGAAACGCAAAGCATTAATGAATGATAGATAAGGCAAGCAGAAAGCAGGCAAATTAACCACTTGCTTGGAATGTAAATTTTAATCAAATAACCATCCAATAAAAATAAAAAAAGAATATTCAACTTTTGCCCCACAGCTGATCAGTTAACTGATCACTGGATCCCACGCTGAACTTCATTGACAGGTGTTTCCATGTCTGGTTTACACCTCCTCCATCAGACATAGGAGTGGGGCCAGCACTCTCTCCATTCAATGGAAAGGGTATGGTAGCGCTCCTGTAAATGATGGCGGGTCACAAGCCCATCGTGCCATTACTCCTGACAATGTTTTTTTTTATTGGGTGGTCAATCCCTTTAACGCCCCTAAATATCCATATTGCTTTGAAGAAGAAAAATTGTGCCTAAAGTCAAAATAGCCCATAAAGTTGTCCCCCACCACCACCGAAATCTTATTGTGGGAAGTCCATCTGCTTCAATGTCCCTCGAAAGTCTAAAATTTTGGATTAAATATTCACCCTTCTAGATTTCCAGCTGCTGTAGCAGCCATATCTGTTCATTTAACTATCATCTAGCAATCAACAGGCTTCACCAGGCAGGCATGCCCACTTCATGCATGGCATCGCACACACACCTACAGTACCTGTCCATTATACCCCATTGATCACACATATGTAGCACTGGAGAGGGGATTTGACGAGTTCTCTGACTTTTTTTGGGCTTTCCAGGACAATTAATGCAGACATACATCCCAAATTTGGATGTCCGAAAGTGGGAGCTATAGTAGCCCTGAGAAAGGATTAAAGGCTAATGGTCTGCTTTAAAGATAAACTTTTTTTTCACTTTTTTCACTTTCACTTTTGCACAAAAATGTGCATTTGGCTTAAAGAGACTCTAAACGCAAGGGCAATCATAAGGCAGCAAGCAGATTCCTGTCCCATGCATCTCTCCTCCATTTCCCACAATACAGGGTAGAAGCCATAGAAGGGCTCCAAAATTTGCTCCTCATTTCAATTCTAATCCATCAGGAATAGGAATCAAAAAAAGTGGTCCGATGCACATATTTTCCCCAAAAGTGGCTTATCGGGTGAATGTAAAAAAAAAATAAAATAAAAAGAGAGAAAAGTATGTTTACACACTAACATATGGACTGTGTACTGTGTTAAACAGGCCACACCCACCTACTGCACCAACCAGGTGACTGTGTAGGGCACGCACCGCGCCTGAGAAGTGAAGCAGCAGTAGCAGGGGCAGTGGGCCGGCACTCATCCATCCTATGGGGCTGCCAGCAATGCGGAAGCACCATATGTAAGTTTTTTGTTTTGGGATTTTTTCCAGCGCCGGAGAAAGGGGGTGGTTGGGAGGATTCTGCCACATATCTATATGGGGAATGGGTGGGGGAAAGCCACACTAGCTATAAGGGAGTTGGGGGGGGGGGAATGCCACACTGCCTATAATGGAATTGGGAGGGGGAAATGCCACACTGCCTATGGGAAATAAGGTAGGGGAATTCCACATTCCCTATGGGGAATTGGATGGGAGAATGCCATATTGCTTATGGGGAATGGGGGTATGACATACTGCCTATGGGGAATGGGATGGAGGGATGCCACATTGCCTCTGGGGAACGGGATGGGGGATGTCATACTGCCTATGGAGAATGGGATGGGGGAATGCAATACTGCCTAAGGGGAATAGCATGGGGGAAATCACACACTGCCTATGGGGAATCAGATGGGGGAATTCCACACCGCCTATGGGGAATGGGATGGGGGAATGCAACACTACCTATATGGGGTTGGGGAGGGGGGAATGCCACACTGCCTTTGGGAAATGGGGTGGGGCAATGCTACACTACCTATGGGCAATCGGATGGGGGGATGCCACACTGCCTATATGGTGAATGAAATGAGGGGGGATGCCACATAACCTATGGGGAATGCGATGGGGGAAATTACCCACTACCTATATGTGGAATAGGAGGAGGGATGCCACACTGCCTATATGTGGAATGGGATTGGGCAATGCCAGATTGCCTATATGGGGAATGGAATGAGGGAATGCCACACTGCCTATATGTGGAATGAGATAGGGAAATGACACATTCTCTATATTGGTAGGGGAGAATACTGCCTGTAATGGGAGCCTTCTGCACCTTGCCTATTATTTGGTTCTTGGGGTGGTGTTTTAGCAAAACATTTGGTTCAAAATATTTTTTCTTTTCCTCCTTCAAATCCTAGGTGTGTCTTATGGGGAGGTGCATCTTATAGGAAGGATACTATGGAAATTTGAGATTCCAAAATGCTTTGAAATGGCTTATTTAACACTGTTCCAGGGTGGGAGGAAGTTAGTGTGTGTCTGGACAGGAACTTTAAGCTTTTTTTTATGAACACAATGTGCCTCAGCCATTAGATGGTCTTTACATGCAGTTTGGAGGCATTTGGTTGCTATCGTTGATTTCCGGAAACTAGAATGATCAATCTAAATTTTCCTCCCATAAACTAGGATGGTATTCAGGTTCAAGTGCTAAAGAACCAGACTAATACAAATGATGTGTCCAAAGTGCATAAGGACCTAACAAAGACATATTCCAGCAACAATAACAAGAATGAACCCCCACATGTTTCAAATGAAAGATAAAAACTGTGACACACCACTTAATGAACTAATGTAGAATATGAACTATCTGAAAATACAACTGACTAGCAAAGGAAGATTTTATCTTATAAATTTATAGGAATATTTAACTCAATGCAGCAAGATCTGAACATAGGGACAGGATTCATTATACAACATGAGACCTAATTAACTGAAAAAGACTCATCGACTTTTTATAGCATTTTCAGTGAGTACGTGTCCTTTTTGTAGATGCTCTTCTTGTTGCCTCTATATTGATGCTTTGATTATTGATACATTTAGATTTTATTTAAAATCACAAAACAAAGCTTCAAAAATGTTTGCAAAAATTAAGACTGGTCCTAAAAGACTCAGGATAATGTTTGAGGACATTTGAACTAATTTGTGGAGCGTGGAGGCAGATTAAGAGGAGGTAGGTCTTTTTATCACTGTTTCTATACTTCAAATACTATGTGGACCATATGTAAGTATACTATACTAATTCTTTTTAATGTACAATTGTTGATTTGTGAGGACACAGACATTTATTTTATTTGGATGCTTCTGGTATTTATTAGCAGAACTGCCTCTCTCTCTTTGTTTATGGTGTTATAGGTTCTAGCTATTATTTGTGGAGCAAAAACAAATTGGTACAATGTAACACCTGTTTTTGGTCCCTGTAGCTCTGGGAGGGGGCTCTATCAGTAATATAACCAGCTACCAAATGGCTGAGATTTGCACCATATTATATAATATCCACTGCTGATTGTCAGCTCTAATATGATGGAGGAATATGTCTAGTGCCCTGAAACATTAAGCTACACCCTCGATCTATCAGCATTGAAATTCTTTTATTGCCCCTTTTACAGTATGTTGATGATTGCTGCATCTGCAATGCCAGGTAAGTCTTCTAAGACAGCTGAGTAGTGTGTCCAGATTGAAAGAAAAGGATTGATCCCATACATACATAAGGTAAATAGACAATTACATGCTATCCAAACTGTAAAATATTTTCTGACTTGAGCTGAAAACCTATACATTTGCTGGAATTTTCAGGGAAATTATAGATATATATTTTGCAGCAGAGTTTAGGCTTGAACATGAAACGTCTTGTTTGTAATTTTTCTACTGTTTTTTTTAATATTTTTGTGTAAAAATAAATAATTATTTTTTAGACAACTGTCTCCTATATTTTAAATAAAACATTTACTTTATTAGAGATAAACATATTGCATGTGAAAGCCCAATTTCTCCTGATTACAACGGTACCACATATGTATCGGTAGCCCCCCCATTCTTGCCCAGGAGACCCCCAAACTGAAAATAGCACTTTATAACATTTACAAATAAAATACTACTACTATCCACACTATAAACATAAGGGGTTAATTAAAAAAAAAACCAAGTTAGTTACCTGGTAACTTTTTTTCTAAACATCCGTAAGGGCAGCATACGCCTGAGACCTCCGGGCTCCTCCCCTCAACTGGAACACATGACCACCGGCATAAAGTCTTGACTCCTCCCTGCCTTCACCAGTTGTTGTAGAGATCTGAAAGAAAAGAGGAGACAAGACCTACGACTCCACAACATAACACACCCCAACAATACCCCTCAAATATATATACTAGGGAGGGATCGGCGTATGCTGCCCTTACGGATGTTTAGAAAAAAAGTTACCAGGTAACTAACTTGGTTTTTCTCAAAACATCCTTCGGGCAGCATACGCCTGAGAGATAGGCGAGGACTACCTCATAGGGTGGGAAGTACAGCGCGAAGAACACTTCGGCCAAAGGAAAGATCCTTCTGGGAAAGAAGATCCAAACGATAATGTCTTGCAAAGGTCTTAGCTGACGTCCAGGTAGCCGCTTTGCAGATCTGATCTATAGAGACCCCAGCTTGCTCTGCCCAAGATGTGGAAATACTTCTTGTCGAGTGGGCTGTAACACCGCAAGGCGAGTTAACATCACTATAGGCCATCTTTATAGTATTCTTCATCCATCTTGCAAGCGTGACCTTGGAAACCTTCAAGCCTTTTCTATAACCCGAGAAGGAAATAAACAAACTGTCATCCTTCCTGAAATCTTTAGTTTCCTGAAGATATCGTAGTAGAAGGGACCTGACATCCAATGGCATCAGTTGTGGCTCATCTTCTGAGATGGATGGAATAATAATTTCCTGAGAGCGATGAAAATCTGAGGCCACCTTCGGTAGATAACAAGGATCTACCCTTAAAATGACACGATCAGGAAAGACTTGGAGAAAAGGATGTCTGCATGATAATGCTTGAATGTCGCTGATCCTTCGAGCTGAGGTAATGGCTACTAAAAATAACACTTTCCAAGTTAGTAGCTTGATGTCAAGGTTCTTGTTCGGATGAAAGGGTGGAGAACTTAACATGGATAAAACCTTCGCCAAATCCCATTGTGGAACAACCTTGCAAGTGATTGGTTTTGCTCGTTTGACAGCTAGAAGAAATCTTTTAATTATAGAAATAGAAGAAAGCTTCTTATCCAAAAAGACTGATAAGGCCGCTAATTGAACTTTAAGCGTATTAACGCTAAGGCCCATGTTGACACCATTTTGGAGAAAATCCAAAATAACTGGCGTTTTGGATGATGTTCTACCATTCTCCAACTTCCAGGACTTAAAAGTTTTCCAAACTTTAAGGTAAATCTTTCTGGTAACCAGCTTCCTACTTGCGAGCAGCGTATTAATCACCGGGTCTGAAAATCCCTTCCTTTGTAGCAAGGTGACCTCAGGGTCCATAGTGTCAATCTCCACCATTGCGGATTCGGGCAGATGACTGGACCTTGTGAAAGAAGAAAAGGAGATATCGGGATTTCCCAGGGATCCTGTATTGACAGCTCCACTAGCGTTGAAAACCAAGGTCTCTTTGGCCACCATGGTGCTATCAACAGAACAGTAGTTGGTTCTTTGACTAGTTTCTTCAACACCAATGGTAACAGACGCACTGGGGGAAAAGCATACGCCAGATTGAAGTGCCAGACCTGAGACAGAGCGTCCACCCCCAATGATCGATCTCTCGGGTTCAGAGAGAAGAAGCTGCTGACCTTGTGATTTCTTGCTGATGCAAATAGGTCTATTTCTGGAACACCTCTCATTTTGCAAATTGTTTGAAATACTTCCGGATTCAGGGACCATTCTGATTCCCTTATCTGTGACCGGCTTAGGAAATCTGCTAGATGATTCAGAGTCCCCTTTAGGTGTATTGCTGAAAGAGACTTTAAATTGACTTCCGCCCAAAACAGAATCTCCATTGCTACTGTCCTTAATCTTGAGGATCTTGTTCCTCCTTGGTGATTTATGTAAGCCACCGCCGTCGAATTGTCTGTTCTGATCTGTACATGTTTTAGATGTACCAGCGATTTCAGGGCCAGTAAGGATTCCCTTATGGCTAACAATTCTCTGAGATTGGATGAGGATTGGCTCACGCCCTTCGACCATTTCCCTTGGACTGTTCTTGCGTTGCAATGAGCTCCCCAGCCCCAGGCTGAGGCATCCGTTGTCACCACTATTTCTTTGGGGTCCTGCCAAAGTAGACCTTCTCTGAAACGATCTGCTTTTAACCACCAGGCCAGTGAACCCCTCACGTCCTCTGTGATCGGCAGTTGATGGTCCAGAGTCAGCTGGGAGCCGTCCCAATTCTTTAAGATCAAATCTTGGAGAATTCTGGAATGTAGCTGCCCCCATCTCACCGCTGGGAAGGAAGAGGTTAACAATCCGAGAGTCCTCATAGCCTGTCTTATTGATGGAATTTGTTCTGAACATAACGTCCAGACAGCATCTTGCAGGACCGTCACCTTGTGATGAGGAAGAATAATGACCTGTCGGATCGAATTGATCTCGAATCCTAGGTAAGTCATGACTTGCGAGGGCACCAGAGAGGATTTGTTGAGATTGACAATCCAACCTGCATGAGATAAAAGGTGTAAAGTCAACTGAATGTTTTTCAATAACCTGTCTCTTGATTGGGCGAACAAAAGAAGATCGTCCAAATATGCGATTACTGAGATCCCCTGTCGCCTTAAGATCGCCAAAGGTTCTGCGAGAACCTTGGTAAATATCCTCGGAGCCGATGCTAGGCCGAAAGGAAGACAAACAAATTGGAAATGTAAGATCTGGTCTCCGTCCTTTATTGCAAATCTCATAAAGGATTGAGCCAGAGGACTCATTGGGACATGCCAATAAGCATCCTTTAAATCTATCGAGGCCAAGTAAGCGCTCTCGGGGAGCATACCCCTTACTGAAAATATTGTCTCCATTCTGAAATGTTTGTATTGAACAAGCAAATTTAGACTCTTTAGGTTCAGAATGAACCTGAAACCTCCTGAATTTTTCTTGACAAGAAAAATGGGGGAGTAGAACCCTGTCCTCTGTAGATGTAGAGGCACTGGTACAATAACCCCCCTTGATTCCATGTCTGCTAGACTCAAAAACATTGCCTCTCTTTCCTCCCTTCCACATGGAAGAGGGGAAATCAAAAATCTTGAAGGGGGATTCCGGGAAAAGTCTATATGGAATCCTTCCGTAATACCAGTTAGGATAAAGGGGCTCACCAACATTTCTCGCCCGACCGTGCAATACCTCATAAGCCTGGCGCCAATTCCAACATTGGCGTCATTGCTTTCTGGGTTTAGCCTGATAGGTCCCCAGGAAGGTGGAACCTTTAAATTTTCCCCTTCTGGAACTAGGGACAGAGGAAGAAGCCGCTCTGGATTTCTTAGATGTTCCCCTATTAGGAAAGGGCCTTCTAAAGTAGGTCCTAGGAAAAAACATACGATCAAATGAAGACTTGGGAAAAGTAGGGAAACCCTTATTCCTGTCTGCTGTGAAGTCCAATACTTTGCCAAGATCTGACCCAAACAGATATTCGCCCTTGAAGGGCAATGCGCAAAGCCTCATCTTTGAACCAATATCTCCAGACCAGGTCTTTAACCAAAGAGTCCTGCGTATGGAATTGGTCACGGCTAAACTCTGTGCAGAAAATCTGATCGATTCAGCCATGGCGTCTGTAACAAAGGCTGTAGCAGAAAAAAGAATAGGCAAAGCCTTAAGTATTTTCTCTAAATTAGTTTTCTCCTGTAGGGAATCTTTAAGCTGCTGTAGCCAGAACCCCAAATTTCTGATAACACAATTGGACGCCAAATTTGTTCTCAGAACATTAGATTGCACCTGCCAGTCCTTCTTAAGGAGAGATTCCATTCTCTTATCTAGGGGATCATTAAGAACCCCAAAATCTTCAAAAGCTAAACCAGCTCCCTTAGAAATCTTGGCAAAAGGCGCATCCAATTTGGGACACTTCTCCCAAAGATGAGAATCCTCTTCTGAAAAAGGGTATCTACGTTTAAAACCCCGTGAGGTAAATGCCTTCTTTGATGGATCTTTCCATTGATCCAAAATCATGTCCTTAAGATAGTCATGAAATGGAAATGTATAGGCCGATTCTGGGGCTAAATCCTGATAAAATTTATCTTGGGTAGACTTAGGTCCTGAAACCTTTTCCTCTATACCCATAGACAAATAAATCATGTGTAAGAGGAAGGGTAATTCTCCAGGGGGAAAAAGGAATTTTGTCCTAGTATCCGCAGAACCGGAGGCCTGATCCTCTTCCTCCTGAGAGGAAATCTCCCCCTCTTCTGCATCCTCATCGGGAGTAAATGACTCCTGAGGGCAGAAGAACGGAGTATTAGGCAAAGGACCTGGATAAAAAGGCGTATCAAAGGAAGATAGTTGGGGAGGCATACTCTGGTAATTAGTACACTCTGGAGCCCTTTGAGCCATAGAAGAAAATGAAATTTGGTCTTTAAGCTCCCTCATCATTTTCATCAGGTCCTCATTATGCTCTTTATTTACCACCTTGTTAGTGCAGATTTGACAAAGGGGCTTAGTATAATTATCTTGAAGTTTCACATCACATAACGGGCATCTACGACTCTTTTTACTGGATTTGGATCCTGAAGAAGAGGATTTAGATAGATTCTTGGAAGTTTTGTCCGGGGTCTTAGACTAAAAGACAAAACAAAAAAGAATGGGATTCAGTATGCCCTTGATAAAATAAAAGTATAATTATAAGGGGAAATAAAAGACTTACCAGAGCAGAGCCGGGCCTCCTCCCACCAGAATCGGCAGACGGCGGTATGCTGGAAGATTCTTGCTCTCCATAAGAAATATCAGTGGTAAAATCTCCCATAGCGTCCAAAAAACCGTCCAGGCCTTGTTCTGCCATAGTTCTGGATAGAGGCACTGAAGCAACAGTATGCTAAACCCATATAAATAGGGTAGGAACTGATTGCCCATATTCCCCATTAACCCTTCATAATAAATGCTGAAGGGGAGGCCAAATAATACAAGTCCAGAGAAACAGTGTGTTGTACCTTTAAGAACAAAACACGTGTCTCTGGAATAAGCAGGAATTAACCTAGGCGCTGGAATATGACATCAGCGCCTAGGGCGGAAGAGACCCAATAATATCCGGGTTAAGATACTTTATATAAAAAAGACATAGAAACCCGCGTGTGTACCTTATATTCCTGGCTACCGCCGCCGGAACCGGGAGCAGCCGCCGCCGCCGGGCCGCCACTGGGAGCAGCCGCCGCCGCCGGGCCGCCACTGGGAGCAGCCGCCGCCGCCGGGCCGCCACTGGGAGCAGCCGCGGTCGCCGCCGGAACTGCCGCCCGCCGAACACCGCATCGCTGTGAGGAACCGTCCTCAGCAGCAGCAGTCGCCCACACTCGCCGCCGCCGGAGCTGGGAATCGCACGGCAGAGAGGTATGATGCGGAGGAAGTGCACTGACGTCACTTCCTCGCCAAGATTTAAAGTTACAGTACACCAAAAAAAAGATATATATAAAATTTTTTTTTTATTTTTTTTTTTGAATATATATAGGGTCCGGCAGCCCTGGTCTCAATTCCAAAATCATCCTCATTTAGAGGGAATCTTTTACTTACCCCCCTTTGTAAAAAAATCAAATATACAAAGAAAGAGACTTTGGCCAAAAATCTCTTAGGGTATCCCGGGCCCCAGACATAAGTAGAAGTCTTCAGGATCGGGAAATGAACCTCCTGCCTAGGCCCATAGTACCGGACAATACTTACCTGAACCCATCGGTCCAGGAGCCAGTGGTCACGTTCCTTCCTCTGGAGGAACACGGAAACAACTGGTGAAGGCAGGGAGGAGTCAAGACTTTATGCCGGTGGTCATGTGTTCCAGTTGAGGGGAGGAGCCCGGAGGTCTCAGGCGTATGCTGCCCGAAGGATGTTTTGAGAAAAAACATTTTTTGGGGAATTTTAAGGGTCAAAAGAACAGAGTGTAGGGGCCAGCTTTTGTGGCCCCCCACCCTGCAGCCTACAAGCCCACATAGCCTATGGCTTTGGGGAGGCAGGCAATTGGGGGTGCGGGGGTTAACGGCAAGTCACCTGCTAGTGGCAGGTGACTTGCCAGCCCCCAGCCTTGTGAACTGGTATAAGGGGTCTCACGGACCCCTAACCAGTTCACAAGGGGTTAAATGTTAAATAAAAAGACACAGACACATAAGAAAAAAATGATCTCATAGGATAGGGTGTTTCACACAGTAGAACATTCCTAATAGGGATGCCCTGGGGGGTTGTAAGTTGCCCGCATGTATTTTAAGTGATCTTTTAGACCCCATGGCTGCCCAAGTGAATCTTCCTCTTTAAACTGGACCAGTTGCCATCATGGAAGGCCCTGGAGTCTAAAAGGCTCCCCAGTATTCCTGCTGATGTGTGAGCTCCCACACCCATCCATTCAGACAGTCCAAATGCATGGTAACGAGCACTCCACAGGGAAACCTGCTCCCTATGCCGACGCTGAATCCAAAACAACGGCTTTATGCCCTACATTAGTATGCACGGCATAAATCACTGATTGGATAAGCTCATGCACTGTGGGAACAGCAGAAAGATGACTGGAGTGGGAGATCAGGGGGTTTGTAACAGCAGGACATCAGGATGCCCGTAGGGCAAGGATAGTGAAAATCCTGGTGATTGGTCCACTTTGAAGTGGAACAAAACCCGCAATGCCTCATGGGTGAAACCCCCTCAGAATGTCGCTATTCACTCACCTCTTCCTCGTTCCAGCGGCGCATTCCCGGGCTTTCGTCCAATGACAGCTGTCTGCCATGACTATGTCATTCAACAAATGGCTCTCATTGACTTTAATGGGGAGTGCACGCTGATGCATCCCCAGTGGCACCCACTCCTGTCTCAGCCTATATGATTGGCTAGGGCGGGAGCAAGCACATGCCACCGGGGGGATGCACCAGTATGCGCTCTCTAATGAAGTCAATGAGAACCACGGCAGATGCCTCGCATTGGAGGAGAGCCTGCGCATGCGCCATAGGAACAAGGCAGAGGTGAGTGAATAGTGATATTCTGGGGGAGCGTGTTCACACAGCGTGATATTCTAACTCAGGATGCCATGGGAGAAAGCCAGTGTACAGTGGAGTATTTGAGATAGTTGTTAAAGTAGACCCAAACTCAGCTGGCTCTGCAGTCTAACAAACACCTAATGCAGCCAAATCTCTATCCATGGGCCATCCCGCTGTGTAAACCCTTAGGGATCACCAGTATACTCATCTTGCCTGTGGTCCCACAGCTCATCCCCGCTTTACCACAGTTTATGTTCGGGTGGGAGCTCAGACAGACATCCTGGGTGCAGGAGCACACACATAAGTCGGAGGTTAACCTGGGATGATGTTCATTCCCTGCTCTCTATGCCGTGCTCTGTGGACAAACAGAATTCTATGACCTGTGACCAGGATATTTATGACCAGGATATTTAAAATCCTGGGTTTTTGTATTCTATGACCAGGATATTTAAAATCCTGGTTTTGGTGCACTTTAAAGTCGATCGATTCCCTCCCCACAGGGCATCCAAAATCGGGAGGCCCCACGGAGTGAAACGCTCCAGGTCTCCCATAAACTTACCTTCTTTCTTGGTCCAACAATGCATGCGCGAGCTGCATTTCCGCTATCCCTCTAGCAGGGCGCATGCACGCCAGGCATTTGTAACTGGCCGACGCGGGCACGCTCCCTGTTAGAGGGTAGAGAGGGATGCGGGTGTCAGCACGCTCGGAGCCGCTTGTCTTAGACGATATGATGTTAGCGGATCCGATGCACGCTCATTGGATCAGCGGCCGCACATGTGCTGTAGGACCCGGAAGAAGTGAGTTGGTTTCGGCAACCTGGGGGCAAGGACCAGAACCCAAAAGAGTCAAAAATCCTGGGTTTTGGTGCACTTTAATATGTGTGGTGAGTATACCGGTCATCCCAAATCCCAGGGGGATTCACAGACCCGCACAAGTGACGTGACACACGGGGTGCACTGGGACTCTGGAGCTGGCCCTGGATGCAACAGAAACCTTTAATGTGGTTTGGAAATGTAAGTACATCAGGCCTATATGGGGCGACCAAACCAATATCTGCATGCTAATGATGACACTCATGGCAGCACTCACATTCATATATTAATGGATCCACAGAGGAAAGTCAAAACTAAGAACTGTTAATCTACAAACCACCCAAACAAATGTCTGCAATAACAACAGATGTAAAGCAATGCAAAGCAACACTGCCAAAAGGGCACCTAAACCACCATCACCAAAAAATGATGCACTGAACCAATGCAAAGTGCAAAATTAAACATAATTAAACATTAACAATGACATGTACTAGTTATAAAGTTCAGAAACACAAAGCAAAAAAAAAAATTAGGAAGCGGTAGAAAAAAATTCTCACACACAGCATTTGGGTATGGAAAATTTGTGCACGAGTTTTCCAGTTGTAAAGTGATTTTTAACTGCACACGAAAAATATTCACCCGCAAATTCGCACACACTAATTTAATTCAACTGCCTTTGTGAATCGCTCCTAGGTTTGAAAAATTCTCGCATGCGAATTAATTTTCCAAGCGTTCATTTTTTTTTTCTACCTTTAGTGAATCAAGGCCATTGTGCTTTAAAACACAATTCATACTCCCCTTACATTCCATACAGCAGCTGGCATGATGCCCAGCTCTTTCAGCTCTGCATTCACCTTTTGCAACAAACAAGCTGACAGAACTCTACCTCTGTGCAAAGTCAAACACCCTCCAGTCCCTGCTGCCACTAAGGAGTCCATCATTGCTGCCAACTGCCCTCTGATCCTCACTGCCTGCTGTTAACGGGTCCCCCCTATCTGCTTTTCCCCCTTCAGTCCTCATCATCTTCTAAACTGCTGCAAATTGCCCTCCATTGCTCATCAATTTCTCTATTGCTGCTGATGGACCTCTGGTTCTGATGGCCACAAGTCATGGTACATCTGACTCTCCAGTCTCACATTGTGGCTCAGGCCAAGCCAAGGTATGCCCAGTGTTTGCCCTGGTCCTGGATGACTTTGTATATCACTTTAACTAGGGAAACCTAAATATTATTACTACTCCTTACTAATATTACCCCAACGAATCATGGCACTTTTCTTTTTTACTATTTATCACAATGACTCCCTTGTAATGAACTACCACAACATCTGAAAATACAATACCAGCACAAGGGGGTTAATTCAGTTTGAGCTAAAAAAAACACTCTTGGTATTAAAGTGAAACATTCACTTTAGGTGAAAAAACATTAGAATTGCACTGTTGCCTAATAACCAACTGTGTTGTATATATAGGTGTGTAGGCCCTTGCCTTGTATTTTACAGTGTGGCCACTGTCAAGAGATTGATGCAATATATTTTAACATGAAGGTCCATGTCCATGCTTTGCCTTCTTTGAGCGGACCCTCCAGTGTGGTTGTTCTGCTATCTACACAATTATTCCTCCCCTCTGAAGTTCATAAAAATGTCTGTTGCAAGCTACTCCCTCGCCACTGCCACACGCAATAACAAAAAAAGAAAACATACTATTCCCACTTTACTACAGCTCCATACAGGAACTTGCATCTTTATATCAATGTCCCTGTGTAGCATTTAGATAAAGACATGTTTTTCCACAGAGCAATATTACTTTCTGCTATGGCTGTGCCCTATCCACAAAGCTGTTTATGCAGATAAGCAAATGCGATTATCTAGCTCGAATCACTTGGTAGGGGTATAGACAGTTGCTTAAAGACATACAAGAGGTGTCAATTAATTTTTGTCGGTAGTTTTTTAATGTTTACTGTAGTATTATAACACTTTACATATTAATGTGGCCATACACATTGCAATATACCTGATTTATAAAAAAAACACATAGATTTGGTCCTGTGTGGGCTTCATCTGATTGAAATTCAGTACTTTTCAAATAGAAAACAAATATAGAATGACGAATGAAAATGAAAAACATAATGTAAACCAAAATGCCATGCTGTAAATGTTCTAATCAGTAAACTGGATTTCTATTGTACTGTAGCTGATACAGAAACATATTTTATGATTTTGACAGTGTATATTTATGTTGGCTTACAAAATAACTATTTTAGGAATTGACTCACGAAACCATATACAGTTATTGAAAATGTAGTCTGTTCTCTATAAATATTCCAATTTGAGCTTGTAAATAAGGCAAAGGGGCAGTTAGGGTTGGGTTCCATACCTGATGTGCCCTTGGTGATCTCACTTCCCTTGTATCTCCTGTAGTTAGTCTTAGGAGTATGTGGTTCCTCCATGTATTATATTCAACAATTAAAATAAAATGTAATTCTCCTTTCTCACCATCTTTTTATAAAATATTAAATGTAGTCATGCGGCAAAACATCAATTCTAGCAATGGCCATTTCAAATGTGGACTTTCCACAGGGCTACATTAGTTAAACTTCTTTTTCTGAGAGTGTGTAGGATTGTTGGGTAGGACGGTGAGTAACATGTGCAACATTCCTCTAACCACAGTACAAATAACTTGCAATGTCCCCATTACACACCTCATACTGACAGTGAAAATGGCTGTGAAAATGGCCGTGGGAAAGCAGCAGTATATAGCCAGAAATCTGGAAAGATCTATTGTTGCACTAAAATGTATGAGAAACAGCTAGTTATGGAATACTTGTAAGCTCTTTAAATATAAAAATATGGGTGTGCATGCTCACAGCACCTGTTATGGACTTCTCCTGATTGGCTCCGCTGCATCCGGGATTTCCGAACACCCAGAACATCAGAAACTGGCTGTTTTGGGCCAACTGTTCTCCCTTAAGCCTCTGGATGTCCTCCTGTGATTGCTGGCCAGTTCGGTGATGGTTGCACATGGACCTAAACCAAAACCGTAAGTGCATTTCCGACAACATTCAGGCCCTTCCGCTGGCTGGGACTCGGTGGTCTTTGGCTCCTGGATCCTCCCTGAGTACCTCTGGCAGCCCCTTGCCAGGGACAAGGAATTTGGAGGTGGCCTGTTGCCAGAACTGGAAGTGTACCTGTGCTAAGGGACTTGGAGGTCAAACAGCAACTTGGTAATGACAACAACTCACTGCAATAGTATGCTGATGAGATTGAGGCACTACAAGCAGAAAATCTCCTGTTACATCACAAATTGGAGCACACTGAGAATCTCGTAGGTCCAATATAAGAGTCTGCGGTATTCCCGAAAACAGTAATAGATCTCCAGTCCACGATAACCACATTATTTCAGGAATTAGTTCCCTCTATATCTATTGAGCGACTAGAATTCAATAGGATTCACTGTACTTTACAGTGCAAGAGAGCAGGTTTGCTTAAAGATATTGTAGTTAAGCTACATTTTTCCATACAAAAGTGCAAATTATGAAAGGAGTGTAGGCCAGGGACTCACTGGTGTTCCAATCCAATGCATACCAACTCTTTGCTGACTTCCCTCTGCATGCCAAACTAGTTGAAGGGAGCTGAAACCTTTCTTAGCGGTTCTATGGGACAATAATATTACCTACTGATGCGGATACCCATTTAAACTGCAGTTTGAGTATCTGGGGAGTACATACACCATTGTACATACACCTAACTATGTATGAGCCATGCTGATCATCCTACAGCTTAAAGACAGACCTAAAGGGATGCCAGTCTCTTACCAGAAAAAGACAACCTTCTCTTCACCAGCAGCAAAAGAGCAGGCAAGTTATTGGAGAAGCACCCAGGAGACGCCAAAGACTCTACATCTCTAGTTGAGCGGTTTGTCCAGAATCTTATTTCTGAAGGCTGACATTGGGACTCTTTTCTGTTCACCTTTTAGTCTTGTTGACTCTCACAGTGGGGCATTACTTTGGCCTAAATTGCCAAATTTAGCACTCTTGCACAAATAGTTAATTTTGCAAAGTCTTATGCACGCAATATCTCTTTACCAGAAAATGTGGTCCAGCCACATGGGATGTGGCGCTAAAAAGATCTAATCTTTTTTTTAATGCATAGATGGCCATTGTATGCTTGCACACACATAGGAATTCATACTCTGCATTTAACCCATCCGTGCAGTGAGTGTACACATCCCCGGAGCAGTGTGCTGCCCTAATTATGGCATCCGGGGAGCAGTTGGGAGGTTAGGTGCCTTGCTCAAGAGCACGTCAGTCATGTCCCAGGACCGGGATTCGAACCTGTCACCCTCCGGTCACAAGTATGCTCCCCTTACCTCTAGTCTCATTTATTGCAAATCCTGATTTCCTTTCAGGTATTCTGCATCTGGAAGCATATTCCTGGTGGCTATGTTATAAACTCATCACTATTTATTCTTTATCCACTAATGCAGGCTATAAGTATTATGCTGCTCTTTAGCGGGAGACAGCATTTCTGGGTAATGAGCTATTTACTTATTTGCGAGTTCGCCATTTTGTGGACAAAAACCCAAGGCCATTGACTCTGGAATCTAAACGTTTCCAGGACTGCTAGATTCCTTGCCCCTGGGGCATTCAGAATTGGGATGCCCCACTGTGTGAAACCCCCCAGGTAGCCCGGTATACTCACCTTCTCCTCCGGTCTGATGGTGCATGCATGAGCAGTGGCCACATCCCTGCTATCCTTTAAGCAGGGCTCCCTGTTAAAGAGTAGCAGGGATGTGGCCGCTGGCGTGCTCGGCTGCGCTCGGCTAGATTCAACGCCTTAATAGAGCCTGGACCAGTTCGGGTCAGCGCAGTCAAGCATGCTGATTGGGCAGGAGGCCGCGCATGCACCATATGACCAGGAAAAGGTGAGTTAGATTGGGTGACTTGGGGGGTTTCACACAGCGGGCACCCCGCATTTCGGTTCCCCCGAGGGACAAAGGCCAAAACCGGGGATAGTCAAAATTCTGGGTTTCGGTCCACTTTAAGGCAGGAATAGCGCCATTCCAATTGACATCTTTTGAAAAATGTTGTTAGGATAATCCCACGGCCAAAGAGTTTATCTCCTTAATTGAACCTCAATAAGTGATCATGAGTGGGTCAACATTTGCAAAAACATTAGGTAGAGCTTGTTAAAGTCCAACCTTGCGGAGGTGAGTATAAAGGTTCTGTTAAGTTGGTATTTAGTACCTGAGTGCATCCATTGGGCTCTGGCCTCCTATTCTCCTCTTTGCTTTAGGGGGTGTTTGCATGCTGTGTCCCATCTCCATATGTGATGGGAATGTAGGAAGGTTAAAGGCATAAAGTATTCTTTATTATAAGCAAGGCCACAGGTCTAACGTTAAAACTCACCCAACTGGTAGCTCTGCTAAACTACAAGCCTTTAGAATGTACTAATTCTCAATTCACACTTATCAGGCATATAACGTCTGCAGCTAAGTTGATAATTATGCGAGTCTGAAAAATCCTTGTGTTCCCTCGGGTGATTTAGTTGCTCGGTGAGAATGATATAATGTTTTTTTAAAAGATCAATGCGTCCTTAAACAATTCCTTCTCGAAATTTCTGGAGATTCGGGATGCTTGGATTGCAATTTTTTTCCCATCAACATATGACTGTGCTTTGTTCACTATTTAATTAGCCTGTCGCTGGTGACACCTTTTGAGTTTTGGTTCTTGTCTTTGCTTGGTTATTTCTTTTTTTCTTGCCATTTTTCTTTATTCTAATCTCACTGGTATTTCACATGCTTTGCTCACTAGAGTCTCTTAGTAGGCTCAGATGTACAATGTACATTATAACTGAAGGTTTTTCCCCTAATTTAACAAGGGCATATTTTAGACAAACTTGCTTTTTTGCTTGTTTTTATGGTATGTATCATTGAGTCTGTACTTGACATGCAAGCACATTGTTCACTATGTACCATTATTCTGTTTTTTAGCATAGCTAAAAACAAATGCCGTAGCAACATGTTAAACTGTAATATGGAAGCTTTCTCGTATAATCTTTTAGCCAGATGCTAATATATATATATATATATATATATATATATATATATATAAAACTACTTTTTATGTGTTCACCAGAATGTTTTTTAAATGTCACATTTTGTATGCATCCCGATTCAATGTATACCTGTGGTGATAATGATTTGATGCAGCTATTTTCAGTGTACTGTGAGTGCTATTGGCTTGAGATAACCCATCCATTCTCCCCAAGTAATATGGTTAATTGGTTAAACCTAAAGCTCTTTCACATGGTACTATTTCCATTGGTTCTAAACTGCATCTTGCAAAATACAATAAGCAAGACCTAACACTGCAAGGTTAAAAGCTGTAAATGCATTTGGAAATATTTTACAATAAAATTAGCTCTGCATTTTATATAATATAAAAAAGGATAGTTATATTCAGCATTGTATATTTATCAGCTTTTAATTTATGGGCATACAATATTACCTTCAGTAATGCAGTATATCAAACATTTCCCTAAAATACTTCAAATACTTCAAATCCCCTACCATATTGGAGCATATATACTCAGAGTTTTAAGCAATTGATGCATATCGCAAAGTTTAAAACTGTTAGGAATTTCACTTCATATGACCTACCACAGATGTGTCCTTCCTACCCTTCCCCATCCTTACAGTATAGCTAGATATGTGATGAAATGAGTCCTACCAGTCCAACCCCCAAGGATCGCTGCTTTGTGGTTCATGTGAATTCCTATCTAGAGATTTTTATGCACAGGATATAAAGCTAATGTCATCATGTTGGTTGCTGGACAACTTGGAAGCCATCCCTGGCACAGCACTTAAGAATGTATTTGTTTTCAAAGCTACAGGCAGCTATACAAAAGGCTCAGGGCCGTATTTGCTGTAAGGCACACCTAGGCATGTGCCTAGGGCAGGGCTTGAGACTGGGGGCGGGCTGACCGCAGCGCAGCTGCAGTGATGTTAATGATATTTTTTTTTTAGATCATTGGTGGTCAGTGGAGATGGCCAGTACACAATCGCGCCCCACCACCTGCAGAGCCGCCCAATGCTCTGTTCAGCCTTCTATAAGCAGTGACAGGCGGCGGGGCTCCAGGGAGGTGTGGGAGGAGAGACACTTCCTGTCCTCCATCACACAGTTTACAGAGAGCAGCACGTGTGTGTGTCAGAAGCCGTAGTCAGGTGCTGCATGTGCTTCCTGTCTCCCTCCCCTCTCAGTGTGCAGGTCTCCCAAACACTGTTCCCCCTCTGTCCCTTCTCCACTGTCACACGGAGCTCTCCTGCTGCCCTCTCCATGACCCCGACCTGTGAGGAGATCACCGGAGTGACTGCTGACACCCTTTGTGTGCCATCAAGGATGCAGCTCTCTCTGCTGTGTGACACCCTGTGAGTTCTCAGGTAACTTTTGTCTGTCTCGCTGTCATCTTGCTGTCTCTTTTCCTGCCTTTCTTTCTGCAGTCACTTGTGCAGTCATTCTGTATCTCTCAGTCTGTCTAACTCCCTGGACTTTCCTCTTGCTGTCTCTTTTCCTGCCTTTCTTTCTGCAGTCACTTGTGCAGTCATTCTGTATCTCTCAGTCTGTCTAACTCCCTGGACTTTCCTCTTGTTCTCTCTCCCCTCACTGATTCTAATTCTGTCTTTTTTCTCCATCTGGCTGCACATTCTGTCTTTCCCTCTCTTTCTGTCTCTATTTACACTTCTTTTTTCCATGCACTCTTTTTTTTTGTCCCTGTTCTCTCTATGACTTTCTCTCTCTTGCTCTGCACCCTGATCTCTCAGAGCCGGGGGACCAGAAGTCACAACATGCGCTGCAGCATCTTTTATCTTTATTTTCAGGGCTGGCTGTTCCTCATCACTGGGCAATCGATTACCCTGTCATGTGAAACCCACAGATTCTGCACAATCTACTAGCAGTCCCATGGCACATGCACAGGCTCCCCACCACTTAGTGCAGCTGTATCTTCATTTATGTCTGCTGGCTGCGTTTGCTAAAACATGAATAAAGATACAGCCAGACTGAATGGCCAAGAGTCATGTGCTGTGGGGCTGCCAGTCAGGTAAAAATTACCGGCAATTCCAGAGGTTTTACATGACAGGGCATCCAAAAATGTGATGTTCTGCAGAAGAGAAATAGCTGTCCCTGTCTGATGCCACCAAGTCCTGCCCCGACCCATCCCCTGTTATTTCTAGCTCTGCCACTTCAATCCCCCATTCTCTCAGCTCTACCACTATCCATCCATCACCTCCCAGCTCTTACCCCATCCATTTTTCTTACTCCCAGCTCTGCCCCATCCATCCCTCTTGTTCCCAGATCTGCCCTCAGTCATCCCTCTTGTTCCCAGCTCTGCCCCCATCCATCCCTCTTATACCCAGCTCTGCCCCCATCCATCCCTCTTATTCCCAGATCTGCCCCCATTCATCCCTCTTATTCCCAGCTCTGCCCCCATCCATCCCTCTTGTCCCCAGATCTGCCCCCATTCATCCCTCTTATTTACAGATCTGCCCCATCCATCCCTCTTATTCCCAGCTCTGCCCCCATTCATCCCTCTTATTCCCAGCTCTGGCCCCATTCATCCCTCTTATTCCCAGATCTGCCCCCATTCATCCCTCGTATTCCAAGATCTGCCCCATTCATCCCTCTTTTACCCAGATCTGCCCCCATTCATCCCTCTTATACCCAGCTCTGCCTCCATTCATCCCTCTTATTCCCAGCTCTGCCCCCATTCATCCCTCTTATTCCCAGCTCTGCCCCCATTTATCCCTCTTATTCCCAGATCTGCCCCCATTCATCCCTCTTATTCCCAGCTCTGCCCCATCCATCCCTCTTATTCCCAGCTCTGCCCCCATTCATCCCTCTTATTCCCAGCTCTGGCCCCATTCATCCCTCTTATTCCCAGATCTGCCCCCATTCATCCCTCTTATTCCCAGATCTGCCCCATTCATCCCTCTTATTCACAGATCTGCCCCTATTCATCCCCCTTTTTCACAGATCTGCCCCATTCATCCCTCTTATTCCCAGTTCTGCCCCCATTCATCTCTCTTATTCCCAGCACTGCCCCCATTCATCCCTCTTATTCCCAGCACTGCCCCCATTCATCCCTCTTATTCCCAGCACTGCCCCATTCATCCCTCTTATTCCCAGCACTGCCCCATTCATCCCTCTTATTCCCAGCACTGCCCCCATTCATCCCTCTTATTCCCAGCACTGCCCCCATTCATCCCTCTTATTCCCAGCACTGCCCCCATTCATCCCTCTTATTCCCAGCACTGCCCCATTCATCCCTCTTATTCCCAGCACTGCCCCCATTCATCCCTCTTATTCCCAGCACTGCCCCCATTCATCCCTCTTATTCCCAGCACTGCCCCATTCATCCCTCTTATTCCCAGTTCTTCCCCCATTTATTCCTCATTCCCAGCTTTTCCCACATCCACTCCTCTTCTTCCCAGCACTGCTCCCATCAATCCCTCTTATTCCGAGCTCTCAACTTATTTAGAGATTTCAACTACACCCTCCCCCTGGACCTTCAACTTGGCACAGACCACGGTAAATGGACCTCGACTAAAAGTACTTGATTACCGCTGCTTTAGATCATTTGTGCTCAGTGCTACAGTGGACAACATAGGCAATCTCTGTGTTTTGGGGCCCAGCAGTCAGATGCCAATAGATCATGACATAGATATCAGTGGATGGAAAATTAGGATTTGATTTTATAAATATTGTAATTGTTGGAGTGCAATATCTATTGATTCCGCAGTCTATGTTTCTATGATAGGAGCAGCGGGTAATGCTGGATGTCACTGATTTACTGCAGGAGAGCACAGCTTATCCACTCATCATGATAGGAACTGCAGTACTCTTAGTTATTGTAATAGTAAATGTGTCACTGTTACAATATTGAAAACTTAATTGTGACATCCCAAGTGCGCGCACACATGCATGGTTGACGTAACATTTGTGGGATTGAGCCCTAAAAATAGACCAATAATATTTCCATGTTACTATAGGGTGGGCCTCCAGAGTCAGTTTCATTGGTTTGCTGCCCATTTTCCTTCAACTCCTGATGGCCACTGTGCTCATTTCCTGTAATTCCTTCTTTCCACCCCTTTCATGCTGCCCAAGGTGCCTTCCGTCTGCAGCCTGCTTTTTCTATCTTCTGTCCCATACTTGCTGCCCACCGTGCCTTCCTTCTGCAGCCTGCTGTTTCTATCTTCTGTCCCATACTTGCTGCCCACTATGCCCTCTTCTTGTTTCCTGTTTTACTCCTTTCTCCCTTTTTGTTGCCCATTGTCCCACCTTCTTGTTGCCCCTGTCTTGCTGCCTGTGCTGATCTACCTTCCATTTACAGTTGCCTCTGCAGCACAATAGCATTTTGTTTTCTGCAGTAACACTGTCCCCTTTCACTGTTGACAACTTGTGCTGCCCACCAAGCACATTTTACTGCCAAATATGGCCCCTTATGTCACCTACAATGCAAAGGTGACATAAGGGGCCATATTTGGCCATACTCACTCTATCAATGTTATTTTTCCTGGTCCTGCATTTTGTGTTGATAATTTAAATTACAGGCAACAATTAAGTCTCCTAGAATTAGCAATATCCACCTCTTCCACAAAATATATTAATTATGAAGTGTGTGTGTTCATGGGGGGGGCGCGCATGACCAAAAAGTGCCTAGGGCACCACGAATCCTAAATACAGCCCTGGAAAGGCTGAGTGACAGTATCAACCTTTTAGACAAGTAGCACAGCTTCCCATGTGCTTTCAAATTTTTCTCACTAGTAACTCTCCACCTAGGTGTTAAAAAAGGGTTCTGCTAAGACCCCAGAAGATATTTTGGTGCAATGACCTCTATTACCACAACATAGGTGCTGATATGTTAAGAGGTTGGTCCAGGAAAAATGATTTTCTAACTTAAATGGTAGCTTAGCTTATCCAGCATCACTCCTGCACTATTCTTCTGTTCTTCTTGGCCATAGGAAGTAGAAGGTACTATGCCAAATCCACCCCCCATCTAGACCACAAATTCAAGGCCAAGAATTGTGTCAATCTGACACCCCCTTCTATTGATAGAAGGCTTAAATGTTGCTCTTGAGCTGCCATTGCCATTTAAGCCTTGTCCACTTCCCTGCCCCAGTATGTGAGCGTGCTTTCTTTTGGCATAAGGCTAATGGCAGCTTACCTTATCCAGCGACATTCCCGCACTGTCCATCCATCCTTGTCGGCCCCAGGAAGAAGACATTTTTCTTCTTTCTTGCCCACTACAGCCCCCATCCTGAGTTCGAACACAAATCCAAAGCCAGGAATTGTTTCAAGTTCTCTCCATCTTCTATGTGTAGAAGACTTAAATGTTACTCTCAAAACAGCCCCTGTTCACACCTTCCTTCTCCACTATGCGTTCATTCAAGTGAATGCACTTTCTATTAGCATAAGGGTGGTTTTCCAGACTAATATGCTGATGCCAGAACTTTTCTACCTTCAGTGTCTGTTTGTGTACCTATGGGCCCTTATGCTGGATTTAAAAGCATAATGTTTGCTACTCTGCGACTTTTTGATGCTGCATGCCATATTTACTTATTTTTAACATGCATCAGAGGTTGCTAGTGGATTTTATGCCGCTGGTTGCCGTATTATCATATAAGTTATCTGAAAACACTGTTGTGACAAAAAAAAATTGTAGTTTGTTTGATACAATTTTTTGTTGTTGTTGTTGTAGTAGTTGTTGGGGATAAATGAACACATTGGTGCGAAAATCTGGAGAAAAGTGATTTTTTACAAATAAGTAAATAATAGCAGTTGGCGATATCATGTGTTTGTAAGTCATGTGTTTGTAATATACAAAAAAAAAATGTTACTAAGTACTAAAAATAAACCATGAACATATCAAGAAGAAATGTTTTAAACAAATTAAAACCATAACAAAATTTGTGGTTTAGTGGTTCAAAAGGAACGGAGGACGGAGGATTAGGCCAACCCTGAGGAGGTGGCTGGGGGGTCATGATACATGTTGTTCAAGGATGTTTGTGGATGCCACTATCAGACCCTGCAATGTTGTGTTGTTGTTTTTTGGCAACACATTATTATTGATTATACGGTTTTCTCAGCTTTTATCTGGAAACAATTTTTAATAAGGGGGTGGTTATATCAACTTCGAGCACTGTGGGGGTTATTTAAGAACTGATAATGCCAGATAGTGCCACGTAGCGGCACACAGTGTCGTGTGAACGCTGGGCACTGTATGCAAAACCACATTTAAGAAAGTTAATCTGGTGAGCGCCTCTAACAGTGCCATGTAGCATCACATGTGTTACTAGAGGCAGCTCAGTGGATAACGCCAGCGCTCTAGGTTTAGCAGCGCCATGTAAGTAGCGTTTTGCTATAGTAAAATTTAACATTTTTGTCTCTAATCATTGTGTGGCTTCTCCTGCCCTGCAAACAAACACTTTTATCGTTTTTTTTTTTTTTTTTTTTTTTTTTATGCAAAATTGTATGTGCAGGTCTGACATTGTAGTATTATTGTCACAGTGTTAAAACAATGTCACTCCATATGTTTTTGCTCTGGTGCTGGTGTATATGTGTTGAGGACAGACTTTTTTCACACAGCGTCTGGCACTCTATGCTACAGTGCCCAGCTTTAGAGCGCTGGCGCTGCTTATGTGTAGTTTTTTCATGAATATGGGCTTCAGAGCTGACTGCTTTGCTCACTTAACTGGTACTACCTATCACTCCCTGCAGCATTGTCCTGTTGTTAGATGTAGCGTAGCCTTGGGCACTATGACCTTGGAACACCACTTAGTGTTAACGGTTGGCTCTGCAGTTAATCAGGGAGAGCGCTTCTAAAGTGCCCACCAGACATCACATTCATCAATGCTGGACAGGATAGTACAGCACCACTTGCTCGCCCGCTAAGCTAGGTTATAGTGCTTGACACCGCTTAAAGCATCTACTAGCGGTCGCTCTAAGCGCTGCTATACAGGCGCTCACATGGTGATACGCGGTGCTAGTATTAAATCAGCCTCCCCATATCAGCACATAGCACTTTATGAATATATTTATTAACATTTATTACTTATTATCGTTTACAGCTTAATCAATGGGGTATTTCAGATGTACAATTCAGATCTGTAAGCTTGTACTCATAATGTTGTTATTTCCTTGTTTGCATTTCTGTGTCAGCACCTTTGTCAGTGCCTGTTGAACCCAACTGCTGATTACACAAGCGCCAGAGAGCACCACTGCATAGCAAATGTATTACTACTGGCACTGTCGTTTTCTGGCTCTGGTCTGTGTTTCATCATTACAGTTACTAGATATTATTGCAGAGGACAAAGGGGACAAAGTTTACAGTGCGTTTAGGCTGCGATTTAGTTGTTGTTGTCCAAATTACACATTGGTATACTATTTTAACAAATTACATTTGGTGACATCTAGGTCCTGCGTTAACATTGTTGTCAAGTCACAATGCAAGTTAAGTATCAAATGAGTGTAACATTAGTTAGAAGCATAAGCCAGGTCTGCCTATTGTGCTCTATAGGATCTTGACCTACAGCGCCACCATAAACTGGCACTTAAGACACTCGCTGGCAGCCTATCGGCGCAACCTACTTTTGGTTTCTTAAATCACACACTCAGTGCCACTGAGGCAATACAATTGATTCTGAGTGGCGCTGAAGCTTTATAAATCACTCTGAAAGTTTATAAAAATGTAAAGCCTTCTGTCCATACACTAACATTAATGCACATCCTGTCCTTTTCACGATGATATTATTAATACCAAGGTCCAAATATGGCTTTTCCTTGTGCTTCTGAGATCTTTTTTAAAGAAGAGTAATCCATATTCAAATGCTGATTTGGTTTTGCTGCCAGATAAAACAACCCCATATTGTTTAGAATAATCAGCTAAAGCAATTTGGAATTGCTCAACTCTAATGCAGAGTAACCCAGTATTGCTGGTTATTGTGGTGCTTTGCTGATAAAGGGCATATGTAAATGAGAGCTATTATTATTATCTGCTTTAATGTGAGCGTATAGTGATTTAGATCTGCCCTATTTGTCACAGATTTGCATTAAATCAGACCTTGTAGAAACATTTTTGGTATGACAGTGATGCAAGGCGGTATTTGTAGAAATATAGTACTGTAGGTTCCTATTGTATATAAATGCCCAACAACAAGGTTTAAATAATGCATTATCCACAAGGCTACTTAAAATAGGATATAGTATCTACAAGATAATTACAGTATGCTAATCTATCATATATTGTATACATGTAATGTTTTTGCATCTGTTTACATTATGCGGATGTGCAGTACCACGATCTGCCAACACAGCAAGACATTTATTTAACCCTTTAACCGCCAGCCTACCTTGAGATTTTGTCACCCTTTGTTGCCAGACCATTTTGCACTATTTTGCGCTCCACATGTTCAACTGTGATTTTTGAAGGGATTTCCCAGTATTTCCCTGGAAAATTATATATTGTTTTTTTCAGCACAGTCTGGGCTTTAACATGAAGTGTCTTGTTTGTAAGATTGTCAGTGTTTTTTAAATATTTTTGTGGAAAATATGTTAAAAAAAACCAAAAAAACATTTTTTTTACAATTTGTAGTGCGTTTTCTTAATAAAACATGCAAGTTATTTCAGGAAATCATATTGTGTGTAAAAGCCTTATTGCTCCCGATTGCAACAGTACCACATATGTATTGGTAGACACCCTTTCTTGCCCAGGAGACACGTAAAACTGAAAATAGCGACTGAGCCAATTTTGAAAGAAAACTCAACCATTTTGCTCTCCTTGCAGTTTTTCAACCAAAACACCACTTTTCAATTAAAATACCCCCCACAAACCACATGTTCCCTGAAAGTACACACCTCAAGCGTTCTAGGAGTACCAGGCTTGTTGTTGTAGCTGCAGCTTTCTGGACGCAAGCCTTCCCGAAACTCACTGGTTGTACCGGATTTCCCTAAAAAAATAGCAAAAATGCAGCATTAAGACCAAATTTTTCTATAAAAATCATGCGCTAACCAAAAAAAACTAATCAAATCTGAAATGGCAAGGTCCCCTGAACAGAACAATACCCAACATGCATAGCTACCTCCAAGGGTAAGGTTGCCAATTACCCCAAAGCAAAGCGTATGCATAACGGGCATTTCACTTGAAATTTCCTGCTCTGCAGACAAAGTGCGCACCTTGCGCTTTTTCAACCAAAACACCACTTTTCAATTAAAATACCCCCCACAAACCACATGTTCCCTGAAAGTACACACCTCAAGCGTTCTAGGCGTACCAGGCTTGTTGTTGTAGCTGCAGCTTTCTGGGCGCAAGCCTTCCCGAAACTCACTGGTTGTACCGGATTTCCCTAAAAAAATAGCAAAAATGCAGCATTAAGACCAATTTTTTCTATAAAAATCATGCGCTAACCAAAAAAAACTAATCAAATCTGAAATGGCAAGGTCTTCTGAACAGAACAATACCCAACATGCATAGCTACCTCCAAGGGTAGGGCTGCCAATTACCCCAAAGCAAAGCGTATGCATAACGGGCATTTCCATTGAAATTTCCTGCTCTGCAGACAAAGTGCGCACCTTGCGCTTTTTCAACAAAAACATCACTTTTCAATAAAAATACCCCCCACAAACCACATGTTCCCTGAAAGTACACACCTCAAGCGTTCTAGGCGTACCAGGCTTGTTGTTGTAGCTGCAGCTTTCTGGGCGCAAGCCTTCCCGAAACTCACTGGTTGTACTGGATTTCCCTAAAAAAATAGCAAAAATGCAGCATTAAGACCAATTTTTTCTATAAAAATCATGCGCTAACCAAAAAAAACTAATCAAATCTGAAATGGCAAGGTCTTCTGAACAGAACAATACCCAACATGCATAGCTACCTCCAAGGGTAGGGTTGCCAATTACCCCAAAGCAAAGCGTATGCATAACGGGCATTTCCATTGAAATTTCCTGCTCTGCAGACAAAGTGCGCACCTTGCGCTTTTTCAACCAAAACATCACTTTTCATTAAAAATACCCCCCACAAACCACATGTTCCCTGAAAGTACACACCTCAAGCGTTCTAGGAGTACCAGGCTTGTTGTTGTAGCTGCAGCTTTCTGGACGCAAGCCTTCCTGAAACTCACTGGTTATACTGGTTGTTGTGGAGGTTGGTCTTCCCCTGGGGAAGGGCGCCGGAACCACCGAACTGGCCAGATTTACTTGTTGGTCATGGGGCACGGGCGCCCCTATGGGCATGCGCTCGGGAGCCCCGTGACCAAACTGAAAAAAAAAACCACACATATACACACACACTTCCTCTCCAAAATCAACATCTATTTTTTTTTTAGTTTTTTTTAAATACCTTTTCTTCCGGGGTCTCTTCCTCAGCACTTCAGTCAGTCACACGTCCCTGACCCAGTAGGTGGGCGGAGTCCGGTGGCCTGCTCTCATGTCCCGCGCTGGCAATGCTCTTTAACCAATGGCTGAGGCGGGGCAGGCAGGGCGAGGAGGCCAATCAAGATGCCAGCTGTCAGAGCCGACCGAGATGGAGGCCAGGTGGGTGCGAGCGCGGCCGCCAGGGAGCACATGATCGCCTGGGGGTGACAGGATGGATGGCTGCATGGGAGGGTGATAGGATGGATGGATGGCGGCATGGGGGTGACAGGATGGATGGATGGCGGCATGGGGGTGACAGGATGGATGGATGGCGGCATGGGGGTGACAGGATGGATGGATGGATGGATGGCGGCATGGGGGTGACAGGATGGATGGATGGATGGCGGCATGGGGGTGACAGGATGGATGGATGGATGGCGGCATGGGGGTGACAGGATGGATGGATGGATGGCGGCATGGGGGTGACAGGATGGATGGATGGATGGATGGCGGCATGGGGGTGACAGGATGGATGGATGGATGGCGGCATGGGGGTGACAGGATGGATGGATGGCGGCATGGGGGTGAAATTCACGTAGCTGGCGTTTAACGACAGGAGAGGCAGCTACGTGAATTTTACGTAGCTGGCGCTAGAAGGGTTAAATAGCACAATATATTCATGCATCTTATTGGTGCACTTACTAGAGATAAAGGATTAAACAGGGAATAGTGGGGGGGACCGCATATTTTGATGGAAATCACATGACCTGCTTCTTGAAATATTTTGCCCTTCCAGTAAGTGCAGTACAAAGAACTGTATACTGCAAGCATACAGCCTATAATATAACCACATGCTACACATTTAAAGTGGACCAACACCCAGGATTTTGACTATCCTGGGTATTGGTCCACTTCCCCGGGGCACCCCGATCGGGGGTGCCCCGCTGTGTGAAACCCCCCAGAAAGCCCCCAAAACTCACCTCTCCCCGCACCCACGTGGCCGCGCCGTCCAATCGGCGCCGACGGACAAGCTGATTGACAGCAACGTACAAGCAGCTTGCCCGTCGGCGCCTCCCGCGCGTCACTCTTGACGTGTGCGCGCCCGCGCCGGCCATTCAGAGACGGCCGGCGCGGGCACGCGCACGCCTAGAGGGGCGCGAGGGAGGCGGCGGCGGCCGGCCGCCGCCGAAGGCCAGGTAGGTGGATTTGGGGTGTTCAGGGGGGGTTCACCCCGCGGGTCATCCCGATCTCGGATGTCCCGCTGTGTGTGAGGTGATCGGCCCGGGAATCTTATAGATTCCCGGGCCGATCACCTCAGGGTGTTGGTCCACTTTAAGCTGGACCAGTGCAGTCAAAGTTCTGTAACTATTCCTTTTTTTACTCTCCAAGCTGAACAACTTTTGAGTCTATGGGGGTGATATTGGCCAAAGAATTTGGGTGATTCTACACTTTTTGATAGTTTATGTAAAAGGGGGCCTCTATCACCCCTGAGACACTAGTCCCCCAGCCCCAGTTACAGCGGCTGCTATCTCCTGGGCTTCTAGGTAGAATGGTCATCCTTGTGACAGTATGACAGTTGTGACAGTATGCCAGCCCCTGAACAGGTCCTGAATTTATGTCAGCTTTAAAGCCTAAATTTATTTTACTGGAAATTCCAACATTCACATTGAGAGAATACATAAAGTATATAAATAATGTATACAAAAATAACATTATAAAAACGGATATTATTTTCAATAAAAAATATTTAATGTATGTTACATGCGCTGGGTCTAAATTACACCCCCGATCAAACAGAAAACCCCATATATCACTTTTCATTTGTGAAATGTAAATGCTTGATTATTATGATCTGTTAACCTCTTAAAATCCTGTATATACTATTTTAATAGTGTATTAATGAAGCTCATTTATTTATAGCATTGGTCAGTAAACTATATTTTAATATATATATATATATATATATATATATATATATATATACACACACACACACACACACACACACACACACACACACACGCGTATTTTCGCCACATAAGACGCACCTGCACATAAGACGCACCTAGGATTTGGGGGAAGAAAATAAGAAAAAAAATATTTTAAACCAAAAACGCACCATTACAGACAGTGTGGCATTCCCCTATCCCATTCCCATAGGCCGTGTGGGATGCCCCCATTCCATAGACAGTGTAGCATGCCCCCATCCCATTCCCCGTATACCCAGTGTGGCATCCCCCCTCCCATTCCCCATATACCCATTGGCTGTGCGGCATCCACCTCTCCCCCCATTCCCATTGGCTGTGTGGCATCCCCCTCCCCCCATTAGCATAGGCTGTGTGGCATCCCCCTCCCCCCATTAGTATAGGCTGTGTGGCATCCCTCTCTCCCCATTCCCATAGGCAGTGTGGCATCCCCCTCCCCCCATTAGCATAGGCTGTGTGGCATCCCCCTCCCCCCATTAGTATAGACTGTGTGGCATCCCCCTCCCCCCATTAGTATAGGCTGTTTGGCATCCCTCTCTCCCCATTCCCATAGGCTGTGTGGCATCCCCCTCTCCCCATTCCCATAGGCTGTGTGGCATCCCCCTCCCCCCATTCCCATAGGCTGTGTGGCATCCCCCTCCCCCCATTCCCATAGGCTGTGTGGCATCCCCCTCTCCCCATTTCCATAGGCTGTGTGGCCCCTCTCCCCCCCTTCCCACCCCCCTCCCCCATTAGTATAGGCAGGCGCCATGTATATATAAAAAAAAAGTTAAACTCACCTGCCCGCTGACACCGCTGAGCGGCCGGCTCTGTGAATGGGTTGGGCGTGGCCTGCGCCGCAGCGTTGGCGCAGGCCACGTCCACCCCATTCACGAGCTGGCTCTGTCCCGGCCCCGCCGCTGCGATCGCTGTCTTTTCAGGCAGCGATGACAGCAGCGGGGCCAGAGACAGAGCCCCTGCCGCTCCTTCATCTGCTGTTCCTGGGCACATGCAAGCACAAAGGTCTGGGCAGCGGGTGAGAGCACCCACTGCCCGGACCTTCGTGCTCGCGTGTGCTCTGAGCCCGGAAGAGGCAGCAGATGGAGGAGCGGCAGGGGCTCTGTCTCTGGCCCCGCCGCTGTCATCGCTGCCTGAAAAGACAGCAATCGCAGCGGCGGGACCGGGACAGAGCCCCGCCGCTCCTCTGGCCTCTCGCAGTGTGGCAGACAACGCGGGAGCGCCGGGAACGGCGGCAATGAATGGAGGAGACGGAGCTTTACAGCTAAAACAAGCAGCATTAGTGGAGAGCAGAGTGAAGCAGGAGCAGGGAAAATTGCCAAAAGGTACTTCTCATGGGGGGAGCAATTTGGGGAATGCTAGTTAAATGTTAAAGTGTTAAATGTTAAAGCAAGATACATGTGGGTTTTGGTCCGCTTTAATGCACTAAAAAAATTTACATTGCATTAATATGAGGCGCTCTTAGCATTTCAATTTAACACATCTCTTTTCTTGTACCGTAACTTGTGTGAGTTTTTTTTTTTTTTTTTGCAGGTAGCATCTGTGAACATACTATGTTCAAAAACGATATTTATGCAGAATTTCTGTTCTTTGTTGATAAAAGCTAATGCAAACAATTCCTGATTATTGAATCTTAAGACAAGGGAAATGAAAGCCCAACAAATACATATTCCCTTTTCTTCAGAACATCATGTTAATGAAATGTTGTTTATTTTATTCAGTAACTCAATGTGTTCTCTCTTAGTAATTTGTGTGATCTTTAAAGGTGAACTGGGCGGGGGGAGGCTTGTACTGTTTATGGTTACTAGCAATAATGTTGTACAGCCAATGAGGGCAGTATTGAGGAAAGTAAAGTAATAACACAATAACATTTAAAGGCTCGGTACACAGAATTTGGGGAAAGCTTCCTAGAATACATAGGGCCTTTTAGAAGCACTTGCACCATTTATTGCCATTTTGCGTCGATGGTTTGTGCATGCATCTCTCAATACCAAAGGTTTTAGCTGTGCTTTGCACAGACAAAACAGAGCTGGGGTCAGGAAAGGGACAGCTACCCCAGAATGCAGAACGGCACAGTCATAAGACACTTCCTGTTTGCAGGTAGCCTGAGATTCCATGTGCCACCATCTTGGGGGTTTTAAAGGCGCAAAAAAGAAGTAGATGCAGGTAGGATGTTTTTTTTATGATAGGCTCTTATTCAGTGTGAAGGTCCGGTTTAATGAATTTAGATGCTTGGCAGGTCAAATAGTAGTTTTACTATTAAGATTCACATTTGCTTTTCTGTTAGCGTACAGGTTTATCTGCATATGGTCCTGCTATCTGTTTTCCTATTTAGTTGGTGCTTACTATAGTATGTCAATGTTTAAAATTGGGTACCCTGGGACCGGGGTTGGGAAGTGTAAATTGTTTTCTTGAATTGGGATGCCCCGCTGTGTGAAACCACCCAGAATGCCATTTTTCCCTCACTTCCTTCTGGTTCCAAAGGCATATGTGGGATCTTGTGCAATGAGAGCCGTATGACGTTACCATGTCATTAGGCAAAAGGGTCTCATTGACTTGAATGGGGAGTGTGCTGCCACATCCCCTGCATTACGGCAGTCTGAATGGCTGGGGCAGGAGCGCAAGCACACCACTGGGAATTCAGGGGATGCTGCAGCATCTGCTCCGTATTCACTCCCCATTCGATGTGAGCCGTTTGCCAAATGACATAGTCACGGCAGACAGCTCTCGTTGGACGAGAGCCCGCATATGCACAGTTGGAGCGGGGAAAGATTACTTTATAGGGGCCATGGGGAGTTCTCATGGTGGGGCATCCCAATTTGGGATGCCGCAGGGGAAGGCAAGTGGCCAGCCCTGGAATCTTCTAGATTGCTTTAATGCATTTATATGAAAACATCCCTGTGTATATATTATATTGTGCCATCTTAGCGCTTTAAAAGGTAGTACTTACAGACAGGGTAAAACATATAGAACATAGACAATTGCCGATCAAGTGCAACAAATTACAAAGCAGACACTATGAGAGTAGGACACAATACACCACAGATTCCTGGGTGTAACACAGCCCAACTACCGTAATCAAATGCAAATACAGACACAAAGTGGGTGTCAAAGCACGTGCGGCCAACCTGAAAATCTATTGCCAAAACACAACTGTGCTCATATGCCACAACACTAGCATCGCTACTACCCAGTAAATATATATTATACAATAACAATTTAAAAATAAATTTTAACCCCGTCGTTGAATGTGAGGCTTCTGATATCGCAGGCTGGTGGCAATCCATCCTTCGTTCGTTGGGTGGTTTTAAGTGGTGCTTTTAAATGTTATTTAGAAGCAAAAGTACAAAATCAGCTGGAGCGGTGTTCCGTTCTCCGCTCGCTTACCTTGTTTTATGACACAAGGTTTTTATTGAATATATCTATATAAGATTATTATTAGATACATTAACCATTGCTTTTCTTTATATAAGCCAGAGAACAAAAGAGTGGCTTAGAGGCCGATTCATTAACAGCAGCCAGTAGCGACAGTTGAGCGACTGTAGCAGCATTTTCAGAGCGCCCGCTAGTAGTCGCTGTGCTTGGCCGTTGTTCGGTAGTTGATAGCGGCTCAGTCGGTTTGCCGCAATGTTGAATATTGGGTGAGGAGTCGCTATTTGACAGGTTCCGCGCTGTATGGGAGCGCATGATAGTGACTGGCCATAGCGACTGGCTCCCGCCATATTCATTAACAAATCACGCTCAAAAAATTCTCACGCTGTAAAATGCATGTTTAAACCCCAGAGCACTGGCGGCGATGGGTTAAAAGTAGTTTTTTAACCCCCAAACAACCATATTTTTTTAAACCCAAAAAAACAAGTTTTTTAAATAATTTTGTAATATGAATAAATTAATATCAGACCTGTAATATCAATTCTGTACATTTTTTTTTTTTTTAACTTAAAAAAATTATTTAAAATGCCAGAAGTGGTCACAGAATTTTTCACATTAAAAAAAAACAATTAATAACAATTAATTATTAATATTTAAAGATTGTTCCATTGAAATGCATTGGAGCGCGTCAGGTAGCGAGAAGTCATACCTGTCGCTGTTCAAGGTCGGACGCTGGCGCTGTGGGCTGAGGCTGGAATAATGATGAATGAGTGGCTATCTGGCGCTATCTCAGTCGCTAAGCAGGATTGCCTTGATAAATGTGGTGGTTGTGGTGGGGAGCCGGCGTTCTCGTGGCGGGGCCCGTCATTACCGGCCGCTCACCAGTCGCTACCTGTCGCTATCTTTTGTTAAATAAGGGCCTTAGACTATTTCAGCATATATTACTCACAATCAAATGAGTCATCACTCCAATTAGAGTATTCACCAACTCACTTTGGATAAACTCTCAGATTGTAACATTCTATAGCGCGCCTAAACCGATTTCCTCTCTGAAGACTACCTCCCCTGGAGTTAGACCCTAAGTTAGGATTCCACCAGTATATATATATATATATATATATATATATATTTTATATAAATTCAATTTCAAGAGTATCATTACAAATTACAAAAATCCAGTACTGCTGATATTTTTTCTTTTTTTTACATGGATGCTACTTTTTTTTATTTTAAAGGAATCACAATTAAGGATCACATTTTATGAGGCGATTGAGTGCTGGTATCACTTTGTTCATAAAGTATAGTCACCCAGCCAGGTTTCGATGTCTGCGGGATGACGTCAGTAAGAGGCACCAACACGAGCGCCGGTTTTGGCCCCTTTTCACATGCTGGACCTGTCCCCCTGCCCACCTATATCTTGGAGTAGGTTCCATAGCAAAGCAAAGCAAACACCTGTTAAAACATAGCTATTGGTATTTTTCAGGATGCAGAAATGAACTTATTGTTGTCTTAGCCTCCAGAGAAGTTCTCTTCCAAGTCACTAAGACCCCTATAGCCTTAATCAGGCACCCTTGGAAGAGCGCTGGACCTGTGCCTAAGGGCATAGGGGATGGTATAGCACCAAAGGCAGAAGCCAGCCATTTAGTCTTTAAACTCTGGAGATACCAGCTCCTATGCCTGAAGGGGGCAGCTTTTTGTGTAAATAGTAAAAAAATAAAATTAAAAAAATTGTACCGAATGCCGTATACGTTAGCTCATCTCTGCTGCCAACCAATTCATATAAAAATGATTAAAGTCTGAAATTAGATGTATGTATAGTACTATAAGTGTTCTCAGGGGTCCAGTGAAAATTCCTACTCCAGGTCTCCCCCTGGTTCACTGTGCAACAGGAAAGAATCTCTCTCCAACATCCACATTCCTGTTTTCAGTAAGTTCAGAATCCATCTATTCTCAGTGTGTCACACACCCCGCTTCCCCTTTAATTCTGACGATGGGGTTATCCTCCAGCAGGAGGCGACGTTGCAGAGAGAAGTCTTGAAAAACGAGCCCCTCCCGGCCTACATATACCTGGGACCTCCCACTTAACACCCAGTGTTTTCTCTCTGCAAGATGCGACAAGACAGAAGAAAGAAGTCTCCTGCTTGCAGGTAGCCGGGGTCAAACCCCGGCACCCCCCCTATGGTCTATTTCTGTCCAGCTACTTGTATACTTTGTTAAGGATATTGGAAGCCTCCCAGGCTAGGCTGCTGGCTGGGCAATGGTAGACAGCACCTCATGATGCCTAGGAGCTTATCTCCTCCGCTCGTCCCCACGCGTAGGGCAACGCGGTTATCCGGCCGGTGATACGGATTTGGGATGCCCCGTCCTGGTCCCCCCTTTAGCCTGCCTTCTCCCGCTTGGTCCCTTCTCCCTTAGCGTGGGGGGGGGGGGGGGTGGCGTTTGTGGGGTGCCTATAATGGTTTTTATTTTGTCTAGGATGATGTGTGCATTTGTTTGTGAGGGTAGCTAAATAGATGGCGCTGCGGTCTGGCTGAATATGTCCCCGGGTGCGGGGGCTCCGTGTGAGTGGTGTACTGAGTGTGTCTTTTTGCGGGCGGGGTGCTTGTTTCTGGCACCCACCTCGCTCGTACGTGCGGCCGCGGTGCTCATCTCTAGGGGGCGGGGCCGCGTTTCTTCGTGGCCCGCGCTGTGCTGGTGTGAGCGGGGGGCAGGGCCGGAGCGCTTCGCGTGCTTTGTCCGGCCCGCCTTTCCCCTTCCTCGCTCCGGAGTTGTCTGCCTGCTGCCTGGGGTCTGCTCGAGGTGTGCGCACGAGGAGTGCTCTGTCTGGCAAGTTTGCTTTTTACTTTTCTGTGCTGTGCGGTGCCAGTTTAGGACATGCATATAAAGTATATTATTTCTATTTGATGTTGCCAATTTGGAAGTTTTCCTCTATGATTGGTTGTACTGATTCTTTACTGTGCTGGTGCACTTTTGATAATGCCCGTTGGGAGTATAGAGGGCTGCATATTGATTTCTAGGTATTTAGATATATATATATATATATATACATATATATATATATATATGTATGTTATTGCCAGTATACCTTGTGTATTTAATGTTTTAGTGACTGTTTGTTTGTGTGTGTGCCTGTGTACGCTTGCTGCATACCTTTTGTATTTTCTGAAGGCTGATTGTGGTCTCTTTCTTACAGGTCCGGGGATTCCCGCGCTGCGGTGGGTCTCCCGGTCTGATATACCTGGCTAGTCTTATTGGTTAAAATCCTCCCACTCCCGGGACTTTAATTATAAAAGGGGCATCCCGGGTTGCTTATTGCGTAAATCCCTGGGTTATTGCGAATGCCATAATTTCACCATATGGAGGCTTCCGACATTACCGGAAACGGCTCATCGGGGCTATCCAGGCTGTGTGGGGGTTGTGGGGCTCCGCTCCCAGGCGATGATGTCATAATATGTATTCCATGTGCACAGCGGAATATTGCGCGCCAGTCCGGCACTCCGGCTTCTGGCTCCTCGCAACCTCCGCCATCTCCTACCCCCCCCACCTATTCCGGACCCCGTGTGACGTTGTCAAAGGTGGGGATTCGCAATCCGAGGTGTGTGCACGGTTGGCCAGCCTCGAGAAAATGTTTTCCGCCGCGGTGGCTCAGAAGGCTACAGCTAAGCGGAGGCACCTTTCTCCGGCGTCGCCTGTTCCGGAGGATGAGGTGTTGGAAGTGTTGGATTGGTCCGATTGTCCCCTGGCTGAGGAGGGGGAGCTCCTAGAGGAGTCGGACGAGCCTGCAGACCAGCAATTGTTTGGTACCGCTGGCGATCAGGCTGCGGGGGTGTTCCTTGACACTCCTTCCATTTTGGCTCAAAAGTTTGAGATTTTGGCTTTGGATCCGCCTGAGGCACCCCCCCCCCCAAAGGGTGAGTTGTTTGATGTGCCCAAGCCGCGCTTGGTGTTTCCCAGACAACAACACTTTGTGAGAGTTGTCCTTAAGGAATGGGAACAACCTACGCGCCTTGTTGGAGTTCCTCCTAGTTGGGATAAGCGTTATCCCTTTCCGGAGGATTTGGTGAAACGTTGGTCTGTTCCCCCTGACGTCGATGCCCCCGTGTTGGGGCTGTCTAACACGGCTGTGTTGCACTCCCCTGACACTACTACCATTAAGGATGGTGAGGATCGTCGGATTGATCAATTGGCTCGCCATGGTTTTATCAGTGCTGGATCGGCACTGCGGCCGGTTTGTGCTTCGGCACTTCTTTTGATGGCTGTCAGGTCCATTGTTAGAGATTTGTACGCAGATCTTGATCCCACTTGTGATGAGTTCTTTTCTCTCAAGCAGTGTGAGTCGTTTATTTCCTTTGTCATGACCGCTCAGGACGATGCGCTTGCGATGTGTAGCAGGACCTCGGCCCTGTTGGTTGCTATTCGTCGGTCGGTGTGGCTGCATCAGTGGACGGCGGACTTTAGCTCTAAGAAGTCTCTTACAGCTCTTCCTTTTGTGGGTTTGCGCCTGTTTGGCGACAAATTGGATTCAGTTTCCAAGGGTGGTAAGTTGCCTCAACGCAAGAGGCCGCGTCATTCCTTTCGGGGAGCGGCTTCTTTTAGTCCCTCCTTTCGGGGAGCCAGAGAGGGCAGAGGGGCCTCCTTTCCCGCTACCAGGGGTGCAGGTTGGACCCGGGGGAGGGGCCGTGGCCGTCCCGGTCAGTCCTGGGGCGCCAAGCCCAAGCCTGCTGGCAAGCCCGCTCAGCAATGAGGGGGTGCTCTCACCCGTGTGGGTGGGGGGACGATTGCGACACTTCTCCCAGATTTGGGACCAGGCGGTTCCGGACAGATGGATCCGGGAGGTGGTGTCGTCCGGTTACAAGCTGGAGTTCGAGTCTTGCCCTCCTTCACGGTTTTTCCGGTCTCGGGTGCCCACCGACCCTTTGGCCGCGCAGGGGCTCCTGGCGTCGGTGAAGAATCTTCTGGAAATGGCGGTCATCCGGCCGGTGCCGCACTTGGAAGTGGGCCTCGGGTATTACTCCAATCTCTTCACAGTCCCCAAGAAGGACAGTTCGGTTCGCCCCGTTCTGGATCTGAAGTTCCTCAACAGGTTCATCCGTACACGGAAGTTTCGCATGGAAACTCTGCAATCGGCCATCAGTTCTCTTCGGCAGGGGGACTTCATGACGTCCATAGACATCAAGGATGCTTACCTTCATGTTCCCATCTGCCAGGCTCATCAACGTTTTCTTCGGTTCGTGATGGAGGATCGGCATTTTCAATTCGTGGCACTTCCGTTTGGCCTTACCTCGGCTCCAAGAGTGTTCACCAAGGTGCTGGCAGGGGTGATGGCCATTCTCAGAACTCAAGGCATTTGCATCGTACCTTATCTGGACGACCTTCTCATCATGGCTCCTTCTCTCAATCAATAGGAGACGGACACCAGGACGGTGGTCTCCACGCTCGAAAGCTTCGGTTAGGTGATCAACTATCCCAAGTCCTCCCTCGCCCCGGCCAGGGTGGTGTCCTTTCTGGGAATGCGGTTGGATTCTTGTCAACACAGGGTGTTTCTGCCTCAATCCAAAATTTTTCTGATTCAGGAATTGGCTCGGTTCCTTCTTTCCAATCCTCGACCGTCCATCCGTCTGGGGATGAGACTGGTAGGGTTGATGGTTGCCTCTTTCGAGGCAGTTCCTTTTGCTCAATTTCACACAAGCACGCTTCAGCTTCATCTGTTGGCGTCTTGGGACCGGCGACCACGGTCGTTGGATCGGCCTTTCCAGTTGTCCTCCCGGGTCCAGCAGTCCCTTCAATGGTGGTTGGTCTCGACAGGTCTTTCCTGACTCCTCTTTGGGAAATTGTCACCACGGACGCCAGTCTTTCGGGATGGGGGGGATTCTGGAAGGATCTTCAGTTTCGGGGGCAGTGGGGGCCTCGAGAGGCCCACTTGCCCATCAATGTTCTGGAACTGAGATCCATCCGTCTGGTTCTTGTTCATTTGACTCAGCATGTTCTGGGCCTTCCGGTTCAGGTTCGCTCGGATAATCGGACAGCGGTTGATTACATCAATCATCAGGGAGGGACTCGCAGTCTGGGTGCCCTCAGAGAGGTGTCCCTGATCCTGACCTGGGTGGAGGCCCATGTTCCTTGTCTCTCGGCAGTTTACATTCCGGGTGTGGAAAACAGGGAAGCGGATCTGTTGAGCAGGTGCTCTTCCCATCTGGGGGAATGGTCTCTCCATCCTCAAGTTTTTTGGTCTCTGTGTCTCCGGTGGGGGACACCGGAGGTGGACCTGTTTGCCTCTTGTCACAATTGCAGGCTTCCGACCTTCGTGTCGCTCTTTCAGGATCCTCTGGCTCTGGCGGTGGACGCCATGTCTCTGAGCTGGGGGGATCTGGGGTTTCTGTACCTTTTTCCTCCGATGCCCATGCTAGGCAAGGTGGTACGGAAGCTGGCTCTGGAAAGGGTGTCCGTCATTCTCGTGGCTCCAAGGTGGCCAAGGCGAGTATGGTTCGCAGACATCGTTCGACTGGCGGTGGATCAGGTCGTTCTGCCTCTTCGGCCCGATCTGCTCACTCAGGGTCAGCTGTGTTAACCCAATTTACCAACGCTGGGTTTGACGGCTTGGCTGCTGAAACCTTCATCTTGAAGGAGGAGGGTCTTTCTGACTCGGTTGTTAAGACTCTGATCTGTGCCCGGAAGAGGTCTTCTTCTACCATCTACTATAGGACTTGGAGAGCTTATATCACTTGGTGTGAGATTAGATCTTTACCTTGTAGGGTCTTTTCAGTTTCCAGGATTTTGGATTTTCTGCAATCAGGGCTGGATTCTGGTCTCCAGCTGAGTACTTTGAAAGGGCAGGTTTCTGCCTTGTCTATCTTTTTTCAGAAGCCTTTTGCGCTTCATCCTTTAGTCAAAACCTATTTTCCAGGGGGTTACGCATGTACGGCCTCCCAGGAAGCCATTGCTCCCTGTTTGGGACTTGAACTTGGTTCTTTCTGCTCCTCAGGCTCCTCCGTTTGAGCCCTTGCAGGATATTGCTCTTTCTACCTTGACTCAGAAGATTGCTTTCTTGGTGGCTATCACTTCGGTTCGGCGTGTCCCGGCGCCCTACTTTGAGAGGCATCAGGACAAGGTAGTTTTTTTTTTCAAACCGGACTTTCTTCCTAAGGTTGTTTCTGCTTTTCATTTGAATCAGGATATTATTCTTCCCTCCTTGTGTCCTAAGCCTAAGAATGACAAGGAGAGGGTTTTGCATTGTTTGGATGTGGTACGCTGTGTTAAGTACTACTTGCTTACTACTTCTCCTTTTCGTAAGACTGATGCCTTTTTTGTTGTGCCCTGTGGGCCTAGGAAGGGTTTGGCTCCGGCTAAGTCTTCCATTAGCAAATAGATTCGTCAGGCGGTTGTTGGGGCCTATTCGGCCAAGGGGAAGGTTCCCCCTTTTCGTATCACCGCTCATTCTACTCGTGCTGTTGGTGCGTCCTGGGCTTTTCAGCACCAGGCTTCTGTTGAACAAGTTTGTAAGGCTGCTACTTGGTCTTCCGTTCATACTTTTTCTAAGTTTTACAAGGTTGATGTGCGGGCTTCAGCGGATGCTGTGTTTGGCCGCAAGGTTCTGCAGACTGCAGTCCTTTGAGTTATGCTTCATTTTGTTGTCGGATACCCACCCCTTGTGGACACTGCTTTTGGATGTCCCTATCGTCAGAATTAAAGGGGAAGCGGGGTGTGTGACACACTGAGAATAATACCATTTTGTGAGTACTCACCTGTAAAATGGATATTGTCAGTGTGTCACACACCCTGCTTCACCCGCCCTTTTTTGGTATCCTGGATCCTTTATATGGTGAAGCTTTCCTTTATTTTATTTTGAGGTTACCGTTGGATTTCCTGGTACCTTGTCTTACTGCTGTTTGAATTCACTGGGTGTTAAGTGGGAGGTCCCAGGTATATGTAGGCCGGGAGGGGCTCGTTTTTCAAGGCTTCTCTCTGCAACGTCGCCTCCTGCTGGAGGATAACCCTATCGTCAGAATTAAAGGGGAAGCGGGGTGTGTGACACACTGACAATATCCATTTTACAGGTGAGTACTCACAAAATGGTATTTTTGGTAGCCTAAAACTACCCTTATCCAATGGATACTGAAACTGTGCCTTCAATTATGTAGGCAGCCATCATGCTGTGGACAAACAGCAGATGGAAATGAGGGTCCTACAATTTTTATGCCTAGCCCTCATCACGGCACTGCATGACTCCCCTAAAATGCCTTCTGTGGGCAGCGCCCTGTGCGATGGCACATTTGTCACACCCCAAATGCCAGCCCTACTAACCATATGTTTAAAATAATTTATCATAGTTATTTAATTGGTTGAGGTCCATAAGCTATATTGACCTTACTTATTCTTAACCTATGTTTTCATTAAATTATAAATGTGAAAAGTAAGCACATCTCTTATGGCAATGATTTGTAATTTGATTAGGCCCACTCAGTTGTTTATCAGCTGTTTTATTTTATGTCATACTTGAATTCTTTATTTTTAAAAAATCTATTGAAACCTAAAATAATTAATTGATAGTAATTTATTATTGCATCTTACCATTCTCCTGACTGATATCTGAGGCTCTGAAATCTAATATTGATAAAACTAATGCCTCCAGTGTGCCATTACACTGCTATTGATCTAGCAGTTTGTGTTTGGGCAGGTGAGAATTTCCAGTTACTTGGTCTCTTTCCACTAACAACAATGAGCTTCCAGTAAGATGGAAACTTCTTTTACTTTGTATCAAGTTCTGTTTTCAGAAACTTCATTTAAAGTCAGAATGTTAAAAGCCAGGAAAGGGGATTGAGGAAAAAAGTTGCTTGACTTCAGGACACTGATCATTGTTTGCTCTCTTTAAAACATAAAGGCTATTGGTGCTTTCCAGGGCTGTGGCTCTGTGGGAAAAAAAAAATCTCAAAACTCAGGTACATGCTCAGGTAAATGCTCAATAAAAAAAGGAAAGGCTTCCTCTTCCTGTCATCAGTCAGGACTAGAGATGAGCGAATCAATTCTGACGAACCTGAATTCGTTACGAATTTCATGAAATATTCGATTTGTTACGATTCCGAATATCGGCGCGATTCGATCGTTCGAATCGCTTCCTTAAAACTCCATTTACTGCTATACAGCCCATCTAAAATGGTGGATCCACATGTCAGGACATGTCCCATGGGGCAAGGAATGCTGGGTAGGTGTCACATGCTACCTATCAGCAGACAGGCTTACCGATGATGTCACAGCCCCATATAAACGGCAGCCATCTTGCGGATGATCATTCTGACACTGTATTGTGGCCAGAGCAGATCAGGCAGGGAGAGAGCGAGGGATGGATAGATACATAGATAGATAGATAGATAGATAGATAGATAGATAGATAGATAGATAGACGCGACGGACAGACAGACAGCAGATAGAGAAGGAGAGAGCCCGTGACAGTGACAGATAAAGACAGGGACAGTTTAAACTGTTTGCATTAGCATTCAAGCCTATTTAGTGTTAATAACACTCCTTCCTATTTAGCTTTTCCTTTACCTGGTGTCATTCTTTAAAAAGCGTGCTAGCAATAATATTTTAAGACTACCTGTCTAATAACTGCTTGCATTTTATAATTAACGTCACTTTTCCACAATCAAGGGAGGCCACCTCTATATGCAAGCAGGTGGCATCCCAAACACTAGCATTAATATTTCAAGACTACCTGTGTACTAACTGTTTGCATTTTATAAGCAAAGTCACTTTTCCACAATCAAAGGAGGCCACCTCTGTATATAAGCAGGGGGCATCCCAAACACTAGCATAAATATTTCAAGACTACCTGTCTAATAACTGCTTGCATTTTATAATTAAAGTCACTTTTCCACAATCAAGGGAGGCCACCTCTGTATGTGAGCAGGGGGCATTCCAAATACTAGCACATGTCTTTTAAGAGGACCTGCCTCCTAACCTTTTGCCTTTTGTATAAAAAAGTCTGGTTTTAAAGTTTAAAGCACCCATTGCTGTTCACTGGGGGCCATTGTCAGTGCTGCCACTTATCTTTTAAGAATACCTGCCTACTAAACGTTTTCCTTTTGTATAGCAAAGTCTGGTTTACAAGTTTTAAGCACTCATTGCCTTTCACCGGGCGGGGGGGGTGCATTTAACTCTGACCAGGGGCAGCCTGTGTAAGACCATCTGACATGCCCCCCCCTCCAGCCACCGTATCTTATGCTTTGGGTTCAGCTCCACTATTCAGTGAGGACGATGTGTTAGAGGACAGTCATCAGCTACTGCCCAGCCAAGAAATGGAGGAGACATCCACGGCTTCTTCCTCTAGGCCGACAAACACTGAGGAGAGTGGCGTGGGAGGTGGTGTGGCGAGCGTTCCGTCTCCTGCAGCACACGCTCTTGTGGAAACGAGGAGGAGGAGGACATCAGTGACGTGTAGACATAACTCGATGATGATGATGATGAAGCCGATCGCACTTGGGAGCCCGGTGCAGAAGGGGCTTCATCATCATCAGCAGAAGAGGGTTCCAGGTTGCCCCAGAGTCAGCAGCTGAGGCAGCATGGTGGCAGTAGGGTTGGCAGTCAGCATGGTGGCAGTAGGGTTGGCAGTCAGCATGATGGCAGAATTGGGATGTCTGGAGCCACACGTGGCCGGGGGCAGGGTAGACCACCTGCTGTGCGGCAGGCTGCCTTCCCGGGAGGTAATGGAGCAGGGGTTCCTGGAGTAGGCAGCAGTAGCAGTGGATTTGTGCGGACTGTTGGAGGGAAAATTAGCTACTCGCCAGTGTGGCACTTTTTCATCAAGCATCCGCAGGAGGGTAACCTGACCACATGCAAGATGTGTAGACAGAAGGTCAAGCGTGGCCAGGGCCCCAATGTTGGTACCACGGCCCTGCGGCAACACATGCAGCGTCACCATAAAGCGGCCTGGGAGAACCGAGGCTCCGAAGTGGGGGTCCAGCCTACTGCATCAGCCAGTGCCACGCCACTTCCAATTTCACCCAGCCAAGGCTCCAGCACCTCAGCCGAAGGTAGCTATGCATCATACCCATCCTCTGCCGCTCCAGATGCTCCTGCTCCTCCTACTAAAAGTCAATCATCCCACCAGCAATCCATCAGCGAAACCATGTCCAAGAGACAACAGTATGCACCCACTCATCCTACGGCGCAGAAGCTAGATGTGCTCCAGTCCAAGTTGCTGGTGCTGCAGTCCCTCCCTTTTACGGTGGTGGACTCTCTTTCAGAGAGCTGATGGCTTGTGCCGAGCTGAGGTGGAGAGTCCCAAGCCGTCATTTCTTTGCATAGAAGGCAGTACCAGCCCTGCACAAATTTGTTGAGCAGAAGGTGGGCCAGTCCTTGAGCATGTCGGTGTGCACCAAAGTGTACGGCAGCGCCGACATCTGGAGCTGTAACTACAGTCAGGGACAATACATGTCCTTTACGGCCCACTGGGTGAATGTAATTCCTGCACAGCAACTTAGACAGGTCACACCGCTTCGGCCTCCACGCTCCCAGGCCGTTTTGCCTGTCACAGTGTGCGACTCTGCCTCCTCATCCTCCGCCGTCTCCTCAGCCTCCACTGTACGGTCAATTCTCAATGCCCCTTCAGCCTACCATGTGTGCAGGGCATGGTGGTGTCACGCTGTGCTTCACATGGTTTGCCTTAGCGAACGGAATCACACAGGGGAGGAGCTCCTGAAATTCATTCATCAAGAAATCAAAACATGGCTTACCCGCAAAAATTGGAGGTGACTGACAATGGGAGTAACATCTTGTCTGCGCTGCAACAAACTTTGTATGCACTTCAGCCACTCCTACACCGCCAAGCACACCCTTCTTGAGCTACAGCGTCAGAACAGTATCCCCCAACATAGTCTGATTTGCGATGTTCCCACCCATTGGAATTCCAACCTACATATGTTAGATCGCCTATACGAACAGAGAAAAGCCATCACTGATTTCTTGATGATCCAAGCAGATAGGGGGACTCCCCTGTGTAACTTTAATGTGAACCAGTGGCAGCTCATACGTGACACCTGCCATTTGCTCAGGCCCTTTGAGGAAGCCACTTTATTTGTCAGTCGCCAGGATTACGGCATGAGCGACGTGATTCCACTGCTTCATGTAATACAACACATGTTGGAAACCATGGGTGGTCAGGGCACTGGAGACATGTCGCATACATTTCACGGCCACATAAACCCCGTGGGAGCTGAGGAGGAGGAGCAGCACAGTGAAGCGCAGTTTAGTTTTGGCAAAATGGGCGATTTATCTAGTCATCTGACAGGAGAGGAGGAGCAGGAGCAGCCAGTGGAGCTAGAGGGTTGTGAGGAAGGCGAGACAGAGGACCCAGACACACTGTGGCAGTATGCAGTGGAGAAGGAGACAGGTAGTCCCTCCGAGTCACTTGCACAAATGGCACGATGCATGCTCACGTGCTTGCGTAGTGACCACAGAATTGTCTCAATTTTTTTGCGGGATGACTACTGGCTCTCCACCTTATTGGACCCTCGCTACCGGCACAAAATGGGGGCATTTTGTACACCCGCTGAGAGGGAGAACAAACTGAGCTACTACAAAGACATTCTACGTAGTCAGTTGGCCAATACCTATCTGAACCATGGTGCATACTCTCACAGGTCTGACTCGGGGGGACCTCTGCGCTCACCTTCCACTGCCAAGGCTGCCGGGGGGTGGGGGGTGGCAGGAGCAGCAGCAGCAGCTCCATCAGCAGCAGCCCCAGTCTTCAGTCGCTAATGAGTAGATTTCTGCACCTGCATAGTGAGGCTACTCATGAGCAGCAGGGCCTGAACCAGCAGGTCGTGTCATACCTTGAAATTACCATGCCAACGCACCTTGAGGATCCGCTGGACTTCTGGGCAGCCAAATTTGACTTGTGGCCGCAACTGGCAGAGTTTGCCCTGGAAAGCTATCCTGCCCTGTCAGTAGTGTGCCATCTAAACGCGGGTCTTTAGTGCTGCGGGGACCATAGTAACGCCAAGGAGAACTCGTCTGTCCACGAAAAATGTGGAGAGACTCACCTTTGTGAAGATGAATCAGGCATGGATCAGCCAGGATTTCCACCCACCAATAGCTGATGCATGCGAGTAGCTGATGCATGGTAGCTCCTTCTGCTGCTGCCAACTCCTGGGTGTGTCTTTCAGGCAATATATGAGCTCCCTACGCTGCTGCCAACTCCTGGGCGTGTCTTTCAGGCAATATATGGGCTCCTAATGCTGCTTCCAAGTCCAGAGTGTGTCTTTCAGGCAATATATGAGCTCCCTATGCTGCTTTCAACTCCAATGTGTTTTTCAGGCAACATATGGGCTCCTAATGCTGCTGCCAACTCCTGTGTCTTTCAGACAATATATGAGCTCCCTATGCTGCTGCCAACTCCAATGTGTCTTTCAGGCATTATATGGGCTCCAAATGCTGCTGCTGCTGCCAACTCCTGGGTGTGTCCTTCAGGCAATCTATGAGCTCCTAATTCTGCTGCCAACTCCTGGGTGTGTCTTTCAGGCAATATATGGGCTCCCTATGCTGCTGCCAAGTCCAGAGTGTGTCTTTCAGGCAATATATGAGCTCCCTATGCTGCTGCCAACTCCTGGGTGTGTCTTTCAGGCAATATATGGGCTCCCAATACTGCTGCCAACTCCAATGTGTTTTTCAGGCAATATATGGGCTCCTAATGCAACTGCTGCTGCTGCCAACTCATGGGTGTGTCTTTCAGGCAATATAAGGGCTCCTAATGCTGCTGCCAACTCCTGGGTGTGTCTTTCAGGCAATATATGGGCTCCTAATGCTCCTGCCAACTCCTGGGTGTGTTTTTCAGGCAATATATGGGCTCGTAATGCTACTGCCAACTGCAATGTGTCTTTCAGGCAATATATAAGCTCCTTGTGCTGCTGCCAACTCCTGGGTGTGTCTTTCAGGCAATATATGGGCTCCCTATGCTGCTGCCAATTCCTGGGTATGTCTTTCAGGCAATATATGGGCTCCCAATGCTGCTGCCGTCTCCAATGTGCTTTTCAGGCAATATATGGGCTCCTAATGCTGCTGCCAACTCCAATATGTCTTTCAGGCAATATATGAGCTCCCTATACTGCTGCCAACTCCACTGTGTTTTTCAGGCAATACATGGGCTCCTAATGCTGCTGCCAAGTCCAGAGTGTGTCTTTTAGGCAATTTATGGGCTCCTAATGCTGCTGCTGCTGCTGCTGCCAGCTCCTGGGTGTGTCTTACAGGCAATATATGAGCTCCCAATGCTGCTGCCAACTCCAATGTGTTTTTCAGGCAAAATAGGGGCCCCTAATGCTGCTGCCAATTCCAATATGTCTTTCAGGCAATATATGAGCTCCCTAAGCTGCTGCCAACTCCTGGATGTGTCTTTCAGGTAATATATGAGCTCCCTATACTGCTGCCATCTCCAATGTGTTTTTCAGGCAATATATGGGCTCCCTATGCTGCTGCCAAGTCCAGAGTGTGTCTTTCAGGCAAAATATGGGCTCCTAATGCTGTTGCTGCCAACTCCTGGGTGTGTCTTTCAGGCAATATATGAGCTCCTAATGCTACTGCCAACTCCTGGGTGTGTCTTTCAGGCAATATATGAGCTCCCTATGCTGCTGCCAACTCCAATGTGTTTTCAGGCAATATATGGGCTCCCTATGCTGCTGCCAAGTCCAGAGTGTGTCTTTCAGGCAATATATGGGCTCCTAATGCTGCTGCCAACTCCTGGGTGTGTCTTTCAGGCAATATATGGGCTCCCAATGCTGCTGCCAACTCCGGTTTGCTTTTCAGGCAATATATGGGCTCCTAATGCTGCTGCTGCCAACTCCTGGGTGTGTCTTTCAGGCAATATATGAGCTCCTAATGCTACTGCCAACTCTTGGGTGTGTCGTTCAGGCAATATATGAGCTCCCAATGCTGCTGCCAACTCCAATGTGTTTTTCAGGCAATATATGGGCTACCTATGCTGCTGCCAAGTCCAGAGTGTGTCTTTCAGGCAATATGTGGGCTCCTAATGCTGCTGCCAACTCCTGGGTGTGTCTTTCAGGCAATATATGGGCTCCCAATGCTGCTGCCAACTCCAGTTTTTTTTTCAGGCAATATATGGGCTCCCTATGCTGCTGCCAACTCCTGGGTGTGTCTTCCAGGCAATATATGAGCTCCCTATGCTGCTGCCAACTCCAATGTGTTTTTCAGGCAATATATGAGCTTCCTATGCTGATGCCAACTCCAATGTGTTTTTCAGGCAATATATGGGCTCCCTATGCTGCTGCCAAGTCCAGCGTGTGTCTTTCAGTCAATGTAATCCTAATGCTGCTTCTGCTGCTGCCAACTCCTGGGTGTGTCTTTGAGGCAATAAATGGGCTCCTAATGCTGCTGCCAACTCCAGTTTGTTTTTCAGGCAATACATGGGCTCCCTATGCTGCTGCCAACTCCTGGGTGTGTCTTTCAGGCAATATATGAGCTCCCTATGCTGCTGCCAACTCCAATGTGTTTTTCAGGCAATATATGAGTCTCCTATGCTGATGCCACCTCCAATGTGTTTTTCAGGCAATATATGGGCTCCCTATGCTGCTGCCAAGTCCAGAGTGTGTCTTTCAGTCAATGTAATCCTAATGCTGCTTCTGCTGCTGCCAACTCCTGGGTGTGTCTTTGAGGCAATAAATGGGCTCCTAATGCTGCTGCCAACTCCTGGATGTGTCTTTCAGGCAATATATGGGCTCCCAATGCTGCTGCCAACTCCATTGTGTCTTTCAGGCAATATATGGGCTCCTAATGCTGCTGCCAACTTCTGGGTGTGTCTTTCAGGCAATATATGGGCTCCCAATGCTGCTGCCAACTCCGGTTTGCTTTTCAGGCAATATATGGGCTCCTAATGCTGCTGCTGCCAACTCCTGGGTGTGTCTTTCAGGCAATATATGAGCTCCTAATGCTACTGCCAACTCTTGGGTGTGTCGTTCAGGCAATATATGAGCTCCCAATGCTGCTGCCAACTCCAATGTGTTTTTCAGGCAATATATGGGCTACCTATGCTGCTGCCAAGTCCAGAGTGTGTCTTTCAGGCAATATATGGGCTCCCATGCTGCTGCCAACTCCAGTTTTTTTTTCAGGCAATATATGGGCTCCCTATGCTGCTGCCAACTCCTGGGTGTGTCTTCCAGGCAATATATGAGCTCCCTATGCTGCTGCCAACTCCAATGTGTTTTTCAGGCAATATATGAGCTTCCTATGCTTATGCCAACTCCAATGTGTTTTTCAGGCAATATATGGGCTCCCTATGCTGCTGCCAAGTCCAGCGTGTGTCTTTCAGTCAATGTAATCCTAATGCTGCTTCTGCTGCTGCCAACTCCTGGGTGTGTCTTTGAGGCAATAAATGGGCTCCTAATGCTGCTGCCAACTCCAGTTTGTTTTTCAGGCAATACATGGGCTCCCTATGCTGCTGCCAACTCCTGGGTGTGTCTTTCAGGCAATATATGAGCTCCCTATGCTGCTGCCAACTCCAATGTGTTTTTCAGGCAATATATGAGTCTCCTATGCTGATGCCACCTCCAATGTGTTTTTCAGGCAATATATGGGCTCCCTATGCTGCTGCTAAGTCCAGAGTGTGTCTTTCAGTTAATGGAATCCTAAGGCTGATTCTGCTGCTGCCAACTCCTGGGTGTGTCTTTGAGGCAATAAATGGGCTCCTAATGCTGCTGCCAACTCCTGGATGTGTCTTTCAGGCAATATATGGGCTCCCAATGCTGCTGCCAACTCCATTGTGTTTTTCAGGCAATATATGGGCTCCTAATGCTGCTGCCAACTCCAATGTGTCTTTGAGGCAATATATGAGCTCCCTATACTGCTGCCAACTCCTGGGTGTGTCTTTCAGGCAAAATATGGGCTCCCTATGCTGCTTCCAACTCCTGGGTGTGTCTTTCAGGTGATATATGAGCTCCCTATGCTGCTGCCAACTCCAATGTGTTTTTCAGGCAATATATGGGCTCCCTATGCTGCTGCCAAGTCCAGAGTGTGTCTTTCAGGCAATGTATGGGCTCCTAATACTGCTGCTGCTGCTGCTGCAAACTCCTGGGTGTGTCTTTCAGGCAAAATATGGGCTCCCAATTCTGCTGCCAACTCCAATGTGTTTTTCAGGCAATATATGGGCTCCCTATGCTGCTGCCAAATTCAGGGTGTGTTTTTCAGGCAATATATGAGCTCATCATGCTGATGCCACCTTAAGGCTTTGTAATTGTGCCGCTCTACGACAGATAATCTAATAGCGATGCCTCTGATCTGCATGTCATACTTCTTTACAATAGAATTTCACTAACCCAGCATGCATCCTATGCATGTTACAGCCAAGCAAAACGTTCTGCAACCCTATGGAGGCTCTCGGACTCCCAGAAATAGCCATTTTAAATAGTGATTCGTTGCGAATAAATTCGGGCCGAAGCTATTTTTCCCGGAAAATTCAGCGAATTGGCCGAATCTAATTTTTCAAAAGTTCGCTCATCTCTAGTCAGGACCTCAAGGGGGAACTAAATGTCAGATGCCTTAGCAAAAATAATCATGGCATATATTTCCCATGGCATCTAAAGATGTTCAGCAAAGTCAGTGATTGTGCACCTCTAATCGACCATCATCAAGAATAGACTGCAGGGTAAAATATCCTCTGCTGAGGAGGTGACCAGCTTTCCAGATATTGACGTTCTTTACCCTTCCCACTCTGGTCACATTAGCTCAATTAGTTCTAGTTATGTATAGGGATAGCATCTTTTGAAATGATAAAACATATGATGCAAATGTTATGCCTCGCGCCGCAGCCTTTGTAGCTCATGCTGTAAACTGTACAAGTCACCAAGTGTGCCCTTACATTGTTACATTGTAGCATTGGCTCAACAAAATGTGCTGACACACGCAATCCAAAAACACCTTCATGCAGATTCCCCATGATAGACAGGATCCCACCAACATCCTAGGGGGGTCATTTGAGACCTCTCTCTCCCCCAAATAAAAACAAAACGGATAGTCCTCCTTAAAGCAACCACTATCCCAGGCTTAAACTAATAGTTTTAGTTACTTCCTTTATAATCCCCTACTTCCATATTATTTCAGCTGGCAATTCCTGGCCATGGGACATGACTGAAATGTGGAGGAAAAATTCCTATGTGTGCACAAGTATACAGTGGTGACCAATGCCCCTAAAAAATCCCTAAAAATCCTTACTATTGCACCTTCAACCACTATCACAACCCCTCATTATATAATATTTTGATGCAACACTGTACACTACCCAATAATACATTTGGTACTTTAAGCCTCTCAGAATCCCTATGCAATCAATTAGCAACATAAGACATACAACACATGTATCCATGACATACCCAACTAGGTTTAAAAACCAATGCTGTCTGATTTAAAACCCCCAATAATTTCACAAACCTTTTCACTGGCCTCCACTGACATCAGCATGCTGTGTCACCACGCATTGAGAATAATGTATACTATAACATATACTGCTACCAACATGAGCGTATAACGTTTCATTTGCCAACACTATGGGCATTTGACACCATTATGCAGTGTCACCAAATGGGGGGAAACAGAACATGCCACCACAATGCCCACACATCCATCCAATGGTCCCCTACTGTCCATAACATAGGGCACTTCCGACACCCACCCACCAATCTTTAGATACATATGCATTCTACCACATGCAACCCAGTGCTTGGTTCTGTTGGGCATTATTTGCAGACACACACGCAGATTCCCTCTCCCCCCTCCACCCCGAGACTCTACACAAGCTGTTCCTCACTCTAAGGTACAACACTCAGGATGCCACCTCAACCACCAGCCTTAACAAGGACACCATGTCCTCCACTGGACCAAACCCAGACAAATACAGCAATCATAATGTCCTAAGGTAAAACCCCATTTCCTACTTACTAGCTTTAGAGATGACAATAAGTACTGATGTACAGTAATTTTACCTCTACAACCCATACCTTGTAAACTGGCTGCCCCAGTGTGCAACCCTACATAGGCTGCCGCAGGTGCAAAGGCAATCCAGCACCCACAAACCAATAGGATACCCAACAATTCCACTTCCCTACCCACTCATCTACCCACTAATATATAGCACCACATAGGCCTTCACCCCTCATGTACGTTCATAAACCAAAGGCATACTCTCTCCTGTGCTGTTCTTTCCCCCCACTAATGGGTTGCACATATACTACTCATTTATCTTTGACAAGATACTTACCTTTCTGAGGCAAATTTTCTAACGGGGCATTGTAATTCTGTGTGAAATGCATTGATAAAATTCCAATTTGCATATAAATAGCTGCACCTTATAGGAACCAATCATGTGAAAATGTTGCACACGTGATAGTGATACAATATATTTAATACAACAATATTATCCAATACATGTTGCCAATAAATATTTTTTTCCCAACAGCCTTGTCTGTTGTATTGTTGGTGGGACACAACAGGTGTTCCTCCCTCTCTGGGTAAAACCTTTACCCCAGCCCACCGGCCTTTATCTTCTTTTTATTTAAACCGGATTTGGTTCCGCTTTGTGGTCATTGTAAGTAGTGAGGGGGGGCATCCAGAATGCTGGAGCCCCCCTTGCAGCAAGCCGCATAAATAGCTTGTGTTAATCACCTTCATAACGAGCCAGCAGCAAGAACGGAGTCCCGCGATTTGCCGCAGGGCAGTCACGTGGGCGCAGTCGTATCATCTGTGCCGGCCACCGGCAGGACCTGCCCACGTGACCAGCATTCTGGATGCTCCCCCTCACTTCTTACAATGACCACACAGCGGGACCAACACCCGTTAAAGTAAAAATGGGTGTTGGTCTGGTTTAAGCTCATTTTGCAAATGGTTCCCCCAGCTTCCCCTATAGCATATCTGTTTATATTTTGTAAGATAGTTTTCATATTCTGTGTGTAACATTTTTTTTCCACTGGTTATGTACTGCAGGACAAGAGAAAATTGGAAATAAAAAAACATTTCTACCCTTCAACAAACATTTACAGCGTTGCTAACATTAAAAAAATTGCTACATTTCATGTGGATTTTTTCTTTTTTTTAGCACACGCATAATCTGTTGAAGCTGAGAGGCACAGTACTCATACAAGCTAATTCAGAGTGTACATCACATGCATTTGGAATTATGTAAGTAAATAATTGCTATTTTGTTTTGCAAACAGCATGCATGCGCTAATTTTATTGCATAAATCTGGCTTCATGCTAATATAAAAAGATTGTTGATCTAAGAAGGCTAGTATGTATAACCTTGTGTTCACTTTCGTAGTTTCAGGTTAGTGTTTATAAACAGTGGCCTTGCAAAAAGAAAAAAGAATGATTATTTATTTGCTGTTGATCAATTTTAATGCAGAGAGCTTAATGTGGACGAAAACCTAGGATTTTTTCTATCCTGGGTTTTGGTCCCTGCCCCCAGGACCTCCCTGATCGGAGAGTGCCCCACTGTGTGAACCCCCCCCCCCCCCAGGTTGCCCGTGAATCCGAGTGCGCTGGCAGCCGCAACCTCCACTAGGTGGATGATGGGGATGTGGCCGCTGCTCGCACATGCACCATTGGACCGGGAAAGAAGGTGAGTTTATGGGTGAACTGGTGGTTTCACACAGCGGGGCATCTTGATTATGGATGACCCGGGGGGAGGGAATCAGTCAGAAGATTCCTGGGCCAATCGTCGTGGGTTTTTGTCCACTTTAAGGACTGTCTTTAAAGAGGAACTTTGGGGTCCCGCTCCCTCTCTCACGAATTGGGATGCCCCACTATGGGAAACGCTCCAGATCGGTGTTCCACTCACCTGTTCCCAGAGCCCTTGCCACGTCTTGGTGCCACAGCCGCATGTCCGCTTACCTCCAGCTGTAGAGCAGGCTTTAAAGAGGAACTTTGGGGTCCCGCTCCCTCTCTCACGAATTGGGATGCCCCACTATGGGAAACGCTCCAGATCGGTGTTCCACTCACCTGTTCCCAGAGCCCTTGCCACGTCTTGGTGCCACAGCCGCATGTCCGCTTACCTCCAGCTGTAGAGCAGGCCTGCACCAGGCCTTTCTGAATGATTGGCGCAGGCCCACCTACAGCTAGATGTGAGTGGGGATGCCATAGCAGTGTTTTGGCTCCGCTCGGCATCATTCAACTCCTTAACAGCTGTGCAGCTAGCAGAGCCAAATGGAGCTGAGCATTCCCAGTTCCAACCCCCACCGTCTGTCCTGCATAATGCAACGCCAGATAGAAGAGCTTCCTGTGTGAACCAAGGGGATACGCACAGTGGGGAATCCCAAATTAAGATTCCCCGCCTGAGTGCAACAACACCTGGGAAAACTCCTTCCTGACACAGAAACTGACTAATTTTGGTGTTCTCGATTACATAGTGGGTTGTCTAGTTAATACGGTTGAAAAAAGACATATATCCACCAAGTTTTATTTTATAGGTGGAAGTTATTTATTTTTTTTTTTATTTTTTTTTTTTACTGATAACCACTAATAGAAACTGTTAATGTTATATTCTTCTAAATAAGCATCTAATCCTTTTTTTGCTATAACAAGCTTCTGTGGGAGTCTATTCATATGGTAAAAAATGATTGTCTCATCCGGAGACCAGTCAAAGGCAGTGCCCCCTTTACCTGAAATAGTGTTCCCCCATATGTTTTTCTATGGGCCATTTATATATTTATACAAATTAACCATGACCCCCCTCTATCGTCTCCTCTCAGGACTAAACAGATTTAATTCTCGTATTCTTTTTTCATAACTAAGATCTTTCATTCCCCTTATTAGTTTGGTGGCTCTTCTCTGCACCCTTTCCAGAGTCAGAGCGTCCTTTCTGTGAATGGGTGCCCAGAGCTGGACGGCATATTCCAGGTGAGGGCGCACCAGTGCCTTGTAAAGAGGCAAAATTACATCTCTGTCCCGTGATTCCAGGCCTCTTTTAATGCATGATAGTATCTTGGTGGCTTTGGAAGCAGCTGCTTGGCATTACATGCTGTTATTTAGCCTGTGATCTACCAGTACCCCCAGATCCTTCTCAACAAGTGATTCTCCCATTTTTACTCCCCCAAGGATATATGTGGCCTTCAGGTTGTTAGACCCCAAGTGCATGACTTTACATTTCTCCATATTGAACTAAATTTGCCAAGTGGATGCCCAGACACTCAAAGTGTCCAAGTCAGCCTGAAGCTTGTGAACATCTTCCATAGACTGCACTGTACTACATATATTTGTGTCATCTGCAAAAATAGAGACAGTGCTTTTAATTCCATCTTCTATGTTGTTTATAAACAAGTTGAATAATAGTGGGCCCGGCACTGAACCCTGGGGTACGCCACTTACAACCGGTAACCATTCAGAGTAGGTATCATTAATCACAACTCGCTGCACACGATCCTTCAGCCAGTTTTCAATCCAGTTACAAACTGTATTTTCTAATCCTGAAGATCTCAATTTCCTCAATAAGCGTCTATGGGGGACAGTGTCAAATACTTTTGCAAAATCCAGAAAAACTATATCCACAGCCACCCCTCTGTCCAGGCTTCTACTCACCACCTCATAGAAGCCAATCAGGTTAGTCTGGCAGCTTCTGTCCTTAGTAAAACCGTGCTGGTTGTCACTTATAATTTTATAGATATATTTGTGTATATAGTCCCTTAATAGCCCCTCAAGCAATTTCCCCACAATGGATGTTAAGCTTACAGGTCTGTAATTGCCCGGAGAAGACCTAGAGCCCTTTTTAAAAATGGGCACCACATTTGCCTTGCGCCAGTCCCTTGGCACTATACCAGTTGCTTGTGAGTCTTTAAAGATCAACAACAGGGGTGATTAGATAAAGGAACCAAGTTCTTTGAGAACTCTTGGGTGAAGTCCATCTGGTCCTGCAGTCTTATTCACATTTAAAAAGTCTTTCTTGGATGATATCCACGTTTAGCTTGTTAATTATTATACTTGGACTATTGCTATCAGTGGCATCTTCTGTGTTGGCTCCTTGCTCCTCTCTTGTTTTCACAGAGCTAAAGATTCTATTTCTGCAGTCTCTCTGGTACACAAAAAACGTGGGCTGGCTGATTGATCATGTCAAATCTTTAAAATCTCTTTTTTCCACAGCACATAAATATCTAACACTGGATGTGGTAAGTAAACTGAAACCACTTAATACATCCAATGCCCTCACCAGTTACTCCATTCCTCTCTGCCATATCTGCTAACAGATGCCAGCCTCTGTTCCTGCTGGTTGTCTTCTGATCCTCACTGCCCCTCTGTACAACAAACGTAAACTAGATTGCGAGGAGTCACCTAACTCAGAAACTACCTTCCCAAGCTGCCATTCCAAGACAGTAAATTGAATGGACAGGCATGCACAAAAGAACAAGTGAAAACAGCACACTGGAGCCACCTCCTATAACCCTCTCAACAGAAAAAAGCATAAAAAAATGCACTCTACTTAGAAGTATGCTTGCTTAAAATGAATGGTGTATTATATACAACAGATATATGGGTTCAAGAGCCAAAAAGGATACAGGATTCAAGACATATTAAGGTTTGATCAGCCAGCCCATGGTTTGTTGTGCACCAGAGAGACTGCAGAAAGAGAATCAGTAATGCTAATATTTAAGCACAAAGCAAAGATAGATAAATTATGTACACAGGTGCACGCTGATCACTGAGGAAAGGAGCAGGGTAGATCCTGAAACATACGTAATACAACTAAGCAAAATATATAGCCCACATACAGCGTAATGCAGAACATCAAGTAGCCCCAATATGGGGCTATTGCAAACAGAATAACCATCAGCATTTTGGGATGCACGGTCTCTTCCTCAGGTTAGTGATCGCTAATACTTTTTAGTACATATGTCATTCCAGGACACCCTTTAGAGTAGTTCCTGCTCTGGTAAGGCCATGGTGAGTAGAGATGTTGAGTGGGAAGAAGCAAGGTGGCCCAGTAGGTGTGGGTAGGGGCTAAGACATTTGGAGGAGCGAGAGAAGGCAACAAGTAGGAGGACTTCAGAAGGCAACCATCAGGAGGAGCAGGAGAGAGATGGTGCTGAGAGCAAAGGGTTGGTGGGGGGTCTGTGAACCCAGCAAGAGTTGGAAAAATGGGTGGTGGGACATAAACAGAACCTCCAGTTAAAAATGATGTCTGATCACCTCCCAAGCAGTCTGACAGTAACAAGATGCCCAATACAGGGTTGTGTCATTCATTCGCTTTTTCATTCCGTAACAGCCAGTGAGAGAATTTAGTAGTAAGTGAGTAGCTCACTGGTCCTGGACATCATGTTACTGTCTGCATAAAGGGGCATCCTAACTTGGGATAACCCTGGCTGTAAGAGTGGTCCACCCTCCAGTCACTCTTGGGTGGAAGAAGTGCAAAAGAGGTGGGCAAGGTGGCCAGGACATGGCAAGCTGCAGGTCACACATAGGTCAACCTGGGCAGGACATTGGGATGTGGGGGGCTGTGGCAAGTACCCTATCAGGTGAAATGGTGGGTTGTAAAGGGTTAGCACTCAGTGGAGGAGTTGGGACAGGAGAAGGAGGAACAAAGCTGCAGAGAGCACAGTGGGGTTGGGATCTTGATATAGGGGGCTGCAGTGACCACCCATGAGGTGAGGTTAGTGAGTGGTGTGGCAGGCATGGTGGACAAGGCTGCATAATTTAGGTACGCTTTTTGTGTTTTTGCATATTTTATGTGCTTATGCATTTCGATAAGCTCAACAAATATGCACAATTAAAAAAGGCTTTGCTGAATCCCAAAAACCTGAAAATAGTACTGGTTTGATGGATTGGTGTGCACTCGATCGGTTGCTAGTATAGTGGGAGATGAGTAATCCATGGCACAGTAATCCATGTCAGGCTTCCGTGTGAATCTTTATTTTTAGGTGCTCTTTAATGAACAAGGTGGCAGGAGCTATGACTGAATAATTGTTTGAAAACAATGGAAAATAGTCATCTTTAAACCAGTGCAATAAAACTACACCTTTTTGACAGTATTATTACATTATATTGACAGTATGCCCCATATTTAAGTGCTAATTGTTTCTAGCTACACCTATGCCATATGTTTGCTTATATAGCTCGTATAATTTAGACACAAATGATCCTATAAATTATTTTTTATCCCAAGAGTTTTTTTATTTCATGGTCATGTAATTTCTGTGTAGGAGTTGCTTAAAGCTAATGATGTCTTTTTTGCCATGAATGGAGGTACACAGAATGGTGTACAGGGTTATAAACTGTACACAGAGTTCACTATAGCAATTCTTATTTACAAAAATTATTTTGTATCTACAAGAGATGACATTCCTGTTAATCTAAGCAGAAACATAATATATATATTTAAACGCTTCAGTCAAAAAACTTAGCGCGAGTCAATTATTTTAGTCAGCTTGCATGATTTGTTTTATTTAAAAGTAAACATGACATAACATAGCATAATAGTGTCTGTAATAAAAGCTACCTATGTGTGTAATATGATGTGCTGAATATTTTTTGGTTGCGCTGACTATAGAGCCTCTGGCATCGCTTAGAGGGATTATACTGCTAATGTGCGCTGGTAGCTCAGCCATGTAGTAGAGAAAGTATCCATGTATGCTGACAACACATTTGTTTACTCAGAGGCTGATTCACTACTAACGGCAGGTATCGGCAGATGAGCGTCTGTATAGCGGCTCTTAGAGCGACCGCTAGTAGACGCTGTAAGTGGGTATCGGGCGCTGTAACAGAGCAACTCAGTCGCTGTAGTAAACTGGCCCGCATTGATGAATGTGATGTATGTTGGGTGCTCGAACACCAGTACAGCGCTGCAGCAAGCAGCGTCAGCACGCTAAGGCCCTTATTCATCAAGCGATAGCGGCAGGTAGTGTCTGACGAGCGCCAGGTAGCGGCAGCTAACGGCGACTACCGACTCAAGTACGCCCGGCGGCGGTCACAATGACGCATTTATCAAGCAAAATGAGGCTAGCGCCGGCGAGAGCGACGGCTAGCGCGGCATTCATCATGAAGCCGCCTGGACCGAACAGCGCCGCTGCAAATTCCCTCACAGTGCCAGGTATGAGCTGTCGCTCCCTGGCGATGTCCAATGCATTTCAATGGAGCAATCTATAATTATTCATAATTAATTGGTATTATTTTTTTTTTTTTTTTTTTTTAATGTCAAAAAATCAGAGAACACTTCTGCAATGTTAGGATTTATTTTTAAGTCAAAAAAAAAAAAAAAATATGTGCAGAATTGATCTAACAGGTCTGAGATTAATGTATTCATATTACAAAATGATTCTAAAAACATGTATAATGTTACATTCAAAAAATATGGTTGTTTAGGGGTTAAAAACTAGTTAATACACATCGCCGCCAGCGCTCTGGGGTTTAAACAAGGAATGGACAGCGACAGCACATTCGGAGCGTGATTTGTTGATGAATATGAAGCTAGCCGTTCGCTCTGGCCATTCGTTGTCAGGCGCTTACATACAACGCTGGACCTGTGAAACAGCGACCCCCCAGCCCGTATTCAACATTACCGCACACCGACTGAGTCGCTGTCATCAAGCTAATGCCGGCCAAGCACAGCGAATACTGGCTGGCGCTGAAAAAATCACGCTACAGTCGCTCATCTGTCGCTACCTGGCGCTATTAATGAATCGGCCTCTAAGTCTGGTCGCTATAGCATAGAGCGCCAGATGCTGTGTAATTAAAATCTGTTTTTGACCACATATCCACCTGTAACAAAGAGAAAACACATGGAATGACATTGTTTTAACACTGTAACACTTTAGTGCCAGACCTGCAATGATAATTCTGCATAAAAATATAAAAAAGTCAAAAAAGTTTCTAAAAATGTTTGTTTCCAGCCAGGAGAGGTCACACAATGATTTAAGCAAAAAAGAAAAAAAAAATGTCAAACATGCTGTTTAAACACAAGCAAATGAATGGCCATTGAAATGTATAAGAGAGCGACAGGGAGCGAAAGGTAATACCTGGCGCTATACCCTGAGCCACCTGTAATAATACATTGGACGCTACATGGCACTGTTAGAGTCACCAGATTCACTTTCATAAATGTGGTTATGCCTACAGCGCCCGGTGTTCTCCAGACGCTGCCTGGCGCTACGAGGCACTACCTGGCGCTATCCATTAGCTGATGCCATGGGATCACTATTGGAAACTATAGCTACTTTTGGATCAGATTCTGGACTTAGTGTTAACTGAGAACTTAAGCCTATAACTAGTAGATCAACTGTATAATATTTAGATTTCACAAAAATCATCCTTACAAGTGGTGGACCACTTTAAATACCTAGGTATAATTATACATAAACATTCTGCAAAATTCTTGAACTTCACCCTGTTGTTGGCAAACTGAAACTTAAAATGGGTAAACCTTTTAAAAGTTTGGTTTAGATGATTCCCAAAATTGGGGATCAGACAAGTGGGTTTTTGCAGAAATAAATTTTTCCTGAAATTCAAAGTGAACTTCAGTTCTTATATCTCGGTTCACTTAGAGGCCGATTCATTAACAGCGGCAGGTAGCGACAGTTGAGCGACTGTAGCGGCATTTGCAGAGCGCCCGCTAGTAGTCGCTGTGCTTGGGCGTTGTTCGGTAGTTGATAGCGACTCAGACGGTTTGCCGTAATGTTGAATATTGGGTGAGGAGTCGCTATTTGACAGGTTCCGCGCTGTATGGGAGCGCATGATAGCGACTGGTCAGAGCGACCGGCTTCCACCATATTCATTAACAAATCACGCTCAAAAAATAATCGCACTGTAAAATGCTTGTTTAAACCCCAGAGCGCTGGCGGCGATGGGTTAAAAGTAGTTTTTTAACCCCCAAACAACCATATTTTTGGAAACCCAGAAAAACAAGTTTTTTAAAATAATTTTGTAATATGAATACATTAATATCAGACCTGTAATATTAATTCTGTACATTTTTTTTTTTTTTTTTTTATTTTTACCTTAAAAAAATTATTTAAAATGGCAGAAGTGGTCACAGAATTTTTCACATTAAAAAAACAAAAAAAACCAAAAACAATTAATAACAATTAATTATGAAGATTTAAAGATTGTTCCATTGAAATGCATTGGAGAGCGAGAGGTCATACCTGTCGCTGTTCAAGGTCGGACGCTGGCGCTGTGGGCTGAGGCTGGAATAATGATGAATGAGTGGCTATCTGGCGCTATCTCAGTCGCTAAGCAGGATTGGCTTGATAAATGTGTGATTGTGGTGGGGAGCCGGCATTCTCGTGGCAGTGAGCGTCATTACCGGTCGCTCACCAGTCGCTACCTGTTGCTATCCCTTGTTAAATAAGGGCCTTAGTCCTAATAGGGAGAATCAGTATTTTTAAATGGTATTCCTACCTATGTTTCTGATTGACTTGCCATCCTTTGATTTTTTTAATTGTTGGATTCCTTACGGTTTAGCTTTATACAGGTCACCCACCCATAAAGCAGCATATCTTTTTTTCTGTGGCTCAGCTGGTATATGTGCACAGCTGGTTGTAACCTACCCTGTTAATCTGAAAAAAGCTTTTGCACGATGTTCAAATGCCCAGCACCACTCCCAAATATCACCTTGACATTTTGGCACCTTGAGAAAGTGGAATTATCGGCCATGGAACGCAGGGGTGATTTTGCACTGTAGGGGTGTTTTGTCCCAGATAGTTTTGTTATGTTCATTTGGTATTAGTGGACATTTTTTTGCACATTAAGTATTCATAGCACCTTTGGTCCGCAATATTGCACTTTTTGCACTCGCACTTTAGATTAGGCACAGGGCATTTACTGGCAATTTATTGATTGTGTATAAATGGCATGAATTTTGGAAATTGTAATGAGGGTTCCTTGCTGTGTATAAATATTTTTTAAGATTCTGATTGTATCGAGTTTATGTATATGTTTGTAGTCTTTTTAACATATTAATGAGTTAAAAATGATTATATTGATCTTGGATGATTCATCATTGAGGAACATTTGGTGCCTCTTGGGGCATACCATTTGCGGTCTACTGGGACCGTTGTTGTTTATATTGATACCCTGTTAATCTGGTTACCATCCTGGAATCTGCTTTATTAGGCTCCCTGGCATCATTTCAGGCTATAGTATGCAGAGGTGCAAAGGGTATGCCTATATCATCCTCTTCTATGAAGAATATAAATTATGTCTCGAAATATAGTGTGAGGGAAGAAGGGAGGAGACCCACAGACTTTGGTTAATTGTTCTCCCAACACCCCCTTATGGAATAACCCCAATTAGCTAGATCTTATGATCATACCAAATAATGTCTTGGGTGAAGTGTACCAGGAAGGAGAGGGGTGGGGTTATTCTACTATAGCATGCAGAGTGGAAGTGTTCAGTGTGAACTCCTTTTCAGTATATACTTAATTTGCAATAATCATACCAGTTCCAAGGTAAATACTTACAACCTGCTCTCCCCTTCTTCCGGGAACTCCCGCAGGCAGGGTCCACTGTGCAGAGGCCACCATATCCTGTGATCCATGGTTAGTGCCATTTTGTGTCAAGTGGAGGGAAGCTGCTGCCAACGGAGGGGGCACTGAGGAGCTGCGATCTTCTTCTTGCTCACCCCACCATCTGTTGCTAACACTCCTGTGCCTAGAGAAATCCCTGCCTAAGACCCTTGTTTCTTGGTGTCGAGGACTCCCGATGGCTGCCATTTTGACTGACCTCCTCGGGCCTGCTGAGGAAAAGACAGAGGGCATCCAACCCATCCACCTTACCAGGGCTGTAGAACCTGCCTGTGAACTGGACGCCTGCCCTGTAGCACCCCCCTAACCACCAAGCAGGTGATGGTAGCCTGTCGGGGCCCCCTGAAGGAGAGGGGGTTGGTGGGGAGAAACAGTTTTCAGCCTATACTACCCACTGAGAACTCACCTACACATAGTTGGGTGCAGTGGTTTTGGAGCTGGCTAACTTTTGACAGCCTGGGCTGAATCCTGCCAAGAGCTGGTGCTAAAACCTTTGGGGGGGGGGGGGGAGTGAGAGATGTAGTCCCAAACTAAACATCTGCTCTCCTCCTGATGGAGCTCATCAACAGTGAATTACCTGGAACCATTGGCCCTAAGACACCCCTGTATCTCAGAACAATTTCACTTACTATATTTTCATTACACCAGTGGGTGGCCCAATCCCTACCCTTCACTCTTACTCCAAGTCTATAGACTTTGACTCATTTGGGAGATTAATTGTCACTTATAATAAGGTTATTGATAAGGATGTGATCATAGTGGGTATGTATATCTCTACCCAAGTTAATAGGCAGATGCTCTAGTTGGTAATGGAGAAATTGGTGATGCTTCCGGCTGCCCCAATATAAATTTTAAATAACTTCAATGCTTAGTCGTGATTTGGACAGCTTCAATTCAGAGGTCGGTCCGAGTCACTGATGGCATGATAGAGGGTTTGAGATTGAGACATCCTGGGGGGGGGGGTTCTTGCGACACTGCCTATCACAGATAGATTCATATCGAGGACATACTGGCAAAAGTGATATCATGCAACTATTTGCCTAGAGGAATATCAGACTACTCACTGATTCTTTTGATGACACGTCTGTATCGTGATTCAGGACCATTGAGAAACTGTCCTTAAATCCTATCTTGTATAAAAATAAAGAGGTTCAGGGGCAGCTGGAGATGGAACCAGATGTTTTTGGTCAATAAATGGGGACCAGATCTCAGGTAGTATTTGATGGGATGCATTTAAAGTGGCCAATGCCCAGCAACAGGCATCATTATACAAAAGCAGCCTACCTGTTTCCTAGCCCAAACCATCAACCCAATCCTGGAAGTCAAATTGTGGCAGTGGACCTTTCCTCCGTCGGAAGAATAAATCCTTTTTAAATGATCTACCGCCATAAATTACTATACATATATTATGCTTCCCCAGTGCTACATTCTGCCTCTGATTTCAGAATCCTTTATTTGGTTTTCTTTGGGGACAACTTTTCTCAGGATTTCCATCACCATTTGAACGCAGCATTCAACAAATGGAAGGAGCTGATCCCTGACTTGGATATGGAGGATTGGAAGAAGGCAACAGATCACTGGTACTCTTCTGTAATTAGTGCTAAATAATCCAGTGGCTACATCAGACCTTTTAAACACTGGTCTGGCTTAAGAGAATGGGGATCTTGGATTCAGGCAGGTACCCAGGGCACCTTCCTGCATTTGAAATGAGAGACTGGTGCTTTTTTGGGACAAGGTCGCTGATTTTATCTTCACAAATCTGTGTATAAGGATTAAGAAATTCCCCATTATATTACTTCTGGAAGTGGTAGATCCAATAGTGGATGCTAGTGCCCAGAGGACCAAAAATGCCTTCTTCCAAACTGGAATCCTCCTGCTTGTCCTTACCTGCATGCCTGGAAAACCTGCATGCCTGGAAAAATTTGATAAAATATGGGGTCCCTGGATACAGGTGACTCATTAAAAAATGAATACTGTTAAAGCTTGAGTGGTGCCTGGGTTTCCTGATGACACCTTGAGAGTCAAGTAAGTGTGCATAGGTGAGATTGTAAATGTCTTACATTTATTTCATTGTAATTAAAAAGCAATAGAAAACAACTTTAAAAAAAATAGCTAATCAAATATATATCTCTCTCTTTAGACTTAGGAGAAATGTTCTCTCATAGTCAGCTAGGAGCCCCAGGTATAATGTGAAAAGGGGTATATTACTTCACATGGTATGAGAATGTTCGATAATTGCACACTTCTGAGAAAAGGTGGTAAACTATATAAAGGTTAATTTGGGATTACCAGTAAATCAGCAGCGATGTGCCTAATGGGTGTGGGCACACCCAGGTTAGAGGGGTATGCACAAAAAAGCTTGGGTGTATGATCGTGGATGTGTGTGCTCTCTACATCTTGATTTTTAGTCTTCATTGTTAACATTTAACAAAATGATAAAACATTAAATAAAAAGTTGTAGTGTTCCACAGGAAATTGTTAGCACACAGCAATCACACCAGTGTAAAAATAGCTAGAAACTATGCCTGATCATATCTCTGTAAGTAGTAGTGTTCTATTGGAAATTTCTAGCACGCACACCATTGTGGAAGTAGTCAGAAGCTTTGTCTGATGATATCTCTTTAAACCCTGAATAAGATCCTATCTTATATGTTTCCCCCACCCTGTATATACAGATTGCCCACATTAAAAATCATCCTACCTGCACCTAGTGTGTTTTCTGAGTCTTCTAACATCCAAGATGGTGACCCATGGAGTCTCAGGCTGTTTTCTGACTTTGCCACTCTGCATTCTGGGATTGCTGTCTTTTTCCTGACCGCAGCTTTGCTCTGTCTGTGCATAGCACAGCTATAACCCCACCCCCTTGTACTTTTCACCCCTCTCCTCAGTATGTGATGCTTCTAAGGCAAGATGGCGGCGCCCATATCCTAGCACCCATATATAAAATAATAAGTAAGCAACTAAAAACTTAAAATATGTGAAATTTAGATGCTTGGGGATAGTTTTTTTAAGGGTTTGAGGTTTTCATTAAATTATGTTTAAGGTCCAGTTTAAATAATAGTGTTCCATAAGAAAAAGGCTAGTGGATACTGATCACACCAACATTTGCACTTTATAAATGTATAGATTTTGTAGTGATCCGGATCATAGGCAGGATTTGCACATGTTTAGTTGCACTGTTGGAATACTTTGTTGAATGATTTAGCACATATATCTAGGCATTTGATATCAGTTAATGTGGTGAGACTCTCCCCATCGCCTACACACCTTTATGTTGGTTTGTCCTGTGTGTTATTGTCCGATTTTAATATTTAGGGATTTAAGGGATTTAATATGTTGAGTGTATTGTATGTAGTGATTATAAATATGTAATATAACATGCTTTTTTTGTTCCTGCCTATAGAGCACTCCTGACTTTCCCTTTAAGGACATATATACAGTCTTTATACAAAACAGCTGCAACTGTAGCACCTGTTATTAACTTAATTTATCCTTTTTAGTGTTATCAGTAAGAAGTAAAAACCTGATTTGTAATAATTCAAATGTGGTAGAAAGGACTAGCTCTCAGAGTTTGGTCATAAATATTACAAGTCACATCTAATGCTTTAAACAGAAAATCATTCAATCGATCAATCAGCCTTTATTGTCTACGATCTTGAGTATAACATGCTTTTACTGTTTATTGTTTCTTTCCCTTTCAGCTATAGCAAGTCTAAATTTTCAAAAAGCTTTTGTTCTATTTATTACAACAAAATGTGCTAAAAAACGGAACACCATGATCAGAGCTTTATGCTCCAATAACTTTAAGCAAGGTTGGTTGGTACACTTTGATGTGTATTAGTCTCTTGGTGCACTACTAAAAGGATAGACGGCCTTTGTAAATGTTTTTAGAGACCAGAGCTTCCTATGTGGCTTGTTCTGGTAGTAAATAAGTTCTTACCAAACTGCACGTCCAGAAACTAATGATGCAACCATACTATTCACTTAGGTAAATCTCACTTAGCACATGGTAGTTTAGAGTAGCGCACTGCTGACAAATTATTTCTTGGGAATAAACATTAATACCGAATTATTCTATTTTTATGGCTTTCTTTTTTCCTAAGCGGGATCTTATTACTAAGTTGTCATGATTTGCTTCATAAAATGTTATAGTTTGGTTTTGTATGTAGCTCATATTGAAATGCTCTATTGTTTTATTTCATATAAAAACAAGTTTACAGTGCCTTCTTCAGTTCTCAGTTATTTTCCAGAGTTATACATTAGTTCATTAGTGTGTTATAAAGTATCCATTTAGGTTAACTTATAGACAAATAAAAAAGAATATTGTCCCTATTAAAATATTTTGGGATGTTTTGAATATTTCTTTTATGGTATTTTATAAAAGTGTAATTTTAATGATCAGCTTAAATGCTGCAAAACCCAAAAGTACTCATTTAGGAGACTACATTTTTGCTAGCTTGCACAATATAATATAATTTAAGCTTATAGAGGAACATCAGACCAAAAATAAAAGGGGACGACCCCCCCCCCCAATGGCCCCTACTTACCTTTTGGATGTCGCTGCTGCCTGCTGCGGTGACATCCGGCGTCCTGGATTTAACCTCCCCCAATGTCCCTCTTTAAAGTGGACCAACAGCCAGGATTTTGACTATCCTGGGTATTGGTCCACTTCCCCGGGGCACCCCGATTTGGGGTGTCCCGCTGCCTGAAACCCCCCCAAACACCCCGAAAACTCACCTCTCCACGCTCCCACGTGAGTGCGCTGTCCAATGCCCGCCGACAGACAAGTGACGTCCGTCGACGGACAAGGGATCGCGCCCGCCGCCGCCTCCCGCGCGTCACTCTTGACGTGTGCGCGCCCGCGCCGGCCATTCACAGACGGCCGGCGCGGGTGCGCGCACGTCTAGAGGAGCGCGAGTGAGGCGGCGGCGGAAGCAGCGGCTGAAGAGGTGAGGTTTTTCGGGGTTTTGGGGGGGTTACACCCCGCGGGACATCCCGATCTCGGATGTCCCGCGGTGTGTGAGGTGATCGGCCCGGGAATCTTATAGATTCCCAGGCCGATCACCCCTGGGTGTTGGCCCACTTTAACACATTAACACAGGTGACAAGGTATAACCCATAATTTATATTATATTTTTACATTTTATAAAAGAAATTGAAACTTTCATATCCTGACTTTAGAGAGTACCCTGTTTCCCCAAAAATAAGCCCTAGTAAGATCTTTTCAGCATTTTTTATGTTATGTGTGAAATATAAGCCTTACCCAAAAATTAGCCCTAGTTGCAATTCATGATCCAGCTGCCGGACTTCAGCTTAGGGACGGGAGTGGCTGTAAAGGAGGGTGAGGACACATCAAGTCACGCAGGTAAGCTTGTCTGTCGGGGGTGAAATATCTGATCTTGCTGGCTCTATCCTAGCCTATCACCATGCAGGGCACACGGCTGAATCTCCCCACACCTTCCCCTGCTGACAGTCAGCTTTGTGCACATACTGTACTAGAGCTGCTGTACTGCCAGCGCTATCTTGCCAGCTGCCAGAGAGCTATAAGACATTCCCTGAAAATGAGCCCTAGCACCTATTTTTGGAGCAACAATTAAAACCCATTGTTTTAATTGTTATCCGATGTTATAGAGATGGCCCTTACCCTAAGTGAAGTATAAACCATAATAAACACACTCATAATGATCTATCACAGTATAAACTATAATAAACACACTAATACTGATCTATCACAGTATAAACTATAATAAACACATAAATACTGATCTATCACACCTAACATGCCCAGTAACGAAACACAGCATCCAGTACTCCTGGCCTAGCTAAAATGGTAGTGTGCTGCATGCAGCCTGTATGTTTGCCCTGTATAAAAATAGGAAGACTTGCTAATTAACACTATATAAATATAAATATCAAGTGCCTATTTTGTGATTAGTGATTTTCAATGCAGGTCACAAGGTCCAAATAAATGTCTTACATGATAAAGGGACTTCAGTGGTAATGGCTGCTACAATGATCGGGCGAAAAGACTGACACCTATGATTACTTTGGGGACTATTTTTCTTTTTAACATCCATATCTGGTTGCCAAAGAAGCCATCTAATTGGCTTTAGACCCAATTTGTCAAAGTAACCTCTTAAAGCGGATCAAAAATGACCAGACCAATGCAACAAACAGTGCTCTTATGCATCCCGCTGTGTGAAACCCCCCAGATTGGCGTGTGCAGACTCTTGTCCAATCGGAGCTGCCCGCTGAAGTGACGTAATTCGGGAAACAGCTATAATCAGTGTGAATGGGAAGTGAGAGCAGACACATCCCCTGCTGCTCTGCGCTTGTGCCCCTGCCTATTTCCCTTATTACCTCCCAATTCACAACAATCAGAGCTGCTTGTCGAATTACGTCAGTTCAGCAGGTAGCTCTGATCGGATGAGAGCTGGGGCAGGCGCCATTGAACCTGGGAAAAATCAGTGATCACAAGCGATCTGGGAAGTTTCATTTTAAGGATGCTCTGCCAAAGCTCAATAGGGTTTAGATGTGGAGACATGCTTGGATAGTCCAGAACCTTCACCCTCAGTTACTTTAGCAAGGCACTGTTCATCTTGGAGAAGTGCTTGGGATATTTATCATTTTAGAATACAAAACTGTGGCCCAGTTTCCAAAGCGGAGGAATCTGTTTTAGTATGTTACAGTACATGTTGGCATTCATGGTTCCCGCAATGTACCCCACAGATGGCAGCAGTCATGCTTTATTGTGGTCTCATCACACCACAGAACTTGGATCCAGTTCTGTGCTTGTCTTCAGAAAACTGTTTATGGCCTTTCTTATGCATCATCTTTAGAAGAGGCTTCCGTCTTGGATTATAGCCTTGCAGACAAATTTGATGCATTGTGTGGCGTATGTTTTAAGCACTGGCGGATTGAGCCCCAACCCGTTGTGCACTCAACTTCTTTAGTTGACCCTGACGATGCCTGTTCTGAGTGGAAGCTGTCTTGGTAAACCACTGTATTGCCTTGGCAAATGTGCTGCAGCTCAGTTTCAAGGTGTTGACAATCTTCTTATAGCCATCTTTATGTAGAGCAGAGTTCTTTGCCATGAGGTGCCATATTGAACTTGCATTGACCAATACAAGAGAGTGTGAGAGCAGCAACACCAGATTTAAAACACCTAATCCCCATTCACACCTAAGACTTTGTAAAGCTAATGAGTCACAAGGAAAATGGCAATTTGGGCACAATTACCTCCGTGATGTTAAAGAAGTAAAAGAGGATTCCATGTGAAACCCATGAAGCTGTAGTGTACTTTATGCCCAAAAGTCTTAAGACAGTGCTGGAAAATAATAGTAGCCACACAAAATATTGACTCTTTCAGCACAATATGGTCATTCTCACCTAAGGGTGTACTCAATTAATGGCTGTGGGTTGAGTTATTTACACTGTTATACAAACTTACAAACTGTACACTGACTATTTTACATTGTATAAAAGTGTAATATTTTCAGTGGTGTCCCATTAAAAGATAGAATAAAATATTTTTAGAAATGTAAGGGTTGTGCTCACTTTCTCTGGCTAATGTATGTCATAAAAAGTAGGGGGGTGTTCTCCATACTATGCCAGCTTTGCCTTTGTACTTCCTGTATTTGTGAATCCTTTTTTATGGGGTCTGTGTTGTTTATAAAAACAATTTGATGGCTGTAGTGCGGTTACCAATAGAGATTTTCATTTGATGGCTTTGCCTTTGAAAAAAAAAATAGTGTTTCTCTAAAGATTTTGTCTTGGCATTTATGAGTTACTTTTAAGAATTATATTAAAATGTATTAGGCCTGGGTCAATCCAATCAACCAATCAGGTTCACTTATTGCTTTTGTAAAACATATTTTATAAGGAACAATCTTTATTTTAAAGCCAGGACAGGGTTTTAATTATTGTCTATTCAAAAAAAAAAAACGTACATTATTTACAACATTTGCTCAGAGACATAAAACCAGCAGACTGACGTTCAAGAGTTTCATTTCTTTAAAAGATAGCACAAAGCATAAACATAGTTGCTCTTAAATAATACACTATGCCTTAGTTACTGAAAACCTTTTTATTATGATTCCAAATAGCAAATTCCCAGCTAGACATGTTCATAAATATTCTGTTTCTAGGAAAGATATTAAGAGTTTTTAGTTCACATGGGATCTCCTACTCATGCAAAAACATGCACATTATAAGCTTCAGTGGTTTCTTTTATATTTTGCTGCTTTTACTTTTTTTTTCATTTCTAATAATAATAAGGTTTGTTGTTTATTTACAGCTCCTGCCATTTATAATATACAAATACAAATGTGATTTGCTTCTGTATATATTTTATATATTAAGAATCCATCAAAAATTGGCTTGTTGTGTATAATTATAGGAAATCTTCAGCGAATATCAACAGAATTGTCAGTGGAGGAAATACTTTTCATGTGCATTTTGAAGCAGTAAGGGTTTTATGGTGAAGAACAAGCACATTTCAAGCTGGATCCTACAGGTCTACAAGTGTTGGAGTTTTAACTACCGGGCTGTAGGGACGGCGTTTCCAATGCTTACAAGGAACTGTTTATTGCTGCTTCTTTGGTTCCTGTTTGATGGAGGTCTCTTAACACCACTGCATTCTCAGCAGCCACCACAAACTTCAGCATCCAAGCAGAAGGAAAATGTTATCATCACAATGTCTGGCAGAAGATCAGCAGCACAGAGAGTTAAACGTGGCTGGGTATGGAATCAGTTCTTTGTGCTTGAAGAATACATGGGAACTGAACCACAATATGTGGGAAAGGTACTACCTCTCTTTATTTAATTTTTAACGTTAATGTTATGTTTAATGTTATGTTTAATGTACAACAATATTATCTACCTCATGTTACCTTTATAAAATATAAAAAAACATATTTGTATAATTTAAGCATTTTATACATAATTATAATACACTGCATTACTATTAGTATGCGATTGGATAAAGGTTATTTATTTTAAGATTCTAAAGGAGGACTCCACTTTATTGAAATAGTGTTTATAAGCTGTTAATGGTAGCTGCATGGGTTATTTTATTTTTGAAGTTCATCAAACATATACAATGTGAGGATCTAGAAGTCACAAAGCTTCAGCCTTTTATTCTTTGTTTATATTGTTATGCTTTAAAATGACCAATTCTCCTTCTATTACTGATTCCACCCCGGTGGTGACACTTTTTAAAATCTAAATGTGGTGGTAATATGGGAGGGAAATGATTCTGACTGTAAGGGCACACACTGTATACAACTGCTTAAAGTGGACCAACACCCAGGATTTTGACTATCCTGAGTTTTGGTCCACTTCGGCGGGGCACCCCGATCAACGTCCAGGCGGGGGACAGGAACGTCCAAGCCGTTTCCGCCGCCGCCGCCGCCGCCTCCCGCGCGTCACTCTCGGCGCGTGCGCGCGCCCCCGCCGGCCCGCCGGATTCACAGAGGGCCGGCGCGGGCGCGCGCACGTCTGGAGGGGCGCGCGGGAGGCGGCGGAAGCGGCGGCGGATCAGGTAAGATGTTTTTGGGGTTTCTGGGGGGTTTCACCCCGCGGGACATCCTGATCTCGGATGTCCCGCGGGGTGGGAGGTGATCGGCCCGGGAATCTTATAGATTTCCGGGCCGATCACCCCTGGGTGTTGGTCCACTTTAAAGTTGGATAACCCACCAAATACTCACCTAGTCAGTATCAATCTTCTCCCAGCAGGAATTATAGAATCTTAGTTTTTTACATTACATACAGATCATTGTTGCATATCATTGTAATTCATACAGATCATATAATACATAGCTGGCATCTTTTTAAGGGGAAAACTACTCCCGCCAGATGTCTCCCACGCATTGCACTTTTCGCTTCCTCAGAAGAGCTAAATCCAGCAAAATAGTTTACTTATTATATGTGTACTTTAAATCTTCTGGAGTCTTTGGACTTTAGACTGATTCTCTTTTTATCTTTAATGTCATTGGTATTGGTGAAATATTAAAATAACCATCTAATGACAATTACACCACAGTGTTTACCCGGGATTTGTTATTTAATCCTCTTTCCTTTAGGCTTTCCTTTACAGCCAGCCCTCATCCTCGGGTATAGCCTGTGTTGGCCATCTTTCTTTTCTATGCAATCCTGCTGGCTTTTTTTAACACTGAACATAATGCCTTTCTTTATCTGTTGTTATGGATTTTTGACTATTGGGCTCACAGTTACATTAAAGTGAAAGTTCCGACCCCACCCACCACCTATCATTCCCTCAGCCCTAAACCCCAATTGCACAAAGTGCCAACTAACATCACCTAAATTGCTATCGGCATGAAGAGTAACTTCTGGCCATATTTATCCATTTTTCGATGATCCTTCTACTCTGCTCCCCGCTGGTGCCACCTTTTGTTGTGAGTTGCAGGTGATACCCTTGCCGCACCTATGCACCAGTCAATTGCCTGGCATCTTACATTAAGCCACTTACTTAAAGAGGACCAAAACCGGCTGAACTTGTAAAATACATTTGGCCGAAGCCCCTTTCGATACTTCCTTTTTAGGTTTAGGATATTTTTGTTTTTCAAATAGTCCTGGAACACTTTTTTTTTGCTGTTCCTCTTTGTACGATGGCAAGAAATCAGTCATTGCATAGGTGTGGCAATGACATCATTGACACACTCCACAGTGCTAATGAATGGAGGAGGCAGGGCTTTACAGCTAAAACTGGTGGCATTATCTGGGATTACAGTGAAGCAGCAGCAGTGAAAATTCCCAAAAGTTACTCTTCATGAGGGGAGCAATTCAGGGGGTGCTAGTTACAAATGTGGGTTTTGTTACAAAAGTTACAAAAGTAAAGCCACAGCTTTTACATGTGCAATATCTAGTCAGAGACCGGATGGTACATCTTGGGGGCTATAGGGAGGTGTGCCATACAGAAGAGGGCAGCAGTGAGGAACAGCAAAAAACAGTGTTCCGGAACAATTTAGTAAGCAAAAATATTCATTTCTGCAACTTAAGAAGGAAGTATCTGCATTGGTTGAATGTTTTTAATGTGTTCAACTGGTTTTGGTCCTCTTTACAAGAAATCCAGGTACCTGATCTCCTAGAGCAAGCTGTACTTTCACATACCAAGCTGCTGGGCTTTCCTGCTTGTGAGATAATCAGAGCCACAGCTGTGCCACTGCTGCACAGTGATTGGTCAACTAAGCAGTTAAACACTGCCAATGAGGTAGGCCCTGCAAATGCTGCAGGATGAGGCAACTGGCACTAGGCAGGTTAGTCCTTTAAGAAAAAAAGCCAAGCTGAGATTAGCCCTGGAGTTGTTGTGAAGCCTGGACTTCCGCTGTAAGCATAAAGGTGTGCCCACCCTTACCAATTCTCATGGCTAATTGTTTTGTGAGATGTTTTTGTGAGATTGACAGATTTGGTTTTGTGACACTCTGGCACAAACTGATTATCTAGTCTGTTGTACTGTATGTCTATGGAAGCCCAGCAGGTGATTACTAGGTAAATTTAGCCTTCATGGGATTGGGTTAAAAGCATGTTGGTGAAACTGGAGCCTTTATCTTTTTGTGTAACTGGGAACATGTCTGTATGATAAAGTACTAGTTTTATGTCAGCTGCAAGGTGTAACATCTGACGTCAAATTTCATGTTCACCAAGACCACAAGAAATCTGGAAGCTCAAAGTAGAATGATCAAGATATGTTCCATTCAAATCCACTGTACCTCACATCAGACCTGACCCCACTGAAAACTGTCCCTAAAGTACCTATTCATGTTGCCCATGAACCCCAAATGTAAAAGATACTTATACTTACCTCATGTTTCCTGTTCCTCTTTTGGATGGAGTTCTGCAAGGAAAAAGTGAGCACTTCTCTAATGCAGGGCAGGACTCACAGATGACATGAGGTGGTGGTTAAGGGTCATTTAGTGTCCCTGTGGACCAGGTTTGCAATTTAGGTAAAATTATTTATTTTAAATGTAAATATCCCAACCTGAGAAATAAAGCATTTGTCAGATCATAGACTTTCTTGGCATCAGTTAATAGTATAAACTTTTAGAGAAATGGCTTCTGACATTTGGAGCTACATCCACAAGTGCCCCCCCCCCCCCCACAACAGGCTGCACTAGAGAACCCCCTGCAGGGCCCAGTGCCCCCTCCTTAATCCATTTTTGATGCTGTTGAATAAGTGGGAGTTGGCTACTGTAGCAGTGGAGGCAAACACTGAATAAACAGCTAATGTAGCAAATGAAATCTGTGAGAGCATTTAGTCGGGAATTACAATGAATTTAGAAGATTTCAGCAGTTATCAAAACAAGATAAGTCATTACAGCTGAAGGCTTACTCCTTTTGGCTAGAAATAAGAGATGATTGCACAGAATGCTAGGGGGCAACTTTGACCGAGGGAATCCGTTTTTCAGAATCAACTCCTTCATGTGTGTTACAAGATGGCTGCGAGAGAAATTTACTAAGCTTTGATTTATTGACTGGAGGTCTGCTTTAATTAAGATAACCACACATCACATTTCATGTTTACTTATACTAATTAAGTAATTATACATTTACTTTTTGTTTTTTTGTAATGCAAGTTATATTTAAACACAACTTACTATTTTAAATGCTCCTGGTAAATTTCAACCATCACATGGGTACAAATGGGACATCCACCCCCTGCAACTCAAACACTCTCCCTCCCGCTGTGCTAAATCCGATTTGTCCAACTGTCATTGGAGTCCAAGTGTAGGAAATCAGGATAGAGAGAAGCTATTCCGTTGCTGTTAGCCAAAAAGTGAGCTAGTTGTGAAAGCACCTCTCACCTGACCACCCTCCACTCTGCTAGCTTGTATCCTTCTCCTGACCAACCTCCATTGTTGACTTGCACTGCTTACCTAAGTGCCCTCCCCTTCACCAGCCTGCACCCCTCACCTATGTGCCCTCCCTTTCCCTGGCCTGCATCCCTCACTTAAATACCCTGCACTATATTGGACTGGACTGTACCCCTCACCTAACCTACTTCCTCCCTTCTGCACCTCCTCCCTTAACTGCCCTTTCTTTTCATTGGTTATACCCCTCTTTATTACCCTCTCTTTCTCGAAGTCCAGCATTTCCATGCACAGTGCTTTATGGATACAGAAACAATATGGCCTAGGGGGGGAATTGAAAGACCCAAGGGGATGATGAGCCTAATGAAAGACACATGCAATGCCCCCCCCCCCCGAGATACAGGTTAATAGAATGAAGCCAGATCACAATACTCTGCCAGAGGACCGTAGGCTTATAGTCAGCAGCTCCACCTAACATTGTAGAGGTTTAGGAGAATATTAGGATCTTCTTAAGCATTGAACTGGTGTCTGCTGTTTGTGTTAGAGGATACGGAGGAACTGTATCTGTGTGGATTTTGCCTTCCTGGACTTTTCTCGATTCTCTTTTCATTGTAATACATTTTCTTAAATAAAGATTAAAAAAAAAAAAAAGGAAGCGTATTATGTAGAAACTATTCAACTGAAAAAAAAGGTCATAAAAACAAAAGATAACCACAGGCACTGCTGAATTGACTTATGATGAATAAATGAAACAAAGCGACTTAAATCAAGGCACACATAGAAATGTGTATAAATAAATAAATAAACAGCAATATAACCTATGTACAGTAATTACTGATAGAGATGAGCAAACCGGTATGTTAAAACTAGATTTCACTCCGAATTTCAGGGAGAATTCGATTTGGCATGAATCCCACTCTTTTGTAGTTCGTGCTGACTGAACCTTTCCTTGAAATCCTAACTCACCTGCTCTCTCCCTGCCCCCTGTCTGTGCTATGCCGCTCTGTCACTGTCTCATCCACTGGTCTCCTCAGAATCCAGGGCTCACTCTACCTGTATAAATTGCCCCTCCCTGTAGTGTAGAGTGAGATGTAAGAAACCAGAGAGATCAGCGGAAGCCAGACTCGGGCTGCTCTGTCAGTGACAGCAGTGGCGGACAGTGCCATAAACATGGATCACCGATCAATCAAAGGTAAGTATGGGGGGGAATATTTTGCTTTATTGTGTGTCAATGTACTGTTTTACATTTAACTATTTGTGAATTGGTCAGAAGGGGCTGGCAAGTCACTTGCCAACAAGCATGAGAATAGCAATAACCCCCCAGCCCATTACCAGCATCCACAAACCCCAGGGGTGTAGAAGAGCCTGTGACCCAAGAGGGCCTTGTAGACTGGTAGCCTTCAGGGCCAGCAATTTAGCCTCTGTGGCCTGTTCTACCTGCCCCATAGCTTTTTTAAGTGCTAAACACTTGTAAAGACACACTGACACACAATAATTTTATTCTTTCCCCCCTCATACTTAGCTCTAATCCATTATTTAATCATGTGTTCCACACCGTCTGCCACTGCTGTCACTGACAGCCGTAGAAAACAAAAGAAGCCATGTACAGGGCAGATCTCTTTGACATCTCACTTTCCACTGCTGGTAAGAACTATTTATACCAGAATGCTATTAATACCAGTAGAGTGAGCTGACATCAGTGCACTCCCTGTATAGAAGCCCCTCCCTATGGCGGGGAGCTAAATGCTGGGAGTTAGATTATGCAGAGAGAAGAGCAGGACTGGATGAGGTAAGCTTATTTTCTTTATTTTTTTGAGCAAGTTCGTTAAAGAGGACCAAATGAGACTCCAGGGCAGGCATACTTGCTCCCCCTGGGGCACCCCGATCAGGGGTATGAAACCAACCAGATCACCTAAAACGTACCTTTGTTCCTGGTCCAGCAGGTCATGCGCGAGCAGCATTCACATCCCTGCTATCCCTTTAGCAGGCCACTCCCTGTTAGAGGGTAGTGGGGGGATGCGGTTGCCAGCATGTTCAGATCTGCTCATGTTGGATGAGCTCCTAGATGAAGGGGCTCGAGCATATCCGAGCGTGCTGATTGGATCCACTTTAAAAGTTAAATGTCTTTTACCATGGTAGGCATAGAAAGCAGTAGGAAACAAGGCTGTTTGTAGACTATTTTAGTTTATATGAATGTAAGCTTTTGTAGTTCTTTTTGTCAGATATTGCAGGGGGGGGCTATCCAAATTATTTGGGATTTTTCTCCATTTAAAGTCAATTTGGTTAATTAAAAATAGTTTTCTTTAATTGGAAAAGCAGTGTGTTGTTATTCTGTAATGTCTAAAATAAAATATCTGCTCTATTAAAAATACCTAGTGTCTCAGCCCTATAACTGCATCTTCGCATGTGAATGGAGACATTTGCTTTTTAAATATAAGAAAACATATATTCTTTTCACTTTACTGTGTGCTAAATGAGACAAGCTCTGACCTCGTCTCCAAACTCAACCTCTCCAGGAAAATCCAAAATAATTTGGATAACCACATGGTTTAAATCATATCCGACAAAAATAACTAGGAATGTATGAAGCTTACCTTCCGATATACTCAGAATTCTAATTCATAAATTACTTACCAGACTTACTCCCAGTTCTGTTGTATCTCCCTTCACCTCACTATATTCCTATTTCTCTTCACATTACCCATTTTGTATATATTATATAGGCAATCATTTTTCTTCCCCTGGTGTGTCAACTTTCTTCTGATTGTGTTTGTGATTTCTCTCAATACACTTCACATCAGCTGCAAAATTAAATTATTTTCCCCATTTTATAATAGTCAAACAATCATCCAGTTTTCCACTGAGCAATTAAAAAAGTGCAGGGCATTCTAGGTATTGCAAATAAAGTTAGTTATAATACAATAAAAAAATAATAAAATAAAAAAGTGGCTTCTTAAAATGCCAGCATTTGACACAGTAGATCATACTGCCTTAGTCTCCATGCTCTGATCTATTAGCCCTATAGACACTGCTCTTTCTTGGTTTTCTTCCTATCTTTCTTGATGTTCCTTCATTGTGTCTTTAGCTGAATCCACCTCCTCTCCTTACTGGGGTTCCTCAAGGTTCAGTCCTCGGGCCGTTCCACTTCTCCTCTTCTACACCTATCGGTTAGGTTGTCAGTAGACTGAGTTTTTTCATTCCAGAAGAGAAGTTTTATGGGTGTGCACCACCAAGTATGATTCTGTTCAAGGTGCTGACAAAAAAAGTGGGGACCCTAGACCCGCCCCCAAAGAAAAACCCTATATAACTGCCGCACACTAATACGTTTGCCAGTATATACAAATCAATATAGAAAAAAATTATTTATAAATTTATTTGATCAGGACTCACAAAATATACACCGACAATACATAAAATACCCATTAAACCCATTAAAATACAGATAAACACACAAACCAACGGAGGTTGGACCCCTCAAGTGGCTCTAAATTATCCAATAAATAATAACTAAGAAAAATGCAATAAATAATACTGAACCACAATCAAAAGGGCACAAGAGGAAATGATGAAAAAAAGGGAATAAGGGACTAGTGAAAAAAGTGCTAAGTGTACTAAAAATCTACAATACTATAAATCTATTGTGCTAATTTGATCTAAAAATTATTACTAAAACATGATTATCAAAGTGAAAACAAAACCATTATTATATGGCATGATTAACTAAAGTGCAAAAAGTGCATTGTGCAAACAGGTAATGCCAAAAAATTCTATTTTGAATGCCCAGTTGGTTCAGAAATCATGTAGCCAATGAAGTTTGAATAAAACAAAAACAAAATAGGTATCTTTACATCACCATGTTACAGGGCCTTCGTGGGTCCTCTCCAACGGCTCGCCACCGCCGCGTTGCTTGGCTCTACGCCACTTCGCCAGGGTGTATGAACCGCCGCATGCTCTGTGCCCCTATATAAATGCACCTGTTGGAGTGGCTACTCCAATGACCGAGCGCGCCGCCACGTGTGCCCCGCCCGGCAGGGTGATGAGTTTTTTCATTCCATCATGACACCCATCTATATATTTTGGTTCATGATCTCGCTCCTGACGTACTTCAGAACACCACTGACTGTCTGTCTGCTCTGCTCTTTGTCTGAAACTAAACCCTTTAAAAACTGTGATAGTTGTATTTTCATCATCTATTAACCTGCCTAAACCTGACATCTTCCTCTCATTACACCAAGGCAGCACACTCACTGTCTAGGTGTCACGCTTGACACATAATTCACCTTTGTTAATTGAATTGCTTTCCTGCTTATGCCACCTGCACTTCAAAATAAAAAAAATCTCTAGAATCCAACCCTTTCTTAAAGTGGAAACAACAAAAACTCTCATTGTTGCCCTGATCCATTCTGATCTGGATTACTGTGACTCACTACCAATGGTCTCCCGCTTACTAAACTCCCCCTCTCCAATCCATCCTGAATGTATTTATCTATACCTTATCTATCTGCCTAACCTGTACTCTGATGTCTCCACACTCTGCCAGTCATTACACTGGCTGCCCACTCAGCATAGGATACAGTTTAAATTGCTCACACAAAGCTCTCCATACTGCTGCACCCGCCTGCATCTTTTTGCTAATCTCTGTCTGCCGCCCTACCTATGCCCTATGCTTTGCAAATAATCTACACTTACCTACATGCCGGCATCCCCACTGTTTGGTCCAGCGGCTGGCTGCGGGTGCAAGCTGTGTGTATTGCCCAGCAGGAGAGGAGTGGGGAAACCGGCTGCCTTGTAAGCTGTGTAAGCCAGCTTGCGCCCGCAGTCAGCCGCTGGACCAGAACGATGAGGAAGCCGGCATATGGGTAAATGACTGTGCGATACACACATGGGGAGTGGGGGAGGCCATCCGCACTGTCAGCTGTGCAAGTCAGATTCTGCCGTGCACACTGGATCCAAGCACGGTGCTGGAATGAGGGTGGTAGCTTTTCTTTTTATTCTTTACCCACCGCCCGAAGTGCCAGTGAATTTCAGAGAAAATTAGGTTAGCACGAACCGCCAAAAATTTGGTTTCATTCCGAATCGAATTTTACCTGAAAATCAGAGTGAACTTGGGTTCTGATGAACCAGTTTGCTCATCTCTACTTGTGATGTCTGCCTGTAGACTGCTAAAGTACAGTCTTTTAGAGATTTTAGTTTTTTCTAACCATTTCCAGCCTGATGACAATCCACAACTCTTCTTCAGTGGTACTCTGCTTTGGGCATGATAATCTTCCACAGATATGTTTTGTGAAGATTAGGCCTTTTTGTTTCAATAAAACATATCACCCACTTACATCTGATGACAGAGGAGTAGCTAGGCTTTCTGCCACCCAGGGCAAAAATTCAAAATGGCACCACCCACCTGTGCTCACCCCTCTCTTTGGCATCCCCTGACCTGCTGCACCTGGGTCACGTGCCCCCCTGCACCACCTAGCTACGCCCCTGCCTGATAATGATTTATTTAACACATCTGACTTCATTTGAACACTTTCAAATTATCTTCCTATTTTAACGGTTCCCATACTTTTGTCACCATGCAATATTGGAGTTGATTCAAAGCCTGGTGACGAAATTCGATTCTTTTTTAGGAGAGAAAACATTCACTTTCATTGTCTACCGGGTTTAAATTTGCACATGGCTCTGAATCAGCCCCAAGGTAGACAATGAAAGTGAATGTCAATTTTCTCTCCTAAAAAAGGAGTAAGTTTATTCACCAGGCTCAGAATTGATCTCATTGTATTATTTTCCTAAAAAAAAAATGACCAAGTCTTTAGACTTGTTTGCTTGATTTGTTTTACTTTTAGCACATTATTTTAGTATACATTTTTGCAGAAATATAAAAAATTCTGAAGGGTTCACAAACTTTAACCACCACTGTGTGTTATAACTAGCCTGTATTACAATGAGCAAGCTAAGTAACAGTATTGCATAAATTGAGAGAAAATAAAATAATTTCAAAAAGCTTCTATGCGGATTATCTTTTCTAAGCAATTTCTGTGGTGTATGGTAATAATTCTTTTTGCATGAATGCGTCAGTATATTAAGCATAATAAGGTGATTGCTGTAGAATTACTGTGGCAATAGCATTAGCATTAAGGGAGTCTTCAAAAATGATCAGGTAACTTTTCACAGTTGCCAATATTCTATTATATCTTATATTATTCATTCCTGTTTTTATGGCACCATGTATTATGTGGTATAATCATTATTTGTATACATATTACATTTTCTTCCTTTTTCTTATACCAGTTTGTTGTTGTCATATAGATCTGAATGCTGCCCATCAGAACAATTCCTAGCTGAGCAGATCACAAACCTTGAAATCCATCTTTTATGGTTATGCCAATAGCTTTTTGGATAATCAACCTTTAAAGACCATGTCTTCTCATTTTTAAAAACCTGTTTTGTCGAGTGAATTGTATTCATTGCAACAGTATCTTCTATAAAATTGAGTTCCAGAGATTTACAGTATAAGCAAAAGTTTACTTCTCACAAGGGGAAGGAATAAGGGGAGCATCCTTCTATTTCCTAGATTATAAAATTTTACTACACCAAATAGGTTGCATAAAGCCTGTTTTCAGAAAGAAATGGCATATTCTCATTAGTCTCAGCTAAAGTAGCAGTCTGAAAGGTCAAATTGCTTGCTTTTTCAACCTCAGAAGGAACCAGCCAGAGCTACCACCAGAAAAAAGCCATTTGAACCTGTCAGCGAACTAGGACTTTAGGGTTAAAAAATGCTTTAATTAAACAATAAACAAAGAAAAAACAGATGCATCAAGAACATGCTGTAAAGCTACAATATAACCATAAAACCATAACTAAACCTTACTGCAGGCAGTGAGAAATAACGATCTAATGCCAGACAATAGCGACGTCCTGAGGAAGCAGTATTTTGACTGCAAGCACCTAGGTGACCACAATATGTTGGTAAGATTACAGTAACAGTTATATTCGGATTGGGAACTGGTTATTATGCTTCACTCTTGGTGCCTGGGTAATTTAGCATTATTAGATCTGCAGATACTCTGCTTTAAGGAAGCATTTATTTTGCTATTGTTTTCATGCTGTTGTAAATAGATCACTTTGCTTTTTATTGTATTGCTCCAGGGATAGTTTGATGCACAATTTTAATGCAGTTATCCTGCAAGGAATGTTTTCATGCTTTCTCTAGCAACCTTTGTATGTTCAGTTTTTGTATTTGATGAGTTTGTTTAACACCAGAGGTGTGTTAGTGTTAGTTGTGACAACAGGAACCAGGCATGGACCTGTGGAAGCCACATTGTCTCCTGGTAGACTGACTAGTCCTGGGCTTGACAACTTAAAAGGAACCTAATTGCCCTTGGACTTTAAGAAACAATAGAGTCCATGGCTGAACTTGAAGAAAGATCATAGACACACTCATAGACACTCAGAGTCTAGACAGCACAGAGTATAAAAGTATCTTTCAAATGCTAGCTGAGGATACGGAACCTTATTATAAGGTTATATTCTAACCAGTAGTGAAAAATTAGGTGGATACATTACTGCAAAAGCTAATACTAAAGCTCAATGTGTCAAACTACATGGGAACATAAAGTGTTTGTTCACAAATGCCATGTCTGGCTAGTAAAGGGGGGGAGGAGCTTGAGGCTCTGGTATTGGAAGTATATATTGATGTTATTTGTGTGGCAGACATGGCTGGATTCCACACATGTTTTTCTGTCAATCTTCAAGGGTTTGATCTCTTTAGGAAATGCAGGGCAAAATGGGAAGGGGGCAGCGTGTGTCTCTATGTAAAGCAAGAATCCAAAGCTATATTAATGAGGGGGATATTAGCAGAAGATTGTGAAGATGTAGAATCCTTGTGGGTAGAAGTGCGGGACGATGTAAACAATGTTAAAATACAATTTGGTTTAATCTATAGTCCCCTAAATATAACTGAGGAAATAGAGGGGTAACTGCATAAGCAGATAGAGCGGGCTTTACAGGCTGGTACATTGGTGGTGATGGGGAACTTCAACTACCCAGGAATCAACTGGAGACATGGTTCTGCTTCTTCTACAAGGAGGAGAGCCTTCATCAGTAACAGTCCCTGAAAATCTTGGTAACAGTGACCACAATATAGTTGTATTTAACATTAACATAAACAAAAGCACTGAATTTTAGGACAGCCAACTTACTCAGGCTCAGAGCGGCACTCCAGGACTGGGAGCATCTGTTCAGGAATAAAGATACAGAGGCTAAATGGGAGTGCTTTAAATCAATTGTGAGGACCAAAGCTGCAAAACATATTCCTATGGGTAACAAATATAAGTGGCTAAAGTTAACCCTTCTATTGCCAGCCACGTAAATTTTACATGGCTGCCTCTCCAACCGTTAAACGCCAGCCACATAAAATTTACGTGCCTGGCTTTGCCCCCTGCTAGCACCTGCAAAATAAAAAAAAAACACTTACCTGACCCCTCATTCGAACCGGCCAGGTCTCCTCTTCACCCTGGGGGGCTCCGATCCCCCGTCAGGAAGGGGAGATCTCGGAGTAGCCCCCCCCCCCATTTTTGCGGCCGCTGGCTCTTCCTGTAAAAAAATAAATAAATAAAAATGACATTTACTCACCTTCATGTGCGCTCGATCTCGCCGGCCCTCCTCTTCACCCGGGGGGCCTCCGATCCCCCCCCCCCCAGGGCTCTCTATCTTCAGGAGAGAGCCTGTCAGGCTCTCTCCCCTCTTCCTCCGACGAGTGCCGCCATTTTGCCACGAAGCCCGGCCCCTTTTGGGGGCGTGGCCTATGATGTCACTCGGACCGGCGTCTTGACAGCTCCAGGCCTCTCAGCTGTCAGATGCCGGTGATCGGTGGTGAGAGAAGGAGGGGACAGGAGATCCTCTGATCTCCTGCCTCCCCTCCTCCTCTGGCTGCCGATCACCGGCATCTGACAGCAGATCAGCGAGGGACACAGGAGCTGACGATCGGAGGTGAGTAAAGAAAAAAAAGTTTTTTTTTTTAATAAAATAATTTTTAGTGTGTGTGTTTTATTTAACTGTTAACCCTTTGTGAACTGGTAAGGGGTCCATGAGACCCCTGTACCAGTTCACAAGGCTGGGGGCTGGCAAGTCACCTGCCCTAGCGGGTGACTTGCCATAAACCCCTGCACCCCCAATTACCTGCCTCCCCAAAGCCCAGGGGGGGCAGAAGAGCCCGGGCCCACATAGGCTATGTGGGTTCGTAGGCTGCAGGGTGGGGGGGCCACAAAAGCTGCCCCCCACTCTGTTCCTACAAGCCCCCATAGCTGGTTCCGGGCTGGTTATGACGGGTAGGGGGGACCCTACATCATTTTTTTTTTTAATTTTAAGGGGAGTGACCTGAAGGCCACATATATCCTCAGGGGAGTAAACACTTGTTTCTGGGGATCTGGGGGACTGGTAGATCACAGGCTAAATAACAGTATGCAATGTCAAGCAGCTGCTTCCAAGGCCACCAAGATATTAGCATGCATTAAAAGAGGCATGGAATCACAGGATAGGGATGTAATTTTGCCTCTTTACAAGGCACTGGTGTTCCCTCACCTGGAATATGCCATCCAGTTCTGGGGACCCATTCATAGAAAGGAGGCTCTGACTATGGAAAGGGTGCAGAGGAGAGCAACCAAACTAATAAGAGGAATGAAAGATCTTAGTTATGAGAAAGATTATGAGAATTAAATCTGTTTAGTTTTAAGAGGAGACGACTGAGGGGGGACATGATTAAATTGTATAAATATATAAACTGACAATTCAAAAAATATGGGGAAACACTATTTTAGGTGAAATTCTCTCTAAAGACAAGGGGGCACTTCTTTCGACTGGAATAAAAGAATTTCAGTCCCCAGAGGCAACAATCATTCTTTACCAGAAGCTTGTTACAGCATCAACCACTGACAGCTTCAAAAAAGGATTAGATGCTTATTTAGAAGAAAATAACATTAACAGTTACTATTAGCTCTTATCAGTAAAAAATAAAAATAAAATAAAAAATAACTTCCCCCTACTCCAACACACTTGGTTAAACTTGATGGACATATGTCTTATTTCAACTGTATTAACTATGTTACTATATTATACCCTTATCCAGGTGCAGCAGATGATACCTAATTGGGCCTTACAGTCAGTTCCATAGGACACTTGCTGGTATCTGCTCAAACAACAATACAACTTGTGCTGATAAACCTAACAGTGACACAGGCATGGTGTGTTTTGTGTACATAACAGAGACTTACTGTCAGGGCCGAGGAGTTCTCTAATGTGAACTCTCGGCCAGGGAGCAGACAGTTTGGCCAGAGCAATGACACAAATACCAAAATGTATTTAAAGGTTTTAATAAAGGAAAAAACAACAACAAAAATATCTTAATTTCAGATACAAAATAAGGCTCACTAACAAAAAACCTAATAACAAAAAACAGATACCCTAAGGTGCTGGAGCACTCACCCAAGGGCCTTAGGGCCCATGACAGATGCCGGCAGTCTCCAGACTCCGGTAGGAACGGGTACAGACTAAAGTTCAGAACTCCAGACACAAGTAACCAAACAAACAAAATCCTGCTGCACCAGGTGGAGGGTCGATCTTACTTAAATAGCTCCTCACACCAGGTGCAGCAGATGATGGGGAAAGAGGATCCAGGGCTCTGCTGACACCCGCTGGTGGCTGATGGGACTGCACATGGGGAGTGCAGCCAGAGCTCTGCTGACACCCGCTGGTGGCAGGTGGATCTGCAGATTGGGTGAACAGCCAGAGCTCTGCTGACACCCGCTGGTGGCTACCGATACCGCAGATGGGGTAAGAGACCCCAGCCACCAGCCGGGCATCAGCCAAACCCGGGGTTCTGACATTACCCCCTCTCTCAGGAGCGGGCTCCTGAACGCTCCTCTGAACGAAAAAATTCTCCCCAGAGAGCAAGACCAACAAAACAAACTCAAGTCCAAGAAATAAAATGTCCGGGGGCGGATCCAAGACAGGGCTCGGGTGCGGATCCAAGACAGGGCCCGGGTGCGGATCCAAGACAGGGCCCGGATGCGGATCCAAGACAGGGCCCGGGTTCGGGTTCAAAACAGGGCCCGGGTTCAAGACAGGGCCCGGGTGACGGCTGGTAGCAGAGCCCGGGTGACGGCTGGTGGCAGAGCCCGGGTGACGGCTGGTGGCAGAGCCCGGGTGACGGCTGGTGGCAGAGCCCGGCTGCAGGGTCAAGGCAGAGCCCGGCTGCAGGGTCAAGGCAGAGCCCGGCTGCAGGCTCGCTGTGGGACCCGGCTGCAGGCTCGCTGTGGGACCCGGCTGCAGGCTCGCTGTGGGACCCGGCTGCAGGCTCGCTGTGGGACCCGGCTGCAGGCTCGCTGTGGGACCCGGCTGCAGGCTCGCTGTGGGACAGAGACAAGGTAGATTTTAAAAAGACATTCAGCGGCGGCTGACTCGCGGTGGGGTCCAGCGGCGGCTGACTCGCGGTGGGGCCCAGCGGCGGCTGACTCGTGGTGGGGCCCAGTGGCGGCTGACTCGCAGTGGGGCCCAGCGGCGGCTGACTCGCGGTGGGGCCCAGCGGCGGCTGACTCGCGGTGGGGCCCAGCGGCGGCTGACTCGCGGTGGGGCCCAGCGGCGGCTGACTCGCGGTGGGACGCTCTGGTGGCAGGCTGGCATCGACCATGGGACACTCTGGTGGCAGGCTGGCATCGACCATGGGACGCTCTGGTGGCAGGCTGGCATCGACCATGGGACGCTCTGGTGGCAGGCTGGCAACGACCACACCATCCTCATCAGAAAAATCGGTCCAAGCATCGTCAGAATCAGTGGCATGGATCTCAAAGACAGGATCATCATCGTCAGATTCTTCATAGAAACAGGAATCAGGGTCCTGGCATCTAGCAGTAAGCACAGGTTGGCTCCATGAGGAAGCAGCAGACCCCTGAGTCAAGGCCCCAGGTGAAGCACACAGCACCTCAGGGTAACCCCTAGACCCTACAGATCTAGCTAAAGGGACAGGAGATGGGGGAATCTGATCAGGGACACTGGGTTCAATGGAAGAGGTCTGTTTAACCTGTGGCAAAGGAGTATTTATTTCGAAAGCTACATCCACCAGGATCTTAATGAGGGGTTGAGCAGCTGGGAAATCAAAATCTCCTTGATTAATCAAAGAATGAATAAAATTGATCATGTCTAGACACATGGATTTAGATTATCCCACAAATAATGCTTGCACAGTATCAGCATGGCTTTCCGTTAATGAAAGTAACTCTTTGATCACTCCAGGATCCATTTAGGGGGCTAGGAACGGGCTTTGGCAAAAGCTAGAGGGACTACAGGTCCCAGGATGCGCAATGCTCTGGCCAGGTGGGTGGCAGCAGGATTCTGTCAGGGCCGAGAAGTTCTCTAATGTGAACTCTCAGCCAGGGAGCAGACAGTTTGGCCAGAGCAATGACACAACTACCAAAATGTATTTAAAGGTTTTAATAAAGGAAAAAACAAAACAAAAATATCTTAATTTCAGATACAAAATAAGGCTCACTAACAAAAAACCTAATAACAAAAAACAGATACCCTAAGGTGCTGGAGCACTCACCCAAGGGCCCATGACAGATGCCGGCAGTCTCCAGACTCCGGTAGGAACGGGTACAGACTAAAGTTCAGAACTCCAGACACAAGTAACCAAACAAACAAAATCCTGCTGCACCAGGTGGAGAGCCGATCTTACTTAAATAGCTCCTCACACCAGGTGCAGCAGATGATGGGGAGAGAGCATCCAGGGCTCTGCTGACACCCGCTGGTGGCTGATGGGACTGCACATGGGGTGTGCAGCCAGAGCTCTGCTGACACCCGCTGGTGGCAGGTGGATCTGCAGATTGGGTGAGCAGCCAGAGCTCTGCTGACACCCGCTGGTGGCTACCGATACCGCAAATGGGGTAAGAGACCCCAGCCACCAGCCGGGCATCAGCCAAACCCGGGGTTCTGACACTTACTGACTCTGTCTTGCTAATCCGCTAATTGGCTAAGGCAAGGACGATGCTCAGCATACAGCATATTCGAATGAGACGATCACAATCTTGTGATCCAGTAACTAAATTGACTGGGGAGGTCATTACTGCTGCTTGATTTTGCCAAAATTGTTGATTTTACATTCCAAATACAGTAGAAAACCAACACGGCAGAACACCAAAAACCTGACAAGACGGGAGTTTTCCTTTAACCCTTCTAGTGCCAGCTACAGGAGTCTCACGTAGCTGCCTCTACTCCACTTAAACCGGACCTTCAGCGTGATTTAATGAAAAGCCCAAACTCTTAAAAAACGGTTCCCCAGCATCTAAAATTAATATAGTTTAAGTTTTTAGTCACTAACTTATTATTCTTTCCCCCACTGGGCTGCAACTCTGTTCAGGAATTTAGGATACGGGCGCCGCCATCTTGACTCAGAAGCATCACACTTACTGAGGAGAGGAGAGTGGAATAAGGTACAGGGGGGCGGGTTATAGCTGTGCTTTGCTCAGGCAGAGCAGAGATGGGGTCAGGTAAAGGTCAGCAGTCCCAGAATGCAGAGCAGCACAGTCAGGAGGCACTTCCTGTTTGCAGGCTGCCTGATAAGATGGCGGCTTCCATAAGCCGCCATCTTGGATGTTTGAAGGCTCATAACATGCAGTAGATGCAGGTAGGATGATTTTTAATGTGGACAATCTGTATGTACAGGGTGTGGGAAACATATAAGATAGACTCTTATTCAGACTGAAGGTCCGCTTTAAGTGCCAGCTACATGAGACTCACGTAGCTGACTTTAAACCCCCACAGTAAAAAAATATAAAAGTCAAATACTCACCTGACCCCTCATTAGATCCAACCGGGTCTCCTCTTTAATTTGGTGCCATCTGATCCCCCGGAGAGAGCCCCCGGAATAGCACCCCCCCCCCGCTTCGGCAGCAGCAGCTGCTAACTGTAAAAGAAAAAATTAAAAAATAAAAATGACATTTACTTACCTGTGGCCGCGGTGCCTCCCGATAGGTCTCCTCTTCACTGGGAGGCCTCCGATCGCCCCCCCCAGCCTCTTCCATGGTGAGGAGAGGGCAGAAATCGCTCTCCCCCCCCCACTTTCTGGATCGGGTCTGCTAGCCCCGACATCACTGTGATGTCACCAGCAGCCGGCCTCCTAATACTGGCACCCGAGACTAAGAATCAGTTTGCTCGGGTGCTTGGAGGGGAGAGGGCTGTGATCACCCCCCCTCCCCAGGCTCTCTCCTCCAAACACCCAAGCAGACCGATAGCTGTCATCGCAGATCGCCGGGGGACACAGGATCGGAGGTGAGTAAAGAAAAAATAATAAAGATATTTTTTTTTCTCTGTGTTTGTGTCAGTGTGTTTATATTTTTACATTTAACCCCTTGAGAACTGGTAAGGGGTCCCTGCGGCTAGCGGGTGACTTGCCATTAACCCCCAGCACCCCACATTACATGCCTCCCCAAAGCCTGGGGGGGCAGAAGAGCCCGTGGCCACGGGCTATGCGGGCTTGTAGCCTGCAGGGCCAGGGGCCCCAAAAGCTGGCCCCTGTGCCCTGTTTCTACATCCCTGCATAGCTGGTCCCGGGCTGGTTACTTCAGATAAGGGGGACCCCATGTAATTTTTTGGGGGATTTTTAAGAATTTTTAACCCTTAAAAGTCCCCCCAAAAAATGAGGTCCCCCCCCCCCATAGGGGACCCTATGTCATTTTTTTTTAATTAACCCCTTATGCTCTGTCGCCCAGCAGCTATAAAAGGCTTCCAGCAGGTGAGCAGAAGCCAGTGATTGGGAAGGGACACAGTGCAAGATGGATGGGAGGTAAGTATTAAGAATAAATAAAATATTTTTTCTCTGTGTGTGTGGTGTGTTTTTTTACACTTAACCCCTTGTGAACTGGTAAGGGGTCCAAGAGATCCCTATACCAGTACACAAGTCTGGGGGCTGGCAACTCACCTGTGGCTAGCGGGTGACTTGCCATTAACCCCTGGCAGGGGGGGCAGAAGAGCCCGTGGCCACAAAAGCTGGCCCCTGCGCCCTGTTCCTACAAGCCCTGCATAGCTGGTCCCGGGCTGGTTACTTCGGGTAAGGGGGACCCCATGTCAATTTTTTGGGGGGATTTTTAAGGGTTTTTAACCCCTTAAAAATCTCCCCCAAAAATTACTCTATGTCATTTTTTTCTCGATTTAACCCTTTGTAGTGTGGATGGTAGTTGTATTTTTTTTGTAAATGTTATAAAGTACTTGTTTCAGTTTGGGGGGTTTCCTGGGCAAGAACTGATAAATATGTGGTACCGTTCTAATCGGTAGAAATGGGACTTTCTCATGCAATATGGTTTTGTTTAATAAAATAAATGTTTTTATTTAAAATAAAGGAGACAATTTTCTAAAAAAAAATTTTTTATTTTTTTACTTAATAATAATATTGTAAAAAACTGAATTAAATTTACAAACAAGACATTTCATGTTAAAGCCTAAACTATGCTGCAAATATATATATATATAATTTTCTTAAAATTCCAGCAAAAATGGCGCAAAAATTGGGAAAAATGACCTGTCAACAGAGGGTGACAAAATCTCAAGTAGGCTGGCAATTAAAAGGGTTAAAAGTAGTTTTTTCTTGTTTGCATATTTATATTTTAGGAAAAGGTGTTTTTTATTCAGCTTTTTTATACATTTTTTTAGGGAAACCCTGCGCAACCAAAGAATTCTTTGAGGGATTAATTCCAGAAAGATGAGCCCACTACAACAAGCTGGGTACACTTAGGCCCTTATTTAACAAGGGATAGCGGCAGGTAGCGAATGGTGAGCGAACGGTAATGACGTTCACCCCCACGAGAACGCCGGCTCCCCTCCGCAATCACACATTTATCAAGCCGATCCTGCTTAGCGACTGACAGAGCGCCAGATAGCGAATCATTCATCATTATTCCAGCCTCACCCCACACCGCCAGCGAGCGACCTTGAACAGCGACAGGTATGACCTCTCGCTACCTGGCGCTCTCCAATGCATTTCAATGGAGCAATCTTTAAATATTAATAATTAATTGCTATAATTTTTTTTTTTTTTTTAAATGTCAAAAATTCTGTAACCACTTCTGCAATGTTAGATTTTTTTTTTTAGGGAAAAAAAATAAATAAATAAATTTGTGCAGAATTGATATTACAGGTCTGATATTAATGTATTCATATTACAAAATGTTTTGAAAAACATGTTTTTTTTTTTTACTAAAAATATGGTTGTTTGGGGGTTAAAAAACTACTTTTAACCCATCGCCGCCAGCGCTCTGGGGTTTAAACAAGCATTTCACAGCGCGAGAATTTTTGGAGCGTGATTTGTTAATGAATATGCTGGGAGCCGTTCGCTATGGCCGTTCGCTGTCATGCGCTCCCATACAGCGCGGAACCTGTCAAACAGCGACTCCTAACCCCGTATTCAACATTACCGCACACCGACTGAGTCCCTGTCAACAGCCGAACAACGGCCAAGCACAGCGAATACTAGCGGGTGATGTGAAAATAACGCTACTGTCGCTCATCTGTCGCTACCTGGTGCTACCTGGCAGCGGCAAAGTTTTTCTTCTTTTAAAGGGGAAGTATGTCCAATTGATTTTGAGTTCACTCCCATCTCTACTACTGGCCATAGTGGAACAGGGAACGAGGATCTCCTCTTTGAACCCATTCAATGTGTACACGCTTCTGTTTCTTTTGTAAGTGCAATATTTTATTAAATTTATATATATACACCAAACAGGGTTGCACTATTTCTTTTTGTTTTCTTTTTTATACAAATATCGAGTATCACGGATTGAATCCATGAAAATAAGAAACACTGGAATTATCATGAGGCCATTGGTCCAAGATTTGTCTATTAAGATCTGTTGATTTATACTTCTGGTAAGCGCATATAAGTGTGAGGTGTGATCACAGTGTGAATACTGATCACTATTGAGGAGCACATATACGAGGGAAGTCCAGTGGAATGCACTTTTGGATTTCATCTCTGTTTATTGAATTCACCATTTTAGCACTTGGTGCATGAACTTTGGGACACTGAATAATTCACTAAATTTTATTTGTTGATTTATTTGTATTTCATGATCACAGTATCATTTATGCTATGTGTGTTAACACTTTTATGTTGAATATATTAGGTTACATATGTTTCACTTAAGGTGGTATTTAATTTTATTGCTCTGTCCTATAATATAACAATTAATTAAGAATATTTAAAGATTGCTCCATTGAAATGCATTGGAGAGCGCCAGGTAGCGAGAGGTCATACCAGTCGCTGTTCAAGGTCGCTCGCTGGCGCTGTGGGGTGAGGCTGGAATAATGATGAATAATTCGCTATCTGGCGCTCTGTCAGTCGTTAAGCAGGATCGGCTTGATAAATGTGTGATTGCGGAGGGGAGCCGGCGCTCTCGTGGCGGTGACCGTCATTACCGTTCGCTCACCATTCGCTACCTGGCGCTATCCCTTGTTAAATAAGGGCCTTTGTCTGCAGAGCTGAAATTTTCAAGTAAAATTACCGTTACGCACATGCTTTACTTTGGGGTGTTTGCCAACTCTTCCCTTGACAGTACCTATGCATGTTGGGTATTGTTCTGTTCGGGGGACCTTGCTTTTTCAGATTAACCCTTTCGCTGCCAGCCTACCTGCAGCATTTGCCACTCCCTGTTGCCAGACGATGTTTCACTATTTTGCGCTACACATATTCAACTGTCATTTTTGAAAGGATTTCCAGGGATTTCCCAGGAAAATTATATATTGTTTTTTTCAACAGAGTCTGGGCTTTAACATGAAATGTCTTGTTTGTATTTTTTAGGTGTATTCTCAATTTTTTGGGGTGAAATGTGTGAAAAAAAATAAAAAAAAAATATTTTTTTACAATTTGTAGAGTTTTTTTGTAATAAAAAATGTAAGTTTGTCAATAAAATCTTATTGCGTGAGAAACCCCAATTTCTCCCGGTTACAGCGATACCACATATGTATAGGTAGACACCCTTTCCTGCCCAGAAGCCTTTTATAGCTGCTGGATGACAAATGGTTAATTAAACAAAAAAATGACATAGGGTCCCCCTTCCCGGGGAGGGGGACCCCATTTTTTTTTGGATTTTGAAGGGTTAAAAACCCTTCAAAATCCAAAAAAAAAAATGACGTGGGGTCCCCCTTACCCAAAGTAACCAGCCCGGGACCAGCTATGGGGGCTTGTAGGCACAGAGTGGGGGGGCCAGCTTTGGTGCCCCCCCCACCCTGCAGCCTACGAGCCCACATAGCCTATGTGGGCCCGGGCTCTTCTGCCCCCCCCTGGCCTTTGGGGAGGCAGGTAATGGGGGTGCGGGGGTTAATGGCAAGCCACCCGCTAGGGCAGGTGACTTGCCACCCCCCCCAGCCTTGTGAACTGGTATAAGGGGTCTCATGGACCCCTTACCAGCTCACAAAGGGTTAACTGTTAAAAAAAAAAACACGACACAATAATAAAAAGTATTTTATTAGAAAAAAAAAATTTTTTTTTACTGTACTTACCTTCGATTGCAAGCTCTTGTCCCTCGCCGATCAGCTGACAGATGCCGGTGATCGGCATCCAGAGAAGGAGAAGGCAGGAGATCAGAGGATCTCCTGTCACCTCCTTCCCCAGCGCCGATCACCGGCATCTGAGAAGCTGAGAAAGCTGAAGCCCGTTCGGGGCCGGGATGACTTCATAAGCCCCGCCCCCAAGGGGGTGGGGCTTAGAGGCATGATGGCGGCCGCCATCGAGAAGAAGAGAGGAGAGAGCCTCCCAGGCTCTCTCCTGAAGATCGGTAAGTCCTGGGGGGGGATCGGAGGCCCCCCAGGTGAAGAGGAGGGACAGCGGGAGCCAGCGCACACACAGGTAAGTGAATGTCATTTTTATTTATTTTTTTTTTTACAGTTAGAAGCTGCTGCTGCAGAAGCGGGGGGGCGGCCTATTCCAGGGGCTCTCCTGGAGCCATCCGACCCCCCACGGGGGATCGGATGGCACCAAATTAAAGAGGAGACCCGGCCGGATCCAACAAGGGGTCAGGTGAGTATTTTTTATTTTTACTTTTTAAACTACAAGCGAGGAAAGTCAAGCACGTAACACCTACGGGCTTGGCACTTAAGGCCCAGCCAAGCCAGCACGTAGGTGTTACGTGCTTGGCAACAAAAGGGTTAAACTTGTTTTTTCTTGTCAGTATATAGTTTTTTTAGGAAAATGGGGCTTTGATTCTGCTTTTTATCCTTTTTTAGGGAAACTTTTTGCAACCAAAGATTACATTGAGGGATTACTTCCAGAAAACTGTGGCCACATCAACAAGACTGATACACCTAGAGAGCTTGAGGTGTGTACTTCCAGAATATATATAGAGTTTGTTGGGGGTATTTCAAATGTAAAGAGTTGTTTTTCTGGGAAAAACTACAAGGTGCGCATAGCGCATATCGCAGTTGTATTTTATCTGAAAATCCCCTAAAGCTCTGTTTCAGTTTGGGGGAGTCTCCTGGGCAGGAAAGGGTTTCTACCTATACATATGTGGTACTGCTGTAACTGGGAGAAATTTTTTTTTCACATATTTCACCCAAAAATATTGAGAATACACCTAAAAAATGACAAACAAGACATTTCATGTTAAAGCCCAGACTATGCTGAAAAAAACAATATATAATTTTCCTGGGAAATCCCTGGAGCGCAAAACAGTGCAAAATGGTCTGGCAACAAAGGGTGACAAAATCTCCAGGTAGGCTGGCACTTAAAGGGTTAAAGGTATTGCCTGGGTGAAAAAAAACTATACTTACCTTTGGTCCCCCATAGCTCCTCCATGCAGGTCTGGTTTGCTTGCCCAGCTTCTTTGTCCAGCGCCAGCATCTTCATACGGGGAGGCCGATTCATTAATAGCGCCAGGTAGCGACAGATGAGCGACTGAAGTATGGCGCTATGAGCGCCGCTAGCGTACGCCGCGGGCGGTAGCGATTCGCTATAGCAGGCCTCCTCAGTCGCTACCTGGCGTTGTTGAGAACAACGCCTACATTGCTGAATCTGATGTTTCAGATCAGCTTTGTAGGCGCTGTCATTTTGACACACGCTATTCAACACAGCGCCTGCGCTTTGCTTTGCTGTGGGCTTGAAATCAATGTTAGTACCTTCAGAAGTAAACACATTGCAACATGTTTTTTTTTAGTATTTTTATTTAGGTTTTAAATGTTTTTTTGATTAAAGTAAAATGTGTAAATTAAATTTCAGAATTTTCAGGGTTTTTATCGGGGTGCCTGAAAAAGATTAAAAAGTGCAGTTAGTATTTATATTTAATGTGGCTTTTTCGCAGTAAAAAACGAAAGCAATAAATTTAAGAACATTTTTGTCCAACTTGCACAACAACCCTAATTGTTATGTTGGTCATCTTACACCCTCCTTATAGTGGTTTTGGTCATCTTACACCCCCCTTATAGTGGTTTTGGTCATCTTACACCCCCCTTATAGTGGTTTAGGTCAACTTCCACCCCCCTTATAGTGGTTTTGGTCATCTTACACCCCCCTTATAGTGGTTTTGGTCATCTTACTCCCCCCTTATAGTGGTTTTGGTCATCTTACACCCCCCTTATAGTGGTTTTGGTCATCTTACTCCCCCCTTATAGTGGTTTTGGTCATCTTACACCCCCCTTATAGTGGTTTTGGTCATCTTACACCCCCCTTATAGTGGTTTAGGTCAACTTCCACCCCCTCTTATAGTGGTTTTGGTCATCTTACACCCCCCTTATAGTGGTTTTGGTCATCTTACACCCCCTTATAGTGGTTTAGGTCAACCTCCACCCCCCCTTATAGTGGTTTTGGTCATCTTACACCCCCACCTAGTGGTTTTGGTCATCTTACACCTCCCTTATAGTGGTTTTGGTCATCTTACACCCCCCTTATAGTGGTTTTGGTCCTCTTACACCCCCCTTATAGTGGTTTTGATAATCTTACACCCCCCCTTATAGTGGTTTTGGTCATCTTACACCCCCCTTATAGTGGTTTTGGTCATCTTACTCCCCCCTTATAGTGGTTTTGGTCATCTTACACCCCCCTTATAGTGGTTTTGGTCATCTTACACCCCCCTTATAGTGGTTTAGGTCAACTTCCACCCCCTCTTATAGTGGTTTTGGTCATCTTACACCCCCCTTATAGTGGTTTTGGTCATCTTACACCCCCTTATAGTGGTTTAGGTCAACCTCCACCCCCCCTTATAGTGGTTTTGGTCATCTTACACCCCCACCTAGTGGTTTTGGTCATCTTACACCTCCCTTATAGTGGTTTTGGTCATCTTACACCCCCCTTATAGTGGTTTTGGTCCTCTTACACCCCCCTTATAGTGGTTTTGATAATCTTACACCCCCCCTTATAGTGGTTTTGGTCATCTTACACCCCCCTTATAGTGGTTTTGGTCATCTTACACCCCCCCTTATAGTGGTTTTGGTCATCTTACACCCCCCTTATAGTGGTTTAGGTCAACTTCCACCCCCCTTAGAGTGGTTTTGGTCATCTTACACCCTCCTTATAGTGGTTTTGGTCATCTTACACCCCCCTTAAAGTGGTTTTGGTCATCTTACACCCCCCTTATAGTGGTTTTGGTCATCTTACACCCCCCTTATAGTGGTCTTGGTCATCTTACACCCCCCCCCTTATAGTGGTTTTGGTCATCTTACACCCCCTTATAGTGGTTTTGGTCATCTTATACCCCCCTTATAGTGGTTTTGGTCATCTTACACCCCCCTTATAGTGGTTTTGGTCATCTTACACCCCCCTTATAGTGGTTTTGGTCATCTTACACCCCCCTTATAGTGGTTTAGGTCAACTTCCACCCCCCCTTAGAGTGGTTTTGGTCATCTTACACCCTCCTTATAGTGGTTTTGGTCATCTTACACCCCCCCTTATAGTGGTTTTGGTCATCTTACACCACCCTTATAGTTTTTTTGGTCATCTTACACCCCCCCTTATAGTGGTTTTGGTCATCTTACACCACCCCTTATAGTGGTTTTGGTCATCTTACACCCCCTTATAGTGGTTTTGGTCATCTTACACCCACCTTATAGTGGTTTAGGTCAACTTCCACCCCCCTTATAGTGGGTTTGGTCATCTTACACCCCCCTTATAGTGGTTTTGGTCATCTTACACCCCCCTTATAGTGGTTTTGGTCATCTTACACCCCCCCTTATAGTGGTTTTGGTCATCTTACACCCCCCTTATAGTGGTTTTGGTCATCTTACACCCCCCCTTATAGTGGTTTTGGTCATCTTACACCCCCCTTATAGTGGTTTAGGTCAACTTCCACCCCCCCTTAGAGTGGTTTTGGTCATCTTACACCCTCCTTATAGTGGTTTTGGTCATCTTACACCCCCCTTAAAGTGGTTTTGGTCATCTTACACCCCCCTTTTAGTGGTTTTGGTCATCTTACACCCCCCCCTTATAGTGGTTTTGGTCATCTTACACCACCCCTTATAGTGGTTTTGGTCATCTTACACCCCCTTATAGTGGTTTTGGTCATCTTACACCCCCCTTATAGTGGTTTAGGTCAACTTCCACCCCCCTTATAGTGGGTTTGGTCATCTTACACCCCCCTTATAGTGGTTTTAGTCATCTTACACCCCTCTTATAGTGGTTTTGGTCATCTTACACCCCCCTTATAGTGGTTTTGGTCATCTTACACCCCCCCTTATAGTGGTTTTGGTCATCTTACACCCCCCTTATAGTGGTTTTGGTCATCTTACACCCCCCTTATAGTGGTTTTGGTCATCTTACACCCCCCTTATAGTGGTTTTGGTCATCTTACACCCCCCTTAAAGTGGTTTTGGTCATCTTACACCCGCCTTATAGTGGTTTAGGTCAACTTCCACCCCCCCTATAGTGGTTTTGGTCATCTTACACCCCCTTATAGTGGTTTTGGTCATCTTATACCCCCCTTATAGTGGTTTTGGTCATCTTACACCCCCTTATAGTGGTTTTGGTCATCTTACACCCCCTTATAGTGGTTTTGGTCATCTTACACCCCCCTTATAGTGGTTTAGGTCAACTTCCACCCCCCCTTATAGTGGTTTTGGTCATCTTACACCCCCTTATAGTGGTTTAGGACAACTTCCACCCCCCCTTATAGTGGTTTTGGTCATCTTACACCCCCCTTATAGTGGTTTGGTCATCTTACACCCCCCTTATAGTGGTTTAGGTCAACTTCCACCCCCCCTTATAGTGGTTTTGGTCATCTTACACCCCCCTTATAGTGGTTTTGGTCATCTTACACCCCCCTTATAGTGGTTTTGGTCATCTTACACCCCCCTTATAGTGGTTTTGGTCATCTTACACCCCCCTTATAGTGGTTTTGGTAATCTTACACCCCCCTTATAGTGGTTTAGGTCAACTTCCACCCCCCCCCCCCCTTATAGTGGTTTTGGTCATCTTACACCCCCCTTATAGTGGTTTTGGTTATCTTATACCCCCCGTATAGTGGTTTAGGTCAACCTCCACCCCCCCTTATAGTGGTTTTGGTCATCTTACACCCCCACCTAGTGGTTTTGGTCATCTTACACCTCCCTTATAGTGGTTTTGGTCATCTTACACCCCCCTTATAGTGGTTTTGGTCCTCTTACACCCCCTTATAGTGGTTTTGATAATCTTACACCCCCCCTTATAGTGGTTTTGGTCATCTTACACCCCCCTTATAGTGGTTTTGGTCATCTTACACCCCCCCTTTCCAGTGGTTTTGGTCATCTTACACCCCCCTTATAGTGGTTTAGGTCAACTTCCACCCCCCTTAGAGTGGTTTTGGTCATCTTACACCCTCCTTATAGTGGTTTTGGTCATCTTACACCCCCCTTAAAGTGGTTTTGGTCATCTTACACCCCCCTTATAGTGGTTTTGGTCATCTTACACCCCCCTTATAGTGGTCTTGGTCATCTTACACCCCCCCCCCTTATAGTGGTTTTGGTCATCTTACACCCCCTTATAGTGGTTTTGGTCATCTTATACCCCCCTTATAGTGGTTTTGGTCATCTTACACCCCCCTTATAGTGGTTTTGGTCATCTTACACCCCCCTTATAGTGGTTTTGGTCATCTTACACCCCCCTTATAGTGGTTTAGGTCAACTTCCACCCCCCCTTAGAGTGGTTTTGGTCATCTTACACCCTCCTTATAGTGGTTTTGGTCATCTTACACCCCCCTTATAGTTTTTTTGGTCATCTTACACCCCCCCTTATAGTGGTTTTGGTCATCTTACACCACCCCTTATAGTGGTTTTGGTCATCTTACACCCCCTTATAGTGGTTTTGGTCATCTTACACCCCCCTTATAGTGGTTTAGGTCAACTTCCACCCCCCTTATAGTGGGTTTGGTCATCTTACACCCCCCTTATAGTGGTTTTGGTCATCTTACACCCCCTTATAGTGGTTTTGGTCATCTTACACCCCCCTTATAGTGGTTTTGGTCATCTTACACCCCCCCTTATAGTGGTTTTGGTCATCTTACACCCCCCTTATAGTGGTTTTGGTCATCTTACACCCCCCCTTATAGTGGTTTTGGTCATCTTACACCCCCCTTATAGTGGTTTAGGTCAACTTCCACCCCCCCTTAGAGTGGTTTTGGTCATCTTACACCCCCCTTAAAGTGGTTTTGGTCATCTTACACCCCCCTTTTAGTGGTTTTGGTCATCTTACACCCCCCCCTTATAGTGGTTTTGGTCATCTTACATCACCCCTTATAGTGGTTTTGGTCATCTTACACCCCCTTATAGTGGTTTTGGTCATCTTACACCCCCCTTATAGTGGTTTAGGTCAACTTCCACCCCCCTTATAGTGGGTTTGGTCATCTTACACCCCCCTTATAGTGGTTTTAGTCATCTTACACCCCCCTTATAGTGGTTTTGGTCATCTTACACCCCCCTTATAGTGGTTTTGGTCATCTTACACCCCCCTTATACTGGTTTTGGTCATCTTACACCCCCCTTATAGTGGTTTTGGTCATCTTACACCCCCCTTATAGTGGTTTTGGTCATCTTACACCCCCCTTAAAGTGGTTTTGGTCATCTTACACCCGCCTTATAGTGGTTTAGGTCAACTTCCACCCCCCCTATAGTGGTTTTGGTCATCTTACACCCCCTTATAGTGGTTTTGGTCATCTTATGCCCCCCTTATAGTGGTTTTGGTCATCTTACACCCCCTTATAGTGGTTTTGGTCATCTTACACCCCATTATAGTGGTTTTGGTCATCTTACACCCCCCTTATAGTGGTTTAGGTCAACTTCCACCCCCCCTTATAGTGGTTTTGGTCATCTTACACCCCCTTATAGTGGTTTAGGACAACTTCCACCCCCCCTTATAGTGGTTTTGGTCATCTTACACCCCCCTTATAGTGGTTTGGTCATCTTACACCCCCCTTATAGTGGTTTAGGTCAACTTCCACCCCCCCTTATAGTGGTTTTGGTCATCTTACACCCCCCTTATATTGGTTTTGGTCATCTTACACCCCCCTTATAGTGGTTTTGGTCATCTTACACCCCCCTTATAGTGGTTTTGGTCATCTTACACCCCCCTTATAGTGGTTTTGGTAATCTTACACCCCCCTTATAGTGGTTTAGGTCAACTTCCACCCCCCCCCCTTATAGTGGTTTTGGTCATCTTACACCTCCCTTATAGTGGTTTTGGTTATCTTATACCCCCCGTATAGTGGTTTTGGTCATCTTACACCCCCCTTATAGTGGTTTAGGTCAACTTCCACCCCCCCTTATAGTGGTTTTGGTCATCTTACACCCCCCTTATAGTGGTTTAGGTCAACTTCCACCCCCCCTTATAGTGGTTTTGGTCATCTTACACTCCCCTTTTAGAGGTTTAGGTCAACTTCCACCCCCCCCCCCTTATAGTGGTTTTGGTCAACTTCCACCCCCCCCCTTATAGTTGTTTCTGACAAATTATGATTGGAGCCAACAAATAGTTCCCCTGTAGTGCAGTACTTGGATTAGAGTGAAGGGTAGTTAGCTTACCGCAAAAAACGAAGTGATCATGCTTTCCCTTAGCTCAAAGCCACTCTGGGTGTCCTCAATTGTTTCTGCAGGCAAGTTGGGGATTTCGTGCACCAGTGCTGTTTCTTCAGGTGATTGGATTCTGTGGCATATACATAGATTGTGGAGCACACAGCAGGCGAGGATGATCTTGGAGACCTTTTGTTGACTGTACAGCATCTCTCCTCCTGGGCGTGCCAAACAGAGAAAGCGTGCTTTCAGCAAGCCGATGGTTCGCTCCACAATGCTTCGGGTTTTGCGGTGTGCTGCATTGTAGCGTTCTTGGGCAGAGGTCTGTGGGCTTCTGACCGGAGTCATCACCCACGTTCTCTGCCCGTATGCCTTGTCCGCTGTGGGAAAAACACAAGGAGAGAGACAGCAATTAGTACTAGTACATGTTTTTGGTTTCATTTTCAAAAATTTCGCTTACTAGGCCACATATTTTATGCCAAATACCTTGACATGGTTAATTATTTACCCAGTAGCCAGCCAGCTGGCATTTCGTTGATCTCGAACTTCCGGCACAGGACTGTCCGCTACAGGACGTAAGAATCGTGGCATGAGCCGGGGAAGCCCGATCTCACGGCCAGCAGCTTCATTTCATGGTCACAGACGACCATGACGTTCATCGAATGATATTGTTTTCGGTTCCTGAAATACAGCTCCTGTGCACGGGGAGGGCGGAAAGGGATATGTGTACCATCAACGCACCCTAGCACATTCGGGATCCCTCCCATGAGATAGAATGCATGTTTTATTTTGGCAACCTCATCCTCATCCTCAGGAAACTTGATGTAAATAGGGATCAAATCACAAATCGCCAGTACTACCTGGATTAATATGCGGCTCATTGTAGCCTGGCTGATCCCTCTGAGGAGGGCAGAGGTTGCCTGGAAGGTCCCTCGTGCCAAAATATTCTAAGTGGCACACAGGCGTACTATGCCTGGAATGGAATGAGTGTGTTTGGTGGATGGCTCGATTTTGTGCTTAATCTGATCATATAGGGACTGTAGTGCAGCACGATTCAGACGGAAGCGGCTCCTGATCTGCTCGTCACTTAAGTTCCACACTGAAAGGCGGATTCCAAAGGAGCGGGGTGCCCTAAGCCTCACAGCACCCCCCTCCCTGTCCTCCTGCTCTTCCAGCATTCTCACACATCCCTCCACCCATACCCCATACATCACCCTCTTATCCATCACACACTCAACAGATATACAAAAGAAGCCAAACAAAACCAAAAACCACAAACACACCACACACACAAACAATCACACTACTCACACACTCACTACAATGCAGCTCACCACAAAAGCAGAAGTATAGTGGTCAGAACCACCAGACTGCTGAAAAACAGCTTTCTAAGTTAGGCACAACCAAGAGGGGAGTTGCTGCACAGCCCACAAAAGGCCCCAAAATCAAGCCTCACTTGCTGTATGCTCCACAATATTTGCATATGCCAACAAAATCAATCTCCTAAAGAAACAGCACTGATGTCAGAAATCACCCAACAAGCCACAGAGAGTGAGGACCAAACCCAGCCAGACACTCAAATGAGCTAAGGGAACCAAGCACCACACCACAGCCTTTGCCACAGTGTAACAATACCAGAAGCTTGCAAAATCCAGCCATTTATACTTCACTTTGAAAAAGGACAGGTCCGCTTTCCCGCCTTTTGCGTTGCTCTGCTATTTCCGGTCTCCAATTAGCTGACCCTAGCGTACGTGAGCCTAAACTTGCGTGCATTAACGGGCATGGCAGAAAATTCTGTGGTGGACCAATGAAAGGTAAGCTGCTGTTTATTTAAATAGCCGTTTGTATAGCCACATGTCACAAGTGTTTAATATACATGAGTACATTGTTGTCTTTGGTTGTGTGTTGTTTGGTTAATGAGGTCTTTAATTAGTTAATTGCCTACCACACATGGTTCAGTCAGTGCAGTGGAGGTGTTGCTACAAGCACCTGGCCAGTATGTGTGAATCTATTAAGTGGACCTGTTTGTGATTGGCTGTTAGAGCACATAAAACCTGCCCAACCCAAAAAGAGGGCGATGCCATTCTGTAGTCTGCATGCGTGCTTGTTGGTTGTGTATTGGTGTGTGTGTGCAGCTACAGGATGGAGCCAAATTCAGGACATCTGCCGGCCACAGCAGGCCCAAGTAGGAGTGTGGTGGGTGCTGTGCGCAGACCTCCCTTAAGGAAAAGGGCCCAGCCTGAAGGTGGTGCAGCACCCCAGGCTAAGCGGCCAGGTGCCAAGAGGGAGCCTGAATTTAATTTGGCGGAGAATAATAATCTTGTGCGCCTTACCCTTGCTAAATGGGAGCTGCTCTTTGGCTCCCAAAGCAAGTCAATAGGCAAACAAGAAAGAAGCAAACTGTGGGTTGCCATTGGTGAGGAGCTTACTAGCAGTGCTCCACACCCACGTAGTGGCCCATCCTGCAGGAAACGCTTCTACACGATCACGATCTTGATGTCGAGAGTGGGACCATCCAGGGTCCAAAGAGTACCTACAGGCCGTATGAGGAGATGCTGAAGGGCAAAATTCCACTTGCTCGGCTGCAGGGTGTGGATCCTGGGGATGACACCACAGGTTGGACTGAAGGTACATATTTTCTGTCTATTTTGTGATGGTAATGTTAATGTATGTGATTTGCTTTGTCTCTTTCTGGCCAACTAACTGTAGAACCTGTGAAGTAGTACATACCTCATAAATGTTTTACTTTCCTGTGTGGTGCTTTCTGCATAGGTGCACATGGTGTTGTCCATGAGTCGGGGGAGGAGGAGGACACCCAAAATCCTGCCCTTCAACCAACCTCCAGCCTAACCCAGTCTGCCATTGAAGGTATTTAACACTAATTTAGGGGCTGGTTGTTTTTGCCCAAAATGGGTGTGGGAGCACCTCAAACAATAGCTTGTACCACTGTTGAGGATTACTAATATGGACCTGCGGACTAATTTCACGCCCACTTTAACCCTCACAGCAACTAACTAACAAGGCCCTAACATGTGTAGCTATGTGGGAAGCCAGAGATGTGTGGCCATATATCTGCATATACATGTGTAAGCCACACTGGCCTTGATTAGTGAATATTAGTGATTGAGCTGCTCACACACACCTAAATGCATGTTTTATTTTGTGCCGCACATTACCAATGGCTAAATGTTTGCTTTGTTTTTGCCTAGCTGCCCCGCCATTGGCACCAGCATCTCCTCAGGAGCCAAGCTACTCTTTGGATGCCAGTAAGTGCATGTGTCAACCTTGCTTTAGCCGCTTTCCCACAAGTGCATGTCTATCATTCCTCTTTTTGATTTGTAGGCCAAGTGACTGGTTCATCTTTGGACCCCACTTCCGATGTTGCAGGTCAACAGGACCCTGTTGGTGTGTATTGCAATAAATAATGTATCCTTTATGCTGTTTATGTTACACTGGTTCAATTTGGTTAGTCTAATAATCTACATGTTTGCTCTGTCAACTTGAAGATGCCTATTTTGAGTGCTTTTTCCATCCCCAGGGTCATTCTAATAGTTTTTTGAGTGATTGTAATGCATTTTTTGGGTATATTTAAAGACAAACATTCACCCAAGTAGTTGGAGGAATATTTAGAGACATTAATTGTGTATTTTAGTTGGCCAGAATATCGGAAGTGGCTGTCCGGAAAGGGCCCTTCACGTTGAGGCTGCCAGAGATGAGGGTAAGTTGTTTTTGCTTGATTATCTAGTATGGATTTTTGCAATACTTTTGTGGAACTTTATTAGGCCAACTTGTGTTTCAACATGTATTTTCAAGGGCAAAGCTCGAGTGAGGGCCCCACTCCAGACATCTGGGAGATGGCGGGTATGTGTAATTTTAGCAATGTGTCTGATATTATTTGGCCCAATTATTGCCTCAAATTCCTCTTACATACATGTTAGCAATCTGAGTTTAACAGATACCTTTTGGCTAGTGTGTAATCTGGCACTTTGTGGAGGTATGGCCTTGATAGGCTATCCATGTTACATTTGAGTTTGGTCCACTGACCTACTAACCTGACTTTCCTGTTTAGCATATGCCAACTTGCCGGAGCTCTCTGATGTGGATTTGCCCCTCTCTGGCAGCCAGACCCCGCTCCTACCTCTGCCGGACGTCACGGAGGTAACATGGCTGATTTAGAGGACCAATAACCACATTGGCATGTTCGTGGGTAGGCCATGAACCAACATGTCACATTAACCTTCTTTGTTGTTTTGGCAGGAGGTGGGACCAGAACCCCAAGCTGGGACCTCTTCCCAAGTGCCATGTGGCCAAGCTTCAGAGGCTCAAGCAAGGGTAAGTTGTATTGTTACACTTTGGGCAAATGATTTGGAGGGGCATACCTGCATTGGTTCTGTTTCACTAAAATGTTTTTTTCTATTTTTTTAGTCTTAAACCAGAGCAAGAGGAGGTGTGGCACCAACCAGTGCAGACTTTTACGAGCTAGGGGTCCGGATGCTGGAGGACTACAGTCGACAACAGCCGCGTGATGGAACTAATGAGCGCATTGCGGCGTTGGAACATCAGGTGCTGATGTGTCAGCAACAAAATGAGGCCCAGCAGCGCCAGATAGACGAGTTGCGACAAGGACAACAGCAACCAACTAACCAGGAACTTGTTCGCCTGTCAAATCTGATGGAGCAATCTCTCCAGCGCCAGGAACAAAGTTTGTTGTTGACACAACAGCTCATACAACAGCAGTCTATTTTTTTTTTCTGCACTTTTGGCCCCCAACACCGCCCCTAGCAATGACTCCCCCAAGCCAAGAATATTAATTTGTTTTTTGTTGTAATTTTTTTTTGGAAATATATTTGATTACCCCACCTCTAAATTGTGTTTTTCCTAAGACATAGCTAAGAACACAGTCAGGGATGAGTATCTTGACCTACATATGTAAATGTAGGCAAAAATTAATGCCACACATTGGGGACCATAGCTTACTATGGTTTACACATTAAATGGCTACAAAGGTAGGCCAAAATTTAACCAAGAATGGGTTTGTAGACACTTAAACTATGCTGGACAAGGCACAACACACTGTAATTAACAAAATACAAAATATTTATTCAGAAAGGCGGGCAACAGGCCCAACATTTGGCCGCAAAGTGCCTAAAAACAGGGGCCAGTCATCACCCCACCCTAACGATGCCTCTTCTTGGCCAGCAGCATAAGGCGAAGACACCGAATCGACCGCCACAGTCTGCGATGCTGGTTTTCACAAGCTGTAGAGAGTAGAAAAAAAACATATTTAAAAATTCGAATGTGACCTCAACAGACACAGATTTAGCAATGTAATGTCAGTGGGTCCAATTAGCTGACGCTCACATTAACATTGTTGCCCCCTGTGCCCATTATATGAGTACTAGTGGCTGGCTTAAATGTGGCCACAATATCCCAAGCATACATTTACTCTTAACTCTTGGGAATCAAAGAAGGTATAAGTCCCAGTGTGGACATTTATGTGTTTAGTCACAGCCAAACATCAGGGCCTAAGTCCTAACGAGTAAACTAGTTTGGCCAAGAATCTTAGAGGTCATGACCTAAGCAGGCCCATTTGGTTGGGTAGAAACCACAATTTGTCTCTATGTGGCAAACTCAAGAATGTGAGCCAACAATCAAGCATGCAGACATGCATGTAGGATTGTTGGCCAAACACATGTAACCTAGATGTGTGTTGATTAAACACATAGGTACATTGTAAATGTCTGCAGAATTGACTATAAGACATAGGTTTCACAAGTCTTTAGGCATATGAAGTGGGATGTACTCACCATCGCAGCTGTGGCGGGGGCCCATGCTGCTGGCCGTCCCGGGAGGTGTGGTGGTGATGTACACCGGCTCCGTCTGCGTGGCCACATCTGTCAGGAGAAAGCAAAAGAGAAAAGCAAAATTAGTGGGCCAATGACACATGACTATTTGTCATCCATCTGGTTATGGAGTCTGCCAAATCAAATGCTTGCATGGTTACACACATGTTGTCCGACATTAGCATATTTCATGGTCCATGAGTTCATGTAAATTATTTTGGGTTGCAACATGGACACATAAAGATAATGTGCCAATAACCTTGACAGTGCAATGCTAAGGACTAATTTGCAGTTGATTGTAGAATGTTACTAGTGTGCAACATGTGTTAGCCGGAACAACTTAACAAAATAACACATTTGCTAGCCCCCATCATGGTGTGGGCAGAAACATAGGGGTGGTTGCCATTTGGATTGCACTGTAGTGGGGTTTGTGATGTTAATGTACATTATCAAACCAGCTTGTACTATGGACCAGGAAACATGTGTCTGTTAAAAGTGGGCCAAGACCCAGGATTGATACTATTCTGTGTTTTGGTCCACTTTGGCAGAGAACAACAATTTGAGTGAGACACCGTCCGCCGCCGCTGCCTTCCGCGCATCACTCCTCCAGTGTGTGCGCATGTGCAGGCCATTATGAAACAGAGAGCGCAGGTGCACACACATCTAGAGGGGCACGCAGGAGGCTGCGGCGGTGGCTTCTGCCACCCCCAATGAGGTAAGGAGTTTGTGGGCTTTTGGGGGGGGGCCCTGGGTGAGGGAGGTGATTGGGCAGGGAAGCTTAGAGATTCCAAGCACAATCAACAATGGGTGTTGGTCCACTTTAAGGAATGTCATAACATATGGAATGTGAGGGATAACAACTAACACTTACCATGACTATGCCCGTGGAGAAGGCGTTGCCAAAAGGCCATGGAGGTGTCACCTACATGATGCCCTGCAAATTAGAGAGGAATGGCAAGGGCTAAGTACAAATGGCCAGATGAAACCTGTCACAGACTAACAATGACAAAATGTGCACTCACCAGGGGATGATCCGCCACTTGAAGCCCAGGGAGGGCTCTGAGGAGGAGGCGGGGAGCCTCGGCTCCTCACACTCTGCTCCGAAGATCCCCCAGCCAAAGGGCCACCCTTCTCCCTCTCACTCCCTGCTCCTTCAGGGAGTGTGGGAGAGTCCATTCCTTCCACCCCACTTGGACTCCCCACTTGAGAGTGGCCCCTTGGCTGTTGAGACTCCTCAGAGTCAGAGTGTGAGGAGCTGAGGCTTGATCCTGCCAGCCCCCCAGCAGCACACTCCTCTGGGGCGTCATCCCCTTCCTCCCCTGGGTCCTCTAAATAGGACCCGCGAGAGGGACTCCCTTCCCACGTTTCCCCAGGGGAGGATGCTTATCTGTGTTGAGGGGGTGAATGAAAAGAATTAATATTAATACCCAAAATGGACACAGCTTAGAAGATTATTTTTAAAAAGTATAAACATAGCATAAGCTTAAACTTACCAGAAGCGTAGGCATCATATAGGCGGTACACGCCTTCAGGGTCCCGGCGCTTGAAGTCCGACCATTTTTGCATTATTGATCGGACTGTGAGGTGGGTGTCGAAGCGCCGGGACACTGTGGCCTTTACCTCCATGGCAATTCGCTTCTTGCCCCCACTGGCATAGTCGTATTGGTGGATGCAGAAATCCTATGAGCAATGAAAAACAAACAAAAATCAATACATGACATCAGAACAATGGCCTAAACAGTTATACTGAGAACAGATTAAAGTGGACCAACACCCAGGATTTTGACTATTCTGGGTTTGGGTCCACTTTGGTGGGGCACACCAATCGGGGGTGGCCCGCTGTCTGTAACCCCCCGGGAAGGCCAGAAATACTCAACTGACCACGCTCCCACGTGACTGTGCCAGGCTATCACAGCGCTCTGCGCCACTGTGGTTTGCGCGTCCCAGGCCGCTTGGACGCGCATACCAGCTCAGCTGCCTCTGAGCACTGTAGGCCACGTGTTGCGCTTCCCTCTAACAGGGAGGGCGCCTGCGCCGGCCATTACCAAATGTCTGGTGCGCACCCTGCTAGAGGGAAGCACAAGACGCATCCGCGGCTCGCGCATGCACCGATGTAACGGGGCTGAGGTAAGGTTTGTTGGCCTCCTGGGGGGTTCATCCCCGCAGGACATCCCTGGGTGTTGGTCCACTTTAAACATATAATCCAATATAAACATACTCACTTTGACCACCTGGCCGTTTATGCGGCTATCCACCCTTTTCCTTTTGGCTTTCGCTGGCCCAGTAGGGGAAGGGGTTGGAGGGGGGTTAGGTGGGGGAGGTGAGTTATGTGGGGGAGGTGGGGGAGGGGTGGTGGGGTCAGAATCAGAGGAGGAGCTGGGGAGGCGCAGAATCCGTCTCCTGGGAAGCATGGTGGAAACGCAAAGGAGGAAACAGGAACCGGATATGACCAAAGCGACAGGGAAAAAAAAAAACGCTCCGCGCACCAGGAACAAGCTAATATCCGCTATGTGCAAGCTAAGTGGCGGAAATAGTCGATTTATGCATTACAAAAAGCTATTGGACAAAGCGCTAGTAATTTTTAGCTTTATGTGGCTTTGAAACGCAAAGGAGGAAACCGGAACCGGATATGACCAAAGCAACTGGGGAAAAAAAAAAAACACAAACGCTCCACGCACCAGGAACAAGCTAATATCAGCTATGTGCAAGCTAAGTGGCGGAAAAAGCTATTGGCAAAGACGCCATTAATTATTAGCTTGATTTAGCTGGGTGTTCAATATCCTGTAATGCATAGGTCCGAGAAAACAAAAAAGCTGGTTGCTTACAAATAACAATCTTATTCCTTCATAAAATAATAACACAATAAAACTATCCAACTACATGATAATGTGGCACACAGGAGAATGCATAACGGGTTGTTATGAGCTTGTACGCCTGAAGAAATCCTGCAGAATGTGGACATGCACGCTCACAACTACAGTGTATTCATTAAGAACGACTGGGGTCGCGGCAAGTGAATTCCGGGAAAATGGCAGAAGGGCACATGTATGAACAGCACAGCGCAGCACAGCGCAGCACAGCGACGCTCGCGACGCCACATAGCGAATCAAAACAGCGACTGCACAAACTCTGACCACCACAGATTCATCAAGGACAGGGCTGCCGAATAGCTTGGGCGCTGACAATTTCAATGAGCGAACGTGAGCGCCAAACATGACTGACTAAAAAGTAGCTTTACAAGCCATGTGTGTTGTGAAAGCAAGCTATTTTGAGCCTAATGTGTTTTGTGGGAGGAGATGCATTTTAGATGTCACTCACAACATTACAGTGTAAAAATTACAACTTTCATCTAAAAAACAAAAATAACAAGACACATTAATAAAACATATCCCAAAAAACATGTGTTGAATTTTGTGCAAAAGACAAGAACACAAAAACCACTTAAAACAATCATTGCAGTGTCTGCCATTGAAATGTATGGGAGAGCGGCAGGTAGCGACAGGTCATACCTGGCGCTGTGATGGGATTAGCAGCGGCGCTGTTCGTTGCAGTCGCCTACATGATGAATCCCGCGCTAGCTGACGCTCTCACCGGCGCTAGCCGCATTTAGCATGATAAATGCGTCATTGTGGCCGACGCCGGGCGTACATGAGTCGGTAGCCGCTGTTAGCTGGCGGTACCTGGCGCTCGTCAGACACTACCTGGCGCTATCGCTTGATGAATAAGGCCCTTAGTAATGGCAGAGATCCAGAGATTCCATCTCCAGAACTGACAGACTCACACGGCAGTGTCCATGGGGCCTTGTTTATGCCCCACATGCCTACTCCATTCACTGCAACAGAGAAGGGGAGCCAACGTGGATTAAGAATGTAGTAATGTTTGGGGGGGATCGGTGCTGCTCGATCCTCCTCATTTTTTACTGCAGGCAAAGGCAATTGCACTGGACTACATTTGGCAACTGTTTTTCCACTTTTAAAAGAAGAAATGGCTGAGATTTTGACGTTTACAGTTTCACTGTCCTTGGCCCTTGGATCTGTGATGCTGCATAATAATTAGCATGATGGGTGGGGACTGCACTGACCACAAGTGATGTATCTGGAAGAGGAGGTGGATAGAGGAGGTGGACAGAGGAGCTGGAGGAGGGAGGGACCACCAATCCTGTTCTGCTCTGCTGCGCTTATTGGAGGCGGAATGAAAAAGAGAATATCATTGGCTCAGCCTGTAAACCCCGATATCTCTGCCTTTTCTGCACAGTTTAGGACAGTGCCAAACGTAGCTCGACACAATTGTGTAATATTTATCTTTGCCTGCAGTATTACGTCAAGTATGAAGACTGCATGCTGCATGGAGCAGCGGATAAAAGGTGAGTATATACTTTTAAGTTTTAATGCCTGGACAGGGACTTTAAATAGTATGTTGATACATTTATTTTTTTATTGATATGGTGCTCAAACAGCTGTTAAAATGTGAAAGCATGTGAAATGTGTAGTGTACCTGCCAGGCTAAAAAAAAGCAATGGATGCCATTGGTTATTTGAGGTACAGGATTGGCAGATGAATGTCGAGAATGTGCTTAATAATGTCTGATTTTGAACAAAAAGCAAATGGGTGCCCAGGTGCTGGGTGAGCTGCCGTCTTACAGCCTGGAGGTCTGATATAAAAAGTGTTACTGATACAAATAAATCTAAAAATGTAATGCATACAGGATAAATCATTATTATAAGTGCAGACACTTTAAATGTGCATTTAATTAGCCAGAAGGGCAACACAATACTGCAATGGCACTCAATATTACTGTATATGCTTATTTATGTGTTTTCAAGATGGGCTTTCTCAATGTATGCAAACATACAGAACAAATGGAGAATGTTAATAGAGCTAATGTGCATATGAATAGCAGGTGTAGATGTAGATTTCAGATTTGCTTTAAGGTTCTGAAAGATTTATTTTTATCCATGGTCTGCGGTCTAACATTTTTATTTAGCTGCACATTGTTTTTGTATAACACTCTTTATAAGGCCATAACAAAAGTTTCCTGCACACATTAATCTGCTTTTCAGCATTTCTTTATTTCTCAGTCTAATGGTCATAAAACAGACACTCACAAATTAAGTGAAAATGAATGAGTATTTATTTTCTGTCATGCGTCTGTTGTGCTAATAATTAGCAGTTATTTATTTTAGTAAAGACAAGCAAGCTGTGGAATTTGCATAATGGGCTCATATTTTGGAGGCCTTCATTATCATCCTTTTCTATCAGACAATTGGGCATATTTCATCAAGCTTTATAATAATACTATAGATTTCATGCAACATGTTGTATCGGCAAGTCGCAGCACAAACACTGTCATTGATTAAAGGGATATCTTAATGACTAATCATCTCGACTATTGTTCTATGAAGCTGGAGAAAATTACAGTTTGCACGGCTTTGCAAAAATCACTTATTGTTGATGTAACGCACATGGAATTGTAACTGGTGTCTGACCAAATTAATTACATTGACTATTTGCCATTGGCTATGAAGGCATAATTTGTTTTGCATTCGTTATGGAATGGAACCGTTTTGGTTTTATAAATATCTCAGAGAGAATTAACCATATATATTTTTTTTACTGCTGTGTCTCAATAGCTTTTAAATAATAATACAATTGTTCAACACAATTATATAAAAATAGGTTTCAATAGGTTGTTGGGTTATGCACAGTATGCTTTACAAGGAAATTATATATTGCTTTGGAAGCAAGGGAAATTCAATTAACTGTATTTTCTAAATGCAGTTAAAATTAGGATATGTGACTGGAAACCTTTGTACAGGCCTACAGCAGTGCAGTTAAAAAACAAATAAGGGTCCCAGGGGCTTTTAAATGGCTCTTTAACCACCTCTTGCTGAATTTACTTCGATTGAAGCCTATTGCTTTTGAAATCACTGTATGTGGTTCACTCCTGTGTTAAATCAAACCCAAAGTCAAAAGGACTTTCAGTCCGCTGAATACCTTTTCATGTAGTATACAGATTTGTTTTGCTCTGCTCCTTTAGAACCCTTCCAGGGTCCCCACAACCAACAGACTTTTATTTTCTAAGCAAATCAAGTTCACTTTGAATAAGGACAGGTTGAGTAATTTTGGGGGATTTCCAAGTATTTTAACATTTTTAAAGCAGACCAACACCCCTGCGGGTGCAGGTGTTGGCAACACCACTATGAGACAGTCTGGGGTGGCATCTATAATGCTGGAGCACCCAGCACAAAACCCCCAGACCACCCAACCTTACCTTATCCTCAATCCTCTGCTGGGAATCCAGCACCTTGACTGGCTGTCTGTGCTCATGTGGGTAGTGAGCACTGCCATTGTTCTTCCCGCCATAATACCCTGCCCATGTGAGCGCCATTTGTGCCACTGGATTCCCCGCAGAGGATCAAGGCAAATGTAAGATTTACAGTCATTCTAGCGGGTAACAGCAGCAGTGCCAACACCCGTGCCCACACAGGTGTTGGTCAACTTTAAAGTCCCTATCAACACACACGCACACAATTTACTTATCTAAGTACTGCAGGCTGTAGCAGTCCTATTCCTTTTTTCAGCTCCCTATACTGAAAAGCAAATACTCTGGCCTTGGTTCTTGCTTCTAGTCAGAAGGAAATAGCAGCGTTCTCTTCTGATATCCTACTATGAGTGGATACTCAGCTGTGCAACAACCAGACAAGGTCAGCCCACAGGACTACAAGAGACGGGGAGGCCGATTCATTAACAGCGGCAGGTAGCGACAGTTGAGCGACTGTAGCGGCATTTTCAGAGCGCCCGCTAGTAGTCGCTGTGCTTGGCCATTGTTCGGTAGTTGATAGCGACTCAGTCGGTTTGCCGTAATGTTGAATATTGGGTGAGGAGTCGCTATTTGACAGGTTCCGAGCTGTATGGGAGCGCATGATAGCGCTCAAAAAATTATTGCACCGTAAAATGCATGTTTAAACCCCAGAGCGCTGGCGGCGATGGGTTAAAAGTAGTTTTTAACCCCCAAACAACCATATTTTTGGAAACCAAAAAAAAAAAGTTTTTAAAATAATTTTGTAATATGATTACATTAATATCAGACCTGTAATATGAATTCTGTACAATTTATTTTTTTTTATTTTTTTTACCTTAAAAAATTATTTAAAATGGCAGAAGTGGTCACAGAATTTTTCACATTTAAAAAAAAAAAAAAAAAAAAAAAAAATTTATAATTATGAATATTTAAAGATTGTTCCATTGAAATACATTGGAGAGCGCCAGGTAGTGAGAGGTCATACCTGTCGCTGTTCAAGGTCGGACGCTGGCGCTGTGGGCTGAGGCTGGAATAATGATGAATGAGTCGCTATATGGCGCTATCTCAGTCGGTAAGCAGGATTGGCTTGATAAATGTGTGATTGTGGTGGGGAGCCGGCGTTCTCGTGGCGGGGCTCGTCATTACTGGCCGCTCACCAGTCGCTACCTGTCGCTATCCCTTGTTAAATAAGAGCCTAAGTCTGCGGCTGTTCGATTAATAGTTTTAGTTTTTTGGTGGCTGGACAGTCCCTTTAAGCAGTGAGTAACCCAAATAGGGAATCCCTGGGGGAAGGATATTTAGAAAGTCTTATGCTGGGTTTAAACCAGCAGATAAATTGACTGTTTGCTAAGCAAGCAAAGCACCATACAAATCTTGTGCAATTGAACGACTGGTTCAGAACGCCAAAAATGTGTTGGTCAATCCGCCTCTAGAGCGATTGCTAATGCGATCGCTTGTTCTCATAGTAAAACCTTTTTTAGGGCGACTTCTCTTTCCACATAGCAACCATCACGCGTTGAACATGACATTTTCAGGTCAGCTGAAACGATACGATGGCTGACCCATGAACCTATTGTCATTCAACGCTTGATCGCAGCAGCTGTTTCCACAGAGTGATTATCGATAAATTCTGGTTGCTTTAGCAATTTCTCACTCAATAATCGCTCCATCTAAACGAGTCATAAGGCCTGCTATAAGTTTTGTTTTAGAACAAGGTTTTATGGGGCACATTACAATTACGTATGACTGTGTTCAGTAAGATTTATCTAAATATTAAGATTCAAGAGTTTTATTATCATATGCACAGTAATGCTGGGTGTCCATGAACAGATATATTGGCTTTTCAATCAGCGAGTGACCAACCATACAAATCTTGAGCAACTGTGTTCAGACGCTGAAAGTTTATTGGTCAATCGGTCACTAGAGAGATTACTAATGCAATCTCTCATGTCGTGACCTCTGTTTATACACTCTAACATAAAGTGATGAACGAGAAATTTTTGCTCAGCCTAAACGATATGACAGCTGACCGATTAAGCAATTCTCATTCATCGCTTGATCACAGCAGCATTTCCACGGAGCGATTATTGCTAAATTGCGGTCGCTTTAGCAATTACTCGCTCAATAACCACTCCATCTAAATTACCCATTAGCCTCAGTTACACTGAACAATTATATTGTTGTTCTGCAGTACCTCCAAAAACTATATATAAACATAATCTTTCAGTAATATATTATAGAAAGCATATACTGTATGTAAAATCAGATTGTAATGTAATGTGTATTGTTAAATATTGGGGCAGTCCAGGGTGGCTTTTGTATGTAAATGCATTGAATCTATCCAGAAGAGTGATAAGTATGCTTACAGAAGTGTTAGAAGTGTTTAGAAGTGTTTTTTTTACAAGTCAGATGGCCTGGGCATAGAAGCTATTTATTGATCTGACTTCACAGGCAGGAGGAGGGCAAACAAACTATGCTGGGGGTAGTATTTGTCATTCATTATGCTCTGGCTCTTCTGTGGACTCTAGTGTGGTAGAGGCCTGGCAGTGATGATAATGCCACTCATATGCTGGTTTGGGCAGTCTTCACAACCCACTGAAAGGACTTATGGGCCTGTGTAGAGGAGTTCCCAAACCAGACTATGGTGCCAGTAGTGAGAATGCTCATTGGTGCTCCTGTAGATGTTACTGAGGACTAGCAGGTATCCACAACCTTCTCAGCCTTCTCCAAAAGTACAAACATTGCTGTGATTGCTTTAATAGATTAGGTTTATTATGTGACCAGGTGAGCTCTTCACTGGTATAGATTTCAAGGAATTTGAAAGTGCACACTATCCACCTCCTCTGCACTAATGTGAAGTGGGTAATGTTGCCCGTTCCTCTTCCTTAAATCAACAACCGTTTCCATACTTTTGTTGGTATTCACAGAAAAATTGTTGTCCTAGCCTCAGGTCACCAGATTGACCAACTCCCTTCTGTAAGCTGTCTCATCACCTCTTGTGAACATTCCAATTTTTTTATACAGATGCATACTTTTTAAGATTGAGCTCTCTATTACAGCAACAAAAATAAGAGCATACATATACATCACAGCCAGCTTTGAGTCACCTGTGAAGCTATTTACTAGGCAACAGGTGCTGCTTGTTACATTTTACAGCACAGCAGTGGTGTGACCAGTGCAATGTGAATTACTATCAGTGCTGCTGTCTTTGTACATTGCCTAGTCTTCTGTTACACTCCTAACTAAATTACAGTCTTAAAATACTGTATTCAGCCATTTAAATACCGTCTACTTATCACCAGCAAAGAAGACTATGCCGCATAAAGAATACACACTGGTTACGCAGGCACCAGTAAAGCCCAATTTTATTAAGCATTGGGTACAGCTTTCACCTGAATACAAAATTAGGTACACAAATGTTGTTTATATCATCTGATTGGGTTTTAAAAAGAAAAAGTTGTTCCAAAATGTATATGTACACATGCCCCCCCCCATGTGGTATTAGTGATTTTGAAGTGTGCAACTAGTGATCACATTAATTCATGCAATGTTTGATATACATTTAGAAATAGAGTTTTAGTTATGTAAAGATCTGGCAGTAAATATATTATATACAGTTCACAGCCTATGAATCCATATAGCACCCAGCACCAAAAGCTGCATGCTGCCAGCTGTACTGGTGTATCTGGGAAGTCTAGGGGTCTTAAGAGGAAAATACATTTTTTGCAGCTCCACCAGCTTGACCATTCAGCAGAAAAGTAACCAAGCACAGAAGGGTTACTGCACAGCCCCAAGAGACAAATAGCGAACAAAAAGAGTTTTCAACATGGTCCATCCCACAGAGAAGATTAAAACATATTTTTTTCTATAATAGTATTAAAATTAAAAAAGAGTGCTCACGTAGGGACAGAAGGCCCCATTCCCCGATCCCAACAGCATTATGGATTTTGGGGTCTCAAGCAGCATAACTCACCCATAATTGCATTCCCATAATGCAAGCAATTCCACAAAGGAAACCGACATTATAGACTATGGCCCTTATTCATCAAGCGATAGCGCCAGGTAGTGTCTGACGAGCGCCAGGTAGCGGCAGCTAACGGCGACTACCGACTCAAGTACGCCCGGCGGCGGTCACAATGACGCATTTATCAAGCAAAATGCAAATTCCCTCACAGCGCCAGGTATGAGCTGTCGCTCCCTGGCGATGTCCAATGCATTTCAATGGAGCAATCTATAATTAATCATAATTAATTGGGATTAATTTTTTTTTTTATTTTTTTAATGTCAAAAAATCGGAGACCACTTCTGCAATGTTAGGATTTATTTTTAAGTCAAAAAAAAAAAAAAAATATGTGCAGAATTGATCTAACAGGTCTGAGATTAATGTATTCATATTACAAAATGATTCTAAAAACATGTATAATGTTACATTCAAAAAATATGGTTGTTTAGGGGTTAAAAACTAGTTAATACACATCGCCGCAAGCGCTCTGGGGTTTAAACAAGGAATGGACAGCGACAGCACATTCGGAGCGTGATTTGTTGATGAATATGAAGCTAGCCGTTCGCTCTGGCCATTCGTTGTCAGGCGCTCACATACAACGCTGGACCTGTGAAACAGCGACCCCCCAGCCCGTATTCAACATTACCACACACCGACTGAGTCGCTGTCATCAAGCTAATGCCGGCCAAGCACAGCGAATACTGGCTGGCGCTGAAAAAAGCACGCTACAGTCGCTCATCTGTCGCTACCTGGCGCTATTAATGAATCGGCCTCCCCGTCTTCATTCAACTCCTCTGGCCAATGAGGTCCAGAGCAATTAGCCAATGGGTAAAGCCCAGTCAGGCAAATTGTGTGTAAAATTGACTGGAGTAGAAGCCAGTGGTGGCTAAAGAGGTCATCCGGGTGGGACCTCCCATTCCGCTTCCGGCCTGAGTGATTTGATTGGGTGCTACTAGGGTGAGCCCATCGCTTCTCCCTAGTTACCTTCCAGTCTGCCCGATGTCACTCCTTTTGTCCTGATTTTGGCTTCTACTTCAACCAATACACCATACACACAATTTGTCCAGCTGGGCTTTATATAGCTAATTAGCTAATATTAGCTCATTTCATTTTTCTTTTCTTTTTTCGCTATTATGTGTATTATAGGGGCTTGATTATGGGTGAGTTCTGCTGCTTGATTAAGGGGTACATCCCAGAAATGAGTAGCGCTGCTGGGGTCAGGGTATGGGACCGCCTGTAGCTACATGAGCACTCTTTTTTTTTTTCATTTTAATGCTATCGTAAAGGTTTAAATCTTCTCTTGAGAAACAGACCATGCTAGAAACTCTTTTTGCTCACTATATATATATTATTACCTGGCCATTTTTAGATTTTACAACAATCACTTTGGTATGTAAACACTTGTTAGTAACGCAAGAACATCTGAGTCCAGCTAAACATTTCTTTTCTCCAATACATTCATTTAATAACATTTTGCTTGCAGCTGTTAATGGCTAATTTATTCCCATGGTAATGAACTAACTGGCAATTTATATGTCATTGGGGCATAGTCATTATGGTCCAATTTTGTTAATGCCAAATGAAAGAACCTAAGACAGAAAAGAGAATGGAAATAAAAAAAACAGCTTCAATTATAAAAAAAAATCAGATTTTAACTTCAACAAAGTGTCTCAATCAGGCTTCTAAGCAAGACAAGATTTTGTATTTATATAATAGATATAAAAGAATGTATTACGTACAGTATATAGCACCGATGTAGCTCCTTATGTGAGCTGATCTTTATAGTGAAATGTAGATAAATCCAGTGATTTGGCCAATCCTGGTACCGTCTAGTGTACAAGAGTCTGAAATCCGCTTTCATTTCTTTTCCATCACCTGACCTGTAGTCTTTTCTTGTTGCTTTTCCGGTCAGGAGGAGTTGTTTCATCTAGCCTATATAAAAGTAAAGTAGAGCACCTAAGAGTATAGATGTTTTTACCAGCGTCCATTCATATAATAAAACATTAACACTTTAATTCAAGTTGCAGTAAAGATGTTTCCAACAAGGAAACTCATATTAAAATGTCAGCAACACAAAGAATTCTAAGTACTGCACCCATCCAAAGTACCCACAAGATGTAAAATCGCTCTTTATAGGGGTAAAGAAATAAACCCTACCAAAGACTTTGTGGAACAAAACCCTGCCCCTACCCCATTTATATTGGATGTTGCATGGTCAGATTGCATAAGCGATAAAAACAGCACCTGAGGAGTGGAAAACCAAATGTCAAATCAGCAACATATTGACAGCGCTGTCAGGACAAGATTGTGAAAAGCAAACTTTACCATGGAACCCCTCCATCTGCTACTAGCCCGATCCCCCCCAACAAACCAAGCACTGCAGGAGAAACAGCAGGCAAAGACAAATGTTGCCAGCGGTACCTTGTCAGTTCCATTAACATACTTTTGTCATTATATAAAAAAATGCATTAAATATATTGAATATAATGTCTAGCCAACCACTGCAATTATAACCAAAGATAGACAAAGCCTACTCATAATATGTATATAAAAGAAGCATTAAGATATAAACCTATGATACGGTCTATGTTTTGGCGCAAAGCAGAACATCAACACATGAGTTTAGAGGGGTTTTGAAAGTAAAACACAAAAGCTTGCACCATCCCCCTATTCACATAATCAACCAATGAAAGGGTGCCAATCCCAAAAGCTATAGAAGCAATCTCTATTTGAAACTAAAACATAAAGGGAGGTACACCAATATCCCAGTCGATATATAATTTTATTTGATCAAAATATTCGCAGCAACATACACCAAGACATGTTAAAAAACATTAAAATACATGAACACAATAACATACAAGACAGGCCAACATAAACAGATGAGTAGGCTGTGGGTTTTGAAAGTAATACTTTTCTTAGATTTTTTTCCCAGTTGTACTCTGCCTTTTTTAACCTGCACTCAATATGCTTTTCTACATGTTAGTAATAAATGTTTTTTTTTTTCTAAATAGATCTAAGAGTATCATTTTTCAGACAGCTATTGGAAATAAAGGGCTTTTAACAGATGTCATGTCATATTGCTGCCTTTGACTTTGGGCAACTGTAAATCAGAAAGGGATATTGCCTATTCAGCTTGACCATAAAAAAAAAACTTGCTCACCCCTGTGGGAGCTTGCATGGCTCATCAGACATAGTCAGGGTTCATTTATTTTACTTTGCAAAAGAGGAAAACAATAAGATAAAACACCAGAAACCTGACAAAAATTTCCTTTTCCTAACCAATTTTGTTGTCTGCCATATGTATGTATGCACGCCTCCTAGTGGCTGGCTTGAAGCCTTTAGCAAGTAAATGACAAAGCTCTGTGCTGACAGTGTCTGCCATGCAGCCCCCTCTGGTTACACTTTTCAGAGCTGGACGACAATGTATGCATACCTGTTTGGGGCCAACAGAGGCCCATCCTAGCTCCCAGGTTAACCCCAGGGGGATTGAGCTGTTCTTTTCTATTTTTGTATTTAGTCAGAAGTCAGAAGCCCGTGGAACTTAACAAGTTGCAAAGGTTTAACCAACGGCCCTAAGAAAGCTATTTAAGAAATTCAAGCTGACCTGAAAAAACGGTTGACCTAGTTTATTCCTTAGAAAAGTTACTAAAATCACTTTGGGAAAAGCAGAATTGCAATGGGATGCCAGGAACTTTCATGGCAGCCCAGACAACAAAGCAACTGCAGGCAGGACAAGACAGAGAAACACACATTATTATGTGAATCCAACATTATTCTGAGAGTAAAGTCATTGCCCCAAGAGAAAATTTTAGATGTTTCAGTGTCATATTGAATTGACCGTGTGCCAATCTTTGTATGACACAGTTAAGTATGCTCTCTACCTGATCCAGAGACTGTAGATAACTGACTCTGAGACACTTATCACTTCTTTCCCTTGTGATTTCACTACAGTGATCATAAAAATAGAATCTCTATTTTGCAGCAAGACACTTAACACTTTTCCCCCTGTGCTTCCACAATGGTGTTCATAGATGAATTGTCCGGTTTGCAACGTTTTCCAAGCTCAGGCCATGTCCCATTTCTAAAAACAGTTCTGCTGAGCAAAGATGAGAACTGTTATCACTACTTTCCCTTATAATGCCAGTTAGATGCTCATAGATTTGAAAATGGAAAAAAAATGCTCAGTTTGCAGGCTTTTCTAAGCTTGCACATACCCAAAAAAATTCACAAAAAATTGCCCAGTTTGCAGGCTTTTCTTGCGTCTCCCCTCAAACCCTGGACTTGGGTCACTCAACTTTGAACTTGGAACCCCATGCCAAACACGCGTTTGAACTTGGAAGCACCCACCAAGACACAAACTTGGAACTTGGGTCGTCAAAGGACTTCAAGTTTGCAGGCTTTTCTAAGCTTGGGTCATGTCTTATTCTGTATTCAACATGCTCTTTTATGAAGTAAGGCATGTTTAACTTTTTTTTTTTTCAAATATTAGTTACCTATCTGACATTCAAGCTCAAAATATCTAATAGCGATGCAATATCCAACTAAAGAGTCAGAAACAGCAAACACAGGTGTACTTGGGCAAACATGGCTCATTTTGTTTGGTAATTGTGGCAAATGTGGAATAAGCCCACAAATGTCAGCAATTTACAGTGAAGCGGTTAGTAAATCAGACCCAATATTCAGAGATTTTTTCTTTTCTGTGTATGAAGGGTCCACTAAACCTGAGTTGAATTGTTTTAAACACATCAAATTCTAAATGTAATCCTGCTCCATACAATTCAGGGTAATTGCAGTAACATAAAGTTTTACAATTTAAGGAAAAATTAAGGTATTAGAATAGAGACATATTTATCCCACTATTTTGTGTATGCATTATCAGTTCGGTCACCTTAAGAAATAAAAGCATGCTCATCCCAAAGCATCAAAAATTTGACAAACAGAAAGAAATTTTATTTGGAAAAAAAGTAGAAGCATAGATTTTTAACTATGTTTTAGAAAGTGTATGTATGTACTCAGAAGAAGCACAACTACACAGAGGTGACAGAGCTCACTGAGCTGTGACTATAAAAAAACAAGATGAGTTATTCTTAAAAGCCTGACAGCACCCAGCTGAGAGGTCCGTTGAGTTACATTGTTACAGCCAAAGGGATGTTGATTTGCCTTAATTGTTTCTATTGTAATCAGCTACAGTATTACGCATTGTAAAGCAGTCACAAGACTGCTCTTGGAATGTAAATAGTTACAGATAGCTCAATGTGATGTGTGACGTGCACACTGTGTGATGTAGAGGAGATTGTTTCGTCTGTACTTTTAATTATTTGGGCCAAAGGACACTAAACAAACATAATCCACTTCTCAAACCAACTGTGAGCCACCACCAGTGAGCCCTGAATGTACAAGATACTTAAACTTGACTTTTTAACTGGAGGTCTCCCATCAAAAGGACCATAGAAGGGGGCTCAAAGATAAAGGCAAATAATCTCTTTATTTCTCTCTATGCTCTTCTTCTGGCAGGATGCTAGAGATTGATATCAGCAATATGTGTCCTCCAGATGAGGAATAGCCAGAGGACACAGCAAACACCACTGCAGAACACCACAGACCAGGTTTGGAATTTATAGACCTTGTTAGGTGGCATCCCAAAAGAGGATGCATACTTACAAATATTATATCATTATACATTTCAACTTTTTTAAAATAAGCCCTATCCTTCTTTTGTAAACATGTCTCAAAATTTCTATAACTTGTCAAAGTATCCTGCTATTTGTAGTCTCATGTAAGTCTGTAGGTGCAGGCCCATCAAAAATAGACTACGCATACCTGAGTTCCTCTTTATTTTTTAATTTTAGCAAAATATTAATTGTATTATTTGTCAATTATTCAGTTTATTCATGTGATAAGTAATATTTGCATCACTGAAGAATAGAGACACGTTTCTAGAATGCACCCATGTGCCTTTTAAACCAAATGTTGGTGTTTTATATCATTTCACACTAATATTATCCAATTTTAAGGCCATTCTACAAAGTGCAGGTTTTCGTTTTTGATCAATTCAGTTTTTATTTGACAATAAATAAACAATTTCTCTGTCCGGCATAATCATTCTTTACTCATCTAGATTCTCAGCTACTGTAGACCTTCAAATTTGCATGAAAAGTATTCAAATGTACATCTGAGAATAAAGTCACACTTAAATTATATGACCACAAAACAATTTACTACAATAAAGCAATGCAAGTGAAACCCTTGCCTGTGGTAAAGCCTTAAACAAAAATGATGATGCCGACTGGTTTATCACTAGTAAAATGCATGAATAGCTTTCACTGAATGTGTGGCCGATATGCCATAGCAGACCTACAATTCTTTAACAACTTTGATGCAAGACATTTTAATAGCTTGGCAGCAGAACAGGCTGTTTAAAAAGTAATGGCATTTTACAATATGTTGGGTTTCCAAAGACCAAATAACTTGTGTCTACATTTGCAGTCATTTAGTTTGAAATGGGTCAACAATAGTGATGAGCTTTGGTTAAAGCAGACCAACAGTCAAAAATGAATTAAGTCAGACCAACACAACAAACAGTGCTCTTATGCATTCCTCTCCAGGGCAATTTAGATTGCTGCACATAAAAAATAACTTACCCTTTTCTAACGCCTACTGGGATAAATTTTAAAAACAAGATTGCCACTCATGGGCTTGCAGGCCACCTGCAAACAGGAAGTGGCCCTGGGCTTCCTGTTACTGTGCATTTCAGTTATGTCAGTTGGGAGTGGAAGCTCCAAAATGGCCGCTACCTTTCCAACTGTACAGGCTGTTGGTCCGGTTTAAGTTTTGCATTTGACCCATATATTACCTATAAAGTTTGGTTCCACCACACTCACTCACTAGGGTGAAATTGTTTGTCCCTTTATTATTTGTGTTTTAGTTTAAAAAAAATGGGTATCTCCTTCTATCCTGAACTCAATAACTTGCCAGCCTATGCTTAGGTCTGCTGCTCATCCTCCATGCTGGCACTGGACTTTTTCGAAACACCACTACCTATGTGAAGTGGTAACTGGGCAGGAGTATAACAAGTCACGGCAGGTGAATTGCCAGCCTCTCTACCCTTTGAGCTGGTATTGAGTTACTTATGCCAGAAAGATGCGCACATTGCATGGAGAAAAGTCACCAATGGCACAGCATTCCAATGATTAAATGTAGGAGATAAGAACAGCAGACACACAACTGACGCCATTAATGAGGTTAGGCATTTTTTCTCTGTGCTCCTATTGGCTTATAGGTTTCCTAATGCATGCTCTTCTTGTTGTTACTTTCTGTCCTTATGAAGGGGGTTCAGCTATATCTTTTCACCCCCCTGAAATGCAGAGTGTTGGCAAGTGCCAGACCTGGAATGATATCATAGAAGAAAACAGACCTATATACCATTTCTAATATGTAACATGGAGGCATTTATAAAATGTCACCCTACCATATGCGATTTAGATGGCTATGTTATGAGAATTGAAGGAATAATAAGAGAACCAGCCTCTATTTACGACTGTTTGTTGGATGTATCTGCAGAGTTGAACACTGACTCACAGCCCTAGAACAGAAAGAGGGAAGTACCAATGTCACATTCATGATGATCTAGAAAATGGGGGGAGGAGGAACAACATCAGAATCGGAGGCCTCGCTGAATCTTCTAAATATTCTGATCTTAATCACACCATCTCAGCAATCTGTTCTCGACCTCCCCACCACACACACAATTTAAATTGACTGAGTATACTGCTCTCTGGGCTCTAGACCAGATGACCCATGCAGAGTGAGAGATATAATCTGCAGATTTGGGAGGTGATATGAATGTGACTTAGACCCCCTTTTAGACACACCCATGGGAAAATCCAGCTCAACACTCAACATAGGGTCATCAGGAAAAAAACTACATAACTCACAATTAGTAGATGCATGGAAGATTCCTAACTAGCTTCTTGATAAAGGGGTGTTCTCCTGAAATGGGTAGCCTGCCTTGGGGTTCGGCAATAGGACGGTCGGTCCCTGTGTGTAATGGTTTTTATACATATCCAATGAAAGTTACATTTTATCATTGTCATTCTGGAGCTCCTGTGCTGAAAATCTCCCTTTTGACTTCATGTGTTTCTGAATGGGCTTAGCAGTGGTCCTCCTTTTGTGCATTTGGGTCACCGTACCTGATTGATATTATGGTTGTTGGAGCTGCATTTCTCCTTGTGGTTTTTTGGTGAATCTTCAGACTACATTACTATAAAGTTAAATAGGAAGTAATGAAAGAAGTCTGGGACAGAATAGAGGAAATTGGGAGCTGCCCACTCCTAATGGAGTCAATGTCGACTCCAAAATAGCCCTTCACCCGACCTTTCTCCTCACCTTTCTCCTTAGCTGCCCCTCTCACGTCATAGTACGTTGATCTGTCTCCCCATGGACCAGCTTTCATCTAGCCACATCTGTTAATTGACTCCTGTTTCATACTTGCGAAGACTTATGCCCAGATTCTCTGAGGATCTGCCATGCTGGTCTTTTGGCCCTTTTGTACCCGCAGCTGACATCTGCAAATGGTGCTTAGATACTATTGTGCTCGCAATGGATATCCCTACAGATGAGTGTGCAGGGCTTTTGCATAGGTGGATGTGCTGCAACCGATGGGGCCCCTCGCCCCTGCCCTGGGTCCTAACTGGGACTGGGTAAGGGATAAGTTAAGCTGTTTCAAAATTTGCTCCATGTTCATTGTTTGGACGTCATGTTATGCTGAGCTCTTACATTTCAGGTTGTGATTTGTATTCTGCTACAGATTGATATATCATGTTTTCTCTGAGGAGACTCCTGCTTTTGACCTACTAGTTCCCCCCTTTCGACTCAATTGCTCTACTGTGACTTGCCATTGTAGCACACTTCAGTTTAGAGCACCCGGGGAACTCGCTGCCCGTTTAACTTAAGGTATCCTCAAGATCCATGGGAAATACCATCTCCTCTCAAAGGATCCCAGGCAACCAATTTGCTGACTGAATTCATTCTACTTAGTAACCTTCATTAAGCTAAACTCTCTCCTGTAGTTTCTCTCCTTTATTTCCTTTACTAGCACCCCCCAACCACTTACCTCTCCCCCTAACAATTTGCTAAAACTACTGGGGTCTATCCTTCCCTCCTCCCACAAACTCGCCTCTTGCTCTGCAACGAGCAGCCTCAGGGTCACCACTCACTAACATATGGGGATTGCATATCTCTGAAAAAGGTGTATCCTCTTACGGGAACTTAGATGGCAAAAAACACATGTGGCCCTAATACAGAAGACCCACTTCAAGGGCACTTCAGCCCTATGCTTAGGTAATAAACACATATCATATACCAGCTGCTTGCCAGAATAAAAAAACAAAGGGGACAGCTATCCTGTTTTCAAAAGCCATTTTATTCTTAGTCAGTGACAGATAGGGTATGATGCAGGTAGAGTAATAACAGTGAAATAAAAAAATCAAAAGCCAAGCCAGATTTATCATCCAGACACTGAACAAACTAGAATCATTAATGGAAGGAGAGGAAATTTTGGGAGGTGATATGAATGTGACATTGCACCCCCTTTTAGACACTCCCACAGGGAAATCCAGCCTTCCATACTCAACACTCAACACAGGGTGCAGCCCACGTGACTGCCCGGCAGCCAGTCACGGGACTGTCCTGGAGAGGGTTGAATGTGAGCCCTGTTTGTTGTGTAGGTCTGGTTAAATTCACTTTTAACTGTTGGTCCGCTTTAAGTGGTGCTGACATTTCATAATTCAGGCTCACATTAAAATATATATTTTTCCATAGCCTATTACATAATCACATTTCATTTTACCAGCACCTCGTTCTTGGTCTTAACCACAAAACCAAGCCTAAGGCTTGTGTCGGGTTGACACCCCCTTTCTTAGTGGTAGGCTAGAATGGAGGCCACCACACTGTGACTCAAGGCCAGCCAATTCCACTGTGTGTTTAAACTCCTCTATCCTGACACTCCCTTCACAGCATGACATGAAATGAAACTTTATTTTATATTTACCCCCAAAATATCTCTTTAAAAAGTAAAAGGAATGAGAACATTGCCCTCCATAATGGGAATCATTTTGAGTGTGTCTGGACCATGACTTTTTCATTTTCAAAAGAGCATCTCAGAGATTACCTAGGATATACTGTCAGTGTACCAATAAAAGATTCACACTCCATAAAAAAAGTTTCTGGGTTTTCTATTTTTTATGGCAGCTTTCGCCCACTCCATTTTAAAAACAAATTGATGCTTTTGTAGTAAAAAGTTTAAGGAAGCAAGGTTCCGATGAGATCCATAGCTAAAGTATACATTATTTTTTGCCACAGAGGAGATAATAAATTCTGGGATTCTTCCCTCCATATTTCCCACTAGATCGCATTTGCCAAATAGTGCCCATTCTGGGGTGAAATGAATAATGCATCGAATATATTTTTGCATATTGATAACATTTATGCCAGAATTGTCTAATTTTAGGGCACTGTCAGAAATAATGCTTTAATGAATTTTAGCTAAGGGTGCTATCGTGTTAGCCCATGTTTGTTTCAGGGGCTGTGTTTATAATCAATCATTTTTGCCTTTTTCTCTTTTAAATCAGAAGATGTCTGACCACACTGCTCAGAGTCATTCATTGTAGAGTGGTCAGGATCTGGGAGAAAGATATTGCAGACTAAAAGGAAACTTTAAACAATTACTTATTAGAAACACAGCCTCTGAAATAAACATGAGCTAACACACATAGCTAACCCCCTAGACAATCGCTATAAAATTGTTGACTGGGAAGGGGTTTAAGAGCATAAGAAATGACATGTAAAGTAATGCACTGCATAGCAGACAAATCTCCTTTCCACTAATCAAAATGTAGGTATCCTGTTTATTATTTCAAGCATTCCATGTTCAACTCTCTGAATTGTTTTCCCAAGAAATTATAATTGCCATAAATCACTTATTTCCCACACTAAAATGCCCTCTTTATGCTATTAAAATGTATATACTCATTGTACACTAGATAATCCATTATTTCGATTTTTTGGGTGATTCACAGATCCATCCAAATATTTTGTAAAGGAGAGAGATGGTGTGACTCACATGCAAGATGGTGTGACTCACATGCATGATTGTTTGGTTTAGCATGAGAGGAATAGAGAGAGAGAAGGATGAAATGTCAGAGAATCCACTGCATGGGCCACTGAGCCAAGAGGTCCTAAAAGGAATGTTGCACAATCTCTAAAAGGGCAATTTCCTCTCACTCAGGCATCTGGATCTGAGATGCTCAGCTATGTGAAACACCTGGGATTAGTCCGTGTACATCACAGATGATCCCATGGCATTTGCATGGCTTGTGAACACATGCCTGACAATTCTGGCATCAGCCATATAGACAGGTTGGGGCGAGAGTGCGTCTATGACTACACGGAGCTTGGCAAATTTGAGATCATCCAATCAGCAATCTAAAATTTGCCTGGTGGATGTAGCTATCGTTAGCAAACTAGCCCAATTCTTAAAGGAAGAACATATTGCCTCCAGGTACTTAAGCTTGGGGGTGTTATGGAAGTAATGGGGGGAGGTTTGTTACGCTTTAATGTCTGCCTGCATATAAAATAAAACTAAGCTAGTTTGAATGTAACGGTACAGTGGGTCCCCAAAGTCCATTGTATATGTGTGACCCAGATCCTCCATAATGTGAGATTGAGATGGTGCCCCATGTGATTGCACCGCTCGCACACCCCAAAGGCAGGCCTTGGGTATTTGTACAGATGTTGCAACAAGCTCCATTCTCACTGCCTGCACTTGCAGTCAAGGATATGAACTGGACAACTAGAAGACTGTGTTGCTGGTATTGATTTGTGGCCCCATTGCTGTTGTTAAAGCTGAAATAAAAATATACACATGCCCTCCACCAGTCCAATATGCTCTTACCAAACTTTAGGTGATAGTGCAGCAGTATCAAATAAAATTCCTGGTGGAGTCATCCACCTATAAATAGAGATGAGTGAACTTTTGAAAAATTTGATTCGACTGATTCGCAGAAATTTCCGACAAAAATTGTTTCAATCGAATTTATTTGCAGCGAATCGCTATTAAAAATTGCTATTTCTGAGCCTCCTAGAGCCTCAATAGGGTTGTAAACCATTCTGCTTTGCTGTAACACGCATAGGATGCATGCTGGGTTAGTGAAATAATACTGCAAATAATTATCACATGCAGATCAGAGGCATCGCTAATAGAATCCCAGAGTGGCACAATTGCAGAGAGTTGAAGTGGCATCACTATGAGGGGCCCCTATAGTGCCTGAAAAACACACCCTTGAGCTGGCAGCAGCAGGAGCCCAAAAGTTAGCTGAATCACACCCTGGAGTTGCAAGCAGCAGCAGCAGCAGCAGCTGCAGGAGCCCAAACATTGCTTTAAAGAGACACTGGAGTTGGCTGCAGGAGCCCAAAAATTGGATGAATCACACACTGGAGTTGCAAGCAGCAGGAGCACAAACATTGCTTTAAAGAGACACTGGATTTGGCTGCAGGAGCCCAAGAATTGGATGAATCACACCCTGGAGTTGCAAGCAGCAGCAGCAGCAGCAAGAGCCCAAACATTGCTTTAAAGACACACTGGAGTTGGCAGCATGAGCACAAAAAATGGATATATCACAACCTGGATTTGCAAGCAGCAGCAGGAGCCCAAAAATTGGCCAAATGAAACCCTGGAGTTGCAAGCAGCAGCAGGAGCCCAAACATAGCTTGAAAGAGACACTGGAGTTGGCTGCAGGAGCCCAAAAATTGGATGAAAGGCACACCCTGGAGTTGCAAGCAGCAGCAGGAGACACTGGAGTTGGCAGTAGGAACCCAAAAAATTGGCACACATTGCAGTTGGGAGCAGCAGCAGCAGGAGGCCAAAATTTGGCTGAAAGGCACACCCTGAAGTTGGCATCAGCAGGAGCCCAAAAATTGGCTGAATGACACACTGGAGTTGCAAGCAGCAGCAGCCCAAACATAGCTTAAAAGACACACTGGAGTTGGCAGCAGGAGCCCAAAAATAAGCTGAATTACACCCTGGAGTTGCAAGCAGCAGTAGCAGCAGCTGCAGGAGCCCAAACATCGCTTTAAAGAGACACTGGAGTTGGCTGCAGGAGCCCAATAATTGGATGAATCACACTCTGGAGTTGCAAGCACCAGCAGCAGGAGCCCAAACATTGCTTTAAAGAGACACTGGATTTGGCTGCAGGAGCCTAAAAAATGGATGAATCACACCCTGGAGTTGCAAGCAGCAGCAGGAGCCCAAACATAGCTTCAAAGACACACTGGAGTTGGCAGCAGGAGCCCATAAATTGGCCTAAGGACACACCCTGGAGTTGGCAGCAGCAGCAGGAGCCCCAAACATAGCTTGAAAGACACACTGGCATTGGCTGCAGGAGCCCAAAAATTGGATGAATCACACCCTGGAGTCGCAAGCAACAGCAGCAGCAGGAGCCCAAACATTGCTTGAAAGAGACACTGGAGTTGGCTGCAGGAGGCCAAAAATTGGATGAATTACACCCTGGAGTTGCAAGCAGCAGCAGGAGCCCAAACATTGCTTTAAAGAGACACTGGATTTGGCTGCAGGAGCCTAAAAATTAGCATAAAGACATACCCTGGAGATGGCAGCAGCAGCAGGAGCCAAAACTTAGCTTGAAAGACACACTGGAGTTGGCTGAAGGAGCCCAAAAATTGGCCAAAAGACACACCCTGGAGTTGGCAGCAGCAGGAGCCCAAACATAGCTTGAAAGACACACTGGAGTTGGCTGCAGGAGCCCAAAAATGGGATGAATCACACCCTGGAGTTGCAAGCAGCAGCAGAAGCCCAAACATTGCTTGAAAGAGACACTGGAGTTGGCTGCAGGAGGCCAAACATTGGATGAATCACACCCTGGAGTTGCAAGCGGCAGCATGAGCCCAAACATTGCTTAAAAGAGACACTGGAGTTGGCTGCAGGAGCCTAAAAATTGGCCTAAAGACACACCCTGGAGTTGGCAGCAGCAGCAGGAGCCCAAACATTGCTTGAAAGAGACACTGGAGTTGGCCGCAGGAGCCCAAAAATTGGACTAAAGACACACTGGAGTTGTCAGCAGCCGCAGGAGCCCAAACATAGCTTGAAAGAGACACTGGAGTTTGCTGCAGGAGGCCAAAAATTGGATGAATCACACCCTGGAGTTGCAAGCAGTAGCAGCAGCAGGAGCCCAAACATTGCTTGAAAGAGACACTGGAGTTGGCTGCAGGAGCCCAAAAATTGGCCTAAAGACACACCCTGGAGTTGGCAGCAGCAGCAGCAGGAGCCCAAACATAGCTTGAAAGACACACTGGAGTTGGCTGCAGGAGCCCAAAAATTGGCCTAAAGACACACCCTGGAGTTGGCAGCAGCAGGAACCCAAACATAGCTTGAAAGACACACTGGCGTTGGCTGCAGGAGCCCAAAAATTGGATGAATCATACCCTGGAGTTGGAAGCAGCAGCAGCAGCAGGAGCCCAAACATTGCTTGAAAGAGACACTGGAGCTGGCTGCAGGAGGCCAAAAATTGGATGAATCACACCCTGGAGATGCAAGCAGCAGCAGGAGCCAAAACATTGGTTTAAATAGACACTGGAGTTGGCTGCAGAAGCCTAAAAAATAGCCTAAAGACACAGTGTGGAGTTGGCAGCAGCAGGAGCCCAAACATAGCTTGACAGACACACTGGAGTTGGCAACAGGAGCCCAAAAATTGGCCTAAAGACACATCCTGGAGTTGGCAGCAGCAGCAGGAGCCCAAACATAGCTTGAAAGACACACTAGAGTTGGCTGCAGGAGCCCAAAAATTGGATGAATCACACCCTGGAGTTGCAAGCAGCAGCAACAGCAGGAGCCCAAGCATTGCTTGAAAGAGACACTGGAGTTGGCTGCAGGAGGCCAAAAATTGGATGAATCACACCCTGGAGTTGCAAGCGGCAGCAGGAGCCCAAACATTGCTTTAAAGAGACACTGGAGTTGGCTGCAGGAGCCTAAAAATTGGCCTAAAGACACACCCTGGAGTTGGCAGCAGCAGCAGGAGCCCAAACATAGCTTGAAAGACACACTGGAGTTGGCTGCAGGAGCCCAAAAATTGGATGAATCACACCCTGGAGTTGCAAGCAGCAGCAGCAGGAGCCCAAACATTGCTTGAAAGAGACACTGGAGTTGGCTGCAGGAGGCCAAAAATTGGATGAATCACACCCTGGAGTTGCAAGCGGCAGCAGGAGCCCAAACATTGCTTTAAAGAGACACTGGAGTTGGCCGCAGGAGCCTAAAAATTGGCCTAAAGACACACCCTGGAGTTGGCAGCAGCAGGAGCCCAAACATAGCTTGAAAGACTCACTGGAGTTGGCTGCAGGAGCCCAAACATTGGCCTAAAGACACACCCTGGAGTTGGCAGCAGCAGCCGCAGGAGCTCAAACGTAGCTTGAAAGACACACTGGAGTTGGCTGCAGGAGCCCAAAAATTGGATGAATCACACCCTGGAGTTGCAAGCAGCAGCAGCAGGAGCCCAAGCATTGCTTGAAAGAGACACTGGAGTTGGCTGCAGGAGGCCAAAAATTGGATGAATCACACCCTGGAGTTGCAAGCGGCAGCAGGAGCCCAAACATTGCTTTAAAGAGACACTGGAGTTGGCTGCAGGAGCCTAAAAATTGGCCTAAATACACACCCTGGAGTTGGCAGCAGCAGCCCAAATATAGCTTGAAAGACACACTGGAGTAGGCAGCAGGAGCCCAAAAACTGGCCTAAAGACACACTCTGGAGTTGGCAGCAGCAGCAGCAGGAGCCCAAACATAGCTTGAAAGACACACTGGAGTTGGCTGCAGGAGCCCAAAAATTGGATGAATCACACCCTGGAGTTGCAAGTAGCAGCAGGAGCCCAAACAATGCTTTAAAGAGACATTGGAGTTGGCTGCAGGAGCCTAAAAATGGGCCTAAAAACAAACCCTGGAGTTGGCAGCCGCAGCAGGAACCCAAACATAGCTTGAAAGACACACTAGAGTTGGCTGCAGGAGCCCAACAATTTAGTGAATCACACCCTGGAGTTGCAAGCAGCAGCAGGAGCAGGAGGCCAAACATTGCTTGAAAGAGACACTGGAGTTTGCAGCAGCAGGAGCCCAAAAATTGGACTAAAGACACGCTGGAGTTGTCAGCAGCAGCAGGAGCAGCAGCAGCAGGAGCCCAAACATAGCTTGAAAGAGACACTGGAGTTGGCTGCAGGAGCCCAAAAATTGGCTTAAAGACACACCCTGGAGTTGGCAGCAGCAGGAGCCCAAACATAGCTTGAAAGGGGGAAAGTATGGAGGCAAATGTGCTCGGGGTAGACCACTCGCGCGGCAGGCTATCTTCCCAGGAGGTAGTGGCAGAGGGTCCCTGGAGTCGTCGTAGGCGGCGGCAGCAGCATCAGTGAATTAGTGTGGACTGTTGGTAGGAGAAATCAGCTACAAGCCCATGTTGCAGTTTTTCATCAAGCATCCGCAGAAGGTTAACATGGCTATGTGAAAGATGTGTAAGCAGAAGGTGAAGTGTGGCCAGGGTCCCAATGTTGGACCCACAGCCCTGTGTCAACATTTGCAGTGTCACCATAAAGCGGCCTGGGAGAGTTGGCTCCAAAGTGGTGGTCCAGCCTGCTGCATTACCCAGTGGCACACCGCTCTCTGTTCCAGCCAGCCAAGGCTCCACCACCTCCTGTGTGTCATACCCATCCTCTGTCGCTCCAGATGCTCCTCCTCCTCTTAATCCGAGTCAGTCATTCCGCCAACAATCCATTGCCAAGCCATGTCCAAAAGACAACAGTATGTGCCCACTCATCCAACGTGCAGAAGCTAAATGTGCTCCTGTATAAGTTGCTGGTGCTGCAGTCCCTCCCTTTTGAGTTGGTGGACCTTTCAGAGAACTGATGGCTTGTGCCGAGCCGAGGTGGAGAGTCCCATGCTGTCATTTCTTTGAGAAGAAGGCAGTACCAGCCCTGTACAATTTTGTTGAACAGAAGGTGGGGCAGTCCTTTAGCCTGTCAGTGTGTACCAAAGTGCACAGCAGTGCCTACGTCTGGAGCTGTAACTATGGTCAGGGACAATACATATCCTTTTAGGACCACTGGGTGATTGTGGTTCCTGCACAACCACAAAAGCAACTTGGACAGGTCCTTCCGCTGTGGCCTCCAAGCTCCTAGGCCTTTGTGCCTGTGACACTGCACTTGCACTTAGCAATGGTGTCACAGAGAAAATTGGCAAATTGTCAATTACATATTAATAGTTAACATTTATCTTATTTGAACATATTTATAATAATAACATATAACATAGCAACAATAACATATAACATAATAACAGTAACATATAAAATTTATCAACATTTTTTGGGGGGGTTAATTTTGTATTTTTTTTTTTTAATTTTGTATTTTTTTTATATTTTGCATTTTTTAGAAATAAATAAATAAATAAATATATATATATATATATATATATATATATATATATATATATATATATATATATATTTTTTTTTTTTTTTTTCCCATTGCCTTTTAATATTTTGTGAATTTTTGTACACAATTTTTTTTAATTTTTTTAATTTTTTTTTTTACCTTTTTTCTAAATATTTATTTTTTCTTTTTTTTTAATTTTTTCTTTTTTTTTCCCAGTGCCCTTCCAGTCTACCATGTGTGCAGGACACGGCGGTTTCACGCTGTTCTTCACATGGTTTGCCTTGAGTCACACATGGGAGGAACTGCTAAAAATGAGAACTCAATACATGAAATCCTGGCTTACTCCACGAAAACTGCAAATGGGACTCATGGTGACTGACACTGGAAAGAACATCTTGTCTGTGCTGCGACAAGGAAGCCTGAGCCATGCATCCTGCCATGGCACACGTGTTCAATCTAGTTGTCAAGCATTTTCTGAAGTCTTCCCCCCATCTGAAAGACATCCTAACAATGGGAAGGAAATTTTGCATGCACTTCAGGCACCCCTACACCGCCAAGCACACCCTTCTTGAGCTTCAGCGTCAGAACGGTATCCCCCAACATAGTCTGATTTGCAATGTTTCCACCCGTTGGAATTCCACCCTCCATATGCAGGATCGACTATAGGAACAGAGAAAAGCCATCACGGATTTCTTGATGATCCAAACGGATAGGGGGACTCCCCTGTGTAACTTCAATGTAAACCAGTGGCAGCTCATATGTGACACCTGCCGTTTGCTCAGGCCCTTTGAGGAAGCTACTTTATTAGTCAGTCGCCAGGACTATGAGATGAAAGATGAGATTCCACTGCTTCATGTACTACAATACATGTTGGAAACCATGGCTGGTCAGGGCACTAGAGACATGGCACATACATTTCACAGCCACATGAAGCCTGTGGGGGCTGAAGTGGAGGAGGAGGAGGGGGTGGGGCACAGCGAAGCACAGTTTAGGTTTGACAAAATGACCATTTTATCTAGTCATCTGACAGGAGAGGAGGAGCAGGAGCAGCCAGAGGAGCTAGAGGGTTATGAGGAAGGCGAGACAGAGGACCCAGACACACCGTGTCAGTTTTCAGTGGCGATGGAGACAGGTAGTCCTTCTGAGTCACTTGCACAAATGGCACGATGCATGCTCCCGTACTTGCGTAGTGACCACAGAATTGTCTCCGTTTGTCAGCGGGATGACTTCTGGCTGTCCACCTTATTGGACCCTCGCTTCCGGCACAAAATGGGGCATTTTTTACACCCACTGAGAGGGAGGACAAACTGACCTACTACAGAGACATCCTACGTAGTTAGTTGGGCGATGTCTATCTGCACCATGGTCCATACTCTCGCACGGGGGGGACCTCTGTGATCACCTTCCACTGCCATGGCTGTCGGGGGGGTGGCAGGAGCAGCAGCTCCATCAGCAGCAGCCTCAGTCTTCAGTCACTAATGAGTAGCTTTCTGCACCGGTATAGGGAGTCTACTCATGAGCAGCAGGAAGACCTGGAGCAGGACCTGAACCAGCAGGTCATGTCATACCTTGACAGGACCATGCCAACACACCTTGAGGATACGCTGGACTTCTGGGAAGCCAAACTTGACTTGTGGCCGCAACTAGCAGAGTTTGCCCTGGAAAAGCTGTCCTGCCCGGCCAGTAGTTGATTTAGATGGCAACTGGGCTGCTCTATATTATGCTGCAAAATGGCAAATTTACCTCACAGTATAAGCTATTGCCCCTCATATTTCCACAGGGGCTGCTCTATATTATGCTGCAAAATGGCAAATTTACCTCACAGTATAAGCTATTGCCCCTCAGATTTACACAGGGGCTGCTCTATATTATGCTGCAAAATGGCAAATTTACCTCACAATATAAGCTATTTCCCCTCAGATTTACACAGGGGCTGCTCTATATTATGCTGCAAAATGGCAAATTTACCTTACAGTATAAGCTATTGCCCCTCAGATTTACACAGGGGCTGCTCTATATTATGCTGCAAAATGGGAAATTTACCTCACAATATAAGCTATTGCCCCTCAGATTTACACAGGGGCTGCTCTATATTATGCTGCAAAATGGCAAATTGACCTTACAGTATAAGCTATTGCCCCTCAGATTTCCACAGGGACTGCTCTATATTATGCTGCAAAATGGCAAATTTACCTCACAGTATAAGCTAATGCCCCTCAGATTTACACAGGGGCTTCTCTATATTATGCTGCAAAATGGCAAATTTACCTCACAGTATAAGTTATTGCCCCTCAGATTGACACAGGAGCTGCTCTATATAATGCTACAAAACCAAGAGCGGATTTAACTCACACAATATTACCTATTTCTCAGGTTTATATAGGGATCGCTCTATGTAATGGAGCAAAAAGCATGAATTTACCTACAATATAAGCTATTGCTGCTCCATATAATGGTGCAAAACTGAATTTATCTCACAATATAAACTATTACTCCTCAGGTTTATATAGGGGCTGCTGTATATAACAGTGCAAAACCATGCATTTACCTCATAATATAAACTATTGCCCCTCAGATTTACACAGGGCCTGCTCTATATTATGCTGCAAAATGGCAAATTTACCTTACAGTATAAGCTATTGCCCCTCAGATTTACACAGGAGCTGCTCTATAGAATGCTACAAAACCAAGAGCCGATTTAACTCACACAATATAACCTATTTCTCAGGTTTATATAGGAACTGCTCTATGTAATGGTTCAAAATGATATTTTCAGACAGGGCCTGCTCTATAAAATGGCAATTTTACCTCACAATATAAACTATTGCTCCTCAGATTTACACAGGGATTTAGGTTGATATATATAATAGTGCAAAACAGTGAATATACCTCACAATACTGTATAAACTATTGCTCCTCAGATTTACACAGTGGGCTTCTCTATATAATGGTGCAAAATTGCGAATTTACCTCACTATATAATCTATTACTGCTCTATATAAAAGAAAAATAAATAAATAAAAAAAAGAGCCTGTAGAAGCTTATTTAGTATAACAGATAGGGTGACATGTGCTGGCTTGGAATGCCCATGTGGGCTAGTGTTTTGACAGCAGCACAAAAACCAATTCAAAATGCAATAGCTTAATAAAACTGAGATTGAACAAGCTTATTTAGTATAAAACATAGGGTGATGTGCTGGTTTGGGATGCCCGTGTGGGCTGGTGTTTTGACTGCAGGACAAAAACCAATTCAAAATGCAATAGCTTAATAAAGCTGAGGCTGTAGACGCTTATTTAGTATTACAGATAGGGTGCAACGTGGTGGTTTGGGATACCCTGCGGCCTGGTGTATTGACAGCAGGCCAAAAACCAATTCAAACTGCAATAGCTTAATAAAGCTGAGGATAAACAAGCTTATTTAGTATGACAGATAAGGTGCAATGTGGTGGTTTGGGATACCCTGCGGCCTTGTTTTTGTTACAGGACGCACAAAACCAATTCAAAATGCAATAGCTTAATAAAGCTGAGGCTGTAGACGCTTATTTAGTATAACAGATAGGGTGCAACGTGGTGGTGTGGGATACCCTACGGCCTGGTGTTTTTTTTAAAAGCAGGACAAAAACCAATTCAAAATGCAATACTTTGATTCAGCTGAAGAGGGATGAACAAGTGTATTTAGTATAACAGATAGGCTGTAAGTGCAGGTTTGGGATACCCAGGTGGGCTGGTGTTTTTTTTTTGTTAAAGGCAGACCAAAAACCAATTCAAAATACAATACTTTGATTAAGCTGAGGAAAGATGAACACGTTTATTTAGTATAACAGATAGGCTGCTAAGTGCAGGTTTGGGATGCCCTGCGGCCCAGTGTTTTTTTGTTAAAGGCAAACCAAAAACCAATTCAAAATGCAATACTTTGATTAAGCTGAGGAAGGATGAACAAGCGTATTTAGTATAACAGATAGGCTGCTAAGTTCAGGTTTGGGATGCCCTGCGGCCTGGTGTTTTTTATGTTAAAGGCAGACCAAAAACCAATTCAAAATGCAATACTTTGATTAAGCTGAGGAAGGATGAACAAGCGTATTTAGTATAACAGATAGGCTGCTAAGTGCAGGTTTGGGATGCCCTTCGGCCTGGTGTTTTTTTCGTTAAAGGCAGACCAAAAACCAATTCAAAATGCAATACTTTGATTAAACTGAGGAAGGATGAACAAGCGTATTTAGTATAACAGATAGGCTGCTAAGTGCAGGTTTGGGATGCCCTTCGGCCTGGTGTTTTTTTTGTTAAAGGCAGACCAAAAACCAATTCAAAATGCAATACTTTGATTAAACTGAGGAAGGATGAACAAGCGTATTTAGTATAACAGATAGGCTGCTAAGTGCAGGTTTGGGATGCCCTGCGGCCTGGTTTTTTTTTTGTTAAATGCAGACCAAAAACCAATTCAAAATGCAATACTTTGATTAAGCTGAGGAAGGATGAACAAGCGTATTTAGTATAACAGATAAGCTGCTAAGTGCAGGTTTGGGATGCCCTGCGGCCTGGTGTTTTTCTTGTTAAAGGCAGACCAAAAACCAATTAAAAATGCAATACTTTGATTAAGCTGAGGAAGGATGAACAAGCGTATTTAGTATAACAGATAAGCTGCTAAGTGCAGGCTTGGGATGCCCTGCGGCTTGGTGTTTTTTTGTTAAAGGCAGACTAAAAACCAATTCAAAATACAATACTTTGATTTAGCTGAGGAGGATGAACAAGCGTATTTAGTATAACAGATAGGCTGCTAAGTACAGGTTTGGGATACCCAGGTGGGCTGGTGTTTTTTTTTTTGTTAAAGGCAGACCAAAAAATATTTAAACTAATCCAGTTATATTATGATAAATGCTTGTGTGTAACAGATAGGGTTAAATAAGCCACTGCATAGATGGCAGGCACAGTGGCAAGGCAGATTTACAGCACAAAGAACTGAAATTGAATTGAAAACTGATATGGCTAATGAAAAAAAAAAAAATTTCACTGTCACTTCTAAGCTGTCCCTGGCTGGATGGTTCCGGTTTTTCCCTATCTTTCCCTGGCTCTGTCTACCTCTCTGTCTGCCTCTCTGACTCTCCCTACCTATCTCTAACTTTCTGTCCCTGTCTCTAACAAGCTGTGCTCTGGCCACAATGCAAGGCTGAAATGCGCACAAGCAAGATGGCCGCCGCTTTATATAGCACGGTGACGTCACCGGGCTTCCTGGCTGCTGATAGGCTGCATGTGACTTACCCATGATACCTTGCCCCAGGGGATATGTCCGGACATGTTCATCCACCATTTTAGAATGCCTGTAATTGAAATAAATGGAGTTTAAAGGAAAACTTCGATCGATAGAATCGCGGGGAAATTCGGATTTGTTCAGAATCGAATTTTCCATGAAATTCGAAACAAATCCGGGTTCGTCCAGATCGATTCCCTCATCCCTACCTATAAACATCAGATCTGCCTCTGTGTGACTGCTGGTCTATCTGTCCTTCAATCTGTCTGTACTAAACTCAAGTTGTTTTGCAAGGAGCTGTCTTTCACTGTACAATAGCCATCATCCCCAGCGGTGTTGCTTTTGACTTCATTACTGGCTAACTCCTTCTGGAAGTCTCCACCAGGGATTTTATTTGATACTGCTGCACTTAAAGTTTGGAGGGAGCATATTGGACTAGTGGAGGGCACATGTATCTTTTTTCAAAGTGCATGCACTGTGGGATAATTTTGCATCTGGACCAAAAAAAAACTTTTAGAACTATTTTTTTGTGCTCTGTGCCTCTTAAAATATCTGTCTATTGGGGCTGTTGGAATAAGCTGGTTCGGCACGTTGAGAAATGTTTTAAAGACAGTTAGGAAGTTTTAAGTGCTGTGTTTTAATATATACTGAAATAAAAATATGTATGGAAGAAAACAGGACAATGAAACCGGGATGTTTTGGAGCACCAGACTGACTGCATGTTGCTCAGGAGGAGAGTGCCCTTTTTATATTCTCTCTTTAAAGAAGTAAAACCTGCCTGCAGAGACATCTGAAACATTTTACTTTTTAATAAGCAAAAGCTTTGTTTGTTTAGCTGTAAGCATAAAAATTATGTGCTAAAGTGAAAATCAAGAAATCTTTTAAGAGATTTAAATGAAGTCAGTTGGTTTAGTTAAAAATAATGATGCCATCCACTTAATGAGTTCTGACAGAATTCAGATTTGTTTCAACTGGTGTGTATTTCATATATAAATTGTCTACTGGGATTACTAATTTAGTGTAATTTACTCATATTAAGTTGCTCCTTGCTGCTGATATTATCAGGGAGCTTTTTTTGTAAAGGAAGACATTACTTGTAGTTAGCCCTGTTGCTCAAAGGGGGGGGGGGCAGAACAATCTTGTATTTCATGGCCTTAAAATTATACTATTGTTTGCCACTTGCTTCGGATCTGAGATTTGGGTACTCTTCATTTTGGACATAATAAACAAGTGGTGGCTAACTGCTGTAAGTGATTTTCAGTAGAAGACTCAAATTTTCACACTGCACATCATAAGGTCAATACACTGCCTGCACCTATGATGTGGCAGTTTAATAGGTTTGTTTTAATGAGTTAGATTAGTTATATTATTTGTATAAGTTTGGAAATAATGGCAGTCCAGGAAAGTTTAAAACAATTATGTTTCTTTCAAAATGTCTAAAGTAAAAAATGTACCTAATAAAATCTGCACTTTACCTTTGGAATTGCCTCATTGCTAGTGGTGAGCCAGAGCAAGGCCAGATACAGTAGCTCCTGGTATTGCAACGTGTTGACTGGTATATGGGAGTACCCTGACCCCTTACCAGTGCACAAACAGAATACATTTATTTTTTTAAATAAAAAAATAAGAACTCACTGTTCCAAGGGGCAGGGAGGTTTTAATATCACAAAGAAGGAGTCTCTGTGGAATCTCCCCTATGTGATCAACAAGGTCACTGGAGGGGAGGGACATGGAAGGAAATAGCCTGGGATGCTGCCCTACATGTCTGTCCCCTGCAGTGACATCATTAGTCACATGGGGGATTCCACAGAGGTTCTTCCTCTGAGGTATAAAGGCCCCCGGCCCAGTGGCCTGGCATCTCACTACAGATGCGGGTAAGTTCACTGCAATATCAGCTCCAAAGCATCAAGAAGATCACAGCCCAGTGAACCAGGAGGGATTTTCCCACCCAGTGGACCTGCACAAAGTACGCTGCCCGGTGAGGGACAGATGAAGAAAAAAGCAATGGACAAATTTAAAAAAATGCATTTTTCTTTTTTTACTTTTTTACTTTCTATACAGTTTGTTACCCCTATACCATTCCACGGGGTTGTGATGACCAGCATGCCATTTGCCAGCATCGGAAAACTGGATAATTTTAATCTTGCCAGTATCCAGGACGGGGTGAACTAGAGGGAATGGGAAAGTTGGGGTTCGAATCTTGCCTGGCTCGGATGCGAAACCCCTCACTACTCATTGCCCCAGGTGCAGTGGATTTAAACTATTTTTGTTATTCCTGAATTCAGGCGCAGATGTGTGCAGAATAATTAGCAGATGTGCAATATTGCAAAAGCTACCAGTTTTGTGAAAATTGACTTTAACTTTTTTTCACACACAGAAATTAGATCTGGACTGAAGTTAGATCATATAACTAGAGTAATTAACAACTTTTGCATTTATAAAGCAAATTGCTTTTATAAAGTAAGTTTTAGGTAAGTCTTAAAGTGATTGGCCACTTAACCCTTTAAGTGCCAGCCTACCTGCAGCATTTCCCACTCCCTGTTGCCAGAGCATTTTTCACTATTTTGCGCTCCCCATGTTCAACTGTAATTTTTGAAGGGATTTTCTGGGACTTCCCATAAAAATTACATATTGTTTTTTTCAGCAGAATCTGGGCTTTAACATCATATCTCTTGTTTATCAATTTTGTAGTTTTATCATAATTATTTTGGGCAAAATATGTGAAAGAAAATAAAAATACACACGTTTTTACATTTTGCAGTGTTTTTTTTTAATCGAAAATAAAGGTTTTTCAATAAAAACATATTGAGAGTAAAAGCCCCATTTCTCCCGGTTACAACTGTACCACACATGTATTAGTAGACACCCTTTCCTGCCCAGGAGACCCCAGAAACTGCAAAGAGCGCTAGAGGAGATTTTCAGATAAAATACAAATACTTTGCGCTCCTCGCAGTTTTTCAAAAAATACAACCCTTTACATTTGAAATACCCCCCACAAACTATATATTTTTGGAAAGTGCACAATTCAAGGTTTCTAAGCATACTAGGCTTGTTGGCGTGGGTCCATTGGTTTGAACTCTATTGATTGGCAGAATCTCTGGTTCCAAAGGATTTCGCTAAAAAAAAAAGCAAAAAGCAGATTCAAAACCATATTTTCCTATAAAAACAATAAGCAAGCAAGAAGTAACGCAGTAAATCTGAAAGCACAATATCTGCTGAACAAAATAATACCCCACATGCATAGGTACGTTGAAGTGTAGAGTTGCCAAACACCCCAAAGTCAAGCATGCGTTTGAGGGTAATTTTACTTGAAAAAATCAGCGGCGCACACAAAGTGCGCACCTTGCAGTTTCTCCAAATTTACAACCCTTTACATTTGAAATACCCCCCACAAACTATATATTTTTGGAAAGTACATACCTCAAGGTTTCTAAGCCTACTGGGCTTGTTGACGTCGCTGACTTCCTTCCGACTCTATTGATTGGCAGAATCTCTGGTTCCAAAGGATTTCGCTAAAAAAAAAAGCAAAAAGCAGATTCAAAACCATATTTTCCTATAAAAACAATAAGCAAGCAAGAAGTAACGCAGTAAATCTGAAAGCACAGCATCTGCTGAACAAAATAATACCCCACATGCATAGGTACGTTGAAGTGTAGAGTTGCCAAACACCCCAAAGTCAAGCATGCGTTTGAGGGTAATTTTACTTGAAAAAATCAGCGGCGCACACAAAGTGCGCACCTTGCAGTTTCTCCAAATTTACAACCCTTTACATTTGAAATACCCCCACAAACTATATATTTTTGGAAAGTACATACCTCAAGGTTTCTAAGCCTACTGGGCTTGTTGACGTCGCTGACGTCCTTCCGACTCTATTGATTGGCAGAATCTCTGGTTCCAAAGGATTTCGCTAAAAAAAAAAGCAAAAAGCAGATTCAAAACCATATTTTCCTATAAAAACAATAAGCAAGCAAGAAGTAACGCAGTAAATCTGAAAGCACAACATCTGCTGAACAAAATAATACCCCACATGCATAGGTACGTTGAAGTGTAGAGTTGCCAAACACCCCAAAGTCAAGCATGCGTTTGAGGGTAATTTTACTTGAAAAAATCAGCGGCGCACACAAAGTGCGCACCTTGCAGTTTCTCCAAATTTACAACCCTTTACATTTGAAATACCCCCCACAAACTATATATTTTTGGAAAGTACATACCTCAAGGTTTCTAAGCCTACTGGGCTTGTTGACGTCGCTGACTTCCTTCCGACTCTATTGATTGGCAGAATCTCTGGTTCCAAAGGATTTCGCTAAAAAAAAAAGCAAAAAGCAGATTCAAAACCATATTTTCCTATAAAAACAATAAGCAAGCAAGAAGTAACGCAGTAAATCTGAAAGCACAACATCTGCTGAACAAAATAATACCCCACATGCATAGGTACGTTGAAGTGTAGAGTTGCCAAACACCCCAAAGTCAAGCATGCGTTTGAGGGTAATTTTACTTGAAAGAATCAGCGGCGCACACAAAGTGCGCACCTTGCAGTTTCTCCAAATTTACAACCCTTTACATTTGAAATACCCCCCACAAACTATATATTTTTGGAAAGTACATACCTCAAGGTTTCTAAGCCTACTGGGCTTGTTGACGTCGCTGACGTCCTTCCGACTCTATTGATTGGCAGAATCTCTGGTTCCAAAGGATTTCGCTAAAAAAAAAAGCAAAAAGCAGATTCAAAACCATATTTTCCTATAAAAACAATAAGCAAGCAAGAAGTAACGCAGTAAATCTGAAAGCACAACATCTGCTGAACAAAATAATACCCCACATGCATAGGTACGTTGAAGTGTAGAGTTGCCAAACACCCCAAAGTCAAGCATGCGTTTGAGGGTAATTTTACTTGAAAAAATCAGCGGCGCACACAAAGTGCGCACCTTGCAGTTTCTCCAAATTTACAACCCTTTACATTTGAAATACCCCCCACAAACTATATATTTTTGGAAAGTACATACCTCAAGGTTTCTAAGCCTACTGGGCTTGTTGACGTCGCTGACGTCCTTCCGACTCTATTGATTGACAGAATCTCTGGTTCCAAAGGATTTCGCTAAAAAAAAAAGCAAAAAGCAGATTCAAAACCATATTTTCCTATAAAAACAATAAGCAAGCAAGAAGTAACGCAGTAAATCTGAAAGCACAACATCTGCTGAACAAAATAATACCCCACATGCATAGGTACGTTGAAGTGTAGAGTTGCCAAACACCCCAAAGTCAAGCATGCGTTTGAGGGTAATTTTACTTGAAAAAATCAGCGGCACACACAAAGTGCGCACCTTGCAGTTTCTCCAAATTTACAACCCTTTACATTTGAAATACCCCCCACAAACTATATATTTTTGGAAAGTACATACCTCAAGGTTTCTAAGCCTACCGGGCTTGTTGACGTCGCTGACTTCCTTCCGACTCTATTGATTGGCAGAATCTCTGGTTCCAAAGGATTTCGCTAAAAAAAAAAGCAAAAAGCAGATTCAAAACCATATTTTCCTATAAAAACAATAAGCAAGCAAGAAGTAATGCAGTAAATCTGAAAGCACAACATCTGCTGAACAAAATAATACCCCACATGCATAGGTACGTTGAAGTGTAGAGTTGCCAAACACCCCAAAGTCAAGCATGCGTTTGAGGGTAATTTTACTTGAAAAAATCAGCGGCGCACACAAAGTGCGCACCTTGCAGTTTCTCCAAATTTACAACCCTTTACATTTGAAATACCCCCCACAAACTATATATTTTTGGAAAGTACATACCTCAAGGTTTCTAAGCCTACTGGGCTTGTTGACGTCGCTGACTTCCTTCCGACTCTATTGATTGGCAGAATCTCTGGTTCCAAAGGATTTCGCTAAAAAAAAAAGCAAAAAGCAGATTCAAAACCATATTTTCCTATAAAAACAATAAGCAAGCAAGAAGTAACGCAGTAAATCTGAAAGCACAACATCTGCTGAACAAAATAATACCCCACATGCATAGGTACGTTGAAGTGTAGAGTTGCCAAACACCCCAAAGTCAAGCATGCGTTTGAGGGTAATTTTACTTGAAAAAATCAGCGGCGCACACAAAGTGCGCACCTTGCAGTTTCTCCAAATTTACAACCCTTTACATTTGAAATACCCCCCACAAACTATATATTTTTGGAAAGTACATACCTCGAGGTTTCTAAGCCTACTGGGCTTGTTGACATCGCTGACTTCCTTCCGACTCTATTGATTGGCAGAATCTCTGGTTCCAAAGGATTTCGCTAAAAAAAAAAGCAAAAAGCAGATTCAAAACCATATTTTCCTATAAAAACAATAAGCAAGCAAGAAGTAACGCAGTAAATCTGAAAGCACAACATCTGCTGAACAAAATAATACCCCACATGCATAGGTACGTTGAAGTGTAGAGTTGCCAAACACCCCAAAGTCAAGCATGCGTTTGAGGGTAATTTTACTTGAAAAAATCAGCGGCGCACACAAAGTGCGCACCTTGCAGTTTCTCCAAATTTACAACCCTTTACATTTGAAATACCCCCCACAAACTATATATTTTTGGAAAGTACATACCTCGAGGTTTCTAAGCCTACTGGGCTTGTTGACATCGCTGACTTCCTTCCGACTCTATTGATTGGCAGAATCTCTGGTTCCAAAGGATTTCGCTAAAAAAAAAAGCAAAAAGCAGATTCAAAACCATATTTTCCTATAAAAACAATAAGCAAGCAAGAAGTAACGCAGTAAATCTGAAAGCACAACATCTGCTGAACAAAATAATACCCCACATGCATAGGTACTTTGAAGGGTACAGTTACCAATCACCCAAAACTAACACATGCGCTATGGAAAAACAAAACAATTTCTTACCTGTTCTAAGAAGTGCAAGTAGGATACTGTAGCCGTGCCATCAGATTATAGGATTTTGTAGCTGTGCCATCAGATTATAGGATACTGTAGCTGTGCCATCAGATTATAGGATACTGTAGCTGTGCCATCAGATTATAGGATACTGTAGCTGTGCCATCAGATTATAGGATACTGTAGCTGTGTCATCAGATTATAGGATACTGTAGCTGTGTCATCAGACTATAAGATCAGTGCAGTGATCAATGACCAATATTAGGAATCAAGAACCTGAAATTGGTCACATTTTATCATCACTTGCCACAAGTAACCAGCTGCTCCTGCTCCACCATTTCCCTTCGGATTAGCAACAGCGAAAAGAAACTAAAAGAAAATAAAATATAATGGCAACACAAAATACCTAAGAAACCTAATCCTAAAAGGGGCCTACCTACCAAAAAAAAAATGCATTGCTCAATAATTTAGTTGAGTATGGTATACCTCAAAACAATCTTCGAGGCATAACCCGGGTTGGCTGGGACAGGTCGGGCAATAATACCGCACATCTCTTCTAATGCCACGCTTCCTACAAACCCTACAAGCTCTCTGGGGATACCGCTTTTTACCAACTTCGGGAAGCAACTTTATAAAGTGCTTCCCTACTAATCTGGCCTGGTTGTCATTGGTAGGCAGATCTGGTTCTTCCGCAGTATCCCCAAACAACAAAGCAGGGAGTAACTGCTGCTGGTATTTTATGTACGATAAATTGGAGCCTGGCACTGCTGCCTTGAAGGCAACAAAGCTGTTGTAGGTTGCCATTTGGACCAAATGGATAGCAACTTTAGTGTACCAGGCTCGAGTTTTTCGGGTGGCGTTGTAATAAGTTAATATTTGGTCCGTTTTATCAACGCCACCCATGAATTTATTATAATCGGTTATGCAACGTGGCTTTTGGGAAGGGGCTCGGGGACCACGTTGCCTTACATTCACAACTGACTCATCGTGGAGTGTTGTCAGAAGGAATACATTTTTTTTGCCCATGTATTTCATGGCCAGGACCTCATCGCTTCTTAGAGCATAAGACTCCCCTCTTTTTAATTTTTTTTCAAGTAGTGGCCTGGGCAATCCTTTGCGTTTAGGGTTGATGGTGCCGCAGGCCGGGGTATCCAACGAATAAAGGGCGCGAAATAAGGGGATGCTGGTATAGAAGTTGTCCACATATAAGTGGTAACCTCTACCCAACAATGGAGTCATAAGGTCCCAAACGATCTTTCCACTTATTGACAAATCAAGGGGACAACCAGGGGGGTCCAGATAGGTGTCCTTTCCTTCATAGATTCGAAAATATTTGATGTAGCCGGTCACACTGTCACAGTATTGGTAAAATTTAATCCCGTAGCGGGCACGCTTGCTAGGGATATATTGCCGAAAAACAATGCGCCCTTTGAAAAGCAGTAGTGACTCGTCAATTGATAATTTTTGGCCGGGGGTGTACACTACTGCGAAGCGATCTGACAGGCTGTTGAGCAGGGGCCGTAATTTATGCAGCCTGTCGTGACCGGGCTCACCACGGGGAATAGCAGTGGAATTGTCGTTAAAATGCAGAAACCGCAGTAAAATTTGGTAGCGGTTTCTGGACATTACGGCCGGAAATAATGGAGTTGCCAATATGGTTTGGGTATCCCAGTAGGAGGAAATACTAAATTTTTTTAGGATACCCATTGCTAGAGTGAGCCCCCAAAATTTCTTTATCTCACTCAAATTTGTGGGATGCCATGCCTGAGCTCGGGCGTGCCTCTGCAGGGGGTTTTTCGCTAAGACCTGCTCGGCATAGAGATTGGTATAGAAGACCATATCCAGTAGGATGGCTTCTGTGAGGAACAATTTGAAAAAGTCAATGACACCAAAATTTGTGGTGTCTACATTGACCCCGGGGACCGAATCAAAAGGGGGAATTTCGGGGGAAATATTATTAGGAGGCCTCCACGCAGACGCTCCTTCACCAGCTGCAGCACTCGATGCCTCATCCTGCACTACACTCGCCTGAAGCGTGGCCTCACTTTGTGCGGTACTATCCCTTCTACGGTGGCTACTACTGGTAGCACTGCGCGGCTGTGTTTCCTCAGTAGAGTATACACTGTCTGACTCGCTATCTGATGGGAAGAACTCAGACCCTGACTCACTAAAATCTTCCGAGTCAGACGCCATCAGATAAGCCGCAGCTTCCTGTGCAGTGTACCGCTTACCAGCCATACCCCAATGCAAACAAAAATCTAAAAAAAAAGGCTAAAACTAAAGGCTAAAACTAAAGGCTAAAACTAAAGGCTAAAACTAAAGACAAATTACAAAAAAATACAATACAATAAAACAAAGCAAAAAAACAGACAAAAAATGAAACAAAAAAATACAATACAATAAAACAAAGCAAAAAAAACAGACAAAAATAGAAATAAAAGTGTATAGTTACAACCCGATGAGAAGTGGTGGAGTCAGGAGCCGCAGGTCACGGGATCCCAGCTAGGCTCCCAAAAGGAGGGGCGGGGGCTAGGCTCCCAAAAGGAGGGGCGGGGGCTAGGCTCCCAAAAGGAGGGGCGGGGGCTAGGCTCCCAAAAGGAGGGGCGGGGGCTAGGCTCCCAAAAGGAGGGGCGGGGGCTAGGCTCCCAAAAGGAGGGGCGGGGGCTAGGCTCCCAAAAGGAGGGGCGGGGGCTAGGCTCCCAAAAGGAGGGGCGGGGGCTAGGGTCCTAAAAGGGCAAGCGAAAGGTCCAAACAATGAAACAAAGGCAGTAGAGATCTCAGCGAACAACCTAAGAGAAAAAGTTAAGATTAGGGAGTGTTTAGGACGCATGCATGGACAACAGCCGCACTATGCTATACCTAGAGCGGTGGTAAGGTAAGGTAAGTTTTACTGGCAATCGAGGGGATTCACTCTGACCGCCGGCACACGCACGCACCCACCCACCGGCAGATCTCTGACCGCCGGCACCCACCCACCGGCAGATCTCTGACCGCCGGCACCCACACACGCGCGACCGCAGATCTGACCGCCGGCACCCACACACGCGCGACCGCAGATCTGACCGCCGGCACCCACACACGCGCGACCGCAGATCTGACCGCCGGCACCCACACACGCGCGACCGCAGATCTGACCGCCGGCACCCGCACACGCGCGACCGCAGATCTGACCGCCGGCACCCAAACACGCGCGACCGCAGATCTGACCGCCGGCACCCACACACGCGCGACCGCAGATCTGACCGCCGGCACCCACACAGATCCGACCCCAGATCTGACCGCCGGCACACACACACATCCGACCCCAGATCTGACCGCCGGCACACACACAGATGCGACCCCAGATCTGACCGCCGGCACACACACAGATCCGACCCCAGATCTGACCGCCGGCGCACACACAGATCCGACCCCAGATCTGACCGCCGGCGCACACACAGATCCGACCCCAGATCTGACCGCCGGCGCACACACAGATCCGACCCCAGATCTGACCGCCGGCGCACACACAGATCCGACCCCAGATCTGACCGCCGGCGCACACACAGATCCGACCCCAGATCTGACCGCCGGCACACACAGATCCGACCCCAGATCTGACCGCCGGCACACACAGATCCGACCCCAGATCTGACCGCCGGGACACACAGATCCGACCCCAGATCTGACCGCCGGCACACACAGATCCGACCCCAGATCTGACAGCCGGCACACACAGATCCGACCCCAGATCTGACCGCCGGCACACACAGATCCGACCCCAGATCTGACCGCCGGCACACACAGATCCGACCCCAGATCTGACCGCCGGCACACACAGATCCGACCCCAGATCTGACCGCCGGCACACACAGATCCGACCCCAGATCTGACCGCCGGCACACACAGATCCGACCCCAGATCTGACCGCCGGCACACACAGATCCGACCCCAGATCTGACCGCCGGCACACACAGATCCGACCCCAGATCTGACCGCCGGCACACACAGATCTGACCCCAGATCTGACCGCCGGCACACACAGATCTGACCCCAGATCTGACCGCCGGCACACACAGATCTGACCCCAGATCTGACCGCCAGCACACACAGATCTGACCCCAGATCTGACCGCCGGCACACACAGATCTGACCGCCGGCACACACAGATCTGACCCCAGATCTGACCGCCGGCACACACAGATCTGACCCCAGATCTGACCGCCGGCACACACAGATCTGACCCCAGATCTGACCACCGGCACACACAGATCTGACCCCAGATCTGACCGCCGGCACACACAGATCTGACCCCAGATCTGACCGCCGGCACACACAGATCTGACCCCAGATCTGACCGCCGGCACACACAGATCTGACCCCAGATCTGACCGCCGGCACACACAGATCTGACCCCAGATCTGACCGCCGGCACACACAGATCTGACCCCAGATCTGACCGCCGGCACACACAGATCTGACCCCAGATCTGACCGCCGGCACACACAGATCTGACCCCAGATCTGACCGCCGGCACACACAGATCTGACCCCAGATCTGACCGCACAACACCCCCCCCACACAGATCACAACCCCCCCCACACAGATCACAACCCCCCCCACACAGATCACAACCCCCCCCCACAGATCACAACCCCCCCCACACACAGATCGCAACACCCCCCCCACACACAGATCACAACACCCTCCACCCCCCCTACAGATCGCAACACCCCCCCCAGATCACAACACCCCCCCGGATGGCGGCGGCGCACTACAAGTGCTAGAATGACCCTACGGCCACCCACCACAACCATGCCCCCCCCCCCGGATGGCGGCGATGGCAGCGATCAAGGGTACCTACGGCCACCCACCCCAGATCACAACACCCCCCCCGGATGGCGGCGGCGGCGCACTACAAGTGCTAGAATGACCCTACGGCCACCCACCACAACCACCCCCCCCCCCCGGATGGCGGCGATGGCGGCGATGGCGGCGATCAAGGGTACCTACGGCCACCCACCCACTCACCACCCCCCCACACACCCCACTTACCTCAGAATCGGCGATGAAGGAGAACAGCATGAGGACCGAATGCTGTTATATAGGGGAGGCGCCGGCTGATGACAGCAGCCATGCGCCTCCCTTCCTATTGGTCCAGCGCCGATCTGCTGACTGGGGTGAGGTAAGGGTCACCTCCACATGACCCTCTGACGTCTTCTCTTCAATGCTGCGCTGGAATGGATGTCTTCTGCAGCCCCTGATCGCCACAAGGTAAGTAAGTGTCAAGCACGTAACACCTACGTGCTTGGCACTTAACGCCCAGCCAAGCCAGCACGTAGGTGTTACGGGCTTGGCAACAAAAGGGTTAAAAGTAAAAAAAAAAAAATACCTTTCATTGAGTGGCTGGATTGCTGTGATTCTTCCTCTGTCAGTCTCCTTAGTGAGGAAATCACTTCCTTATTCAGCTTTCAAATCCCACCCAGCTGACATGGTTTATAATATATGTACACAGTGTGCTTACATCACATCTCTGTGGCCACAACCACTGTTTCTCCTCATTTTTTTCTCCGCATCTCTAATGCTGTAATAATTTTACAAATAACTTAGGAACTAAGGGTCTTTTTGAAAATGGATTGAAGGTTGGGACACTGCAATGTGTAACCCGAGACAATTGAACAACAATCGGGCTTGCCTTTAGTATAACTTTTGCAGTCACCGGATCTTTTTACTACCATGGAGGGGAAGTTATAAGTGCTGATAACAAACATAAGTTCCCTTTCAGACATTTCTAAACTCCTGTAATGTTTTCTCTTCTTTGGATTGCACCTTGTTTTTTAAGAAATTTAGGGAAAGTTTACTGAATCAAGGTCCTAATCTACATTTTATTTTGCTCACAATGCTTCATAACAAAAGTACAAAAAACAGGAACCATGTATTAGTCAAGGGAAACAATGGTTATGAATGCCTTTCCTGGAGAGTGGAATATATTTAGCCTATGGCAGAATATTCTTTTATGTATAACATTGCTTGTGTTACAGATTAGCATACATGTATATATATTAAGATGATTATGCATTCTGTAATAACTTGGGGATTCTGGAAAGAAGCAATGCTATACAGAGATGACAGATGACCAAGTAACCTGCATCTCGGATTTTCTTAACCTTATATTAATATTGTGGAGCATAGCTATGATGGTGTCTCCAAGGTTGATTGTGCCATAAATCTATGAAAATTGCAATTCAGATCGCAATGGAAGAAAGAGCTCTGGTGCCCACAAGGTCTAAAGCAGAAGGACTATTAGTAATAAATAACACATTCCAGTTCTACATTTGCTTGTACATTATGAGGAATATTGATCATGTTGAGACGGAACATTACTTCAAACAAAACAGTAAGCGGGCTTTCATCGCCGTAGCGACAAACCTTTTTTCTTTGTTAGTAATTAGCAATAAAACGTGCGTCATTCTAAGCTGTTCTTAAAAAAAGTACCTAATAAATGTGCTTATTAAAATATAAGCATTTATGCTGAATTATGGGTGGAATCTTCTGCATATTTTAAGATTGAAAAAAAGCTTTTTATTCATTATCTCCTTATAACGTGCAACATTGTAATATAGTGTTTAATTAAGTAAAGAGTAGTTATAAATGAAGACATTTTATTTTATTAAAAAAACTAAAGTTTAATTAACTTAGAAAATAGTGTGAGCCAATAAAGAGCACCCCCATTCCATACCAGCAGATATCACCCAAAGCTTGATATTAATAAGAATAAAGATGCAGATAAATGCTTTCATGGACTATGGTCGAGTATTTACTAACTGAAAACATTAATGTGAACTATATTATTTAAGTGTACTTGTTCAGAGAACACTTTTTGTAAGCGTGAATTGAGGGACGCTGCAAAACATATGTGCTTAAATAATCAGCTTGCATTGGTGCCTTAGGTTTATCTGTATAGGCCAGCCTGTGTAACCCTGTGTAAGCCTTTGACGATGGTCACAGCCTTCAGTAAACAGTTTGCAACATTTAGACAAATTGTGAATTCCAATATTCCAATATTACGGTTAGACCCTGATTTACAACCACTATTGGATAGGAAAGGAGTGCGGGTTGTAGCTAAACGTGCGCCCACCCTAGCGAGCAAACTCTCACCTTCTTTATTCCGGTCCACAGAAATGAAACCTAGGAACCTGCTTTGTATGTGACCAGAATAGATGTGCATGCTGTAAATATATATCAATAACTACATACGTAGAATCGAGTGTGACCAGAAAACGATATAACATCTTGAACATTTTAAATTGCAACTCGCATATGGTGGTCTATGTAATTATCTGCACAATCTGCAGCCTGCCATATGTAGGCTGCACAACCCGCAAACTTAAACACAGATTCATGGAACACGTGTATCAGTGCAAGTCTGTCCAACCAAGATCTAACGTGGCAAAGCATTGTCAAAAACTGCATTCTGGAGATCCAGCTAGTTTACAAGTTATAGCTGTTGAAAAAATCACCCCAAATGTCAGAGATGGGGATACTTATAAAAGGCTGTTGAAAACAGAAGTTAAATGGATATTAAGGCTTGTAACCCGTATTCCTGATGGACTGAACGACAGATTAGATCTGTCATTGTTCACAGATCTCTAGAAGATATTTTTCCTTATAGAACCAAGAGTTATAAATGCTTTATTCCCGCAGACCATGTGGATAATACAGAAGATGGCAACATTGATTTTAATAACATATGTTTTTACCATCACTTTATATTTTTTATTTTGGGCACTTTACCATTACGGTCCACTCAGACGGTCCACATTTAAGCGTACGCTATAGTATATATATATATTTACCTGGGCTACTCAAATTTCCTTACAAATTTGTACTGTACTTTATGTTCTCCATCAGGTCCTATTGGGTTTCCAGAGCCCTTTAAGGTACTACTATTAGGACTTACTGGTTTTCCCATTACCTACAAGGCTTTGGCAGATAAATTAATGTATATGTATAGCTAATTTACCTTGTCTAGCTCCGATAGAAGAGCTATAACAAATAACGACCTAGGAGCCTTTTAATATAATATAAAGGCAACTTTCCGGCGTGTCATGTATTGTAGCTTTCTTCTCCTGGTGACCAGTGTCGTCATGGTGAACATTTTCGGTTTTCGGACGGCATGCTGCCCCGCATTATTGTTTTCACCTGACAAGGTAAGCCCTTTAGTATGTTATATATGTGGACCCTCTGAGTGCCCTATTTTGTGTATGACTAAGAGCTTTTTGAGCTCGAAACGCGTCACATGTGCCAGCTAGCCCTCTTCCCCGGTGGTGCTGCCTGTGATCTTTATACTATAGATGCTGCTATTTTGGTGTGATTTTTTTAATAAGGAACAATTAAAAGTTACATTTTAACTGTTGATCGGCTGGACGCAACATTGAATGCTATCTGGTTTGATGGAGAGCTGCCTGGGAGCTTCATGTCCGTGCTGATTTGGATGGTCGGTGAGCTGGCTTTCTTTTTTCCTTTTTGACAGCCTGTGTAAGTGTCTGTTTGTGTACCAGTATAACACCAATAGAGAAGAGCAATCCGGTTCATTAGAAGTTCACTCTGAATTTCAGGGAAAATTTGATTCAGCAAGAATCCCAATTTCTTAGCTTTTCCTGAAATCCTTAAATAAAAATTTAAAAGCTCTCTTGCCATCCTTTAGTCTGTCCTGCACCACTCCCTGTTCTGTCTCAGGCCACTCTCAGCAGCATCCACAGCCCGGCTGGGTTTCTGGTATCTTACTCCTCTCCACAGGTAGGGGCTATTTATACCAATTTACTCTGCCGGTATAAATACCCTCCCCGCACAGGGAAGTGAGGAGTCAGAAGCCGGGTGATCAGTGGAAGCCAGGCATGGGGCAGCTCTGCCACATGCCCAGCTTTTGCTGATCACTCTGGCTTCAGAAGCAGTGGCAGGTGGAGCGGGACACCGGTAATGGATCAAAGGTATGTATTGAGGGGGGGGGGATACAAATAATAAAAGACTATTTTGTATATCCCCAAAGCCCTGGGTTGCAGAAGAGCCCACGGCTCGGGAGGGCTATGCGAGTTGGTAGCCTTCAGGTCTGGGGGCTGGCTGGTCTCCCTCTGCACCCTGGTCTATCAGCCCCCATAGCTGGTGCCCAGGCTGGTTTTGCTTAGATATGGGGCACCCCACACCATTTATTTTGTTAAGCTTTAAGTGTATAACTATTACATTTTTTTTTTTGAAAGGCGTGAGGTCCCCACCTACTGAAGGGGGCAATGTATGTCATTTTTTAAATATTTTTAAGCATTTAGCAATAAAAAACAAACAGCCCCTCTCCTGTAGGAGGGAATACCACCCTTTTTTTCATCCTTTGGGGTTAAACCCTTAAGAATTGAAAAAAAAAATGGAATGGGTACCCCTATCCAAACAAAATCAGCCTGGGCACCAGCTATGGGGGCTGGTAAGCCAGGGTGTGGAAGAAGACCAGCCAGCCAATGGACCTGAAGGCTACCAGCCCACATAGCCGCTATGGGTCACAGGCTCTTCTGCACCCCCCTTGGGCTTTGGGGGTGTAGGTGATGGGGCTGGTGACTTGCCAGCCTCTCTTGCTCTGTGAACTGGTATAGGAGCCTCAAGGACCCCTTATCCCCCTATCTTCAATCCATTGCCAATGTCCCACTCTGTCTGGCGCTTTTGACAGAAGCCAAGTATGGGGCAGAGCCACCCTGCTCTCTTCTTCCGTTGATCATTCCGGCTTATGACATATCACTCACCGCTGCAGGGAGGGGCTCTTTATACTGGCATATTCGCGGTAAGCAAAATGCCGGGAGTCCAACACAGAGCACAGGATGTGGGTCCTCTGTCCCTCTGATGATACCTGTCAGTGCTGGAGGATGGGAACATCGTCCGGTACTGAAAATGGGAGGTAAACGTATTTTTTATTGTTTTAGGAGCGAGTTTGTTAAAAGTTTGATTCAGACACACCTGAATATCTTGGGGAATGTTTTCCAATCACTCGATTCAAACTTAGTGAGCTGTAAACAGCACCAATGTGTGCTACTTTTTTTCTCCAAATTCTTGATATACACGCTTTTATTGTTGACGGTAGCAAAGCTCCCTTCGAGCTGCAGCCGGGGCAAAGAAAACATGCCCCATCTCCGTCTTCTTACCATTTGGAAACATGACTGGGACTAAATAAACATATACAAATACATTAGTTTGCTAAAGTTTTTGCTAATGTCTGCAAATGCATTTCTGGAGCTTATATGAGCAACTTTCATTTTAAAATGCACTGTTTTATTAAAGCGGACCAAAACCCACATTTTCAACTAGCATCCCCTGAATTGCTTCCCCCATGAAGAGCACATTTTAGCAATTTTCACTGCTTCTGCTGCACTTTAATGCCAGATAACGGCACCTGTTTTAGCTGTAAAGCTCCACCTCCTCCATTCATTGCCACTGTTGTGTGTGGCAATGATGTAATTGCCACACCTATGCAATGACTGATCATTTGCCATCTTACAGAGAGGGATAGCAACAAAAATCAGTGTTCCAGGACTATAAGAAAAGCGAAAATATGAATTTCTAGTTCTACACCCTAAGAAGGGAGTATCGGTTCAGTGGGTTTTGGTCCACTTTAAGAAGGAGCTCTAGCATTGTATACAGATCTTTTCTCTTAAGGGAGCATTCTTCTTACACTATATAAATGTATTATTGTATTAAAGGAGAATTAACATTATCTGTAGATGTCTATCTATAAGGACTTATTACGGTATATTTATTTTACTCTAAAGATTCATTAGCCAAATGAAAGGATTCTATACACAGATTAGAATCATTATTTTTTTAAGCAGGCCAAAACCAAAATGTGGCATAAATTTAATTTAATTAATTTTCAGTCCTAAGTTGCTTTATCATGGAATGCTGGGTGGAAGGATATCGTTGACATTTTTACTATTGAGCAAATAAAGTGATATTTTAGGTATAGCCAATTGTTAGACCATTGTGTTTGGTTACATTTGGCGCTATCTTTGACTGTTTTCCATTTTTAAATTGAGATGAAATGGCAGATTTATTACAGTTTTATCCCATGATTTCTCTTCTGAAGCACGTGGACTTGACCCTTGGAGCTGTGATGCTGCATAATAAATTAGCATAATTGGTGGGGCAGTGCTGGAAGCCGGAGCTCTTGTCAGGAGGAGGCTGGGTCAGGAGTAAGAGAATAGCTGGGCTTGAATGGCAGCTCTGAGAATGCTATTCACACCACCAGTACAGAGGTGGAGTGGTCTGGACTAGCTCCTAAAGCTAGAATTGGTGGCTCACATTGGCAGGGTGGTGCTGGAGGGGCAAATCCAGATTTTCAAGGTGCCAAGCTGAGAGGAGGCCCAATGCTAGAGGAATGCTTGGCAAGGTAAGATGCTGTTTATTTTTTTTTTTAACCTTTTGCCCGCAATATCCCTTTAAAGCTAAACTTTTATGGAGTTTCCTTTGCCGAAGCTGTTTTACTCGTTGTTGGTTATGGAAAATCTACTGGCCACTTGCTAGAGTTGTGCAGATGGGTTGAACTGTTGACTTTCTAAGAGTGGAATTTAACTTTAACGCACATCTAAGCAGCAAGGCTATTAGCAACCATGATCTTGACTTTTAAGAACATGTTTTTTTACTAGGCTGTTTGATTTTAATGCAGCTCGTCATCCAATACTATTGAAACAGCCCATAAAAACATATATATTGGTGCTGACTAATCAGTAAATTATGATCTGTCTAAACATCTTTTGTTGATTCTAACAGCCCAGTTAAAAGAATATATGAGGAAAGGGATGAGTCTGGAATAAAATATTGGTTATTTTATAAACACTGTTATATACATAGAACAGATTACCCTGTGCTTTTCTGAGACACTGGGAGCATCCGTGAAAAAAAATTGAATGTGTTTCCCAGAATGATGAGGCAATTTTTTACATATTACGGCATTTATCACCTATCAGTTATGTATTCAAATTTAATTTACTGCTTGTCAGTAAGGTTAGTCTGATAAATTATTTTCTATGTAGAGGGCTATAACTTTCAAGTATAAAGCCATGTATTAAATACCAAATAAAAAAGCCCATTTGAAGAAAATAACATCTCTTCCCAGGTCTTATTCCCAAAAGTAATTGCAAGAGGAGCGCTTTTATTACTACATTTATGACTTTTATTATTTAAGTAAATGTTATGACATGGTGGTAGAGAGACTTAATGTTTTAAAAAGATATTTTCATTTTCTCATTTTCCACAGTTCTTTCATCTATACAGTGTAGTGGGGAAAAAAGAAATAATATATATAGAATTTACTTTATTTTTAAAATTGTTTATTGGTGAACAGACAGGAACATGACTTTTAAGCATATTTTTATTCTCTCATATATGTAACTGTTCAACACATTTGGCAACCACCAGTACAACAGTTTATACACTCAATCACTTTACTCCCCCAAGATTACAGTACTTACCTTACACATTTGATATGTCTGAACAAAGACTGTTCTTACTCATCTCTAAGGCGTGCTTTTCAATTTTCTCTTCCAATTCAATCCCACCTCACCCCATAGCTATTCCCATGCCTCACTGACCTTCAACTCTTTATTTAACCTTTATCCCCTCTGTCATCACCAGTTACCTCCCTACCCCAATGCTGCCTTTCTTAATCAACATCTGAACAGCACAAATAGATCCTCTCCAATCTGGATTACACTGTAATCACTCTACCGAAACTGCCCTCTCCAAAGCTATTAATAATCTGCTAACTGCCAATTCTAAAAAACAACGATTATAAAAAAAATAGAATTGGGGCACAGCACAAGAAATCAGTTAAAATAAAAAAGTCTTTATTATGTACACTCATAAATCTAGTATAAACTCCATGACAACACTGGTTAAAAAAAAACAATCAATCCCACTGCAGACATGCTACTAATACATTTATTATTTAATACCTGTGGAATGCACGGCAGAACATAAAATATTATACAAAATCCCAAGTGCAATAATCCTACAATGAAAATGTTTCCCGCAATGCAATAAAGTGACCAAGTGCAAATATCAATGAATAAAATATACATTTGGAATAATAATCATGTGCAAGGAAGAATATAATACCCAATCTATAAGCAAATACCACAAAAAAAAATTACAAACTATATTCACAGGAAATTAGAACCTTATAGGGACAAACACCCCACAAATAAACACCCCTGTGCTGATTCACTCCACAGTACAGTACTTATGATCAACACACTAGACAAATCCTACCAACAAAGAGCACAAGTGATGTGAAAGTTAATTGGAATAAAGAATGGGCGCTCCCCATGCATTCCGCTGTGTCCCACAGCCTCTCTAGGGGTGAGGTGCAGTCCTTCATACTCACGGCCTACGTCACCTCCACCCAGCTCTCGGAGCTCTAGTCTCCCCAGAAACCACAAAGTTGGCCATAAATTGATGGGAAAAAAGAATTACAAAATATGCAATATTTAATGAATACCACAAGTTCCATCTATTTGGAATTATTCATGCAGTAATTACATCTTAATAGAAATAAAAATCATTATGATAGGTACTATTTTGGCTGTTTGGGTTGTTGCCCAGCCGATTACACCTGTGTATGGTACATTTGCTGTCTTTATAGAAGTATGCTTGAGACTCCCGCAAAAGGGAGAATATCAAACTACTGCTTCAGGGGCTTGAATCTAAGCGAATTTATCTGCATAAATCTCGTTACTCACAGGTTACTATACAACAAAAGGGCATTTCAGGGTCTCTGGCACATATACTGAGGACACCATCTAGCGTTCACAAAGATGATGTTATTTTGTCAAGAGAACAAAGAGATTCACTCCAAAAATATATCAGGCTGTCAGATTACAACAAAGGGGATGGATGATGTTCAAGGTACCGAAGTGTTGTCATTAAAGGTGAATTAAAGAGAGAGTGTCCTTTTTAAAAAATAGATGTACCATGCCCCAATCCCACTTCCAATTTCCTCGGGCAAATGCGGACCATACATACTCATTTGTTACTTTTAGAAAAAGCCAAGTGCTTAGATCTGTGAAAAATTGTGCATACATAAGAAAAAATGTATCATCATAACCTAATAATAATAAAAAAAATAAACATATAAATATAAAGAATGAATAAACAAAAAACACTAAAAGTTCAATACATTACAAAGTAAAAAGTCTATAGATTGGGTCTATAGATTACACCAAAATGTATTTTAACATTGTTTACCTAGCCCTGCACTTCTACCAACAATGATTCCACATTCTCAGCTGGTATCCCCTGATCAATATGTGCTTTAATTTCATTTTTTACATTTAAAGGGATAACGTAATGAAAGGTGAGAGGCAGCCTTACCTTGTGCTGCTGCCTCTCCAACACGTCCTATGCTTCCTGCACCCGGGTGGAATGGGATCTCAGTCCCCAGCTGCCAAGCCTACTTACTCAAAACATGTCAACTAACGGGGACAGGACATGCAGACAGGACACTTTGATGCCCACCTGTGCCCTGTGTTTAGCCCTTCCCTCTCCCTCCTCACTACAGAGTTGTTGTGTCACGCCATGAGCGTTAGGTGTAGGGCAGTGGGTGGTGGCAGTGTTGTTAGAATATTGACCTTATCAAATGTGTGGTAGAGAGTGGCAGAGATCCTTAGAGTACATGCCTTTTTTAATGATAACCATGATGCATTCAGTGCTGCTCTCAGCTCTCCCTCGTTCTGATGCCTATTTAGCGCCTCTGTGAAATTTGCTGAGGAGGCATCAGAAAGCGGGGACAGTGGGGACAGCCAAGAGCAGCACTGGATGCATCATGGTGATTATTGAAAGAGCTGCATCCTCACTACTCTAAAGACCACTGCCTCCCACTGCCCCACACCTGGCACTGTCTGTTTTCATTCAGTGCTTGTGTGCGCTGCAGCTGGTGACAGGCAGACAGAGGCTGGCTGGCCAGGGGTCAGATCATTGGAGGGGACAGGACTTTGTGGGCGGGTGTGCATGTTGCTGCGGCATAGGGAGAAAGGCCACAGGAGTCAGTTCTCTGCTTATTAGAAGTGCTGGCCTCCCCTTCAGCCGGCCACTTGACATGCTGCTCTGGATTGACTAGAACCACTGGGGGCCAGGAACATGACAGCTGCCTCAGTGCTGCCCCAGGAAGTTCAGCCCCAAAATGCTGCTACAGCAAAGGCATGAAGCAATGAGCCAGGGGCCTACGGCAGCTAAGAGAGAAACTAAGAGAGAAACTTTAGCTTTAGTTTAGCTTGAGGGCAGATAAGTGCTTAATCTGTTGGAGGCCATAGACCCCCATGCAGCTACCTCCTGCCTACCTAACCACCTATCTACTTGCCTGCCCACTTACTTACTGACTTACCAACCTATCTACCTAGTTGCCCACCTACCTAGTTGCCCATCTACCTCACCACCTACCCACTTACTGAACCACTTACATGTCTACTGTCCCAGATACCTATTTGTGTGCATGTGCATTTGGGAGTGCCCGCATGTACTTTGGGAGTGTGCACATGCATTTTGGAAGTAGACGCACTTTGGGAATGTGTGGATGGGCTTTTGGGAGTAGTGCAGTCACTTAAGCTGTTTTAAATTTTTTACCAGTATGCTTGGATTAATTGGTGTTAATAGATGAACTTAGGTCAGGTAACAGGCTCCTAGCATTTGAGTTTTCAAGACGTATTGTAGAAGATCAATTTTACTAGCAAAACATTCCGCCAGGTAATTTAGGCTGGTACCAGGCATTCAAATACCTTCATGATCACTGAGGTCAGCACAATGGGTCTGGAGTAATTTAGGTAAGATACCATTCTTTTGAACTGGCATAATGCTGACACAATGTTCCTAGGGGTCTTTTGATGTAATTAGCCAATTAGATGAGGTGTTAAGAAAATTAGCTTGAATTTGAATACCGTTAGTTTTCATGAGGCTGATATCTCTAATGCGTGAAAAGGAGAGCTCCTTAAATTTTAATGGATTACCCCTTAACTTTGGTATTATTACTATTTACTGATCAGTAAATATAAAAAAAGGAAATTGAAAGCAGGTCCCTGCACAGTTATTTATTTATCAAGAAAACATTACTAATAATTATAAACCCATTCAAGTTAGCATTAAAACAGAACCCCAGTTTAAATGTACCTAACTGAAAAAAGAATCCCCTTCCTGCTTATAGTAAAGCACTCAATTCAAAAATAAAGTATGACACCAAGAACTACACTTCTCCCTTGACACAGGACAAAGCTGCTGAGAAAAGTGTGAGACTGTTTGTTACCCAACAACAGTGGCAGTGATTGGCTCATAAACACTGACTCACTCATGCTCTGTACAGCCACTTTGCTGGCAGAAGTGAAACTGTACAAGCTTAATTCTCAGATGTTTTTTTTCCTGCAATTTCCCAATGGGCTAAGCAAAAGGAGGGGTGGGAGAGGCCATGCAGTGCAGGTAAAGGCACATGGTCAGACTGAAGGTCAAGATTAAGTAGATGTAGCTTGGCCACGAAGAAACTCCAATTTGTCACCTTGCAAAACTGTTCAGGATTTAAGCTGGAAATTCTCTATTAACCCTTTAAATGCCAGCCACGTAAATTTTACGTGGTTGCTTCTCCTGGACTTAAGTGCCAGCCACGTAAAATTCACGTGCCTGGCATCTACCCCTGCTAGTGGGCAAAAAAATAAATAAAAATACTCACCTGACCCCTCGTTAGATCCGGCCGGGTCTCCTCTTTAATTTGGTGCCATCCGATCCCCCGTGGGGTCTCGGATGGCTCCAGGAGAGCCCCCGGAATAGTGCCCCCCCCCCCGTTCGGCAGCAGCAGCTGCTATCTGTGTAAAAAAAAAAAAAAAAAAAAAATGACATTCACTTACCTTAGGTCGCGCTGCCTCCCGACAGGTCTCTTCTTCACTGGGGGGGCCTCCGATCGCCCCCCCCTGGCTCTTCAGCTTCAGGGGAGAGCCTGAAAGGGCTCTCCCCCCTCCTGCTCCGACGGGCGCCGCCATCTTGTTATAAGCCCCGCCCCTTTGGGGGCTGGGCTTATCGCGTCCCCGCGCTCAAGCTCCGCCCCTTTGGGGGCGGGGCTTATCGCGATCCCGTCTCGAAGCCCCGCCCCCTTTGTGACGTCACTCACCGGGTGTCGTCCTGGCTCCCGGCTGTTGTTCTTTCAGATGCGATCATGCTGGCCACAGGAGCAGAGGGGCAGGTGATCAGATCATCACCTGCCCCTCTGCTACTGCAGCCAGCATGATCGCATCTGTCATCACATCGAGGGACAAAGGAGCTGACGATCGGAGGTAAGTAAAGTAAAAAAAAAGTTTTTATTTTTTAATAAAATTTTTTATTAAAGTGTCAGTGTGTTTATTTTTACTGTTAACCCCTTGTGAACTGGTAAGGGGTCCATGAGACCCCTTATACCAGTTCACGAGGCATCCCCTATTACCTGCCTCCCCAAAGGCCAGGGGGGGCAGAAGAGCCCGGGCCCACATAGGGTATGTGGGCTCGTAGGCTGCAGGGTGGGGGGGCCACAAAAGCTGGCCCCCCCACTCTGTGCCTACAAGCCCACATAGCTGGTCCCGGGCTGGTTATGACGGGTAGGGGGGACCCTACGTCATTTTTTTTTTTGAATTTTAAGGGTTAGGGTTAGGGTTAGGGTTAGCCTAACCCTAACCCTAACCCTTAAAATTCAAAAAAAAAATGAGGTCCCCCCCCCCTGGGAGGGGGGACCCTACGTCATTTTTTTTTTTAATTTTAAGGGTTAGGGTTAGCCTAACCCTAACCCTTAATTTTTTTTTTTTAAATGACGTAGGGTCCCCCCTCCCGGGGGGGGGGGGGACCCTACTTCATTTTTTTAAAAAAAATTAAGAGTTAGGGTTAGCCTAACCCTTAAAATTCTGCCAAAAAATGGGTCCCCCCCCCTTCCCGGGAGGGGGGATGCTCCGTCTTTCTTTTTTTTTTTTTTAAAGTGGACCAACACCCCGGCTGATCAGCACGGGAATCTATAAGATTCCAGGGCCGATCAGATCCCTCACCGCGGGGCATCCGAAATCGGGATGCCCCGCTGTGTGAAACCCCCCAGGACGCCCCATTCGCCTTACCTTATCCCCGTTCCAACGATGCATGCGCGGGCCTCCGCCACCTCTCACGCTTCTGTCTAGCAGGGCGCCGTTTGTGAATGGCCGGCGCGGGCACGCTCCCTGTTAGAGGGAAGCGCGAGATGCGGCTGCCAGCGTGCTCGGAGCTGCTGTGGTTGTCCGTCCCTTGTCCGTGCATACCACAGCGGCTCTGAGCGCTCTGATTGGACGAGCGCTCGCGCATGCGCCGTAGGAGCGGGGTGAGGTGAGTTTTTTATACCTTTCTCGGGGGTTTCACGCAGCGGGGCACCCCCGCGGAAGTGGAACAAAACCCAGGATAGTGAAAATCCTGGGTGTTGGTCCACTTTAAGGGTTAGGGTTAGGTTAATGCTAACCCTTAAAATTCCCCCCAAAAAATGGGGTCCCCTGGGAGGGGGGATCCTATGTCATTTTTTCTCTAATTTTAAGGGTTAGGGTTAGGCTTAGCCTAACCCTAACCCTTAAAATTCCAAAACAAACGGGGTCCCCCCACCCCTGGGAGGGGGGTCCCTATGTCATTTTCTTTTTAAATTAACCCCTTGCGTTTATAGTGTGGATAGTAGTATTTTGTTTTTAAATGTTATAAAGTGCTATTTTCAGTTTGGGGGGGTCTCCTGGGCAAGAATGGGGGGCTATCGATACATATGTGGTACCGTTGTAATCGGGAGAAATGGGGCTATCACATGCAATATGGTTTTCATTACTAAAACAAATGTTTTATTTAAAATAAAGGAGACAATTGTTTAAAAAATATTATTTTATTTATTTTTTTGTTTTTTTTACGCAAAAATATTTAAAAAACAGCAGAAAAATTACAAACAAGACATTTAATGTTAAAGCCTAAATTCTGCTGCAAAAAAATATATATATATATATATTTTCCCGGAAATTCCGGCAAAAATCACGGTTAAACATGGCGCAAAATGGGGAAAAATGACCAACAGAGGGTGACAAAAGTTCAAGTAGGCTGGCAATTAAAAGGGTTAATAGTACCTATGCATGTTGGGTATTGTTCTGCTCGGGGGACCTTGCGCTTTCAGATTTAGCTTGTTTTTTCTTATTTGCATATTGATATTTTAGGAAAAGGTGTTTTTTATTCGGCTTTTTTATACATTTTCTTGTGAAACCCTGTGCAACCTAAGAATTCTTCAAGGGATTACTTCCAGAAAGATGAGTCCACGACAACAAGCTGGGTACGCTTAGAAAGCTTAAAATGTGTACTTTCCGGGAATATATGGTTTATGGGGGATATTCCAAATGTAAAGGCTTGTTTTGGTAGAAAAAGCACAAGGTGCGCACATTGTCTGCAGAGCTGAAATTTTGAAGTAAAATTGCTGTTATGCACATGCTTTACTTTGTTGTGTTTGGCAACTCTTCCCTTGACAGGACCTATGCATGCTGGGTATTGTTCTGTTCGGGGCATGTTGCTTTTTCAGATTTTCAGTTTTTTTCTTGTTTCCATATAGTTTTTTTTAGGAAAATGTGGTTTTGATTCTGCATTTTTATTCTTTTTTAGGGAAACCCTGTGCAACCAAAGAATATATTGAGGGGTTAACTCCAGAAAACTGCACCCATGTCAACAAACCTGGTACGTCTAGAAAGCTTGAGGTGTGTACTTCCAGAGAATATATAGTTTGTCGGGGGTATTTCAAATGTAAAGGGTTGTTTTTCTTGAAAAACTGCAAGGTGCGCTTAGTGCGTAGCATAGTTGTATTTTATCTGAAAATCTCCTAAAGCGTTGTTTCAGTTTGGGGGAGTCGCCTGGGCAGGAAAGGGTGTCTACCAATACATATATGGTACCGCTGTAACCGGGATAAATTGGTGTTTCACACGCAATAAGATTTTAGTGAGAAACTTACATTTTTTATTACAAAAAAACACTACAAATTGTAAAAAATAGTTTTTTGGGGTTTTTTTGCACATATTTCATCCAAAAATATTGAGAATACACCTACAAATTGACAAACAAGACATTTCATGTTAAAGCCCAGACTCTGCGGAAAAAAACAATATATCACTTTCCTGGGAAATCCCTGGAAATCCCTTCAAAAACCACAGTTGAACATGGGGAGCGCAAAATAGTGCAAAATGGTCTGGCAACAAAGGGTGACAAAATCTCAAGGTAGGCTGGCACTTAAAGGGTTAAACTGAGATCTGGAATCCTGCATGGCCACTCTAGACATTTACATTGTTGTCTTTAAGCCATTCTTAAGTAGATCTGGGTTTTCTCCTAGGACATTTTGAGCGAAACATTCTTACAAAGTTTAGATTGCTTGCAGTCCAATTCATGTGTTAAGCTTTAATTGAAATGTTAGAGTAAAATCCAAGCTCTATATTATTACCATTTATATAAACCTTGGAATGCTCATGGCAAAATTCTACATACAGGATTTAATACTATGAAAATGCACACAGCAATGCTAGAACAAAATATATACATGCAGTATTAGCATTAGCATGCCAGGGAAATATTTGCAATCTTCTGGAATATCCAATGCGCTCTGCTGAGAATATCCAGTGTGATTTGTGCATCAGTATTAGTGTAATCCAAGGTAACATTTGAATGGTACACATATATTTCTATACAATAATAACATTTCTCTTTGTTTTATAGCTTCACTCTGACTTGGATAAAGGAATTGGATCAGTGAAATATACACTCTTGGGCGATGGTGCTGGCAAAATATTCACAATTGATGATACTACAGGTGATATCCATGCTATTAAAAGTTTGGACAGGGAAGAAAAACCATTCTATACGTTACGAGCTCAAGCTGTGGATATTGTCACAGGGAAACCACTGGAGCCTGAATCAGAATTCATTATCAAAGTTCAGGACATTAATGATAATGAACCAAAGTTTTTGGATGGCCCTTACATTGCCAGTGTTCCTGAAATGTCTCCAGTTGGTAAGTAGAAATAGATGGTGAAAGCATGACTTTAGACTTGCTATATAAAGTACTGTAGTGCTCTAAAGAACCAAACAAGTGCACTTTATTATTTTAAGCATTTGAGCTTTGTTACTTAAAGCTCATGTATTTAAAACTGTAAATCACAGGTTGTATTTGCTAATGTACATTTGCAAACTCAAAAGAGATTTCTATTAAATAATTTTTACTATTCAGAATTTTCAGGGTCTTCAGTAAATCAAACGCATAGTTTTTCTTCAGGATCCATGTTATTTTGACATTTTAAATGTAAGATTCCACAGATTAGCCAAAACATTTGAACCTTTTCAGATGTCTTTCTTTTTTGCCTCAATTCTGTGGTATGGTTATCTGTGACTCGATTGGGAGATTGAACATAATGTCATGAAACAAGAAGTTCATATACAAGAAACTGGCGCATAAGTTTCTTTACTATAGCGGCACATAATCCTCAATTTTTGTGTTGGTCACCACCTTCTAGTCCTTTTTACACTGATTTGAACTTTGAAATGGTATAGAGGTGATAGGGCCCCTCTTCTGGTTTAACAGCTAATGAATAATCTCCATTATGTGACATCAAACAAATAATCTCAACATCATTCTAATACTTTTTCAAGATTTCAGAGGGAACTATATCTGTTCAATAAAGCTCTTCCTATGTCCGCGTTCAATGTATCGCTCTATTCAGCTTTCGCTGCATTGGACAATGCAAGTGAAAATGCTGCCCATTATTTTCAGTGGGCCAGTTCACATATGTACACTTCATATAAATCTGAACTGGACCATAAAAAATAATGGGCAGCATTTACCCTTGTGTTGTGACAGTGTCGGCCAATGCAGCACAATAGGTGTAAATAGAGCCTATATGTTTCTCAGATATGTAAAATAGTTACAATACAATACAGCAGGTTAAACATATAGCATAAAAAAGTGAGATGATTTGATGATTATCTCCCGCAATTGTATATTTTTTGTATGCTTTTATTGCTAAACTGGTGTGTATAGAGTAGATGAGCTGTGTAAAGTGGTAACTAGGAACTACCTGAGTCTAGAGTTACTTTGATCTTGTTGAAATGGCAATGTTGGTACTTTAAAAATTATCATTACAGTCTAATAATTCAATTCTACCACTACTAATATTACTACTACTAACTATACACTGCTGTTGCTGTGATTGGTTGATGAGATCACTCATCATCCCCATGCAACAAATGCCGGGACAGCAGCTTCCAGCTCCATATGTGTGAGTGGGTGAAAAACCAGTAAGTTTGTCTTTTTTATAACTGCTTTAGGGGATATTTCAATCATTCCAAAAATACATTTGCAGAATTTAACATGAATATTGCTAGAATTCTGTGCATATCAAATTAAATTTAGGTTGGCCGTGTGCTAGCTACTAGTGCTTTCTCTGTGTGCCTGTGCACAATGTAAATCAGGTTGACTTTAGGGAAATGAACTTGTAAATGAATCTCAAGTTAACATAAGGTAGCACAAAATGAACTAAGGCTTGTTTAGCCTGTTGTACTTAGCTAGATCTCAATGCAGTCTGGGTTGGAAGAACAAAGAGTGCAATGGCCCTATTTCATCCATGCTATCAAAAAAATTAAAATGTATTAGTTGTATTTGAAATCTGGAAACTCTTTTTTCTAAAAAAAAATCTGTGGATATCAACCGGTACACAATCGTTTTTTGTGTCAGCTTTTTTATGGTTACTGCTTACAGAAAGCTGAGCTATAGTAAAGTTTTTCACCTGGGTCAAAGAAAGCAAATTCAATATGATACTCCCAACAAGTAGAATTATGAAATCATCCCTAATATTCCTTAAAAACAACCAAATAATGAATTATACCAAAACCATGAAAAGCAATGGTTTAAAGAATTGTAATAAAAACAGTGAATATAGTAGTGGTTTGTGTTATTTAAAAAACATTCCACCATAGTAAACAGTTATTGTCTGCTCACATTTTAACAATTCATACGGAAATGATTTCATATTTAGAACAAGCCACAAAATAATCAGGTTTCTGTGCATTCTTAATTTACTGAAAACACACATAAAAATGCATATTTTAGTGGGGGTGGATATAGTAAAAAAATAATAAATGTAAATGTGGATTAAACATTAGTTTTCATACTATTAAATCTTACTGGTAACCATGTCTCTTTAATCATTACAAAGTAAATTAAGAAAAAAAAAAAATATTATTATGCCATGTTTTGCCTCAATAAGATCTAATGCGCTATTGCAATACAAATTAACAAGTTTATGTTCAAATTCAAATTAAACAGTCCCCTTTTGATTAAGTTTTTGAAAGTGTATATCGTTGTGTAGCAAAATTATGCCTTAAAGATGCTGAGCTGATCTAGCATTTTTTAATTTTTTCTTATGTTAGTTGGCTTTGTGTATCTTGCCAATAACAACATCTTGCAGTTAGTTGCACAGAACACTGCTGCTGGGAATGTGTGAGGTTGCATTAGCACCCTCATCTTAGCAGCGGCCATAGCAGCAGTGTTCTGCGTGTACAGGGCTCACTTCTCTCTTCTTGGTGTGTGTTGCCTTTAGCAACCGTTTCCATGTAGTGAAAACGGCTTCCATAAAATGCAGATTTCCTACCATAGGAAAAAATTGCTTGTAAAAGAAAATCAGCTCAGCACCTTGTGGCACCTTTGGCTCATTTTTTTTTCAAAAATTCCACTAAAAGTGGACTTACCCTTTATGCCTGATACATAGAAGTTAATGTATTTACAGATTACTTCTTTGTACTAACTTAAAGTGAAACAAAACTGGAATTTTCACAACTCTGGGTTTTGGTCCTTCATCTCCGTGTGAAACCTCCCAGATCACCCATAAAAACATACCTGTCCCTGGTCCTAGGACGCTCTGTTTGATCAGTGCCGTATGCTGTGCTCATTAGTCATGGCAGTATAGCTCTGATCAGATGGAGAGCCCTGCAATAATAAGCCACCTGCTTTAATTTAGTCATGGTCACATTTTCACTGATAAAAAAATAGAAATTATAGAAATAAATAAGTGGCTGCTCCCTTAAATTCCAATATATAATTAGCATTTATAATATGAGATTCCTTCTTAATTGTATGGTAAAGTTTCAAGTGATCCTGTGTGGCAAAGGGATAGTGGAATACGCCAGAACAGCCTGACATAGTGATTGATTGACTAGTTTGCATGGTAAATCAAGTGTGTGCATTAACCATTTCCAAGCTTTTTTTAGTTTTCCTTTTCCACTTTTTTGTTCTGTGCTGAGTAGATAGGTCTTTTAAAGTGCAATGCACAGATATTCAATTAAAGGTACAGATGTACCAGATAAGTCAGCTGTGATTACATTATAATAGCAGATGTGTGGCTGCTATTCAAGTAGCAAGGTACTGTCTTTCTTACATTGTAAACAACAGCCAGGCTGTTAGAATGTAACACAGTGGGAAGCTGCACCGGACATTTTTTTGCAATGTAACTAGGGATGAGCGAACCGGAATTCGCTCCGAATTTCAGGGAAAATTCGATTCGGCACGAACCCGAATTTTTTTGGTTCGTGCCGATCGAATTTTCCCTGAAATAAAAAAAAAAATGCCGGCATGGTGGGAGCGGGCAGGCCGGCTACGCTGTCAGCTCTCAGCTGTCATCAGAGGACGCATCATCAGAGGGCGACTGAGAGCGGCGCTGGCCTCCACGCTCCGACCATGCAGGTAAGTGTTTGCTTTTTAAACAAATGCCGGCATGGTGGGAGCGGGCAGGCCGGCTACGCTGTCAGCTCTCAGCTGTCATCAGAGGACGCATCATCAGAGGGCGACTGAGAGCGGCGCTGGCCTCCACGCTCCGACCATGCAGGTAAGTGTTTGCTTTTTAAACAAATGCCGGCATGGTGGGAGCGGGCAGGCCGGCTGCGCTGTCAGCGGGCTGGCTTCCGCCGCCCGCTGACAGCGTAGCCGGCCTGCCCGCTGCCACCATGCCGGCATTTTTGCCGGCCACCATGCCGGCATCTTTTTTTTCAGATGAGCGATTCGTGAAAGTTCGATTCGGGCGAACCCGAATTTCTTGGGGAAATTTGGCGAATCGCCCGAATCGAACTTTCAAGAAGTTCGCTCATCTCTAAATGTAACCGCAGGACTGCTTGTTACATTGCGTATTGCAAGAAGAGAGGAAAAAACTCCCAGCTGCTTCCCCTGCACTTCCTTAATTGGAGTATTGGGGGCAGAGCTTCAATTTGTCTTGACTAGAACTTATGGGGTCATTTAAGAAACACTAACACCACATAGTACCATGTAGCGTCAGGTGAACGCCAGGAGCAGTATGTGAAAACCATATATATGAAAGCCAAATTGGTGAGTGCTTCTAATAGTGTCATGTAGCAAATGTATTACTAGCAGTTTGTTCAGCAGCATCACATAGCACCTGTCGCTCAGTAGAGCTCTCCCATACATTTTAAAGGTGTTTTCTTGCCTGTGTAATAGATAATAAATAGCGTTTTAATTCATTATGTTTCTCAATTTTAGGATCAAATCATTGTGTGACCTCTCCTGCCCAGCAACCAAACACTTATATTGTTAAATTTTGATTTTTTTATGCAGAATTGTATGTGCAGGTCTGCCATTGCAGTGTCATTGTTACAGTGTTAAAACAATGTCATTCCATATGTTTTTGTTTCTGTGCTGGTGCATATGCTTTTGGAAACCGACTTTTTTCATATAGCGTCCGGCACTCAACGCTAAAGCGCCATTGCTGGTTTTGTGTTTGATTTTTTTAAAATATGAGCTTCAGCGGATCTTCGCTCTCGGATACTACCCATTTGCACATGATAAGATTCAATCTGAAAGGGTATAGCATGAAATATTCGCTTTTAGTTGCAGCATTTTAATTTGTACCTATTATTATTATTATAGCAATAGACTTTCACAAATTTTATTGCCATTTTTTTTCAGGTTTTCTTCTGCTTTTGTATTCATATTACAGATCCCTCTCATTTTAATATTGCCCTTACAGAAACACAAGGGCTAGGTTGCTATACTGTTTTCATTGTGATTAACACTGGTTTTAAGAAGCAGAATATATCTGGCTGACAAAAGCTTATGAAAAATCAATTCCTAATAACAAAGACTGTTTCCTTGCTTTCTTTACTTACATTTTTTTCTGCTGATCCTATACAGCACACTGTTTTTTAAGTAATAGGCTTGATTATACCATAACATGATTTCACAGATTTAAATTACTATTAATTCATGTAAGTTGTGTTCTTGCCTGATCATTATATTTTATTTAACATTAAATAGCACAGAAAATAATACAAGACTATATAAATGTGCAGGTCTAAAACAAACCACCCATGCATCTGAACCATCAATACTCTTCCTAAGGAAAGCTTCTTGTTTTCTTATTATCTGTTTATTGGAATGTGCGCCCTCCAGCGATCGTGGCCTTTTCCTTCAGAACGCAACAAAAGCATCCTGCATAGGCATCTACCTCAAGTGTTTTTTTAGATACTTAAACTAGAACAGCACAATTTTTCACAAAATGGGTGTTGTTTCGGGTGCAGGGAGACGTCCCGATTGCTGGTGTCGGTGGCCTGCAATCATAGCCAATCACGGAGCCGAATTTTGCCAGGAGATCGAGGGGAAAGGTACGATATGTCCTATAACTTTGTTAATGCAAGGGGGACACTGACACTTGGGATGCCTCTAAGTGTTCTGGTTTAAAGCTGGCCTACACCCAACAAGTTGAGTTTGTCACTGTGGTATAGACTTCACTTCTGTACCTTGGACATCCAAAACCTAGTGATGGAAGGCACTGGCTGCAAAAATGTGTGATGTAGTTTCTTAAGCCCAGGCAGGAATAGGTAGGTATTTGTTCATTGTGAGCAGGGGTGGGCTGGCCATGGGGAGTACAGCGACAATTCCCTGTGGACCACACTTTTTTAAGCTCAAATGGGCTGGCACCTCACCCAGACCCTTTGCTGTAATTCACTCAATCCTCTTCTAAAACTCCCATCAGCTCTCTGCCTCCCTGGGCTCCACACAACATTTCCCAACATACCTGGTCCTATTGTACCCACCAACAAAGACATCCCAGTCCATGTTTTGCACATGCAATGCTATAGCCTCAAAATCATTAGTGTGCAGGCCAGTATGTGCTCCTACAATACTAAAGCATTAGTGCCATCTTTTTAAGCTGACCAGCTGGAAAGCACCTTGGGGGGCAAGTTCAGAAGCTAGTTTGCTGGCTAAAACCACGAAATTCCCAGGCTGATTTTTGGCCCTAGTCATCTCCTGACTTTGAGGGTTGTGGGGGAGGTAGCAGAGGTGTTTAGGTTCTTAGACCTGTATGAAATCTGATATTTTATTCTTAGTGCTACAATTTGTTCTTAAAAAGGGGCCTACAACTTTTGAGGGGAGAAATATAAACTAAAAAAACATATACTCCGCCTTTTTCCCCACAACAGCTACCTCTATGTTTGGTCCTTATACATCCAAGTGCTTGCTCTTGACGCCACTCCATTCCATGTAACATAGGATCCTTTCTTGGCTTAATTCCTCTGTACATGGCAGGGGAGGTGCACAAGCACATTGCACTACATGTTCTCCAAGCCCCCTGAGAAAGCTGCTGCAAGCTTTCTATAATTCCTAAGAGAAAATGTTGAATACACGACTTTTGACTTTATAATTCATGTATACAGTGTCCAGTAATCTAAGCTATTTATTTTTTCGGTAAGTTATTCTTCCTTAAAAATCATAGCAGGTGGAGGAAAGTCTCTGGCTAGTAAACAGTTGCCCCTAAAGCCAGTTTGTAATTCCCCTAAAGTTAAAAATCCAAGGAAATCTTTGTTAAAGAAGGTTTGACTGCTGCACGTGTATTTGACTGTTTCCAGCCCCTCATCAGATCAGAACTCTGCTAGAGAAAGTTGAGAGTCTCTCTAAGGCAGATCACTTGTTGATGCTGTAAGGGGGTTATTTTATGGTTTCTGTGAGCCAGGACCCTCCCTGACACAGCTTTAAATTGGAGTGTTTATTGGAGCTTTAATCCTGTTGGAGGAACTGCAACAAATAAACAGAGCTCTAGGAGAGCTTCATAACTTCAACTGTGGTGGGAGGGTTTTGGGGACATTGAAGCTAATTTTATTAGCCGGTAAATTTGACAAGGAAGAACATTCAGACAAAAATGACAAGTGTACATTAAGTGAGTCATTACAACTTAACATACAGCCATCACAAAACCTGCCCCTCAGAAATAGTATCACATACATTCAGTATACCTTATTATCCATAGTTACTAATGTATTTCAGATGCTATGTCCTAACTTCTTAGACCAGCCCAAGAGTTCCACTAGGGACCTGCCTTATGGTGCATGTGCCACAGCCACAACTAGAGGTTGTAAATGGCAGCTGACTAGTTTTCAAAATACTTACAACTGTTAAAAAGGCTAATGAGTAATGTAAGTAATGAACTGTGATCCTGCAGTCTTATTATCAGGTTTAATACTGACAGTTATGGAAATACTGCACCTTCAGACTAGCTCTTTCTTCCTTATACAATGGGGAAAAGAAAAATGCTTACCTCCATGTGCCAAAGGGGGAGGGACAGTTGGTGCCCGAAGGGACTGCTGAATATTCCAGTCCTCTTTCACTCTAACCAAGACAAAGGCTCCAGATGACCTGAAAAGCAATGTTGAGTTATGCACTGTTATTTCCAGAACAAATTTAAACAGCCAACAGTAAAAGCATTAGACACTGGAATACCTGAACAATAAATTCAAAAAATTATAGCACACTCTAAAAAATGTAATCCAGTAAGAACCTGGTGGTGCAATGCCAGGAGGCTTCCCTAATTACTTTTAAATCTTGAAGAGAACAGAAACATATATTAAGAGACCACACCAAATGAATGGATAACTTGTTATTTAGGAGTCAATACATTTATATCCATATGGTAATAACAAGTTCACATGTAGGTGAATGAACATTGCCATCATTTATGTACATATAAGCAGCGTTTCTCTCTCCTGATAAAAAGAAAGTATAGCCCTAGGTCATCATAGGGAAGTGATTATTGTCGGGTACCACTGCTCCCTTTTTATGCACCTTGTATGCATAAACCTATAAGGAGGTTTCTTCTTTTATGGTCATTGCAAATGTATGGTATTTAAATCTCCTAATATTAAACATCTGTGCAAACATGCTAGATATTGAAAGTAGGTGTTTCGTATACCTCCCAGCTGAAAATAAAAAGTTTGTGGTTTCCAGGGGTGAGAGGATTTTAAATATTCCATTCCACTTACAGGAGTGCTCCTACAGTGCCTGTGCTCCTGAGCCATTCTGTGGGGAACAGCAGCATTAACCACTCTAAATATCTGGCTTAAACCAGACCAACACCCATTTTTTGTTTAACAGGTGTTGGTCTCACAGACAGCGAATAAGAACAAGCTCAGGGGAGCATCCAGAATGCTGGAGCCCCCCCCAAACATAACTCCCCTAGAATTCACGATCTCCTTACCGTCAAGTTTGAGAAAGGAGTCCCGTGATTGGCCACCAGTGCATACATGGGCTGGGCGTTCCAGTAGCCAGCACCGAGGTATCAACCATGGCCCACATGACTGCCGGCGGCCAATCGTGGGACTCCTTCTCCAAAATTGAAAGTAAGGATATCAGGCTTTCTTGGAGGGTTATGTTGAGCTTCCTGTCTGCAGGAACAACATCCGTTAAAGAAAAAACTGGTGTTGGTCTAGTTTAAGAATTGCATGATGGGTTATTGCAGCATAGGGAGAGCTCAAGAACAGGACATTAGAGAGTTGAGCAACCCTCTCCTGTAAAACAGAATGGTTTTTTCTAAACCCCAGATTCGTCTTCCTTCCATTAAAATAAAATAAACAGGCTTGTCTAGAGTTATTTGATTCTCGGAGTGTAAGTAAGTTCCTTTCTTACTCTGAACATATTTTTCTTGGATTTTTTTATTGGATCATTTTTTCACATTATACTTCCTTTAGGCTTTTTAAACTCCACAGGTTTTATATCAATTCATTTTGACTGTATTTCCCAGATTTATTTTAATACTAGTGTAGTGTACTAGTGTCTAGTGAATATTTTGGTTCAACTGCTACCCCGATCCATTACCATTCAAGATGGGTGGTTCTTAAATAGTTGTGTGTTCTGGCCTCTAAATAACAGCTGAAGCAGCCAAATCCCTCCTAATTGAACAGCGCACAAGTGCCAGAGGAACATTGTATTATAGAGGATGTAAAGTCACCATTTCCTCATTCACTTGTATGGAAGCCAATCAGTGGACTGTTGCCACCATTTATGAGCAATCCCACTAAGTTAACCCTACTGGGCACTCACATGTGACTCATACATTGACTTGACATTAGTTCCTCGTCAAATAAAATGCTAGGGTTTACCACTGGTCTAAAACATATTCATTCACTCGTGAAATACATTATTTTGTTAATGGAGAACTATAGTTAATTCAGTCACTATGACAACCCTGGGAGACAGAGACAATGCAGTTTGCTTGTAAATGGAGGATGAGCTACCAAAGACTCACCATGCATGTCCTCGCTGTGGAACACATTCTTCAAGACAGGTATGTTTTACAGCACTACAACAAATCACTGTTACAGTTGATTGGGTAAAGACAGCTTAACCTATGATCTCCCATGGTGTGGATGCCATTGAATCTACAGTATGTGTTTCTGCCAACCTAAACAGATTTATAGTGCTTGGAAAAATCAGCTCTATTTTTGTCTTCTCCAGTTTTTTTGCAATTCGTGAGGTTCTAACCGCCACGTGGTTGATACATTATATAATGATTCATTTTGAACTTGGCTCTGAGAGGTGTGCTATATGTTTTTAGAGCCAACCGGATTTGTTGTTTCTACTAAATTGGGTTTTAAATGTTGAAAGTTCCCCATAGAAATAAAGAGTGGAAGCTTCTGGAGCATCCCCCATAAAAATGAATGGCAGAATTGTAAAGCCAGTGTCACAGACACAGCACAAATGGCCAGCCCTTGTCCTGGCACACACACAATCTCGCACACACGCAACTCAGACATGCATGCAACCGCTCCCAGATGTACATGTGCACACCTGCGGATGGGCATGTGCACTCACGTAGATGTACATGTACACACCAGCAGGTGCCCATGAACACACACATGCACATACCCCCACAGCCACATATGCACCTATACACAGGAAAGTAGCAGGCCTAGACCTGAAATAATAAAATTGATGGATGAGTAGAAAGGTGGTTTGCAGGACAAACTATTACATTCCCTGACTTTTTACTGGTCCTTGTGCCACCCATGTTTTGCTTCTGTTATGTGGACATCCTGTTTGCAGGAGACATTTGCAGCAGCAAGAGGGGAGGGAGTCTTAAACTCTCCAATATGGTAACATTAAACCGGACCTTCGGCATCATTTAATGAAAAGCCCAAACCCTTATAAAACTATTCCCCAGCATCTAAAGTTAATATTTTTTTAAGTTTTTAGTCACTTACTTATTATTCTTTCTCCCACCAAGCTGCAACTCTGTTCAGGAATCTAGGATACGGGCGCCGCCATCTTGACTCAGAAGCATCACACTTGGTTTAGTTAAAGTAGTGAACCATTTACTCTGTCAAAATAAGTGCCGTTGACGTTCATTATTTTCCTAGTTGAAGATGCACCAACAGTTACATTCTCTGGGTTTTTTCTCATAAAGTAAATTTTTACTACCATGACAATTTTTTTCAACTCTTAGTGAATCGAGCCAATGTATTTAAAGAGGGCCAGAACCCCTGATGCCTGGCATTGGAGTGTAAAAGGGATTCCATGTCCTACAGATATCCCAATCTGGGATGCCCCACAGCGTGAAACCTTCTAGGTTCCCTGGGCTGTGTAGGAGCGAGGTGGTGCGGCTAACCAGAGTCCTGCTACAGTAAGTTCAGCCACACCCTCTGCTGGACACTTACGAGGCTAGAGTTAAGAATAAAAGTAAACAGGAGAGTTTTACACTACTGGCCATGCCAAATCAGGATGTCTCTGTGACTTTAAATGGATGTTTAGAAATCACAAGTTTTTGTCCATTTTAAAGTGCAGTACAGCTAATGTATTATTTCTGTGTTTCTTAACTAAGTTATACATTTCGATAAGTCAATAAAGTAAATAAATGATATACAGTAAAGAGTAGTGTAAAGGAAGGTGAAAAATAGCATAGCAGGAACAAAAAAAAAATTACAGAAAATCAGTTGCTAAGTTTTTTTTTTTTTTTTTTAAATAAACTCTAATCTTTGTAAAATGACTGTATTATGAAATGAGTGGAAAATAACCAAAGATTGTTTTAGATTGATTGAGACGTTTTAGATGGATTTTTTTCTCCCAAAAAGAACAACAAAACATTGATTTTTACCCATTTATTAATGGGCCCCATAGTCTACATAAACGATGCAAACTTCAGGCAGATTCATTTTATAGCCCGTGGCTTTATACTGTCTATTATAAGGACTCAATTTCTCATTCAAGCGGTGTAACTTTGAAGACAATTATGATAAATGACTAGCACATTAATGGATTTTTTGTAAGTACAAACCAAATACGCATTACAGAAAGCGTGTTATTGTTAAACAGCAAAGTCCAACAGTTTATGGAGGTTATTTACCTGCTTTTCATTTTAAGAGGCAGTGCCCTTCTGGGAGTTTTTCCTCATTCAGCACACAATAAACCTTTTGTTTAAAAACAAAATCCCCCTTAAATTAATTTAATTTTTCTAGCCAAAAGTTAAAAAAAACAGTGCTACTCACCTTTTGTCCAGAGCAGCTCCACCACCCAGACCAGATGGCAGTCCTCAGTTGTCCAAGATGGCAGCTATGAACATGTCACCCTGTGGTAAGCCCACCACATTGATAACAATGAGTGGGTGGTGTCGAGCGGGGTTCAGGTGGGTACACCCCCTAAGTTGTAATGAATGGAGTGGGTGCGCTGTAGGGCCTAAGCCCAACATATTTATGGATGCCATCTTGTTCCAGAATGGGACACCGAGGGGCTCAATATCTCGGTGAGTGGTTTACCAGTGGATTCAGGGGATGGAGCTGCCCTTCTATGGGCAAAGGGAAGAATATTTTTTTTCACTCCTTTAACTCACCCAACCCAGTAAATTTATGGATCTAATAATAAGAATATATACAAACATGTGCTTTGGAATAGTGTTGCTTCCTGTACAGACAAACACATTTTCAATATATTTGGTTTAAGGACAACTGTTCTGGCATATTTTTAAAGAGGAAGTCCAAGCCACTCCTCCTTCCTGCTGTGCTAACCCTGATTTGGGCATTAAACTATTTAAACAACTCAACTGATCTCCAAAATCCTCCCCTGATGGTGGCAAGGGGTGGGGCTCTGCATTGCAGCTGTAGACCTGAGTCTTGTAGCATTTATCTAAAATAATCTGCACTGGGAATATACTTAAAAATAAAAGCATAGACTCCCCTCCAATGCAGGCTGAAGGGACACTGTAGGCAAAGTGCATAAACAATCACTCAATAGCACACCTCCTAATGGCTGCCCTCACTGTCGGAGCCCAGCTGCTCCTGGAGCTAGAAACAGAGCAAAGATTAGTGGCACACACCCTGTATTCCTTTGCCATAGACCACCAATCATACATTTTGGTGGTCTATAGCTCCAACCCCTGTTTGTCAGCTCTGTCATCAGCCTGTCTATCCCCTCCCCCCTTCAAAAGCACTGACAGTCAAAGTGTTGGTATATATATATATATATATATATATATATATATATATATATATATATATTGGGGGTAATTTACTATGTTCACTCTCATTTGCTACTTGACATAAAAGTATGTTCGCTGGAGGCATAATGCACACGTGACAGACCAGTGAGTAAGCAAGACTTACTGCAGGGAACACCGATGAACAAAGACTTTCACAATGCTGGGTTTGCGCTGCAATTTGCTGATCAGAGGTATTTACATTGAAAAGTGGTTTGGTGATATGCTGGAGAACATTCGTGGCAGATTTGTTTAGCAAAAAACATGAAATCTTGCTGAAAACACACTTTTATAGCATATGTCGGCTTTGGAGGGGTCATAAAATATTTGTGGGGGATCTCTTTTATAAAAGAAGTTTTATTTGAAAACATAAAAGTAATGTAAAATCATTATTATTAGTTGTTTTTCAAATACTGGGTAACTTTCTAATGTCCACACTTGAAAAATAAGTTAAAGATGCCAAGCCAAACTGAAGTAGAAGTAAATCTAAGGTGGCTCACCTTAGCCCATGCAATACTATAGCCCCAACACGATGGCTGTGGGGGGCATATCTTCCTTGCCACAGTATCCACTCCTAAAATACTTTAGTACCATCATAATAAGAGCAGAAACCTTCCTAACATTTTGTGTAAATTAATTTCTATTTTCCAGCCCACTGAATCTTTGAAAGAGCATTCCAGCTGCTCAACCATTTTCCTTTATGTATAAATCTATTTATATTCCTGGCAAAAAAAGTAGCCCAAGTGCTTTCAGCATAGAACATTTATTCTTAGGAGTTAAAAAAGGCAAATTAAATGCATTAATAACAAGACAAGACATTGGAATAGACAAAGTAATTATGTGACAATGAGGTAGATAGATGTATCAAAGGCACTTATTTTAGTGTTGTATTTTATTAGAACAAATTGGCAAAAACTATTTGTCATAATCATAATGTCAGGATATAACTGGTATAATGGCTGAATGAATAAAGAATTAATACATAAAAATGAACAAATCACATTGAACTAATCATTCTGGTTTGTTTCTACAGATGTAGCCGCCGTTACTGTTTCCCATATCTTAACACAGTTAGTTAGGTGAAACTGGTGAAGATATCTTATCTAGCTATTGTGTTGTAATCTAATATCCTGGCAGGGTGCTATTCAATGTTGTCGACACCAAGAGGAGCATGAGACATGGCCTATCATAACTACAACAGACACACTGGCCTCTAGGTAGTAACCATTGAAAAAAATCTCCTGGTATGAAAAAATGCTCTTTAGCTGAAAAAAATCATAAGAATTTCATTGTTACTGAATAACCAACTAGGAAGACAATTAAAGTCAATGGCACTTTTATAGAGGGAGCAAGCCAGGAACTTTAGACTGACTGTATGTTTGCCCGTCCTCTGGCTGGGTTTAGTGTTTGTGGGACATTTGGATACAGCTGACATGGGGCCCAAAACCTGGGCCCAGCCATCACAAAAAAAGGTAATGGGGGACCCAAATCATACATGCTATAGTGCCTGGCTGGGCCCTCATAACCTAGAATCTGTGGGCCAAGCCATTATGCATAGGGAGGGGTCCAGCCAGGAACTACAGACTTACTGTATGGTTTGTGCCTCCCCCTTTATGCCTAGAATATGGTGGGGAAAATGATGGGGCCTGGGGCATGACATGACAAGTAAAGCCCCCTATAAAATAGAATGGCCTGACATGGACCCGAGGGCATTACATGGGGCGCAAAGTAAAACTTGCCAGTGTGCGGCCCTCAACCCAGCAGCGTTCTTGTATACCGGGCTCACTTATTTCCTTCTTTAGATCTTGGTGTACAGACTTGGCATACGGTTACCAATACCAATAGATTGCTGGTAGTGAAAACTGCTTCCATGAAACACACTTTACTACTTGCAACTGTGTCTTTACACCAAGATATTCAAGAAGAAATACATGAGTCCTGTACACACAGAACACCGCCACTTGCCCTGTGTAAGCAGGGGTGTAACTATTAGAGATGAGCGAACTTCTTGAAAGTTCGATTCGGGCGATTTGCCGAATTTCCCCAAGAAATTCGGTTCGCCCGAATCGAACTTTCACGAATCGCTCATCTGAAAAAAAAAATGCCGGCATGGTGGCAGCGGGCAGGCCGGCATTTTTTTAAAAAGCAAACACTTACCTGCATGGTCGGAGCGTGGAGGCCGGTGCCGCTCTCAGCTGTCATCAGAGAACACGTCATTAGAGGGCGCGTCATCAGAGGGCGCCTGAGAGCGGCGCCGGCCTCCACGCTCCGACCATGCAGGTAAGTGTTTGCTTTTTAAAAAAATGCCGGCATGGTGGGAGCGGACAGGCTGGCTGCGCTGTCAGCGGTCCGGCTTCCGCCGCCCGCTGACAGCGTAGCCAGCCTGCCCGCTCCCACCATGCCGGCATTTTTTTTTTTTATTTCAGGGAAAATTCGATCGGCACGAACCAAAAAAAATTCGGGTTCGTGCCGAATCGAATTTTCCCTGAAATTCGGAGCGAATTCCGGTTCTTTCGAACCGGTTCGCTCATCCCTAGTAACTATAGCTGATGAAGAGGTTGCATCTGCACCAGGGCCCATGAGGTCGAGGGTTGCTCATCCACAATATTTATCATATTTGTGCTCAAGTGACATAATTTGGAGAAAGGAAGCACCATTTGTCTCTGATGTTTCAGTCTTTAGTTGTCTAGCTGCATCCAGTTGAGTTAAAAGACAGAAAATACTTTACTGTGTGAGCCTTTAATGTTCGCACCGGGGCCCTGACACAATTATTTTTGCCACTATGTGTAAGGCTGAGTGAGTTCCCTCACCTCAGCAGTGACTATAGCAGTGGTGTTCTGTGTATAGCAGTGTTCTGTGAGTACAGGGCTCGCTTCTTGTAGATCTTGGTGTACAGACTTACATCATATGATTGCTAATAGCAACAGGTTATTAACAACTGTACACCAAGATCTTGAAGAAGAGAGGCAAGAGCAATGTCAACACAAAACACTGCTGCTATGGCCGCTGCTGAGGTGAGGGAGCTCACATGCCCAGCAGAATTGCTCTGTGTATACAGGTCTACATATATGCAGCATGATTGAATGAAAGAGACTGCACATGTGGCTGTTTTGATCTACTTTAAGCAATGTGTCGCCCTGGGAAAAATGTATAGTAGAGTTATTAACAACAGACTTCCGGGCTGGCCATTTCACTATGTCTGGGGCACCAATTTGGGATACCAGAGGGGAAAGGTGGGCAGGCCATGCAGGGCTTTGTTCCACTTTAAAAGACTCCTGGGTTGTGTTAGTCTACCTCTTTGTACCTCTTTCCAAATTCAGCCCGTGCATATGCCATTGGATCGTGGGTCAGGTAGCTTTTACTGGGAATTTGGGGGAGTTTCCCATAGCGGGCCATCACAATTTGGGACAAACCAGGAGCCGACTGTCCTGGGCTTAGTCCACTTCAAATTTGAGGGGGGTGTTGAGCGTCTTTAAAGTGGACCCAACTGTGGGATTTCTTGGGGCATCCCAATTTGGAATTTAAAGCAGAAAACAAAACTCAGCCTACCTGGCCTGGAATCTTTTAGACTCTGACCTTCTCATCTGGCATCCCAAATCAGAATGCCCAGCTGTGTGACCCCCCCAACCCCAGGTCACCACAACACTCCCCTTTTCTGGTGGCTCATTTGGTGATGAAAGCAATCTGGATGGAGATCGGTTGCATCCCCAGCATCTCTGGCTAAGGCATGTTCCCACACTGAGCTATTCACATAGGCCTGTGGCAGGAGAGGGAGCACAGCCATGTCTGAGGATGCGGCTGCTTTTGCTCCCCATGGCTGTAAACAGAGCCGTTTGCCAAGTAATTAAATGTACGCCAAACAGTTCTGATTGGAAAGAGCCTGAACATGCGCCATAGGGCCAGAGAAAGGTGAGTTTGTATGGGCTATCTGGGGGTTCACAAAGAGGGGCATCTGAAATGTTTTTTGGAAGCAGTTTTCACTACCTCCAATCTGTTGCTATTAGCAACTGTACATCTAGATATACAGGAAGAGGGGAGTGAGTCCTGTATACACAGAACATTGCTGCTATGGCCACTGCTGAGAAGACTCAACCTTACACATACCCAGCAGCAATGTTCTGTGAGTACAGGGCTTGCGTCTCCCTTCTTGGTGTACGGTTGCCAAAAGCAACAGATTGTAGTAGTAAAAACTGTTTCCATAAAACACACATTTACCAACATAGGTAAAAAAAAAACAATGGACAGGATCAGCACCTTGGGAACACCTTTTTCGGCACAAAAGATTTAAACTTTCAAGTGCCCTTGGGCGTCCCGAATCATGTCCAACTGTGTGAGCCCCCTGCACAGGCCCGTACAATAGTTCCCATATTAATCAAACACTAATGATGTGGTTGTCATTGGGAGCTGAGGGGTGTCACTCCGGACAAAAGATGAGTGTACTGGGTGACCCCTGGATTCTCACAATGGGGCATCCCAAGAGGGAAACCACTGCTGAGGTGGTTTCTCCTATTAACAGGAATGTCAGGGAGATTCAGACAGGGTTTAGGTCTGCTTTAAAAGGAGGTTATATTACACACACACACACACACACACACACACACACACACACACACACACACACTGACTAGTATGTGGGGTCGTGACCTAGAAGTAAGGAAGTGACCCTGAGGGTGGCGGGTTTGAATTCCGGCCATGAAACATAACTGAAGAGCTCTTGAGTGAGGCACCTAATTAGGGCAGCACACTGCTCTAGGCAGGTGTCTACTCAGTGCACAGATGGGTTAAATGCAGAGGAAAAATTCCTATGTGTGTGCAAGCACCTCTTTAATATAGGTCAAACCACACAAAATAGAATTATGGGACTATACTCTAACCCTTCAGCACATGTATGGCCCAATAGCAATCTCTCAGATTCCTTTGACATAAGCAATGGCACACGACGGGGGGGGGGGGGGGGGGCTCTTTCTCTATTGATATTTGCCCTCACACTGGAACCATTTTTTCTCCGGGTCAAACAGAATACAGACATAAAGGGAGTCAAAATGGAAGGTAGAGAAAAAATTTGCTGCATATGCGGATTATATGTTGTTTTTTATATCATCTTCTTAAACTACCCTACCTGTGTTGATGGTAGATTTCCAAACTTTCAGACTCCTATTTGAAAATTAACTACACAAAGTCCGGTCTCATGGGGTGATAAAAGCCTGAAATACTTCAACCTCCCAACTAAGATAGCTAACGTTTTCAAACTAAATTTCACTCTACTATGGCACATGGTCAAAAAAGACCTGGAGGAGTGGTCTAAGCTCCAACTATATTGGTTCCGTAAAATTGCAGTTTTAAAATAAATATATTACTGTAAATGTATTATTATAGCATTACTGAAACAGTTTGTAGAAGACATTAAATCCACCTTCTTTAAATTTATCTGGGCTGGTGAATCCCCCAGAATTAAAAAACGAATTCTGACCAAACCTAAGGGGTCAAGGGATGGGATGGGAGTCCCTTGCATATACTATATGGACTCCCACCTGTCAAGAATGATGGATTGGAGCATAAATAAAGGACATGAAGGGTTGGGTGGCAATACTATACAATTGGGGGTTGTGAGTGACAATTGGGGGTTGTGAGTGACCTTGCCTCTGTGGGGTGGTTATTAGTTCAAGCCGTGACACAAGAAGCTAAATATCATCCACTATTAGGCCCTACCCTGAAAAGTTCAGAAAGTGCATAAGGGAATATCGACCACTCCTGGCCCCCTTCAATAAAAGGGAACCCAGACTTCCACATGGGCTTAGAATTATCCTTCTTGAAGGACTGGAGGATGCAAACACTATGTGCAATCCACTTTTTCAATAATCAAAGATTAATGGATAGAGAAGTAATTAATTGAAAATTCCAAATTCACTTGCCGTACTGGCAATACTTTCAGCTAATATCAAAAAATATATTAAAAGATGCACTCCACACTAATTGTGTAAAGTTTGCAAAAAAACATGTATTAAAATTAATACACAGTGATTATTTCATTTCATCCAGCAAAAGGATAAATAATTCAGTGAAGTAACTGAAGTTTTCAATATAATCCCCAGTATAGTCGTGCACCTTGTATACTAACTAATAAGATGAAGACAAAGAGTAAACAGTAACTTCTAACAGTAATTATGAATACTATGAGAATGTAAGATGGTTACCATGTGTAATAAATAAGGTGACACTTCAATCCTCCTGTGGGTTATTCAGACAAGCTGGCTGCATCAGATATGTTAAGGAACATATATAGCCATATAATGAACAACAATACAGCACACAAGAGTCAGCAGATGCTAACCTGGATACATCAAACCTGGATACAACAAATAGGGAGTTATAATGGGAGTAAGGATGATGACGAAAAAGAGAAAAAAGAGAACATATAGGGGTAGATGAGAGAGAAAAAATTCTTATAAAAAGTGTTTTTTTTAGATTAATGCTTACCTGTCCTCATTCCACCTTAATCAATTGTAGCCCATGGCACAGTACTATAGAGTCAGTATGACCAGAACATTTTCAAGGCAGTTTTTTTTTACCAAGTTTGCCTTTGGATGTCACCCTGTAAAAAGTGTATATATTGGCCAGTGAGATTAATTGTGTCCTGTTATACTACTGTGTCAGGGTGGGTAACCGGGGCAGAGGAACACAGTGCTGGGTACATTGGCAGAAGAATACCAAGTACCTAGGTGTTACTAGTTTTTAGGTCTCTTAGGAGTTCCAGGCACTGGTCACACTGGCAGAATTTCATGTTGCTTATATGAATACTAATACCCATGTCCTACTGGCTTTGGTCACACTGCATTGTAGACCTGTTCTCAGGATGTACTGACACGCACACAGCACACTGCCCTAATAACTGTAGCAGCATGTCAGACAGACCCGTCCCCATATATATCTTGCCAGCCCCTGCTCTTCCAGTTCGCAGCAAAACTCAAACTTGCTCAGGACCTAGAAAAAATATTTCCGGATTGATTTCCACTTTCTGGTATACAGGCAGCTTACTATTTTAAAAGGCGTTGGGGGGCGCCACAGCCACCAGAGAGGCTAGGTACACCCCTGTGTATATTACATATGTATACAAAGGTTCTCATTAATTTACATCACAGTATAGTACATCTTAAACAGTTTATTTCTTAAAGATGATTTGTTACTTCTAATAACTCCAGTCATGCCAATGCAATTAACACCTCCTCACTATTTATGGCAGACAGGTGATGTAGATTGGGGTTTTAATTCATTGCTGGCTGTACAAGTCACTCTAACTGACAAATCAGATGACAAGCAAAACATGTTCCACAGCAAGTCCAGTTGCCTTGATTTATTCCTACAGATATACTTGTTACAACAGGTAAAAGGGCTGTTAATTTGCCAGAGCTTAGCAGCATACATGTGCTCACATTGGAATACTGCAAGAAAATGTTTAAATTAGGGGCAACACAGTAGGGGGAGTTACTTGCATTACACATATAGCTGCGGCAGAGTACAGACTACTCAGAATGCATACAGAAAGCCTGTGAACACAAACTGTATAAACAAACTAAAAACCACCAAAATGACATGGCATGATATGGCTTGCTTTTCAAAGTGGCTGCACAGTCAGCTCCTTTCTGGTCAGCCTGTGCTAAGGTCATGTTCAGGCAAAGTAAAGCTTAGATTGGCACACACTGCACATAGTAAATAGCTTATGCCACAGTAATTTGTGGGCTAAAAAGACTCTTATAACATTGCACAACTTCTCATGTGGACTTTATACTTTAACATGTGAGAGTCATATGAGGCTCAAAGATTGCCAATGTTGTATATACCAAATATTTAATAAATACATTTAGGCAATATAGGATCACATATATTGTATGAAATCCTTACAATGCCCTACAAAATATTGCTTGTATGTCACCACATCAGCCCTTTCCATAACAGGAATACATTTGTTTCACAAGGCTGTGATTAAATACATGATAGACACTGAATTTCTGGACCTCGGATTACCAAACTATTGAGGCCTATGACCCATATCTTCTTTTTAAGCCCAACTCAAAACTCTTTGGCAGAACTATGACAAGGAATATTCATCCCATAGCACATTTTCCTGTAACACTTGGCCTTTGTTGAGAATGTCACCTTAGTATTCCAGGATGCCACCAGTGCTACTTACTTATTGGTTACTTATGGCTAAAATGGCAGAACAGTCTTTACCACTGGATGGATTGCATTTAATTGGGACAGAGAGCAGACACGCCCCCATGTCTTAATCAAATGAAAAGAAAGAGTTCTTAAAGGGACATTCCAGGCAACGAGCTACCTGCTTTCTGCTGCCCCTTTTTTGGCTGTCAGAAGCTGCATCATTCATCCAGCCTGCTTTATATTTCTCAATAACTCCCAGTATACTCTGTCTTTCTGCAGGGCCTCATCAGCAAACAGAGTATGACTTATCTATGCATGGTTCAAAATGAGGGTCCGTCAGAATTCAATTAATTTTGGGAACTTGAAAAATGACTCAGCAGAAGGGAACAAGGTCTTTAGGGTCAGGGAATACAAAGTGCTAATAAATGAAATATGAAGGTCCTGACAGCCAGCATAGGACAATCAGAAAGCAGAAGAAAACTAATTTAAAGTGGACCTCCAATCAAAAAAATAAAAGCTTAGTAAATTGTTTCCCTAAAGCCCCTCTCTGGAATTAAGGGCATATGCTTATTGAGAGGGATTAACATTATGCAGATGTTTGGAATAACAGGCAGATTCTGTACTCTTAAACATGCATGGCAGCAGCCATCTTGCCACACATGTGAGAGATCTGCTACTGAAAAACCAAGTTCCTCAGTCAAAATTGTCTCATTTCTCTGTGTAAACATATCTATTAAACCTGGCTCATCTAAAAGAAGTATGCATTTAGCTGCAATGACTCATCTTTCAGCAAACAACTAAAATCTTCTAAATGCATTGTATCTACTGACTGACTATTTTAATATATATACTTCACCTATAGAAATGCCCTATGGCTGGTGCAAGAGATTTAAGTTTTTTGCTTTTGTTGCTTTTGTTGTGTGTAGATTAGAAAAGCTCACTCCAAGATCACTGCACAGGTATTCAGGAACAGACCCAAAGCATTCCCATTGGGCAGTCTAGGGAGTTCTCAAAAACTTCCCAAACCCTGCCCTCCATTCCCTTTAAAGTGGACCAAACCTCAGGATCTTGACTATCCTGGGTTTTGGTCGTTGCCCCTGGGGCACCCGATCAGGGGTGTCCCACTGTGTGAAACCTCCCAGGTTGCCTGAAACAAACCCACCTCTTCCCAGTCCTACAAGACATGTACGGCCGCTCATTCAATCAGCGTGCTTGGATCCACTCGAGCCCCTGCATTCAGGAGCTCGTCTAATGCGAGCAGATCTGAGCGCACTGGCAGCCACAACCCCTGTTACCCTCAGGGAGCGTGCCCGCGCTGGCCATTCACAAATGACTGGCACGCGCCCTGCTAAAGGGATATCGGGGATGTAGGTGTGTTTATGGCCAAACTGGGAGGCTTCATACAGTGGTCCCAGGAGGAGGGATTCGTTCGGCCCGAGAATCTTCCTGGACTGGTCTCCGTTGGTTTTTGGTTTTGGGCTACTTTAAAGATCCGATTAAACAATTGGCATTTTAAACTTACCTGTCTTCTGCTCTTCCTTCTGCTCTCATCTGTTCTTCTCCTGGTACTATTCATAGGACGGCACCATCTTTTCTTCAGTCTTCAATCCCAGGATGCATTGCACCTTCCCTGAGATCTCACATCTGCACAGTGTATTGTCTGTGCTGGTCATCTACAGCCAGGGGATTTCTGAGCAGCTAGTGAAGGGGCAGCGCAGCAGAGACCCCGACCGACTAAGTTCCCCGACATCTGTCACAGACAGCTAAGACACCTGGGGGAAGGAAAATACAGCAGGATGTCAGCAAACTGGAAGACATTTCCTCACTAGCATCTTCAACAATGCAGATATCAAATTGCGTTTTAATTTAGATTCTCTACACCTAAGTAGATAGTTGAAGTGAGAACTCTCTTCTTAGTAAATCAGCATCAATCTTTTAGATTTGCTAGAATAATAGAGAGACATTGATATAGCGAAATAGGCAATTAGCTGCTCAATAGCTTTCTGTCCAGAAGAAAATACTTGAAAACTCCAAGCTGGTGCTGTTAATTAACTAATTAGCTGATAACAGTATACACTGAATAGGTAAATGTACCAGACTGAATAGCTTTATAATTAAAACAGCAACATCTGATAAAAAACACAAAAACATTAATTGTTATATCAGTATAACTTCTCACCTTGACAGACATAAAAATTGAAAAATTGCCTTAAGTCCAAACACCAAGTTAAAACATGCAGAGGGTTGACGCATATGTACCAGGTGTTTACTACAGGCTGGCTTCAAGGTCAGTGTTCAGTGATGCGAAAAATCCCACAATTACAGATATAATTAGCAGAGTCGCCACCATATTACCAGTAATTACTGTAAAATGACATATGCATAATAGTCAGATATGTTTCTCATTTCCATATGGACTTGAAAATAAGAAGTCTGTGAATTACATGCATTCATTATCACGAGTTGCATAAGTGTTATCTGACAAGGAAACTGCCAAGCATTCATTTAAAAGCCACAAGGCGAGAAGAGGAAATATATTTTTATAAATTAGTCTGTATAGATTTGCTAGCTTTGAAAAAAAGTAAAAGCATGCTATAACAATTAGGACAAGTTTGTAAAAAGCTATACCAGCTTATGTAAATCTATTTTGCAACTGATACACATTGCTGCTGACCAAACCTATGGCTGCTTGTGGTCACACGTGGAAGGTGGAGGAGGTTAAGTATGTGCAGTTCTGCAGTTTTGACTGGACTTTCTCTTTAGTTGTTTTGTCTTAATCACCAAGACACCACCCTTCTATGGTAATAGATTTCAGCTATGGTCTAATAAGCTCAGTACCTTTTGGCTCCACTTGCCACACTTTGGGGTCATGCTACTCCGGCAAGGGCAAGGTTCTAATTGATTGTAATTCAAGTGTAGATGCACCAAACGGATTGGTCCATTGCCAGATCAGCAGGGAGAAATGGATTACTGCTATGGTCTGATATCATTTAAGAGGAGCTATAAAAGAAACCGTGGGGACAGCCCCAACCTCCACACAACCACACCAAAAAGCTTCTGCACCGCTATATCTATTCCAAAGCAATATAGATTTTATTATTTGAAAAAGGCAAGGACAAAAATGCACAATTAAAAACCATTAAAGTGGACCAACACCCAGGATTTTGACTATCCTGGGTCTTGGTCCACTTCGGTGGGGCACCCCCGATCGGGGTGCCCCGCTGTGTGAAACCCCCCCCCGATCACCCGAAAAACTCACCTCTCCCCGCTCCCAGCGCCGACGGACAAGCGATTTGACAGCCGCGGACAAGCGGCTCCTCCGCCGTCGCCTCCCGTGCGTCACTTTTGACGTGCGTGCGCGCCGGCCATTCACAGACGGCCGGCGTGGGCACACGCACGTCTAGAGGGGCGCGAGGGAGGCGGCGGCCGCCGAAGACAAGGTAAGGGGATTTGGGGTGTTTGAGGGGGGGTTTCACCCCGCGGGACATCCCGATCTCGGATGTCCTGCGGGGAGGGAGGTGATGGTCCACTTTAAAATACATACAACACAGACTAGACACCAATTAATTTCTGGGGCACTACAATACAATTGAGTCAGCTCATATAAATACAAAAAAATGCAATGGTTATAAAAAAGAGCTGTAGGACACCTCGCCCTGAGTGACAGGAGCCATCCGACACAGAACGTGTGGGAGGCGGGGCACTACATTCTAGAGGACTGGTAATATTTACGCATTATACTTGTTGATGGCATGTGGGTCCCCTTTGAGTTCTTTTCCACTGTAGGATTGTCATGGGGGTAGAAATGTAGCACAAGCATTTTATTTTGTGGGAATCATGTTTAGAATACAGAAGGCCTAGCAGCAGCAGGATAATTGTATGGCACACTGTTATTTTTCACAGGGTTTATTATGGGCATGATATGTACTTTATTGGGGATGAATAAGGGGGATATTATCAAGAGGGACTTGAATGAGGAAATTTTGTAATTTGATTGCACATTGCTGTTTTTGCACAGGGTGTAGTTTCTGGTATGTTTTGCACTGCATTGGGAAATTGGAAGAGGGACGCTATTAAGATTAACCCGCTTTTTTATAACCGGTGTGGTTGTTTTGATTTGTTTCTTTTATATTACATTGTTCCACCTACCACTGCATGCTAGTTAATGTTTGGTGATATAAGAATGTACCGGTGCGACAACACAAACATTTGTGTTTATTTTAGAGGAGCTAGTTGGACTTTTGTGTAGAAGAAGGACTCAAAATCAGCCCCTAAACCTACTGACTAGTGTTGGGTGAACCCACTGGTGGACTGGGGCCAAAAAGCAGCCCTGGATTTTACCAGCCCCTGACCATCCCTGCAGAGCCCCCCAATCATGATGTTGGGGTTATAACATTGGGGACTTGGGTTCTTTGGCTTGTGGGTACAGTGGGGCTGGGTACAGAGGGCTGAGAGGGAGACTAAGGAGTGCAGGGATTTAATGGGGGTGTTAAAAGCAGCAGCCCAACTGGCTCCAAAGTAGTGCTGCCCACCTGGCATTTTCCCAGATCTCTCTATGACCAGTTTGCCCCCTGGGTTAACCTGAATTGCAAAGATGTCCACGTCCATGAGTGAGGACACTCAGCAGCTAGCAGCATTTCTGGCACCAGCTGCTCCAGTCATGGCCACTTTGACAGAGAAAAGAATGCTTACTGGATTGCGGGGCTCGGGTTAGTTGTACAGCTTCTTCCTTTTGCTGCACACTTTGCATGGTGCCATTTTGAGTCCCAAAGTTTGGGTCCCCATTGATTTAATGGGGACGAGCTTTGGGTCAAATTCGATACAGGAACCAAACTTTTGTTCAAAGCTCAGCCGAACTTGCCAAACCTGAACTTATACAGGTTCGCCCAGCACTACTACTGACAGTTTTTAGAAAACAATTTCTTCATGAGAGACTTATATTTGTGTTGATCTGGTTTCAAGCTTTTATATCTTGGCAATGTCTCTAAGCACTGAACACTTTGTACTTTTGGACACTTTAGGAAGTTAGAAGTTCTGTTGCAACACTGGAGGATAATGATTTTGTGGTCATTACATATTTGATACCTCTCAAATCTTTGGCAGTAAATTGGCCTAAGCCTTCCTATAAATATTTTATTAAAATATGCGCTTAGATGTAAATCAGGCTCTAACTTCCTCTTTCTTAACATAACCATACTTAATTTTTACTCATACTTTATTTTGAAATAAAGCATGAAACAGTCCTAATTTTTCTGAAATATTTTAAAAGATACTGATTTACTGACCTAGTGCCAAAATATGGCAATTCTTCTCAGCCCCATTGATCTTCCCTCGCCTCTCACCTGTCTTCACCATGCACACACACTACAAATAAACTGTGCATGGTGGCTTACACATTGATGTTTTAATGTTATGCATTCTATAACACTCAGAATACCATTACGGACGGCAAAGGCATCAATGTAAGTAATGTAACATTAAGGTTCCTAACAATAGCTCCCTTTTATGTACAGAAAGCAAAACCATTTTCAGGTTAGGAGTTCTGCATGCTAACAGAATTCTTGTATCACTGGACAGCATAGTCAGCATTCTTTCAAACAACTTTCAATAATAAAACCCAATATTCTGAATGTGCTATAAAATAATATCAGCTCCGGGCTGGAGAAATAGAAAACACACATATGCCCAGGGAAGCCATAAGCAATTTATATTAAGTTCAAGTCTAAAATAATCTGGAATTTACTGAAATGAAATTAATTATACCAAAGAGTAGTGATGAGCCAAACAGTCCCAAATTGTTATTGGAAGCCAAATGTATGGAATTGGTTTATTTGGTATTACACCCGGGATAAGATACACATTTTCCAACCTTAGGGCCCTAACTGTTTCCGTGGATGTCATGAAACAGGCTCAATGTATATATATGGTCTGACAGTGGCAGCTCTATAGCGCAAAAATGGCTCCCTTTTATCCACATTGACAAACACTATCTTAGGCCCCAGGTAGTGTCCGACGAGCACCAGGTAGCGGCAGCTAACGGCGACTACCGACTCAAGTACGCCCGGCGGCGGTCACAATGACGCATTTATCAAGCAAAATGAGGCTAGCGCCGGCGAGAGCGACGGCTAGCGCGGCATTCATCATGAAGCCTCCTGGACCGAACAGCGCCGCTGCAAATTCCCTCACAGCGCCAGGTATGAGCTGTCGCTCCCTGGCGATGTCCAATGCATTTCAATGGAGCAATCTATAATAATTCATGATTAATTGGTAATAATTTTTTTTAAAATTTTTTTAATGTCAAAAAATCGGAGAATACTTCTGCAATGTTAGGATTTATTTTTAAGTAAAAAAAAAAAAAAAATATGTGCAGAATTGATCAAACAGGTCTGAGATTAATGTATTCATATAACAAAATGATTCTAAAAACATGTATAATGTTACATTCAAAAAATATGGTTGTTTAGGGGTTAAAAACTAGTTAATACAGATCGCCGCCAGCGCTCTGGGGTTTAAACAAGGAATGGACAGCGACAGCACATTCGGAGCGTGATTTTTTGATGAATATGAAGCTAGCCGTTCGCTCTGCCCATTCGTTGTCAGGCGCTCACATACAACGCTGGACCTGTGAAACAGCGACCCCCCAGCCCGTATTCAACATTACCGCACACCGACTGAGTCGCTGTCATCAAGCTAATGCCGGCCAAGCACAGCAAATACTGGCTGGCGCTGAAAAAATCACGCTACAGTCGCTCATCTGTCGCTACCTGGCGCTATTGATGAATTGGCCTCCCCGTCTGCAACCCCTGGGAGGTACTGCTTTCGAACAGGATTAACAAATATTCTAGATGAGAATGGAACATTACCAGGCATATCCTAATAGCAGTTAGACTCACTATAGCCAGGAACTGGAAAGGCACCCATATCCCATGACATGAGGTATTAGGTAGAATCTCCGATATCTATGACCAATGAAAAATGTACTTATATTGTGCATGATTCTCATGAGAATTTCCTTTCAGTATGGTCACCCTGTATAGTTCTTAGAAAACTGTATCCCTCAGAATTAATATGGCATTAGTACCTGCATTATTAGAGTTAATCATGCGCTACACACTGTAACATACTAACCTTAAAGTGTACCCCTCCCTAGTCTGGCTCACGGCCTTTCCTCCACTCCCACCCCCCCTTTCTTCCTCTCTATACTTTCCCATGTTTTAATTCCTCTAAATCTATTTTCTCTTTCTCATTGCTATTCTCATTAGCATGAACCACATCAGCCTTAACCTAATTGATTACCCCGTAGCCAAATATTCTATGCCCCTTTAGCGGTAGAATGATGGGCAACGTATTCATTCTTAAGATAGGCTATAGTCACCATTTCATTATAGTAATCTATGATTAATCGCTATTATGTAATATGTAACAAAGTGAATATTACTTTCTATCTAACTGGTTATGTCAAACCAGCATTTTACTGATTTTACTGATATATATATATATTAGGATTCATCTGTATCATATAATTAAATCCAAAGAGCTATCCAAAAGTTTATAATCATAATAACTATATATATATATATATATATATATATATATATATATATATATATATTTTTTTTTTTTTTTTTTTTTTTTTATATAATACTTTTATAACATTCAATTATTTAAAAAAATGATTTTATAAAAACTGCTGTTACAGTTTGAAACACCTCTCCTATACATAGCCTCAACTTACTTGTTTGGTCTCCAGTGCTCCAAATATGTTGGGGGTTTATTGAGGAGAAAATCCATTGGTGTTATCAGAACTAGAGATGAGCGAACTTTTGAAAAGTTCGATTCGGCCGATTCGCCGAATTTCACAAAGAAATTTGGGTTCGGCCGAATCGAACTTTTACGAAGTTCCCCATCAAAAATGCCGGTATGGTGGGAGCGGGCCGGCCGGTTCCGCTGTCAGCGGGCCGGGCGGCGGGCCGGTAAAGCCGGCCGGCCCGCTCCCACCATGCCGGCATTTAAAAAAAAAAAAAAAAGCATTTTTGCCGGCATGGTGGGAGCGGGCCGGCCGGCTCCACTGTCAGCGGAACCGGACCTGCAGGTAAGTGTTTGCTTTTTTTTTAAATGCCGGCATGGTGGGAGCGGGCCGGCCGGCTTTACCGGCCCGCCGGCCGGTTCCGCTATCAGCGCGGAACCGGCCGGCCCGCTCCCACCATGCCGGCAAAAATGCTTTTTTTTTGTTTTTTTTGTTTTTTAAATGCCGGCATGGTGGGAGCGGGCCGGTAAAGTCCGCTGTCACCATGCCGGCATTTTTTTTTTTATTTCAGGAAAAATTTGATCGGCACAAACCACAAAATATTCGGGTTCGTGCCGAATCGAATATTTCCTGAAATTCGGAGCGAATTCCGGTTCGTCCGAACCGGTTCGCTCATCCCTAATCAGAACCAAAGGCAAAGACTAGCACAACATAAGCGATTTCCATCCCAGCAGCTCTAGTCATTGAAATAAACACTGATGTAACATCAGATGGTTGGTATAAAGTTTTAAATTACAGTACTATATATATACAAACACAATCATGGTGCTGCGTTGACTGTGGCTGCCATCACATATGCATATCAAAATAGTTGCTGTCAAACCCCGGGGACACCCGTCTTCTTTGTGAGCCTACGCCCCACAATCTCTGCAGCTAGCTTCACCTTTAGCCAAGCCCCCGTGTGCCGGGACACTTTAAACACCTCGCCGGACACGGTTGCCACCAGGACTTATTAGCTCAAAGGATGTAAGCCCACGGTGTGAAGACGGATGAACCGAAGGTAAGACTGGGCGAACTCGGGTAGAAGAGGTAAGTACAGCAACACTGTTCAGGGAACTCCAAGGGAGAAAACAGGCAAGGTCAAAGGTCGCGGCAATGGTCAAACCAAGAGATCAGAGAGCTTTTCGGCACCAGGATAAGACGAGGTTGGTAGAGACGGGGGTCAGGATAGTCAGACTAGCAGGTTCGCAAAGGTTACCAATACAGGACCTCAAGAATAGCACACCCAGCTAAACGCTATCACGGGCAGTGATACACTGGAGGAGTAAAACCGTTTTAGGGTTAAACTGAACGGGGTTGGACAAGGGGGGTGCAAGTGATTGGTGCTTTTACAGTCTTTGGGCTGATTTGGGCTGAGAGACTGGTGCCATCCTAAGCCAGTAATAAACGTGGAGTCATCATTATGTCAAAATCAACATCAACATAGTATGACAAACAATAAAGATTTGTACCACTCAGTAGTAAAATAAGCAACATAAAAATACATGTAAATAGATAGGTATAGGAGAAAGAAATACAAAATTGCCAAATTGGTGAAAGGAACACAACAGACATCTGAAGGTAGAGAGGAAGAGAATATAACAGATAAAAAAAAAGGTTGACTGGAAGTCCCAATAATACAATAATGCATTTAAATATAGAGGCTAACTGAAGGGCAGACCAACCAAGCAAACATAGACACCATAGGAGAAAGAAGACACAACAGGGTTAATACAAGATTAGTCTACACTAGAAGGGTCAGGGATTTATCATCTAGAATAGTTAAGTATTGCAGCAAAACCATGCAAAATGTAGCAGAGATTGGGTCTATTGGAATCTTAAAGCAACAGTCCTTCCCCCAACACTGGATTTAAAGGACAAAAACATATACTCAGTTTTTGTAGTCTGCAGCTCTGGTTCTGGTAGTATAATGTACCGATTCCTAAATCCTCATCTCATCCTCATCATCAACTCTTAGTGAATCAAGGCCATTGAAAGTGAATGGCAGTTTTCTCTCTAGAAAGCAGAGTTTTCTCACCTGGTGCTGGATTGACCCTAGTATGCTTTCTCACACATGGGAATTTTCCCTCTACATTTAACCCAACCATGCAGTGAGACAAACACAAATTGTGAGTGCACACATTCCCAGAGCAGTGGCTACCCATCCAAGGTTCCTGGGGAAAAGCAGAACCACCATTTTTCTATGCACGGGCATGTTGTTCTGCTCTCGTTTGCCAAAAATATTACTCCTCCTCATCTGCCAAAGCGGATTAATTTGTTGTATGTAGATCATAGCTGAAAACAGGAAACAATGAAAATAATTGGATTTCGTTTGTATCTGTTTGGTCAGATACATTACTAAATAACAGTAAGATACAAAAATAGAGCTTGCTAATGTTTCAGATCCATTTGGGTCTACAACTGATATTTATTTCTTCCCAAAGACTATCCAGTTGCAGAAAAAGCATTGGCTGTAATATTATAGTCCCGTCACTGGGTGAATCTCTATTTTATATTGCCGTGCCTGTACGTCTTCAGGGAGTTAGTGCAGCATCTGATGTTGAACATGTTCCTTAATAGCTTCTCTGAGAATCGACTCTAGGTGGTTTCTAATTAGACACTCCCAGATGGTAAAGAATAAGCAGATGCACTCCCAGCTGGATAGACACTATATGAGCTACTTCTTATGCTTAGCGTACAGGGTTAATATGTTTTCTTGAGAGATTTACATTCAAGACCACTTTTGCGTTCTATGCATGGAAGTTTCCCTCCTCTGCACATCTACATGCTGCGTGCTGCCTAATAAATCCTAAAACAAGACGTCTGCAGCTTTCATAGGGTTTTTTTGTTTCCACCAGCTCAGATTATATGCTACTTCTGAGAATATGGCACAGAAATAGATGCCATTGTGTCTGTGCGGGAAATTGTTGATCTTGGAGCTATAACACCTGCATCAGCAGAGTCACAAGCTGTGACTCTCAGATGCGCTTTTAATAGTCGCCACTGCCGCAGAAGAAAAAAAAAAAAATCACAATAAAAGCTGAATTTCCAGCATTCTGTAAGCTGCCCTCACCTTTCTTTGTATCTAGACTAATTGAGGAGTATGTGAAATCGTAGAAGAACAGAAAAAAATATCTATCACAATAGTGTGTGAAACCTTTTAATAGATAAATGCGCAGCTTTTGGATTCTTTTTCTAGAGTGAGACAGTGGGAAATTTGCAACGTTTTTATGTCTTTTAGAGAAGCTCCTAGCGACCATCTTTTAATGTTATCGTGTCGCTGCACATTGAGGCAGTGGAAAGAATACTTTTAATATACAGGAGGCTCAGATAACTGTCAAATATGCGCATAACAAAGGATTTTGTGCATAGGTTGCTGTTAGGAGTTTTCAATGCTGGCAGTTTGTTCTCTTCTTGTTTCATCCTTGCAGATTTATTATGGTCTCTGACAGCCTCCAAGAATTCAAATACTGGCTGCTGTGAATATAATATGGCCATTCAATTGTGTAGTAACACACAATGCCAACATACTGCACATCTATTTTTATTTGTATTTGTTAAGTTGTGAGGCTGTTGACAGTTAAAGGACAACTGTAAGCAAATATTCAAATCTTAGGCCCTTATTTAACAAGGGATAGCGACAGGTAGCGCCTGGTGAGCGACCGGTAATGACGGGCACCACCATGAGAACGCCGGCTCCCCACCACAATCACACATTTATCAAGCCAATCCTGCTTAGCGACTGAGATAGCGCCATATAGCGACTCATTCATCATTATTCCAGCCTCAGCCCACAGCGCCAGCGTCCGTCCTTGAACAGTGACAGGTATGACCTCTCGCTACCTGGCGCTCTCCAATGCATTTCAATGGAACAATCTTTAAATATTCATAATTAATTCATATTAATGTTTTTTTTTTTATTTAAATGTGATAAATTCTGTGACCACTTCTGCCATGTTATATATTTTTTTAAGCTAAAAAAAAAACAAAAAACAAAACTTTGTGCAGAATTAATATTGCAGGTCTGATATTAATGTATTAATATTACACAATTATTTGTAAAACTTGTTTTTTTTTGTTTCCAAAAATATGGTTGTTTGGGGGTTAAAAAACTACTTTTAACCCATCACCGCCAGCGCTCTGGGGTTTAAACATGCATTTCACAGCGCGAGAATTTTTTGAGCGTGATTTGTTAATGAATATGGTGGGAGCCGGTCGCTCTGACCAGTCGCTATCATGCGCTCCCATACAGCGCGGAACCTGTCAAATAGCGACTCCTCACCCAATATTCAACATTACTGCACACCGACTGAGTCGCTATCAACAACCGAACAACGGCCAAGCACAGCGAATACTAGCGGGCGCTGTGAAAATACTGCTACAGTCGCTCAACTGTCGCTACCTGCCGCTATTAATGAATCGGCCTCCCCATGTATATGGCATTCTAACATTGTCCCTGTTACCTTAAAAGAGGAACTATGGTCATAAATGACCATAGTCCCTCTTTGATATACAGCAGCGGGGCAGTGCGACCTGGGCTGCCCCATTATGCATCAGCGCTGGTAAAACAAAGAACTGAGTACCTGGGAACTCATCTCTTCTGGAACCTCTTCCACGGCTGCCGTGGAGCAGCCTATCATCCCCAACGGCTAGCGCTGGCCAACAGTGACAGGCTCAGCCCTTGGCCGCACTGATAGACTGCTCACAGTCATGTGGTGGCATCACCCCGAGCAGCCAGTCAGTGCAGCCAGTGGCCCAGGTAGCGCTGTCGTGCTGCTGTATATTAATAAGGGACTACTGTCATTTTTGACCACAGTTCCTCTTTAACACCCAGAAAAAAAGTTTATGTTGTCAACTTCTACTTCCAGCCCAGTGCCCCATTTATATAAACACTAACAAGAAGCAGCATGATGGCCATATGCTAATTAATTCAGTTACAACTAAACTGTCACACAATGGCAGGTTGAAGTGTTCTCCAATGCTGAGCTATTTGTACTGTAACTGAATGCATCATCGCAGAAAAGCATCAGGGGGTGGGGCTTTTTGACCAAGGAGCAATATGGCCGACTGCATCCAGTTCATGTTGTTATGAAAACTAGGCAAAAGTTTTATTAAAAAATGAAACACTGGCTATTTTGGGGAACTGGGCTGATAAAAGGTGACAACATGCAGTATAGGATGACTATAAAGAGGAAGCTCAAGAATTTTTAAAACGCCTCACCCACCCCTCCCACCTATTTGGGTAACATCATAAAAAACAACTCACTGTGGAGATGGCAATTTGCACAGATGCTGCAGCTGGGACCTTGAGTGACAGGTCTGTCACAGTGCAACAGGTTGATTATACTGACCTGTCACTCAAGCCCAATTGTCACTCAAGTATGTGGCTACCTTACAGGCCCCACTGGCCTCAGGGAAGGATTTTGGCAGGTAGGTTGTTTTATAATTTTAGTGCCCAAAATGGGCTTCACATAGGGGAGGGGGAGGGTTCCTGGACATTCTCTTTAATAAACAACATTTATTCCTATTTGTAATTTCTAGATCTGACACTTTACTGTAAAGGTTGACTCAGACCAAAAAGAATTGTAGAGCCCTGATGACAAAACCTTAACAGTCACTTTGGATCTGAATGATGCTAGCATAACTAAAGGCACTATCAACAATGACTATTACTGTATGACAAAGAATCCTGTGTGATCCAAAACATGCCATAACTTACCTTATTTCCCCCAGGGCTACTAGCTTACTAGCTTTATCCATGTTTTTAGTATAGTTACATATGTTTTATTTGGTATGAAGGAGGCTTGTATTATTGTATTTATTGACTATGTATATCCACTTATACACCTTCCAAGATGAGGACTCTCCCAGGTAAGCTGTAACATTTAGGCTACTTTCACACTAGGGCAGGAATGCTCAATAACAATAATCGCTAAGTTTTTTTAGGTTACGTAGTGATTGCAAAGGCGAGCACAATTTGCCATAATTGCGATTGCGGTTAAAAACCATATGCAGGACATTTGGGAGGACGAGAGAAATCGCCTCGAGATGTAGTATGTGAAATCATCCATAGATCTATATGGGAAATGTTTCAGCGGCACTTGGGGGTGATTGTGAGCAATTTGCAATAGCCATACAATCTCCCCAGTATGAAAGTAGCCTTTCATGGAAAGAAATACCTTGGCCTTAATTCGGTAGCTTTTCTAAAAATATCTCATGAAAAATGGGCTATTCCATGATTTGTTTCAAAAAAGGCATGGGATAAAAAATGGATTGATTCAAAGAAAAAAGAACATTAAAGTGATTGGCGGATCAAAAGTAAAAATAAATCAGTAGCTTACCTTACATTGATATCCTCCAGTGCTCTCCTTCCTGATATGTCATTCCTCATTCAGCTTTGAGTTACCGCTGACCTGGTCCATCAGTTAACCCTCAGTGGCCTGAGAACAGAAACACCCTCCACTCCCCCCCAGATGTCCTCATTGGTTGCCTCTCAATGCAGCTATGAAACTCCTCCCTCCCCTCTGGTCACACTATGTGCTGACAGGCTGGAAATGTGCTTAGCCTGCAGCATCTCTCAACCCCTTTTTCTGGTCACACTATGTGCTGGCAGTGATAACTAGAGACACAACAATGCACTTATTCATTTACTGTGATATATGTAAAGCACACAGTGTGCTTACATCACATCGCTGTTGCCACACCTACTGTTTCTCCTCATTTTTTCTCTGCATCTCCAATGTTCTAATACTTTTAAAGATAACTTAGGAGCTACAGGGTCCTTGAAGTGGTCGGTTTTGGCTTCATGCTATGGGGTGTAATCCTGAGACCCACAGCACTTAGGTGATGTTTTCGGATTAACTTGTTGTTACACTGTTTGCACTTTACTCGCCATTTTTTATAGAATTTAGTAATTGGAATTTGCACATTATTTAGCACGGTGAATACACTTTGCACAAATAGAGGAGATTTTTTGCTATGAAATTGTTTACAATATTAATGTTGGTTAGAATTGGATTATGGGTCCGGGTGGAACACCCCATATGTTGATATATTATTGTGTGCTATATGCAGTTTTTAGCTCACAATAAAGATGAATTCTTGGGATATTTTGGCTATATGAATTGATTTGTTTTGGAGGGAAGGTTTATGGTTTGTTCTTAGTGGTTGCTGGAGGCACATAAGATAATTGTTAGGAACTACAGGGACTTTTTGAAAACGTGCAACGTGTAACACGAGACAGCAGGACAACAATCAGGCTTGCCTTTAGTATAACTTTAAATGAGTTTATACATGCGTAAAAAGTGTATCTGTTATAAATGCTTAAAAACGTTCACTTTGGGTCACATTGTTTCAGTAAATGATAAAGGTGCAAATCATTCTGTTAACGTATCTCTTTACTAAATTTCACCTTATTTTAACTTATTCCTTATTCTGAAATAAAGCATGAAATAATCCTAATTTTCATGAGCTATTTTAAGGCAAGTTTACTGGATCAAAGCATTTTAAAGGAATTTCCTAAATGTTAAAGGGAACTTAAATAAACAATAAAATAGCTATGGATAACTATATTCAATCCCCCTAGACACCCCAATGTTATATGCTCCACCAATAAATAACTCACAAAAGAAAATGATAATGGAGGGAATCACTCACCCAGCCTTTGCTTCTCTGTCACTCTCATGCCCAACATAGCAATTCACAGCCAATGGGGTTCACTGGCCAGTAAACTTGCGGTGTGCCACCGGTGCAACTGCACTGGCCACCATCCCAAACTCCCTGCTAGGGAGTTCCATTGGATTTGCCCCCAGAAAAACCTGAGGAGCCTATGAAGAACATGTTTTGATTTTTCCAATTGTTCCTTCCACTTTCTTCTTTTTTCACTTTGCTTCACTTTTTACGTTTTCTCAATTTCCCTTCTTCATATTCCCTCCTCTTCTTTTTCACATTCCCTTCCTCCTCCCTCTCTTTTCTATGTTATCCCATCTCCTTTTATGTACACTCCCACTTTTTCTATCTCTATTCCTTCCTCCACTCTCTTTTCTATTTTCCATCTACATTTCTCTCTTTTACATATTCTCATTATATATTTTCCATATTCCCTTTTTTGGTTTTCAACATTTCTTCTTTCTTTTTCCACATTCCATATTTCATTTCATCCTCTTCTCTCTCTTTTCCACCTTCCATTTTTTGTGCCCTCCATCTCTCTCTGGGACAGTGTTTCATATGTCTCTTTTCCTTTCAGTTACCTCTCTCTTTCTTTCCCTCCATCCCTTTTCACATATTATCTATCTGTCTGAGAGTAAGTGTCTTAGATCTTGCACAGAGTGCCTCTAAACTTAAGGCCAGTTTTAAGTGTCATCTCCAGCTGGAGTCAGAAGAGAACTGTACATATTTTGCTGTTATCAGGATTTTTTTTAATCTAAGGAGCATTATAAATCATTATAAAAAATCAGGGGAGTTGTATACAATGACCCATAGTCCTTTTAGACAATAGGTCTGTTTAAATACTCATTCACACTCATTCAATACTTCCCATAGCCTGGTCCTATTACCCAAACTCCCACAATCCAGGGGGCTGCAAAACAGCATGGTGCCCATCAGCATGAGCCTGGTGTTCTGCCAGGGATGCCATGGGCCCCCTGGAACTACTGGCAGTTCGGCCCCTAAACCCAAGTTTACCAGCCTCTATGCTTGGTGCATCTGGTCGGTAAGCTTTTGGGGGGCATGTTGTTTTTTTAAAGCATCTGGCTACTATACAATGCATCACAGCAATGTTGCTCTTGGTAGAATGGTAAAATCAGCCACAGGGACCTGGCTGGCTTTAAATACCATGACTTATTCTTGATACATTGCAAAGCCTTCTAGTAGTTATGTTTCAGATCACTGCCTTGAAGTACTACCAATTTCAAAAACATTCCCTGTGCTGGCCAAATTTGCAATTTGGAGTTAAAGGTTCTGTGCAGGTAAAACATAAAGACTACTAAACCTTTCTCCCCTGCAGCTGCTTTCTCCCCATCTGACGCTCATGTCTGCCATTTGGATACACTTTTGCTGCCCCCATATCAGTCTCAGCTAGGAGCACGGCCAGCTCAAATAACTGCAATGGAGGAAGTGTGGCAGACATTGCCCCTGTGACTTATGTGGGGCCGAACAACAACTGGCTGGAGCCACCAGCAAATCATCATTGGTCCTTTCTTTTTCAGAAACGTTTTTGTTTTTTTGATTTTTGTCTCTGATTAGTGAGTATACTGCATTTTTATATGTTGCATCTATAGACCCTATGCAAAAATACAAAAATAAAAATACCCTATACAAAAATGCAATACACATACATAATGACATTTCAAATCATGCACAGTAATGTGTTTTAAACTGTGTAGTTTTTATACTGCTGGAGTAAATGTTTTTACATTTCATACACAATTCTCTAAATATTTTTAGCTTTATCAGGGCTACTTAAAATAAACACATTTAATTTTAGTACATAAATATAAATTCCAAAATTCTGTATATCCAACGCGAATGATCAGAACTCACATTCCTGTTTGGGGTGAAATCCTATAAAGGTCAAGCTGAGCTGATGTTTTTCTTGCAACCCTAATGCATTTGGAATAAAATATAGATAAACTTCTATTTCTGTGGCTTATGCATTATGCTGTCTGCTCCTTTGAAAAATATGCTGCTTTATCAACTGAAGAAAACATGTCTATGTAAATATAAAATTCTGCTGAATCTGTAACTGCTTTTTTTGCAGTATGCCGGAGGAATACAACAATAAATGCATTGCTGAATATATATTAAAAACCCTTTGTACTGTGCTGTGACAGTTTGTAAATCTTTGATAAAACTTGTTGTGCTGCATCTTAAGTAGTGCTAAATACGTAGTCAAGTGGGTTTACTAGGCATATAGTGAAGTATTCTACATATACATAACAAGATTGAAATATGAACATTTGGTTTAACCCTGGGGGTCGGTCCTTTGATATCATGGAATCCTAGGAATTCAAGAAGTTTACGCTTTCATTTACTTCAGGATCCAGATTTGAGCAAAAATGTTTTCACTTTCCCTCATTTGTTGCACATTTCTTGCCACCACGGCCAGAATGGCCATCGGGAGCTTTATAGGCCAACTGGGCTGGGTGGTGTTGGGACCATGTTCAACCCTACCACAGTATCTGCCCATAAAATGGAAAAGCTTCAGTACTGTCACTTTAGGGGTGGCCATTTCCAACATGCCCATGATTTGTCCCTTCAATGAACATATCATGTTTGATACAAATAAGGCGGCTGGTTTATCACTTATAGAGTTGGAGCATGCTGGGGATCTAACGGTGATGGCTGCTTGTCTAAAATCTGGCGATTGCCAAGATAAGTTGATGTTTGTTGGACTGCTTACAAAAGGAAGGTTGTTAGTTTGTATTGTCTTTGGGTGAGCCCCCCAATAGTTCAGGGATTATGAGTAGAGATGAGTGAACTTTTGAAAAGTTTGATTCGACCGATTCGCCGAATTTTCCGACAAAATTTGTTTCGACCCGAATTTATTCGCGACGAATCACTATTAAAAATGGCTATTTCTGAGCCTCCTAGAGCCTCAATAGAGTTGTAAACCATTCTGCCTTTCTGTAACACGCATAGGATGCATGCTGGGTTAGTCAAATAATACTTTAAATAATTTGGACATGCAGATCAGAGGCAGGAGCCCAAAAATTGGATGAATCACACCCTGGAGTTGCAAGCAGCAGCAGGAGCCCAAATATTGCTTGAAAGAGACACTGTAGTTGGCAGCAGGTGCCCAACAATTGACCTAAAGACACACTGGAGTTGCAAGCAGCAGCAGGAGCCCAAACATTGCGTGAAAGAGACACTGGAGTTGGCTGCAGGAGCCCAAAAATTGGATGAATCACACCCTGGAGTTGCAAGCAGCAGCAGGAGCCCAAACATTGCTTGAAAGAGACACTGGAGTTGGCGGCAGGAGCCCAAAAATTGGATGAATCACACCCTGGAGTTGCAAGCAGCAGCAGGAGCCCAAATATTGCTTGAAAGAGACACTGTAGTTGGCAGCAGGTGCCCAACAATTGACCTAAAGACACACTGGAGTTGCAAGCAGCAGCAGGAGCCCAAACATTGCTTGAAAGAGACACTGCAGTTGGCAGCAGGAGCCCAAAAATTGGATGACTCACACCCTGGAGTTGCAAGCGGCAGCAGGAGCCCATTGCTTGAAAGAGACACTGCAGTTAGCAGCAGGTTCCCAACAATTGACCTAAAGACACACTGGAGTTGCAAGCAGCAGCAGGAGCCCAAACATTGCGTGAAAGAGACACTGGAGTTGGCTGCAGGAGCCCAAAAATTGGATGAATCACACCCTGGAGTTGCAAGCAGCAGCAGGAGCCCAAACATTGTTTTAAAGAGACACTGGAGTTGACTGCAGGAGCCAAAAATTGGGTGAATCACACCCTGGAGTTGCAAGCAGCAGCAGGAGCCCAAACATTGCTTTAAAGAGACACTGGAGTTGGCTGCAGGAGCCCAAAAATTGGATGAATCACACCCTGGAGTTGCAAGCAGCAGCAGGAGCCCAAACATTGCTTGAAAGAGACACTGGAGTTGGCTGCAGTAGCCCAAAAATTGGATGAATCACACCCTGGAGATGCAAGCAGCAGCAGGAGCCCAAACATTGCTTTAAAGAGACACTGGAGTTGACTGCAGGAGCCCAAAAATTGGATGAATCACACCCTGGAGTTGCAAGCAGCAGCAGGAGCCCAAACATTGCTTGAAAGAGATACTGGAGTTGGCTGCAGGAGCCCAAAAATTGGATGAATCACACCCTGGAGTTGCAAGCAGCAGCAGGAGCCCAAACATTGCTTGAAAGAGACACTGGAGTTGGCTGCAGGAGCCCAAAAATTGGATGAATCACACCCTGTAGTTGCAAGCGGCAGGAGCCCAAACATTGCTTTAAAGAGACACTGGAGTTGGCTGCAGGAGCCCAAAAATTGGATGACTCACACCCTGGAGATGCAAGCAGCAGCAGCAGCAGCAGGAGCCCAAACATTGCTTGAAAGAAACACTGGAGTTGGCTGCAGGAGCCCAAAAATTGGATGAATCACACCCTGGAGTTGCAAGCAGCAGCAGCAGGAGCCCAAACATTGCATGAAAGAGACACTGGAGTTGGCTGCAGTAGCCCAAAAATGGGCTGGAAGGCACACCCTGAAGTTGGCATTAGCAGGAGCCCAAAAATTGGCTGGAAGGCACACCTTGAAGTTGGCATCAGCAGTAGGCCAAAAATTGTCTGGAAGGCACACCCTAAAGTTGGCATCAGCAGGAGCCCAAAAATTGACTGGAAGGGACACCCTGGAGTTGGCAGCAGCAGTAGGCCAAAAATTGTCTGGAAGGCACACCCTGAAGTTGGCATCAGCAGCAGCAGGAACCCAGAAATTTGCTGGAAGGAACACCCTGAAGTTGGCAGCAGCAGGAGCACAAACATTAGCTGGAAGGCAGACCCTGAAGTCGGCATCAGCAGTAGGCCAAAAATTGGCTGGAAGGCACACCCTAAAGTTGGCATCAGCAGGAGCCCAAAAATTGACTGGAAGGGACACCCTGGAGTTGGCAGCAGCAGTAGGCCAAAAATTGTCTGGAAGGCACACCCTGAAGTTGGCATCACCAGCAGCAGGAACCCAGAAATTTGCTGGAAGGCACACCCTGAAGTTGGCAGCAGCAGGAGCACAAACATTAGCTGGAAGGCAGACCCTGAAGTCGGCATCAGCAGTAGGCCAAAAATTGGCTGGAAGGCACACCCCGGAGTTGGCAGCAGCAGCAGGAGGAACCCAGAAATTGGCTGGAAGGCACACCCTGAAGTTGGCAGCAGCAGGAGCACAAACATTAGCTGGAAGGCACACCCTGAAGTTGGCATCAGCAGGAGCCCAAAAATTGGCTGGAAGGCACACCCTGAAGTTGGCATCAGCAGGAGCCCAAAACTTGACTGAAAGGCACACCCCGGAGTTGGCAGCAGCAGCAGGAGGAACCCAGAAATTGTCTGGAAGGCACACCCTGAAGTTGGCAGCAGCAGGAGCACAAACATTAGCTGGAAGGCACACCCCGGAGTTGGCAGCAGCAGCAGGAGGAACCCAGAAATTGGCTGGAAGGCACACCCTGAAGTTGGCAGCAGCAGGAGCACAAACATTAGCTGGAAGGCACACCCTGAAGTTGGCATCAGCAGGAGCCCAAAAATTGGCTGGAAGGCACACCCTGAAGTTGGCATCAGCAGGAGCCCAAAACTTGACTGGAAGGCACACCCCGGAGTTGGCAGCAGCAGCAGGAGGAACCCAGAAATTGTCTGGAAGGCACACCCTGAAGTTGGCAGCAGCAGGAGCACAAACATTAGCTGGAAGGCACACCCCGGAGTTGGCAGCGGCAGCAGGAGGAACCCAGAAATTGTCTGGAAGGCACACCCTGAAGAATGCACCCCTAAAGCAATTAGCAAAAAACAGGCTGAAACAAGCCTGCCTAGTATAACTTGCGGGGTGGGTAGTTGAGATTTTGGGATACCCCAGTCCCCAGTGTAATTTGAACAGACAGAATTCAATGCACACCAAAAGCAATTAGTAAAACTCAGCCTGACACAGGCCTGCTTAGTATAACTGGCGGGGTGGATAGTTGAGATTTTGGGATACCCCAGTCCCCAGTGTAATTTGAACAGACAGAATTCAATACACACCTAAAGCAAGTAGTAAAACTCAGGCTCAAACAGGCCTGCTTAGTATAACTGGCGGGGTGGGTAGTTGAGATTTTGGGATACCCCAGTCCCCAGTGTAATTTGAACAGACACAATGCAATGCATACCTAAAGCAATTAGCAAAAAACAGGCTGAAACAGGCCTGCCTAGTATAAAGTGCGGGGTGGGTAGTTGAGATTTTGTGATACCCCAGTCCCCAGTGTAATTTGAACAGACAGAATTCAATGCACACCTAAAGCAAGTAGTAAAACTCAGGCTCAAACAGGCCTGCTTAGTTTAACTGGCGGGGTGGGTAGTTGAGATTTTGGGATACCCCAGTCCCCAGTGTAATTTGAACAGACACAATGCAATGCACACCTAAAGCAATTAGCAAAAAACAGGCTGAAACAGGCCTGCTTAGTATAACTGGCGGGGTGGGTAGCTGAGATTTTGGGATACCCCATGCAGCGGTGGGTGTAATTTCAGCAGACAGAATTCAATGCACACCTAAAGCAATTAGTAAAACTCAGGCTGGATGAAAAGAAAAAAAAAAAAAAAAAAACTTTCCCTGTCACTGCCTCCGATTTTTTCCTAGCTTTCCCTGGCTCTCCCTGACTCTCCCTGACTTGCTGAGTCTTTCTGCCTGTCTCCTGCCTGTCTCCTGCCTGTCTCACTCTCTCTCCCTAGCTGCAGCAGCCACCTTTCTCTCACGAATGCAAGTCTCAAATACGCACAAGCAAGATGGCCGCCGCTTTATATAGCGCTGTGAAGTCACCGGGGCTCCTGGCTGCTGATAGGCTGCATGTGACCTTCCCATGATAACTTGTCCAGACATGTCCATCCACAATTTTACAATGCCTGTAATTGAAGTAAATGGAGTTTAAAAACCCTTCTAGTGCCAGTACAGACTTACCTTACCCCTCATTTGAAAGGGCCAGCGATTCTGTACATTTTCCGCCCCCAGGCCTCTGATCTTCAGGAGGGGGCCCGGAATAGCCCCCCCCCCCCCCCCCCCGCCGGTGCCGACATCTGAAAAAAAAAAAAAAAAAATGACATTTACTCACCTGCCAGCGCGATGGCTCTCCCCGGGTCTTCTCTTCACCAGGGGGGGCTCCGATCCCCCCCCCTGGGCTTTCCATGCTGCTTGTGAGGGCCCAGAAACGGGCCATCACCATCCTCTTCGGCCGGCGCTGGCCCTGCCCCTAGCCCCGTCCCTAACTCCACCCACTTGATGACGTCTTCCCGCTCCTCGGGTTACTGGCACCCGGGCTCCGATCTGTCAGTTGTCAGCAGCGATCGGAGCAGGGAGGGTGGCAGGCAGGCTGGCTCTGATCTCCCTGCCTGCCACCCTCCCTGCTCTGATCACTACCGACAACTGTCATCTGCAGCAGCGTGGGACACTGGATGGGAGGTAAGTATAAGTGAAAATAGAATAATAAAGAACTTGTCTGGTGTCTTTTTTTTAACTTAACCCTTTGTGAACTGGTAAGGGGTCCATGAGACCCCTTATACCAGTTCACAAGGCTCTGGGTATGGCAGGTCACCTGCGGCAAGCGGGTGACTTGCCATAACCCCCAGCCCCCCATTACCTGCCTCCCCAACGGCCAGGGGGGGGCAGAAGGGCCCGGGCCACGTGGCTATGTGGGCTAGTAGCCTGCAGGGCCAGGGGCCACCAACGCTGGCCCCTGCGCCCTGTTCTACAAGCCCCCATAGCTGGTCTGGGTCGGTAATGCTGGGTAAGGGGGACCCTATGTCATTTTTTGGGGGGGATTTTAAGGATTTTTAACCCTTAGAATTCCAAAAAAGAAATGAGGTCCCCCCCCCCCCCCGGGAGGGGGAACCCTATGTCATTTTTTTTTTTTTATTAACCCCTTACAACTATGCAATCATATTGCATAGTTGTATCCTATCTGGAATCTCCTAAACTGCTGTTTCAGGAAAGGGGGTATACCTATACATATGTGGTACCATTGTAACCGGGAGAAATAGGGCTTTCACACGCAATAATATTTTATTAACAAACTTACATTTTTTATTACAAAAAAAACACTACAAATTGTAAAAAATAGGTTTTTTTCATTTTTTTGCACATATTTCACCCAAAAGTATTGAGAATACTCTAAAAAAAGGCCAAACAAGACATTTCATGTTGAAGCCCAGACTCTGCAGAAAAAAACAATATATAATTTTCATCGAAACCCCTGGAAATCCCTTCAAAAATCAAGGTTGCACACGTGTAGCGCAAAAACGTGAAAAGTCGTCTGGCAACAGAGTGTGACAAAAAATCTCGGTAGGCCGGCACTCAAAGGGTTAAAGGAAAACTTTGATCAATCGAATCGCGGGGAAATTCGGATTCGTTCAGAATCGAATTTTTCATGAAATTCGGAACAAATCCAGGTTCGTCCGGATCGATTCGCTCATCTCTAATTATGAGTAATGCAGAGTGGTGATGTTAAATGAGCAGTGGTAAATGGTGTGCCATATTTTAATCCACACCTCCTCCTGTTTAACCTCTCTCAGGTAGCCATTCAAAAATGTTCCACATTATTAGTGTTTCCGTTTAATAATAAGTATGTCATACATATTCATTTTGGGCCTAGGGGAAACCTAGGGCATGTGTGCTCATATGAGGTGTGGATGGAACATAACGAGAAAGTCTTTTTATTCTATTAAATCAGACCTACACCCTAGAAGGGATCCATACCCTATCTAAACTGAAGCCTACAGCCCAGAATTTAGCAATGTTTACCTTATCAACTGCCGGTCTAACATTGCACAGAGATCCAACAGTGGAGAATGTGATTTTGCCTAAATGCAAGGCTGGGTACTTCCAAGGGGGAAACACTGACTCCAAGATGAGGTAAGCAGTGTCATTCCCCGTATTTCACTTATGACAGTGTTAATTGTATATGGCAAATCTGAAAGATGCAAAAGTACTCAAACCATGTTAAACATCAGCCATTCTGTTTCTAAAATCTAGTTAAAACCATAGGTCTTGGCTGGCACACATCTGCTTATGTTTGTGCACCTTGCACCCCCACTCCATGGCTCTTCTGCATAGGTGCAGTCTTAACCCTAAATTACAGGCTACGATTTACAGCTAAAAGCACAAGTCAAACTCGCTTCACAAATAATTAGCATGACCCTCATTGTAGTCTTAGTAGCAGTTAAGGACTAGGTAAAAGAAAATCCTGGCATAAAGATTGTTTGCATGCCTATAATTATTAATCCATTTATGTGTATGCACATAAATGGCAGTCAAATTATTAATATTATCCTTGTTTTTTACGCAGCTTAATAACATCACCTCACCCAAAATAAACTCCATCAACATTTTATTAATAATGAATAAAAGTCCTTCTTTCCCAACATGCAACAATATAAAGCTTGCTTGATTGGTGAGGTCCGCTATCAGCCAGCTATGACAATCTTTCAAAAACCTGAAAGCTAAATACATTTGTCATTGAATAAATATTTCAGATGAACCATGCCACTATACAATGTTTTAACCATGTTATGCAGCCGGCCAAGCATTGGACATCAAATATTAATAATGAAACGGAAGAATAGCCAAGGCTCTCTAATAGTAGCTTAGATATAATAGAGAAAGTGACCTTGACCATTTTCTATAAGTCTGGACATGATATTGATTATATGGCTGCGTTATTCAAAATACAATATATTCAAAAACCTAGAAAAACTGAAGCAGAAGCATACCATGTGTGGCTACTGTGTGTATACAGATGTAATAGGAGCATGATATCTGGTGAATATGTTTGAGTTTCCACTAGGTTTTTATGTCCTTATATAGTAAACTCTATTTTAGCTTTACTTGAATTGAATTTTTGGTTGGGTTTGTAATCACAATATTTAAAAATATATGAAAGTTTATGGTGACTGCATTTAGCAAGACCACTTCTTCAAGTGAAAAGAAACCAACCAGCAGCCTGCCTGGAATCTAAAAGATTCAGATAGACTGGGGCGGGAGCATGTGAATGTCCGGGGATGCGGGGATGCAGTGCGCGCTCCACATTCAAGTCAATGAGAGCTATCTGCTGAATGACGTATTCACACTGAGCATCTCTCATTGGACGAGCGTCCACGCATGCATTATTGGTGAGCGAAAAAGCAAGTTTTGATGGAAAGCTAGACAGGGCATCCTTTCGCCAAAGCCTCCAGTCCAATTTTGCATTCTCAAGTAAATTTTTATTTTACTGTAACTTTTGAAATGCAGTTCAATAAATAAAAAGCACACACTCACTCCTCAGGGAGCTAACCAATCATAGCTTTGTGCAATATCGGGTTGCTTTCCACCACATACTAACTGGATGAGATCAAGTCCCAACTAGCATGTGAGGCTGCATATCAAATTGTATTGATTGATCCATTCCCGGGTCTGGTCAATAGGCTCAATGAGATGCTAGACTGGGCAAGGGAGGAATACCTTCTCACCAGTAAGGTTTTTGATTTCCTGAAGGTGGGTGATTATAATATCCCCCATCATGTATATCATCCCTATAAAAATGCTGCTACACCACCCGCTTGACCAGGGTGGGTGGCACGCTTTGTGGATGAACATCTGAATACTTTGATGAGATTGCTTCCCTCCTTCACCCTGGGCAGCAGGGATGTCCTTAGAAAAATACTTGCCCTGAAAGTGGAACCGGACTGGAAATTGATAAGTATCAATGTGGAGAGCCTCCAACACACATGGGGTGGGAACCGAGGCAGTAGCTTACTATCTGGAGAAATTGGGCACGGGTGATGGTGCTTATAGCGAATTTGTGGTGGACCTGCTGTGGTTTGTGCATACTAACAATGTCTACCATTTTTGGGGTCAATTCTTCCATCAGATTTGTGGTACAGCTATGGCGGCTGCATGTGCACCATCCTACATCTGTCTTCACCTCGGTAGGTGGGAGGAGTTAGAGGTATTTGGCAGGTCGTGGTTTGGTGAACACATGGCCCTCTGGACCAGGTACATCGACAATGTCCTGGTCCTTTCTAAAGGATCAGTCTCTCAACTCCAGGACTCGATCTGTGAGTTGAATCATAACCACTGCTATATCCACCTTACGTTTAAGGTGGATAGCGAGCGGATTTTGTATCTCCACATTTTGGAAGCCCCTGCGGGTAATAAATTTCTCCACTATCGTAACTTTCACCCCCTGTAGGGGCATCCTGTATGGACAGTTTTTAAGAATCAGAAGAAATTTTAGTTCCATGTCTCAATATAATAAAGAGGCATGGGGATTGGGAATGGTGAATTAACATGCCTTATTACCTAGTTTGGATCACACTAAAAACAATTCAAAGATGTCCTTAGCAGGTATTGGCATTTACTGCTATTGGACCCAATGATGGCAAAAGCAGTTGGCCCACATCCCATGTTGGTAGCACGTCGTGCAAAGAACATTAGGGATCATGTGGTGAAAAATGAAGTGAAACACATGGTGGAAACCAACTGGCTACAAATGAAGATGCTAGAATGTTCTTTCAAATGTGGACATTGTAAATATTGTAAATACTTGATGCAGACTAAAGTATTTAGGGGTATGAAATCTCCAGTGGAATACCACATAAAAGGACTTATTAATTACAACAAAAAAGGGATAATATACCTGCCTAGGTGTTCCTGTGAGAAAGAATATATAGGGAAAACTAAGCAGGCATTTAAGGTCCGCTTAGGTGAACATGTCTATGATATTCTGTGACATTATTAAAAAATCCAGTTGCAGGGCACTTTTCAGCTGTACATGGGGGCTTACCAACAGGGATATTGGCCTGTGGTGTTCAGACTGTGAAAAGAAATGGTAATTTTAGCAATCTTGATCTAGCTTTATTGAAGAATGAAGCCCGTTGGATCTTTGAGTTAGGAATGTGGGCACCTAGGTGTCTAAATGTACACTCTGTTCTACAAGCCTTTCTGTGACCTGCAAGGATTGTTTTGTATCTAGTGTTGGTGATTTATGGTCCTGTTTCCTCTCAGCTAGAACTATTCGTTAGTTAGGTATGCTTTAAGGTGCTTTAGAATCCCTTTCTAGGCCCCTTCCCTCCCTCTCTAATTTGTTGCCCTTAATGTTTACTACTGTGGTCATGCATTAATGCATTTAAGTGAGTATGATTGTCTCACATTTATGTCTTTTCTGTGCATCAGCATTTAATAGTTCACTGTCATGAATCATTATAGAGACACCTCAAGTTGCATGAAAAATCAATCATCCTTCTGTAAATAATATGTTGTTCCAATTTCTCCCAGGCACTTGGTAAGCAGGATGTGAATGAGTGAAGTGTGGCTTTGTCCGTCTTTCTCCCCTGTCCCCATCCTTCATTGGCAATCTGCTTTGAAGGATGTGGTAGTCTGCTAGTCTGTAGGGATGTGAGTACAAATGAGACAGGCCCCTGCCTGAAAGTAACCATGCCTTTGCCAAAGTTCCTGTGGGAGGGGTGAAACAAATTGGCGGGAGGCTGGCCTGGTGGAAGCACTGTGCACAGTGGAGCTGGGCGCTATGTGTGTTGGAGGATCGCGGCCTGTCTGAGCCAGAGTGGATGAGAGACACACCGGTCTTGGAGTGCTCCCCGACTAGGGGGCTGCTTGGACTAGTAAATCTGTAACGTTGCTGTGCTGTACACTGATTTCCCTGTAAACACCTGAGGCTACAGCACTGTGTTGTTAATTGCACTGGCGCTGACTAAACGTTGCTTGCTATTTTCAGCCTGTATAGTGCTCCAGGGCTGCAATCACACTGATAGAAAAGCTACTGCTTCAACAAGAGAGCTTAATTCCCCTTATGATTGCCTTCATTGGTCTTTTCTCCAACAATCACAATGTGTGGGCAACACTAAAGCAATATATCTGCAATAAATGAGATGATGGTGCTTCCCCTAGACCCAAAATGCAATAAACCCAACAACAACCAACAGGGTGGAGTCTAAAAGTGGGGCACTGACACCATCTAAGTATTAAATAATGATCAAAATGTTATTTGCCACAAAATTAAAAAACATACAAAACAACAAGGCATAATTTAAAAACTCCTCCTAGACTGGACCATGCTAATACTTACAATACTTGTTAAGAATAATGTGCTGGCAGATCAAGATCTGATGCAATAAATAAACCTCTCCGTGTTCTCGTTAAGTGCAATTAGGTGCAAATCAATATCATATAATCATCCAATAAAGTGCCAATATGTGCAATAATCTCCAATAAATAATCCTAATAATTTTCAAAATGGACAATAAACTTAAGGTAAAAAATATAAATCTGATTACATTTAAATGTGCTTAAACACGGAAAGAGGCTTGCAATTCAACAGCTATAAGTCACTAAATCACTCACGTAGACCTGGGCATCTAACACTGGACGGTATCTCTTTAGTGATTTATAGCTGTTGAATTGCAAGCCTGTTTGAGCACATTTACATTTTTCCAGGTTGGAACAGTACTTGCATATTTAAATTTATCTTGATTTTGCTCCCCCTTCTTACTCTTATTTGCATGTATTACTACAAATTAGCCTTCCCCAGTGACACCCCCTGTGACATGGTAAGATGGACTAATTGTCAGTAATTCTTGGCATGCACAGTTTCTGACTTTATTCCCTGAAGGAGGCCTGTAAAAGCCAGTGGAGAGTGAGTAGCAGAAGCAGCCGCATCATACAGTACCTAAGACCTGTGACAGCCAGTAGAGATGGTGAATAGCAGCAGCAATCTCTCTGAACCCACAAGGCCTGTGAGAGTCTCTGAGTACCTAAGGCCAGTGACAGCCAATGTAGGTGGGTAGTACTATCAGCAATCTCTCAGAGTGCCTGAGACCTGTGAAAGCCAGCATAATTAGCAGCAGCAGCAGTCTCTCCGAGCCCCTAAGGCATTTGAAAGCCAGTGGAGGGTGGGTAGCAGCAGCAGCAGAAGCCTCATACTATCCCTGAGACCTGTGACAGCCAGTGGTTAACAGCAGCAGTCTCTCTAAACCCCTATCTATATCCTAACTATAATCTTTGAGAGACCCAAACTTGGGACATACACGGCAATGGATATATTGGGAACAGGCTTACCTGAGGCTGTCCTATGCTTTGAGTATACAGAATGTGAGGGGTGGTATAAAGCCACCCCCATGTGCTTGCACACATTTAATAGATACACAAGATTAAGGCACACCTGTATAGATGAACTCATATTTCTAATTTATAGGAGATCCAGACTTACATAGCAAAACATAAATTGGGAGCCGGCTTACCTGAAGATGACCAATGTATTGTGTGCATTGTGTGCATGGAGGCTGACTTGTCAAAAAAAATTCCCATTCAGCTAAAGAACCCCCTTTTGCTTGCTTATATCTGAAGCATACAAATGTAGTCGCAGCCACACAAAACAATTTGTAACTAACATGGGTGGTGCACATGAGCAGGGTATTTAGACATGGAGGGTCATGCTAATTATCATGACCCTACATTATACTATTTTTTATATTAGCAGCAGTGGCCTCATGAAGTCCCTAAGGCCTTTGAAAGCCAGTGGGGGTTGATAACAAGCGCAGTCTCTTTGAGCCCCTAAGGCCTGTAAAAGCCTATGCAAGTTGGTAACAACAGCAGCAGTCTCTCTAAATGCCTAAGGCCTGTGACAGGCAGTAAAGTTGTGTACCACAGAGCCTAAGACCTGTAAAAGCCAGTGGAGGTGGGTAACAGCAGCAGAAGTTTCTCTGAGTGCCTAAGGCCCGTGAATGCCAGTGGAGGTGGGTAACAGCAGCAGCAGCAGTCTCTCTGAGGAGAGTGGCAGGGATGTCCTTGGAGGCCCACACATGAGTATATGGGTGACCTGTAGGTTCCACACAGCAGGGCATCCCAAATCTGCATGCCACAGGCAAAGCTGTTACCCAGCTCTGGAGTCTTTTGGACGTCAGGGTTTTGTTGGCTTGAAAAAATGCTTCAGGATTCAATTATGTAAAAACATTTTGATAATTGATGATAGTACATAAGCCGCTGTGTGTCAATGTGCATCAATGCAGCGCAGGTTGGCACAGTTTGGTGTAGTGCGTGGTAAATCAAGCTCTCCATTTACAGACATGCAGCCAGTAGTACTGAATAAAGCTGCAGATGACAGTACCATTGGAGGGTAAAAAGCATTTTCAAGAAATGTATATTATGGCCTTAAAATACCAATTCAATTTTGTGATAATATTCCATTAAAATTAATTACCAAAGCTTCACTTCAATAGACAATTGTTTTACCTCGCATAATCTATCCACATAGTTTTATGCTACTAAAATCAGCCTGCAGTATAAAAAGAGTACTGCGTTTTATGGTGTGAAGGTTCATAACCCAGCCACACTTTAGCCTTGAGACTTTATCTATAGCAGACAATTCTGCTTCTTGGCTGCATTATTGCTGAATCAGCAACGTGTTGTTATGGTTCACTTACCATGATGCCATGAAACCTTGTTTTTACTTATTCAGTTTACAACAGACCGAAGGAAGGAACACGACACAGAGCAACTCTTTTATCTTTAGCAATTTTCCACAGACAGCACAAAGATCCCCCACTCTTTTCTGACAATATTTTTCCTATACATGTTTTCCGACTTTACTAGTTTTACTTACTCAATACGATTGGCTTCTATCTACAGTAGAATATTACTACAACATACTATATTACTATAATTACTATAACATAAGAGATTTTTTATATAGAACATTTACAAGAAACAGTGCTCATAGTCATCCCTCCCAATTCAGATTGCTGCACATAAAAATTTAGAAACATTTTTGTAACTCCTGCCATGGTCAATATTACTGCCAAAGCATTGTCCTATAGAGCTGCAGGTAGCCTGCAGCTTCCTGATGCTGTGCATTTTGAATAATGATGGTTAAATCCTGACAGCAGCATGGCTGGTAAGATGGGAAAGGAAGTCTCAGGGGTTCTTCAAGGTGGTCATAACTAGGTAAAAATTGGTGAGGCGGCTTTTTAGCTTTAAGTAGATGCAGGAGCAAATGTAAGTGCTGTCAGTGATTCAGTCTCATGCATACAGATGGGGCAAGTAAGATTTGTTGGGGTTTTTTCAACTCTGCAAGGTGTTTGGTCCTGTTTAATAAGCTGCCCTTTAAATGGTATTTAGTTTGCTTGTTTCCAAGTAAAACTCCATGTAGTAAAATAACAAAAACACAATGTATTCACCTTTACTCCCCCCCCAGCACACTCCAAAAGCTTACCTTTATATTTACCTTTACAGAAGTATGGTCCACTGATCCACATGCCATGAGGGATCCATCCAAGTTCCTTTTGGGGTTTGTGTGCACTAAGTTATGCCAGTAGTGCACTAATATCTACTTGCAGTGCACATGCACATTAATATTTACTTTTAGTGAGCTTGTGCAAATTAATTACTGTGCACATGTGTTAATTGTTAGGTACATACTGAGCATCCTCAGAGCCCTATATAAGCTTCTATCCAGGCTGTCATGGTGGCAGAAGACCTCCCTGAATCCTCCTCTGTGCATCTTGCTCTGGGAATACCTAATCATGGTCTCATATTTAACTGTTGATGATCTTTGCTACATATTCTGCCTGTTGTATGTCACCCCTTGGGTTGGATTTAAAGACTTTAAATACAATTGAACTCGTGTTTCCCATGACCTTTGGCTTGTTTTTGAAATTTCTCCCTTCTCATTGACGCCCCCTGACTTACTCTCGCTGCAGAGAGGGGCCTTTAATATGGCTGTAACGCACGTGGGGCAAAGGGGAGGAGACCGCCGGCACTGGATCCTGGAAAGAGATGAGCTTTTTTTTGCCGTAAACTGGGGGAAAAATCAGTTCTGGCACCTAAATGGTTTAGTAGAAGAAAACTATTTTTATTTTACATGTTCGTTTGCTGAGTGAAAAAAGCTCTGACTGCCTTTTTCAAACTCAGCTTCTCCAGAAAAACCCTAAATCATTTTAATAACCGTCTTATAAGTAATATTAAAATAATTATTTTAAAATAAAATTGACCAACGAGCCACAATCACAGGGTAATAGAATGGCAAAAGGCATTTGAAAAACATAAGGAAATATTTACATAAATAAATGGGGTCTTTGCTTTTTCAAGTGATGCTCTTTTAACCTTAGCTGTATGTATGGCATTGTGCATTTATTAAATCGATCCAGGTTTAAAGTGAATGTAAATAAGAGATGAAAGGTTACCCTTGTTAGAGTTGCAGCAAATATATATGCTTAATCTACTGAACAACATGCTCTGCCTTTCTTTGCAATGTTACACGGAGGATGCACTAAAATAAAAGAACCAAAGATGCCACAGCAGGGGTTATGGCAATTATGCCTGTTTGTTCAAAGTTGTTGCGGACAGTGCAAGGGAAAAGATGGATTTCTAGGAAAAGGAGAAGATTGTTGGTCCCAGATGGTTAGGATAAAAGTTGCAAGATTTGAGAGAAGTCTAATTAAAGAGTTTCATGTGTTCTAACATAGCTTCATTGTAGATGTATGACATTGTCCATTTTTTAACCTATAATATGTAAAAGTGTGTTCTCCTTAAATCCGAATAACAGGCACACAAAAAAATGAAACTTCAACCTGCAGTATGCATGTATAAGACACTTGCTTTTAAGAAATATAAATCTATATACATAATTTTAACTTCAAAAATTAGTCACGTAACACAGCTTTGTAAAAAAAAAAAAAAGAAGATGCAACTTTATTAACAATTTCTGCTGACTGCGGGATATGAACCTGGACCATTTCTCCAAGTTCCAAATGATGGGCGACAGTTTGCAAAAGGCTGTTTTTGGAACTAAAGTAACTGTCCTAATTCTTGATACACTATCTACACTTTGCACTTTTAGACAACCAATGCAAACTTACTCATAATAATCCATCACAGCAAAGTTGCATTGATGGTCTTTCAACTGGCAGCATTAACTGTGCAAAAGTCTCCCCAGCATTAACTACACTGGATTGTTGCTCTAGCTGGCATACATGTATACAGCATATATGTACTATACTTACCCTGTGTGTGATCAAGGCTCTTAAAGACGTAAGGATTTTGATAGGGGCTATGATATGTTATTAACCTATTGAGGGGTAGGCATTAGGACAGCATTGTATGTAACAGATAAAATATGTGCTGAAGAAGATTGCATTGCCATGTTGCTGATTTAATATTTGTGAACTAGCCCCTTTTCTGTAGCAAAACACCCATTTTTAATGCACAGAACCCCACCCTCTAACCCCAGATTTTCAGCAAAATAATACATTTTGTTTGAGACATTCTACTCTCTCCATATCCCTTACCACCAATGAGGTCATTGGTCACATGGGAATATTTCACAGGGACTTCTCCTCTGTGGTATTAAGGCCTTCCTGCAAAGGAAGGAGAAAAGGGCAACTGTGTCACCAGCCGAACCAGCCCCAATCCAACAGACCTGCAGAGAGGACAGATGAATTTAAAAGCAGCAACCGTGAATGGCTGTCAATTTGTGATTGGCCGGCTCGGGCGCGCTCGCTGTTAGAGGGAAGCGCGAGATGCGTCCGCCAGTGTGCTCGGAGCCGCTGTGGTTGTACGTCCCTCGGACGCGCATACCACAGCGTCTCCGAGCGCGCCGTTTGGACGAGCGGCCCCGCAAGCACTGTAGGAGCGGGGTGAGGTGAGTTTTTTCGGGCATTCTGGGTGGTTTCATGCAGCAGGGCACCCCCGATCGGGGTGCCCCGCGGAAGTGGACCAACACCCAGGATAGTGAAAATCCTGGGTGTTGGTCCACTTTAAGCAATTTTCTAAAGGACACATGCCATAAAGCTCAATTCTGACTGTGATCCATCCCCCTCATCTCCATCCCTTATCCTTTAGACTTTAAATGCACAAGGGCAGACCTCTATCTCCTATTGTATCTTGTAATCAGAATATTCATTGTGAACTCTCTATCACTGCATTTGTAATAGTCAATGTGCTGTATGTTTCTACCCTGTCTGTAATTACTACTTTGTACAGCACTACAGGAGACGATAGTGCTATATAAATAAATAATAATATTAACAGGGTAGATTATTAAATGAAATAGCAATATATAACATTTATAAATAGCAAAGAGATTTGTCTGGGTAATATTTATATTCAACCCGAGTGGTATGGAGGGTACTTGCCTGGGGCATCCCTTGGAGAAATCTGGGGCATTTCTCAAGGTGGAAAAACATCTCTTTGAGGCAGTAACGAAATTCATATGACAGGAAACCGGAGAGGAACAAGGGGAGAACTGTAACCCCAAAGCAAATATGTTGAAGTAAATACACTAAATTTTACCGTAATTGTAAGTAGCCTCACATGCAGTGTCTGCTCACAATCCTCAACTTTCAAACGTTTGTACAACTTATACCTAATTATATATATATATATATATATATATATATATATATATATATATATATTCTTATACAAGAGCTCACTGGGCAGTGGCATACATAGCCCATAGTGGGGCCCTGTCACGGTCCCCCATCAGTACCCCCCCGGCAAACACTAGAGGAAATCTGCCTGGGGCGGAGAAGGCAACAGCAGGTGCACGCCGGTGACGGAGACGGCAACACACGCAGGGCAGCGTGAAAGGCATGCAGCGCGTGCATGGAGGCACATGCATGAAATGAAGGAGCCGGCTTGGAAGGCCTGGAGTGTGTATGCTGGCACGGGGCGCACACTCGCAAAGAGGTGGTGCAGGCAGCTTGCACCAGGCCCCCTGTTCCATGGGCCAGGGACACATGCCTGCACTGCCTCTATGGTATGTACACCTCCATCACTGGGGAATTTTTTTTTAATATAATCTTTGATTACACCCATTTGTAAGATTTTATGTCCTCTTATATGTATGTAATGTATGGCTAAATAAAAAAACATTATATTGTATAACTGTAACTGGGAGAGTCACCAATAGACTGCTCCCAAAACTGGGGCCAGCACATCCTGTGCAAAAGCCACTCAACTGACAGTAAGTTGTTAGGATGGAGGGTCGACCTGGAATGTTGGCCATGGATTTTGGTCATCGGTGGCCTAGAGTGCAAAGTTGGGAACATGCTTTACAGGCAGATGGATGGGAATGAGGTGTGAAATATTAGACATGGTAAGGAAGGCAGATGTAAGGCTTTGCAGAGGAGTCATGGCCAGGCAAGTCACGGGTCGGCAACTGGCTCGCCAAAAGAGATGTCATCAGGCAAGGGTCAGCAACAGGCTTAGCAGAAGAGGCCTCTTCACGTAATACATGAGTCATCAACAGGCTTGGTTGTAGAGCAAGCTTTAACAGCACACAAGACTGACAATAAGGTTAATTCAACACCGGGTGAGAAAACTTTTTAGGAAAGAAAACTTTTTCTCATTCACTTTCTTTTTTTTTTAACCTTTGGAGTGATTTAGCAACTGGATGTAAATTTGCACCTGGTGTTGAATCAACCCCATAGTAGACAATGAAAGTGAATGGCAGTTTTCTCTCCTAAAAAGTAGTAGAATTGTCTCACTTGGTACTGATACAACCCTAATATGCTAGAAAGATATTTCCCACACTGAGGCCACCAAAATCTGCCACTGCAAGGCAATGAGCTCACAGAAGTTGCAGGGGTGCAAGAGCTGATGGTGTGGCAGGTAGTGCTTTAGGAAGCCATGCTTCCTTTGAGCATCATTGCCCCGCGGTTGCCAGGTCATATGGTCTTTTTATCTTTTTTTTAATATAAATACATTAATACAGTTTGTTTGTTTAGTTTTAAAGTATGAGCTTTAACATCCTTAAAAAGGGGTTGAACTGAAATCACTTTTAAACAAGTAACATTTTCATGACGTTTAAAACATAATGTCTAAAGACCATTGTCTCCATCTGCTGGCCAAAAAGAAATATTTTCTATTTTGTTCTGCATTGAATTTTGCTTTCAGATCATGCTTACTAAAATGCTGTATATGCAGACATCAGTTTTTACAATTGAAAACATGTTCACAATGTATTTAAATAGTGTGTTACCATTTATAAAAAGCTTATAGAGTGAAAATGCTTGGTTCATTTAATGTTATGATAAGATAGAAAACAACATACTTAGAGTAGCAGCCACAAGGGATGCCCCTCACATTAGTTTATTCATTCTACTATGCTGCTCATTAATATGCATGGCAATGAATGCTGAATAGAGGGGAGCTTATACAAAATGTATATATCAATAAAAATTGTTACATAGTTAAATAGTTAATATGGTTGAAATGTCCATTAAGAACATAAAAGTAATTGACAGTTTATTATAATATTTTACCACTTTAAAACCACTGAGGGTAGAAACCCCTCTCCTGTCCTTTCTACCTCTGCTAAGCCTGATTAGAATATTCAAAATACTCTCCTGCTACACAACAGCATCCCGTCCCTTAATGTTCTGACATGGGAATGGAAGTAGTGCAGAGACCGGGGGAGTTATTTCTACTGATGAGCCAAACAGCCCCCATTTGGGTTGGAGATTGCTTCAGTTTAATTTATTAGCCCAAAGCCAAACAATTTAATGTCTATGGAGGAAAATTTAGCTCTCTCAAAGATAAGTTAGTCCCGGGGGGAACACGATTTCCCACTTACCTGTGACCCACTCCCAGTCCACTTATCTTTTACCTGCAGCACCAGTATGTCAAGCCATCCTGGAGAGTGGGCGTGGCCTGTGCACAGAGTGCTCCCATTGAGAATATGTCAGGCATCTGAACTAAAAAGAAGTTTCATTTTAGTCAATTTTCAACCCAAAAAAAGATCCAAATAGCTCATCTATAATAATACTAGCCCATAGTAAAACCCCACCACAATCCTACTGGTGTATATCTTAAAATCGTTTGCTCTAGCTATGGGCCCTTCGATATGATCACATCATTTCATAGCCATAAAACCTTTAAAAAAGCTTTAAATATTTTTGGTTCAGTCTTAAGGTTTCAACTATTGTGTCATGTTCAGTGGCCGTTGGGTTTCAGGTTACCTTGCATTGGCCATGTCTCTGAGCCCTGAACATCTTCTTACAGGGACTCCAGGGATTTTACAGTTCTGGAAAATGAGCAATTAAGGATAATAGGGTTCTGGTCACTTCATGTTTAATTATTATCAAATTTGGAAGTTAATTTGTTTTTTTTTTCCTTAACACTCCCCACATGTATCCAAAATCCATTCAAGTTTATACAGCTTGCTTTATGCATAAAGTTAATGAAATGATAAAAGTCAATATAATTACTTGCTTAATGATTGTGCACAAAGAATAGATGAACCTGCTTTCTGTGCATGTGTAGCACAGCTTCTGATTTTAGGGGGTGGTTTTGCTGGTTCCCTTTCATTCCTAACTGGCCCATACACTTGATGGTGTGAAAATAGCTATACATTGAAAATTGTTTTTTCCACTTTTTGTGAGAAAACACGTTGCCTCACTTTGTTTCTTGAAATTCCGCACTAAAAAGAATGTGCACAGGTAGATCGGTTTAGTGTATTTTTTCTTACAGTCATATTGGATTAGTTGATATTTCTGCACAAGAAATACCTTGTATGATTTAAAAGACAAATCTATCTTTTGATACATGTGAGAAAGAGTTGTGTGTAGTATTTTGTGCAGGTTTAAGGTATAAGTATTATATCAGTATCAAAAGTGCTGCATGTTACATTGTTTTAAAATAAAAAACAGTGTATACACCCCCAAACACCACCACCACCAAAGTCTGGACATCAGACATAAGGGCTGGTGACCCAGGGCTCAGGGGCCAACCACCCTGATCCTGATGGTTTACCAGCCCCTGTGTCCTTCTGCATGAGACTGATGCTCTTCCATGGGCAATGGGCACTGGGCTCTTCTGCACCCTCACTGCCTCAAGAGGGGTGTGAGTAATTTGGCATGGGTACCAGCATGTCACCCTCCAGTGCCAGCAGGTGACATGGTGGCCCCCTTTACTGTGAACATCCACAGAAAAATAATTTTACTATTTACTGGTGTGCTCCTTCTCTATACTGCCCCCTACCGGGTCTTCTACATCCCTAGCTCTGTGTTTTTCCAGGGGAATAGACCCCTGGTCCCTGGGTTACCAGCCCCTATGTCTGGAGACTAGGCTGTAAGTGCTTGGGGGGGGAACATTTTTATAATTAAAAAAAACAAAAACAATGTAATATTTATTTAAAAAAAAACTTGCTGACTTTTGTGACATGGCTTTATTATTTATTATTTGTAAAATCAAGATCTGGCATGCTGTCATTAAATTTACCCCCTCATCTGATGCCGAAGTGAAAAAATCTCATGCAAAAGAAAAAAATCTTGCATAAGAGTCACACCATCTCTCCCATATGGAAAATTTTAAGTTGGTTCTCTGAATCACCCGAGAACCGAGTATTTTCCGCATGCAGGTTTCTCATAAACACTCACAATAATATGATGCTGAATAAGCCCTTATTTGTGAAGTTGACTGTCACTGGAACAATCATTGGAATCCTTTATATACAGTACAGGAACAGGTATATGTTAAGGTATTTTATTACACGTGTGAGTTTCTTACCTGCACAAGTGGAGCTGCAGCAGGGTGTGTCAGCTCTGGTATGATAAAGGGCTGGTCAACAACAATTCTGGGATTTTATAACAAAACGTGCATAGGATTGTGGGAGATTTCACTTGTAAAAAAGGGACACAGTTGATGATTCTAAAGCTGTTCCTGTTCCTGCTTTCTTAAGGAACTGCAAATGGATTCTGTTATACCCTGTATGGACTTTTGCAAGTCCTTTTTTTAATGAAAAGGAGGTCTGCTTGAAATAAATTCAAGGTTTGCTTGTATTGCTATGGAAAATTCCATATATCCATGTGTCCATGTATCCATGTGTGTTCTTTGATATTTATCCAATGTAGGGGTCCTTCATGGTTCCAAAACCTTGTATTCTGCACTTATAACTAATTAAAGGATCAAGCAGAGACAGATAAGTGACTGCTTGGAATTCATTAAGGGAGTGTGTTTTTATCCACAAGAAAGCTGTCTAAATCTTTTTTTCTGTAAGTTGACAAATAATAAGCTAGATAATCATTACTATTATTTTCTTATTGCATGGCACGGCCTGCTTCAGTAATCATAACAGTTGGGTTATTCTGCCACAAGGTGGCGCAGTGTACTGCAGAAGAGCTGTGGCATCTCCCGCCCCCTAAAAAAAACGGGATTAACCATAAAGTTCCCAGTGTTTCCTTTGCAGTGAAACTGCGAAGATAGAAGATGGCTCTCTCTCTGTGCGCAGGTGAGCGGGGCAACCAAGCCTGCGGCCCTGCAAGTCTATTTCCACCCGTTTCTGGACCCTCTCTGCCTCCCAGCCTTTGCTGACAGATCGGGTAAGGGTAGAAGAGCACTAGGGTCAAGTGCTCCAGGAGTGCTGCTCCTAGCCGCAGACCCTGTTCCACAAAGGGTAGCCGGCCATAGGCTTTATGGTTAGCCTACTAGGGATGCAAAGTTCCTGTCCTGGCTTCTGAGGGGGTGAGTGTTTTGGGGACGTTGTCCCCTTCTTTCCTTCAGGGGTCCCCTGGCCCGGATACTCCCCGCTGTCTTTCGTCTCTCTCCCCCCCCTCTGACTTTTGTTCGGGGGGCGTATGGTAGTGGCGAGTGCTGTTAGTTGTGGTGTATTTTGATGTTTACAGTGTGTTTTTGGTGTTTTTAGCTGTCGCGCTGCTTTATACAGCGCACCGTGGCGGGTGGCGCTATAACCTGCAGCGTTTTTGCTTAGTCATGGCACCAGCGGGGTCACGTGGGCGCTGTTTTTGTGCTCTTCGGAGAGGCGGGGCCGGGGGATGACGCGTATTGCGTTGTCCCCCCCGCAGCCCGCCCCTCGAGGTACCTCTGCCGGCGCCATTTTGGATTAGCTACGCATCTGGTTTTCTCCCTTTCTGGCTGCGATGCTGTGTCCTCCTGCGTGTCACTTCATTCAGCGGTCTGAGGCTTGGTGATCCTGCGATTTCCTTGGTCCGTGAGTCCCCCTTGGGAATTTCTTATTGGTCTCGTGGGGCATGTGCTGTGGGATACTCATGTGTCGATTTGACTTATGTCTTTCAGGCGGGATACCAGTGGGTTGTGGTTTCTCCTGGCTCTACTCCTTCCTCCCCCTCACCCCCCCTTTACTGACTTCTGGGGCATCCCGTGGGAGGACATCCCGGGTGGCTTTTGTATTAGCCTTTACCCAGTGCTGGCCTATTGCGCCTGTGTTAATCACCATATGGAGGCTTCTGGGGATAGCATGCTTGGGGGTCCTTCGGGGCAATCCCGGCTGTGTGCCATGTGTGGGGTATCCCCTGTGAGATCTGGTTCTGCCTGCATCGCTTCCCAGCTCTGCGCCCCCTTCAGGGTCGCCTACCCCCCCCCCACTCCTGCAATTGGCCTCCAGTGAGGGGGATAATAGCAGGGGGTCACAGTCTTCGTGTGGCCAACATTGAGAGGCAGCTTGCCGGGCCTGTTCCTAGAAAGGCCTCTGACACGAAGCGGCACCTGACTTCCAATCCCTCACGCTCCACAGAGGAGTATGAGGAGTTTGATGCCACTGGTGGATGTTATTCCCTAGAGGAAGGGGAACTGTTCCATGACTCTGACTCCTCTGGGGAACAGCAGGAGGGTTGCGATAATGACCCTGGGTCTGCGTCCGGGGAGGAATCATGGTAACCTGAGGACACTGATAATCTGCTGTCTCACATTTTTGAAATTTTGCACATTGCTCCCCCTGAGGTGGCTAAGAATAAGCAGGGTGAGCTCTTTCACCCTAATAAACAGCGTCTTGAGTTCCCTGAGCAGGGACATTTCACTACTATGGTGCTTAAGGAGTGGGAATGTCCCAACAGGCTGCCTGCTGTTCCCAAGGGTTTGGATAGGAGATATCCCTTTCCTGCTGATCTAGTAAAGCAGTGGTCATGTCCCCCTGAGGTGGATGCTCCCGTGCTAGGTCTGTCCAATACCTCGGCCATGCCTTCCCCTGACACTACCACTCTGAGGGACAGCGAGGACCGGCACATGGATCAGCTGGCCTGCCATGCTTTAACTTGAGTGGGGGTTGGACTGCGCCCGGCCTGTGCTGCTGCCATTACAGCTATTGCCCTTAAGAAACTGCTCAAGCGTCTTTGTGATGGCGCTATGGCTGGTAGGAGGAGAGAGGATTATAGGGCCCTCTTGCTTTGCTCTGATTTTGTTGCATTGTCTCTACTGCCATGGATGATGCTGTGAGGCTGGGCGGTAGGGCCTCTGCTCTTTTGGTGGCTATGCACCGCTCTGTTTGGTTGCGTCAGTGGCCAGCTGACGCTGCTGCTAAGAAGGCTCTCACTGGGCTCCCCTTTGTGGAGCTGTGGCTCTTCGGTGAGCGCAACTGCCTCAGCATAGGAGGCAGCCCCGGTCCATTTGGGGGACCTCTGTCTCCCTCACCTCCCTTCGTACTCCCAGAGGAGGTCGTGGCTCCCACTTCTCAGGTGGTCCTGGTGGTCCAGGTGATGGTGTCCTGCTTCGAGGCGGTCCCCTTTGCTCAGTTTCACATGAGACCTCTTCAGTTGCACCTCTTGTCAATCTGGGATTGGGACTCTGTGTCCCTGGATCAGAAATTTTCTCTGTCTCCTCTGGCCAGGCAGTCCCTTTCGTGGTGGCTGGACTCAAGGAACCTTCTGGTGGGCAGGACTTTCCTACCCCCGTGCTGGGAGACGGTCACCACAGATGCCAGTCTGATAGGCTGGGAGGGCTTTTGGAAGTCTCTGAAGTTCCAGGGTCGGTGAGGCCCCCAGGAGGCCCATGCTCCCATCAATGTACTGGAACTGAGGGCGATCAGGTTGGTTCTTTCTCAGCTGACCACACACCTTCGGGGTCGGGCTGTTCAGATTCGCTCAGACACCCAGACGGCGGTTGCCTACATCAACCATCAGGGAGGGACTCGGAGCAAGCGAGTCTTCAAGGAAGTGTCCCTCATACTGTCTTGGGCGGAACAGAATGTTCCCTGCATCTCAGCGGTCTACATTCCAGGGGTGGAGAACCAGGTGGTGGACTCCCTAAGCAGGGAGACGTCTTGTCTGGGGGAATGGTCCCTCAACACCCAGGTGTTCTCTCCCTGTGTCACAGCTGGGGTCAGCTGGATGTGGACCTGTTTGCGTCCCGTCACAATCACAAACTTCCCAAGTTTGTCTCCCTGTCACAGGATCCTCTGGCCTTCGCCAGGGATGCACTGGCAATGCCTTGGACGGAGTTTCGTCTTCTCTATGTGTTCCCTCCGTTCCCTCTACTGGGCAGGGTCATGCACAAGATAGCCCAGGATGGAGTGCCAGTCATCCTAGTGGCCCCTTGTTGGCCAAGGAGGGTGTGGTTCGCAGACGTCGTGCAGTTGGTAGTAGATCAGTAAGTCTTTCCCAAGGATCCAGATCTTCTCACTCAGGGGCAGCTACGCCATCCCAGTTTACAAACGCTGGCTTTAACGGCTTGGCTGCTGAAACCTCCATCTTGATGGATAAGGGGTTGCCTGTCTCTGTTGTTGATACTATGATTCGGGCTAGGAAGAAGTCCTCGTCCTTTATCAATTTCAGGGTCTGGCATGCTTACATTGCCTGGTGTGAGTCCAAGTCTCTTCCCTGTGGGTTTTTTTCCATCCCCAGGATTCTGGAAGTTTTGCAGCATGGTTTGGATTCCGGCCTTCAACTGAGTACCCTCAAGGGCCATGTTTCAGCTCTGGCAATTTTTTTCCAAAGATCCTTTGCCAATTACCGGTTGGTTAAAACCTTTTTCCAGGGTGTTACTCATGTGCGTCCACCTCGTAAGCCTATGCTACCAGTCTGGGACTTGAATCTGGTGTTGTCTGCTCTGCAGGGTCCTCCCTTTGAGCCTATTCGTGGGGCTGCCTTGCCTATTCTGACTCTTAAGGTAGCCTTTTTGGTGGCTATCATTTCTGTCAGCGAGTTTCTGAACTGGCGGCACTTTCCATCAAACCTCCTTATTTGAGCGGCATCAGGATAAGGTGGTGTTTCGGCTTAAGCCGGATTTCTTGACTAAGGTTGTGTCTGCCTTTCATCTCAATCAGGACATTGTTTTGCCTTCATTGTGTCCTAATCCTGCTAATTCCAAGGAGCGGACACTGCATTCTTTGGATGTGGTCAGGGCTCTGAAGTTTTATTTGGTTGCTACTGAGCCTTTCAGGAAAACTGATGCTCTTTTTGTTCTCACTTCTGGACCTAGGAAGGGTTTGCCTCTGGCTAAATCCACTATCAGCAAGTGGATCCGTCAGGCGGTGGTACAAGCCTATTCTGCTAAGGGGAAGGAACCTCCCTTTTAGGGTTATTGCTCATTCCACTCATGCTATTTGTGCCTCTTGGGCTTTTCAGCACCAAGCCTCTGTTGAACAAGTTTGCAAGGCCGCTACTTGGTCTTCTGTTCATACTTTTTCCAAATTTTACAAGGTTGATGTTAAGGCCTCAGCGGATGCTGCTTTTGGCCGCAAGGTACTTCAGGCGGTAGTGACTTGAACTGCCGGCCGTGACTCATTGGGGATCCCACCCTACTTTTGGACACTGCTTTTGGATGTCCCAACTGTTATGAATACCGAAGCAGGCCGTGTCTTGCAATAGGAAAAAGACAATTCTGTGAGTACTAACCTGTAGAATTGTTTTTGTTCTTGCAAAGGCACGGCCTGCTTCACCCCACCCTTGTTATCGTTATTCTTGGTTGCCTCTTTATGGTGATTGTTCCAAGTTAATTGGGATTTTTTACCTTTTTTTACATTTTTTATCTTTATTCTCTCCCGGCTTCTTGTCTCACTGCTTGTCTACGCTGGGAACTCTATAGTTAATCACGTTTTTATAGGGGGCCAGGAGATGCCACAGCTCTTCTGCAGTACACTGCACCACCTTGTGGCAGAATAACCCAACTCTTATGATTACTGAAGCAGGCCATACCATGCAAGAACAAAAACAATTCTACAGGTGAGTACTCACAGAATTGTCTTTTTGATTGATTTGAGATTACATGTTTTCATTATTATTTTAATTATTGTGCTTTATGCACTGCTTAGGACTCTTCTTGTTCATTGTCAGAAACACTTTTTCCTTTGGACTTACAACTGTACATCCATCATAATACATTGTGTAATACATTTAAATAAACATGAAAACCTGAATCCAATCTATGTTAAATAGCATAATAAACTATACGGAAAAGGCCTTCAGCAGAGGTGGAGAAAAACCTTGAGGTTGAGTCATTTCGTTATAAAGCTGTACAATTTTGTCAGCTTCTAAAGATATTGATGATGCAGGTGAGCTTGGGTTAGCCAGACAATATGGGGAAGAAACGTTAAGCAAAAACATTATTCTTAGGTGAAAGGTTTCTTCTGTATATGTTGAGCAGACACTGCTTGAGCAATAGTTCTATCACAGTATATTACTGTTGTTTTTTTCAGCTTAATTTTTCTTGTTAAGACATGCAGTGGCATTCTCAGAGTATTTTTAGAAACATAAAAAGCCATATACATAATGTACTACACCAAAGTCAAAATAAGTCTTGACATTTTAAGGCATTGCATTTTCAGCAAGGCCTTTCTTTCATTAAAATTTGAAAACTAATAGGGTGGCACAGTGACTCACGCAATTTCTTTTATTATTACACAGTAAATAAAAGCAGGCAGGAAGGGAAGTTAAACCAGGCGTAAAATACATCATGTCGTGTTTTGCTTTGGAAAGCTGATTACAAGCAATACTTCTGGACCTTCGAAAAACAAGGATCACATTTATCATTTAACATGCTTTCTTGGGGAATGTTTCCCAAAGCTTTATGCCATCATTCTTTCCAAAGTGTGAGCATTTTACATCAGATGGTTCTGTACAGATTATGCATGGTGATACCATTTATTGTGTAAGCACACACTAATAATATGAATAAAATAACACTTAAATGAAGACGAAACATATCTGTTTTATAATGTAATCTGTTTCTTTCTTTCTTTTTGGTCAAATTTACAATTATTTTCACAACATGAATTCTGTTCTTGTTTCCAGTGAGTTGTTGAAGAAGGGAGCACAGCCTCCCACTCTGCTCATAATTGCCTCCAGGAACTGACTAAGGATTTCCCAGCAGGGAAAAATGCTTTTAAATGGTGCAAAGAATGATAAGAAAGTGCCACCCTGTGGTGTCACTGTGACATCATGAAAAACACATTCTCACTGAGTTCTGCATCTCCTTTTCAAGAATTCATCAGTCCCTCACTAGATGTCAAAAGAAAGGTTCTAGTGTGCTCTGTGCCCATGACAAAGCATCACTAAGGCTGCTCAAGACTGAATGGCATAAGGGCTAGCATCTTTATGGATGCTAAGACTGCCAAGTCTGGGGAGGATGACCCTATGCAATTTTCTCTTAAAATAAACATACAAAACATTTTTAACACCTCCATTGCTCTGTCTAATGACATGTGCAGGGCAATGCGTTGTGCCTTCCCCTGGCCCTGAGACAGAGCATAGGGGTTACAAGAAAGAAAAACAGTATACCTCATCCGGGATCTTGCTCTGTTCTCCCAGCGCTTCGGGGGCTGGGTGCAGTCATCTGGGACAGAATGCACAGAGCAACACTTGAATGTGCAGATGGAAGCATACACAAGCGGGGATGCTGCTGTGTGCATTGTCTGTGCAGCTGCCACAGGAAGGTCAGTAACGGCGCTGGATACGGGAGAGATAAGCATTTCATTCTTCTTGTAACCTCCCCCACCCTGCCTCAACCCAAGAGGAGGGAAGAGAGGTGGGAGGGTTATTGCTAGACTGAACTTCCACTTTAACAGAATAATATCAATTTAGGTGAAGTATTTCCATTTTCTTTATGGTATAGCATCTCCACATAAAGCCAAGAATACAAATGTACAGTATCAGTAATAGTGATGTAGTAATAGTGATGAGCAGATCAAACCCGCAAAGTTCAGATCCATGCTGAACTTTACAGGTCCGGGCCCCCAAACATGAATTTCAAATTGAAAACTGTACGCAGGTTCATCATTTTCCTTCTTCCTTCCCGAGCAACCACAGTCATGCCATTCAGGGCATGGCTGTGATTGGCCAGACAGGACCCTGTATATAACAATAGTGCTGAGAGCGCAGTGGGAATAGATAGGAACAGTTGCTGCTGCTTTTTATAGAAGATAGGCCTGTTTGGTTAACAATATTTAGTCAGGGTTAGAGGCTGGAGTGTGTACCCTGTTAAGCACTGGGTGTACCCTCCTATACGACAACAAGCTCTAAGCACTGGGGTTACCCCTTGTACCACAACTAGCTCTAAGCACAGGGGTTTGTGTACCCCCTTATACCACAACTAGCTTTAAACACTGGGGTGTAGCCCTTATACCACAACTTCCTCTAAAGCATTGGGGTGTACCCCCTGATACCACAACAAGCAACAAGCTCTAAGCACGGGGGTTTGTGTACCCCCTTTTACCACAATGAGATCTAAAGACTGGAGTCACCCCTTGTACCACAACTAGCTCTAAGCACAGGGGTTCACTGTGTTGGTAATGCTTAGAAGGGGGACCCCACACATTTTTTCTACATTTTGGGTGGGAAAATGATTTTAAACTTAACCCCACATAAACATATTTACATTTTTTTTACCAACCCGGTTAACCAAGCATAGAGGCTTTTAACTATAGGGCTCAAGGGCTGCCAAGCCGGCCTCTGGCCCTGACCATTGCAAGCCCTTTTGCCCTATAGCACAGGTCCGGTGCCCAGCATTGTTCCATGCTATGGGCCACTCATCCGCACCACCCTAGTCATTGGTGGTGGTGCGGGTAATAGAATATGAACTGGTATAGGGGTCCCCTTACCAGTTCAAAGTGAAAGTGTAGTGAAACACAGCACACACACACACACACACACACACACACGTTTTAAAAAAAACGTATTCATCATCTTAATTAACTTATACTAACCTTCCTCCTTTGGGCATCTGGACATGCTCCTTTAAATCTACACCGCTGGGATGTCTAAGGATGCTCCTGCAGCTTTTAATAAGGAGGAGAACACAGGTTCCCCTCCTTTCAACCAGCTCCTGGCCAGGGGACTCCATGATGAGCTGTGGGGAGCAGCTTTTATAATAAAAGGCAGGGCCTCTCTGGAATCTCCCTGAGACCTGTCACTTATGATGTCAAAAAATGGGAGGGGCCTAGCAGGGTGACACAGGAAATTTCCTTCTGGGCCCCTCCCCCTCTGTGACATTAGCAATGGCATCAGGGACATTCCATGGAGGCCACAACTCCAAGTAATGCCCCTTACTTCAGTCCCTCACTGAGTAGCGAGGATGAAAGAAGGAAGAACCTATGGTCCACCTACATCCAAATGGCGGCACAGCTTCTGACGGCCCATGCTGCCACATCTACACACTGTAGGGGGCCCCAAAGAGTCCCAAAGAAGGAAGAGGAAACGGCACAGGACAAAGAAGACCCGCTGAACCTGAGGAAGATGATATCCGGCGGGGGACAGAAGATTGAAGATGGGGATGGGTGAGTATAAGTTAAATTAAGAATAAGAACAATAAAAATATTTTATTGTGTGGTGTCTTATTTCTTTTTCACCTGGGGTGAACTGGTAAGGGCTCCAGGGCACACGCCATTTGGGGCATCAGGGGTGTCAAAGAGCCTGGTGCCCACTTATGTGCCTTGGGCACCCTTGGAAGAGCCTGAACTTGGAACGCCATACCAAAGAGCATAAGAGGTTGTAACTTGTAGGGACAGGGGCCTAAAATAGCACAGCCTCTTAGCTCTGGGTTACAAGAACTTAAGCTTGGTGCCCACAATGGTAGCTTTTGGGGCGGCCATGTTTTCTTTTGTGTGTAAAAATGTCAGAAACATAAAAACATAAGATTCCCCATTGTCCCTATCGCTTTAATGAATGCCTGTTAAGTGACATTCAATAAAACAAGGGAAAGTGCCAATAAAAAAAATCTGGGTAATTATTTTTTTTTGTATAATGTCCGAATGCCCAAAAAAATATAAAGTAATATAAAAGAAATAAACCCATGGGCAGTTTCAATGGTAAGTGGGATGGTTTTAAAAATCTTAAAGTCTTACAACTTAAACCGGACCTTCACCCTGATTTAATGAAAAGCCCAAACTCTTAAAAAACAATTCCTCAGCATCTAAAATTAATATATTTTACATGTTTAGTCACTAATTTATTATTCTTTCCCCCACTGGGCTGCAACTCTGTTCGGGAATAAAGGATACGGGCGCCGCCATCTTGACTCAGAAGCATCACACTTACTGAGGAGAGGAGAGTGGGATAAGGTACAGGGGGGCGGGTTATAGCTGTGCTTTGCTCAGACAGAGCAGAGCTGGGGTCAGTGAAAGGTCAGCAGTCCCAGAATGCAGAGCAGCACAGTCACTTCCTGTTTGCAGGCACTTCCTGTTTGCAGGCTGCCTGCAAAAATGGCAGCTTCCATAAGCCGCCATCTTGGATGTTTAAAGGCTTATAAAATGCAGTAGATGCAGGTAGGATGATTTTTAATGTGAGCAATATCTATGTACAGGGTGTGGGAAACATATAAGATAGGCTCTTATTTAGAGTGAAGGTCCGCTTTAAAAAATAAAAATTCAGGCTATTCTTCATTAGATAAAAACTGGATCTAACCAAAACTACCAGGAAAATTACCAAAACATATATATAAGCAAACCCAAGTCAATTTCCATGTTAGACTGGAGACTTTTAAAAAGTCGCATTCAGTAAAACAGTTAAAACTGAAAAAATATAATTTAAAAAATAAAAAGCTGGGCTATTCTTCGTTAGATAAAAGTTGGATCTAACCAAACCTGCAAATAAAATTACCAAAACTTAAAAAAAAAAAAATATACCCACAGACATTTCCCTGTTAGATGGGATGATTTTAAAAGCCAAATATAGTAAAACAGTTAAAACTGAAAAAAATACAATTTAAAAAAGTCGGGATATTCTTCGAAAAATTGGATCTAACCAAAAATGCCCCCAAAAATACCAAAAAATATTTAACAAATAAACCTGCAGGCAGTTACTTGGAGGGGGGGGGGGGGACCATTATTTTTTATTTATTTATGAATGTATTTAATTAATTTTTTTGCTTTCAGAGTACTTTCCAAACCGAATTTTGTGCAGGGCAATCTCCCTGATTTAGCCTCGTACACCCGTAAAAATTATATATTTTTTTAAAATGTATTTCATTTTTTGTTATTATTTTGAGTACTATCCCTAGTTGATTTTGGGCAAGGAAGTTGCCCAGGTGTTATCCACTAATTCGTTCTCCAACACCCCTAAAAAAAAATTACATTTTTTTCTTTATTTGTGTTTTTCTTTAATTTTTTTAGCTGTTATTGTTTTAAGAACTTTCCCTTGCTACCCCCTATTTTACAGCCATATTTTGGCCCCTATGTTGAACATCAACAGGTCTACTCATCACTAATCAGTAACTGTTACATTTTGGGCCTGATTTATCAAGCACTTCTGCCAGACTATGGGGTTTATTTAAGAAACGTTAACACCACATAGCATTTTTCGTGAGCGCCACCAGCAAGTCATATTTAAATGGCAAAAAAAGGCTAACTGTGGATGGCAGTACAGTGACCAAAAACAAATGGCATGACATTGCGGACATACAAATGACATGACGCAGGAAAATGCAATTTAGCAGCAGGTAAACTAAGCACAATAATGTACAAAAAAACAGGGATCCTGTGTCACTTGAATAAATTGAATAAAAATACACTAACCAGAAGTCAACAAAAATGACTTCTTGGAATGACTTATTGAAGTCTATGGGAGAATGACACTGACTTCTAAAATGATATGGCACTGTACTGAACACATTGCCAGCTCTAACAAAAAAAACATGCTCTTGATAGATGGAACGCTACATGGCGCTAGGAAAGGCATTTTGTATTGCACATGGCGCTTTATGTCTGAGTACTGTGGTTTCACAGCGCCCACACTGGCGCTGTTCATTTACATGTTAAATACAAATGATTTCTGGCTCTCCCCACTAGCATGGCCTGTCACTAGAACCATTGGAAAAGACAAACAAGACACAGCACCACAAGTAGCCTACAGCACCGATCAATAACAGTGCCATCTACCTGTGGCTGGGGTTGCTGCATAGGCATACAAAAGCTGTGCACTGCGATCACTGCCTTGCCGGGAGTGGTACAGCCAATAGTGCTGGCAGGCTGAAGCCCGCATTGTGGTGTGGGCCCTGCCGAACATCTCGGATGAGGCGCTCAAGTGCCGCACGCAACTTTTATAATAAATTAGTCTCTTTTTTTTTTTTGCTAATTACATACTGTTAAACAAAATTTGATCAAATATATCAAGGTTTTTAGATAATAAAACCCCAACAATGCCCCATGAAAAATAAATATATTGCTTGTTTATGGCTAATTCAGTCATTAATGGGTTTACATAGCATTGAAATAGCTAGATTTCCCATAACTGTGGGGCACTATGTCGCATAAGAGGGGGGAGGGTAATACTAATTATTTGATGATGCAAGTGTAACTCTGGGAGCATCCATCTGCATCCCAATGAGCTTTTCACTTGCACACTAAAAAGTGCAATTAAAAAATAGCTTGTCCTCATCCCCCCCCCCCCCCCCCCAAAAAAAAATAAAATCACCTGCATCTGCAATTGGACATTTTTACAGGTGAGCAACAGCACTCTGTGGAATATATACTAATGCATTTGGATTTTTTTCAGCATAGCCCATAGGGTTCTTTGGTTTCCAACCTTAGAAAAAAATATTCTTACATTATTGGAAGAATTATGCACCTCAACTGCAAAAAAGGCCACATATGCATGTCAAAAACATTTTTATTGCACTTGTTTGTGTGTTAAAGCTCAAAGGCTCACCAAGATGCAGTTGGCAATTTGGCAATTCACACCCAAATGTGCTCCCATATTTAATGGGTAATTCCACTTTGGATGGCCTTTTCAGAAGTTTCCATTATTGTGTGCCAAAATGATGTGCTGAGCATATCTGTTATATTTTTCTCTTTTTTATTTGTTTTTATTTTTTGTTTGTGTTATCGAAAAAAAACTGTTTTCCCAGCAACAATATGTTTATGTTAGCAATGTAGCCAAGACAAAATTTATGGACAGCACTAGTCACTCTACCGAAAATAATTAAACAAATATTAGGCGGTGTGCTCACTGCCCTTGGCAACAGCCATAGACAACAAAATAAACAGTAGGGGTCCCCACACACCCCCAAGAGTTTTGCCAAGGGTATACAAAAGTGGCACCAACCGCTAAGGTATTAAAAAATAAAATTTATTAAAGAATTATATGGCTATAAAAAACATCAAACACAATACATTTACCATAACATTACATATACACGAAAGACACCAGAGGGTGCCAGAGGTCCATTATAACAATTCATAACAGTGCCAGTGATAATCAAGTACTAAAAGCGATAATGTAAAAATAAATTAATAAACACCACACAAAATACAAATCCTAACCATATTCAGAGACCATTATATATAATAATACACAATGTGCAAAAATTGCAATAAAAGTGCAATAAATGTGCAAAATGGTGCAAAGGGCCCCTGTATACAATAATGCAAATAATAAAGTGCCTGTGCTAGCGGTATAAAATAGATTTAATAGGAGCAAAGAGGACCAACCTGGGTGAACAAAAGAGGCATAGAACAAAAATGCAAATACAGACCAACTAGGCCTTCCCCCGTGAATATTTTCGCCAACAAGTGCCGTAGCGACCGTGCGCTACTTCCTCAGGGCGACTGTATACAGGGTCCTATACATCCTCCCTATACACCCACAATTACACCTAATTAGGGAGAACCACCAACAGAGAGCCAGCGCAAATTATATAGATTATCCCCACCGGTCCAAAGAGCGCCACACACATCGTCACACCTGCGCTCTGCTAATTTTAAATGATGACGCCATCCCCAGCATAAAAATATGTCCAAATACAAAAGCGTTGCGTGGCCACACTCCGGCCGGAAGTGTGCCGACACAGCAGCAGCGTTCCAGCGTTGCCATGCGATGCACCCGGCCAGAAGTGCGCCACACAGCAGCAGCGTTCCAGCGTTGCCATGCGATGCACCCGGCCAGAAGTGCGCCACACAGCAACCCAGGTAATTATAAAATACACACATAAATGCACAGAGCTCAGACCATAAATTCAGGTGCAGGAATCTTAAAGTCCAATACACAAAAACCCACCACCAGGTGTGAAAATCACACTCTTACCCTGATGGTCTGGTAAATTAAAGATTTTATAAAACCGTTCTTAGGTCTTCACAGGGCAAACATCCATATACGCAGCTTGCTCCAATCAGTCATATAGCCGTATATCCATATGTCACATGAAAGATAATGGAAAAATTAGTGCAATACGTCCAAAGATATCACACAGGTATTTAATCAAAATGCACTCACAAGGTAAAAGGTATAAAACAGCATTGATAGGATACAAGGTAGTCAGCAATTCTCACCGCCGTCTCCTCACTCCAATGTTGCCAATCCTTATGTCCGCCTGATGATAGCAGAATAAAAGGTCGATCCAATCCAGTCCAATCCAATAAGTGATAAACCAAGCGATCCTACGCGTTTCGTCGCCGTTGGCAACTTCTGCTGGAATGCTTGGTGAAGATATAGCATGGTCTTTTAAACCGAAAGCAAAAATGACGTGGACGTCACGTGATATAATCACGTGACCCACTAAAGGGCAGCAAGCGCATGCGCCAATAGTCACTACAGGGCATAGTGTAACTTCCGCCCTGACATATCTACTACAATGGCGCCTGCGCAGAGCCATCCCAACCCCTCGAGCAGAGAGCTCTACAAAGTGTCACAGCGCTTGCGCAGCTCCTCAGTTTAGTAATTGCGAGTGCGCATGTGCCAAAAAACAGCACCTTTGTATTATGAAAAAACCGAACGAGCAGATAACCCTATTAGGGGGCGCTTACATGTCTCTACAGGGCATAGTATAACTTCCGCCCTAACAGATCTACTACAACAGCGCCTGTGCAAAGCCATCTCAGCCCCTAGAGCAGGGAGCTCTAAAGCGCTTGCGCCGCTCCTCAGTTTAATAAATGCCAATGCGCATGTGCCAAAAAAACAGCACCTTCATATTATGAAAAAAAACGAATAGATAATCAGCCCTGTTAAGGGGCGCTTATATGCCTCTTTCAGCGGGAATATATTACTAGTACATAGCCCTGCCAAAGTTATATGTATATATGTAAGCCCACAAGGTGCGTGCGCAGATACCATTGCACCTAATACAATTAATAACCCAGCGCCCCCTATCTACGGCAATAAGGCCTAAGAGCCAGAATAAAGCTTTTGACAATAATTAATAAGGGGGAACACGGCCAGGTGAGAAAAGCTTTACAAAAATTAATTAATAAACACAGCCTAAAAAACATATACATAAAATGACATATATAAAATCATTAAAATCCAAACTACAAATCTCATAAAAACAAATATCAAGAATTATCAATAAAACAATTGAGGTCAAACTCCACATTTAGACCTCCAGGAACCAGGGCATCTAAATCATAAATCCATTTGCTTTCTCGCTGGGATAATTCCCTAACGAGATCTGAACCCCTCCAGTGGCGATCAATTTTATCCAGACCTACAAATGAGAGATAGCCGGGATTGGATGCATGCATCCTTTTGAAGTGGGCAGACAGACTATGCCCCTCAAAGCCCCTTTTTATATTATAAATGTGCTCACGGAGCCTAGTCTTTAATTCTCGGGTGGTCCTCCCAATATAGGTCAAGCCACAGGGGCACCAGATCGCATACACCACTCCCTTTGAACTACAGGTTATAAACTTCTTAATTTTAAACGGTGTTCCTGTGCAAGTGTCATGGAAGATCTTGGTAGCTCTCTCCTTCTCATTTGTTATGCGACAGCCACAGCATCTCCCACACCTATAGAAGCCTATCGGGGGGACTTCCACTAAAGAGACAGGTTTAGGAGGATCAATGAAACTGCGTACTAATTTGTCTCTCAAACTAGGAGCCCTTCTAAAGATACAAACAGGTTTGGGGGGAATTACCGAACCCAATACAGGGTCCTCTTTGAGTATATGCCAGTGCTTATCCAGTACATTTTTGACCTTACGGTATTGTACATTAAAACCAGAGATAAAGGCAAATTCCATTTTTGTACTATTCTCCAACCTTTTCTCAGGTTTATTAAGGAGTACTTCCCGTGCCATCTCCCTTACTGGTCTAAGTTGGTTATTGACAATGTCTGTGTCATAGCCTTTGTCAACAAATCTCTGTGTAAGGTCCGCTGCCTGTTTTTCAAAAATTCTCGCATCACTACAGTTACGCCTAAGGCGCATGAATTGCCCCCTGGGTATAGCCCGTATCCAGTCAGGGTGGTGACAGCTATCCCAGGGGACATAGCCATTCCAATCCGTGGCCTTAAAATAAGTGGCGGTTACCAGTTGTGAACCTTCAATTTTAATCGTGAGATCCAGAAAGTTAACCTCATAGGGGCCGATCTCAGGGGTAAATTCTAAATTACAATTATTGGTATTGACCCCTCTGAAGAAATGCTCTAAATCATCTTTGGGACCCTCCCACAGAACTAGTACATCATCGATGTACCGCCGCCACAATTTGAGTTGTGGCCATGGTCCACCAAAAACATATCCTTGTTCCCAGAACCCTACAAATAGGTTAGCCATACTGGGGGCAAATTTAGCCCCCTAGGCTACTCCCTTCGTCTGAAGGTAAAACTGTCCAGCAAACCAAAAGTAGTTATGATATAAAGCAAAGGTTAGACAGTCTATTATGAAACTAACCTGTTTATCAGGCAGTCCAGATGCAGAGTGAAGATAGTAACGAACTGCTGCAACGCCCAATTCGTGGGGGATAACCGTATACAGGGATGTTACATCCGCCGTAGCTATGATAGTCCCCTCTGTCACCCTTATTTTAGAGCATAGATCCAAAACCTGTCCAGAGTCTTTGAGGTATGCCGGTAGCGCACACACCAAAGGCTGTAGGAAGATATCCACATATTCTCCCAAGCGACATGTCAGGGAGTTCACACCACTAACAATTGGACGTCCTGGAGGCTTTTCAAGACATTTATGTACCTTTGGGAGGTAATATATTGTAGGGATGCGGGGCGTACGGATGTTCAAGTAATCATACTCCTTAGTGGTTAAAACCCCTTCATCCTGACCTCTTTTAAGTAGAATCCCCAACTTCTTTTGAAATTCCACAGTAGGGTCCCGTTCCAATAATTTATAGGTCTCAGTATCCCCCAAGAGTCGGTACATTTCAACATTATAGTCATCTTTGTTAAGGATAACCAGACCACCCCCCTTGTCCGCAGGCTTGATAACAATTTCATGCTTCTGCTCAAGATCTTTAATACTCTTTAGCACATAAGGGGGGGGGGGGCCTCCTACCTCCTACTTTAATATTCCTTAGATCTTTAGACACCAATTTCTTGAATTTCAAAAGAAGTTGGGGATTCTACTTAAAAGAGGTCAGGATGAAGGGGTTTTAACCACTAAGGAGTATGATTACTTGAACATCCGTACGCCCCGCATCCCTACAATATATTACCTCCCAAAGGTACATAAATGTCTTGAAAAGCCTCCAGGACGTCCAATTGTTAGTGGTGTGAACTCCCTGACATGTCGCTTGGGAGAATATGTGGATATCTTCCTACAGCCTTTGGTGTGTGCGCTACCGGCATACCTCAAAGACTCTGGACAGGTTTTGGATCTATGCTCTAAAATAAGGGTGACAGAGGGGACTATCATAGCTACGGCGGATGTAACATCCCTGTATACGGTTATCCCCCACGAATTGGGCGTTGCAGCAGTTCGTTACTATCTTCACTCTGCATCTGGACTGCCTGATAAACAGGTTAGTTTCATAATAGACTGTCTAACCTTTGCTTTATATCATAACTACTTTTGGTTTGCTGGACAGTTTTACCTTCAGACGAAGGGAGTAGCCATGGGGGCTAAATTTGCCCCCAGTATGGCTAACCTATTTGTAGGGTTCTGGGAACGAGGATATGTTTTTGGTGGACCATGGCCACAACTCAAATTGTGGCGGCGGTACATCAATGATGTACAAGTTCTGTGGGAGGGTCCCAAAGATGATTTAGAGCATTTCTTCAGAGGGGTCAATACCAATAATTGTAATTTAGAATTTACCCCTGAGATCGGCCCCTATGAGGTTAACTTTCTGGATCTCACGATTAAAATTGAAGGTTCACAACTGGTAACCGCCACTTATTTTAAGGCCACGGATAGGAATGGCTATGTCCCCTGGGATAGCTGTCACCACCCTGACTGGATACGGGCTATACCCAGGGGGCAATTCATGCGCCTTAGGCGTAACTGTAGTGATGCGAGAATTTTTGAAAAACAGGCAGCGGACCTTACACAGAGATTTGTTGACAAAGGCTATGACACAGACATTGTCAATAACCAACTTAGACCAGTAAGGGAGATGGCACGGGAAGTACTCCTTAATAAACCTGAGAAAAGGTTGGAGAATAGTACAAAAATGGAATTTGCCTTTATCTCTGGTTTTAATGTACAATACCGTAAGGTCAAAAATGTACTGGATAAGCACTGGCATATACTCAAAGAGGACCCTGTATTGGGTTCGGTAATCCCCCCCAAACCTGTTTGTATCTTTAGGAGGGCTCCTAGTTTGAGAGACAAATTAGTACGCAGTTTCATTGATCCTCCTAAACCTGTCTCTTTAGTGGAAGTCCCCCCGATAGGCTTCTATAGGTGTGGGAGATGCTGTGGCTGTCGCATAACAAATAGAGAAGGAGAGAGCTACCAAGATCTTCCATGACACTTGCACAGGAACACCGTTTAAAATTAAGAAGTTTATAACCTGTAGTTCAAAGGGAGTGGTGTATGCGATCTGGTGCCCCTGTGGCTTGACCTATATTGGGAGGACCACCCGAGAATTAAAGACTAGGCTCCGTGAGCACATTTATAATATAAAAAGGGGCTTTGAGGGGCATAGTCTGTCTGCCCACTTCAAAAAGATGCATGCATCCAATCCCGGCTATCTCTCATTTGTAGGTCTGGATAAAATTGATCGCCACTGGAGGGGTTCAGATCTCGTTAGGGAATTATCCCAGCGAGAAAGCAAATGGATTTATGATTTAGATACCCTGGTTCCTGGAGGTCTAAATGTGGAGTTTGACCTCAATTGTTTGATTGATAATTCTTGATATTTGTTTTTATGAGATTTGTAGTTTGGATTTTAATGATTTTATATATGTCCTTTTATGTATATGTTTTTTAGGCTGTGTTTATTAATTAATTTTTGTAAAGCTTTTCTCACCTGGCCGTGTTCCCCCTTATTAATTATTGTCAAAAGTTTTATTCTGGCTCTTAGGCCTTATTGCCGTAGATAGGGGGCGCTGGGTTATTAATTGTATTAGGTGCAATGGTATCTGCGCGCACCTTGTGGGCTTACATATATACATATAACTTTGGCAGGGCTATGTACTAGTAATATATTCCCGCTGAAAGAGGCATATAGGCGCCCCTAAACAGGGCTGATTATCTATTCGTTTTTTTTCATAATATGAAGGTGCCGGTTTTTTGGCACATGCGCATTGGCATTTATTAAACTGAGGAGCGGCGCAAGCGCTTTAGAGCTCCCTGCTCTAGGGGCTGAGATGGCTTTGCGCAGGCGCTGTTGTAGTAGATCTGTTAGGGCGGAAGTTATACTATGCCCTGTAGAGACATGTAAGTGCCCCCTAATAGGGTTATCTGCTCGTTCGGTTTTTTCATAATACAAAGGTGCCGTTTTTTGGCACATGCGCACTCGCAATTACTAAACTGAGGAGCTGCGCAAGTGCTGTGACACTTTGTAGAGCTCTCTGCTCGAGGGGTTGGGATGGCTCTGCGCAGGCGCCGTTGTAGTAGATATGTCAGGGCGGAAGTTACACTATGCCCTGTAGTGACTATTGGCGCATGCGCTTGCTGCCCTTTAGTGGGTCACGTGATTATATCACGTGACGTCCACGTCATTTTTGCTTTCGGTTTAAAAGACCATGCTACATCTCTACCAAGCATTCCAGCAGAAGTCGCCAACGGCGACGAAACGCGTAGGATCGCTTGGTTTATCACTTATTGGATTGGACTGGATTGGATCGACCTTTTATTCTGCTATCATCAGGCGGACATAAGGATTGGCAACATTGGAGTGGGGAGACGGCGGTGAGAATTGCTGACTACCTTGTATCCTATCAATGCTGTTTTATACCTTTTACCTTGTGAGTGCATTTTGATTAAATACCTGTGTGATATCTTTGGACGTATTGCACTAATTTTTCCATTATCTTTCATGTGACATATGGATATACGGCTATATGACTGATTGGAGCAAGCTGCGTATATGGATGTTTGCCCTGTGAAGACCTAAGAACGGTTTTATAAAATCTTTAATTTACCAGACCATCAGGGTAAGAGTGTGATTTTCACACCTGGTGGTGGGTTTTTGTGTATTGGACTTTAAGATTCCTGCACCTGAATTTATGGTCTGAGCTCTGTGCATTTATATGTGTTTTTAAATTGGATAAAGAAGAAGGACTTTTATCAGCTCGTTGAGCTTTTAATACTAAGGATTAGCGCGGTGTTGACTATTTGTTGTTTAATTATAAAATACAATCCAGCAGCCATTGCCAATTATCACCGGCAGATGACATGCATAGAACCGTGCCAGTATAAGAGAAATAGTAGTGCTGTGATGGCGGTAATATAAAAGATTAAGAGGTGAGCGGCCAAAGCCACGCCCCAGCTACGACATAGAGCTGCCGGCAACGGATGCGTGCGCAACTAGAGGGGCAGGAGGGGCGCAGAAGAATGAGAGTGCGCGTAAGGCCGCGCCTCCAGTCCAAAAGTCTGAGAGGCGCGTGCGCCCGGCTTGGCAGAGTCCGTGCGCGGCACGCAGTGCCAAGCTAGGAGCTGAGTATATAGGGAAAATACAAAGGTACCACTGCTACATAGTGAAACGACATACAACAGATAAATAACCAAACAATAAATGCTATATACAAAATTATACACGATTATTAATATAATTAAGTAAATTTACATACAAAGTCATCAAAAAATAAAGCATGAAAAAATTAAAAAATGAAGCATAAGAGAAGGAGGAGGAGGGGGGGAATAGAATGAGGTTGCATAAATATTGCACAGCGACGTATTGTGTATGCAGGGAGCACCACATGTCTAGGGCAAGATGGGGCAAATGCACACCAATGTAAGGCGGCTGAGAGTCAAGCACTCCAAAGCAGGCAAGCCTGTATAGAATAGGGCAAATGATAATTGCAGGACACACGGGTGTGCCTGATGTCAACACTGCAGGGGCCACATGATGTCAACCAGGTAATGGGAATCCAAGGGTGAAAAGAATATTACTAGGCCACTGGGCAACCGGAAGGGAAGGGGGGAACTAAAGTTACAGCGCCGAGCTGGAGGTAACATGAGCATCCACCACAGCATTCCTGGAGCAACAAAGCGAGTACCGCAGCATCCCCAACACCAAAGGAGACCACATATTGTTAGTTCGTCCAAGCTGTATGGGTATTCATGACTCCCAAAGACCAAAAAAAGGCATGTGTCCTATCTTTCATCTGTGCTCAAAGAGAAATATCAGTGAATAAACAATTAAACACAATATATTTATTGCATATCAGCAGTGCATAAAAACAAAACCAAGTGCCATGTACAAAACCATGGCAAAATTATGAAAGATATGTAAAAAGTGAAAAGTAAAAAGTGTGCTAAAATACCCAATCCCAAAAGTTATAAACTAAAAACAAATTTACAAAGAACCAAAACCCTATGTGCTACCCAAAAACGGTGTGAAGGACACATCCTCATTAAGGCCACCAGGACACTGTGTGTCCAAAAGATAGATCCATCTAAACTCATGTTGTAATAGTTTGCGCTTCAAGTCTCCCCCTCTTTGACCCAACCTGATCCTCTCGATTCCCATAACTTTCAGGTGACTGTAGTCACTGTTATGTGTGTATTAGAAGTGCCTGGCGACCGGTGTGATTATTTTGCCTTTTCCAAGTGTCTAGCCACCAGCCGTATGCTGGAGACATGGGCCTGCAGCCTAGCCTTGAGGCTGTTCCTGGTTTCCCTGACATACATCTTAGAACAGGTGCACCATAGTGCATAATTAATGCCTGTAGTGTGACAGTTAATAAACTGTCTGATTTTACCGGTGATTAGATTGCATATTTTTTTTTTTTTTTTTGCATATATTTTTGTCTTTAACCATGTATATGAGCATATTGAGCATTTACCGCAAGGGTGGTTGCCCACAATGGATTTTTGTTCTGTAAGCCAATCAGACGTACGCCTGAAATGGCTGAGGCATAAGAGATCTCTGATATTCGGTGCTCGTTGTGCCACCATACATGGTTCCTTGTGGGTCCACCTAGTGAGATCTGGATCCGAATCTAATATATTCCAATGTCTTTGTAAAATGAGTCTCAGTTTTCCCCAATCTCGATTATATCGAGTACAAAATCTAATCTCAGGACTCCCATACTTCTTTGTCATAGGGGCCAAAAGGCCATCTCTTTGGGTAGATGCGGCTTGATTCCAAGCCCTTTTGATTATAGGTTTAGGATATCCCCAATTTTCAAAGCGGCGGCTAAGGTCCATGGCTTGGTGTGAACAGCTTACCTCATCTGAACAATTTCTACGAGCCCGTAGAAACTGGTCAACGGGTATCCCATTCTTCAGAGCAGTAGTATGGAAGCTCTTATAGTGTAGTAGTGCATTAGTAGAAGTTGCCTTACGGTACAGATCCGCCTCAATCTTACCATCCTTTGCAATCGTAATGCATAAGTCCAGAAATGTGACCTGAATATTCAAGGATTGAGCTGTGAGGTAAATATTGTAAGAATTGTTATTAAGCACACCAATAAAATCATTGAGTTCACCCTCAGTCCCCCGCCACAGCAACAAAACATCATCAATATAGCGGAACCAACCCAGCACGCGCCGGCAGTACCCCGCAAATTCATCCTGGAAGACCACCTCGTGCTCCCACCAACCAAGAAATAAGTTGCCGCCATCGCCACACCACATGTCTGTCGATAGTAAGTGTCGGCAAAAATAAAGAAATTATGGGACAGCACATAATCGAGAAGTTTTAAAATAAATTCCTGGTGGGAGCGCGAGGTGTCCCCAGCCATGCTGAGGAAATACTGGCACGTGCGGGCTGCATCGCCATGAGAGATGTTAGTGTACAAGGACTCAACGTCCATAGTCACTAACAAGGTGTTACTGGGCAAATACAAAGAGTTAAGCCAATTTAACAGGTCCGTTGAGTCCCTGATGTATGATGGAAGTGCTGTGACGAAGGACTGGAGGTGCGGATCTATGAGTATGCACGCTTTCTCCGTAAGCCCCCCGAATTCATGAGACCCCTATACCAGTTCACAAGGCTTTGGATCTCACAAGTCACCTGCAGCTAGCGGGTGACTTGCCATTAACTCCCAGCTCCCCCATTACCTGCCTCCCCAAAGGCCAGGGTGGGCATTCCGATTCTTACAAGTGTTTTTGGTTTTAAAAGAAAACTTGTGTTCTGCCTTGTTGTTTTCATCTTCTGTAATGTAAATTAGACACTTGTGTTAGGATTGTGCCCCCATACCCGTGATTTACTTATCAACGTGCTGTTTCCAAATTTCTAATATTTGTGTATGTCTCTGAAGTCGAAGTGGCTTCGCTGACCTTGAGTAAAAATTAAGGACTACAATTCCCAGCATCCCTACACTGTAGCAGGTGACCCAATCAGCAGCTTTGGCTAAATCACACAGCAGTTATTCCCTCCCCAGCTTTGAACACTGCCAGTATCCCTTTAGTTACTGGAACACAAGCCTGTGATCCCCTTATCTAAAGAGTTTGAATTAGCACACCTGGGGTTAAGCATGTAGTCTGTGCCTTAGCCAATCAGATGATTAGCAATCTAGTGTCAGGATGTCTAATATATGTACTCCAAGTGACCACTTAGGTTTACCTTGCTAATATAAACACATTGTTGCTAAAGAAAACTGTTGTTCTGTATAACACAGGGTTGCAAACTGACACATAGTTGCAAACCGATTAAAAAAGAAAAATTATAACACATAAGTTCAGCACATTGAGCACATCATTTTGGCACACAAGAATGGAAACTTTTAAAATTGGCATCAAAAGTGGAATTTAACCTCATCCCCAAAACCTGGCACAGATGGAGAGGAGCAAAGCAGTGCCAGACACACCCTAATTCATTATAATGAATAGATTGCACATTCCATTCACTGCAACAGTAGCAGGGAATTCAAAGAAATGTGGGACCCTATCTCCAAGCTGGGCACTGCTGTATATGAACATTATTTATCAGAGAGACCCTTTAGCAGGTTACTCCTGATTCTCTGAAGCAGTGGCACATCGCCAGAGAACGTGTGGGCTCTGTATACGTGCATTTTGGCAAGGCATAACATCCGTCTTTTACCCGTGTCCCAATTTTTGTCTTTTTGCATTTAATTTGCTATAAAGTTGTTTATGATCTTTGTGATACACTGTGATTGAATAGCTACTGCTTTCCATCCTCTTTCTTGCACTGAATTGCGTAATACTTGTTTTTTGGTTGTGTAAATTTTATGCTCTTGCACTGCACTTGTCATTTTATTTATGTTTATTTTTTGGAAGCTGTTTCCATCTTGTATTAGCCCTCAGCCTGGTGCTATAGGGCCCCTTGTTTTGTGTTTTTAATATGTCTTGTTGTATTGTCTATATGTTGAAGGGTCAAATTTATTAATTAATTTTTACTATACTGGTGAGGCCATTTTTTTGCTCAGGTTCTTGCTGGCCATTACAGGTTGCACCCGGGTCTTTTGGGGTTGTTCACTGTTGATCACATTTACTTACTTTAAGTGTTGTCTGTAAATATTTTCTGTATACTCTTCTACTTTCAGCAAGACTTTGATGCAGGGTCTTTATTTTAAAGTATATGCTCAGCCTCAGCATAACAACCATATACTAAAAACATTATAATAAACATCTTTACATACTTTTTAACTATTTTAATTTCAGGTGCCTATGTACTTCAGGTGAAAGCAACAGATGCTGATGATCCTACATATGGAAGCAGTGCAAGAGTCGTTTATAGCATTCTTCAGGGACAACCTTATTTTTCTATAGATGCTAAAACGGGTAACAATAACAGTTTTCATTATTTTAATTGTTATTATTTTTATAGTTTGGGATAAGATATGTAATAGACTTTAGAATATAATGCTATATAATGCTTGCTGATCCCTGATTGAAAGACATAACAATTTCCTGTCTTCGTAACCATATAGTCAGGTACCATTAGGAGAAGATGGGTGTCTTTAGAGAAGAAACAAGTACTGAATTTTTCACCTTATAAGACACACCCAAGATTCTGGGGTAGGAAAATAAGATGAAAAATATGAGCCAACTGATATGCTAAATTACCCCCCATCACCCAATTACCGACAGTGTGCAGAATGCCCCCAATCATTACAGACCCCTGCTTACAGGCAGTGAGCAACATCCCACATTTCAGGTAGTAAGTGGTATGCCACACTGGCATAGGCAGTGAGGTGCATCCCAAAACAGGCAGTGTAAGGCATCCCAAATACAGACAGTGTTTGAGACATCCCAAATACAGGCAGCATGTGTGGCATCCCAAATACAGGCAACGTATGTGGCATCCCAAATACAAGCAGCATGTGTGGCATCCCAAATACCGGCAACGTATGTGGCATCCCAAATACAGGCAGCTTCTTTGGTATCCCAAGTACAGGCAGTATGTGAGGCATCCCACATACAGGCAGCATGTGTGACATCCCACATACAGGCAGCATGTGTGATATCCCACATACAGGCAGCATGTGTGGCATCCCACATACAGGCAGCATGTGTGGCATCCCAAATACAGGCAATGTATGTGGCATCCCAAATACAGGCAGCATGTGTGGCATCCCAAATACAGGCAGCATGTGTGGCATCCCAAATACAGGCAACGTATGTTGCATCCCACATACAGGCAGCATGTGTGGCATACCAAATACAGGCAGCATGTGTGGCATCCCAAATACAGGCAACATATGTGGCATCCCAAATACAGGCAGCATGTGTGGCATCCCAAATACAGGCAACATATGTGGCATCCCAAATACAGGAAGCACGTGTGGCATCCCAAATACAGGCAGCGTGTGAGGCATAACAAATACAGTCAGCGTGTGTGGCCTCCCAAATACAGGCAGTGTGTGAGGCATAACAAATACAGTCAACGTGTGTGGCCTCCCAAATACAGGCAGTGTGTGAGGCATCCCAAATACAGGCAGTGTGTGAGGCATACCAAATACAGGCAGTGTGTCAGGCATACCAAATACAGACAGCGTGTGTGGCATACCAAATACAGGCAGTGTGTGTGGCATACCAAATACAGGCAGTGTGTGAGGCATACCAAATACAGGCAGTGTGTGAGGCATACCAAATACAGACAGCGTGTGAGGCATACCAAATACAGACAGCGTGTGTGGCATACCAAATACAGTCAGCGTGTGTGGCCTCCCAAATACAGGCAGTGTGTGAGGCATCCCAAATACAGGCAGTGTGTGAGGCATCCCAAATACAGGCAGTGTGTGAGGCATCCCAAATACAGGCAGTGTGTGAGGCATACCAAATACAGTCAGCGTGTGTGGCCTCCCAAATACAGGCAGCGTGTGTGGCTTACCAAATACATGAAGCGTGTGTGGCATCCCAAATACAGGCAGTGTGTGTGGCATACCAAATACATGAAGTGTGTGTGGCTTCGCAAATACAGACAGCATGAGACAGCCCAAATAGAGACAGGGTGAGGCATCCCAAATACAGACAGCGTGAGGCATCCTAAATACCGGAAGTGTGCAACATGCCCCCCTCAAAAAAATTGATACATTCCTGGGGCTCCCACAATGCTGATCTGTGCTCCTGCAGCAGCCAGTCTCCCGCCAACATAGACATAGCCAAAACACACACCTGACCAGCCAGATAATGGCCAGGGCAGATAATGTGACAGGGGTGGGGGAGTCTAGTAGTAAGTGGAAAGGACAATGCAGAGCAGTTAGAAGCATGTGAATAAAGCTCTAAGCTTCTAAGCTTGTACCTTTGTCTTGACTGGGGGTTGTACAGAGGCCCCAAGTACAGGGGGGCTTTTAAGGCATAGAGTGAAGAGGGTTGTTTAAAGCAGCAGTGGACCAAAGAGGCCAACCTTAAAGCGACCCAGCCCACTGGGAATCCTGCCAGCTATCTCTATGACCTACTCTTGTTTAGATGGTAAAATAGTCTTCAGACATTAGGCATTTTCAACCACTGATATAGATATATATATTTAATATACTTTTTTTCATACTAAGATTATAAGATGTCTAGCAATCCCCCCGTCAAGGCTCCTATTCACATTTCATTATCATGACTTACAAATGCCACAAAATATTTTCATGATTTATTTTAAAGCGGACCAAAACCCAGGCTTTTGACTATCCTAGGTTTTAGTCTTTTCCCCCTGTTCGGGGGTGCCCCGCTGTGAAAAAAAAAAAAAAAACAGATCGCCGAAAGGAAATCACCTGTTCCCGGTCCTATGACGCATGCAAGGCGCTGGCGGTTGCATCCCCCGCTGCCCTCCAGCAGGGAGCGTGCCCACGCTGGCCATTCATAAATGCCTGATGCAAGCACGCGCCCTGCTAGAGGGATCACACCATTGGACTGGGAATCAAGGTAAGTGAACGGGGTGACCTGGGGGCTTTCACACAGCGGGCCATCACGATTTTGGATGCCCCAGGGTTTTGGTCCATTTTAAGTCAGAGATATTTCACACAAGAAAGGCTAAAAAATGTTCTAATGTTTTCCAAAAAATAACATTTTGCGATTAGCTAGTCGATCAGGAGCAATGTTAGAAAATATTATTTTACAGAAAGAGTAGTAGATGCTTGGAACAAACTTCCAGCAGAGGTAGTTGAAAAATCAAAAGTCACTGAATTTAAACATGCCTGGGATAAGCACGCATCTATCCTAAGATAAAGAGTACATACAGTATACACATAAGGGCAGACTAGATGGACCGTATGGTCTCCTTCTATGTTTCTATGTTTCTAGTTCTACCAGTAGCGTACATAGTTTTTCCAATGAGGACTTTATAGTGTTGCCAATGTGTGCTAATTGATCCATTCATTTTTGGGTGGTAATCTTGACTTGGTTTCCTGTAATGATATTAAAACAATTCTTGAAGTCTAGAGTCAATGCACCTTCCACTGACAGAGAGGTACAGCATGTCATTGATTTTAGTTCTTTTTTCAAAAATTTAGTTGTTTGCATGTACTCTCAGGATAGTACCCAATTAAGTATTTGGACAGTCTTAGTTAAATATTACTTATTTTCGTTCAGTTTAAAATAGTTTAAACTCATAATCAAAATGAATTTCAATTGAATTAAACAATGTTGTTATTATCTAAAAGGTGTTATCCGAACAGCTTTACCAAACATGGATAGAGAAGTCAGAGAACAATATCAAGTTCTCATCCAGGCCAAGGATATGGGAGGGCAACTAGGAGGCTTAGCAGGAACAACTACCGTTAATATCACCCTTACTGATGTCAATGACAATCCACCACGATTTCCTAAAAGTAAGTGCTGTTTTCCTTATAAATGTTAAAGCTATTAGTTTAACTCTAGCGGGGGTAATCAAGTTATTGTGAGAGCCTTTCCTACTTTTAAGCGAGTATCTGTTCTCTAAATGTTTCTTTTATTGAGCACAGACAATCAATTAAAAAAGGTTGGAGAGGTTCTCATAATCACAATGGGTCATCTACTATAACTATTTATGACAAATTATATTTTGAAGTGCAAATCTAAAATGCTTGTGTTGCAGATTTAAATTGTACCATTCAAAAAACAACCTAATTTACTCTTTCTTTAGGCAACTATCAAGAGTGATTAAGGGTCTTATATATGATGTGCACCATTTAGCATCTTTTTTGGCCATAGCACCAGTGCTGGAGAACCAGCATTTTGGTCTTATCTGGCACTGATTTTTGCACTAAGTATTGGCCAGCCTATGTCAGAGTCTGTTGGATGGCTGCCAATTATCCCAGCCCTAGTGAGCGGCACTTCGCGAAATTGTGTAATATTAAAATCCATATAAACACATTGGCCAATGAGAGGAGAGGTCACTTATACACCCGAACTGAATAAGACTCCCACCAAGCTCGTGGTTTCTTCTCATGGCAGGGGACCTGTCACTCCCGATTTCCGCTTCCTTCCATTAAATAAAAAAAAACAAGCCTGGCTGGATATTTCTTGATGAGGGGTGTATAAATGACCTCTACTACTGCAATCCAGCATATTTATATAGATTTTTAACATTGGGCCATTTTTCCTGATAGTGAGCAGAAACTCACCTGCTCACTTGCTGTCCTCCAGATCACCCAACACTGTCCCAAGCTGCTCTTCGCTGAAGTGGGGCATAGGAAATGTATCCCTCAACCTTGTTCCCCCCATAGGAATCGGCTATTTATAGGTGAGGAGGCTGACGTCACTGTGACAGGGATGTGAAGGGTTTTTCCAGCCACCCTGCTCCTCGCCTACAATATAAATAGCCCCTCCCTGTAGCAGGGAGCAAAGTGGCGGAAGCCTAGTGTGGGGTATAGGTTCTATGCCTTACACCTTTCAGCAGATATCGATGTGGGACAGTGACAATGAGGAACCCACGCCTTGAGAGGGGGTCCCTATGCTCTTTATATTATAGTTTAAACCCTTATAAAATAAAAAAAATATGTAGGGTCCTCTTTCAATGTTCACAGAGGGTTGAAGTAAAAAAAACACACAAACATACCAAAAAAGATTTTATTACATTTTTTTTACACAATGCCTACTTACTTCCATCTCTAGGTGCTCCATCCCACTTCTGGCTTCTACCACTCACTAACACTGCAGGGGGGGCTATTTATAGGTGATGAGGGAGCTGGCAGCTCACTCCTTATTTATTAATAGCTCCTCCCAGTGATGGAACCTTTCTGTTGGGAGTCCCGCTGAAGACACCAGCGCTGGAACATCGTTTGTTTTAACAATGATCCATTAAAATTAGATTTTTTTAAATTAGATTTTAAAATTAGATTTGGATGAAGCCGAATTTCTTGGGGAAATGCAGTGAATTGCCCAAATCAAATTGCTCATCTTGAATTAGAAATATTAATACTCAATAATAATACTTTTAGCCGCTTAGACTTATACCCATAAGGGGTATGCAAAATATTTTTTGAGACTCTGAGATTTTTAGAAATATGGCATTTTTAAAGACTTTAAAACTTACACGATAAGGTAACATTTTTTGAAAGAAATAAGAGCAGCCTATAAGGAAACCTAGTACATTTGAAGAGGTTTATTTTTAATGTGTTTCCGGGCCTTAATTATAAAGTGCTCCATGTAGCATCTTTCTGCTGGCTATAGCACAGGTTTTGGCGTGCCAGCAACTTTTTTCGTTTTTGGCACTGCAATTTTGTCTACAATAGAGCTGGAAGTCACAGCCCCCGATGCTAACTAATTCACCTTGCTTGGCCAGCTTGTGCCAGCTCCTGTTGGACCACCAATTATACCAGCGCCAATGATTGACACTTTGTACCACCGTCCTTTTGGCGCTGAACAGCATATTTATTCATTTTTGCCTTCCAGAAGACTGGCGCTATATTTTTCTGGTGCTAGTCGGTGTTTCATCAGTACAGTTACCACTGCTGGGGACAAAGGGGACAAACGTTTCAGTGCGTTTACAATGCTTGACCTACAACACCACTGTAAACTGGCACAGCTTCAACCAGAGCACCCAGCGCTGGAATCTATTTGGCACTAGTGTTCAATTAGATGCAGGCTGGTCTTGGTCTCCTAAATCGCACACTGAGTGTCAAAAAAACTATATATAGATATATATGGAAACTACCAGGACCTCATGTGGAACTGCTCCATCTTAGGGGTAGATGATTTGTTTCTTAAATAAAATATATATTTTTTTCCAAAATTAGATAACCTAGTAAATTTCTTGAGTTCGCCCAAGTTTAATGAAAAGAAAAAAGAAAGATATACAATACAGAAAATCTGAAATGGTGTGAAGCCGCCACCTAGCGGCAAAGCACAAGGTTTACATCAATGTACAAAGTTAAATGAAAAAAATAAGCATAAGCATAACATCAGAAATTCAAGGGAAAGTGCGATTCATCATGAACCCAAATTTCTGGGGTTCTTTTCGACCAAACTTACCATGAAATCCTGACTTACCTTACCTCTCGCTACCCCTCTTTGTCCCCTCCCCCCACAGCATCCATGCTGCATCCCTGCATCTCGCTCCCCACTGCAGCCAGGGGCAATTTATACTAGTAGGGAGTGGTGACGTCAAACTCTTCATGAATATTACTACATTCTTTTTTTATATGTGTATATGTGGCTATTGTGTTCATGTGTTCTGTTCATGTATACTGCTGTAATTTTTGCAAATAACACCTATATTACCACTGTGAAACGGGGGTAATATACGATTTTTTGTTGGGAAATAAGATCTACAGCATCAATATGGTGTAATGTTATGAGAGTTTGGTGCCATGTTCTTGAGAGCTGCCACTTGTCTTAGCAGCTTTGTTGTTTGACATCCAAAACCTTACAGAGTATTCAGTTCTCTCTAGTTATCTACAGTGTACCATCCAGCACCTTGACCAGTGCAGCCTTTGAGAAAAAGAAACAGCAATAGGGTATATAATTTCCATTCTAAAGCAGAAAAAGTAGTATTCCCTAATATTTTGCCTCTTGCACTCACACATTTGCACACACACAGGAATACCATTTTTACTACTCTGTACTAAGTTGCTTTTAGCAGGCACAGTTAGGCTCACTTCCATAGAACACATTGACAATTATATGAGGCATACTTAGATTTCAAATATGGTGTTTTTTTATTTAAATTCATTTCAAGTTATAGTAACAATTCACAGTGTGCATTGTATGCCTTTTCATTGGAGCTTACAAGGTGAAAATATAATTTATTTCTTTATTTACATAGATTATTAATTAAATACCTGTTTAGATACTGTGATCTAAAAAAAACAAATTGGTCATATAAGTACCAGTTACTGGAGATCATGAGTCTGATTTATGAAGCATCAGCATCACACAGAGCGTAATTTAAGAAACAAAAAGCCGACAGCGCATATGCGGCCACCAGCTAGCGGCTTATTTAAAACTTGCGGCCAAAAGCTCGCAGAACTGGGTGCTCTGGTTGAAGCAGCGCCAGTTGAAAATGGCGCTGTAGGTCAAGATCACCAAAGAGCACAATGGGCAGAATTGTAGTGGTTTATGCTTATAATTAGTATTACCCCCATTTTGGTAGAGAACATGCATTTTACTTGTCAATAATGGAAACACAGAAACTATTATTTTTCTAACTTTATTTAGCAAAAGAGGGGATGGGAGGCACCAAACAATAATCTACTATGTAGGTGCCTTGCTCTGTTGAGACCCCTTACTAAGGTAAGTATAATATAAACACAAGTGGTGCCCCAACCCCAGGGGGGGATGCAACCAGAGACTAACAAAGGCACTCTAGTAATTGTAATTAGTATCAAATTTATTGAATTATCATAAGTTCGTAAGAAATCACATTAAAAACTAGTTAAAAACATATAACACAATTGTGTAGACTGCCATCAAATGAGGGGCAGAGGGGAAAAATCTAATGTACGCAGTGTAGGAACCTAATATGTCAGTAAACCATTAATAATATAAAATTTGTAAATCAATCCATAAAGTGTCAAGTGCTTCCAAAGTGCATCAAATCCCAATATATATACACACATAACAGTGCAAAAAATGCTATTAAAGAGGTAAGTATAAGTCACGAACAAAATAAAAAATACATAATCATCCTACTTGCCAGATAAAGTGCCATGTGCGGACCAACATTGGGACCAAAGTTGGTCCGCACATGGCACTTGGCACTTATCTGGCAAGTAGGATTTACAAATATTATATTATTAATGGTTTACTGACATATTAGGTTCCTACACTGGGTACATTAGATTTTTCCCCGCTGCCCCTCATGCCCCTATGCCCTGTTGCTGAATATTATGGAACACCTAAACACCACTTGAACAAAGCAGGGGAGAAAGTGAGGGTATTTTGAGCGATTCTAAAAATTCAGCGAACCTGAATTCCTTAAGAAAATTCTGTGAATTGCCCAAATTCAGTTTTAGGAAGTTTGTGTACAGTATCTCTAGTTGCAAAGTATTTAACCACCTGACCAGATTCTCCTATAAGCATTTGCATAACCTTTGTAGAATAACACTCCTTAGATTGCATATGGCCAGATAGCAGAGGGTGATGCAGGGTGTGCAAGGTGTAAGGTAAAGTTTAGCCATGCTCTGCTTAGCCGAGCACCTCACAGCATCTGTTGCTACATCCAGTCCTGCCAAGCTCAGCAACAGCACAGACTAAATATGACACCAGAGGATTGAAATTAGTGGAATAAGTATCCAAAAGAACCAAAATGTTTTTATACAGCAGGGAAACCTGAATTGTGATGGCCTTAAAGCAGAGAATAGCCTGGCCCCAAAAGCCTTCAGCTAAAGTCATCAGGAGCATTCTTATGTTTTCCCACAGGACCTGAGTAACTCTCCTGCCTTACTCTTCCCTAAGGAAAGTGATGTAACAAAATAAATGAAAGACAAATCACCAGCTGGCCTCTCATAAGCCTTCAATCTCATAGACTAGAATAAACAGGAAAATTAGCCTAGAATAGGCTAGTAAAGAAAAAACAAGAATGCAATACCTCTGAAATCTTATGTAGCCATATCTAATTCACAGTAGAACATGTAACGCATATCAGAAGTTGAAGGTTAGGCACCTTTTCACTTAAATTAAAAAAAATTAACTTTAACTTTAGAAACCGAAGGCAGCAACACATCTCAAAAAAGTTGGCACGGGGCCATTGTGTATCAGCCCGTTTTTATTTTTACAACAGTCTGTAAATGAAAAGTGAGGAGATCAATGGCTGGAGAATTATGAGAGGAATGTTCCCTATTCATATCAAAAAGCTGCCCAATAGTCCTTCGTCTTTGTTGCTTTTTCATTTGATAATGCTCCAAATGTTTTCTGTTGGTGAAAGTTCTCGACTGCAGGCAGAATATTCTGGGCTGTTCTTCTTTAATGCCATGCTGTTGTGATGCAAGGCCTTCCCTATAAGATTCTAAATGGCTTGCCCAGCCCCCCTGCTCCTCCGGCTTATCACTTACCTATTAAAAACGTACCTCTCCAGTCACATTGCGCTCCACAACCCTTCACTCTCTCATCCTCCTCCATAGGGCAGCACCATCTTGGAAGCCAAAGGCTTCCCAACAGACACACCGCCACCCCTCAGATCTTGCAGACTGCAATTACACTGGGCACAGACGCAAGCGAGATTTGAGGAAGACCATGTGCGATTCAAACAGCAGCTGGCGAAGAGGTGAGTATCCTGCCATCATTTAATGATGACTAAGGGGTGGCTACGGGTGGAGAGGGGGTGGAATTCTGCAGGATTTCAGCGTTTAAGATAAGGCTGACATACAAAATGCAGCGAGGGAGGGGGGAAGGATTATCGGGGGGGGGGGGACATCAGAAAAGGTCTGATGTTCCTCTTTAATGTGCTTTGATACCAAGCTTCATAGTTCATTTCCTCTTCAGTTCTTCCATGTGTTCCATAAATAAATTTACATTTTGATTCACCTGATTACAGAACATTTTTTTCTATTTTCTTCAGTCCATTTTTGAAATAAGCTTTGGCCTAGAGGAGATAGTGGCATTGTAGGCATTCATGGATTGCACAGTGAACTGTGTTCTGAGACAATGGACTATGGAAGTACAGTATACTGGAGCCCATGCAGTTCTTTTTCTGTATGCCTGTTTTTGATGCAGTGTCTCCTGAGGACTCATATATCACAAGCATGCAACATAGACTTGTTAGGCTTGTCTCTTGTGCACATGGATTTCTCTAGATTCTCTAACTCTTTGGATGATATTATGTTCTGTACATGGTGGGCTATTCAAAGGTTTCACAATTTTACTTAGATTGTTTACCCTCCATCTGTTTTTTTTAATATATATATATATATATATATATATATATATATATATATATATACATATACATACCTTACATGCACATATATGTAATGCACATCTTATATAGTCTAATTTTATGTTAAAGATTGTTTTAATGGAATTGTCCCACATTTTTTAGATGAAGATTTCCACAGATTGGTGAGCACCTGACTTTGCATCTGTAACATGTATTTTTATACACTCATGTATCTTATACATGCCTTACATGTACATATCTGTAATGTGCATCTCATATAGTCTAACTATTCATATAAATACAAACCTCATATATAAAAACATTGAACATGAAAAGAACACTTTCTACCATAGATACCTAGCATTGCTGATTTTACTTGATATTATAAAATACCCTAGAATTTACTTTCTGTCTTGATGGACTAGTGCACTTCAAAATGATTAGTAACCAGAGGCGCTTTCCTTTTAACTGCGTTCCTGCTTTTGATTTTATGCATCTCAGTGACCTACTGATCATTCTTTTCCCTTGGTAGGCTGCGTGTCACTATTTTGTCAGAATAATCTAAAGCAATATGTCTCTTTTAAAAATGAAATGTTAAGTTTCAGTCAAAGTGTTGCTAATTATTGTAAGTAGACAGGGATTATTTAGTCATTTTAGATATTATTTATACATTTATTTTTAAATAATTTCACCTATAAGTAACCACACCATTTTAAATAATTTCACACATATCTTTCATCTGTACCAAGAGCATAAGGCATTGATTTAATAAAGCTATGCCAGGCTGGCATAGGTCGGCATAGCACAGCATGGCATTCACAGCCATGTTGTATACAGTGAACTATTTTCCTCTCAGTGCACTCATACACAAATCCAACTCCCAGCTTCCTTAATGCTGGCACAAGGAAGCTCTCTCACATAGAAAACAACTGGAAGGTATATGAGGCATATTAGCAGATATGCAGTTTCCTGGAATTGATTTTATCAGATTCATTTTTAAGTTGTAACACATTCTTTTAAAGCACACATACCTTCTTATTAGAGTGTATAAAGAGAAACATCATTTTATTTAGAATAAAAATTATAACATATTTTTGTATAATTTACACATTAGTTTAATATCATTTTTACCAACTCTACCTACATATAATTTTAGCAAACAAATACCCCTGACTTGATAATAAATCCTTTAGAAGCCCAATCTGTTATATATTGTGGGTCAAGTTAAATATTTAGTATAGCAAGTTTAACTTTGGGTGCCAACTTGAGCCCACATTATGCCTAGACTAACTAGGCCTTACCTCGACATAGGTCGGTTGTTTAATCTACCTCTAATGGCATAATCAGGGCTTAAGGGTGCATACAAGATGCAGGTTAAAGGGCCAGTGTTAATATATTTGATTTATATTTATTATTATTTATATTATGAATCATAATTGTTTTAATGTGTGTATAATTATAAATGTACAATGTGTGCATGCATGACTATTGATGTATTGATGCTGTATACATAATTTATGTGTTTGTTTCTATTTCTGCCCCATGCCAGTCAGGGTCCAGTCTATCTTCCTGCATGTCTTTGTCTTCAAAATAATGAATATTTTTTTATTTTTAAAAAATCACTCTCTACCTTGTACCCACGGATAGGAGGGTTTTGGTCTTAGCCAACTTTATTAAGCCTCTCTCCCCAAAGTGGCTTGCTTCTTGTAAGGCTCACCAGTTAGCAGGTCCAGGTTAGTCGATAATGCCCAATCTTCGCCACTATCTTCATCACTAAACAAGCAGCCCTCATGGTTGCCCCCGGGCCTTACAATGTGCAAATTATATCAACTAAGGGCTGGACCTGCAGGTGGGTGTGCATAACTGGGGATCACGGGAGATGAAACAAAAGTCATGCATGAGAAGTCAGTCCAATGGGCGTCAATGCAGAGGGATATCCAAAGTCTGGGTCAGAGGACAGGCTAAAGGTCAAAAACATAGCTGCAAGGTATCAACGGGATCAACGGGAGTCAAGAATTCTAATGTCAGCAACAGGGGATATAGCGGAGGCAAGGTCATGGTCAATCCGGGTCAAGACCCAAGACGCGAGAGATACAGAGAGCACTGTACAAACATGGGCACCAATGACAGGGGTTGTGGCAACTTTATCGGGGATAGTGTGCAGGGATTGGCTGGGATGGGGGTGGCCGACTGGCCCACAATAACCAAAGGCCTAGGTTGCACTGGTATTATAGCTGGGGCTCACTGGCCCATTTAAACTAACCTCCAATGGCTGTGCAGCCTGCAGCTCTGCCCGAGGGCATAATGGGCACATGTGTGCACACACACACGTTTAGAGCTGCCAAGGATGTGAGGGTGGGAGGAGCATGGCGATGACACCGCCTGGGCTAGGACCAGGTGAGTGGACCATTGTGAAACTCTATTGTGATACTATTAGTCACATGCCCTCAGCCCTCTTGGACAATACTAATTGTGAGCAGCCATTTTGCCATAAACACACAACCTGCTCTGGCTGGGTATACCATTTACAGTGCAATTTGGATTCTAGGAGATTTTTCAATTTCTTGAGATGACCTGTTGGTGGCTCTGGAGGAGAGTTTTGGGGAACACTGCTGTAGAGTATCCATTCCTATTTCTGCCATCCCCATTGGTGCTTGTTTGCTCTAATGTCTTGGGTGACCACTACATTGTTCCTGTACAGCAAGAGCTGCGGGCTTTCCCATCCTCCCACGGTAGACCATGGCTGTGTTTTCATTTAATAATCTGATTGCCACTCCTGCAAAATTAAAAAAAACCCTGCCCTGCCCCTGCCAAATAGCGATAAAGATCAGGTTATAAAAGAAAAAAAGACACTCACCTTAACTCCTGAATCCAGCCCCGTGTCGGTGGTTGGTGGTGCCTCAGCTGTGGCACCAAAAGCATGCTGCCATCTTCCCGAAATCCCGGGCCGGCTGCTCAGAGCAGACACCCTATGCATTGCGCATGCTCCCGCCCACCTATTCACATGAATGGGGGGAACGAAAGTACACGCCATGTGAAGAGCACCTCTCCAAGCATCGGGCCGGGAGTTCAGTACCGCAAATCATATATAAGCACACTTATTAATAGTACTATGCTCCTTTCCTTTACAATAGGATTAGCCGACCACTCTTTTACACATTCTGTATACAAAGGTTACTTGAAATCTGCATCGTTGGAGGACCTGCACTATGTATTCTACAGATCATATCATGGTATTGAAATGTGTTTTGACCAATATGAATTCATTGACTATACAAATATCACAGAGACAAAATTCAATGTAACAATACATTATGTTTTTCATGCAGCATTTTGTGCAGCATAATGTGGGTGTTGGCATCCAGTTCAGTTACTTTAGGTATCCATTAACAGTTATCTCTTCCATATTTGTAACCAGTTCAAAATAATGTCTAAAATGTATAGCAGTGTTGTTTTAAAATAGCACAAAACTCTCTCCTTCAAATTCCCATGCCCCCTGCACATCCCCTAACCCAAGAACTTGCAGTTTTTAATTGTGCTGGGCAGCAGCTTGGTTTAAAAGAAAAACAGTTTTCTTTTGCCACCATGGCCACTCCTAGCCAGCAGATCAGCGCTTGCATGGACTCAAATATGCTGGCTGACATATTTCTCCAGTTTGAAGTATGGTCCCGCAACCAGCCTATCCAAATGGTTGGGCACTGTAGTGAACAAAACTATTTATTTTATAAAAAAATTGCCCTGAAATATCACAAATATTTCCCCAAAAAATGCGCTGAAAATTCAAAAATCTTATATAAAAAAGTAATTAATTAATCTAACGCTGGGACTATGGAACCAGTGTCACAACAGATCCAAACAAATGATATTAAGTTATTATAGAAAATTCCATAAAAAACACTTCGCGGGAAACCAGCAATTTATGTTATCACTTTATTGTGTTTTCTGTTAGAAAATCTCTTCAAAATCATTACACAGGTATATGATTAAAGTTGGGAGAGGCTCCCAAAATCTAATTGAAATATATTGCACAAGATAACTACTGGAGGTTGTGGAATGTCATACAGGGGTAGCAGATAGCCAGTATATGCTCACACTTATTTAAACAGCTATAACCATGGTGATCTTTGTCATGAATAATAAACACTGTGAATTAATAATCATTAATAGAATCCTGATTTATAACACTGGAAAGTAGTTTTTAACTTGTTTAGCTTGTCCAAGCTCCTGACCAGTGAATTCATTACATGCCAGGCTGAAGCCAAGGTCACATGTGTGCTATTAGAAGGTTACATTTGTTTTACCCCAGTACTCATAGCTTTTGGCAGATTATAGTCAAGAACCTGAAGACTATGGGAGGTATAATGACTTTGAGAGCCTTTGCAATTTTTGGAGAGGCTGAGTTTTGGGATACATTTTTACTAAACCCATAACATGCCTGTTTTCCTGGATCTGGGGGCTGTGGTGGCACCTATGGTATAGCAAAGTGAGGTCCTAAGTCAGCAGTGGCAAAAAAACCTGACCCTATGCTGTGTTCTTTTATACCTAATTGAGTGGGTAATTGTATTGGAAACTATTTGGTTTATTTAACAGCCCCTCAAAGGCGCAAGCAACATTTAGGCTACATGTGCATATGGACGCAAGCACACTTACGGAGTCCGCCAGGGCGCACCACCCTTGTGCACCTCAGCGCAGGGATGCGTCATACAGACGACATCCAAAGACATCCAACATGGCACCCACTGTGTACACCTGTGAGCAGCAGGACGATATTATGATGGTAAGTTACACTTCGCGTATGCATGTGTGCCGCATTACACTCCTGCCAAGGCTCAAACAGGTGACGGTGTGGCCACGAAAACCAAGAGAAGGCACATGGTGCCACAGTAATGGTGGTGGCCTGGCCTTCCAACGTTACAGTGCCACAGTACATTGCTGCCACTGCCACATGGACCACTGTGGTATGTTTGTATGCAACTCAAGGGTCCCTAAGTAGTTTAGGTTTGACATTTCTATACAATCAACTATTATTGTGGGATGGAAGAGCTGGCTTCATCTTGTTGCTGGCCATGCTCAGCGAGCCCTATCCCACAGTAGTAGTGGAATGGAGAGGTAGAGGCGCCTTTGGCCTAAAGGTGTGTGCTCTTGCAATTCGCTACTGTTTTGGGATGAGAGAGCTGGATAAGTTAGCATTGACATACACTAGCATATATGAGGCTTGAGTGCTTGCACTGTCCCTGAAAGCTACTTAAAGTGGACCAACACCCAGGATTTTGACTATCCTGGGTTTTGGTCCACTTCCACCCCCGATCGGGGTGCCCCGCTGTGTGAAACCCCCCAGAAACCCCAAAAAACTCACCTCTCCCCGCTCCCACGTGAACGCCGCAGCCAATCCCCGCCAACGTCCAGGCGGGGATCAGGAACGTCCAAGTCGCTTCCGCCGCCGCCGCCTCCCACGCGTCACTCTCGGCGCGCGCGCGCCCCCGCCGGCCATTCACAGAGGGCCGGCGCGGGCGCGCGCACGTCTGGAGGGGCGCGTGGGAGGCGGCGGCGGCGGATCAGGTAAGCTGTTTTGGGGGTTTCTGGGGGGTTTCACCCCGCGGGACATCCCGATCACGGATGTCCCGCGGGGTGGGAGGTGATCGGCCCGGGAATCTTATAGATTTCCGGGCCGATCACCCCTGGGTGTTGGTCCTCTTTAAAGGGGCAGGGGTGTGCATGTGGAAGTAAAGGAGACCCAAACTGAGGACATAAGTTAAAAATGCACATCTGTTTGTTATTTACAGACTTTCATGGATCAAAAGTACTATTTCAAGCCAAAAACACATAAATAGAGGAGGTTGCAGAGGAAGTGGCCGCCCATGTGAGTGGTGACTTTGCATTGAACCTTCACCTAAATAATGCAGCACTGTTCAGACCTCAAACAGCGAAAGTGGACCTGGGTGCAAAGGTTCTACAGCCAGAAGTTCCCAGGTAAGTGAATGGACAACAGAGAAGGGGATCTATTAGGGTAATGAGTAACATGTTTCACAAAATTATATTTTCTTTTGTAGCTGGGGAGTTCTGTTTGTGGATCAAGCCCACCCAAGAGTCACCCACAGCTACTGCACCCTCCGGTAGGCTAATACCCCCAAAAAACACAGGTTGTGCTACATGTAAACTCTAATAACATGATTTGTAAGTGCTGATGTGTTGTGCTTTTCTGTCCCTATAGGATCATCAGAGGGTGAATATGCAGCGATGGGGCCACCCAATATGGAAGTAAATAGACTCAGGTGGATGTGAAGCAGAACAATACCCAAGCATTACACAAAAAATACATGACCATAAATACTAACTCAGGTTCTTTTGCTCTACAGATCCTGAAGAAGGGATGGCTTTGCAGAGGCTTTACATACTGGTTAACAAAACATGTGTCAACCAGTATGAAAAAATGTGCATGCATGTACAGGCAAACATGTGGACCATAAAGTGTTTATGTTGGTCCGAGAAAACGAGAAAATGTTATATATATATATATATATATATATATATATATATATATATATATATTTTATATATGTTTTAAATAAAAATAACATGTTTTAAAAAAGTTGATTTGAAAAATATAATAGAATAGTTTTAAAGTTATATGCTGTGCTTGGTGTTTTATATGCAACTACATAAAGCAGATGATAAGCAAACAAACAGCAGTGTAAAAAAGAACACCAAATCAGAAGGTGGCCAAAATGTGAGGTGAGTAACAGTGGGTAGAAGCAGATGACATGGCAACCAAGGTAGAAATGTAAGTATGTGCAAGTACATGCAGACTACATGGTATGCCTTAGATGCCAGCAGGGGTAGAAAGGTAAGTATGGGCAAGGGCATACAGACTACATGGGATGCCCTAGATGCCAGCAGGGATAGAAGGGTAAGTATGTGAAAGGACATGCGGACTACCATGGGTACAGTGGAGGGGACAGCGGGAAGCACATTAAAATACCTTGTTACAACAAAAAAAGGCATGTGCCAGAAAGCCATGCAAGGACACGGTACACCGAGAACAATGACTCCAGTAAGTTACATTCGAAAACAGGTAAAAATCAGGAAAACAGGTAAAAATTTGGCTTCTGAAACGACTTCGGCTGCAAATACCATAAATGCTCGACTAAACCATATGCGCACGCAAAGCAAATATGGACACTTACGCATGAACAAACTTTTCTTGGAACACGGCTGTAAATGATTCGAGCTTTTGACGTGTTATAATTTTTCCAGTTACCGAGATCAGTTCTGGAAAAAATGAGCATTCACAGGCAGGCTCTGAATCAGGCCATAGATGGACCATATGGTCTCCTCCTGCCTTGTTTCTATGCTCAACATCTAAATTGCTTTCTCATTCTGCACACTGCTCTGGGAAGAATTTACAAAATCATATTTAATTAAAATTGTTTCAGAACACAGGACAGAACACTCCTGTGCAGGGCCTTTAAGATTTATATTACATTTCATTGTGTGTTGATTGAAGTTGAAGGGGCAATCAAAAATGTGCAGGGCCTCGCCAAAGATTTTTAAAAATGCTCCACTATCTCACTTTTTTCCCCTTCTTTTTCTTTTCTTTTTTCTTTGTGAGCACATGCTGCATGTAGAGTATAGAGCTGGAGGGTAAAGCATACAGATTGTCCTCCTTGTCCTTGATGCATGTATCTACTGTAGCTTTATCACTGGTCATGCTGTCTTTCTAGCTATTGAAAGCATCTGTTCAAGTTTGCTGAGCAAATTATTTAATTATTCATTTTAGCTTTCCTTGAATAAATGTGTTTAAAATGGATTATTTCCCTTGTACTGTACATCAGCATACAGCATGGTGCCCACTTCAACTTAGCACAGCTAGCATTTTAGTAGTGCCTATTTAGTGCTGCATTAGTAGTTCTCTAGATTATATTAACAGCCATCTACAAAATGGACATGCAGTTTGAACGAGCTGTAAATTCAGACTCAACCTGGCATGAAAGCACACAGATTTCATCAAACCGGTCTTAAATACATTCTTTACATTTACGCGAAATTAGAGATGTCGTTTCTTACTTTTTATTGGAGATTACTTACTTTTTAGGAGATTTGGGATGTGCCACAGTGTGAACCTGTACAGCATACCCACTGCCTCCATTCTGCTAGACATGGCAGGCACTCAGAGATGCCGCCAGAGGCCACGCATGTTCTTTGAGATCATGGATCATGGTAAGTATCCAGGGGTTTTACACTGTGGGGTAACCCAGATCTCTTAAAGTGCAAGTAATCTGTAACAAAGTACAATACCTTTGCCAAAAATGAATTCTTTGGAAAGGAATAAATTAAACTAAAATGTTTTAGACTCTAGCCTGGGTTTATGTTCACTAAATTATTACAAGGGGGTAGTTTGTTGTAGTCTACAATTTAAATAGTGGTGGAGTTGGTGCCTTAAAGTGGAAGTCCAGTCAAACACCCACCACCCCTAGGGCAGGAAGTGATGGAAGTCTTGACTTCTATAGAACATCTATACATCTATAGAAAGCTAAGACTGGGCTACTCTGGGCACCATCCTGACAAACCATTTGGTTGCTGGGTTGTCGAACACACAGAACTGAGGGAGTAGGGATAACACTGCTTTTCAGTGCTCTCTGCTGTCTGCCACATTTCACCAATGCAGGATCACAGAAGAAGGTGAGCATGTAGCCAATCTAAGACTTTCTTTAGATGCTCATACTGCGGGGCAACACAAATTAGGGAGGGGAATTTTTAGGTGGTACACATATAAATAAGGAAAAGAAGAGGGGGACAGGGACACCTAGGGGAAAAGCTCAAATAAATTGGGGAATGGCACTATGCCTCACTAATATTTTAAGCCAGTGGTTAGGCAAGCAGTTACAACCAAGTACCCCGATGGAGAAGATAAATAATGTAGCCAAAATAAATTGGTCATGGCCTTGTAGCACTTCTTGAAGCAAGAAAAAAATGTTTTGTTATTTTTACTGTTAAAATAATATACCATACCTGTAATACTCTCCATGTTGGTGCACCCTTGAACATTGCTGAGTACCCCCTGGGGCACACATACTGCAGGTTGAGAAACAGTGTTTTAGGCCATGCCCAGAGCAGGTCCAAACCATTATCGTGGAGGGTTGGTAGTTGGAAGTCCAACCAAGCTGCCTATATCACTTCAGCGGTGTAGTAGTAACACTTCTATGGTGTTGCAGTCAAAATACATTTTTTGATTAGCTTTTTTAACTCTTTCAAACATCACTACTAAAACGTAAGCTCTACATGCATATTTATTCTTTAGATGTTGATCATTTTTAGGTTGCCATGTTTTGAACCACCAATTCTAAACAGCCTTTTTTTTCAACAGGTATATTCCATCTAAAAGTCCCAGAAAGTTCTCCAGTTGGATCACCAATTGGTAGGATAAGAGCTATGGACCCTGATTTTGGAAAACATGCTGAAATTGAATATAGCATTGTTCCTGGAGATGGTGGGAATCTATTTGACATCAGAACAGACAACATTACACAGGAAGGAATTCTTATATTGAAAAAGGTAGTTTGACATTTCTTTTTCAATTGTTGTTGTTTTTTCAATTGCTGGTGCTCACTTTCATGTATTAAAACACTTAATAAATAAATGTGAGCACCAGGTCACCAATGTACAATGGCTAGAGTTAACTTTATTTCAAACCCAAAGTGTATGTTCTGATTTAGGCCAGAACTTCTGTATACAGGGGACCACTGCTGCACATTGATGGAGCCGGCTGCTGCATTACATGCTGCGGTTTCTGGTCCCCAGCCTAACATGTCAGACTACCGGGCTTAAAGTGATGTATACACCCTAGTTGCCCCTAGTGAGGCTTGACTTATTCCTCCACTGCTTACCATACTAACCTATTATTTGGTTAGAGGGAGTCCACATGACCATGAAGTGTAGCTGCTAGACATTTGCAAGAATCTTGAAATTGGTGGATCTAAAACGCCAGCTCTGAAAGTATCAAGTATCAGTGCTGGTAGTAGCTTAGTTCTGCTGCAAGCACCAAATAATAGCAGTTTTTTAAATATTGGATAAATATTTATTTCAAGTTCAGTTGAAGAATATGGGCCTTGACCACAAATGATAACTAGATCTTATTTTGCAGGACTATTTTAAAGAAGAAAGTAATGTGAACAGAACAGAACTAGATGTGCTATAGTGTGGCCACTAGATGTCAGAGTTGGATCATTCCACTGAATTCAATAGCGCTAGTGTTTAATGTTTCTTACAAAGAAGCCTTTCTGAGTGATTCCATGGTGTACTTTTTTGTTCTCTAGACAAGACAGTGCATTAAATGGTACCAAAAGACGTGCTTAAAATTTTAAAGAACATACATGTTATCACCCAGATCTTTCCTCAAATAAATTTGGTAATGATGTAACATTATGGGTTCATTTAATTTCAAAAGATGTATTTTTTTTCTTCTGGCTGAGTATATTTTATAGATTTACTAGTAAATATCTTATGCAGCACTTCAAGTCATGGAAAAGTAGTCTAAGGAGGCATGATATATTTGTGACATGTACATGTGTACATTAGATATTTGCTTATTGTATGAGGTCATTTTTTAAATGTGTAGTTTTATAGGTAAAAGAGATTCCCAATCACATTTTCACATCTACAGTGCAGACATCCGAAATATTGCTCCCTTGTCAATAACTTTCTCCCTCCATCTCTTTCAAATTTTTTTTAGGCCTAGTATATAATACATATCCAGATCACAAAATCCATGTAATTGGTTCCATCAAATTCACTTTCACCCTGCTAGATATTTAAAGGGTCAGTGTATCCTTATTTTTTTACTATCTTCCCTTTTGCTGCCTAAATAAACCATACCGCACCTGGCCAATATCAGTTCTAGTAGCTGATGCATAGCCTTGGTCTGTCCCGGCTGCAGGGAACAGGGAAGCAGGCAATGCAGAAGCTTCCCTTTTTTCTGAATTCAGTGTGATGCATCAGCAGAAGATGATGGTGCAGTGATCACTGTCTGCATTTAGCCCTTTGCTCCCCTCCCCCTGCATTGTCAACTTTTAGCCCCTTGCACATTCTCCCTGCATTGTCTGCATTTAATCCATTATTCTCTCTTCCCCTGCTATGCTGTTTTTACGTTGGGGTCAGACTTAGTGGTGATATACCTGCACCCTGCAAGTTTTATTTTTATAATAGCACACTCTGTGTATTCATATTTGGGGGCTGATGGGGGAATCTACACTAAGGCTGAATATTACATTTGGGGGGGGTTAAAGGGGATTTGCTTGTGCAGGTTATTTTGGGTATAGGGGGCCTAATGCACAACATTTTGCATTTCCCAGGACATAGGACTGAGGCTTGCAGTAGTGTCTAGGTCAACGTTAAAGCAACTAAGTGTAGAGTGTCTAGAGTATTTTGCCACATGCAGTCACAGAGGACTAAGATACTGTAAATAATCTACAGCTACAGGTTGGTGATAAATGATCTCATGCTATACCAGGAGTTATTTTGGTAAACTCTGTCAGCTTTCTATTATACAGTATTTAAGTGGCTAACCTACAGTCATTAGTTGAGACACAAATGAACTATAGAAATCCTCACATCAGGAGGTGTCACCTCAATCATCTCATCACCATAATCACTTCATCTCACATCAGGAGGTGTTACCTCAGTGAGCTAACTCTCTAACTTGCATGCTGTAAATACTTTACTATATGATTGACCCACTTATAGGGGCATTGTGAGCTGAGCAGGCATTAAGTGGGGTAGAAAGGGTGGAGAAATGAGGGAAGAGGAGCAGGTAAGTTGCTGGGTAAACGTAGTTGGAGGGAGTAGAAAGGGCACATGGACAGGGAAAGCCATGCCTGTGTCTATGCATCCTAGCAAAATTGCCAAGTTGCCAATTAGTGGTCATAGTGGACTCACATGATTGGGCTGTAAACATTCAAGGGTTTACCCTCTTTTGGAAAGACAGAGCAAATAGGAAAGGGGCAGAGTGTGCCTTTATGAAAAACAAGATTTCAAAGCATTTATTAATGAGGGGATACTATCTAAAGATTATGACAATGTAGAATCCTTGTGGGTAGAAATGCGGGTCAATGAAAACAATGTTAAAATGTTGGTGTAATCTATAAACCCCCCAAACATAACTGAGGAAATAGAGGATCAACAGCACAGCCTGGTATAGTGGTGATAATGGGGGAGTTCAACTACCCAGATTTTTACTGGAGCCACAGATCTGTTTCAACTGCAAGAGAGAGAGTATTCCCCAGCTTGGTACAAGAAAACTTTATGAGCCAGTTGGGGGAGGCACCTATTAATGATGCTCTATTGGATCTGCTAATATCAAAGGATGATGAGCCAGGATCACATCCATAATGAGGCCTTGTGACCAGAACCATGACATGCAGTGCAGGGGGACATTGGCGTGGTGAATTATCACATCATATTGCCCAACGGAGTGATGCCACTGCTGGCTCACCCAGGGCTGTCCCATCTGGCGCCCCACACTACAAGTCACCCCGATACCATGCTGCACAATAAATCAGTCATTGGTAGTGTAGCATCCCTGCCCTAACCCCCAGAGCATGCTGGAGCCGCTCCTGTCATTGGAAAAAGCTGGCTCCCAGCAAGGGGTGTGGGCCCCCCACTGCACCACCAATGAATGATTCGGCCAGGGCATTGCACTGAGCACCAGGCAGCCAGGAGAACTGCTGCCCAAATATATGTTGTATTAGTAAGCTGCTGTTACCTGCATAGACACACCAATCCCCTCCCCAGTTTAATATAAGAACCTTGTTCAGACTGGTCTCCTTGAGCAGGGGTACTCAAAATAGCAGCAAACACTGCAGCTGACAAGTATGTGTGCAGCAGCTTCCAGCCCATACCTTGGCCAGATATTTTTAGGGTTGGGGGGGTTGCTAAGCAGGGTGAAACTTGAGATTTTCACTATCCTGGTTTTGGATGCCCTGTTATGTGTAACCACCTGATTCACCTATAAAAAACCCTCACACCATCAGTGAACCCAGCATTATAGATATACTCACTGTTTCCTGGCAGAGCTCCATATGATGGGGGCAGGAAACTAACCTCACCTCCCCACATCATCAGTGAGCCTGGCATAAGAGAGATACTCACCTTTTCCTGGCAGAGCTCCACCTAATGGGGACAGGAAACTAACCTCACCTCCCCACACCATCAGTGAGCCTGGCATAAGAGAGCTACTCACCTTTTCCTGGCAGAGCTTCATCTGATGGGGGACAGGAAACAAACCTCACCTCCCCACACCATCAGTGAGCCTGGCATTAGAGAGATACTCACCTTTTCCTGGCAGAGCTTCATCTGATGGGGGACAGGAAACAAACCTCACCTCCCCACACCATCAGTGAGCCTGGCATTAGAGAGATACTCACCTTTTCCTGGCAGAGCTTCATCTGATGGGGGACAGGAAACTAACCTCACCCCCACATCAACACTGAGCCCGGCATTAACTCACTGTTCAGGTGCTCTTTCACTATGATTGCTCAGCTGGCATTGCACAGCGCACCATTCTATTGAGGAGTGGAGTGGCATGTCTTGGAGGGACACCTTTCCATAGCTCGCCTCAGGCACCCCTGTGGTGACCTGGTAGATTCTGTAACAGTTCATGAAAATCTCGATAACAGTGACCACAATATAGTTGTATTCAACATAAAAAAACATTCTCTGGCTGGGAGGGTAAAAACACTAAATTTTTGAAAGGTCAATTTCCCCAGGTTCAAGGCTGCTCTCCAGGACATAGCTGGGAGCACGTGTTAAGGCATAAGGATACAGATGTCAAATGGGAGTGCAATTGTGAGTACCAAAATTCCAAAATGTATTCCTATAGGTAACAAGTATAAGTGATTCAAATTAAATCCCTCCTGGCTGACACCTGCAGTTAAACGGGCTATAAATAACAAGAAAAGGGCATTTAAAAATGACAAATTTGACCTTTAAGCAGTAACCTTTGAAAAGTATGTAGAGGGGGGCCTGGTCATTGGCACGCACTCTGAGGAGCGAGTGGGGTTCTTGGACCTAGGGTAGGGCGATTCAGGTTGGTGTGACATGTGTGGGGTGGAGGTGCACTTATTGGTTCAGTTATCGCTGTTCTCCATTGGTGACACTCCTTGACGCAAACAACAGAGGCTTCCATCATCAAACAGCATAATCCAGTACAGGCAATATCCATTGGTTACAGCAAACAGTCCTTACAGCTTCCAGTTCCAATCTTGGGATCTTTACCTCACTGTTGCTTAGCTCCTCCACTACATTAACACTTCCCCTCTTCAAGCTTACAACTCAGGCTTAAAGTTGACCATTACCCAGGGGCATCGGCCCGGGAATCTATAAGATTCGTGGGCCGATCCAATCCCTCCCCGCAGGGCATCCAAAATTGGGATGCCCCACTGTATGAAACCCCCAGAACGCCTCTAACCTTACCTGACTCCTGGTTCAACGGCGCATGCGCGGACTGCGGCCGCATCTCACACTTCTCTCTAGCAGGGCGCATACCCTCGCCAGAAATTTGTGAATGGCCGGCACAGGCGCGCTCCCTGTTAGAGGGAAGCGCAAGATGCGTCTGCCAGCGTGCTCTGAGCCGCTGAGGTTTGACGCTGCTTTGACGCGCATACCTCAGAAGCTCAGAGCGCGCTGATTGGACGAGCGGCTGCACATGCCTTGATCGGGGTGCCCCGGGGAAGTGGACCAAAACCCAGGATAGTCAAAATCCTGGGTGTTGGTCCACTTTAAGAACACTCTAGAAGGGTTGGAACTAAAAGCACTATTTTGCAGATGACACAAAGATATGTAGCACAGTGCAGTCAGCTTCAGGCTGATTTGGACACATTGTGTTTCTGGGCATCCACTTGGCAAATTAAGTTCAATGTGGAGAAATATAATGAAGGCCACATATATCCTCGGGGGAGTAAAACGGGGAGAATCACTTGTTGAGAAGGATCTGAGGGTACTCGTAAATCACAGGCTAAATAACAGCATGTAATTCCAAGCAGCTGCTTCCAAGGCCACCAAGATACTATCATGCATTAAAAGAGGCATAGAATCACGGGATAGGGATGAAATTTTGCCTATTTACAAGGCTCTGGTGCATTCTCACCTGGAATATGTTGTCCAATTCTGGGCACCCATTCATAGAAAGGATGCACTGACTCTGGAAAGAGTGCAGAGGAGAGCCACCAAAATAATAAGGGGAACAGACAACGGTGCACTCAATTCCACTGGAAAAAAGAAATGTGACAATCATTTTTTAACATAAGAACTATAAATCTATGGAATAGCCTTCCATAGAAGCTTGTTACAGTATCAACCGTTGACAGCTTCAAAAAGGATTAGATGCTTATTTAGGAGAAAATAACATTAACAGTTACTATTAGCGGTTATCAGTATAAAAACAAAAAATAAAATACATAACTTCCACCTATAAAATAAAATAAAAAATAACTTCCCCTACCCCAACACCCTTGGTTGAACTTGATGGACATATGTCTTTTTTCAACCGTATTGACTATGTAACTATGTAACCCCTGAAATGTTGCCTTCCCAACTATGTTGCTAGGCCCAACCAATGGCAAGCAAGTAATATTGCCAGTGCCACCTGGCTAAGTCTCTATCTATTTTAAGAGATTGGCTAGACTAATTAATATTATCAAAGTTTATTACTTAGGCAACACTGCCATCATGTGGATGCATTATGCAATGGCACCTATGTTCTGTATTTAACTGTTATTATTGAAGTTCCTATCACTATCAGGGCCTTTCCCACTGACAAGGCTCTAATGTTTCCTATGTGTAGTGTTGACCATGGTATCCACCCGTCACAAGTATAAAGCAGTAAATAAATCATGTAAACAAGTAATAAAGCTGGCAAAATCACAACATGAAAGAGATGTGGCCAAAGAAAGCAAAACCAACCCTAATTTTTTTTTTAATATATACACTCAAATAAACCAAAATCTGAACAGGTACGTACCCTAATTAATGGTAACGGGGAGTTGGTCACTAGGGACCAAGAAAGCCGGAGATGCTAAAGGGATTTTTTAACTCTATGAACACAAATGAGGCAAAAGGTACCAATTTAGGCATTGTTACTGCAAACAATACCCCAAGTATAATTCCTAACTGGCTAAACATGAATATCATCTAAGAAAGATTAAATATTGCAAAGATTTAAATGTGAATAAGACTCCAGGATTAGATGGACTTCACCGAAGTGTTCTTAAAAGAATTATTTCAGCACCTTTGCTTATCTTTAAAGACTTACTAACAACTGGTAGAGCACCAAGGGATTGGCACAAGGGAAATGTAGTGCCAATTTTTAAAAAGGGATCTAGCTCTTCTCTGGGTTATTTCAGACCTGTATGTGTAACAACTAATGTGGAAAAACTGCTTGAGGGACTCCTAAGAGACTACAAACTGTGACAGCCAGCATGGGTATACTAAGGGCAGAAGTTGACATACTAACCTGATTAGCTTCTATGAAGAGGTGAGTTTTCTGGATTTTGCAAATGCATTTGACACTGTCCCTCATAGACATATATTTGGGAAATTGAGGTCCTCAGGGTTAGGGAATACAGTTTGTGAGCAGATTGAAAACTGGCTGAAGTTGCGGTTAATGAATGGTCCCTGGTTGTAAGCAGTGTACCTCAAGGTTCAGTGCTGGGCCCTCTATTATTCAATTTGTTTATAAATGATATAGAAGATGGCATTAAGAGCACTGTCTTTATTTTTGCAGATGGCACAAAGATATGTAGCGCAGTGCAGTCTATTGAAGATATTCACAAGCTTCAGACTGACATGGACACTTTGAGTGTCTGGGCATCCACTTGGCAAATTAAGATCAATGTGGATAAGTGTAAAGTGATACACTTGGGGTGCAATAACCTGAAGGCTATATATATCCTTGGCAGAGTAAAATTGGGAAAGTCACTAGTTGAGAGGGATCTGGGGGTATCGGCAGATCACAGACTAAATAACAGTATGCAATGCCAAGCAGCTAAGGCGACCAAGATATTATCATGCATCAAAAGAGGCATGGAATCACAGGACAGAGATGTAATATTGCCTCTTTACAAGGCACTGGTGCGCCCTCATCTGGAATATGCCATCCAGTTCTGGGCACCCATTCATAAAAAGGATGCCCTGATTTTGGAAAGGGTGCAGAGGAGAACCACCAAACTAATAAGAGGAATGAAGAATTTTAGTTATAAGGAAAGATTATGGGAATTCAACCTGTTTAGTCTTAGGAGAAGATGTCTGAGGGGGGGACATAATTAAGTTCTATAAATATATAAATGGCCAATACAAAAAAAAATATTTCAAATAAAATCCTCTATAAAGACAAGGGGGCATTCCCTCCGTCTGAAAACAAAATAGATTCAATCTCCTTAGGCGACAATTATTTTTTTTTCCATAAAAATTATAAATCTGTGGAATAGCCTTCCACATGAGCTTGCTACAGCATCAAATGCTGACAGCTTCAAAAAAGGATTAGGTGTTTTTCTAACAGAAATTAATGTTAACAGTTACTATTAGCAGTTATCAATTAAAAATACTGCATTTTCGTCCTATAAGAGGCACATATTTTTCCCCCAAAATGGGGGGGGGGGAATGTCTGTGCGTCTTATCGGGTAAAGTAAACTCACATGTTACCGGTGCTCCCACATTGCTGATGGGGCTGCCTGCCACACAAGAACATAGAGAAGCATCGGGCTCTGTCCCCGCCTCTGCCGCTGCTGTTGCTGTCTTTTCTGGCAGCAACAGCAGCGGTAGGGACAGAGACAGCGCCCGCCACTCCTCCATCTTCTGGCTTCCAGATGCTGCCTCTTCCGGCCGGGGCACGCTCGTACACCCTGGTTCTGTGCAGCAGGTGAGTCGGTGCAGACGACACCCACCCACAGCCCTGAGCCGGGTGTCGCGCATGCCCTGGCAGGAAGAGGCAACATTTGGAGGGCAGAAGATGGAGGAGTGGTGGGCGCTGTCTTTGTCCCTACCACTGCTGTTGCTGCCAGAAAAGACAGCGATAGCAGTGGCAAGGACGGGGACAGAGCCCGCGGCTGCATCTTACAGCCGGGGAACACACAAGCAGCTAGGTCCATGGAGCGGGTGGGTATGGCCTGTGCTGATGCGATGCAGGCCACACCCACCTGATTCACAGAGCCGGCCGCTTGTGTGTTCCCTGGCTGCAAGAAGCATCAGTGGTGAGTTTATTTTTTTTTTTTTCCTTTTTTTACTTCTGCCTATATGGGGGATGGAAGAGGGCGGTGCCACACTGCTTATATGGGTAATGGGAGGGGGAATGCCGCACTGCCTATATGGGGAATGGGAGCTGGAGTGCCACGCTGCCTATATGGGGAATGGGTGGGGGGAATGCTACACTGCCACACTAGAGGATTCTGCACCTTGCCCATTATTTGGTTCAGAATATTATTTTTCTTATTTTCCTCCTCCTAATATGCAGGTGCGATTTATAGGGGGGAAAATACTGTAAAATTACTTTCCCCGAATCCCGTCTCTTGGTTGAACTTGATGGACATATGTTTTTTTTCAACCATACTAACTATGTAACTATGTAACTTTAGTGAATTAAGGGCCTTGATTCCTTGAAAAACTTAAAAACATTAAAGCAAACTTTGCATCCAAGTTTAAAGTTTGTTGTGATTATTATTTATTTATTTATTATTATTTTTGTGGTTAGCCATGTCACTGATGCTGGCATGATTTATGTCTTTGAAAAGGACATGCTTGGTACTAGAAAAGGCCCCAGGGCAGAAGCTTTGGTTTACCGCTGTCCTTTTTTAATCTGGCCCGAATCACACATCTGCACAATGTTTTATGTTTTAAATCACCTATACACCCACACATTGGGATCAATTTAGTGAGAAGTGAGAAAACTCACTTCTTTTTTTAGGAGAGAAAACTGGTATCCACTTTTATTGTATACCAGTTGTAAATTTTCACCTGGCTCTCAATAAACTCCAAGTGAGACAATGAATGTGAATGGAAATTTTCTCTTCTAATAAAGGAGTGAGGTTTTTCACAAGGCTCTGGTTCAACTCACCAGATTGTGTGCATCTTTTGTAATTTACAATAAAACTTTCCACAAACTATAATTTTCTTGTCTTTCAGCCGCTAGATTTTGAGACAAAAAAAGCATATACATTTAAAGTAGAAGCATCCAACACTCTTCTTGATCATCACTCAGTGGGGCCGTTTAAAGACACTGCAACTGTGAAAATAAATGTGTTAGATGTTGATGAGCCTCCAGTCTTCAGCAAGCCATTCTATACCATGGAAGTATATGAGGACACCCCTGCTGGTACAATCATAGGAGCCGTTACAGCACAAGATCTGGACATAGGAACTAGTCCTGTCAGGTACATTGTCCTTTATTTAGATTTTATTGTACACTGCTAACACATTCATATATTATTCTACTTTATATAAAACATAAAGTTTATGCATGATGTTCCACTGTTCTGGTAAGTAGCGTGCTGCTCAGCCAATAACAGACCTCGGCTTTGGGCAAGCCTGTGCCGTGGGAATGCAAGTGGAAAGGGTGAACTTGGGGGATACACAGAAGTGGGGTATCCCAATTCGGAATGCCCCATCTGAGAGGAACAACACAGGGAAAATGAAATTCTTGTGTTTTGTGTTTTAGCACTTTTTAATGTTTTAGATTTTTTAAGGCTTTTTTTAATCCAAAACCCCACCTCCTACCTCTTCCATCTGTGTTTTATAGAGACACATGAAAAACCTTTACACTTTCAAACTCCACTTTTTGCACTGAAGTTGAATAGGGCTAAGGTCCTTCTATACAGCCAAGAATGTCCTTCCACTGTAATTGTGTGGCAGGCAGAAACAGACAGCTAAATTAGAGGGAGAGGGAGCAAAATGAGGCAAATGCTATTGTTTTGCTGCTCTGAGTCTTCACACCTTTATCATTCTTCCATCTCTTCTTCTTCCTCCATCTGAATCAGCCCTGCATGATGCTTCTGTTTCTTCCCACCCAACTATAAAATATTTTAATGAAGAACAGCCAGGTCATAAAACATTGATACATGTAGTCCTTTAATTTAAAGAAAAAAAAGGAAAAATATTATTTTTTTCCACACTATTCCCGTTTCATTAGGGTCGACTCATTACCAAGTGCAAACGCATTCTTTCATGGATTCTAGTGCAAGAACCTTACTTTTGTGTCTCACGCAATTGAGCAGGCTCCTTTTAATGCGTGAGACTTTTTTCTGCAATATTTTTTATGTTTCACATAGAATTGCAAGAAATGTGAACATCTGAAAAGAAAAATAGAAGAAAAAGTATGCCATTGCCAAAGAATTAACAGAAATAATATACTGTAAGTGTGATAGAAGGTTCCCATTACAGTGTGGCTTTTCTAACACAGCTAAGCACAATATACACAGCATGAATATACAGCATAAAAATACACAAGACATTTGGCAAAAATGATGTCAACAGAAAATACCTAACCCAAAAAAATAAGAAAAACAAAAAGGAAATAAATTAGTAAAAAAAAAGAGGGGGAGATTAGTGTAAAGACACCACCCACCTTCCATTTTAAAGGGTTAACACAATTCAATCCAAGGTTCCCATATCAACTGAAAACACTGTACTGAGCCTGAAAGGACTGAACCGATTTTTTATAATATTAAAAATGTAAATTATACTCACATAAATATATAGAATATTAAACAGAAATATAAATACATAACACTGCGCTCAGTTCATAATTAGAAAATTTTAGTCCACATTAATGGTGCTCAACGTGTAATTGTCCTTATTCCAAAAAGAACACAATACATAAATAGATAAAAACACAGAGCAGCAGAGAAAATGAATCAGGCGATTAAATGAAGTAGCATGAGAAATCCGTGTCCCAAAGCGCATGCAATTCACACAGTGAGGGAGCTGTAATTAATCCACCACCAACAATGCAGACTCTTACCGACTACGGAAAGGCAACAGGGCTTCAAAACATCCAAATAAGCAAAGAGACTTCAGATATGTTCCCTTTAACCCTTTAAGTGCCAAGCAAGTAACACCTAAGTGCTGGCTTGTCAAGGACCTAAGTGCCAAGCACGTAGGTGTTACATGCTTGACTTTCCACCCCTGGTAGTTAAAAAAAAAAAAAAACTCACCTGACCCCTCTTTGGATCCGGCCGGGTCTCCTATTTAATTTTGGTGCCATCCAATCCCCCGTGGGGGCTTGGATGGCTCCAGGAGATTACCTGGAATAGCACCCCCCCCCCCCCCCCCCGCTTCGGCAGCAGAAGCAGCTAACTGTAAAAAAAAAAAATTAAAAATGACATTTACTTACCGCTGCCTCCTGCCGGGTCTCCTCTTCACTGGGGGGGGGGGCTCAGATCCCCCCAGGCTACTTAGTCTTCAGGAGAGGGCTCAAAATACCCTCTCCCCCTGCCTTCCGATGGGCGCCACCCCTTGGTGGCGGGGCTTAAGACGTCACTCCCGGGTGTCATCCCGGCTCTCTTCGGCTCAGCTGTCAGATGCCCTGGTGATCGCTGGGCAGAGCAGTGGAGGGGCAGGGGATGCTCTGATCCCCTGCCACCCCTCATCTGGCCAGCGATCACCAGGGCATCTAACAGCTGATCGACACAGGAGCTGACAATCAGGTGAGGTGAGTAAAGAAAAAAAAACTTTTTTTTTAAATAAATGACATTTTGTGTGGTGTGTTTTTTTTATGTTAACCCTTTGTGAACTGGTAAGGGGTCCATGAGACCCCTATACCAGTTCACAAGGCTGGGGGCTGGCAAGTCACCTGCAACTAGTGAGTGACTTGCCATTAACCCCCGCCCCCCCCAATTACCTGCCTCCCCAAAGCCCAGGGGGGGGGGGGCAGAAGAGCCCGGGCCCACACAGGCTATGGGGTCTAGTAGGCTGCAGGGTTGGGGGCCACAAAAGCTTGCCCCTCCACTCTGTTCCTACAAGCCCCCATAGCTGGTCCCGGGCTAGTTATGACGGGTAGGGGGGACCCTACGTCATTTTTGGGGGGATTTTTAAGGGTTAGGGTTTGGTTAGCCTAACCCTAACCCTTAAAATTCCCAAAAAAATGGGCCCCCCCCCTGGGAGGAGGGACCTTATGTCATTTTCTTGGGGATTTATAAGGGTTAGGGTTAGCCTAACCCTACTTCCGTGTACTTCTGTGTACTTCCAGAGAATATATAGTTTGTGGGGGGGTATTTCAAATGTAGAGGGTTGTGTTTCTGGAAAAATTGCAAGGTGCGCGTAGCGCACAGCGCAGTTGTATTTTATCTGAAAATCTCCTAAAGCTCTGTTTCAGTTTGGGGGAGTCTCCTGGGCTGGAAAGGGTGTCTACCAATACATATGTGGTACCGCTATGACCGGGAGAAATTGGGGTTTCGCATGCAATCAAATTTGATTGACAAACTTACATTTTTTATTACAAAAAAACACTACAAATTGCGAAAAATAGATTTTTTTTTATTTTGTTTGCACATATTTCACCAAAAAGTATTGAGAATACACTAAAAAAAGGCTAAACAAGACATTTCATGTTGAAGCACAGACTCTGTTGAAAAAAACAATATATTCCTGGGAAATACCTGGAAATCCTTTCAAAAATGATAGTTGAACATGTGTAGCACAAAAGAGTGAAACATGGTCTGGCAACAGAGGGTGATAAAAGCTGCAGGTAGGCTGGCACTTAAAGGGTTAATGCATAAGCTAGCCCACGCAATAATAAGTCCAAGTTTATACAGAAGCACATAAAGGAAACAGCAAAAAAGGACCAAATCTAGTGTAATTCCACAATGATCCAAAGATTTAATAAATACTAATAAAATGTACTCACAAACAGATAGGTAAAAACAGCATTCAATGTAATCCAAATCTCACTGGCCCTGGAATCCGACAGCCGTATAGGAAGGGAGATTGCATAGGTAGATCTGAGCAGAGTCCGGGTACCACTTTAGAAATTCCGCCACTCGCCACTGCCGATGCGCTTTGTCGCCAATGGGCAACTTTAATAAGGCTGGTGGCAAGGCTGAGAGCCGGAAGTTAAATAGATGGGCGAAAAAGTTGAAAATGCCCCATAATTCCAAAAGAGGAAATCACGTGACCGCAACCAGTGATCATGTGGTTCCACGTAAACAAGTTTGATGTTGGAACGCAGGAAAGTTGAGAGTTGAAGGCGTCCCATAGTTCAAAGAGGGAAAATCACGTGACTGCAACTAGCGATCAGTTCCTACGTTGGAACGTAGGAACAGCGTCTCAGCTAGTATCCATTGACGTCACCTGCTTTTGGTTCAATGAAAGGCCTGCAAAACGCTTATTGGTTAAGGAGGACAAATGAAGGGAGGCAACCTGGAACATAAATGAAACGCACCCAAACTTCCCCATGTCTCACACTGTCACATGGCCAAAGGATCCAATCACAGGATCACAGCTACGGGGGGAGGGGGGGAATGTATACAAACCCAACCTATAGCTCTTAAAGCTACAGGCGCTGTAATCATAGTTAACAAAGATAAATGCAAGTAAAACTCGATTATGAAACTACAATAAAAATAATAATTAACTAACAGCTGTCTGATTCCAGCGCCATCTGAGCAATAACACATACAAAAACAGAATTTATAGAGAGAAAAATTAATGATAAATAAATAATGATAAATTACAAAAATCAAGAATCTATAAAGCAATTCAATTCAAAATCAATATTCAAACCTGCTGGATAAAGCGTACCTAAAGTTTAAATCCACCAGCCTTCTTTTTTAGAGATATCTTTAAACAAATTTGAGCCCCGCCAATGTCGTTCCACCATATATATTCCAATGAAAGACATATAGCTAGGATCACTATTGTGACACACCTTGAAGTGGGCAAATAAACTGTGGGCTTCATACCCACGTCTCACATTGTACATGTGTTCACGGATACGGGTTTTTTAACTTGTGAGTGGTGCGTCCAACATACATCATATGACAAGGGCACCAAATCAGGTATATCACATCTTTGGACCAACAAGAAATGAATTTAGAGATGTTATGGGTTTTGCCAGTATTAAAATCTTGAAAGGATTTTTTGGGCTTTTCAATTGGTCTACACCCTTTACACCCAGCACAGGTTCCACACCTATGAAACCCAATTGGTAAGCTATCAGTGGCCAATATAGATTTAGGTGGATCCACATTGGCCACTGATAGCTTGCCAAATGGGTTTCATATACCCTGTATAAACTTGTGGGCAAACGTATGCCTTAAAGGAAACATATCTGGAGTCTCTTTGCTAATTTGGATGTTTTGAAGCCCTGTTGCCTTTCCGTAGTCGGTAAGGGTCTGCATTGTTGGTGGTGGATTAATTACAGATTTTTTTATAAACCATAGTGCTTGCCATTCTTGAAAATACTTCTTTAAAATGAATATCAGACCTCCACCATGCCCTGGCCAAAGTTTGCCTGGCTACAGTCAGAATGTATTGGGTTACAATTCTTTGATTTTTTTAGAACAACTAATGAGTTTTGTTCATAGCTAGGCTACAATAAGAGTTTTTCAAATCCCTGGCCCAAGAACTTAAACAGGACCTAGAAGACCTTCTGCCTAAAGTGTTTTACTTCAAGGCAAACCCACCAAGCATGAATAAGAGACCCTTGCTCACCACTTTCAAAACCATAGGGTGAAGGGAGGTGTAGGCAGAAGAGTGTGTTGTACATAATTTGTGCATCCTATCTGGCACAAGGTGCCAATGTGATACGGTTTCATCTATTTAGCAAATGTTTTAGAATAACGTTGGCTTGTATGGATCAGAACGTAGTTTAGAATGTGTAAGTGCAGAATGGCGAACTTAAAATCAACAAAACAATCCCTAGGGGACATATGCTTTTCTTTCAGTTCAGAGACAGAAACCAGTCCCACTGGATGGATCAAATCATCAGAAATATAGGTTAGGAGACAGCATAGCTGCTGGAAATTCAGGGTTGCCTATAAAAGACAGAACTGGACAATAAGCAGAAGGTATCGCTCTAAGCTTTTTAATATTGTCTCAGGTTTTCCCTAGATTACTTAGCTTTGTTGTACTGCAAAAGTGTTCCTCAATACCCACTCATAAAGGTGTCTCATGCATCATAAATTATGCCAGGAATTGGGCCCCTGACATGTTAGATATTAATGAGATAGACATGGAATATTCAGGTCCCCCATATTTTGGGTATGCATAAAGATTGTTTGTAAATCCTGTTTTTATCATTGCCCCCTATGAATCTGTTGACCTCTGTTCGGAGAGGTTTGAGAGTAGAAAGCTGTATCGCAACTGAAAAAAGATTTAGGGAACCATGTCATCTTAATCATAGATATTTTACAAAACCAAGACAAATGTATTTTATCAGTATAGGAGAACACATATTCTCCAAAATATGGTAGGCAGGAGAAAGGAGGTACAGTCTACTGAGCTTTGTAACTAAAAAGCTTATGTGAGGGAGCAAGACATCTCAATTGGTATTCACATGTGTCTCCTGAAACATGCAAGAGTTCTCTTTTTACTTTAGTAGGGAGCCAAGCTTTTTTATAAATCAAACCTATTGTATGTTGGGTAAGAAAGGGAACCAATGTGAATATTCACTAATGTGAATATTTCAGAGGCTCTCAATATAATTTATAACTATACACAAATTTTTCACAGTTTCCACTAGTTGAGAAAAGGCCATCTTCAGTTTATGATACACCTGAGCAATAACAATGTGAAACCTTATTTAGTGTGACTGTTCATTTAGAAGGTTATGTTTGTAATGTTTGTAATGCACATGAAAAGTTGAAGTCTTCCTTTGCTTCCTCTGCTACTAAATATGGGAAATTCAATTTATGAATGTTTACTTTTCTCTACATATAAATTATTAAGTAGTTTATCCTTAGGCATTCACACATTGGATATGGAAGATAAATTATTACAATATTATGTCAAAACATTACCTTTTTCTTGATAACATGGTGCTTTTTGTATTCGGGATATGTGTTTTGCCAGAAAATGTAATTGGACACTATAGGCTGGAATTTCCACAAACATCCACACAACCAGCCTGTGGTTGTTTGCCAATGTAGTTTTTGTTCTGAAAATTCTTTTATTTTTTTCTATGCTTTTTACAGAAGCAAAGGTCTATCATAAAAGGAGTCAGAGTAAGCTGTATCCCATTTGCTCATGTTACTCGTTCAAACAATAAAATTGTTAATATACACCTGTTAGAGGGAGATAAACAGCTCCCCGAGATTGCAAAAATAAATGTTGTCTGCATTAGGTTTTCCCATGATATTTTTCCTGTTTTTTGTAATTTCCATTTGTGGCTTTGGAGAATTGTAGATAACTTTTCTACTTAACTAGAAAACTCTACAACCTCAGCATCCAATCAGGTGTGAGACAGTTGGACAGAACTGTATTTAGTTTTGCACCTTATTGGTTAAAATTAGATATTAGCTTAACAGAGGTCAAATAGCATCAGGCTATTCATTAATAAACTCAAAAGCTGAACATATTTAAGTCTACGGGGGAAACATTGCTCATATTATTTGGCATTTTTTTCAAAACCCCCTTGGACTACTAGCCAAGCACATTGGGCATATGGCTTGGTAACTATACTTTTAGGCTGGTTAATCAGAGACAAACAGAAAATTGTTTACCTGCACAGCAATAAATATCCTACAATAATGTGAATGTAAACTGGATGCTGGCTGAAAGAGGACCCAACTGCCCAGAAACTGGGCAATTACCAATATATCAAAAATAAGGGCTGCCAGCAAAGACCGCAGGGCCTCCAAAGTCAGCCGCTCAACAGATATACAAATCTATTAATATTTCAAAACTTTTATTAGTAATAGCCAAAACACATACTTTAAAATCAATTAAAAACATATATGCATGGGCTAGAATGCATGACGGACTAGTATGAATATTCATGAATACATAATAGAATTATCAAATAAATAATGTGGAAAACCTGCAAAATCTGCAAAAAATGCCCTGGAGTCTCACCCTTAGTCTGTGCTAGTGATATGTGCAACAAAAGATGGGAATGTATAGAGTGAGTAGGAAGTTATAAAAACAGCAATTAAGAGCTGAGTGAGGAAGAGCTAATATCACTATACCAAATATAAGTGTATAAAGTGAAAGTGCTAAGTGCAGAAAGGTGCAAAAAAGCAAGGAAGAGGTGAGAGGCTCCAGGGCATAAATGACAGAGATACTATCACAATAATCATTAATTCACCATAATTTTAAGATAAGATCAAAAGGCAATTTACATTACTGCATAACAAAGTCCTAATCCACCACAAAGCCCAGCATGCCAGCACCACTGATGCGTTGCGTGGCAAGCTCCTACTGCCACTGTCATCAGAGTGTGGCTGACTATGCTCTGTCCTCTTTAAGTAGTCTCTAAAGGGGGCGTGTCAGCACTTCCCACCCTCTCCTTTGTCTCACAGATCCACTCTTCCCGCCAAAACCCAATAAGGGTGAAAATGAAAACACCCGAATGGAATTGTTAAGTGTGTGTGCTACAGGATTGGGACCAATGTTCTAGCTCATTGTAATGGATCTATGCTATCACTACATTTGTAGTGACGGCCGTCTTCTGGGCCCAATATTACATCATAGTGGATCACGTGAGTACTCATAGATGTAGTGATAGCATAGATTCATTACAATAAGCTAGAACATTGGTCCCAATCCTGTAGCATGCATATATGTTTTTAATTGATTTTAAAGTATGTGTTTTGGTTATTACTAATAAAAGTTTTGAAATATTAATAGATTTGTATATCTGTTGAGCGGCTGACTTTGGAGGCCCTGCGGTCTGTGCTGATTTAGCTACAAGTCCATATGCCCCTCAGCGCAGGTTCACCCAGGGAAGAGCACCAAGCCCATATCATCAAGCTCTGGTCAGTGGGGATGAGGTTAACAGGTTTAAAGGATTTTGACTATCCTGGGTTTTGGTCCACTTCGGTGGGGCACCCCGATCGGGGGTGCCCCGCTGTGTGAAACCCCCCAGAAAGCCCCAAAAACTCACCTCTCCCCACTCCCACGTGACCGCTGCAGCCAATCCCCGCCGGCGGACAAGGGGGAGGCAGCGACGGACAAGAGAGCGCGCCCGCCGCCGCCTCCTGCGCGTCACTCTTACAGGGCACGTGCCCGCGCCGGCCATTCACAAACTGCCGGAGCGGGTGCACGTCCTGCTAGAGGGACGCGAGGGAGGCGGCGGTGGGCGCCGCTGGATCGAGGAGCAGGTAGAGATTTAGAGGTTTCTGGGGGGTTTCACACAGCGGAGCACCCCCGATCGGGGTGCCCCGCAGTCAGGGAGCTGATCGGTCCGGGAATCTTATAGATTCCTGGGCCGATCATGGGAGGGTGTTGGTCCACTTTAACCCTTATACTAGGCTCTTTATACCAGTTTAAAGGGTCAGAGTGACAAACTGCTTGTTTTAATGTGGGCTGGGACCTTGCCAATGCTCCCCCAATTATCTGTACCCACTCCTGGGAACCAAGTGTGTGGAAGATCCTGGGTGCATGTGTCTGTGTTCATCATGGGTTGTCCTTTGTTGGGGGGGCACCTGAATGAACTGTTGGTCTCAGAAATTGGGGAATTTCAGTCCCTATGCTAAGAAAGATGAACTAGTAGCCTCAAAAGAAGGACCCTATGTTGTTATCACAAACAGGACATGTTCAAAATGGTGTAAATGGAATTTAGGTTTCGATAGAAGAATTTCATGCATCAGAATGACTAGTCTGTTAACCCCCACAACTCTGAAGCATACTACCTTACTTTATCAGTAAGGTAACAGCACCGTGCCAAAAGGCCACCCAATAGCAAGTTGCAGTAAGGAGGTAGAGAGATGAGTACCTTTCCCCCAGGCTTTTGCTTTCAATCAAGATATGTGCAGAGGGACATTCCAGATCAGGATGCCCCTATTCTCCAATGGTGAGGGTCATTGTTGTCTGGAGATCCATTTTAAATGCATGTATGCTTATCACACACCTGTACAAAGTGTGAGGGTGGTCATTAATCCCCCCACAAGTTTAAAATACAAGCAGATGATACCAAGGATTGTCCCTGATCATTTTTGTATTAACCTGAGCGGTATCAACACCATTGCACGTGCAACCATACACTGATGGATTGAAAGTTATGCTTTATTTTGTGTTTGCATAAATAAATCGAAATAACAGGATAAATAGGTACATAACATTGTATGTTTAAATAATTCATCACTTGTACAGTAGCATGTTGCTGACATCTGGGTTCAATTAGAGCTTTTAATAACAATTATATTTCACACTGACGGTCACCTACTGAGAAGCTTTTAATTAAAGTTCAAATCAAATCTATTTTTAAATGTTGCTTGGGAAAATTATACATTGGAAATGCAAAAAAAATATCCTAAAATAGGGCAATATGTAATTATAATTGCAGTAGCTCAGGAGTGCTAATTTAAAAAATAGCTTTTCATGTTGTATGCATTTTGTTTTGCGCTGACAAGCTTTAATCTTGTGAGACACGCTAAACACTTTTAAATTGCTATTTTAAATCATAATTCATGCAAGTCAAAGCGAAATGACTTTGACATACAGAAAAGAAGATGAAACTAAAATAATATATTCTTAGGGAAATCTTAAGGATGACCTAGTCTGTTAAAGTGATGCAACTTTTCCTATATTTATAATAGGAATCTTATAATCAATACTCTCACATATTATATGTTAATTTGTAGAGAACCTTTCCAAGTTTAGAAAATACAGTTTTTAGAAAATACAGAACTTGGAGAGACTCTCTATCACATAGCATGATAAAGTGCAAAAAAAAGTATTAATCTTCACATTTATTTTTTAAATCCTCTGCACCTGATTGGATTTTTGCGATGGAGTTATCTAGGTGGGATGCTGAATTTTTCCAATTATGTAAAGGAAGTTTTAAAAAAAAAACTAAATAACTGCACCCTGTGGGGTATCTGGCTGTGAACTTCGACCTCCCTTTGAGTTCAGTGCCAGATCTTTCACACACATCACTATGGGGGTTATTCATGAAGGGATAGCGGCAGGTAGTGCCTTATAGCGGCAGGCAGTGTCTGATGAACACTGGGCGCTGTAGGCAAAGACACATTCATGAAAGCAAATCTGGTGAGCGACTCTAACAGTGCCATGTAGCGTCCCATTCATCATTGAAGGTGGCTCAGCGTATAGCGCCTGCGCTCTGGCGCTCTCCCATACATTTCAATGGATGTTCCTTTTCTTCTGTTTAAACAGGGTTTTATTATTATTATTTTTTTCTCTCAAATAATTGTGTCACCTCTCCTGGCCTAGAAAAAGTCATTTTTGAAAACTTTTTAGATTTTTTTTGTTTTTTATACAGAATTGTATTTACAGGTCTGGCACTAAAGTGTTAATGTCACATTGTTACAACAATGTAATTCCATGTGTTTTTGCTTTGTTACTAGTGGACTTTAAGCACACAGTGTTGGGCGCTCTGTGCTATAGCGACCAAATTTGAGAGCGCCTACGCTGCGTGTGTGTAATTTTTTGATGGTATGGTGTGAGTCACTGAGAGTTGGTCTCATTGAGCTGGCGCTACCTTTCGCTCCCTGCAGCACTGGGGATACAGCTCCCAACATACATCACATTCATCAATGCCAGCCGGGTTACTAGAGCGACTGAGGAGCTCTGTTATAGCGAACAATACCCGCTTGCAGCGCCTACTAGCAATCACTCTAAATGCGGCTATACAGACACTTATCTGGCAATACCTGGCATTAGTAATGAATCAGCCGCCACGTTCATGTTTGCTTGTGAAGCTGTATAATCAGCCTCTGTGTTACAGCCTTAAAAAAAAGTCGAAATAAGCATCAGCTAGGGAATATGTACCTAAAAAAGCAAGTTTTTGTATTACCTGTAACCATCATGCTGCAGCCTGTCAGTGTTGAGGCTAGCAGGGTTTAAATTCTAATATTACCTACAACTGTCCTTTAATGTATAAAGTGCAATAAATATTTTAAACATAAATGAAACCATACTTATAGTTTTAGCACCTTATAGATATAATTTTGTATAAAGGTGTATTCATGTTTTTTTTTTCCAGATATTCCATTGATGCTATCAGTGATATGAACAATAATTTTTCTGTTGATCCAATGGAGGGAACCATTGCCACAAATGAATTGCTGGATCGAGAAAGCACAGCACAATTTAACATATCAATAGTTGCAAGTAAAATAAGTATGTGACATTTTCCAAAAACTTCACAATAAATCTATATGCATTATACTGTATAGAGTTGACTCATGACCATGCGCAAGCGCAGTTAGCATTTTCCTCTTGCTTTTTGCTATATGAATATGCTGCATCATGTAAATATACATGTAAATATACACTTTGAGTAAATTTGCGCAATATTCCATGCGCATATTTACTCGCAAAAAACAGGCACAAAAAATATGTCTGCTGAATTGGGAGTAAGGGGAAAAACCCTAACCCTAGTAACCCTAGTAAACCATTTTTACTCATGTCATGAATCGACCCTTATGTGTCCATTAGCCTATATAATAAAGTTCTGGTGCTAAATTTATAGGCGTGCTCAACGCATCTCATGCAGAGATGTCTCCTGTCCCATTTGCCTTTTTTTCAGTACAGTAAATGGTTGCAGCGATACCCTTTTCATTCTGAATTACTGCAGGCTTACACAGCAAGCAAAACAGGAAAATGCAATTCTAAATATAAAAGATGTTGCTTTTTTCTTTTGTTGTGTACCATGAGTATCATAGGAAAGAAACAGCCAGCATTCCGTTTTGCTTCAAATGCTTATATTGTATTCATCATACACTTTATAAGTGCAATAAATCCATAAGTTCATGTGTCCAAAGTATTGGGGCTAACATCACCCCTTCCTCGGGAACCATGGAGGAAGTGGAGTGTGCTGTTAAATAGTATAAAGTAGACAACAGTAAAAAAGAGGGGTGAAAAAAAAAATATATATAAATTATTAAAATGTATTGAATTAATTGACATACAAATATAGGACTTAACAACATGAACACTGTGGACAATATAAAAACACAAAATGAAATGGAGGCATGGGGAGGCTTTATACTAGATATAAAGTGAAAGTGCCAATAATAAACTTTATTATTTAATAAATATGCTATTTCTTTATCTGTTAATAAGATATATACCCAATGTCAGGTCCCGTGGGACACCCACCTTCCAATAAATCAGCAACCCCCAATCTCTGCTGCTTTCTTCGCCTATAGTAAGCCCCCGTTTGCCGGGACGCTAGACATGCCTCACCGGACACGGTTGCCCCCAGGTCTTGTTAGCACAAAGGATGCTGACTTATGCAGGGGAAGGCAGATGAACCAGGAACTAGACTGAGTAGCAATAAACGGACAGGGGTCATACACGGGTGGTCAATCCGAGGAGGCACGGTACAGAAGGGTTAGACGGAAGAGTAGTCAGGGTAAGCCAAGGGTCACAACGGGAGGTCAGAAGTTCGCGGTACAGTGGAGCAGGCAGAATCGTGGTCAAACGGCAAGCAAGGTCGGTCCAGGCGGCAATCAGGGATGGTCAAAAAACACGGCAGAGTCACAAGGAGAAAGCTATCAAAATCGCACCCAGTAGCACGCTATAACGGGCAAGGACTAACAGCAGGGTGAATGCTTTTATACAATGAGGGTTAACTGGATTGGCTGAGGGGGAGTGTGATGATTGGTGCTACATAGAACCTTGGGCTGATTGCCCAGTTTGAACCAGGGGGCGTTAGCCCAGTATACATTGGGCTCATGGGCCCATCTAATAAAGGGCTCATTGGCCCAGGCTGATTACCTCCGGCGGGCGCGCTGTGTGCAGCGCCGCCGGAGGAGATACAAGGAGGACAGACGCGCGCGCGCGTGTACGATGCAGCGCGCCGGGAGCGCGCCGCACAGAGAGCGACGCGGCCGCTCCCGACGCCGCCGACGAGGAGGCCGCCCGAGCGGCTGCTCGCGACAGCCGAGCGGCGGGCGGGAAGGAGAGACGCCGGCCCGCCGCCGGCTGCAACGGATGCCCAGCCCGCGGAGAGGAGTCGGCGAGGGAGCGCAGGACAGGTGAGGTGGCCGAGGTGGCCGTGACACTACCCCCCCTTCACGAGGGGCCTCTGGACCCTTACCAGGCTTATCCGGATGCTCACGATGAAATCTATTAATAAGGGTTTTGGCATGGACATCCTTGGCCGGTACCCAACACCTTTCCTCAGGACCAAAACCCTTCCAATCTATTAAATACTGTAAAGAGTTTTGAAGCACCCAAGCGTTGAGTATTCTATTAATTTCATATTCAGGCTCGTCTCCCACTATGATCGGAGGAGGAGATGACACCTGAATATTTTTGGCAGATTTTAACAAAGAAACATGAAAGGTCGACGGAATTTTCATGGATAAAGGTAACTTGACTTTAAAGGTAACATCGCTTAGTTTATCAATAATAGGGAAAGGACCGATAAATTTAGGCCCTAGCTTAGACGAGGGTTGCCGAAGGGCAATATTTCTTGTAGAAACCCAGACCCAATCACCCACCCGAAATGGTGGTTCTAGTGACCTATGTCGGTCCGCAAAGACTTTATAAGTTCTAGAGGCTTTCTTTAAGTTAGTCTGTATCTCAGACCATACTTTAGTCCTTTCTCGTAGCCATTCCTCCAAGGCCGGCAAGTTGGAGGAAGGACCAGAGAAGGATGATGCCTTAGGATTTCTACCGTAATTACAAAAGAAAGGCGAAAACCTAGTAGATTCACTAGGCGCATTGTTAAAGGCGAATTCCGCAAATTCGATGAATTCCGCCCATTGTTCTTGGCGGTCGGACACGAAACAGCGTAGATATTGTTCTAAACATTGGTTTACCCGTTCAGTCTGTCCGTTAGACTGAGGGTGATAGGCGGTAGAGAGCGACACTTTAATACCTAAACGATTGCAGAAAGCTTTCCAAAAACGGGACACAAACTGAACTCCTCGATCTGAAACAATATTCCGCGGTAGACCATGGAGGCGAAAAACATGTTTAATGAATAATTGTACTAAATCTGGTGCCGACGGAAGTTTTATCAATGGAATAAAGTGTGCCATTTTACTGAAGCGGTCCACCACCACCCAAATTACAGAGTTCCCCTGCGACGGAGGAAGATCAACAATAAAGTCCATGGATATGTGTGACCATGGTTCAGTGGGGATTTCTAAAGGAACTAATAGTCCTGCAGGAGACCCATGAGTAGTCTTACTCCGAGCACATACTGGACATGCTTCGACAAAGGCGGAAGTATCGCGTCGGATGGTGGGCCACCAGACATGACGTTTGGCGATAGCCAAGGTCTTCCGAACACCTAAGTAACCGGCAGACTTGGCATCATGAAGTTCCTGTAAAACGGCAAGACGTAAGTGAGGTGGAACAAATAAACATTCAGAGGGTTTACCAGGAGGGGAATCAACCTGAAATGGCATTAACGAGCTAGACAAGTCAGGGAGAAGAGCGGCCACAACACAACCTAAAGGCAAAATCGATTCAGGAGGACCGCCCTGGTCCATACAATCCCCGAAATTACGGGACAGAGCATCTGCTTTGGCATTCTTCTTCCCCGGCTTATAGGTAATAATGAAATTAAATCGAGAAAAGAAGAGTGCCCAGCGAGCCTGACGGGAGTTGAGTCTCTTGGCGGACTCTAAATATTCTAGATTCTTGTGATCAGTATATACAGTGATAGGGTGTAGGGAACCCTCTAGCCAATGACGCCATTCTTCAAAGGCCAGTTTAATACCCAATAGTTCCCTATTCCCAACATCGTAATTGCGTTCGGCGGGCGAAAATTTACGAGAGAAGAATGCACAAGGATGTAGTTTCTCAGGACTGCCCGCATACTGTGAGAGGACAGCTCCTACTCCCAGTTCCGAGGCGTCAACCTCCAACAGGAATGGAAGCCGGGTATCGGGATGTATCAAAATGGGAGCGGAGGTGAAAGTTTCTTTTAATACTTGAAAGGCGTTTTTAGCTGAGGGAGGCCACTCCTCAACAAAAGCGCCCTTACGAGTGAGATCTGTTAAAGGACTCACTATGGATGAGAAACCCCTTATAAATTGTCTGTAAAAATTCGCAAATCCTAAAAATCTCTGAAGCGCCTTAAGGGTTCTAGGTTGTTCCCACTCCATTATAGCAGACACTTTGGAGGGGTCCATCACCAACCCACGCTTGGAGATAATAAATCCTAGGAATGGAATTTCAGACACTTCAAATACACATTTGGAGATTTTAGCATACAGACGATTTTCCCGCAATCTCTGCAACACTGCTTTGACATGTTGACGGTGCTCCACCAGGGAGCGGGAAAAAATCAGTATGTCATCCAAATAGACCACGAGAAATTGACCTAAAAAATCACGAAATATGTCATTGACAAAATCTTGGAACACTGCTGGAGCATTACATAATCCGAATTGCATCACTAAATATTCATAATGCCCATCCTTTACATTGAAGGCTGTCTTCCATTCATCCCCCTGACGTATGCGAATAAGGTTATATGCCCCTCGAAGGTCTAACTTGGAGAAGACCTGAGCTCCAGAGACCTGATTAAAAAGGTCATTGATTAATGGTAGTGGATATCTATTTTTTACAGTAACCTTATTCAACCCTCGATAGTCTATACAGGGGCGTAAGCCGCCGTCCTTCTTCTCGACGAAGAAGAACCCAGCACCGGCAGGAGAGGTAGATGGACGGATAAATCCCTTCTGGAGGTTCTCGGTAATATAATCTTTCATAGTCTGCTCTTCAGACCGTGTGAGATTATATAGTTTCCCTCTAGGCGGCATAGTACCTGGGAGTAACTCAATAGGACAGTCGTAGGCCCTATGGGGTGGAAGAATATCAGCGGACTTTTCCGAAAACACGTCTGCCCAATCTGCGTAGACTGGAGGTAAACCATCTAGGATGATAGGTGTGGATCTAAGGGATATGGAGAAACAATGATTTTGACATGAAGGACTCCATTTCACCAGGTCCCCAGACCTCCAATCTATCACTGGGTTATGGGCCTTTAACCAGGGAAATCCCAAAACAATAGGGGATATGGGACTTTCAATAACAAGAAACTCTATTTCTTCCGAGTGGGCTGATCCTACGATTAAATTTACCCAAGGAGTCTTGTAGGAGACCAACCCTCCCTCAATGGGCTTATTATTGACCGCCAGGACCCGAAGGGAATTTTCTAAAGGAATTAACGGAATTCCAAGAGTGATGGCTAGTGATCTATCCAGGAAATTGCCAGCCGCTCCACTATCAACGAAGGCGGAGGCAACAGTCCTGGAAGGCCCCCAAGAGAGTGTAACGGGTAGGAGTACTCGATTATCAAGAGGGAACGATACCTGACCGCCTAGATGAAGTCCCTCAGCAGGATCTAGGCGCTGAAGTTTCCCGCCACCGGAGCCTTGTTTGGGCAGGTCTTGGCAAAATGACCTGGATTTCCACAATAGAGGCAGAGGCCTTGGGATCTGCGCCGAACCTTCTCTGCCTGAGAGAGATGGGTTACTCCAAGCTGCATCGGTTCCTCAAGTGACAAGGAAGGAGAGGAAACGGCTGCCCCCTTAAAGCTTGGCTCTTGGCGTGAGGATCCCCAAGGTTGGTCCTTGCCTCTTTCCTGGCGTCTCTCTCGGAGACGTCGATCCACCCTAATGGCCAGCTGCATGTATTCGTCCAGGCTCTTAGGCAAAGGATAATTCACAAGGATGTCTTTGATGTTCTCAGAAAGTCCAATCCTAAATTGGCTACATAAAGCTGGATCGTTCCATTTGGAATCTATAGCCCATCGCCGGAATTCTGCGCTGTACTCTTCCGCAGAGCGTTTGGCCTGTCTCAGGTTGCGTAATTTAGAGTCCGCTGTTGCAGCCCGATCTGGGTCAGCATATAGGAGTTCCATAGCCGAGAAGAATGAAGAGACCGACTGTAAAGCTTCATCAGTTGGAGCTAAACTAAACGCCCAGGTCTGTGGGTCGCCCTGGAGAAGTGAAATGACCAGGCCAACACGTTGCGATTCTGATCCAGACGCGTGGGGTCGAAGGCGGAAGCAGAGCTCGCAAGAGTTCTTGAAGTTGGAAAACTTCGCCCGATCCCCGAGAAATTTTTCCGGGAGAGGAATCTTGGGCTCGATGGCAGGGCTTGGGTCCACTGGCGCAGGAATCTGACGACTCTCCTGAGTTGCCACTCGCTGAGCCAGCTGGTTAATGGCAGTGGCCATGGCTTGAACCTGTTGTATCAGTTCTTCCATCTAGAAGGTATGTGTGGCCCGTTATAATGTCAGGTCCCGTGGGACACCCACCTTCCAATAAATCAGCAACCCCCAATCTCCGCTGCTTTCTTCGCCTATAGTAATCCCCCGTTTGCCGGGACGCTAGACACGCCTCACCGGACACGGTTGCCCCCAGGTCTTGTTAGCACAAAGGATGCTGACTTATGCAGGGGAAGGCAGATGAACCAGGAACTAGACTGAGTAGCAATAAACGGACAGGGGTCATACACGGGTGGTCAATCCGAGGAGGCACGGTACAGAAGGGTTAGACGGAAGAGTAGTCAGGGTAAGCCAAGGGTCACAACGGGAGGTCAGAAGTTCGCGGTACAGTGGAGCAGGCAGAATCGTGGTCAAACGGCAAGCAAGGTCGGTCCAGGCGGCAATCAGGGATGGTCAAAAAACACGGCAGAGTCACAAGGAGAAAGCTATCAAAATCGCACCCAGTAGCACGCTATAACGGGCAAGGACTAACAGCAGGGTGAATGCTTTTATACAATGAGGGTTAACTGGATTGGCTGAGGGGGAGTGTGATGATTGGTGCTACATAGAACCTTGGGCTGATTGCCCAGTTTGAACCAGGGGGCGTTAGCCCAGTATACATTGGGCTCATGGGCCCATCTAATAAAGGGCTCATTGGCCCAGGCTGATTACCTCCGGCGGGCGCGCTGTGTGCAGCGCCGCCGGAGGAGATACAAGGAGGACAGACGCGCGCGCGCTCGTGTACGATGCAGCGCGCCGGGAGCGCGCCGCACAGAGAGCGACGCGGTCGCTCCCGACGCTGCCGACGAGGAGGCCGCCCGAGCGGCTGCTCGCAACAGCCGAGCGGCGGGCGGGAAGGAGAGACGCCGGCCCGCCGCCGGCTGCAACGGATGCCCAGCCCGCGGAGAGGAGTCGGCGAGGGAGCGCAGGACAGGTGAGGTGGCCGAGGTGGCCGTGGCCGTGACACCCAATAAATAAAGTTAGCCCTGTGTCATGAATGACTTACCTTCAGTCCGTGCTCGTGGTGGCCTTAGGCGGCTAGCCGGGGCTTCTCCCGCCTCCCGCGTGCGTCAGCGATCGTGCCTTACTCCCTCGTCCACTGTCATTTGGCTTGTGCTTGCGCGCAAGCACAGTCAGCTTATGTCCTCCTGCACCGCTGCACACATCGCTGGGGCTGTTTAAAGGAGCTAATCCTAGGAGGTCCCGTTCTAGGCGGTATGCCTTTAAAGTTCAGATGGGGCAATCAGCCCAGAGGTCTCTAAGTGCACCAATCAACCCACAGATCAGAAGTGCACCAATCAACCCACAGATCAGAAGTGCACCAATCACAGTCACTGCCTCCTTGTCCAATCCAGTCGGGTTCAGTCCTATAAAGGGATTACCACTTCAGTGTGTCAGTGCCCGTGATAGCGTTTAGCTGGCTTTGTGATTTCTCCTCTGATTTCCTGTACATATCGTTATTGACCATTTGCTTGAATCTCGACCACATCTCCGTCTTATCCCTTTGTACCGCGCAGCTCTCTGACCTCCTGGTGTGACCCTTGGCTTGACGTCTGACTTTGTTTGATTTCTCCTGAGCACTCGAATTGCTTCCAGTACTTACCTGTTTCCGAAGCACCCGAACTGTTTCCAGTACTTACCTACTTCGCCCAGTCTGACCTTCGGCTTATCTGTCTTCACTCCCCGTGAGCCTACAATCTTTGAGCCATCAAGTCCTTGGGGCAACCGTGTTCGGCGAGGCGTATATAGCGTCCTGGCAAACAGGGGCTTGTCTATAGGTGAAGCTGGCTGTGGAGATTGGGGGTTGCAGGCTCACAATGAAGACAGGTATTCTCGGGGTCTGACACACTGTGCCTACAGTTATAAATAAATAAAACCCTCAAAGAACAGATTGTAAAAAAGGAAAATAGACATCATAGGTAAAATTTTGATTGAGTAGTCCAATCCTATGGCAAGGTGCTAAATGCAAACCATAAATATAATACTAAACAATGCAAAGGCAATAGTGTTGGGCAAACCTTGTAAGTTCTCGTTCGGCCAAACTTTGAGCAAAGGTTCGGTTCTGGGGCCGAACTTGAACCAAACCCATTCCCCTTTTGAAATCAATGGGGAACCGACCTTTGGGTCTCAAAATGGCCCCAGTGTAGTGCAGTGTGTGCAGCAGCAGGAAGTGGCTGTGCCTTGAGCCCTGTGATCTGGTGGGCAGTCAGCATTCTTTCCTCAAAATGTCCATGGCCTGGACTTCAAATGAGTGAGGACACTGGCAGCTGGCACTAGAAGTGTTTCTAGCCAGTATCCTCACTCATGGGGGGGAACCTTTTGGAAGGAAAGAATGCTGATTGCCAACCGGATCGCAGAGCTAAAATAAGTTGTACAAATGCTTCCTGCTGCTGCACACTCTGCATTAGATTGAGCTGGTTCAAGTGCTGCTCAGCCCATCTGGCTGCACTCTGAATTTGGGTTTTTGGAACCCAAGCTAGCAAAGTTCGATACAAAACCACCCAACACTACTGAGCAGTATTGGTACATACTGTATAATGGCTAATGCTAAAAATCCATATAGTGGGAGGAGAAGTTACAGATACCCTCAGCATCAAAAAAATCCTGCCAAGTTTGTGGCTTTCTTCTGCTGGTAGGATTAAATACTGCTGACCATTACACTTTGACAGGGGTAAACTACTCACTTTTAACTGCATCATTCTGAGGGAAACAGTAGCATTAGCAACTTTAACATTGCATGAAAGTTAAAAGCATGTACACATTAAAAAATAGCAATATGCTCATTGTTCCAGAACAGGCTAGCGGAGGAGACAGGAGTTGAGCAGTTATTTCCAATAAAAGTTGAATGGGTACATTTCACCAATGAGTCTTCTATCTTCCAGTGAAAGCAAGAACACGTTAGATAGGCTCTCGACCCTGCTTGAGTTTTTAAAAACAGATCTGTATCCTGGTCCCCAAAGTCATTGTTCTTGAGACCAAAGGGAATATGTATGCTCTCCGAGCTGAACTAAGGATCGTGTTGATCTGTCTCAGTGGAGGGGATATGGAACATGTTAATTTTGACGCAATGCTTTGAATATGAAGAAGTAAAAGCTATGTTTTAGGCTTTAGGGAGCAGTATATGGTATTTTTGCAAACATCCAGTTTTTGCGATTCCAGTAGCAAGCCATCCATGCACTGTTCCTGGATTTTGTGATAGATGGGATGATTATATTTTTGTATAAACTTTAGCACAAGGCTTTGAATTTGATCCTCATTTGTTAAGTATTAATTTTTATTAATACTTTTTATTTATTAAATATTTTTAAAAAGTATTCCCTAGGAGAATCCCAATTTGGGAATTTTTCTCTTAACATGCCTGGAAGTGGAGGGAGCAGAGATGCGTTTTGCATCTGCTGATGTTGAAGGAGATTATAAAACATAGCTTCCTGTGTCCTTTGGGGATAGTGTATAGAGAATAAGAATACTATAAGAGCTTTAGCAAATGTAGACTAAACATTAGAAGTATTTTTAACACTAGTGTAAAATTAGCAGGAGCAGTATATTTAGTTATAGTAACTTCTACAAACTGAGAAAGGTAGAAGACATGGTATTTTTCTAATAAGGCATAACATAGCCACAGTAACAAAGAAATAGCACTTTTTAGTAATTTGGTAATAAAATTCAAGTGGATCTTTGCAACATCTTCCTGAGATGAGACATGGGAGATTCATTTGCATAGGCAATAACAATATCATAAACACTGGCAGCGACTGGCAAACATAGAATAGCGTTCCTAATGTTCAAAGACCTGCCTTGTCTATGCATCTTGTATTGCTGCAAGGCATCTACAACTGACAATACATGCTATTTCATCACATTTGTTTTGAAAAACTACGATTGCAGTTTCCTGTGAACTTTAGAACTTTTACAATGAGCGTGATGGTACGTTTTTTTGTGAGACTTGACACAAATTTTACTTGACAAAAGAATGTAATCCTTGTAAAAACACAGCTGAGAGGCAATCCTAACACAACATTCCCATCTAAATATTAATGCAAAGTTTTGCCTGAGGATGAAGATATTATTGCATGTGTCAGAGGTTTTACTATGGATTTTCCAAGTGTTTTACAGACTTTATTTTTGTTCACAAACCATAGTTGACAGTCACATAGCAAAATTATTTCCATAGCTATAAAATATTCATAAATATGACAGATGGCATCCACTTTTTTAAGATAACTGTGGAGGTGTTTTTTACAGCTAAGGAATAAGTAAAAAAATACTATGACAAAAGCCCCTGCAATTGGCATGATATATATATATTTGTAATTGCCTGTCATAAAGTAAAATGACCCAATAACTACAAATACTACCAGGCATATACTGTAGTAGATCAGGTATGCACAACCTGTGGCCTTGGGGGCACAAATGGCCCACCATGCTGTCATTTGTGCCCAGGGCCGGATTAAGTGTGGTGGGGGCCCCAGATACAGTATTTTTTTCCCTTTAAAATAAAAGTCCAGCCAAGTAACTGATTGGTACCCGCCTACTTACTGGAACGTCAGATTGAGTCCATTGTTCCACCCTTGTGTGGGTGTGTGCTGTTAAAGAACTCCTGCTTTGCCTTTCTGGGAGGGGAGTAGTCGCCCAGCTGATCCAGCAGAAAACAATTCCCTGCATTGAGCTGGCAGTGGCTTTACTTGGTGGCTTATGTGCAGTGAGCAGCCGCTGATCGACAGCTCTACACCCACCCATCACTGTAGCGCTGATGGTGGCTTTGCTGCTCTAAACTCTCTATCCTGCAATGAGGTGGATTTGGCTTCATGTTTGCAAAAACAAAAGAGGCTTGCTCTGGGCCCTTCCACTTTGTTGCTGACCCCACAGCCTGTCAGACCAAAGACTGAAAAGCCAGACCAGACCATAGCTCAAATATTGGTGGAGGCCCCCTTTGCAGGGCAAGTGGTGGAGGCCCCGGGAGAAGCACCCCTTTAGCCCCCCTCATAATCTGGCCCTGGTTGTGCCCCCACGGCATTTCTGCAAACTTGCGCATTGCACATGAAATGTAGCTCTTTTTATGTGGAAATGGCCAAGCTCCGTGCGCATTGTGCAGGCTAAGGCAGTCAGTGGTCTCCATGGCCCCCGTGTTTCTCATCATCTTTACTGTTTAGTAGTGGCAAGTTCCTCCTACTGCTGTGTTTAAGGAGAATCTCTTATCTCCAATTCCCTGTGGAGCATGTGTTCTTGTTTTTCGGTGCAGCGTTTTAGTGTGCATTATCTTGAATACAATGGACCAACAGTGTTGTATTTCCCAATGTTCTCTATACCCCTCTTTCCCTGTGTTGTTTGTTTAGTGTATTAGTACTTAATAATTATTATAATTAAGCCATTAATGTATTGTTTCTTCATGTTTCTTTTTTTAAAACAATGTATGGCTAAATGTCCACCTTTTTGTGTGTGTAGCATAAAACAATATTAGCTTTGTCAACTTATTCTTACATTTTTATTTTCACAAAATTGGGAAAAACTGGTTAAAAATACAGAAAATTATCTTGCGGCAGACACTTCCATTTATAAAAAAACATGCCGGCCATTGCTCTAGCAGGGCGCGTTCCCATGCCAGGCATTTGTGAATGGAGGGAAGGGGAGGATGCGGTTGTCAGGGTGCTCAGATCACTGCTCTTAGATGTGCCATGGTACCAGAAAGGGGTGAGCTGGTCTCGGGGTCCTGGGGGATTTCACAGAGCGGGGGAAAGGACCAAAAGCCAGTATAGTCAAAATCCTGGGTCTTGGTCCACTTTAAAGTGGAAAAGTAAGACAATGAGGTCCTTGGACCATAAAAGGTTGTTGTCTGCTGTAAATAAGGACCTATTAACACCAAGCTGATGCTGATGAGTGGTGATTGCTATAAAAATGCTTCCTATAGATACCTATGAACCAATGCTGTAAGCCTCCAGGATCCAGGATGGCACTACCACAGTAAAGGCTCTTCTCAGGGGAAATACATTTATTCTCTCCCATAATCCAAACAAATGTAAGCTTTCTTCAGCAAATCAAAATCAAATCAAAGCAGACTTACAGCAATCAGGCAATCCAGGATTTTGACTTGCCCTGGCTTTGATCCTTACCCATGGGGCATCCTGATTTGTGAAGCTCTGCTGTGTAAAAATGCCCAGATCACCCATACAAATGAACTTCTCCTCGGTCCTACTGTGCGAGCTCTCATTCAATCAGAGTCGCTTGCCATGCATGTTTCATGTTTGCCAAACAGCTCTGTTTACGATGATCTAGAGCAAAAGTGGACAGATCCCCAGCACCTGCCTGCTTGGCTGGGGGCTGGGCACCTCCAACCCTCCGCACCCAACCCTCCGCACAACCCAAAGATGCAGCTCAGAAAGAGAGCCACCTGAAGAGGTTAGTTTTGGGACACCCGGGGGGGTTCACGCAGCAGTTCATCCCAGGGTCGGCCATGTTGAGTCGACCATGTTGGGTTTTGTTCCACTTTAAATGTTGGTCCCCTGTACTTTTGTATCACTGCAGCCTACCTACAAATTCCAAGTAGGTATGTATGTGTATGTATGTATGTATGTATATGGTGAAATAATATTGATTCTTGTTTAGTAAGCTGCAATTATTCTAGAGATTCCCTTAAATATTGTTTGTTCAAAATGTAAGTTTAGTGTCTGGGCAAAATTAACAATGCACTATGCCTGGCTGTGCCTTCCACAATAAGTACAATTCTTATTGAACTAATATATATATATATATATATATATATATATATATATATATTAAAATTATTATAATTTTTACATTAAAACTCTTTATTGAAATCCAGATAATCACACATCTCTGTGCAATACACATTCTTTTTGTTAATATTACAAATGTGTACAATTGTCTTTTCCTAGGTAATCCACAACTGACAAGCTTAGTGAGAATCATTATAAATGTTCTGGATGTTAATGAGTTTGCCCCTGAGGTGACAGTGACCTATGAAACATCAGTATGTGAAAATGCAAGACCAGGACAGGTAAGGCATTTTACTTTCCTATGACAATCTTTGATCCTCCAGCAAGTTTAGGCATTTCTAAAAAAAATAAGGAAACATTCTAGAATAATATTCCACATGGTTGCGGACTATTTCTAAAGATTATTAAACTTTTTGAATTTTGAACTGTTTTTATTCTGCCGATACTGAGGGGGTTATTCAAGGATGGCTAGCGCCAGGTAATGCTACCTAGTGGCACGTAGCGTCTGGTGAACGCTAGGAGCTGTACGCAAAACCACATTTAAGAAAGCAAATCTGGTGAGCACCTCTAACAGCGCCATGTAGCATCACATGTATTACTAGAGGTGACTCAGTGTATAGCGCCGGCACTCTAGGTTCAGGAGCGCCACTTATTACCTTTCGCTCAGTGTCGCTCTCCCATACATTTCTATGGGGTTTCATTTGTTGCTGTTTAAATAGCGTTTTGGGCAATAAATTTTTTTTTTTTTTTTGCTCAAATCACCGTGTGACCTCTCCTGGCCTGCAAACAAACACTTTTATAGATTTTTTATAATATTTTTATGCAAAATTGTATCTGCAGGTCTGGCACTAAAGTGTCATTGTCACAGTGTTAAAACAATGTCATTCCATGTGTTTTCGCTTTGTTACTGGTGGATATGTGTTCAAAAACAGACTTTAATCACACAGCTATGCTAGAGCGCATATCTTTAGAACGCTGACGTTCTATGTGTGTGTGGTTTTTTGTTAAATATGGTGTGGTGCGCCAAGTGCCGGACTCACTGAGCTGGCGCTACCTATCGGACACTGCAGCATTGTCCTCTTGTTAGATGCAGTGTAGTCTTGGGCGTTTTGACCTTAGGACACCACCTAGCGATCTCCATTGGCTCTGCAGGTAATTAGGGACAGTGCTTCTACAGCACCCACCACATATCAAATTCTTCAATGCTGGTCAGGATACCTCAGCGACCGCTATGCTAGGTTACAGCGTCCGACACCCGCTTACAGCGTCTATTACCAGTCGCTCTAAGCGCGGCTATACAGATGCTCACCTGGCAATATGTGGTGCTAGTAATGAATCAGCCTCCATGTTTGATTTGATGAAATATGTCTGTGAATACTCATCCAGGTCAAGGTATATTTGTAGCTGTATTCAAAGTATCTGGACTTGCAGTATTTCCTTTTTTTCCATGCAAATTGCATGCAATATTTTCATTTTTTCTAGTCCTCCAACTGACTTTCTTGACTTTGAATAGAAAACGACAGATAGTAAAACACAGGAAGTGCACTTGTCTTGAAGTACAGTACCCTACTGCGGCAAATCACCTTGAAACACTACATGTTTATATTTGAAGCACAAAAACAGGAATTCTCATACTTTTTGTTTCAAACTTAGTACATTATTCGAAGATCAGAGATCAGAGATCAGAGAGAAGTAAAGGGATTACTTTTTGACTAATACTGTATACCTTTCAATTTCCTGTCCAGTGTAGGGATCTTCCCGGGGGATGGTGTGTTTGGACACAGTTCACGGCAGACTCAGACGTTATAAAAACAGATCTTGGCGTTTATTCACGGCATAAACAGTCCAGCAAACAAAACATACAGCAACCACGTGCTTCTTTTGTGTATAAACAAAATAAAAGACCTAGCCCGTCTGGGCGCTTACTAACAGGTTCTTCTCACCTATCTGGCAGTTTCAAAACACAGCGTTAGCCTGGATATCGCAGGGTGAGTTTTTAGCTCCAGCAGTGGCTGCGTTCGCAGCTTCCTTCAAACACACACACAGGCTGTTCATTCCTGGCTGAGAGCAATAGCCTGCAGTCTCTGCAGAGCTTTTACCTTTCCAGGCTAATTAGGATCAGAGCTCACCTGATCCAAAACCCAAACTGGATCGGGGAGGTGTGGAATGACAGGTCCCTCTACCAAACCTACCTGCCATTCCATATAAATCCAGGCCCGGCAAAATTAAACAACAACTCAGCAGCATATCACTGCTGAGAAACAAATCAATCCTGGACTTACCATCTCACCCAGCGTAGTAACCTAGGTGAAATGTACACCCCCTCGATCACTTCTCCAGTGACATGTCTACATATCCCCCCCCTCTTCTTCAGACCGGAGGGCTGAGCATTTTGTCCCCACAGACAATGTACCCTCGACAATGCGTCAGCATTTGCCTGTAATTTCCCTGGCCTGTGTTCCACAGTGAAATTAAAGTTTTGTAGGGACAGAAACCATCTAGTCACTCTTGCGTTTCTCTCCTTGTTTAACTTCATCCATGTTAGGGGGGCATGGTCTGTCACTAACTTGAATTTCCTGCCTAGCAAGTAATATTTTAGGGATTCGAGGGCCCACTTCACTGCCAAACATTCTCGCTCCACAATGGCATAATTTTTCTCGGCTGGGGTTAGCTTCCTACTCAAGTACATCACCGGATGCTCCTCACCATTTACTACTTGTGAGAGTACTGCACCTAAGCCTGTGTTAGAAGCATCTGTCTGGACCAGAAATTCTCGCCTGAAATCGGGGGTAACTAACACAGGTTGTTGGCACAAGGCAGATTTAAGGCTTTGGAAAGCCTTCTCGGCCTCTGGAGTCCACGTGATCATTGCTCTATTTCCGCCCTTTGTCAAGTCAGTTAGGGGAGCAGCAACTGAGGCAAAGTTCGGCACAAATCTACGGTAATAGCTCGTAATACCAAGGAAAGCTCTGACCTGTTTCTTTGTCAGGGGTCTAGGCCAATTCTGTATTGCCTCAATTTTATTTAGCTGTGGCTTAATCAACCCTCTTCCAATAATGTAGCCCAGATACTTGGCCTCTTCTAGGGCTATTGCACACTTCTCGGCATTTAAGGCCAACCCTGCATCACTTATGGTATCCAATACGGCCTGTACCTTACAGAGGTGACTTTCCCAATCAGGGCTAAAAATGACCACATCATCGAGGTAGGCAGCTGAGTAATCACGATGTGGTCGCAAAATCAAGTCCATCAACCTCTGGAAAGTCGCAGGAGCTCCATGTAACCCGAACGGCATCACTACATACTGGAATAGCCCATCAGGGGTGGAGAATGCAGTTTTCTCTTTAGCCTCATCAGTAAGTGGAATCTGCCAGTAGCCCTTTGTGAGATCGAGGGTGGTTATGTACCTGGCATTACCCAACTTCTCAAACAACTCATCTACCCTGGGCATAGGATAGGCATCGAATTTTGAGATCTCATTCAACTTTCTGAAATCGTTACAGAACCTCCAAGTTCCATTAGGCTTTGGGATTAATACAATCGGGCTGGACCATTCACTCTGTGACACCTCAATTACTCCCAGATCAAGCATACGTTTTACCTCGGCAGATACGGCTTCCCTACGGGCTTCCGGGATCCTATAGGGCTTGAGGTTTACTCTGCTTCTAGGCTCAGTTTCAATGTGATGATAGATGAGGTGTGTATGCCCTGGAAGGTCAGAAAACTTGTCTTTGTTTTTCTGTAAAAATTCCTGAGCCTCCTGTTTCTGTGACACTGATAGGGTATCACCAACCTTGACTGGAGGGATTGGTTGTGACAAATTATTAACAGTATTTGTCGCCCCCAAGGATTCCCTGTCTTTCCAGGGCTTAATCAAGTTTATGTGGTAAACTTGGAAAGGCTTCCTTCTACCTGGTTGGTGCACCTTGTAGTTCACCTCACTGACCTTTTCAACAATCTCATAGGGACCTTGCCACTTCGCCAGGAATTTACTCTCAACAGTGGGAACTAGTATAAGGACCCTATCGCCTGGGTTAAATGTCCTGATTCTTGCAGACCGGTTGTAAATTCTACTTTGGGCCTCTTGCGCCCTCTGGAGGTGTTCCCTTACTAGGGACATTACAGCGGCTATACGGTCCTGCATTTGTGCTACATGCTCAATAACGCTCTTGTATGGGGTGGACTCGCTCTCCCATGTCTCTTTTGCAATGTCCAGTAGACCCCTAGGGTGACGACCATAGACCAACTCGAATGGTGAGAACCCTGTGGACGCTTGGGGCACTTCCCTAATAGCAAACATGAGGTAGGGTAACAAATGATCCCAGTCACGGCCATCTTTTTCCACCACTTTTTTCAACATATGTTTCAAAGTTTTGTTAAATCTCTCCACCAATCCGTCCGTCTGGGGGTGGTATACAGAGGTACGGATGGGTGAGATTTTAAATAGTTTGCATAACTCCTTCATCATCTTTGACATAAAGGGTGTACCTTGGTCAGTCAGGATTTCTTTGGGGATTCCAGTCCTAGAGAACATATAAAACAACTCACGTGCAATTGTTTTAGATGCGGTGTTTCTTAAGGGCACAGCTTCAGGATAGCGGGTCGCATAATCCATGACCACCAGAATATACTGGTGTCCTCTAGCGGATTTTACAATGGGACCCACTAAATCCATGGCTATACGCTCAAAAGGCACCTCTATAATAGGGAGCGAAACCAAAGGACTGCGAAAATGTGACACTGGGGCACTAAGCTGACATGTGGGGCACGACTCGCAGTGCTTTTTAATATCATTATATATCGCCGGCCAGTAGAACCTCTGGAGAACCCTCTCCTGCGTTTTGTCAGTCCCCAAGTGTCCCCCAAGAACATGGTTATGTGCCATGTCAAGCACCTGACGCCGGTACGGCTTAGGCACCAGAAGCTGTTCCACAATCTCATCCTTAATCTTAGTGACTCTATAGAAAAGATCATTAGTCACAGAAAAATGTGGAAATCTTTTCTCAGCATCTGGTTCCTGAGGTACCCCATTCATGACAGCAACCTGCTCTCTCGCATTTTTGAGAGTGGGGTCCTGTAACTGTGCAGTCCCAAAATTATCCCTAGACACCTCTAAGTCTGGTATATTTTGCTCAGTGGGAGGAGCCTCCTCCTCTCCAGCCAGGACCTGCAAAGGAAAACAATCATTTTCATCCTGCACACTTTTATCACTTAGAGGGGGTAATGCAACAACCTTAGGAGTATCCTCACTCCTTTCGGGGGATTTTCTTTTTCCCCAGAGAGCCCAGAATAATGGAAAATCGCGCCCCAATATTACGTTATGCATGAGGTTTTTAACCACACCCACTTCATATTGTACGGTGCCTTGTTCAGTCCCGACTTCAGCCAGCACTATAGGGTACACTTTTGTATCCCCATGTATACAAACAACACTCATATGCTTTTTACACTCAAAGTCCCCAGCCACCAGGCTGGCATGCACCAAGGTTACGAGGCTTCCTGAGTCCAGCAACGCCTTAACAGGAAAATCATTAATTGTAACGTTGCAGATTTGCGGTTCAGTCTCTAGTCCAGGAACTGCAACACAAGATGGTTCCGCAAATAGCGACTGACGTCGATTAGCCTCACATTCCATGGGCTCAGTGGTAAGAGGGCAATGGGCAGACACGTGTCCCATCTCATGGCATCTCCAGCACCGGATAGAGCCTGGTCTCCTTGGCAAGGAGTCCTTTTTAGGGCCACTTAGCCACCCGGGACCATCCCCAGTCTTTTGCCCCTGAGACACCACTTGAGCCCTTTTTCCTCCCTCAGCACCCCTCCACACTCCCCCAATAGATGGAAGTCTCTTACCAGCTGATGGCACAGATCTGGCACTCCGGGGAGGTGAGGAGGCTGCAGAAACATCACGGAGGTAGTCCTCAGTCGCCTGGAACCTCTCCACAAGGTTGACAAGTTCGTTTGCATTCTTAGGGTCACCTTGTCCCACCCAGCGTTGCAGGTCAGCAGGAAGTGCTCAGTGGTAGAGATCCATCACAACCCTCTCTAGGATCTGTGCAGGAGTAGAAGTGTCTGGCTCCAACCACTTTCTCGCCAAATGGATCAGGTCATACATCTGGGACCTCGCTGATTTGTCCAAACTGTAGCTCCAGTTGCGTACCCTCCTGGCACGGACCGCAGTAGTAACGCCTAGTCGGGCAAGTATCTCCGCTTTTAGCCGAGTATAGTCCTTAACCTCTTGCTCACTGAGGTCATAGTAGGCCTTTTGAGGTTCTCCTGTTAAATAGGGCGCAATTACCTCTGCCCACTCAGCGACTGGTAACTTCTCTCGCTCAGCCGCACGCTCAAACCCAGTTAGGAAGGCCTCAACATCGTCCTCAGCAGTCATCTTTTGCAGCGCTCGCTGCACAGCTCTTTTCACATCAAAAGTCTCTGGAGCGGCTCGCACCACTGTGTGGGGGTTAGCAACCACAGGCGCCTCTTGTTTTGCAATCAGGTGTTCAATAAGTTGTCTATTGGCCTCTATCTGAGCCTGTTGCTGTTGCAAACTCACTTGCATAAACTGCTTCAGCATCTCCTCCATGTTGCCCGACTGTTCTTGGAGTGTAGTTGCAGCTTTCACCCAAGACATAAGCAGCTGTAGCCAAGTCTGTCCACACCGTTGCCCCTAGCAACCGTTTTACCCGCTCCGCAGCACCAATTGTAGGGATCTTCCCGGGGGATGGTGTGTTTGGACACAGTTCACGGCAGACTCAGACGTTATAAAAACAGATCTTGGCGTTTATTCACGGCATAAACAGTCCAGCAAACAAAACATACAGCAACCACGTGCTTCTTTTGTGTATAAACAAAATAAAAGACCTAGCCCGTCTGGGCGCTTACTAACAGGTTCTTCTCACCTATCTGGCAGTTTCAAAACACAGCGTTAGCCTGGATATCGCAGGGTGAGTTTTTAGCTCCAGCAGTGGCTGCGTTCGCAGCTTCCTTCAAACACACACACAGGCTGTTCATTCCTGGCTGAGAGCAATAGCCTGCAGTCTCTGCAGAGCTTTTACCTTTCCAGGCTAATTAGGATCAGAGCTCACCTGATCCAAAACCCAAACTGGATCGGGGAGGTGTGGAATGACAGGTCCCTCTACCAAACCTACCTGCCATTCCATATAAATCCAGGCCCGGCAAAATTAAACAAGAACTCAGCAGCATATCACTGCTGAGAAACAAATCAATCCTGGACTTACCATCTCACCCAGCGTAGTAACCTAGGTGAAATGTACACCCCCTCGATCACTTCTCCAGTGACATGTCTACACCAGGTACACACTAACTTTCTCCCAGTGGTGTAACTAAATATGACGGGGCCCTGGTGCAAAAATTAAATGGGGCCCTTTCATAGCTCAGACTGTAAACTTTTTTCTGTCCTTTAACTGGTTCCAGCTAGACAAAGAATGACTGAAACAACAGAAGCAAATTGTACTTCCTTTATCTAAATGATGACAAGTGAACACAAATATGATAAATAAGGTGTAGGAGCAACAATGATGGAGCCACCTGACCTTTTGGGTCCTGGTGCAGTTGCATACCCTGCACCCCCTCAAGTTACACCCCTGTTTTCTCCCATCATATCCCATTGGGAACAGAGTGAAATGAGCCATTTCATGGCATCTAAAAATCTCTGATTATATGTACGTTAAGGATTCTAGATTATGTGCTTTCTTTGCCTCAATTTCTGGGTTGTAGTTGAGCTGGGGAGGGTTTGTCATTGTACAGCCTTGTGAGTCATAAGTGTGCTTTTCTAGGGTCAGAAGTAGGTTGCCATGCTTACTCCCACTGATAGAACCAAGGGAAAGGAGCTGTTAGAACACTTTTCCAAGGTCCTGGATAAATAAAATGAAATGAGGGCAAACTTTGGAGTCCTGCTACAGCTTGTCCCCAGTGCTGTAGGAACTGGAACAGAGGCACATGGGACAGGCTGACCTGCTTTCTGCATTATTATTGCCATTGGATGTGCAGTCCCTTTAAGGGCCTTCTTCAATTTTCAAAAAAACTGTTGGAGAACCAGATACAATAGTGGACGTGCTAATTATTTAGTATGGGCTATGCAGAAAAATAAATTATTTGCTGTTATTTTTGCATAGTTACATAGTTAATATGGTTGAAATCAGACATATGTCCATCAAGTTCAACCATAAGTCCATCAACTTTTGGGGTAGGGGAGGTTATTTTTTATTTTTTGTTTTTTTTTATCGATAACAGTTAATTGTTAATGTTATTTTCTTCTAAATAAGCATCTAATCCTTTTTTCAAGCTATAAGCGGTTGATGTCGTAGCAAGCTTCTGCTTCTGCTGTTCCACAGATGACCCCATTGAAAAGAATGATTTGCTTAGAAATGCCCCAATACAGGTGCAGGTACAAATTAGAACAAAATGCACTTTGTTATGTCTCAAAGTGAAATAGATTACTCAGAAGCAGATTTAAAATTACCCCCTAAAGCATGCCCAAAGTTAAACTTGCTTCACCAAATAATTAGCATGACCCCTCCTTGTTCTCCCAAATATTTAACATGACCCTCAAGAGCCGTGATTCAATTACGAAAAATGGTATTCCCATAACATGCATTTTATTGCATTGCATAGTTGCTTTATATCATTAAAAAGAGACAAAAAACATGGATTTGCAAAATAAGCTAAAAGCTTATCATGTGTATACTTAAGGCCTGATTTCTGACCCCCAGAACCAGTGGATAACACCCTTGTTACTTTCTGCGATACGGAGGACCTTTTCTTGTGCTAAAGACAAGCACTGATTAAAACCGAATGTCCACTTTCAATGGCATTATTGAAAGTGTATATTTTTTGTGCCAAAATGATGACCAAGGTGCTAAGCTTAACTAGCATTAGTTTTTTCGTATGTTTGCATATGTGCCTTTTATGGGAGCAGATTTCAATATTCACAAATGTTCCCCAGGAGCTACAGGAAGAGATTTGTGAGTCATGTACACATGTGTTCGTGTAAGTGACTATTCTCACGTCATCAGCGGCCATAGCAGCAGTGTTCTGTGTGTACAGAACTCACCTTTCTCTTTCTGTGGATCTTGGTACAGGTTCGGTGTACAGTTCAGCACTTCACTTACCTCCATAGTAAAAACTGATTCCATAAAACACCTATTTGCTAACATAGAAACAATGCTAGATAAGCTCAGCACCTTTAGGACAGCCTATACAGTTTCAAAAATGCAATTGAAAAAGTACTTCCCCTTTAATAGATTACTCCACTTTTGATGGAATTTTTAAAAGTGTAAATTTTTATGCCAAAACAATGACCTCAATGTGCTTAGCTTATCTAGTATTTTCTTTTCCTATGTTAGAAAATTTGTGTTTTATCGAAGCAGTTATCACTACCTGCAATCTGTTGACATTGGCAACTGTACATGGGCAGGCTGATTCATTACTAGTGCCAGCTATCGACAGATGGAAAAGGAACTTCCATTGAAATGTATGGGAGAGCGACAGGTAGCGATAGGTATTACTTGGTGCTCTGGAAGCTAGAGCTCCGGCGCTATACGCTGAGCCGCCTGTAATGATGAATCGTACGCTACATGGCACTGTTAGAGTCGCTCACCAGAATCGCTTTCATGAATGTGGTATTGCGTACAGTGCCCACCATTCACCAGACGCCGCCTGCCGCTACGAGGCACTACCTGCTGCTATCTCTTGATGAATAAACCCCCAAGTCTGTACACCAAGAAGAAAGTCGGGAGCTCTGTAGACACAGAACACTGTAACTTCTAAAATAAAATATCTAACTCACTGAAAAATATGTGCACCTCACCTTTAGTAGTCCTGCATTGCAAAAGCTCTCAAGACACAGCCTCTTCTAATTAAATAAATAATTAATTATAGCCCTCTGTTTATCCAAACCCTGCCTCTCCAAAAAAATCCAAAATCATCTGGATAACCCTCCCTGTTAAGCACTGTGGAATAGGCACATCTGTTGGTTGGTCAGTGGCTCAAAAGCCATGAATGTGAATCAGCTCCTGTGTTTCTTTTATGCGTGCTTTGCTTTAAAGCGGAACAAAGCCCAGGATTTCAACTATCCTGGGTTTTGTTCCATGCATCCTGAAGTGAGATGCCCCGATGTGTGAAACCCCCCAAAACGCCCACAAAAAATCACCTCCAATGGCACATGCATCAGCTCTCGTCCAGTTGGAGCTGTTTGTGGTGCCTATGTAAGGCTCGGCAAATATTTCTGTTGAAATGCAGGGCTTCAGCAAACTTAATAGCTGAGCTGAGTGCTCACAGACCAAAGATGTGGGGATGCAGCCACTGGATGTTTACTTCATCGAGGGCACCTGGAAGCAGGTGAGTCATGCGGTGCCCTGGGGGTTGTTAGGGCGAGCGCTGCGTGCCCATCTCGCAGCACTTCACTTACCTCCATGGCGGCATCCAGCTGTCATCCATCTCACAGCATTTCCCTCACCTCCATGGCTTCTCCCATCCATCTCCCTTCCCCCATGCTTCTTCCTCGCATGGTCAGGTGCACGCACATCCCCTTCCACTTGAGGGAGCGCGCACCGGATTCCTGAGATTTAAAGGGCCTGTACACCACTGTTTGATGTCTGGTCATCCAATCCTGCATTCACTTCCCTATTTAGAGGGGCACTTCCTTTCCATCAGTGCCGGATCTTGGTCTTTCCATGCCAGTTGTAAATCAGTTGCTTTTGGATTGCTCACCTGTGTACCGACCTCTGCCTGTCCCCTACTCTGAACCTTTGCTGCCTGCCCCAACCTTGGCTACTCACCTTTACCACGAACCTGTGCTGCCAGCCCTGTCCTCTGCCTGTACTCACTACGTCTTTTGCCTGCCCTGTGCACCACACAGAACCTCGGCTAACTGTGGAACTGGGCCGCTGTTGAGGGGTAGCGACCTGGGGGTCACTCGCCGCTACAAGACCAACCTGCCTTGCGGTGGGCTCTGGTGAATACCGGTGGCCTCTTAGACTCCGCTCCCCTGACAGGGCACTCGCCATCAGTTTCACAGTCAAAGCTGATCCACATCCAAGTCCGCTCCACCCGGTCCTTGACAGGGGTGTTTTACATAGCTGGGCATCCCATTTTTGGGGCTCTCCCAGCGTAAGACAGCGGCCAGCCAAGGTAGGTTTTGTTCTGCTTTAAATATAATCATTTAAGTGGTCACTAGTGTGGTAACATGTGGAATTCACATTCCTCTAATGTGATGCATGTATGCAAGATTTCTTTAATTTAATGTATAATGTAAATATTTCAAATAGTGCTCCAATGTTACTTTCAAATATGAAAAAGGAAGGATGGAAATGCAGGTTGAATATAGCTTTTATTTATTTTTTTTATACTTTAAAAGCCTGCTGAATCTTAGAATAAATATTTCCACCTTTTATAGAAGCCTTTTGTAAGTGATGTTTACATAAAAAGCAAAAATGTTTCGCACAGTATGTGATTTCTGCCTGCTTTCAGATCATCCAAATTATTGGTGCTGCTGACAAGGATATGTCACCTGCAGGGCAGAAATTTTCCTTCAAGCTGCCACCTGATGGTTCCACAAACCCCAATTTTACCATCCATGACTATAAAAGTAAGGTTCCTGATTACATATATTTTCTATTCTAAAAGTATGGCATGCTTGAGTGTTTCTGGGAGCAAACAAATAGCTTTGATGTATGCCTCAATGCACTTTCTACAACTTGCTTTTCTTACTTTTTTATGGCATTCTCAAACTATATGTTTACCTGTCTAAAATGTTTCACATAAAGTTTTTTAATAAATAGATTATCGTTCTATATTTATAATATTATTTTAAAGTTGTATTGTTGCAATTAATAGGTGAGTCTTGCATTATAGTACATAGTATAGCATTTAAATGTCCTTATTGCAGTCATTAATTGCTTTGGAGAACCTATACCTTTCAACACTGCACACGCAAAAGAAGGGGTGGTTTACATTCATCAATGAGAAATGAAACTCTTCATAAACTGTAAAATATCCGTAATTAGGCAATGCATAATTGCAAGCCTACCGGGGAAAATAGTATAAACATAGTCTGCAGAACAAGCAAAAGAAAGTGCTTTGTTATGGACCAACAAGTTGTAGGGCAAGTATAACTTCAGACCAAGAGCCACACCAGGCAATTTCTTACGGGAGCCTGCTGAAGGAGCTATAGTAATTTTTGCGCCACTGTAAAAATCATAAATGGTGAACAAAATTATTCTCAGGAACCTCTGTAGGGGTTCTCTTGGTATATACAGATGTATCCATTCTTACCTTTCCTAATTGCTAGTTACATTATGAGATGTGTCAGATTTTGTTTTTGTGGCTCTCAAGACAATCTCAGAATAATCAGTCACAAAATAGTTTAGTGGTCTCCAACCTATAGCTTGAGAACCATATGTAGCTCAAGGCCTTCTGTTGTGTGGATCACAGGATGTCTGCCAGCCTGCTTTGGAGAAACTATATCCATCAACACTGCACACGCAAAAGAAGGGGTGGTTTACATTTATCTATGAGAAATGAAACTCTTCATAAACTGTAAAATATCCATAATTAGGCAATTATAATTGCAAGCCTACCGGGGAAAAGAATATAAACACAGTCTGCAGAGCAAGCAAAAGAGGGTGCTTTGTTATAGACCAACAAGTTGTACAGCAAGTACAACTTCAGACCAAGGGTCAAAACAGGCAATTTGTACGGGAGCCTGCTGAAGGAGCTATAGTAATTTTTGCGCCACTGTAAAAGTAATAAGGGGCAGACAAAGTTATTTCCCAGGAACCTCTGTAGAGGTTCTCTTTGTATATACAGATGTATCCATTCTTACCTTTCCTAACTGCTAGTTACATTATGAGATGTGTCAGCTTTTGTTTTTGTAGCACTCAAGACAATCTCAGAATAATCAATAATCTAGTGGTCTCCAACTTGAGCTCGAGAACCATATGTAGCTCATAGCCCTCTGTTGTGTGGATCATAGGATGTCTGCCAGCCCAAAACACTGGTGACAATCAGGTATACTGCTGAGGCTATGGAGCAACATGGCACCCAGGGCAGAAACTAGCACTGCACATTGTTTCCAGCCTTGCTATGTCTAGGTATCAATTCTACCAGTTAACTTCTTTGAGACTAAAGTATCCACTCATGTAGAGCAAGTATATATAGGGTTGGGGGCCCACATGCATTCTGCATATTGACGTTTGGGGATGGGTGAGGCCACGGACACTGGACTTTTCAGTTTGAGTCTTCTAAAGTACTTCACTACATTGATGGAAACCATTTTCAGTTGTTTCCTGTTTGACAGTGGTTCTATAGCTTCCACAATCTCTTCATTTTAAGTGTGACTTTCAGCCTCTATTATAGCTGAATGTGGCTCTCATAAAAAGAAAGGTTAGAGACAACTGACTTAGTCTGACTGATCCGCAGGTAATTTTTAAGTAAATGAAGCCATTATGGCGTATAATGACACTGGGGGTTATCCAAATTATTTGGTAAAGAATTGCAACCAGCATCTTAGTGAGCATTTTCATTTAAAGAGGGCCGCTGGATTCTCTACCCTGGGCATCCAGAACTGAGATGCCGTGCTGTGTGAAACCCCCCAATTCGCCTGGAAACTCACCTTCTTTCCTGGTCCAATGGTGCATTCACAAGCTGCGGCCACATCCCCACTATCCCTTTAGCAGTGCGCCCATGGCAGGCATTTGTGAATGGCACGGGCACGCTCCCTGTTAGTGGGTAGCAGGGGATGTGGCCACCAGCACGCTCAGATCTGCTCATATTAGATGATCTCCTGGATGCTCCTGGGGCTCAAGTAGATCAGAGAACACTGATTGGATGAGCAGACATGCATGCGTTGCAGGACTGAGAAGAGTTTGTTTGGGCAACCTGGGGGGTTTCACACAGCGGGGCACTCCCCAGGAGAAAGGACTAAATCCCAGGATAATCAAAATCCTGGGTTTGGTCCACTTCAAGCAAACAAAAGTGCAATAAAATATTTTGGTTTCATTTTTTTCCCAATATATCCGCTAGACCGGCAATGGAATAATTTTAAAGGTGATGTACATCATTTTTCCAATAAGGTAAGAGTATTTAAATTTATAAAAAACTGTTCCCTACAGGCTATGTAGAATCAATTAGAATTATTACCCCACAGGGTCCTGTTGTTTATAAAATTGTAAAAATACCTATACCTCATTGGGAAAATCATGTGTCTCACCTGTAAAACTGTAAAACTGCTTCATTGTAGGTAACTTTTGGAGAAAAACTGGTACTGGTAAAACACTTGTCTTAAAATTGAAAAGCTCACTAAGATGCAGGTTGTAATACAACCCGCGTGGCACACCACCGGTGCACCTTGCTTTACCAAATAATGAACATGACCCACACTGTGTTGAAAGCATGACATGAGAAGTAGCAGTCTATATCCAAATTTGAGGTAAATGGTGAATGCATCTGTACTGTACATTGAGAACATTCATTACATGGGAATAGCTGATTTCCAAAGAACATGAGTATGGTATAGTTTGATCTGTAAAACCCCATCCTCTCCAAATCTTTTTGAATAACTCCCAGTGTTTCTGAGATGTTGGCTCTTGAAAGTCCTAAAACGTACCCCAACAATAACAGGTTTTTTGGCTTGAGCCTTGCCTCTAGGTGACATGGCAGCACATAGCAGCCATTAAAACTTTATAGAGACATCTGGACAGGAACAGGCAAGGTCAGGAGTTTTGCTGTGGACATTACCTTCCTTTAGCACTGCTTTCAAGAATCTTACAAGTGACTATAAGCATCATGCAAATTATTTGGTGAAGGAAATTTAACCTTGGTGTGCTTTTTGCTCTGAATCTGCATCATGTTGAGATTTTTACTTTGACACATAAAAAGCACAAAAAATCGTTTTGTTCATTACGAAATGTCTCCTGTACCTGTTATGTGACATCTTACCCCCCAACGAAGCACATATATTGTTTTTAAGTTTGAAGACAAAAGCACCATAAGGGCTACGCACACAAAAAAGGTGATTTTTTTTTTTTCAACATAGCCCATAGGGTGCTGTTGTTTCAAGTTTTTTCCATGCTATATTAGGTCAATAGCTCACTTAGATGGGTGGGTTGCAATTCTCACCTAGATGAATGTGGAAATTATCTCTATATATTATCTCTATATATTTTCCAAATTAAAAAAAAAAGGAATTTCTTTTTTAATATTATTTTGGAAAAGCTCCAAAGTCTTGACTCTTTGCAAAGCTGTCCCTTTAATGCTAAGCCTAGTATTCAGAGTCTATAAACTCTGGCTAAAATGTCACAAGGCACTAGATATATGTAGCTTAGCAAGTCAAGAAATGATTTTTTCTCTGAGTGTCATTTATTATTTAAATATACAATGAAAAAGGAACCACTAACCAATACAATGTTTTTTTAAAAATTTGTATTTTATGTTATATTTTCTTACTTTTTCTTTTTTTAATGTGAGAAATGTTTTGATTTTGCAGATAACTCAGCAGGTATAGTAGCTCAGAGACATGGATACAGTCGAAGACAGAAGGAATTCTACCTTCTTCCAGTGGTGGTTGAGGACGGAAGTTATCCCATTCAGAGCAGTACCAGCACACTGACTATTAATGTATGCAGATGTGATTCCAGAGGTGTTGTCCTATCCTGCAACATGGAAGCAATTTTTTTACCTGTTGGATTAAGCACAGGGGCTTTGATTGCAATTTTGTTGTGCATTATCATACTTTTAGGTGAGCTTCTTAAAGTTATACAAATGGCGAGCCCAATTGTTGTACCATTGTCTCAGGTTACACGTTGCTCTGTCCTAAACTACAATCCATTTTCAAAAAGTTGTAGTTTCTTAATTATCTTTAAAAGTATTAGAGCATTGGAGACTCATAGAAAAATGAAGAGAAACAGTGGGTGTGGCAACAGCAATGTGATGTAAACACACTGTGATAAGGGTGAGAGGAGAGAGGAGGGCAGGGTTGCAGAGCAGCCGAGAGTGGCAGGCAATCAGGACATCTGGGCAGGGAGTGGGGGGTGTTTCTGTTCTTGGTCCCCTGAAGATTGATTGATGGACCAGGTCAGCGGGGTGAGAACTGAAAGCTGAATGAGGAAGTGATTTTTCTCAGGAGACAGAAAGAGAAGGAAACAGAGCACTGGAGCCAGTTAATGAAACCTAAGCTATTGATATTTATTGTTTAAATTTTGATTTGCCAAACACTTTAATAAATATGTTGCATCAAATTGAATCTGAAAACCATTTTATGAAATAAACTCATTTTGAGAACACAAATTAGAAAGCAAATGCCCAAATGTGGTATTCACAAAGGTATGAGGAAACAAACTCCCAACATATTAGAGAATTACCTATCTTTAAAAATGTACAATGCCCAGGGTTCTCCAGCTCAACAAGTCGAAATATATATATGAAAACTATCAAACATTTATGTAACTGTCACCCCTGCCCACTTAGTCCATAGCTTGGTGAAAAAATCCAGCTTTTCATGATAAACATTCAAAATACTATCAGGATTATAACATTTTAAATGCATGTAGCATGTAATAACATCTCTATTTGTATCTTGAGTATCATGTTTTACCTACCATTTTTAGCTAAAAATCCTGAGTTATTGCACCTGATGAGCAAAAAAGTTAGAGCAAAATAATACATGGGTGTGCAGCGGGAATGAAACATTTGTATGAGTCTTCACTTTGCCTGTGGTCATATATAATTTAATTTGCCAAACTTATGAAACTATTGCATGTATATGGCTGTAACAAAAATACTGGCTCCAGTATACCCTTAAATATGTATATTGGTATTGGGTGTTTGTAGACACAAGCAGAGGAACCAAATGTACCTAAAAATGTCAGGGTATGCCGGTGAGTACAGATTTTTAAAAACTTTGATGAGGCTTTAGGAAAAAATCTCTGCATGACTGAAATGAATAATGAGGGGCTACCATGACATCTCTGTAATACGGGAAGAACTACAGCTATTTTTTTTCTACAGAGGATATTGCTAATAAGGTAGGGGAAGGAAAACATGGCATCAGATTTGATTATTATTATTATTGTTTATTATATAGCACCATCATCTTCTGTAGCGCTTTACAAGGTATGATTACAGACAAGATAAAACAAATAATACAGGGAATAATACAAAACTAGATGCCACGAGGTTCAAACAGGTGTTGTGAGCATAGGAGACAATAGAAAGGGGAGCCCTGTCCTTGTGAGCTTACAGTTTAAAGGATGGGGGTGGATTTAATTAAAATAATTTTCAATAAAAATACCTCAAACAAACAGTGTCAGACTGGAGCCCCTTGGATCCACTGAAGGAAATCCTTTTTAGGGCCCACCAAAGATAATTCTTCTTAAGACTAACTTTTCGTCTCTATAGCAATAATGTAAAATTATTCACAGAGCTATACATGAAACACAAGATAAAGTGCAATGTTTAACAAGTACATAACAAATGTGTATCAATGAAAAAAATAACAAACAACACTCCAGGCAACCAATACATGGTGATCTTCAGTCAGGTTCCTCTGACGGGCCACTCCAACTCTGCAAACATGTATCTGCTATTTGTGGCAAGATGTCTCCAGTAGGCAACATTTTCTGTTCTGATTAATTCATTTGTTGTTTTGAAGGCACGTGTATTTATTTATGTGTTTTTGTTTTAGTTATAGTAGTACTCTACATAGCATTAAGAAGACAGAAAAAGAAAGATGGTCTTATGACCTCAAAAGAAGATATACGGGACAATGTTATTCATTATGATGATGAAGGAGGAGGAGAAGAAGACACACAAGCCTTTGATATTGGTGCCCTAAGAAATCCAAAGGTAGTTGAAGACAATAACATTCGTAGAGATGTCAAACCTGAACCTTTGTGTCTGACTCGTCAGAAACCACCAGCAGATTATAACAATGACATCAGAGATTTTATCATTGAGAGACTAAAGGAGCATGATGTTGACCCAAATGCTCCACCATATGACTCGCTAGCTACTTATGCATATGAAGGCTCAGGATCGGTGGCTGAATCTCTAAGTTCTATAGAGTCACTAAAAATGGAGACAGATTATGATTATGATTTTTTAAGTGACTGGGGACCTCGTTTTAAATGCTTGGCAGAAATGTTTGGAGAAGAAAACTACAATGCAGACAAAATCACCTAACTTACAAAATGAAAATGACTATCAGTTGAAAGAAAGCTTTATCTAGACTATGTAAAAAATGAAGTTTTATATTAAAATGCTATAATATTTATCAAACTGTCAGTTTTTGTTTGTTTCACACCTATAAAGTTTTTCCCTGAACACAATAAAATATTTTGCTCTTTTTCACTACTAGTAAGCAAACTCTGGTGTTATATACAATTTATATACAAATTACTGAAATTAATATTAAAAAATCTATACTTTTTATGGCATAATGGTGAAAATGAAATAAAAAAAAGTTGCTTTGATTCCACTTATGTGACTGGTGAAGCCCGGTCTAGGTAGTAAAAACTAGGACATTTTTTGGGGAAAGGAATAAATTAGAGAAATATACAGTATATTGTATAACTGAATTAAACCGGACCTTCAGCGTGATTTAATGAAATGCCCAAACTCTTAAAAAACGGTTCCCCAGCATCTAAAATTAATATATTTTATGTTTTTAGTCACTAACTTATTATTCTTTCCCCCACTGGGCTGCAACTCTGTTCAGGAATTTAGGATACGGGCGCCGCCATCTTGACTCAGAAGCATCACACTTACTGAGGAGAGGAGATTGGGATAAGGTACAGGGGGGTGGGTTATAGCTGTGCTTTGCTCAGACAGAGCAGAGCTGGGGTCAGGTAAAGGTCAGCAGTCCCAGAATGCAGAGCAGCACAGTCAGGAGGCACTTCCTATTTGCAGGCTGCCTGATAAGATGGCGGCTTCCATAAGCTGCCATCTTGGATGTTTAAAGGATCATAACATGCAGTAGATGCAGGTAGGATGATTTTTAATGTGGACAATCTGTATGTACAGGGTGTGGGAAACATATAAGATAGACTCTTATTCAGAGTGAAGGTCCGCTTTAAGGCAACTGGGCTGCACCTTTTTCATAAAGCCATTTTGCTAGTCATCCGTATTTCTTAACTCAGGGGGAGCTGTCCAAATGAGTTTTAGGAGCCTTTGGAATTTTTAGGGCGCTTCGTTTTTAAATAAAAACTAAAAAAAAAAAAATCTACACCTCACGTGTAGACATTCTTTATGTCGCCCAAAGATGAGGAGTAGATTACCGTATTTTTCGCCCTATAAGACGCACCTGCCCATAAGACGCACCTAGGATTTGGGGGAAGAAAATAAGAAAAAAAAAAATTTCAATCAAAAACGCACCATTACAGACAGTGTGGCATTCCCCTATCCAATTCCCATAGGCCGTGTGGGATGCCCCCATTCCATAGACAGTGTAGCATGCCCCCATCCCATTCCCTGTATATCCAGTGTGGCATCCCCCCCTCCCATTCCCCATATACCCATTGGCTGTGTGGCATCCCCCTCTCCCCCCATTAGTATAGGCTGTGTGGCATCCCTCTCCCCACATTCCCATAGGCTGTGTGGCATCCACCTCTCCCCCCATTCCCATTGGCTGTGTGGCTTTCCCCCTCCCCCCATTAGTATAGGCTGTGTGGCATCCCTCTCTCCCCATTCCCATAGGCAGTGTGGCATCCCCCTCTCCCCATTAGCATGGGCTGTGTGTCATCCCCCTCCCCCCATTAGCATGGGCTGTGTGGCATCCCCCTCTCCCCATTAGCATGGGCTGTGTGGCATCCCCCTCTCCCCATTAGCATGGGCTGTGTGGCATCCCCCTCTCCCCATTCCCAAAGGCTGTGTGGCATCCCCATCCCCCCATTCCCATAGGCAGTGTGGCCCCTCTCCCCCCATTCCCACCCCCCTCCCCCCATTAGTATAGGCAGGCGCCATAGTAATAAAAAAAAAAAGTTAAACTCACCTGTCCGCTGACACCACTGCGCTGAGCGGCCGGCTCCGTGAATGGGGTGGGCGTGGCCTGCGCCGCAGCGTCGACACAGGCCACGCCCACCCCATTCACGAGCTGGCTCTGTCCCTGCCCCGCCGCTGCGATCGCTGTCTTTTCAGGCAGCGATGACAGCGGCGGGGCCAGAGACAGAGCCCCTGCCGCTCCTCCATCTGCTCCCCCACATGCGATCACGAAGGTCCGGGCAGCGGGTGGGCGTGGCCTGCGCCGGTGCAGGCCACGCCCACCCACTGCCGGGACCTTCGTGATCGCATGTGGGGGAGCAGATGGAGGAGCGGCAGGGGCTCTGTCTCTGGCCCCGCCGCTGTCATCGCTGCCTGAAAAGACAGCGATCGCAGCGGCGGGGCCGGGACAGAGCCCCCGCCGCTCCTCTGGCCTCTCGCAGTGTGCCAGACAACGCGGGAGCGCCGGGGACGGGTGAGTTTTTTTTTTTTTTTTAATTTTTTTTTTAATTTTTTTTTTTTTTTTTTACATTCGCCCGATAAGGCGCACTGACATTTTTCCCCCACTTTTGGGGAAAAATAAGTGCGTCTTATAGGGCGAAAAATACGGTACTTTTAGATGTTTAATTTTCAAAGTTTTAAAGTTTATTATTTTAAAATAATAGCAGCCTATAGAAAATTGCAGAGAATATTATTTAAGAGATTTGATTCCCGCAGAGGCTGTTGTTATTTTCAAACTTCAATAATTATATATCTAACAAAAAATTCCAGAGGGTCTCAAAATTTTTTGGACAACTATCTCTAACCATGGGGGTAAATCCAAATGATTTTGATTTAGTACTCTACATAGCATTAAGAAGACAGAAAAAGAAATATAGTCTAATGACCGCAAAAAAAAAGATATAATGAACAATGTTATTCATTATGATGATGAAGGAGGTGGGAAAGAGGGGAAACAAGTATATGTTATTGGTGCTTTAAAGTGGACTCTAAATTAGGCAATGGGACAGTATTAAAGGGAAGGTATATCATTTTCCCAATGTGGTAAATAATTTTTAAATGCTGTAAAAACTCAACCTCTTAAAATATTGTATGAATTATTTGGATGACCCTCCATGTCACAAACTGCATGGGGCCTGGGGAAGCTTTAAACACAAGTTGTTTGAGATGTCTTGGTTGGGGAGGGACAGGGAGTGGTAACTACCGCGACGATTGGTATCACGATCGGGTGGAAGGGGGTGAAGTATTCCAGGATTTCAATTGATCTCGCTGGATTACTAAATGCACACACTTACCATGAAATTTTAGCATTTCAGTTACCCCTGTGCTGGCCACACTCCTTACAATCTGATCTGTATAAGCATACCATGAATTTGAAGTCGTAGAACATAGAATTAAGTATGACAAGCTGTGCTACAATTTGACCTATAAAGCTGTCATGATCTAAGTATCCCACTCTCTTATTCTAAAATTGTTCAGTTTCAGCTAAGTGTCCTGCTTTGAAGGTCCCAAAAATGGTAACTTTATCTAAAATAGATTTGATATTTCAGTGCTCATTTTTTATGTTGCTTTGAATTGATTCTTTTTTATTTTAATATTTTCATTTTGTGCATTTCAACCTCCTTGCATTTGTGAAATATCATTTTCCTGTTGCTTGCTCTGCTTCGGGTTTGATTAAAAAATGAAAAATCAATTTTAGAACTATTTGCTAAATGAATGAAGTCTTGGCATTATAGCGATGCAACCATTCAACTACAGTACCTCTTACAATGGATGACCTTTATTCAGCTTAAAGTCATTAAAACCAATTGGTGATGCGAAACCAAGTTAGTGAATGTCCCTACCGATAGGGCAACTGAAAAAATAAACAGATTTTTTGCATATATACCATAACCCACTGTTTTAAGTGTCAAGTGTGCAGGTTGCTGAAACAACTTCTAACAGACATAACAACCATATTTCGGGTGGTCAATTTTGCGAAGCAGCCATCTTGTATAAAGTACCAAAGACTTTTCCATGCACCAATATATTAATGCCCCTGGCAAGACAGGTAAAGGTAGCATTTAAAATAGCTTCCAAGAGGGCGCATGCGCGCGGTGAGCTGATGGACGCGTCCTAACAGCGCTCCGTGCCCGCCGGACAAACCGAGGCTGAAACTGCGGCAGACGGCTCATAGATAGAGACGGTGAGGTCGGAGGCTGCGAGGGGCACTCACCGAGAGTAAGAAGACAGCGGCACACGGAGAAACAAGAGGTCCAGGCGCGGAGACAAACGGCGGGGACCGCGGCTCCGAGGACAAGATGGCGGCGGCCCTGTCAGCCTCAGAGATAGACGAGGTGGTGTTTAGCGAAGTGTCATTCCTGGTGAGCGAGCAGGAGGACTTCATTCAGGCTGGCTCTCCCATGCAAACGGAGGTGAAAGACTTACTACCCCAGATTGAACACATGCTGCAGTCTATATTAGCTACAAATAATAAAATCTTAATGCAGCATCTTTCCACAGAAGTGGAAAAGGTCTCCTGTGGCCTGCTTAATTTGGATAAAAAGTTGGGAGAATTATCCTCAGCTCAGGAGGTGGTGGAATCTGAATTGCTGCAGCTAAAGCGTGATAATGTAATCTTAAACACCAAGTTAGAGGACATGGAGAACCGAGATAGAAGACAAAACTTGAGAATCCGAGGGATTCCAGAGCACATGGAAGATACTAAAGCTATTGTTACTGCTCTTTGTCAGGACTTACTGCCCGGGATTTCAACTGACAGATTGGAGATGGACAGAGCTCATAGGGCTCTTGGCCCTCGCAGACCACCTGAAGATCCCCCTCGGGACATTATAGTGAAATTTCACTATTACAGCACCAAGGAGCATGTCCAGAAAGCAGCCCGGGATGCGGCGAACTTGGAATTCCAGGGAATTAAATATCAGGTCTATTCAGATCTCTCTGGAGCCACAATGATGAGGAGGAGAGAACTGAAACCATTGCTTGCCATCTTGAGAGATCATAACATCAAATATAAATGGGGATTCCCATTTAGGGTCTCCTTTCCCTATGAAAATTCCTCTTATTCTGCAACATCACTGGAAGAGCTCCAGCAACATCTAACAGCTTTAAATATATCTAGGGTTACCTCCTCTAAATCACCCAGGTATGTGGACGAATCACCTAAACTGCAACGTGCGGGCAAGAGACAGAAACGTTGGGTCTCTACAAGCAACAGAGGATCGCGCCTGACGTATGGGGACACATGAAACACATGAGCTGATGCAAATTATTGATCTCTTCTTCCACCTTTTGGCTTGGGGATTTCACCCAAGAGGGAAGATATTCCTCAGTACACTTTATATGTTTACTTCTATCTTGCCAGATATTTAAGGTGGTATGTTTGACCTCAGAATGACAGGGAGTAATGCTTGAAGTTTTTTAGAATATAGGTAACCTCTTTATAAACGTTATTTTAATGCCACTAGATATTCTCTCATATTTACTATTATAACCCTATAGGGAATAAGTTATGGTTGGTATATGTTTATCTTTATCTTGCTAGATATTTAAGGTGGCATGTTTGATCTTAGAAAGACATAGAGTAATGTTTGAAGTTATTTAGAATATAGGTAACCCTGTTATAAATGTTATTTTAATGCCACTAGATACTTTCTCATATCTACTATTATAACCCTATAGGGAATAAGTTATGGTTGGTATATGTTTATCTTTATCTTGCCAGATACTTAAGGTAGTATGTTTGATATCTGAATGATATAGAGTAATGTTTGAAGTTTTTTAGAATATAGGCAATCTCGTTATAAATGTTATTTTAATGCCACTAGATACTCTTTCATATCTGCTATTATAACCCTATAGGAAATAAGTAATGGTTGGTATATGTTTAAATTTTACTAAATGAGCCTATAATACTATTTTCTATCCTCGCTTGTCCGGCGGCCTTGTCATGACGCCTTTCAGCAGAACCATAAGGGATATACCTTTTGGTCCTGACCTTCAGTGCCTAGTGGTGGTCTTCAGCTGATTGAGGCTTTTCGGAGAAGCGATAATCGAAGATACACAGGCTGTCCCTACTCCTTTACAAATAGGGGACTAGAGTCAGCCTATTGAAGGCGATTTTGTGGACAGTGGTTGGATCTCCAGAGATCTTTAGATTTGTAGCGATTTCTGCGAAAGGTAGGGGGCTGGTTCCTCCTGGCTTTGGTGATCCTGCTATCTGTCTCCTTACCTTTATATTGATAACTGTATTTTAATTCTTTTCCCGAGACCTTTCTCTTTTCACTCGCTTTTTCCATCCTTTCTTCTCCTTCTTCCCTTCCATCCCCTTTTTTTTTTTTTTTTCTTCCCTGGACTACAGAGCTTATATCAAGTGACTTACCATGACTACAGTTTTTTCCCTAAATGTACAGGGATTTAATTCCCCTAACAAGAGGAGCTTGGCTTTTCGCAAAATAAATACACTTCATCCTGATATATTATGCCTATAGGAAACACACTTTTCGGTTACCTCTAAACCAAAATATTTTGATTCTAAATATCCACAGGTTCATTTGGCATGTGCAGAATCAAAACAGAAGGGAGTGATGGTAGCTTTTAGGAGAGGGACTCAGTTTCAATGCAAAAATGAGGTAAGTGACCCAGAGGGTAGATATTTGATTCTAGTGGGCGAATTACATGATATAGAGGTGACAGTTGCTACATATTACGCCCCGAATATACATCAGGTTGCATTTTTCTTTTTTTCTTAAAAGTGTAATGTCTGTAGCTAAAGGTAAAATAATCATCTGTGGGGACTCAAACTTGGTCTTAAACCCCTTTCTGGATAGATTATCTATAATGACTACTACAACCTGCGCCAAGGCAATAGCAAATTCCAAGCTGTTCAGACACCTGCTTGACACCTACTCCTTAACGGATTGCTGGAGGGAGGCCCATCCAGGTACCCAAGATTTCACTCATTATTCACACCCACATGGCCTCTATGCTAGAATAGACCATATTTTTTTGCCTATAGATACTCTGGCACAAGTACAAAGTGTTAAAATAGTCCCGATCCCTTGGTCGGACCACGAAGGGTTGTTTCTTAGGCTTGATTCTCTTCTTACCAGGCCGATTGGGTCCTTATGGTCCTTAAATGTCTCCTTGTTATCTGACCCAGAGATATCTCAGTCCATTACTAAATCATTAGAGGAATATTTCAATATAAATGAGACTCCTGAGATTTCACCTGTGATTTGCTGGGAAGCACACAAACCAACGATAAGGGGCAAAATAATACAACTAGCGTCCAGACGGAAACGGGAAAGAGCGACGTATGTGGAAAAACTAGAAAAAGAATATTTAGACCTAACGGAGAAAGCAAAGACCTTCATGTCTCAGACGACTCGTGCTAAATTAAACCAGGTAACCAGGGATCTTAATTTAGTCTTAGCGGGTAAGGCCGAGAATGCCTTACGATGGCTCAAACATAAATTTTACTGCAGGGCAAATAAGCCTGACTCCCTTTTAGCTAAAAGGTTGAAAACCCCTGATCAGTGTTATTGCCCGATTCGATTACGCAGTGAAAGAGGTACTTTAACAAGTAATCCCATTAAAATAGTTGAGATTTTTCGTTCCCAGCTGTCAAAATTATATTCAAACCCTCACCCTTCAAATTCTGATAAAATTTTGAACTTTCTTGAGGGTGTTAACACACCAGATTTGCCAGAAGAATTACGGGACATTATGGAAAAAGATTTTAGTACAGATGAGGTGCTGAGAGTGATAAAAGGTCTCAAGATTAATAAGAGTCCGGGACCCGATGGCTTTTCAGCGGCATACTATAGGACGTTTAGTGCCATTTTAGCTCCAAAATTAGCAGCCGCACTCAACGCCATTCGGAAAGGTGGCACATTTACCCGGGAATCCTTAATGGCGTCCATTAGCATGCTGCCGAAACCAGATGTTGATAACACTATATGGTCAAACTTCAGACCAATTTCTTTGCTAAATCTGGATATCAAAATTTTAACTAAAATTTTAGCTGATAGGTTGTCATCTTATTTACCCCAAATGGTGCATAATGACCAGACAGGTTTTATTCCGGGACGACAGGCGGGGGACAATCTTAGGAGAGTGATACAGATCTCCCACATAGCTAAAGAAAGGAAGGCACCTGTCCTGTTTCTTACTTTAGACATCAGGAAGGCTTTCGACTCGGTGTCCTGGGAATATCTCTTTGGATTATTGGAAAAATGGGGTTTTGGCCCCAAATTCTTAGGAATCCTGAAGACTGTATATTATTCCTCCTCAGCATTTATTAAATACAGCGGTCACAAGTCTAACTCTTTTAATCTGGCTAGAGGGACTAGGCAAGGATGCCCACTATCCCCCTTGTTATTTGCCCTGGCAATGGAACCATTAGTTCAAAAGATTAGGGATTCTTTAGATATTACTGGGATAGAGATTGGTGGTATCCACCATAAAATCTGCCTTTTTGCAGATGATGTGCTGATGTTCATCTCAAACCCTCATGTCACCCTACCAAACTTATTACATATTCTAGAGCAATTTGCTGAGGTATCGGGTCTTCATGTCAATACCACCAAGTCGAAAGCCTTGAATATAAATATTCCTATAGAGATATGGCAACAGCTTCAATCTAACTTTGACTTTAGCTGGGAAAATAAAGTAATTAAATATTTAGGAATTAATTTGACTAACGATTATAATTCATTGTTCGCTGCAAATTATATACCTCTACGTAGGAAATTTACGGCTTTATTGACCAAATGGAGAGACTATAATTTATCCTGGTTGGGCAAAATTGCTGCCATAAAAATGAACATATTGCCCAAATTCCTTTACCTGGCCAGATCTTTACCGGTCTATGTTCCACCTAAGTTCTTGGAAGACCTTCAGAAAAGCCTACTGTCGTTTCTGTGGAATGGGAAGAAACAGAGAATAGCTAGACAGGTTTTGATCAAACCTAAGGGATCAGGGGGCGTGGGGTTCCCGTGCTTTAGAAGATATCTCCAGGCAGCGCAGATTGCACAATTGCTATCTTATCATATAGTAGAAGACACCCCCAGTTGGGTTCAAATAGAAGGCTCATTGATTCACCCGACAGAGTGAAAAAGATTTACTATGGCTTATTCCTAAGCATAGATACCAAAGTAATAATCCTATATTAGATATCTCCTTAAGATTGTGGGATGAAGTTAAATTTTCAGGAGGTCTGGCCTCTCCATACTTACCATTGATGCCCTTATGGGATAACCCTATGTTCCCCCCGGGTGTTATGGATCCTTTAAGATTTGGCAAGTGGAAAAACGCGGGGATTCGATGTGTAATAGACTGCATCCAAGGTGCGGGGATGGCCTCCTTCCAGCAATTCCGGGACCGACTTGGTTTTGGAGCGGGTGAATTCTTTAGTTATTTGCAAGTTGCTCATTTCGTTAAACAGATGATTAGAAATTGCCCAAAATTAGATAGTACAACATTCTTTGAAACGCGATGTAGGAAAGACCCTAGTGGGAGAGGAGCTGTGTCAGCTATTTATCAATCATTAATACTAGGGAATAGCCGCGAAACTCTTTTGTATAGGAACAGATGGGAAGCAGACCTAGGGGAGACTAGAGATCCAGCTCAGTGGCGAAAGATGTGGCTGGCCTCATATGGAAAAGGGGCCTCTGCCTCAATGATAGAGGTGAATCTGAAAGTTACTCTCCGGTGGTATTTAGTACCTGAGCAACTATCACGTATGCAGGGTACGGCACTAGGACAGTGCTTTCGTGGCTGCGCTGAATCGGGTACCTATAGCCATATTTGGTGGAAATGTAATATTGTGAGAACCTTTTGGGTTAAAGTATTCGAAATTGTTAGCAAGATCATGGGGAGGGATATTAGCTTGGATCCGTGGATAGCGCTGCTAAATGAACCTATCGAGAACAGTACCGCTAAACAGAGACAGCTGATATATAACATCTGCACTTCTGCGAAATTGTCAATAGCTAGAGCGTGGAAGACTATTACGATCAGCTTCAAGGAATTTAAAAATAGGGTGAACTTTATAATGACCATGGAGAAGCTTTCGGCTATCCATACCAACAGGATAGAGGAATTCCAAGAAGTGTGGGAACCCTGGGTCGCAGATTTCCTTCCTAATTCATTTGATCGACACTTATTGACCATTTAATTATCTGAAGGAAAAACTAGTAATATCTTGATATGTTCGAGTTCTGTGATGCTGATTATCCCTCCCCCCCCCCTTCCCTTTTTTTTTTTTTTTTTTTTTTTTTATAGTTTCTATATTTTTATTATTTTATCTTTGTCTCCCTGTCATTTCCTCTATCTCTCTTTCTCTTTTCCTCTTCAACTTCGCTTTCTCTCTATACTTAGTCCGGGAGCTTTATATATACATATATATATAAATGTCTAGGAATACGCGGTTATATATGTGTGGATACACATAGATATATATATATATAGTTATATATTTTTGCGTTGTTTTTTTCGGTACGAATCGAGTACCGATTGTTGTAATTGATGCAGCTGATGACTGCACACTGTTGGACCTAACTTGAGTCTTAGCTAGGAGACGAAGTGTTTGCTATATACCTGTTCTTATATAGAAAATAAGATTTTTTGGATAATTTTTGCACAAAATTGACTAGGACATTCTTTTTTTTTTTTTTTTTTAGAAGTTTACTATTCTTTATTACTAGAGAGAACCATTCCAAGTGTTTTGTTTCCTTTTGTAGTAGACTGTGATTGATATGTTATGTAATAGAAAGGCTTTGCATATGTCCTTACTTTTAATTTGTATTAACATATTAAGCTATGTTGGATATTGTACAATATTTGTGCATTAAGTATGCCGGACTTAATAAAAAATATTGAAATAAAATAGCTTCCAAATAGGTTCTGCCAGGGTGCACCAATTTTACACTAAGGAGCACTAGGAAGAAACAGGTTTTGAATGTATAATTCTTCTTTTTCAAGGAAGACACTTTGACCTGTCCCCTAAACCAACCTGTGCTGGGATGAAAGATTTTTGCTATTGCAATCCTTCTGATATGTTTAGATGGTTGCACAGTACTACGGGTCTCTGCAGGCTGGTTTAGGAGACAAGCATGTCAGTATAGCAGATCATGTATAAGTGGAATGATATGCTCGAGAAACTGTCAACCTTTTATTTTTTTCTTACCAGCAGAAGAAAACCAAACATTTTGTTGGTTCCTTCAGTTTGGGTCTACAAGTAGCTCATTTTTTTACTATCCAGCATGCTTATATGGGTTTTTAGTATTACAGTAGGTGATTTCACCGCTCCTTTTAGGACAAAACAATAATGTTTTATAAGATACAGGTGTGAGAAAAATAATTGGTAATAAATAATTTACAGAGAAGGAAAAATTAAAAACATCTTGATAAACTTCAATGTTCATATTTTTGAGTTCCCAATTGACAAAATGTAAATTAAATACAAAACGGATAAAATATCTTGCTGTGTAATTTGACTATTAGAAAAGCAGTGAGCCCTGCACCAGCTACACCAGATGCACTAGTGAGTGCCCTGCTGCTATACTCTGATGGTTTAGTAGATGTAGATTTACAGTCAGACAAGCACCAATGTAACTTAAATGTGTTAAATGCTGTTTGCACATACATTGCTGTGTGCAGATACAGTGCATGTGGGCCTAGTTAAAACAATCAAGGAGATATGTAAAAAACAAAATATTGACTATGACATAAGTTAATGTTTAAAGTTTCCTTTTACCCCAAAACAGCAATGCGGACCTACTTGATTGTGGTACAATAAAAAGCTACATATCAATGTTTACCACTTAAATGGCCTTTTTTGAAAGCATATTTTTTTTGCCAAAATAATGCCCTCAAGGAGCCTGATGTAGTTTTTTGTTAATTCTTTCTTATGTTAGCAAATTTGTGATTTATAAAGGCAGTTTTCACTTTCTGTAATCTGTTTCTATTACAACTGTACACCAAGATCTAACAAGACAGGAGAAGAGAGCCCTATACACACAGTGCACTGCTGCTATGGCTGCTGCTGGACCTCTTTCCCACTTGCAGTGCAGTATTCTGTATGTACACTCACACTTTTTTGGTCTTAAAACTAAAAAGCTCACTGAGATGCAGATTACAATTCATACCATAAGACACACTGTTGGAGCACCCTACATTACCAAATAATTAGCATGACCCCCTGTGACTCTATTCTAGGCAGTGGCAGACTGGGGCCAAAAATCAGCCCAGGATTTTACCAGCACCTGGCCTCTCAATGACCAGCCAATGGCATCTCCGCTGCTTTCTGGCCAGTCAACCAGTGTGCTCCAAGACACAATACATTAGGGTGAGTGTTGGGAGTGTCGGGAGTGTTACTAAAGGTAGAAGCTGAGACTGTCCCAAAGCAGGCCCACCAGGGATTTGCTCAGAACTCCCTATGGAAAGCCCGCTCCTGATTCTAATGAATGAACCTCAGTTTCTGAGCAGGACAGCCACCTCACAGAAAATCCACGTGTCATATGAACAATAGGAGTATGAAAAGTCCAGTATTAACAGCAGGAGATATCAAAAGTTATTGGTATATACTTTGCATAAAAATAAAGGTGAAAATACTTGAAGGGTCTGAGTGAGGTTACCAAACACAAGCCTGCTATCTCAGCTCTATTTGTCCAAACTCTCTCAAATTAAACATGTCTATCCATTAGGGAGCTAGGAGATTCCATTTATCATAATTCCTGTTTTAACCTTTATTCTTACTACATCAAAATGTATCTGGTACTGTTTCCATGAAGTCGTTATACCTGGTACTGTGACTAGTGCAAAAGGAAATCAATATTGTTATTTTCAAATGTGTGTGATTTTATCCTAGAGGAGGGGTCGGAATGAGGGAGATAGGGGGTTCCTATTATGATGGCCCTTTTAATATTAGCCCAGAATATTAGAACTACTGCAAAGATCCACCACAGGGGGGCATCAGGGAGTTCAGGGAGAGGGATTAAGCCTGCCCTGGAGTCTCATAAGCTCCAGAGTGGATTCTGGTCCGCTTTAAGCAATGCTGTTCACTAAAAATGTACTTTGAGCGGATTTGGGTGCCGATTTATAACCCATACATGTTAGAAGCATGTATATGTTCTTTTTTCAAAATGGATTATATTTTAATTTAGAATTTAGAAATGTTGTCCTAACAGAGTAATACAACTTAAAGACAATTTCCAGCTAATAAAAAAAACTCTATACCTACCTTAAGTCCCACGTAGACCATAGATGCTAGTCCAGGACTTCAGGGCTTACCTCATTGTTTGAATAACATCCAGGGCCCAGGAAGAGTCCGCACCACAAGTGAGAGGATCACAGTGATTGGCTAAGCAGCGCTGGATGTGAATCTAACAATGAGGTAAGCCCTGCAGCCACGGACTAACAGCTTTGGTCTACGTGGCCCTTAAAGTGAACATAGAGTTTTTTTTATTGGCTGAAAAATTAGTTTAACACTGAAGCACTTTTTTCAAAACTAATGAAAAAAAAACAGATGTATGTGGGATCCGGCACTCTACCATCAACCAGTACGTTGTTTTCTTGTGGATTTACAAATATACCTAAAAACCACATGCAATTCCCAATAGAATAGAAAAATGCTTCCCCTTCCATGGTATATAGAGCAAGATAACCGGCCAACCGAGTTATAATGGGAGAAAAAGCAAACTGAACTGAAATGTATTTACTGTTCGTGGGCTTTGTATTAATGTATAGAAAATTAAGTACTGATCTCCAATGTCTAGGAATACAATGGCAGTAAATTATTTGAGCTACTATTATCAGTTATTGGCCTGTGCATATATTCATTTTGATTGATAAAATTTTTGGAGACTAGAGTTATATGGTACTTCAAAATGCTTACAAATGTTTGCCTCTAATTTAGTTGTTACTCCGAATGCTGAGTATCTTTTTTAAAGAAGTAATGTTTTCAAACTGGTGATGAGATTACCCTCCACTTCTTTGTTTTAATATTAGATTGTGAGCTACTTTTAGGGACATTTGAGAGACAGTGGGAGCGTTTATCAGTCAGCACGCAATAAAGTGGAATTTTTTTTTTTTTAAATCAAAACCTATTGGTGGGATGAGGAACACATGGTGGGATGAGGAACACATTATTATAGGGTTTTAAGAGGATATACAGTATATTTTGTTTTAGGAGTTTAAAAATAACAGTAGCCTATGGATAATTCCAGCATTTTGGAGAAACATATTTTTGGATTCCCTAGAGGCTGCCATTATGTCTAAACTAAAATATCTACCCAATTGAAAATCATGTGTACCTCTCCTGTAGAAATGCCCCATCACAGGTACTCATGCTCCCTGTTAAAACTCAAACACAGTCTCCAGAAAATGTATGCATCTCTCTATATAACATCCACTACAAAATGTATCATTTTACCTTTAGTGAATTAAAGGTAAGAGAGGCTTTTAAAATCATAATTATTACAACTATAGTTTTATATTAATTGGTGTTATGATCTGTTGAAAATTGTAACTTCCTTATATGTTTTGCTATTGGATGTGTTGTTACTCATCTGTATTTACATTATCTGTAATTTTTAGTTTTCAACCACTGCAAAGAGTAAGCACCATGGAATTCCTCTCCTTAACTTCATCCTCTGCAAAGAGTAAGCACCATGGAATTCCTCTCCTTAACTTTATCCTCTGCAAAGAGTAAGCACCATGGAATTCCTCTCCTTAACTTCATCCTCTGGCCCTAATCTGGCAGGCTGATTCATCACTAACGGCAGGTAGCGACAGATGAGCATCTGTAGCAGGCATTTTCAGAGCGCCCGCTAGTAGTCGCTGTGCTCGGCCGTGGGTCGCTACTTTATAGTGACTCAGTCGCTGTTCAGTAATGTTAAATACATTGTGAGGAGTCGCTATTTGACCAGTACAACGCTGTATGGGAGTGCATGTTAGCGACTGCTCATAGCGACTGACTCACACCATATTCAGCAAAAAAACAGCTTCACACATCTCTGGCGCTGAAAAATACTTATTTGAAGCACAGAGCGCAGGAGGCGGTGTGTTTTCAAGCATCTATCAACTAGTAACAAAGCGAAAACATATGGAATTACATTGTAGCAACATTGTAACATGAACACTTTAATGGCAGACCTGTAATGTCATTTCTAAAGAAATATATAAAAAATGAAAAAAAATTTTTCAATGCCAGAAGAGGTCACAGAATTCTTTGTGATTTTTTGAAAAAAAAACCCTGTTTAAAGAGAAGAAAAGGTTTGTCCATTGAAATGTATGGGAGAGCGACAGGAATGCCAGAGGTCATACCTGGCGCTGTGCAAGGCTGAACGCCGGCGTTGTTCGCTGAGGCTGTAAAAATGATGAATCAGACACTACATGGCGCTATCCCAGTCGCTAAACAGATTCTGCTTGAAAAATGTGTAATTGCGTGCCGTGTCCGGCATTCACCAGACGCTACCTGTCACTACCTCTCATTAACCAGCCACTACCTGACACTATCCCTTCTTAAATAAGAGCCTTAAAAAGGCTGTCACACACTCAATCATAATCTTCGAACATTTGTCTTTCCTCTCAAAGGCACTTATATTTACTCCTAGATCTTCACAATCTTCTAGACACGCTCTCTCTCAAATAATCTACAACTTTATTCTTAGCTTCCATCACAATTGTGCTGAAGAAAAAGCATTGTGTGAACAACTTCTTTTGCAAGCAAGCTATTCTGATATATTATTTTATCTTCCAAGCAATTATACTGTTTATTTCTCATTTTCACCTATTGTAAAAATGTGTTCAACAAATTATCTAGCTGCTTAATCCTAGCTTCTCTCTATCTCTGTTGTACTCATTATTTATATTTAATTACCTTGCTACACAGTGCCAATACAACAAAAGAAAGCCCTTTGTGTACTTACATGTCTCATTTAGCACACACATCAATGCCACAAGAAAGGGGGAAAAATAATTTCACTCAACGTGCAAGAAAATGTAAAAAAAGTTTTGCAATGTCAATAAAGGTTTTTAGTTCCATAAACAAATACATAAGTAGAATTTGAAGTTCTTAAAAATCTTTAACATATGTTCCACCTCTATGTGAGGTTATAAAATGGGTGGAGTAATATGGAGATCCCATCAATACACACCAATGCTCTTACCAAATCAGATGGGCTTTCTCTTTAGGCGACAGCCTAACAGAACTTATTATGGAACTATAGCAGAATCTTCCAAAATTGAAGCAAACCAGATTAAGTATAGAAAATAATTATCATCTCAACTTGGGTTATCAACTTTGTCCTCAGTTACATTATGGCCCTTATTTATCACGGGCTAGCGCCAGGTAGTGTCTGACGAGCGCCAGGTAGCGGCAGCTAACGGCGACTACCGACTCAAGTACGCCCGGCGGCGGTCACAATGACGCATTTATCAAGCAAAATGAGGCTAGCGCCGGCGAGAGCGACGGCTAGCACGGCATTCATCATGAAGCCGCCTGGACCGAACAGCGCCGCTGCAAATTCCCTCACAGCGCCAGGTATGAGCTGTCGCTCCCTGGCGATGTCCAGTGCATTTCAATGGAGCAATCTATAAGTAATCATAATTAATTGGTAATATTTTTTTTTTTTTTTTGTCAAAAATTCGGAGACCACTTCTGCAATGTTAGGATTTATTTTTAAGTAAAAAAAAAATTTTAAAATCATTTGTGCAGAATTGATCTAACAGGTCTGAGATTAATGTATTCATATTGCAAAATGATTCTAAAAACATGTATAATGTTACATTAAAAAAATATGGTTGTTTAGGGGTTAAAAACTAGTTAATACCCATCGCCGCCAGCGCTCTGGGGTTTAAACAAGGAATGGACAGCGACAGCACATTCGGAGCGTGATTTGTTAATGAATATGAAGCTAGCCGTTCTCTCTGGCCATTCGTTGTCAGGCGCTCACATACAACGCTGAACCTGTGAAACAGCCACCCCTAAGCCCGTATTCAACATTACCGCACACCGACTGAGTCGCTGTCATCAAGCTAACGCCGGCCAAGCACAGCGAATACTGGCTGGCGCTGAAAAAATCACGCTACAGTCGCTCATCTGGCGCTACCTGGCGCTATTAATGAATCGGCCTCTATGTCAAGGATCTAGCCACCATAATATAAAGAGAAACTTGAAATAGTGTAATGCAGTTAAAAACTGGTATTTATTATGAAACCGCATGGTACTCACATATAAGCCAGGCATGAAGGGCAATCTAATTCCAAAATGGCGCCCAGTGTAGAATCACTTTATAACTGGTAGCCTTTCTCCTGTTATACACATGAGAGCATCTTGAACCAAACCTTGCTCTGCAACGATGATATACTTACTGGTCCATTGGTTGTGGTCTTCAATGACAGCAGTGCAAGCAGATGCCCCGGATGGCATATCTTGAACAGACAGACAAAATCCCCTCCTCCCTTCATCCTGGCTTCCATCCAGGAATAATGGCAGGCTTCGCAGGCTTCTGGGGGAGGGAAACTTTTTTAGTCCTGAGGTGGAGCCTCTGTGCGATCCCCTTGTGAGGATCTATGTCATTGGAAGGGAGGGGCTGGTTAGGGATTTCCTGCGGTATCGATTTCCATGTCCGTTTTTTTAGTATAAAATTGTATCCTTATTACCCCTAAAGCTTACCAGCTTGAGCTTACCAGCTTGATGCAACAGTCAAAAACATGCTACACTCCAGCATTTGTGACATGTCTCTTTTCATGAAAAGAACATGGGAGAACATTTAGACCTGCTGTAGGTGGGTGTAAACAGTATGCTCTAAAAACTTGTGACATAAATGTAACAATACTCTCTTAATCGGCCAACTTTATATCAATGATAGTTTTTTGGCTTTTTATGGGTTTGTTGCAAAATTATCAGCACACAAAATACTAAAAAAAACAGAAAAGATTTACTAAATCGTGCAAGTCAAAAAATATAAGAAAATGTATTCTCACATCTCACGTTTACATATCTCAGCAGAAACATCCCAAATCAATTCACAACCTCCCTGATGTCTTATGAAGAGAACAAGTTGTTCACAAAAGCTTAACTTAAAATATATTCAGTTAGCCAACAAAAAGTATCATATTTCTTCACTTTTTTATTATATATTCAGAGAGAGTCTACATTGTATATAAGTACATTCTGGGTTGAGAAACCCTTATTCACTTATATTAGTTAGAAATACACATTCTCCTCATGGATAATCAAACCCACAGGCAAGCTTCTCAGTACATATAGGAGCATTATGCAGGGAAGAACATAAACACGCTGACTGATTTATCAATGTTGCTGGACTGCAAGAAACACATTAACTAAAACATTAGAGGTGCAGCAACATGCTGAAAAATACATTTTTTTGCACTACTTTAACCCTTTAAGTGCCAGCCTACCTAGATTTTTTGTCACACTCTGTTGCCAGACTACTTTTCACGTTTTTGAGCTACACATATTCAACCTTGATTTTATAATTTATAATTATATATTGTTTTTTTCAGCAGAGTCTGGGCTTAAACATGAAATGTCTTGTTTGGCCTTTTTAGTGTATTCTCAATACTTTTGGGTAAAATATGTGCAAAAAAATTTTTTACAATTTGTAGTATTTTTTTGTAATAAAAAATGTAAGTTTGTTAAAAAAATCTTATTGCGTGTGAAAGCCCTATTTCTCCCGGTTACAACGGTACCACATATGTATTGGTAGACACCCTTTCCTGCCCAGGAAACTCCCCCAAACTGAAAAAGCAGTTTAGGAATATTTCAGATAGGATACAACTATGCAATATGATAGTATAGTATAGCATAGTTGTAAGGGGTTAAAAAAAACTACATAGGGTCCCCCCTCCTGGGGGGGGACCTCATTTTTTTTTTTGGAATCTTAAGGGTTAAAACCCTTAAAATCCCCCCAAAAAATGACGTAGGGTCCCCCTTACCCAGCATTACCGACCCGGACCAGCTATGGGGGCTTGTAGAACAAGGCGCAGGGCCCCTGGCCCTGCAGGCTACTAGCCCGCATAGCCACTAAGTGGCCTGAGGCCCTTCTGCCCCCCTGGCCTTTGGGGAGGCAGGTAATGGGGGTGCTGGGGGTTATGGCAAGTCACCCGCTAGCCGCAGGTTATTGCCAGCCCCAGAGCCTTGTGAACTAGTATAAGGGGTCTCATGGACCCCTTACCATATGCAGAATTGCCATTACAGGTCTGGCATTAAAGTATTAATGTTGCAATGTTACAACAATGTCATTCCATGTGTTTTTGCTTTATTACTGGTTGATATGTGTTCAAAAACAGACTTTAATCACACAGCGTCTGGTGCCCTGGGCTACAGCGACCCGATTTTGAGGCTGTTTTTTTTATGAATATGGTGTGAGTTGGTCACACTGAGCAGTTGCTACCATTCGCTCCCATATAGAGCTGCACTGGTGTTAGAGCGACCGACATACTTTAAATTCAGCAATGTCGGCCAGGTTACTACAGCAACTAAGGCGCTCCGTAATATCGACTCATGGCCGATCAGAGCGACCACTCTTAGCGCCGCTATACAGACACTCATCTGCTAGTAATGAATCAGCGTGTATATGTCCTTTCATCACATCCCTAAATTCATATGTAACAATCTCCACATACTAGCAATATACATGCCCATTGCCTTACCTCTCTGTTCACTATTTATAGCCCAATCCCTTACCGGTCCTACATTGTAACCATATTTCCAATATTAAACCCATCTAAGCTCCAATACTAAGCATACATTTATTATAGAAAAACCTAATTATTCAGTCAAAGATTTTACCCAGGGGTGGTGTTGTACAATTGACAATGTCACCCCATTCCTCCAAGGCACTGTGGCCATCCCCTCCCGAATCACTGTCTATGAAATTGCACATCTTTACTATACATGCCAGTACTATCTACCCCCACAGAAGGCCAGGGGCCACATCAGATCCCTCTGAGGGCCACATGTGCCCCTGAGCCAGAGAATGAGCATGTGTGCTCTAAAGAGTTGTCATTCCTTTTGTATGCCATTATCAGCATACATTTGTATACTATGTATTGTAAAAGTATGATTGCTTTTTGCTCTGCCTGTATTTTTTTGCCTTGTAGAACACCACAAACGCTGGTGGTGCTTGATACAAATTGATAATAATGAATGCATTTATTTATAGATTTGAATAGCTTGGTGAGATTTTAGCTGTTGCAATATTAACCCTATCGATTAGCATCTGTAATGAGATGATGCAGAAAACAGACTAAATAAGACTTTTTGACAGCATATTAAAAACATGTTTCAGGTTATACATTGAAAATGTATATAGCAATAAAAAACTTTAGAGGTGAAAGTCCAAATTACATATAAGTAAATGTTTACATCCAAAAATTATGCATGTATTGAATGCAGGTGTTTTCATTCAAAATAGATAAATTGTATCTTTTATGCACTGGGTATAAGGATATGACTGTAGCAAGCAATATTTTAGCTTCACTGCATCCTTTCATCAAGGTGGTCCATTACATGAAATTGTGTTCATCTAAAACACATTAGAATGAATGGTGCATTGGGAATAAAAAGTAACATTTATTGTCTTAACCCAATTAGGACACAGCAACAGCCCATTTTTGATGTAGCAACCTGTAACAATACATTTTTCTATTTATATTTCCCAATCAATCGTGGTACGTTATTTTGTCAGCCGAGGCAACTTCTACATGGTCTAGCACGATGGAGTGTATTCTCATTTTCTTCTCCAAAATCGCTAGTTCATTTATGCCCCATTTACCTTTTTTTCTCATTTAACTAAAGTATGCTTTCTTGGCTAACTCCAGGGTGTGCTACAAGAATAGCTAACAAGAACTATTTATAGTGGTATGGTTTCTACTATTATCCACACTGTGATTACCTGCTGTAACAGCCCAAAAATTGATTTTTTTTTTGCTAATTTTTCTTTTTAATAAAATATTTAATGCAGATATACATTTGTGAATAGTGTTACATTATCTAATAACTGACAGAAATGTCTTTACAGACAGCTGTCAAAAATTTTATTTGATTTTTCTGGGGCACCTTCTGGCTGGGACACTGTATTTAATCTGTAGCTGAAATGTTCCTTACTATATATTCCTTACAATATAAAGCAATTTCTTCTCAGAAACAATTAATTAGAGTTAGAGATGAGCGAACTTCTCAAAAATTCGATTCGGGCGATTTGCAGAATTTCTCAAAGAAATTCGGGTTCGTCCAAATCGAACTTTAGCGAATCGCTCATCTCTGGTGGGAGTGGGGAGGCTGGCCGGCCTCCCCGCTCCCACTATACAGCAAACAGTTACCGGCATGGTGGGAGCGAGGAGGCCGGCTACGCTGTCAGCGGGCCGGCGGCGGCCCGCTGACAGGCGTAGCCAGCCTGCCCGCTCCCACCATGCTGGCATTTTTTTTTTCAGATGAGCGATTCGTGAAAGTTCGATTCGGGCGAACCCGAATTTCTTGGGGAAATTCGGCGAATCGCCCGAATCGAACTTTCAAGAAGTTCGCTCATCTCTACTGATATTCAATAAACTATTTTACACTCAGTGTCCTATTTACTATGGTGTGCTAAACTCACGTTGGCCAACTAGTCTACTGTTACCTGGCACAGGTGCTTGATCCTATAGCAAACACAATGGGAATATCAGGGAGCACATTATTAGATCTGCCATTGTAAGAATTTTGTTAACTGAAGTAAATTTTTAAGTATTAACCTGTTGTATGTACACATCTTTTATGTACGCTCATAAAGAACAAAAGTGCAAACATTTTTTTTTAAATCCCTAGATCTAACACTATCCACTGTACTTTATTTGCTTGTAACTAGAAATGAATTCACATATTTATAAAGAGCTTTACCAAATAAATGCAGGGCCACCATCAGGGCAGTACAGAAGACCTGTCAAATTCCTCTACTAATAGGGCCCCGCATCAGTGTTTTTTAGGGCCTGATTTATCAAGCATAATCTACCAGAATTTGCCACAATGGTGCAAGTTAGAGTAGTGCAAAATATAACTTACATTTATTTTTGCCTGTTGCTGCAATGCTAATGATTTGGTAAATGTGTTTCTTGTAAGATGTGTCAGTGTAAAAACAAAATTCTAAATTATTTTTTTCACCAACTTCATTTGGCGTATTCTGGCAGATTGTGCTTGATAAATCAGGCCCTAAATATGCTTTTTTTCCTCTTCATGTGACATCTGCGTGTAGGGAGAGCCCCCCCCCCCCCCCCGAGTGGGTAAGCAATATACTGTATAACTGCACATCCTGTAGTGATCAGGCAATACTAACTGCCTAAAGGTAGCCATGGTGTCAAAGCAGCGCCACCCCCGTCACAAGTGCAAAACATGGAAGAGTCAGCAGTGAGCTCTGCCTGTGCCTCTAAATTAGCATATGAATATAAGAAGTCAATCACTGGGAGTGGGCCTTCCTCCCCTCTCATAATCACCCAGCATTTCTCTGCTCTGTCTGCAGGTTTTAAAGAGAATAGATGGAAAATACAGCAGGGGCAAGGAGGCTAAAAAAGGCTGGGCAGCATAGACCAGTAACTGCTTGCTGCTGCTGCCCTTTCTCTGCTGTGTGTCCCAGTCAGGATTTGTCTATGCCAGGGATTCATGCCATGGGCATTTATAGCTTTCTAACCACAAACACCAGAATATTAGAGTAATTACTGTTATTTGGTATATGGTATAGCCTACACAGTAAATTTAATTGCTGCCATTTAATTGGGAAAGTGAGAGGAGAGAGGATCTCAGAGCTCAGGTAGGTAGAGAGAAAATGAGAAGCAAAAATTAATCATTTATACAAGAGGTGTTCAATACTTTGAGCAGGTCTAGAAAAAAAGTGATGGATTTGGGGGAATTTTGTTTTGTCCCTTTATTAAATTCCTTACAATGGATAAAAGGAGCTGTATATGGTAATGATGCACCTCCCTACTACCAGGTAAAGTTTTGGTTTAACCAGTGTAAATTGAGTAGGTATACAACTGAAGATGACTCCCAATCAGGGTGACTAATTGCAGCATCTTTAAACCTTTAACCGCCAGCCTACCTAGAGATGTTGCCACTCTCTTTTGCCAGGCCATGTTTTACCATTTTGCTGTATACATGTTTAACTGTGATTTTTGAAGGCATGTCAAAGTACACACACAAGCTGTCTAGGTGTACCAGGCTTGTTGGCATTGGTGCAGTTTCCTGGATGCTAACCCTCAAAGAATTCACTGGTTGCACAGTGTTTCTTTAAAGAGTAATAAAAACGCAGAAAAAATATCAATATGCAAACAAAAAAAGAAACAACCTAAATCTTAAACTGCAAGCCCCCCTGAACAGAACATTATCCAGTATGCATAGGCACTTTTAACCCTTTTACCTGGCAGCCTACCTGAGGTTTTGTCACCCTCTGGGTCATATTCACCATTTTGTGCCATAGGTAACTGATTTTTACAAGAATTTCCAGGGATTTCATTAGAGTTTGAACTTTAACAAGAAATGTCTGTAATTTTTTGTATTTTCATTAGATTTTGGGGCAAAAAATGTAAAAAAAAATATATATTTTTTTTAATATGTGTCGATTTTTTAAACAAAAAATCTATTGTGCAAAAGGCCCATTACATTGGTACCACATATGTATCGGTAGCCCCCCCTGTTTCTGCCCAGACTGAAGGCTCTTCTGCAGGCTCTTCTCTCCCCCCCCCCCCGGCTTTGAGAAAGGCAGGTAATAGGGCCGGGGGTTTAACCCATTTAATGCCAAGCACATACTGTAGATTCTACATTGTTGCCTCTCCTACCATGAAGTGCAAGTGCAATAGGATCTACGTGCCTGGCATTTTACCCAACTAGTGTTAAAAAAAAAATGATCACCTCTTTCCAGGATCCAGCGACGGATTCATATACAATGTTAAAGGGAAAGTCCACTTACAGTGAAACTTTTCAAAGTGTTTTTTTGTGTGCCACACTGATGTAATCAAGGTGCAGATATTATCTATTTTTTTCTTATATAGGCAAATGTGTTTTTACTACCTGTACACCAAGTCTGTATACCAGGAATAGAGAAGTGTGCATACACAGTACTGCAATACTGCAGACCACCTCAGAAGCATCGTGATGTAAAGACTTGCGGTACAGTTAAAAATAGCAACAGACTGCAGGTAGTGGAAATTGCTTCCATAAAACACATGTGCTAATATAATGAAAAAAATGCTAGATTAGCTTGATTCCTTAAAATGGACTAAAACCCAGCTGGATCGGCCTGGGAATCTACAAGATTCTCGGGCCGATCCATTCCCTCCCCCCGGGGCATCCAAAATCGAGATACCCCGCTGTGTGAAACCCCCCAGGATGCCTGCTGCACTTATCTGAATCCTGGTCCAATGGTGCATGCACGGGCCATGGCCGCATCTACGCTTTTCTCTAGCTCAGATGCTCATAGCTCAGCGGCTCCGAGCTCACTGATTGGAGGAGCGGCTGTGCATGCACCATAGGACCGTGGTGATGTGAGTTGGCTGCGACGATCGAGGGGGTTTCACACAGTGGGGCACCCCCGATCAGGGTGCCCCAGGGGAGTGGACCAATACCTAGGATAGTCAAAATCCTGGGTTTTGGTCCACTTTAACCCTTTAAGTGCCAGCCTACCTGGAGTTTTTGTCACACTCTGTTGCCAGACCATTTTGCACTATTTTGCACTCCCCATGTTTAAATGTGATTTTTGAAGGGATTTCCAGGGATTTCCCAGGAAAATGATATATTGTTTTTTTCAGCAGAGTCTGAGCTTTAACATGAAATGTCTTGTTTGTCATTTTTAAGGTGTATTCTCAATATTTGTTGGCGAAATATGTGCAAAAAATAAAAAAAATCAATTTTTTACAATTTGTAGTGTTTTTTTGTAATAAAAAATGTAAGTTTGTCAATAAAATCTTATTGCGTGTGAAACCCCAATTTCTCACAGTTACAGCGGTACCACATATGTATAGGTAGACACCTTTTCCTGCCCAGGAGACTCCCCCAAACTGAAACAGAGCTTTAGGGGATTTTCAGAAAAAATACAACTGTGATATGCGCTATGCACACCTTGCAGTTTTTCCAGAAAAACAACCCTTTACATTTGAAATACCCCCCACAAACTATATATTCTCTGGAAGTACACACCTCAGGCTTTCTATTTGTACCAGGCTTGTTGATGTGGCCACAGTTTTCTAGAAGTAATACCTCAATGTATTCTTTGGTTGCAAAGAGTTTCCCCAAAAAAAGGATAAAAAAGCAGAATCAAAGCCACATTTTCCTAAAAAAACTATATACAAACAAGAAAAAACAAGTAAAATCTGAAAAAGCAACACCCCCCGAACAGAACGATACCCAACATGCATAGGTTCTGTCAAGGGAAGAGTTGCCAAACACCCCAAAGTAAAGCATGAGCATAACGGTAATTTTTCTTGAAAATATCAGCTCTGCAGACAAAGTGCGCACCTTGCGATTTTTCAACCAAAACAACCCTTTACATTTGGAATATCCCCCATAAACCATATATTCCCTGAAAGTACACATGTTAAGCTTTCTAAGCGTAACCAGCTTGTTGTAGTGGGCTCATCTTTCTGGAATTAATCCCTCAAAGAACTCTTTGGTTGCGCAGAGTTTCCCTAAAAAATGTATAAAAAAGCAGAATAAAAAACACCTTTTCCTAAAATATAAATATGCAAACAAGAAAAAACAAGCTAAGTCTGAAAGCGCAAGGTGCCCCGAACAGAACAATACCCAACATGCAGAGGTACTATTAACCCTTTTAATTGCCAGCCTACTTAAGATTTTGTCAGCCTCTGTTGACAGGTCATTTTTCCCCATTTTGCGCCATGTTTTGCGTCATTTTTGCTGGAATTTTCAGGAAAATTATATATATATTTTTTGCAGCAGAGTTTAGGCTTTAACATGAAATGTCTTGTTTGTAAATTTTATTTATTATTAATTTTATTTATTATTAAGTAAAAAAAAAATAAATAAATACTATTTTTTTTAGAAAATTGCCTCCTTTATTTTAAATAAAAAAATTATTTGATTAGGGAAAACCATATTGCATGTGAAAGCCCCATTTCTACCGATTAGAACGGTACCACATATTTATCGGTACTCCCCTGTTCCTGCCCAGGAGACCCACCTAACTGAAACAAGTAATTTTTAACATTTACAAATAAAATACAACTACCATCCACACTACAAAGGGTTAAATCGAGAAAAAAAAATGACATAGGGTCCCCCCTTAGCCAAAGTAACCAGCCCGGGACCAGCTATGCAGAGTTTGGAGGAACAGGGCGCAGGGGCCAGCTTTTGTGGCCCCTGGCCCTGCAGGCTACAAGCCCGCATAGCCAGTGGGCCCGGGCTCTTCTGCCCCCCCTGGGCTTTGGGGAGGCAGGTAATGGGGGTGCCGGGGGTTAATGGCAAGTCACCGGCTAGCGCAGGTGACTTGCCACCTCCCCCAGCCTTGTGAACTGGTATAGGGGTCATGGACCCCTTACCAGTTCACAAGGGGTTAAATGTAAAAAAAAACAGACACACAAAGAGAAAAAATATTTTATTATTTTTTTTTTTTTTAATACTTACCTCCCATCCATAGTGGAGCACTCTTTCAGCCTTTTACAGCTGCTGGATGACAGAACACAATTAAAAAAAAAATGACATAGGGTTCCCCCTCCTGGGGGGGGGACCCCATTTTTTTGGGGAATTTTAAGGGTTAAAAACCCTTAAAAATCCCCCAAAAAATGACGTAGGGTCCCCCCTACCCAGCATTACCAACCCGGGCCAGCTATGGGGGCTTGTAGAACAGGGCGCAGGGGCCAGCGTTGGTGGCCCCTGGCCCTGCAGGCTACTAGCCCACATAGCCACTAAGTGGCCCGGGCCCTTCTGCCCCCCCCTGGCCGTTGGGGAGGCAGGTAATGGGGGGCTGGGGGTTATGGCAAGTCACCCGCTTGCCGCAGGTGACCTGCCATACCCAGAGCCTTGTGAACTGGTATAAGGGGTCTCATGGACCCTTACCAGTTCACAAAGGGTTAACTGAAAAAAAACACCACACAAAAGTATTTTATTAAAAAAAATTTTTTACTGTACTTACCTCCGATTGCAAGCTCTTGTCCCGCGCCGCTCTGCTGACAGATGCCGGTGACCGACATGCAGAGAAGGGGGAGACAGGAGATCAGAGGATCTCCTGCCACCTCCTTCCTCGGCACCGATCACCGGCATCTGACAGCTGAGAACGCTGAAGCCGGTGATCGGGGCTGGGATGACGTCCCGCGCGAAGACAGGCGGGGCTTAGCGGCAAGGTGGCGGCCGCCATCGAGGAGGAGAGAGGAGAGAGCCCCCCGGGCTCTCTCCTGAAGATCGGTAAGTCCTGGGGGGGATCAGAGGCCCCCCAGGTGAAGAGGAGGGACAGCGGGAGCCAGCGCACACACAGGTAAGTGAATGTCATTTTTATTTTTTATTTTTTTTACAGTTAGCAGCTGCTGCTGCAGAAGCGGGGGGGGCGGCCTATTCCGGGGGCTCTCCTGGAGCCATCCGACCCCCCATGGGGGATCGGATGGCACCAAATTAAAGAGGAGACCCGGCCGGATCCAGCAAGGGGTAAGGTGAGTATTTTTTATTTTTATTTTTTAAACCAGCAGCAGGGAAATTCAAGCACGTAACACCTACGGACTTGGCACTTAAGGCCCAGCCAAGCCAGCACATAGGTGTTACGTGCTTGGCAACAAAAGGGTTAAGGTCATTCCTTTGGCACAGAAAAAGGGCAATTATAGGAGTTTTTATTCCAAACATTCTTTTTTCAGACCAAAACTTGCAACCAAATGTGTCAAATCAGACAAATCTCATAATATTCGCTCATCACTAGTTTTTAATTTTTAATGTGCACTGTGCACATACCTAGGCACCCCTATGCTTTGAACCAGACCAATACCCTTACAAGAAAAATAGTGTTTATATGTATCCGCTCCCAGGAAAATTCAGATTGATTTACATAATTTTTTTTTGTAACTCCTGCCCCGGTCAATTTCCCCCCTCATTTACATCCTATGGACATGCCAGTGGCCTTCATAGAGGAAGTGCTCCTGCAGCTTTGAATTGTGGGCTATGTTGGTTAAGTACAGAAAGCAGCATGTGTGGGAAAGGATGAAACCTCCTGGGTGCTCCAAGCTGGCTGCAACCAAATGGTGAGTTCAGCTTTAAAGTGGACCAACACCCAGGGGTGATCGGCCCGGAAATCTATAAGATTCCCGGGCTGATCACCTCCCACCCCGCGGGACATCCGAGATCGGGATGTCCCGTGGGGTGAAACCCCCCAGAAACCCCAAAAACATCTTACCTGATCCGCCGCCGCCGCCTCCCGCGCGCCCCTCCAGACGTGCGCGCGCCCGCGCCGGCCCTCTGTGAATGGCCGGCGGGGGCGCACACGCGCAGAGAGTGACGCGCGGGAGGCGGCGGCGGCGGAAGCGGCTTGGACGTTCCTGATCCCCGCCTGGACGTTGGCGGGGATTGGCTGCGGCGGTCACGTGGGAGCGTTGAGAGGTGAGTTTTTTGGGGTTTCTGGGGGGTTTCACACAGCGGGGCACCCCCGATCGGGGTGCCCCGCCGAAGTGGACCAAAACCCAGGATAGTCAAAATCCTGGGTGTTGGTCCACTTTAAGTGGATGCAGGCACAAAAAGTGCTGAAATGATTCAGTATCATGCATGCAGGTGGGGCAAGGGATTTTAGGGAAGTATTTTCTTCAGCTGTGCAAGCATGTTGATTCGGTTTAACTGGACATTTCTTCAGCCATATATATATTTATAACATTGCATCTACTCCCATCATGAACCCACTCTTTGCCAGTAGAAAACTGATGTCCCCATATGTAAACACCAGTATGTGCATCCTTATAGACACCCCTCTGTAAGCACTTATTGTGTATGCTTTCCCCTCTTCTGTCCATATCACTGTACTAAGTAAAGGAGGCCCTTGATGCATTTACAGGGCTAGGATACAGTACACAATTTCACAATGTACATTTTTACCACCTTATTGCTTCCATAATGCATGGAAGCAATACAAATAGATGAATGGCGATGTCCAGAAAACAAATGGTACTGTTGCATTATTAATATATAATATATAATAATACATGTGGTTTCCATTCCAGGACCATAATACTTGTTACAAATGGCAATATTTTTAGAAATAATCATCATCATTTAATTAAGAGCTTTATGGAAGCAGATAATAATACAGATGTAGCATATTAGTTAAGGTTTACTACCACACATACGGTGTTCATCTGCCCTTATCAGAGTTTTCTTTAAAACTAATGAGATGTTGCATGTTTTTTCTTCTTTGATGGGTTCATACCTAAAATATTTCACAAGAGATACAAGAAAAGCATACTTATTACTTACATTGCCAGATCTCATTTTTATAATTTTAAATGCCATCTCTTGTCTTTTCAGCCTAAACAGCAAACAATTAAATCCATGCTTAAAATGCCTACAATCTATTTTTTTAGACGTATCTTTTTTTTTGAAGATTAGAAAGATCTACAAAAGAAGATCCTACTATAACCTTAAATGTGAACTTTAAAAACTTGGTACACTAAATAAACAAATTAACATTTCTGAGAAAAACATTAATATATAATTAAAAACTCAGCACTAAACAAGTCCTTAAGTTAGACTTCAAGAGCAACAACTAGTCCAAAAATAGCTCAGCTTAAAAGATTAATCCATGTTCCAAAAAGTATCCACCGCTATATATCCTGTCACCGGTAAGTACAGAGCTGCTCCAGGTCTATAGGCTTGATGCAGAGCCTCCCCGTTCAGCTATCCCGTGCGTTTTCCCGTTGGTTTTGGGCTTTGATCGGGTCAGGAAAGGGTGCTACGTTGATTTTAGTGTGTGTTTATGCGCTCAGGTGTGCGCTCAGCCGCCTTTCCGATTGTCGGCTCGCACGAGGCTGTTTCCCGGGAAAACGGACGCCTCGTTCATTGTTCCGTTTTTTTCAGTGATGCAAAGCCTTGCTTTCTGATGGAAATCAGCCTAATCAAACGGGGCCGCCGAGCCTTCACTTACGGGCAGTCAGAGCAGCCGTATTGTACTCGGGCAATAATATGCAGTCCTCTGTTGGAGCACATCAGCGGCGACAGCTCCGCGGTCTTGTCCTGCTGAGTATGGCAGAAACCATGCTGCACCGCATGCCTTTGGACATCGATGGCATGAGTATTTTTTAAATTTTTGGTCTTTTATTTTTTTTGTCCTTTTTTAAGGGTCTACCTAATTTATTTTTTATTGCCTGTGTGCAGGAAGTGGAAGATGGGACATTCCATAAATGTGCAGGCAGTGGCTGGCCCTGATTTGGTTTTTGGGAGTCGTTTTGCTGGCTTTCCATGCTCGACGCGTGATGTGCACATCTTGAGGAATTCCTGCCTAGATGAGCGATTCAAATCTGGCGATCTGTTTGGTGGCTGGCTACTGGGTATGTGTATGAAACTTGTATTGGTTGCCCACCCTGTCTGACTGTGTTTTTTCCCTTAACACACTATTTTGTAACTATTTTCGTAGTATATTTTGAGCCTAATTTTTTAACTACAAATTAAATGGGTTAAGTGATTGTACCCTATTGCGTCATGTTCTTGCCCTCTTATGTAAGTAGTATTCCCCAGACTTTTTTAGTGTACAGGTTGGATGTGCATGTAGTCTCATTAGAAATGTCCTTTCCTCCCAACCTACCCCGCTCACCTATTTGTCTCTCTTTTCTATTGTTGCAATGCACACCTTTTTTTATTGTTATTTTGACATTTTTTTTTTTTTGGTTTGGCAGGAGACTCTGGCTATCCTTTGCTCCCCTGGCTGATGACCCCCCCCATCCTGCACCCATCTTCACAGGCAGAGGAGTGCTACAATACTACCCACAGGAGGACTCGCTCTGTGGTGGAGCGAGGCTTTGGTCTCTTGAAGATGAGGTTCCGTTGTCTTGATGAGACTGGGGGGGCACTACAATAGACGCCTGCAACAGTCCTAAAACTAATCATGGCTTGTGGGCTACTCCACAACCTTTAGTTTCAGACGTCCCCACCCCTCCTTTTTCTGGCACCCAAAGTGGCACCGCGCAAACCATCCGTGCACAACTAGTGTTTAATGTTTTTTCAGAGAACAAAATTTTTATTTAGGTTTTTTTTTATTTATTTTACAAACAAATTTTGGTGTGTCATTTGTTTATTTTTTAACCAAAGAAAAATTACACGTGGGGTCAGAAAATGTATTCCCCAAAAATTAGTGGTATGTTGGGTTGCATGGTGACAATGAATGATGTTGTGGCTGAAAATTGGCTGCAATGTGGGCCAGGCTTTGATTAATCTCACCCATATGGCTGGTTAGGGCAGAGACATTTCTGTTTAATACCTCTAATTGGGCGTTGAGGTTTGTGAGTTGGGTGCACACAGTCTCATTGAATTGCTGTGTTGTAGCCGAAAAGGCTATATTTTCCTGCCTCCACGCTTCCTCCAAAATTTTAAGTTGCCTTCTTTGGGAAATATGGCGTCTGGACTGGGTTCGAGCAGTGGGACGGGTGGTTGGTTCTGGTTCTGAAGGTGGTTGTGGATGTGGTGGTTGTGCCGGGGTTGACTGCGTTGCCGCCACTGGTTCAGTAGTGGTTAGTGACATATGTGGGGTGTCCTCCTCCAAATCTCGTACATGGTCGATTATGGGTGGGCTTCCTGTGTTCTGGAAAGAAATATAAGTTCATTTTAGTTTATTTATGTCCACAAAAGCTCTCAAAGATCAATGTTAAAAGTACACACCAATGACCATTGACTTACCTCATCGCAATCCACAATTTGGGTTCGTGGTGTAGAATCCTGGTGTGCCCTTGGCCTCGGTGCTAACGCAGGGGTTTGGGGGCCTGGTGTGTCCTGTTGACTTGGTCCTTAGAATGTAGATTTGAAGATTAGCTAAATGGCCAAGTACAGTGTGTTGTGTAGCATAACACTGACTTTTGGATCTTTTTTTAATAGGTCATGGCAAATTCAGACTCACCTTGGGACTTTACATTCCGGTCTTGTGCCTCTGCCAGGCCCTGGATGCTGGCCGGTGTATGTATGTATATACATGTTCCTCGGCGGGTGTAAGGATTATTTTAGTGGGTAAGCCACCCCCTGTCTGTTGGCTGGGGAAGATTAAATCACACCTAATAAGTGTTACATCCTGTTACCAATGCGACTAAAAATGCATTTAAATTGCCCTTTACCTCTGCTCCACCCCCTGTCTGTTGGCTGAGGAAGATTAAATTACACCTAATAAGTGTTACATCCTGTTACCAATGCGACTAAAAATGCATTTAATTTGCCCTTTTCCTCTGCTGACGGCGCATGTCCATTTTTTTTTTTTTGCTGCAATATTTCAGGTCCCCAAATTTCCTTTTGATTTGTTGAATATCTCGCCTGACAGATCCCACACTATTTACTTGGCGGCAAATATTCGTCCAGATCTCCAGCTTAGCCTGCTTAGTGGTTGATTTGGAGGTCCTGCCAAATAGGGCATCATAATGCTCACAAACTTCATTTGCCACACCAATGCTTTGAGCATCGCAAAAACGTGCAGTTAGGGAGCCACGGCGTAGTTGTCGGCCACATGGGTGTGTGGTGTCCCCTGCATCTGTGGAAATTGATGGTTGGCTATCTGGTGAGTCGTGTGTGGTTCTGGGGCTTATGGGGGAGGGTGATGTTGTGTGTGTGCTGCTATGGCTTAAGTCTGGGTTCCTGTTGAGCTATCAGATGTGGAGCTGTATGTGGAATGTGAGGTACTGGAATTGGGAGAACCAGAGGGTTGAAGTGGAGGGGTGGGTGACCTTGGTGGGGTGGTGGGTTTGGCAATACGCTTACCCTTGCTGATGTGTTTTGTTTTGTGGGTATGCTTGGTGTGTTCAGGTTGAGGATGCTGCAGGGTCTTACTAGATTTGCCACCCTTGTGTGGTCGTGTTTTTTTGGCAGGTGGTGGTGAATGGGTTAATGTCTCCTTGGTCCTGCGTTTTTTTGAATGTGCCCGTGTCTGTGGATTATCCACCGTTTTAATTGGGGCATGTTCTGCATGTGTCTTGTGCCTGCTCTTCTGTATTTTGGAGGATGAGGCATGTGTGCGGCTGCTATGTGCCTCGGGCCTTGGTTGCCTATTTTTGCTCCCTTTAGGTCTGCCCATATTGATATGGTATCCAACACAGAGCTGAGTGCCTTGTGCTTTAAATATGTTTCCCGTGTGGGCGTGGTCAACAGCGGGTGCGCGCCTACGCGCACGCACACACGTCACCGCGGGGGAACGTCAGAGCTAGACCAGGAAAAGCAAGAAAAGATGTCGCCCGCAATCTTTACACAGGAGCAGGACGACATCATCATGGATGTGAGTATGCGAGCGTGCGTTTATGTGCGCGCACACATTCCTTATAATAAAAAAAAAACAAAGTGCAAGAATAGTGTGAAACAACTTAGTTTGTCACGTTAAATACAAGCCCACCTTAGTTTAACACATGTACGCAGCTACAAACTAGGCTAGATGCAGATAGAAGAACTAGGGCAATGTGAGGCAGCAAGAGGTTAGGCCAGGAAACTTGTTAATGTATTTGGTGGATTAATGGTGGGTCCTTGTATCTTTTTTTTACAGATGATGCTGAGGAATCGCTACAACTTCCTGCCGTCAGATTATGACAAGCGCACGTTGGCCCTGGCGGTGGTGGACGCGATCGCACGCCGATCCCAAACCACCTATACCTTCACCCAGATCGCCCAACACTGGTCTGATTTGAAGCGAAGGCATGAGCCCCGGGTGAGGCGGTACTTCGCCAAACATTTCCCATGTAAGTGTTGAAAATGTAAATGCACCTATAACCCTGGGCTCGCCTGGGCGTGGTTTTATGATTGTGTTTGTATTTCAGCACATGAATGGAATATGCGGTTCCGCTCCACCCAGACAAGGACACGCAGCCCAGTGTTGGGCGAAACAGGTGAAGGTGTAGGTGGTCCACCGCCAGTGTCAACGGCCACCCCCTCCTCTGTAAGTGAGTATGAGGAGCCTCTGGACCTCAGCATGCAAGGGAGGGGGGAATCTGATGGCAGGGAGTCGAGCCTAAATGAGCCTCAACCTTACTCCGGTAAGGGAAATATAGTTAGAGATGTGCTAATACATGCATTAAATACATATACTCATGTGCACTATTGTTAGTTGTAGATTCAGACGTCGCAGGGACATCCCAAGGCATGAGCGAGGAAGGGGGCGACGAGGAAGAGGTGGCTGGGGAAGGTGAGTAGATTGATACCTAGAAGCCTAACTTAATATGATATTCATGATACAACAACAGTCTCTAATATCAGTGTGTTTGTCATCCAAACAGATTCACAGCAGCAACCCAGGGAGGAAGAAAGGAGACGCCCCCGACGTAATTCCTGCAAATGTACAATCACACAACATCATCACACATTTACATGACACAAAAGGTTTAGATATAGGCCAATAAATCTGAAAAACTATCAAACTATTACGGTAAGCATTAAAGGCAAGGAACACCAAAGAGATTAAGGTATGCATTAATGGCAAGGAAGAATGAACACAAAGGAGATTAAGGTATGCATTAATGGCAAGGAAGAAGGAACACAAAGGAGATTAAGGTATGCATTAATGGCAAGGAAGAAGGAACAACAAAAAATAAATGTGACAATATATATATGTGTCAAATTGGCAGTTGGTGCCATATGTCAATTCCAATGGAGGTTTAGAGATGTGTAGCCAGATTGGCAACTGAAGAGCCATGGAGATGTAAGTATACTTGAAAAAAACAACAAAATGGAAGGTCAAATACGACGGAAGGCAAGCAGGTATGTTCAAAAACCAAGGAAAAAGCAGGGAAAAACGGGCCGCCCGTGTGAACGGGAACGGAAGCCCCGATCAAATTGAAGGCACCCGAGAGAGCAAAAAAAACTTCCAGAGTGAAGTCAAATTGACGGATCAGTTAGGGAGCCATTCCGACGGAGGCTCTGCATCACATTTGAGCCATGATTCAAACGGGAGCCCCGGACAATCGGAAGGTTTTAAGCTCAGATCGGGGGAGGCTCTGCATCAGGCCATATGTGAGCCCTTGGGCGACAGAATCTAATTAGGCCCCTTTGTGGCATTTCATGACAAGTGTACCAGTAATTCAGGATCCTATGTCCCACACATCTATTTATATGACTCCCCTGTCTAAATATGTAATGCTTGGCAAACGGCTCTGTTTACATGCAGGGCTTTCGATAATTGGAACTTGAGCAGCCACATATAGTTCCCACTCCCGGCTATTCATGCTCACACCCCAGTGATGGAGTCACAGCAAGGGAGCCTGAAAGCAGGTGAGTGTAACAGCACCCCAGGGGGGTTCATACAGCATGGCATTCCGATCTGGGATGCCCCAAGGAGAAGGTCAGTGGCCGGCACTGGAATCTAAAATTGCCACTGGGGTTTTGTTCACTTTTAAAGAGGAAAAAAACCCAGAGGCTGCTGGCCTTCCCCGGGGGCAACTCACCTCTTCCCAGTCCAATAGCACATGCACAGGCACAGGCACATTTGCCATGATTATGTCATTCGGCTAACAGCTCTGATTGTTTTCTGATTGGCCTCACCCCCTGCATCTTCAGCCTGTGCATGCACTCCTGCCCCAGCCATTCTGATAGGCTGAGATAGGAGCACACACTACTGAGTATGCACCCATTGTCATGGCAAATGGCTCTGTTTTGAGCATAGCCTGCTCATGCACCGTTGGACAGGGTAGATGAGTTATTTTGGCCTATCTGGGGCTGTTTCACACAGCGGGGCACCAAACTAGACCCATGAAATCCACTTTAAAAATGTGAATTTAGTCTTCTTGAAGTAGAAGAGCAGCATCTATCAGGATGTCCTGTGATGATACACTGGTCACATATTAATTCTCCGACAGAAGCACTTTGGCATCTGTAAGCCCTATATCTGCAACTGGGACATGGGCAAGTGGATGGCCCATGGTATCCCAGCCAGGTGTGTCATCATAGAGCATATTTGACTCCATGACTTCTGGCTGGGACTGCCAGACAGATTTTATGGGGGGTGAGGTGGAGGGCTCTAGACTCCTGCTTGCATTAGAGGAAGGCTTAGCAGTCAAGGTTGCAAGACGTCCTCTCCCTGCAGCACCAGTGACTGGACGCGCACCTGTTCCATTACTAGCAGCAGCAGAAGCACCAAGGCCACATCCCTTTCCCTTATTTGCTGCTTCCTTCATGTTAGACACCTGCAGTTACAGCGACACACTCACCCCAGTTATTGCGGGTTTGAGTGCTCGAAGCCGAACACGAATTTCACGAATAAATGCTGCACAGAGGCCAATAAGCGTTCTGCATCCACTCATATGACAAACAAGAAAAAGGAGGAATCTGTACCACCTCTATCAAAAAGGATTTAATATATGGGTGTGACGTTGTGGATGTGGCCCCAGCAACCACAAATGAATGGCAACCAAGATAAAATAAAATCATAATAATCTAATCAAATCATTGCATCAAGTTTATTAAATTAAGTTAAAAAACATGACATACATATAAAATCAAATCCAAGCAGGGGAATCATGAACTATCCCCAAAAGTTCATATACAATTGTAATTCAAATAAGTAAACTGCTAATATTAATCTCATATAAAATGTGCTCTCATAAAGTGCTCCATATAGTGCCAACAATAAATTAATGAAGAAGAAATAGGCAGTGCACAATAATGAACATGCAACAATATCACCTAGGGGTGGCTCAGAAGGTGTCCCAGCTGCTCTCTCCTGCAGTACGGTTGCCTGTCATTTACAACATCCTACCTAAAAATTATCAAACAATATCATTATATTATAATGCTAATATCATCTTTAACCCTTTAGGTGCCAGCCTACCTGGAGTTTTTGTCACCCTTTGTTGCCAGACCATTTTGCACTATTTTGCGCTACACATGTTCAAATGTTATTTTTGAAGGGATTTGCAGGGATTTCCCAAGAAAATTATATATTGTTTTTTTTCAGCAGAGTCTGGGCTTTACGTGTTTGTCATTTTTTAGGTGTATTCTCAAAATTTTTGGTGAAATATGTGCAAGAAAAATCTATTTTTTACAATTTGTAGTGTTTTTTTGTAATAAAAAATGTAAGTTTGTCAATAAAATCTTATTGCATGTGAAATCCCAATTTCTCCCTGTTACAGCAGTACCACATATGTATTGTTAGACTCTATGCGCTATGCGCACCTTGCAGTTCTTCAATAAAAATAACCCTTTACATTTGAAATACCCCCAACAAACTATATATTCTCCGGAAGTACACACCTCAAGCTTTCTAGGCGTACCAGGTTTGTTGATGTGGCCACAGTTTTCAGGAAGTAATCCCTCAATGTATTTTTTGGTTGCAAAGAGTTTCCCTAAAAAAAGGATAAAAAAGCAGAATCCAAACCACATTTTCCCAAAAAAAACTATATACAAACAAGAAAAGGGTTGCCAAACACCCCAAAGTAAAGTGTGAGTAACGGTAATTATCCTTGAAAATTTCAGCTCTGCTGACAAAGTGCTCACCTTGCACCATTTACATTTGGAATACCCCCCACAAACCATATGTTCCCTGAAAGTACACACGTTAAGCTTTCTAAGCGTACCCAGCTAATTGTAGTGGCTTCATCATTCTGGAAGTAATCCCTCAAAGAATTCTTAGGTTGCACAGGGTTTCTCTAAAAAATGTATAAAAAAGCAGAATAAAAAACACCTTTTCCTAAAATATCAATATGCAAACAGGAAAAAACAAGCTAAATCTGAAAGCACAAGGTTCCCCGAACAGAACAATACCCAACATGCATAGCTACTTTTAACCCTTTTAACTGCCTGCCTGCTTGAGTTTTTGTCACCCTCTGTTGACAGGTCATTTTTCACCATTTTGAACCATGTTTTGCATTTCCATGTTTTGGAATTTCCAGGAAAAAAAAAAAAAAAAATATATATATATATATATATATATAGCAGTAGAGTTTAGGCTTTAACATGAAATGTCTTGTTTGTAATTTTTCTACTGTTTTTTAAAATATTAAGTAAAAAAAAAATATAAAAAATATTTTTTTTAGAAAATTGTCTCCTTTATTTTAAATAAAACATTTATTTTATTAAAGAAAACTATATTGCGTGTGATAGCCCCATTTCTCCAGGAGACTCCCCAAACTGAAATGAGTACTTTATAACATTTACAAATAGTATACAGCTACTCTCCACACTATCAAGAAAAAATCCAAAAAAAATGACATGGGGTCCCCCCTACCCGAAATAACCAGCCCAGGACCAGCCATGCAGGGCTTGCCCCTGGCCCTGCAGGCTACAAGCCGGCATAGCCTATGGCCACGGGCTCTTCTGCCCCCCCTGGGCTTTGGGGAGTAATTGGGGGTGCCGGGGGTTAATGGCAAGTCACCCGTTAGCCACAGGGGACTTGCCAGCCCCCATCCTTGTGAACTGGTGTAGGGGTCTAATGGTCTCCTTACCAGTTCACAAAGGGTTAAATAAAAATAAAAAAAACAAATACACACAGATACAAATATTTTATTATTATTTTAAATACTTACCTCCCACCCATCCCAGAGCACTGTGTCCGACACTGATCACTCCTTCAGCCTTTTATAGCTGCTGGGTGACAGGTAACAAAGGGTTAATAAAAAAAAAAAATGACACAACCTGGACATAAAGGGGATAGAGATTGATAATAAGCAATATAAATTGTCTCTATATGCAGACGATTTACTGCTCCACTTAACCTCCTCTACTATTTCCTTCCCATCAGTACTAAAAGAGTTTGAGCAATTCAGGGTGGTAAGCAACTTTAAAATAAACTATGCAAAATCAGAGGCCCTCAGTTTAACATTGCCTACCGGAGAAGTAGACAGGCTCAAAAGTAACTTCTCCTTTAACTGGCAGTTGGCGGCCATTACATACCTAGGGGTCCAAATCCCAAATGACTTAACTAAAATATACGAGCTGAATTACGTAACTCTGATGAACAAGACAATTAGCGACTTAAAAAATGAATGTACTGCCCCATTTTTTGTATATCTTTCAAACTGCCCCTATAGTCCCCCACAACTGCTTCTTCAAGATTCTAAAATCCACGTTCCTTAAAGAGGTCCTTCACTTCACTTCACTTATATGTTTCCCACACCCTGTACATACAGATTGCTCACATTAAAAATCATCCCACCTGCATCTACTGCATGTTATGAGCCTTTAAACATCCAAGATGGCTGCTTATGGGACATCAGGCAGCCTGCAAACAGGAAGTGCCTTCTGACTGTGCTGCTCTGCATTCTGGGACTGCTGACCTTTTCCTAACTCCAGCTTTGCTCTGTCTGAGCAAAGCACAGTTGTAACTCGCCCCCTATGCTTTATTCTGCTCTCCTCAGTATGTGATGCTTCTGAATCAAAATGGCGGCGCCTGTATCCTAAAGTCCTTAACAGAGTTGCAGCCCAGTGGGGGAAAGAATAAAAAGTAAGTGACTAAAAACCTAAAATATATTAATTTTAGATGCTGGGGAATCGCTTTTTAAGGGTTTGGGCTTTTCAATGAATCATGGTAAAGGTCCGGTTTAAATTTGCTGGGGAGTTTCTAAGCCACGTATTCGCCATGAAACATTGTCTCGCTGTAAGGCTAAGGGGGGTGTGGGATTACCAGATCTCAAGCTTTACCATTCAGCGGCGATCCTCATATGGGCCCTAGACTGGGCTCATCATAGTACGAACAAGCTTTGGGACACTATTGAGAAAGGACTATCGCCCCTCCCCTTGGTCTCTCTGCCCTGGATGGGACCTCAACCCAAACGCATTCTTAGATCCTTACCTTTTCTGGTGCAACACCTGTTCACAGTTTGGGACCGACTGACCTCAAAATTTCCGCTAGTCCAACGCCAGGGACCTTTGGCCCCGATTATCGGGAACCCGGACTTTGCACCCAGAATGGGGGTCTCACCCTTTCTGGGATGGCAGGCGGCAACAGATCGGCGTTTACGATGGGAGAGTCAGGTTTTCCAAAACTGGAGGAAATTAAAACACAGTTGCCTGGGGTGCATGTTTCCTGGTTCCTTCATAGACAGCTGGCCAACTATATATCCTCCCATCGCTTGCGTGAGGCGAAGAGCTGTCTGTTGACGGACCTTAAGAAGCTCCTATTTAAAATGTTCAGCTTGACACATTAATCGGCTTTGGAGGGGGCGGCGCAGAAGAGGAGTTTTAAGGTTATTTCGAGATGGTATAGATGTCCAACGGACATCCAGAAGTACGCACCCCAGACTTCAAGTAAGTGCCGGCGTTGCCTGGTGGAGGAGGGAAACTTGACGCACATATGGTGGGGGTGTCCGGCTGTCAAATCCTTCTGGGAAAAAGTCTTAAACATACACACAGAGACAATGGGCACAAAAGTAAACAACTCACCTCAACTAACCCTTCTCTCCCTAGTAAAGGGCTCTATATCTCAATACAAAAAGGGTTTACTTCAGCATTTTCCTAATGGCAGACACTGGAAGACACGGGAGACCCCTTCCTTAGCAGAGTGGGTAGTGGAGCTTGAACATATCAGACGAATGAAGGAACTCATCTTAAGTGATAAAGCTTAGTAGAAAAATATATCACAACCTAGGCCTGCTGGATTGAGTTTCGGGGATTCAGATAATTTCCGAGCACTGATACATTGATAAATTGTGGACGGAAAAAGGTAACTGGCTGCACCTTAGCTCGGCTTTGAGCTAAGGCTTTTATGATAAACGGATCAGTACTTCTGATCCAGCTCAGGGTACTTCCCTTTCCCCCCTTTCCTTTCCTTCTTCCCTTCCCTTTTTATTTTTTCTCTTGTCTATAGGTTTCTTACCTTGTTCCTTATGTCTTGGTTACTGTTAAATTGTTTGTTACATCTTATCTGATATGTTATTGTTCTGTGCAATGCGGGACGACCCCCTAATTAAGCAGTGGTGCGGGGGCTGGTGTGCCAGGTTCTGCGGGGGTCAGTCTGTGATCAGCTGGCATTGATGTGAGAGTTTCCGGGCTGATTTTTGGCGGGCCCTGCCAGTTATTACTTAGAAGGAGGGAACAGGGGTCCCCTGTTCACTGACCTTTGTGCTCCAGAACCCTCTCATGCCTGGAGGGCCGCAGAATTGGGCCATAGAGGCTTTGGTTTTTCTTGATATAGAGAAGTGGATACCCACGGCGCGGCACACCACCCAGACACTCCCAAATGTATAAAGGCAGAATCACAGGTTTCGGGGAACTGCTGTGGCACTATGTAAAGTTGATGTAATACTGAGCTTCTTGATGGATGTAACGCTGTCCTGTGTACAACATTCTGTATGTTTCTTTTTTTGATCATCAATAAAAACAGATAAAAATAAACCCTTAAAAATAAAAATAAAATGGCTTGAGGTCCCCCTTACCCAGTGTAACCAGCCCAGGGACCAGCTATAGGGCTTGTAGAACAGGGCACAGGGGCAAGCTTTGGTAGCCCCCAGCCCTGCTGGCTACAAGCCCCAAAGCATCATATCCAAGGGCTCTTCTGCCCCCCCTATAGGCTTTGGGGAGGCAGGTAATGGGGGGTCCAAAGGTTAATGGCTGGCAAGTCACCCACTAGCCGCATGTGACTTGCCAGCCCCCAGCCTTGTGAACAGGTATAGGGGTCTCATGGATCCCTTACCAGTTCACAAAGGGTTAAGTGTTAAAAAAAAAGGACACACACACAGAGAAAAAAAAACTTTTATTATTGTTTTGACACTCACCTGTGCCCCGAGGCGCGTAAATGTCAGTTTTTTTTTTACTTAACTGCAGCGGCTGCCGAAGCGGGGCGGGCTACTTGTTGCCACCTCCTGAAGCCAGAAGAGCCCTGGGGGGGGTAATCGGATACCCCCAGGGTATAGAGAAGACCCGGCCCGGACATTTTTTTTTAACTAGCAGAGGGGAAAGCCAGCTCATAGGTACTACTCGCTTGGCACTTAACGGACGGAGAAGCAACCCAGTAGTACCTACGGGCTTGGCACTTAAAGGGTTAATCAAACTCATTCCCAATTAATCTTCAATATACCAATTATTAGCATAACTCTAACATGGCTAAACAGAGAGAACAGAGCACAACATTCTCAAAATATCATACTCAGTCATAAACAGTTAATTAAATCAGATATATATTTTCATATTAATATATTGGATCTGCTAATCACTAGTCACTCATTCAGAAAAAAGACGGCTTTCACTGGCACCTAAAAACCAGGGCTGTCATCTGGAGCAGAAAGGTTATTGATGGCAGAAAAATGTGTGTCACTGACACAAAAAAACCCTGAGTGCATCCAATGACAGAGGGGTGTCATGAGCGTTTTTTGGCTGCTCTGATTATGCTCTGATTATGTTTTATGTGTTTATTGTTTCTCCCCGAAATGCTGTATATGTCCACTTAATCCGGGCTATTGTCATTACCCGTCCATGTCTATGCATGTGTAAATGTGCAATTGCTTAGGTTTCTGCAGTTGCTGTTGTCCTTACCTATCTTTCACAATGCCCCCTAAAAAACCTAATAGTAGGTCACCCAAAAAAGGCAACCAAAAAAAAAAACACACCACACATAGCCCACGACTCCCAAATACTTCAAGGACTGGTAAAAGGCCTTGTGGGACTGGCCCTAATTTTTAAAGTTCTTACCTCACCAGCACCACTTCATCCTATGTGAGCAGCCTCCCCATGCATTGTCTGTACAGCCTAAGGCATTGTCCAGGGGTAGACCCCAAACATGCAATTCTGCCTTGCTTGCCATACATTCATGTGCACATTAATCAATCCTCATTGAAGGTGAACATGTGACTGTTGCATGAATGATTGTTTCCCAGATATGGAGCAGTAGTAGAGTGCCCTGTATTGGGCATTGCACCCTGCATCTCCTTGTTTATGTAACTTTTCCCACACCGGAAAGTGCAAGTAAAAGTTTATGAGTTTCAATGTTCTAAATAGCTTAGCTGACCACACAGTGATCATTTATTTAAGGTGACTAAAGACTTAAAAGAGCCGCAGCACTCAACCCTGTTAGCTTGCAGACCAACCTATAATCTGTCTCTAAATTTGGTAAAAACCGAGGCTCGGTCACACACATCTGCAGAAGTATGCTAAGCTGCACCACCACGCCAAAGTGCCTCTGAGGGGTGCAGTCCTAACTCTAATCTATGAGAGCCCCATTTGGGACATACAATACAATAGATAAAATGGGAGCAGCTTACCTGAGGTTGCCCTAAACTTCATGTGCAAGCCATGGGGTGGAAGGGTCAAGACCTTGCAATACAGCCTAGACCCCACACCCCATGTGCTTGCACAAATTCAAAGTGAACAAAGGGGGAGTGGCAGCTGCTCAGACCATTTTATAACTAACCTGGGAGGTGCAACAAATCAGAAGGGCAATTAGGTTACTAAAGACTTAAAGGAGCCGCAGCACTCAACCCTGTTAGCTTGCAGACCGACCTATAATCTGTCTCTAAATCTGGTAAAAACAGAGGCTCGGTCACATACATCTGCAGAAGTATGCTAAGCTGCACTACCACGCCAAGGTGCCTCTATGGGTGCAGTCCTAACTCTAATCTATGAGAGCCCCATTTGAGACATACAATGCAATAGATAAAATGGGAGCAGCTTACCTGAGGTTGCCTTTTTGGCAACTAATATAAGTGTATTCATGTTTTCAGTTGTGGAACAATTGCGCCGTATGGCCAAATCTTTTCATTTGGGGCCAACTAGGACCCATACCGCCCGTATCTTCGTATAATCTTTGAGAACCAAGCATACATCGGTGGCCAAATGATGTACCTCATCTGCATCAACACAGGTCCCGCTCACTTTTGGGCCCAACTGTTGTACCCCTTTTTTTAGTGTCCCTTCTTGTGGGTTTAATGAAAAACCTCAGCAAGATACAGGTTGCAATTTTCCCCACACAGCTGCTGCACCCTGCTTGCCCAACTATTTAGTATCATCCCCATTAGGGCAATGTTTATTAGGGGGCCAAGCATTGACAGTTGTGCCTGCCTTTACCGGTGACTCTGGGTACCCCTGCTTGCCCATCCATTTCCTGGTCCCAGATAGATGCAGAGGAGGCCTTTAATGCAGCCCATCAAGCTGACTGTTGAGCGTGCGTTTGGGTTGTTAAAGGTTTGGTTCCAGTGCTTGGATCACAGGTCCCTTGGAATCTTTTCCAGTTCACAAATAGTTTTCGCAGTGTCTCTGCATTTTCCTTCCCCTCTCCCTCCCCAGTGGTTGGCATGCTCTGTGCAGGTTCACCGTGTTGGGGGCTTCCCTCCTTGTTGCAGGAGAGCCCGGTGCCCCTAAGCATCGACCCAGTGTCCTTCTGGCAGTGCCCCCTGACATGCCTGGAAGAACACCCTACCAGTGCCGAAAGGCATAGGAGCTGGTAAAATCTAGAGCCAGCAGTAGAGTCCTTGAGCCTTGATCTGGTTGGTAAGCTTTGGGGAAAGGCACGCCTTTTTATTCTGAGGGGGTCATAATAAGGCTCGACTCCTCTTACAAGGTAGTCGTAAACATGGACGACATGTTATTTTTGATCTCCCTTAATAACACTTGTTTGGTTTAAATGAAATCCTTTGGCCCCCTCTTGAATTTAAAAAATAAAATAAGTCTATGGCAATCAACATCTCAATGGATAGGGAAGAAATTATGCATATAAAACAAGAGTTTTCATTTCAGGGATATGATAGAAGCTTGAAATACCTGGGCATCAACCTCCCGGGCCATCTGGCAGAGATATATCAGCTCAACTCTACTCCGATGGGGAAAGACTTGAAAGAAAAGTGGTTGACAGGGATGAGCAGACCTGTAGGAGTTCAGATTCATCAAGATCGGCCGAACTTGCCATCAAAGGACTTGACACAAACCCCATTGCAATCAATTGAGACTCGAACTTGGGGCCCCATGAATGGCTGTAAAATGAGGGTAGCAAGGGCTAGAGGGCTGCCAATGGAGGGGAACACCAGAGTGATTGCCCTGAACAAAATGAGGTATGTAAAGTACTCAAAATAATAACAGAAAACAAAAATGAAATACATAAGCAAATACAATAAAAATAAATAAAAATACAATTTTTTTTACGGTGTCGGGGGGGGGGGAGGGAAGTAACATCTGGGTGATTGTTCTGCATAATATTAGGGTCGATTCAAAGAAACATGTAACAGCTTTGATTTTGGTGCCGATCATCCTATTTTTCCCGTACGCTCGTGCGCTCGTATGAACTTGCGAGTGATTCTATAAGCAAATACGTTTCTATCCTAAAATGTACGTCCGTTCGTATGGCAGTTCGGGAATCAGACCTATGTCAGTTTCCATCCTGAATTTTCCGTTTCATTTCTCAGGTTGCAACATTGGTTTTGCCCTTTTTCCTTTTTTGTCTGGACGTAAATCCTTCTGATCTTGCGGCTGCGCACTACAAACTTACCTCATTAAAGTGCATTCTAAATATTTGGTCTTTTATTTTTCTTTTTTTTTTCATTCATTTTGTAGTAACCAACCATTAATGAATGCATTTGCATAAGTAAATCTTACTTTGTTAATTTTTAGTTAACTTGCATTTTTTACTTGTGGATTTAATTTTAATATTTTGGCTTCAAATGGTACAACTTCAAATTTTGTGTGTGGTTACCCACACCCTCTCCATACAGATTGCTCTCAAATATAAAAAAACACCCAGCAACTTCTGCATGTTATGAGTCTAGAAACAGCCAAGATGGCGGCTCAGGTATTCTCGAGCAGCCTGCAAACAGAAAGGGCCTTGTGACTGTGTTGCTCTGCATTCTTTGATTTCTGACCTTTCCGTGCCCCCAGCTCTGCTGTGTCTGTGCAAAATACAGCAGTGACCCACATCCTGCACTTTATCCCGCTCTCCTCAGTAAGTGTGATGCATCTGACCAAATATGTGCTTAAATAATTAAACAAAGCAAAGGTAAACAACTACACCAATAAATACAATCTAAAAATATTATTCTAGTACATCAATTTAAAAATAAATAACAAAGGACATAAGTTTCTTTAATTAACGCAAATATATGGATGTATTGCAAAATAAAGGTTTACATGCAAAGGACTAATTAAGGTCCACATTAAAATGCTTTTATAAGGCATACATGAATCAGGTATGCATTGCCATACAATTTATGGCCTCGGCCATGCTGATACATGCAGTTCATTGGAGCTCAAGACGCGCAGACTCCTCCACATAGCCACAAAACCTGTTCAAGAACAGCAATCCGACTGCTAAAAGGTGTCGGCAGTGGCTTTCTTTTAAAACGTATTTAGAGGTTGGAAAACTGCTCTCTGAGTCACACCTAAACACATCCGATTATCCTAAGTTTTACGTTTTGATCCTAAGTTTTAGGATTTGATCCTAAGTTTTACGTTTTGATCCTAAAATTTAGGAACGAACTTCCGATGATCGTAAGAGCATATACGAATTCGTACGTAGGCTCGTGCGAGTCGGAAATGGCCAAAAAAACAGGAAAAAATGACTAACACCCACCCAAACTTACGATTCTCTATCCAAAATCAATTAACTTTTGCTCTTTGAATCGAGGGGATTGGGTAGGAAAGGTGCTCAACATAATCCCACGGTATGAAAAAATAAATACACCAATAAATAAATTTAAAATAAACTTTAAAAAATGAATATAAATATTAATAATAAAATATTTATGTTGGCCTGCTCTAAGTCTTAGAGCATATCATTTTTTCAGGGCCAGCAAATGATGGATAGAGAAGCAATAAATCAAAATTTCTAAATTGAGATAACATTTTGGGGATATTTACAGTTAAGGCACTTTTTGATTAAAAATGAGATAAAAGAGGCATGTTCCAAACTGCTAACAGAATTTGAAAAGACCCATCAGGGTCAGACCACATGCTCTCCTGGGCATATGGGCTCATTTTGAGATCTTAAGATGCAGGAACCTTTCCCTGGATGGTAAAATGGGAGAGAGATATACTGTAGGTACAGCATTTTAAGATCAGGAATGGACTGATATACTCGAGCTTACGCACAAATCTTCAATAAATAGCTTAGTTCAAGAAGTGCTAATGCGCTGGTATAGGATCCCAACTCTCCTGCATAAAATGCCCCACTTAACTAGAGATGAGTGAACCCAAACCGCAAAGTACAGGTTCATACTGTAATTTGCGCGTTTGGGCTCCCAAGCCTGTACACGAACTTCAGCTAGAAGTTTGCATTTGAGTTTGGTGTCTTGCCAAAACACAGAATTGATATGCTGCTACTAGTCAAACAGCTTCACCTAAGGTTGCAGCAGCAGTAAGCTACTGTTACTCACCTGGGCCCTGATCCTCTTCTGTCAGCGATGTTGGAGCGGCAGCAATGGCGGTTGCAGCAGCGTTTCAAACTGGCCCCAGTGAGTGAGTGAGGACACTCCTAGTGTCCTCACTCACTCACTGGGGCCAGTTCTCTAAATCTAAAAATTTTCTTCTCAACCAGATTTAGAAACAGATTACAGATTCGTCTGCAAGCTAACAAGGTTGAGTGCCGTGGCTCCTTTAAGACTTGTGCATCCTAATTGCCCTGCTCACTTGCACATCCCAGGATAGTTATAAAATGGCTTATTTTAAACTGTTAACATGGGGGAAAAGGGACTTTAAAACACCTGAAAAAGAGTTTTGAATAACTTTAATGGAAATGGGCGGCTTGGTTCTTTTCCAGAAGAATAAAACTTGGGGGGAGGGGCACATACCTCAGCTGCATAATAAGTACTATCCCACCTGTTTTTACAGTTCTAAGCCCCTGGAAGAATCAAAGGAATCACTGGCCACTTGTTTATAGTCACAGAGATGCTGCAGGTAGATTTAAGTTAATCTTTAAGACCTATACTTTTGCCGATATCTGCTAACCAAATCAAAATCAAATTCTGACTTGTATAAAATATCTCCACTCTCTGACAAAGTTTACAGAAAATATATTTGGACTCTCCCTTTAATACTAAGACTGACACCTTAGTGGTTAGGTATATTTTAACCCTATGCAAAATTATGTGATTTTTGTTCTGGTGACCAAGTACATTTAAGGCAAGCTTCAATGACCATCATTGCAGTGTTTTTTCTGTTATTCTGCATAACATCATGTCTGATGAAGAGTTGTTTTGAAAGCTTACCTTAAATATACACTATTGTAACACGGTACAAGACAATACTGTTAGTAGTATTGATGAAAGTTGAGTATTATGGGTGCCCTAGCATTTTCCAAATTATTTTAAATTCAGAAGCAATGAACATTACAACGTCTGTATTACTGTAGATCAACTCAAGCGTAGATCAACTTCTGTTAATGTTGGCAGGATAATTTTTTACATATTTAGGCATTCAGTTCCAAAAGAATCTGCACAAGTTTTTTTAACTGAACTTCTCTTCTCTGCTCTCCAAAATACCGACTAACGTAAAAAAACTATGACCAATGTCATTTGTCATGGCTCAGGAGAATCAACATATTGAAAATGGATATCCTCCCTTAATTTTTTCACCTATTTTAGACAATGTCAATCATGCTGCCTATGCCCCTTTTTCAAGACAAATTACTTTTTCTAACCAAAAAACATGAATTGAGAATTTATAACCTTGCCAGGGTAAAAGCTGCAGAGGGAGGGGGATTATTAGAACTGGAATCCATATTATTTAATACCCTAGGACTTTGGAAACAACAGCACCCTATGGGCTATTCAGAAGAAGATGGTTAATCATTTAGTATACCTCATATCTGTTGTTATATCTCAGCTAAATTATTGTAGAGCATGCAATCAATGGTGAGGACCTGCGCTTCGCGGTATAACAACCCGCTTCTTGCTTGGGTGACACTCACCCAATCAAGAAGCGGGGTGTTATACCGCGGAGCGCAGGTGGAGCACCCCCCTACGTCCTGTCTGTCCTGACCATTGATTGCATGCTCTGCAATAATTTAGCTCAGTATCTCTTTTCCTTTGTATATTTGTATATTTGTATGTATTTTGTTTATCTTTGTGTCTTATATGCTTCATTTTGTCGCATCACTGGGGGATATATTTTGCCAATTTAATGGGTCTGTTGAATGGATTTGCATTTAATTTTATATATATAAATATTGATGTTTTGCACAATGCACATTTCTTTTATTGTTCTAGACATTTCCACCAAGGTTTTGTGATATAGTTGAATATATGAAAATTATTTTAAATAGTTAGGTTTGTGTATAGGGAGACTTTTGTGGTGATAGGTTGGATATTCTCATAGGAATTTTTTGTTGATTTAGGTAATCTTTGTGCCAGCACAAAGGGTATTAGTTGTATGTATATATCTTCTCAATTATAGCAGCAATCTAGTATTTTACGGATGTTTTTTTTTTTTAGGACAGATCATACCTTTCTATAATGAACATCTATTCTAATATTATAGGACTATTAGAGGGGTGATGTTTTTAGGTGTCTTTATTGTTGATTTTAAATGTTTTGTTTCTTGATGTCAAAATAATAAAAACATTTTCATAGACCGTTTATTGGTTGTGCTCCGTTTTTTGACTGGTCCCTGGTGGACCAATTGACCCTAGGTTCCACTCTGGTTTGTATCCATACTGTAATAAAAGTATCATGAAAATAATCCTTTTACACAGAGGTTACAGTACCTCCGCCACCAAATATGACCCACCAAATTTGAAAAAAGCATCTGCTTTTTTTGTTTCAATTATGACTCCACCCCAGTATTTTTGAATAAAAGTTGCAACATTAATCAAACCAGCTTATTCAAAAGCTATAGAGACCTACTATAATCAAATACCAAGCCTTTTTGATGACAGTTTCACTTTAAAGTCCTTCATCAGAAAGTAGAGATTTTAGCAGAGTGCAAGTTGTTCTAACAACATCTAAAAACTGGCTTATAAATGAATGTTTTTTTTCTTAATAAAAAAACTGAATATTCTATCTGCCATATTCATTTGCACTTTAGAAGATTAGAGGTTTTAAATGATCCTAAACTACAAATTAAAACACCAGTAAGAGATTGCTTTGTTGAAATTTTAGGTGCTCAAAGAATGAAAGTTATTACAAAAATAGGAAAAAAATCCTGAAGATCCTGCAGCGGTACTAACTATTGTTATGCTCTAACAGTTCTTCTATTGAATTTTGCAACTAATTTAGAAACATATTATTAAAATAGAAAGTATTATTTCAAATACTTTGTCTGGTTACATTATATGCTTCATTATATCATAATTGCATTGGTGTTCAGAGCCTTGGTAAAGTGTAATTTATATGTTTGTTGAAATGGAAAGAAATCAATGCATTACTGTTGGAGTAGATTATTAACATTCATATCACAAATAGAAACACAAGATTTATTGTTAATTGTATTTCTAAAGTACATTTGTCAAGCTGAACTAGCTCACACTATCACATATGTCAAGGGAAATAAATTCAGCAGTACCAAGATCAGCGTTCTTTGATGTGCACTTCAAATGTTCAGATTAAATGTTCCCTTTTTAATAATTATATTGAAGTGTATAAGAAGCAGCATTATGCCCATTCCAGTCGCTCTCTCCAGAAAACATGACTTTTTAAAGACTTTTCTTGCTCTCCCCTGCCAACACTCCTGCCCAACTGATTTTCCTGTAAAATGGTACATATACTGTTCATGTTCTATAAAGTTATGCTTGCTTTCTATTTCCTCCTTGATTCTTGATTTTTTGCAGATTGGGTATATTCCCAAAGCCTACATATATAACATCACCCTCAAGAGTTATACAAGTTGTTTCAATATTAATATACTTTGTTTTTTAACTCTTATAATGTCTTCCTTAGTGAGCATATATTTTTCTGTTAAATACAGTTTTTGATTACAACAATAGCTGACAATATCTGTCAGCATTTTTCTGTGAGTATTCAGAATCCACAGAGCTGTCACTTTTTACTGCTTTTTGTGTTTTTTTTACACCAACTGCTATGGAAAAGGCAAGTTTTGTCTCCTCTGACAGCCCATGTGACATGACCTGAAAGACCACCCAATACAATGGTGCTGATCAAGCACGATCAGCAGATGTCTCACCAATACTTTTCTATATCTCTTAGATTATATTATTATTATATATTAGAGTTTCTAGCTAGGCATGCCTAAGGGTGCACCTTGTGACTGAAAAATGTTGCCAGTCCATTGTATGTTTATTGGGCACCACTTTTATGCTTTTTAACTAATACCATAAAAGACTAAGTTTTATCATTTTTAAGCTGCAGGATACCTTGACTATCCTAGGATTTTTGGGATGGAAGCTGGAAATCCAACAAAAAACAATTGTGACTCCTTTGTAGGTTTCTGTATAAATGTGTGTCTACGTTACAGATCTGTATTATGCCTGAAGAAATGGTATTATCTTAACCTTGAATTTCCTTTAACCTCCTTTAACCTTGGATTTCCTGCTTACATCAATCGCTAACATGGTACAACAACTTACTGACACTGGGATGTAAGCTGTAACCCTCCCCCATCCCAGCACAGCTATCATTAATACTTGATGCATTTATGTAAATGAGCATCAGTAGTAATTGTGGGTGAGCTGGTTTTCTTTTGGATCAACACCTTTGGCCCCCAACACATACACTTTCAAATATGACATTGCAATTGGACGGTCCCTGCATTTTATTTTTTTTAAAAGTGTTACAGGGGGAAACCATTCTAGTGTAACAAAACAATTTTTTAAAAATAGTCACATGATCAGGAATAACATTTTATGCCCCATTTCATTTTGATCCCCTTTATCTGGTCAGTGTGTAGTATATAACTACTTTGTTTCCCAAAACAAAAACATATTTTTAAAATAATTTCACAGTGGTGCAATATCAGTTTGGTTTTACATTGCCATAATTATTTATGTTAAACTTAATTTCAAAGCTGATTGACACATTCTTCTTGGATTCAATTTTTATCCGTGAGAAAATTATATGGAACAAGCATAACATTGATAATTAGAAATTACAGAATTAAAGAGTTTTAGCAGCAATTACTGAGTCTGTGAAGTTTGAATATATTACTTTCTTTTTTATATGGCTCTGCAGGGCTGGCTCTGTTAAGTGCCATATAAGAAATTGGGCACACTTGGTAAATAAAATAGTACGAATTAGCAGGTTTATTTTGTGAATCAGTGTGTATTAATGCTGGCACAATTTTAAACCAACAAGAAGATACAAAAAAGTGGAGGTGGCCCAGACACCCCCACAGCCATACCAAAGCGGAGGGAGACAAAGCAATAATGATAATGTAAAAACATCACCAATTGATGAAGCCAGTGCAGTGTCCCCTGCCAACCCATGCATTCCGTGATGGTTGGCGACCCGTCACTTCCTCAGGGCAAAGTGTCCTACCAACAAAAAGAAAAAATGTTTTTTTCTTTCTCTCCTGGATCCTTGCTGGTTTATAAGGAAGGCCAAAACTCTTGAAGCCTGGCTCTGTTAAGTGCTGCTGGGAAAGTGTGAGTTAAAAGCAGAAGTTACAAGCAGAAATGATGAAGCTGTAAGTATCTACCCTTGAGTGTTATTTGAGTGTTTGTAAATTCTTGACTTAAACCGGACCAATAGCCTGACACAGTTGGAAAAGAAAGGAAGCAGCCATTTTGGAGCTTCCTTTCCCAGCATCTCAGCCATGCTGCTGCCAGGATTCAACTGACATAAATGACAATGCATAGTAAAAGGAAGTCCAGCAGCACTTTGCCGGTGGCCTGCAAATGCATGAGCCGCCATTTTGTTTCTAAATTTACCACAGCAGGAGTTAGGAAAAGGTAAATTAATTTTATGTTTAGCAATCTAAATTGCCCCGGGGAGGTATGCATATGAGCATGGTTTGTTGTGTTGGTCTGGTTTATTCATTTTTGACTGTTGGGCCGCTGTAATAAAGGGATTTGTGTTTCAACAAATTGATATAATGTGCTTCATGCCTAACAATGCTTTCCAGTGAACATTTTGTCCCATGTATGCACTGCTTGAACAATCGGTCAAGGGTGCATACTTCTGCTCAGGATATGTGCGCATTGCACATTTGGAAGCCAACATTGATGAGCTAAAATTTATGAGCTAAAGTTAGTAACACTGAGAAGCATTGATATCATGGAAAAGAGTCTGGTGATCACTGAGCAGGCATCCCCGAGATGGTATATCTTTGTGTTTTAATGTAGTTATGTGCAGTAATAGACAAGCCATTATTTCTAATATTTGTAGATTCAATAATTATGGGGGCTGTTCCAAGGGATTGGTGCTTAGCAAATGTGGTGCCAGTATTCAAAAAGGGGTCTAGGGGGAAACCTGGTAACTATAGACGGGAAGTCTGGTGGGCAAGCTGTTTTAAGGTTTTTTGAGGGGTATTATCCTGGAATATCTTGGTAAAAATGAACTTAAATACTCCATATCAGCATGGATTAATGAGGAATCGCTCCTGCCAGAAAAACCTAATCAGATTTTATGAGGAGATAAGTTCAAGATTGGATCAGGGGGAGTCATTGGATATCAAATATCTTGACTTTCCTAAAGCATTTGATACTGTGCCACATAAAAGACTGATACAAAAGATGAGAATGCTTGGACTGGGTGAAAACATGTGTACATGGTTAATAAATTGGCTTAATAATAGGAAGCAGGAGGTGGTTATCAATGGTCACCATTACTAACGGAGTACAGCAAGGGTCAGTTCTGGGCCCAATTCTCTTCTCTTCGATATATATATATTAATGACATTGGGTATGGCTTAAACAGTAAAGTCTCAATCTTTGCAGATGATACTAAGCTGTGCAATGTAATTAACACAAAAGAGGACAGCAGGCAGCTACAAACAGATTTAGATAAATTGGAAGCATGGACAGTAAAATGGCAAATTAAGTTTAACACAGATAAATGTAAGGTTATGCACATGGGAAGGAGAAATATGTGCCATGATTACACACTAAATTAAGACATGCTGGGTAAAACAACAATGGAAAAGGATCTAGGGGTTTTAGTTAACAATAAACTTAACTGTAACAATCAATGCCAGGCATCAGCTGCAAAAGGGGTCATGGGGTGCCACAAGAGGGGCATAGGTGCACATGACCAGAGCATAATTTTACCACTATACAAGTCACTGGTCAGATCTCATATGGAATATTGTGTACGGTTTTGGGCACCAGTGTGTAAGAAGGATATATCAGAACTGGAGCACGTTCAAAGGAGGGCAACTAAGTTAAAAAAAGGAGTGTGGGGACTACCTTGAAATATTGTCAAAGTTAGGTTTATTTAGTTTGCAAAAGAGATGTCTGAGGGGTGATCTAATTACTATGTATACATATATTCAGGGCAATACAAACATTTGTCCCACAATCTATTTATACCCCAAAGCATAACCATAACCCAAGGGCATCTATTAAGGTTAGAGGAAAGGCACATTCCACTGACATAAGAGGGGATTCTTCACTGTAAGAGCAGTGAGACTATGGAACTCAAGGTAGTAATGAAGGATACAGTAAAAGTGCCATGGATGCCTTCCTTGCATGTAATAACATTTTGGCTATGGCTGTTGGACCACTAAAAGGAGATAAACAGGCTGAACTGGATGGACTAAAGTCTTTTTCAGCCTTACATACTTATGTAATATATATGTGACTAAATGCAGAAGAGAGGCACATGTTTAATTCTGCAATGGCATTAGCTCCATATCCTTTTGTTTAGTCATGATCCACAAGAAGATACCTCTTACTAGAAATGAGGTGTGGCTAAGCAAACTTTGCTTTCATAAAGCAGAAAAACAACTTTGTGTCAGGTGGGGCCAGTGGAACCCTTAAATCCATGTACTGCCCATTTTAAACCCCACTAATAAGACATGCTTAACAAAAAATCAAAACATTAGGGTTGATTCAGAGCCTCCTCAAAATCATCTTGTATTTGTCTCGTAATGTGTATTTTTCACTTTTTTTCCGTATGTATAGGTGCGTATGCATGATGCAGAGCCTCCATCGGGAGCCATCTGTTACTGTTTGTAGCTGCGTACGCCAACAAGAATGGCATTTTCCGGCTTTCGTTGCATCCTCGATAGGATGAGGTTCCCGTTGCTTAGTAAACCTCGTATACTACAGTTTTTCAGCGTTTTCCAACGTAGTATCTTTCTCTAAATATACGTCCAAACGGAAATTTGTTGGACAAGCTGCTATGTTTGCACGCATGTACGCATGCGCAGCTATTTAACTCATTCATGTCCCCCGTGTCAACTATTCTCTCACTCACTTCTGCTCCCATGCTTACCTGAACTCACTAGCGGTTGTTGTTTTTGTCTCCGTCCCCCGCGATTCATGCTTACCTGAACTCACTAGTGGTTGTTGTTTTTGTCTTCGTCCCCCGCGATTCATGCTTACCTGAACTCACTAGCGGTTGTTGTTTTTGTCTTCGTCCCCCGCGATTCATGCTTACCTGAACTCACTAGCGGTTGTTGTTTTTGTCTTCGTCCTACGCGATTCATGCTTACCTGAACTCCCATGGCACTCTTTGGTGTTTTCTATCCACATATTTTCATGCTTACCTTAATGTTCTGGATTCTGTAGATATTTTTCAGTTCCTTCTAGATTTATGTTCTTTAGTGGATGTGTGCAAGCATTGCATTTTTATTTGTTTTGAGAAATTAAAGACGAAACCTCGTTAAATTAAAAAAATATATATTTTATAAGTTTTTGTTTTTGAAAGGTTTATTTCACCTTTTTTTTAAATTATTAGTTTTTATTTTTTGTTTGGTTATAAAATGTTTTAAAATTTTTGGGGGGGTAATCATAACATTTTTTAAAACATTTTGTATAATTTTTTTTTTATAAAAACATTAAATACTAATTTTAACATATTTACAAAAACATGGCACGCCCCAGGATTCTATTCTTCGCTGGTCCCCAATGAAGCTGCCAGCTCCTGTATATAGCCCACCAGCCTATGTACAGTTGCAGTCAACACTTGCAATCTCTGCTGCGGTGTTGCTGTGAAAAAAATCAAAAATTAATTTTCCGTATATATACATTTTGAATACCTGTTGAATGAAATATTATTAATTTTCTAGTTTAGGGATTGGGCCATAAATTAAGTAAGTAAGTAGACTACAAACTTACTAGGCTGGTGGACAACATGATCCTGGGGGACCAGTCTCCTCGCTGGGGCCTGCCACTCCTCCTGGTCTGAGTCTGTTGAGAAAGCAAAAATATGGTTACTTATAATGTCAGATTAGTTAATGAAGAGATTTTAATTAGAATGTGTGTTTCACATCACCCGCCTTCTCCATGCACCTTAGGTGCTTGGCCTTGTGGCATCTCCAAACCCGGCTCTTCCCCCGCTACATCGTCATCTAAAAGTATATAAGCAGGAAATGAGTGTGTGTTTACAGTGCATGTACCTGTGTGTGCTTCTGTGTGATAATCATACCGGAGTGGTTCTGCTCCGCCATATGTTCTGGTTCTCTGGCGAGCAGCTGATGCCCCTCCTCTGTTCACAGGTCCAGTGGCTGGTCCTAGGCACCTGCAGAGGAGGGGGAAGACCTTGGCACTGGACTGCCACCACCTTCACCTGGCCCAGATCTCTCCAGCACTGTCCGGACTGTTAGCCTCCGGGTGGGTCTGTTTCTGTATTCCCATTCCCTCACTAGAACAGAATAGCAATCATAAACACAGGCCTGCTTAAGGGCATTGTATTTCTAACATGTAATAGTAATAGAAATGTTTACAGAAGAATCACCTCACCCGGGGCCTCTTCCTGCGTTTCAGGTCCGACCAGTGTTAAATAATCTGGGTATAAGTGAAGGTGGTGTTAGTATCCTGGGCTATTTTGGCCACTATCTCCAGTGCCAAAGTCTTCTCTACAAAGCCGCTCGCCAGATAGTGGTATCTGTTAGACATCATCATCTAAAAGGTAAAATAAAAACAGATTTAATTAATTCAAACATCATACAAATCACAATGTTAATGATAGCAGTTTAATAATTATCATTCCCCCTACCATTTCAAGGCTTTGGCTATCCTTCTAGACGCCATTTTAGTGTTGCGCACATGTGCACACTAACTTTCGCTTGCCGCTGCGTTTCTAATCAAATTTGGTCCCCACTTTTTTTGCCTGCGCTGCCTAATCGCATATGCATGCATTTCGCGTGCAAATAAACGCCTGCACAAACACTTACTAGCATGATTGTCTCCTGTTGATTGCGGGTAAAGAGCAAGGGGGCCATCTTTAATTGCTGTAATAACAGATGTGTTGCACCCCAGCGGTTTCCGGGATGCGCACGGCCGTACGCACAACGTAAACGTCATACACAGTCATAGCTATTTAAAGGGTACCTGTACACACAGCTGAGTGTCTTTACAGATATCGATATGCCTGCCAAGAGAGGTAGCTGCCAGACCCTCAAGCCCCATGAACGGCATAATCGTCGTGGCGTACGCCAGGAAGCAACTTCAAGGCAACATAGTGGCAGGCCTGCAACTAGGTCCAACAAATCCAGCTGCCACTTGCAGCCTACGAGGACATCCAGCCGCCCAAGGAAGGATCCATTGGTCCAGACTCCAGCCCCCTCAAAATCTGCAACACTCCGGAAGGCCAAGGAAACTTCCTCCAGGCTCCCCGTCCCACAACATCCAGAACCCAAGGGAGCACTAGTATTAAGGGCAAGGTGAAGAGTAGGCCAAGAATCCATAGCCCCCCAACAACCCCCTTTCCTTCTCGTGCCCAATTTGAGCCTTCCAATTTAGAGAGCCCTGAGTCACCGGGCAGCTCAATGGCTGCAACTTCTTTGGCCAGCCAGCCCCCATACAAGTCCAGCATAATCCTTTCTGAGTGAAAGGTCTGGCTATTCGTCGGCTGAAAGTCAGCCAAGAATGTCACATTCTATGCCACCGACCCAGGATGACCCAGCCAGGACAACATTAGCCAGAAACCTGTGGCGTGGGATCTTGAGCGGGCACTTTATTGAGCTCCAAACTATGGCTTTGGCAAGTGGGGTATCTGACCACGATAACGAGCTATATGTTAGAAATTTAAAAGCCACCAGCAGTCAGAAAGACACAAATCTGGGAGGACATCACCAAACAGGTAAATTGTGCTGGGACTGAGAGGAAAGATGTGGAGCAAATACAAAGCAGATTCTCAGGACTCAAATATGCAGTTTGCCAGAAGCAAAATAAGTGCAGGCAGCATGGGTACAGATGGGTGTTTGAGTTGGGCAGGTTGTTGTTGTGCATGACCTTATAAGTAATGTTTTTTCTTTGTTTTAAAGGTTGCAAACAGGAGGTGGCTTCCCATCAAAACTGCAGTTCACCGCAACTGAGGAGCTGGTTCTGGGCCTCATACACCTGTCTTCACTTGAGGGATTGGCCAGGACCATAGACACTGACAGTAATGTCATGCCAGCAGGTTAGTATTTAAGGGAAAAGAGCTTTGGCTTTGGGTAGAAAAAATGTAGATGAAATGCTTAGGTACACACAGGGGCATAGCTAGGGGGAGCAGGGGGGGCACGTTCCCCGGGTGCAGCAGGTCAGGGGGCGCGAAAGGGGGTCCTGAGTACAAGTGGAGGACACCATTTTTAAGCTTTGCCCCGGGTGCCAGAAAGCCTAGCTACTCCTCTGGGTACACAAGGTATGTGTATGTGTTGACTTTACTTTTACATTCCAGCACATCAAACTACTCAAGCTAGAGTGCAACCCTCCACTTCTTTGCCCACTGCCAGTACGTCCCATCACCCGTTACCAACATCTCCTATACAGGAACAGCTAGATCTGGTAAGTGTACTCTGCACTAACTGGTTATGCATGTGAAGCAAGATGACTACTTGCCCCAACATATATTTGAGCAACTATCTCAAACAATTTTTCCCTGTCCCTACAGACACCACCCATAATGGAAGCTATCCACCATCTTGAGGAGGAGGAGAACATTTCGATGCCCCCCCAAATATAAAAAACCCAGCCTCATCATCTGCCACTGCACCAGCAGCAGCCAACCACAAATCCTCTGCAGAAGAGTCAATCACAGACCAACTGGCAGACCAACAACACCAGCATGGCCAGCAGCATAAGGCACAACCAACTGTGCCATGTGCTAGCTCTGTTGCAGAGGATTTGCAAACACCATCTGCTACTGTTGCTAGGCTTAGACCTCCATCAGCTATATGCGACCAAACCCAGGGAAGAGGAGGATGCCCTCAACCACATCGCCATGTAACTCAGATGAGGCATGTGCAACTGATGGAGACAGCATGGAGAAATGACAGCCGCTACTTAAGGCAAAGTACCCAAAGATTAAATGAAGAGCTGGCTGGACAATTAAATCACATAAATAACAACTTAAGCACCATGCTGGATGAAATAAGGACTAGCAACAGGCAGAGGGAGGCTATGCAGGAGCAGTGGCAGATGATGAATGCCACCCATGCACAGTTGTTGGGCATCCTACAAGCACAACAACATCCTTATTATGGAAATCCACTATTTTAAGAATTTGCATTGTATTTGCTCTACATCCCACCACAATTCACCTGTCTGGTAATCTCCACACATATCTGTGTATTGCCATTGCTGGTGGCAAAAGAAGAAACCCACTTGCCAAAGCCCCAGTAAAGCAGCTCAAGCTCCCAGGCAGCAGGTTTAGGCATAATGATGTCCTGCCTGGCTCATCCTAGGTGGTTGGCATAGTAGGTGACATTCTTGGCTGAATTACACCCGACGAATAGCAACAACTTTTGCTCTGAAAGGATTGGGCTGGACTTGCTTGGGGGCTGGGTGTCATAAGCTGGCTGCCAAAGAAGTTGCAGCCACTGACTCAGGGCTCTCAACATTGTAATGCTCAAATAGGCCTCGCGCAGGAGAGGGTGTTGTTGGGGGGCTAGGGATTCTTGGCCTACTCTTCCACTTGCCCTTAATACTAGTGCTCCCTATGGATTGGGATGTTGGTGGACAGGGAGCATTATGCCTGGAGGAAGTCTCCTTGCCCATCCTGGATGTGCCAGATTTTGAGGGGGCTGGAGTCTGCCTCAATAGATCCTTCCCCACCTAATTTCCCTACCTAATAGAAAATTTTGTAAAGGAAGGTTTCTCTTCTGTGTAATTTTTTAGAGATTTTTTATCTGTTTGGTAATAAAAAGATTAGTGTTGTTCAAGGAAATATTTGTAAATAAAAATTAATTAATCTCAAATTATTTCAAAATGTTTTTTGTATTAATTTTTGCCCATATGCAAAGCAATGTATAAATAAAAGAACATTGTTGATTCACAATGAAATAAGATAAATCACGACACCAAAAATAAGCAACAAGAAAGAAAGGTTAAGTTAAATATTTGAAATAAGGTGGGCCCGGACTGACTGCCCAGAAGCACTCTGGGTGCCGTTATATAATTCTTCTGGAATGTCCTGCTGGAGAGGGGAACACATCGAGGTATTGGGGGACCGTCTGTATAATGACAAAATTATGCAAAACACAACAGGCAATGATGATCTAAATGACCTTGCTTGGGTCATATTGCAGGGCCCCCCCTGTATGGTCCAGGCATCTGAATCGACTCTTCAGAAGCCCAAATGCCCTCTCCACCACAGGCTGGGTCTTCCTATGGGCACGGTTATAGCCCTCCTGTGGCTGCGTCTGAGGCCGCAGGATCGGTGTCATGAGCCATGGCAGCAATGGATAACCCGAATCCCCTAAAATAATAAAACACAAAATTAGTCTCTACTTCATAGTTACATTGTATATCATGTCATCAGAGGGAATGATCATTATTTGTTGAGACAGGGTTATCAAAAAACATTCCTAGTCATACAGTGAAACCCTTATTAAGCTATTTGGTAACACTTACCCAGCAGCCAATCACCAGACAAGTTTCCTGATTCAAACCGACCATAGAGGCTGGAATTCCTCAGGATGTACGCATCGTGGGTGGATCCGGGAAAACCTGCCATGACACTGAGGAACCGAAGGTCAGGGCCAACGACAGCTTGAACATTAATGGAGTGGCCCATCTTCCGGCTCCTGTAATAGCAGAAATAAAGGTTTTTTAGTACCCCAAAACAATACCTTAAATAACCAAGGAAAAAATTAACAGACCAATATTGTTTCAGATTGTGTATTAAGAAAATATAGTTATCACTAAAACAACTAATTAATAGTTGGTCAATCTGGATTGATTAAGGTCTACATGAAAATGTTTAATTAAAGTCTACATGAAAATGATTAATTAAGGTCTACGTGAAAATGATTAATTACGGCCTACATGAAAATGATTAATTAAGGTCTACATGAAAATGATTTTTCTAGATATACATTAAAATATACAGTGCTACAATGATTTCAGATAAGTCAGGATGTTCACATAAACCACATACCGATAGAGATATTCCTGCTGGAGGCACCAACACTACATGCGTACAATTGATCGCATCCATGGCGTTAGGCATATCGGCTATATCAAAAAATCCCAACTTAACAGCATTCCAGGCTACCATGTTGTCATGGAGATATATGTATTTTTGACACAGGGTAGCCATGCCATCCAAAAACTTGTTGAGCGTGCGGCTCAGTGTAGGCTGGGACATCCCCACAGAGAGGGCACCTAGCCTCTGGAACGAGCCGTTCGCTAAAAATTGCAGGCAGCTAAGCATTTTGGTTATACCTGCAATGGCATGCCCCTTCCTTGTGGAGCGGGCCAATCACTATATAAGTTATGGAGGGAAACGCAGTTAAGTTAGGTTAGCTCAACGTCATACATGCAGTTGATCTATTCTGCTTTGCTGCTGCACACAGCTGTTGAAACTGAGATGTAACCCATAATCTGTGGCCAGTTATAAAGCTTTTTTCCATGATGGCCTTTTCCCCCATGAGAGATGGTTGGAAATCTACCACTCCTGCCTTGGACTGTAAAACACACCATCCCCTGTATCTTTAAGGGGGATCTAACACATTGCTCTGCTTTTCTGTTTCTTTCAGTTCAAATTTTCAGTTCACGTTTGTGCTATCAAAATGCCAAGGTAAAAAGTTAAAAAGCAGACAGAAGCACTTCCTCTTTCAGAGACTGAAATGTAATAGGCTGCTTGTGACAGAGCAGAATCCAGGTGTATGTAAAATATATACCTTTTTAGGAACAGAAGCTTGTTGCTGTTTATGAACAAAAGATGGTATTAGAAGCAACTGCTTTAAAAAGTAGAACCTTTTTTAAGGAGCATTAACTAGTTTGGTCTTGGTAAAGAGGTTTGGTCTTGGGAAAATGAAGAATAAATTGCTTAGTTTAGCTTTCAATACTTTACTTCTTTTAAAGGTAGATTTTAAAGATGATTTTAGTTTTTATGCTTAAAGTGGACCAACACCCAGAATTTTGACTATCCTAGGTCTTGGTTCACTTCCCCGGGGCACCCCTATCGGGGGTGCCCCCTATGTGAAACCCCCCGATCACTCATAAAAACTCACCTTACTCCGCTCATACGGCGCATGCACGGCCGCTCGTCCAATCAGTGCGCTCGGAGCCGCTGTGGTATGCACGTCCAAACGATGTACAACCACAGTGGCACCAAGCACGCTGGTGGCTGCATCTCGGGCTTCCCCCTAACAGGGTCCCTGCTAGAGAGAAGCACGAGATGCGGCCGCGGCCTGCGCATGCTCCGTTGGATCGGGATCAAGGTAAGGTTCCTGGGCGTCCTGGGGGGGTTTCACACAGCGGGGCATCCCAATTTTGGATGCCCCGCGGGGAGGGATCGGATCGTCCCGGGCCGATCCGGGTAGGTGTTGGTCCACTTTAACCTGTGTTGGGTAAGGTTCCCAGCAGTAGCTCCAGCTGGCAAAGGCATAGTATGGAACATGGTACCAGACAGGCAGTGGCAGAGACAACAATGGACCAGCATGTGTGGGGGTGCTTATTGGTTTCAGAGACAATTTCCATACTTGTGGTGGATAGATTAGTCTACTTTCCTGTCGCAACTTCACAAACTGTACAAAATACCCTCATTGACACTGCACTGCAGCTGGGACAAGATAGTAAGCCAATGAGAGACTAGGCCATTTCCTGACACTGTTCCAATCTGCTGGCCTAAAATCCAATAGTCAGGGCTCAGGATATCTGCTGGAGTAAAGCCACAGTCCAGGTACAACCACAGAAAATTAAACAACTGCAAATACTGTATCGGCTGCTACTTTTGCTTCTTAGCTTTCAGTAATATTGGTAGAGGTGGTGGAGTGGTGGCTCAGGGGTAGCAGAGAGGGGCCTCCTAGGATGACATGTGACTGGCAGGGATATGCTGGGCAAAAGGGGGCCCAGATAGGTACTATAAAGTCATCTATCCTGGTAATGCACCAAGTTTTTGTAAGCAGAAAGTAAGTGCCCTATTTTGCTGTCATAATGAGGTTCTAAAAGTATAGCTAGCCGGGATCTTTTTGCTTTGTGGCAATGAAACATGTCAGGTCAGCATGCAAGGACTAAAACATGCCAGATTGACAGATAAGCCACCCGTTTGTTCTCTGCCCTAGTTCCCCACTGTGTTGATTCCTCCTTCTCATGTCACAAGGGTGTCAATTCATCACCATGGGAAAAAGTTCACTTTAAGTGAAAAATACTGTATATAGAAGTGTTCTATTTCTTCCTGGTGCAGGATCAAGGTATACAAGTATAGTTAATGACAGTTTTCTCTCTCAAAAAAAGAAAAGTAGCACACCTTTTACAAAGAAGGGTGTGCTACTAGCACCAGGTGAAAAAAAGCACAGTCTTTTTGAAAGAAAACTGCCATGCACATTCATTGTAAACACTGGGAGTGATTTAGCACCAGCAAATACAACACTTTTTTCACCTGGTTCTGAATCAACCCCATTATGTTTCAGATTCCTCCCCTAGATTTTCCTCTGTTAACTCTTTGTGTCCTTCTTTCTTCTCCTCCTAGAGACCTATTCCCTCACTCTTTTTCACATTCTCCTGGTGCTCAGTAGTTTCAGGAAATGGGGAAATATGTGAAAGTTGTTCTTATGCAAGTGCTACTAAAGGCAAAGGTGTAGTTACACCATTGCATCGGGCTACATTTGGCACTGTCCTAAAATGTCTTCCGCTTTTCAATTGAAGAAGAAATGTTCGAGATATCAGGGTTTACAGGTTCAGCTTATGATTTTTTCTTCTGAAAAATAGTGCCCATGGCCCTTGGCACTGTGATGAGCTCTGTGATAATCAGCTCTCTGTGCTGACAGAAATGTGATGAATCTGGAGGAAGAGGCGGTGGGGGAGGAGGAGAAGAAGGAGGAGGCATCGGGGAAGAGGGGGAGGAGGAGGGAGAGACTGGATAAAAAAGAGAAAGTAATTGGCTGAACCTGTAAACCTGATATCTCGACCATTTCTGCTTCAAATTAAAAACGGAAAACAGTTTAGGACAGTGCCAAATGTAACCCGACACAATGGTGTAATGAATACCTTTGCCTGCAGTATCACTTTATTGAAGAGGAGCAAATCCTTAGCTGTTTGGCTGCTCTTATATAGACTTATGAGGTGTAGGACAGCAAGTAAAAAATTAAATTCAGTTTACAATGAACAAAAACAAAATGAGGATGGAGTAGTGGAAGCAACTCTATGCTCTTTTTCTGAAGAAAATATGTGGGAGGTGGGTAATTGCTTCTTCCACAAACCAGACCTTTACAAGCATTAAGCAATTGTCCTTGCCAGTTAGCAGTGTTTAATGTAAGCCATCAAAATCAAGGCCCTGGGGCTGGATGCGGCCCTCCAAGCCTTTTTATGTTGTGCCTGTGTGTGGCTGCTAAGTGTTATGCCATGTGATGTGCCAGTATGCTGTGAAGCACAGCACTGCCTAAAATCCTGCCCCCAGGCCTGGTGCCTATTAAGGTTGCTGATACAAGCCATATTAATGTTCTAGGGGTAAAAAGAGTAGTGGATGCAACTTCTATGAGTCTCTTTGCAACCAGCTCTCCCTACATAAGGTGGGGTAATCTACCCAAATTACTGCCACAGTATAGGGTGCAACAGCTGCTGCAGGGGTAATTGCTAATGCTTGCCATGTGGGATGGGAAAAAAATAAATCATTTTTCATCAAAATAATTTTGAGGCCATGTCTGTTCTGTGGCTTTCCTAGGCAAAATAATTTGGCGTCTACATCTGTCCTTAGCAAAATAAATCTGTGTCTGCATTCACCCTGGGCAAAATAATTCAGGGTCTGCATCTGCCCTGGGCAAAATATTTCAGTGCCTGCCTGCACCTGTTCAGGGCAAAATAATTTGGTGTCTTTACCCAAACATTTGAATGGTCTTATTTGCATTTTGTCTTGCATTTGTTGTAACTGGCCCTTTAAAGGTGAACAGAATTCTGATATGGCCCTCGTTAAGAATGAGTTTGACTCCTCTGGTGTAAGCAACAACAAGTCCAGGGAGCAGCCTGCATTCTCTACTGTAGAAAAATAAAACGCCAAATTGGCTTTCATTGAGAAAAGAAGGTCTGGGTGCAGACATCTAAATCTATTATAGTATGGCAGTCATTGTGTTACCAAGCAAAATGTTAATTTGGCATGCATGCTTTAAATAAGATAACTGACAACATAAAGGGGGCGGTGGAGGAGTAGTAGGAGCAAAAGAAATAGAATATAAATACAATGGTGTTGATTCAGAGCCTGGTGGTAAAACTCACCTCTTTTTTTGAAGAGAAAACTGCCATTCACTTTCATTGTCTTCTGGGCGTAAATTTTCACTTGGCTCTGAATCAGCCCCAAGATAGACAATGAAAGTGAATGCCAATTTTCTCTCCCAAAAAAGAAGTGAGTTTTCTCACTAGGCTCTGAATCGATCCTAATGACGAGAAAATCTGCTTTGAACTTGTGGTTGTGGTCTGGCTACTAGACAGAGAAAGACAGTCTTCAAGAGAGCAAAACAGAAGGAACCAACAAGAACATAGGATACATTTTGTTATAATTCTTGTTTAGGGAGGTGTCCAGAAGTATCTTAGTAGTTATCCTGATTACCTGAATGCTCTGTTCCAGAGGTTGGTAACCTCAAATTGAATTAACACCTCCCATCTTCATGTTTAAATTACATTTATTTCAGTATCATGATAAGGTCACCAATACCCTAAAAAGCTTGATATGAGTGGTGATCTGAGTGGGGGGAGGGGCATTCCAGAAAACTGGAGAGGCATGTTAGAGGAGGTAACTAGGGTAGAGGATAGCAGAAGGTCGGAGACAGAGCAGAGGCTGTGTCCATGTCGCTGGATTACAAATTAAATGTAGGGAGGAGCCTAGCTGGAGATAACTTTGTAAGTTAAAGTTTTAAACTGGATTTTTTGTGGGGTTGGCAGCAAGTGAAGGCTGACAGAGGGTAGTACAGCAGGAAAAGCAAGGGGAGGGATATATGTGGTGAGCAGAAGAGATCAAAATAGATTGGAAGGCTGCCAGTCTATATAAGTTGGCAAACCACTTAGAAGGATGTTGCAGTAGTCTAGTCGGTATATGATATATACTAGCATTTTAACCCTTTCGCTGCCAGCCTACCTGGAGTTTTTGTCACCCTTGGTGCCAGACCATTTTGCACTATTTTGCGCTCCCCATGTTCAAATGTGATTTTTGAAGGGATTTCCAGGGATTTCCCAGGAAAATGATATATTGTTTTTTTTCAGCAGAGTCTGGGCTTTAACATGAAATGTCTTGTTTGTAATTTTTGGGGGCATTCTCAATACTTTTGGGTGAAATATATGCAAAAAAATAAAAAAAAATCTATTTTTTGCAATTTGTAGTGTTTTTTATAATAAAAAATGTAAGTTTGTCAATAAAATCTTATTGCATGTGAAACCCCAATTAATCCCGGTCACAGCATTACCACATATGTATTGGTAGACACCCTTTCCTGCCCAGGAGACAAAACTGAAACCAAACTGAAACAGCGCTTTAGGAGATTTTCAGATAAAATACAACTATGCACCGCGCTAAGCGCACCTTGCTGTCTTTCCAGAAAAAGAACCCTTTAAATTTGAAATACCCCCCACAAACTATATATTCTCTGGAAGTATACACCTCAGGCTTTCTAGGCGTACCAGGTTTGTTGACATGGGCGCAATTTCCTGGAAGTAATCCCTCAATCAATTCTTTGGTTACACAGAGTTTCCCTAAAAAAGAATAAAAAAGAAGAATCAAAGCCACATTTTCCTAAAAAAAACTATATGCAAAACAAGTAAAATCTGAAAAAGCAACATCCCCCGAACAGAACAATACCCAACATGCATAGGTACTGTCAAGGGAAGAGTTGCCAAACACCAGAAGGAGTAAAGCATGCGCATAACGGTAATTTTACTTAAAAATGTCAGCTCTGCAGACAAAGTGCGCACCTTGCGATTTTTCAACCAAAACAACCCTTTAACCCTTCTATTGCCAGCCACGTAAATTTTACGTGGCTGCCTCTCCAACCGTTAAACGCCAGCCAGGTAAAATTTACGTGCCTGGCTTTGCCCCATGCTAGCGCCGGCAAAAAGTTAAAAAAAACACTTACCTGACCCCTCATTTGAACCGGCCGGGTCTCCTCTTCACCCTGGGGGGCTCCGATCCCCCGTCGGGGCTCCTCCGGAGGAAGGGGAGAGCCCGGAGTAGGCCCCCCCGTTTTTGCGGCCGCTGGCTTTTCCTGTATAAAAAAAAAAATAAAAATGACATTTACTCACCTCCATGTGCACTCAATCTTGCCGTCCCTCCTCTTCACCTGGGGGGCCTCCGATCCCCCCCTCCAGGGCTTTCTATCTTCAGGATCTCTCCCCTCTTCCTCCGACGGGCGCCGCCATTTTGTCGTGAAGCCCCACCCCTTTTGGGGTGGGGCTTATGACGTCACTCGGCTGGCGTCTTGACAGCTCCAGGCCTCTCAGCTGTCAGATGCCGGTGATCGGTGGTGAGAGAAGGAGGGGACCGGAGATCCTCTGATCTCCTGCCTCCCCTTCTCCTCTGGCTGCCGATCATCGGCATCTGACAGCAGATCAGCGAGGGACACAGGAGCTGACGATCGAAGGTGAGTAAAGAGTACATTTTTTTTTTAATAAAATAATTTTTACTTGTGTGTGTGTTTTATTTAACTGTTAACCCTTTGGGAACTGGTAAGGGGTCCATGAGACCCCTGTACCAGTTCACAAGGCTGGGGTCTGGCAAGTCACCTGCCCTAGCGGGTTACTTGCCATTAACCCCTGCACCCCCAATTACCTGCGGGCCGCATCTCGCGCTTCTCTCTATCAGGGAGTGCACACGCGCCGGTCGTTTGTGAATGGCCGATGCGGGCGCGCTCCCTGTTAGAGGGAAGCGCGAGATGCGGCCGCCAGCGTGCTCAGAGCCGCTGTGGTTGTCCGTCCTTTGTCCGTGCATACCACAGCGGCTCTGAGCGCTCTGATTGGACGAGCGCTCGCGCATGCGCCATAGGAGCGGGCTGAGGTGAGTTTTTTATACCTTTCTCGGGGGTTTTACGCAGCGGGGCACCCCCGCGGAAGTGGAACAAAACCCAGGATAGTGAAAATCCTGGGTGTTGGTCCACTTTACGGGTTAGGGTTAGGCTAACCCTAACCCTTAAAATTCCCCCCCAAAAATGGGGTCCCCCCACCCCCTGGGATTAAAAATAAAGAAATAAAAAAATAATAAAATTTTAAAGAATTAAAATTACATTAAGAAAACAACATAGGGACCCCCCTCCCAGGGGGGGGCACTATTTTTTTTTAATTTTAAGGGTTAGGGTTAGGCTTAGACAAAAATTGCAAAAAAAAATTGGGGTCCCTATGTCATTTTAAATTAACCCCTTATGTTTATAGTGTGGATAGTAGTATTTTATTTGTAAATTTCAGTTTGGGGGGTCTCCTGGGCAAGAATGGGGGGGGGCTATTGATACATATGTGGTACCGTTGTAATCGGGAGAAATGGGGCTATCACAGGCAATATGGTTTTTATTACTAAAAAAGTTTTATTTAAAATAAAGGAGACAATTGATTAAAAAATATTATTTTATTTATTTTTTTGTTTTTTTTACGCAAAAATATTTAAAAAACAGTAGAAAAATTACAAACAAGACATTTAATGTTAAAGCCTAAATTCTGCTGCAAAAAATATATATATATATTTTCCAAGAAATTCCGACAAAAATCACGGTTAAACATGCCGCAAAAAAAAAATGACCAACTGAGGGAGACAAAATTTCAAGTAGGCTGGCAATTAAAAGGGTTAACAGTACCTATGCATGTTGGATATTGTTCTGCTCGGGGGACCTTTCGCTTTCAGATTTAGCTTGTTTTTTCTTATTTGCATATTGATATTTTAGGAAAAGGTGTTTTTTATTCTGCTTTTTTATACATTTTTTTGTGAAACCCTGTGCAACCTAAGAATTTTTCAAGGGATTACTTCCAGAAAGATGAGCCCACGACAACAGCTTGGCTTGGTACTCTTAGAAAGCTTAAAATGTGTACTTTCAGGGAATATTTGGTTTATGGGGGATATTCCAAACGTGAAGGGTTGTTTTGGTAGAAAAAGCACAAGGTGCGCACTTTGTCAGCAGAGCTGAAATTTTGAAGTAAAATTACCGTTACGCACATGCTTTACTTTGGTGTGTTTGGCAACTCTTCCCTTGACAGTAGCTATGCACGCTGGGTATTGTTCTGTTCGGGGCATGTTGCTTTTTCAGATTTTCAGCTTTTTTCTTGTTTGCATATAGTTTTTTTTAGGAAAATGGGGTTTTGATTCTGCTTTTTTTATACTTTTTTTAGGGAAACCCTGTGCAACCAAAGAATAGATTGAGGGATTACTTCCAGAAAACTGCACCCATGTCAACAAGCCTGGTACGCCTAGAAACTCTTCCCTTGACAGTAGCTATGCACGCTGGGTATTGTTCTGTTCGGGGCATGTTGCTTTTTCAGATTTTCAGCTTTTTTCTTGTTTGCATATAGTTTTTTTTAGGAAAATGGGGTTTTGATTCTGCTTTTTTTATACTTTTTTTAGGGAAACCCTGTGCAACCAAAGAATAGATTGAGGGATTACTTCCAGAAAACTGCACCCATGTCAACAAGCCTGGTACGCCTAGAAAGCCTGAGGTGTGTACTTCCCGAGAATATATAGTTTGTCGGGGGTATTTCAAATGTAAAGGGTTGCTTTTCTTGAAAAACTGCAAGGTGTGCTTAGCGCGTAGCATAGTTGTATTTTATCTGAAAATCTCCTAAAGCGTTGTTTCAGTTTGGGGGAGTCTCCTGGGCAGGAAAGGGTGTCTACCTATACATATGTGGTATCGCTGTAACCGGGAGAAATTGGGGTTTCACGCGCAATAAGATTTTATTGACAAACTTACATTTTTTTTATTACAAAAAAACACTACAAATTGTAAAAAATTGTTTTTTGGGTTTTTTTTTGCACATATTTCATCCAAAAATATTGAGAATACACCTAAAGACATTTCATGTTAAAGCCCAGACTCTGCTGAAAAAAACAATATATCACTTTCCTGGGAAATCCCTGGAAATCCCTTCAAAATTCACAGTTGAACAAGGGGAGCGCAAAATAGTGCAAAATGGTCTGGCAACAAAGGGTGACAAAATCTCAAGGTAGGCTGGCAGTTAAAGGGTTAAATTTAGAATATCCCCATAAACCATATATTCCCTGAAGGTTGCACAGGGTTTCCCTAAAAACAATTATAAAAAAAGCAGAATAAAGACCAAGTTTTCCTAAAATATCAATATGCAAACAAGAAAAAACAAGCTAAATCTGAAAGCGCAAGGTCAAGACAGAACAATACCCAACATGCATAGTTACTATTAACCCTTTTAATTGTCAGCCTACTTGAAGTTTTGTCACCCTCTGTTGACAGGTCATTTTTCCCCATTTTGAGGCATGATTAACCGTGATTTTTGCTGGAATTTCCAGAAAAATTATATACATTACATATACATTTTTTGCAGCAGAGTTTAGGCTTTAACATGAAATGTCTTGTTTGTAATTTTTCTACTGTTTTTTGAATATTTCTGCTTAAAAAAACAAAAAAAAAACTAAAAATATATATTTTTTAGAAATTGTCTAACCCTAGGCTAACCCTAACCCTTAAAAATAAAAAAAATGACGTAGAGGAGAACCCATTTTTTTTTCAATTTTGAGGGTTAGGGTTAAGCTAACCCTAACCCTAACCCTAACCCTTAAAATTAAAAAAAAAAATGACGTAGGGTCCCCCTTACCCGTCATAACCAGCCCGGGACCAGATATGGGTGCTTGTAGGAACAGAGTGGAGGGGCCAGCTTTTGTGGCCCCCCACCCTGCAGCCTACGAGCCCACATACCCTGTGTGGGCCCGGGCTCTTCTGCCCCCCCCCTGGGCTTCGGGGAGGCAGGTAATTGGGGGTGCGGGGGTTAATGGCAAGCCACCCGCTAGTTGCAGGTGACTTGCCAGCCCCTAGCCTTGTGAACTGGTATAAGGGGTCTCATGGACCCCTTACTAGTTCACAAAGGGTTAACAGTAAAAAAAAAAAAAAAAGACACAAAATGTTTATTTATTAAAAAAAAAAAAAAAAAAACCTCACCCGATTGTCAGCTCCTGTGTTCATCAGCTGTCAGATGCCCTGGTGATCGCTGGTCAGAGGAGGGGGGGCAGGGGATCAGAGCATCCCCTGCCCCTCCACTGCTCTGCCCAGCGATCACCAGGGCATCTGACAGCTGAGCCGAGGAGAGGCAGCAAGACGCCCGGGAGTGATGTCATAAGCCCAAAGGGGCGGGTCTTAACAGCAAGATGGCGGCGCCCGTCGAGAGAGGAGGGGGAGAGCCCTTTCAGGCTCTCCCCTGAAGCTGAAGAGGCTGGGGGGGGGGCGATCGGAGGCCCCCCAGTGAAGAGGAGACCTGGAGGGAGGCAGCGCGACTGCAGGTAAGTAAATGTCATTTTTATTTTTATTTTTTTACAGTTAGCAGCTGCTGCTGCCAAACGGGGGGCCCCCACGGGAGATCGGATGGCACCAAATTAAAGAGGAGACCCGGCCGGATCCAACGAGGGGTCAGGTGAGTATTTTTGGTTTTTTGTTTTTTTTTTGCTAGCAGGGGGGAAAGTCAAGCACGTAGATTCTACGTGCTTGGCACTTAAGTGGAGTGGAAGCGAGCACGTAGAAACTACGTGCTTGGCACTGAAAGGGTTAAAGTCAGGCAGTGCAGGAGATTGACTTTAAAGTAAAATATTTTAGTTTCAAATATTTTATATTGAGGCAATACAAATTAGGGTAGTAATAGCAGTTTTGACAAATTACAAAGACATACTAGTACAATAAACATACACCTTGCCGCCAATACCAAAAATCGAAAAACTTAACACAAGTTATATGGCAATATTGTAAAATCTAGGATGTTAAAACCTAATGCAGTAGCGAGAATTGCTGCATGACCCTTGGTTCCTCACATTTATTGCCCCATATTATTGTTTTTATCTTTTCAAATGTTATTTCTTACATAAAACTATATTTAATAATCTAATTTGCAACCGTAAGAGTAGCATGGCTATAAGTCTCCAATGTTGAAGCATTTGCATTGTATCCAAATATGGGAAGTACGAGAAAATGTATAAACAAAATCTCAGAATCACTGGGATGCAAGGTCATATTTTATTTGGGTTTGTGCAAGGAGGAACCTAATGCAGCTAGATACTTGGCTAGCTAAGCTAGTACTTTTTTGGGAACCTCCTAGATTCTAGTCTGGTCATCGTATGTAACTTTCAGTTTGGCAGGGTACATTAGGGTAAAAGAGCCTGTGGTAAACAAACTTGCACACCAGCCCAAATTATTCATCTAAAGAGAAGTCCTGAAATGTCAGTATTATTGCCCTGTCAATTTTTCCTTTGCTGAGTTTCCTGTATGCCTGCAGAATGGTTTCCTTATCCATGCAACATAAATATTAGCGATCATAGCTTTGGACCTAAACCCTGTTCTTCCTGGCCCAATTAGTCTGTCTGGAAGAAAAGGTCTCCAGTTTCTGGGCTAACATAAGGTCCAAAGTGTGAATATTTTGGAGATCAGTTCCACTGCATTTTTCCATAATTTCAGTGACTCTAAGATTAGATCACCTATGCATATTTTCTAAATCCTCAGGTTTGACAGGCAATAAGAGAGAGGCAATCTTTTGAGCCTCCACCATTGGTTGGGTCATAAGAGATTGATCCTCAATATTGCTTACGGTCTGCCCTACCTCAACAAATTGAGCCAAGTTAGAGGAAGTTAACCCTATGACAGTCTCCATTTATCCAAAGCCTCAATTTGTTGGAGATACTGGGGTTCAGTGTGTGTTGCTAGGTTAAAGCAGTTAACATTTATGACAGTAGATGGCGCTGTTACATATATCTATGTGTAGTCTCTGTTGTACATTCTCTGCATGTTGTGTTTCCTGTGCATTGAGGTGATCTCTATGACTTCTTTTTCCTGTCTACGTTATCCAGCATTTAGGTGAACTTCTCTTACTGCACTCATGGCCCAGTAAAGCCAGTTCCTGTTTCACCACAAATATCTATCTGGATTTGACTCCACTGCACTCAGCACTCACACTCTGCAACTTTATCAAAGTAATTTACTAAGACCTTGAGGTCCCTTTAAACTAGTAACCCATGCTTTAATTATTTTGTTTGTACTGTAGAGAGTGTAGTGTTCTGTGTGTTCTTGTTTGCCAAAAAAAGGTCACTTGGAGACCCTGTCGACTCTTGGTTAAGGTTTACCTTGTTTTTGTTTATATTATTGTTACTAGAAAAGCTCATTTGGGATAAGGGTTGTTTGTCTAAGAATTTTTCCATCATGTGTGTATTTATGGTGGACGCGTCTGGCAGTATAATAAAGGTAATCAATGCAGCCTCTCCTACGCAACATGGTTGGGTGTGATAGCTTTAGGCAGGGTGGAATAATCTAAGCAATATATTTCAGAATTACAGACACAACAATTTGAGTCTTAATTTTGATCATTAAGTGCTTAAGACAGAGCAGTGTGACACCCCCAGATTACCCTTACAAACTCACCTTTCTCTTGTCCTACAGAACATGTGAGGGCTTTTCATTTGCTGTGCATGTTGCATTGTTCAGCAATCAGCTCTGTTTATAACAATCGGGAACAAAAGCGAGCATGCTCCCACCCCCAGCCAAAAGAGGCAGGGGGAAGCAGCCGCCCGATGTTCAAATCCATTAGATTCCAAGGATGTCCGGAATGGATTTTTATCCTTAAAGAGTTTCAAGCTTGCATGGGCTACCCAAAGGCAGCTGATTTCTATTTATGCATGATGCTCGATGCTCGACAACATACATTTTTCAACTGTGATATTTGTTTTCCCCTTCAGTGTTGTAACCTAAACTAATGTTGTAGCTTGTAAAAATACTGAAAAATCAAATAGAAATAAAAATAAGAATAGTTCCAGAAATACAGTAAATTACTAACATCTGCCCCTTGTGTGCAGTAAAATAAGCATGTAGCTGGTAAAATACTAAAAATAACAATTTACAATAATTTTTAAAATTGGACACTGGCCCCTCTTTTGTGAATGTATTTTCTTTGCTACTATTATTTTTACAAATGCTGTAATAAACATGCCCTTATCCAATGCAGACTAGAATTTTATGCAAATATTCATAAGCCCCACACTACAAACTATTCCCTTCATCATAAATGCTCCTAGTTATTTATCTTCTCTCCAGCAGCACAAACTTTTTTTTGTTTGCTCCTCTATTGGTCCCACCACCCCTCCCCTCTCATAGCACCATCCCCCACATACATGCTTCCTCCATATGCCCTAGCACTCCTTCCCTCAAATTTGTTCCTGCTGTTTCATGTGTTGTATGCTCCAGCCACCATTTCTGCCCCAGAATTTCTGCCCTCCAAAATGCTCCTCACGACAATTAGTCACTCCCACAGGAGACCAATTAATTTCCCTTAATACGGCTCTGTTCCCTCATCTTTGCCCCATGCATATGCCCCCTCAATGTCTTTCCCCCACTGTGGATCACCCTCCCACACTTTTCCCCCCACGGATATGCCCTCTCAACATATAACTTCGATACCCTGAGAAATTGACTTTGCAGAGTTTGTCCCTAAATTACCATTTCCTTCCTTCTTTGGTGTTGATCCCATATCCAAAGACCCCCAGCTGTCTACTTAAATTCTGGTCCCTCATGCTACTATCTACTCTAGTGTTGTACACTCACCAAGTTGCACCTAGTTGCACCTGGATGGATGGAACCTGGTACAAGAGTTCCTTCCTCCTCTATTCACTTTCTTTCCTACTATATTACGTTACTCTCCTGCTTTCATTGAACTAGTACCTTCCACCAATCGGTGTCTGAAATGGAAGGACTGCCTGGGTGAGATGTACCCTGCACAAGGAGTTTATCTAATTTCATCTACTGTTTCTGTACTGCACCTCCACCAGGTACTTCCTCAATAAATGTATTTCACTGTACTCTCAACTTCATGGACTAGGACCACCACTGATTAATGTCTGTAATACAATGGCTGCTGGTGCAAGGAGTTCCTCTTTTTCTCCATACTGTAACTGGTGCTTTCTCAACCATTCAGGAACCAAATGATCCCGATTATGCTGCTGCATTTTGCACTTTATTCTATTCCTGTCTCTAAATCTGTGTCTGCTGGATTTATTAAATGTTGGTCCTCCTACAATTGTGTGCCTCTCTGTCACAATGAATTCCTAGTACATATTTAATGTATGATTCTGCAATCTGATTCTGATGTAACACTTGCACAAATTGGGTCTAGCTAGACATTAGACATGACAGTTTGCAAGCACACATGCAAAGTTGTATAGATGCAGCATTCTTTATTTTAATTTATTCTGTTATGGAGAAATCACACTTCACAGAAAGCTGTAAGTCAGCTGTTTAAATGTTAATAGCATGCGTGGAGTTGCTATACAATGTACCACACCAGGGCATGTCTTGTTACAATTATAACATCAGCCATATGGATTGCTGTTACACAGGGAGCTGGCTGACTTTTACAATCACTTTTACAATGAAGTATGAAGACTCACCCTGCATGATACATTGCACAGCAATGTATATACAATGTATACACAGCAAATATACTAATTCACAGCATCTCAAAATCTTACATTGTTTGTAAATACTTTATGTATTGTAGAGCGAAACCACTTTCCTCATAAAGCAGAACCAAACCCAGGGGACGGTAATTGAAGGTAAAACATTCAAGATTCAGTGCATTCAGTGCTTCTACCTCTGTAGGTATCGTAGGTATGACTAGGGTTGGGTGAACCGCAAATTTCGGGTTCGTGTTGAACTTTGTGTTCAGGAACCTGAACACAGATTTCACCTAGAAATCCATGTGTGTGTTCGGCGCTCGGGCCAAAACATGGAAGAAGGCTGATTAGCTGCCTTTTCAGGGTATTTAGCGAGGGAAAGCAGCCGGACTGAGGGCAAGATAGGTAGGATGTTAATATTAGTTAAACAATAAGTTAGACGCGCACAGCCCACTACTTATCACCAAATGGGGGTGCTAGACCACTCTGTGCCTGTCTATACCAAGACTACTAAGCAAAAAAAAAAACTAAGCAAAAAAAGGGATTTCTGGAGATCCCAAACAGGTCCCCAGAGGGTCTGCACTCCACCCAAAGATTTGTAAATACTCTCAATGAACCACAAAAACTGATGCTAGAAAAATATACAATTTATTAATGGTTAAAAAGACTCCTAGGGAAGCCAATGCACATAAAAATACACAACAACAATGTTAAAAAACATAAACACACAAGTACAACAAACACAGGGGGAGGGTTAGAGGATAATTGGGCTTTATATATGTTAAACAACTGCTATTATACCTCACATTGAGCTTGTCTCATGAGCCCGCAGTATAAATGTAATCAATATCCTATTGTGCCTGATTCATATCTCCAAGGTATTACTAACAATGTAACATGGTTGTACACAGATTATTAACAAATGTAACAATATGGTAGGAGAGTGTCTGTTACACAGACATGAACATGCTGATAATGTGCAGGCAGATGAGAAACATCAACAGCTAACCAAGAGAAGGATTAAATAAACATTACCACATGTCATCAGTCGCCCTCCTCAAATCCCCCGTGTAGGTACTGGCCCGCCGACGCGTTCCGTGGATCCCCACTTCACCTGGGCACCGAAATGGCCATGCTGGATCCTCGCTCCCTTCCTCCCCATATAAGTGTGCGGCGCACTGACGAGCAGCCGCCGCCCACCCACACCCCCTGAGCCGGCCAATAAGGTGCTGTCATCAGATGCAGCACTGTATAATGGCGGGACGCGGCCGCTCCATCCCGCGCAGCCGCACTATGACATCCCAGCGGCGGGCGCGCGCCCCCGCCGGCGCCGACCCGCACACACTCCCCTGCAGTGGGAGGTGTCGGGTCAGCGTCAGCGGAGACGCAACCGCCCCCCTGGTATCAGGTAGGGACGCGCGCCCCCGCCGGCGCCGAGCCGCACACACTCCCCTGCAGTAGGAGGTGTCGGCTCAGCGCCGGCGGGGGCACGCGCCCGCCGCCCAAACAGGACATCCAACAGGTGTGAAAACACCTGAATGTTGATGAATTTATCAAGGGGGAGGGGAGGCAAAGAGCGAGGAAGACCACTTAAATGAACATATGTCACAAACACAATACACAACATATTGGGATGTGCATCTCCCAATTGGAGTCTCCCATCTCTGTAACACACTCTATCCGTTAATATCCACCTGTGGTGAAAATCATCACAGTAAACTATATATTATACTCTATTCATTTTTATATCATATCTACAATCAGCTGGACCACCTAAATTACTATTAACTACTGAAACAAAAAATGGTCAAAAAGGACAATTTGATGCTATATATTAAATGTAGTTAAAACTCCAGTTACTTCTGCCACACTCTCTAGCAGAGATATTAAGATAACCTTTGTTTAGTGGAAAGGATAAGGGCTGGTTCCTGTTCTGACATATTGCAGTAGTTAACTGCAAAGTGCCACAACTAGGACGCCCATGGTTGTAGGTACATGCAGTAAATACTGCCGTCTGTCCCTACTATAATGCTCTCCATATACTAGATTACAGTTGAACAGTAAACCATGTATTATACTCTATTTCTTCTTGTGTCATATCCACAATAAGTTGGACCCAAATCCCTATTTGCTGTTGGGACAAAGAAATGGTCAAAAGGGACAATTTGATGCCATGAACTAAATGTAGTTAAAGCTACAGTTATTTCTGCCACGCTCTCCAGCAGGAATAATTATAAATTAGCAAGAATATTTATAAGTTGAATGTAGTTAAAACTACAGTTACTTCTGCCACACTCTCCAGCAGGGACACCTAGTAAACTCCTGTTTAATAGAAAGGATGAGGGCTGTTCCTGTTCTGGCATATTGCAGTGGAAAACTGCAAAATGCCAGAACTAGGACACCATTTGTTATGGGTATATACAATGAATATTACCATCTGTCCTTGCTATAATGCTCTCCATATAATAGATTATAGTTTACAGCACGCCTCATGGACCCAGATCGAAAAGAATCATGCGGACCCAAACTGGAGCACCATCCATTGTGGATCTGAATCAATTCACAATAAAATAAAAAATATATAATTCTCTAAATACTCCCATGTGATACTTACCACCCAATGTGCTAAATCCTATCAAAAGGTGTTATCAAAAGGTGACCAAAGTGACCAAACTGGTGTGAGTGCCTCAATGGGGATTTTAACAACATAATAATACAGCCCCCACATGTGTAATGATAATAACCAACAACAAAGTGTGTCACTCAATAAAAATTGGTAACTGACACACCTTGTGTCAATAATAATTATAAATATGAAGTATAGGATATATATCACAGTGAAAAATAATGTGACCTATCTCAAGTGAAAAATAATATAATATACATCACAAATGAAAACTAATGTGACATATCTCCCAGTGTTATAAAATAGAACCTGCCAAATGCAAGTCAATATCACTACTAAAGCCAAAAGTACAAAACTACCCCTGCTGTATTGACCAACCACGAACTAATGAACCAAACGTGACCACTACCAAAAACAAGTGCCCAATGTGTGTATATACAAATACCTGATGCTCAATCTGCCCGTTAACTTGTCGTTTGAACCTGTTGTGATGGTCCCAAATAAGGTAAGACACGTCTTAAATGCTTCTATAGGAGAAGTATATCGTATACCTATCTAAGATAAAGGGGGGGTCAGCACAGCTTAAAATGCACTCTCTATGACCTGTCCTATAATGGGCCGCATGCATCCATGTATCAAATCTCATCCTTAAATAGTTGGCTCGGTCTACTGGAAAATTGGTAGTGGGTACATACACCGAGTGGGTATAATGCACCCACGGCCATTCCCCAGCGGCCAGTCAAGATGACTTCACTCAGATGGAGAAATTGATAAGGCAAATATGAAAATTCTACTAAAATATTAACCACTGTAAATGGTTCTCCCCACTTGACTCCCCAATCCACGATCATGGGCGGGGGAAACGGGCCAAGTGGGGGGAGGAGGGAGGGGGGGGGAGGAGGGGAAGGGAAGGGGAAGGGAAAGGGACCAAAGGAAAGGAAAAGAGAGCATGGAAAAAACGAGTAAAAGAGAGAGGTGCCGGATCGGTGCCAGCAGAGGCACTGCCATATTCTGATCACAGACATGGACCTGTGCTCCTACCGGTGAAAGCCACACCCACTCCCTGTTGCAGAATGATCTATTAGATCAAGTCCAATTGTCGATCTGATAAAGCAATCAAGAGATGTAATTGAAGGTTATTCAAGATGATATCCAATAACAACTCCATTCTATGGCATATGATCAGTCATAATGTCAAAGGTGACTAATCTTAAATCCGTGTCCATTCGACCCAGACGTTCTTTATTGGAGATGTTCCACATCAGTACAGTCATCCAGATGTTATATGGTGCAGTGGATCCCCTGGAAAAGTTTGTTAAATCAGGTGGAAGATCTTCTATTGCTGTCTCGTCATGATCCGCTGTCAAACCATGTGTAGACTTTTATTCTGAAAACAAAACATATGGTGAAAGTGTGTACTACACTACAACCCAGTGCTACCAAAAACAAACCTACAAAAAGTGACATAAGTGAGTAAAACAATATATCAATGTTTCTAAGTGATTGAAAACTAAGAAATACTACAAATACAAAAATTGTGTGAGGAAGGTTGTGATATTATTAATACAAAAGTGTGATGAGTAAGTGACATACTGGATCTACTAATGGATAGTAAGTGGTTGTCCAGATGACTGTCACATATAGAAACCAGCTGAGGATGTTATTACCTTATCTCCCCAAAAAGGGGATAAAGGAAAATTCCTCATTCATTCCCATAGGGGCCCTGCTCTGCGATTTATAGATCCACTGTACTTCTTTTTGGAGGAGACGTTTCTTCACATCCCCTCCTCTAATGCCCAAACACACTTGGTCAACCAGAAAAATCTGGGTTCCTATCACTTTCCCTTGATGGTGTTCCAGGTAGTGTGCGGCCACTGGAGTGACTGATTGTAGTTCTCTTACATCCCTTTCTGCTAGTCTAATGGTAGAAAGATGTTTTTGCAGTCGTGTCTTGACCACATTTTTTGTCTCTCCCACGTAGTCACGCGGGCACGGGCACCGTAATACATAAATCACCCCCTTTGATTGGCACGTGAGAGAGTGTCTAATTTTAAAGACCTCTTGGTTTTTCAGGTTGCTGATATGGTCTGTTTTGACAATGAGTCCACAGACACTACAGTGTCCGCAGGGTCTACACCCTAGAATTTTCCTCCCTCGTTCCAACCAGGTGGGTATTGTCTCAAGATGACTTTTACAAAGCTTGTCTCTTAAGTTTGGAGCCCGTCTGGCCGTCATTAGAGGACCCGGTTGTACCAACTCCTTCAAACGAGGATCTGATTCCAACACCTTCCAATGTGATCTGAGTATCTGTTTCACGGACCCCCAATCACTGTTCAGTGTTGTGATAAACCTCACCTGGTTCTGTGCTTTCTTTCTTCTATATTGAAGTAACCCTTCTCTCGGGGTATTATTTGCCCTTAGTGTGGCTTTGTCAAGGACCCTTTTCGGATATCCTCTCTTTAGAAAGCGTGTTTTCAGCTTATCTGATTCTTCCAAGAAATCTTCCTCTCTGGAGCAATTCCGTCTAATTCTAAGCCACTGTCCTATCGGTATCCCGTCCTTTAGGTTTTTTTGGTGAAAGCTTGAGTAATGAAGTATACTGTTCGTGGCAGTTTTCTTCCGAAACAAGGTAGTAGTAATGGTCCCATCATGTTGTAATTGTAATTGAAGATCTAGAAATTCTATAGTGGAAGAAGAAATATGGTGAGTCAATCGTATGTTGATATCGTTGTCATTCAACTTTCCAATGAATTCTTCACATAAAGCTTGAGATCCATGCCACAGGAGCAAGATGTCATCTATGAACCTGTACCAGCCCAAAATGTGGGGCTGGTACAGGTTCAATGTCTCGCCCCACACCAATTCACGCTCCCACCAACCCAGAAAAAGGTTGGCGACAGATGGGGCGCATTTGGCGCCCATTGCCACCCCCCTGATCTGGAGGTAGTGTTTCCCATTGAATACAAATGCATTGTGTGTTAATGCGAATTCTAATAGATCCAAGATGAATTCATGATGTTCCTGATTCTCTGTTGACTCCATGGCCAGAAAATATCGTACTGCTTGTATAGCCAAATCATGTGCTATACTCGTATACAGGGATTCTACATCACAGGTGACAAGTAATGTACCCTCCGGTACATGTAGCATATGTACTCGATTAAGAACATCCGTAGTATCCCTGATATACGATTCAAGTGATTGTACGTGTGGTTGGAGTGTTTGATCCACATAGGTACAGACTTGTTCGGTAAGACTTCCTATGCCCGAGACGATGGGTCTTCCTGGTGGTCTAGTTAGGCTCTTGTGAATTTTTGGCAAAATGTAAAAGGTCGGATTCCGTGGGAAGTCCACCCTCAAAAACTCTAGGACTGTCTTAGTGATGATCCCGGCATTGAACGCCCTCTCTAGTAATAAATCTAAGTCCCTCTTGAAGGAGGTCACCGTATTCCCTGTTAATAGTCTATATGTATTAGTATCTCTCAGTTGTCTCTGGGCTTCCCCTATATAGTATTCGCGAGTCATCATGACCACATTTCCCCCCTTGTCTGCCTCTTTCAAGACCAAATCCTCCCTTTCCTGGAGAGATTTCAGAGCTTGCGATTCTTCTTTTGTCAAGTTGTTATGATATAGTTTAGGTTGTAATGCTCTAATGTCACTGCTTACCAGGTCGAAGAAGATCTGTAACGCAGGGATGTTATGCCACGATGGTGAAAATGTGGAGGGTCTCTTAAATCGGGTGGTCCTTGATGGTTGCTGTTCCTCCAAGAGTTCTGTCAAATCCTTGAGGGCTTGTATTTCAGTACTATTCCAACTGGGTTCAAATTGTACCTGCTCTGTATCAGAGAAATGACATTTTAATGCAAGTTGCCTGCAGAACATGAACAAATCCTTGATGGTGTCAAATTTATCAATTGGATGTGTGGGCGAGAAACTAAGGCCTCTAGATAATACTCGTCTTTGGATCTCTGTAAGGGGGATGTCAGTCAAGTTAATTATTTCTAGTTCCGATGAGTCTTGCGCCGTCTTGAAAATGGTGGAGAGACATCCCTCCTCCCCCGTGGTTCCCTCGGTCTCAACCGGTGGTGTTCCCACGTGTTCACCCGATCCTTTCTGCTGTCTATTTCTCCTCTTCCCAGTCCCCCTCCTCGTCCGTCTACGCTGAGCTGATCTAAAAAACTCAATTCAGAGGAGTTGGACTGGTCTGAGGGAAAGTCTGTTTTAGGAGGTGAGGGTCCACGTCCAGGCCTAAATGTCCCTTTTTTTGCTTAGGTAGGATGTTAATACTCTGAAATAGCCTCTCATTGTCAGTATTGTAATAGGATTTATACCAATAGTTAGTGCCTATCTCCAGTAACCTCAGCACCACATCCATGGTAAGGCAACTGCAAGCCAAGCATGTTCCAGTGTCAACCTCCACACTGACACGTTGACAAGTAAGCATGGGCAGGGATTTTATATCTCTCTAAGTACCCACTAGGCCAATGTGATGGTGGCTGGGACTGAGGTGGGAAGCATTGCGTCACCTATCCTTCCACCACCCAGATTTGCTGGTAATCAGTCCTACTGAAGCAGTCGGTGTAGCCCCTGCACCACCAATTTGAGCATTGCCATGGGGAAACAACAGCATGAGGTGCTAAAGCTCATCTGTCTGGGCAAAAGAAAAACCCACACTGCCCAGGAGCTGTGGACCAGCATCCAGGAGCAGACAGCTGCTATCTGATACAGGATGCCCCAGGGAAAGGTCACTGCCGGCCCTGGAGTCTTTTCAATTCCAGCCCAGTCGCTGTTGGGTTTGGTTCCTCTTTAGAATTCCTGGGTCATGGTTGAGTTTAAAAGGGCATGACATGGCACAGCTTTATGAGTCATAAGCATGCTTAGCTGTGGTCAGTGTCAACTATGGAACCACTGTGACTTGCCAGGCTTGCTCAAATTAGCTGTTAAACCACTTTTTTGATTCGTCCTAAAGTAATTAAATTGAAGGGAGGGCAAACTTTGGATCCCTGCTATGGCTTCTATCGAGCAGTGCAGAAAATGAAGGAGAGGAAATTGGGGGCAGGCATCACTTGAGCTACTTCATGCCTTTTTATTGCCAATGGGTTAACAGTTCTTTTAAAATCCCCAGCATGTTTATAATAATAAAAACATCTACAAAATGTAATACAATGCATACTATTTACAAAACATAATAACAAACACAAGAACATGTGGACACCGCATGCCTTCTCTATTAAAATGGTGTAAGGAGATCTGTCAGGTTTTGTCTGTTACAGTATGTGAGTTGTCAGGCAAACAATTCTGATGGTTTAAAAGGAAAGCAGTAGTATCCCTTGCATCTTTTTGCTGTGCACGCTCTCCTACCCCAGCACTTGCTCCCCACTGAAGCCTATCAGAGCCATTTGCTGAATGACATACACTGCTTTGGGAAGCCCGTGGGGCACAGAACAAAACCTGGGATAGTCAAAATCCTGGGTTTTGCTCTGCTTTAATCTATTGTTTGTTGAATTTTGTATAAAGAAGTAAATGCTAAATTAAATTTAGCTTCTATAAAACCATACAGTATGTTGGCATGGCTCAATTATCAAGAAAATGAAAAGATAACTAGTAATCACAACCTAGTGCACTCCATTTATCTAGATGCAGAAGGGGCAACTGCGCTGCTGTTTTTTTTTATTCCTTAAAGGAGCACTATCGAACAGTTCTGGTGACATCATAGATTGCAATCATATTTGTCATGTATTCTAAAATTGTAACGCTCAGCTTATGTGGGTAAGTAAAAAGTTGTTGTAAAATGACCCTAGGTGAGTCCTGCCACTAAGGAAGAATCCACTGCATGTGTGGGGGAGTAACTGTGGTCTCTTCAGTATGTGAGCGCTGGAGTATAGTGTGCTTGTCACGCTCAGGTAACTCCAGCCCTCCAGGTAAGCCCTCAACCCCAATCTCCGCAGCCAGCTTCACCTGTAGGAGCCCCGCTTGCCGGGATGCAGTACACGCCTGCCCGGGATCGGTTGCCCCCAGGACTTCAGTGGCTCAAAGGATGGGAGCTTACTGGTTGGAGGTCTGAAGAACCAATAACTAGGAGCGGTATCAGAGCGAGTCCAATTGTTGGAGCGAGTTAGCAGGAAGTCCAAAGACAGGCCAGAGGTCAACACCGGGTAATCAGAGATTGCAGCGGTACAGTAGGATGAGGCAGCTCGAGGTCGGGGTACGAAGCAGGGGTCGGCAACAGAGATCAGGCAGAGAATGGACGGTTTCAGGCAGGGGTCGGCAACGGAGATCAGACAGAGAATGGTCGGTTTTCAGACAAGGGTCGGCAACGGAGTTCAGACAGAGAATGGTCGGTTCAGGCAGGGGTCAGTAACGAAGATCAATCAGAGTATAATACAAAGACAAGCTAGGAACAAGGCGCTATCACAGGAACTGAGCAACTGACAAGATGAAGCCTTTATAGGAACCAGACCTGGTAGAGATGGGGGGAAGTGAGTGCGTGATTGGTGCATACTTTAACTTACACAGACATTGGTTCCCAAACAACAAGGGAGTATCGCCCAAAACCTCCCTTGGGCTCATTGGCCCCAGACCCAGTACTGGGGGCGTTTCCGCCTCCACACCTTGGCCGCATTGGCCCTTTAATTCAACCTCCGGCTGGCGCGCTGTGTGCAGCGCCGCCGGAGGGCATATAAGTCGCGCGCAAGCACGGGAGCCGGGGACGTGGAGGAGAGCGCCCGTGCCCGGCGCCGCACAAGCCGATGCGGCCACCGAACAGGAAGTGCTGCGGCCGCCCGCCCGGAGGCAGCGTGGGACCGGGGTGCAGGTGAGTTGATTCTGACACTACCCCCCCCTTCAAGAGGGGCCTCCCGACCCTTACCAGGTTTCCCTGGATTGTCACGATGGAATTTATTAACAAGAACCTTAGCGTGTACATCTTTTGCTGCAACCCAACATCTCTCCTCAGGACCATAGCCAACCCAGTCAATCAAATATTACAACGAATTACGGATTTTACGCGAGTCTAGAATCTTGTTATCTTCATATTCCGGTTCGTTATCAACTAGGATTGGTGCCGGGGATGGAAGTGGTGTATTCTTAGCTGGTTTTAGCAGTGACACATGAAAGGAGTTTGGGATTCTCATGGTCTGAGGAAGTTGAACCTTAAAGGTTACATTGTTCAACTTCTAAGTAATAGGGAAAGGTCCAATAAAATTAGGACCCAACTTACTGGAAGGTTGCCGGAGAGAAATATTTTTAGTAGAGTTCCAAACGAGGTCCCCAACCTGGAGTGCGGGCTCACAAGATCTATGGCGATCGGCGAATCTTTTGTATCTTAAAACAGTAGTTTTCAAAGTCTATTGGACGCGGGCCCAGATGTTTTTCAGTTCTTGGAGCCATTCTTCCAATGCCGGTAAATCGGAATGTGACCCTGAGAGGGAAGAACCTCTGGGATTTTTCCCTAAGTTGCAGAAGAAAGGGGACACCTTAGTACTTTCACTCGGCGCATTATTGTACGCAAATTCCGAAGTCAATGAATTCTGACAATTGTTCTTGAGCGTCAGAAATTTAACACCGTAAGTACTGTTCAAGACTTTGATTGGTTCTTTCAGTTTGCCCATTGGTTTGAGGGTGGTATGCCGACGACAAAGATATCTGAATCCCCAGCCGCGAACAGAAGTTCTTCCAGAAACGCGAAGTAAATTGTACACCTCGATCGGAAATTATATTAGACGGTATGCCATGGATACAGAAAATATGTGAAATAAAAAATCGCGGAAGCTCAGGAGCCGACGGGAGTTTAGGTAACGGAACAAAATGTGCCATCTTACTAAAACGGTCAACGACCCAAGCAACAGTGTTCCCATGTGATTGTGGCAAATCAACTATGAAATCCATAGAGATATGAGTCCAAGGTTCTTTAGGAATCTCTAATGGAATCAAACACCCACTAGGGGCCTTGTGTACTCCTTTGCTTCGTGCACACACAGAACATGCGTTAATAAAGGTAGAAATATCGCGCCGCATAGTAGGCCACCATACATGACGTCGGGCTAAATTAAACATTTTCCGATTTCCCAGGTGACCGGCAGTTTTTGCATTATGAAATTCGCGGATAACATCGGAATGCAGGTGCGGCGGAACAAACTGACATCCCAAAGGTACATCCACAGGAGATTCGTTTTGGAATGGCGCCAAAGTATTAGACAGATCAGGAAGCAATGCCCCCACCACACAACCTAGTGGCAAACCCATCCATATTACTCCCATACCCATATTACTCCTGTCTTTACATTCCCCGAACATGCGAGACAGGGCATCTGCCTTAGTATTTTTAGCTCCTGGCGTAAATGTGATTATGAAGTTAAACCGCAAAAAAAATAATGCCCAACACACCTGGCGAGAGTTTAGTCTTTTAGCTGCACTGATGTACTCAAGGTTTTTATGATCGGTATAGACCATGATCGGATGCAATGAACCCTCTAGCCAGTGATGCCACTCGCCAAAGGCCAGTTTTACTGCCAACAATTCCCTGTTTCCCACTTCGTAGTTCTGCTCCGCGGCGCTAAATTTCCGCGAAAAGTAGGCGCAAGGATGCAAATGCTTAGGATGACCAGAGTATTGTGATAAAACTGCCCCCACACCCAACTCAGAAGCATCTACTTCAATGGTAAAAGGCTTGTTAACGTCAGGGTGAACTTAAACAGGCGCCGAGGTAAAAGCCTGTTTCAAAGTAAGGAAGGCCTCGTTGACGGACGGAGACCAGTTTTCAGTAAAGGCGCCCTTGCGGGAAAGGTTAGTAAGGGGTGCCACAACATGGGAAAAGCCCCTGATAAAGCGTCGATAAAAATTTGCGAAGCCTAGGAAACGCTGTAATTCTTTCAATGTTTTAGGTTGAACCCAATTCCGCTGTCAGGAACCGCTTACCTGGTCCCCGTTCCAGCGACGTCTCCAGGCGGCCAGCTGCAGCTGTCACTGTGCGGCGGCCGCGCCGGGCGGCGTCGGCTCGAGCGGCGCCCAGCTCAGCCACGCCCCCCGCTTCCTCCTCCAGTAGACGTGCTCGTGCGCGGCCGCGAGCACGTGTCTGTTATGCCCTCCGGCGGCGCTGTGCTGCGTGCACCCGCCGGAGGATCAATTAAAGGGTTAATAAGCCCTAGGGGATTGAGGGCTTCGCCCTCTTCTGCTCTGCAGGCCAATCAGCCCCATTGATATCTTGGCCTTACCTCCTCCCTTGTTGCCAGCCAATTACCCTTGGAATCCTACGTGCTCCAATCAGTACACTGCTTCCCTCAGACCTGTCCCTATAAAGGCAATTCCCTCTCAGTTGTGAATTGCCTGTGATAGCGCTCAGAACCCTTTGTACTCTATTCCTGTGAAGTTTAGCCTGTTGCCGACTTGATTGTACTGACCATTCTCGTTCCTGAACCCTTGTTGCTGACCTCAGCCTGTACCCCGACTACAACTTGCCTGATCCTTGGTGTCGCTATGATCTCTGCCTTCCTGTTATCGACCTATTGCCTGTCTCTGGACTTCCATCACTCACGTTCCAGTTATTGGTTCTCCAGATCTCTCCATATAAGCTAGCATCCTTTGAGCCAATAAGTCCTGGGGGCAACCGATCCCGGGTAGGTGTACTTGCGTCCCGGCAAGCGGGGTCTCCTATAGGTGAAGCTGGCTGCGGAGATTGGGGGTTGCGAGCTCATTAAGAGGTCTGGAGTTACCCCCTAGCGTGACATTATCACAGGCCAAAAAGATGGATGACCTGGTACAGCAGGTGCAAGCTATGGCCACAGCGATCAAACAACTCGCTCAAAGGGTGGCCACTCAGGAGTCTCGTCAGGTACTGGCTACCTCTGTATCACCTCATATCACTGAACCCAAGATTCCACTGCCTGAAAAATTTTTTGGAGAGCGAGCAAAATTTTCCAATTTCAAGAATGCCTGTGAACTGTATTTCAAGCTGAGACCTATCTCCTCTGGCACTGAGACCCAACGAGTAGGCCTAGTCATTTCTCTGCTTCAAGGAGACCCGCAGTCCTGGGCCTTTAGCTTGCTGAGTCATGATATTGCCTTACAATCAGTAACTGCATTCTTCAACGCTATGGGCGTTCTATACGCGGATCCTGATTTACAGTCTACTGCTGAGAATAGGCTTCGGGCCTTAAAACAAGGGCGGAATTTGGCTGAAGATTACAGTGCTGAATTCCGCCGCTGGGCTATCGAAGCTAGGTGGAACAACCCCGCTCTGTGTAGTCAGTTCAGGGTGGGGCTGTCGGAAAGCATCAAGGATGCCTTAGTCAATTTTCCCCCGCCAGCGGACCTAGATCAATTAATGCAGGTCTCCATTAAAATAGACCGACGTCTTAGAGAAAGGGCCAGGGAGAGAGTCAGGGTTCCCACATCCTTCAGACCAGTCCAGAGTCATAGATCCCCGGTTCCCCGTGGAGAAAATACCTCATCATCTTCCCAGGAAGAACCTATGCAATTAGGGAGAACCCGCTTCTCCCAAGAGGAGAAACAGCGTAGGCGATCCGAGGGGTTATGCCTGTATTGCGGGGATTCTGGTCATTTTGCAGGGTCCTGTCCCAACAAGGGAAAACCGGCGGAAAACTTCCGCACCCAGACCAGGTAGAGAGTACTGATCTGGGTGAGTCAGTTTGTTACTCTCGCCAGAATAAGATGCTTGTACCTATCGATTTGTCTTGGGGGTCCTCTAAGCAGACAGTTTCCGCCTTTATAGACAGTGGTGCGGCTGGAAACTTTTTGGACAGGAGCATGATCTCCACCTTAGGGATCCCTGTAGTTCCTCTTGAAAGACCCCTACAAGTTTTAGCTATCAATGGGAAGGCAATCCAGGGAGGTCCTATAAATACCAAGACCCCACCTCTCAGACTAATTGTCAGCTCTTCCCACTCTGAATTCTTAGAATTCTTTATTTTTGATTGTCCGGAAACTCCAGTGGTTTTGGGATACCCCTGGTTGCAACTCCATAACCCGGTGTTCGATTGGCGGGCTGGGGAGTTGGTCAAGTGGAGTGACCACTGTAAAGGTCACTGTTTTAATACAGGCCTCAGAAGCGTTCAAGTCTTACCACAGGAATTACCTCAGCCATACGCTGATTGGATCGATGTATTCTCTGAATGCTCTGCTGATACTCTTCCTCCACATCGGTCCTATGACTGCCCCATTGACTTGCTGCCTGGCACTATTCCCCCGAGGGGAAAGATCTATAACCTTACCCTGCCCGAGGAGCAAGCAATGAGGGAGTATATTACCGAAAATCTTAGGAAAGGATTTATCCGTCCCTCTACCTCGCCTGCTGGGGCCGTGTTCTTTTTTGTAGAGAAAAAAGATGGTGGCTTGAGACCGTGCATAGATTATCGAGCCTTGAATAAGATCACTGTAAAAAATCGATACCCCTTACCCTTGATTGGGGATCTGTTCAATCAAGTCACAGGAGCTCGAATTTTCTCCAAATTGGATTTGAGAGGGGCTTACAATCTGATTCGCATCCGACAGGGGGACGAGTGGAAAACTGCATTTAATGTGAAGGATGGGCACTATGAGTACCTGGTCATGCCCTTCGGTCTTTGTAATGCGCCAGCCGTTTTCCAAGATTTTGTTAATGATATATTCAGGGAATATCTCGGTAGATTTGTAGTCATCTACTTGGATGATATTCTCATTTTTTCCAATTCTTTACCGGAGCACAGACACCATGTTAAGTTGGTGCTATAAAAATTAAGAGAGAACAACTTATTTGCTAAACTGTCTAAGAGGCCGATTCATCAATAGCGCCAGGTAGCGACAGATGAGCGACTGAAGTATGGCGCTATGAGCGCCGCTAGCGTCAGCCGCGGGCGGTAGCGATTCGCTATAGCAGGCCTCCTCAGTCGCTACCTGGCGTTGTTGCGAACAACGCCTACATTGCTGAATATGATGTTGGCCCTCAGCTTTGTAGGCGCTGTCAGTCAGTGTGACCACGCTATTCTACACAGCGCCTGTTAGCTTTGCTGTGTCCTGGCCATCCAGTACCTTCTGAATAAAACACATTGCCACATTTGTTAAAAATTTAAAGAGTTTTTATTTTGTGTTGAAAATGAAATTAAATTCAACCAGATATTCTAATATAAATGCAAAATAAAACATAATTAAACACATAGCCACAATTTTTTTTTTTTTTTATTTGGTAAATAAAAAGGAAATACAATTAAACCACCAATGAGAAAGAAAAGGAAAATAAAAACAGAACAGAGAAAGAAAAGGAAAATTAAAACAGAACAGAGAAAGAAAAGGAAAATAAAAACAGAACAGAGAAAGAAAAGGAAAATAAAAACAGAACAGAGAAAGAAAAGGAAAATAAAAACAGAACAGAGAAAGAAAAGGAAAATAAAAACAGAACAGAGAAAGAAAAGGAAAATAAAAACAGAACAGAGAAAGAAAAGGAAAATAAAAACAGAACAGAGAAAGAAAAGGAAAATAAAAACAGAACAGAGAAAGAAAAGGAAAATAAAAACAGAACAGAGAAAGAAAAGGAAAATAAAAACAGAACAGAGAAAGAAAAGGAAAATAAAAACAGAACAGAGAAAGAAAAGGAAAATAAAAACAGAACAGAGAAAGAAAAGGAAAATTAAAATAGGAATTAGAATGAAAAGGAAACTTACAACAGAATTAAACACATAGCCACATGTATATATATATTTTTTTTTTTATTTTTACTCTAAAAAAAAAATAATAATAAAACAGAAATGAAATTGAAAATGAAAAGTCCAACAGAAATTCTAAAGCAAAGTAAAGTCCAGGAAAGTTTTTGAAAAGGAAATTAGGGATCAGGGTGCATCTCTTTGTGCCTGAAAAAATAAGAAAATTGCAGTTAGTATATATCTTTAAAGTTGTTTTGTCGTTTCCAAACAAAAAATGCATAACTTGATAACCAACATTGGCGTCTTACACCCCCCTTAGAGTGTTTTTGGTCATCTTACACCCCGCTTAGAGTGGTTTTGGTCATCTTACACCCCCCCTTAGAGTGGTTTTGGTCATCTTACACCCCCCTTAGAGTGGTTTTGGTCATCTTACACCCCCCTTAGAGTGGTTTTGGTCATCTTACACCCCCCTTAAAGTGGTTTTGGTCATCTTACACCCCGCTTAGAGTGGTTTTGGTCATCTTACACCCCCCCTTAGAGTGGTTTTGGTCATCTTACACCCCCCTTAGAGTGGTTTTGGTCATCTTACACCCCCCTTAGAGTGGTTTTGGTCATCTTACACCCCCCTTAGAGTGGTTTTGGTCATCTTACACCCCCCTTAGAGTGGTTTTGGTCATCTTACACCCCCCTTAAAGTGGTTTTGGTCATCTTACACCCCGCTTAGAGTGGTTTTGGTCATCTTACACCCCCCCTTAGAGTGGTTTTGGTCATCTTACACCCCCCTTAGAGTGGTTTTGGTCATCTTACACCCCCCTTAGAGTGGTTTTGGTCATCTTACACCCCCCTTAGAGTGGTTTTGGTCATCTTACACCCCCCTTAGAGTGGTTTTGGTCATCTTACACCCCGCTTAGAGTGGTTTTGGTCATCTTACACCCCGCTTAGAGTGGTTTTGGTCATCTTACACCCCCCTTAGAGTGGTTTTGGTCATCTTACACCCCCCTTAGAGTGGTTTTGGTCATCTTACACCCCCCTTAGAGTGGTTTTGGTCATCTTACACCCCCCTTAGAGTGGTTTTGGTCATCTTACACCCCGCTTAGAGTGGTTTTGGTCATCTTACACCCCGCTTAGAGTGGTTTTGGTCATCTTACACCCCCCTTAAAGTGGTTTTGGTCATCTTACACCCCCCTTAAAGTGGTTTTGGTCATCTTACACCCCGCTTAGAGTGGTTTTGGTCATCTTACACCCCGCTTAGAGTGGTTTTGGTCATCTTACACCCCCCTTAAAGTGGTTTTGGTCATCTTACACCCCCCTTAAAGTGGTTTGGGTCATCTTACACCCCCCTTAAAGTGGTTTTGGTCATCTTACACCCCCCTTAAAGTGGTTTTGGTCATCTTACACCCCGCTTAGAGTGGTTTTGGTCATCTTACACCCCGCTTAGATTGGTTTTGGTCATCTTACACCCCCCTTAAAGTGGTTTTGGTCATCTTACACCCCCCTTAAAGTGGTTTGGGTCATCTTACACCCCGCTTAGAGTGGTTTTGGTCATCTTACACCCCGCTTAGAGTGGTTTTGGTCATCTTACACCCCCCTTAAAGTGGTTTTGGTCATCTTACACCCCCCTTAAAGTTGTTTTGGTCATCTTACACCCCGCTTAGAGTGGTTTTGGTCATCTTACACCCCCCCTTAGAGTGGTTTTGGTCATCTTACACCCCCCTTAGAGTGGTTTTGGTCATCTTACACCCCCCTTAGAGTGGTTTTGGTCATCTTACACCCCCCTTAGAGTGGTTTTGGTCATCTTACACCCCCCTTAGAGTGGTTTTGGTCATCTTACACCCCGCTTAGAGTGGTTTTGGTCATCTTACACCCCGCTTAGAGTGGTTTTGGTCATCTTACACCCCCCTTAAAGTGGTTTTGGTCATCTTACACCCCCCTTAAAGTGGTTTTGGTCATCTTACACCCCGCTTAGAGTGGTTTTGGTCATCTTACACCCCCCCCTTAGAGTGGTTTTGGTCATCTTACACCCCCCTTAGAGTGGTTTTGGTCATCTTACACCCCCCTTAGAGTGGTTTTGGTCATCTTACACCCCCCTTAGAGTGGTTTTGGTCATCTTACACCCCCCTTAGAGTGGTTTTGGTCATCTTACACCCCCCTTAGAGTGGTTTTGGTCATCTTACACCCCCCTTAGAGTGGTTTTGGTCATCTTACACCCCCCCTTAGAGTGGTTTGGGTCATCTTACACCCCCCTTAGAGTGGTTTGGGTCATCTTACACCCCCCTTAGTGCGTTTTTTTGCTATTTTTGATGGGAGTTCAAATACATTTAAACAGTAGTGCAGTACTTGCATTAGAGTGAAGGGTAGTTAGCTTACCGCAAAAAAAGAAGTGATCAGCCTTTCCCTTAGCTCATCGCCAGTCTGGGTGTCCTCACTTCTATCTGCGGGCAGGTTGGGGATTTCTGGCACCAGTGCTGTCTCCTCGGGGGCTTGGATTCGGTGACAAATGCAAATGTTGTGTAGCACACAGCAGGCAAGGATGATCTTGGAAACCTTCTGTGGGCTGTAGAGCATCTCTCCTCCTGGCCGTGCCAAACAGAGAAAGCGTGCTTTCAGCAGGCCGATGGTTCTTTCCACAATGCTTCTGGTCTTGCGATGCGCTGCATTGTAGCGTTCATGGGCAGAGGTCCGTGGGTTCCTGACCGGAGTCATGACCCACGTTCTCTGCCCATATCCCTTGTCCGCTGTAGAAAAAACACAAGGAGAGAGACAGCAATTAGTACTAGTACATGTTTTTTGGTGGTAGTTTGGTTAAAATTGGCTTACTAGGCCACATATTAGCAAAATACATAGACATGGTTAATTTATTACCCAGTAGCCAGCCAGCTGGCATTTCGTTGTTATCAAACTTCCGGCACAGGACTGTCCGCTGCAAGACGTAAGAATCGTGGCATGAGCCGGGGAACCCCGATCTCACCGCCCGCAGCCTCATGTCTGGGTCACAGACCACCATGATATTAAACGAATGGAACTGCTTCCGGTTTCTGTAGGACAGCTCCTGTGCACGGGGAGGGCGGAAAGGGATATGTGTACCATCAACGCACCCTAGCACATTCGGGATCCCTCCCATCAGATAGAAAGCATGTTTTATTTTGGCAACCTCTTCCTCATCCTCAGGAAACTTGATGTAAATTGGGATTAAATCACAAATTGCCAGAACTACCTGGATTAGTATGCGGCTCATAGTAGCCTGGCTTATCCCGCTGAGGAGGGCTGAGGTTGCCTGGAAGGTCCCTCGTGCCAAAACATTAAGAGTGGCACACAGGCGTACTATGCCTGGAATGGAATGAGTGCGTTTGGTGGATGGCTCGATTTTGGTCTTAATCTGATCATATAGGGACTGTAGTGCAGCACGATTCAGACGGAAGCGGCTCCTGATCTGCTCGTCACTTAAGTCCCATACTGAAAGGCGGATTGCAAAGGAGCGGGGTGCCCTAAGCCTCACAACACCCCGCTCCCTTTCCTCCTGCTCTTTCAGCATACACATACATCCATCCACCCAGACACCATACATCACCCTCTTATCCATCACACACACTAAAGATATATACAAAAACAAAAATAAACAAAAAAAACCACTAACACACAACACACACACAAACAATCACACTCCACACACACCCGCTACAATGCAGCTCACCACAAAACCAGAACTATAGTGGTCCAAACCACCAGCCTGCTGAAAACCAGCTTTCTAAGTTAAGCACAACCAAGAGGGGAGTTGCTGCACAGCCCACAAAAGGCCCCAAAATCAAGCCTCACTTGCTGTATGCTACACAATATTTGCAGATGCCACCCAAACCAAGCTCCTAAAGAAACAGCACTGATGTCAGAAATCACCCAACAAGCCACAGAGAGTGAGGACAGAAACCAGACAGAGGCTCAAATGAGCTAAGGGAAGCGAGCACAGCACCACACCACAGCCTTTGCCACAGTGTAAGAATAGCAGAAGCTAGAACATTCCTTCCTTTTATACTTCATTTTCTAAAGTGACAGGTCCGCTTTGCCGCCTTTTGCGTCGCTCTGCTATTTCCGGGCGCCAATTAGCCGACCCAGGTGTGTGTAAAACAGAGTGCGCACGCGCACGCTAGTAGCGCTACTAGCGTACTTGAGCCGTAACTTGCGTGCATTAACGGACATGGGCCAAAAATCAGGGGTGGACCAATGAAAGGGAAGCTGATGTTTTTTTAAATAGCCGTTAGGCTAAGGACATGTCACAAGGGTTTGAGATACATCAGTCCATTGTTGGATTTGGGTGTGTGTTGTTTGGTTAATGAGGTCTGTAATGAGTTAATTGGCTAACACACATGCTTCTGTCAGTGCAGTGGAGGTGTGCCTAGAAGGAACTGGGCTGTATGTGTGAATCAATTAAGTGGGCTGCTTTGGGATTGGCTGTTAGAGCACATAAAACCTGGCCAAGCCTAAGAGATTGCGATGCCATTCTGTAGTGTGCATGCGTGCTTGTGGGGTGTTTATTTGTGTGTGTGTGCAGCTACAGGATGGAGCCAAATACAGGACATCTGCCGGCCACAGCAGGCCCGAGTAGGAGTTTGGTGGGTGCTGTGCGCAGACCTCCCTTACGGAAAAGGGCACAGCCTGAAGGTGGGGCAGCACCCCAGGCTAAGCGCCCAGGTGCCAAGAGGGAGCCTGAATTTAATTTGGCTGAGAATAATCATCTTGTGCGCCTGACACTTGCTAAATGGGAGCTGATATTTGGCTCCCAAAGCAAGTCCATAGGCAAACAAGAAAGAAGCAAACTGTGGGATGCCATTGGTGTGGAGCTTAGTAGCACAGCTCAACACCCACGTAGTGGCCCATCCTGCAGGAAACGCTTCTACACTTTGCGAGGGGCCCTTATGAAAAAGATGAATCACGATCTTGATGTGGACAGTGGGTTCATCCAGGCTCCAAAGAGTACCTACAGGCCGTATGAGGAGATGCTGAAGGCCAAAATCCCACTGGCTCGGCTGCAGGGTGTGGATCCTGGGGATGACACCACCGGTTGGGCTGAAGGTACATATTTTCTGGCTTTTACAATAACCTAATGTTAATGTATGTGATTTGCATTTTTACATTCTGACCAACTAACAGTAGGACCTGTGAAGTATTACATTACAGCTCAAACATTTGTAACTTTTCTGTCTGTTGCTTTATGCATAGGTGCACATGCTGCTGTCCGGGATGTGCCTCAGGACACCCAAGCTCCTGCCCTTCCAGCAACCTCAAGGCTACCCCAGTCTGCCATTGAAGGTATTTACCCATAATTTTGTTGCTGGTTTTTTTATAAACAAATGGGTGTGGGAGCAGCTCAAACAATCAAGGTTCGCCCTGTTGAGTATTAATAATATGTGCCTGCGCCCTAATTGCACGCCCACTGTAACACTCACAGCAAGTAACTAACAAGGCCCTAACATGTGTAGATATGTAGGACGCCAGAGATGTGTAGCCATATATCGGCATATCAATGTGGGAGCCACACTTGGCTTGATTAGTCAATATTAGTGAAAGAGCTGCTCACACACCTTAATGCATGTTGTATTTTGCAACGCACATTAGCTATGGCTCAATGTTGGTTTTATTTTGGCCTAGCTCCCATGCCCTTGGCCCCAGCATCTCCTCCGGATCCCACCTACTCTTTGGATGTCGGTAAGTGCATGTGTTCACCTTGCTTGATCCACTTTTACTCAAGTGCATGTGTCTCATTCCTCTTTTTTCTTGGTAGGCCAAGTGACTGGTTCATCTTTGGACCCCACTTCCGATGTTGCCGGTCAACAGGACCCTGTTGGTGTGTAGAGCAATACATAATGTATCCTTTATGCTGTTTAGGTTACACTGGTTCAATTTGGTTAGTCTACTAAGCTACATGTTTGCTTGGTAAACTTGAAGATGCCTCTTGGGAGTGCTGGTTGCCTCCCCAGGGTCAGTCTATTAGTTATTTGAGTGATAGCAATGTATATTTGCGGACATATTTTTAGCCAAACATTCCCTGTAGTAGTTTGCTGATTATTTAGAGACATTCTTTTTTTTTTTTAGTTGACCCGAATATCGGAAGTGGCTGTCCAGAAAGGGCCCCTCAAGTTCCAGCTGCCAGAGATGAGGGTAAGTGGTTTGGCCTTGCTCTAGTCTGTATTTTGGCTCTAATGTTGTGCCACTTGCTTCTGGCAACTTGTGTGTCCACATGTATTTTCAAGGTCCAAGCTCGAGTGAGGACCCCACTCCAGACATCTGGGATATTGGGGGTATGTTTAATTTAAGCAATGTTTATGATGAGATTTGCATAAATTAGTGCGTCTTAGTCCTGTAACATACATGTTAACAATCTGAGTTTAACAGAGACCTTTGGTCTAGTGTGTATTTTTGAACTTTTTAGAGGTATGGCCTCGATAGCCTAACCAGGTTACATTAGAGTTTGGCCCACAGACCTACTAACCTGATTTTCCTGTTTAGCATATGCCAACTTGCCCGACATCTCGGATGTTGAATTGCGACTCTCTGGCAGCGATACCTCGAGCCTACCTGTGCCGGAGGACACGCAGGTAACATGGCTGCTGTAGACGACCTCCAAACACATTGGCATATTCGTGGGTAGTGGAAGAAGCAACATGTCACATTTCCGTTCATTGTTGTTTTGGCAGGAGGCGGAACCAGAACCCCAAGCTGGGACCTCTTCCCAAGTCCCATGTGGCCAAGCTTCAGAGGCTCAGACAAGGGTAAGTTGTATAGTGAGTGTTTATGGTAACTTTTTGGAGGGGCATAACTGCATTGGTTCTGTTTGACTAAAATGTGGTTTACTATTTGTTTAGCCTCCAACCACAGCAAGAGGAGGTGTGGCACCAACCAGTGCCGATTTCTACGAACTAGGGGTCCGGATGCTGGAGGACTACAGTCGCCAACAGCCGCGTGATGGAACTAATGAGCGCATTGCGGCGTTGGAAAATCAGGTGCTGATGTGTCAGCAACAAAATGAGGCCCTGCAGCGCCAGGTGGACCAGTTACGGCAAAACCTACTACAGAACCAGGACCTTGGTCGCCTGGCAAATGTTATCGAGCAATCTGTACAGCGCCAGGAAGAAGCAATACAGCGCCAGGCAGAAGCAATACAGCGGCAGGACCAAACTTTGTTGTTGCTACAACAGCTCATACAACAGCAGTCTATATTTTTTACTGCACTGTTGTCCCCCAACACCGCCCCTAGCAATGACTCCCAACCTCCCCGGCCACCCAGCCAAGAATATTAATTTGTAAACCTTTTTCTTATGATTTATGTAAATATATTTTTGAAAACCACCTCTAAATTGTGTTTATCCATACATGTGAAAGCGAAATACACAGTCATGGATGATTTGCTCAATCATCTCTAATATTATGCCACCATTTATGTGCCACATTAGTTAACATTGCTTACTATGGTGTAAACATGTACTGGCTCAAAATGGCTGCCTAATTTTAGACATAATGGTTTTTGGAAATCTAAACCTATGCTGGTCAAGGAACAACACAGTTATTCGTACAAAAAATTGTATTAAAACAAATTGGCCCAACACGGCCAACATAGGCCAACAAAGCCACTAACATTTGACATGGCAGCCATCCCCCCCACCCTAACGTCTCCGACGCCTCTTCATGGCCAGCAGCATCCCTTTCATCTGTCGGAAGGCCCGCCACAGTCTGCGATGCTGGCGTATACAAGCTGTAGAGATGTGATTAAAAATAATATGTTAGAATTTGATTGGGAACTCAACATACACAGATGTAGCAATGTAATGTCAGTGTTTCTAACTTGCTAACACTCACATTAACATTGGTGAACAATGTGCCCTTAACATTTTAAATTAAAGTTTTAATATTGGCTTGAAAACATGTTAGGACCACATACCTTTACTCTTAAAGTGGACCAACACCCACAATATAGTTTATCATGGGTTTTGGGCCACTTTGTTGTTGCTCACAGATCTGTTTTTCCCCTGATGTGTGTATACACACAGTAATCCATAGCCACTCACCTCTCCATGCTCCAACGTGATTGGCACAAAAAACGCACGCTAACGTCTATGCAGGGAACAGGAATGTACACTCCTCTTCCGCCGCCTCTTCACGCATGTCACTCTCTGGCTGCTCATGGGGACCCGGCGGCCATTCACAGAGGCCCAGGGGGGAAAAATGCACGTCTGGAGTGGTGCGCGGGAGCCAGCGGAAGATAAGTTCCGATAATTAGGGGTTTGCTTGGTGGGTTGGACCCGCGGTACATGCACTTATCGTATGTTCCGCGGGGTGTTAGTTGTTAGTTGTTGGCAAATTAAATGTTTAATGCACATTAAACACCCTTGGTGTTGGGCCAGGTTAACTCTTGCAAATGTAATAATGTTTATGGCCAAGTAAGGACATTTATGTCTTTAGTCCCAGCCAAACATCAGGGCCTAAGGATGATGGAAGTTTGCCCTATAATGTTATGGGTAAACACCTAATCAGCCCCATTTGGTTGTCTATACGCCACAAATAGTCCGTATGTGTCCGTAACAAGAATGTGAGGCAACTATCAAGGATGGTGACTGGCATGTTGGATTATTGGACAAACACATTTAACCTAGATGTGTGTGAAATTCACACATTGGTAAATTAAAAATTTCTACAAATGTAACTAGAAGATAAATGTTTCAAAAGTATTTACCCATATGAATTTGGATGTACTCACCATCGCAGCTGTGGCGGTGGCCCATGCTGCTGGCCATCCCTGGAGCTGGTGTGGGGAGGAGGAATTCTGCCTCCGTCTGCGTAGCGACATCTGTCCATAAAAAAACAAAATACAAAACAACATTTAGTGGAGCTATGACACCCGAAGATTTGACATCAATCTGGTTGTCTTACCTCAAAAAAAAAAAACTTGTTTACATACATGTTAAACGATATTTGCTATATTCCTGGTCCATTAGTTAATGTGAAGTGTTTATGGTTGCCACATGTATCCATTATGAAAATCTGGCACTAACCTTTACATTGCAATGTAAATGACTCATTACCAATTTAATGGCTAATGTTACCAGTGTGCAACATGTGTTTGCCCTAACTACTTCACGTAAATTAACTATTGCTAGCACACATCATGGTGTGGCCACAAACATAGGGGTGGTTGCCAGTTGGCTAGCACTGTAGTGTGGTTTGTGATGTTAATGTACATTAGCAAACCAGCTGAGACAATGGACCAGGAAACGTGTCTGTTAAAAGTGGTCCAAGACCCAGGATTGTTAATATTCAGTGTTTTAGTCTACTTTGGCAGAGCAACACAATTTTAGTACGCCACCGCCCCTGCCTTCCGCACATCACTCCTCCAGTGTGTGCGCACGCGCATGCCAGTATGAAACAGAGCGCAGGCGCACACACATCTCGAGTGCCACACAGGAGGCGGGGACAATGGCTTCTGCCACCCCCAAAGAGGGAAGTAGTTTGTGGTGTTTGGTTGGGGGGTGGCCCTGGGTGAGGGATGTGATTGGGCAGGGAAGGCGCCAGAATCCAAGCAATATCATCAATGTTTGTGGGTCCACTTTAAGGAATGACATAAATTCCAAAATGAGCTGGCTAACAACATACACTTACCACGACTATGCCCGAGGAGGATTTGACGCCAAAATTCCATGGAGGTGCCGCCTATATGATGCCCTGCAAATTACAGAGGAATGGCAAGGGCTAAGCACAAATGGTCAGATGAAACCTGTCACAGACTAACAATTAAAACATGTAAACTCACCAGGGGATGAAGTGCCACTTGAAGCCCAGGGAGGGCTCTGAGGAGGAGGCGGGGAGCCTCGGCTCCTCACACTCTGCTCAGAAGATCCACCAGGCAAAGGGCCACCCTCCTCCCTCTCACTCCCTGCTTGAGAGTGGCCCCTTGCCTGGTGAGAGTCCTCAGACTCAGAGTGTGAGGAGCTGAGGCTTGATCCAGCCTGCCCCCCAGCAGCACACTCCTCTGGGGCGTCATCCCCTTCCTCCCCTGGGTCCTCTAAATAGGACCCGCGGGAGGGACCCTCCCCCGATGACTCCCCCGAGTCCGCCTGCCTGGTTCGGGGGAGGAATCCCTTCCCACGTTTCCCCAGGGGAGGACGCTTATCTGTGTGGAGGGGGTGAAAGCAAATAATTAATATAAAGAGCAAAAAAGGACACAGCTTAGCAGATGATTCTGCACAAAGGCAAAAAAGAACATAAGCTTTAACTTACCTGATGCGTAGGCATCATATAGGCGGTACACGCCTTCTGGGTCCCGGCGCTTGAAATCAGACCATTTTTGCTGGATGGCCCGGATGGTCAGGTCGGTCTGGAAGCGCCGGGACACAGTGGCCTTCACCTCCATGGCAAGGCGTTTTTTAGCTCCTCGGGCATAGTCGTATTCGGCCAGGCAGAAGTCCTATGAAAAAAAAACAAACAAAATAAAAAATTAAATACATGACCTCAGAACAATGTCATAAACAGTTATACAGAGACAAGATCAAAGTGGACCCACACCCAGGATTTACATTATTCGGGGTTTGGGTGCACTTTTGTGGCCCACAACTATTGTGGGTGGGCCACTGTCTGCAACCCCCTTGGAAGGCCCCAAATACACCGCTGAGGACACTCCCACGTCACTCCGCAAGCCAAACACAGCGCTCCACGCCGGTGTGGTATGCGCATCCAAGGCCCTTGGGAGGTGCATACCAGCTCAGCTGTGTCTGCACGGCAAAGTACGCATGTGGCGTTTGACTCTAACAGGGAGTGCGCCTGCACACAAAATGAAAATATGTATGGCGCAGGGGTACACCCTGCTAGAGGTAAGCGCAATAGGCATCCGCAACTCACGCATGCACAGATGGGACGGGGCAGAGGTAATTTTTAGGGCCCTCCAGGGGGGGGGGCCATCCAAGCAGGACATCCACAATGGGGATGCCCCATGTGGAGTGTTAAATTTTGGCCTAAAAACAATACAAATTCTGCCCCTATCCCCCCTGTGTGTTTATCAATTTTTAAGCTAAAAATACATAACTAAAATACTCACTTTCACAACCTGGCCATTTACACGGCTATCCACCCGGGTGCGCCTTTGTTTCCTGGGCCCAGGAGGGGAATGGGTGGGAGGGGTGGTATTTGGGGAAGGTGAGGTAGGTGGGGGATGTGGGGGAGGGGTGGTGGGTCCGGAATCTGAGGAGGAGCTGGGGAGGCGCATTACTCGGCGTTTTGGAGCCATATTGGAAACGCTAAGGAGGAAACAGGAACCGGAAATGACGCTAGCGACATTAGACCAAAAAAAAACAAAACCTAACAAAAATACGCACCGCGCCCCAGCAACAAGCTATTCTCAGCTATGTGCAAGCTAAGTGGCGGAAAAACTAAAATGACGCTTGAAAACAAGCTAGTGGCATAAGCGCAAGACAGTTTTACCTTAAGGTGGCGTTGAAACGCAAAGGAGGATCCCGGAACCGGATATGACGCTAGCAACTGTGCTTCAAAATTCAAACACAAACATGCGCGCAGCAGGGACAAGCTAATATCAGCTATGTGCAAGCTAAGTGGCGGAAAAACATTAAAATGACGCTGCAAAACAAGCTATTGGCATAAGCGCTAGACATTTTTACCTTAAGGTGGCGTTGAAACGCAAAGGAGGATCCCGGAACCGGATATGACGCAAGCAACTGTGCTTCAAAATTCAAACACAAACATGCGCGCAGCAGGGACAAGCTAATATCAGCTATGTGCAAACTAAGTGGCGGAAAAACATTAAAATGACGCTGCAAAACAAGCTATTGGCATAAGCGCTAGACATTTTTACCTTAAGGTGGCGTTGAAACGCAAAGGAGGATCCCGGAACCGGATATGACGCAAGCAACTGTGCTTCAAAATTCAAACACAAACATGCGCGCAGCAGGGACAAGCTAATATCAGCTATGTGCAAGCTAAGTGGCGGAAAAACATTAAAATGACGCTGCAAAACAAGCTATTGGCATAAGCGCTAGACATTTTTACCTTAAGGTGGCGTTGAAACGCAAAGGAGGATCCCGGAACCGGATATGACGCAAGCAACTGTGCTTCAAAATTCAAAAACAAACATGCGCGCAACAGGGACAAGCTAATATCAGCTATGTGCACGCTAAGTGGCGGAAAAACATTAAAAGGACGCTGCAAAACAAGCTAGGGCCAAAGGCGCAACGAATTATTAGCTTGATATAGCAGGGGATTCTACATACTGTAATGCATAGGTCCTTCTAAAGCATACACCGTTGTGCTTAAATATACAGATCTTATTGCTTCACAAAGTCATCACACAATCTAACTAGACAACTACCTGAAAATGTGGCACACATGAGAATGCATAACGGGTTGTTATGAGCTGGTACGACTGAATGTTAATCCTGCAATATGTGGCCAGGCACGCTCACAACTACAGTGTATTCATTAACAACGACTGGGGTCGCGGGAAGTGAATTCCTTGCAAATGGCAGAAGGGCACATGTATGAACAGCACAGCGCCGCACAACGCAGCGCAGCGAGGCACAGCGACGCTCGCGCCGCCACATAGCGAATTCAAACAGCGACTGCACAAACACTGACCAACACAGATTCATCAAGGACAGGGCTGCCGAATAGCTTGGGCGCTGACAATTTCTAAGAGCGAACGTGACCGCCCAACCTGACAGGCTACAAAATAGCTTTACAAGCCCCGTTTGTGTGGCAAACCAGCGATTTTGAGGCCAATTAGTTTGGGTGGAGGAGATGCAATTCCCATGTCACTCACAACATTACATTGTGAAAAATAAAAAAAAAATATAATACAGATAAATAACCAGCCAGATTCATAAAACATATCAATATAAACATGTGTTGAATTTTGTACCAAAGAAAAAAACCCCAAAACCACTAAAAACAATCATTGCAGCGTCTGCCATTGAAATGTATGGGAGAGCGGCAGGTAGCGCCAGGTAATACGTGTCGCTGTGAAGGAATTTGCAGCGGCGCGGTTCGGGCCAGCCGGCTTCATGATGAATGCCGCGCTAGCCGTCGCTCTCGCCGGCGCTAGCCTCATTTAGCTTGATAAATGCGTCATTGTGACCGCCGCCGGGCGTACTTGAGTCGGTAGTCGCCGTTAGCTGCCGCTACCTGGCGCTCGTCAGACACTACCTGGCGCTATCGCTTGATGAATAAGGGCCTTAGTGTGTGTTTGAAGTCACTACAGTTCCCTTCCTAGGGTATGTTATTACCAACCAGGGTTTGGAGATGGACGCGGGGAAGGTTTCAGCAGTTCAGGATTGGGTCCAACCCAAAACTTTAAAGGAATTGCAACGTTTTCTAGGTTTTGCAAATTTTTATCTGCGTTTCATAAAAGGGTTTTCCCATGTTGTTGCACCCCTTACCAGCCTTACCCGCAAGGGGGCTTTTACTGCTAACTGGTCCCCCTCTGCCTGTGAGGCCTTTCTAACCTTGAAACGGGCCTTTACTTCGGCACCTGTGTTAATTCATCCAGATATTCATAAAGCCTTCGTTATAGAAGTAGATGCTTCTGAACTGGGAGTGGGTGCAGTTTTGTCACAATATTCTGGTAACCCTGAGCGTAAATTCAGTACCGCGAAACAGAATTATGATGTTGGCAATAGGGAACTATTAGCTATTAAACTGGCATTTGATGAATGGCGACACTGGTTGGAGGGTTCATTATATCCTATAACTGTGTATACCGATCATAAAAATCTCGAATACATAGGTTCTGCCAAGAGGCTGAACTCTCGTCAGGCACGTTGGGCATTATTCTTCTCGCGCTTTAATTTTATTATTACTTTCAAGCCGGGTGTAAAAAATACTAAAGCTGATGCTCTATCTCACATGTTCGGTGAATGTAAGGATCGGGGTGATTCTGGTGAACCAATTTTACCCACAGGTTGTGTGGTCGGGGCATTACTTCCTGATCTCTCCAATACCTTGGCGCCGTTTCAAGATGAATCTCCTAATGATGTACCCTTGGGGTGCCAGTTTGTTCCGCCACACCTGCGTTCGGATGTAATTCGCGAATTTCACGATGCCAAAACTGCTGGTCATTTGGGTAACCATAAGACATTTATGCTTGCCCGTCGTCATGTATGGTGGCCTACCATGAGACGCGATATCACTGCCTTTATCGACGCTTGTGCTATTTGTGCTCGAAGTAAAGGAGTTCACCAGGCTCCTAGTGGCGGTTTGGTTCCTCTTGAAATTCCTGCTGAGCCATGGACCCATATTTCTATGGATTTTATTGTAGATTTGCCTCTCTCACATGGTAATACTGTAATTTGGGTGGTCGTAGATCGTTTCAGTAAGATGGCACATTTCGTTCCTTTGGCCAAACTTCCTTCTGCACCTGAGCTTTCGCGGCTGTTTACTTCGCATATTTTTCGTATTCATGGTATTCCGTCCAATATAGTCTCTGATCGGGGTGTTCAATTTACTTCCCGTTTTTGGAAACACTTCTGTTCGCGGTTGGGAATACAGATCTCTCTTTCTTCTGCCTACCATCCCCAGACTAATGGGCAGACGGAAAGAACTAATCAAACTTTGGAACAATACTTAAGGTGTTATGTTTCTGATGCCCAAGAACAATGGGCGGAATTTATTGATTTCGCCGAATTTGCTTACAATAACGCGCCTAGTGAGAGTACCAAGGTATCTCCTTTTTATTGTAACTTAGGGAAAAATCCTAGAGCTTCTTCCCTTTCAGGGTCACCTTCCAATCTGCCGGCGTTGGAGGAGTGGCTTCAAAAACGGAAGAATATCTGGACACACGTTCAGGAGATTCTTAAGACCACTGGTTTGAGGTATAAGAAATTTGCCGACCGCCGCAGATCACAGGAACCTACTCTTCGAGTAGGCGATCTAGTTTGGGTCTCCACTAAAAATATTGCGCTCCGTCAGCCATCTAGCAAATTAGGTCCAAAATTTATTGGTCCTTTTCCGATCATCAAGAAGTTGAATAATGTGTCTTTTAAAGTTCAACTCCCGCCGACTATGAAAATACCTAATTCCTTTCACGTTTCACTGTTAAAACCAGCGAAGAATGCTCCTCTTGCTGGTCCTGCACCAATTCTTCTTGATTGAGCCCGAGTATGAAGTGAATAAGATCTTGGATTCACGTAAAGTGCGTAATTCTTTACAGTATTTGGTGGATTGGGTTGGCTATGGTCCGAAGGAAAGATGCTGGGTGGCAGAGAGGAATGTTCATGCCAAGGCTCTTGTAAGAAGGTTCCATCGTGACAATCCAGGGAAACCGGGTGAGGGTCCGGAGGCCCCTCGTGAAGGGGGGGTAGTGTCAGGAACCGCTTACCTGGTCCCCGTTCCAGCGACGTCTCCAGGCGGCCAGCTGCAGCTGTCACTGTGCGGCGGCCGCGCCGGGCGGCGTCGGCTCGAGCAGCGTCGGCTCGAGCGGCGCCCAGCTCAGCCACGCCCCCCGCTTCCTCCTCCAGTAGACGCACCCGCCGGAGGATGAATTAAAGGGTTAATGAGCCCTAGGGGATTGAGGGCTTCTCCCTCTTCTGCTCTGCAGGCCAATCAGCCCCATTGATATCTTGGCCTTACCTCCTCCCTTGTTGCCAGCCAATTACCCTTGGAATCCTACGTGCTCCAATCAGTACACTGCTTCCCTCAGACCTGTCCCTATAAAGGCAATTCCCTCTCAGTTGTGAATTGCCTGTGATAGCGCTCAGAACCCTGTGTACTCTATTCCTGTGAAGTTTAGCCTGTTGCCGACTTGATTGTACTGACCATTCTCGTTCCTGAACCCTTGTTGCCGACCTCAGCCTGTACCCCGACTACGTCTTGCCTGATCCTTGGTGCCGCTACGATCTCTGCCTTCCTGTTATCGACCTATTGCCTGTCTCTGGACTTCCGTCACTCACGTTCCAGTTATTGGTTCTCCAGATCTCTCCATATAAGCTTGCATCCTTTGAGCCAATAAGTCCTGGGGGCAACCGATCCCGGGTAGGCGTACTTGCGTCCCAGCAAGCGGGGGCTCCTATAGGTGAAGCTGGCGGCGGAGATTGGGGGTTACGAGCTCATTAAGAGGTCTGGAGTTACCCCCTAGTGTGACACCCGCACTGCCGAAACCTTCTCTGCATCCATCTCTGGACCCTGGTTAGAAATCACATACCCCAAGAAGGGAACAGTCGTGACCTCGAACATGCATTTAGAAATCTTGGCATACAAATTATTTTCTCTTAATTTTTGAAAAACCAATTTTACATGACGTCTATGCTCAGACACAGAATCAGAAAAAATGAGGATAACTTCTAAGTAAATGACCACAAATCTACCTAAGTAATCCCGAAAAAACATCATTTACGAAGTCTTGGAAGACGGCTGGAGCATTACAAAGGCCAAAGGGCATGACCAGATATTCATAATGGCCATCCTTTACGTTAAATGCCATCTTCCACTCATCCCCTTGCCGAATACGAATCAAGTTGTAGGCCCCTTTTAAATCTAACTTGGAAAAAATCCGAGCGCCAACAACTTGATGAAATAAATCAAAGGAAGGGGATACCGTTTTTTTACAGTGATCTTGTTCAGGGCCCTGTAGTCTATACAAGGCCTCAAACCACCTTCTTTCTTTTCCACAAAAAAGAACCCAGCCTCCGCAGGCGACGTTGAGGGGCGGATAAACCCCTTACTCAGATGTAATCCCTCATTGCTTGCTCCTCAGGCCGGGTAAGGTTGTAAATTTTCCCTCTAGGAGGAATAGTTCCCGGGGGCAAGTCAATGGGGCAGTCATAGGCCCTATGTGGGGGAAGAGTATCAGCAGATCGTTCAGAGAAGACGTCAGCCCAATCAGTATACGGCTGAGGCAACACTTGGGGCAACATCTGTAAACTCCTGAGGGCAGTGGAAAAGCAATGATTCTTACAGAAGTTACTCCATTTAACTAATTCCCCAGCCTGCCAGTCTAAAATGGGGTTGTGGAGTTTTAACCAAGGGTATCCCAGAACCACCTGAGTTTCTGGGCAATCAAAAACAAAGAATTCAATGAACTCGGAGTGGGAGGACCCAACCACTGGATTAAGAGGTGGGGTCTTAGTTTTGACCGGACCCCCCTAAATGGCCTTCCCATTAATGACCAGGACCTGCAGAGATTTACCAAGCGGTACCAGTGGAATTCCCAAGAAGGAGAGCATGCTCCGATCCAGGAAGTTGCCCGCAGCTCCACTAGCCACAAAAGCCAAAACCCGACTGCTTGAAAGGGCCCCAGGAAAGGTCTACAGGAATTAACAACTTGTTCAAGCGAGAGTAGTAAACAGACTCACCTAGATCAGCACTCTCCCCCTGATCTAGGCGTGAAAGTTTCCCGCCGAGTACCCCTTGTTAGGACAGGATCTAGCAAAATGTCCCGGGTTCACACAGTATAAACATAACCCCATGGAGCGTCTTCGCTGCTTTTCATCCTGGGAAAGGCAAGTTCTCCCGACCTGCATAGGTTCCTCCTGAGAAGAGGAAGGTGTATTTTCCCTAAGAGAAGACAGTGGGTTAGGGTTTTGGAAGGGCTTGAAAGACATAGGAGCCCTAACTCTCTCCCTAAGGCGTCGGTCAATCTTAATGGTGACCTGCATTAGATGGTCTAGGTCTGACGGTGAAGGGAAGTTCACAAGCGCATCTTTGATACCCTCTGATAGGCCCATTCGGTATTGGCTACACAGGGCAGGGTCATTCCACCTGGACTCTATCCCCCAACGGCGGAACTCAGTGCTATAATCTTCCGCCGTGTTCCGCCCTTGCTTCAGGGCCCGAAGCCTGTTCTCGGCTGTAGACTGTTGGTCCGGGTCAGCATATAATACGCCCATAGCAAGGATAAAGGCCGTAACCGAGTGCAGCATCATTGGGGGGGCAAGCTAAATGCCCAAGACTGAGGGTCTCCTTGTAACAGGGAGATTACCAAACCCACCCCCTGGGTCTCGGTGCCGGAAGATACGGGCTCAATTTGAAATAAAGCTCGCAGGAATTCTTTGGAGAACTTGGCACGGTCTCCATGAAATTTCTCCGGTAGCGGGACCTTCGGCTCCGACACGTGAGGTGGTACAGAGGATGCAGGAATTTGCCTGGTTTCTTGAGTGGCCACTCTTTGGGCAAGTTGATTAATAGCAGTGGCCATGGCCTACACTTGCTGTACCAGGTCATCCATGGTGGGGCCTGTGATAATGTCACGCTCAGGTAACTCCAGCCCTCCAGGTAAGCCCTCAACCCCCAATCTCCGCAGCCAGCTTCACCTGTAGGAGCCCCCGCTTGCCGGGATGCAGTACACGCCTCCCCGGATCGGTTGCCCCCAGGATTTCAATGGCTCAAAGGATGGGTGCTTACTGGTTGGAGGTCTGAAGAACCAATAACTAGGAGCGGAATCAGAGCGAGTCCAATTGTTGGAGCGAGTTAGCAGGAAGCCCAAAGACAGGCCAGAGGTCAACACCGGGTAATCAGAGATTGCACCGGTACAGTAGGATGAGGCAGCTCGAGGTCGGGGAGGGGTCGGTTTTCAGGCAAGGGTCGACAACGGAGTTCAGACAGAGAATGGTCGGTTCAGGCAGGGGTCGGTAACGAAGATCAATCAGAGTATAATACAAAGACAAGCTAGGAACAAGGCGCTATCATGGGCACTGAGCAACTGACAAGGTGAAGCCTTTATAGGAACCAGACCTGGTAGAGATGGGGGGAAGTGAGTGCGTGATTGGTGCATACTTTAACTTACACAGACATTGGTTCACAAACAACAGGGGCGTATCGCCCAAAACCTCCCTTGGGCTCATTGGCCCAGACCCAGTACTGAGGGCGTTTCCGCCCCCACACCTTGGCCACATTGGCCCTCTAATTCAACCGCCGGTGGGCGCGCTGTGTGCAGCGCCGCCAAAGGGCATATAAGTCACGTGCTTGCGCGCGAGCATGGGAGCTGGGGATGCGGAGGAGAGCGGCTGTGCCTGGCACCGCACAAGGCACCAAACAGGAGGTGCTGCGGCCGCCCGGAGACAGCGCGGGACCGGGGCGCAGGTGAGTTGGTTCTGACAGTGCTTCTCAGATTATGAGGATTTATAGTATGGTTCTGATGTAGGGCCAGGCTTCTGACATTGTGTGCTGTGCAGACATTCGAAAAAGGTTCTTCCATAATGGGGAGAGAGAGACTCCAGGGTGGGTTTTGGTCCACTTTAAATCGGCATGGCGAGTGCCACTGAGGCCAAACAAGTGGCACTGAAATTTTTAAATAAGGCTCCATATTTCCACAAATCTGACATTAATAATCAGTGCCTCATCAAGCAAATTACAAAATAATGTTGCTGTTCAGAGTCCTGTTAAAGTTAGTAAAATGTATTAGTTGATTTGTTGTAGTATATGATGTGCTCAATGTGTTGAGTTTATCTATTAATTTTTTACTCAACGTGGTCTTTAAGATGTTTCCTCACTCAGACACAACAAATTTAACCCAGTCTGCATTATTTCAATCTCTTCAGATATGGGGAATCAGTCCTGTGTTCAAGAATCTAAAGGGTTACTAGCAGCATTCTCAGGTGAAAATGGTGATTGCTGCTTTGTTTAGCCAAACAGTTGAAGGATTCTGGGAGTTGTAGTGAGATAAGGATATTAGGAGCTTTACTGAGGAGCAAGAAACCCTTCCTACTTTACCAAGACAGATCCACTGGAATATAAGAAACTTGGACAAAGCATGCTGAAAGATAAATCACAGGTCTGGTGGCACAATCCTAAAATGATTATTTGACATCCCAGAAGAGGAAAAGAATATGGCAGAACACCAAAAACATTTCAAAAAGGGAGTTTTCCTTTAAAGCAGACCAACATTCCAATTGCTGATGCCCCCCTTACATACCATTGATTCAAGAATTTGGATTCCATGCACCACACTCCCTCAGCAAAACCGGATCCTGAAATTGGTCATGTGGTCCGGAACACTTTTCCAGAATTTTGTCTGCCAGAGCATGTGACTAATGGTGCCCATTTGTGGGGCCTGGTTTTGCATAGGGAGTGTGGAGCAGGTAAGAGAAATTTGCAGGTGGTATAAACATAGGGGTGGTATTAGCAATTCTGATGCCCGCTCTCTGCTGCGCCATTGAGTGACCAACACTCATTTTAGAAAAAAATGGGTGCTGGATTGTATATAATATATTTTTGGCATGAAATACTGTAAGACTCATTTAACTCATTCTAATGTTCTGTATATAACCATGGAATCTCCTTTAAAAAAACAATACATACACAATGGCCTTGATTCACAAAGAGTTGAAAAAACTCTCATGGTAGTAAAAAATTAAATTCATGAGAAAAAAGCCTGATAATTTCACTGTTAGTGAATCACCAGATAGGAACACAATGCAAATCAATGGCAGCTTTGTACTACAGGTAAAATGTTTGATACCTTTTTCAAGAGTAAAAAAGTGCCATTGACTTTCATTGTTTTCTTAGGTGGTGATTCAGTAACAGTGACATTCTCAGGCTTTTTTTCTCATGAATTGAATTTTTTACTACCATGAGAGTTTTTTTTCAACTCTTAGTGAATCAAGGCCAATTAGTGAGTGAAAGATGAGCTCCTGAACTTTAATATAGGGGAACATCTGTACATCATGTCAGAGCTAACCTTTCACAAAATAAAATAGAATTTCACTCTCTTAAACACTTTTTCTCCAAATGAAATACATTATTATTATAATTTTTTTTTTTTTTTTAAAACACGATGTTCCCCAAAGATTTGGTTGTCTTTCTCACCTTTCTCACAATAGATAAATATATATATAGCAGCCTGTGAGGAATTAAAAATCATTTGGCACAGGCAGGCTGATTCATCACTAACGCCAGGTAGCGACAGATGAGCGTCTGTAGCAGGCATTTTAGAGCACCAACTAGTAGTCGCTGTGCACGACCGTGGGTCGCTATTTCATAGCGACTCAGCCGCTGTGCAGCAATGATGAATACATTGTGAAGAGTCACTATTTGACCAGTACAGCGCTGTATGGGAGCGCATGTTAGCGACTGGTCAGTGCGACCGACTCACAACATATTAGGCTCGATTCAGAGATACAAAAAAAAACTTCCGTTTTAGTTCCGATCCGTTTTTTTTTTGGAAATGTTTCCATTCTCGTATGAGCGTACGAGCGATTCTATGCATGCATTGAAAACCTTCTGTAAAGTTTCCGTACGTTCGTACGGCAGATTACGAATACGAGGATGTCATTTTCCATCCAGACTATTCCGTTTCATTTTCACATGTTACAACGTAGGCTTTAGTTTTTGCCCTTTTCCCATCGTATCCTCCAACGAATCCTTTACGTTTCCCGTTAGTTTCTGTTTCCCTTTTTCAATAAATAATCGTCCAGACAGAAATCCTTACGACCTTGCGCCTGCACACTACAAACTTAACTCATTAAAGTGCTTGCCTACATATTTGCCACCCTCACTTCTACTGCAATGTTTAGCTAAATCACTTAGCACTATCCTCCATCTTCCCTTTTGGACCCTTAAAGCTCACCCAAACCACTTCCCGGTTAGGTTCTTCTTCCATTTTAGCCCCCTAAAACTTACCCAAATCACTTCTCGATCATGTGAATATTCATCTTTAAATATTTCTGGGCCCATTAGTTTTGTGTTAATGTATTTTGTAAATGAAATGACAATGTAAAATTTTTTTTATTCCATCATAAAATATAAAATTTTTTGAATTTTGAAAAATTCAAATGTTTACAACTATAAAAAACAAAATACATAGCAATGGCAGGCCACAGAAAATTATTCTACATCTGTGGTCCCCAATGAGTTGCGCAGCTCCTGCATCTCGCCTACCAACTGAAGGACCCTGACACTCAGTTGTGCCACTCTGGCACGTGTGGTCCCTGTTAAAAAACGTAAATTAAATTATTGGTATAACCTTGTTGGGGTCATACTGCAGTGCCCCCCCCCCCCCTTTTGGTCCAAACACCTAAATCTGGATTTCAAAAGCCAGAGGGCTCTCGCCACGGGCTGGGTTTTGCATAGCTGCCCGATTAGAGAATCCCTGGCCCGCATTCTGCAGGCAAAGAACGGGCATCAGGAGCAAGGGCGAGTGGCACATCATGCAGTTCCTGCAACCAAATATAAAATAATTACACAAAGCAAAGGTAACCAACTAAAACAATAACTCCTACAACAAATTAAGATTCAAGTTCAACAATCCTAATATAATTCACAAAGGACATAAGTCTAAAAAAATATAGCAATTATATGGATGTGTGGGAAAATAAAGGTTTACATGCTAAGGACTAATTTAGGTCAGCATTAAAAAGCTTCTATAAAGGCATACATGAAATGTATTGATTCAGGTATGCATTGCTATACAATTTATGGCCTCGGCCATGCTGATACATGCAATGCCCTCAAAGGTCCCGTAAGTGGATCGGAAATGAAACGGATTTATAGGGTGGTGAGCCATTGGATCCATTGGGGTGGTGATCCATTGGAATCAGACGGAAACCCATCCCAACAGCGGAAGTTATCTGAACTAACGGAAAATTTCCAATTTTGTTTGGAAAATGATCCGAACTAACGAAAATGTTCCGATTTGCTTCCGTTCATCGAAAACGCATTCCCGAACGTTCGTACGAATGAAAAATGAACGAAAAAAAGCAGACAGCTACGGAAGTCGGGACGAATGTGTCTCTGAATCGAGCCTAGTCATCAAAAAAACAGCCTCACACAACTCCGGGGCTCAAAAATGCTTCTCTGAAGCCCCGAGCGCCGGAGTCTGTTTGATTAAAGTCTGTTTTTTAGCATGTATCCACCAGTAACAAAGCGAAAACATATGGAATTACATTGTAACATGAACACATTAATACCAGACCTGTCAATTCTGCATAAATATATAAAACTTGAAAAAATTTTGAAAAAATGGCTTTTTCTGTGCCAGAAGAGGTCACAACATTATTTGAGATTAAAAAAAAAAAAAAAAAAAAAAACCCTGTTTAAAAATAAATAAAAGAACGTCCATTGAAATGTATGGGAGAGCGACAGGTAGCGAGAGGTCATACCTGGCGCTCTGCAAGGCTGAACGCCGGCGCTGTTCGCTGAGGCTGGGATAATGATGAATCGGATGCTACATAGCGTTATCCCAGTCACTCAACAGGTTCTGCTTGATAAATGTGTAATTGCGTGCCATTTCCGGCGTTCATCTGTCGCTACCTGTCGCTACCTCTCATTTTCAAGGCACTACCTGACGCTATCCCTTCATGAATAAGGGCCTTAATATTTTTAAGGTTATCTTGAGAACCACTGCAATTTTTGGAGAGGCTGAAAAATTTAGAGAGACTTTACATCCTCAGAAAGGAAAAATCAAAAATCAAATCAAATATTTTGAAGAAAGTCCCTTGCATCTGTCGATCAGAGGTACAGTTTTTCTATTGAGATATATATTTTTTTCAAAGATATGAATGACAGCAGCCTATAGGAATTCAAACTTCAAAATTTGAAGACCATTATGATGGCTCTATACGCTTTAAAGATGTCTCCTTTATATGAATAAGTTAAAATTCTACAGACATATTTCTACAATGGTGGGTTTTAAAAAATATTGCTCATTTTTTTTATTATTGACAAAGGTCTTTAATCCTTCCCAGTTCCCAGCACCAGACCTACTGCTTTATTAGATAAAAAGAAGTAGTAACGTGGAAAATACAGTTTTAAGTGGAAATAAAAAGTACAAATCTATCTTTGTCTGCTAGATGTCACTGTTTGCCAACAAAAGAACAATTACACAGAATGATATTGGATTTCCAGAACATACATAACAAAACCTTTATTGGGTAGCTGAAATAAAAGTGAATCAATCAGTTACGAGGCAAAACATTTTCTTACTTAGTTGAATGTCTTAAATATAGTTTTGAATTTTGTAAACATTACAGGACACCACACAACAGAAATAAATTGGTTTTATTTAAAAAGATACTCCTCCATCCAGTCATTACTTAAACAGTTACTGATACAGTCATTTAGGAATAATAATACTTTGGAAAATGCTATAAGAGTAGCTCTGTGACAAACCAGGGGCCCATCAGGAATTAACAACCCCCCCCCCCCCCCCCCATTTAACAGCCTCGTCAGTGGCCAAACGGTATTTTAGCCCTATATATAAATAATGAACAGATCTCTCACTCCAAAAAATGCTCATACTGCAATATTTAACCCTGGAATACTGTTAAATGATCAAAAAAGCACCAAAATCTTGAATGAAGCCTGAGCCAGAACTAGAGACAAAACGCAAAGAGAAGAACGCTGGGGAAATAAGCTGATTCCCGGCATAAAAAAAACATGTTAATGGGGCATTCCTACCCAGTCATTAAAAGCCCCCAAACTTATAAATCCCCTGGTATTACAAATAAGAGCCTTGAGCACATCGAAAGGATTCCTGGGGCAGCACCTGGCCCAAATTTGAATTCCCTGCTGTGTGAATTTTCCTGTAACAGCTTACTATTTTCCAGTCCAATGGAGCATGTGCCGTCTCTGGTTCAATCCAAGCCGTTAGCTGTGCTTATGTCATTCAGCAAACTGCTTTGATCTTCTTCAATTGGAAGTGCAAGTAGCCACAGCTTATCAAAGATGCACGGATGTACCTGCTCTTGCTCTTCATTGCAAAACATCAAAGATAATTGCTGAATTACATAGACAAGGCAAACTTCTCTGATTGGATAGGAACCCACACATCTGCCATTGAACCAGTAAACTGTAAGCTGTTACATGCCAACTGGGGGATTTACACCATGGGGCAACACAAAGCAGGATGCTCGGGGTTGGGCAAGGAACAAAAGTAGACATTTTGTTGTTCCGACTTAATGAGTTAAACCAAGCATAGGCCCATAAGCTTATCTAATACCAGGGTTTTTGCTCCTTTTGTTTATCTGATGAGCCCTTCCTCCTCAGAAACTGCCTGATCCAAGATTTCCATATGTGAATCTAACATTTTATTAAAGCCCACCTATCCAAATGAATTGTCTGCACCAGACCTAAAAACAGTGAGCCCAATTTATTACTAGCACCTAATAGCACCACGTGAGTGTCTGCTGAGAGACGCTATTAGCGCCTCATCCTCAGGCGCTGTACCTTTGCTTCCGCGTTTTGCAATGGAAATAGCGTCAGGTAGCACCGGTGGTGCTCCACCACTCCATGCTGTATTTAACATGTAAAACCACAGCACCAGTACTGGCACTCTAAAACCTAGACTTTCAGACATACAGTGCCAGGTGCAATGGCAAAAAAGACTTTTTTAAAAGGATGGCAGCACAATGACTGAAGTGAAAACACACGGGATGACATTGAGGACACACAAATGACATGACACATGATTGCCAGGCATGAAAAGTTTGCTGCAGATAACCTAAGTGCAATAATTGAAGAAAAAAACATTCTGAACAGGCCAGGGATCCCGGGTCAGCTGAATGTGCACAAAATAAAACGCTAGAAGTCACCAATAATACTAGAACTGACCACTGAAGTCTATGGGAGAACAACATTGAGCGCCTAATGTGATGGGTCGCTGCTGGGTACACAGTGCCAGCGCTCACAAAACATCCAGCACTGTTGATACATGGAACACTACATGGCGTTATGAGTGGCGCTAAAAATTTTTGTTGCACCATAAATATGACTTGCTGGTGGCACTGAAGAAGAGCACCTGCCTCTACATCGCTACATGGTACTACTTGGTGTTAGCATTTCTTAAATAGGGCCCAGTGGTAGGAGATATTCAGGCATACCTCAAAAAACACAGTCCACGTGCAAACAACTACCACCTTCTTAACCAAGAACCTTTGTACCTTTCTCCAAAATCCATATGTAAATATCACCTACCTGGAATCCAGGGGGAAGCAAGACAACCACCCATGCACAAATGAAAACTATCCAAAAACTTCTGACCCAACCAAGATTCAAATTATACCACCCCCCCTCAAAAAAAGGGTAAGAACATCCACTATAACAGGTTACCTCTCACAAAAATATATAATAACTGCTAATGCTACTGTATGATCAAAAGTGTAATGCTAAAACATGTCAACTGCATATCCTATAAAACTGTTATACTGTTAACATTATAACTTATCCCTTCATAAACAAACTACAGTATATTTTCCAATTCACAGATCTAGCATCACCCTCAGAGCCTATCCACTCCTTAAGAGAGAAGTATAAACAAGAACCAAGAGAATGTCTGCTCCTTCCCTCAGGCTTTGGAAAGTAACTTTCTAATAGTGAAAACATCCAATTTTGTAATTAGAGGAAAGGCAAAATAATGAATAGCCATCTATAGCAGATATCCCTTTTCTGATGGTACAATACATAAGCCCCTAGACCGACGAGCAGTGAGCCCAGCAAGGACATCCAAGCTTGGTGGATGCAACCAATCTTCCCCGGGGGGGGGGAGGGTCGCTTTCTGCGCCACAACTGCGTAGAGCGCACAGCGCACCATATTTCATTCAAGTGCTCCTAAGGAGAACAATCCAAAAAGTGCTTTAATTTCCTTTGGGAATGCTCGGACCAGCCCACATAAGTGCCAGTAACTTTTGAGCCACAGAAGGGTAGTTGGGCCACATTTTTCTCGGGGATATAAAATCCTTATGTGTAAACTGTAAGCACATGCTTCGACAACATAATGAATAATATCTGAATATGCAACAACAGAATTCCCTATGAGGGCATTGATAAAGCCGGAACAATCGGCGAAACATGTTTGCCCGTTAAAAAAGATATTCCATAAAAGAATTGATCATACAATGAAAGAAGGGAAGTTGCAATAATAACAACAGCACTTAATCGATTTGCACAAGTGCCATTGACATTTGTAATGATGAATGCACAAATATGAAATAATGGTCAAATATATTTATTTTAATGTATATAATGTATAAAAAGTGTATATAAATACATTTTTCTTTTACATGAATAGTGTGGTCATAGTCAAAAGCTTACCTAAACAGACAGGGGGGAACGCCTAAACCCGGAAATAGCAGCAGATTAATATAGCTTGACTATGAACCAACCTTCAAGAACAAAGAATTAATTTTAAATAGGTAAATAAGGGTCACACGCTTTGAGGATGACATTTTCCAGGTAACCCCTAACCAAAGATACAATACAAGAGGCCTGAGGCTCTGGATAGTGATGGGGCTAGATCAGCAAAAATCTTCAGCAATTCTTGCCACTTTAAAGACTTGTTCCTTGATAATATGGCAGTTCTCAATCTTAAAATTTGTTGTGCTGAGGAGTGAAGGTCAGATAATAATTACAATAATTTTGTCCATTTCCTTTTCAACAAGATGAATACGAAGCCCTGCTTCTTGCAGCTTTCTTTTAAGGGTAGCATTCACATTAGCAGTTATTGCCCCACATGCTGCATGTAACTTAGTCCAGTTTTTTAGAAATGTTTTCAAATAAATTGGGATCTAGCATATCTGATAGCTGGGGAGGCTGAGATGGCTCTGTTAGTCCGAAAAGAATGCTTGCTATGACCATGTCCGTCCACAAGGCTGACGAGTCCACTTGATCAATGTCCCCTACAGCAGCAGCAGGGGCATTGCATGTTGTTCCCCTCCTCTGAGAAACCGCCAGCTTGGAATACAATGGCTTTGGGAGAGGCGGCTTGTTTTTTCCTGGTTATGTCCACTTTATGTTTAACTTCAGGTATCAAAACTCACTGTGAACTGATGGAAGGGAAGGGGTTTGCTGTCCTGGTTGGCTAAGACAGCCTATAATCAGGCTAGAGTGAGTGTGTAGAGCAGAGCTGCCACTTTACACCACCATACACCTCAGCTACATGCACGGCCCATTCTATGCCACATTTTATGTTTTGTAGAGGTTTCTATTGATAGCTTTTTTCTAATGACATTAGGTGAATCTATAAATCTGTGAATAATAGCCGGAGGTTAACTTTAGTTACAGTATAACAACTCAACAATAGCATATATTTTCTAATCAGAAAGCATGTTATATTAATTACTAACCCTATGTAAAGAAACAAACAAAACAAATATTATAATATAAAAAAGAGAAAAGGCATGACGCTTATTCTGACTGGATTATAGCCTAGTGAGCTCTGTTAAGACCCCTAACACCGACCTCTTAGATCAAACAATGGCGGTTCCCTTACTGTGAAAGCTCAGAGCCTCTTCCCATCAACTTGGAGTATGTGAAAGCCTCACATAGACATTGGGACCAACACAAAAGCTGCTAAACATAGCCTGCCTATACCTCAAGTTGGCAGCGACTTCCCTACACAGATACCAACATGTTCTTCAGAAGCGGAAATCAGGAGCCAGTGAAAATGAGGAGTAGTGCTTTTCCTTGAGAGTAGGCTCCACACACTTCCAATATGCTCTCCCGCACACACGCTCTGACAAGTCCAGCGGACATATATGAATTGCCTTAAATAGTATTATATTGTACTGTGTTGGGCATTGCAAATAGTAGAAAATTAAAGAAAAGGCAATACGTTTTGTAAACTAACTAGATATATTTTAAGATGCGGTTTCAAGAATACCTAGTTCTCTTCGTCACACTTGATGTTATACAACGGAAGCATAATCAAACATTTATAAACACAAAACCAGCACATACCAAAGCGTAAAAAAAGCATCAGGAGATAATAGGGTAATTTAGAGCAAGTTATTTACAATCATCAAGGGCATATGTTTCGGATTAGTCAGGCACAGAGATTACACACTAAACCCTGTTCCCTGTCAGAAAAAAATATAGAAATGGTACCACACTTAATTCCTCAATATAGAGGCAACTCATGTCATTTACTATTAAGAATAGTAGAAAAGTGAAAAAATAAGGCAAAACCCTCCATAGGCCCACCTAGCAGAACCCAAGGTGAGCTCCTGAGAACACCAGCCCCCCTCACCAGACACGATGTTCATGAACATTGTGTTCCACGAAGAGGTACCCCAAAGTCCCACCTCAAGAGGCACTCAGCCAGCTCACAAAATTAATCACCCACTTCTTTACAACATGAAACATGAAACTAGAGTGAAACATGAAACTAGAGTGAATATTAGGTCCTATTTGCATGATATGAAACTTTTGCATACATTTGAATTCCCATATTTCCCAGTCTCTTTGTGTTTTAAAATTTCCCCTCAAAATTGTCACCTTAAGGTCATCAGTTGAATGCCCCCCTTTAGAAAATGTTCAGCCATTGGCAAGTCTGTCCTGGAATTCATGATTCTGAACCAGTGGGAGTTCATGTGCTGGCCCCACGCTGTCTCACCCACATAGAGGCCTGTGGGCCATTAGGCACATATTAGCAGATACACAAAACTGGGGGACCTGCAGGAGATTAGGGTTCCTTCAGAGACATATTCGCATGCATTTTCGCATGTGTCTGTGTATTTTTTTTGACTGTTTGTCTTGTTTTCTGCTTTTTACGTTACTTTTTCCATGCGTATGTTTGCATATACGTTCGCTTATATGCGCTTTCGATGGACGGATCTTGCGTTAGTTCGGAGAACTTACAGATCTAAATCTGATAACTTGCGTTATTTCAGATAGGTTATGTTATTGGGAGACCTGATTGCCGATGGACCGCCCTATAAAACGGTTTCATTTCCGCTCCACTTACGGGACCATTTTTGACTCAGATTGATCATGTTTTGCGGCTATTTGGAGGAGTATGAGCGCCTTCAGCTCCATGGCATTGCATGTATCAGCATGGCCGAGGTCAGATTGCACCGGCAACGCATGCATATCGATCACATGCATGATGTTGAGCTGTTTGAGCTGACCCGACTTAATCGCACTTCCCTCCATAAACTGTATAGTGAGCTGCGCCCATGGTTAGCCCCCACCATGAGGAACGGGCAAGCAATTTCAGGTATGACCAAGATGCTTGGCTGCCTGCAATTTTTGGCGAATCGCTCGTTCCAGAGGCTGGGTGCCCTCTCCATGGGGATGTCCCAGCCTACGCTGAGCCGCGCGCTATCCAAGTTTCTGGATGGCATGGCTACCATTAGTCCCAAATATATTTCCTTTCTGGATGACATGGTAGCCTGGAACGCGCTTAAGTTGGGTTTTTATAATATCGCCGACATGCCCAACGTCGTGGGTGCGATCGATTGCACGCACGTTGCATTGGTCCCTCCCACAGCCAACGAGTACATCTATAGGTAAGTTAAATATGTTATATTGTTTAGCCAAACTTAATTGTAACTATCTATTAATCCCTCCTTCTCAAGTGTCCCTTTGAACCACTTTCCGATGCATAGCTTAATCCCTCCTTCTCAAGTGTCCCTTTGAAGCACTTTCCAATGCATACCTTAATCCCTCCTTCTCAAGTGTCCCTTTGAACCACTTTCCAATGCATACCTTAATCCCTCCTTCTCAAGTGACCCTTTGAACCACTTTCCAATGCATACCTTAATCAATACTTTTCATGTAGGCCTTATAAAAGCATTTTAATGCTGACCTTAAATAGTCCTTAGCATGTTAAACTTTCTCTTCTAACACATCCATATAATATTGTTTTTTTAAACTACTTATGTCCTTTGTTATTTTTGTTATTTACTTAGGGATTGTAGAACTGTTTTTTTTTTTTATTTGTTTTTGGAGTTAGTGTTTTTGTTGGTTACCTTGGCTTTGACTTTTTATTTTTGGTTCAGGAATCGCAAGATGGGCCATTTGCTGAATATCCAAGCAGTGGTGGGGCCAGACATGCGATTCCTTAGTTTCCTTGCAGGGTATCCAGGCTCATGCCATGACGCATATATCTTAAGGAGCTCCGGCTAATTTAGTCGGTTTGAGTCTGGAGAATTATCTGGTGGCTGGCTCCTGGGTAAGTTTTCTGAAATTCCATCATTCCCTTTTCACTGTATGCCTATGAATATAGCTGATGACCCATGTCTTAACCTATGGCTGTTTTTTTTCCCTTGATGACATGTTAAACAATAATGTTGCTTAGAATGTGTAATTTATGTTATTATTTTGTTATTCTTTCAGGGGATTCTGGATATCCACTGATGCCCTGGCTCCTGACGCCCGTTCTTCACCCGCAGAATGCGGCCCAGGAGTAGTATAATCGGCCCACCGGAAGACCCGGGCTGTAGTGGAGAGGGCCTTCGGACTGCTGAAGACCCGCTTCCGTTGTTTGGACCATACAGGGGGGGCACTGCAGTACGACCCCCACAAGGTGATCCAAATCATCCTTGCATGCTGCGTGCTGCATTTTGCCCTGAGCCAGCGTGTCCCCCATTACAGCGATATGGCCCCCTCTCCACCAAGGAAGGATGCAGATGACATCTATGATGGCACCCCGAGTGCCTCTGGGCAATCTGTGTGTGCCCATGTTATCTCTTCTTATTTTTCTTAAGATTTGTTTTGTTTGTTTCTGTTTTTGTCTGTTTCTAATATTTGGTGCCTATGTGAAGGCCTTTTTTTTGGTTTAACAATGTAGTAATGCTTTAATTACTAAACATTTTACACCTGATTTGAGTGTAATGCATTTTATTTTCTCATGTTTGTGATTACAATCCTTCATGCATGTAAAAACAACACAAACATGAATGCATCAACTCAGGCAAGAAAAGCTAAAGTCCAAATCAATACATTTTCAGGAAATATGACAAATTTTGGGTGAAGGCCACTCGCAGACTCCATGGACATACATTTTCAAACCTAAGTCTAACTGACTCCAGGCCGAAGTTTACCTGTCCACCAACATCAAGATCCATAGGGAGCACAACTTTCAAGGGGAATAGTCGGCCAGGAATACATAGGGCCATATACACAACCTCTCCTGCTTGTAATTTTGGCAGCCTATGACAGGCAGACCCCATGGCAGTCCAGTCCAATCTTTTCCATTGGCAAATGTTGTTTTTTCAAGCCAAGAATGTCCCCCAATATTGCCACCAAACAGGATGAGTCAGCCAACATTTCCTTAGGCCCAAGCCTGCTGCGTGGGAGCTTGAGCGGCCCCTTCACTGAGGCTTAAGAGCAGCCATTGGCTAGTGGGGTATGTGAGCACTCTAATGACCTATATGAGTGAATTACAAAACAAACCACCAAAGCCATAAACCACCCAGTCTTGGTTGCGCTCACCACACAGGTAAATAGAGTTGGGATGTAGAGGAGAGATGTTTAGCAGATCCAGGTCAAATTATTAATATTGCTATTGCCCATAATAAGGTTGTGGTGGGCCTTGGAGGTGGCCCAACACCTGGGCATGTGTGGCAATCATAATCTGCCACTGCTCCAGCATCTGTCTGTTGCTAGTTCTAAATGCATCTAGCATGGCAGTGAAGTTTGTATTTAAGGTGGCCGTTTGTTTTGCCATCTGTCTAAGGTGGCCATTTGTTCAGCTATCTGGCTGTTGCTCGTCCTAAATTCAGTCAGCATGGTGGTGAATGTAGTGTTGAAGTTCTATAATTGTGCAGTCATCTGCTCTGTTGTTCGTTAAGTCACCTGCCTAAAGTTATGGCTGTCATGGCGCCATGCTGACTCCAGGATCGGCACACGCCTCCCCTGGGAAACTGGTTGAAGTTGTTGACTGCGTCTTCCACTTCCCCGGGTTTGAGCGCCTGCAGATGCTGGAGTTCTAGGGTGAGCAACAGTACCAGATGTGCTTGGCAAAACCTCTGCAGCAGAGCTAGCAATGAGGACTGTAGGCTCAGTCTCACCCTGCTGCCCACGATGGGCTGGCAGCATGCGTCCAGCTTCACTCTGCTGCAGAGGATTTGGTGCAGTAGGATGCTGGGGCAGTGGCAGATTAGGTTCCAGGTTGGTAATTAGCGAAGGACCAATCTGGCTGGCATCCTCCTCCTCCATATCCTGGATGACATCCATTAGTGTGGGAGTCTGTTTGGACATGTGAAAAAGTGTGTCAGATTTGGCTCTAAATATATTTGATAACCAAATTAGTCATGTGCATCCACATGTTTCAGCAAAGTCCACTTACCCTATATATCTGGTCCTGTGTCCTAGGCAGCAGGGAAGTAGATGGCGTGCTCAAACTGAAGGAGGCTTCCACACTTCCAGAGGCTGGATGCTGTGCTGTGGTAAATTAAAATTTTTGTACTGCCACCAATTTTACAACATTAAAAAAAAGGCAAAATAATTTGCCAGTTTTATTTAAAAAAAAAAAAAAAACTAAAACTTGTTTCTGTGTCATTTTATGTTAAAAAAACATTCATTAAGGGTTGGTTACAGCAAAACGTAGGAAGAACCCCCCCAAAAGAAGAATATCCAGACTGCGATGTAATTGAGGTAAGCATGAGGTGCGCAAAGGGAAGAATATACAGACCGCGATGTAATTGAGGTAAGTGTGAGGTGCGCAAAGGGAAGAATATACAGACCGCAATGTAATTGAGGTAAGTATGAGGTGCACAAAGGGAAGAATATACAGACCGTGATGTCATTGAGGTAAGCATTAAGGGTGCTAAGGGAAGAATATACAGACCGCGATGTAATTTAGGTAAGCATGAGGTGCACAAAGGGAAGAATATACAGACCGCAATGTAATTAAGTTAAGCATGAGGTGCGCAAAGGAAAGAATATAATTGAGGTAAGCATTAAGGGAGCTAAGGGAAGAATATACAGACCGCGATGTCATTGAGGTAAGCATTAAGGGTGCTAAGGGTTGAATATACAGACCGCGATGTAATTGAGGTAAGCATGAGGTGCGCAAAGGGAAGAATATAGAGACCGCAATGTAATTAAGTTAGGCATGAGGTGCGCAAAGGAAAGAATATACAGATGACAATGTAATTGAGGTAAGCATGAGGTGCGCAAAGGGAAGAATATACAGACTGCAATGTCATTGAGGTAAGCATTGTAGCAGAAGTGAGTGATCAAAATATTGAGACGAGCATATGAATGAGTTAATTTTGTTGTGCGCATGCGTAAGGTCGGAAAGTTTTCCGTCTGGACGTTTATTTATAGAAAAAGGAATTCAGAATCTAACGGGAAACGTAAATCATTTGTTCGAGGCAACGTTAGAAAAAGGAAAAAAACGGAAGCCTACATTGGTACCTAAGTAACCTAAACGAAAAACGAAAGCTGAAAAATGGCATTCTCGTTGGCATACAAAAGGACGAACACTTTACTGAAGGCTTGTGATGCATGCTTAGAATCACTCGTACACTCATACGCAAGCGCAAAAAACAAAAAAAACAGATCGACACAAAAACAAAATTCTTTTTATGTCTCTCTAAATCAAAATTGCAGCTATGTTCTGTTCTCACAGCATTCTTCAGCCAGCAAGGCATAGATGTATTGCATATTGAGATTATTTGTTATTTACCAGCAATCTACATTGGTAACTTAGCAGGTCAATTAGCTCTAATGGTTGACAGGTGCATGCAGGTACCATGGTAATAATTCAGATATTTGTGACCTTTGATTTTCGTCCATGGTCCACTTCAAGCCTGGATATGTACATTTTGGCTGGTTTTGCATTAAGAGGTATGTTGAGCCTAAGATCATTGCCCATAGTTGACAAAGAGGATTATTCATCAAGAGATAGCGCCAGGTAGTGCCTCATAGCGGCAGGCAGTGTCTAGTGAACGCTGGGTGTTGTATGCTAATTTTTCTCTCAAAGAATTGTGTGACCTCTCCTGGCCTAGAAATAGTCATTTTTGAAAACTTTTTTGATTTTTTATATTTTTATGCAGAATTTTCATTACAGGTCTGGTATTAAAGTATTAATGTGTTCAAAAACAGACTTTAATCACAGAACGTCTATGCTATGGCTCTATGCTATAGCAACCAGATCCAGAGCTCCTACGCTCTGTGAGTCTGTTTTTTTGTTGACTATGGTGTGAGTCACTGAGAGTCGGTCGCACTGAGTTGGTGCTACCTTTCGCTCCCTGCAGTGCTGTATTGGTGTTAGAACGCCCAACATACATCTCATTCATCAATGCCGGCCAGGTTACTAGAGCAACTGAGGCGCTCGGTTACAGCGCCCGATAGTCGATCACAGTGTCTACTAGCAGTCGCTCTAGGCGCTACTATACAGACGCTCATTTGCCGATACCTGGTGCTAATAATGAATCAACCTCAAATTGATACTCTCTAAACCAGTGCGGGGCAAATGCACACATTTTTACCTCATGTTTAGATGAGCATAAAGGCACAATCCTTGCTATCAGCTCTTTGCTAGGATTTTCTGTCCTTTTTTAAAATTCACATTTTTTGTCTAATTTGGTCTTTTTATGATATGCGCTGTTTAGCATCCATATGGTGGCTATAGCGTCTGTTTCGGAGCGCTGGCATCTTTGTGTTTTCTGACGCCACACTTTGGACTACAAAGGCTCTAGAAGTTGCAGTTCTGGATGCTAGCTAATTTGCTTTAATTGTTGCTCTATGTATTGGACAGCCTGTGTCAGTGCCTCTTGGACCCGACTGACGATTATAACAGCGCCAGTGAGCACCACTGTGTACCTCACCTTTTCGGTGCTGCGCGGTGTATTTATTATTTTTTTCCACCCTGATATAATTGCCACTGGTCTGCATTATATAATTACGGTTACAGGATATCACTCCTGGGGACAAAGGGTTTAAAATTTACAGTGCATTTAGGCTGCTTTTAAATTTTTCTTATACATTAGGAAGAAAAAGGAGCCAGGAAAATCGATTTTTCTATTTAAAAAAAGGACCATTTGGGACATCTTGTTCCTGCGTTTACATTATTGACAAGTCATCAACTACCCCTAAAAAAAAAAGACACTTTATTAGGGCAATACAACTTTAAAACCAATGCAAAAACACAAATCACACCTTAAAATCAGACTGTTCCTTCCCCTCAATATTTTATGAATTTAAGTATAAATAAATAAATCAGTCAATATATGGATTGGGCCCCCAAAAATGTGTAAAACTAGGCCCTATTTTGTGCCGGCACAAAAAAGCTCCCTCAAAATATTATCTGTCTTTCTCTCTATATAAGCCCCACAGTGACCTTTGCATAAATAATTCTATAAGCATCAGTGCTATTTCAATTCATAAATATCATAAAAGTGAATTGTTTCTATTACAAAATGTGATAGAATTATCAAAAAAATCTTATTAACTCATAAACAACACAAAAATAGTTAACGAGTGTTACCAAGCTAAGTAAGTACATACAGAGAAAAGAGAACCATATTGTATGAATTGTAACCAATGTGGCTTAGTAATCAGAAACTCTACAAATAAAAGTAAATCATGGATACAAAGATGCAAAATAGATGCAAAATAGCAAGCAATGAGGTAGGAATAATAAATAAAATATCACCAATTAAGAACAAGCAGACTGTTGTCCAAGGAGGTAGGGGGAAGCAGCAGCTCAGACACACCCTCACTCCGTAGAAGCGGGTCACTTTGAGGCTTATATAGAGAGAAAGAGAGATAATAATATTTTGAAGGAGCTTTTTTTGTGCTGGCACAGAATAGGTATTTATACTTAAATGCATGAAATATTGAGGGGAAGGAACAATCTGGCTTTTAAGGTATTCTCTATGTTATGTGTTAGTCCTAATAAAGTAGACTTTTTCAAATATTTAATATGTGGTGCTCCTATTTTAGAGGAAGAGTCATCTTTTTACCACCTCTTTCTTGTATGTAGAATGTTGCGTGAGCACACATATGAATTTACTATAGGTGGTGCATTCCTTTGTTTGGACATTATTGACAAGTCCCAATGCAAGTTCTGTACAATAAATGTGTTTAATATTAATTATAAATATCAAACACTTTAATACAATTCTGCCCTATGGGATCTTGACCTACAGCTCCACTTTCAACTGGCACAGCTTCAACCAGAGCATCTGACGCTACAACATTGCTGAGTGCCAGTTATCTGGCATGACTCTGTCTTCTTGTTTGTTAATCTGAGATCCAGCATTGCTTGGTCTGCTGGGGCACACTTTTTTAAACCTTTAAACTTAGGGCCTTATTTAAGAAGGGATAGCGTCAGGTAGTGCCTGGTTAATGAGAGGTAGCTACAGGTAGCGACTGGTGAATGCCAGACACGGCACACAATTACACATTTATTAAGCAGAATCTGTTTAGCGACTGGGATAACTCCATGTAGCGACTAGGATAACGCCATGTAGCTACCTGTCGCTCTCCCATACATTTCAATGGACGATCCTTTTCTTCTCTTTAAACTGGGTTTTTGTTTCTTTTCAAAAAATCTTGTGTTCTTGGACCGTGGTCTCTTTGTCCCTACATTTTCTACGGGCGCAGGGAGTCGAAGACCGGAATCAGATGGTCGGTTGCGGCCTCGATTTCCCGGTAAGCCCCTAGGGTAATTTTGTCACGGCAGTGCCCGTCTCGGTGATCAACGAATAGTTCTTTAAATAAAGAGGGTGTTCCCTCTTTTTTTCTTCTTTTCTTCTTCTTTCTCCTTTCATCTTTTCCCCCCCTCCCCCCCCCTTTTTTTTTTCCCTTTTTTTTTTTCCCTTTTTTCTCTCCCCTCTCTTCTTTTCCCCCTTGACCCTTTCCCTAGAACCAGGGGGTACTCCAATTTAAATCATTAAGATGTCTAGCAATAGAGGTAGTTTACGAGGGGCTCGAACGATTAAGGATTTGGCATCCTGTTTGGTGCAAAACTTTAAGGCAATATCGATTAATGCAAAGGGGTTAAATACCCCATTAAAAAGATCTAAATTGTTTCAGGAATTAACTAGACTTAAAGCAAATATTGCATTCATTCAAGAAACGCATTTTAGGGGAGGAGGGGCTCCGAGACTGTCCTCTAGATCTTTCCCCCAGTCATTTACAAGTAATGCGCCAGATGTTAAAGCGAGAGGGGTGGCGATTTTGATTGCCAAGAATACCCCCTTTCGGGTTCAGGACAGAATAGTAGATGAACAAGGGAGGTACCTGATTCTTAAGGGCTCCCCGTATAATAAAAAATATACTCTGGGCGTGGTATATGCCCCTAATTCGGGACAGGTGACTTTTATTGAGTCCTTTCTGAATAAACTTATGGAAGTACAGGAAGGCCCTATTATTCTGGGAGGAGATCTAAATGTGGCACTGGATCCATTATTGGACTCCTCAACGGGGCGGTCAGCAATGACATACGGGGCTTTAAAGAGAATTAAGAAAGCCCTCCATAGGGCTCAACTCTGTGATTCTTGGCGTATTAAGTATCCTAGTGTTAAAGATTATTCTTTTTATTCTTCAGAACACGCCACGTATTCCAGAATTGATTATATTTTGGTATCTCATAGCCTTCTGCCCCAGGTAGTGAATTCCAATATATATATATGTCCGACCATGCACCAGTAACCCTTTCCTTAGCTTTAACTGGAGGTTCAAAGGGAGAGTGGACATGGAGATTGAATGACTCCTTATTACAAAATGAGATGCTAATTCATAAATTCCAGAATACGATTAAAAATTACTTCGAAATTAATAGAAGCTCGGACACCTCTCCGTTTAATAACTGGCAGGCTCATAAGGCAGTAATCAGAGGCAAGTTTATTAGATATGCAACTGAGAAGAAGAGGGAACGAGAGCAAGAGCTACAGAAACAAATAGAAAGAGTCCAGAAATTAGAAGAAGCCCACAAAGCATCATTGGCAAAAAATAATCTTTTAGCACTTACTGAGGCTAGACTAACATTGAACTCACTTTTGTCCTTAAGGGCGGCTTATATTATAAAGCGGTGCAGAAGGTATTATTTTGAATGGGGCAACAAAGGTAGCGCTTTATTGGCAAGGGCGCTTAGGAAACAGCAAACTTTAAATTTTGTAGAAACCATTGTCGATTCACAACAAATAAAGCTGCATAGTACACCAGATATAGCTAAGACCTTCCAGCTCTTTTACCAGAAGCTATATAATATCCGCCCTGATGGACCAGCTTCAGCCCAAGATCATATGGCATTGTTAAAGAAGTACATTGAGGAGTCGGGGATGCCTAAGCTTGGAGTGGACGAGAGAGAGAGACTGGAAAGCCCCATCTCTATAGAGGAGCTGAGTGCCGCGGTTAAGGTCTCTCCAAATGGAAAAGTGCCGGGGCCAGATGGATTTACTATAGCATATTATAAGCAATTTTTTTCACTCCTAGCCCCGCACTTCCTTTCGGCATTTAATTCCTTAACTGCAACCCCTGTTCAGACTAGGATCCCAAGTGAGGCATTATCTGCACATGTGACGATAATTCAGAAGCCGGGAAAGGACCCGCTCTCATGCGGAAGTTATAGGCCAATTTCATTATTAAATGTAGATTTAAAATTATACGCGAAAATCTTATCAAGCAGACTATTAGGGATGCTTCCGAAGCTAGTGGACGGGGACCAGTCTGGATTTATACCAGGTAGAGAAGCTCGCGATAATACAACTAGAGTACTGAATTTGCTGCATAGGATTAAGCAAACTAAAGAACCGGTCATTTTTCTGTCTACTGATGCCGAAGGCATTCGACCGGGTAAATTGGCAATATATCAGAGCAGTTCTCGAGCATATTGGTTTGGGCCCTAAGGCTATACAGATGATTATGGCATTATATAAGGACCCTACAGCTAGGATTAAGGTGAATGGCACCCTCTCAGAACAAGTTGATATTAGAAATGGTACCAGACAGGGTTGCCCTCTTTCCCCAGTGATTTTTGGAGCCTTTTCTATGCAGGATCAGGGGGCAAGGAGACATACGAGGAATTTTAGTGGACTCACATATACATAAGATCTCAGCGTATGCTGATGATCTCCTGTTTTTTCTTGCAAATCCGATAGTTGGTCTACCAATTTTGTTGAGGGAATTTGAGCATTTCGGTAGGCTCTCTTTTCTGAAAATAAATTATGATAAATCAGAAGCTCTAGGGTTAAACCTTCCTTTAGAAGTGGAGACTCAACTAAGAACATTATTTCCTTTTAAGTGGCCTTCTTTGGCTATTACATATCTAGGCACAAAGATTACGAAAACGGTAGATGAGATCTATGCAGCAAATTTCGTCCCTCTCTTCTCCAAAATTAAAAACGATCTGGCGAACTGGGATTTACCCACTTTTACGTGGTTAGGAAGGATTAGCATTCTTAAAATGTCTGTATTGCCCAAAATTCTATACTTACTCCAGGCCCTCCCGATTTGGATCCCCAGAGCATATTTCAAGTCTTTTAACTCAATATTTAGTAAATTTATCTGGAGGGGACGTAAACCCAGATTGAAACTTCGGGTCTTATTTAGAACTAAACAGTCAGGAGGGCTGGCTTGCCCGGATTTGTTGCGATATTGGCGAGCGATTCATCTTCAACGCATAGTAGATTGGCACCATCAAACTACGAAGAAGAAATGGGTAACTCTTGAGGTGTCTTGGCTCCACACCCCTTTAAAAGAGGCCCCGTGGGTGATCAGAGCAGGGAAGAGTTTGTGTAAAGATCATCCACTTATTTCTACTACATTAAAAATTTTTGAAAAATTAAGAGATAGAAAAGAAATATCTCCTTGGCCAACTCCTCTGATGCCATTGATTCATAACCCATCTCTTCCTATAGATATACTTCCAAGTCTTCGTAAAAGCTTCGAGGAAAGGGGTGTCCCTAGCCATTATTCGATCAGTGGCTTCTGTTTGTCTTTCAAAATTTTCTCTTGAGCTTAGGACCCAGACAGGCATACCTTAGACCCCTCACCCCATTCGAACGATTGGCAAGAGAGGGGGATTCCCCCACGCACTTAATTTCTAAAATATATGCCCTGTTGGAAGAAGATGGGGAAGATGAAATACCGCGTTTTTGTACGAACTGGGAGAGGGACTTGGATAAGCATTTTACGATAGATCAGTGGAAGTATATTTTCCTGGCTACACATAAGACCTCAGTCTCATCTAAAATCCAGGAAACTAATTATAAGTACCTTACAAGATGGTATTATACCCCGAAGAGATTACATGGTTTCTCCCCGACTCACCCCGTTGAATGTTGGAGATGTCAATGAGCAGTAGGAAGCTTTCTCCATATTTTCTGGAACTGTCCAAAAGTTGTCCCTTTTTGGCAGGCAGTAACTGATATCTCTAGTGAGATTTTGGGGCGATTGATAGCTCGAGATCCCTCTATTTCTTCTACACTTGTCAGATATGCCTTTGAAGACTTATAAGAGATCTCTTATGAGACATCTTATTAATGCAGCAAAGATAATGATACCTAGGTTATGGAGATCTGAAGCGGTTCCATCGGTGAAGGAGTGGATGGGGGAGATTAATTATATTATGGAGATGGAAGAGCTCATTGCTGCGGTCCATGAGACTAAGATACAACATCAGCAGGTATGGACGCCATGGCTCATTTTTAAAGAGACAGTAAGATTTGAGCAACTAATGACTGCTGATGCTTCTCCTTTCCATCCCTCTCAGCCCCATGGACTAGCTGATGAATGATATAATTTAATTTAAAGAGATAGAATCTTCAGAGAATGAGTTAGAAAATAGAAACATGCTTTGAATATGCTAAAACGATGACTTAAGGTAGGAGTTACCTCCCTGGATTATTATCTCCTTTTTCCCTTCCCCTCCTTTCTTCCTTCTCTATTCCTCCTCTTTCTCCTTCCCTTTCCCCTCCCCCCCTTTTTTTTTTTTTTTGTTGTTACTATTTTATTTTATATTTATCTTATTTCATTTCCTTTCCCTATTTCATACTTTTGACATAAAAGATGAATTATCTTAGTCTATAGAGATATTATAGAATTGTAAAATAAGTTTTTCAATATGAGTCTCCAGTAAGTTTATCAGAAAACAAGCATTTTTCGCTCATAGACTTGAGTTTCTTTTGTTTTTCTCTTTCTTAATGTATGCTTTATTGTAGTAGCAAGAATAACAATAAGAATAATAGAATACCAGTTGGTCTACTCTATGATGATTAGTGATGTATGATAATTATGATAGACTATGTTTGATGACTAAGATATTGATGATTGTACCATATATTTTATATATGTGTATATAAGAATAAGATAAGAAAAAAGAAAATAAAGAATTAAAAAAAAAAAAAAAAAAAAAATCTCAAATAATGTGACCTCTTCTGGCATTGAAAAAGCATTTTTTTTTCACAAATTTTTCATTTTTTATATATTTCTGCTGATATGACATTACAGGTCTGGCATTAAAGTGTTCATGTTACAATGTTGCTACAATGTAATTCCATATGTTTTTGCTTTGTTACTAGTTGATAGATGCTGAAAAACAGACTTTAAACACACCGTCTCCTGCGCTCTGGGCTTCAGAGAAGCATTTTTCTGCGGCAGAATTGTGTGAGGCATTTTTTTCCTGAATATGGTGTGAGTCGGTCGCTATGACCAGTCGCTAACATGCGCTCCCATACAGCGCTGTACTGGTCAAATAGCAACTCCTCACAATATATTCAACATTAATGCACAGTGACTGAGTCGCTATAAACTAGCGACCCACAGCCGAGCACAGTGACCACTAGCGGGCGCTCTGAAAATGCCTGCTACAGACGCTCATCTGTCGCTACCTGGCGTTAGTGATGAATCAGCCTGCCCATTTTTAATGAATACAAAATAGAAGCTGAGAGTGTCACCCACCAAAACTGTACCTGTCCAAGTGATACATTTGTAGGAAAAAGCCTTTGATGGTTAAATGTTTGTAAGAGATTAAAGAGATATCATTCTTTCACATTAAAAATATATTGTTCTGCAAGAGAAACTTTAGCATTATATACAAGTATTTAAAGGGGTTAAAGAAGGATTGTTTTCTCAAAATAAAAAAAATAAAAAAATAGGGGTTTTCCACCTTCAGACTTTTGATTGGTCCAAACTGAACTGGCAACATTTAGGACAAATTTAACTGAAGCAATCTGAAGCTCTACATTAAATGCTCACCCCTTAATTGACAGTTTATACTGGGTTGGGGTGCTACGAATGTATGTTACAATGCACACATGTTCATGTCAGATACAGTTTTTATTCTGCAAATAAAATATATTCGGAGGAATAGTTTTACCGTGTCACTCACTGTAGCAATCCTCCAAGGGAATGATGTATTTTTTGTTGTCAGGCATGTTGTCTGTGTTATTTTAAAGTGTATAAATTCCCAAGTACACCCAATGCTATTACAGACAGTTTTTAGAAGATCATCTGAATTTAATAGCCCTGACCACTGACTGGGGAACTAGAGATTTTATTGCCAGGATTACCATCCTAGCAAACTGCTAAACTAATCTCTATACCTGTGAGAGACTTGCCCAAGATTACTTTCAAACCTTAGAAGGAAAATTAATATTAGTTGTTTGCTACACAGAAATCTGCAGTACATGCCTGAAAAAATGTGACCCATATAAAGAATACACAAATTACTAAACAAAATATTTGAAATGCATCTGTTTCTAAATCTGACCCTCTAAGAAAACAGCACATACAGTTTATGCTTGTTAAAGTTAAAGAAAATTAAACGTTTTTATTATTGCTAATATAGTGTGAAACCCCATTTTCCCCTGTCATTCATATGCAATAGTAATAAAACACTACTACTGTATGCATCTCAAAATGGTGACACTATAACCCCTTCTATATAATGCAAGGCTACACTGAATAAAACGTCAAAGAGTTATTACTGCAGGAACACAAATAGGAAAAATGTACTAATCTTAACAGCAACAATTTAGGTAGGTCTTTAAAGTGATTATCCATTATAATTGACCCCGCCCCCTGTTTTGCCATCCTCCGTGGATCAGCATTGCATCTTGCATCTTCCTACCCAGACTTTGAACTCTGAATCTTGAACCCTAAACCCAGAACCCAGGACCCCTGACACAGGCTTGTGATCTGCTTTCCCTGTCTCAGCCTTGTGTCTGCTTTTGGACTATGGACTATACCCGGTTATAGTGCATGTATGTTTGCATACTCCACCTGTGTACATGTACTGCAGCCTAAGTGTGTGTACGTTATCCAGGTCTACTTGTATTTCTGCACAGCAGCCGTAGCACATAGTGTTCACCTGTATTCTTGTACAGTTACCTCAGCACATGTATGTTATTATGTTCACTTGTGTATTTGTACAGCAGCCTGGTTGGTGTGTGCTATTTATATTTGTTTCTGTTTATAACCATTAAACACGGTTTGCTGAATATTTGCCTCTGTCTCACAGCTCTCAATTACTGGTCATTCTCTGCTGAGAAATCCCTGACACTCTCTAGTCTCAGAAATGTAGCTCAAAAACATTACAGTGGGAGGGTGCTGAGGCAATCCCAGATGTGTGCACATCACAGGACTTGATCTGAGCTGGTAAAATGGTACTTGTTGATGCTTGTTGAATTAATTAAAGTTAATGTATACTAGAACTACTAATTACTATACTGGAGTTGTACTCTAACAATTACTCTAACAATCTGCAATTTACAGCAACAAACCTAGTAGTAAGGTTTGTGAAGTGTAAAGAAAATGATACATGTTTTTCAAAATACTAAAACATGAAAAACTGGAAAGTGGGGCATGCATGCCTATACAGCCTCCAAGTCAATGCTTTAGCTGCAAGACTTTTGGGGTAAGTCTGTTAGGGTAACACTCTACCCACATTGCACATCTTGAGACAAAACAATTGCCTATTCTTCTTTGCAATATAGCTCAAGAAAAGAAGGATGGATACAAACTGGGCTTACAAATGTAACTGGATGCAATAAATCAAAGGTCAATAGAATTAAGTAATAAAGAGAGCAAAATGTAGCATGTTCACATGCAGATCTGTATTTATATGTTGATCATGTAGAATGGGGTGTGTATTCAATCCATACATAAACTATTTACATACTCAATAAAATTAATTGTACAGATAACTGAAGGTACAGATGGTACAAAGCTGAAGGGTTCTTTGTTGCGCAATTTTCCTTCGCCGGCGAAGGTATAATGATCTTGCACTACATTGCAGCTGCATATTACTGTAAAGTTAACAAACGAATACAGTGAGTGATTATGATGGGGAAGCACAGGGTTGATGGCATGTGGCCTTGACTCAAAAGTTGTGACTGAAAATCTAGCATATGGAACCTTATCCTGGATGCAGCATACCAAAGCGGCCATACAGTACAGTACGCTATCCTGGACAGTGTAATGTACAGGGGGTCACTGTCACATTTTTCTCTGTTGCCTTTCAAGACTGATTTGTGGGGACTGTCCTCCAATCAGAGCTGTTTACTGTACATTATCATGCTTAGCAAATGGTTCTGTTTATGGCATTTGCGAGCATCCCCAGATGCAGGGATGCTACCACCCCAACCTATCTGAATGGCTGGACACGGTAGGTTCCATGGTTAACCAACTTGGTTTTTTTCATGCTTTAAGGCTTGAGAACTACCCAGGAAAGCTGCAGTAATACTGTGAGCACTGTACACTACATATAGATGAACTCTATTTACTAATTAGGTGACAATTGGTAACACTGGCTTTCATTTAAGGGTATCAGAATACAAGTGAGTAAATGCACATGCGTGCCACACTTTTTATTTTTAAAAAAATTGCTAAAGCATGTTTAATTTCCTTTACATTTAACACATACCTGCTATTTCGTGTTGCAATCACAATCTCAATATAAAACATTCACATTTGTGGTTGTAACATTAAAAAAGATGGCAGGGTTCAGAGAGTATAAAAATAATATTATACTATTATACATTTTATTTTTCCTGGTTCATCCAAAAGTACACAAAAGCTTTTGGCTGTAAATATAAACTAGGAAAGCAAACTTCTTTTAATGTTAAATGATTGGCTGCCAGTCTGGACATCTGCCATAGGATTGCTGGAGAGGTGAGATTATATGGCAATCTCTGGGGTTTCACAAACTTACTTACTTTTTAATAAAGGAAGTGGGCCAAACCAGAGATCATGTGCAAAAATATTAAATACAAGCAGCGTGTGCTGCAAATTGGGAACCTGAGAGTGAACTAAGCTCAAACAGAGCTATAATTGAAATGGTGAGCATCGGGACAGCTGACTTTTTGCTGGCATTTTCCTAGGATTCGCTGCCTGGCTAAACGAGTAGTATTTACTTTTAAATAGAAACAAGCTGATAAACTGCCATGGCAAATTTGGTTTTTAAACCATAGGTTAGAAAATAATAGATAAATATATATCGTTCAAGTTTAAAATATCAGGTACGTATGCAGAAATCACCCAAAGAGTGTTTGTGTTCTTGGAAATAAAAATTTTCTTTTAGGTTCACTGCTAAAAGCTGAGGAACTGAACAAGTGTTTTCCAGCATTCACTTATCTATGCTGAGCTAGAAGTAAATACAGCAAAGGAGTAGTTGGGTGATTATGGCATATTTTTGTTTGAAGGAAAACTTGCATAAACCCAAAATATCAGCAGTTGAAAAGATCTCTTCGCCGCAAGGCTGCAATATCACCTCAGAAAATGTATAATTTTGCATACCAAGCACCTGAACCCAACCCTTAAAATGTTCCTATACTTTGAAAGGTGGCTTATTTAGTCACCTTCCATTTACATCCCAGTATCCTAAAACAGGTTGTGTTTCCTTTTTTTCCTTTTTACTAGTCTTTGCACAATATTCATAAAAACACTAATTTGATGCAGTCTGATATTCAAATGGGGGTCATATGACTCTTTGGCCAACTGGGTCACCCAGTTTATAGTCTACCCCAAGATAGGATGACCACGTCCACATAACTGTGGCTATGCATTAGGATATTTAAGAGAAAAATGAAAATAAAGGACATTGGGTGGTAAAAACACAGATGGGGGAGAGATATGTAAGGTGAGGGGACAAGAGGGGTACTCAAGCGGCTTCATTTGTCAATACATCTGTTTTCCACATTTGCGTTATTAAAAAACAAGACTAATCATCATTATAGGCTCTGAATCATACTTGTGGCTCCTGCTACCTATAAATCTCTGAACATAATTCATGCTGTCCAGGTAGTCAAAAAAGTATTGATTCCTTTATTTCAGCCATGAGTTCGTCCATTCTTATTGTATTGTTTAATTATGCATACCATTTGGTAATAGAAGGGGCATGCAGGAATTCATAATAAACTTTTTAAAACATAATGGATGATGACTACATGGCTGTATAACACCAATTATTCTAGCATGAATGTACTTGTATAGTATTGTTAATACAAGTATTTTTTTTATTTATTTTAGATTATCCCCTCGATTCAAAGAGCAAAAGTTAATTGATTTCGGATCGAGAATCGTAAGTTTGGGTGGGTGTTAGTCATTTTTTCCTGTTTTTTTGGCCATTTCCGACTCGCACGAGCCTACGTACGAATGCGTATATGCTCTTACGATCATCGGAAGTTCGTTCCTAAATTTTAGGATCAAAACGTAAAACTTAGGATCAAATCCTAAAACTTAGGATCAAAACGTAAAACTTAGGATAATTGGATGTGTTTAGGTGTGATTCAGAGAACAGTTTTCAAACCTCTAAATACGTTTTAAAAGAAAGCCACTGCCGACACCTTTTAGCAGTCGGATTGCTGTTCTTGAACAGGTTTTTTGGCTATGTGGAGGAGTCTGCGCGTCTTGAGCTGCAATGAACTGCATGTATCAGCATGGCCGAGGCCATAAATTGTATGGCAATGCATACCTGATTCATGTATGCCTTATAAAAGCATTTTAATGTGGACCTTAATTAGTCCTTTGCATGTAAACCTTTATTTTGCAATATATTTGCGTTAATTAAAGAAACTTATGTCCTTTGTTATTTATTTTTAAATTGATGTACTAGAATAATATTTTTAGATTGCATTTATTGGTGTAGTTGTTTACCTTTGCTTTGTTTAATTATTTAAGCACATCTTTGGTCAGATGCATCACACTTACTGAGGAGAGGAGAGCGGGATAAAGTGCAGGATGTGGGTTACTGCTGTATTTTGCACAGACACAGCAGAGCTGGGGGCACGGAAAGGTCAGAAATCAAAGAATGCAGAGCAACACAGTCACAAGGCCCTTTCTGTTTGCAGGCTGCCCGAGAATACCTGAGCCGCCATCTTGGCTGTTTCTAGGCTCATAACATGCCGAAGTTGCTGGGTGTTTTTTAATTTTTGAGAGCAATCTGTATGGAGAGGGTGTGGGTAACCACACCCAAAATTTTAAGTTGTACCATTTGAAGCCAAAATATTAAAATTAAATCCACAAGTAAAAAATGCAAGTTAACTAAAAATTAAACAAAGTAAGATTTACTTATGCAAATGCATTCATTAATGGTTGGTTACTACAAAATGAATGAAATAAAGAAAAAAAAACAAACAAATATTTAGAATGCACTTTAATGAGGTAAGTTTGTAGTGCGCAGCCGCAAGATCAGAAGGATTTACGTCCAGACAAAAAAGGAAAAAGGCCAAAACCAATGTTGCAACCTGAGAAATGAAACGGAAAATTCAGGATGGAAACTGACATAGGTCTGATTCCCGAACTGCCATACGAACGGACGTACATTTTAGGATAGAAACGTATTTGCTTATAGAATCACTCGCAAGTTCATACGAACGCACGAGCGTTCGGGAAAAATAGGATGATCGGCACCAAAATCAAAGCTGTTACATGTTTCTTTGAATCGACCCTTATATGTTGGATGAGTGGGAGCTACAGGGAGGGAAGGGATTTAGTGACATTTATGTTTTCCGCCATATTTTGTAGGATTTGACCACCTTGTTACAGTATCCTTTTAATACCTCTAAACTGTATTATTGAGCCTAATGCCCACATGACTTATGACTGGGAAAATTATTGAGTTACCATGGAGAGTATAATCCACCCAGGATGTATAACACACTCCCCCTTTGACACTAGTAGCACTAGACACTAGTTACTGGTCTCCAAGACATTATGGAAAAGTCAGTTTCTCAGAAATGTGAGGGATTTTCCATTGCATTAAAGCAGTTTTAATTATTGGATTGTGAGTTGCATTAAACCCAACCTGAATCTGAGGTTCAACACTACTTAATAACAAATACTTTTGTCACTATATTCACTGCAAATTATAGTCTTCTTCTCTGTGGCAGTTTAAGCGTAAGAGAACACTGTAACCGGTTACTCAGGTGCATGACACAAGTCCCATCAGATCCACGCTTGGTTCATATGGGGGAACCTAAGAATGCCAACATTGGCTGTGGATAGGCGATGCTCTTGTCGGTAATGACACCCCCTGCCATGCTGAACACACGCTCTGATAGGACACTTGCTGCAGGGCAGGCCAGCACCTTTAAGACACAGAGGGCAACCCCTGGCCATGTGTCCAATTTACTGTCCCAGAAATTGAATGGGGAGGACCCATCGCTTAGTAACAGGAGACGCGTGGAGAGGTAATCATCCACCATGCGAGTCAAAGGCTGCCCCTTTGGTACTATGAGCCGTAGTTTTCGATGGTGGTTGATGTGGCGGACAATGGAATAAGTTGTTCCACATTTTGGCCCTGCTCACCCACCCCTGTGAGGTGCTGCTAGTGCCCCTGCTACATTGGTGACTTGCTGCTCCTGCTCCTCCTACTCCTCCTCATGCCACCACTGAGCCCTCAAAGTCAGCTGCAAGCTCTGCAAGTAGTGCATCAATGAGTAGTGCATCCACCAGCATGCATTTGTACTCTCTCATTTTTGATCCTGCTGCAGAGCTGAAATCAAGGAGGTGATGTTGTCCTTATATCGGGAATCAAGGGTGGCCACCCAGTGATCAGCACTGGTGATTATGCAGGCAACTCTGTGGTTGTTACCCAGGCTTGTGAGCATGTGGCTTATGTGAGCCAACCTGCCCTGAGAAGCAATCCTGTCAGGTGTCTCCTCCTCCTGCTACTCCCTCCAGCCACCCCATGGCACTCGTGGCATGCTGTGGTGGGTGCCATCCGGCTGTGAAAGAAGTGCTGTGTCTTCCTCCTCCTCCGATTCCTTCAAAACTGTCCTCTGGCTGGACATTGGCATACCTGTCCGCTGTCGGCCAAAAAAGCCACCCTGTCTGTGCTGACTGCCTAAGGAGAAAGCAGAGGAGGAAGCGGAGTAAGAGGCTAAAGGAGGCACCAACTGATGTCCCACAATACTGGGTGGTGGAAGGATCTGTGCAACAGTGCTTCACAGTGCTTCACATCTCAGCGGTGGTGCTGCTGGTGCTTCAGAGGGTGGGGTTCCCATATTGCCACTTTGGGGGGAGACAGGTGGCCTTGTTGTTGGGGAGATGAAACTGTAGTCTGAGACAGTGGGAGACTAACTTGATGATGATGCAGTTTTTTAGCATGATTAGCAGTTTTTCCCCACTTCAGCGACTGATGACATTTGTCCTCTGTGCACTGCTTGAAAAAATGCCATGCTGGCAAGATCATTTGAGGCAGCTTTGGTGTGCTCAGTCGTTGGGCTTGGTGGCCAGTAGTCGCAATGGGCTGACCACTGATTGTTTACACCCTTCTCCTTCTTCTGCTGGCTGCCTGGGGATGTGTGACCATGACCTCTTCTTCCGAACTCTGATTGCCTACAGTCCATGTTGGGTCTAGGACCTTGTCATCACCCCTGTCATCCTCTTCCACCCATCCCTACCTGCTAGCCTCCCTCTCAGGCTCAACATTGTAGAAAGCTGCAACAGTCAGCACTTGGGTCTCATCATCATCCAGAATGTCCTGTGATGTTACGCTGGCCACATCCTTATTCCCCCACAGAAGCTCTTGCGCATCCATGAGCCCTAGGTCTGCAACTGTGGCAGGGGCAGGCAGATGGCTCATGGTATTTAAAATCAGCTCCATAGTGTATCAAAAGCCAATAAAATCAGTAGTAATCAAAGTCCTGGAAAGTCATATATACAGTGTAGGCAACTTACGTGTTTCGTATTTCCAGTCCTTAATAATAGTGCAGCCACACAGAGTGTGGAGCAGTTAACCCCCCGCGCTCTCCACACAGTGAGACAGCATCTACAGCCTGCAGCTTGGCTACCTTCTATCAGGTGAGTGCTTTACATTCATTTTTTAGTATATATAAGTGCAATGTTTCGTGCAATAGGCTACTATGATTAAGGACTGGAGATAGGAGTCTTAAACGCGTACGTTGCCTACACTGTATATATGACTTTCCAGGACTTTGATTACTACTGATTTTATTGGCTTTTGATACACTATGGAGATGATTTTAAATGAAAATGTGGGTTAAGGGGGCACCCAAACTCCAATGCTTAAATGAAAATGTGGGTTAAGGGGGAACCAAAAATCCAGCACGTAACCCTTTAACCCTTTAAGTGCCAGCCTACCTGCAGCATTTTCCACTCCCTGTTGCCAGACCATGTTTCACTATTTTGCGCTACACATGTTCAACTGTCATTTTTGAAAGGATTTCCAGGGATTTCCCAGGAAAATGATATATTGTTTTTTTCAGCAGAGTCTGGGCTTTAACATGAAATGTCTTGTTTGTATTTTTTAGGTGTATTCTCAATATTTTTGGGTGAAATATGTGAAAAATATAAAAAAAAATAATTTTTTTACAATTTGTAGTGTTTTTTTGTAATAAAAAATGTAAGTTTATCAATGAAATTTTATTGCGTGTGAAATCCCAATTTCTCCCGGTTACAGCGATACCACATATGTATAGGTAGACACCCTTTCCTGCCCAGGAGACTCCCCCAAACTGAAATAGCCCTTTAGGGGATTTTCAGAAAAAATACAACTGTGATATGCGCTATACGCACCTTGCAGTTTTACCAGAGAAACAACCCTTTACATTTGAAATACCCCCAACAAACTATATATTCTCTGGAAGTACACACCTCAAGCTTTCTAGGTGTACCAGGCTTGTTGATGTGCCCATAGTTTTCTGGAAGTAATTCCTCAATGTATTCTTTGGTTGCAAAGAGTTTCCCCAAAAAAAGGATAAAAAAGCAGAATCAAAGCCACATTTTCCTAAAAAAACTATATACAAACAAGAAAAAACAAGTTTAATCTGAAAAAGCAACATTCCCCCAACAGAACAACACCCAACATGCATAGGTTCTGTCAAGGGAAGATTTACCAAACACCCCAAAGTAAAGCATGTGCGTAACGGTAATTTTACTTGAAAAAGATAATGTATAAGGGGTCTCATGGACCCCTTACCAGTTCACAAAGGGTTAAGTAAAAAAAAAAAGACACAGACACAAAATTCTTTATTTATTCTTTTTCACTTATACTTACCTCTGATCCCGTGTCCTGCGCCACTGCAGATGACACTTGTCGGTAGTGATCGGAACAGGGAGGGTGGGAGGCAGGGAGATCAGAGCCTCCCTGCCTCCCACCCTCCCTGCTCCGATCTCTACCGACAAGTGACAGATCAGAGCCGGGTGCCAGTATACGAGGAGCGGGATGACGTCATCCCGCTCCTCCCACAAGTGGGCGGGGCTAGGGGCGGGGCCAAAGAGGACGGTGAGGGCCTGTTGCTGGGTCCTCACCCGAAGCGTGATAAGTCCAGGGGGGGGATCGGAGCCCCCCCCTGGTGAAGAGAAGACCCGGGGAGAGCGATCAGGCTGTCAGGTGAGTTTGTGTCATTTTTATTTTTTTTTTTCCCCTCCTGAAAATCAGAGGCCTGAGGGCAGAAATCAAACAGGTGATGATTGAAGAGAATCGCTGGCACTTTCAAACGAGGGGTTAGGTAAGTCTGTATCTTTTTTACTTTTTTTTTATGGGGCTCTAAATTCAGCTACGTGAGTCTCACGTACCTGGCACTTAACGGTTGGAGAGGCAGCTACGTGAGACTCACGTAGCTGGCAATAGAATGGTTAAATGTAAAGGTGGGTTAACGAGGCACCAAAACCACAGTGCTTAACCCTTTTAGTGCCAAGCACGTAACACCTACATGCTCGCTTGTCCAGTCGTTAAATGCCAAGCACGTAGGTGTTATGTGCTTGAATTTCCCCTGACCGCCCGGGTATCCTCTTTACCCTGGGGAATCCGCCCCCCATCCCCGGGGCTCTTCTGATTTCTTCTGGTCTCTAAAAAACCCCACCCCCGCTCCTGCCGCTCCTGCTACCGCTGACAGCTGTAAAAAAATTAAAAGATTTCACACGTAATAACATTTATTGACAAACTTACATTTACAAAAATACTACATATTGTTAAAAAAATAGATTTTTAAAAAAAATGACATTTACTCACCTGCGGCCACGATCCCTCCCACCGGGTTCCTCTTCACCTATGGAATTTTTTTAACTAACCCCTTATGTTCAATCGCCCAGCAGGTTTAAAAGGCTTGCAGCAGAGCAGAAGCCAGAATGATTTGTTAGGGACCCAGTATAAGATGGATGGGAGATAAGTATTATTTTCTGTGTGTTAGTTTTACATTTAACCCTTTGTGAATGGAAGGTAAGTATTATTTTCTGTGTGTGAACTGGTGCACTGGTGTAAACTGTTAAGGGTTCACTGGTGAAAATCACAGTTAAACATAGTGCAAAAAGGTAAAAATGACCTATCAACAAAGGTTGACAAAATTTCAAGTAGGCTGGCAATTAAAAGGGTTAAAATTAGCTATGCATGTTGGGTATTGTTTTTTTTGGACGACCTTGTGCTCTCAGATTGAACTTGTTTTTTAACTGTTTGCATATTGATATTTTAGGTAAATGTTTTTAACATTCTGCTTTTTTATAATTTTTTTTAGTGAAACCCTGTGCAACCTAAGAATTTTTCGAGGGATTACTTCTAAAACGATGAGTCCACTACAACCAGCTGGGTACGCATAGAAAGCTTAATATGTGTACTTTCAGGATATATATGATTTGTGGGGGATATTCCAAATTTAAAGGCTGTTTTGGTAGAGAGCTGAAATTTCAAGTAAAATTACTGTTAAGCGCATGTTTTACTTTGGGGTGTTTGGGAACTCTTCCCTTGACGGCACCTATGCATGTTCTGTTCGGGGACCTTGTGTTTTCCAATTGAACTTGCTTTTTCTTGTTAGCATATAGTTTTTTTGTTTTTTTTAGGAAAATGTGGCATCTGCATTTTTATATTATTTAGGGAAACTGTGCAACCAAAGTATTCATTGAGGGATCACTTCCAGAAAACTGCCCCCACATTAACAAGCCTGGTACATCTAGAAAGCTTGAGGTGTGTACTTCCAGAGACTATATATTTTGTTGTGGGTATTGCAAATGTAAAGGGTTGCTTTTCTTTAAAAACTGCAATGTGTGCATAGCACATAGCATAGTTTTATTTTATCTGAAAAATGTCCTTAAGCGATGTTTCAGTTTGGGGAAGTCTCCTGGGCAGGAAAGGGTGTCTACCAATACATATGTGGTACCGCTGTAACCGGGAGAAATTGAGGTTTCACACGCACTAACATTTATTAACAAACTTACATTTACAAAAAATACTACAAATTGTTAATAATAGATTTAAAAAAATGCACATAATTCACCTCAAAATATTAGTTACATAGTTACATACTTAACATGGTTAAAAAAAGACATATGTCCATCAAGTTAAACCAAGGGTGTTGGGGTAGGGGAAGTTATTTTTTATTTTATTTTATAGGTGGAAGTTATTTTATTTTTTTTTTTTTTTTTACTGATAACCGCTAATAGTAACTGTTAATGTGATTTTCTTCTAAATAAGCATCTAATCCTTTTTTGAAGCTGTCAGCGGTTGATGCTGTAACAAGTTTCTGTGGGAGGCTATTCCATGGATTTATAGTTCTTATGGTAAAAAACGATTGTCGCCTCCGGAGACGAAATTTCATTTTTTCCATTTGTAGGGAGTGCCCCCTTGTCTTTAGAGAGGATTTTACCTGAAATAGTGTCCCCCCATATTTTTTTGTATGGGCCATTTATATATTTATACAAGTTAATCATGTCCTTCCTCAGTTGTCTCCTCTCAAGACTAAACAGATTTAATTCTCTTAATCTTTCCTCATAACTAAGATCCTTTATTCCTCTTATTAGTTTAGTGACTCTCCTCTGCACGCTTTCCAAAGTCAGAGCGTCCTTTCTATGAATGGGTGCCCAGAACTGAAGGGCATATTCCAGGTCAGGGCGTGCCAGTGCCTTGTAAAGAGGCAAAATTACATCCCTACCCCGTGATTCCATGCATCTTTTTATATCAGATAGTATCTTGGTGGCCTTGGAAGCAGCTGCTTGGCATTGCATGCTGTTATTTAGCCTGTGATCTACCAGTCCCTCCAGATCCTTCTCAACAAGTGACTCTCACAGTTTTACTCCCCCGAGGACATATGTGGCCTTCAGGTTGTTAGACCCCAAGTGCATGACTTTACATTTTTCCACATTGAACTTCATTTGCTAAGTGGAGGCTCAGATACTCACAGTGTCCAAGTTAGCCTGAAGCTTGTGAACATCTTCAATAGACTGCACTGTGCTACATATCTTTGTATCATCTGCAAAAATAGAGACAGTGCTTTTAATTCCATCTTCTATGTCGTTTATTAACAAGTTGAATAATAGTGGGCCCAGCAATGAACCCTGGTGTACACCGCTTACAACCAGCAACCATTCAGAGTAGGTATCATTAACCACAACTCGCTACACACGATCCTTCAGCCAGTTTTCAATCCAGTTACAAACTGTATTTTCTAATGCTTAAGATCTCAATTTTCCCAATAAGTGTCTATGGGGGACAGTGTCAAATGCTTTTGCAAAATCCAGAAAAACTATATCCACAGCCGCCCCTCTTTCCAGGCTTCCATTCACCTCCTCATAGAAACCAATCAGGTTAGTCTTGCAACTTCTGTCATTAGTAAAACCGTGCTGGTTGTCACTTATGATATTATGGATAGTTACATATTTGTGTATATAGTCTCTTAATGGCCCCTCAAGAAATTTCCCCACAATGGATGTTAAACTTACCGGTCTGTAATTGCCCGGAGAAGACCTAGAGCCCTTTTAAAATGGGCATCACATTTGCCTTGTGCCAGTCCCTTGGCACTATACCAGTTGCTAGTGAGTCTTTAAAGATCAACAAAAGGGGTAATGAGATAACGGAACCAAGTTATTTGAGAACTCTTGGGTGAAGTCCATCTGATCCTGCTGTTTTATTCACATTTAAATTGTTTAGTCTTTCTTGGATGATATCCACGTTTAGCTTGTTAATTATTATACTTGGGCTATAGCTCTCAGTGCCATCTCCTGTGTTTGCTCCTTGCTCCTCTCTTGTATATACAGAGCTAAAGAATCCATTTAACAGCTCCGCCTTTTCTTCACCCCCCAGTGACCATTTCCCCATTATCAATCACTAGGGCACCTACCTGTTCTGATTTAGTTTTCTTTGAATTTATATATTTAATAAAATGTTTAGGGTTTGTTTTGCTTTCTTTGGCCACATTTCTTTCATTTTGTGCTTTTGTCAACCTTATTTCTTTCTTACACATTTTATTTACTAGTTTATACTTTTCAAGTGTTACAGCTGAGAGCTCAGCCTTGTAATGTTTAAATGCTCTTTTGTAGCATACGGGTCCCTGAGCGGTTTAGCTCCTCAGGGTGTATGGGGAGTGGGTTCTTTGTTAACGGGCTTGATGGACCTCCTGACGTGGGCTTACTTCCAAAAACTCCAATGAGACCGACTTTATGAAAAGGGCACTTACTTTATTAGCAGGACTTCAGGTACACTTTATACTTCACACTTCACAGCAGGCCATACAGTCTTTCCACAACAGTTTCCTTAGCAGCTTTCATAGCACAACATTACATCCAAACGTACGCCAACAGGTGGTGGTCACTCATTCTGATCCCATGGCAGAATACTGCGGCCTTAAGCTTCCTCCTCAGCATCTTGGGTAGAAAGGTTCACCTTCTCCTGTGAATACTCCATAGGTATGAATGTGGCTCCTCTGCTCTCTCCTTCTCTCTGCGACTGCTACCAGTTGACCCTTCTGGTACCTTCCTCTCACTCCCGGTTACTACAATAGAGAACTACATCTTGTAGATCACTGACTGATTCTGAGGTAACTCTCCTTATATAGACTCCCTCTAGTGGCATCTAGAACCTTCTCTAACTTTCTACTCACCTTAGCCAATAGCAGTTCAGCTGTACTCCTATGTGGTTAGGCTCTGCGTTTGGTAGACCTGTAATGTCACAATTCATTTCTTATCCAACAGTGCCATCTTGTGGTGATTTAGTGCAGCTGCAGGACAGATATGACCCATTACATTAAAAGACCAACAAAGATAATGGCTGAATACCTTCCGCCGGCTACACTTTTTTTGTTCTTTATTGCCCCTTTAATCTCAGGTGTCAGCCATAAGGGGTTTAATTTTAGCTGCTTATATTTGTTACCTGTAAGAATACATTTTGCAACATTGGTACTCACAATTGATTTAAAGCACTCCCATTTGGCATCTGTATTCTTTATTCCTGAACAGAGTCTATGTCCTGGAGTGCAGCTCTGAGACTGGGAAAGTTGGCCTTCCTAAAATTCAGTGTTTTTGCCCTCCCCGACAGAAAATCTTTCTTACAGTTTATGTTAAATACAACTATACTGTGATCACTGTATTGAGAATACTCGTAAAAAATGACAAACAAACTATAGTTGGAAACTACAACTCATATCCCTTATTAATGTAGATCTCAAATTATTTGAAATAATTATAGCCACAAGACTGCAAACGTCATTGACGGAGACTATAGATAAGGATCAAGTAGGTTTGTCAAGGGGAGAGAGGCCAGAGATAACACCCTTAAGACGATAACCCTCATGCACTATGCCCAGTCAAACGGGATCTCGTCATGCTTGCTTTCGGTGGATGCGGAAAAGGCTTTTGACAGGGTCCACTGGAAATTTTTAAGAGTGGCGCTGGTGCAGGTGGGACTGGGCCCGAACTATTGGGAAAGGTCATGGCACTCTATAGTGGGCCTTCAGCCAGGGTCAAGGTTAATGGTCTTCTGTCAACCCCTTTGCCATTGGAAATGGTACACGGCACTATTATACGTGATAGTAATGCAACATCTGTCCCAGGCCCTGCGTGGCAACACTTCGATTAAAGACGACCTCTTGCTTTACATCTCATCTCCACACCTCTTGCTGCCCTCTATTCTTAAGGAATTTGACAGATTCAGTTGGCTAAGCAATTTTAAAGTTAACCTAACAAAAGCAGAGGCTCTAAATGTCTCACTATCGTAGGAGGCCTTCTCGTTTAGGTGGCAGAGGGAGTCGATCAAGTACTTGGGGGTTTGTCCCCATTGAGCCTCACGGCTCTCCCATAGATGGACCCTAGATTGAGACCCGGGGTGCACGCCATGTCGGTCTTGAAACGTTCACTGTTATCTGTCTGGGATGCAGAACTTAAGAAGGGGAACTTGTCGACCAGGCCAGGTCCGCTTACACCCCTTTTTGATAACCCGGCTTTCCCCCCAGGTGTGGGGGCAGATAGATTTCTGATTTGGGATAGCTCTCAGGGTACTTGACTTGGGGATACTTTATGAGAGTTGAGGGCAGATTCGGCTCCCACTCATACTTTTTTGCTAACTTACCGGACCCTGTAGGCAGAAGGGGAGGATATGGGACAACCTGGGTTTGTTAGGAAATGGGAATCGGAGCTGGGTTGTGAGGTAGAAGATTGGGCAAAGTCTTTCATGTTAACTCATAAACTCTCTGTGGCATGTAAGGCACAAGAGAAAAATTACAAGATATTGGCCCGAGGGTATAAGTGTCCGGTGAAATAGGTGAAGTTTGGGAGGGGCCGACTCAGGCACATGTTGAGGATGTGAGAGAGCAGAGGGCACAATGCTGCCCATTTGGTGGGAGTGCCCTTTGGTTCATAAGTTCTGGGACCAAGTACTTTCCATATATGCATGAGTTGGTTTGAGGAAAGTGCAATTAGATAATTTGAGCAGCTCCTACTTGAGGGAAAAACCTGTATTCCCTGGGAGAAATATAGATGAGTTAATCTGTTCTAACATAGGTGTGGGCATAGGTGGAGAATAGGAAGAGAGGAGAATAGGAGAAGAGACTAGGAAAGGGCAGGGGAAGGGAGAAAATGGAGAGGTGGGTGTCCAAACTCCATCTAACTCGCAGTGAACATATTGAGAGGTTATATTGTAAGGAGGTAGCGGTCAATTTTTTATTTATTGAAAATGGGTGATCCAACCCTCCCACGTAGCTAGGAAGGGGGTGAGATCTCCGTGCATCAAGGCAGCCAACTTTTCAAAGAACATCTCGTTGATGCGGGTTATTAGACTACCGAGTTGTTCAGGTGGCTCTTCTGACCATGGTGCCTGGTTCGGCCTCCTCAGCAAAGAAGGGATTATTCAGACACCTGATTATGGCAGCTAGGGCAGTGATCCCATGGGACTGGCGCACTCGGAACACACCAGGAGTTATGGAATGGGTGCAGGAGGTTGAGAACTTTAGGAGGATGGAGGAGCTGGTGCTGGGGGGGGCAAGAGCGGGAAACAGAGATTCAACACATTGTGGACAGTGTGGTTGGTGAGCCGCTACACCCCCGAATTTGGTGCTTTCCTGTCTTCATTACTGTCAGAACGGTAGATGCTGTATAGTAGGGGTATACCACAGGGGCTTTTGAGCATCTGGATGGCGGATATGTTCACTCTACTTAATGCATTATTGTATCCCGGTAGTGGCGATTCTTTGGTCTCCTTCCCACCCCTTCACCCCCCCCTTTCCTTTCCATGTTTCCCTCCCCCTCACCTAATATGTCTGTATATATTTGTGTGCAATTCACTTTTCTCTCTCTCTCCTACTACTATCTTCTTTCCTATATTTTCTCTCTTTCTCTTTTCCTTTTCCTCTTCTTTTCTCCTTTTTCTTTCTCTTGGAATTGCGCAGTTGCTTAGTGCACTTAATGCAATGTAATACATTTAATGCAATAAGTTCTATTTTGTGTGCTCGAGTGGCCAAGTATACAGTAGAGCCAGAGTACGACCCATATAAGGGGGCCTAACGGCAGTCTGGACCACCGGGTCAGCGGAAAAACTCGTGACGACCAGGGTTGTTGGCGGGGGGTCGGGAAATTGGCCTAGGAAGAGAATATTTGAATTGGAACCCCCTCTCGCCTACTCTTCGACACCAGGGGGAATGCGGGCCCAGGAGGGGGGTATTAAGGTATTAAGGTTGAAAACATTTGTTATATTATGATGTACATCTGCAGATGGAACTCATTGATGTAATCCAGCACTCCATGTTATGTCTTTCTCCTTATGCTTTTAATAAAAACATATTGAACAAAAATGACAAACAAGACATTTCATGTTAAAACCCAGACTCTGCTGAAAAAAATAATGCATCATTTTCCTGGGAAATCCCTTCAAAAATCATGGTTAAACATGTGTAGCGCAAAATAGTAAAAAAATAGTGGTCTGGCAACAGATGGTGACAAAAACTCTAGGTAGGCTACACTTAAAGGTTTAAAGGAAGATGTGAGTTAAGCGGGCACACAAAACCCCAGTGCTTATAGCTTCTTATAGCTTCTTTGGGCCCTGCCCCAGCTGCTGATCTGGGCTCTGCCACTGCCAGCACTCACATTGACCCCCGTATTTGCCTGACACTGTTCCCATCCTCAGTAATTGCAACAATGGGGTGTCACAGCAGTGGAGGGCCCATTAATCTCAGAGGCCCTCAAGGATTTTCCGGGCACCCCAGCAGACAGGTACTACACATTGGGCCCCTTTGTTGAAGGGGTTCTGGGAATTTGCCCAGTTTGGACAGCAATACACTGGTTGTTGAACATATCCTTTTTAGAGGAAGTTTGGTGCAGGAAGTTACACTGCTCCAGACAACAGAACATTGAGAGCACACCACAGGCTTTGAATGATGGCCTGATTCCTTTTTTCTAAAGATAACTGGGGGGGGGGGGGCATGCATTGAACACAGACTATAATCTTGGTTGAAGATCTACTAAAAAGACATGCTACTTCTAATTTAAATACTTAATATTGCTAAAGGGCACTAAGAGCCTGAGGTGAGAGGTCGGCGGTCCGCCTCCCAACGTTCAGGTAGTGCAGGGCCGGCGCCATTTCTATTCTGGCACCCGGCCTCATTAAAGAAGCAGTGCAGGGAGCTCCTCGGCAACCCACATCTGGGACTCCTTTAGGGCCCCATACAGCAACTAGGTGGCAGACCATTTCGGACTGGTGAGCAGCGTTGGCCTGGCTTTGGCAGCGAACAGGTACTGTTTGATTTAAATGGGGCTTGACTGGGTGGTCCGTGATAGTGCCCCCTAGATCTCTACTAAGCTGATCCAGTAATGCTCGGGCAGCCTGGGCGTGTATGGTGCATCCCGATCTGAAAGCATCCCTGGCATTGGATCCTGAATCAACCCATCCTGTAGCCTGAATCACGCTGGTCATCCAGCAATATGGCTTCTTCCCTAGACCCCCAAGATGCCGCTTATATCGTGTCTGACCTGCTACCAAAGGATCAGTCATGGATGGATGAATCGCTCGACTCGCTCCCTACCCCGGACTCTCGACAGATATGAAGAAATGTTAGAAAAAGAATTAGAGAGATGGACCCAGAACATCACACTGCAAATTACCAATAATCTAGCGGCGGAAATTAAAGAGTTGGGTCAGAGGGTGACGGAGCTAGAGCATCAGACCTCAATTCAGGCATCGGGCTCATCTTTGGCACGGACTTGGAAGTGCTGAGGTATCTTGTCCTCCATCATAAGCTAGAGGAGGCAAAAAAAAGATCTCTACGGACTAATATCATATTAAGGGGGATTCCCGAGTCTGTCCTTGATCTACCAATCTACCGCCACAGCTTTGTTTCAGGAACTGGACCCATCGATCCCTATTGAGAGATTGGAATTTTACAGAATACATAGAGGGTTGCAAAAAAGAGGCAGATGGGCTTCCGAGAGATGTGCTGGTGAAGTTTCATTTCTACTGCACAGCTCATGGCTGCGGCGTGAGGGCAAGAGAATCGTAAATTTCGGGAGTTCAGGTACCAACTTTATGCTGATCTCTCCCCCCAGACTGTTGCTAGGAGACGGGCTATGAAGTCTCTACTGGAAATTTTGCGTGCCAACAGGATTCGGTACAAGTGGGGTTTCCCCTTCAAGAAGAAAAGAGGTTATTGGAGCAGCGCCCCAGCAGGTTCAAGATCAGCTGCCGCGTTAGGTAAACCGCAGGTGCGGGTTGGTAAACCGCAGGTGGGGGAGTGGTAAGGAGAAATTCCTCCCCCAGTCTTTGGACACTGCCTATGATTAAAAGGGTTGTTTTTTCTCATTGTTTTGCTTTTTTATTTCCCTCCGCGACCACTTGGCTGTATCTTCTCTTAGGTTGGGCTGTTGGATATAGTATTTGGGCTTTTTGGTTATGTATAATATTTAAGTGTGTTGGGGATCCATGGTTCGGTCCAGTATTCACATTGGGAATGTTTGGTGAGCTGGTCGGGAACCCTGATTTTAGAAACATGCCCACTCTGCGCTGCAACCAGGGGCAAAAGTAGCGACAGTGTGAAGCCCCCATTTGGGGGCCAACATCTCAAAGTTTGGTTGCAAGACCAGTGATAGTAGGTCTCACAGTCGTTCATGTATTGAAGTGTCTTCTGGGGTTTTTATTGTTTGGTTGCAGTTATTTTTTTCAAATTTTTCTTATGTCTATACGCTGAAATATTTTTGCTTTTTTTCTAGACCTCAAGGTAATCTAGGAGAGATGGTGGTCAAGCTAGCCTCTTTGAACGTACAAGTCCTGTACATCTCCCAGAAATGAATGAAAGCCCCCAGGCAGATGCCCGTGTTGCTCGCAGATATTATTTGTTTCCAGGAAACACACTTTACCAAAAAATGTACCCCAAATTCCTAAGTGTGGACTACCCCTTGTTTTACACGGCCTCTGCAGATGTAAAACAACGAGGAGCCTTAATTGCATTCAAAAGATGGTAAGGGGAGATACCTGATTCTGGTGGGTACCATTCAGGACTTGCAGGCTAAGTTGCACTATGCCCCAAATCACAGCCAGAATGCTTTCTTTGAGGAGTACTGTTCTAGTTCACGAAAGGAGACCTTATAGTCTCGGGCGACTCTAGCCAGCTTATTCACCCAGGTCTGGACAGGCGGGACCCTACAGACTTGGTAAAAGATGCCCGGACTAGCCCCTTTGTGAAAGCATTCAATGCTTTGTTGAACCAGTATCAACTCGTGGACGCATGGAGAGAGCTCCAACCAACTCAGTGTGAGTACACCTATTACTCTCACCCGCATAGATTGTATACAAGGATTGAACATATTTTCTTACAGCAGTCCTTCGTGCCCCAATTGGTTAAAGCGAATAACATTTTCTTTGATCCAGAGGGCTTCACATAGGTCATGGAAGCTGAATGATTCCCTACTGGCAGATGAGCGAATCCATTCTGAACTGGAGAATTTTTCTGTCATAACTCAGTGGACTCAGTTGTGACGGTCTGGGAGGCTCACAAGGCAGTCTTTAGGGGACTCCTAATTCAAAAAGCAGATCGGAAAAAGATACATAGGAAAAAATTGCTTGACCTGGCTTACCAGGCTGCCTTGGGGCCTTCAAGACCAAACCACCAAAGGAGAGGGTTCTATTATCCTGGGCCAGTGCTAATCTGAATCTATGCCTATCTTCTGAAGTGGAGCTTCAAATTAATCGGTCTAGGTTTAAGTTGATATTAAGATCTTGGCGAAGGTTCTTGCCTCCCGTCTGAATTCATCAAGACTCTAAACTCTAAAGAGCAAGTGGGATTTATCCCTCAGTGCCAGACGGGAGATAATATCCGGAATATTGTCAATTTAGTAGCGCATGCAAAAAAGGAGGGGGGCAGGCCATGTTATTAGCTTTAGATGTTCGTAAGGCCTTTGACACTGTCGCCTGGGATTACTTGCACTACATTCTGAAGAAATGGGGTTTAGGCCTTCAGTTTAATAATTGGGTGTTATCTTAATATTCACGACCGGAGGCATTTATAAGATACTCAGGATACATCTCCGAGTGTTTTCCATTAGGTAGGGGAACCAGACAGGGTTGCCCCCTCTCCCTGCTCCTATTTGCACTTGCAATAGCACCCCTGTCTAGGCTACTTCAGAGTAAGAGTGGCATATCGGGGATACAGGTGACTGGCCGTGAGCATAAAATTTGTCTGTTTGCAGATGACATCTTGATGGTGATCCAGGAGCCATTAGTATCGTTGCCTAATCAGTTTTTGGGTACTCACCCAAATTTTGGGCCTCCAGATTAATTAAGACCCAGGCTTTAAACCTTTCACTTCCAGATGACATAATGAATATGATCAAGGCGTCCTTCAATGGCAGAAGCAGTGTTTTAAGTATCTAGGTGTGCACCTGACATCTGATAATCATTCTCTGTACAGGGCCAATTATCCTGTGTTGTTTAAGAACCTTTGGTCTATGTTGTATGTTGTATGTTGGTCTATGGGAACTATTGCAGCAGTAAGGATGCCCTGGCTGCCTAAGCTGCTTTATTTTTTCCGGGGGCTTCCAGTGGTGGTCCCTGCCGCTGTCTTGAAGGGTCTCCAGGGTTTGGGGGTCCCAAATTTAATGCGGTACTACAGCGCCTGTCAGATCGTAAAGTTAGTAGTACCCTGTCCTGGATCACTCTCTCCGGTCTGGAAGGCGAATAAGGGACCTTGGGAGTTAGCATCAGTACATTGTCCACTGATATCTATATTAGGCAACCCAGAATTTGCCCCTAGGGCATTTTCTTGGTGAAAGGAGCGTAACCTGACAAGGATTAAAGATATATCCTCCCCAGGTGGGTTGCTATCTTTTGCCAGCCTGAGAACTTTCAAGAACATTCCCAATGGGGAATATTTTCATTACCTACAAATTAGTCACTATGTCAAGTTGAAGTTCAAGGGAGGAGTCGCTCCACTTAGACCCACTTTTTTTGAGGGATTCTGTGGAAGGGATCCTTTGGGGAAGGGGGATATCTCGCTGGTATATAAAAAGTTAGTGCCGCATCTGGGGCGGGGCCTCCAATGTACGCTCAAAATTGGGAGGCTGATCTTAAAGAGACCCTTTCGGACGGCTACTGGAAAGCTATTTGGAAGTGCTCGTTTACAGGGTTTTTAAATGTTTGAGCCCTGGAGGTTAATATTAAGGTCTTATTTAGGTGGTATTTGGTCCCTAATAGGGTCCACAAATTTAGTCCATCCTATTCCTTGGACTGCTTTGGGGGATGTCACCTCTTGGGATCGTATATTCCGGTTTGGTGTTCAGTTTTTAAATCAAACCCAGGCACCACCGCAGCTATACTATAGTAACGCGTTTTGGCCTGCAGAGGCCCTTAGTCATACAAGTTTGTGAAAATATACCAACATGGTTTAAATAATAAAATACAGTAGAAGCATATCTGTGAAGAGTGCCGTCCAGCCAGCCAGGACATGTGCCGCCCAGTGATACAAGACCGGAAGCCCCAGGCCTGCCTTCACCCGAGGCGCAGCAGTGATTGGACCTTGGGCGGCCAATCAGGAAATAAGGCTGCCAGACCAATACCACCTCCCCCTCCCTCCCTATTGTAAACAATAATACGGGGCCTGCAACTACCAGCCGTCAAAAAAGCGCAATGAAAACAACAGCCCATGCCATGTCCTGTAACAACAGATATACTCCAGCCAGTTAAACAAATGGCAGATAGTTTAAAGATTATAATTATAATTATAATGTATTACTCCTGATGGGAGAATAATACAGTGAAGCTGCCTCAATATCTAAATATCTCGGTTGAAATCAGCAGCTCAAGCCGATCGATCATTAATGACAGGTATGCAGATAGCATATTAAACCAATACTGAAACATATATACAATAATGTACTGAAGAAATTTAGAGGACATTTGTATCCAGTTGGAAAGCTTGAGCAAAATTAAAAAATACTCCACACCGCCACGATTAAAGCATAACTAAACCACCCAATACATAAGATTAAAAAAAAAGCTGGCAAAAAAGAACCAAAATTCACTCCTTATTATCAAATCATAAGTGAGCTGGCAATAAGACCGAGAGCAATCAGCTCTCAGCAATCAGCAATCAGCTCAGGGTTTTGGTCCATGTCACGATCACTACTACATTACAATACAAGACTTTCTGATATAAGGTCCAGGGGTTATGAAAATTGACAAAGAGGCAATAGTGAATGTAAAAATTACATAGAAAAGTAAGGGAGGGATGGGGGTGGAAATGGTAGCTATCCGATTTACCGGTGATAGATAAGCAGCAATTAATAAATAGTAAAGCAGCAATTGATACACACTTCAAATAGAAAACAGGTAGGCTTATGACGCAGAACTAATCAGATGAAGTATAAACTAGAGCGTAAAATCCACAAAACTCAAAAGTCCAAACCAATGTAAAAACATCAAGGTTAAAACCAACTGGTAGAGCGATGGGTCAGATTATTTTTCAGAAAAAAGGTCATCAACGGACAAAATCATTATCATAAGTTTGTAAATAAAGATCCAATCTTTCATTGAGGCCTTCTGGCGTACATGCAAATCACCTCCTCTTAGACTGGGAGTTATTTTCTCTATAGCTGTAACTTGGCTTAAGGGGTCCCCATTATGGACAATCTTGCAGTGCCTGGCCACATTGGGCCTTTGTTGTGAAGAATTTACTTGACATATGTGTTCTAAAAACCGTGACTTTAGTTTGCGCATCGTGCACCCAACATACTGTAGTCTGCAAGATATGCATGTGACCAAATAGACCAAAACACTAGAATTACAGTTCAGGATATCTGACATAATATATATTTTTCTGGTTACACAGGAATCGAAACACATATTGTTCTGAATATATTTACAACATGAGCACCGGACTTGGCTGCAAGGGTAGCAAAACTTACATGAGAGCCAGGTTGCAGGCTCTAATGGACAGAGAACAGAAGGTGAAGGTTTATTCGCTAACGTGTGTTTTCGCTCTAGTGCGGGTGTTTATGTGTTTAGAAACTAGAGCGCCCAGTTTTAGAGTGCCAAGGCTGGTTGTGTGTCGTTTTTTCTTAAATATGGGCTTCAGCGCCAAGTGCCAGATGCACTTAACTGGCGCTACCTATCGTTCGCTGCAGCATTGTCCTGTTGTTAGATGTAGCTTAATCTTGGGAGCTTTGACCTTTAGGAACACAACCTAGCATTCTTGATTGGCTCTGCACTGAATCAGTGAGAGTACTTCTACAGCGCCTTGACAGACATCACATTTTTTCTTTAGCAATCTTATTATTGTGTATATTCTGAACATTATTCTATTAGCATAATATTGTTCATACACAGAATTTAAAGATTACAGACAACTTAAGTCACAATCAGAAGCTTATTCACTGCATACAAGAAAATTGATTCAAGCGTTACTAAAAAAGTTCAATTCAAATAAATTAAAAGAAAAATAACAACCCCTATGAGGGGGGAAAGGAGGTAAAGGGGGGAAGTAAAGGAAGGGAGTTGAGGAAGGATCAGATGCTCATTAGGTTTACATCAAAATCTGTAGGCAGAAAATTCCGAACCCAGGGATTCCACACCCCCATGAACAGATCCAAGTCCCATTATGAATAGCAGACATGTTTTCCATGGCTATAATGCAGTTAACCTTGTTTTTAAAGGCGTTGAAGTTCAAGGTGGGGGAACTCCAAGCACCAGTTATCACCATCTTTGCCCCTGATAGGATTTGATACATCAACCGCTTTTTCAGTCTAGAACTGTGGGGGATTGGGGCATTGAGGAGAGCTACCCAAGGGTCTCTGACCACAGATCTACCACATACCTTGCTGAGAACTCTAAAGATTCTTGACCAAAATCTCCTAACTACTGGGCAATCCCACCACACATGCCGGTATGACCCCGGTGAGGCACCCCCGGACGCAGTTCCCCTGGAACTCAGTGGAAAAGTGTTTCATTCTCTCTGGGACCATATACCATCTTGCCATTAGTTTCACGTTAGCCTCGATTAAAGTCACAGACGCTGAGCAACCAAAGGAAGCGTTCCACGTCCTCCGCCATTTTTTTTTTTCCATCTCACTACCCAGTTCATGGTGCCAATTTTCGGTATAGGATGGGCATGTATCCGTACCCCTTGAGGCCAAGTTATGATATATCTCTGAGATTGCTCCTCTGCCTCTGGGATCTCTACAGCAGCGCGTCTCAAAAAAAGTTAGTTTTTCAAACTTCTGCCAATTCTCAACAGTGGATCTCACAAAATGCTGAACTTGCAGAAAACGGAAAAGCTCATTAGATGGCAGATGGCAGGTGAATCATCTGTTGGAATGTACTGACCTCTGAAGATTGCACACAATCTAAAACTCGCCGTATACCCGCCTCCTTCCATGTATTAAATCTTCCAGGGTCCTCTGACCCTGGGGGTACCATTGGATTATTCCACAAAGAAAGGAGAGGGAGGTGCAGGGACACGAGTATTTAACATCATCCCGCACTTGGAGCGAATGTCTAACAATGGGGTTTCATAATACCCGTCTAAATTTAGGCGTAATCCAAAAAAGGTTATTCACTGAAATTGGTGCGCATACATCTGAATCAATCTGCACCCAGCTTGGCACATCTGAAGTGGAATGGAGGGCCAGTAGTTGTGCAATCTGAGCTGCTTGGTAATACTTTGCACAATGTGGCACCCCCAGCCCGCCCTCCTTCCTAGATCTAAGCATGACCCCCTTGGGGACCCTAGGCCTTCTACCACCCCAGACAAAGGACATGACCTTGCTTTGTAATGTTTTTAGCTGTTGTGGGGGGACTCTAGTTGGGAGGGCTCTGGCGACATACAGAAACTTAGGCAACAATGTCATTTCAACTGCCGCAATCCTCCCCAGCCATGACACATTGTAGTCTTTCCATTGCTCTAACAACTTATAGAATTTCTGAAAGAGGGGTGTGTAATTTGCTGAAGCCAAGGAGTCATATGAGCTAGTTAAATATATACCAAGATATTTGATGTTTTTTTCCTCCCAACTAAAATCAAACGATGTCTTAATTAGAGTCCAGGATTCCCTAGGTATCGTGATATTCAGCGCTTTGGATTTTGCCGTGTTTACCTGAAGCCCAGATACAGTCGCGAACTTATCCGTAATTTGGATTAGATTAGAGAGAGCATTGGGTTTGTAATGAATAAAAGGACATCATCCGCAAACAGACACAATTTGTGGTGCTTACCCGCTACTTACAGACCCGATATGTTCTCCGATTTTCTAATCAATTGGACCAGAGGTTCCACAACCAGGGCAAACAAGAGGGGGGGAAGCTGGTATCCCTGCCTTGTCCCTCTAGAAAGTTTAAAGGGTTCAGTCTTATACCCGCTATACTTTACATACGCTAAAGGGTAGAGAATAGAGAGTCTTTAACACATTAATAAATACTGGTCTGAACCCCCATTTCTCCAAAAGGAAAAACAGATACTCCCAGGAGACCGAATCAAATGCTTTCTTAATGTCTAGGGACAATAGCATAGCTGGAATCTGTCACTCTCTTTCTATATGGCACAACTGTACAATCCTTTTAATATTATCCTGATTGTCGCCCTGGTATAAAGCCCACCTGGTCATTATTTATCAGTTTCGGTAAGAATCCCGAGAGCCTGTCCGCTAGCACCTTAGCTAGGATTTTGACATCCAAATGAATTAGGGAAATGGGTCTAAAGTTAGAGCAAAGAGAGTGGTCTGTATCTGGTTTTGGGATCATACTGATAGAAGCCCTGAGTGACTCTCCTATAAAAGTACCCCCATTTCTGATATTATTAAACATTGCAGTCAGCTTAGGAGTTAACACTGCACTAAACTTTTATAATAACAGGCTGAGAAACCATCTGGGCCCGGTCTCTTATTTAGTTTCAAATTCTTCACTATCTGTTGAACTTCCTATTGCGGAACTTCGTCATCCAAAATTTCTTTCAGATTTTCGGGTAGGCTGGGTAGGTCGATTTCCCTAAAAAATCTCTCCAATGTCTCCAAGCTCAGCAGTGAAGGAGTAAGAGTGCAACTTCTGCAACTGTTGTTTGAACAATTTTAATACCTTAGTTGGATTACTTGTGACAACCCCTCTCTCATCCTTTAATCTAATCGTGCAATAACTTTGTGGTGGAGCTTTTAATTTCTTAGCTAATAGTGAGCTTGGTTTATTCGCTTTACAATAATATTTATGCTTCAACCAACACAAAGCTCTCTCTGCTCTTTGTGCTAGCACCAGATTCAACTCCTGTGACTCTCTATGAAGTTTGGCCCGCAATTCTGGAGTCATACCCTGCCCCTGAAACCTGAAGATATTCTTTTTCTAGCCTGTCAATATACTCGTTCCTATCTCTTTTCTTCCTAGCTGCCAGCTGAATCAGCTTCCCTCTAATCGTAGCTTTATGGGCCTCCCAACATAATGTTGCCGATACCTCAGTAGTTTCATTCACTGCAAAGTATTCAAGCAATGCTTCCTTAAGAGTGGTAACAATCTGATAACAGGGACTCATTAGGAGACCAGGAATATTCTGATGGTCTGCTGATCAGGGAGCCCAGTTTTAACAGCAAGCCATCATGATCAGACCAATGGGAATAATTTTAGCTGATCTTATAAGAGCTAAAGATCTCTGCGGTAAGAAGATATGATCAATTCTCGTATAAACTTCATGTGGATGGGAGTAATGTGTGAAATGTTGAGTTCCCGGGTGTGCCTCTCTCCAGCAGTCTGCCAGCCAACATCCTTCCAACAACTTTCTAAAAGATCTAGCAGTCGTCGTCATATGGGGTATTACTAGAGAACCAGACTGGGACTGCCTGTCTAATTGGGGGTTAAAACCATATTCGAATCCCAACAGATTATGGTCGTGCCTTGTGCTACTGCCGCCACTTCATCAAAAAACAAGAAAATTGACCTGGTTGACATTTGGAACGTAATAACCAGCTACTGTTACGTCCACATCCTGCAGGGAACCAACTAAAATCAGAAATCTCCCTTCCGGATCACTAATTTCTTTTTTGCAATGGAATTGGGAGCCCCTCCTAAACCCTATTAGGATGCCCTTTTGTTTGGTGTCGGCACATGCCAAGAAAATTTGGGGATATGAGGAATCAAAGAATTTGGGCTTCAAGCTGTTCAAGAAATGCGTCTCCTGGAGACACAGTATATCAGGATGCAATGATCTAATTTTACGGAATGCTAAACTTCTTTTTTGTAGTGAAATAAACCCTTGTACATTGAGTGAGAACAGAGTAACCATTGTTTATCTTGGAACTTTATATTAAATGAAAAGGGAAAAAGAAGTGGGGAGAAGAATAAAGAATAGAGAGAGAAAATAAATAAATAAGGAGGAGGGGAGGTGAAGGAAGGAATGAAAAGGAGATGGAGTGAAAGGAGAGGAGAAGAAGAAAAGAAACCAGGCATTTATTAATGCAATGAAATAACTATTAGATTGGGAGAAATATTCCATCAGACTCTATAAGTACTGGTGGGATTCTTCTCCGCTGTGCAACTCATGGGAATTGAGATCGTCCGGAGGTCAGAGACCAGACTGCACTGGCGGCGACGCATGGACATCAATAGCATGCATGACCTTGTGCTGTTCGAGCTGACCAGGCTTAATCGCGCTTCCCTCCATAAATTGTATAGTGAGCTGCGGCCATGGTTAGCCCGCACCACAAGGAAGGGGCAAGCAATTTCAGGTATGACCAAGATGCTTGGCTGCCTGCAATTTTTGGCGAACGGCTCGTTCCAGAGGCTGGGTGCCCTCTCCGTGGGGATCTCTCAGCCTATGCTGAGCCGCGCGCTATCCAAATTTTTGGAAGGCATGGCTACCCTAACTCGGAAATATATTTGTTTCCCTGAGGATATGGTAGCCAGAAACGCCATTAAGCTGGCATTTTATAATATCGCCGACATGGCCAACGTCATGGGTGCTATTGACTGCACACACGTTGCAGTATACAGGCAAGTATATATACAGGCTATACAGGCAAGTTTTGGCTTCCATTGTATCTAAAGTTTGGGTGTCCCTCCTTTGGCCAATAACATTATTTCTTTTTCTCCCTCCTTGTTTAAAAACCCTCATTGTGAATAGTCCCTCCTTTTAAGAAGAGCATCCTTGGGAATATTTTCTACATTTTTAGTATCCCTCATTGTGAATAGTCCCTCCTTTTAAGCAGAGCATCCTTGGGAATATTTTCTACATTTTTAGTATCCCTCATCGTGACGAGTCCCTCCTTTTAAGCAGAGCATCCTTGGGAATATTTTCTACATTTTTAGTATCCCTCATTGTGACTAGTCCCTCCTTTTAAGCAGAGCATCTTTGGGAATAGTTTCTCCATTTTTATTATCCCTCATTGTGAATAGTCCCTCCTTTTAAGCAGAGCATCCTTGGGAATAGTTTCTCCATTTTTAGTATCCCTCATTGTGACTAGTCCCTCCTTTTAAGCAGAGCATTCTTGGGAATATTTTCTTCCTTTTTAGTATCCCTCATTGTGACTAGTCACTCCTTTTAAGAAGAGCATCCTTGGGAATAGTTTCACCATTTTTAGTATCCCTCATTGTGACTAGTCCCTCCTTTTAAGCAGAGCATCCTTGGAAATAGTTTCTCCATTATTAGTATCCCTCATTGTGAATAGTCCCTCCTTTTCATTAGGCCCTATAGGTTCCTAGTCTCTCCTTTTACATATTCCCTCATTGCAATCAGTCCCTCCTTGATAATGCTTCCTCCTTGCCAAGTGTGTATGTGCAACAATGGCCCTTCTTTTTCCATTCTTAAAAAAGATTTTTGAAAGTCAAACATTTGAAAGTGTACTTCACATAGAACAAGTAAATCAACCTTGTAAAGGCTCGAACATACATCTTCTTTTGTTGGCCACTTAAATGTAAGGTAGTTGTTTAGTGTTAGTTGTCTGGATGTTAACGTTTGACTTAGCCTGTTAGAAGTGAGCGTTGGATTCGATGGCTCATTTTTTTAAATTTTTGTTGATGTTTCCTTTTTACACAGAAATCGTAAAATGGGCCACTCACTGAATGTGCAAGCAGTGGTGGCCCAGAACATGCGTTTTCTGAGCGTCCTGGCAGGCTACCCTGGCTCAGCCCATGACGCCTACATCCTGCGCAGATCAGGATTATTCCGGCGGTTTGAGTCAGGGGAATTTACGGGTGCATGACTCCTTGGTAAGTTGAGTCCAATTACATATTTATTTTTTATCTGTCTGGCTTGGATTTTGGTTGGAGTCACCTTTCCTCCACGATGCCTTGGCCATCACCTGGGGAACATGTGTAACCCGACTGGACCCATTACTTTATCCAAACTACATTGGCTGCCAAATTGTTAGTCCTGCATTGTTTTAACTCCAAAGTCTAATGAGAGCAAAAGTATAAAACAGTCTTCCCAACACTTTTCCCTCAAAATCGGTTAGGGACTTTAGCAGAGGGTCTGCGCCATCTTTGCTTACATGCATTTCACTTACTGAGTAGAGGTGAGCGGGATAAAGTGCAGGGGCCGCCTCACACTTGTTTTGGACTAAGCCAAAACAGAAAATGGGTCAGGTAAAGTTAACCCATACTACATTGTTCTGCAGCACAGACAGGAAACAATAGCTGCTAACAGTCTGCCTGATTGCCCAGCATCCACAGTATTATTTACCTACTTTGGTCCCCCATCTATCATATATGTTTGATTGTGGTTTGGGCATCTGCAATATGTATGCTCATGTTTGTGTGACAATGTCACATACCTGATTAATCTGTTAATTTTTGGAATTTAGCGCTGCAATGTATGAATTAATGTTAATATTAGTTTCCCTTACATTTTTTTAGGAGATCTGGGGTATCCACTACTCCACTACTTCCGGTCCTCCGGCCACAGACTCCAGCCCAAGAGGCCTACAATCGTGCCCATAGAAAGACCAGGTCAGTGGTGGAGAGGGCCTTTGGACTCCTGAAGACCAGTTTTCGGTGCTTGGACCACACTGGGGGCTTCCTGCAGTATGACCCTAAAAAGGTCATTGATATAATTATGGCCTGTGCAGCGCTGCATAATTTTGATATTATGCAAAGGGTCCCCCGATATTTTGATTGCCCACCCTCTCCACCCTCCGATGATCCAGACGACAGCTATGTGGGCCAGCCAAGTGCGTCTGGGCAAGCCGTGCGGGCAAATTTAATTGCCACACATTTTGCCTAATTTATGATTTGCTTTGTATTTGTTTTTTTGGACTTGTTTTGTTATGTTTGTTTGTAGAATTTTTTGGTTTTGTATGTATAATTTCATTATGACTAAACCAATAATGAAGTTGTGCAAAAAAACAACAACAATGTTTGTGGACTTATTTTGAGACATTGGTTAGTGTTTGTTTTGGTGTCTACTTAAAATCATATTTCTCAATCAAAACACCACAGACATTAACTTGGTCAAACAAAAATGTTTACTAATTCGTAAAAGGTTCCTTGGATACCAACAGAATAGTAGGTGAGTGCCCCTCACATACTTCGGGGGCAGACATGTACATGCAATTATGTTCAAAACATGTGCACAAACAGAAAAATGCACCCAAATAAGTCCTCTCCTGCTTGCCTACATTTTCCACAGACACAGGTTGAAAGCAGACATACCTATGCCACATCTACACCTGTAAGTCAGTGGGCTACCCAAACCAGAACACCCAGTCCCTATCCAAATACAGTACAATCCTAGCCAGGGTCCAAGGTCTTAGTTTGCCAGCCCAGAATGTCACCCAATCATGCCGCCAAACATGAGGAGCCACCACAAATGTTATTATGCCCAAGGCTGCTGCGCAACAGCTCAAGTGGCCGCTTCAGTGAGTCTTGGCCTCTGGCATTGGCTAGTGGGCTACCTCAGGCCTTGAATGACCTATATGGGGGCAAATCAAAAACATCCTAGCAATAGCAGCGCAAAATGGCAGATTTTTATGCCTCACCAGACAAGTCAATCCAGTGGGGATGTCTCTCAAAGATGTAGAACATATTCATGCCAGACACACATTAATATTGGTGATGCCCATAGAACCCAGGTTGGGGCCCTTGGGGGGGGCCCTAACCTGGGCCTGTGTTGCATTCAGAATCTGCAACTGTTCCAAAATGTTTCTTTGGTTTCTGTGCATTTCGGCCATGCCTGACCTGATTTCTGAGGTCAAGTTGGCCATGTGGCTGTTATGGGTCCTCAATTCAGTCAGCACGGCGCTGAAGGTATTATTTAGGGAATCTAATTGGCCCCTAAGATGTTCTTGATTTTGTTGATTTTGGCGACGAAAAAGCCGCCTCTCATGGTACCATGCTGACTCCATCATCTGCACGCCCCTCCCCTGGAAAACTGGGCGACGTTGCTGAGTACGCCGCCCAATTCCACGGGTTGTGGGGCGTGCAGATGATGTTGCTCGAGGACCCCCAACAGCCACAGGTATGCTCGCCAAATCCTCAGCAGCAGATCTGAAACTGGGGACTGGAGGGTTAGTCTCTGCATGCTGCCCACGATGTGCAGGCAGCATGCAGCCAGCTTCCCTCTGCTGCTGAGGATTTGGCGGAGAAACATTTCGGGACAGTTGCAGATTCTGGCCCAGGGGAAGATCTTCATAATCTCCAAGGAAGCTTCCATCCTCCTCCAGCTCCTGGATTTCCTCCATCATGTGAAAAAAAAAGGTTCAGTGTGGGGAATACCTATGTAAATCAGACAATCAAAACATGGCAAGCCACATGCATACGCAACAGCATCAAAAAACACTTACCGTAGATATCGGATCCTGGGTCCGATGCAGCATGGAAGAAGACGGCAGTGGTAACATGGCAGAGGAATCCCCACTAGCTGAGGGATGATGCTGGGCTGCATTAGAAGGAAAAGAGCTATGAAAACACACAACTATGCATTGTTGATGTTTAAGAACACATATGCTAAGCCAAGAAATGTGGCCAAGCAGGAATGGCCACTCCCACAACGTGGCCACTTGGCCTTCACTAGGAATGCCATTACATTAGTGCATGGATTGTTAAACCAGACTAGACACATTGGTCACGTGTCTAAAAACAAACATGCAACTAATGGCTGCTGTGTGAGTTGCCAAATCCCTTATAGGCGAGGAAGTTAACACACTAAGGTGCCAAATAGCAGTAACAATATGATTCTGGTGGGATACATAGTATCTCTGAAAACATTTCTATCAAACCATCTAAATCCGTTGGACACCCAACCCAGCTCTTAGCAAATTGACCAACAGCCAAAGATGTTAGTGTGGCGTGTGCTTGTCAATTAATACATAGCACGCATTCATTTTTTACACTCCTAAGTTTCATAGTTTTCAGAAATGTACTTAAACGTCATGTATGTGGGTGTCAATTTGCACATTACCAGTCCACACACATGACACACCCTGGTCAAAGTGAGCACTCCACTAAAAGCAACACCCTAGAGCCATGTGTTTAGCTAGCCCTTGCTGCCACACCCTAGAGACATGTGTTTAGCTAGCCCTTGCTGCCACACCCTAGAGACATGTGTTTAGCTAGCCCTTGCTGCCACACCCTAGAGCCATGTGTTTAGCTAGCCCTTGCTGCCACACCCTAGAGCCATGTGTTTAGCTAGCCCTTGCTGCCACACCCTAAAGCCATGTATTTAGCTAGCCCTTGCTGCCACACCCTAGAGACATGTGTTTAGCTAACCCTTGCTGCCTATGTGTAGGTTTACACACATTTTTGGGGTCATTCCCACATTATTAACCTACTGGAATTGGCGGGTTGTCGGTGTCCTGCTGGCCCGAGTGTCCCTCTAAGGCCACAGGATGGAGCAAGCCCAGAACCATCTCCTCAGCCTGTGTAAATCTCATTTTCGTGGGAAATCCTCCGCCAGTTTTTTCGCTGTAAAACATAGTAAGCATAATTAAGCGCACTGATGGATAGACAAGAATAATAAAAACCCACAAATAAGCTATGTACCTGTACTGCCGCCTTTGACTCCTTTTCTTCCGCACGGCATATTTCAGGTCCGATATCTTCTGCTGAACCTGTTCCACATCTTTGAGTTCCTCACCCGCTGCATTGACTTGCTTGGTGAGTTCTGCCAAAATCTCTGCTTTGCGCTGTTTGCTCGTTGTTTTTGATTTGCTCCCATATAGGTCATCATAATATAAGGTGAGCCCACTAGCCAATGCCAGAGTTTGGGACTCACCAAAATGGCCACTCAAGTGTCCTCGGCACAATGTGCGCCCTCTTTGGGGTGGTTGTGGCTCCTCAGTGCTTGGTGGCAAATGGGGTGACATTCTGGGCTGGGGGGATGGAGGAGACCTCAAGGACTGGAGGCTGGCTGTGGATCTTACTGGACTTGGAAAGGGACTGGGTGTTCGGGGATGGGTGGCCACTGAAGTAGCAGGTGTAGATGTGGCATAGGGGGAATGCATGACAACCTGTGCCGGAGGAGAATGTGGGCGAGCAAGAGAGGGTCTGGGCAAGCTGGAGCTGCTGCTTTGAGCCCTGTGGGTCTGTGGGGCCTTGGAGGTCGTTGGCTGGGGTGAGGCATATCTGGTGGTTCGCACACTCTTGGCCTTTGATTTTGAGCCACGTGCGGGGGGGGGGACGTTGGCCTTTGCCGCCTTTTCTGGCTTCTGTGCCTGCTGCAGCTTCTTGGCCTGCTTGGGCCCCTGCTGCGGCTTCTTGGCCTGCTTGGGCCCCTGCTGTGGCTTCTTGGCCTGCTTGGGCCCCTGCTGCGGCTTCTTGGCCTGCTTGGGCCCGTGCTGCGGCTTCTTGGCCTGCCTCGGCCCCTGCTGCGGCTTCTTGGCCTGCTTGGGCCCCTGCTGCGGCTTCTTGGCCTGCCTCGGCCCCTGCTGCGGCTTCTTGGCCTGTGGGGCAGGGTGGGGTGGGGCTTCGTCCCCTCTTACCCATCTGTTTGGCATGAGCTTGTGCAGGCTTGGTTTGCTTGCTCTTGGTTTGGCCTGCTGCCACCTCCTTTTTTCCCGCTGCCTGTGGTAGCCCTTAGCCGCACTTTAGGCTCTTGGGAACGGGTTTTCGGGCCCTCGGCCTGCTCAGCCCGCTTGCTCTGCTTCTTCTGGGCAGTAATCTTTTTAGGTGCCATTTCTGTGGGACTCTCAAAGAGAATGAGCTGTGTGTGCAGGGATCTTTAAATAATGTATCCGCCGTGTGACGCCTACGCATTCGCTTACGCGCATGTCCGGCCGTTCGCGCGGCCGTGCGGAACCCGGAAACCGCTGGGGCATTACTTATCTGCTGCCGAGAAGAAGAAGAAAGATGGCGTCCACTATCTTCACCCGCCAACAAGAAGAGATCATCATGCTCGTAAGTGTCTTTTAAGGACTTTGCTTTGATGTGTAAATGCTGCTCTACATGTTAAGGATGCGCACGAAGTAATAGATTGTTTAAAAATTTGGTTAACCTACATGCACACCCAAGCGCACGCCACACACGTGCCAAACAACAGTGCGGCCAGATTGGAAAGTTAACTTAGGCTAGAAGTGTGTGTGTGTATGTGTTCATGTGATTGAACCAAAGAATGAATTTTTGGCACTTCTTGATAGGCATTTCTGATTTCTTGCTATGATTGATTTGTGTTTTGTAGACCATGCTGGAGCGCAGGTACGACTACCTGCCCAACTCGTTTGAGAAACGAAGCGTCGCCCTGGAGATCATCTCGGAGATCCAACAACAGACCGACACCACCTTCACCCACACACAGATCATGCAGCATTGGTCGGACCTGAAGCGACTGCACATGCCCCGGGTGCGGAGGTTTTTCGGGATCCATTTCCCAAGTAAGTACATAGCGCTTGCATGCAAGATGTAACTACGACAGAAGTTAGGCCTTTTATTTATAATGCCTTTTCTTTGGTAGTGTTGGAAATGGATTACCGCATTCGCCACACCCGGAGGCGCACAGGCCGACCAGTGCTGCATGATTCTGCAGCTGGGAGTGAAGGTGGTGGATCTCCAGGGCGACGGGCCTACCCCTCCTCTGTGGCCTCCTCAGACCAGCCCCTGGACCTTACCACAGAGGAGGGGCGGCACAGCATGGGCAGGCAGTCGTACCCTGCCACGCATGCGGGAGCCTCTGGTATGTCACTCTTCATGTATACGCACACACATATACATGCTATCTCCTACCCAACTGATTCCTTTCATCTGTTTGTCTAGATGCTTCTGGAGCGGGTGAGGAAGTGGAAGAGGCAGCAGATGTGCTACAAGCAGAAGCTGGAGAAGGTGAGTGATGTGAACCAGACTTGCAAAAAGACATTTTCTGACTGAGGAATTTTGACCATAAAACTGAACGTATTTCCCATGTTTCTACAGGCACTTTTTCACAGCAGAGCCAGGACCCAGGACCTCATTGTGTTGTCCCCAACGAGCCAGCTCGCGCCCACCAACCAGGTAAGTAGTCAGGGCATTATTAGCATTTATGTGGTACTTGACATCAACACACAGATACATCAAGCCCTAGCCAATGGCAATATAAGAGTGACCTGTGGCCACATCCTTAGCTTACTGACTTGCCACAATTACATATGTAGCCTTTATTTATTTGTGTAACTTAAAAACATTCAATCCACAGGTGGCAAACATGTATTGGTATGAATATACTGATTTTTTCTCCATTTGTTACAGGGACCACACGGCAACAAATTTTGGAAATGAATCGGAGGGTTCTTGCGTTGGTGGCCGATATGAAGGTGATGGTTGACTCGTTGGGGACAACAGAAGAAGAGGAAGAGGAGTAGAGTCCTGGGTCCTGGCCCTGGTCTGCTGACCCATGTTTTTAGTGTTGCCCCTTGTAAATATTTTAAAAAACAAAGTTTTATTAGCCAAGGGCTACAAATTTCTAACTGTAAATTTAAAAAAAATATATATATATATATATTTTACAGTAAAAAAGTTTTAATGAAACCAACGTTTCAGTGTCATTTCTGGGCACACATACATTTCCAAAAAAAGAAAGGGGCAAAAACATATTTTGAGGTCAAGATTCAGATGTCCACAAAGTGATTTGGGTAAGTTTTAGGGACCGAAAATGGAAGAAGAACCTAAGCGCTAAGTGATTTGGGTAAGTTTTATGGACCTAAAATGGAAGAAGAACCTAAGCGCTAAGTGATTTGGGTAAGTTTTAGGTTGCTAAAATGGAAGAAGAACCTAAGCGCTAAGTGATTTGGGTAAGTTTTATGGACCTAAAATGGAAGAAGAACCTAAGCGCTAAGTGATTTGGGTAAGTTTTAGGTTGCTAAAATGGAAGAAGAACCTAAGCGCTAAGTGATTTGGGTAAGTTTTAGGGACCGAAAACGGAAGAAGAACCTAAGCGCTAAGTGATTTGGGTAAGTTTTAGATTGCTAAAATGGAAGAAGAACCTAAGCGCTAAGTGTTTAGGGTAAGTTTTAGGGACCGAAAATGGAAGAAGAACCTAAGCGCTAAGTGATTTGGGTAAGTTTTATGGACCAAAAATGGAAGAAGAACCTAAGGATTAAGTGATTGGGGTAAGTTTTAGGTTGCTAAAATGAAAGAAGAACCTAAGCGCTAAGTGTTTAGGGTAAGTTTTAGGGACCGAAAATGGAAGAAGAACCTAAGCGCTAAGTGATTTGGGTAAGTTTTATGGACCAAAAATGGAAGAAGAACCTAAGCACTAAGTGATTTGGGTAAGTTTTAGGTTGCTAAAATGAAAGAAGAACCTAAGCGCTAAGTGATTTGGGTAAGTTTTAGCTTGCTAAAATGGAAGAAGAACCTAAGCGCTAAGTGTTTAGGGTGAGCTTTAAGGGCTCCAAAGGCAAAAGGCAGGATAGCGCTAAGTGGTTAGGGTGAGCTTTAAGGGCTCCAAAGGGAAAAGGCAGGATAGCGCTAAGTGGTTAGGGTGAGCTTTAAGGGCTCCAAAGGGAAAAGGCAGGATAGCGCTAAGTGTTTAGGGTGAGCTTTAAGGGCTCCAAAGGGAAAAGGCAGGATAGCGCTAAGTGGTTAGGGGGAGCTTTAAGGGCTCCAAAGGGAAAAGGCAGGATAGCGCTAAGTGGTTAGGGGGAGCTTTTTTGTATTAGAAGTGATGGGAGTGAAATTATGTATGCAAGCACTTTAATGAGTTAAGTTTGTAGTGCACAGGCGCAAGATCGTAAGGATTCCGTCTGGACGAATATTTTTGGAAAAAGTGAAACAGAATGTATTGGGAAACGTAAAGGATTCGTGTGAGGATACGATGGGAAAAGGGCAAAAAAGAAAGGCTACGTTGTTAGCTGAGAAAATGAATCTGAAAAGTCTCGATGGAAACTGACATCCTCCTACAAGCGGACGGAAACTTTACAGAAGGTTTACAATGCATGCTTGGAATCGCTCTCACATTCATACGAGAGCGGGAACTTTTGAAAATGATACGACGACGGCACTAAAACAGGAGTTTTTTTGTGTCTCTCTGAATCGAGTCTATAGTCTTGGTATTGGCAGAAAGTTCACTCTGAAGTATATTGACAAATTTATCTACCATGTCAGGGCCTCTTGCATGCTGATTCACATTACCTGGCGAGAGCAGCTCCCCTGCCTCCCTGGCAAAACTGATGCCTCACTTCCCACCACCTCAAGCATTTCAGTCTCACTGAAACTGGCAGCCATCTTAAACTCCATGCTATGCTGAGGCGCTGAGGTGTGCTGCGCTGTGCACCCCTTTAAGGCTTGAGAAGCTGGTGAAAAGTCTGACATAAAATTTCTCCTTGGGCCCCTTTTTCCCTCTTTACCACAGAAATATAGTCTCAGGAGCTCTTATTCTGTTTATTCTAGTTTAGCTGGCAGCCATCTCAAACTCCAGGCCACGCTGAGGGAAGCCGCACCATGTACCTACCCAAGACCGAGAAGCCGGTGAACAGTCTGAGGTAAGATTTCTCCTTGGGCCCCTTTATTCCCGCTTTGCCACAGAAATATAGTCTCAGGAGCTCTTATTCTATTTATTCTAGTTTTCTAGTTTATCTGGTGGCCATCTTGGATTCCTGTCAGCATTGTCACCTTTTTTTCTCGGGGCTGATAGACTAACATGAGGGAGGGCCTCTCCTGAAATCCCCTTACTCTCACCTCACTTCCTGGATGCTGTGGTGAGCGCCGCTCGCTTCTATAACACCCCTTCCACTCGACGGGCATGGAGCCAAACTAGCAGGCTGCCATCGGCTTCATGTGCGCATGTGCACTCGACATCACATTTTTTAATGGTGGATGGGATAGTACAGCGCCACTTGTCTGACCGCTAAGCTAGGTCACAGCGTCAGACACCTGCTTGCAGCAACCACTAGTAGACACTCTAAGCACCACTACATAGATGCTCACATGGCAATACATAGCCTCTTGCAGTTATACTGTAAAATGTATACTGCTGTACTCATATTCAGGCATGTCTGGTTATTAGCCAATATTGAACAGTTTTTTATATTTTAGCCTCTATTTTAGCACACTATTTGGTTAAAAAAAATGTTTTCCTTTTCTTATGGACACATGCATCTTATAGGGGCAAAAATACAGTTTACAGAAGTTTCTATAGTAAAGGATCCTGCTTTTCTTTCACCTTTTACAGACATTAGTTGGCTAAATCGGTTTGGATTAGAGCGAACTGAACCAAATTGCTGATGTTTTCAATTGAATTTAACTTTAATCCAAATCTGAACAGAAAGTCTATTCTTAAACAGCTGAATGCAACGTCTAGCAAATTACAGTTTTTTTCTTTTTATAACACTTTAGACATACTGCCTTGAAACCTGATGACTGAAGTAAGACTAAATGATGATCATAAAGATGTGCTGCTTTGTTATTTTTCTTGTTGACTTTTACCCCTTAAAAATGAATTAAAAGCTATAATTTTTGCAGCAGGAAATGAATGTTTTTTTTTTTTTTCTGACCACGCAAACCATGTTTAAATTTAAAATAGGACAATAAACACAAGATGCTGACTGAAGATTCTGTCACTGTGTTTTGCAGCTCATCAAGCAAATTTAATTCATATACTCTTCACTGCTATTAGATCTGAACTTGAACTTGCAGAAATTGACTTTAATTATCCTCTTCAGATGCAGGTGAAACCCATTTTATTTAGTAGCTGGAGGAGTGCAGGAAATGGCGATGCCAGTGACCTTCATTTGAACTCTGCTGTAATGTCTAAGGCTTGATTTCTGGGTATCATAAAGAAGATAGTGTACCATTCTATCAGCTTTGAAGTATGCAGTTATTTAAAGATTGTGCTGAAAAATGAATTAGGTTAGAAACGACATCAGTGGGAAATATACTCAACTCAGGAGTAGTAGATTACTCTTTATAGATGGATTAGGCCTTATAAACTCGATTTATTGGACGTGTTCGGCTTGTATGTCAATGTACTTAAACATAAGTCAAGATAACTATCAGAATTTTAAACTTTCGCATTTCCTTTGAGCAATTGTGTTTCCAAATTGCAAGCTAAAAAATAAAACCTCTTTTTTTAAGAAAAGAAAGAACAACTCAGCTGACAATGGCTTATGGGGCCAATTGTGCTGGTGCTGTAAAAAGATATAAATCATTTTCTTTTTCTTTATTTATTTCTTTCTTTCTTGTTTAACTCAATCTCTCTTTTTTTACTTTTTTAAATAGACTTAGATCAAAATTTGTTAAAAACTATTGAAGTGTTTGGCTTGTCTTTTCTCCTTTCTTTCTTTCTTTCTTTCTTTCTTTCTTTCTTTCTTTCTTTCTTTCTTTCTTTCTTTCTTTCTTTCTTTCTTTCTCTTTGTAACACAACATGGAACATGGAACTAGAAGGTTTCTTCTCCATCTGAAGTCTTGTTGCATAGTTAATATGGTTGAAAAGACACATCATTTAACCAAAAGATGGGGAAAGCTATATTTTATTAATGCCTTATTAATGCCGTAGGGAAGGTGGGCGCCAAAGGAAAAGGCTATACGAATAGACAGTCATACCCCCACCATCTACTCGTGCGTGGACCTCCTTTAACCCTTTAAGTGTCTAGCTAGAGATTTTGTCACCCTCTGCTTCTAGGCCATTTTCCACTATTTTGCACTATACATGTTTAATTGTGATTTTTGAAGGGATTTCCAGGGATTTCCCTTGATTTTTTTTTCAGCCAGCAATCTGGGCTCTAAAATGAAATATGTTGTTTGTAATTTCTTTGTGTATTCTCAATATTTCTGGTGGAAATATGTGCAATTTTTCTTTGCAATTTATAGTTTTTTTAGTTTATATTTTTATATATTTTTTTATAATAAAATATATACGTTTTTCAATATCTTTTAAGGGAATACATACACGAATATGTAACTACCCATAATATTCTAAGTGACAACCAACACGGTTTTACTAAGGACAGAAGCTGTAACATGATTGGCTTCTATGAGGAGGTGAGTAGAAGCCTGGACAAAGGGGCAGCTGTGGATATAGTTTATCTGGATTTTGCAAAAGCATTTGACACTGTCCCCCATAGACGCTTATTGGGGAAATTGATATCTTCAGGATTAGAAAACACAGATTGTAACTGGATTGAAACCTGGCTGAAGGATTGTGTGCAGCGAGTTGTGGTTAATGATACCTACTCTGAATGGTTACCAGTTGTAAGTGGCGTACCCCAGGGTTCAGTGCCGGGCCCACTATTATTCAACTTTTTATAAACGACATAGAAGATGAAATTAAAAGCACTGTCTCTATTTTTGCAGATGACACAAAGATATGTAGAACAATGCAGTCTATGGAAGATGTTCACAAGCTTCAGGCTGACTTGGACACTTTAAGTGTCTGGTCATCCACTTGGCAAATGAAGTTCAATGTAGAAAAATGTAAAGTCATGCACTTGGGGTCTAATAACCTGAAGGCCACATATATCCTTGGGGAAGTAAAACTGTGAGAGTCACTTGTTGAAAAGGATCTGGAGGTACTGGTAGATCACAGGCTAAATAACAGCATGCAATGCCAAGCAGCTGCTTCCAATGCCACCAAGATACTATCATGCATTAAATATGGCCTGGAATCACGGGATAGGGATGTAATTTTGCCTCCTTACAAGGCACTGGTGCGCCCTCACCTGGAATATGCCGTCCAGTTCTGAGCACCCGTTCATAGAAAGGACGCTCTGACTATAGAAAGGGTGCAGAGGAGAGTCATCAAACAAGTCACCAAATAAGGGAACAAATGATCTTAGTTATGAGGAAAGATTACGAGAATTAAATCTGTTTAGTCTTGAGAGGAAACGGCTGAGGGGGAACATGATTAACTTGTATAAAAATATAAATGGCCCATACAAAAAATATGGGGTAAAATCCTCTTTAAAGACAAGGGGGCACGCCCTTCGATTAGAAAAAAAGAAATTTAGTCTCCAGAGGTGACAGAGAACTATAAATCTATGGAATAGCCTCCCACAGAAGCTTGTTACAGCATCACCCACCCCCTTTGCTCAGTTGTTACAGCATCAATCGCTGAATGCTTCAAAAAAGGATTAGATGGGGAGTGCGCATGGGCCGTGATGGTTGCTTGAATCAGCGTCCCTGCCGACCACGGAGTGTCCCGGCCCCCCCCTCGCCCGTGAGACCGGCGTTTTTTGGCCCTGGAGGGTCGCACTAGCCTGGGGACCCTGCCCCCCAACTTTCAAGTGAATCGGCGTCGGTGAGTGTGGCGCCCGGGAGGAGACTGGCGAGATCTTGCTCCCGGCCCTGGCGCCATTTTACCTCAGCAGACCGCAGCTTCCTAGTCCACACTGCGGGTCTGTGCAGCAAGTGTCAGTGCGCACATAGCCTATTAGTGCGCTCCTCCTCTCCTCTCTGCAGTCAGCTTCTGCCCATGATCCTTTCCAGCCGGGGGAACTCACCCTTCACACAGCAGCAAAGCCCAGGCTGCATAGGGAGCTCTGAGAGCCAGCACAGCCCTCTTCTTTATTACCCCCATAACTGGGTCCTACCTTCCCTCAGTATAAGGTCCCTCCTCAATAAAGGGTCCCTGGATAAGAGTACTTGCCTAAGTGAACTTACCTCCGTGCTCACCAGCAAGCTATATTTCTTAAAGGGCCAGTACATATCGTCCGATCACTCATTGTATTGTGGGGGTCTTTATCGATACCTCTGCAAGGGGGCTCCAGTCAGGTGATCTTACCCACCCCACTCAGCAGCACCCCCTGGACGGAACGCAGCCCGCACAACACCTCTCGTGACCCGTCTGCTGTACCCTCGGGATCAATCTGCCCTGTGTAGTAACGCACCCCTCACTTAATACACTTAATTTACCTTCCTTGACGTGCCAGGTTTGTTCTTGTCATCTGCATTATAGCCGGTCCAGTCAGTTCCCACAATGTCGGACCTTAACGCATCTCATAGCAACCCATGCAACACGTCAGATCTGCTTCCAGAGGATGAATCCTGGATGGATGAGTCCCTCCATGGCTCGCCCCCTAAATCACATCCTCCCCCCCTCGACAGATATGAAGCAATGTTGGAAAAAGCGTTAGAAAAGTGGGCGATGAACATCACAACCCAGATTACCAACACCCTCTCCGTAGATATTAAGGAGCTGGGTTAAAGAATAGGGGACTTGGAAATTCAAGCAACGACTCATTCCGCCGACATATCCACGCTAAGGGAGAATATAGATTTGCTGCGTGAGGAAAATCTGATATTACTACACAAGCTTGAGGATGTCGAAAACAGATCCAGACGTGGCAACATTAGGATCAGAGGGATCCCAGAATCCGTCTTGGACCTGCAATCAACAGTTACAGCCATATTTCAGGAGCTTGTTCCATCAATCCCAATTGAGAGACTGGGGTTCGATCGAATTCATAGGGCTCTGCAGAAGAAAAGAGCTGATGGCCTTCAAATCCTACAATCTCACGGGCTCCGATACAAGTGGGGATTCCCCTTCAAGATTTATTTTTCTTATAAGGATCTTGATCGGGTGCTTGCTTCGCTGGACCTCCAGCCCCACAGTGCTGCCCAGGCTCCGCAGAAGAAAAGAGCGCTTTCCTTTTCACCAGCCTCCAAGGAGAAGCGGGAGCTGCGGAGAACCTCCCCGACCCCCGGGAAATCGTCAGCTGCTCTGACTCGCAGATTTGGTAAGCCGGCGGCGGGGGAGGGCTGAGAGGTGGGTAGCCCTGTGTTTTTCTTTGCATCCAGGGGTCATACCCCTCGCCCTCCTTAGGCTGCAGCTGAAAAGGTTGTTCTACGGATCTGTTACCTGTTTGTTATGGGATTCACCTTTGATGCGACGGATTAGGGCGTTTAGCCCTTTCCCTTGCATCTCTGAAGTTCGTTCCAATGCTTATCTGGTTAATTTAAACCCTTAAAGTTGTATAGGCCTAGGGGCGTGGCCGGACGCTGAGGAAGATGGCTGCTTCTTCTTAGCTCTCGGCACCTTGAGGCACAGAGACAACCCCACGACAGCTCCGTTCCGCGTTAAAGGCACCAGCCCAGCAGCAAACACCCCCCACTGCTTACCTTAGCCCGCCGATGGGCAAGAGCGGGGTCCGGGCGAGAGAGAGGAGGACGGGCGGGGAGAGGAAGAGCGCCGCATGCTCCCGCCAGCCGGACATCATGGCGGAGCTCAGGAGGCAGTCCCAGGCCGCCCACCACTCGAGCGCCGACCGGGACCTGCAGCGCGGATGTCGGCCAGGCACGCCGGATCGGGCCCCATCAGCATCAGCCCCGCGGAGAGCGGTACGGGGACCGGAGGAGGAGGTAGGAGCGGGGGGCAGCCCCGACCACGTGAGCGGGAGGCGGCTGTCCCCGCCGCCGCAGCGCTTACCCCGGCACGGGGAGGGGATGAACACGGCCCTGTCACCGGGCCCATCGGATCACGCCACAGCCCGGGGAACCGGCGGGGGTTGGGGGGGGGACGCGGGTATGGACTTCCCGCCCCTGCAAGTGCCCCAACACCCCCAGGGTGCGTCCCAGATCGCCTCTCCGAGGCCCCCCCCTCATGGCCGCAGCACAGCCCGCAACCTCTGCCATCTGCAGCTGACCCCCGACCCCCACAGCTTGATATGCAACAGAGGGGGAGCCCTGGAAGTGCTGGGCCCCCGCATCTAAGCCCGCCGGGCTCTGCTGGTGAGGTGGATGGTGGCTCACCCCTGTCCCTTGCTGGCAGCAGGGAATTCCCCCTGATATTTGAAGTGACCCCCAGGCCAGGCAGCAGCGTTTCTTCCCAACCCCTGGTGGAGGACGCCCAGGAGGATGACCTGCGGAGTGTCCAGAGGCCCCCTGGTCCAGCTGATTCTATTGTCAGGGATGAGCAGTTATTGGCCAAATTTAAGCTGTTATTGCAACAAGAATTGGCTGCAGCAGTATCCCAGCTTTCCACCAGCTTCGCCAGCGACATCAGAGATCTGGGCGACCGGACCAACACGTTGGAGGAAAGAGTGGATGAAATAGTGACGGCCTTGGACGCCGGTGAGTCGGCCGCCGCAACAGTGCGAGAAGAGGTGACCTTACTTCAACAAAAGCTGGAGGACCTTGAGAACAGATCCAGGAGAGAAAATGTCCGGATCCGGGGCCTCCCAGAGTCCATGGAGGATGTTCCCGCTACGGTCACAGCGTTACTTCAAGAACTGCTCCCCACTATGCCAGCCGAGCGCCTGGAACTGGACAGAGCCCACAGGGCCTTGGGCCCTAAAAGATCGGACGGTCGCCCTAGGGACATTGTCATCAGACCTACGTTTTATCGTACAAAGGAGGCAATCCTAGAAGCTTCCAGGGCGGCAGCTAACCTTTCTTTTCAGAACCAGGCCTACCAGATATTCCCGGATGTTGCCCCCCAGACGCTCCAGCGGCGATGGGAGATGAAACCGGGACTAGAGATCTTGAAGGCACATGGTATCAGGTATCGCTGGGGGTTCCCTTTTAGGCTGACGTTCTCCCATGCGGGCCGGCAATGCGCTGCAGGCTCCCTTGGCGAGCTCCAGAGTCTTATCCGGGAGCTTGGCATACCCTCGAGAGACCCGCTTGTGGCTACACCAGATCGGGCGGCCCAACGGGGGTCCCAACCCCAGCGTCAGCCGTTGCGGCCCATCTGGGAGAAGGTTCGTCCGCGGAGGAGACGGGATCGGGGGGAGGGCCGACCGCCGTGCCCCGACTCGGACCCAAGTTGAGGCCTCTTGGGGTCGGAACGGGTCGGAGTTGGTGGACCGCGCCCTGGCGCCCGATTTTGGGTGAGCCCTGTTGGCTAAGCATGGGTTTCAGAACCCTATCTCCCTGGATCCCGCCTTTTCCTCCCCATCCTGTGTTGCTTATGTATGCAGGAGTTAACCAGTTAGCCCTATATTGTCACATGTCAAAAAAGACAGGATCAATACTGAGTTTTCATCTAGGTTGTTATCTTAAGGTGGCGTAAAATGGGGGGTCTTCCTGCCCGCTTGATGGGGAATGAGTGCCCGCCTTAGGCCCTCGGGGTGCAGCGGCTCTAGGGTCCTGTATCTGGGACGGCCTACGTTGATTTGTAGTGACTCGCTGAGTGGCGTGGCTGTTCCCCCTCCAGCGTGGACCAAATGGACGGGCAGGGAGGGGGCAGATTTCTCCCCCCTCCCTGGCCGAGCCAAATCACTAATGTTTGCTGTTCTCTATCTGGTTGCTGTTTTTTATTCCTTTACATCGGGGTTGTGGCCTGTGCCTCCGAGTATCACCCCCCACACTGTACGAGTTGTCCCGGACTGGGATGCCCTTGCCCCCGGTGCCTGGACGACTTCCTGCCTCGGCAGGAATCCTTTGGGTCTCACCTGACCCAGAGGGTCTTGTTGGACTTAGGTCCTTATTGTCTTTTGCTAGGTGTATATGGTTTGAAATGTTAAGTTTCCTTTTGTATGTTGTTTTTTGTTTTTTCTTTTCTTTTTTCTCTTATCCCCTTCCTTCCCTCCCCCCCATCCTCCGGCCCTCCCCCCCTTACCCCCTCGCGTCCAGCCTGCCTCCTTCGTCTGCCCATGTGAAAATTAGACCCAATGGTGGGACTGACGGTTAAACTAATCTCTCACAATGTCCAGGGTTTTAACAGCCCTGTTAAAAGGAGCAAAGCATTTCACTATTATAAATCATGTAGGGCGGATATATTATTCCTCCAGGAAACCAGGTTCTCGACCCACTCCAGACCAAGCTACCTGAGCCACCACTACCCCGTGTCTTATATGGCTTGCGCTGGAGAAAAGAAAAGGGGGGTCCTGGTGGCCTTTAGGAAAAACCTTCCTTTCATTTGCTCCAAGGAAATCATAGACCCAACCGGTAGGTATGTCTTATTACAGGGGTCCCTCTACGATGTTGATCTAACTCTGGTCACGTATTATGCGCCCAACTCTTTTCAAACACGCTTCTTTAAGCACTTACTGACGGTTATCCGAAATAATACCAAAGGAATTTTACTAATGGGCGGAGATTCAAACATGGTACTAGACCCTAGGGCAGATAGGCACCGGACGGGCCCGGGGGTGGGTGTGAGGGAGGAACCCGACCCCCAGGTCGCTGCGTTTGGGGACCTTTTAGACACTTTGGGCCTGTGTGATGTTTGGAGGGAGAGGAACCCCACCACAAGGGACTACACGTTCTACTCTAACCCCCATGGCTCCTTTTGCAGGATCGATCACATTTTTGTTCCCCAATCCCTCCTCCCAGCTATGGTAAATTCCAGGATCTATAGCTCGACCTGGTCAGACCATAGCCCGGTGATGGCGGTAGCTGACCTCCTGGCCCCAGCCGGAAGATCTTTTAACTGGAGGCTTAATGATTCCCTCTTATGTTCCCAGGAAACCTGCTCAAGGATCCATGAGGCCCTTAAAGATTATTTTGCATTGAATTTAGGATCTGTCCGGTCCCCGATTACACTTTGGGAAGCTCAAAAAGTGGTTATGCGGGGTAACATCATAGGTATAGCCTCCCGTAGGAAACAAGAGCGGCAGCAGCGTCTGAAGGACCTGACGTCGCGCTTTGAACAAGCCGAGTTGCTTTGGAAGAAAACCCCATCTGCTAGGAACAAGAAAGCTGTAGATAATCTCAGAACGGAGCTCAACGTGCTCTTAGATGATCAGGCTGAGAAAAGGCTTCGTTGGGCCAAACAAAAGTTTTATGCAAGGGGCAATAAGCCCAACACAATGATGGCCCGGAAGCTGCGTGCAGCCGAACTGGAACGCCGGCAGCCGATAAAGCTTAAACTAGCCCCGGGCTCAATCACGGCTAACCCGGACAAGATTGTGGGGGTTTTCCGTGATTTCCTTTCAAATTTGTACTCGGCCTCCCCGAGAGTTGGCAATGCCGATCTCGAGAAATTCTTCGAGCACGTCGAGTTACCGCCTATCGCTCAGGACTGTCTGGACCTGATGGACTCTCCCATTACCCCCCAGGAGATCCTCCTGGCCATTAAATCTACCAAGACCTCAAAAACCCCAGGGCCGGACGGGTTTGGCGGCCTCTATTATAAGAAGTTTGCTCCCCTCCTGGCCCCTCACTTGGCCAATCTCTTCAACGCTATGTGTGCGACATCATCTATGGGGCCGAGCGCTTTGCTGGCGGACATCTGCATGGTGCCCAAACCCGATAAGGACGGCCTATTAGCTTCAAATTATAGTCCGATCTCCTTAATCAACACTGACGTGAAGCTGTTGGCTAAAGTGCTGGCGGGCAGATTGAACACATTCCTGGAGGGTATCATACACAGGGATCAGGTGGGCTTCGTTCCGTCCCGGCAAGCCGGAGACAATATTAGGAGGGTGGTCCACCTGATTCACCATGCCAGAACAAGGCAAATCCCGGCTTTCCTGTTGTCCCTAGATATCCAGAAGGCCTTTGATACCATCTCTTGGGATTACCTACTCTGGGTCTTACAGAGGTGGGGTTTCGGGCAGCGTTTTCTGGATTGGATTAGAGCTCTCTATAATGCCCCATCGGCGCGAGTACGCTACATGGGGTTTAACTCGGAGTCCTTCCAGATTTTTAGAGGTACCAGACAGGGGTGCCCCCTCTCCCCAATCCTCTTTATAATGGCTCTTGAGCCTCTGGGTATAGCGCTTCGACAGAACCAGAGCATTAAGGGGCTGGAGGTCGCGGGAGTTCAGCACAAGGCTCTCTTCTTTGCTGACGACGCCATGTTGGCGGTCACACAACCAATTACATCCCTTCCAAACTTATTTCAAACGCTAGATCACTTTGCTCGCATATCCGGTTTGGCTATTAATAGGGACAAATCACAAGCGCTAAACGTATCCCTGGCACCCGAGTTGGTGGCCCACATTAAATCGAACTTCCCCTTCAAATGGTCAACAGAGCCGCTCCCATACCTGGGGGTCCGGATCCCAGGGAGGTATGAGGATCTCTACGGGGCCAATTATCCATCTTTATTTAGGTCCCTAGCGCGGTTGCTGGAGACCTGGATGCCATACCCAATTTCATGGTTGGGCCGCGTCAATGCAGTGAAGATGTCCATTCTCCCTAAGCTTCTGTACTTTTTTAGGGTGCTGCCGGTCTCGATCCCCTCCTTTAGGCTGCGTGCAATGCAGAAAAGGATCTTAGCCTTCGTTTGGGCTGGGAAACGCCCGCGAGTACCTAGACGTACATTACTTAGCCACAGGTCGTCAGGAGGGCTTGGGGTCCCCAACGTTAGCATGTATTATAAAGCTGCTCAGATATCTCAATTGATTCCAATGCACTCCCTATCGAAGCCCCCCCTTTGGACCTTTCTGGAGCTTCCGTGCGCCTCTCCGACCCCTATAGATGGCCTCCTCTGGATGGACCCAGCAACCAGACCCAAGACGCTTAGCCCACTGATGAGACATTCTCTCTCGGTATGGGACTCGGTGAAATACTCTGCCTCCTTGATGTCCCCCCATGCTCCCCTGGCACACCTCTGGGGCAATCCGGCATTCCCCCCGGGCCTAGACAATAGACTGTCCTTTAAATGGTGGGTGGACCACGGCTTGCTCAGGGTGCGGGATCTCCTATCGGAGGATGGACTTATGTCCTTTAGAACCTTGAAAGAGAGGTATGATGCTCCCCAGGGGGTCCTGTTTCAGTATATACAGTTAAAGCACTGGTTGTCCCCCTTGATTAGACGGACACTACCCTTTCGGAGATGTACCCCCTTTGAGAGAGTCTGCGGAGAGGAGCCATTTTGTAGAGGGACAATATCTACGCTATATTCTACATTAAATGCTATAGGGGAAGGCACACACGCACACGTTGAGAGGTGGGAACATGACTTGGGCCCGTGCAGTCTGGGGAGGGGGTGGTCGGATATTTGGAAAACTGCATCCTCATGCTCTGTCCTGACGACCGAAACGGCCTACAAAATCCTATACAGATGGTACTTGGTACCAAGCCGCCTCGGTAGAATGTTTCCGGGACAAGTAAACACCTGTTTTAGGGGTTGTAATACAGAAGGCACTTTCCTCCACATTTGGTGGACATGTCCTATGCTGACCCGCTTTTGGGCACAAGTTTATAAGATAGCGGGCAAAATATTTCGAACAACAATCAAAAGGGACCCCTGGGTGGCCCTCCTCCATTGCAAACCCCCAGAGCTCACCCGTAAGCAGCATAAATTATTCGTATATCTGCTCCTGGCGGCTAAACAAACTATCGCCAGAGGGTGGAAAAAACAGGTTACACCATTCTCTGAGGTGTCGGCCAGGATGAATGGATTTTTAATTAATGAGAGGCTTTCAAGTATACTGGCCGACGCCCAGGACAAGTTCCTGTCCACTTGGGATCCATGGATACAACATGTCTGGCCCGATGCGCCAGCGGGCACGCTTGGTTAGTTGATGGAGGCGGGCTGGTTTGCGAGGTTCCCCCCCCCCCTACTTCCTCCCCTGTTCTCCTTCCCCAACCTAGCCTACCCTTCCACATCATTTCGTTCTTTCTTCCCTCTCCCTTGTCCTTTCTCCCTTTGTTCCGTGACCCCTTCGTGGGCGCGCGGTGGCCTGCCCCGCGCTGCCCTCCCGGGCCGCCGGGGTGGGGGCGTCCGGCATTTGCTGGGTGGCCTGGCCCCGGGGGGCTGGGGGGGCGGCGGGGGGTGGGTCGCGGCGGGCGGGCGGGGGCTGGTGTGGCTTCCCCGACACGGGGGGGTGGGGCCGGGAGCAAGGACTTAATGGAGACAGACGCGGTCAGTTAATAGTTTATTGACATTACAAATCTGTTGTAGTGGTACTGTTATACATATTGGATAGCTTCGTTGAGCTGAATTCTCTCCTATAGTAACAAAATCCTGTAACCTTTGTATGCTCAGCTATAATGACCTCCCCTGCGTGGGATGGCCTCTGTACTACATTTGGTCCGCTGAAGGCCGTGTCTGTATCGTTCACTTTTCTGATTGAATAAAAATAAAAAATATTGAAAGAAAAAAGTTGTATAGGCCTGTCTGACCCGTGTTTGTCACTTCTCCCCATTGCTACTGCTCCTGGGCCTTGCATCCTGTTAGTAGAGCCCTGGTCTAATGTTGATGCAATTTTTTTTTTTTAGGTGGTCGGGCGCTCCTGTGTCGTTCGCACGCGCACTCCTTGCTCCCCTTCTCACTGTCTCTCCAGTGGGAACGGAAGCACTAACTTCTTGCCCCCTTAGAGGGGTTAGTGGTTCATTTTCTAAAAGTGATGGGGCCCCAATCTGGTATCTCCATCACTTTGTTGCGTTATTCCCTGAGGGGCGGTAATCTATGCCGCCTCGATGGGATTCTACTGTTCGGAAGATGTTTTCTCCTTCATTGTACGCTGTTTATATGTTGTATTGTTATCCTTACTTTTTACTTATTCCTCCCCTATCCCCTTCTGTCCCTATGGGTTCCTGAGCCTCCTCGTATGATGGTTTCAAGCTTGGATGATGATGGCGGTTAGATTAATCTCCTTGAATGTGCAGGGTCTGAACGCCCCCCAGAAGAGAGTAAAAGCCTTCAGGCAGATGAGGTCACTCCGTGCTGACATCGTATGTCTCCAAGAAACGCACTACACTAAGCAAGGTACCCCTAAATTCCTCAGTGCTGACTACCCCTTGTTTTACTCAGCCTCTGCGCACACCAAGCAGCGGGAAGTTTTAATAGCCTTTAAGCGTTCGACTCCCTTCTCCCTGGAGCGTGTGGTACGTGACCCCCAGGGTCGTTATCTTATACTAGTGGGCACGATTCAAGATCAGCCTGTCACGATTGCAACCTATTATGCTCCAAATCAAAACCAAAATGCTTTCCTGGAGGATTTCTTCAAGAAACTTCACTTAGTAGAGAAAGGGTTTCTCATTGTTGCTGGGGACTCTAACCAGACCCTACACCCCACTTTGGATAGGCTACCAGATGACGGGTCCTCTCCGGCTGCCAAGAGTAGACCCTCCAGGAAAGCATTTCAAGCCTTACTAGGTCAGTACCACTTGGTAGACGCTTGGAGGGAGTCCAACCCGACCAAGCGGGACTATACCCACTATTCGTGTCCCCATCGGGTGTTCACAAGGATCGACCACATTTTCCTGCAGCAATCCTCCCTACCCTTTCACAAGCGGGCATTATCCCAGTAGCCTTGTCTGATCACGACCTAGTCTCGGTTGACCTTTTGGTCCTCACTCAGAGAGGCCTTCAGAGGTCTTGGAAGCTATATGAACCAATGTTGGCTGATGAGACACTTCTGGAGAGGGTTCACTCGGGGATTCAGGAGTTCTTCCGCTTTAACAAAGGCTCAGTAACCTCAAATGTCACGCTTTGGGAGGCACACAAGGTTGTGATCAGAGGGTTGTTAATGCAGGAATCTGCCAGGCGTAAAGCGTTATACAAAGAGAAACTCATGGCCTTAACCGATGCTTATCAGGTAGCCTCGACTGATTTCAAAAACCGACCCTCTAAACAAAATAGGATCCGCCTTAACCAGGTAGCTAGCCAGCTTAATCTGTGTTTATCTGGCGAAGCCGCCCACCAACTGAACAAATCTAAGTTCCACTGGTATCGAACGAGTAACAAACCCAATACTCCCCTCGCAAAAAGGATTAGAGGTATCGCACTAAGATCTAAACCGGTAGGTATTAGGACAGTAGAGGGTACCCTCTCTAGCAACCCAGCAAAAGTTGTGGCTACCTTTTCCAAACACCTGGAGGGCTTATATAAACCAAAGTCGTGCTTAAATGTAAGTAAAGCTGAGGAATTATTTGGCCAACTTAACTTGCCCGCTCTTCCCCCGGGTGCTAATGAGTCCATTGATAGGCCCGTTGAGTCGGATGAGGTGCAGGAGGCCATAACATCTTTAAAGGTTGGCAAGCAGCCAGGCCCTGATGGCTTCTCAACGCTCTATTATAAAAAATTTAGCCAAATTTTGGTCCCGCACTTGACGACAGCTTTTAACGCATTAAGGAAGGGAGCTGCCTGGAGTTCTGAGTCACTCACAGCAGCGGTTAGTATGATTCCCAAACCTAACACAGATGACACAATGTGGTCCAATTATAGGCCTATCTCTCTGCTGAATGTTGATGTTAAAATTCTGGCAAAAGTACTGGCGGCACGGCTCAACGGGTTTATCATTCTGCTCATATCTAAGGAGCAGGTGGGTTTCATGCCACAACGTCAAGCTGGAGACAATATTAGGAAGATCGCCAACCTTATACACCGTTCCAGGGTGGAAGGCTACCATACTATGTTGTTGGTGTTAGATGTACGCAAAGCGTTCGATACTGTTGCGTGGGATTAGTTGCATTTCACGCTCAATAAATGGGGTTTGGGCCCGTCTTTTCTGAACTGGATTACATCCCTTTATGACAACCCGGGGGCGTTCGTAAGATATTCGGGTTATTCCTCGGACCGCTTTATTCTGGGTAGGGGCACAAGACAGGGTTGTCCCCTCTCCCCCCTCCTCTTTGCCTTAGCCATTGCGCCCCTTACTAGACTTATCCAGGTCAATAGTGGTATTGCAGGCATTGAGGTGGGGGGATACGAGCACAAGATATCACTGTTTGCTGATGATATCCTCATGGTGATCAAGGACCCGGTCATATCTCTCCCGAACCTTTTCAATGACCTTGATTCCTTTTCGAGGCTTTCGGGCCTGCAAATTAATCCCACCAAGTCGCAGGCCCTTAACATCTCCCTACCCGACAGAGTCTTGCGTACAGTCAAGGCTTCCTTTGATTTTCATTGGCAGGCCAGGCTTATTAAATATTTAGGGATACAGCTGACATCCGACTATAACTCTCTATACGGGGCAAACTACCCTCATATCTTCAAGACCTTGAGAGCCCTCCTAGGTAACTGGGCCAAATTAAATCTCTCTTGGCTTGGTAGGATTGCTGCAGTGAAAATGGCGTGGCTCCCCAAATTACTTTATTTCTTTCGGGTGTTGCCGATCCCCGTGCCGGCTTCAGCTCTGAAACATCTCCAAACTGACCTGAACAAATTCATCTGGGGGGGGGGGGGGGGGGTAGGCCGCGAGTCGACCGTGGAACGCTCTATAGAGCAAAACAGAAAGGAGGCTTGGGTGTCCCTAACCTTGCACGCTACTACAACGCCTGTCAAATTGCCCAATTGACGGTCCTGCATGGGGTAAGCGATAGACCTTTGTGGGTGGAGGAGTCGTATTGCTCCCCGATCTCCATACATAATTTGCTGTGGCTCCCCCCAGCGGTCTGTGGGAAAATCTCCAATCCTGTTTTAAACCATTCTCTTAGAATTTGGAGGGCTAATAAGAAGCGGGGGAATCTAGCCCCGCCGCATTGCCCACTTCTCTCATTTCTTGGCAATCCGGAATTTTCCCCGGGCCTTTTGGAACCGGCGGCGTTTGAGTGGTGGAGGAGCCATAATCTCCAGGGTCTGCGCCAGGGTCTGCTCTCTTTTGCCGAATTGAGATCCTCGCATGATGTGCAAGGGAGGGAGTTCCTTCGCTTCTCGCAAATCAATCACTACGTCCGGTCCAAGTGCAAGCTTGGTGCCCCACTCCCTCCTCTCACGACATATGAAAGACTCTGCCTAGAGCAGCCCATGGGTAAAGGGGTGATCGCGTCAGCCTACAAACTACTTTCTGAACCGGAGGGGGCGTTACCTCCGAAACACATGGCTTACTGGAGTGATGACCTTAATTTGACCCTATCGGATGAAGAATGGAGGGCGGTATAGAGGCACACCTTCTCAGGCTACCTTAACGCGGGTGCTCAGGAGGTCAACACCAAGGTCCTCCCTCCGTGGTACCTTGTTCCGCAAAGAATCCACAAATTTTGCCCCTCATATTCGCGGGATTGCTTCAGAGGCTGCGGGCTCCCTGGTACTTACTTGCACACCTGGTGGGATTGTAGGATAGTCCTTTATGTTATTAATAAGGCAACCGGGCTGAGATTAACCCTATCCCCTCAGCTGTTCCTCCTTAACTTGAAACCACCAGAATGCACGAATACTCAGTTTGGCCTCATAAGGTACATTAGCACGGCAGCCAAGTTGATTATAGCCCAGTCGTGGAAGAAACCAGCCATTCCCAGGGGAAGCCTTATCACCCGGGTCAACGAAGTTATGATTTTCGAGAAAATGGCGGCCATGATAAGGGGTGATTTTGCCCCCTTCTTATCCACCTGGGAAGGCTGGATTTCTCAGTTTCATCCGGGAGGTCTCAACTGTGTTCTCCTCACAATATAGAACCCCGCCTTGTCTCTCCCTGAGAAATGAACGAAGGCCTGGAACCCACCTTTTACCTTCCCTTTCTATTTCTCCCCTTCTTTCCCTCTATTCCGCGCATCTCTTATTCTTCTTTTCTCTACAGCTTTCTTTCGATGATGCTTGGGAAATGTTCTCTTTATCTTTTTGGATAATTTTTCTTCTTCTTTGTCAGCATTCTGTTCATATTGGTCATATTCTTTGGACGATTGTTAATTAATAGCGCTTCTTTATGGCCTCTTGCGAGGTTTTGGAAAATGCCTTGACTGTAAGATTACACTGTTTTGTTTTCAGATTTTATTCTATTAAAAACTATGATTAAAAAAACAAAAAAGGATTAGATGCTTTTTTAGAGAAAAATAACATTAAAAGTTACTATTAGCAGTTATCAGTAAAAAAAATAAATAAATAAATAAATAGCTTCCCCTATAAAATAAAATAGAAAAATAACTTACCCTACCCCAACACCCTTGGTTGAACTTGATGGACATATGTCTTTTTTCAACCGTATTAACTATGTAACTATGTAATATCATATTGCATGTAAAAAACCCATTCCCGGGTTAAAACGGTACCACATATGTATTGATAGAAACTCATTCCTACTCAAGAGACTCTCCCAAACTGAAAAAAGTGCTTGAGGAGATGTTCAAGGAAAATACAATTGCTTACAGTTTTTTTTCCTTTACATTTGTAATATCCCCCCCAAACTACACACCTAGGCATACCAGGCTTGTTGTCAATGGTGCAGTTTTCTGGACCCTTGAGGAATTCACTGGTTGCACAGCATTTCCCTAACAAATGAATAATATTGCATTTCCTAAAATATAATTTTTCTAAAATATTAATATGCAAACAGGAAAAAAAACTGCTAAATCTGAATGTTCAAGGTCCCCTGAACAGAACAAACTGAAAAGAGCCCTTTATAGCATTTTCTAATTGAATACATCTTCTATGTGCACTATGAAGAGTTAAAAAATGGTTTAATCCTTAAAAATACAAATGGCATGGGGTCCTACCTATCCAAGCATAATTAACCCGGGCACCAGCTATGGGGGATTGTAGACCAGTGTGTGGGGGCCAGCCTGGGTGACCCCCAACCCCAAAGGCTGCAAGTTCACATAGCTTTCATGGGCCGTGGGCTTTTCTGCCCCGCCCTCCCCCCCCCCCCCGGGTTTTGGGGAGGCAGGTAATGGGGCTGGGAGTTAATGGCATGTCACCCGCTTGACTTGACAAACCCTCAAGCCTTGTGAACTGGATCCCTTACCAGTTCACAAACAGTTAAATGTAAAAAACACACACCACTGGGCGAAATTATATTTATTTTAAAAAGTTGTTTTTATCTTTACTTACCTCCAATCCTCTTTCCCGCGCCAATCACCACTGTCACAATCAGCTAGTAATAATGGTGGAAGTCAGGTGGGGGGGCAAGAATTGGAGTCCCCTGCCCCTCTACCTGCCCTCCACCAATCACTATCAGCATTTGACAGCTCTGACAGTGTCTGAAGTAGCTTTTATACTGGGAGGAGTGGGATGATGGAAGTCAGAATTAGGGGGCTTGTTTTGGGTCCTCTCCTGTTGGCGGAAGAGTCCAGGGGGATCAGAAGCCCAACTGGGTGAAGAGCAGACTCGCACTGATGAATCACGCATGAAGGCGAGCAGGTTTTTTTTTCTTTTAACAGGGGAAAAATGTCGGCTCCATGAATTTAACATAGCTGGCACTTAACCATTGTAGAGACAGCTACGTGAAATTCACGTAGCTGGCATTTAATGGATTAATGCACATTTGTTAAACTCAAGGCCAGGGGTCAAATGTGGCCCTTCAAGCCTTTTTATGTGGCCCTCTGACAATTACCAGACAGAGGTGGTTGGACAGTGCCCCTTCTAGTCGTCCCAATCACTCCAAGGCTAACACCGATATCATATCCTCGCCTGTGTGAGTTATTGCTGAGTGATGCACTGGTATGCTGCACTTCACTGTGGAGAACAGTACTGCCTCTATTTCCAGATACAGTGCCTATAAAAGTGTCTTGTGCTTGCATGTTTAATGTTTTAGGGGGACAAGAGCAGGTCCAGCCTTTGGGATGTGCAAGATGTGCCATACTCAGGGGGAGTTGCTCGCTTATTTTGTCCTGGGTTGGGGTTGTCTGCTTACTCCTACCATTTTTTTTTGGACATGGCGGTTGTCAATTGGAACTGCTGGGGTTGCACAGAAATGGGGAATTAGCTAGCTCCGGAGTGATTTAGACTTCAGGGCAGGCAAATAAAGGTTTTGCTCCACTTTTAAGATGTCTGGAGGAACTTTTCCACTTCTGCATTGTCTTCTCAACATCTGCCAGTTCACCACCCCACATGGAGCAGTGAACTGGCAGCTAATGGATAAGGAAACACTTCTGCAAGAGGGTACTTCTGCCTAGCATCAGGCTTGATGCTAGGTTACGCGCAGGGGGCTTCCGGCCAATTCCAGTGGCTGTTAGAAATGATTTGGGATAGTGGGCTGGTAGTAAGGAAGCACAGAGGGTTGTTGGGGGGCACCCTCCTGTAGTATAGCACAGGGCGACTTCCATCCTAAGGCCGGCCCTAGAAAAGAGATTAGTTTCTACAATTTTTCAATGTTTCTGTGTAACCTGCTCTCACCACACAAGGTGGGGGGGCCTACCCCGCCCAACTAACTGCCACAGCAGAGGTCTTTTCATCTGCTGCTGGGGTTCTTGCAAAATAATTCTACATCTGCATATTTCCTGGGCAAAACAATTTGGGTCTGCATCTGTCTTGGGCAAAATAATTATGTGGCTGTCCAGGGCAAAGTATTTCAGTGCCTGCCTGTATCTGTCTTGGGCAAAATCATTACGTGTCTGTAACCATACATGTAAATGGTCATGTTTATTTGAATGTTATTATCTGGCCCTGGTTGAAAGCATCCAGAATACTCATGTGGCCCTCTGTGAAAATGAGTTTGACACCCTGTTAAGGGGTCCAGAGGATACTCTTGCACTGGGTGTCAAACTCCCTCCTCAAAAGCAGCAACAGGTCAAGTTTTTTTGATCTCCGCATAGGCAGCTCTGTAGCTCTGTATGAGCACTAATTACTTCACCTGTGCGTCTCTGTAGAGATCTGTAAAACATGGCCTGTTGGTGGCCAATGAGACAGGGGTTTGATATGTGTGGTCTAATCTGAAATCTACTTGTATCCTGTGGTCTGTGGAGATACATTTACAGCCAGTCTATTCATTTGTGGTCTGAAGGGCTGTATTTACACTCTGAACTAAAAGGTCCCACGCAGCAGAGCTGATAAATTAGGGGTTACTACCTCCATGTTGTGGGCTGGGGATGGGGGATAGACATTTTATGCTTTATTTTGCAGAGTTGTATTATGGGTGAGGAGTGTGTTTTTTTCATAGAAGGAAAGAATCATACTGAATTTTATGTTTTGGCCAAAAGATAATTGAGTTTTGCCGATGGGAAATAGGGGGAGTGAGTAAAGGGATCGTTTTATGTTTCCAGCTGGGGAAAGGGGATGGAAAAAGGAATAATTTTCATATTACTGGTAGCTTACATAGTGTGTGGGGGTAAAGAGGGGAAATTCATTTTATGTTGCCAGGTGAAGCTTCCCCTCAGGATGCATAATCCACCCAAGTCCCAAAGTTGTGAAAAATCACCCACAAGATCAATGGGGGCTGAAAGCCACATAACACACCCGGCATCTCTTTATGGTGGAGTGTTGGCTTCTGACAGAATGCTTCAGTTTCTGTGGGGGAAAAGGTGAGTATTGCTAACTACATATGTAGGAATTGGTGGGAGGGGGTGTTTAGCTAATTAATGGGGAGTTCACCAAGAAATGATGTGTTGATGTTGTTGGCTGGGGTGGGGTGAGCTTTACTAACTTTAGGGCTCAGAGGCATTAAGCATCCTGGATGGATGCTTGTCCCCACAACCCTCACAGCAACATAAACTGAATCTCCCCTTTACTCTCACATGATCAGCAAGTTCCCAGTAACAGATGATTCTCTTTTTCATTCCGTCTTCTCAACCAAAAACATAAAACTATACCTTCCCTCCCCTGATTCCACCTCTACTGCGGATAAGAAAAAATCTCCCTTCCCAAAAAGGGACATTATCACGGTCCCTTCTATTCTATCAAACTAGTACCCCCTAGCAATTTCCCACCTTTTTTCAGGACTAGAAAAAAGCACTAGTCTTCTCATCTGAGAAGTTACTCATGTATTCCTTTCTTGGTGCTGCTGCTGCAGGTGAGTCAGTCTTTTGGTTACTTAGGTTACCAACAGTCCCTTTACTCTTGGAAACGTTTAACCTTTAACTGAAATAATTGAATTATAATCTGTTCAAGTGGATTGTTTAGTGTTATGCCCTGCTGTTACTTTTCATTATATGAGCATCAGGCAATCTGTTGTACAACAGCAGCTTTTAAACAAGCCACAAACACCTCTCTTCCTCCTTCTGTGTGTGGAGGTACAGTAAGATCAATGATTTCTTTATTTGCAGAGCCACTTTACTCTAGATAGATACCGGGGAATTTTCACTTGACAACAAAGAGTGCAGTTAGCCCAATGAATTGTGAAGTCATTTACATTAATCAGAACACTGCTATACAAGCACACATTCTGTATTTTATACATAACAGCTCTAATAAAAAGCCACATGATTACAGAGCTGTAATTATTTTACCTACTATAAGTTTGAAACTGAGAAAATGTTTTTGCATACCCAACCCTGTACGTTACTTTTTTATGGTCTTTGTTCAGTTGCTAGGTTAAAAAAAATTTTTAGCTTGTGTTTTAGGCTGACTATTGAATATGATGTGGCACTGCCATCAATGACTTGAAGTAAACGTGCACTTCTGTAGACTTATACTAAGACTCCAGGGCTGGGCTCTCCAAGAAGAGACTTCCTTGTTCTGCCTAGCATGTGGCCAGCTTGCATTCAAAACAACAGGGGCCTCCATATTCCAGGAACTATCATGTTTGGAGGCAACCATTGTGTTCAATGGGAGCTGTCCATACACAGGCCAAGCCTACCCACTAGCCAAAACCAAGAAGAAAGCGCAGCAACCAACATTACAAACCAGGACTGCGAAACCAGTGGCAAGGATGCAGTGGTAAGGTAAGTTTATCCTCTTGTACCCGCTCAGAGAGCCGTGCCATGTAGTCCTCAGAAGCGGATTTTTCTTTTAATGCCTGTCTAACACAGTTAAAGAGTAAAAATACATTTGGGTTGCATTCTATGTAGAAAATGAAAGGAAGTGGCCATTTACTCCTGCCACAAAATTAACACCTCTTCCTTTGCTATTTAAAGTGCATTTTTTACTCCAAAGTTGCCCATTTTACACCTGGTGCATCATTGACCTAATGATTGACACTATTCACTGATTATTTCTCCACCTATAACCTCTTTACCAGTTTATTTTATATTTTTCTTTCATATGGGAGGTCATGCTAATTATTTAGTGAAGTAAGTGCACTCTGAGTGTGCCTGCAATCTGTTTCTCAGTAGGTGTCTTAAATTAATGTATTACAATTGTAAAATATAGTTATGTTTTGGGGAAAACTTGAACAATTATTTGTTATTGCACTTTCATGTGCGTAAACATTAAAATTCTTACTCAGATGCAGGTTGCAATTTACACTGCAAGGCACACCCAAGGAAAACCTTTACTAAGAGGCTGATTCAACATTAGCGGCAGGTAGCGACAGATGAGCGTCTGTAGCAGGCATTTTCAGAGCGCCCGCTAGTAGTCGCAGTGCTCGTCCGTGGGTCGCTACTTTATAGCGACTCAGTCGCAGTTCAGTAAAGTTGAATACATTGTGAGGAGTCGCTATTTGACCAGTACAGTGCTGTATGGGAGCGCATGTTAGCGACTGCTCATAGCAACCGACACACACCATATTCAGCAAAAAAACAGCCTCACAAATCTCTGGCGCTGAAAAATACTTGCTTGAAGCCCAGAGCGCAGGAGGCGGTGTGTTTAAAGTGTGTTTTCAAGCATCTATCAACTAGTAACAAAGCGAAAACATATGGAATTACATTGTAACAACATTGTAACATGAACACTTTAACCCTTCTAGTGCCAGCTAGTGAGTCTCACGTAGCTGACTTTAAACACCCACAGTAAAAAAAATATAAATACTCACCTGACCCCTTGTTGGATCCAGCCGGGTCTCCTCTTTAATTTGGTGCCATCCAATTCCCCGTGGGGGGGGGGGGGGGGGTCCCTGTGGGGGGGGTTTTCAGCAAAAATCACGGTTAAAAATGGCACAAAATGGGGAAAATTACCTGTCAACAGAGGGTGACAAAACTTCAAGTAGGCTGGCAATTAAAAGGGTTAATAGTACCTATGCATGTTGGATATTGTTCTGCTCGGGGGACCTTGCGCTTTCAGATTTAGCTTGTTTTTTCATGTTTGCATATTGATATTTTAGGAAAACATGGTTTTTATTCAGCTTTTTTATAATTTTTCTTAGGGAAACCCTGTGCAACCTAAGAATTCTTCAATGGATTACTTCCAGAAAGATGAGCCCACTACAACAAGCTGGGTACGCTTAGAAAGCTTAACATGTGTACTTTCAGGGAATATATGGTTTATGGGGGATATTCCAAATGTAAAGGGTTGTTTTGGTTGAAAAATTGCAAGGTGCGCACTTTGTCAGCAGAGCTAAAAATTTCAAGTACAATTACCGTTATGCGCACGCTTTACTTTGGGGTGTTTGGCAACTCTTCCCTTGACAGTACCTATGCATGTTGGGTATCGTTCTGTTCGGGGGATGTTGCTTTTTCAGATTTTACTTGTTTTTTCTTGTTTGCATATAGTTTTTTTTTAGGAAAATGTGGCTTTGATTCTTCTTTTTTTTCTTTTTTAGGGAAACTCTGTGCAACCAAAGAATTGATTGAGGGATTACTTCCAGAAAACTGCGCCCATGTCAACAAACCTGGTACGTATAGAAAGCTTGAGGTGTGTACTTCCAGAGAATATATCATTTGTGGGGGGGTATTTCAAATTTAAAGGGTTGTTTTTCTGGAAAAACTGCAAGGTGCGCTTAGTGCGTAGCATAGTTGAATTTTATCTGAAAATCTCCTAAACTGTTTCAGTTTGGGGGAGTCTCCTGGGCAGGAAAGGGTGTCTATCAATACATATGTGGTACCGCTGTGAGCGGCAGAATTTGGGGTTTCGCACGCAATAACATTTTATTGACAAACTTACATTTTTTATTACAAAAAACACTACAAATTGCAAAAAATATATTTTTTTTATTTTTTTGCACATATTTCACCCACAAGTATTGAGAATACACTAAAAAAAGGCCAAACAAGATATTGCATGTTGAAGCTCAGACTCTGCTGAAAAAAACAATATATCATTCAAAAATCAAGGTTGAACATATGTAGCGCAAAATAGTGAAACGTGGTCTGGCAACAAAGGGTGACAAAGTTCTAGGAAGGCTGGCACTTAAAGGGTTAAGGCCAGACCTGTAATGTCATTTCTGAGGAAATATATAAAAAATGAAAAAATTATGAAAAAACTGCTATTTCAATGCCAGAAGAGGTCAAAGAATTATTTGTGATTCTTTTGAAAAAAAAAACAAAAAAACAAAAACCCTGTTTAAAGAGAAGAAAAGGATCGTCCATTGAAATGTATGGGAGAGCGACAGGTAGCGAGAGGTCATACCTGCCGCTGTGCAAGGCTGAACGCTGGCGCTGTTCGCTGAGGCTGTGAAAATGATGAATCAGACGCTACATGGCGCTTTCCCAGTCGCTTAACAGATTCTGCTTGATAAATGTGTAATTGTGTGCTTTATCCGGCGTTCACCAGTCGCTACCTGTCGCTACCTGTCATTAACCAGCCACTACCTGACGCTATCCCTTCTTAAATAAGGGCCTAAGTCATTAGTATGTCTATGTCTATCCCCAGTACATAAAAAGCAGCATTTCCCTCTTGGCCTATGACCCCACTTAGGCCCTTATTTATGAAGGAATAGCGACAGGTAGCGACTGGTGAGTGGCCGGTAATGACGGGCCCCGCCACGAGAACGCCGGCTCCCCACCACAATCACACATTTATCAAGCCAATCCTGCTTAGTGACTGAGATAGCGCCATATAGCCACTCATTCATCATTATTCTAGCCTCAGCCCACAGCGCCAGCGTCCGACCTTGAACAGCGACAGGTATGACCTCTCGCTTCCTGGCGCTCTCCAATGCATTTCAATGGAACAATCTTTAAATATTCATAATTACCGTATTTTTCGCCCTATAAGACGCACTTATTTTTCCCCAAAAGTGGGGGGAAAATGTCAGTGCGCCTTATCGGGCGAATGTAAAAAAAAAAAAAAAAAAAAATTAAAAAAAAAAATAAAAAAAAAAAACTCACCCGTCCCCAGCGCTCCCGCGTTGTCTGGCACACTGCGAGAGGCCAGAGGAGCGGCGGGGGCTCTGTCCCGGCCCCGCCGCTGAGATCGCTGTCTTTTCAGGCAGCGATGACAGCGGCGGGGCCAGAGACAGAGCCCCTGCTGCTCCTCCATCTGCTGCCGGGCTCAGAGCACATGCGAGCACAAAGGTCCCGGCAGTGGGTGGGCGTGGCCTGCACCGGCGCAGGCCACGCCCACCCGCTGCCCGGACCTTCGTGATCGCATGTGGGGGAGCAGATGGAGGAGCGGCAGGGGCTCTGTCTCTGGCCCCGCCGCTGTCATCGCTGCCTGAAAAGACAGCGATCGCAGCGGCGGGGCCGGGACAGAGCCAGCTCGTGAATAGGGTGGGCGTGGCCTGCGTCGACGCTGCGGCGCAGGCCACGCCCACCCCATTCACGGAGCCGGCCGCTCAGCGCAGCGGTGTCAGCGGACAGGTGAGTTTATTTTTTTATTTTTTTTTACTATGGCGCCTGCCTGTACTAATGGGGGGAGGGGGGTGGGAATGGGGGGAGAGCGGCCACGCTGCCTATGGGAATGGGGGGATGGGGATGCCACACAGCCTTTGGGAATGGGGGGAGGGGTATGCCACACAGCCTATGGGAATGGGGGGAGGGGGATGCCACACAGCCTATGGGAATGGGGGGATGGGGATGCCACACAGCCTATGGGAATGGGGGGATGGGGATGCCACACAGCCTATGGGAATGGGGGGATGGGGATGCCACACAGCCTATGGGAATGGGGGGATGGGGATGCCACACAGCCTTTGGGAATGGGGGGAGGGGTATGCCACACAGCCTATGGGAATGGGGGGAGGGGTATGCCACACAGCCTATGGGAATGGGGGGGAGGGGTATGCCACACAGCCTATGGGAATGGGGGGAGGGGTATGCCACACAGCCTATGGGAATGGGGGGGAGGGGTATGCCACACAGCCTATGGGAATGGGGGGATGGGGATGCCACACAGCCTATGGGAATGGGGAGAGGGGGATGCCACACAGACTATGGGAATGGGGGGATGGGGATGCCACACAGCCTATGGGAATGGGGGGATGGGGATGCCACACAGCCTATGGGAATGGGGGGAGGGGGATGCCACACAGCCTATGGGAATGGGGGGATGGGGATGCCACACAGCCTTTGGGAATTGGGGGAGGGGTATGCCACACAGCCTATGGGAATGGGGGGAGGGGTATGCCACACAGCCTATGGGAATGGGGGGAGGGGTATGCCACACAGCCTATGGGAATGGGGGGATGGGGATGCCACACAGCCTATGGGAATGGGGAGAGGGGGATGCCACACAGCCTATGGGAATGGGGGGATGGGGATGCCACACAGCCTATGGGAATTGGGGGATGGGGATGCCACACAGCCTTTGGGAATGGGGGGAGGGGTATGCCACACAGCCTATGGGAATGGGGGGATGGGGATACCACACAGCCTATGGGAATGGGAGGAGGGGGTGCCACACAGCCTTTGGGAATGGGGGGAGGGGTATGCCACACAGCCTATGGGAATGGGGGGATGGGGATGCCACACTGCCTATGGGAATGGGGGGAGGGGGATGCCACACAGCCTTTGGGAATGGGGGGAGGGGTATGCCACACAGCCTATGGGAATGGGGGGATGGGGATGCCACACTGCCTATGGGAATGGGGGGAGGGGGATGCCACACAGCCTTTGGGAATGGGGGGAGGGGTATGCCACACAGCCTATGGTAATGGGGGGATGGGGATGCCACACTGCCTATGGGAATGGGGGGAGGGGGATGCCACACAGCCTTTGGGAATGGGGGGAGGGGTATGCCACACAGCCTATGGGAATGGGAGGAGGGGGTGCCACACAGCCTTTGGGAATGGGGGGAGGGGTATGCCACACAGCCTATGGGAATGGGGGGATGGGGATGCCACACTGCCTATGGGAATGGGGGGAGGGGGATGCCACACAGCCTTTGGGAATGGGGGGAGGGGTATGCCACACAGCCTATGGGAATGGGGGGATGGGGATGCCACACTGCCTATGGGAATGGGGAGAGAGGGATGCCACACAGCCTATGGGAATGGGGGGAGGGGGATGCCACACAGCCAATGGGTATATGGGGAATGGGAGGGGGGGATGCCACACTGGATATACAGGGAATGGGATGGGGGCATGCTACACTGTCTATGGAATGGGGGCATCCCACACTGCCTATGGGAATTGGATAGGGGAATGCCACACTGTCTGTAATGGTGCGTTTTTGGTTTAAAATTTTTTTTTCTTATTTTCTTCCCCCAAATCCTAGGTGCGTCTTATGGGCATTTTTTTTTTTTTTTTTTTTTTTTTTTTAAATGTGAAAAATTCTGTGACCACTTCTGCCATTTTAGATCATTTTTTTAAGGTTAAAAAAAAAAAAAAAATTGTACAGAATTGATATTACAGGTCTGATATTAATGTATTCATATTACCAAATTATTTAAAAAACTTGTTTTTTTGGTTTCCAAAAATATGGTTGTTTGGGGGTTAAAAAAAGCTACTTTTAACCCATCGCCGCCAGCGCTCTGGGGTTTAAACATGCATTTTACAGCGCGAGAATTTTTTGAGCGTGATTTTTTAATGAATATGGTGGAAGCCGGTCGCTAGGGCCAGTCGCTATCATGCGCTCCCATACAGCGCGGAACCTGTCAAATATAACCCAATATTCAACATTACGGCAAACCGATTGAGTCGCTATCAACTACAGAACAACGGCCAAGCACAGCGACTACTAGCGGGCGCTCTGAAAATGCCGCTACAGTCGCTCAACTGTCGCTACCTGCCGCTATTAATGAATCGGCCTCTTAGTCTGTTATGATGCCTGGCAAGTACACCCATCAGAATCCCCTTCATGGGAAACCCCGTTTCGTTGGTACCCAAGATAATTCTTGTTCATATTCTCTGTTTTCATCTACCATGTTAATTTTAAAAATTGAGGTATTTGATTTATACTGAATATATTTGCTTGTCTCTAAATGCTAGAAATGTTAAATGTTAGATGTCTTCAAGTGTTGATGACTATAGAAAGGAAACAGATAGTAAGGATGTCTTGCTGTGCTGGGACATGATACCTGGATGCAAAAAGGAAAATAAAAGAAGCAGCTCTTGAGCATCCTCCTCGAGTGTCTGTATTTCATGAAAATATCACAAACACCATAGCTGTTAAAATCACAGTATTCCTTACTTCTAAAAAAACATATGTAACTGAAAAAAACACAAAATTGCAAACTTAATTGTAAAACTTAATTGGGTTAACCACATTTTGCATTTAAAATATTGGTTGTGTTTCAATACTGCCATAAATGTAAAGCAAATTTTATTAAAATGTGCCTTCTTTATGTTGTGTATTTTTAGGCACTATAATGGTGTATTTGTGATGTAAGCTATTTTTTTATTTACATAATGGTTATATTTGTATTACTTATTATTTGCCTAAATATGAAGCAAGTGATTGTAGTTAAGAGGCATATCAATTAATGAATGAATATACAATTATATAATGAGCAAAGCTATATTCCTGCAGACTTAAACAAAACATATATGTAATATTACTTCTTAAAAAGATAGAACAGTTGACAGGAATCTTACCATAACTGTCACATGTAAGAACAAATGTTCATTGAAGAGAAATATGGTAAGAACTTTAGGAGTCTAAACAAGCAGTTTATTTAAAGCAGATAAAATAATCTGTGTCTGAAATAAACCTCTAGGCTGTTATTGCTTACTTCATGAGTCTCCACTATGAATTACTTCACAGTATTTAATCTTCTGCCTGAAAAAGAAGCCATCTGGGAAATTATTATTATAATTTATTTATTTAGCATAGTAATTTTCCAAACTCTTGTGCAACACAAAAGGAAAATTAAATACAGATACTTTGTAAACAGCATTTGTTAAGCAGAAAAATACTGTAGGTGGTAGTTGGATGTTACAATTACAAGATGTTTGCAAATGGACTAGTTGGTGCAACCCACAGGCCACCCTGGAATAGAGGAAAATTAACCCACTATAAAAACCTTATGTCCTATGCCCCAGATTTTCATGCTTTTGTCAAAACAGCCTTGGCACAGTTCTGCCCAAACATGATTCAGCAACCAGCCAAAGGAGAACCTGTTTTCACTAACTTCTGCAAATTGCAAAACCATTGGCCTTTGTAGGTACACAAACTTTTACAGGACCGTAAACCTCCTATAAAATCCAATTTTAATTATATACTTTGAAGTATGGAGCCACAGGAAAACAAAAGGTTATTTTGCTTGTGAACATAGATTCCTCTACCAGAAAACATTTAAAACAATTCTATTGCAATATTTTTAAACATAGTGTTCCTCAAAGGCACCGCTTTGGGGTAGTGGGTGGCATAGTCCATTACAGCTAACATGTATTGATGCCCGCTAGCTGACTTTACCACTGGCCCCACTAAATCCATTGCAATTCTCTCACATGGCACCTCGATATCTGGAAGTGGAACCAAGGGGCTGCGGAAATGAGACACCAGAGCACTTATTTGGCAGGTGGGGCATGACTCACAATCGTTTTTTACCTCTTGATACATGCCGTGCCAGAAAAATCTTTGGAGAATTCTCTTCTGTGTTTTATCTGCTCCCGAATGACGAGCAAGGGTATTGCTGTGGGCCAAGTCAAGTACCATATGTCTTTATTGTTTGGGCAGCAGAAGCTGCTCGACAATTTTGCCATTATTCTTACCAATACAATATAAGAAATCATTATTCATGGCAAACTGTAGAAATTGGTGGTCAGTTTTTGGGTCTTGACACCCCATTAACAACATTGACGGCCTCCTTCAATCCTTCGATCCTTCAATTGAGCAGTACCAAAATTTCCCTGGAAACAATTAAGTTAAGTACATTTTGTTACATAGCAGGAGTATCATCTTCTCCAGCCAAAACCTGTAATGGAAAATTGTCCACATTTACATCAGGTAACTTCTTTGTCCACTTGGACAGGGGCAGGGTCTTTAGAAGCTTCCTCACTTCTCTCAAGGAGATTCCCCCACAACTCCCAAAACAAAGGCAAGTCACGGCCCAGGATAACAGTATGCATAAGATTTTTGACCACCCTCATTTGATGGGTTACCGTTCCCACCACCGGCTCCATTTTCATCAGTTCTACCGGGTAAGCTTTGGTGTCCCCATGGACACAAATTACATTCAATTGCTTATCGGGAACATAGTCCCCAGCTATCAAGCTGGCATGCATCAGGGACATGAGACTACCAGAATCCAGCAAGGCTTTGATAGGGTAATTGTTCACAATGATATTGCATACTTGGGGCTCACGCTTTCCCCCTAGTGATGCGGTGCACCCAGACACAGCAACCAGCGATTGGCGCCATCCTGCATCACACTCCATGGGCTCAGACTTCTGGGGGAAGTGTGCAGCATCTCCAGCACTGTAGTGGCCATGGAGTGGTGTACATTTTTAAGGTATAGGGGGGTCATATAAAATTATGGTAATGATACAAAAGATATTAAAGTGGTACAAAATCATATCTAATGTCTATGTTAGGTCCAGTTAAATACCCACACTTGGAGCATCGCAATTTGTGATTCCCTGCTGTTTGAAACCTTGATATTCTTACCTCTCCAGTGAACCAATGGTGTATATGTGCCTTTCTGTGTGCGTGACCACATCCACCATAATTGAATGATTGGCGAGTTTGTGCACATTCATAGAGGGATGCAGGGGGTGCCGCAGCTGAGCAGTGAAACACCCATATAGATTTTTTTATTTAGAAGCTGATACACCGGTTAGGTAAGTATGTTGGGCTACCACCGGGGTTTCACCCAGTGGGGCATCCTAGATCGTTTTGGTCCAACACACCCGATTTTAACTTTTCTGGGTGTTGTTCCTTAGTTCATTCGCTGTGTGTATCCCCCAGGTTGCCCGATCCACTCACCTTCCAGTCGCTCCCATGGCACAGGCTCAAACTGAGAGCTAGCCCCTTGACTGACCGAGCAGCCTGCCCAGCCAATCAGTGTGCTCGCTTTCACTCAGCTCCATTGACAGCTGAGCGCTGCTGAAGGGAGCCATGCGTGCCTTCAGCCCCATCCCCCACTAACCTCTTAGCCATGGTGTGCCTGTGCTGCTTATTCAGAAAGGCTGGGCACGGGCAAACCGGTGCCTAAAGTGGACTTTTATACTGGAAGGAGCAGGATGGAACTCCTTGTATAAAAGCCTCTCAGCCGGCTGAGCTGTCAGGAGTGAGGGGGCAACATACAATGGACCTTCTGATGCTGGATGATAAGGACCCCAGGGAGATCGGAGGCCCCCCAGCTGAATCGCAAACTGTGTGCGGCTTTTTTGCGTGGCTGGGACCTACACCCTGTAGTGCCCATTGTTGCTAAGAATAAATGGTCTGTTAATCCACAAGATTATGCTTAAAGACTAATTTCCCTTCTATTATTACTCCTAGGTGACCAAACTCAGTGCAAAAGTTTGGTTAATGTGCCCCAACTCGACCTGAACTCCAATGAAGTCAATGGGGATCCCAGAAATAGATGTAAAATGGGGGTAGTAAGGGGTAGAGGACTGCAAATTGGGGATAACCCCGGGATAAAAGTGAAATAAATATACAAAAAGATTAATAAAAAACAAAATAAAATAATATTTTTTAATGGGTGTGAGAGGTGCAGGGGGAGGTGCAGTTGGATGCAGCAGTGTAAGTGGAAGGAATGGAGGAAGGGGAGCTAGATGTGGAGTTGTAGGTGGAAGAGGAAGAGGCTAGGACGAGGAGGTAACCATGTCCCATGGAATTGACACCTGTTTCATCTTAATGAATGTAAGGATGTCCACATTGGTTGTGGATTAATGAATCCTCTTGTCACTGATGACATCACTCCAATTAGACACAGGGCAGGCCAGCATCTCTGAGGCATAGAGGGCAAGCTCTGGTCAGGTTTTCAATTTACCAACCCAGGAATTAAATTGGAAGGACCCAATGCTCAGCACCAGGAGAAATGTTAACAGATAGTCATCCAACAATCAAAGTCTTCCTCCTGGTACTACGGGCTGTATCCTAAGGTGGTGGATGTGGCAGAGAATTGAACAAGGTCTTCCACATTGTGGCCAAGCTCACCCTCACTTATGATGTGGTGCTGGTGCCCTTGCTGCGTTGGTCAATTTCTCCTCCTCTGCCTCCGCCTTATGCCACCACAGAGCCTTCAATGTCAGCTGGAAACTTCACCAGTAGTGCCTCCACCAGAGTGCATTTGTACTCTGTCATTTTTCTATCATGCTCAGTGCTGGAATCAAGAAGGTGATGTCATCCTTATAGCAGGTTGGCCACCTAGAAATCGGCACTGGTGACTATGCTGACAACTTTACTGTCGTTCTACAGGCACTGGAGCATATAGTGGATCGTGTGAAAGACTGCCCTGAGTCAATGAGAATCTGTACTAAGTGGCAGTTGTGTCCCCCTCCTCCCCATCCTCCCAGTCAAATTCCGGTGGTGCTTGTGTGCCGTGCTAAGTGACAGCTTGCTGTTAGGAAAAGTCCTCCTCTGAATCGTCATTGTCATTCCAGCCTCCCACCTTGTGTGTCATGTGTAGACTGCCCTGTCTCTTGGGTGAATGCACCCCCCTTTTCCTCCTCTGCTTCCTCCTGTACCCCCATCACATCATCCTCCAGGGCATAAGATGTGTATATTTCTAGCAAGCAAAGGATGGGGATGGTAGTGCTGACGATGGAATCATCAGTGTTGACCATATTGGTGATTACTGGAAGCACTGCAGCACTGCACAAATGTCCCTCAAGGAGGCCGACCCCTTGGTGGTAAAGTGCTGTTGGTCTGCACTTCAACTTACCCAGGCATTTTGTAGCTGGAACTCCACTATTGGCCGCTGCTGCTCACATATAGTGTTGGGCAAATTTGGCTGAACTTTGAACAAAAGTTTGGTTCAGGTGCCTGAACCGGACTTTGGGGGGTGATTCTGCCTCTGGGGGCCCATCTGCCCCCACTTCACACCCACTTAGGTGAAAGGGGAGCCTGCCAGTCAAGGGCCCCCAAAGACAGAATCGCGATGGGAATGTAATAAAAAAAAGTGGGGGTGCATTAAACGAATTGTAGAGTGTGCAGCAGGAAGCGCCTGTGCAACTTACATAAGCCCAATTCCATCTGCATAATTTTTCTGTTAAATTGGCTATGGGTGGGGCTTTAGAAAGATGGCCGCCATTCCCATATTGCAGCTGGCATCAGATGTGTCCTTACTCATGGGAGCAGTGGCCATCTTTCTGTAGCTCTGCTCTTTGACAGCAGATAGAATGCTGATGGGATCACTGGCTCAGATAAGTTGTACAACCGCTCTGCTGCAAACTAGTGTCTGCTGCATTCCTTTAAGCTGGTTGATGGGCTGCTTAGCAGTTTTTCCCGGGTTCGGGTCAAATGCTACAGTCCATTTTCGGGTTAGGGAACCAAAACTCTCAAAGCGTGGTAACAATACTCACACACCCTTTGCAGCATATGTAAAGTTGAATTCCTGGTTGGCAAATCATATATGAGGTGGTGGGTGGGAAGTTCCTTTGCAGTGCAGATAGACAAGCAGCAGCAGAGTGTGAACGCCAAAAGTGTGCACACACGACGCACACTTTATGCAGCAGCTCTGAATAATTGGCCATGAAGCTTTGAACCACAAAGTTGAACATATGCGTCAGGCAAGGAATGCTTCAACCCGGCTCGGCCCAAGGCCACTACTAGTTTATGCCTGTTCTCGCACACCACCTTGCTGGGCTTCAGGTTCAGCTACTGGGTGGTGTTTGGTCTTTCACCCAAATGAGTTTCAGCATGACCTGGCTGTCTTCAAATTAGTGGTGCAGACTGGATGAGGAGAAAGGAGTGGAGGATGTAGAGTAGGAGGCAACAGGAAGCTAAAGTGATGCTTGGCAATCCTGGGTGGTGGAAGTATATGCTCCAAAGTGCTTCCTGCCTCAAAGCCAGTAACCACTGCAATAACCCATTAGGCAGTTAGAAAGATGTAATGTCCCTGGCCATGCTTACTTATCCATGTGTCAATTGTGATGTGAATCATGGAACTAATAGCATTGTGCAGTGCACGCATTATTTTATCCATAACCTGTTTAAGGCTCTCTGTCTCCATCAGCCAGAATGGGAGCATTGCAAATTCCAGCAATTTTTAAATGTTCGCATTCAGGGTCAAGGCTCCTGAGTGAGTTGGGCCAAACTGCTGCTTTCTCTCCATTGTTTGGGGATAAAAACGCTTTCCTAGGATGGTGTGGACAGGCTTGGTGATGTTGCTGCTGTTGAGGTTGGTGGTGGTGGCCTCACATCCTCCCTTTGGAGGGGAGACAGGTAGCCTTGTCTTTGGGGATGGTGGTAGAGGCATTTGCATGTTTTTTTTGCATGGGGAGGTGGATGCCCTACGGTATCCAAGCTAAGAGTGTCACCATAGAGCATTAGTGACTGTTCCAGGAGGAGGGCTCTGCAGAAGTGGAGTGGGAGGAAGACAATTTAATAGAACTTGAAGCACAGGGCACCATATAGTTTATCAGTGCCTTAACCAGGTCTGGCCTTACCATCCCGGTAGCGGTATTGGGGCCTACAGCATAAGCTGCAAACCCTGCTGCCTGCTTGCACCAGAGGAAGGTGTAGCAGGCACGAATGTAAAATATCCTCTCCCAGCAGCACCAGTTCCATCCCCAACAGCAGCAGCAGCAGCACCTTGGCCACGTCCGTCTCTTGTTTTCTGCTTTCTTTATTTTTGGACACAGTGTATAAGCAGCCTATCCTAGAAAATGCAATTACATGGGCAATGAGCAGATGTATTCAAATATGCTCACTGGTTGTCAGGAACTGGATGAGCAATTCAATTTGGCAAATAGCAGATGTTTTACAATATGCCCACAGGCAAAAAAGCATATCTTTTGCAATATGCCCACTGGCTTTCTTGCATTAAATGTGCAATTAAATTGGACAAAAAGAAAATGTTTTATAATATGCCCACTGGCTTTCTTGCACTAAATGTGCAATTAAATTGGACAAAGAACAGATGTTTTACAATATGCACTAACCGTGCAATTAAGTTGGGCAAAAAGAAAATGTTTTACAATATGCCCACTGGCGTCTTGCACTGGCTGTGTAATGAAATTGGGTGAAGAGCAGCTGTTTAACAATATGCCCACTGGCATATCCAGAGGTCCTATCTTTCCCTCACACCGCTGCAGCCTTTTCCTACCTATCCCACATCAATGTAATGGCGCTGTGGCACGTTACCTCACTTCTTATACAGCAGGGTTGTGAGTCCACCTGGCCAATTGCAGCCATGCCCATTATGGGAATGGCTGTGGTTGCTAGGGGCTGAATACCAAACCCAAACACAGACTTCTGGCTGTATGGGACTCATGACTCATGAACCTGAACTCACAAAGTTAGGCATGGACCCAAACTTTAGTTTGGGTTTGCTCACAATTGGAATTACAAGTTCAAAGAGAGCTAAGTAAACAGAGTTTGGACTTAGGTTAGGGCCCTCCACTTACTGAGAGGTGGTGGTGAAGTATGCGTCCACCGTGGGTGTAACTGATTGTTTGCTACATTTTTCTACACTGGTTTAACACTGTTTCACGACACATTTTTCACATTCACAGTTTTTTTTTCGCATCAGCGCATGTCAGCCCAGTGTAAAAGGCATTTACTACATGAGTGCACATAAACTCAGCCTTTTCAGTGTGCCTGCTTTTTCTGATGCACAGATTGCAACTTTCATAGGATATAATGAGCAAATGATTCAGCAGGTTCTGCTATATATTTATTTTACACCTGTTATTTCTGTCAAATCTGTTGCATTTATAACATTCTTGTTTTTATGATTGAATGTTGTTTTTATCCTTTTTTTAATCAAATGTGTTTTGTGTGCTCCATTGTGAGCTAGTTCAAAAACATACAATAAATATATAAATAAATATAAAAGATTATACTTACCTGGCAGGGGAGATACCATGATCCCGAAGGTGGTTCTCCCAGGGTGAGGCTCGGCCATTGCACTCCGGCTGTGCTGACCCCTGCGATTTCCCCCCAAAAAAAAAAAAATAAATAAAAAAAAAAATTAAAAAAAAAATAAAAAAAAAAAAAAATTATAAAAGATTTTCTCTTTCACACTGGGACACTCTTTGCACCGAAAAATTAGCACACTGTGTCTACTATGGTGTTAGTAGTGGCGTTAAATAAGGCACACTATTGGAATATTAATAAATCATGCCCAGGAGTCTGTACAGTCTAAAGACATAGCACCAAGAAAGCACAGGGATCTCTCCTGGTCACATCAGGTTATTGGCAAACAACCCACTGACTTGAGAAAAGAAAATGCATTTTTTTTTAAATTGACAATGAGGTTTGGACCATATCTGCCCACAAAATTGTAGTAGTAAAATACATCTTTTCCTAATCGTGAGCAGATGTGGCTTTTATTTCCTCTAAACTTGGTTTGGCTTTATAAATGAGTCAATATGTTTAATTAAATATGATTGATTCTTATTCATGGGCTACATTATTATATTTAAACTACTTTCTGTACAAGTCAAGTCACATTGGACAAATGCCATGTATCACTATTTAGAAAAAAAAAGCTATTCGATTTTTGCATATTAGCTTGCTTTATCAGTGTTAAGTCAGGGACAGCAACAGCCAATATTGTTTCTACTAACTGCACATTACTTACTCTGACTTAACAAACCGTAATTGATCTCCCTAAGATAAGAAAACTCAGATAACTCAGACAATTTTTTGGTTTCTGGATTCATGTAATATATATACCATATAGATAGTTAAAGACTTTGTTCCATCATCAAGACAAAAACACTAAACTCACCATTTATGCCTCTGTAACTTACCTGATTGCCCAATCCATGTCCTGCGCCACCCACCACTTGCATTATATTGAAGATGGACCATCCCCGGCAATTTGTGAGACTATAGCACGCCCCCTTCATTCCCTGCAATGGAGCAGATATGTCAGGACCTGGCATGCCCCCACTATTCACTGCGATGAAGGGGGCATGTCAGGTCTTGACATATCTGGCCCCGGGGCCGGATAATGGGGTGGTCCATCGTCAATACTACGGAAGTAACTGATGATTGCGACAGGTGGGAGATAAAAGGTATTGGACCTTATTTAATTAGTACGCCATTTAGTTTCATTTTGCTGGCACAGTGCCCATTTTGACAATATAGAGCTGAAAATCACAGAATCCAATGTTAACTAATTAGCTGTGATTTGTGCAACTTTTGGACCTGAGCGCCTATTATAAAAGTGCCAATGAGCGCCAATCCGTATTCAGTATTTTTAGGTGCTGCCCACTGTACATATTCATTTTTGGCACCCTGAAAAATTGTGCTGTATACAACAGGAACAGGTCAGCGTTACATCATTATAGTAACTGAATATCACTTCTGGGGGCAAGGGGACAAAGTTAAAAATGTGCATAGGCTACATTTTAGTTGTGGTCCAAATATCTAACTGGTAAGAAAAATAAGCCTGGGAAGCAATTTAACAAGTTTAAAAAAAAATTACATTTGTTGACATCTAGGTCCTCTCATTTTTTTTTAAAGCGGGTCAAACGTCTATTTTATTTATTTTACTTTTGCCACTTTTAAACATAAAGATAAATTCCAGCCACTGCATGCTTATTAAAGTGGAACTACAGTCAAAGTATGACCCCCCCGTGCCCTGTGGCACCGTACCCTGGCACTGGGGCAGGCAGTGGGGGTTACAAAGTAAAAACCCCTTACCTTCTACATATGCCAGCACCATCCTCCCACTCTTTGTCATGTGTATATACTTCAAGGGCAGCAGTTCCAGGGTGAATACTGCTTTGTTAAATGTGAGTATATTGAAACCTTGGAAGCTCAGATTAGAGATCTGGAAGCGCAAAATGCAACACTAAGGGAGACTGACATTATAGAAAAGGGCATTCTGCTAACTGAGCAGGCAATACATTGGGTAGAAACAAAGGTTAGCCTAATGGGTAAGAAGAAGCAGATAAGTAACTGGATAAATATAAATTGAGAGAGTAAAAAGGGAGCATATAAAAGCAATGCCATACCTGTGTCTGTGCACCCTAGCAAAATTGCCAGCTGTAATGATGCAAGAGCGTCAGTCTCAGAAATGGCAGCCCTAGCAGATACTGTTCACATTAACAGCCGGAAGGACAGCCCAGCTGGTGAGCAGGTTGTTGGGACTGCAGGGGTAGGGTGTTTTATTATCAGGGGGACTGGTAGAATCATTTGTCTTCTAGACCCCTCAACCAAATGGTTTGCTGTCTTCCTTGTGCCAGGGTTCGGATTGTGGTGGAAAGGGTGGATAAATTGCTGGGAGGGGCTGGGGATGACCTAGCTGTCGTGGTTCACGTGGGGACCAATGACAGAATTAATGGTAGATAGAGGATCCTTAAGAATAAATTTAAGGAATTGGGCAACAAGTTGAAGAGAAGGACCTCCAAGTTTGGATTCTCTGAAATACTACCTGTGCTATGCACTACACATGAATGACAGCGGATGCTTAGAGAGTTAAACACATGGCTCAAGTCCTGGTTCAGGACAGAAAGATTAGGGTTCCTAGAGCATTGGGCTGACTTTTCACTGGGGTACAAACAGTATTCTACAGATAATTTGCACCTGAATGGAAGAGGCTGCTGTGCTAAGTAAGAGAATACTCGAAGGAGTAGAGGAGTATTTAAACAAGAAATGGGGGGGGGCAGTGAAAACAAAGGGGAAAACAGGTTACTAAGCAGAGAGCATATGATGGTGGGTGAAGAATTAGGAGGGGGGAGGACTGCTATGATGGATAAGGAGATCCATGTGTTGCAAGCCAGCAAAAATGTGAAAATTAGGTGCATACATTACTGCAGAAGCTAATACTAACGGTCAATGTGACAAACTAGATAGGAACTTAAAGTGTATGTTCACAAATGCCAGAATTCTGGCAAAAAAAGTGGTAGAGCTTGAGTATCTGGTACTGGAAGAAAATATTGATGTTATTGGTGTGGCTTAGACATGGCTGGATTCCACACATGACTGGACATTCTTCAAGGTTTTGCTCTCTTTCGGAAAGATAGAGAAAATAGAAAAGGGGGTGGTGTGTGTCTCTATGTAAAGCAAGAATTCAAAGAATATATCAATCAGGGGATAGCAAAAGATTGTGAGGATGTAGAAGTCTTGTGGGTAGAAGTGCAGGGCGATGTAAACAATGTTAAAATATAATTTGGTGTAATCTATAGCCCCCAAACATAAATGAGGAAATAGAGGGAAAGCTGCATAAACAGATAGTGTGGGCATCACAGGCTGGTACAGTGGTGGTGATGGGGATTTCAACTACCCAGGAATCGACTGGAGACATGGTTTTGCTTCTAATACAAGGAACAGAGCATTCCTCAGCTTGCTACAAGATAACTATATGAATCAGTTCATGGAGGCACCTGCTAGGGGGATGCTTTTTTGGTTCTGGTAATATCAAATGATGATGACCTGATATTTACTTTAACGTTCCGTGAAATCTTGGTAACAGTGACCACAATATAGTTGTATTTAACATAAATTGTAATAACAAAGATGGGTGGCACCAACCAATAACCTTTAAACTGTGGTGCACTGCCCCTATGTGGCTCTCTTACACTAAGTGTATCCCAAGATTGGGGGATCCCTCAACCCCCCGTAAAGAGTCTTGGGGACTAACAATTGCACTCACCGCATCAATTGTATCAAAATATAGTTTTATTAATTCATAAGCAGCATGATCCTTGTTAAAAACACATAAAATATTTTCCTTACAAAGTATGCCAGCAGGAGGAGCCATTCTATATATAATGTAATTACACTACTCTAAAATAAGTATTCTCAATAATTCTTACTCTCTATTAATCATCATCTAACTACCTTAAAGTGCATGTGCCAAACAAAGTGCATCAGTATCCAACACTTATGTGCAAAATATACTAGTCCAAAGTTTCAGCATAAAGTGCAGCAAAAGAAAACAATCAAAACAACACAAAATCCTTCCTTATTATTGGTGGAGTGGCGACCCCAGCGGCAAATGGTTCTCAATACAACTACTGCTCACCAGGCCCAGGGACTGAACACAGCAACACTGGCTCAAAGAATCTCACAAGCATAGATATTTTCAAGCAGTGCACATGTGACAAGTCTTGGGTTATTTGCACGCTGTGCCACCATTCCATGAGGCAAGGGGAAATTGTGAATAAGCTCTGCACAAGAGACCATCAGTAGGGACCTGCAAAGCAAGCAAAAAAATATTATTTTTTTATAGAGCACTATTGTATTCAATAATTACAGGAAGGTGGGACACCAAATATTCACCAGATCCAAGGGCAAAACCTGCAAAGCAAACAGAAAACATGGTTAGTATTACTATCTGCCTCCACTTATTGCCTCCTGTTGCCTCCTACTTCTCTTTCCTGCTTCCTCATCCAGTCAGTGAAGTGCCTGCAGCAGCAGTTTGAGCCACAGCCATGTGGAAATGGCAGCAGGCCATGCAGAAGCTCATCTGTCTGCCTGAAAGACTGCACACCACCCAGGAGCTGTGAACAGGCCTCCATTCGTTGCTGCCACTGCCTCTGAAACCTGTCAATGTGGTGTGATTATGGGGACAACAGGCAGAACCTAGTAGCAGCCTTGGGCTGAGCTAGTTTGAGGCACATCTGTTGCCTGGCGCATGTGCTCAACTTCTTTGTTCCGAGCTTCCTAGCCATCCAAACATGTCAGAGCTGCTGTATAAAGTGCATGCCGTGTGTGCATGTTTTCCATGTTCACTCCTTGCTTCTGCTTGCCTGTTTGCACTGTAGAGGAACTTTGACCTTTCCACCGATCTCCTCATGATTTGCCAACCAGGTGTTATTCCACTTTATGTATGCTTGAAAGGGTGTGTGGAGTTCCAGCTACAGAATGCCTGAGTGAGTCGAAGTGCAGACCAACAACACATCACTAACAATGAGTGGGCCTCCATAAGGGACATTTGTGCCATGCTGCAGCACTTCCAGTATGCCACCAATATGGTTATCCCTGATTATGCCATTAACAGTGCTACCATCCCCATTCTTTGCCTGCTACAAAAAACACTTTAGCTCATGATGAAGGTATGTAATTGTGGCACAGGAGGGGGAAGAGGAAGGCACATTTATACAGATGTCAGACCTTGCCTTACGTGACTTACAGGGTGGGTTGCTGGACCTACAGTGGCTAGTCAAGGGACAGTATTGAAGGCCTCTGAGAACTTTTTCTCACTGCAGCATAGCTCACTGGCAGGATGGAGTAAACCTCCTTCTGAGGACAGCTTTTCCAGTCTGGCTCACATGAGCCTTTACATGCTCCAGTGTCTGTGCAATGACCGCAGGGTTGCCTACATAGTCACCAGTGCCAGTTACAGGGTGGCCACCCTGATGGATCCTTGCTTTAAAGATAACATCACAACCTTGATTCTACCTGTGGAATGTGATAACACAATTAAGTACAAACGCAACCAGGGTATGTATGGACACCACCATCTGCGGCCTGCGCAGGGTGTTTAAAGGAAAAGTCCCTTTTTGGCAGGTTTTTGGTGTTCTTCCTTATTGTTTTCCTTTATTGTAATCTAATATAATCATTCATGTTAAGATTTTGCTCCCATATCTGTGATTTACTTATCTGCACGCTGCTTCCAAAATGCTAATAAACCTGGGGCTCTGTTTTGTTACACTGGGTACGATTTTCCTGGCCTTCAGTAAAAACTGACTACAAGTCCTGGAATTCTTCCAATGTAACAAGTGAGGTAATAAGCAGCTTTGTCAATCAGCAGTAATGACCTCTCCAGTTGAGAACACTTTTAGTGACCCTTTAGCTACTGGAATACAAAACTGTGATTCCCTCTATCTGAATAAGTTGAATCACAGCAGAAGGGGTTAAACCTGTCATATTTGCCTTAGCCAATCATATTATTAGCAAGTCAGAGTAGGGAAGTCTCTGATCTGTACATAAAATGCACCAGTTGATGTAGATTGCTAAGGTAAACACATAGTTGCTAGGGAACACTTTTCTTTTATAACACAGAGTTGCAAACAAATAGAAAAGTAAAAGAATAACAGATAGGCTTAGCACATTGAAGACATCACTTTGGCGCACAATAATGCAAACTTTAAAAAATGACATCAAAAGTAGGATTACCCTACAAAGCTGCCTATCCCTGGATGTGCAATGGAAAGGATATCTAGCAGGTGTTCTCTCTATGTGGCAAAGTTGCTGCCTTTCCCTGGATATTCAATTAATAGAAGCAATTAGCTGATATTTTTAAAAGTGCCCAGAAGCTGGGAAGTCCTGGAGGTACAATTAAATGGACAAAGAGCAGACGTTGCCTATGTCTACTGACTGCAATTAAACTGGGTACAGATAAGTTGTTGTGTTAAACACCCAGTAAGTGCAATGCAGAAGGACAGCTGTGAGTAGTTGTACGTATATAATACCCAAAAGATGTTATGTAGATGGACACAGATAATTCTATTAAAAACCTAGTAAATGCTATGTGGATTGGCACAAATGAGCTGTATTATATACCCAGTAAATGCTATGAAGATGGACACAAATGATTTGTATTACATACCCAGTATATGTTATGCAGGTGGGCAGAGATAACTTGTAATATATACCCAGTATATGTTATGCAGGTGGGCAGAGATAACCTGTATTATATACCCAGTATATGCTATATAGGTGATGAGAGATAACTTATATTTTATACCCAGTATATGCAATGCAGGTGGGCAGAGATAACTTGAATTATATAGCCAGTATATTCTATGCAGATGAGCAGAGGTGAGCACACACCTAGTCAGCAAAATACAGTTTTATCAACAATGTAAAATGCAGGTGGCCAGAGGCGGGTACTTCCAGTAAGTGAGTTAATTGTTGTGTTTCTAAAATTCACTGCATACACTGCACCCACAGTGCTCCACCACCATACAAGTAATCTGCTTATCAGATAATAAATCACAGGCTCATGATTCTTCTATATATCAATCGATATGGCTCATTATCAGAGGATATTGTTATCACTCTTTATAACTGAATATACTGTGGTTCTCGATTTGAATGTGCTAAGAACACTTTTTTCCTTTTGTTCTCTCATAGAATCATGTTCAGATGGAATAAAAAAAACAAACATAGCGTAATCCTGTCTCAATCTTTTTATGGATTAGCATTTTTCAGACCTGGTTAGCCTTTATAAAGTTCGCCTCATGGAATAAAACATATTGGCAGGGAAACCAGGCCCCAGCTGATGTTATTGAACAAGCAAGGTGATCAAGGTGGAGCCAAAGGCCAATGTTATTTGCTGAGACGGATGTTTATATGCGTGATTATCTTGGATGTTTTGTAAGTGCAATATTTTTTTTTCTAATTTGTATTAAAAATTGGATCTTGTGGGATTGCACTTTGTTTAAATGTTTCCATCTGAACATGATTCTATGAGAAAGCAAAAGTAGAAAAGTTCAAATTTGAGAAGCACGGTATATTCATTTGGAAAGAGTAATAACAACATCCTCTAATAATCCATATCTGTTGATATATAATAGAATTATGAGCTTGTGATTTATTATCATTACTTGTATGGTGGCGGAGTATGTGGGTGTTGAAAACGGAACATGCAGTAAACAAGAGTTAAATAATTTAATATTATTATTTGGGCAGTGCAATATTGTGTAAGGAATAGGAGCTCATGCTTTGTAGACTATGATTTGAATGCTCTATTTCAATTGCTTAAGTTTTAATAGTTTTACAGCACTGTATTTTTCCACTTGTTTGTATACAGGGCTGTACTTACAATTAGGCAACCCTAGGCATGTGCCTAGGGTGACAACCTGGAAGGGGGGGAGGACACTGTCCTTACTAATGTAGTAAAGAAAAGAAATTAAAAATCCCATAGCCAGAACATTATTACCCCCTAACAAACACCCCCCAGCCACAGAAGGATGCAGAGTGTATTTGTGTGAAGGGAGGGAAATGGGTTGAACACAGATCAGAGCATCTCCCCTCTACTGGCGTGGTCATGTGACTTCTGTATTTCAGAATGCAGTAAAAGATGGAACATGCTTGTCTACTTCTCTGCATTTCCCCCTTTGTGCCCTCCTCCACACATCCTCTGCATCTAGCCCCTGGCAACCTCTCCCCCTACATACTTTTTTTTGTATGCGCCGTTACCTAACTTAAAAAAAGGGGGCGCCAGCACTTAAAGTGCCTAGGGCACCATGAACACCAAATACGGCCCTGTTTGTATAGTTTTATCAAACACTCAGCAAGTAAAATGCAAGTGCTCAGAGGTAAATACATTTATCAAGCACCCAGTATAAGTAGAATGCAGGTGGCCACAGGTGAGTAGTTTTATCAAACACCCAGTAAGTAGAATGCAGGTGGCCACAGGCGGGTTGTATTAGATGCCCTGATTTTGGATTAAACGTGGCCCAGCAACTGCCTATCCTTTAGAGTACAATGAGGACAACAGGCATGTGCTGCTATGTCCCTCCCTAGCTGTCCCTCCAGCCACCACCACCAACTCTCCCTGCCTAGCTATCCTAAAAGGACAGTTTTAGATGTATCTCACTGTCCCTCACTCCAGCAGCCTCCTCTCCCCACCTACTGTATGTGTCATGAAAATGACAATTGTTTTTTCACTTTTTTGAGCAAATCCCTATCTTTCCTTAACTCCAGCAGCAACTTCTCCCTAACTAATCCAACGCTGGCGTGGTGGAGGACCCGCCTTTTATACAGCAGGATATGTGTCCCATTGGCTAATCACAGCCATGCCCAATATGGGTATGGCTGTGGTTTTTAGATGTAAAAAGCTACCTTGCCAGGTTCCGGGATCATCTGAACACCAGACTTGGGCACGGACTTCTTGCAGAATTTGGTGCTCGGGTTCATAAACCTGAGCTTGCAAAGTAAGCTAAAGAACTTTGCAGCTCAGGCTTGCTCATCACTGGAGATAAGCGAACCGGTTCGGACGAACCGGAATTCGCTCCGAATTTCAGGAAATATTCGATTCGGCACGAACCCGAATATTTTGTGGTTCGTGCTGATCGAATTTTTCCTGAAATTAACCCACCATGCCGGCAAAAATGCTTTTTTTTTTTTTTTTTAAATGCCGGCATGGTGGGAGCGGGCCGGCCGGCTTTACCGGCCCGCCGGCCGGCTCCGCTCCCACCATGCCGGCATTTTTGATGGGGAACTTCGTAAAAGTTCGATTCGGCCGAACCCGAATTTCTTTGTGAAATTCGGCGAATCGGCCGAATCGAACTTTTCAAAAGTTCGCTCATCTCTACTCATCACTATACAGGAATTCAATCTGTTTAATCTTGAGTGGAGACCTCTAAGGGGCGACATGATTAACTTCATCCGTCTGGAAAAAAAAAGATTCAATCTCCGGAGGCATCAATCATTTTTCACCATAGCAACTCTAAATCTGTGGAATCGCCTCCCACAAAGGCTTGTTACAGCATCAACAGCTGACAGCTTCAAAAAGGATTAGATGCTTTTATAGCAGAAAATAACATTAATAGTTACTATTATTATTATTATTGTTTACTATTAGCTGTTATCAGTTAAAAAAACATAAATATAATGTTCCCCAACCCTGAACTTGATAGACATATGTCTTTTTCAACCTTACATTTCAACCCCATGTAACTATGGAAATATTTTTCTTATTCAGTAAAATTTTTCACTTAGTCTTAGGATTTGATTGTTATGATGGAAGAAATTGATTATTATAAATAGCAGAGGGATGTATCTAATTTGCACTATACATCTGTAATAGTTATGCAATTTTTAACACATTATACAAAGTACATTAATTTTGCAACTTTAAAATTAATAGCACCGGTCCACAAGTTTTCACGTTTATACTAGCCAAATTCATTTTATTTCAAATCACAATGGCTGTAATTTAAATAAATAGGTTACAGCCATTACTAATATGGAATGTATGATTAAGCCAGGTTTCAAGCAAATTAGCTTTTAGATGCAGCAGGGGTTGCAGCCATTAACTCCAATAATAGAATACCTTCAGAGAAATTATGGGCTTTCAAGGGCCTTTTATATTACTACAAAGAAGTTCTAAAAGAATTTCTCTTTACTGTGTTCAAATGTATGTTTACTGTTGTTTAAATCTTCTTTTTCACATCCTCTGCAGGTCTCTTTAATGTCTATAGAATATGCAACAAAATTTAATTGAAGATAATTGTCAACATATGCTCAGGACCTTAAATAGTGGGATAATGTGGGTAAATGTGCAGGTGATCCTATTAAGGGTTCAATAAAATTAAAATAAGTGACCACCTGATTTGGAAAGAGGATACTCAGCATTGGTCCTCCACAGCTTTCCTGATCTGCCAATCTGGGGCTTGTGCTGTGCATGCAACATGGATGCTGATTCACTACTAATGCCAGGTATCAGCAGATGAGCGTCCGTATAGCGACACTGAGAGAGACCGCCAGTGGACGCCGTAAACATGTATCGGGCGCTGTAACACAGCGACTGGGTCGTTGTAGTAACCTGGCCGGCATAGATGAATGTGATGTATGTTGGGCGCTCTAACACCAGTACAGCGCTGCAGTGAGCAAAAGGTAGCGCCAGCTCAGTGCGACCGATTCTTAGGGCTGCACACCATACTTATCAAAAAAGTACACACACAGAGTGTCGGTGCTCTAAATCTGGTGGCTGTAGCACAGAGAGCCAGATATTGTGTGATTAAAGTCTGTTTTTAAGCACATATACACTTGTAACAAAGCAAAAACACATGGAATTTCATTGTTTTAACACTGGGACAATAACACTTAAGTGCCAGACCTGTAAATGCAATTCTGCATAAAAATATAAGAAGTCAAAAAAGTTTCTAAAATGATTTGAACAAAAAATAAAAATAAAAATAATAATTACACTAAACTAATGAACGCCCATTGAAATGTATGGGAGAGCGCTACAGAGCGACAGGAAATACATGGCACTCTGGAACCTAGAGCCCCGGCACTATACACTGAACCGCCTGTATTAATATATGATTGTGATGCTGCATGGCGCTGTTAGAGGCGCTCACCAGATTTGCTTTCTTAAATGTGGTTTGGCTTACAGCGCTCGGCGTTCACCAGGCGCTGCCTGTCGCTATCCCTTCTTAAATAACCCCCCTAGTCAGTTTCTGCTATGAAAATGGCTACAGCATCCACCATGCAGGGCTGCACCCAGCATCACTCAGAGTGGTTTTTACAAGCCCACTCAGTGTATTGCAAAGGTTTATAAATAAACATTAGTCAGTTCAGCAAATTATGTTTTTTTGGGAAAAAATGCAATTCCCAATTTTCTTGCTGCTGTCACGTCACAATGTTTCTGTTTTATACAAGAAAAGCTTTTTTTTTTTTTTAAATGTAACCTCCTTTTAAAGCAGATCTAAACTCTGTCTGAAGCTCCTCATCATTCTTTTAAATAGGAGAAACCCCATCCCTGGAGTCTAGGGGAGGTGGTTTCCCTCTTTATATGCGAGACTGTGAAGTGACACCCCTCTGCTCCCAGTGACACCAATGGCATTTCTGTTACAATAACATAGGGCTCACATGCCTATGACACCCCTATGTTCCCGGTGACACCCATGGCATTTCATTTAGATCAATATGGTGCTCCTGTGCTGATGACACACTTCTGCTCCCAGTGGCACCCATAGGATTTCTGTTAGATAAATATGGGGTTCCTCTTCTGATGACACTCCTTTTGATTTGATGTTCACAACCATCACATTTAGCTACACCACTGACAGTACTCACCCCCCATCCATACACAGCACTCACCTCTCCCCACCACCATAAAGAATACTCACACCTTTACCTCCCTATATCATACCCAAGTTTTCAGGGTGGGAAAGAGGGACAATTTGTAAATTAAGCCACACCCCCTCACTAAGGGAGAGATATGAAATAGGCTGTAACATTGTACACATAATATAAACACTTTGAATATAATTAATACATTATTGATGCAGATCTGTATGTTAAACCTCAAAGAGGAACACATTAGAATGAGGGGCAGGGGTACATGGACTCAAAAGAGGGACAGTCCCTCTGAATGAGGGACAGTTATGAGGTAGGCTACACAGTACCCACCACTACTCCTCCATACACAGTACTCTTCCCTCCCCCTCCATATACATAGTACACACTCCTCTCCATCTATACACAGTACTCACCCCCTCCTATTATACACTGTTCTCTCCCATCCCTCTCTATAAACAGTACTCTACCTTCTCCCTCCATTCACAGTACTCAGCCCTCTTTACCTAAACACACATTACTTACCCCTACCCCTCCATACACAGTACTTACCCCTATCACCATACACAGTTTTCACCCTTTCGTTCATGAACAATACTAACCCTTCTCCCTCCAAGCACAGAACTCACTCTCTCTCTCCATACACAGTACTCACTCCTCCCTCCATACACAGTTTTTACTCCTGTGTTCCATAACCTGGACTCACCCTCTTCCTACCCTAGACATTACTTGCCCATCTCCCTCCATACACAGTACTCACCGCCTCCATCTATACATAGCATTCACCCCTGCCCCACACACAGTACTTACACCCCTTCAAAAGCAGCACCTGTGCCAAGACTATGTCTATTTCTTCACAGACAGTACTAAAATTTTTCCCTCGATACACAGTACTAACCCTTCCCCCTCCATATAAAGTACTCACCCCTTCCTCATACACAGTATTAATCTCTCTATCCCTAAGCATTAGCTTGGCGGGACAACAAGGAAGGAGGAAATGAGACCCCTAACCCAGCAGGCCTGATGAGAAGAGAGATGAGTTTTTATTGATTTTGTAATGCATTTTTGGTTCTTTTTAACGTTTTGTGAATTGGTAAGGGGGCCAAAGGATAGTTATAGCAGTTCAGATGTAGTAATAGAACTTTCACTGACAAGAGGCATGTCAGTTAATTTGGCCTGGATCTTGCCAGTACCTGGGAAGGAAAGAACCAGACCAAACTGCCAAGATCCGTCAAGATATTTGGCCCATAAAATAATATAAAAAATATTCAGTTCACACTGGAAGTGTTTGAACTGTTAAAAGTGTGCCCTTTACCACTAGTGACCTGTTGTCCAGTGGTCCAGGGCCTTTTTCGATTTTCGATTCTGGCCTTGGAGGAACAATTGCAGTTTGCAAATTTTGGGCTGAAATTCGTGGAGAAGTATCCAGCACCCCAGCCAAGAATTATTGTGAAGTTTGGATGGTCTGTTATTGCCCTTGTAAATAGTCAGAAAACACTATAGCTATTACCTGGTGCTTAATGAGTGACCCCAGCGGGTTCATGACACTTTTTCTGGATGTCGGTTCCAAGATCCACCACCCCATCACCAGAGCAACTCGGAAGGCTGCCGAGGAGATCCTGGTGCTGATGATCTGCCCCTGCTGAGCGTTCTGCCCCAACCATTTGCAGAATGCAGTTAAAAGCCAGGAAAGGAGTTCTTTTCAGAGCAAGGAACCCACATACAGTAGTTATCACTAAACAGGCACGAAGAACACCATCTCATTGCATATGTTGGACCCATATCCATGGCTCTTCAGAATCAAGTTAGTAACTAACATGCAAATAAAAGCAACATTGATGTATAGTACAACCAGATACTTTGCCTATTTAGTGTACTATATTTGTGACTGTAGTTGCAGCCAGGAGCCCTGCAGCTAGCAAATTCTGTGTAAATTCTGTGTAATAATAGTGATAATAATGATCAGTGAGGTTGCCAATTACTACAGCATATGAGGTGGGTCTAGCTCACATTGGCTCCAAAATGTAATGGCTGCCATAGCTATAAAGAATACAAAACTTGCCGAAATAATGGGTAAAACATTCCAGCTGCAAATAAAGAAAACTTTGGGTTTCTATAACAAACTAAAAATGTGTACTTATTGACAAATGTTTACAAAAATCTAATATATACTGAATGATTTGGTCCAAAGTAACTAAAAAAGTGTAACTTTAAAATGGATTCATTTATTTTAGTCACAAAATACGCTTAATAATAATGGTCACGTTAGCACTCTGAGATGAATGCACTGTACATTTTATATACCCGCAGAGCTCTCACAGCTTTATGGTTATACGTATTGAGTTGTAGAAATGCCAAGTTGCTGGCCAGATTGATTAATAATAAAGCTTCTTCATGCATGTATTTGTAATTAAAAATGACTCAAGCCTGAATAAATAAACTTGGTCAAACGGAAACGTGTAAATAGGTCAGAATGCTGTGAAAGAACAGATATACTTCTACTTAGATAGATATCTGTTACGCATCTTATATAAAGCTGAAACCCTACTAGTACTAAAATTAATTGATTGCTTTACGACATGGCTTTGAATATAAAATATATTTTTGTCACTAATAGGCAGGTTCCCTATTAATGGTTCAAGCCAAAAGACAGGCCCCTCAATCCCCATTATAGGGCTCAGACATGGGGAAGGGACATTGTCTGCTGCTATAGTAGAGGCACAGTATGGCACATACTTGTATGGAACAGCAGCAGCATAAGATTAGTTAAGAGGGAGAAGAATTTTTTACTTATGGGACCATATCCCAAGCCCTGCTGTCCATAACCCCCCCCCCCCCCCCCCCAGGTTCCAGGATCTTTCTAGGGGAAGGGAGAAGGGCGATAACCTTGGGAACCAAGGTCAGTGGGTCGCCTTTACCCCAACCATTCTGTTTTCTGCAGTCAAGGCTACTGTTAGTGGTAAGGGTCATAAGTCAATATACACACTCAAAGATTTCATTGAAAGCTGACGTTCTCTTTAGAGATGAGCGAACTTTTGAAAAATTCGATTCGACTGATTCGCCGAATTTTCCGACAAAAATCGTTTCGACCCGAATAAATTCGCGACGAATCGCTATTAAAAACGGCTATTTCTGAGCCTCCTAGAGCCTCAATAGGGTTGTAAACCATTCTGCCTTGCTGTAACACGCACAGGATGCGTGCTGGGTTAGTTAAATAATACTTTGAAGAAATATCACATGCAGATCAGAGGCATCGCTAATAGAATCGCAGAGCGGCACAATTGAATTCAAGAGAGTTGAAGTGGCATCACTATGAGGGGGAGGAGCCCAAACATTGCTTTAAAGAGACACTGGAGTTGGCAGCAGCAGGAGCCCAAAAATTGGATGAATCACACCCTGGAGTTGGCAGCAGCAGCAGGAGCCCAAACATTACTTTAAAGAGACCCTGGGGTTGGCTTCAGGAGCCCAAAAATTGGATGAATCACACCCTGGAGTTGGCAGAAGTTGGCAGCAGCAGCAGGAGCCCAAACATGACTTAAAAGAGACACTGGGGTTGGCTTCAGGAGCCCAAAAATTGGATGAATCACACCCTGGAGTTGGCAGGAGTTGACAGCAGCAGCAGGAGCCCAAATATTACTTTAAAGAGACCCTGGGGTTGGCTTCAGGAGCCCAAAAATTGGATGAATCACACCCTGGAGTTGGCAGGAGTTGGCAGTAGCAGCAGCAGGAGCCCAAATATTACTTTAAAGAGACACTGGGGTTGGCTTCAGGAGCCCAAAAATTGGATGATTCACACCCTGGAGTTGGCAGCAGCAGCAGCAGTAGCCCAAATATACACTGGAGTTGGCTTCAGGAGCCCAAAAATTGGATGAATCACACCCTGGAGTTGGCAGCAGCAGCAGCAGGAGCCCAAACATTACTTTAAAGAGACACTGGGGTTGGCTTCAGGAGCCCAAAAATTGGATGAATCACACCCTGGAGTTGGCAGCAGCAGGAGCCCAAATATTACTTTAAAGAGACCCTGGGGTTGGCTTCAGGAGCCCAAAAATTGGATGATTCACACCATGGAGTTGGCAGCAGCAGCAGCAGGAGCCCAAATATACACTGGAGTTGGCTCCAGGAGCCCAAAAATTGGATGAATCACACCCTGGAGTTGGCAGAAGTTGGCAGCAGCAGCAGGAGCCCAAACATTACTTAAAAGAGACACTGGGGTTGGCTTCAGGAGCCCAAAAATTGGATGAATCACACCCTGGAGTTGGCAGGAGTTGACAGCAGCAGCAGGAGCCCAAATATTACTTTAAAGAGACCCTGGGGTTGGCTTCAGGAGCCCAAAAATTGGATGAATCACACCCTGGAGTTGGCAGGAGTTGGCAGTAGCAGCAGCAGGAGCCCAAATATTACTTTAAAGAGACACTGGGGTTGGCTTCAGGAGCCCAAAAATTGGATGATTCACACCCTGGAGTTGGCAGCAGCAGCAGCAGTAGCCCAAATATACACTGGAGTTGGCTTCAGGAGCCCAAAAATTGGATGAATCACACCCTGGAGTTGGCAGCAGCAGCAGCAGGAGCCCAAATATTACTTTAAAGAGACCCTGGGGTTGGCTTCAGGAGCCCAAAAATTGGATGATTCACACCCTGGAGTTGGCAGCAGCAGCAGCAGGAGCCCAAATATTACTTTAAAGAGACCCTGGGGTTGGCTTCAGGAGCCCAAAAATTGGATGAATCACACCCTGGAGTTGGCAGCAGCAGCAGCAGGAGACCAAATATTACTTTAAAGAGACACTGGGGTTGGCTTCAGGAGCCCAAAAATTGGATGAATCACACCCTGGAGTTGGCAGAAGTTGGCAGCAGCAGCAGCAGGAGCCCAAATATTACTTTAAAGAGACCCTGGGGTTGGCCTCAGGAGCCCAAAAATTGGATGAATCACACCCTGGAGTTGGCAGCAGCAGCAGCAGGAGACCAAATATACACTGGAGTTGCCTTCAGGAGCCCAAAAATTGGATGAATCACACACTGGAGTTGGCAGCAGCAGGAGCCCAAATATACACAGGAGTTGGCTTCAGGAGCCCAAAAATTGGATGAATCACACCCTGGAGTTGGCAGCAGCAGGAGCCCAAATATTACTTTAAAGAGACCCTGGGGTTGGCTTCAGGAGCCCAAAAATTGGATGAATCACACCCTGGAGTTGGCAGGAGTTGACAGCAGCAGCAGCAGGAGCCCAAACATTACTTTAAAGAGACCCTGGGGTTGGCTTCAGGAGCCCAAAAATTGGATGAATCACACCCTGGAGTTGGCAGAAGTTGGCAGCAGCAGCAGCAGGAGCCCAAATATTACTTTAAAGAGACCCTGGGGTTGGCCTTAGGAGCCCAAAAATTGGATGAATCACACCCTGGAGTTGGCAGCAGCAGGAGCCCAAATATTACTTTAAAGAGACCCTGGGGTTGGCTTCAGGAGCCAAAAATTGGATGAATCACACCCTGGAGTTGGCAGGAGTTGACAGCAGCAGCAGCAGGAGCCCAAACATTACTTTAAAGAGACCCTGGGGTTGGCTTCAGGAGCCCAAAAATTGGATGAATCACACCCTGGAGTTGGCAGCAGCAGCAGCAGGAGCCCAAATATACACTGGAGTTGGCTTCAGGAGCCCAAAAATTGGATGAATCACACCCTGGAGTTGGCAGAAGTTGGCAGCAGCAGCAGCAGGAGCCCAAAAAATGGCCTAAAGACATAAATATGTTTTGCACCATTTGGAAAGTGTAAAACGTGGCACCATGCTGAATCTAGTCGCATGCATCAGGCATTGGTGGGTGGAAATCCTGGCTGATCCATCCCTGATTCATTTTGACAAAGGTGAGTCTCTCCACATTTTTAGTTGACAGACGAGTTCTCCTCGCCGTAACTATGGCCCCCGCCGCACTAAACACCCGCTCAGATGGCACGCTACTTGCCGGGCAGGACAGCTTTTCCAGGGCAAACTCTGCTAGTTGCGGCCACAAATCAAGTTTGGCTGCCCAGAAGTCCAGCGGATCCTCAAGGTGTGTTGGCATGGTCATGTCAAAGTATGACATGACCTGCTGGTTGAGGTCCTGCTCCAGGTCTTCCTGCTGCTCATGAGTAGCCTCACCATGCGGGTGTAGAAAGCTACTCATTAGCGACTGAAGACTGAGGCTGCTGCTGCTGATGGAGCTTCTGCTGCTGCTCCTGCCAACCCCCCCAGAGGCCATGGCAGTGGAAGGTGAGCGCAGAGGTCCCCTCGAGTCAGACCTGCGAGAGTAACGGACCATGGCGCAGATAGGCATCGGCCAACTGCCTACGTAGAATGTCTTTATAGTAGTTGAGTTTGTCCTCCCTCTCGGTGGGTTTAAAAAATGCCCCCATTTTGTGCCGGAAGCGAGGGTCCAATAAGGTGGACAGCCAGAAGTCATCCCGCCGACAGATGGAAACAATTCTGGGGTCACTACGCAAGCACGTGAGCATGCTTCGTGCCATTTGCGCAAGAGACTCGGATGGACTACCTGTCTCCATCTCCACTGCATACTGCCACGGTGTGCCCGGGTCCTCTGTCTCGCCTTCCTCAAAAACCTCTAGCTCCTCTGGCTGCTCCTGCTCCTCCTCTCCTGTCCGCTGACTAGATAAACCAGCCATTTCGCCAAGCCTAAACTGTGTTTCGCTGGGCAACTCCTCCTCCTCCTCCTCCTCTTCCTACTCCTCCTCCAGTTCAGCTCCAGCGGGGTTCATGTGGCCGTAAGATGTAAACGCCATGTCTCCAGTGCCCTGACCAGCCATGGTTTCCAACATGTGCTGTAGTACATGAAGCAGTGGAATCACGTCGTTCATCCCGTAATCCTGCCGACTGACAAATAAAGTGGCATCCTCAAAGGGCCTGAGCAAACGGCAGGTGTCACGTATGAGCTGCCACTGGTTGACATTGAAGTTACACAGGGGAGTCCCCCTATCTGCTTGGATCATCAGGAAATCCGTGATGGCTTTTCTCTGTTCATATAATCGGTCCAACATGTGAAGGGTGGAATTCCAGCGGGTGGAAACATCGCAAATCAGACTATGTTGGGTGATACCATTCTGACGCTGTAGCTCAAGAAGGGTGTGTTTGGCGGTGTAGGAGTGGCTGAAGTGCATGCAAAGTTTCCTTGAAGTTGTTAGGATGTCTTGCAGATGGGGGGAACACTTCAGAAACCGCTTGACAACCAGATTGAAGACGTGAGCCATGCAGGGGGCATGGGTCAGGCTTCCTTGGCGCAGCGCAGACAAAATGTTCTTCCCATTGTCGGTAACCATGATTCCCATTTTAAGTTTTCTCGGAGTAAGCCATGTTTGGATTTCCTGATGAATACATTTAAGCAGTTCCTCCCCTGTGTGACTCCGTTCGCCAAGACAAACCATGTGAAGCACTGTGTGACACCTCCGTGCCCTGCACACATGGTAGACTGGAGGGGCACTGAGACTTGAGCCTACAGTGGAGGGTGAGGAGATGGCGGAGGATGAGGAGGCCGAGTCGCACGGTGTCACAGGTCCAATGGGCAGAGAGCGCGGAGGCCGAAGCGGCGTGACCTGTCCAAGTTGCTGCTGCTGCTGCAAAGGGACCACATTCACCCAGTGGGCCGTAAACGACATGTACTGCCCCTGACCGTAGTTACAGCTCCAGATGTCGGCGCTGCCATGTATTTTGCTACACACCGACAGGCTCAAGGACTGGCCCACCTTCTGTTCAACAAAAGTGTGCAGCGCTGGTACTGCCTTCTTGGCAAAGAAATGACGGCTTGGGACTCTCCACCTCGGCTCGGCACAAGCCATCAGTTCTCTGAAAGGTGCAGATTCCACCACCTGAAAAGGGAGCGACTGCAGCACCAGCAACTTGGACAGGAGCACATTCAGCTTCTGCGCCGTAGGATGAGTGGGCGCATACTGCTGTCTCTTGGACATGGCTTCGCTGATGGATTGCTGGCGGGATGCATGACTTGGAGGAGGAGGAGCAATAGCGACAGAGGATGGGTATGACGCACAGCTGCCTTCGGCTGAGGTGCTGGAGCCTTGGCTGGCAGAAATTGGGAGCTCACTTGGTGAGGAAGCAGACTGGACCACCCCTTGGGAGCCTCGGTTCTCCCAGGTCGCTTTATGGTGACGCATCATATGTTGACGCAGGGCCGTGGTGCCAACATTTGGACCCTGGCCACGCTTCACCTTTTGCCTACATATCTTGCATGTGGCCATGTTACCCTCCTGTGGATGCCTCAGGAAAAACTGCCACACTGCCGAGTAGCTACTTTTCCCACCCCCTGGCCTCACTGATTCACTGCTGCTGTTGCCAACTCCAGGAACCCCTGCTCCACTACCTCCCGATAAGGTAGACTGCCGCACAGCAGGTGCTCTACCCCGGCCCCGGCCCCGGCCGGCTCCAGCCTTTGGAATTGTGCCCCCATGCTGACTGCTACCACCTTGCTGCCTCAGCTGCTGACTCCGGGGCAACCTGCGCCCCTCTTCTCCTGATGATGACGATGAAGCCCCTTCCTCACCCGGCTCCCAAGTGCGATCGGCTTCATCGTCATCATCATCATCACCGAGTTGTGGCTGTACGTCACTGATGTTCGTGGATTCGTCAACAGTGTCTGGCGCAGGAGCTGGAACGCTCGCAGCACCCACGACACTGTCCACATCACTATTTGTCTGCCTAGCTAAAGAAGCCACCTCCATTTCTTGGCTGGGCAGTAGCTGCTGACTGTCCTCCTGTATCTGATCGTCCTCCCCACTAAAGAGTGGAGCTGAACCCAAAGCATAGGATACGTCGCTGGGGGAGGGAACGGCGTAGGACAGAGGCAATGGGAGGACAGGGACTGCTCTCGGGGCATGCCAACTCAGGGTTGTGTCAGAGGAACCTACCGACCCTAGACTGGGGGTCTCAGACGTAAGTTGTGATGATGTTGTTGATGAGCGCGTCAACCAATCTACCACGGCAGATGCGTTACTGGTGGAGACCCGACCGCTAGCAGATACTGGCAGATTAGGTCTCTCAGCGTGACTCCTGCTGCTACTGGCCCCCAGTCTGATGCGAGCTCTGCCTGCGGAATCTTGGCCTCTGCCACTCCTCTTTTCACTTCCAGGCACTTGTCTGCCCGACATAGTCTAACTGGCGTGGTAGTAGGTGATATTTTAAGATCCCCCGGGCAGCGGTGGGTCTATATGAAACAGAATATAATGCACACCAAAAGTGAGCAGTAACACTCAGCCTCCAACAGGCCTGCTTAGTGTAAATAAGAGAGCTGCTTAGTGTAAATAAAGAGGGGTATGCTATGTTACAGAATAGGATGCCCCAACAGAAGTGCACCTGGCAGGCAGCAGTAAGCCTATGCCCAGCAAAAGTGTCTTTATCAGGGCTAATTTCAATTATAATAAGTGCAAATGGTTATATGGTCTTAAACAGAGGCTGCTGTAGTCACAGAATGGGATGCCCCAAAAAAGATCCAGTAGTGCTATGCCCAGCAAAACTGTCTTTATCAGGCCTAATTTCAATTATAATAAGTGCAAATGGTTATATGGTCTTAAACAGAGGCTGCTGTAGTCACAGAATGGGATGCCCCAAAAAAAGATCCAGTAGTGCTATGCCCAGCAAAAGTGTCTTTATCAGGGCTAATTTCAATTATAATAATTGCAAATGGTTATATGGTCTTAAACAGAGGCTGCTGTAGTCACAGAATGGGATGCCCCAAAAACCAGCAGTAAGTACACCTGGCAGGGTCCAGAAGTACTATGGCCAGCAAAAGTGTCTTTATCAGGCTAATTTCAATTATAATAAGAGCAAATGGTTATATGGTCTTAAACAGAGGCTGCTGTAGTCACAGAATGGGATGCCCTAAAAACCAGCAGTAAGTACACCTGGCAGGGTCCAGAAGTACTATGGCCAGCAAAAGTGTCTTTATCAGGCTAATTTCAAATATAATAAGAGCAAATGGTTATATGGTCTTAAACAGAGGCTGCTGTAGTCACAGAATGGGATGCCCTAAAAACCAGCAGTAAGTACACCTGGCAGGGTCCAGAAGTACTATGCCCAGCAAAAGTGTCTTTATCAGGCTAATTTCAAATATAATAAGAGTAAATGGTTATATGGTCTTAAACAGAGGCTGCTGTAGACACAGAATGGGATGCCCTAAAAACCAGCAGTAAGTACACCTGGCAGGGTCCAGAAGTACTATGCCCAGCAAAAGTGTCTTTATCAGGCTAATTTCAAATATAATAAGAGCAAATGGTTATATGGTCTTAAACAGAGGCTGCTGTAGTCACAGAATGGGATGCCCTAAAAACCAGCAGTAAGTACACCTGGCAGGGTCCAGAAGTACTATGGCCAGCAAAAGTGTCTTTATCAGGCTAATTTCAAATATAATAAGAGCAAATGGTTATATGGTCTTAAACAGAGGCTGCTGTAGTCACAGAATGGGATGCCCTAAAAACCAGCAGTAAGTACACCTGGCAGGGTCCAGAAGTACTATGCCCAGCAAAAGTGTCTTTATCAGGCTAATTTCAAATATAATAAGAGCAAATGGTTATATGGTCTTAAACAGAGGCTGCTGTAGTCACAGAATGGGATGCCCTAAAAACCAGCAGTAAGTACACCTGGCAGGGTCCAGAAGTACTATGGCCAGCAAAAGTGTCTTTATCAGGCTAATTTCAAATATAATAAGAGCAAATGGTTATATGGTCTTAAACAGAGGCTGCTGTAGTCACAGAATGGGATGCCCTAAAAACCAGCAGTAAGTACACCTGGCAGGGTCCAGAAGTACTATGGCCAGCAAAAGTGTCTTTATCAGGCTAATTTCAAATATAATAAGAGCAAATGGTTATATGGTCTTAAACAGAGGCTGCTGTAGTCACAGAATGGGATGCCCTAAAAACCAGCAGTAAGTACACCTGGCAGGGTACAGAAGTACTATGGCCAGCAAAAGTGTCTTTATCAGGCTAATTTCAAATATAATAAGAGCAAATGGTTATATGGTCTTAAACAGAGGCTGCTGTAGTCACAGAATGGGATGCCCTAAAAACCAGCAGTAAGTACACCTGGCAGGGTCCAGAAGTACTATGGCCAGCAAAAGTGTCTTTATCAGGCTAATTTCAATTATAATAAGAGCAAATGGTTATATGGTCTTAAACAGAGGCTGCTGTAGTCACAGAATGGGATGCCCTAAAAACCAGCAGTAAGTACACCTGGCAGGGTCCAGAAGTACTATGGCCAGCAAAAGTGTCTTTATCAGGCTAATTTCAATTATAATAAGAGCAAATGGTTATATGGTCTTAAACAGAGGCTGCTGTAGTCACAGAATGGGATGCCATAAAAACCAGCAGTAAGTACACCTGGCAGGGTCCAGAAGTACTATGGCCAGCAAAAGTGTCTTTATCAGGCTAATTTCAATTATAATAAGAGCAAATTGTTATATGGTCTTAAACAGAGGCTGCTGTAGTCACAGAATGGGATGCCCTAAAAACCAGCAGTAAGTACACCTGGCAGGGTACAGAAGTACTATGGCCAGCAAAAGTGTCTTTATCAGGCTAATTTCAATTATAATAAGAGCAAATGGTTATATGGTCTTAAACAGAGGCTGCTGTAGTCACAGAATGGGATGCCCTAAAAACCAGCAGTAAGTACACCTGGCAGGGTCCAGAAGTACTATGCCCAGCAAAAGTGTCTTTATCAGGCTAATTTCAAATATAATAAGAGCAAATGGTTATATGGTCTTAAACAGAGGCTGCTGTAGTCACAGAATGGGATGCCCTAAAAACCAGCAGTAAGTACACCTGGCATGGTCCAGAAGTACTATGCCCAGCAAAAGTGTCTTTATCAGGCTAATTTCAAATATAATAAGAGCAAATGGTTATATGGTCTTAAACAGAGGCTGCTGTAGTCACAGAATGGGATGCCCTAAAAACCAGCAGTAAGTACACCTGGCAGGTTACAGAAGTACTATGGCCAGCAAAAGTGTCTTTATCAGGCTAATTTCAAATATAATAAGAGCAAATGGTTATATGGTCTTAAACAGAGGCTGCTGTAGTCACAGAATGGGATGCCCTAAAAACCAGCAGTAAGTACACCTGGCAGGGTCCAGAAGTACTATGCCCAGCAAAAGTGTCTTTATCAGGCTAATTTCAAATATAATAAGAGCAAATGGTTATATGGTCTTAAACAGAGGCTGCTGTAGTCACAGAATGGGATGCCCTAAAAACCAGCAGTAAGTACACCTGGCAGGGTCCAGAAGTACTATGGCCAGCAAAAGTGTCTTTATCAGGCTAATTTCAAATATAATAAGAGCAAATGGTTATATGGTCTTAAACAGAGGCTGCTGTAGTCACAGAATGGGATGCCCTAAAAACCAGCAGTAAGTACACCTGGCAGGGTCCAGAAGTACTATGCCCAGCAAAAGTGTCTTTATCAGGCTAATTTCAAATATAATAAGAGCAAATGGTTATATGGTCTTAAACAGAGGCTGCTGTAGTCACAGAATGGGATGCCCTAAAAACCAGCAGTAAGTACACCTGGCAGGGTCCAGAAGTACTATGGCCAGCAAAAGTGTCTTTATCAGGCTAATTTCAAATATAATAAGAGCAAATGGTTATATGGTCTTAAACAGAGGCTGCTGTAGTCACAGAATGGGATGCCCTAAAAACCAGCAGTAAGTACACCTGGCAGGGTACAGAAGTACTATGGCCAGCAAAAGTGTCTTTATCAGGCTAATTTCAAATATAATAAGAGCAAATGGTTATATGGTCTTAAACAGAGGCTGCTGTAGTCACAGAATGGGATGCCCTAAAAACCAGCAGTAAGTACACCTGGCAGGGTACAGAAGTACTATGGCCAGCAAAAGTGTCTTTATCAGGCTAATTTCAAATATAATAAGAGCAAATGGTTATATGGTCTTAAACAGAGGCTGCTGTAGTCACAGAATGGGATGCCCTAGAAACCAGCAGTAAGTACACCTGGCAGGGTCCAGAAGTACTATGCCCAGCAAAAGTGTCTTTATCAGGCTAATTTCAAATATAATAAGAGCAAATGGTTATATGGTCTTAAACAGAGGCTGCTGTAGTCACAGAATGGGATGCCCTAAAAACCAGCAGTAAGTACACCTGGCAGGGTCCAGAAGTACTATGGCCAGCAAAAGTGTCTTTATAAGGCTTATTTCAAATATAATAAGAGCAAATGGTTATATGGTCTTAAACAGAGGCTGCTGTAGTCACAGAATGGGATGCCCTAAAAACCAGCAGTAAGTACACCTGGCAGGGTCCAGAAGTACTATGGCCAGCAAAAGTGTCTTTATCAGCCTAATTTCAAATATAATAAGAGCAAATGGTTATATGGTCTTAAACAGAGGCTGCTGTAGTCACAGAATGGGATGCCCTAAAAAACAGCAGTAAGTACACCTGGCAGGGTACAGAAGTACTATGCCCAGCAAAAGTGTCTTTATCAGGCTAATTTCAAATATAATAAGAGCAAATGGTTATATGGTCTTAAACAGAGGCTGCTGTAGTCACAGAATGGGATGCCCTAAAAACCAGCAGTAAGTACACCTGGCAGGGTCCAGAAGTACTATGGCCAGCAAAAGTGTCTTTATCAGGCTAATTTCAAATATAATAAGAGCAAATGGTTATATGGTCTTAAACAGAGGCTGCTGTAGTCACAGAATGGGATGCCCTAAAAACCAGCAGTAAGTACACCTGGCAGGGTCCAGAAGTACTATGCCCAGCAAAAGTGTCTTTATCAGGCTAATTTCAAATATAATAAGAGCAAATGGTTATATGGTCTTAAACAGAGGCTGCTGTAGTCACAGAATGGGATGCCCTAAAAACCAGCAGTAAGTACACCTGGCAGGGTCCAGAAGTACTATGGCCAGCAAAAGTGTCTTTATCAGGCTAATTTCAAATATAATAAGAGCAAATGGTTATATGGTCTTAAACAGAGGCTGCTGTAGTCACAGAATGGGATGCCCTAAAAACCAGCAGTAAGTACACCTGGCAGGGTACAGAAGTACTATGGCCAGCAAAAGTGTCTTTATCAGGCTAATTTCAAATATAATAAGAGCAAATGGTTATATGGTCTTAAACAGAGGCTGCTGTAGTCACAGAATGGGATGCCCTAAAAACCAGCAGTAAGTACACCTGGCAGGGTCCAGAAGTACTATGCCCAGCAAAAGTGTCTTTATAAGGCTTATTTCAAATATAATAAGAGCAAATGGTTATATGGTCTTAAACAGAGGCTGCTGTAGTCACAGAATGGGATGCCCTAGAAACCAGCAGTAAGTACACCTGGCAGGGTCCAGAAGTACTATGCCCAGCAAAAGTGTCTTTATCAGGCTAATTTCAAATATAATAAGAGCAAATGGTTATATGGTCTTAAACAGAGGCTGCTGTAGTCACAGAATGGGATGCCCTAAAAACCAGCAGTAAGTACACCTGGCAGGGTCCAGAAGTACTATGGCCAGCAAAAGTGTCTTTATAAGGCTTATTTCAAATATAATAAGAGCAAATGGTTATATGGTCTTAAACAGAGGCTGCTGTAGTCACAGAATGGGATGCCCTAAAAACCAGCAGTAAGTACACCTGGCAGGGTCCAGAAGTACTATGGCCAGCAAAAGTGTCTTTATCAGCCTAATTTCAAATATAATAAGAGCAAATGGTTATATGGTCTTAAACAGAGGCTGCTGTAGTCACAGAATGGGATGCCCTAAAAAACAGCAGTAAGTACACCTGGCAGGGTACAGAAGTACTATGCCCAGCAAAAGTGTCTTTATCAGGCTAATTTCAAATATAATAAGAGCAAATGGTTATATGGTCTTAAACAGAGGCTGCTGTAGTCACAGAATGGGATGCCCTAAAAACCAGCAGTAAGTACACCTGGCAGGGTCCAGAAGTACTATGGCCAGCAAAAGTGTCTTTATCAGGCTAATTTCAAATATAATAAGAGCAAATGGTTATATGGTCTTAAACAGAGGCTGCTGTAGTCACAGAATGGGATGCCCTAAAAACCAGCAGTAAGTACACCTGGCAGGGTCCAGAAGTACTATGCCCAGCAAAAGTGTCTTTATCAGGCTAATTTCAAATATAATAAGAGCAAATGGTTATATGGTCTTAAACAGAGGCTGCTGTAGTCACAGAATGGGATGCCCTAAAAACCAGCAGTAAGTACACCTGGCAGGGTCCAGAAGTACTATGGCCAGCAAAAGTGTCTTTATCAGGCTAATTTCAAATATAATAAGAGCAAATGGTTATATGGTCTTAAACAGAGGCTGCTGTAGTCACAGAATGGGATGCCCTAAAAACCAGCAGTAAGTACACCTGGCAGGGTACAGAAGTACTATGGCCAGCAAAAGTGTCTTTATCAGGCTAATTTCAAATATAATAAGAGCAAATGGTTATATGGTCTTAAACAGAGGCTGCTGTAGTCACAGAATGGGATGCCCTAAAAACCAGCAGTAAGTACACCTGGCAGGGTCCAGAAGTACTATGCCCAGCAAAAGTGTCTTTATAAGGCTTATTTCAAATATAATAAGAGCAAATGGTTATATGGTCTTAAACAGAGGCTGCTGTAGTCACAGAATGGGATGCCCTAAAAACCAGCAGTAAGTACACCTGGCAGGGTCCAGAAGTACTATGGCCAGCAAAAGTGTCTTTATCAGCCTAATTTCAAATATAATAAGAGCAAATGGTTATATGGTCTTAAACAGAGGCTGCTGTAGTCACAGAATGGGATGCCCTAAAAACCAGCAGTAAGTACACCTGGCAGGGTACAGAAGTACTATGCCCAGCAAAAGTGTCTTTATCAGGCTAATTTCAAATATAATAAGAGCAAATGGTTATATGGTCTTAAACAGAGGCTGCTGTAGTCACAGAATGGGATGCCCTAAAAACCAGCAGTAAGTACACCTGGCAGGGTCCAGAAGTACTATGGCCAGCAAAAGTGTCTTTATCAGGCTAATTTCAAATATAATAAGAGCAAATGGTTATATGGTCTTAAACAGAGGCTGCTGTAGTCACAGAATGGGATGCCCTAAAAACCAGCAGTAAGTACACCTGGCAGGGTCCAGAAGTACTATGCCCAGCAAAAGTGTCTTTATCAGGCTAATTTCAAATATAATAAGAGCAAATGGTTATATGGTCTTAAACAGAGGCTGCTGTAGTCACAGAATGGGATGCCCTAAAAACCAGCAGTAAGTACACCTGGCAGGGTCCAGAAGTACTATGCCCAGCAAAAGTGTCTTTATCAGGCTAATTTCAAATATAATAAGAGCAAATGGTTATATGGTCTTAAACAGAGGCTGCTGTAGTCACAGAATGGGCTGCCCTAAAAACCAGCAGTAAGTACACCTGGCAGGGTCCAGAAGTACTATGGCCAGCAAAAGTGTCTTTATCAGGCTAATTTCAAATATAATAAGAGCAAATGGTTATATGGTCTTAAACAGAGGCTGCTGTAGTCACAGAATGGGATGCCCTAAAAACCAGCAGTAAGTACACCTGGCAGGGTCCAGAAGTACTATGGCCAGCAAAAGTGTCTTTATCAGGCTAATTTCAAATATAATAAGAGCAAATGGTTATATGGTCTTAAACAGAGGCTGCTGTAGTCACAGAATGGGATGCCCTAAAAACCAGCAGTAAGTACACCTGGCAGGGTACAGAAGTACTATGCCCAGCAAAAGTGTCTTTATCAGGCTAATTTCAAATATAATAAGAGCAAATGGTTATATGGTCTTAAACAGAGGCTGCTGTAGTCACAGAATGGGATGCCCTAAAAACCAGCAGTAAGTACACCTGGCAGGGTCCAGAAGTACTATGGCCAGCAAAAGTGTCTTTATCAGGCTAATTTCAAATATAATAAGAGCAAATGGTTATATGGTCTTAAACAGAGGCTGCTGTAGTCACAGAATGGGATGCCCTAAAAACCAGCAGTAAGTACACCTGGCAGGGTACAGAAGTACTATGCCCAGCAAAAGTGTCTTTATCAGGCTAATTTCAAATATAATAAGAGCAAATGGTTATATGGTCTTAAACAGAGGCTGCTGTAGTCACAGAATGGGATGCCCTAAAAACCAGCAGTAAGTACACCTGGCAGGGTCCAGAAGTACTATGGCCAGCAAAAGTGTCTTTATCAGGCTAATTTCAAATATAATAAGAGCAAATGGTTATATGGTCTTAAACAGAGGCTGCTGTAGTCACAGAATGGGATGCCCTAAAAACCAGCAGTAAGTACACCTGGCAGGGTCCAGAAGTACTATGGCCAGCAAAAGTGTCTTTATCAGGCTAATTTCAATTATAATAAGAGCAAATGGTTATATGGTCTTAAACAGAGGCTGCTGTAGTCACAGAATGGGATGCCCTAAAAACCAGCAGTAAGTACACCTGGCAGGGTCCAGAAGTACTATGGCCAGCAAAAGTGTCTTTATCAGGCTAATTTCAATTATAATAAGAGCAAATGGTTATATGGTCTTAAACAGAGGCTGCTGTAGTCACAGAATGGGATGCCATAAAAACCAGCAGTAAGTACACCTGGCAGGGTCCAGAAGTACTATGGCCAGCAAAAGTGTCTTTATCAGGCTAATTTCAATTATAATAAGAGCAAATGGTTATATGGTCTTAAACAGAGGCTGCTGTAGTCACAGAATGGGATGCCCTAAAAACCAGCAGTAAGTACACCTGGCAGGGTACAGAAGTACTATGGCCAGCAAAAGTGTCTTTATCAGGCTAATTTCAATTATAATAAGAGCAAATGGTTATATGGTCTTAAACAGAGGCTGCTGTAGTCACAGAATGGGATGCCATAAAAACCAGCAGTAAGTACACCTGGCAGGGTCCAGAAGTACTATGGCCAGCAAAAGTGTCTTTATCAGGCTAATTTCAATTATAATAAGAGCAAATGGTTATATGGTCTTAAACAGAGGCTGCTGTAGTCACAGAATGGGATGCCCTAAAAACCAGCAGTAAGTACACCTGGCAGGGTACAGAAGTACTATGGCCAGCAAAAGTGTCTTTATCAGGCTAATTTCAATTATAATAAGAGCAAATGGTTATATGGTCTTAAACAGAGGCTGCTGTAGTCACAGAATGGGATGCCCTAAAAACCAGCAGTAAGTACACCTGGCAGGGTCCAGAAGTACTATGGCCAGCAAAAGTGTCTTTATCAGGCTAATTTCAATTATAATAAGAGCAAATGGTTATATGGTCTTAAACAGAGGCTGCTGTAGTCACAGAATGGGATGCCTCACAGCAGACTTAAGATCAGTTCAGTATATATGCACAGTTAGTTAGTATAAGCAGCCTGAAAACGCTAACAAAGCCTGTCAGGCTGGATGAAAAAAAAAAAAAAAAACTCCCTGTGACAGGCTGACAGCCTCTGATTTTTCTACCTTTCCCTGTTTTTCGCTGACTTTCTGTCTGTCTCCTGTCTTTCTCCTGCCTGTTTCCAGCCTGTCCCTGTCTGTCCCTGCCTGTCTAACTGTCTCTCTCCCTGCCTACAGCAGCGTCCTGTCTCTCACGAATGCAATAGAGAAATGAGGAAAAGCAAGATGGCCGGCCTTAAATAGCGCTGTGACGTCACCGGGCTTGCTGGCTGCTGATAGGCTGCATGTGACTGTCCCAGCTTGCACTGGCGCGGGGTTGATGTCTGGACATGTCCCGTCCGCCATCTTAGAATGCCTGTAATGTAAATGAATGGATGTTAAAGGAAAACTTCGAGCGATCGAATCGCGGGGAAATTCGGATTCGATCCGAATCGAATTTTTCCTGAAATTCGGATCGAATCCGGGTTCGTCCGGATCGATTCGCTCATCCCTAGTTCTCTTTAAAGCATAATTCTACTTTCAATTACATTTTTAAAAGTTTCCATTAATGTTAATGAATTAATTAAATTAATTATTTTCTTTTCTATTAGCAACAATGTTTTTTTTCTAGAAACAAAGTGAACTTTTTCTCTAGCGACCCATATGATCAGATAAAAAAGAAATGCTGCTGACTGCTAAGCACCACCATGACATTGGAGATTAGAACAACAACCAGAGCCATTAAAGGGTAACACTGGATGAATAAAAGCATGTCTGCTTTTTTCCACCCAACTGTCGTTTTCCCAACTGCAGCAGCAACACTACTGAATGCACTTAATCTTGGGCTGGGAGGTTTTTATGTATTACGCATTGATGAGCCACATTCTTGTAAAAGCCAGCCAGCTCTTTGCTGTGTAACACATTGTATCAGCCGGACTAAGGTTGAAGTTACAATTGTAACAATAGCTACACTGGGAGTTTAACTTTGTATAACAGCTACTGTACAAGTCTACATTGTGAAGAATGATTCACTACTAACGCCAGGTATTGCCAGATGAGCGTCTGTATAGTGGCGCTTAGAGCGACCGCTAGTAGATGCTGTCAGCGGGTATCGGGCACTGTAACAGAGTGTCTCATTCGCTCTAGTAACCTGGTCATCATTGATGAATGTGATGTGTGTTGGGCATGTAACAACAGTATCGCGCTGCAGTGAGCGAGAGGTAGCGCCAGCTTAGTGAGTCCGGCGCTCCATACCATATGTAATCGCCAAACACGCCATAAAAAATGTAATTGCCAAACATGCTATTTATACACAACTAATAAAACCCCATTAAAATGTATGGGAGAGCGCTACAGAGTGACAGGTACTTCATGGCGCTCTGGAACCTAAAGCGCCGGTGCTATACACTGAAACACCTGTTATAATACATGATTCGCCTTCTTAAATGTGGTTTTGCATACAGCGCCCAGCGTTCACCAGACGCTGCCTGCTGCTACGAGGCCCTACCTTGCGCTATCCCTTCTTAAATAGCCCCCAACATGTAAACAGTACACAGCTTTCAGCTATTTGTGATATTTGTGTGTTTTCTGTAATTATGTTTCCCCAAAAGTGGGGGGGGGGGGTGTCAGCGCCTCTTATCGGGCGAATGTAGAAAAAAAAGGAAATATGAAAGCTCAGGACAAGTGGCAGGCAGACAGTAAGGCTGTCCCCACCGTCCTCCCTGTATTTGTCAATGTCGCTTCTTCTCCGCACAGAGAGAACACCTGGCTCCGTACAGCGGGTGGGCGTGGCCGACGCTTGAGCATTGAGAAAAAAGTACCATTTACTTTCATTGCCTTCCCATTTGGCGAGTTAACAACATTAAATATCTCATGAGTTTTTTTTTTCTCAAAAGGGGATTTTTTACCACCATGAGAATATTTTCAACTCTTATTGAATCGAGGCCATAGCACCCATACAGGACAGCCCTAGTATAAATCACTGGGTGACACAGTAGTGTGGGGGAGACAAACTCTGCTAAATATATATTACAGATAATGCCCAATTGCTGATAATATTTAATAAAGAAAGTGCTGATACAGCAAAGCAGCTAAATATAAAGTGCAATCAATTAAAAAAAAAGCATTATCTAAGAAATAGATAAAATGCATTAAATTTCAATAGCCTCTAAGTAGTATAAAGCAAAAAACTGGCATGAAGTTGGTACATAAACACATATCAAAAGGGCAAGAATAAAAAAAAAAAGAACTAATAGGGAAAATGAAGGTAACTATCATTGACAGGGAGAGGCACAATAGCCCTGATCCAGAGCCTCTCTCATATGCATTCCTGCATGTGGGAATGACGTCAAAGTCCCGTATTAGTCTATTTTTCCATCATGTGATTATGGGCCAAGTTATTTTGTCCGTGTTTCCTATTTGCAGGATTTTATGTTTTGTGAGGCTGAGGCTGAGTTTTTGCTTTGGTGCGTACATTATGACACTTTATGGGCATAGCCTGCACTTGCACTTGGTTCTGAGCCCTGATTTGGTTATAATTGGGCCTATAAAAACTGTAGTTTTCCTATTCCAAATAACACTTTTGCATCTTTTTGCTAGCGGAAACTTACGATGGAGCTCCTTGACGAGTTCTGTGAAAAGTATGAGCATCTGCAGCAGTGAGGGCTGATGCCCATGTATCTTTCAGAGCTTAGGCATAGCCACCGTCACCTGAATATCGATCAGATGTTGGATGCCTTCATTTTTTAGCAAATGCTTCCTTCCAGTAGCTAGGGGTACTTTCTGTTTGCATGTCCTAGCCTTCACTGACCCGCGCCCTGACTAAATTTATCAATAGCATGGCTGTCCTCTAGGAAACATACATCTCTTTTCATGATAGAATGGCAGCCTTGAATGCGGTAGGATTAAAAGGTTTATATATGAAGCTCTAGCGCCAGGTAGGGCTTAGTAGTTTCAGGCAGCGTCTGCTGAAAGCCGGGCGCTGTATGCAATACCACATGTTTGAAAGCAAATCTAGTGAGTGACTGGAACACTGCCATGTAGCGTCTGATTCATCATTACAGGTGGCTCAGTGTATAGCGCTGGAGCTCTAGCTTCCAGAGCGCCAGTTAAGACCTGTCGCTACCTGTCGCTCTCTCATACATCTCAATGGACGTTCCTTTTCTTCCCATTTTTTTTCCTCTCAAATAATTGTGTCACCTCTCCTGGCCTAGAAACAGTCATTTTTGAAAACATTTTTTATTTTTTAGATTTATATGCAGAATTGTCATTACAGGTCTGGCATTAAAGTATTAATGTTACAATTTTACAACAATGCCATTCCACTTGTTTTCACTTTGTTACCGGTGAATATGTGTTCAAAAACAGACTTTAATCACATAGTGTGTGCCGCTCTATGCTACAGCGACCAGATCCAGAGTGGCGACGCTGTATGTGTTTTTTTTATGAATATGGTGGGAGTCGCTGAAAGTCGGTCGCTCTGAGCAGTCGTTACCTTTGATGAAAAGAGACATATAAAGTGGAAGGAAAGGAAGGGGGAAATGGAAGAAGAGGAAGAAGGGTAAAGGGTGGGTTCGGGGCCTCCGTTCGAATCACGAGGAGAGACAAGATGGGGTTCTAGATTGTAAGGAGAACACAGTTGAGACCCCCGGGATGAAAATGAGTAATCCAGCCTTCCCAGGTGGATAGAAAGGGGGCAAAATCCCCTTTTATGGTGGTCGCCATCTTCTCAAACAGCATGGCCTCGTTAATCCGGGTGATAAGGCATCCCCAGGAAATGACTGATTTCTTCCACGATTGGGCAATAATCAACTTGGCTGCCATTGTAATGTGTCTTATGAGGTCATACTGGGTTCTTGTGCAGTCTGGGGGTTTCAGGTTGAGGAGGGGCAGCTGAGGGGTTAGGGCCAGCTTTAGCCCGGTGGCCTTTTTAATAACATAGAGGACTTTGATCCAGAATTGTTTCACCACTCTGCACTTCCACCAAGTGTGTAAGTAAGTACCGGGGAGCCCCAGCCTCTGAAACAATCCCGTAGGAAGGACAGAATTTGTGTATTCTTTCCGGAACGAGGTAACACCGGAGCAGGACCTTGGTGTTGACCTCCTGGGCACCAACATTTAGGAACCCTGAGAAAGTGTGCCTCCAGACTGCCCTCCAGTTCCCCTCAGATAGGGTCAGATTGAGGTCAGCATTCCATTTTGCCACATGGGGAGTTGCTGTTATTGTGTAATTGGTGACAGAAATAGACGTGTTAGAGAGGGGAGGGGAGTTAGAGGGTGGAAAAATGACCAGTTTTGTCTTGTCCATGTTTGGCTTGAGGTAGCGAGATGACATGAATGAAGAAATAGCTTATAGGCAGTTGGGGAGGCGAGATAGGAGAGAGGAGAGATTGGGGCCAGAGTAAAGCGCTCTACGATCTACGTGCAGTTTACGCCCACCCCAGATAAATTTATTTAGGTCAGATTAGAGGTGTTTCAAAGCAGAGGCCAGGACGGTTATCGGCAGTACCCGGAAAAAATAAAGTAATTTAGGGAGCCACGCCATTTTCACTGCAGCAATCCTACCAAGCCAAGAGAGATTTAATTTGGCCAAGTTAGCTAACAAGGACCTCGGGGTCTTAAACATATTTGGGTAGTTTGCCCCATAGAGAGAGTTATGATCTGCAGCCAGCTGTGTCCCTAGGTATTTAATATGCTTAGCCTGCCATTGAAAGTCAAAGGAAGCCTTGACAGTTCTCAGTACTCCATCGGATAGGGAGATATTGAGGGCCTGTGATTTGGCAGAATTGATTTGCAGGCCTGATAACCTTGAAAAGGATTCTAGGGCTTTAAATAGGCTCAGGAGGGATATAACCGGGTCTTTTATCACCATTAGGATATCGTCAGCAAACAGTGATATCTTGTGTTCGTATCCCCCCACTTCGATACCTGCAATACCACTATTGGCCTGAATAAGTCTGGAGAGGAGCTCAATGACTAAGACGAAGAGGAGGGGGGAGAGGGGACAGCCCTACCTTGTGCCCCTACCCAGAGTAAATCGGTCAGAGGAATATCCCGAGTACCCGACAAAAGCCCCGGGATTGGCGTAAAAAGAGGAGATCCAATTCAGGAAAGATAGACTCAAGCCCCATTTGTTGAGGATGAAGTGCAAATAGTCCCACGCCACGGTGTCGAATGCTTTGCGTACATCCAGGGTCAACAGCATGGTTTGATATCTTTCCACCCTGGAGCGATATATTAAGTTAGCGATTTTCCTAATGTTGTCGCCTGCCTGACGCTGAGGCATGAAACCCACCTGTTCTTTGGAGATAAACACATTGATAAACCCGTTAAGCCATGCGGCCAGTACCTTTGCCAGAATTTTAACATCAACATTCAACAGGGAAATAGGCCTATAATTAGACCATACCGTGTCATCTGTATTCGGTTTGGGAATCATACTTACAGCTGCTGTGAGTGAGTCGGTACTCCAGGAGGCTCCCTGGAGCGTTAAAAGCTATCGTCAAATGCGGGGCTAATGTCTGGCTAAATTTTTTATAATATAGCGTTCCTGGCTGTTTACCGACTTTTAGAGTCGCAATGGCCTTCTGTAACTCATCAATCTCAACGGGCCTATCAATGTGCTCCTTGGTGCCAGGGGGAAGGGGGGGGGGGCAAATTAAGTTGGCCGAACAGTTCTTCTGCCTTGCTTATATTTAAACGCGTTTTGGGTTTATATAGCTCCTCCATGTGTTTGAAAAAAGTAGCCACCACCTTTGCTGGGTTGCTAGACAGGGGGCTTTCTATTGTCCTAAAGCTTTTGGGTCTCAGTACGATCCCCCTAAGCCTTTTCGCAAGAGGGGTGTTGGGCTTGTTATTCCTATGGTACCAATGGAACCTGGATTTGTTTAGTTGGCGCACAGCCTCGCCGGATAGGCACAGGTTGAGCTGGCTAGCTGCTTGGTTGAGGCGGATCCTATTCTGTTTAGAGGGCTGATTTTTGAAGGCGGTTGAGGCCAATTGGTAAGCGTCTGTTAATGCCCCGAGTTTTTCTTTGCTTAAGGCTTTGCGTCTGGCGGATTCCTGCATTAATAGCTCTCTGATCAGAACCTTGTGTGCTTCCCAGAGAGTGACATTTGAGCTTATTGAGCCCTTATTGAGACAAAAGAACTCTTGAATCCCTGTGCGGACCCGCTCAAGGAGGACCTCGTCGGCCAACATAGGATCGTAGAGCTTCCAAGACCTCTGGGGGACTCTCTGGGTTAGGGCCAAAAGGTCAACTGAGACCAGGTCGTGATCAGACCAGGCTATTGGAAAAATGCTTGCCTGAGAGAGCTGGGGGAGGGAGTATTGCGGCATGAAAATGTGGTCAATCCTTGTGAATACCTTGTGAGGGCATGAGTAGTGGGTGTAATCCCGTTTGGTGGGATTGAACTCCCTCTATGCGTCGATCAGATGATACTGACTTAAAATTGCCCAAAATGCTTTCCCTGCTGCGTAATTCTGTTGTTACAGCAACCAACATACATCACATCATCAATGACTGCCAGGCAGGATTTTGTGGGCCCCTGGGCGATAGAGTCTGAGTGGGCCCCTTGTGACAAACAGAGCCATTTGACAAACATTAAATATGCACGGCAAATGGCTCTGATTGGATGAGAGCCCACACATGCGCCATAGAACCAGAGAAGGGTGAGTTTTTACAGACAAAATAAAACCCAAGTTAAAATCCTGGGTTTTGTTCCTCTTTAAAGCCGCCTCTGTGACTAGCCATGGAGTCTAAAAGACAGGGCTGGCTGATTATCCCACCCGGGGCAGTAAAACTTCTCGCAATGAGTGCCAGCATTTAACGCTATGCAGAACTTCTATCGGGCAGGCTGATTCATTACTAATGCCAGGTAGCGACAGATGAGCATTTGTAGCAGGCATTTCAGAGCACCCGCTAGTAGTCTCTGTGCTCGGCCGTGGTTCGCTAGTTCAGAGCGCCTCAGTCACTGTGCAGTATTGATGAATACGTTGTGGTTAGTCGCTATATGAGCAGTACATCGCTGTATAGGAGCGAATGGTAGCGACTGGTCAGTGCAACCGACTCACACCATATTCATCAAAAAAACTGCCTCACACTCTGCCGGCGCTCAAAAATGCTTCGCTGTAGCCCAGAGCGCCGGAGGCTGTGTGATTAAAGGCTGTTTTTTAACATGTATCCACCAGTAACAAAGCGAAAACATATGGAATTGCATTGTTATAACATTGTGACATGAACACATTAATGCCAGACCAAGACCAGTCAAGTCTGCATAAATATGTAAAAAAATGTAAAACATTTTCAAAAATGGCTTTTTCTAGGCCAGGAGAGGTCACAACATTATTTGAGAATAAAAAAAAAAAAAAAAAAAAAAAAAAAAATTATAAAAAGCCTGTTTAAAGAGTAGTAAAAAACGTCCATTGAAATGTATGGGAGAGCGAGAGGTAACATGTGGCACTCTGAAAGTTTGAACGCCGGCACTATACGCTGACGCTGGGATAATGATGAATCGTACGCTACATGGCGTTATCCCAGTCGCTCAACAGAATCCGCTTGATAAATGTGAAATTGCGTGCTTTGCCCGACATTCACCTGACGCTACCTGTCGTTTACAAGGCACTACCTGGCGGTATCCCTTCATGAATAAGGCCCTAAGTCTATTTGTCTGTATGACTTTTCTTCATTCATTTGTCTCATTTCTTTCTCTTCTTCCTTTCCACTCTCTTTGTTCTTTCCTTTATTCCATCCATTTTCCTACATTCTTTCCTTCCTCTTGTCTTTTCTTCCTTTCCATCCATCACAACTACCTTCTCGTTCCTCCTTCCATCTATTCCTTCCTCCCCTACTTTGGTTCCTTCTTTTCTCCCTTCCTTCCTTCATTCTCTTCCATTCCATCTACCGTGCTTATCTTTCCTCCCTTGCTTCTTTCTTCTTTTTTCCTTTCACCATTCCTCCCTTCCTTTTCCCCCCCTTCTTTTCACCCTTCCTTCCATCACTCTTTATTTCCTGTCTCTTCTTCTCCCTTTCTTTCTTTCCTACCATATTTTGCTTGCTGCTATGGTGCCCCACTGTGCAGAAGCCACAGGAGGCCCCATAGCAGCCTGGCCCCATGGCTGTTGCACTGGAAGAAGAGGCCGTATTGTAGGTTGCTGTGGGCCCCACTGTTACATAGCCATAGCTGCTGCTAGCATCCTGGCCCATGGCTACTAATTGGGGTGGCAAAGCATCCTGCCTGCTGTGGCTATGTAACAGCGGGGCCCACAGCAACCTGCAGTATGGCTTCTCTTTCCAGTGCCTGGCTGTGCTCCCCTGGGAGCCGCACTACATACCTGTTGGAAGGGGTTGCAGGAGCCCGGGACACTAGGACTTTCTGCTTGCTGGAACAATTTATTTTCGCCGCACTAGCGCAGCTCCTGCCTCTCCCCCCCCCATGAAGGGCCTGCGGGCAGAGTGAGGAGAAAACTGTCCCGCCCCCTCACATCACCCCAGGGCCACCCAGAGCCGTCTCGCCATTGGACAGGCCGTCAGGCAAAGCGACCAATCAGACGATGGATGAGCAGGTGCGCAGGCAAGCAGCCTGCAACCCGCCCCCACCACCAAAGCAACGTACCACAGGGCCCAGCAAGACTGGGCAGTCACTGGAGCAGCGATGGAACGAGGAAGGTAAGTATTAGGGATGGGCGAGCTGGTTCATCAAAAACCAAGTTCGTTCCGAATTTCAGGAAAAATTCGATTCAGCACGAAACTGAATTTTTGCTGGTTCCTGCTGACCAAATCTTTCCTGAAATTCAAAAAAAAAAAAAACTCCCCACCATCCTGGTTCCAGCACCTTGCAGAGTCAGCGGGTGGCGGCTTGAACAGCTTACAGTGCAGCCGGCTCCCCACTCCTCCCATGCGCAGGCTTTTGCGCATTCCTTGCCTCAAACAGGGAGCTTCACAGGTTAAATGTAAGGTTATGTTTGCAGTGTAACACCTGTTACTTTGTTTATAATATGTAGGTTTTTATGTAACTTTTCCTTTTTAACTCATAATATTTATCCATGTTGCTATGACTTCTTCTGTGTCAGCCCAGACACAGGGATGTTGTTTACATTCACAGGTAGGTGGCTTGACAGGCTAGGACAGGCAGGCTTTAACATTAGGAAGCCTTGATTGGTCTTCAGTCTGTGACATTTATACAGTGAAGTGAATATCAATTAGCCATGCGCTTGCGTGTTTTCCAATGACGTGGCTGGTGATGATTGGAGCCTGCGGGACAGTGCAGTGAATATTAATTATTCATGTGTGCGCAGTGTCTTTTAGTAAGATTAGCTGCCGCCATCCAGCGTTTTATGCCCCTGTTGACAGTGCAGCCGGCCTTGTGCTACACACAGTATGGTGGGAGTGGGGAGGCCGGCCCCACAGCTGACAGTGTATCCATCCTCCCCGCTCCCACCATGCTGTGTGTAGCACACATTAGAGATCATCTAAAGATTTGATTCGGACGAACCCCAATCGTCCTAATCCAATAGGAAGTTCGCTCATCCATTGGCCCCCCACTGCTGCACCAGTGGGCCCCCCACTGGCCCGGGCTCTCTGCAGGTGCCTGGGTTTGCCGAGTGCTGGAGCCGGCCCTGTTGCCAGGTTACTTGAGCAACTGAGGTGCTCTGTTACAGCGCCCGAAAGCCGCTTATAGCGACTACTACCGGTCGCTCTAAGTGCTGCTATACAGATGCTCATCTGCCGATACCTGGCATTATAAATGAATCAGCCTGCCTGTTTTTCAACATAGCGAATATGCCAAGTGTCATGAGCGCACGCACGTTGCCCTGGTTCCCCCATCTGCTCAGGAGTATATGTTTATTTCGGTATGTTTAGGACCACATTACTTCTCCTTCTTGTCCACTCTGCTGTATTGATGCTAGCCTTGCTTCAGCTTCCCTAAACCAGCTTTCCTGTGTTCTTGTAGCCCCTGTAATTTTTTGGGGGGTGCCTGTTCCTTTCTTGTTGCAAGTATATTAAGCTGACTCTTTTCTGCATTTGTATCAGCAACAGCAAGATGGGCCACTCTCTTAATGTCCAATGCGTTGTGGTGCCAGATCTGTGTTTTTTCTGGGTTTTTGCCAGATTCCCTGGCTTATCCCACAACGCATTCCTCTTGAGGAATTCCAGTTTGTATACCCGTTTTGAAAGTGGCAAGCTGAGTGGCAGTTGGCTTCTGGGTGTGTCTATTTTTGTATGTGTTCTGCTTTCAAATGTTATCTTTGCATTTGCCCTATTTTTGCCATTTTGAATCAGTGCGCCTTTTTAGTGCTAGTTTTTTGTGATTGCCTATTTGTCTCTCTGGCCTCCCTCAATATTGCTGTGCTCATGTCCCTATTTTAATGCCCAATTCTTCCTGTTGCTAATTAAAATGCTTAGTCCCACCATTTGCACCTTACCTTTAGCTTTCATTACCAATAGTCTATCTAAACAGTAAATTGGTGCCTCCTTACAGCTGTGTGCCCTGACCTCCTCCTGATTACACTTACTAGTTGATGTATGCTGTTTTACTTTGGTTTGTCCTTTTTGGAGTTTTCTATTATTTTATTTTACCTTTTTGGTGATTCAGGTTAACCCTTGCTCCCCTGGCTACTGATGCTTTTTTCAATGCCCCAGACAGCTGGCCAGGAGGCGTTGCTGAATGTGCATTCGGCCTATTAAAATCCAGATTCCGGTGCCTGGACCACACAGGGGTCGCACTCCAGTATAAGCTGAGAAAGTGGTGAAAATCTTCTTGGCCTGCATCACCCTCCACAAAGGAGAGGGTGGCAGCATATGTGGAGAAGGCAACCCCTGCTGCAGCTCCAGAGGTCAAATCTATTCTGGTTCACAGTGCCGTGCAGCCCCATCTATTCATCAGAATTTGGTGGACCCTCTTTATCATATTTGTTGTGTTTTTTTTTTTTTGTTTTCCTTTCTTTGGCTTCTGTGTACCTTTTTAGGGTGTGAATAAAGAAAACCCAAACCAAGTTGTAATTTTCTGGTATTTATTTTCTGGACATAAATACACTACAACCCAAATTGGGTGGCTACAGGCCAACACAGAGTCCCACAGCCATGTTTATGGGGGAGGTGACCTGACGTGCCTCCAGCAGTACCAACATTCTTGCATTCTGCTGGTTGGTCTCCGCCATTTCTCCCAGTAGCCCCTCCAAGGTTCTTTTGTGCCTCTGCTGCTCCACCAACCCTGCTGTCAGGTCAGCATGGAGCAAACTGGCACCCACTTTAAAATAGTGGGATGCTTTGTGCCTAAAAGTGGTTCTGTTGGTCCACCAGTGAATCTCCATGATTTGGCACTGCCTTAACAAAGGCAGGTGCCGCCTGACTGCAGGGTGGGGCTGGCTTCCTCCAGGGCGCTCAGCGGAGATGGTAGGGCTGCCGCTGCCATCTGCAAGTGCTGGACCTGGTTCTGGGAGGTGAGGTTTTTGCCCAGTGCATGGCAAAAATTCTAAAAAACAGGGAGGTCCCAATATTTGCTTACAATGCACTGCCCAGTACAACACCGGCTTTACCAGGCGCCTCACTAACCACCCAATGAGTAAACCTTACACACATATATATCAACGGTTACATGTGAGGCCGGCACTAAGGATAACTACACGGCACCTATTGCCAGTAGGACACAATAAATTTATTTTGATAACCATACACAAATTGGCACATAAATCACATAATCGTCCCCATAATACACAAGTAAAAAGCAATGTTGCTTATTACTAAAATATTTTGCCCAGTGGCTGGTGTGGCAACAGTGGATGAAGGTGTCCCCAGCAAATTGAGCATCATTTCCTGACTATCCATCGTGTGCTCCTCTGTGTCTTGGATATCATCCGGAAGAGGTGCAGTCTGTGTGGGGCTAGAGAAAGATTAATGTTTGCTTTGGTCAACTGTCCCACACAGCCATTTAAATTGTCTCCCCCTTGCCATGTGGTTATTTTTGCCACACATTGACCTCATCTGTGTCTGGGCTCCTCTCACTGGGTGGGTGGCTGATGGATGGGTCAGTTCTTGATGGTGGGTCTGGGGAAGGCATGTCAAATGATGCAGCTGTTGGTGCAGGTTTTGCCACTGGAATAGTATAGTCTGTTGGCAAGGTGGTTGCTGTAAAGGCAAGAGCAAAGCAATGTAAGTATAAAAAATGTGTTACCTGGCCTCCTTTCTATCCTCAACATGGGTTACACTGGTCCCCACATATACAAGTGGCCAAAACTACTTTACAACTACGTCACTGGCCCGGCTTCCATTTAAATAGTTGGCCACAGCAATTTTATGTAATGTTGACCAACATGTGTTTCAAACAAGCCCTCCCAGTTTGGGGGTGTAAGTGGGCACTCATGTTAGTGGTCACCCTCCTCCCCTTTGTCCAAACTCCAGTTTGCCGTAAACACTTACCACTGGTAGGCACATGCCGACAATCAGTGTCGAAGGTCCCCGACACCCCCTGGTAGGTGTAGGGGTGCAGAATCCCTGGTACCTGCTCCTTTGCATGTGTGAACTGCAAGGTCTTTGGCAGTCCACCACCAGTTTGCAACCTGAAACACAAAAACAAGTATTAAGTTTGAAAGTGGTCCAATGTGTGTGGCCCAAACCTCCGTCTGGTCACTTACCCCTCAGCCAGCCTGGCACTAATTTTCTTCTGGATCACTGTCTTAAGATCTTACCACTTTTTTTTGGCCTGCCTCCAATCCTTGGGGTTCCGACCAACATGCCAACACACTACGGGAAAGCTTTGCCCAAATGTCCTCTCACACAGCTTTAAGTGTGGAGTGGGACCGGGACCCAGTCAGCCTGTTGAAATTCTCATCCATCCAGCAGAGCATCCAGTTGGGCATCATTAAAATGCCCACTCAGCTTCCCCCTGGTGAGCTTGCATCCAGTCTTGGGGGCCAATGCTGGGGTCTGCTGACTAGTGTGTGTGAGGGAGCCTGAGACACTCAGCCCACTCCCAGGCCTGAGAGAGGTGCTTCTCAGGCTACTGGCTGGGGAGACAGCAACCTCTGGCTCCTCTGCTCCACTGAGCGCTCTGCTCTAGGTGCTACTCATAATGGTGTCCCCACCATTGTTAACTGAGAGAGGGCTACAAACCCACGTGTTCTGTGGTCCAAAGCCGTGGACCACTTCCTCAGGGTGCTAAGACAGGTGAAAACATGTACAAACGCTGCTTCCCTGATGAGGTTGCAAGGCCAAAGCTTAAATGGCCAGATGACATTATATGGGACCCCAAGTAAAAGCTGGGCCCCCATAACCTAGAATCTGGTGGGAAATGTGGTGGGGGCTGGGGCATGACATGGGCCCAAAAGTGAAGTTCGTCATTGTGTCTGTCCTTTCCTCCCCTCGAGGCCTATGGCATGCCCCTGAGCCTCACCAATTTCTCCACCAGATTCTAGGTTATGAGGGGCCCTAGCCTTTACTAAGGGGACCATGCTGTACCCCTGGGCCCCACCACTTTCCCCACCAGATTCTAGGTTATGAAGGGCCCAGCCATGTACTATAGCCTGTAGGGTTTGGGGCCCCCACCATAGGTTGGTAAAATGGTGGCGACTGGAGGCATGACATGGGCCCCAAAGTAAAGTTTGTCAGTGTGCCTGTACCTTCCTCCCCTCAAGGGCCATGTCATGTCCCCAGACCCCACCAGATTCTAGGTTATGGGGGGCCCAGCCTCCAGCGCCCATGTCATGCCCCTGGGCCCCAACACTCTCCCCACCAGATTCTTGGTAATGGGGGCCAGCCCTTCAGGATCCATGCCATGCCCCTGGGCCCCACCACTTACCTTACAAGATTCTATATTATGGGGGGGACTGCCAGGTTCTGCAGCCTGTACAGTTTGGGTCACCCCAAAGGTTGGTAAAATGGTGGTGGTATGATATGGCCCCTGAAGTAAAGTTTTCCAGTGTGCCTTGTCCTTTCCCCACAATGAGGGGGCCCCAATGGGTGGCATTACATGAGCTCTGGAGTAACATGTGCATGTCCTTGTCCCACGAGGGGGGGGGGGGCTTAATAATTGGGGAAAGTGGTGGAGCCCCAGTTGCATAACTAAATGTGTAACCCAGTACAAACATTTAATGGGAGCCTGTCAAGGCTCATACATGAAACATTTTTCAGATGCAGCTAGACATCTAAAGAGTGAAACAGCAGATATAAATGATACTTCCTTCTCTAAATGATGCCAAGTGAGCACAAATATGATAAATAAGGTGAGGGAGGTGAACAATGAATGGGCCCCCACTGAGGCATCTGAGTGAGATTGCTCTGCAGAACTCTCCATTATAGTAGGTGGAGGCCGGGCACTATGGCCATGGGCATGGTACACCAGTTCTGCCCCTGATGGAGGCTCTGACAGGCACAGCCTGTGCTCTGTGAAGTGGCATGATAGTTACAGGTGCATAGGTGCTGTGTCTCTCCCTATTTATATTGACCTTCAGTGCAGCATTTGTAGTTGATAGCATTTGCTGTTATATTGTGTTGGTAAGCACACAAAACCAATAAAAGAAATTACACAACAGCTGATACAGTACTTTTTCTTTGTCCCTGGCACAAACTTCCTCTTACTCTAGCACATAAAATTGTACCCATTCCTGCAGCATGGCTGTTGTCCAATACAAATTCTACACTTTCATTCTCTTCTGAATTCTTCTGTTCTTTTCACTTGCCTCTACTTCAACAAGGTATATCTGTGTCCAAAACAGACTTCTCTTATTCGCTGAATGGTTTTCAAGTAGTCTAATAACGAAACAAATTAATAATATATGGTTATTTTGTTTCAAATGATTTTTTTTTACCTCAAACAAATGTATCATGTATCTTATAAAGAACATTCTGCTTTGTCCTACCCTATCTAGAAGGATCTAAATGCACATCTGTTATCTTCTATTCTCTTAAGGGTCAATAGCGAGGAAGCTTTTGTTTCACTCTAGTTTGACAAACTTACTGAAGAAATCAGAACTTTAGGCAACGTTAAAAAATATTCTTTAATGCAGTAATTAAATCATTCATTTTGTAATAATAAAAGTAGATGTACTAAAAACACGGCTTTACATCAGTTTTAGTCATTTGCAAAAAGAATTTGGAGCTGCAACAATGTTAGTTCTTAGCCTAAGAGGATTTTAAAGAAAAAAATGGTACCACCCGCAAGCGTGATCCCTTAAAGTCCTGTTGGTTGCTTTGGTCCCATCCTTGTGCTGTCAGCTCTGATAAGGGAGTTTATTTCCTGATGACTGGAAGCCAGGGTTTGCACCGAAGTTACCCAAAGTGTGCGCTGTCAGCACAACAGACAACACAGGTACAGGGGACATTAAAGGAGCACTATCGTGAAAAAAATGGCCCAATCATAAAAATCCATATAAATATGCTGGATGGCAGGAGGAGGGGTCACATATACACCCACATCAAGAAATATTCAGCCAGGCTTGTTTCTTTTATTTTAATGGGTGGAAGAAGAAATCAGGAGTGACAGGTTCTGTCACCCCTCATAGACTAAACCTGTCACCCCTGGATTTTGTTCCTACCATGTGAGAATAAACCACAAGCTTGGCGGGAGTTTTATTCAGTTTGGGTGTACCTGTGAACTCTCTTCTCATTAGCCAGTGTGTTAATGTGGATTTTTAACATTACACAATTTTGCGCTAGTGCTCCTTTAAGCCAGCAGAGTATTAGGGTAAGTAAAGCTTTATTATAATAAGGCTTTACAGATGAATTGATTATAGACACATTAATTTCAGAAAACGTAATCATGTATATGCTAGTGTAATTTAAATTGCAATCTGATTAGCACAGGGGCATACATAACCCCCATAGCAATGCCCCAGGGCGGACATTCACCGACCAGGTCTCATTTTCATCCCTTCCACCAATCAGTTCAGTAGAATGGGATAGAATTGCTGGTCCCTCCCTCCTCTAGCCCCTCCCTCTAGCCTCCTCCTCTAAAATCATCACATTGCTCTCAGCGCAGAGCTGATTTTTATGCAAGGGCCACAGCTACTTTTTTTATAAGAGAAATCATATAGTGAATCTGTATATCTCAGCTATTTTTTCTTCAATTCAAAATGGTAAACAGTTTAGGACTGTGCCAAATGTAGCCTGACACAATGGTGTAACAATTTCCCTTGCCTGCAGTAGCACTTTAAATTACCTGCTCTGTGTCTTTCCTTTGATTTAGAATATTTTATAATATCCTGGAGATCTTTATTTAAATTCTATAATGTAAATGGTCATGCTAGGGCAGTCTATTGACTGTCATTTTGAGCCCTCCTGGTGACTGATTCACTTTAAAGGCACTTTATACTCACTGTATAGTAAAATTGCTTAATATTAAAAATCCATATAAACTAAGAGGAGGAGTTATATGTCCCAACTGAAAATACAAACCTGCCAAGCTAGTGTTTTTTTTTCTCCTTGAATGGATAAAATCCAGGGGTGACGGGTTTGTGAGCATTACATTCCACTTTTACGTGGGTGATCTGCTCCATTGCAATGCTTATCTCCTCAGCCAGCCATGCTGATTTTCCAGCATGGGCTGGCAAGAAAAAGACCATTAAAATGATGCTATACCCAAGAAGGATGTTTATGTCGTCACCTTCCATCCCCTGCCCAAGTGCCCTTTTACTAAAACCTCTTTTCAAAATTTCTAACAAAACAAACCGGATGCAGTCAGCCACATGGCAGTTGGCAGGGTGCAGCTATGAGTCATAAACACTGCAGGAAGCGGTGCCGAAAGGGTGTATCTAGAAAGAGCGGGGTGTTGGTAAGAATAAAAAGAGGTCTGCGTTTTGCTCCCCCATCTGTGCATTTAGCCAACCTACGCTCACTCCCTAACAAAATGAAGGAACTGCATCTTCTGTGCATCAATCAGTCTGAATTCTCAGCGGTTTTGTGCTTCACGGAGACCTAGCTCAATGCCCCCCTTCCTTATACTGTCCTGCAGCTGACGAAGTGGGGGGCTGAGGTGGCATCTGCTTTTATGTGAACTACAACTGGTGTAAAGAAACAAAAATCCTTGGTCTAAGCTGTTCTCCATGGTTGGAATTGTAAGCAGTCATTTGCAAACCCTTCTACACCCAAGGAAATGTTCCAAATTTATCTTGCTTAGTGTCTATATTCCTCCACAGGTATCTGTAAAACCTGCTTTAGATGGCTTAGTTGATTGCATGACTGAATGTGAAAGGAAGCACCCTCAGGCCTTCAAAATCATAATGGGCGATTTCAATCAGGCTAAGCTTAATCTAGAACTGCCAAAGTTCTGCCAGCACATATCCTGTCCCACTAGAGGCTTGAATTCCCTTGACCAGTGTTACACGACGATTAAAAGAGCTTACAGATCTATAGCTAAAGCTGCACTTGGTCACTCTGATCACTTCCTTATTCACCTGGTGCCTGCATACAGGCAGTGACTAAAAAACAGCAAGCCCTTCTTTATTACTTTGAAGAGATGGAACTGCACTGAGAAAGCAAAATACAACCTACAAGCATGCTTCAAACCCACTAACTGGGAGGATTTCAAGGACACAAATAACATCAGCGATTGGACTAACAAGTTAACGTCCTACATTAAGTTCTGCCAAGACATGCTGGTCCCCTGCAAGACCTACAGGAAAGGGGAAGAACAAAAAACCTTTCAACAAACACAGAAAGATGAGCATTACATTAGTTATGTCTGACTGGATTATTAGCTTTCTGACTGGTAGGACTCAGAGGGTCAAATTAGTCCTATTTGTTTCATTGACAAGAATCACAAACATGGGAGCTCTGCAGGGATGTGTTCTGCCCCCCCCCCCCTTCTCTTCTCTTCTCACTTTATACCAATGACTTCACCTCCACATATGCTTAAGTCAGGATCTTCAAGTACACAGATGATACCACCTTAGTAGGCTTCATTAATGACAACAATGAGTCTACCTACCGGAACCAAGGTAAAACCCTCGAATCTTGGTGCAAGGCAAACAATCTCATTCAGAATTTTCAGAAAATGGTCGACTTCATAATTGACTTCAGGCAATCCCACAAAAAGCACCAGCCCATTTTGATTGGTGAGGGGGAAGTCAAAATCCTACCCAGTGCAAAATTTCTAGGTACCCAGATCTCGCAAGACCTGAAGTGGAGTGCCCAACAAAGATTATACTTTATGAGACAACAATCTTAAAAACCTTCTATAATGCTACCATAGGATCAATCTTGACCTCTTCTTTTACAGTCTGGTATGGTGGGGCTACAGCCAAAGACAAGCATAGGCTGAAGAGGATAACCAGAACCGCCGAGCGTATAATTGGATCCGCTTTACAATCTCTGGATGAAGAATTTGTGAGTAGAATCTCCTCAAGGGCCAAGAAAATAACTGAGGACTTGAGGCACCCAGGCATCCCTTCCTCAAGCTCTTACAGATACATGGCACATCCGACTAAAACCCCCAGACAAAAAAACAGTTTTTTCCTCTGGCCTTTATGGCATTGAAAAAAAAACAGTATGTGAGGTTAAAAGTCTCTTTTCGGACATGCAGTGTTGATAATTCTGTTTTTCTATACAACGTTACCTGCACCACACCTTAATCCTTATTTCCTGTTACTACAATGTTGTGTATGTATTGTTAAATAGCTTTCCTGATGAATTTCCTTGCCAAAAAGCATTCCTTGTTTTTCCTGTACTTCTTGGTGGAATAAATAAGTAAAGTACTATGTGACAGTTTAGTTGTAACTGAATTTATTAGCATATGACATGCCATTCCACATCATACTACTTCCTGTTAGTGTTTTTACGAATACTGTGTATAACTGACTTGTTATTCAACATATTATTTTAATGTTTTGTTATTGGGCCATTTTTCCACAATATTGGAAAAACACTTGTCTCAAAATATACCTGAATAATTTTCTTAGTCCTTTTCATATGGTTATCAGGCTTCCTATTAGAAAAATTCTGTGTGTCCACTATTAAAAAAACAGCTTGTATGTAGTTTGTTACTTGCCAAAGGAAATTATAATTGTACTTGAACCAGTCACCAAAAATTGTGAACTTTTTAACAGGCTATCTAGACCTGTACTGAACGCTCCAAAGAGCACCGGCTACAAAATTCCCAGAAGTAGTTCAAAAGCTTGGTGTAAATGATATGTTAAATTATTTAGACAATAGCGTATTACCTTTGTAACCTTCAAATAACCTCCTTAAATTGTAAAGTACGTAGCATCAAAGTTTCAGAAAGAAAAATTAATTATGTCTTATGACCTTTGAAAGAAAAGTTTTACTGTTGTACTAAGTTGACACCATGCACGCACTGCCTAATTTAGTGCAGCTACTTAACAATATTGCTTTGCAAGGAATTTATGAGTCTTTCGCATTGTAGGGAAAAAAAGCAGTTAAATTAGACAGCTGAATATAAAAGGCTGCCCACTCTATTTGGAAAGTTCGCAATATAAATTATTAAATAAATAGGTAGAATTTTTTGATTAAAAAAAATAATCATTCTTTCAAAGTATCTGAAAAGTATTTCATTAGTCATTAGTCCAAACATACAGTAAAAAACCTAAAAGGGTATTCAGTGCAATGTGTTTAGTCACTAGTCTATGAGTCTTATAATGTCCAACCTGGAAAAGGGTTATTCAGTTCCCATGAGAACCCAGAGGTTCTACTTTAAGATTCACTTATGAGACGGGGGGCTAAACAGTATTGTCCTTGTCTTTCGTAAGCATATAACTAGGGATGAAAGAATTATTTTATTTTGGCTCAGGCAAGTAGCACTTCCCACTCACTAGCTGGCAGTGATGTGATTGTATTTCTTATCATACACCAACAGATGGCTCTAAGTGAGGTCACTAAGAAAGCCATATACAGGGCAGGGGGCTTACAGATTACACCTCAGTATTGCCAAGGCTGCAGACCCCCCCATCATTCCCCCCATCAATCTCTACCTTTTGGAGCAGTTACATCCTGCTGCTTCAGGGCCTGAATGCTGCCCCCCGTGCCGGCTTAGACATCTGTTAGTGACAGCACAGCTTTAGCCGTGCTCTTCAAAGTCCCGCGCCACCCAGCGAAGTCTCGCGATATTTCAGGCAGCCCAATTGCATCCCATTCATGGGCACTGCGCAGGCGCAAGATCGGGGGCTGTGCACAGTGCCTGATGGGATGCAAAATGGTGCCACCTGTTGGAAGGTCACCTGGAATCCGAGAGACCGAGAAGTTGGATCCCCTAGCTAGGTGAGTATTAAGTGCCCAAAGTTAAAACCGGAGGGGGGGCAGCAGATTGGTGAGGTTTGGGGGAGGTTTTAACCTCCCAAGATGTTCCTCTTTAACTTCTCATTGACTGGTATCCCAGCCTCCGCTCTCATTTCCTGGTTTTCTGTTCCTGTTAGCCTCAATGCTCCAGTCACTCTCAGCTCCCACTATATTTCTAAGATTTCTGCACCTGTTATCATTCAGACAGTCTAACACAGCTGGTTACTGCCCTTTTCCTTTCATGTCATCTTACATCAGTTACTTTTTCCAGCTCCTTGCCTTTAATTTTTGATATTTTTGTCCTCTGTGTATTGTTACGTTTGTTTAGTTGGGTTAGAATGTGTTGATTAGTTTGTTTCTTATATAGAAGCAGGTTGGTGCTGGGGCTCACCATTTGCTGTGCTCACTTACTAAAAAAATTAATTACTCTAGTTTAGCCATGTGCAACTTCTCAATCTGCACCCTGCAGCTATGCAGCATTTTGCACGACTTAAACTTCAGAATAAAGTGTTTCATATTTTTGTTAATATATAGCTGGAATGACATGCTTACTGGCAAGACCAGCCATGGGAACCTGATTGGCATGGGCTGTACTCAATCATCCATTTATGTGCCAAATGAACTCACACATGGTGGTGCTGGTTGGGCAGTCATTGCCTTATAACTTAGCGGATTACGTTTTCAGGCAACTGATAGCATGTTCTCAGCCTCAATTAAGAATACCTGCTCACAATTATTTCCCACAGAGGAAGCTGTGGTTTTGTCAACTTCTATATCCAGCCCATTTCTTCAAAACAGCCTGTGTTTCTTTTTTTACTAAAGCCCTTGCCCAATATTCATAAAAGGAAGCAGTATAATGTTGAATGGCATAATGTTGAATGGCATTTATAAAAACACTAACAGGAAGCCGTATATTGTTGAATGGCATGTCATATTCAAATGCAATCAGTTCCAAGATAAACTGACACATAATGGCAGTTGTGCTTGTAGTGTGCTCAGATTTATTGAAGTCAGTATAACTGATAAGGCTGACCCTAAATTCTGAGCAGTGTTTAACAATGTATCATTGCAGGGAAGAACCAGGGAGCATTATGGCCGACCTTTCAACCAGAATAGTCCTCTGGTTTATATTTTTATATTGGCTAAAGTTTCTTTTGTAAAAAAAAAAGATACACAAGCTGTTTGGGGGCATTGGGCTGGGGATATCAGGCGATAACATAAGCTTTCTTTCTAGGTACAGGATCACTTTTAAAAAAAATCCTTTCCTGCCTTGTACCTTTACATTGCAGAGAAGTGGGCGGCTTCTTGAAATTGTCACTCTGTGGCAAGGTGATGACACCTAGAGTGTCTAGGTGACCAAGGAGGGCAGTGTATTTTTATGGCTCACTGGGTCAATGTTTAAGACATGATAGTGTAGCTAGATGCTAGTGTATCCTCTACAGTTACGTATCCTCCTCAATGGAAAATTGCCCAATACCAGTAGCAAAATGACAGGGCATGGCATCTCCTCTGTATCCCTCCTTTTGTGTATGTAGGCTGAAGCACTGCTATGCTGTCTTACAGTTGCATGCAACTAATCAATTACTTTTATTGGGACCAATTAAGCAAGTCAAATATTAAATGAACCCCAAAAAGCATGAAGTTTAGAATGACAAAAACATTTTCACATTTTAGCAATATTACTGTATTGTTTTAGTTTAGTACAAGTTTAGAGTCCAAAAGAGAATGAGAGAACCTTGCATGTATGAACTTGGAAAACTTTGACCAAGGTCTCAGACCTTAAACTGGAACAAATGGGTGCAGGGAGGCATCCCGATTGTGGTGACCAATTCAGATTTCTCTGGAGAACAAGGAGAAAGATAAAATAAGATTTCCCCTGTTAATGGCCGTTAATGCACAGTGGGCATCCACAATCGGGGTGCTTCCCTGGGCATGGAACAACTGTGCTGGTTTAATTAGTCTGTTAGATTAAAAGCTTATTCACAGTCATCAATAGGAAAGTCAGTAAGTTCTTCTAAGCAGCCACTGTACCTAACACTCTGAAAATGAAAATGGTTTAGGCATACAAAGAGAGAGATGGCTATATGAAAATAGCACAGCACATTCACGTTGCCATTTCCTCAGTTGGAAATGTTATTAGGTAATGGCAGTTAACAGGAGCAGTGGAGGAACTGTGGAGGAAGGTCTAGAGAAGGTTTGGGAGACCAAGAAAACAGAGACAGCTGCAAATCAGATTGCTAGAAAAGCAAATAAGAACACCTGCTTGACTGCAAAAAACCTTAAGACAGTTTATCAGACTCTGGAGTAGTGACTTTTGAGTAGTGGTACATTGTTCTATGGTTTAGCAACACCTACATGGATGAGTCATCAGAAGAAAACCTTTTCTGTATCCTCAGAACAAATTTCAGCATCACAAGTGCAAAGGAACATCTGAACGAGCACTGTGGACTGAAGGGCTTGAAATAGAACCCTCTGGCCAAATTAGCAAAGGTACAATGTGTTTGGACTAAAAAAGGCACATTTGATGAAAATAACACTTCTCTAGCCATTAAGCATGGAGATCATGCTTTGGGGTTGTGTTGCAGCCAATTTCACGGATAGAGGGAAGAATGGATTCCATAATTTCCAGCAAATTCTGGAAGCAAACATAATGCAATTATGAAAGTTAAACAATAGTCAAAATCCACAATAGTCTACCTCAAAAGGCACAAGCAGAAAATGTGACTATGGCCCCACAGTCCCCTGATCTGAACATCATTGAAAATCATTGGATAGACCTAAAAAGAGCAGTGCATGCATGACAACCCAGGAAACTTACAGAACTTTAGCCCAGAAGGTTGGATGAAAATTCTTTAAACAAGAATTAAAAGACTCTTGGCTAGATTAAAAAAAAAAAAACCTTTACAAGATGTGATACTAGCCAAAGGGGATGTTACTAGGTACTATCCATGCAGGGTGCCCACAGTTTTGCTTTGGTTCATTTTCTTTTTATATTATTTTAAGATGCAAAAGAATTAATAACATTTCATCTTTAACTAGATCAGGAGTTCCCAACTAGTGGCACGAGTACCACTGGTAGTATTTGAGATTCTATCATGTGGTACCCAGGTTGTAGGCTGTACCCCAACCTTTTTTGCTACAATCAAACTTCACCCAATCCTGATTTGCCCCATGAATATGAAACTGCCCCAAAGGGTGATACTAACTGGGTATGTACATTTTGGGGTATTTAATACACTGTATATGGTTTCTTGGTGTTTATGGCCATGTACTAGCATCATTGCCTCTGACCCAGGTACTCACCAAGGCTGTTCCTAGCACCCCATTCACGCGGTAAAAGGAGATGCACATGCCATTCACTGTGCTGTCAGCAGGGGATAGTTTTTCAGGTATTGCACATTGCTCACAGACTTTAAAATGGACTTCTATACCAGAGCACTACCCACCCCACCCCCTGCGTCTCCCTTTTACAACGCCCAGTTCAGGTCACAGGAGCTAAACCTGGGCAGCTGCAGGGTGGTGGGAGGTGGTCAATCCTCTGGTGCATGCATGGGTGGAAGTGGTATCCCTCCAGCTGATGTGTGCTATCGAAGCTGCTGGGGTGTGCAGAGGAGTGCCTGCCAATCTGTTAATTAAGAATAGATTGCTGGGTATAATTATGCACTGCAATTTATTCTTATTGGCTGAAGGACTTCACATGCTTTGTTTTGATTCACAAAATATTATTGTGGTCCCTGAGCCATACCCCAGTGCTGGTCCTAAGGGGGGTGGGGGCAAATTGCACTGGGTCCCATTTTGCCATGGGCCCAGTAGCACCTGCCTTCCCTGCATTCCTGTATGTACACCCTTGCCCTTAACCCTTTAAATGCCAGCCACGTAAAATTTACGTGGTTGCCTCTCCGTCACTTAAGTGCCAGCCACGTACATTTTACGTGCCTGGCATTCCCCAATCCTACAAAAAAAAGTTTAAAAAAAAGTCACTTACCTGACCCCTTGTTTGGTCCGGCCGGGTCTCCTCTTCAGCCAGCGGGGCTCCGATCGCCGATCGGGGCTTCTCCGGCTGCAGGGGAGGGCCCGGAATAGGGTGCCCCCCCCCCGTTTCAGCAGCCGCCGGGATTGCCTGTTAAAAAAAAAAAAAAAAAAAAATGACAGTTACTCACCTCCGCTCCCGCCGACTCCCGCCGCCTCTCCTCTTCATGGGGGGGGGCTCCGATTACCCCCCCCGGGTCTTCTGTCTTCTGGAGGGGGGCATAACAGCCCTCCCTCCGTCACATCTTCCGATGGCGGCCGCCATCTTGGATTTTAGCCCCGCCCCTTCGGGGGCGGGGCTAATGACGTCACCGCCGGGTGTCATCGGGGCACCCGGCAGTTCTCCTCTCAGATGCCGGTGACGGCTGGGCGGAGAAGGAGGGAGGTAGGCGATCCTCCGATCGCCTGCCTCCCCCCTTCTCTGCCCAGCTGTCACCTGCATCAGATCGCCGCGGGACAATGCATCTGAAGATCGGAGGTGAGTAAAGGTAAAATGTTTTTTTTTTTAAATAAACATATTTGAAAACCTGTGTGTGTCTTTTTATTTATACTGTTAACCCTTTGTGAACTGGTAAGGGGTCCATGTGACCCCTTATACCAGTTCACAGGGCTCAGGGGTCTGGCAAGTCACCTGCGCTAGCGGGTGGCTTGCCATTAACCCCTGGCACCCCCATTACCTGCCTCCCCAAAGGCCAGGGGGGGGCAGAAGAGCCCGGGCCCACATAGGCTATGTGGGCTCGTAGGCTGCAGGGTGGGGGGGCCACAAAAGCTGGCCCCCCCACTCTGTGCCTACAAGCCCCCATAGCTGGTCCCGGGCTGGTTACTGTGGGTAAGGGGGACCCCACGTCAATTTTTTTTTTGATTTTTAAGGGTTTTTAACCCTTAAAAATAAAAAAAAAAAATGGGGTCCGCCCCCCCGGGAGGGGGGACCCTATGTCATTTTTTTTTTGATTAACCCTTTGTGTTCTGTCATCCAGCAGCTATAAAAGGCTTCTAGCAAGTGAGCAGAAGCCAGTGATCGCCGAGGGACAGAGTGCTCCAGGATGGATAGGAGGTGAGTACAGTGTAAAAAAAAAAAAAAATTAATAAAATATTTTTTTCTCTGCTTGTGTCTGTGTCATTATTTACTTTTAACCCCTTGTGAACTGGTAAGGGGTCCATGACCCCTATACCAGTTCACAAGGCTGGGGGGATGGCAAGCCACCTGCGCTAGCGGGTGGCTTGCCATTAACCCCCGGCACCCTCATTACCTGCCTCCCCAAAGGCCAGGGGGGGGCAGAAGAGCCCGGGCCCACATAGGCTATGTGGGCTCGTAGGCTGCAGGGTGGGGGGGCCACATAAGCTGGCCCCCCCACTCTGTGCCTACAAGCCCCCATAGCTGGTCCCGGGCTGGTTACTTTGGGTAAGGGGGACCCCATCCTTTAACTCCCTATGTTTATATGTAGCTGCCTGTCCATTTTGGGTTGTACTGCCAGTGTATCTACCTTTAATGGCATAGCTCAGCTAGGTGTTCCCCAATTTCTGAAGAATTCTGAAAATCGAATTATTTTGCTAGGAGATTTCTGTATTTTTTCCTTCTGTCAGTTAGTGTGTTGTATGAAAACAGTCAAACTGATTGTTTTACAATAGTTTCAGTGGGACACAGCATTTGGAGGGAGATGTACTAACTGTTTCACTGGCATTCACTGTTTTCCACATTTACAAAAGTAAATGTGCCATGTTCACCCTACTCTGCCCATGTTTGCTGTATTTTTAATTCTAGTTCAGCATAGTTGGGTGAGTCTAGTAACCAAAATTTGCCAACACCAGTGAATAAGTGAATCCACTTTCTCAGTTTTCCTACACAGACCACTAAAGACCAGAGGGGTCCCCATAAAAAATGTTATTTTACAGAAAGAGTAGTAGATGCTTGGAACAAACTTCCAGCAGATAAGCATACATCTATCCTAATATAAAGAGAACATACAGTATACACATAAGGGCAGACTAGATGGGCAATTAGGAGCGATTCAGAAAGGCAGTTGAATTAAATATGTGTGCTCGAATGTGCTCAAATTTGCGCACAATTTTATTTTTGAGTGCAGTCAAAAAATCACTTTAAACTTAACTCAGTAAAGTACACAAATTTTCCATAACAAAATGCTGTGTGTTATTTTTTTCTATCTGCCCTTTGCTCTCTGTAATATTTTGGGGGTTTGTTTTTCCTGACTTTATAATTAATGTGGTTCGTAGTTTTGACCTTCCTCTGTGGATACATTTATATGTGAATGTGAGTGTTACTGTGAATGTTATTTACAGTCAGCTTTGTTATGGAGCTTGGATCATTAGCATGCAGGTAAGCATGCAGATAGCTTATTCAATGCAGATCTATTTAAAGCTGTGAGTTCATAGATGGCATCAAGATAGAAGGGGGTAGCCAGCACAGCCAAAGTTATTAAAACTTTCAGAATTTATTCCAGTTATTTAAAATCAGCATAAGGCCATCATGGCCAAAATGTTATAAAATCAGAGCACAAGCAGAAAAGCAAGATGAAAGAGCTTACATGTTTCGGACCCGCCTTGGTCCTTAGTTATAGATGAAGTTTTTAGTACTATGAAGACTAGTGATGAGCGGGTCCTTTGAAGACAATGTGGGGCCCAAAAATGGCTGTAAAATGGGGGTAGCAAGGACTATAGTACTGAAAATAGGCAATTGCCCTGCACAAAATGGGTTAGGGGTACTCAAAATAATCACAGAAAACTAAAAATGAAAGGAATACACAAAGAAAAAAATAAATTCATCAATCAATATATACATAAATAAATGGATATTTACATAAATAAATACATAGCAAAATGTATACATATATATAGCAATAAATACATAAATATATAAATTAATTAAAATATTGCATTTTTGGTGTCTGGGGGTTAGAGAAGACGTGGAGGGGGAGGAGGTAGCACTTTAACCAGCCACTGAGGTGCTGGCACAACCAAGTCCTGTGGGGTCCAGGCCTGGTTCATCTTAAGGAATATAAGGATGTTGGCTCTTGTTAGCAATGACACCCCCTGCCATGCTGAACACAGGTTCTGTTAGGACTCTTGCTGCAGAGCATGACTCTAAGGCATAGATAGGCAAGCTCTGGCCACGTGTCCAAATTACCGACTCAGAGATTGAACAGGGAGGACCCATCACTCAGTACCAGGAGATGCGTGGAAATGTAGTCATCCACCTTGCAAGTCAAAGTCTGCCTCCTGATACTATGGGCCGCGGTATGGTGGTGAATGTGGCGGATAATGAAATAAGCAGTGTTAGGTGTCTCCTCCACTCTTTAGTGATACCCTGGGTGCCACCCTGCTCTGAGAGAACTAGTCCTCCTCCTTCCCCCTCCTCCTGCTCTGATTCCTCCAAAACTTCTTCTGGATGGACATTGGCATACCTGGCCACTATTGGCCCAGCAACCCACCATGTTAGCCAAGTGTGCATGGCCCGGACAGCTGGGAAAATGGGCCTTTCTCCTTCTCTCCAGTCATGGCCTGAAGCGTTTTTTCCAGCAGGCCAAGAATGGGGAAGGTAGCAATGACAATGGCATCATCAGCGCTTTATTGGTTGCATACTGGAAGTACTGCAGCACTGTGCAGCTGTCCCTCATGAAGGCCCACTCACTGGTGGTGAAGTTCCTTTGGTCTGCACATTGACTCACCTGAGCCTTTTGAAGCTGGAATTGCACTATCGCCTGCTGCTGCTCACACAACCTTCCCAGCATGTACAATGTGGAATTCCACCTGGAGGGCAAGTCACATATGAAGAGGTGGGTGGGAAGGCCTAAATTTCTCTACAATGCAGACAGGTGAGCAGCAACATATGCCAGCTATGCACATTTTGCACCACCAAGTTGAACACATGCGCCAGGCAAGGGATTTACGTCAACTCGCCTTGGCCCAAGGCTGCTACAAGGTTTGGCCCATTGTCGCACACCACCTTGCCAGGCTTTAGGTGCAATGGCAGCAACCACACATCTGTCTGGCCCTGGATGCTGTTTTCCCCATGGAAGTGCTCAAATTGGTGGTACAGGGACTGCTTGAGGCGGAAGAAGAGTAAGGGGAGGAGGCTACAGGAGGCATCAACTGATGTCCCGCACATTTGCTAATATTAGAAAACTTAAAAAAAATGTAATTGAAAGTGGACTTACCCTTTAAATGAAAAGGTGGGTTAAGGGGAAGGGGTTAAGGGGGCACCAAAACCCCCGTGCTTACATGGAAAGGTAAGTTAAGGCTGCACACAAAACCCAGTGCTTAAATGAAAAGATGGGATAAGGGCACACAAGAGACAGGGCTAGTGACAATGACAGACCAGGGGGCCTATTTGAGACCATCTTCTCACCGTGGAAGAGGCCGGGGGGATCGAAGCCCCCCCCCAGTGAAGAGGTAAAGAGTTAAGGAAATGTAATTTTTTTAACAGTAAATTAGGGCTATTCCGAGCCCTCTCCTGAAGAGCCGGGGGGTGGGGGTATTGGAGGCCCCTCAGGTGAAGAGGAGACCCAGCTGTATTGTTCAAGTGGCTGTTAGCAGGAGGGGAAACTAGGTACATAACATTTACGTAGCTGGCAGTTAACAACAATAATTCAAGCCCTAGATCACAGTATAAAAATATACTGTTTAATGTAACTGCTACCATAAATCTGAAAACTTTTAAACACTATGATAGACTGCATATAAAGTATTGTATCTCATCTATTGCTAATATAAATTCCTGTCAAAAAACCCCGTGTTTTTCTCCCAAAAAATAGCAAAATATGTATGTATACAGAACACTACCTAGCCCGGCATAGTCTGTAGAAATATGATATTTCATATGGGTGCAATAATGATAACAAATAGTGCTTGACAGATGGTAGCGTAAACCTCTGCAGATTCATGCATCAAGGAAAAAGGCAAAAGGAAAACAAACATAAAATAGATGGACATGCACTTAATACAAAGAAAGCATTGGAAATCCTCTATACCATAAGTAAAGCTGGTCAACTAGGTAATAATATTAAAAACAGAATGTGAAAATATACAATGTATAACACTGATTGAGAGGTAATTATTTTCCCCTAACCCACTCTGTAACTACATGTATAAAATGAAAATAACTGTAAATAGCTAGGGTATCATGTTAAAAAAAAAAATAACAGTTTATATCTGATCGGGGTGCCATAGGGGCACAGGGACACAGAGTTCCCCTACTTACCTACAGAGTTGATTGCATTTCCACAGCCCCTGTAACTGAAGCTATGTGCTACATCCAGTATCTGGATGGCCAGAAATGTACAGCACCGTATAAACACAACAAGAAGAATAATAGGTGCCTTGTTCTGGTCTTGTACACCCCATGTGCCTGTCTATGACTTTTGTGGCACCCAACTTCATATATCATGGCTGTAGAGCATGACCAATGACACATTAGGTGAAGGTAAGCATCAAAGATTAGCATCTTTAAATACAGACGTTAAGGCCACCTCTTGGAGAATCTGTAAAAATATAACTTTTTTTTTTAACGTGTAGAGGTGTGACTAATAAAAAGGTAAACAAAAGGTTAGCCTCACTGAACCAGGCTAGGATGCAGACCAGGAAGCACAATAAATCCAGGGAGCTGGGAGCTTCCTGTCCCAAAGGGCTGATGAGCCACAGCTGTGGGCTTCTGAAGCAGCTGAGGTGCATGTGGCACCTGAGGCCAAGAGGGCTGGAGATTGCTCTCAGAGGGCCACTGGTGGTGCTGCAGAGGCCGACACACAGAATGGCAGGGTGTGATACAGGGCCCACAGTCAGTGGTGCCCAGGACAGGTGGAGTACCTGGGACCAGCTGAGACCATGACTGGTTCCAAAACCCACACCCTAAATTCATGTTGGCACTAGGTGGTGCCCGGGCAGAATCTCCCACACAGACTGAGCAGGGAGCGCCAAAGAGCAGAGACCAGGAGGCCATGTTGCGAGTGAGTAGGCCTGTCGGAAAGACTGACTGTACTAGAGAGGCCTGCTTGGAATATTTTACGTATGCTGGAGAAAGCTTTTCATTTTGTGAATAAACCATTTGAAGCAATCCCCAGTGTAAAGAAAGAGTCTTCCCTGTGGCTTGTGACAAAAGAACCTAGAAAGTCTATACTTGGTATATAAAAATATTGCTTAGTATATTATAACTACTACTTCTTCAAAAAAGCTAGCTATGTAAATGAACTCCCAATACCATGAAATTGCAGTTAGTGACTGATGTTTAATCAGAAATAAAGGTGCAAATAATTATATATACAGTGTACATACATTCCATATACAGTAAATTTTATACATCAAGACAGAGGAGGTAGAAGAGAGAAAACTGTTTCCTAAGAACCAGGGGGTATCCCAAATAGTAGGTATTAAATGCATGCAGACTGCAGTTAATTAAACAGAGATTGACACAGTATATCATGACATAATCAGACACAAGTGCATACATACAAACAGAGTAACAAGGGAGATAAATAAAGATCAATCAAGGAGCAGAGAACCTATGTTGGATGACAACCTGAACCCTCAATGTTTCGGTTAGAAAACCATCATCAGGAGGGAAAGCTTTCACAATATACTGTGTTTTCTATCCATATAGTTTCATGCTTACCTTAATGTTCTGCATTATGTAGATATTTTTCATTTCCTTCTTGATGTCTTCAGATTTATGTTCTTTAGTGGATGTGCTCATGCATTACATTTTTGTTTTTTTAGAGAAATGAAAGACGAAACCTGGTTAAGTTTAAAGATATTTATTATAAACTTTTGGTTTGTTGTTATTTTTTAACCAACAGTTTTTTTTATTTTTTCCATAAAAATTTGTTACAATTTTATTGTTTGTTTTATTTTGAGAAAATAATAAAATGTTTTTTTTGTATAAAAACAATAAAAATATACAATTACATATATACAAAACGTGGCAGGCCCCAGGATTCTATTCTTCGCTGGTCCCCAATGAAGCTGCCAGCTCCTGGATGTCACCCACCAGCCTATGGACTGTCGCCGTCAACACTTGCAATATCTGCTGTGGTTATTCTAAAAGAATATAAGCAGGAAATGAGTGTGTGTTTACAGTGCATGTACCTGTGTGTGCTTCTGTCTGATAATCATACCTGAGTGGTGCTGTTCTGCCAGATGTTGTTGCTCTTTGGCAAGCAGCTGATGCCCCTCCTCTGTAGACAGGTCCAATGGCTGGTCGTCGCCACCTGCAGAGGAGGGGGAAGACCTTGGCACTGGAGTGCCACCACCTTCACTTGGCCCAGATCTCTCCCGCACTGGCCGGACTGATTCTGTAATCCCATTCCCTCACTAGAAGAGAATAGCATTGATAAACACAGGCCTGCCTAAGGGCATTTGTAGTTATAACATGTAATAGTAATGTACTTACTTGGGAAATGTTTACCGAAGAATCGCCTCCCCCGGGGCCTCTTCCTGCGCTTCAGGTCCAACCAGTGTTGAATGATCTGGGTATAAGTGAAGGTGGTGTCACTATCTTCTTGATTCAAACATCATACAAATCACAATGTTAATGATAGCAGTTTCATAATTTACATTCCCCATAACATTTCCAGCCTTTAGCTACCCTTCTAGATGCCATTTTGGGGTTGCGCACATGTGCTCACTAACTTTCGCTTTGCGCTGCGTTTATAATCAAATGTGTTCCCCACTGTTTTGGCCTGCACTGCCTAATCGCATATGCATGCATTTCGCGTGCAAATAAATGCCTGCACAAACACTTACTAGCATGATTGTCTCCTGTTGCTTGTGGGTAAAGAGCGTAGGGGCCATCTTGTATTACTGTAATAGCAGATGTGTTGCGCCCCAGCGGTTTCCAGGATGCGCACAGCCGTACGCACGACATAAGCATCATACACAGTCATAAGTATTTAAAGGGTACCTGTACACACAGCTGAGTGTCTTTACAGATATTGATATGCCTGCCAAGAAAGGTAGCCACCAGACCCCTAAGTTCCATGAACGGCATGAGCGTCGTGCCGAACGGCATGAAAAAACCTCAGCCAGGCCTGCAACTAGGTCCCACCAAACCAGTGGCCACTTGGGGCAGACTCCAGCACCCTCAAAATCTGGGACATCCTGGAAGGTGAAGGAGACTTCCTCCAGGCATAATGCTCCCGGTCCAACCACATCCAGAGCCCAAGGGAGCACTATCCCTAAGGGCAAGGGGAAGACTAGGCCTAGTATCCATAGCCCCCCAACAACACCCTCTCCTGTTCGTGCCCAATTTGAGTATTCCAACGTTGAGAGCATGGAGTCACCGGGCAGCTCAATGGCTGCAACTTCTTTGGCCAGCCAGCCTATGACACCCAGCCCCCATGCAAGTCCAGCACAATAATTTCTGAGCGAAAGGTCTGGCTATTCCAAAGACCCAGGAAGAACCAGGCAGGACTACATTAGGCAGGAACCTGCGGCGTGGGGCCTTGAGTGACCGCTTTAATGAGGACCAAACTTTGGCATTGGCAAGAGGGGTATCTGACCACTATGATGAGCTACATGAGAGAAAGTCAAAAGCCACCAACAAAGCGAGAAATACACAAATCTGGGAGGACATCACCAGACAGGTGAATTGTGCTGGGACAGAGAGGAAAGATGTGGCGCAAATCCAGCGCAAATTCTCAGACCAGAAATATGCCGTTCGCCAGAAGCGAAATAAGCGCAGGCAGCATGGGTACAGATGAGAGTTTGAGTTGGGCAGGTTGTTGTGCATGACATTAGTATGTTTTTCTTTGTTTTAAAGGTTGCAAACAGGAGGGAGATTCCCTTCAAAACTCCAGTTCAGCGCAGCTGAGGAGCTGGTTCTGGACCTAATACACCCGTCTTCACTAGAGGGCTTGGCTGGGGCCATAGACACTGACAGTAATGTCATGCAGCAGGTTAGTATTTAAAGGAATGGTTGTTTTGCTTTGGGTTTTAAAAATGTAGATTAAAAGCTTAGGTACACACAGGGGCGTAGCTAGGGGGGAGCAGGGAGGACCACGTTCCCCAGGTGCAGCAGGTCAGGGGGGCGACAAAGGGGGTCCTGAGAACAGGTGGGGGACACCATTTCTAACTTTTGCCCCGGTGCAAGAAAGGCTAGCTACTCCTCTGGGTACACAAGGTATGTTTATGTGTTGTTAACTTGTCTTTACTTTGACATTCCATAAAATCAAAGTACTCAAGCTAGCGTGCAACCCTCCAACTCTTTGCCCACTGCCACTACGTCCCGCCAGCCCTTACCAACATCTCCTTTCCAGGAACAGCTCGGTCTGGTAAGTGTACTCTGCACTAACTGGTGATGCATGTGAAGCAACATGACTACTTGCCACAACATATATTTGAGCAACTATCTCTAAAACCTATATTTTTTTAATGTCCCTACAGACACCACCCATTATGGAAGCTATACACCATCTGGAGGAGGAGGAGAACATTTCCATGCCCCCCAAATGCTAACCCAGCATCATCATCATCTGCCAGTGCACCAGCAGCAGCAGGCGTCCACAAATCCTCTGCAGCAGGGTCAATCACACCCTCTGCTGGCAGAACATTAACAAGACCAGCATGGCCAGCAGCACGAGACAGAACCAACTGTCCCATGTGCTAGCTCTGCTGCAGAGGATTTGCCTACATCATCTGCTCCTGTTGCTAGGCCTAGACCTCCATCAGCTGCACGCGACCAAACCCGGGGAAGAGGAGGACGCCCTCATCCACGTCGCCATGTAACCCAGGTGAGGCGTTTGCAGCTGATGGAGACAGCATGGAGAAATGACAGCCCCTACTTCAGGCAAAGTACCCAAAGATTAAATGAAGAGCTGGCTGGACAATGACATAACATAAATAACAACTTAAGCACCATGCTGGATGAAATTAGGACTAACAACAGGCAGAAGGAGGCTATGCTGGAGCAGTGGCAGATGATGAATGCCACCCATGCACAGGTGTTGGGCATCCTACAAGCCAAATAACAGCCTTATTATGGAAATCCACCATATTAAGAATTTGTGTTGTATTTTCTCCACATCTTTTCTCTCCATCCCACCACTATTCACCTGTCTGGTGATCTCCACCCATATTTGTGTCTTTTTGCCTTTGCTGGTGGCTTTAATTTTTCCACGATATAGCTCGTGATAGTGGCCAGAAACCCCACTTGCCAAAGCCATAGTTTGGGCGTCAGTAAAGAGCCCGCTCAAGCCCGAACAGCGCCGCTGCAAATTCCTTCACAGCGACACGTATTACCTGGCGCTACCTGCCGCTCTCCCATACATTTCAATGGCAGACGCTGCAATGATTGTTTTTAGTGGTTTTTGGGGTTTTTTCTTTGGTCCACAATTCAACACATGTTTATATTGATATGTTTTATTAATCTGGCTGGTTATTTTTATGTATTTGAAGTTTTTATTATTTTTCACAATGTAATGTTGTGAGTGACATGGGAATTGCATCTCCTCCACCCAAACTCATTGGCATCCAAATCGCTTGTTTTCCACACAAACGGGGCTTGTAAAGCTATTTTGTAGCCTGTCAGGTTGGGCGGTCACATTCGCTCTTCGAAATTGTCAGCGCCCAAGCTATTCGGCAGCCCTGTCCTTGATGAATCTGTGTTGGTCAGTGTTTGTGCAGTCGCTGTTTTAATTCGCTATGTGGCGGCGCGAGCGTCGCTGTGCCTCGCTGCGCTGCGTTGTGCGGCGCTGTGCTGTTCATACATGTGCCCTTCTGCCATTTGCAAGGAATTCACTTCCAGCGACCCCAGTCGTTGTTAATGAATACACTGTAGTTGTGAGCGTGCCTGCCCACATATTGCAGGATTAACATTCAGTCGTACCAGCTCATAACAACCCGTTATGCATTCTCATGTGTGCCACATTTTCAGGTAGTTGTCTACTTTGATTGTGTGTTGACTTTTTGAATGAATCAGATTTGTATATGTAAGGCCCACGGTGTATGCTTTAGAAGGACCTATGCATTACAGTATGTAGAATCCCCTGCTAAATCAAGCTAATAATTCGTGGCGCCTTTTGCCCTAGCTTGTTTTGCTGCGTCATTTTAATGTATTTCCGCCACTTAGCGTGTACATAGCTGATATTAGCTTGTCCCTGTTGCGCGCATGTTTGCTTTTGAATTTGGATGCACAGTTGCTTGCGTCATATCCGGTTCCGGGATCCTCCTTTGCGTTTCAACGCCACCTTAAGGTAAAACTGTCTAGCGCTTATGCCAATAGCTTGTTTGGCAGCGTCATTTTAATGTATTTCCGCCACTTAGCTTGCACATAGCTGATATTAGCTTGGCCCTGTTGCGCGCATGTTTGTGTTTGAATTTTGAAGCACAGTTGCTAGCGTCATATCCGGTTCCGGGATCCTCCTTTGCGTTTCAACGCCACCTTAAGGTAAAACTGTCTAGCGCTTATGCCAATAGTTTGTTTTCAAGCGTCATTTTAGTTTTTCCGCCACTTAGCTTGCACATAGCTGCGAATAGCTTGTTGCTGGTGCGCGGAGCGTTTTTTTTTTTTTAACTTTTTCCCAATGTCGCTTGGGTCATTTCCGGTTCCTGTTTCCTCCTTAGCGTTTCCAATATGATGCCCAGAAGGAGAGTCATGCGCCTCCCCAGCTCCTCCTCAGACTCAGACCCCACCACCCCTCCCCCACCTCCCCAACCTACCTCACCTTCCTCAAGCACCACCCCTCCCACCCCTTCCCCTCCTGGGCCTATTAAGGCCAAGCGCACCCGGGTGGATAGTAGAGTCAATGGCCAGGTGGTAAAAGTGAGTATTTTTTGGTTTGTCTTTTTAGCTTAAAAGTGTCAGAACACACAGGGGGGATTGGTTATGACAAATTTTGCTTTTAATAACAAATTTGAGCAATCCCCGTGGGGCATCCCCATTGTGGATGTCCTGCTGGGATGCCCCCCCTGGAGGGCCCTAAATATTACCTCAGTCCCGTCCCATCTGTGCATGCGTTAGCTGCGGATGCCTATTGCGCTTACCTCTAGCAGGGTGTACCCCTGCGCCAGACATATTGTAATTTTGGGTGCAGGCGCACTCCCTGTTAGAGTCAAACGCCACATGCCTACTTTGCCGTGCAGACCCAGCTGAGCTGGTATGCACGTCCCAACGGCCTTGTATGCGCATGCCACAGCGGCGCCGAGCCCTGTGTTTTGCTGGGGGAGTGACATGGGAGTGTCCTCAGTGGTGTATTTGTGGCCTTCCAAGGGGGTTGCAGACAGCGGACCACCCACAATTGGTGTGGCCCACCAAAGTGCACACAAACCCAGAATAGTCATAATCCTGGGTGTGGGTCCACTTTGATGTGGTCTATGTATAACTGTTTATGACTGTTTTCTGATGTCATGTATTTATGTTATTTTGTTTGTTCTTTTTTCATAGGACTTCTGCCTCGCCGAATATGACTATGCCCGTGGAGGCAAAAAACGCATAGCCATGGAGGTGAAGGCCACAGTGTCCCGGCGCTTCCAGACCGAGCTCACCATCCGCTCAATACAACAAAAGTGGTCCGATTTCAAGCGCCGGGACCCTGAAGGCATGTACCGCCTATATGATGCCTACGCATCAGGTAAGTTAAAGCTTATGTTATGTTTCGCCTTTGTGCAGAATCATCTGCTAAGCTCTGTCCATTTGTGCTCTTTAGATTAATTCTTTTCTTTCACCCCCTCCACACAGATAAGCGTCCTCCCCTGGGGAAACGTGGGAAGGGATTCCTCCCCCGAACCAGGCAGGCGGACTCGGGGGAGTCATCGGGGGAGGGTCCCTCCCGCGGGTCCTATTTAGAGGACCCAGGGGAGGAAGGGGATGACGCCCCAGAGGAGTGTGCTGCTGGGGGGCTGGCTGGATCAAGCCTCAGCTCCTCACACTCTGAGTGTGAGGAATCTCACCAGGCAAGGGGCCACTCTCAAGCAGGGAGTGAGAGGGAGGAGGGTGGCCCTTTGCCTGGTGGATCTTCCGACCAGAGTGTGAGGAGCCGAGGCTCCCCGCCTCCTCCTCAGAGCCCTCCCTGGGCTTCAAGTGGCGCTTCATCCCCTGGTGAGTGTACATTTTTTAATTGTTAGTCTGTGACAGGTTTCATCTTGCAATGTGTCCTTAGCCCTTGCCATTCCTCTCTAATTTGCAGGGCATCATATAGGCGGCACCTCCATGGCATTTTGGCGTAGGATTCTCCACGGGCATAGTCATGGTAAGTGTTTTTGGTTACCCATCACATTCCCAATGTTATTACATTCATTCAAGTGTACCCAAAAACATTGATGGTGCTCGGTTTCTGGAAGCTTCCAGGACCAATCACATCCCTCACCCAGGGCCCCCCCCACCCCAAAAAAACCACAAAACTCCTTACCTCTTTGGGGGTTGGCAAAGCCACCGTCCAAGCCTCCTGTGTGACACTGTAGATGTGTGTGCGCCTGCGCTCTTTTTCAAAATGGCCTGCGCGTCCGCACACACTCGAGGAGTGATGTGTGGAAGGCAGCGGGCGCGGAGTAAGTTGGCTCATGCAAATTGTGTGGCTCGGCCAAAGTGGACCCAAACCAAGATTAGCAGCAATCCTGTGTATAGGCCCACTTGTAACAGACACATGTTTCCTGGTCCATTGTCACAGCTGGTTTGATAAGGTACCCTAACCTCACAAACCCCACTACAGTGCTAGCCAACTGTCAACCACCCCTATGTTTCTGCCAACACCATGATGGGTGTTCGCATTTCTTTTCTTGGGTTAAGTTGTTCCCGCTCCAACATGTGGGCCACTATTAACATTAGCCAAACAACTGCAAAAGATTCCTTTAAATAGCACTGTCTATGTTATTTGCACATTCTCTTTAGGGATACATGTGTGAAGCCTTACAAATTGACATTAACTCATGGTCCAGGAAATATGCTAATTTAGGTCAACCTGTATGTAACCATGCAAGCCTTTGCATTTTCAGACTCAATAACCAGATGGATGTCAAATAGTCATGTGTCATTTGCCCACTAATTGTGTTTTTGTCTTTTGCTTTATGTTGACAGATGTTGCGACGCAGACGGAGCCAGAGACCCTCCTCCCCACCCCAGCTCCAGGGACGGCCAGCAGCATGGGCCCCCGCCACAGCTGCGATGGTGAGTACATCCCACTTCATATGCCTAAAGACTTGTGAAACCTATGTCTTCTAGTCACATCAGCAGCCAATTTAAATTTACCTATGTGTTAATTTCACACACATCTCGATTCAATGTGTTTGCACAATAATCCAACATGCCTGTTTGCATGCTTGATTGTTGGCTCACATCCTTCATTAGGCCCCATAGAGACTATTTTTGCGTTAGACACAACCAAATGGGCCCGATTAGGTCTGGACCTGTAACATTATAGGGTAAACTCGTGGACTCATTCGGACTTAGGCCCTGATGTTTGGCTGTTACTAAACACAAAAATGGACACACAGGGAATTAGACCTTCTTTGCTTCCCAAGAGTTAAACTGGAACAACAACCAGGATTTTGACGTTCATGGGTGTTGTTCCACTACGGTGGGGCACCCCTGATCGGCACCGCTGTGTGACAACCCCCTGAACTCACTTTGACTCCAACAAACGTACAAGCCATTGCAAATTGCCTCCTCCTCCGCCTCCCCCGCGCCCCTTTTTACGGGCGCGTGCCTGCGCCGGCAATTCACAGACGGCCGGCGCAGGCACGCACACGTCTAGAGGGGCACCAGGGAGGGCCCAGCGGCACTGCCACACAGAAACTGAGGTAGGTATTTTGGGGTTTGGGGGGGGTTTCACACCCAGGGACATCCCGATCTTGGATGTCCCGCGGGGAGGGAGGTGATGGGGCAGGGAATCTGATAGATTCCCGGGCCGATCACCCGTGGGTGTTGGTACACTTTAAGCGAAAATGTATGCTTGGGATGTGTTGTTCACATTCCTGCCAGTCAATAGTACTCATATAATGTTAACCAATAAGCACACAGTGGTCAACAATGTTAATGTGAGTGTCACCTAATTGGACACACTGACATTACATTGCTACATCTGTGTCTGTTGAGGTCACTGCCAAATTATTAATAAATTGTTATTTCTACATTTCTACAGCTTGTGAAAACCAGCATCGCAGACTGTGGCGGGAGATCCGGCTCCTGAAGCTGATGCTGCTGGCCAGGAAGAGGCGCCGACGGCGTCGTTAGGGTGGGGGGAAGGCTGGGCTCTTGATGGCCGTTGTTGGCCAAGGTTGGCCGTGTTGGCCATGGTTTGGAATAAAAATTTTTTGATTCACATCATTACAGTGTGTTGCATTGCAAAGCATAGTTTAACTGTCTCCCAAACCATTTGTGGGTCAATGTAGCCATACCTTTGGAGCCATTTCAGGTGTTAACCATAGTAAGCTATGGTCTCCAATGTGTGGGCTAAATTGACCAATACATTGACATATGTAGATCCAGATACTCATCCCTGACTGTGTTATTAGCGAGGTCTTAGGAAACACACAATTTAGAGGTTGGTGAAGCAAATATATTTACATAACCAAAAAGATACAAAATTAATATTCTTGGCTGGGTGGCCGGGGAGGTTGGGAGTCATTGCTAGGGGCGGTGTTGGGGGACAACAGTGCAGTAAAAAATATAGACTGCTGTTGTATGAGCTGTTGTAGCAACAACAAAGTTTGGTCCTGCCGCTGGAGACATTCTGCCTGGCGCTGTATTGCTTCTTCCTGGCGCTGTACAGATTGCTCAATTACATTTGCCAGCCGACCAAGTTCCTGGTTCTGGAGTTGGTTTTGGAGTAACTGGTCCATCTGGTGCTGCAGGGCCTCATTTTGTTGCTGACACATCAGCACCTGATTTTCCAACGCCGCAATGCGCTCATTAGTTCCATCACGCGGCTGTTGGCGACTGTAGTCCTCCAGCATCCGGACCCCTAGCTCGTAGAAATCGGCACTGGTTGGTGCCACACCTCCTCTTGCTGTGGTTTGAGGCTAAACAAATAGTAAACCACATTTTAGTCAAACAGAACCAATGCAGTTATGCCCCTCAAAATAATTCCCATAAACAGTCACTATACAACTTACCCTTGTCTGAGCCTCGGAAGCTTGGCCACATGGGACTTGGGAAGAGGTCCCAGCTTGGGGTTCTGGTTCCGCCTCCTGCCAAAACAACAATGAAAGGAAATGTGACATGTTGCTTCTTCCACTACCCACGAAGATGCCAATGTGGTTCTAGGTCGTCTACATCAGCCATGTTACCTGCGTGTCCTCCGGCACAGGTAGGCTCGAGGTTTCGCTGCCAGAGAGTGGCAATTCAACATCCGAGATGTCCGGCAAGTTGGCATATGCTAAACAGGAAAATCAGGTTAGTAGGTCTGTGGGCCAAACTCTAATGTAACCTGGTTAGGCTATCGAGGCCATACCTCTAAAAAGTGCCAAAATACACACTAGACCAAAGGTCTCTGTTAAACTCAGATTGTTAACATGTATGTTACAGGACTAAGACGCACTAATTTATGCTAATCACATCAGAAACATTGCTTAAATTAAAAATACCCGCAATCTCCCAGATGTCTGTAGTGGGGTCCTCACTCGAGCTTGGACCTTGAAAATACATGTGGACACACAAGTTGCCAGAAGCAAGTGCCACAAAAGTAGAGCCAAAATACAGACTAGAGCAAGGCAAAACCACTTACCCTCATCTCTGGCAGCCGGAACTTGAGGGGCCCTTTCTGGACAGCCACTTCCGATATTCGGGTCAACTAAAAAAAACAAGGAATGTCTCTAAATAATCAGCAAACTACTACGGGGAATGTTTGGCTAAAAAGATGTCCGCCAAAATACATTGCTATCACTCAAATAACTAATAGACTGACCTTGGGGAGGCAACCAGCACTCCCAAGAGGCATCTTCAAGTTTACCAAGCAAACATGTAGCTTAGTAGACTAACCAAAATGAACCAGTGTAACATAAACAGCATAAAGGATACATTATGTATTGCTCTACACACCAACAGGGTCCTGTTGACCGGCAACATCGGAAGTGGGGTCCAAAGATGAACCAGTCACTTGGCCTACCAAGAAAAAAGAGGAATGAGACACATGCACTTGAGTAAAAGTGGATCAAGCAAGGTGAACACATGCACTTACCGACATCCAAAGAGTAGGTGGGATCCGGAGGAGATGCTGGGGCCAAGGGCATGGGAGCTAGGCAAAAATAACCCCAACATTGAGCCATAGTTAATGTGCGTGCCAAAATACAACATGCATTAAGGTGTGTGAGCAGCTCTTTCACTAATATTCACTAATCAAGGCCAGTGTGGCTCCCACATTGATATGCCGATATATGGCTACACATCTCTGGCGTCCTACATATCTACACATGTTAGGGCCTTGTTAGTTAGTTGCTGTGAGTGTTACAGTGGGCGTGCAATTAGGCCGCAGGCACATATTATTAATACTCAACAGGGCAAAACTTGATTGTTTGAGCTGCTCCCACACCCATTTGTTCACTAAACAACCAGCAACCAAATTAGGGGTAAATACCTTCAATGGCAGACTGGGGTAGCCTTGAGGTTGCTGGAAGGGCAGGAGCTTGGGTGTCCTGAGGCACATCCCGGACAGCATCATGTGCACCTATGCATAAAGCAACAGACAGAAAAGTTACAAATGTTTGAGCTCTAATGTAATACTTCACAGGTCCTACTGTTAGTTGGTCAGAATGTAAAAATGCAAATCACATACATTAACATTAGGTTATTATAAAAGCCAGAAAATATGTACCTTCAGTCCAACCGGTGGTGTCATCCCCAGGATCCACACCCTGCAGCCGAGCCAGTGGTATTTTGGCCTTCAACATCTCCTCATACGGCCTGTAGGTACTCTTTGGAGCCTGGATGAACCCACTGTCCACATCAAGATCGTGATTCATCTTTTTCATAAGGGCCCCTCGCAAAGTGTAGAAGCGTTTCCTGCAGGATGGGCCACTACGTGGGTGTTGAGCTGTGCTACTAAGCTCCACACCAATGGCATCCCACAGTTTGCTTCTTTCTTGTTTGCCTATGGACTTGCTTTGGGAGCCAAATATCAGCTCCCATTTAGCAAGTGTAAGGCGCACAAGATGATTATTCTCAGCCAAATTAAATTCAGGCTCCCTCTTGGCACCTGGGCGCTTAGCCTGGGGTGCTGCCCCACCTTCAGGCTGTGCCCTTTTCCGTAAGGGAGGTCTGCGCACAGCACCCACCAAACTCCTACTCGGGCCTGCTGTGGCCGGCAGATGTCCTGAATTTGGCTCCATCCTGTAGCTGCACACACACACAAATACACACCCAACAAGCACGCATGCAGACTACAGAATGGCATCGCAATCTCTTAGGCTTGGCCAGGTTTTATGTGCTCTAACAGCCAATCCAAAAGCAGCCCACTTAATTGATTCACACATACAGCCCAGTTCCTTCTAGGCACACCTCCACTGCACTGACAGAAGCATGTGTGTTAGCCAATTAACTCATTACAGACCTCATTAAACAAACAACACACACCCAAATCCAACAATGGACTGATGTATCTCAAACCCTTGTGACATGTGGTTAGCCTAACGGCTATTTAAAAAAACAGCAGCTTCCCTTTCATTGGTCCACCCCTGATTTTTGGGCCATGTCCGTTAATGCACGCAAGTTACGGCTCAAGTACGCTAGTAGCGCTACTAGCGTGCGCGTGCGCACTCTGTTTTACGCACACCTAGGTCGGCTAATTGGCGCCCGGAAATAGCAGAGCGACGCAAAAGGCGGCAAAGCGGACCTGTCACTTTTGAAAATGAAGTATAAAAGGAAGGAATGTTCTAGCTTCTGCTATTCTTACACTGTGGCAAAGGCTGTGGTGTGGTGCTGTGCTCGCTTCCCTTAGCTCATTTGAGCCTCTGTCTGGTTTCTGTCCTCACTCTCTGTGGCTTGTTGGGTGATTTCTGACATCAGTGCTGTTTCTTTAGGAGCTTGGTTTTGGTGGCATCTGCAAATATTGTGTAGCATACAGCAAGTGAGGCTTGATTTTGGGGCCTTTTGTGGGCTGTGCAGCAACTCCCCTCTTGGTTGTGCCTAACTTAGAAAGCTGGTTTTCAGCAGGCTGGTGGTTTGGACCACTATAGTTCTGGTTTTGTGGTGAGCTGCATTGTAGCGGGTGTGTGTGGAGTGTGATTGTTTGTGTGTGTGTTGTGTGTTAGTGGTTTTTTTTGTTTATTTTTGTTTTTGTATATATCTTTAGTGTGTGTGATGGATAAGAGGGTGATGTATGGTGTCTGGGTGGATGGATGTATGTGTATGCTGAAAGAGCAGGAGGAAAGGGAGCGGGGTGTTGTGAGGCTTAGGGCACCCCGCTCCTTTGCAATCCGCCTTTCAGTATGGGACTTAAGTGACGAGCAGATCAGGAGCCGCTTCCGTCTGAATCGTGCTGCACTACAGTCCCTATATGATCAGATTAAGACCAAAATCGAGCCATCCACCAAACGCACTCATTCCATTCCAGGCATAGTACGCCTGTGTGCTACTCTGAATATTTTGGCACGAGGGACCTTCCAGGCAACCTCAGCCCTCCTCAGCGGGATAAGCCAGGCTACTATGAGCCGCATACTAATCCAGGTAGTTCTGGCAATTTGTGATTTAATCCCAATTTACATCAGGTTTCCTGAGGATGAGGAAGAGGTTGCCAAAATAAAACATGCTTTCTATCTGATGGGAGGGATCCCGAATGTGCTAGGGTGCGTTGATGGTACACATATCCCTTTCCGCCCTCCCCGTGCACAGGAGCTGTCCTACAGAAACCGGAAACAATTCCATTCAATTAATGTGATGGTGGTCTGTGACCCAGACATGAGGCTGCGGGCGGTGAGATCGGGGTTCCCCGGCTCATGCCACGATTCTTACGTCTTGCAGCGGACAGTCCTGTGCCGGAAGTTTGATAACAACGAAATGCCAGCTGGCTGGCTACTGGGTAATAAATTAACCATGTCAATGTATTTTGCAAATATGTGGCCTAGTAAGCCAATTTTAACCAAACTACCACCAAAAAACATGTACTAGTACTAATTGCTGTCTCTCTCCTTGTGTTTTTTCTACAGCGGACAAGGGATATGGGCAGAGAACGTGGGTCATGACTCCGGTCAGGAACCCACGGACCTCTGCCCATGAACGCTACAATGCAGCGCATCGCAAGACCAGAAGCATTGTGGAAAGAACCATCGGCCTGCTGAAAGCACGCTTTCTCTGTTTGGCACGGCCAGGAGGAGAGATGCTCTACAGCCCACAGAAGGTCTCCAAAATCATCCTTGCCTGCTGTGTGTTACACAATATCTGTATATCCCACCGAATCCAAGCCCCCGAGGAGACAGCACTGGTGCCAGAAATCCCCAACATGCCCGCAGCAAGAAGTGAGGACACCCAGACTGGCGATGAGCTAAGGGAAAGGATGATCACTTCTTTTTTTGCGGTAAACTAACTAACCTTCACTCTAATGCAAGTACTGCACTACTGGCTAAATGTATTAGAACTAACATCAAAAAGAGCCCAAAAACACACTAAGGGGGGTGTAAGATGACCCAAACCACTCTAAGGGGGGTGTTAAGATGAACAAAACCACTCTAAGGGGGGTGTAAGATGACCCAAACCACTCTAAGGGGGGTGTTAAGATGACCCAAACCACTCTAAGGGGGGTGTAAGATGACCCAAACCACTCTAAGGGGGGTGTTAAGATGACCCAAACCACTCTAAGGGGAGTGTAAGATGACCCAAACCACTCTAAGGGGGGTGTTAAGATGACCAAAACCACTCTAAGGGGGGTGTAAGATGACCCAAACCACTCTAAGGGGGGTGTGAAGATGACCAAAACCACTCTAAGGGGGGTGTTAAGATGACCAAATCCACTCTAAGGGGGGTGTAAGATGACCCAAATCACTCTAAGGGGGGTGTTAAGATGACCCAAACCACTCTAAGGGGGGTGTTAAGATGACCAAAACCACTCTAAGGGGGGTGTTAAGATGACCAAATCCACTCTAAGGGGGGTGTAAGATGACCCAAACCACTCTAAGGGGGGTGTTAAGATGACCCAAACCACTCTAAGGGGGGTGTTAAGATGACCCAAACCACTCTAAGGGGGGTGTAAGATGACCCAAACCACTCTAAGGGGGGTGTTAAGATGACCCAAACCACTCTAAGGGGGGTGTAAGATGACCCAAACCACTCTAAGGGGGGTGTTAAGATGACCAAAACCACTCTAAGGGGGGTGTAAGATGACCCAAACCACTCTAAGGGGGGTGTGAAGATGACCAAAACCACTCTAAGGGGGGTGTTAAGATGACCAAATCCACTCTAAGGGGGGTGTAAGATGACCCAAATCACTCTAAGGGGGGTGTTAAGATGACCCAAACCACTCTAAGGGGGGTGTTAAGATGACCAAAACCACTCTAAGGGGGGTGTTAAGATGACCAAATCCACTCTAAGGGGGGTGTAAGATGACCCAAACCACTCTAAGGGGGGTGTTAAGATGACCCAAACCACTCTAAGGGGGGTGTTAAGATGACCCAAACCACTCTAAGGGGGGTGTAAGATGACCCAAACCACTCTAAGGGGGGTGTTAAGATGACCCAAACCACTCTAAGGGGGGTGTAAGATGACCCAAACCACTCTAAGGGGGGTGTTAAGATGACCAAAACCACTCTAAGGGGGGTGTTAAGATGACCAAATCCACTCTAAGGGGGGTGTAAGATGACCCAAACCACTCTAAGGGGGGTGTTAAGATGACCCAAACCACTCTAAGGGGGGTGTAAGATGACCCAAACCACTCTAAGGGGGGTGTTAAGATGACCAAAACCACTCTAAGGGGGGTGTTAAGATGACCAAATCCACTCTAAGGGGGGTGTAAGATGACCCAAACCACTCTAAGGGGGGTGTTAAGATGACCCAAACCACTCTAAGGGGGGGTGTAAGACGCCAATGTTGGTTATCAAGTAATGCATTTTTGTATTTGCTACAACTATACTACTTTAAAGATCTATACTAACTGCACTTTTCTTATTTTTTCAGGCACAAACACGGGCACCGTGATCAATATTTAGGACTTTCCCAACTTTATTTTACTTTACTTTGCTTTTTCCTTTCTGTTTGAATTTTACTTTACCATTTCTCTTGTGTTCATTTTTAATTTTATGTAGATTTGAATAAAAAATCTACTATATATAGATACATGTGGCTATGTGTTTAATTCTGGTGAACGTTTCCTTGGCATTCTACTTCCTATTGTAAATTTATTTTTCTTGCTGATTTATGTTTTTATTTCCCTTTTCCATTTTCCTTTTATTTCTCTGTTCTGTTTTTTATTTCTTTTTCTATTTTCCTTTCTCATTTCTGTTTTTCTTTTTTCTATTTTCCTTTCTCATTTCTGTTTTTCTTTTCTTTTTCTAATTTCCTTTCTCATTTCTGTTTTTCTTTTTTCTATTTTCCTTTCTCATTTCTGTTTTTCTTTTCTTTTTCTAATTTCCTTTCTCATTTCTGTTTTTCTTTTCTTTTTCTATTTTCCTTTCTCATTTCTGTTTTTCTTTTTTCTATTTTCCTTTCTCATTTCTGTTTTTCTTTTCTTTTTCTATTTTCCATTTCTTTCTCTGTTCTGTTTTTATTTTCATTTTCTTTCTCATTGGTGGTTTAATTGTATTTCCTTTTTATTTAACAAATAAAAAAAAAAAAAAATTGTGGCTATGTGTTTAATTATGTTTTATTTTGCATTTATATTCTAATATCTGGTTGAATTTAATTTCCTTTTCAACACAAAATAAAAACTCTTTAATTTTTTAACAAATGTGGCAATGTGTTTTATTCAGAAGGTACTGGATGGCCAGGACACAGCAAAGCTAACAGGCGCTGTGTAGAATAGCGTGGTCACACTGACTGACAGCGCCTACAAAGCTGAGGGCCAACATCATATTCAGCAATGTAGGCGTTGTTCGCAACAACGCCAGGTAGCGACTGAGGAGGCCTGCTATAGCGAATCGCTACCGCCCGCGGCTGACGCTAGCGGCGCTCATAGCGCCATACTTCAGTCGCTCATCTGTCGCTACCTGGCGCTATTGATGAATCGGCCTCCCCGTTTTTGACCATAGGTAAAGCAAGGTATAAATAATATAAAATTGTTGAATCACAATGAAATAAGATAAATCATGACACCAAAAATAACCAACAATAAAGAAAGTTTAACCGAAATAATTTGAAATAAGGTGAGCCCGGACTGACTGCCCAGAAGCACTCTGGGTGCCCTCATATAAATCTTCTGGAATGTTCATTACTGCTGGAGAGGGGGACACGTCGAGATATTGGGGGACCATCCGCATTATTGCAAAATTATGCAGAACGCAGCAGGCAATAATGATCTTAATGACCTTACTAGGGTCATATTGCAGGGCCCCCCTGTATGGTCCAGGCATCTGAATTGGCTCTTCAGCAGGCCAAATGCCCTCTCCACCACAGCTCGGGTCTTCTTATGGTCACGGTTATAGCCCTCCTGTTGCTGCGTCTGAGGCCGCAGGATTGGTGTCATGAGCCACGGCAGCAAAGGATAACCCGAATCCCCTGAAAATAATTAAACACAAAATCAGTCTCAACTTCATTGTTACATTGTATACCATGTCATCAGAGGGAAAGAACATCATATGTTGAGACAGGGTTATCCAAAAGAATTCCTAGTCATATAGTGAAACTCTAATGAAACTATTTTGAAAAACTTACCCAGTAGCCAACCACCAGACAGGTTTCCTGATTCAAACCGACCATAGAGGCTGGAATTCCTCAGAAAGTACGCATCGTGGGTGGATCCGGGAAACCCTGCCATGACACTGAGGAACCGAAGGTCAGGCCCAAAGGCAGCTTGAACGTTAATTGAGTGGCCCATCTTCCGGTTCCTGTAATAGCAAAAACACAGGTTTTTAGTACCCCAAAACAATCCATCAAATGACCAAGTAAAAAAACAAAAAATAAGGGACCCTTATTGTTTAAGATTGGTTGTTCAGAAAATATAATTATTACTACAACAAATATTTAATAGTTGGTCACTCGGGATTGATAAAGGTCTACATGAAAATGAGTCATTAAGGTTTACATGTAAATGATTAATTTAGGGCTACATGAAAATGAGTCATTAAGGGCTACATGAAAATGATTGATTTAGATATACATTAAAACATACTGTGATACAATGAGTTAATATAAGTCAGAATATTCACATAAACCATATACCGATAGAGATATTCCTCAGCTACTGGAGGCACCAACGCTACATGTGTACAATCGATCGCACCCATGACGTTAGGCATATCGGCAATATCAAAAAGCCCAACTTAACAGCATTCCAGGCTATCATGTTGTCAGGGAAATATATGTAATTTTGACACAGGGTAGCCATGCCATTCAAAAACTTGTTGAGCATGAGTCTCAGTGTAGGTTGAGACATCCCCATGGAGAGGGCACCCAGCCTCTGGAATGAGCCATTCGCCAAAAATTGCAGGCAGCCAAGCATTTTGGTCATACCTTGTGGTGCGGGCTAACCATGGCCGCAGCTCATTATACAAGTTATGGAGGGAAACACGATTCGGGTGAGCTTGAATAGCTCAACGTCATGCATGCGATCGATGTCCAAATGTGCGCAATGCAACCTGAATTCTGCCATGCTCATGCAAAGTATGCCGCGTAGCTGCAATCGCTCATATTCTCCACGTACTCAGCTAACTTTCTCCTACAAAACGACCCCGTAAGTTGAACGAAAACAAACCCGTTTTGTTGGCTGGGTTGCAATCAAGGCTCTGAATCATGCGCAAGCCCATACCAATAACGTAAGTTGCCCCAAATAACGGAAATTTGACGATAAACATACGACCATCGAAAGTGCGTATTCGCGTTAACGTAAACGCATATACGCATGAAAACAGTAACAAAAATTCTGAAAAAGCATGGAGAAACTCACAAAACTTACACAAACACATGCGAAAGTGCATGTGAAAGAGGCTCTGAATCAGGGCTATTGTCCTACTAGAACGTGAACCTAGACCCCAGTCTCCAGTGATTTGCAACTGCTAAGATGTTTTCCTCTGAGTTTGCCTTCTATTTAGCTATATACATCTTTCTATCAACTCTGACAAGCTTCCAGTCCATGTTGACGAAAAACATCTCTGCAACATGATGCGGCTGTGAATGATGATATCTTGCTGATCCCACTTTGGATCAGGAGTGAACCAGCACTCTGTCAGTGTCTGTCAGTGGGAGATTGGACCTCCAGAAAACAGACATGTTTTGCCCCACCTACTGGGGCATTGTCAGAGTGACATGGAACACATCCCCACCCCTTCTCATACAGCTAACCTCTGTAACATCATAATGGCTGTCCTTCATTTACTAGTGGAGTCTAATACAGGTTACTAAGGTTACTAAGGAAACTAAGGTATAGACTTTACTGTCATTATTTTGTTAATATGCCACAATTATATAGTAACCATCAACATTATATATTTACACATTTATGCTACACTTATCAGCCGGCCTGCCAAGTGGCTAATTATTCATAGTAATGTGTGAAACAATATGTATGTATATATTAATATAATCAGGACACAAACAAAGTGCACACAAGTAAACCATGTCAGACCAATTTTATTTATTTTCTTTGACAATTCCCTTAAAGGAGCACTATCACAAAAAATGTCCCAATGATAAAAATCTATATAAAAATTCTGGATGGGACGTCATTTATACACACCACATCAAGAAATATCCAGTCAGGCTTGTTTCTTTATTTTAATGGTAGGAAGAGGAAATCAAGTTCTGTCACCCCTGAGAGACTAAACCTGTCACTCCTGAATATTATTCCTACCATGAGAGAACAAGCTACAAGCTTGGCGAACAAACCACAAGCTTAGAAAACCCCTCTACTCATTAGCCGATTTGTTTATATGGGTTTATAATATTACACAATTTCACGATAGTGCTGGATGAAGGTGGTGCTGTGCCTATCTGGACGTTAGCAAAGCCTTTGACACTGTAATAAATAAAGAGCTCATAGATAGGTTTTTGAAGTTAGGATTTAATCCCTGGATAGTTCAGTGGATTTCCAGCTGGCTGAAAGATCAGTATCAGAGTGTTGTTGTTAACTGCGTGCAATCTGTACAAAGGCAGGTTACAAGTGGTGTGCCACAAGGTTCTCTTCTGGGCCCCATTCTTTTTAATATGTATGTAAGTGACATAAGAGAAGGCCTGGTAGAAAAAGATTGCCTGTTTGCTGATGATAGAAAATAATAGGGAGGAAACTCATGGAGGTGTCTGCAATGAAATGGAAATGAAATGAAAGGAAAATTATTTAGCCTTACTAGATAAAAATTCAAAACAGTTGAAACTGGATTTTAATGTCTCTAAATGTAAAATCATGTACTTGTATAGAAGAAATCTCTGATCTTAGGAGAGAGATTTAGGTATTATGATTACTAAAAGCTCATGAGTGGACAGTGTAGCCAGGCAGTGGGAAAAGCAAGCAGGATGCACGGCTGCATAGCTTGAGGTATCACTAGTAGGAAGAGGGAGGATGTGATGTCTCTGTATTGATCCCTGGTGAGGCCAAAGCTTGAATACTGCATGCAGTTCTGCAGACCTTACCTGTAAAAACACATTATCATATTCAAAACAAACAAACTTCCAGCAGAGGTAGTTGAAAAACCAACAATAAGTGAATTTAAGCATGCCTAGGATAAGCATATAGAATACATACATTATACACATAAGGGTAGAATAGATGGAGACTATAGTCTCCTTCTTTCATTAAACTTTAATGTTTCTATGTTACCCAAGAGACCAATTGCTAACTGCTAGTCCACACTGATGGATCTCCTCTGGTTCCTGCCTTCTTTTCTCCGTTTGCCTAGAAAAACCTCCATCTTTCTATTGCCCAGCTCTTTGAAGTTTGAGCCATAATTTTTTATTACGCAAATAAAGAACTTACAAACCAGCATCCTTTTTTGTGTATGGAGTAAATCATGGACATCGAAGTGCGTACATTATGTAAGAACAGAATACCCATGTGAAATCCCTGTGGGGTACATAAACGGAAAAATAAATCCTCGCCCCAACCTTCCATCCCCAACATTCGCTTGTCCCTCTACCCACCCAGGTCGCGGGAACGAATCTCCGCCCGGGGGAGGGGAAAGAACAAGTTCTTGTTAACTCACAAGAATCCAAACAGGGTGGACATGGGACTGAACAAAAGGTAGGACAAAAAGGAAAGTAAAGAGAAGAAAAAAGAGAGTAAAGACAGGTTACAGAAGAAGAAAGAAGGAGAGAGGAAGAGAAGACGGGTTTCAGGCCTACACTAGGTAAAAAGCAGGCTGATTAACGCGATAAATTGTCAGTACATCACGATCAAAGCATGCAAAATTTCCCTGCATAGAAGCCGCCATCTTCTTGAAAAACATAGCCTCATTAACACGAACAATCAAGCTCCCACTAGATATGTTTGGCTTCTTCCAGGACTGCGCTATGATCAACTTAGCCGCCATGGTAATATGCCTTATGAGTGAATTTGGCATTTGAGAAGTCAATATTGAGATTGAGCATAACTAATTGCGGTGAAGGGGAGAGCCGCAGCCCTGTGGCCTTCCTTATAACATAAAATACTTTGGCCCAAAATCTTCAAACTACCCTGCCCTCCCACCAGATGTGGATGTACGTTCCAGTGAGGTGACAACCCCTAAAACAGTTTGGGGAGTAAGATGGACAAAATCTATGAACCCTACTTGGAACTAGGTACCACCTCAACAGTACCTTAAGTTAAAAGAAGCTTTAGATCTAATATGATCACCCCTGTTCTCAATCTTTAAAGACTCACTAACAACTGGTATAGTGCCAAGGAATTGGGTAAGGCAAATGTGGTGCCCATTTTAAAGGGCTCTAGGTCTTCTTTGTAAGTTTACCATCCATTATGGGACAACTGCTTGAGGGGCAATTAAGGGACTACATACATGAATATGTATCTATGCATAATATTTTAATTGACAGCCAGCATGGTTGTACTAAGTACAAATGCTTACAGGCCAACATGATTGGCTTCTATGAAGAGGTGAGTAGAAGCCTGCATGGAGGGGGTAGCTGTAGGTATTGTTTTTTGGATTTTGCAAACACAGACCTACATAGATGCTTATTCGGAGAATTGAGGTTTTAAGGGCTAGAAAATATGTTTTGTATCTGGATTAAAAACTGGCTGAAGGATCATGTGCAGAAAGTTGTGGTTAATGATACCTAGTCTGAATGGAATTAATGACACAAAGATATGTAGCACAGTACAGTCTATCGAAGATGTTCACAAGCTTCAAGCTGACTTGGACACTTTGCCTGAGCACCCCCCAAATTAATTTCAATGTGGAGAAATGTAAAGTCATGCACTTGGGGTCTAATAACCTAAAGGCCACATATGTCCTGGGGGAGGTAACATTGGAAGAATCACTTGTTGAGAAGGATCTGGGGGTACTGGTAGATCACAGGCTAAATAACAACATGCAATGTCAAGCAGCTGCTTCCAAGGCCACCAAGATATTATCATGCATTAAAAGACTCACAGGATGGAATCACAGGATAGGGATGTAATTCTGTCTCTTTAAAAGGCATTGGTGCACCCTCATCTGGAATATGCCATCCGGTTCTGGGCACTAGTTCATAAAAAGGATGCTTTGATTATGCAAAGGGTGCAGAGGAGAGCCACCAAACTGATAAGAGGAATGAAGGATAGTAGTTATAAAGAAAGATTATGGAAATTAAATCTATTTAGCTTTAAGAAGGGACATCCTCCCAAGGAGGGCATAATTAACTTGTATAAATATATAAATGGCCAATGCAAAAAATTATCTCTAAAGACAAGGGAGCATTCTCTATGACTGAAAAAACAGATTCAATTTCTGGAGGCGATGATATTTTTTTACCATAACTATAAATCTGTGGAATAGCCTTCCACAGAAGCTTGCTAAAGCCATGGCAGCTGACAACTTTAAAAAAAGGTTAGATGTTTATTTAGAAGAAAATAACATTAACAGTTACTATTATAGCTGTTACCAGTAAAAAAAATTAAATTACAGTGATAACACAGCAAAATGCATGATGTAAGTCAGTTGCCCACATGGCGAATGCATGGAAGAGGAAAGTCAGTCATACTCTTAAGCATGTAACCAAATCTGTGATAAGACCATATTCATGGGAATTTATGTTTGTTTCTATTGTGATTTTAATGACTTTTGTAAATAGATTTTTTGCTATGAACAACAAAATATGTAGTTGATGTGAAAGTTAAATCCACAACAAAAACACATTACTCTGGTACAAAGGTATGCCTATTAAGATAGGACCATTAAGAAAATAATAAGTGGACCAAAACCCTGGATTTTGACTATACCTGGTTTCGAACCTTGGGGCTTCCAGATTCAGGATGACCCACTGTGTGAAACCCCCCAGATCACCCAGTAAACCTTTCCTCAGTCCTACGACTCATGGGCTCTCCTCCAATCAGCATGAGCAGGAGCCGAGCACGATGGTGGACGCGTATCCTGCTCACCCTCTAACAGGGTGCATGTTCGTGCTGGCCATTCACAAATTTTTGCTGACGGTATAGCAGACTGCGGCCACAGCTCATGCATGCACCGCTGGATAAAGGAAAAGGTGAGTTTATTGGGTAACCTGGGGTTTTTTACACAGTGGGACATCCTGAATACGAATTCCCCATGGGGGGGGGGGTCAGGTCTTATAGTCTTATAGACTCTATGTCCACTTTTGGTCCACTTTAAGGATTATTATCATCCTTTTGAATTAGCCACTACTCTAAAGAACAATTGGATGTACCAATTCCAAATTATTCAATGTTTGTTTTTCGTAAAGTTTACATAGCGTTCACACTTTGAGATCTCTCTATAGCATGAGTATGTACCCCCTTCCTGCATGTTAATAGATTGGAAATAGTATTTTGTGAGAAATAATACTGTAAGTGTTTGTACCATTCTTGAGATGAAGAACATATATCTGGTAGCACTGACATTTATAGCATAAAGGACTGTGAAAGAGGCTAGCCCAGTGTAATTTAAACACTTTTAAAGCCAAATATACAGTCCCTGTACTACATTGTATATTTCATGTTCTGGAAATAGTTTATGTTATGTTTATCATATCCTTCAAACAGATGCACTACAGATACGATGAAGGTGGTGCTGTGGATATCACCTATCTGGATTTTAGCAAAGCCTTTGATACTGTACCACATAAGGAGCTCATAGATAAGTTATTGAAGGTAGGACTCAATCCCTGGAAAGTTCAGTGGATTTCCAGTTGGCTGAGGGATCGGTATCAGAGAGTTGTTGTAAATTGTGTGCAATCTGAACAAAGGCGAGTTACAAGTGGTGTGCCGCAAGGCTCTGTCCTGGGCCCCATTCTTTTTAATATATTTGTAAGTGACATTGGATTGGTAGGAAAAGTTTGTCTGTTTGCTGATGATACAAAGGTTAGTAATAGGTTGGATGTTCCTGGAGGTGTCTGTAACATGGAAAATGATTTAGCTTTACTGGATAGATGGTCAAAACTGTGGAAACTAGAGTTTAATGTCTCTAAATGTAAAATCATGCACTTGGGTAGAAGGAACCCCTGCTCTGAGTACCGTATGGGCAGCACTGTGTTAGCCAGGACCTCGGAGGAGAGAGATTTAGGGGTACTGATTACTGGATGAGTGGACAGTGTAGCCAGGCAGTGGGAAAAGCAAGCAGGATGCTCGGCTGCATAGCTCGAGGAATCACCAGTAGGAAGAGGGAGGTTGTGATGCCACTGTATAGAGCCCTGGTAAGGCCACAGCTAGAATACTGTGTGCAGTTCTGGAGACCTTACCTGCAAAAAGACATTATTCAAATAGAACGGGTCCAAAGGCGGGCAACAAAAATGGTGGAAGGACTTAAACTTAAAACTTATCAGGAGAGACTTAAAGACCTTAATTTGTACAGTCTGGAGGAAAGAAGGGAGAGGGGGGACATGATTGAGACCTTTAAATATGTGAAAGGATTGAATAAGGTTCAGGAGGGAAGTGTTTTTAAGAAGAAACTTAATGATAGAACAAGGGGGCACAACCTGAAGCTAGTCGGGGGGAAGATCAGGAGTAATGTTAGAAAATATTATTTTACAGAAAGAGTAATAGATGCTTGGAACAAACTTCCAGCAGAGGTAGTTGAAAAATCAACAGTCACTGAATTTAAACATGCCTGGGATAAGCACACATCTATCCTAAGATAAAGAGTACATACAGTTACATAAGGGCAGACTAGATGGACCGTATGGTCTCCTTCTGCCGCCAACCTTCTATGTTTCTATACAGTAGTAGTGGCTGAAAAAAACTAACTCTGTGATATAGTTGTTCCACATTGTAAATAAAATATTGTAATTTCTAAAACAACAGCATACAAATAACTTTACTGAAGATGGAGCATTTAGCCAAAACAACACATTTGTCAGAGGCTAAATGAATAGACACATGCATGTCGGTGGTTCAGATAATGCACCTTGGTTTAACATTGATCTATGTCTCTGATATTTTCACTGAAATGGCATGTCTATGAGAAAACAGGTGCACTGAAGCATCCAGTTATGGACTTGACCTTTACATGCTGTACATTTGACAACATTTTTTAGAAGAAAAAGGAATACGTTTTGCCTGGTAAACTGATATTTCACAATCCACACATTATACTTTTTCACTGCAATTCTAGACCATTTTACAGTCAACACCAATATTTGAAGACTTTTTCTTAACTTTATAATGTATTCATTGCATTAGATAATTTTAAATGCAAAGCATTATTTGTTTACAGTATCCCCAAAATCAAGTTATTAAGGATAAAACTACTGTTAAACTACTGCTATTCCAAGTTATAAAAATAAAAGAAAGACTATTATGTGCACCATGATTTATGTATGCTAATATGTTAAGAACTGGGTTGGTAATATACTTGGCCAAGTATAGACGTTGTATGCTCATTGCTTTTTTTCCCCAGCAGACTACAGATGTGCAGAAACACTGTAAATGCATATAGCTCATTTGCTTTCCTGCAGCCAATTCATGCTTATGACCTGGCATCTCTGATAGCTCCACACTGGGCTCCTCACTTCAGTCTCACTGAATGGGTATAGCAGAGTACAGGAATAACAGACACCTTGGTCTGGGCTTGCTCCAGGAGAATTAAATTGCCAGGGATTTAGGGAGTTTGTTAAGTCCCTGGTTTGGAAATTGGGATGCACACTGGAAACTGGGGCACATATCAGTTGCAGCCAAAGGCTGGAAACAGTGTCTTGGGATGGATACAGGTAAAAAGAGTCTTGGACTTGGAAAAGGGGAGCAGAGTAATATGTTGGAAACAGGTTAGTGGAGTAACAGGCTGGAAACAGGTGAGCTGAGTAACAGGTTGGAAACAGGTTTGTGAAGTAACAGTCTGGGAACAGGTAAGTAGACTAATAGGCTGTGAATATGTGAGCAGAGTACCAGCCTGGGAACAGGTAGATATAAGATATACAACCCATCTAAGCCACCAAAGATGGCAAGCTGCCGACCACCTGTAACCAACCAATGTCTTCAGGTGACCCTCTGATGGTGGAGATTACACAAGAAGAGACGGGCAAACCCCCCAAAGTTCAGGTTTGGTCATTTCAGACGAACTTTGAATAAATGTTCAGGTTTGGGGGACCGAACCTGGTCCTTATTGAAATCAACTGGGCCCTGAACTTTGGGGGTGGCTGTGCCAGGGAGGGGGTGCACAGTGTACAGCGGAAGCACTGCTGTAACTTACTTTAGCCCCAATCCTTTTTAGTCAGCGCCAGCAAAGCAGCGGCGATCCAAACTGGCCCCATTCGGGAATTGAAAAAACATTTCAATGGGGACTGGCTTCAGGTTCCGGAACCAAACTTTAGTTCAAAGTTCAAAGGAACTTTGAAGGGTTCAGATGAACCTTTGAGGATTTGCCTAAAAAAACATGTACAGCTCAAAAAACCAGGACAGCAATGCTTGCATGGACAGACCACACAGACACTTTGGGGGTTTGCCCAACATTGCTCTATATCCAACGGATTTAAGTTGTATTATAAGTGGGAATTACCCTAATGTAGTATCTGTGTCCCTGAGTTATTATCTTGATAAAAAGATGTATTACTGAATACACTCAAATATTATTTTTGCCTCTATAAAACTGACATTTAAGTTACTGCGCTAGCTTTTGGAATTGACATTTCAAATGTTTTTAAAAGTATTATTTTTCCTACCATACACAACTTTTTACTTTTATGAACAGTAAAGGTCAAAATAATTTTAAGGGTATAGAGTTACTAAAAAAAAGTTTAAAATGATAGATATTGATTTGGAGAAAAAGGAATATTTGTTTTTTTTAAAGCAAAAGGACACTTCCTGTGAAAACTGTTCAAATTTAAAAAGAACCTAAATATACTTGTTCCTTGTAGAAAAACCTTTCTCGTATGAAGGGTGATGTACAATAAATATGGAGACGATAAAGCATATTACATTAAGTATGTTTCATTTTCAGAGCTATGTTAGTAAATGAAGATTTCTAACCCAGACAATCTAAATGTATATGCCTGCTTTCTTTTCCACCTTAGTGTTGTTCTGTCCAGTTGTCCTGTCGCAGTATCCTGATTTAAAGCTCAGCTTTAGCTAAAACCTTTTTAAAGTTGAGGAAAAATCCACGGGGGCCCGGAGGTGCTAAACAAGATTTTTTTAAAACCGGGCCACCGCCGAGCTGTCCACATCATCTGAGCTACTCGGGTGGGGGGACGGCCCATAGGGGGACAGAGGATCACCCAAAGTTGGATTCTGGTCAGGCATCAGCGATCCTGAACTGCAAAGTTCGGAGTTTGGGTACCTTAACCAGAACATGGATTTCAATTCAGCTTTCGGCCTGAACCTGGAAGAAGGCTGATCAATCAGCCTTCTTGCTGCCCTAACAACTACAGCCATGCCCATTCTGGCTGTGAATGGCCAGACAGGATATGTGACCCCGGCGTATGAAAGGCAGGGTCCATCTCCTGGAACAAATAGGGAAATCTGCTAAGGGACAGATAGAGCTGTTATTTACAAAAACAGTAATTTATATAGGGAAAGTTGGTGGAGTAAAGGCAAGATAGGTTGTACATGATTGTCCTTTTCAGGACATTTATTCAGGGAAAGCGGCTGGAGTTAGGGCTATATAGGTTGGGTGTCAGTACTTTTTAATACCACCTGCTCAGACCACTTGTTCAGGGCATTTATGTGTCACTACTCTTTAATACCAATTGTTTAGGGCACTTGTATATCACTCCTGTTTAATACCAATTGTTCAGGCCACTTGGAGGTCACTGCTCTTTAATACCAATTGTTAGTGGAGTAGCCACTGGTTCAGGACACTTGTGTGCAGTACTGTTTAATACCAATTGCTCAAACGACTTGTGTGTCAGTACTGTTTATTACCAATTGTTAGCTGAGTATCCACTGCTTCAGGGCACTTGTGTGTCGCTACTCTTTAATACCATTTGCTCAAACCACTTGGGTGCCATTACTATTTAATACAACTTGCTAAAACCACTTGGGTGTCACTACTCTTTAATACCAATTGTTCAGGTAACTTGGGGGGGTCACTGCTCTTTAATATCAATTGTTAGTGGAGTATCCAGTGGTTCAAGGCACTTGTGTATCACTACTGTTTAATACCAACTGTTCAGGCCACTTGGTGGTCACTGCTCTTTAACCCCCTTGGCGGTGATCCCGAGCGTGACTCGGGGTCAATTTGCGCAGTAAGTGGCGGAGACCCCGAGTCACGCTCGGGATCGATTAGGGAGCAAGAGCGGACGGCGCAGCCTCCTTACCTTCTCCCTGCGATCCAGCGATGTCTCCGCCGCGATCGCAGGTGAGAGCCGCGGCTGCGGCGTCCGTCTCTGCTTCCGGGTTCCGTCTCTGTGAGCCGCAGAGGCTCATGGGGGCGGAGCCGTGCGTCAGAGACAAATGCAATGGCAACGCTTTCGTTGCCATTGCATTTGTCGGTATCAGAACGCCAGGGAGGTTAATTCAGGGCACTTAAGTGTGATTTTTAAGTCTTAACCCTTTCGCTGCCAGCCTACCTGCAGCATTTGCCACTCCCTGTTGCCAGACGATGTTTCACCATTTTGCGCTACACATATTCAACTGTCATTTTTGAAGGGATTTCCAGGGATTTCCCAGGAAAATTATATATTGTTTTTTTCAACAGAGTCTGGGCTTTAACATGAAATGTCTTGTTTGTATTTTTTAGGTGTATTCTCAATTTTTTTGGGTGAAATGTGTGAAAAAAAATAAAAAAAAAACATTTTTTTACAATTTGTAGAGTTTTTTTGTAATAAAAAATGTAAGTTTGTCAATAAAATCTTATTGCGTGAGAAACCCCAATTTCTCCCGGTTACAGCGATACCACATATGTATAGGTAGACACCCTTTCCTGCCCAGAAGCCTTTTATAGCTGCTGGATGACAAATGGTTAATTAAAAAAAAAAATGACATAGGGTCCCCCTTCCCGGGGAGGGGGACCCCATTTTTTTTTGGATTTTGAAGGGTTAAAAACCCTTCAAAATCCAAAAAAAAAAATGACGTGGGGTCCCCCTTACCCAAAGTAACCAGCCCGGGACCAGCTATGGGGGCTTGTAGGCACAGAGTGGGGGGGCCAGCTTTGGTGGCCCCCCCACCCTGCAGCCTACGAGCCCACATAGCCTATGTGGGCCCGGGCTCTTCTGCCCCCCCCTGGCCTTTGGGGAGGCAGGTAATGGGGGTGCGGGGGTTAATGGCAAGCCACCCGCTAGGGCAGGTGACTTGCCACCCCCCCAGCCTTGTGAACTGGTATAAGGGGTCTCATGGACCCCTTACCAGCTCACAAAGGGTTAATGTGAAAAAAAAACACCACACAATAATAAAAAGTATTTTATTAGAAAAAAAAAAATTTTTTTTTTACTGTACTTACCTTCGATTGCAAGCTCTTGTCCCTCGCCGCTCAGCTGACAGATGCCGGTGATCGGCATCCAGAGAAGGAGAAGGCAGGAGATCAGAGGATCTCCTGTCACCTCCTTCCCCAGCGCCGATCACCGGCATCTGAGAAGCTGAGAAAGATGAAGCCCGTTCGGGGCCGGGATGACTTCATAAGCCCCGCCCCCAAGGGGGGCGGGGCTTAGAGGCATGATGGCGGCCGCCATCGAGAAGAAGAGAGGAGAGAGCCTCCCAGGCTCTCTCCTGAAGATCGGTAAGTCCTGGGGGGGGATCGGAGGCCCCCCAGGTGAAGAGGAGGGACAGCGGGAGCCAGCGCACACACAGGTAAGTGAATGTCATTTTTATTTTTTATTTTTTTTACAGTTAGAAGCTGCTGCTGCAGAAGCGGGGGGGGGGGCGGCCTATTCCGGGGGCTCTCCTGGAGCCATCCGACCCCCCACGGGGGATCGGATGGCACCAAATTAAAGAGGAGACCCGGCCGGATCCAACAAGGGGTCAGGTGAGTATTTGTTGTTTTTACTTTTTAAACTACAAGCGAGGAAAGTCAAGCACGTAACACCTACGGGCTTGGCACTTAAGGCCCAGCCAAGCCAGCACGTAGGTGTTACGGGCTTGGCAACAAAAGGGTTAAAGGAGCCACAGCACTCAACCCTGTTAGCTTGCAAACCAACCTAAAATCTGTCTCTAAATCTGGTTGAAAATAGAGGAATCAGGCCACACACATGTGCAGAAGTATGCTTAAGCTGCACCACCAAGCACCAAGGTGCCTCTGTAAGGTGCAGTCCTAACTCTAATCTCTGAGAGCCCCGTTTTAGACATGCAATGCAATAGATAAATTGGGAGCAGGCTTACCTGAGGTTGCCCTATAACCTTGAGTGTAGCCCATGGGGTGGAAGGGTCGAAGACCTTGCAATACAGCCTAGACCCCACACCCCATGTGCCTGCACAAATTCAGAAGAAACAAAGACAGCCACTCAGACCATTTTATACCTAACCTTGGAGGTGCACGTGAGCAGGACAATTAGGATACACAAGTCTTAAAGGAGCCACACCACTCAACCCTGTTAGCTTGCAAATCACCCTAAAATATTTCTCTAAATCTGGTTAAAAACAGAGGACTTCGTCCACACATCTGCAGAAGTACGCCAAGGTGACTCTGTGTGGTGCAGTCCTAACTCTAATATCCGAGAGCCCCATTTCGGACAAACAATGCAAGAGATAAATTGGGAGTGTGATTTTTAATTGTCTATTTCGGGCTGCTGTAACTGCAGGTGTCTAACAATGCAGAAAGCAGCAAAAAAGGGGCAGGGACATGGCAGTGGTGCCTCTACTGCTGCTGCTGGTAACGGTGATGGTGCTTCAGGGGGAGGACATGTTTCATCTTTGCCTGATACACCTTCCTCTGTGCGAGGAGGCTTCAGGGTTCGGAGCATATTTTTGTAGGCCCCAATATTGCTGGTGTAGGTTGTGGTTTAAAATCAGCAAGGCCATCCCAGACACAAGGTATGGAGTCACTAATGCTATATGATGACACTCCTAGCTGGGATATTATGGGCCATCCACCTGTCCCTGTCCCAGTTGCAGATCTAGCCTTTCCAAATACCCAACAACTTATGTTGGAGGATGAGAACATGGCCAGCGTGGTTCCAGTGTCCACATCACCACTGACAAATGGACAAATAAGCATGGGTCGGGATGTTAGGGATGTTACATCTCTCTAGCTGCTCACTGTGTCAATGTATTTGTGTCTGGAACTGAGGTGGGAAGCACTGTGGCACATATCCTTCCACCACCCAGGATTGCTGGAAATCAGATGGGGCCTCTTGTTGCCTCCTTCTCCTACTCTGCTTCCTCCTCAGCACAGCCACTAATTTGAGCGCTGCCATGGGGAAACAGCAGCATGCAGTGCTAAAACTCATCTGTCTGGGAGAAAGATCCCACACCGCCCAGGAGATGTAGACTGGCGGATAGATGAATGGCTGCTGCCATTGCTCCTGAAGCCTAGCAAAAAGATGTGCAACAATGGGCACAACCTTGTAACAGCCTTGAGCCGAGCTGGGTTGAAGCACATCCCTTGCCTGGTGCATGTGCTCAACTTGTTGGTGCAGAGCTTCCTGGCCCATTATCCAGACATGCCGGAGCTGCTGCATAAAGTGCACTTCCACCCTGCTGCCGCTGCACTTCATGGGAACTTTGAACTTACTATCCACCACCTCATATGTGACTTGCCCACTAGATCGAATTCCATGTTGTATATAATGGAAAGGATGTGTGAGCAGCAACAGTAAATAATGGACTTTCAGCTCCAAATTGCCAGAGTGAGTAGAAATGCAGACCAACAGTACTTCACCAACAATGAGTAGGCCTCCATGCGGGACAGCTGCATGGTGCTGCATTGCTCACAGCACACCACCAATAATATCAGTGCCAATAACGCCATCATCAGCGCAACCATCCCCATCCTTTGCTTGCAGGAAGAAAACCCTTAGGCCATGATGGATGATGTGCTGGAAGTAGAGGAGAAGGCGGAAGTCCCATTTTCCCAGGTGTCAGTGCACATGTGGTTCACAGGGTGGGTTGCTGGGCCTACAGTGAGAAGGTACATGACTGCCCAGCCAGCAGACAGTTTTGGAGGATTCAGAGGAGGATCCAGAGAAGGAGGACTTTCTCTCACAGCAGGGTGGCACCCAGCACAGCTCACAGGCATCACCGGAGCATGGCTGGAGCATGGCTGGAGGGAGGCACAGGAGAAGACCCCTGACAGCTTTGGTGGCCCCTGCCCTGCCAGCTAAAAGCCCGTGCAGCCCTTCTGCCCCCCCGGGCTTTGGGGAGGCAGGTAATTGGGGTGATAGGGGTTAATGGCAAGCCACCCGCTAGTCGCAGATGACAGGCCATGGATCCCTTACCAGTTCAGAAAGGGTTAACTGTAAAAATAAACATACACACAGAAAAAAAAAACGAGATTTAATCTTTTTTTTTTCTCCACTCACCTCCGATCCGCCATTACTTTAGGGATCAAAGCCCCTTGTCCCTCCAACCTCCCTCTGCTGATCACCTGGAGCTACTGGGCAGTAGTAAAAATGATGCCATGGATGACGTAATGGATTAGTCATCGAAATCGAAAATATCAAAATTGTTAACATTTTTAAAAATGTAAAACAAATAAAAAACTATATACATAGCAATGGCAGGACCCAGAACATTAGTCTTCATCTGTGGTCCCCAACGATTCCCGCAGCTCCTGCATGTCAGCCACCAACTGAAGGACCCTTGCACTCATTGCTGCCATTCTGGCACGTGGCGTCCCTGTATAAAAAATAAACAAACATTATTTGTTGGCAAATACATGTTTCTCAGCTGTGGATGGAATGTTTTTTAGGTGGCAAGCTAACTCATGACGCCATATGTCATTATGCTAAGTAATTAAATTAAGGAAGAGGGCATATGTCATTATGCTAATGCCATTGACTATGGCTTTAGGTATCTTGGTGATCAATTACCACATTCTCAAAAGAATGACATTACAACTTACTTCGCTGGTGGCCGACGTCTGCTTCGGGGACCACCCTGGGTTCTGGGACCTGCCACTGCTGGGAAGTTGGGGCTGTAGAGACATGTCAAATAGGGTCACTTCTAATGTCTGAGTCAACAGTAAGCAAATGACAATTTGAATGTGTGTGTGACATCACCCACCTTCTCCATGTGCCTCCTGGGCATGATCTGCTGCAGACTCTTCTACAGATCCTTCACCCGCTACATATTCATCTAGAAAAAGAGATTAAGGGGATCAGCTTTTGTTTAAATAGCATGTATGTGTGTGAGCTGTTACATTAAGAGTCACATACCAGAGGCTCCCGCATGCGTCGCTGGGTACGACTCCCTGCCCACGCTGTGATGTAGAAAGGTCCAGGGGCTGGTCGGAGGCCGCTACAGAATAGGGGTAGGACCGTCGCCCTGGAGATCCACCACCTTCACTTTGTGCTGCAGATTCATACAGCACTGGTCAGCCTGTGCGCCTCCGGGTGTGTCATATTCGGTACTCCATTTCCAGCACTAGAAAAGAAAAGCATTTATAAATAAAGGCCTACCTTCTGTATTAGTTACATCTAGCATGCAATTGCTATGTACTTACTTGGGAAATGGAGCCTGAAAAATCGCCGCACCCGGGGCACGTGGAGCCGTTTCAGGTCCGACCAATGCTGCATGATCTGCGTATGTGTGAAGGTGCTGTCCGTCTCCTGCTGGATCCTGGAAACGATCTCCAGGGCGACGGTCCTCTTCTCTGCCCTGAAGCATCGTCTAAAAAACACAAAATAAACATAGTTGTTAGATCAAACAGCATACAAATATCTGTCACAATTAGATCAGTTGACTAAATGACATTCCCAGACACATTTCTAGCTTCAAACTATCCTTCTAGATGTTAGTGTGTTGGTTCACACATGTGTGCACTTCTGTTTGGCATGGATTTAGACAAACTTTTAAAGATAACTGTTTCTTCCTGCGCTTCCTTAAGGCCTAGGCATGCATTTAGATGGCAAATCAAAGTCCTTACAATACACTTACGAGCATAATCAGCTCTTCTTGTTAGCGGGTGAAGATCGTGGGAGCCATCTTTCTAATTGTCCGCAGCAGATAAGTAATGCCCCAGCGGTTTCCGGGTTTCGCACGGCCGGACGAACGGCCGTACACGAACGCATAAGCGTCATACCCAGGCATTAGTATTTAAAGAGTCCTGGACACATAGCTCATTCTCTTTGTGAGTTTCAACATGCCAGCCAAAAAGCAAGTCGATAAGGCCAAGCTAGGCAAGGAGGCCAGCAGAAAAATGCCACAGCGGCCTGAGGAGGCTTCGTCACGGCCAACCACTCGGTCCCAAATAACAACGCCGAAGGTGCGGGAAACGCGCAGCCACAGTGGCCAAGCCAAGGCACATTACCCACCAAGTCCGCTAAACCCAAAGCATCCAGCAAAGCAAAGGAGGGAGCGGCGAAGAAGCCCACAACCAAGCAGGCAGGTACGCCCGCAAAAAAGGCCACTAAGAGGGTGTGAAGCCCCAGCCCCCAAAAATTACCATCCCTTCCTCCCCGGCCTACCACATCAGCTCTGAAAGAACGCTCCACTGGCAAGACCAGTAAAAGCCACAGGCCCAGAAGCCCCAGCCCAGCCAGATCAGCATCTCCAGAGCCATGTGGGAAACACACCCATGGCCATGGAAAGAGCAAAAGCCACAGGCCCAGAATCCCCAGCCCAGCCAGCTCAGCATCTCCAGAGCCACGTGGGAAACACACCCATGGCCATGGAAAGAGCAAGAGCCACAGGCCCAGAAGCCCCAGCCCAGCCAGCTCAGCATCTTCTGAGCCACGTGGGAAACACACCCATGGCCATGGAAAGGGCAAGAGCCACAGGCCCAGAAGCCCCAGCCCAGCCAGCTCAGCATCTCCAGAGCCATGTGGGAAACAAACCCATGGCCATGAAAAGAGCAAGAGCCACAGGCCCAGAAGGCCAAGCACAGCCAGCTCAGCAGCTCCAGAGCCACGTGCAAGTACCTCCCAGGGGCATGTATCCACAAGTGGCAAGGGCACAAAGAGGCACAGGGCCAGAAGCACCACACCCTCAAGCACACCCTCTCCTCCTCGGCCACATTTGCCACCGGCACAGGTGACAAGCAACTATCCATATGCCACATCCACGCCTGCAAGTTCAGTGGCCACCCAGGCAAGCTCCCCCAGTCCATTTCCAAGTCCAGTCCACTCTTTATCAAGCCACCTGTCCAACATTTCAACACAACAGAGGCAGCCCAGAATGTCCCCCGAATTGCCTACATCCAGAGATGAGCCCGAAAAGCAAGCAATGGGGCGGACATTGCGGTGAGGACAATTGAGTGGCAGGTTTGGTGAGGCCCAAACTCTGGCATTGGCAAATGGGCTGACTCTACATTATGACGAGCTATATGGGCGAAAATCCAAATCTACAAGCAAAATGAGAAAGAATGAAAACTTGGAGGAGCTCACCAGACAGGTCAATGCAGCGGGGGAGGAGCTTAAAGATGTGGATCAGATCCAGCGCAAAATTTCTGACCTGATGTATACAGCACGGAAGAAAGAAAATAAACGGCGCAATTACAGGTACATATTTGAGTTGTGCATTTGTCTGCTTGTTGTATTGTCCACAATTTACTAAATTTGGCAACCTATATTTTTCAGCTTACAAAGCGGAGGCTTCCCCACAAAATTACAATTTACCCGAGCTGAGGAGATGGTGCTGGCGTTGATACATCCCATGGCATTAGAGGGCCACTCTGGGCGATGGGACACGGACATCCCTATCATTCCAGCAGGTTAGTAATGTTAGTGTGTATGTGAAATGTTGTAAACGTGTAAAATGAGGCTCACAGGCATATATGAACACATGCCCCTAGGGAGTGGCTTGTAGGGGAGGTTACAGTTTTCGCAGGGTGTTTAATGTCTGCGGTCTGTTCATTTTCCAATTTGGCAGACCATACACGACCTTGGACAGAGTTTATGGTCACTGTTAAAGTCTTTATATTAGCAAAGCACTGCCTGTTATGTGATTCTACTCAATCATATACAACACCTTCTTTGTCTTTAGGCCACTTGGGTTTTAGCTGTGCTTTGGTCTCAAATACTTGATCAGGGGTCAGGGAAAGGCCTACATAGGAAGAATGCCCACCAGCATACTCTTAAGCAAAATTCTATTTGCAAGCTGAGTGTGAGTCTCTAATGGCCCTTTAGGGATGTGTGAAGCCTCATAACATGTAGTACATGCATGTTTGTATTATTTAAGGTGACCAATGTGTCTGTACAGGGTGAGTCATACATAAAACAGATAATGACATTCATAGTGAAGGTCACCTTGGACAGTTGTGGGAGTTGGCATTCCTGCTTGGCCACGTGTTTTTTCAAAGCATATGTAGTAATCCAGATCATCAAGGGATTTTTTGGTGTTTACGTGACTTTTTATTTAAAATACAGCCCAGCATCAAGCCTCAGCAAGTGTGGAAGCCTCATCCAGTTTGACCACGCCGTCAACTTCCGTGCTGCCTAGGAGCCAGGACCAGATATATAGGGTAAGTGGACTGAATCTGCTGATGCATGTGAATGAACATGACTAATTAGTATAACAAATATATTTAGGGCCCAAACCTTTTTTGGCACTTGTCCCAACAGACCCACACACTGATGGAGGAAATCCAGGAGATGGAGGAGGATGCCAGCTTGATGGGACCTTCAGAACTGACCCCCTGGAACCTAATCTGCCACTGTCCCAACATGCTACTGCACCAAATCCTCTGCAGCAGAGTGAAGCTGGACGCATGCTGCCAGCCCATCGTTGCCAGCAGGCTGAGACTGAGCCTACAGTCCCCAGTGGTAGCTCTGCTGCAGAGGATTTGCTGAGCACATCTGCGACTCTTGCTCGCCCTAGAGGTCCAGCATCTGCAGGTGCTCGAACCCGGGGAATTGGTAGATGTAGTCAGCAACGTCGACCAGTTTCCCAGGGGAGGCGCGTGCCGATCCTGGAGTCAGCGTGGCACCATGAGAGGCGTTTTTTTTCACCAGGTGACTCAAAGAACCACAGAGCAGCTTAGTGCACAATTAGATACATTAAATAATACATTCACCACCATGCTGACAAAATTTAGGACGGGCAACAGCCACATGGCCACCTTAACTAATAATTTCACAGCCATGCTCGAGGAAGTTAGAACTAGCAATAGACTCATGTTGGAACAGTGGCAGATTATGAATGCAACACATGCCCAGGTGATGGGCCACCTCCAAGGCCCACCACCAGGGTTTAATGGGCAACACCCAATTTAACAGCTATTTGCCCTGTATCTGCTCCTATCTTTCCTCTGCATCCACAATGTATTGACCTGTCTGGTGAGCGCTACCAAGCTTTTTTTATGGCTGTGCTTGTCTGATTTGGATTTTCGCCCATATAGCTCATTAGAATTCTGAGATACCCCACTAGTCAATGCCTGAGCTAAAGCCTCACTGAAGCTGCCGCTCAAGCTGCCATGCTGCACTCTTGGGCCAAATGAAATTGTGTCTGGTTCATCCTGTTTGTAGGACTTTCACTGGGCTGGCAAACTATTACCTTGAACCCTGGCAAAGATTGGACTGGACTTGCATTTGGACTGGGGGTTATTGTTTTGGTGGGCCACTGACTTACAGGCGTGGATGTGGCATAGGTATGGCTGCTTTCCACCTGTGCCTGTGGCAAATGTGGCCAAGCAGGAGAGGGTGTGTATGTGGCCCTATGTATTACTGGCCAAATATTGACATGCAAATGGTTGCTCCCTATGTCTGTTTATTTAATTTGTTATTGAAACTTCGGCCTGGAGTGCATTACTTAAAAACTCCTGGATGTGGCCAATTGCTAGGTGCCATGATTCTGCACCAATGTATATTTATGGTGTCCTATGTATGTACATGAAGTCTGCGAGTGCCCTTCAACTCCAATTTTTAATATTGAAATAAAAAATATTGAATGTGACTTTAGCTGTTGTTGACTAAGTCGATGCATTAATACTTGGGTTTTTTTGAGATTACTGAAGTTTTTTCTAAACAAACATGTCCCAAAAAATATGCATGAGGCTCAGATCATGTGTGAATATTTTGGTAATTAAATCATTACTATTTGATAAAAAAAAACAATACTAAAGCATTCACAAAGCCAAATTATAGTAAAATAAAAATTACATGCAACAAACAAACACAGGAAAAACAAATTAGGCAAAATGGGTGCTTATCAAATTGGCCCGAACAGCTTGGCCAGAGGCACTAGGTGTGCCACGGAAGTTCTTTTGTGGGTCCTGGCTGGGTGGAGAGGGGGGCAGATCCACATTCTGGGGGACATGCTGCATTATGGCAAAGTTGTGAACACAGCAGGCCAGTATTGTATTGATGACCTTGTTGGGGTCATACTGGAGTGCCCCCCCCCCCCCCCCGGTATGGTCCAAACACCTGAAGCGAGTTTTTAAGAGGCCAAAGGCCCTCTCCACAACGACCCCGGTCCTCCGGTGGGCCCGATTGTAGGCGTCCATTCTGTGGCCGAAGGACGGCGTCATCAGCCAGGGAAGAAGCGGATAGCTGGAATCACCTGAAAGAATAAAAAAATACTTATATAAATTACACATTAAAAAAAATAAATTTTGTGACAAGCGGTAGTTCACTCTGACTAGGAGCCTATCTTAAATTGTAGCCACCCCCTGTACATACAGATTGCTCAGCTAAAAAAAACCCCATCTAATGCATGTTCTGAGCCTTTATAACTACAAATAGAAGCACACCTACAACTATATTTGATGCTGAAAAAGTTAGTACATTTATTCATATATATACAGTGATTTGAGTCCGCATGAGGGTACACATGAAGGTTAATATATACAAGACGGGGTAGGAGACCCTATTAATTTTAACACACCATGATTATATACACTATATACACAGTTCCATATAGATCTGATCCGAATAGTAAGCAAAATCTGCTGTCTTTAGTAGTTCCTTATAGGGAGATCAATATTCGGATGGTGAAGCAGGTCATTAATTGGTAGAATCAAGCAGATAAATTTACATGATCTTTGTGCATGGTGGAAAAGAAAGTTCCTTTTTAGGATTTCAAGAGATTTTTTCAATACCTGATAAGCATGTATGGAGGCACTTATGCAAAGATTGCAGCTTTCTGGGTTAATCCATCATCAGAGCGTTTGCAGAGGAGAGCGGTAGTGATGCCTGGAACAGTACGTCACTTCCGGAGGTGCGCGTCCCGACCCCGCGCCAACCATCTCACGGCTGGCACAAGTGCCAGCCGCAAGATGGCGACGCGCAGGCGCGCGGGGCGCGCACCACTCGGAATACGAAGCGGAACACTGCTCCAGGCATCACTACCGCTCTCCTCTGCAAACGCTCTGATGATGGATTAACCCCGAAACACGTGTCAGCGACAGGCAGAAAGGACACCAGACTTGCTTTTTGCATTAGCCATTAACCCAGTGTGGACTCTTCAAAGCTGCAATCTTTGCATAAGTGCCTCCATACATGCTTATCAGGTATTGAAAAAATCTCTTGAAATCCTAAAAAGGAACTTTCTTTTCCACCATGCACAAAGATCATGTAAATTTATCTGCTTGATTCTACCAATCAATGACCTGCTTCACCATCCGAATATTGATCTCCCTATAAGGAACTACTAAAGACAGCAGATTCTGCTTACTATTCGGATCAGATCTATATGGAACTGTGTATATAGTGTATATAATCATGGTGTGTTAAAATTAATAGGGTCTCCTACCCCGTCTTGTATATATTAACCTTCATGTGTACCCTCATGCGGACTCAAATCACTGTATATATATGAATAAATGTACTAACTTTTTCAGCATCAAATATAGTTGTAGGTGTGCTTCTATTTGTAGTTATTAGTGTACTAGTGGGGGATATACCCCTTGATATATGAATGCACCCCAAAAATCATAACTCCAGGTTATCGGTTGAGTGTGCTTACCAGTTTGTATTAATATGTTCTGAGCCTTTAAACATGCAAGATGGCAGATGAGGGCAAATCAGGCAGCCTGCAAACAGGAATTGGCTTAGGACTGTGCTGCTCAGCATTCTTGGATGTCTTACCTTTTCAGGACCCTAGATCTGCTTTGTCTGAGCCAAGCACAGCTCTAACCCGCCCCCTGCACCTTCTCCCGCTCTCCAAAGATGGCGCAGACCCTATCATAAAGTCAAGAACAGAATTGCAGCCAAGTGTGGGGAAGAATAATAAGTATTATACTAGAAAGTAGAAATATATTATTTTGAAATGCTGGGAAATCAGTTTTTAAGGGTTTGTGCTTTGCTAAAGATCATGGTTAAGGTCCGGTTGAACATGTCATCAAGGGGTTAAAACAGCCATATGTTCAGACATGGGTCATCAACTATATTCATAAGCATACATTGAAAAGTGAATGACGTTATTTGCGTCAACTTACCAAGGAGCCATCCACGTGAGAATTCTCCAGACTCAAAGCGACGGTACAATCCAGATCGTCGCAAGATGTACGCATCATGGGATGAGCCTGGAAACCCAGCGAGGACGCTAAGGAACCGCATGTCCGGGGCCACCACTGCCTGGACATTCATTGAGTGGCCCATTTTGCGGTTCCTGGGAAAAAAGAAAAGTTTTAAAAATTAGCAAGGCTAAGGTAAACTACTCTAACAATAACTCCTAACACCCTCCAAAAAACATGTTGGGCAATACAAATAACACTAACTAAGTTCCTTAGTATATTTTGGCCCAAAAAAGTATATGTATGTTGGATCAACTAAAGATTAACTTTAAAAATTAAGGTCCACATGAAAATGTTTGGCTTTGGCCGACATGAAAAACATTGATGAAGCTAAAGACGGTCAAATGTATCACAGGGACAATGTACAAGGAGGGATTAATAGATATACAGTGTAAGCTGTTTCACAGAGACAATTTACAAGGAGGGAGTACTAGATATACATTGTAAGCTGTTTCACAGGGAAATTTTACAAGGAGGGATTAATAGATATACAGTGTAAGCTGTTTCACAGGGATAATTTACAAGGAGGGATTAATAGATATACAGTGCAAGCTGTTTCACAGGGAAAATTTACAAGGAGGGATTAATAGATATACAGTGTAAGCTGTTTCACAGGGACATTTTCCAAGGAGGGATTAATAGATAGTTAAAATACAAATTTTCAAAACTAGATAACAAAATGGCCAATTGAACTTTCCTATAGATGTACTCGTCGGCTGCAGGAGGGACCAATGCAACGTGGGTGAAATCAATTGCACCCATGATGTTGGGCATGTCGGCGATATTATAAAATGCCAGCTTAAGCGTGTTCCAGGCTACCATGTCGTCAGGAAAAAAATGTATTTCTGACTAATGGTAGCCATGCCTTCCAAAAATTTGGATAGCGCGCGGCTCAGCGTAGGCTGGGAGATACCCACGGAGAGGGCACCCAGCCTCTGGAAAGAGCCGTTCGCCAAAAATTGCAGGCAGCTAAGCATCTTGGTCATACCTGAAATTGCTTGCCCCTTCCTTGTGGTGCGGGCTAACCATGGCCGCAGCTCACTATACAACTTATGGAGGGAAGCGCGATTAAGTCTGGTCAGCTCGAACAGCTCAACGTCATGCATGCGATCGATATGCATGCGTCGCTGATGCAATCTAGCCTCGGCCCTGCTGATACATTCAATGCCCATTAGCTGGAGCTGGTGATGTTCCTCCACAAAGGCACAAAACATGTTGAAAGCAAGGTATCCGAGGTCAAAATGGTCCCGTAAGGGGATCGCAAATGAAACGGCTTTATAGGGTGGTGGTCCCTCGGCAATCAGCTCTCTGAATGAGAAACAAGCCCATAACAATAACGTAAGTTATCTGAACGAACGCAAAATATCAGATTTAGATGGGAAAATGATCCGAACTAACGCAAAGGATCCAATTTACTTTCGTTAATCAAAAGCGCATATATGCATGAGCTCGAACGAACGTACGAATTAAAAATGCAACGAAAACCGACGGGCAAGATGCCAGCCTGAGAGCGGAGCTCGTGGCGGAGACCCCCGATAGCATTGCATTTCGCGTCCCCAGCCGACCATGGGGAAGAGCAACAGGTCGGGGTCGACAGGAAAGACTCCGAGGGTACCCCAGGCCCTGAGCGGGAGCTCCAGGAGTGTGCAGGACATGTTTAAATCGCAGAGGCCGGACGACGCTGGTCGGCGCATGTCCAAAATGGCGCCCTCACTCTCACTCTCGCCGGACAGCTCACCAGATAGAGCGAGTGTGGCCCCCTCCGAGAGAGAAGAACAAGATGTTGTGGCCCAGCTGAGTCAGCTTCCCACCCGGTCGGAGTTGGCGGACTTCGCAGGGGACATCAAGTCCACCATAGCGACGGCCATCGCAGATTTAAAAACCGACATGAGAGCCCTGGCGCGGAGGATGGATGGCATGGAGAGAGAGGAGGAACGCACTAAACGCAGTTTGCGGTTGGTGAGTCGTCACAGCGCACAACCATTACATGCTTAATGTGCACAGGCACCTAGAGGACCTAGATAACAGAAATAGGACATTCGAGTGAGAGGGGTCCCAGAAACAGTAGGGCAGGATCAGATTGGGAGCGCACTGCTATCTATCTTCAATGCCCTCCTCGAACGCCCTCCCGATACCCCTATTGAGCTAGTTCGAGCTCACAGAGCACTGCGCCCGAGGAATTTGGGTGACACGAATCCCAGGGACATTGTCTGTTGCCTGCAAAGCTTTGTCCTGAAAGAGGAGATCATAGCCAAGGCCAGAGCACGGGACGCGATCCAGTTTAACAATGATGAGATCCAGATTTTTCAAGATCTTTCTGGCATAACCCTACAACATCGAAGGGCCCTGAGACCACTCACCTCGCTACTGCGGGAACGAGGTATTCCCTATTGCTGGAGATTCCCTTTTGCCCTCTCCGCTACAGTGAACGGGAAAACTGGCACACTACGTGTCCCTGGAGACTTGGCAGATTTTTGTAGCTCCCTCCATCTCCCTTTGGTTTCGGTCCCTGACTGGTTTGCTGACTTCGCGATACCGGACTTATTGACAGTCTCTTCTGGACCAGGAACACGGGGGGAATCCCCGAAGAGGACCTCCCCGGCCCACTCCCCCGGTGGCCTCGCAGACCGAATCAACCGTGGGCAACGGCAGGAAGGCAGAGATTGAGAACGCCCCGGCGCAGACTTGGAGAGGGGTGACATTCTGGAGCCCTGATCTGGGTCACCTACGTGGCCTATACCACACGCAATACGGTGATGTTTACTCTCTTAACACGCCTTGCTGACATTTGACTAGCGCATCCCATTCCGCTACCGCGGCGAGGGCGCAGTTGGCTATCAGCGACGCGGTAGGCGATTTCACGCTAAGTATGGATGATATTGCATATGCTCTCTAGATAGGCTTTATTTAGGTTATCGTTGCTGAAGGTCGGGAGGCCCACTCTCTGATTCCTTGAAATCTGTGGCAGGGGCTTTGCCTCAACACACTAGGGGCGGGAGGGACGGGCCGGGGGGGTTATTGTTTTTGCTATTGTTATGGTTATCATCTTCATGAGCACTTGAAAGTTTCCTAATGTGCCAGACTGAGTCTGGATGCCCTCCTCTTGGAGCCTGCTTCTCACGCTTCGTTGACGGTAGAGATGTTCCTGGAGGGGGCAGCCTTCTTTTATTGTTATAAAGATGCTATATGATCAGAGCGTATGCTAATCTAAAAATTTTTATGCTGATAAGGTATTTGGAACTGTGGTTTAACTGACGGAAGTAAAGATGGGCCCTGGGCCGTCTTCTCGCTCTCTCTTTACACCTGTTGCACCCGGGTCAGTGTTCATGAGAGGGGCTCCTAAGCCGAGTGTGGTGTGCGATGGATGGCTCCTCAGTGCCCAGGGGGTGGCGCTCCAATCTCTACGAGGCTGGCTTAAACGCTGACTGAGGGGAGCGGACCACCCAGGCTGTGCGCTACCGAGATGGGGGGAACTCCATCGGACGAAACACGGGGTCTTTTTGCTTGACTAGAAATTGAGTGTCCTCTCGCTCTGCCTGGCTGACATCCAACCAATGCATTTAGCTCCGCGGTGGCGATGGGGGAGCGGTTGGCGGTCAGCGAGGCGGCGGGAGCAGGTGCGCCCAAGATTGCATGTACGAAATCAGGCATAGGTGAAATCTCTGTGACCGGGGAGGGGGCCGCCTGCAGCTGAGAACATGCCGTTCATGCGGCGCTGGCGGGAGAGGGGCTAGTAGAGGAGGCGGCCTTGCCATACCAATTAGCTGGTGTCCCATTTTAAGATTTTTGATGCCATGTCATTCCTAGAACCTTAGGCCTATATGGCATGGGAAGCATGAGGCCACTGAATAGAATAAAATAAAATAGAATAAAATAAAATAATGCTAAGATGAACCGGGGGACCCATTCTAGAGTTGCATGGTAGTGGAAATTTATGCAAGCATACCGCAGAACAACATGGTGGGCAGGACCCGCCTTTACACTGTAAGACCAATGAGAAGGATGACCCCGGGGTTGCTGTTTCGGGCAGGTCGGCTGGGGGGGTATGGAGACCTGGGATCGGGGTGACCCGTCACGAAATGTTGCTTAACAGTATTATAGTTTTACAGTTTACAATATTTACTACCTTTCTTGGTTCAGATTACACTAAACAAGGCTCTGCTCGGGGGCTCGCTGTTGCCTGTTCCGATCCTGCCTGTTTCCCCTAACATCTCCCTTGTCTCATTAAAGGAACTTACAAGATCCCAAGAGCTGGGGTTTTGCCTCTCATAGGACGGTGAGTATAATACCACCTCCAGGAGAGGGTGAGGGGAGTGGCCCTTCGGAGACGCTGGTGCTCCACTCCTGATCAGTTCCTTTCCAATTAAAGATCTTATCTGAAGGTCAGGTGAGTTGGTTGTAATTTTGTAATTTAGTTGTTTATCTGTTCTCCTTTGTTGTTGTTCCTCTATTTTTTTCTTTTTTATTTTTTCCTTTCCCTCTCCTTTAGGGGACCTGGCGGGGGAGGCTTTTTAGGTGCTAGTCTTACTCAGCGCTTGTCACCCTCGGATCCCTCTCTAACTGTACACCCCTTCTCTTGTGCTGTTAATTTCTTACTGTTCAGTCTATCCCTTCCTTCTCTAACTTTTTTCTATAGGTGGGGGAGGGAGACCTGAGGTTGGAAATCAGACTTTAGCCTTAAGAACATTAGGGGGAGGAAGATGAACAGTCAGCTTAAAATTAATGTTATGTCCATTAATGCTAGAGGCCTAAATATACCACAGAAAAGGCACTCCCTGCTAAGAGACCTTAAGAGACAGAGGATCCAGATTGCCCTGATCCAGGAGACCCATTTCCAGAAAAACAAGGTGCCGAAGCTAGGGGATAAAAACTATAATAGTCATTACTGTGCCCCCTCACCAATATCTAAAACAAAGGGGGTCTCAATTTTGCTTGCTAAATCGCTTCAGCTATCTGTGTCTGCCGAAAGTGTGGACACAGAAGGACAATATATATTTTTGAAGGGCAGATTACCATCGGGGAAGCTTGTTACTGTCGCTAATATCTATGCACCAAACAAGGGTCAAAAGGTATTCATGTTAGCAACGCTGAAAAAACTGAGAACGTTTCAGGAAGGCATTCTGATTCTGGGGGGGACCTGAATTGTGCACTAAATCCTTTGGTGGACACGTCAGATGCCAAATCACTTATCACATATAGAGCCCTAAAACAGATTAAAAGCTCCCTTTCAAATACTCAAGCTGTAGATACATGGAGATTGCTGCACCCCACCGGGAAAGACTACACGTTCTATTCCCCCATTCATGGCAAATATTCAAGGATAGATTACCTATTCCTGTCTCAAAGAGATTTAGATAAGTTAAAATCGGTCGAAATTGGATGTTCCTCTATTTCAGACCACGCTCCCGTAACTATGTGTCTGGAATTTCCCGGGGGGGTGCAGAAGGAGTGGCATTGGCGGTTAAACGGGGGGATTCTAAAAGATAGCAGGGTAGTGGATAGGGTCAGGGAGAGCCTGTTACATTTTTTTAGGGAAAACATATCGGAAGATGTGAGTCCATTGACAGTCTGGGAGGCCCATAAGTGCACAATTAGAGGCATTTTAATTCAGGAAGGGACGAGACTCAAAAAGGAGAGAGTTGCCAAACTAGACGACTTGATTAGACAAGTGACATTGTTAGAAGCCAAACATAAAAAATCTTTGCTAGAGGCTCACCTCCAGGAACTCGAGGAGAAAAGGAGGGAACTTAAGGATTTAATGGAAAGAGCAGCCAGAAGATCATTTACATACAGGAGTGGTCTATACTATGAGTTGGGAAATAGACCGGGATACCTACTGGCTAGGGCATTGAATCCCAGAGGTGAGAGGAATAGGATAGAAGGGATACGAGATAGCAAGGGTACACTTCTCCAGAGGGACAGGGATATTGCAGAGCAATTTCGAGCTTACTACACTACATTGTATAACTTACCAAGCCAGGGGCAAGGGGAGACCCTTCGGGCTAAGATGCTGTCTTACGTGAAGGATTCTGGAATGCCATGCCTGACAGAGGAATCGATTGCTTCACTGGAAGCCCCAATCACAGCTTTGGAGCTCCAAGAAGTAGTGAAGGGCCTGAAACCTGGAAAAGCACCCGGGCCAGATGGCTTTACAAGTCAATATTAAAAGTCATTCTCTCCGCAACTCCTGACACACTTAGCCAAAGCCTTTGACACGACTGCTGAGACTGGGGTTCTGCCTTCCTCAGCCTTGGAGGCCCAGATTACTGTCATTCCTAAGGCTGGGAAGGAAGCTACAGATTGCAGAAACTATAGACCAATAGCCTTACTAAACGTTGATTTGAAAATCTTTGCTAAGGCTTTGGCCACTAGACTCTCCAAACTTATGACAAGATCAGGTGGGCTTCATCCCCTCATGGGAAACTAGGGACAATGTAATTAAGGCCATAGATGTGCACTGGTGGGCCTCAAATCATGGATTCCAGGCTATGCTGCTCTCAACAGATGCCGAAAAGGCGCTTGATCGGGTTAGGTGGGACTGGATAAGAGTAGTTCTGGAACATATAGGCCTAGGGGAGGCAACCCTTAATAGGGTCTTGGCCCTCTACTCTGGTCCAGTTGCAAAAGTCAGGGTTAATGGTATATCTTCCCAAAGCTTTGATATAAGAAATGGGACGCGTCAAGGGTGCCCACTGCCCCCCCCTGATTTTTGCATTATCACTGGAGCCCTTTCTTAGAAAGGTAAACTTGAACTCAGGGATTAGGGGAATCAAGATTGGGGAGCAGGAAAGGAAAGTAGCAGCATATGCTGACGATATGCTTTTTTTCATTGAGTCTCCTAGGATCTCGATTCCATCACTTTTACAGGAACTAGCTATATTCGGCACCATCTCAAATTTGAAAATCAACTACAATAAATCTTCGGCCCTGAATATTTATTTGCCCAAATTGGAAGCTGATGCTCTGAGAGGGGCCTTTCCATTCGCCTGGCAGGATCACAGCATAACATACTTAGGGATCCAGCTCCCCAGAGAACTGAATAGGCTCTTTCAGCTAAACTATGCCCCCTTGGGGACTCAGTTGAAGAAAGACCTGGAAATCTGGAGTAGGTTAAAATTGTCTTGGTTTGGTAGAATAGCAGTCCTGAAAATGAATGTTCTGCCCAGGATTTTGTACCTCCTCCAGTGTCTCCCGGTAACAATACCCCCACAGTTTATTAAAACTTTTAATAAGGCTTTTAGGGAGTTTGTGTGGCACAAGACACCTGCCAGGATTAAGAGAGAGATTTTGATTTGTAGCAGGGGGAGAGGTGGCGCTGGCCTCCCCTGTGTTGAGAGTTATGTCAGAGCGGTCCACCTGGGTAGATTCTTGGACTGGCATCTTAATCACTCCCAGAAAGACTGGGTCAGAGTGGAGGATGAGGTGGGCAAACAGAAACTGAAGGACATCTGCTTCTTAGCAAAGAGAGATGTCCAGGACACCGTTGAGACACATCCATTGATAGGGGAGACATTGCGGAAGGTTAGACTATGGGGGAAACAGCATCCAGACTTGCTCTCAATACCGGGCCCATTAACCCCGATCAGGCACAACCCAGCTTTCCCCCCAGGAGTGGAGGGTGGCTTTTTGGCACAGTGTAGCAAAATGCAGGATCCCAGAGTCTACAATCTATATGATAAGGGTAGATTTTTGGATAGAAGGGATCTACAGGAAAATTGGGGGGGTCCGATTCCTACCTTCTCGTACTTCCAAATGCGCCACTTTGTTGGAAGTGGAGAGCTCAAGAGAGTAGGAGAGAGAGCCCCATCAGAAGTGGAGAGAGCCTGCCTAGGGGATGGTCCAACTGATCACCTATTGTCATGGGCTTATTCTGTGTTAGGGGAGGCAAGGCCAGCAGCTAGGAGACCATGGGAAGATAGGTGGCATAAAGACCTGGATTTGGAGCTTACACCAGACGACTGGGAAGCAATCTACAAGGGGCTGCATAAAGGGGTGGCTGATAGCTCCCTACAGGAAACTAACTATAAAATTGCCACTCGTTGGTATAGAACTCCTGCAGGTCTCCATAGGATATTCCCAGAGGTCCCAGATCAGTGTTGGAGATGTGGCTCTCGGGGGGCCACGTTTATTCATGTATGGTGGTCATGCCCTAAAATTGCTACCTTCTGGGAGAATGTGCATGAGGTTACAGGGAAGATTTTGGGTGATTCCTTGGAATGGGGCCCAGCTGGGTATTTATTGAACTGGTCTGCTGATGGGACACGGTAGCCACTCAGTTGGCACTACAGGACGCCTAAGAAATGAGCACTTTCTGCGGATGTGGAGTTGCGGCAACAGCGAGCCCCGGACTGGTACTGTGAATGGAAAGGGGAGACTTCCCCTTCATCTGATAGGGGACATGTAATGCTTACCTGCAATTTATTCGCCTCAGAATAAGGTTACCTGTAAATCTGCAGATGATGTATTTTCGTATATGACATTGTATATTTGAGATGGGTGGCTGCTGTGTCCTACACAAGAGGACACTAGCCGCATGCTATAGGTTATAAGTACTAAGCTGTATACTTTATGATGTATGCTTTTCCTTGTTCCCTTTGTCTTTCGCCTGATTGGGCACTTTGTACAATTTGATAACTTTAATAAATAAAGTATGTTTAAAAAAAAATGCAACGAAAAAACATAAAAAATGACAAACACCCACAAAAACATACACAGACAGCTACGGAAGTCCAGACGAATGTGTCTATGAATCGAGGCAATTGTTACACAAAATGTCCTGCTCCTGTGATGTGGCAGTGCTACAGGTGAAGTGCCTATTGTTTTGATTGGTAGACCTTTACAAAAGATATCTGCACACTACTTTGAAGCATGATCATTCTTTTTGTAAGATTTACCAGCTAGCAATCCAGTTACGTGATTATTCCCAGACTCCACCATTAGCTTCACTTTTAGACAAGCCCCTGTTTCACGGGATGCAAGGTAGGCCTCGCCATACATGGTTGCCCCCAGGCCTTGATAGTACAAACAAACTGAGTGTTAGATCTGCAGATGGGTAAGTGCTCACGAGTGTTTCACGGAAGTCAGACATAGCAACGGTCATACATGGGACTGGAAGGATCAGTCATGGTACCAGGGAGCAGGGGTCCAATGACAAACACAGGTTCACAACAGAAGGGTTCAGGCAAAGCAAGGTCACTTCAATATGACTAAGGTACAAGGGATTGGCTGGGGAAACGTAGAACCCAGCAACGAGCACTCAAGCTGATTAGCCCACAAAGTTTAACAACATTAGGGCTCATTGGCACATTCAGGTCATAAAGGACTTATGTATGAGCATACACACATATTAGGAGATGCCAGGGATGCAAGCTGGTGAGACTGACGCATTGTTCAACAAGCATAAACAATTGACAATGGCATTTTGTTGTCTATATTCCTAAAGAGACTGTATAAGCAATGGCAGTAATAAGGCAGCTAGCTAACCTAAAATCTATCTTATGTGCCTCCCCTCCATTTCCTGCAGTACTGAGCAGATGCTGTAGGAAAGTTTGCACTCCTCTCATATTCATTCTTCCTTGGAGCACAGCAAGCCACACCCAGCTACAGTAGCTCTGACCACAGCACAATTACCGGTATATATAATTGAAGAGTTTGAAATGCTTTCAAAAGGCTAATTTTGCTCAGGGGATTCTAGGGGGAGATAGTGTGTGCCTAGACAGGGACTTTTAAGACTATAGCCTCTACTGTTTAATCAGCAAACCATAGACCTGAATGAAGGACTTGTGACTGTAATAGATAGCAATTACTGTGTAGTCTATTTGTGCTATTTACTTTTTATCATTTCTCTAAGAAACCCCTCCTTCTTACCTTCTTACCAATATTGTCAATAGAATGTTTTTCTCTAAAGAAGTGTATTGCTAATCAGAGCCACCACATACAGCCGCAATCTCTGCCCCTCCCTTAAATAGCCCACTTTTCTCACCTTTCCGAACCCATGGTGCATGCTTGGAGGTCAGCAGAATCACTTGCATCCTTAGACTGTGAGCGACCATTCCAGCCATTCAGTTATGGCGCATAGCTGAAAAAGTATGCAAGTGATGCTGCCACCCGTGGGCACTGTGGGCTTGTTGGCGAGGCCAAGGTAAGCATACTGGGTGACTCAGGAAGCTTCAGACAGTAGGGCATGCCAAATCAGGATGCCCCCGGGGAGAGGTCTGTAGAACAAGCAGAACAAAACCCACCTGCGGCAACCCTGGAATCTAAAAATTCCAGGATTAGCCACTGACTTTCCCCCGGGGCCTCCCAAAACAGGATGCCCTGCTGTGTGAAACCCTTCAGTGCACCGCTAATCACTTACCCTTCCGTGGTCCAACACTGCATGCATGGGCTAAGAGGCATACATAGGTTTCCCAGGGCCCTGTAGCTAAACTCATAGTGGACCCCTCCCAGAAAGATCAGCCCTCAGCATTAAAGTGGTTTTAATTAGCCTCCCCTGTTCCCCCCACCTCCTCCATTCATTGCCACTGCTGTTTGTAGCAATGATGTCATTGCCATTCCTTTGCAATGACTGATCGCCTGCCATCTTACAGAGAGGTACAGCAAAAAAAAAAATAGTGTTACAGAACAATTTGAATAGTGAAAATATTCATTTCTAGTTCTACATGCTAAGATGGGAGTATCCACAGGGGCTTTGGCCAAATGTATTTCAAAATTTCAGTGGGTTTTGATCTGCTTCAAATTAGACCAAATCCCACAATACCTGGCCCTAGAGCTGAAAAAAACTCCCCTGGGGGTATTCCAATGTGTAGCCTCCCAAGGCAATATGCGTACAACCTGAATTGCACAACAATCAATTCTGATTGAAGGAAAGTTTGTGAATGTGGCATGGCAGATTTCATGGATGCAGATCAAAGGCTGGGGAAGGTTAGGCGAAGGTGCAGATTGGAGGCTGGGGAGAGGTTAGGCCAGGGTGCAGATTGGAGGCTGGGGAGAGGTTAGGCAAGAGTGCAGATTGGAGGCTGGGGGGAGGTTAGGCAAGTGTGCAGATCGGATGCTAGGTGAAGGAGCAAGTCGGAGGCTGTGGGGAGGTTAGGCGAGAGTGCAGATCAGAGGCTGTGGGGAGGTTAGGCGAGAGTGCAGATCAGAGGCTGTGGGGAGGTTAGGTGAGAGTGCAGATCAGAGGCTGGGGGTAGGTTAGGTGAGGGTGAAAATCGGAAGTTGGGGGAGGTTAGGTGAGAGTGCAGATCAGAGGCTGGGGGGAGGTTAGGTGAGAGTGCAGATCAGAGGCTGGGGGGAGGTTAGGTGAGAGTGCAGATCAGAGGCTGGGGGTAGGTTAGGCGAGGGTGCAAATCGGAATCTGGGGGAGGTTAGGTGAGCGCACAGATCGGAGGCTGGGGAGAGGTTAGGTGAAGGTGCTGATCAAAGGCTGGGGAGGGTTAGCTGAGGGGGCAGACCAGATGCTTGGGTGTTAGGCAAAGGTGCAGATCAGATGCCAGGAGGGTTAGGTGGGACTCAATAATTAAAAATCTATGCCCCAGCCCTCCCTCCTGCTGCTGAGGCAGGATGGGGAGTGGGTTAACAAAAAGTTGTCCCCACAGCAGTGTGTTCCATCGCTCCCAATCCCAATAAAAGTTAATGGGCTGGAGTGAACTCACACAGAGGAAGCGATGCTGCTATGTAAAACACACTGGATGCAGAAAACAGGTAATGTCTCTTCTTTCCTTCTTTACCCCCCCCCCCCCCCCCTTCTTGCTTCTGCACCAGGGGAACCTGAGCGAGGGTCTCACACACCAGGGACCAAAAATCCAGGGGAGGGGGCAGTGGCCTGGGTCTTGAACTATGTAACAAACTGAATGCTGGTTACACACTTTACAATCTGATCGGAACAGTCACAATCCAGTTTTGGGATAAGAGCACCTAACCCTCCAACTAAAGTAGAAACAGTATTGGCTCTTCTATTGCAATGATTGTTCAGATCAGATTGTAAAATATGTGGATGGCTAACAAACTGACACTGCAATGAATTTGCTTATGTTTTAGATACAGATCGGGGCAAACCTCTCTTCTGTTTCCTAGATCTACCAGCTGGCCACCTATCTGAGGTGAAACTTTAGAGTCTCTGCCATTACCTCACACATCCATGCTGATATTGGCTTCAGTCTCTACAAAACCTACAGGACAGTCTCCCACACTGCCTTTATTATGTGTATAGTCTAATATAGGCAGCAAGCAATGTTACCACAAAGCCTCTAACGGAGAGGCAACTGCCCTGGGAAATCAACACATACACACAAGGTAGAGAGAGAGCGCCTCGAGAAAGGAATACTAGGGCCCCAATATTAGCACCAAGCATCGGTCACCTCATTGGGGCCCCCAGACAGTTGCCATCTTTACCTGAATGTCCCTGTTCCTTACCATGCACTCGCTGCTCCCCTGCCAGCCACCACAGCACTGTTAGTATGGGGATATTTATTTTTTTATATTGCCAGGGGCACCAATGGAACTTACGGTATCTGGGTGGTGGGAAAGCACGCCACTGCCTGAGTATGTTAATGATTACGAAATTAACACCACTCTGTTCTGGGTAACACTAATAATTACCGACTGCTGTACTGTAAGACTTACTCAGGATGTGCATATAAGTACTGATCATCTGATTATCACCTTTTTTATACAGCCTCAGCCGATAAACAGGGAGACGTGTGAATTGCCTTAAAGCATTCAGCACTTGAATCAGAAATCAGAAATCCTGATGGTAGATATTTAATCCTGACAGGCCATCTTTGGGATCAACAGATGAAAATAGCCACTTATATTGCAATACTCCAAAGGGTTTTTAGAAACATAGAAACATAGAAGGTTGACGGCAGAAGGAGACCATACGGTCCATCTAGTCTGCCCTTATGTGTATACTGTATGTACTCTTTATCTTAGGATAGATGTGTGCTTATCCCAGGCATGTTTAAATTCAGTGACTGTTGATTTCTCAACTACCTCTGCTGGAAGTTTGTTCCAAGCATCTACTACTCTTTCTGTAAAATAATATTTTCTAACATTGCTCCTGATCTTCCCCCCGACTAGCTTCAGGTTGTGCCCCCTTGTTCTATCAGTAAGTTTCTTCTTAAAAACAATTCCCTCCTGAACCTTATTCAATCCCTTCACATATTTAAAGGTCTCAATCATGTCCCCCCTCTCCCTTCTTTCCTCCAGACTGTACAAATTAAGTTCTTTAAGTCTTTCCTGATAAGTTTTAAGTTTAAGTCCTTCCACCATTTTCGTTGCCCGCCTTTGGACACGTTCTATTTGAATAATGTCTTTTTGCAGGTAAGGTCTCCAGAACTGCACACAGTATTCTAGCTGTGGCCTCACCAGGGCTCTATACAACGGCATCACAACCTCCCTCTTCCTACTGGTGATACCTCGAGCTATGCAGCCGAGCATCCTGCTTGCTTTTCCCACTGCCTGGCTACACTGTCCACTCATCTTGCAGCTATCAGTAATCAGTACCCCTAAATCTCTCTCCTCCGAGGTCCTGGCTAACACAGTGCTGCCCATACGGTACTCAGAGCAGGGATTCCTTCTACCCAAGTGCATGATTTTACATTTAGAGACATTAAACTCTAGTTTCCACAGTTTTGACCATCTATCCAGTAAAGCTAAATCATTTTCCATGTTGCAGACACCTCCCGGAATATCCACCCTATTACTAACCTTTGTATCATCAGCAAACAGACAAACTTTTCCTACCAAGCCTTCTCCTATGTCACTTACAAATATATTAAAAAGAATGGGGCCCAGGACAGAGCCCTGCGGCACACCACTTGTAACTCGCCCTTGTTCAGATTGCACACCATTTACAACAACGCTCTGATACCGATCCCTCAGCCAACTGGAAATCCACTGAACTATCCAGGGATTGAGTCCTACCTTCAATAACTTATCTATGAGCTCCTTATGTGGTACAGTGTCAAAGGCTTTGCTAAAATCCAGATAGGCGATATCCACAGCACCACCTTCATCTAACACTTTAGTGACATTGTCAAAGAAATCAATAAGATTGGTCTGACATGATCTGCCCTCAGTAAAGCCGTGCTGTTTTGGGTCCAATAGGTCATTAATTTTTAGATGGGAAATTATCTGTTTTTTTAAGAGTGTTTCCATTAATTTGACCACTATAGATGTTAAACTAACTGGCCTGTAATTACTGGCTTCTTCTCTACTCCCCTTTTTATGGATTGGTACGACATTGGCCATTCTCCAATCATCTGGAACCTCACCAGTTGAAAGGGAATGGTTAAGTAAATCAGTCAGAGGGGCTGCAATCACAAACCTAAGTTCCCTTAGAACTCTGGGGTGGATTCCATCTGGACCCATCGCCTTACTTACCTTTAGCTGTGCCAGCTCGGCTAAGACATCAGCCTCCAGAAACTCCGGAGCTGTGCCCTCCCAGCTGGATGCTGTGCTATGGCAATGCCTGCTACTATCTGAAAATACCGAACAAAAGTAGCTATTCAGATGGTCAGCCACAGCCTTATCTCCGTCAATATATTTATTTTCCCTATTTCTAATTTTTGAGACTGCATTGTTTTTCTTCTTTCTGTCACCAATATATCGAAAAAAGGTTTTATCTCCCCTCTTCATAGATTTGGCCATTTCTTCCTCCTTTTGCCCTTTAGCAGTCCTTATAATTAGTTTTGCTTCCCTCTGTTTAATTTTATATGCCTCTCTGTCAGCTACACTTCCACTTACTTTATACTTCTTATAGGCAGGTTTTTAATAGTGTGTGGGCAATCTAACTTAGTACTATACCCACACATAGATAAATACACACCTGCCACGACTTGGCTTAACCAGCAAGTGCCTCTGAGGACTTTCATGATAGCAATAATCTCTACAAATTAATTGATTTTTGGTGAGAACTGCATCCAACCAAACATGATGATCTTACCCCCATAATCCCCATACAAGGATAGATCATATTTTCATTAACCAATGTTCACTTTCCCCTTTGACGTATGCGGCTATTGTTCCTATTAGTTGGCCTGGCCATGATCTTTTTGCCATTGTTCTAAATTCCCTTCTTAGCAAAGCTTCTTCTTAATATTGCAAACTAAATAAATCACTTCTTAGCAATCCAGAGATAGTTTCCTGGGTTCAGTCTCAGCTAAATGCCTGTTTCTCATGTAACTTGGGCTTGGTGTCCTATAGTGTGGTTCTATGGGATGCCCATAAAGCTGTGACCAGAGGCACACTAATCCAACTAGCTTTGCAAAAATGGAAATTGAGTAAATTGAAATTGGCTGCTGGAGCAATATGATGAGGCTGCCACTAAATTTAAAGAGAATGCCTCACCAGAAAATAAAAAGATTCTAAATCAAGTGGCACATGAGCTTAATCTCAGTCCTCAGAGGCAGAGAAACAAATTAAGTGATCTAGCTTCTGATAATATTGCTACAACAATAAGCCAAACTCTAAGGTACGGCCCCATGAAAAATCTGTACCTTAAAAATAAACCCATCAGACTTAAAGCGGACCTTCACTCTGAATAAGAATCTATCTTATATGTTTCCCACACCCTGCACATACAGATTGATCACATCAAAAATCATCCTACCTGCATCTACTGTATGTTATGAGCCTTTAAATATCCAAGATGGCAGCTCATGGGACATCAGGCAGCCTGCAAACAGGAAGTGCCTTCTAACTGTGCTGCTCTGCATTCTGGGATTGCTGACCTTTTCCTGACCCCAGCTCTGCTCTGTCTGAGCAAAGCATAGCTATAACCCGCCTCCTGTACTTTATCACGCTCTCCTCAGTAAGTGTGATGCTTCTGAGTCAAGATGGCGGCACCCGTATCCTAAAGTCCTGAACAGAGATGCAGCCCAGTGGGGGAAACAATAATAAATGACTAAAAGCTTAAAATATATTAATTTTAAATGCTGGGGAATCATTTTATAAGGGTTTGGGCGTTTTAATAAATCATGGTGAAGGTCCGGTTTAAGACTGCTAATGGATCCCTCTCTTCCAACCCAGATAAAATAGTTAGTACATTTGCAGATGAATTTGCAAGACCCTATGGCAATGGGTTTCCCGACATTTATATAAACACACATCTCCCACCATTGCCCCCCCCCTTGTTAAACTCTATTAATGATTAACTTAATCATTCATGCTAAATAAGAAAGGATACCGACGATGCTCCTTGCGCTAAGTAGCAACCTATAGAATTCACTTTTGTAAAAAGTAACTTTCTACCCAGGAGAAAAACTTACCTGGTCCTGGCTTGTCCCCTTCTTCCCTGGTGGGACAGTTGAACATACTGTCCAGCTGCCACTTACTAGCCTTTTAGTGATTGCCCAATCACAGTAGCTGATATTGTGACTGTGAGTGGATAAGCTCAGCCGAGCAGAGCCAGGACAGAGCTTTAATGTTTTTAATTCACCTCACTGGGCATCACTGGGGTTAGGGGTGAGAGGGTTAAGGATTATTTTCCCAGCTGGCCAGTGAATTTAAGGACCTATTAATATTGCAACAGAGACTTTGATTGTGATACTTACCGATAATGGATAACAAGCTTTTTCTCAAAAATGTAATTTTGACCCGCTACACATCAACTCCTTTCAATGGCCAGCTGTTTTGATGGAGATCTCTATGTTTGACCGACACTGGGCGCCAGGCTGCTTATTTTCAATTGTAAACCTTTGTCAGGCGGAGGAGCTGCTTCGGGCAAAATGTATTTATAGCTTTTCTGATTTCTTGCTTAGAAAATGAGTACTGCCTCCTTTTACAATACCACTAGTAACTAAACATTGAGGTGCATTAAAGTGGACCAACACCCAGGATTTTGACTATCCTGGGTCTTGGTCCACTTCGGTGGGGCACCCCCGATCGGGGTGCCCCGCTGTGTGAAACCCCCCCTAACCCCCCGAAAAACTCACCTCTCCCCGCTCCCAGCGCCGACGTACAAGGGGAGAACTGGAACGTCTAAGCGGCGGCGGCCGCCGCCGCCTCCCTCGCGTCACTTTTGACGCGCGCGCCCCCGCGCCGGCCATTCGCAGACGGCCGGCGTGGAGGCGCGCACGCCTACAGGGGCGCGAGGGAGGCGTCGGCGGCCGGCCGCCGCCGAAGATAAGGTAGGTGAGTTGGGGTGCTTGGGGGGGGGGTTTCACCCCGCGGGACATCCCGATCTCGGATGTCCCGCGGGGTGGGGGGTGATCGGCCCGGGAATCTTATAGATTCCCGGGCCGATCACCCCAGGGTGTTGGTCCACTTTAAGCTCTTTTTACATAATTTCAGGTCCAATATTATAAAAAAATGTAATATGTACGAGCAAATTGATTTTATTGACTTACGTCTATATTCCTCAAGGAGCAATAATTAATCAGTATTATGGATTATAGGATTACATTTAGAGGATGTACCCAATACAAATATTACTTACACTTATTTAGACAAAATGGTACCTGCATTTTATAAAACCAATGTCCAGAAAATAACATTTCTAGATATTATATAATACTTAGCAGATGTTTTTTTAGATTTATGTTTCATAATTTACAAATAACTTTGTAAAGCTGCATATATAATTAGTTATTAGACATTTAGAAATGCTATCTCTAATTATTTGCCAAATGCCTAAATCCCAGAAATCATTCAAGGAGTTGGCACATTTTTTGTCTTCTCAGCTAATGAGCTTACTATGCCAAGCAAATGAGTGTTTTCTGAAGGCAGTAACTCATCAATTTTAAATTTTATTCAATGTACGCTATTGCTGCTCTGAAATGTCACCATCCATATATACATATCTAGGAATTTGTATATCTCTTTTACTTTTTTATGTGTCAGTTATGCTTGCTTTTTAGAGATTTTATATACCGTATATACTCGAGTATAAGCCGAGTTTTTCAGCCCACTTTTTGGGCTGAAAAAAGCAGCCTCGGCTTATACTCGAGTCAGTGACTTACCTGAGCGAGGGCAGAAGAGCCTCCGAGGCGGCAGACGAGACGCCGAGCCTTCAGAACTCGGCGGGGAGATCAGTACACCCAGCGCGAGGTGGGTGTACCAAGATGGCGGCCCGGGCCTCAGTGACGCGACGTGACGTGGCGGCGCGGAGCGCGCCGGCCGCCATCTTGGTACACCCACCTCGCGCTGGGTGTACTGATCTCCCCGCCGAGTTCTGAAGCCTCTGAGGCGGCTCTTCTGCCCTGCGGACCCATGCCGTCGTCCCGCGCCGTCCTCTCTCCCGCACCGTCGCTGGAAGGAGCCTCGCTGAAGATCCTGCAGGAGCTGAACTGGTGAGTGTGTGTGTTGTGTGCATTGTATGTGTGCTGTGTGTGTATGTGTGCTGTGTTGTGTGCTGTGTTGTGTGCTGTGTGTGCCTTATGTGTGTATGTGTGCTGTATTGTGTGCTGTGTTGTGTGCTGTGTGTGCCTTGTGTGTGTATGTGTGCTGTATTGTGTGCTGTGTTGTGTGCCTCGGCTTATACTCGGGTCAATAACTTTTTCCAGGTTTTTGGGGTAAAATTAGGTGCCTCGGCTTATATTCGGGTCGGCCTATACTCGAGTATATACGGTACATTTTTTCTCCTTAAGACTTGTTTTTACCCCAAAGTAGGGGTTTGGGGCTGGTGAAAGAAAGGTCCACTTACCTTACTGATGCTACTGTCCGGCTAATTGTGCTAACACACACATGGTTCTGGCAGGTGGCCATAGCCTGTGAACATTGAAAACAATAGACACTGGCTGTACACAGGCCACACCCACCTGTCAGCTTTAACCAGAGCTGTGGGAGGATGATTATTTGGGTGGGGAGTGCCCGCGTGTGTGTGTGTGTGTGTGTGTGTGTGTGTGTGTGCCTGTGCCTGTGCCTGTGCCTATATATGTCTATTTAGGGAGCGCCAGTCAATGGAGAACCGGTTGGCAGCCATGGAGCAGTTATACCTAACAAGCATCACTGGGACCTTGCTTTTATGTCTAATTGCTCCCTGCCTGCCCATGGCCAGTCCTTCATTGTTCGCCCCTCCCTCCTCACACAAGCGTTATGGGGTGTGGGGGGGGGTGGATTCTGCCCACTACCTGCTCTAGGGTGATACTCTGCAGGATTTTGCACACTGTCTGTTATAGGCTGACTGGAGGGTTTCTGCACATTGCCTGCTATATAGTTTTGTGGGGAGGAATTCTGCGCGCTGCCTGTTAAGGTATGGTTGGGGGGAACCTGCGCTCTGTCTGTTATGCTGTTTTGAAAGGGATTCTGCACACTCCCTGCTTTTTAATTAGAGAGTTCTGCACATTTGCACACACACAGGGGGCAATCATGACCTAGTGGTTAAGGATGCAGCCTTGTAAACTAAGGGTGGAAGGTTTAATTCCTGTTTGGTTCTCCCAAAAAAAAATCTATAGGGATGCCAGGGATGCACTGAACAATGACACACCAAGCCCCGCCTCGCTTCCTGTTCATTGAATTTAAACTGCCACACAAGCTTGAGAACCATGCCTGAACAACATGGTTCTGCTGCATCTGATTCTTGTCTAAGAGACCCTGTAAGCTGGATCTGATTTCTGTCCAAAAGACCCTGTCTGCTGCATCTGATTCCTGTCAAAGAGACCCTGTCTGCTGCATCTGATTACTGTCCAAAAGACCCTATCTGCTGCATTTGATTCCTGTCCAAGAGATGCCATCTTCTGCATATGAGTCCTGTCCAGAGACTCTGTCTTCTGCTGTCTAACCATTGTTGTAATGTGTATGGAAAAGTGATAAATGGTGTGTATTTTTCCCCTGCTATGCTGTATCAGGCACGATCCATGCCGGGTTTTCAGGACCCAGTTCACATTTCCCAGTCCTCTACAGGTTTGTTCCCTGATTCCAGGCCTAGCACAGGTGATGAGGCTGATTGCAGGGGAAGCTGAAATAAAAGGAGCCGCTGAGCCTGTCAGTTGTCTGTTGACCAGCCTGGAGGAAGGAGCCCAGTCTGTACTGCTCAGTGGTGAATGAGAGACTGGATTTAAGCCGAAGGACTTGGCTTCTGTGACCTTAAACCCGGGACTTGTGTGGATTATCAGCAGTGTGGGCTTGTGTGACCTGTAAAGTGGATTTGCAGCTTGCTGGAGTATCAAACCCTGGACTTTCATTGGGTTGATAAAGTAACCACTTTATTGCAAAGCATGCTGCAACCTCTGAAGTAAGAGACTTTTCTTTTCTGCTGAACATTTTGATTTCAATAAACTGGTCTTAAATTTTGTAGAACTATTGTCCATGTCACTGCCGTTCGCCCCAATCGCTCACACCATGTACATTAAGAAGTCCTGCCTCGAGCAAACCTCCTTTGTCGGGCAAGTACACCTATCTGTCTCTGCTGTTTACTGTTGGCACGCCTCTGTCCTGGAAACCCTGGTGGTCACAACCTGGGGACAGCCTCTTCACCAGCACATCTCCACAAGCTGGGACTGTACCACAAACAGCCTGGCCCATCCCATAGACTCTGCACCCTAGTGGACTCCCCAACTCAGAGGACAGTGATTCCACTTCACTAGTCATGACAAATTTAAAAAGCACATTAATTTATCATAGAAACATAGAAGGTTGACGGCAGAAGGAGACCATACGGTCCATCTAATCTGCCCTTATGTGTATACTGTATGTACTCTTTATCTTAGGATAAATGTGTGCTTATCCCAAGCATGTTTAAATTCAGTGACTGTTGATTTTTCAACTACCTCTGCTGGAACTTTGTTCCAAGCATCTACTACTCTTTCTGTAAAATAATATTTTCTAACATTGCTCCTGATCTTCCCCCCGACTAGCTTCAGGTTGTGCCCCCTTGTTCTATCATTAAGCTTCTTCTTAAAAACACTTCCCTCCTGAACCTTATTCAATCCTTTCACATATTTAAAGGTCTCAATCATGTGCCCCCTCTCCCTTCTTTCCTCCAGACTGTACAAATTAAGTTCTTTAAGTCTCTCCTAATAAGTTTTAAGTTTAAGTACTTCCACCATTTTTGTTGCCCGCCTTTGGACACGTTCTATTTGAATAATGTATTTTTGCAGGTAAGGTCTCCAGAACTGCACACGGTATTCTAGCTGTGGCCTCACCAGGGCTGCACACAGTATTCTAACTGTGGCCTCACCAGGGCTCTATACAGCGGCATCACAACCTCCCTCTTCCTACTGGTGATGCCTCGAGCTATGCAGCCGAGCATCCTGCTTGCTTTTCCCACTGCCTGGCTACACTGTCCACTCATCTTGCAGCTATCAGTACCCTTAAATCTCTCGACTCCGAAGTCCTGGATAACACAGCACTGCCAATACGGTACTCAGAGCAGGGATTCCTTCTACATCATGATCAGATTATCTGACATACATAATTATAGGTTTAAAAAAAGGCAAAGGCTTCAATTCCGTGTCTTTCTATGTTTTGGACAGACTGAAGTTGGGGCCTTAAATCATAAAGTGTCAGCTTCATTTTGAGAGCCATTCAATGTGCATAGTCTGGACCACAGTAGCAAAAAAAAAAAAACATTTTTTAATTCGAAAACAATGTAAAATACTGAAATATTTTTTTCACTTTACTAAACTGTAAAAAAAAAACACTTTTCCTCTTATTCTGATTCTGATTCTTATTCTGATTTTCACACCAATGGGTCTATCTCCACAACTAAAATGGCTCTATAGATATCTCAATGTTTGTCCCCTCTCGATGCAACAAGACAGACGTTAATGTCAGCAAAACGGTGCTGAATGGAACACTTTATAAATCATGCCCTTGATCCCCAAGGTGCAAATTACTGGATGAACATACTGTAACCTTAATTCCAGTCAATCTGCAGGGCTTGCCTTCATAGGATGACTTTCTTACAATACGCAAAGGTTTAACAGTAAGAAAATCAAAGAAGAATACCATCTTATACTGGTTGCTGCTATTGCTATAACAATTACCTATGATTGTGCCATACTAGATTGTTTACTATAAGTATTAACAAATTTTATTTAAAGCAAGTGATTTTACATTAACTCCCTTTATTTACTTAAAGTCATTGTCCAGACAAAAAAAACAATCTCATCTGATAGGCTGATCAAGTCTTACCCTAAAAGGGAACACCAATGACCCCAATTACATCTGGCCTTCATGAGGACGGGTCACCTCCACCATCAGTCACAGTGATGCTGGCATGCTTTCTCCATTCACTGCAATGGAAAAGGTGTGACAAACCCTGGCACACCACTCCACTGTGAAGAAAGAAGAGGGTGTTCATCACTGTGACTGATGGCGTGGGTTGGTCCACTCTTGTGAAGGTGTCAATCAAGCGGTAAGATATTCAGCACCAGATTAGGAGCTACTATCTGCGGAGAACAGGTTGAGTATAAAGTTATTTTTTTTTTGGTTGCATGAAAAATCATTTTATAAATGATTTAACTCTGAAGGTGTGGCTTGGTTATGCTAGGCATAGGAAACAAGACCTAAAAGCTCTCCTCAACTCATAACTTTTTAGTTGACTTTTTTAGCCCAACACATCTGAAACCACAATAGGCTTGATTCAGTAACAAGAGCTGTTTCCAAGTGTCCCTGCACAATTCTAGCGCAAAGGGAAATGCACTCATGGGTACATGATTCAGGGACACATGTGCCAAAGTAACACATGTGTGCCCAAGTCATGAGTACATTTGCTCCTAATGCACCAATTTACAATTTGCATTTTCTGAATCACTGTCAGCGAACATGTACATTTCTTAATTGATAAAAGTCACGCCACAAGAGCTGGCATCAATGAAAATTACATCTAGCCTTTGTTTTTATTTTTTATGTTTTTAAAATTCGCCTCCCCCACAAAAAAGTGTATACCCCCGAGAGCCAACTACCTCAAGCACCAGGCATAAGGGCTAATAACCCAGGGCTCAGAGGTCATGCTGGCGGCACCAGGCTCTTTCGCACCCTCAGTAATACAGAGAGGCGGGGCCTCTCTGGAGTCTCCCCATGTGACTATATATATCACAGGAGGGGAGGGGTAAGAAGGGGGATTCCCCTTCCCCTGCCCTCCTGTGAAGTGTAAGTCAAATGGGGGTGAATCCTGAGAGGCTCCCCTGTATAAGCTGGGAGGGAAGGAGATGGCACCTGTGTTCCTCTTCCTTCTACATGGAGGTGGGGTGTCAATAGACATGCCACTGGCATCATTTGGAGTGATGCAGTACTGGGTGATGCAGTGGATGGGGAGGAGTAAGTATCAGTTAATTAGGATTAATAAAATAATTTTAAACATGCCCCACTGACTGACTATACCAGTTCAATTACCATAACCCACACCACCAATAAGTATCGTGGTGCAGACAAGCACTGGACCTGTGCTATAGAGCATAAGGGCTGGTAATGACTGTGAACAAAGACCAGCAGTTTGACCCTTGTGCCCTGAAATTTCTAGCTATTATGCTTGGTTGGTCAGGTTGGACCACTTCCGAGGGGGGCATGCATTTTTTGTTTCTAAATTTTATAAAAAGTGTGTAGGCTAATTCTTTTTTACATGTTCCCACCAAAATTAGGAAAAAAATGTGTGCCCCCCCCCCCCCCCCAAAGATTAGCAACCCTGCAAATCAAGCATTGGGACTGGTAATTCCAGGGCTCAAGGGATGTACTGATGGCCCCCATCCAGGACAGCACCACTTATGCACTATAGCCCCCGTTTCCCGTCCTCCATACAGAAGACTACTTGGAAGCCAGGGAAGCCACAACATTAAAATAAACATAGGATATAACTGCAGGAGGGGTTTCCTCACCACATGCAGGACCACACACCCCAACTCAAAATTGGCAGGACTCCACACAATTCAGGGCAGGCAAGATACTGTCCCATAGCCTTGGCCAAGAGACAATCAGTGTTATGTCTGAAATACATCCCCACCTGCTCCAATCCATCCTTGAACCTCTGTGCTCTGTATAAAAAATTGATTCAGAGTGGTCACTCCTCCAACTATGCTGGGAGGATCTCTGCTACTCAAAGCTGCTATCTCACCGGACATATTCTGCTCCTTGGAGGTCCAGACCCGGTAACCATACTTGAACCGAGTATCCAGGCCATTATATAACATCTTTACACAAAAGCAGAACTTAAAAGCAGCACAGACCCATTTTGTTTCCCCTGCCCAAGAAACTCTGATGGTGGTACAGTTTAAAAAATAAATAAATCACGTTTTTCTACCACTAATGCTGATGTCAAGATTGCTGGCGGACATGACCCAGCTCACTGGCTGCATCCCCGGTTTCCCTGTGGTCTGGGAGTGCTGCCACTCCAGGGAACAAACGGGAACACACATTAGATACAAGATGCACTGTGGGAGCAATTAGTAAATGTGAGTTTACCAGCCACCCCAGGAGTTTCATGTAGTAGGGCATGCTGTTTTAGGATCCTCCAGGGGCAGGCTAGCCGTTAGCTAGGGCACGACTTTTAGGCAGCTTTAAAGCAGAACATAATGTGGTTGCAACAAAAATTGAGAGAGAGCTGTGTGAGAAATTGAAGATATCCAACAAACACATTTTCAGGCAGGTGACCTAGAAATTAGGAGTGGATGTAACATTCTTAAAGGGTAATTCCACTTTTACTATCAATAGATTTTCTATTTTTTTTTTTTTTAAGTGCAGGTACAAAGTTATGCCTCTCCAAAAAGATAAATGAGTTAAGCATGCGGTAAAGGCAATGCGGTGAAAATTAAGAATATAAATACATGTATTCCTGTGTTTCATAATTTCAAGTCGATGTTCACAGCCATTCAGCAAACCAGAAATTGAAACTGGAAAGGACCGCAGTCCCCACATCCCCACTTAATAGTGGGGTCAGGAGAGCAGAAACCACCCAACTCCCAACCCAGGCTCCCTACGAATTGCTTGCAATGGAAATTTCAGTAAGGGCCACGGCATTAACCAAAGTTTGATAAATAGAATATCCCAGAAAGAAAGGAAAAAAGGAAGAAGGGGGAAAAGGAGAGCAGGAAGAACCAGGGGGTCCCATGGTTAAAGAGTTAGAGAGAGAAGAAAAGATGGGAAAGTCTGTTGTACTAAATGGAAAGGCCGGAGTAATTAGCCTATGATGACCATATGGGAATAAATCCCAATATCAATAATTGTTTTTTTCCAAGAGCATGCTATCGCGATTTTGCTTGCCACTAAAACAAATCTGATTAGGGAGTCCATATGTTTGGGAAAGTCCTGGATTACTTGTAAGATTAGTGGGAGTTTTGGGAGCTTCACTTTAACAATTAGTCCGACCAGGTCTATAGGCTTGATTCAGAGGCACATTCGTCTGCACTTCCGTAGCTCCCTGTGAAAGTTTTGGTGGGTGTTTGTAATTTTTTTGCTTTTTTTCGTTCATTTTTCATTCGTACGAACGTTCGGACAAATGCGTATATGTGGATTATACGAGTATAATCGGAACATTTGCGTTAGTTCGGATCATATTCCAAACCAAATCTGATATTTTTCGTTCGTTCAGATAACTTACGTTATTGCTCTGGGCTTGCGTCTCATTCAGAGAGCTGATTGCCGACAGACCACCACCCTATAAATCCGTTTCCTTTGCGATCCCCTTACGGGACCATTTTGACCTTGAGACTAGCAGCTATGGATGACTCTAGTGTATTTGAGGAGCATGAGGATCTGCAGCTCATGGGCATTGAAATTGTCCCTTAGGGCTGAGACCAGATTGCACCAGCGACGCATGCACATCGATGGCATGCATGACGTTGAGCTGTTCGAGCTCACCAGACTTAATTGCGCTTCTCTCCATAAATTGTATAGTGAGCTGCGGTCATGGTTAGCCCACACCACACAGAAGGGGCAAGCAATTTCAGGTATGACCAAGATGCTTGGCTGCCTGCAATTTTTGGCGAACGGCTCGTTCCAGAGGCTGGGTGCCCTCTCCGTGGGGATCTCCCAGCCTACGCTGAGCCGCGCGCTATTCAAGTTTTTGGAAGGCATGGCTACCATTACTCACAAATATATTTGCTTTCCTGACGACATGGTAGCCAGAAACGTGATTAAGCTGGCATTTTATAGCATCGCCGACATGCCCAACGTCATGGGTGCAATTGACTGCACCCACGTTGCCCTGGTCCCTCCGGAAGTCGACGAGAATATCTACAGGCAAGTATAATCAGTCATATGTTTTTACATTTTTTTTTTATTTTATGTCATAAAAAAATTCCAAAGTCCCTCCTTGTAAAATCTCCCTTTTTAGAATTATTCATAATGTATCCATCCTTTCAAATACTTCCCTTATATTAAATAATACCTCCGTGTAATTTATCCCTCCTTGTAATTTATCCCTCCTTGTAATTTAGCCCTACATTTAAGTATTCCATCCTTGTAAAGAGTCCCTGTGGAACCATGGACCGTATTTAGTTGCATATAAATGTCACATGTGTTCACCAAGGAAACATTTTAATGTGTATCTGAAATAGACCCTGGAAAGTTAATATTTCCGTTTTAAAACATACATATTCTTTTTGGGCAAGACAAAATACTTATGTACTTGTTTATTGCAATTTTAATTGGGCCACAGGTTTTGCTTAGTGTGTGATTAGTTAGTGTTTCCCTAGTTTGCTAGTTTCCTTCCCATTATAATTATTTTTTTTTTTTTAAATCCCAGGAACCGCAAAATGGGCCACTCAATGAATGTCCAAGCAGTGGTGGCCACGGACATGCGGTTCCTTAGTCCGCTCGCCAGGTTCCCAGGCTCATCCCATGATGCCTACATTCTTCGAAGATCTGGATTGTACGGTCGGTTTGAGTCTGGGGAATTTTCCGGTGGATGGCTCCTTGGTAAGTTGACACCAATAACGTCCTTTTTTGTGATATGTATGGCTATGAATTTAATTTGTGTTCCATGTATGAAACTATGCCTTTTTCACACCTTGTTTACATGTGAAACACGACCTTACCATTAGATTTTTAAAGCAACCAAGCCTTGACAAATGTTAGTCCTGCATTAGCAAAATGTTGAAATAGAATTTAGAGAAAAGTTAGAATTAGTCTTCCCCACACTCTGCTTAAATTATGTCCTTGAATTTATAATAGGGTCTGCGCCATCTTTGATTAGATGCATTACACTTACTGAGTAGAGGAGAGCGGGATAAAGTGCAGAGGGCGTGTTAGAGCTGTTTTGGACTCATACCAAGCAGATACAGGGTCCTGAGAATTTAAGACATCCAAGAATGCTGAGCAGCACAGTTCGAAACCAATACCTGTTAGCAGTCTGCCTGAATGGCCCTCATCCGCCATCTTTGATGTTTAATTTGTTTCCACATCTATTTGTTTTTTCTTTCTTTTTTGGGGGGGCTGTGCACTATGTATGCTCATGCTGTGCAGCAAATGTGACCTAGCCTCTTAGTCATGTTGATGGGCCGTTTAGGGGATTCCATTTATTCCCCTCGATTCAAAGAGCAAAAGTTAATTGATTTCGGATCGAGAATCGTAAGTTTGGGTGGGTGTTAGTCATTTTTTCCTGTTTTTTTGGCCATTTCCGACTCGCACGAGCCTACGTACGAATGCGTATATGCTCTTACGATCATCGCAAGTTCGTTCCTAAATTTTAGGATCAAAACGTAAAACTTAGGATCAAATCCTAAAACTTAGGATCAAAACGTAAAACTTAGGATAATCGAATGTGTTTAGGTGTGATTCAGAGAACAGTTTTCAAACCTCTAAATACGTTTTAAAAGAAAGCCACTGCCGACACCTTTTAGCAGTCGTATTGCTGTTCTTGAACAGGTTTTTTGGCTATGTGGAGGAGTCTGCGCGTCTTGAGCTCCAATGAACTGCATGTATCAGCATGGCCGAGGCCATAAATTGTATGGCAATGCATACCTGATTCACGTATGCCTTATAAAAGCATTTTAATGTGGACCTTAATTAGTCCTTTGCATGTAAACCTTTATTTTGCAATATATTTGCGTTAATTAAAGAAATTTATGTCCTTTGGTATTTATTTTTAAATTGATGTACTAGAATAATATTTTTAGATTGCATTTATTGGTGTAGTTGTTTACCTTTGCTTTGTTTAATTATTTAAGCACATCTTTGGTCAGATGCATCACACTTACTGAGGAGAGGAGAGCGGGATAAAGTGCAGGATGTGGGTTACTGCTGTATTTTGCACAGACACAGCAGAGCTGGGGGCACGGAAAGGTCAGAAATCAAAGAATGCAGAGCAACACAGTCACAAGGCCCTTTCTGTTTGCAGGCTGCCCGATAATACCTGAGCCGCCATCTTGGCTGTTTCTAGACTCATAACATGCAGAAGTTGCTGGGTGTTTTTTTATATTTGAGAGCAATCTGTATGGAGAGGGTGTGGGTAACCACACACAAAATTTAAAGTTGTACCATTTGAAGCCAAAATATTAAAATTACATCCACAAGTAAAAAATGCAAGTTAACTAAAAATTAAACAAAGTAAGATTTACTTATGCAAATGCATTCATTAATGGTTGGTTACTACAAAATGAATGAAATAAAGAAAAATAAGACCAAATATTTAGAATGCACTTTAATGAGGTAAGTTTGTAGTGCGCAGCCGCAAGATCAGAAGGATTTACGTCCAGACAAAAACGGAAAAAGGGCAAAACCAATGTTGCAACCTGAGAAATGAAACGGAAAATTCAGGATGGAAACTGACATAGGTCTGATTCCCGAACTGCCATACGAACGGACGTAAATTTTAGGATAGAAACGTATTTGCTTATAGAATCACTCGCAAGTTCATACGAACGCACGAGCGGACGGGAAAAATAGGATGATCGGCACCAAAATCCAAGCTGTTACATGTTTCTTTGAATCGACCCTATTGAGTAATGTGTAATTTATGTTTTTTCTAATACATTTTGGCAGGTGATTCCGGCTATCCACTCCTTCCGTGACTGTTGACGCCCATCCTCCAGCCCCAGAATGCAGCCGAGGAGGCATATAATAGGGCGCACAGGAAGACCAGGGCTGTGGTGGAGAGGGCGTTTGGCCTATTGAAGACCCGCTTCCGATGCTTGGACCATACCGGGGGAGCACTTCAGTATGACCCCAAAAAGGTCATAGATATTATAATGGTCTGTGCAGTGTTGCATAATTTTGCTATTTTGCAGCGTGTTGCCCGGTATGTGGATTTGCCCCCCTCTCCACCCACCGATGACCCAGACGAGGAGTATCGGGGCCCACCAAGTGTGTCTGCCCAAGCCGTGCGGTCTAATTTAATTGAGACACATTTTGCTTAATTTTGTGTTCCTTTGTTTTGTCCCTTTATTTTTTGTTAATTGTGTTTTTGGACCTTGGTGTTTTTATGTTTGTTTCTTACTTTTACAAACAGTAAAGAAATAATTACAAAGAACCTCACACATGATGTTATTTTTTTGTTTTGGTGATGTTCCAAATTTGTTACTGCCTACTTTAACTCATCTTTATTCCCCCAAAACATAAAGGCATAAACTTAGTCCACCACAGGTTAATTACAATTTTAGGTAGTTTATTTCCAAAGCAAACATTGGAGTTGATGGTCACTCCCATAGTTGCATAAAATACATGGGCAAAACACAAATGAAAGTTTAGCCAAATCAGGCCACATAGCAATTGCCCAGAGGCAGGAGTTTTAAAGTAAGGCACTCCTCTGCAAAGTTTCGGACAAATGAAAAGTAAATCAACATAGGTGACAAGCATTGCCATGTCCACATTGGCCAGCAAACAAATAGGCCCACAGACACACCCTCTCCTGCTTGGCCACATTTGCCACAGGCACAGGTGCAAAGCAGCCCAACCTATGCCACATCTACACCTGTTACTCAGTGGGCCACCCAAACAAGAACCCCCAGTCCCAATCCAAGTCCAGTTCAATCTCAGCCAGGTAGTAGTTTGCCAGCCCAGGATGTCCCCCAATCATGCCTACAAACAGGAGGAGCCAGAACAAATGTAATTCGCCACAAGCATGCAGCGCAACAGCTTGAGTGGCAGGTTCATTGAGGCTTCACCTCCGGCATTGGCTAGTGGTCTACCTTAGCACTCTAATGAGCTATATGGGTGCAAATCCAAAGTAAACAAGCACAGCCATACCAAAAGGGTATATTGGTAGGGCTCACCAGACAGGTCAATACAGTGGGGATGTAGAGCAAAGATGTGGAGCAGATACAGGCCAAATAGGCCTTAAAATGGGGGATGCCCATAAAACCCAGGTTGGGGCCCTTGGAGGTGGGCCCTCAACTGGGCCTGTGTGGTATTCAGAATCTGCAACTGTTCCAACATGTTTCTATTAGAAGTTCGAAATTCAGCCATCATGACACTGAGATTGTTAGTTAAGGTGGCCATGTGGCTGTTGCTATTTCGAACTTCCTCAAGCATGGCACTGTAATAATTGGATAAGGTGGCCATGTGGCTATTGTTGGACCTAAATTCAGTTAGCATGGAGTTTGAGGTGTTGTTTAATGTTTCTAATTGCCCATGAAGATGCTCGTGGTTTCGTTGATTTTGGAGGCGAAATAGCCGCCTCTCATGGTTCCATGCTGACTCCATCACCGGCGCGCCCTCCCCTGGGTGACGTAGTTGACTACGCCTCCCTATTCCCCGGGTTGGGGGGTGTGCAGATGATGTGGCTCTAGGTCCACCAACAGCCACAGGTCTGCTTGGCAAATCCTCAGCAGCAGAGCTAACACTGGGCATTGTCGGCTCAGTCTCTGCATGCTGCCCACGATGGGCTGGCAGCATGCAGCCATCTTAATTCTGCTGCTGAGCATTTGTTGTAGAAACATGTTAACACACAACTAGGCATTGCTGATGTGTAATAACACATATGGTTCACTAAAACACGGGCCCATGCATGAATGGCAACTCCCCCAACGGACCAAGTTGACCTTGACTATGAATGCCATTATCTGTTAGATGTATTAGTACATACACATTGGTCTCCTTAACCAAAATAAACCTGCCCTGCATGTACTGGCTGTTCTGAGGCTTCACACATCCCTAAAAGCCCATTATGGGACCACACTCAGCTTGCAAATAGCATTTGACATTAGATTATCCTGTTTGCCATTCTTTCTAGGTCAAAGTTTCAAGCACCCCAGATCAAGTCTTTCTGAGCAAAGCACAACTCCAAACCAAATTGGCTACAGATAAAGCTGGAAGTGTTGTATGTAATTGACTCAAAATACATAACAGGCAGTCCTTTGCTAATCTCAATAGTGTTCCTCAAGACTTTCCCAAATAATGTATGAGCAAGGAAAAAAGCAAATGATGAGTCACAACACATAACACACCCTGTTTAAATTGTTACCTACACTACAAGGCACACCTTAGGGGCATGTGTTAATATATGGCTTTGTGCCTCATTTTACACATAGCTCACATTTCACATACACACTAACATTACTAACCGGCAGGAATAGTAGGGATGTCCGTGTCCTGTCGGGCCGAGTGTCCCTCTAAGGCCACAGGATGTAGAAGGCCCAGCACCATCTCCTCAGCTCGGGTAAATTGCAGTTTGGTGGGGAATCCGCCGCCAGTTTGTAAGCTGAAACAGAGAGTTGCACACATTTAGCTAAATGTTTGCAATACAAGACGAAGCCAAATCCACAAAGTATATATGTACCTGTAATTACGCAGTTTATTTTCTTCCTTCCGTGCTGCATACTTTAGGTCCGATATTTTCCTTTGTATCTGCTCCACATCTTTGAGCTCTTCCCCCGCTGCATTGACCTGTCTGGTGATCTCCTCCAAAATCTCGGCTTTGCGCTGCTTGCTTGTAGCTTTGGATCTGCGCCCATATAACTCATCACAATACAAGGTGAGGCCACTAGCCAATGCCAGAGTTTGGGCCTCACCAAACCTGCCACTCAAGTGGCCTCGGTGCAATGTGCGCCCTGTTGCTAGACATTCTGGTTCATCAGTGGTTGGCGGCAAATCGTGGGACATTCTGGGCTGGCTGTGTTGGGGAGAAATGTAGGACAGGTGGCTGGCTTCTGATTGAACTGGACTTGGATATGGACTTGGGGTTCTTGGCTGGGTGGCCACTGAACTAGCAGGCGTAGCTGTGGCATCTTCAGCCTGCCTTTCCACCTGTGCCGGTGCCAAATGTGGCCGAGGAGGAGAGGGTGTTGTGGATGAAGTCGTGCTTGGTGCCCGGTGCCTCTTAGGGACCTTAGAATACCCATGGCCCTTGGAGGTAGACCGCCGGTCCAAGGGTGACCCAGAGCTTGAGCTTTGGGGCCTGTGCCTTGCCCTCTTGTCCGCTGATTTTGACACCCGTGCGGGTGGGGAGGGCGACCTTGGACTTCGGGCCCTGTGCCTTGCCCTCTTGGCATGAGCCTTGTGGCCCCGTGCGGGTGGTGAGGTTGAACTGGTGAGGCCTCTTTCCCGGTGTCTTCTTTGGGTTTTCTGGCTATGGTAGCCATGTGGGTGGGGGGATGGTGACCTTGGGGGGCCGGGGCTTCACACCCTCTTGGTCCCTTTTTTCCCCTCCATTGTGGTTGGCTTTCTGGCCTGTGGCTTGCTTTTTCCAGCGACCTCCTTTTTTTGCCTAGCTGGGCTGGGTGCCTTTGCCTGGGCACTGCGGGTTGGCTGCAACTTCATTTTGGTCATCTGGGACCGAGTCTTGGGCCCCTCAGGAGGCTCCTGCCGTTTGGCTGCCTGTTTGTTGGTGGCCTCCTTTGCAGCTTTTTGAGCAGCTTTTTTTGGTGCCATTGCACATGGACTCTAAAAGAGAAGGGGCTGTGTGTCCAGGACCCTTTAAATAAGATTACCGGGGTCTGACGCTTACGTGTACGCGTGCGTACGGACGTGCGTACGGCCATTCGTCCGGCCGTGCAGAGCCCAGAAACCGCAGGGGAATTACTTATCTGCTGCAGACAAGAGGCAAGATGGCGCCCACAATCTTCACCCGCCAACTAGAAGAGATCATCATGCTTGTAAGTGTCTTTTACTGCCTTTGATTTGCCATCTAAATGCATGCCTAGCCGTTAAGGAAGCGCATGAAGAAACGGTTGGCTTAAAAAGTGTCTCAAACTCTGTGCCAAACCGAAGTGAGGGCCCACACATGTGAACCAACACTGAGGCCAGCTAAAAGGATTGTATTAGGCTACAAATGTGTCTGTTAATGTCATTTAGTCAAATGATCGATTGTTGACAGATATTTGTATGCAGTTTTAACTAAAACCTAGCTTTATTTTGTGTTTTGTAGACCATACTGGAGCGCAGGTACGACTACCTGCCCAACTCTTTTGAGAAGTGCACCGTCGCCCTGGAGTTATTGCCCAAATACAACCTGAGACGGACACCACCTTCACCAACGCGCAGATCATGCAGCATTGGTCGGACCTGAAACGGCTGCACATGCCCCGGGTGCGGCGCTTGCAGCTGGAAGTGAAGGTGGTGGATCTCCAGTGTGACGGTCCTACCCCTCCGACCAGCCCCTGGACCTTTCCACAGAGGAGGGGCGGCACGGCGTGGGCAGGGATTCGTACCCAGCGACGCATGCGGGAGCCTCTGGTATGTGACTCTTCATGTAGCCGCACACACATATACATGCTGATTCCCTTAATCTGTTTTTGTAGATGCTTCTGGAGCGGGTGGAGATGCGCAGGCTGCAGCAGATCTCCTCCAGGAGGCACAGGGAGAAGGTGAGTGATGTGACACACACATTGAAAATGAATTTTGATTACTGTTGACTAAGACATTATAAGTGACCCGATTTGCCATGTCTCGACAGCCTCTTCTTCACAACAGTGGCAGGGCCCAGGACGTAGGGTTGTCCCCAACGAGGCATCCTTCGGCCACCAACCAAGTAAGTTGTACTGTCATTCTTTGCAGTATGTGTTAAGAGACATGATCACCCAGATGCATCAAGCCATAGTCAATGGCATTAGCAGACCGATCAGTGCTTAGAGTAATTACTTAGCAGACTGACCAGTGCCCACTTGCTTAGAGCAATTACTTAGCAGACTGACATATGTCGGCATGATTTATGTTTGCAACTCCAAAACATTCCATCCACAGGTGAGAAACATGTATTTGTCTCAAAGTTATTTTGTTTCTTAAATTGATACAGGGATCACACGGGCAAAAGTGGAAGAAATGAATTGAAGGGTCCTTGAGTCGTTGGGGACAACAGAAGAAGAATAGTGTTCTGGGTCCTGTCACTGTTTTTAGTTTTGTAAATAGTTTTTAAATTTTTAATATTTTTAATGTTGCTGTTTTTAAGCTTGTTTTCAAAATTAAAAAAAAAAATAAATAATGGCCCTCAAAAATGGCCTTCAAGTAAAAAAAAAAAAAAAACAAAGTTTCAGTGTCATTTTTAAACACAAATACATTAATAGCAAACGAAGGGTGAAATAAATATTTAGAGATGAAGATTCAGATGACCGGGAAGTGGTTTGGGTAAGTTTTAGGGGCCTAAAATGGAAGAAGAACCTAACCGGGAAGTGGTTTGGGTACGTTTTAGGGGCCTAAAATGGAAGAAGAACCTAACCGGGAAGTGGTTGGGGTAAGTTTTAGGGGCCTAAAATGGAAGAACCTAACCGGGAAGTGGTTTGGGTACGTTTTAGGGGCCTAAAATGGAAGAAGAACCTAACCGGGAAGTGGTTGGGGTAAGTTTTAGGGGCCTAAAATGGAAGAACCTAACCGGGAAGTGGTTTGGGTAAGTTTTAAGGGTCCAAAAGGGAAGATGGAGGATACTGCTAAGTGGTTGGGGGTGAGCTTTAAGGGTCCAAAAGGGAAGATGGAGGATAGCGCTAAGTGGTTTGGGTGAGCTTTAAGGATCCAATAGGGAAGATGGAGGATAGTGCTAAGTGGTAGGGGTGAGCTTTAAGGGTCCAAAAGGGAAGATAGGGGATAGTTCTAAGTGGTTGGGGTGAGCTTTAAGGGTCCAAAAGGGAAGATGGAGGATAGTGCTAAATGGTTTAGCTAAACATTGTAGTAGAAGTGAGTGTGGCAAATATGTAGGCGAGCACTTTAATGAGTTAAGTTTGTAGTGCGCAGGGCCAAGATCGTAAGGATTTCCGTCTGGACGATTATTTATTGAAAAAGGGAAACAGAATCTATAGGGAAACGTAAAGGATTCGTAGGAGGAGACGATGGAAAAAGGGCAAAATCGAAAGCCGACGTTGTAACATGAAAAAATGAAACAGAAAAGTCACGATGGAAAATGACATACTCGTACTCTGGCATACGAATGGACGGAAACTTTACAGAAGGTTAGCAATGCATGCATAGAATCACTCGCACACTCATACGAGAGCGGGAAATTAAAAAAAAAAAAACAGATCGGCACTAAACGAAAGTATTTTTTTGTCTCTCTGAATCGAGCCTTATGACCTCATCCTAGAATTGGGCTACTATAGGACAAGACCACCAGATGTGGCACATATCTCCAGGTTCAACCACAGTTTCTGAAATATTTCCCTGACTGTCCAGGGAATGCCCTGACATTAGGCGGGATAGTGATTGAAAGGGATCTGAAAAAGGAAAGGAGCTTTGGGAGGAGTGACATTTTGAAAGCGATAATTCTCCCTATCCATGACAGTTTAAGGAGAGCCCATTTTTTAAGGTCTTTATTAAGGGAGCTTTAGAGGGGGAGAAATTTGCCTTATAGAGAGAGAGGAGGGAGAAAGGTTAATCACCAGGTAAGAAATTTGCTTAGAGTTCCAGTGGAACTGTAAGAATGCTAGTATAGTTCTGATTTCAATTTGGGGGACTGTAATGGTCATAGCCTCTAACTTAGAGCTATCTATTTCCAGACCAGAGAGCCCTGGAAACATTTTCAGGATGTTAAATAAGTTAGGCAAAAAGATTAGCAGGTTAGATACATACATTAACAGATCGTCTGTGAAAACCCCAGCTTGGTCCAAATGTACAATCAAGGGCATGAATGCATTTAATCTGGTAGCTATAATCTTTGTAAACAGTTTAATGTCACAGTTCATCAGTGAGATAGGACGAAAGTGGCTAGGCTAGGGATCACATTATTTTGAGCTATCTTTGTCTCCTCTAACAGGGTGGAACTACCCCTCACATCATTAAACCAACTTGCCAATTGTGGGATTAGAAGACAGGCAAATTTTCTATACTACTGCTCAGACAGTCTATTTGGACCCAGCTTTAGACACCGCCTCAAGAGAAATCTCATATTCCATAACCTCCTTCTGTACTGCAGATATGTGTTTTATTGAAATCTTATCAAACAATGACTTGGCTTTAGACTGATCAAGACTCAAGGAATTCACGTATAGTTCAGAATAAAATCTATGAAACTCCTTACAAACCCTCTCAGGATTTTGTGAAAAGGACCCATCTGGTTTTTGGGATTTGGTCCTGGGGGTCAATCTCCTTGGTAAAAGCATGCCTGGCATGCGCCTCAGGGAGTAACATTTATGGCTGGACCATGCAAGGTCCTTTTCTGCCCTAGTGATGAGCAAGAGATTGATTTCCGTCCTCAAGTCATCAATTACAAATCTTATTGCTTTAGTTGGGGTCTTTTTGTGTTATGCCATGAGGGAGTCTAATAGAGCCAATTTCTTTGACTTCATCTTTAGTCTATTAGCTTTTTGGATAAATGTACCACTATTGAAGGCCTTATGAGCCACCCAGTTATTTTGAGGGGACCTGTCCTAGGCTTTGTTGTTTACGACTACTTTAGAGCCTTGGTAATCTCTTCCCACACTACCGGAAGGTAACAATTCATTAAGTCTCCATTTGTAGGAGTCAGGTTTCTTCCGTAGATATTGGGGACGACAGTATGGGAGTGCACAAATGTACTCTATCAGGTCTAGAATGGAAAAAGTGAGTTGCTCATAAAAAGATGATATCAGCTCTCAAGAAACTGTAGAAATTAAACATTTACCATCCATTTAAGTGAGGAGTTGAGCCCCTTTACATTATAGGTGTTTCTGTTTGGGGGGGGGGGGTCGTTTGGAAAAAGGGGAGACCAATAGGATTAGAAGAGAGTCAGAAAGCCTTGTATACCAGCTATAATATGTTCTGGGCCCCCCACCAACAGGGGGAAGAGAGGGGTAGAGAGGAGGAAGAAAGACAAGAGGAGTACTGGGAACCAGGAGAAGAACAAACATACTGTCCCTACACCCAGGTCCCGACCCAGATAATCCATTACCAGGGGGAGGAGAGCACCTAAGATACAGTGTAATAACATTTAAACAAGTTTTAACCCCAAGACCAGGCCTACTGGTTTAAACCACACACCACTTGAGGAAAAATCCAGGGGTAAGAGAATTTAAGGGCTCTCCCCCAGGGGATCTGAAAATGGATTTGAGAGGCACAGGGCTCCAGGCACCCTCTATAGCTATCGAATAAGCTAGACATTAAACAGACCAAGAGGTCAACTGGTCACACAAATTAATATGATACTAAAAACTGAGATTATTAGAGAAGTCGGAGGATCTATAGGCCGCCAGAGCCATGGGTGTAGCCAAGATGAGAAAAGAAGAGAGCTCAGGATTGGAATAATAAGTGAGGTTGAGGTAAAGAAAATAGAGCGTATTGAGGATAGGAGAGGGAAGAATAGCAACACTAGAAATAGTCGGCTAAGTGAGGAATAGACGGGGGTGAATAGTAGGAAGGCCAAGAGAGAAGGATATAAGATATAGAGAAAGAGGGAGGAGAGAGAAAATAAGAGAATAGGAGGCTAGAAGGGATTTGAAGATAGAGATGTGGCTAGCCTGAGGTAGTAGGAGAGGATAATAGTAAAAATAATATAGTATAAGTACTGAGAAGTAAAGACTGAGAATAAACAACAAAATAGAGAATAAAAAAGAGAAGATGAGTGAAGAAGGGAGGAAATAAGTGAAAATCATGGATTTTGTTACGCTTTAAGTCTGACCCTAGTGGTAGAATTATTTTCCTGAAATGTACTCTATAAAACAATGTACAGTGGCAAACCTGTACCTTCTTAAACAGGAACAGATGGAGACAGGCAGGAAGTACCTTTGATTGTTATCAAAGTCCCATGTAGGCAACTCTGCTGTAAGCAGTCCACTCACCAAGCAACATATGCAATAAAAAATCTCATATAGTGTAATAAAATTCTAATTTGGCTTTTTGATCAAGTGTTGCACTCATCAAATACATAACAAAAAGTAGGCATGTATTGCCGCACCTGAGCAGTATGGTATTAGTAAATGGCACTCTAACCCTTCTAAGTTTCCAAATGTCAGGGTGTTCCCACCTCTGATGTTCTCTAGTCAACAGCAAAACAACACTTTACTTCAGTCACTAGATACGCCTGCTGAGATTATGGGTTCTACGCTAGCTCTGACACTTTGGCCCTTATTCATCAAGCGATAGCGCCAGGTAGTGTCTGACGAGCGCCAGGTAGCGGCAGCTAACGGCGACTACCGACTCAAGTACGCCCGGCGGCAGTCACAATGACGCATTTATCAAGCTAAATGAGGCTAGCGCCGGCGAGAGCGACGGCTAGCGCGGCATTCATCATGAAGCCGCCTTGACCGAACAGCGCCGCTGCAAATTCCTTCACAGCGACACGTATTACCTGGCGCTACCTGCCGCTCTCCCATACATTTCAATGGCAGACGCTGAAATGATTGTTTTTTGTGGTTTTTGGGTTTTTTTATTTGGTAAAAAAATCAACACATGTTTCTATTGATCTGTTTTATGAATGTGGCTGGTTATTTATATGTATTAATTTTTTTTTTTTTTTTCACAATGTAATGTTGTGAGTGACATGGGAATTGCATCTCCTCCACCCAAACTCATTGGCATCCAAATCGCTGGTTTTCCACACACTGGTGGCTTGTAAAGCTATTTTGTAGCCTGTCAGGTTGGGCGGTCACGTTCGCTCTTCGAAATTGTCAGCGCCCAAGCTATTCGGCAGCCCTGTCCTTGATGAATCTGTGTTGGTCAGTGTTTGTGCAGTCGCTGTTTTAATTCGCTATGTGGCGGCGCGAGCGTCGCTGTGCCTCGCTGCGCTGCGTTGTGCGGCGCTGTGCTGTTCATACATGTGCCCTTCTGCCATTTGCAAGGAATTCACTTCCCGCGACCCCAGTCGTTGTTAATGAATACACTGTAGTTGTGAGCGTGCCTGGCCACATATTGCAGGATTAACATTCAGTCGTACCAGCTCATAACAACCCGTTATGCATTCTCATGTGTGCCACATTTTCAGGTAGTTGTCTACTTTGATTGTGTGCTGACTTTTTGAAGGAATCAGATTTGTATATTTAAGGCCCACGGTGTATGCTTTAGAAGGACCTATGCATTACAGTATGTAGAATCCCCTGCTAAATCAAGCTAATAATTCGTGGCGCCTTTTGCCCTAGCTTGTTTTGCAGCGTCATTTTAATGTATTTCCGCCACTTAGCGTGTACATAGCTGATATTAGCTTGTCCCTGTTGCGCGCATGTTTGCTTTTGAATTTGGAAGCACAGTTGCTTGCGTCATATCCGGTTCCGGGATCCTCCTTTGCGTTTCAACGCCACCTTAAGGTAAAACTGTCTAGCGCTTATGCCAATAGCTTGTTTTGCAGCGTCATTTTAATGTATTTCCGCCACTTAGCTTGCACATAGCTGATATTAGCTTGGCCCTGTTGCGCGCATGTTTGTGTTTGAATTTTGAAGCACAGTTGCTAGCGTCATATCCGGTTCCGGGATCCTCCTTTGCGTTTCAACGCCACCTTAAGGTAAAACTGTCTTGCGCTTATGCCACTAGCTTGTTTTCAAGCGTCATTTTAGTTTTTCCGCCACTTAGCTTGCACATAGCTGCGAATAGCTTGTTGCTGGTGCGCGGAGCGTTTTTTTTTTTTTAACTTTTTCCCAATGTCGCTTGGGTCATTTCCGGTTCCTGTTTCCTCCTTAGCGTTTCCAATATGATGCCCAGAAGGAGAGTAATGCGCCTCCCCAGCTCCTCCTCAGACTCTGACCCCACCACCCCTCCCCCACCTCCCCAACCTACCTCACCTTCCTCAAGTACCACCCCTCCCACCCCTTCCCCTCCTGGGCCTAGTAAGCCCAAGCGCACCCGGGTGGATAGCAGAGTCAATGGCCAGGTGGTAAAAGTGAGTATTTTTTGGTTTGTCTATTTAGCTTAAAAGTTGCAGAACACACAGGGGGGATTGGTTATGACAAATTTTGCTTTTAATAACACATTTGAGCAATCCCCGTGGGGCATCCCCATTGTGGATGTCCTGCTGGGATGCCCCCCCTGGAGGGCCCTAAATATTACCTCTGTCCCATCCCATCTGTGCATGCGTTAGCTGCGGATGCCTATTGCGCTTACCTCTAGCAGGGTGTACCCCTGCGCCAGACATATTGTAATTTTGGGTGCAGGCGCACTCCCTGTTAGAGTCAAACGCCACATGCCTACTTTGCCGTGCAGACCCAGCTGAGCTGGTATGCACGTCCCAACGGCCTTGTATGCGCATACCACAGCGGCGCAGAGCCCTGTGTTTGGCTTGGGGAGTGACGTGGGAGTGTCCTCAGTGGTGTATTTGTGGCCTTCCAAGGGGGTTGCAGACAGCGGACCACCCACAATTGGTGTGGCCCACCAAAGTGCACACAAACCCAGAATAGTGATAATCCTGGGTGTGGGTCCACTTTGATCTGGTCTATGTATAACTGTTTATGACTGTGTTCTGATGTCATGTATTTATTTTAGTTTGTTTGTTCTTTTTTCATAGGACTTCTGCCTGGCCGAATATGACTATGCCCGTGGAGGCAAAAAATGCATAGCCATGGAGGTGAAGGCCACAGTGTCCCGGCGCTTCCAGACCGAGCTGACCATCCGCTCCATACAACAAAAGTGGTCGGATTTCAAGCGCCGGGACCCTGAAGGCGTGTACCGCCTATATGATGCCTACGCATCAGGTAAGTTAAAGCTTATGTTATGTTTAGCCTTTGTGCCGAATCATCTGCTAAGTGTCCATTTGTGCTCTTTAGATTAATTATTTTCTTTCACCCCCTCCACACAGATAAGCGTCCTCCCCTGGGGAAACGTGGGAAGGGATTCCTCCCCCGAACCAGGCAGGCGGACTCGGGGGAGTCATCGGGGGAGGGTCCCTCCCGCGGGTCCTATTTAGAGGACCCAGGGGAGGAAGGGGATGACGCCCCAGAGGAGTGTGCTGCTGGGGGGCTGGCTGGATCAAGCCTCAGCTCCTCACACTCTGAGTGTGAGGACTCTCACCAGGCAAGGGGCCACTCTCAAGCAGGGAGTGAGAGGGAGGAGGGTGGCCCTTTGCCTGGTGGATCTTCCGACCAGAGTGTGAGGAGCCGAGGCTCCCCGCCTCCTCCTCAGAGCCCTCCCTGGGCTTCAAGTGGCGCTTCATCCCCTGGTGAGTGTACATTTTTTAATTGTTAGTCTGTGACAGGTTTCATCTTGCAATGTGTCCTTAGCCCTTGCCATTCCTCTCTAATTTGCAGGGCATCATATAGGCGGCACCTCCATGGCATTTTGGCGTAGGATTCTCCACGGGCATAGTCATGGTAAGTGTTTTTGGTTAGCCATCACATTCCCAATGTTATTACATTCATTCAAGTGTACCCCCAAACATTGATGGTGCTTGGTTTCTGGAAGCTTCCAGGACCAATCACATCCCTCACCCAGGGCCCCCCCCACCCAAAAAAAACCACCAAACTCCTTACCTCTTTGGGGGTTGGCAAAGCCACCGTCCAAGCCTCCTGTGTGACACTGTAGATGTGTGTGCGCCTGCGCTCTTTTTCAAAATGGCCTGCGCGTCCGCACACACTCGAGGAGTGATGTGTGGAAGGCAGCGGGCGCGGAGTACGTTGGCTCATGCAAATTGTGTGGCTCGGCCAAAGTGGACCCAAACCCAGATTAGCAGCAATCCTGTGTATAGGCCCACTTGTAACAGACACATGTTTCCTGGTCCATTGTCACAGCTGGTTTGATAAGGTACCCTAACCTCACCAACCCTACTACAGTGCTAGCCAACTGTCAACCACCCCTATGTTTCTGCCAACACCATGATGGGTGTTCTCATTTCTTTTCTTGGGTTAAGTTGTTCCCGCTCCAACATGTGGGCCACTATTAACATTAGCCAAACAACTGCAAAAGATTCCTTTACATAGCACTGTCTATGTTATTTGCACATTCTCTTTAGGGATACATGTGTGAAGCCTTACAAACTGACATTAACTCATGGTCCAGGAAATATGCTAATTTAGGTCAACCTGTATGTAACCATGCAAGCCTTTGCATTTTCAGACTCAATAACCAGATGGATGTCAAATAGTCAGGTGTCATTTGCCCACTAATTGTGTTTTTGTCTTTTGCTTTATGTTGACAGATGTTGCGACGCAGACGGAGCCAGAGACCCTCCTCCCCACCCCAGCTCCAGGGACGGCCAGCAGCATGGGCCCCCGCCACAGCTGCGATGGTGAGTACATCCCACTTCATATGCCTAAAGACTTGTGAAACCTATGTCTTCTAGTCACATCTGCAGCCAATTTAAATTTACCTATGTGTTAATTGCACACACATCTCGATTCAATGTGTTTGCACAATAATCCAACATGCCTGTTTGCATGCTTGATTGTTGGCTCACATCCTTCATTAGGCCACATAGAGACCATTTTTGCGTTAGACACAACCAAATGGGCCCTATTAGGTCTGGACCTGTAACATTATAGGGAAAACTCGTGGACTCGTTCGGACTTAGGCCCTGATGTTTGGCTGTTACTAAACACAAAAATGGACACACAGGGAATTATACCTTCTTTGCTTCCCAAGAGTTAAACTGGAACAACAACCAGGATTTTGACTTTCCTGGGTGTTGTTCCACTACGGTGGGGCACCCCTGATCGTCACCGCTGTGTGACAACCCCCTGAACTCACTTTGACTCCAACAAACGTACAAGCCATTGCAAATTGCCTCCTCCTCCGCCTCCCCCGCGCCCCTTTTTACGGGCGCGTGCCTGCGCCGGCCATTCACAGACGGCCGGCGCAGGCACGCACACGTCTAGAGGGGCACCAGGGAGGGCCCAGCGGCACTGCCACACAGAAACTGAGGTATGTATTTTGGGGTTTGGGGGGGGTTTCACACCCAGGGACATCCCGATCTTGGATGTCCCGCGGGGAGGGAGGTGATCGGGCCGGGAATCTGATAGATTCCCGGGCCGATCACCCGTGGGTGTTGGTACACTTTAAGAGAAAATGTATGCTTGGGATGTGTTGTTCACATTCCTGCCAGTCAATAGTACTCATATCATGTTAACCAATAAGCACACAGTGGTCAACAATGTTAATGTGAGTGTCACCTAATTGGACACACTGACATTACATTGCTACATCTGTGTCTGTTGAGGTCACATCCAATTTATTAAAAAATTGTTGTTTCTACATTTCTACAGCTTGTGAAAACCAGCATCGCAGACTGTGGCGGGAGATCCGGCTCCTGAAGCTGATGCTGCTGGCCAGGAAGAGGCGCCGACGGCGTCGTTAGGGTGGGGGGAAGGCTGGCCTCTTGATGGCCGTTGTTGGCCAAGGTTGGCCGTGTTGGCCATGTTTTTGAATAAAATTTTTTTGATTTCCATCATTACAGTGTGTTGCATTGCAAAGCATAGTTTAACTGTCTCCCAAACCATTTGTGGGTCAATGTAGCCATACCTTGGGAGCCATTTCAGGTGTTAACCATAGTAAGCTATGGTCTCCAATGTGTGGGCTAAATTGACCAATACATTGACATATGTAGATCAAGATACTCATCCCTGACTGTGTTATTAGCGAGGTCTTAGGAAACACACAATTTAGAGGTGGGTGAAGCAAATATATTTACAAAACCAAAAATATACAAAATTAATATTCTTGGCTGGGTGGCCGGGGAGGTTGGGAGTCATTGCTAGGGGCGGTGTTGGGGGACAACAGTGCAGTAAAAAATATAGACTGCTGTTGTATGAGCTGTTGTAGCAACAACAAAGTTTGGTCCTGCCGCTGGAGACATTCTGCCTGGCGCTGTATTGCTTCTTCCTGGCGCTGTAGAGATTGCTCCATTACATTTGCCAGCCGACCAAGTTCCTGGTTCTGGAGTTGGTTTTGGAGCAACTGGTCCATCTGGCGCTGCAGGGCCTCATTTTGTTGCTGACACATCAGCACCTGATTTTCCAACGCCGCAATGCGCTCATTAGTTCCATCACGCGGCTGTTGGCGACTGTAGTCCTCCAGCATCCGGACCCCTAGCTCGTAGAAATCGGCACTGGTTGGTGCCACACCTCCTCTTGCTGTGGTTTGAGGCTAAACAAATAGTAAACCACATTTTAGTCAAACAGAACCAATGCAGTTATGCCCCTCAAAATAATTCCCATAAACAGTCACTATACAACTTACCCTTGTCTGAGCCTCGGAAGCTTGGCCACATGGGACTTGGGAAGAGGTCCCAGCTTGGGGTTCTGGTTCCGCCTCCTGCAAAAACAACAATGAAAGGAAATGTGACATGTTGCTTCTTCCACTACCCACGAAGATGCCAATGTGGTTCGAGGTCGTCTACATCAGCCATGTTACCTGCGTGTCCTCCGGCACAGGTAGGCTCGAGGTTTCGCTGCCAGAGAGTGGCAATTCAACATCCGAGATGTCCGGCAAGTTGGCATATGCTAAACAGGAAAATCAGGTTAGTAGGTCTGTGGGCCAAACTCTAATGTAACCTGGTTAGGCTATCGAGGCCATACCTCTAAAAAGTGCCAAAATACACACTAGACCAAAGGTATCTGTTAAACTCAGATTGTTAACATGTATGTTACAGGACTAAGAGGCAATAATTTTTGCTAATCACATCAGAAACATTGCTTAAATTACACATACCCGCAATCTCCCAGATGTCTTGAGTGGGGTCCTCACTCGAGCTTGGACCTTGAAAATACATGTGGACACACAAGTTGCCAGAAGCAAGTGCCACAAAAGTAGAGCCAAAATACAGACTAGAGCAAGGCAAAACCACTTACCCTCATCTCTGGCAGCCGGAACTTGAGGGGCCCTTTCTGGACAGCCACTTCCGATATTCGGGTCAACTAAAAAAAACAAGGAATGTCTCTAAATAATCAGCAAACTACTACGGGGAATGTTTGGCTAAAAAGATGTCCGCCAAAATACATTGCTATCACTCCAATAACTAATAGACTGACCCTGGGGAGGCAACAAGCACTCCCAAGAGGCATCTTCAAGTTTACCAAGCAAACATGTAGCTTAGTAGACTAACCAAATTGAACCAGTGTAACATAAACAGCATAAAGGATACATTATGTATTGCTCTACACACCAACAGGGTCCTGTTGACCGGCAACATCGGAAGTGGGGTCCAAAGATGAACCAGTCACTTGGCCTACCAAGAAAAAAGAGGAATGAGACACATGCACTTGGGTAAAAGTGGATCAAGCAAGGTGAACACATGCACTTACCGACATCCAAAGAGTAGGTGGGATCCGGAGGAGATGCTGGGGCCAAGGGCATGGGAGCTAGGCAAAAATAAACCCAACATTGAGCCATAGTTAATGTGCGTGCAAAAATACAACATGCATTAAGGTGTGTGAGCAGCTCTTTCACTAATATTCACTAATCAAGGCCAGTGTGGCTCCCACATTGATATGCCGATATATGGCTACACATCTCTGGCGTCCAACATATCTACACATGTTAGGGCCTTGTTAGTTAGTTGCTGTGAGTGTTACAGTGGGCGTGCAATTAGGCCGCAGGCACATATTATTAATACTCAACAGGGCAAAACTTGATTGTTTGAGCTGCTCCCACACCCATTTGTTCACCAAACAACCAGCAACCAAATTAGGGGTAAATACCTTCAATGGCAGACTGGGGTAGCCTTGAGGTTGCTGGAAGGGCAGGAGCTTGGGTGTCCTGAGGCACATCCCGGACAGCAGCATGTGCACCTATGCATAAAGCAACAGACAGAAAAGTTACAAATGTTTGAGCTCTAATGTAATACTTCACAGGTCCTACTGTTAGTTGGTCAGAATGTAAAAATGCAAATCACATACATTAACATTAGGTTAGTATAAAAGCCAGAAAATATGTACCTTCAGTCCAACCGGTGGTGTCATCCCCAGGATCCACACCCTGCAGCCGAGCCAGTGGGATTTTGGCCTTCAGCATCTCCTCATACGGCCTGTAGGTACTCTTTGGAGCCTGGATGAACCCACTGTCCACATCAAGATCGTGATTCATCTTTTTCATAAGGGCCCCTCGCAAAGTGTAGAAGCGTTTCCTGCAGGATGGGCCACTACGTGGGTGTTGAGCAGTGCTACTAAGCTCCACACCAATGGCATCCCACAGTTTGCTTCTTTCTTGTTTGCCTATGGACTTGCTTTGGGAGCCAAATATCAGCTCCCATTTAGCAAGTGTAAGGCGCACAAGATGATTATTCTCAGCCAAATTAAATTCAGGCTCCCTCTTGGCACCTGGGCGCTTAGCCTGGGGTGCTGCCCCACCTTCAGGCTGTGCCCTTTTCCGTAAGGGAGGTCTGCGCACAGCACCCACCAAACTCCTACTCGGGCCTGCTGTGGCCGGCAGATGTCCTGAATTTGGCTCCATCCTGTAGCTGCACACACACAAATACACACCCAACAAGCACGCATGCAGACTACAGAATGGCATCGCAATCTCTTAGGCTTGGCCAGGTTTTATGTGCTCTAACAGCCAATCCAAAAGCAGGCCACTTAATTGATTCACACATACAGCCCAGTTCCTTCTAGGCACACCTCCACTGCACTGACAGAAGCATGTGTGTTAGCCAATTAACTCATTACAGACCTCATTAACCAAACAACACACACCCAAATCCAACAATGGACTGATGTATCTCAAACCCTTGTGACATGTGGTTAGCCTAACGGCTATTTAAAAAAACAGCAGCTTCCCTTTCATTGGTCCACCCCTGATTTTTGGGCCATGTCCGTTAATGCACGCAAGTTACGGCTCAAGTACGCTAGTAGCGCTACTAGCGTGCGCGTGCGCACTCTGTTTTACGCACACCTGGGTCGGCTAATTGGCGCCCGGAAATAGCAGAGCGACGCAAAAGGCGGCAAAGCGGACCTGTCCCTTTTGAAAATGAAGTATAAAAGGAAGGAATTTTCTAGCTTCTGCTATTCTTACACTGTGGCAAAGGCTGTGGTGTGGTGCTGTGCTCGCTTCCCTTAGCTCATTTGAGCCTCTGTCTGGTTTCTGTCCTCACTCTCTGTGGCTTGTTGGGTGATTTCTGACATCAGTGCTGTTTCTTTAGGAGCTTGGTTTTGGTGGCATCTGCAAATATTGTGTAGCATACAGCAAGTGAGGCTTGATTTTGGGGCCTTTTGTGGGCTGTGCAGCAACTCCCCTCTTGGTTGTGCCTAACTTAGAAAGCTGGTTTTCAGCAGGCTGGTGGTTTGGACCACTATAGTTCTGGTTTTGTGGTGAGCTGCATTGTAGCGGGTGTGTGTGGAGTGTGATTGTTTGTGTGTGTGTTGTGTGTTAGTGGTTTTTTTTGTTTATTTTTGGTTTTGTATATATCTTTAGTGTGTGTGATGGATAAGAGGGTGATGTATGGTGTCTGGGTGGATGGATGTATGTGTATGCTGAAAGAGCAGGAGGAAAGGGAGCGGGGTGTTGTGAGGCTTAGGGCACCCCGCTCCTTTGCAATCCGCCTTTCAGTATGGGACTTAAGTGACGAGCAGATCAGGAGCCGCTTCCGTCTGAATCGTGCTGCACTACAGTCCCTATATGATCAGATTAAGACCAAAATCGAGCCATCCACCAAACGCACTCATTCCATTCCAGGCATAGTACGCCTGTGTGCCACTCTCAATATTTTGGCACGAGGGACCTTCCAGGCAACCTCAGCCCTCCTCAGCGGGATAAGCCAGGCTACTATGAGCCGCATACTAATCCAGGTAGTTCTGGCAATTTGTGATTTAATCCCAATTTACATCAGGTTTCCTGAGGATGAGGAAGAGGTTGCCAAAATAAAACATACTTTCTATCTGATGGGAGGGATCCCGAATGTGCTAGGGTGCGTTGATGGTACACATATCCCTTTCCGCCCTCCCCGTGCACAGGAGCTGTCCTACAGAAACCGGAAGCAATTCCATTCCATTAATGTGATGGTTGTCTGTGACCCAGACATGAGGCTGCGGGCGGTGAGATCGGGGTTCCCCGGCTCATGCCACGATTCTTACGTCTTGCAGCGGACAGTCCTGTGCCGGAAGTTTGATAACAACGAAATGCCAGCTGGCTGGCTACTGGGTAATAAATTAACCATGTCAATGTATTTTGCAAATATGTGGCCTAGTAAGCCAAATTTAACCAAACTACCACCAAAAAACATGTACTAGTACTAATTGCTGTCTCTCTCCTTGTGTTTTTTCTACAGCGGATAAGGGATATGGGCAGAGAACGTGGGTCATGACTCCGGTCAGGAACCCACGGACCTCTGCCCATGAACGCTACAATGCAGCGCATCGCAAGACCAGAAGCATTGTGGAAAGAACCATCGGCCTGCTGAAAGCACGCTTTCTCTGTTTGGCACGGCCAGGAGGAGAGATGCTGTACAGCCCACAGAAGGTCTCCAAAATCATCCTTGCCTGCTGTGTGTTACACAATATCTGTATATCCCACCGAATCCAAGCCCCCGAGGAGACAGCACTGGTGCCAGAAATCCCCAACATGCCCGCAGCAAGAAGTGAGGACACCCAGACTGGCGATGAGCTAAGGGAAAGGATGATCACTTCTTTTTTTGCGGTAAACTAACTAACCTTCACTCTAATGCAATTACTGCACTACTGGCTAAATGTATTAGAACTACCATCAAAAAGAGCCCAAAAACACACTAAGGGGGGTGTAAGATGATCCCAACCACTCTAAGGGGGGTGTAAGATGACCCAAACCACTCTAAGGGGGGTGTAAGATGAGCCCAACCACTCTAAGGGGGGTGTAAGATGAGCCCAACCACTCTAAGGGGGGGTGTTAAGATGACCCAAACCACTCTAAGGGGGGTGTAAGATGACCCAAACCACTCTAAGGGGGGTGTAAGATGACCCAAACCACTCTAAGGGGGGTGTTAAGATGACCCAAACCACTCTAAGGGGGGTGTTAAGATGACCCAAACCACTCTAAGGGGGGTGTAAGATGACCCAAACCACTCTAAGGGGGGTGTTAAGATGACCCAAACCACTCTAAGGGGGGTGTAAGATGACCCAAACCACTCTAAGGGGGGTGTTAAGATGACCCAAACCACTCTAAGGGGGGTGTAAGATGAGCCCAACCGCTCTAAGGGGGGTGTAAGATGACCCAAACCACTCTAAGGGGGGGTGTAAGACGCCAATGTTGGTTATCAAGTAATGCATTTTTGTATTTGCTACAACTATACTACTTTAAAGATCTATACTAACTGCACTTTTCTTATTTTTTCAGGCACAAACACAGGCACCGTGATCCATATTTAGGACTTTCGAAACTTTATTTGACTTTACTTTGCTTTTTCCTTTCTTTTTGAATTTTAATTTTCCATTTCTCTTGTGTTCATTTTTAAATTTATGTAGATTTGAATAAAAAAATCTACTATATATAGATACATGTGGCTATGTGTTTAATTCTGGTGAAAGTTTCCTTGGCATTCTACTTCCTATTGTAATTTTCTTTTTCTTTCTGATTTATGTTTTTATTTCCCTTTTCCATTTTCCTTTTATTTCTCTGTTCTGTTTTTTATTTCTTTTTCTATTTTCCTTTCTCATTTAGGTTTTTATTTTCTTTTTCGATTTTCCTTTCTCATTTAGGTTTTTATTTTCTTTTTCGATTTTCCTTTCTCATTTCGGTTTTTATTTTCTTTTTCTATTTTCCTTTCTCATTTAGGTTTTTATTTTCTTTTTCTATTTTCCTTTCTCATTTCTGTTTTTATTTTCTTTTTCTATTTTCCTTTCTCATTTCTGTTTTTATTTTCTTTTTCTATTTTCCTTTCTCATTTCTGTTTTTATTTTCTTTTTCTATTTTCCTTTCTCATTTCTGTTTTTATTTTCTTTTTCTATTTTCCATTTCTTTCTCTGTTCTGTTTTTATTTTCATTTTCTTTCTCATTGGTGGTTTAATTGTATTTCCTTTTTATTTAAAAAATAAAAAAAAATAAATAAAATATGGCTATGTGTTTAATTATGTTTTATTTTGCATTTATATTCTAATATCTGGTTTAATTTAATTTTCTTTTCAACACAAAATAAAAACTCTTTAATTTTTTAAAAAATGTTGCAAAGTGTTTTATTCAGAAGGTACTGGATGGCCAGGACACAGCAAAGCTAACAGGCGCTGTGTAGAATAGCGTGGTCACACTGACTGACAGCGCCTACAAAGCTGAGGGCCAACATCATATTCAGCAATGTAGGCGTTGTTCGCAACAATGCCAGGTAGCGACTGAGGAGGCCTGCTATAGCGAATCGCTACCGCCCGCGGCTGACGCTAGCGGCGCTCATAGCGCCATACTTCAGTCGCTCATCTGTCGCTACCTGGCGCTATTGATGAATCGGCCTCCCCGTTGCACTCAAAGCTCTGCCAAATGCATTCCATCCTACTGAACTTCTACCAAGACGCTTGCTTAAAGGAGAGTAGATTAAATAACAAAAAGTGCATTCCAGGAGAATCAGCACATTTTTCAGAAGTTACAACTGCACACATGTTTGTCTCTGAAAAGGAGAGGATATTGAATAATGTGGATATTTAAAGGCACATTTCCACTGATATAGCTGGTACGCTTAAAAAAATGAAGGTGGTGGTTTCCAGGGCCGGATTAAGTGTGGTGGAGGCCCATGGGCACAAAGTCTGGTGGGTGCCCCAGATACAGTATTTTTTCCTTTCAAATAATAGTACAGCCAAGTAACTGGTTGCTGGTTGTCTGGCACCCGCCACCCTTGTGCAGGTGCATGCTGCTCGGGAGCTCCTGCTTTGCCATTCTGGGCAGGGAGTGTAGTCGGCCAGCTGGTCCAGAAGAAAACAGTTCCCTGCATTGAGCTGCCAGAGGCTGTGCTTGGTGGCTTATGTGCAGTGAGCTGCCACTGATTGACAGCTCTGCACGCACCCATCACTGTAGCATTGCTGACGGTGGCTTTGCTGCTCTAGACTCTCCATCCTGCCCCGTTGTGACTTTGCAAAAGTCAAGTTTGCAAAAAAAAAAAGCTTGCCCAGATGCACAGGGGGCCCCACTGCCGCCAATCGGGAAAAGCCTCCTGGACCAACCCAAAGGTTGACGGAGGCCCCCCCTTGCAGGGCAAGTGGTGGAAGCCCTGGAGAGCAAGCCCCTTGCGTCTTCCTCATAATCCAGCCCTGGTGGTTTTGCACTCCAGTATTGTGAATGTACAATGGGTGAAGAATTTGTTCTCTAGGCATTATTGTGCATAATTGCAAGGGTCAACATTCGTATGATCTTTTGTTGGGAGATTTTTTTCAGCTTTTGCGCAACCTTAAAACGGACCAACCATATCCTAAGGAAGGTTAAATTAGAAAAAACCCTGAGTTTCCTGCTCTGACTATGTCATTAGGCAGGCGGTTCTCATTTACTGAAATGCCTATCTAAATGGCTGGGGCAGGAGTACACACACGACACCGAGGATGCAGGGGTTGCATGAGATATGTGTAAACAATAAGAGCCATCTGCCGGATGACATAGTCAAAGCAGGCAGCTCTCTTTAGACGGGGTGCCCTGGGTGGTTTCACACTGCGGGGCATCCAGATTTGTGATGCTCTGGGAAGAAGCCAGCTGGCAGCCACAAAGTGTTTTAGTTTCCAAGCCGGTCGCTGCTGGTATTTGTTCGGCTTTAATTTGTTTATTAGGGGGTGATTTACAAAATGATTTACCTGGCATTTGCTGTGTTTTCCCTAATCGCTGCATTTATCAAGTAAAATGTGACATGTTTGCCAGGCGATGTCCATGTTTTCTGTGCTTACGTTGGGTTCATTGTAGCAACTAGAGATGAGCGAACTTTTGAAAAATTCGATTCGACTGATTCGCCGAATTTTCCGACAAAAATCGTTTCGACCCGAATAAATTCGCGACGAATCGCTATTAAAAACGGCTATTTCTGAGCCTCCTACAGCCTCAATAGGGTTGTAAACCATTCAGCCTTGCTGTAACACGCACAGGATGCGTGCTGGGTTTGTTAAATAATACTTTGAAGAAATATCACATGCAGATCAGAGGCATCGCTAATAGAATCGCAGAGCGGCACAATTGCAGAGAGTTGAAGTGGCATCACTATGAGGGGCAGAAGGAGCCCAAATATACACTGGAGTTGGCCTCAGGAGCCCAAAAATTGGATGAATCACACCCTGGAGTTGGCAGAAGTTGGCAGCAGCAGCAGGAGCCCAAATATACACTGGAGTTGGCTTCAGGAGCCCAAAAATTGGATGAATCACACCCTGGAGTTGGCAGAAGTTGGCAGCAGCAGGAGCAGGAGCCCAAATATACACTGGAGTTGGCCTCAGGAGCCCAAAAATTGGATGAATCACACCCTGGAGTTGGCAGCAGCAGCAGCAGGAGCCCAAATATACACTGGAGTTGGCCTCAGGAGCCCAAAAATTGGATGAATCACACCCTGGAGTTGGCAGGAGTTGACAGTAGTAGCAGCAGGAGCCCAAATATACACTGGAGTTGGCCTCAGGAGCCCAAAAATTGGATGAATCACACCCTGGAGTTGGCAGAAGTTGGCAGCAGCAGCAGCAGGAGCCCAAATATACACTGGAGTTGGCCTCAGGAGCCCAAAAATTGGATGAATCACACCCTGGAGTTGGCAGAAGTTGGCAGCAGCAGCAGCAGGAGCCCAAATATACACTGGAGTTGGCTTCAGGAGCCCAAAAATTGGATGAATCACACCCTGGAGTTGGCAGGAGTTGACAGTAGTAGCAGCAGGAGCCCAAATATACACTGGAGTTGGCTTCAGGAGCCCAAAAATTGGATGAATCACACCCTGGAGTTGGCAGAAGTTGGCAGCAGCAGCAGCAGGAGCCCAAATATACACTGGAGTTGGCCTCAGGAGCCCAAAAATTGGATGAATCACACCCTGGAGTTGGCAGAAGTTGGCAGTAGTAGCAGCAGGAGCCCAAATATACACTGGAGTTGGCCTCAGGAGCCCAAAAATTGGATGAATCACACCCTGGAGTTGGCAGAAGTTGGCAGTAGTAGCAGCAGGAGCCCAAATATACACTGGAGTTGGCTTCAGGAGCCCAAGAATTGGATGAATCACACCCTGGAGTTGGCAGAAGTTGGCAGTAGCAGCAGCAGGAGCCCAAATATACACTGGAGTTGGCTTCAGGAGCCCAAAAATTGGATGAATCACACCCTGGAGTTGGCAGAAGTTGGCAGCAGCAGCAGCAGGAGCCCAAATATACACTGGAGTTGGCTTCAGGAGCCCAAAAATTGGATGAATCACACCCTGGAGTTGGCAGGAGTTGACAGTAGCAGCAGCAGGAGCCCAAATATACACTGGAGTTGGCTTCAGGAGCCCAAAAATTGGATGAATCACACCCTGGAGTTGGCAGGAGTTGACAGCAGCAGCAGCAGGAGCCCAAATATACACTGGAGTTGGCTTCAGGAGCCCAAAAATTGGATGATTCACACCCTGGAGTTGGCAGCAGCAGCAGCAGGAGCCCAAATATACACTGGAGTTGGCTTCAGGAGCCCAAAAATTGGATGAATCACACCCTGGAGTTGGCAGGAGTTGGCAGCAGCAGCAGCAGCAGGAGCCCAAATATACACTGGAGTTGGCTTCAGGAGCCCAAAAATTGGATGAATCACACCCTGGAGTTGGCAGGAGTTGACAGTAGCAGCAGCAGGAGCCCAAATATACACTGGAGTTGGCTTCAGGAGCCCAAAAATTGGATGAATCACACCCTGGAGTTGGCAGGAGTTGACAGTAGCAGCAGCAGGAGCCCAAATATACACTGGAGTTGGCTTCAGGAGCCCAAAAATTGGATGAATCACACCCTGGAGTTGGCAGGAGTTGACAGCAGCAGCAGCAGGAGCCCAAATATACACTGGAGTTGGCTTCAGGAGCCCAAAAATTGGATGAATCACACCCTGGAGTTGGCAGAAGTTGGCAGCAGCAGCAGCAGGAGCCCAAATATACACTGGAGTTGGCTTCAGGAGCCCAAAAATTGGATGAATCACACCCTGGAGTTGGCAGGAGTTGACAGTAGCAGCAGCAGGAGCCCAAATATACACTGGAGTTGGCTTCAGGAGCCCAAAAATTGGATGAATCACACCCTGGAGTTGGCAGGAGTTGACAGCAGCAGCAGCAGGAGCCCAAATATACACTGGAGTTGGCTTCAGGAGCCCAAAAATTGGATGAATCACACCCTGGAGTTGGCAGAAGTTGGCAGCAGCAGCAGCAGGAGCCCAAATATACACTGGAGTTGGCTTCAGGAGCCCAAAAATTGGATGATTCACACCCTGGAGTTGGCAGCAGCAGCAGCAGGAGCCCAAATATACACTGGGGTTGGCTTCAGGAGCCCAAAAATTGGATGAATCACACCCTGGAGTTGGCAGCAGCAGCAGCAGGAGCCCAAATATTACTATAAAGAGACACTGGGGTTGGCTTCAGGAGCCCAAAAATTTGATGAATCACACCCTGGAGTTGGCAGCAGCAGGAGCCCAAATATTACTTTAAAGAGACACTGGGGTTGGCTTCAGGAGCCCAAAAATTGGATGAATCACACCCTGTGGAGAGTCATGTGGAGAAAAAGTAGCTTAGTTAGTAATATCTACATAAAATTATGAATAAACAAATGCAAAAGTATTGCCAAAGTGAAGTTTTGTTTGAGGGTGTGTTTCCACCTTTTAATTAAATCAGAAACAAGAAGGTATCATTGCCTCTGACTAATTAGCCCTCAAAAATTCTTGGAATTTTTAATCTGGAATCATGTCTGATCCGTCTTATCCGAAGAATATTAATAAAAAGTAAGAGTAACGGAAAGGATTTTTTATCAATACTTACTTGTGGTCCGATGCGGAGGAATGTCTGTAACTGGAGAGCAGCGCCTTAAATCTGTTTTGCACGATCCATCTTTCTTTAGTGTAGGTCTGGCCCCGTCATCAATCTACTGGAATACATCAGGCATTGTTGGGAGGAAAGCTTGGATGATCCAAGCGCCATTCATTTCCACGCAGGGCAGTCTCTGGAAAAAAAAAGTCTGTATAAACCAGGGTCTTTTTCATATAAAAACAAATGGTTATTCTTGCTTGTAAACCATATGTTCCACAGATTTACCAGTCATTGTGTCAGCCAATGAAGCAACTTTGTCTCGAAGTGCTGCAAAAGCAGTCCACTGCATCACAAGTGGCATCTGACACCCCCAGTCAACTGTCTGTCTGTTATGCTTTGGGTTCAGCTCCACTATCCATTGATGAAGATCTGATAATCATAAAATTCAGCAGCTACTGCCCAGCCAAGAAGTGGAGGAGACACTCGCCTCTTCTTCCAGTAGCCGGCAATTAGTGATGAGGAGAGTGTCGTGGGAGGAGGTGTTGCAAGCCGAGGTAGTGGAAGAGGGTCCCTGGAGTCTGCGGCGGTGGCGGCGGCAGCAGCAGCAGATTATTGCGGACTGTTGTTCGGAAAAATCAGCTACTCAGCGATGTGGCAGTGTTTCATGCAGCATCCTGGGGAGAAAAAGTAGGTTAGTTAGTGTATATACATAAAATTATGAATAGACAAATGCAATAGTATTGCCAAAGTGAAGTTTTGTTTGAGGGTGTGTTTCCACCTTGTAATTAAATCAGAAACAACTAGCTATCATTTGCCTCTGAATAATTAGCCCTCAAAAATTCTTGGAATTTTTAATCTTGATGTCTGAGGGATTTCTCCTCTCAGACAGCGTCACCATAAGTCCAGCCTGCTGCATTACACTTGGAAGAACATCTTGTTTGCGCTGCGACAAGGAAGCCAAAGTCATGCGTCCTCACATGGCACACGTGTTCAGTCTAGTTTTTAAGTCTTGCCCCCATCTGAAAGAACAACAGGAAAGAAAGTTAGCATGCACTTCTGGCACTCCTACACCACGAAGCACAACCCTATTGAGCCTCAGCGTCACAACGGTGTACCCCACCATAGTCTGATTTGCAATGTTTCCACCCGTTGGAATTCCACCCTCCATATGCAGGATCCACTATAGCAGTGGTCCCCAACCCTGTCCTCAAGGCCCACCAACAGGCCAGGTTTTGCAGATCTCCACAAAGATGCACAGGTGGAGTAATTAGTGCAGCTGCAGAGCAATAGAGCTGGCTATTTGGAGATCCAAAAAACATGACTTGTTGGTGGGCCTTGAGGACAGGGTTGAGGACCACTGCACTATAGGAACAGAGAAAAGCCATCACGGATTTCTGGATGATCCAAACGGATAGGGGGACACCTGTGTAAATTCAATGTAAACCATTGGCAGCTCATACGTGACACCGACCGTTTGCTCAGGCCCTTTGAGGAAGCTACGTTATTAGTCAGTTGCCAGGACTATGAGATGAACGATGAGATTCCACTGCTTCATGTACTACAACACATGTTGGAAACCATGGCTGGTCAGGGCACTGGAGACATGGCACATACATTTCACAGCCACATGAAGCCTGTGGGGGCTGAAGTGGAGGAGGAGGAGGGGGTGGGGCAAAGCAAACCACAGTTTAGGTTTCACAAAATGACCATTTTATCTAGTCATCTGACAGAAGAGGAGGAGCAGGAGCAGCCACAGGAGCTAGAGGGTTGTGAGTAAGGTGAGACAGAGGACCCAGACACACCGTGGCAGTTTACAGTGGAGATGGAGACAGGTAGTCCCTCCGAGTCATTTGCACAAATGGCACGATGCATGCTCACATGCTTGCGTACTAGTGAGCGCAGAATTGTCTCCATTTGTCAGCGGGAAGACTTCTGGCTCTCCAACTTATTGGACCCTCGCTTCCGGCACAAAATGGGGGCATTTTTTACGCCCACTGAGAGGGAGGACAAACTGACCTACTACAGAGACATCCCACGTAGTCAGTTGGGCGATGTCTATCTGCGCCATGGCCCATACTCCCGCAGGTCTGACTCGGGGGGACCTCTGCGATCACCTTCCACTGCCATGGCTGCTGGGGGGGTGGAAGGAGCAGCAGCAGCAGCTCCATCAGCAGCAGCCTCAGTCTTCAGTCGCTAGTGAGTAGCTTTCTACACCCGCATAGTGAGTCTACTCATGAGCAGCAGGAAGACCTGGAGCTGGACCTCAAACAGCAGGTCATGTCATACCTTGACATGACCATGCCAACACACCTTCAAGATCCACTGGATTTGCTGGGAAGCCAAACTTGACTTGTGCCCGCAACTAGCAGAGTTTGCCCTGGAAAAGCTGTACTGGCCGGACAGTAGTTGATTTAGATGGCAACTGGGCTGCTCTATATAACGAAGCAAAATGGCAAATTTACCTCACTATATGAGCTATTGCCCCTCAGATTTACACAGGGGCTGCTCTATATTATGCTGCAAAGTGGCAAATTTACCTCACAATATAAGCTATTGCCCCTCAGATTTACACAGGGGCTGCTCTATATTATGCTGCAAAATGGCAAATTTACCTCACAATATAAGCTATTGCCCCTCAGATTTACACAGGGCCTGCTCTATATAACGAAGCAAAATGGCAAATTTACCTCACTATATAAGCTATTGCCCCTCAGATTTACACAGGGGCTGCTCTATATTATGCTGCAAAATGGCAAATTAACCTCACAATATAAGCTATTGCAGCTCTATATAAATAAAAATAAATAAATAAAAAAAGGGCCTGTAGAAGCTTATTTAGTATAACAGATAGGGTGACATGTGCTGGTTTGGGATGCCCATATGGGCTAGTGTTTTGGCAGCAGTACAAAAACCAATGCAAAATGCAATAGCTTAATAAAGCTGATGCTGATCAACGCTTATTTAGTATAACAGATGGGGTGCAACATGCAGGTTTGGGATGCCCTGCGGCCTGGTGTATTTAAAGCAGACCAAAACCAATTCAAAATGCAATAACTTAATAAAGCTGAGGCTGTAGATGCTTATTTAGTATAAACAGGTAGGGTGCAAGGTGCAGCTTTGGGGTGCCCTGCGGCCTGGTTAAATGAAAGCAGTCAAAAAGGAAGTGCAAACTGAAGTAGCTTAATGAAGCTGATGCTGATCAACGCTTATGTTGTATACCAGATAGGGTGCAAGGTGCAGCTTTGGGGTGCCCTGCGGCCTGGTTTATTAAAATCAGTCAAAAACAAGTGCAAACTGAAGTAGCCTGATCAACGCTTATGTTGTATAACAGATAGGTTTAAAATAGCATGTGCCTTGGGATGCCCGTGTGGCCTGTTATATTTCAAGCTGAACAAAAAGTAACAATAATCCAAGTATGAGACATCATTTTGACCTTCTTCACAGCGCCATACTTTGAAAAAAAAAAATTAATTTCATGCCGATCAATCCAAAGGTCAATGCCCCTAACAAAAATAGTGTTCGGCATAAGTTTTCCTTCTGGAAGGACGTAACCTTTAGTTTACATGGTTGGGGTAGGTTATCTTACAAATTGGGATACCACAGGCAGCAGTGTCATTGAAAGAGACAGATTGTAATGCAGGCCATACGCAAGCAGAGAAACTCAGGCTGCAACAGGCCTATTTAGTTTACATGGTTGGGGTAGGTTATCTTACAAATTGGGATACCCCACTGTATATGAAACCGAATATAAATGCACACCCAAAAGTGGACACTCAGCCTCCAAGAGGCCTGCTTAGTTTAAATAAGAGAGCTGCTTAGTATGGTAGGTAGGTTATGTTATGTTACAGAATGGGATGCCCCAAGCAGACTTGAGATCAGTATATATGCACACAGCAGCAGTGTGTTAGCAGGCTCATACAGGCCAAATTTCTTTAAATAACTGTGCAGCTTACAGTTAATGCAGAGGCTAATGGTATGTTACAGAATGGGATGCCCCAAGCTGACTTGAGATCAGTATATATGCACACAGCAGCAGTGTGTTAGCAGGCTCATACAGGCCAAATTTCTTTAAATAAATGTGCAGCTTACAGTTAATGCAGAGGCTAATGGTATGTTACAGAATGGGATGCCCCAAGCTGACTTGAGATCAGTATATATGCACACAGCAGCAGTGTGTTAGCAGGCTCATACAGGCCAAATTTCTTTAAATAAATGTGCAGCTTACAGTAAATGCAGAGGCTAATGGTATGTTACAGAATGGGATGCCCCAAAGCAGACTTGAGATCAGTATATATGCACACAGCAGCAGTGTGTTAGCAGGCTCATACAGGCCAAATTTCTTTAAATAAATGTGCAGCTTACAGTAAATGCAGAGGCTAATGGTATGTTACAGAATGGGATGCCCCAAAGCAGACTTGAGATCAGTATATATGCACACAGCAGCAGTGTGTTAGCAGGCTCATACAGGCCAAATTTCTTTAAATAAATGTGCAGCTTACAGTAAATGCAGAGGCTAATGGTATGTTACAGAATGGGATGCCCCAAAGCAGACTTGAGATCAGTATATATGCACACAGCAGCAGTGTGTTAGCAGGCTCATACAGGCCAAATTTCTTTAAATAACTGTGCAGCTTACAGTTAATGCAGAGGCTAATGGTATGTTACAGAATGGGATGCCCCAAGCAGACTTGAGATCAGTATATATGCACACAGCAGCAGTGTGTTAGCAGGCTCATACAGGCCAAATTTCTTTAAATAACTGTGCAGCTTACAGTTAATGCAGAGGCTAATGGTATGTTACAGAATGGGATGCCCCAAAGCAGACTTGAGATCAGTATATATGCACACAGCAGCAGTGTGTTAGCAGGCTCATACAGGCCAAATTTCTTTAAATAACTGTGCAGCTTACAGTTAATGCAGAGGCTAATGGTATGTTACAGAATGGGATGCCCCAAGCAGACTTGAGATCAGTATATATGCACACAGCAGCAGTGTGTTAGCAGGCTCATACAGGCCAAATTTCTTTAAATAACTGTGCAGCTTACAGTTAATGCAGAGGCTAATGGTATGTTACAGAATGGGATGCCCCAAAGCAGACTTGAGATCAGTATATATGCACAGAGCAGCAGTGTGTTAGCAGGCTCATACAGGCCAAATTTCTTTAAATAAATGTGCAGCTTACAGTTAATGCAGAGGCTAATGGTATGTTACAGAATGGGATGCCCCAAAGCAGACTTGAGATCAGTATATATGCACACAGCAGCAGTGTGTTAGCAGGCTCATACAGGCCAAATTTCTTTAAATAACTGTGCAGCTTACAGTTAATGCAGAGGCTAATGGTATGTTACAGAATGGGATGCCCCAAGCAGACTTGAGATCAGTATATATGCACACAGCAGCAGTGTGTTAGCAGGCTCATACAGGCCAAATTTCTTTAAATAACTGTGCAGCTTACAGTTAATGCAGAGGCTAATGGTATGTTACAGAATGGGATGCCCCAAAGCAGACTTGAGATCAGTATATATGCACACAGCAGCAGTGTGTTAGCAGGCTCATACAGGCCAAATTTCTTTAAATAAATGTGCAGCTTACAGTTAATGCAGAGGCTAATGGTATGTTACAGAATGGGATGCCCCAAAGCAGACTTGAGATCAGTATATATGCACACAGCAGCAGTGTGTTAGCAGGCTCATACAGGCCAAATTTCTTTAAATAACTGTGCAGCTTACAGTTAATGCAGAGGCTAATGGTATGTTACAGAATGGGATGTCCCAAAAACCAGAGAGCACCTGGCAGGCAGCAGTAAGACTATGCACAGCAAAAGTGTCTTTATCATGCCTAATTTCAATTAGAATAGGTGCAAATGGTTAGGTTCTTAAATAGAGGCTGGTGTAGTCACAGAATGGGATGCCCTAAAAACCAGCAGTAAGTACACCTGGCAGGGACAAGTTGTGCTATGCCCAGCAAAAGTGTCTTTATCAGGCCTAATTTCAAATATGATAAGAGCAAATGCTTATATGGTCTTAAACAGAGGCTGCTTTAGTCACAGAATGGGATGCCCCGGGCAGGAATCGAGCTGGCAGGGTCCAGTAGGCCTTTGGCCAGCAAAAGTGTCTTTATCAGGCCTGATTTCTATGAGAATAAGTGCAAATGTTTATTATGCTATTAAATAGAGGCTGCTTTAGTCACAGAATGGGATGCCAGTGCCACAAAAACCAGAGAGCATGCACAGCAAAAGTGTCTTTATCAGGCCTGATTTCTATGAGAATAAGTGCAAATGTTTATTATGCTATTAAATAGAGGCTGCTTTAGTCACAGAATGGGATGCCAGTGCCACAAAAACCAGAGAGCATGCACAGCAAAAGTGTCTTTATCAGGCCTGATTTCTATGAGAATAAGTGCAAATGTTTATTATGCTATTAAATAGAGGCTGCTTTAGTCACAGAATGGGATGCCAGTGCCACAAAAACCAGAGAGCATGCACAGCAAAAGTGTCTTTATCAGGCCTGATTTCTATGAGAATAAGTGCAAATGTTTATTATGCTATTAAATAGAGGCTGCTTTAGTCACAGAATGGGATGCCAGTGCCACAAAAACCAGAGAGCATGCACAGCAAAAGTGTCTTTATCAGGCCTGATTTCTATGAGAATAAGTGCAAATGTTTATTATGCTATTAAATAGAGGCTGCTTTAGTCACAGAATGGGATGCCAGTGCCACAAAAACCAGAGAGCATGCACAGCAAAAGTGTCTTTATCAGGCCTGATTTCTATGAGAATAAGTGCAAATGTTTATTATGCTATTAAATAGAGGCTGCTTTAGTCACAGAATGGGATGCCAGTGCCACAAAAACCAGAGAGCATGCACAGCAAAAGTGTCTTTATCAGGCCTGATTTCTATGAGAATAAGTGCAAATGTTTATTATGCTATTAAATAGAGGCTGCTTTAGTCACAGAATGGGATGCCAGTGCCACAAAAACCAGAGAGCATGCACAGCAAAAGTGTCTTTATCAGGCCTGATTTCTATGAGAATAAGTGCAAATGTTTATTATGCTATTAAATAGAGGCTGCTTTAGTCACAGAATGGGATGCCAGTGCCACAAAAACCAGAGAGCATGCACAGCAAAAGTGTCTTTATCAGGCCTGATTTCTATGAGAATAAGTGCAAATGTTTATTATGCTATTAAATAGAGGCTGCTTTAGTCACAGAATGGGATGCCAGTGCCACAAAAACCAGAGAGCATGCACAGCAAAAGTGTCTTTATCAGGCCTGATTTCTATGAGAATAAGTGCAAATGTTTATTATGCTATTAAATAGAGGCTGCTTTAGTCACAGAATGGGATGCCAGTGCCACAAAAACCAGAGAGCATGCACAGCAAAAGTGTCTTTATCAGGCCTGATTTCTATGAGAATAAGTGCAAATGTTTATTATGCTATTAAATAGAGGCTGCTTTAGTCACAGAATGGGATGCCAGTGCCACAAAAACCAGAGAGCATGCACAGCAAAAGTGTCTTTATCAGGCCTGATTTCTATGAGAATAAGTGCAAATGTTTATTATGCTATTAAATAGAGGCTGCCTTAGTCACAGAATGGGATGCCAGTGCCACAAAAACCAGAGAGCATGCACAGCAAAAGTGTCTTTATCAGGCCTGATTTCTATGAGAATAAGTGCAAATGTTTATTATGCTATTAAATAGAGGCTGCTTTAGTCACAGAATGGGATGCCAGTGCCACAAAAACCAGAGAGCATGCACAGCAAAAGTGTCTTTATCAGGCCTGATTTCTATGAGAATAAGTGCAAATGTTTATTATGCTATTAAATAGAGGCTGCTTTAGTCACAGAATGGGATGCCAGTGCCACAAAAACCAGAGAGCATGCACAGCAAAAGTGTCTTTATCAGGCCTGATTTCTATGAGAATAAGTGCAAATGTTTATTATGCTATTAAATAGAGGCTGCTTTAGTCACAGAATGGGATGCCAGTGCCACAAAAACCAGAGAGCATGCACAGCAAAAGTGTCTTTATCAGGCCTGATTTCTATGAGAATAAGTGCAAATGTTTATTATGCTATTAAATAGAGGCTGCTTTAGTCACAGAATGGGATGCCAGTGCCACAAAAACCAGAGAGCATGCACAGCAAAAGTGTCTTTATCAGGCCTGATTTCTATGAGAATAAGTGCAAATGTTTATTATGCTATTAAATAGAGGCTGCTTTAGTCACAGAATGGGATGCCAGTGCCACAAAAACCAGAGAGCATGCACAGCAAAAGTGTCTTTATCAGGCCTGATTTCTATGAGAATAAGTGCAAATGTTTATTATGCTATTAAATAGAGGCTGCTTTAGTCACAGAATGGGATGCCAGTGCCACAAAAACCAGAGAGCATGCACAGCAAAAGTGTCTTTATCAGGCCTGATTTCTATGAGAATAAGTGCAAATGTTTATTATGCTATTAAATAGAGGCTGCTTTAGTCACAGAATGGGATGCCAGTGCCACAAAAACCAGAGAGCATGCACAGCAAAAGTGTCTTTATCAGGCCTGATTTCTATGAGAATAAGTGCAAATGTTTATTATGCTATTAAATAGAGGCTGCTTTAGTCACAGAATGGGATGCCAGTGCCACAAAAACCAGAGAGCATGCACAGCAAAAGTGTCTTTATCAGGCCTGATTTCTATGAGAATAAGTGCAAATGTTTATTATGCTATTAAATAGAGGCTGCTTTAGTCACAGAATGGGATGCCAGTGCCACAAAAACCAGAGAGCATGCACAGCAAAAGTGTCTTTATCAGGCCTGATTTCTATGAGAATAAGTGCAAATGTTTATTATGCTATTAAATAGAGGCTGCTTTAGTCACAGAATGGGATGCCAGTGCCACAAAAACCAGAGAGCATGCACAGCAAAAGTGTCTTTATCAGGCCTGATTTCTATGAGAATAAGTGCAAATGTTTATTATGCTATTAAATAGAGGCTGCTTTAGTCACAGAATGGGATGCCAGTGCCACAAAAACCAGAGAGCATGCACAGCAAAAGTGTCTTTATCAGGCCTGATTTCTATGAGAATAAGTGCAAATGTTTATTATGCTATTAAATAGAGGCTGCTTTAGTCACAGAATGGGATGCCAGTGCCACAAAAACCAGAGAGCATGCACAGCAAAAGTGTCTTTATCAGGCCTGATTTCTATGAGAATAAGTGCAAATGTTTATTATGCTATTAAATAGAGGCTGCTTTAGTCACAGAATGGGATGCCAGTGCCACAAAAACCAGAGAGCATGCACAGCAAAAGTGTCTTTATCAGGCCTGATTTCTATGAGAATAAGTGCAAATGTTTATTATGCTATTAAATAGAGGCTGCTTTAGTCACAGAATGGGATGCCAGTGCCACAAAAACCAGAGAGCATGCACAGCAAAAGTGTCTTTATCAGGCCTGATTTCTATGAGAATAAGTGCAAATGTTTATTATGCTATTAAATAGAGGCTGCTTTAGTCACAGAATGGGATGCCAGTGCCACAAAAACCAGAGAGCATGCACAGCAAAAGTGTCTTTATCAGGCCTGATTTCTATGAGAATAAGTGCAAATGTTTATTATGCTATTAAATAGAGGCTGCTTTAGTCACAGAATGGGATGCCAGTGCCACAAAAACCAGAGAGCATGCACAGCAAAAGTGTCTTTATCAGGCCTGATTTCTATGAGAATAAGTGCAAATGTTTATTATGCTATTAAATAGAGGCTGCTTTAGTCACAGAATGGGATGCCAGTGCCACAAAAACCAGAGAGCATGCACAGCAAAAGTGTCTTTATCAGGCCTGATTTCTATGAGAATAAGTGCAAATGTTTATTATGCTATTAAATAGAGGCTGCTTTAGTCACAGAATGGGATGCCAGTGCCACAAAAACCAGAGAGCATGCACAGCAAAAGTGTCTTTATCAGGCCTGATTTCTATGAGAATAAGTGCAAATGTTTATTATGCTATTAAATAGAGGCTGCTTTAGTCACAGAATGGGATGCCAGTGCCACAAAAACCAGAGAGCATGCACAGCAAAAGTGTCTTTATCAGGCCTGATTTCTATGAGAATAAGTGCAAATGTTTATTATGCTATTAAATAGAGGCTGCTTTAGTCACAGAATGGGATGCCAGTGCCACAAAAACCAGAAAGCATGCACAGCAAAAGTGTCTTTATCAGGCCTGATTTCTATGAGAATAAGTGCAAATGTTTATTATGCTATTAAATAGAGGCTGCTTTAGTCACAGAATGGGATGCCAGTGCCACAAAAACCAGAGAGCATGCACAGCAAAAGTGTCTTTATCAGGCCTGATTTCTATGAGAATAAGTGCAAATGTTTATTATGCTATTAAATAGAGGCTGCTTTAGTCACAGAATGGGATGCCAGTGCCACAAAAACCAGAGAGCATGCACAGCAAAAGTGTCTTTATCAGGCCTGATTTCTATGAGAATAAGTGCAAATGTTTATTATGCTATTAAATAGAGGCTGCTTTAGTCACAGAATGGGATGCCAGTGCCACAAAAACCAGAGAGCATGCACAGCAAAAGTGTCTTTATCAGGCCTGATTTCTATGAGAATAAGTGCAAATGTTTATTATGCTATTAAATAGAGGCTGCTTTAGTCACAGAATGGGATGCCAGTGCCACAAAAACCAGAGAGCATGCACAGCAAAAGTGTCTTTATCAGGCCTGATTTCTATGAGAATAAGTGCAAATGTTTATTATGCTATTAAATAGAGGCTGCTTTAGTCACAGAATGGGATGCCAGTGCCACAAAAACCAGAGAGCATGCACAGCAAAAGTGTCTTTATCAGGCCTGATTTCTATGAGAATAAGTGCAAATGTTTATTATGCTATTAAATAGAGGCTGCTTTAGTCACAGAATGGGATGCCAGTGCCACAAAAACCAGAGAGCATGCACAGCAAAAGTGTCTTTATCAGGCCTGATTTCTATGAGAATAAGTGCAAATGTTTATTATGCTATTAAATAGAGGCTGCTTTAGTCACAGAATGGGATGCCTCACAGCAGACTTAAGATCAGTTCAGTATATATGCACAGTTAGTTACTATAAGCAGCCTGAAAACGCTAACAAAGGCTGGATGAAAAAAAAAAAATCTCCCTGTCAGCCAGCTCCGTTTTTCCTACCTTTCCCTGGCTTTCTGTCTGTCTCCTGTCTGTCTCCTGCCTGTCTCCTGCCTGTCTCCAGCCTGTCCCTGTCTGTCCCTGTCTCCAGCCTGTCTCCAGCCTGTCTAACTGCCTCAGCTACACAGCGTTCTGTCTGTCTGTCACGAATGCAATAGAGAAATGAGGAAAAGCAAGATGGCCGCCGTTAAATACCGCTGTGTGACGTCACCGGGCTTGCTGGCTGCTGATAGGCTGCATGTGACTGCCCCAGCTTGCACTGGCGCGGGATACATTTCCAGACATGTCCCGCCCGCCATCTTAGAATGCCTGTAATGTAAATGAATGGATGTTAAAGGAAAACTTCGAGTGATCGAATCGCGGGGAAATTCGGATTCGATCCGAATCGAATTTTTCCTGAAATTCGGATCGAATCCGGGTTCGTCCGGATCGATTCGCTCATCCCTAGTAGCAACGTGAATGCTGGAGAACACCTTTTCAGTTTTTCAGCTTTTAGCAGGCAACTCATAGAAATTACTGTTAATTTTGGTGAGATTGTCTCTTTGGGTCCTTTTAGCCTCTTTACCTTATATTCCAGATTTCTCCTTTGGAAAATAGGGATCACTTAAAATATTTCAGCTGGTGAAAAGATAGAGTCTATACTTAGGCCCTTATTTAACAAGGGATAGCGACAGGTAGCGACTGGTGAGCGGGCGGTAATGACGGGCCCCGCCACAAGAACGCCGGCTCCCCACCACAATCACACATTTATCAAGCCAATCCTGCTTAGCGACTGAGATAGCGCCAGATAGCCACTCATTCATCATTATTCCTGCCTCACCCCACAGCGCCAGCGTCCAACCTTGAACAGCGACAGGTATGACCTCTCGCTACCTGGTGCTCTCCAATGCATTTCAATGGAACAATCTGTAAATATTCATAATTAATTGTTATTATTTTTTTTTTTTTTAAATGTGAAAAATTCTGTGACCACCTCTGCCATTTTTTTTAAGGTAAAAAAAAAAATTGTACAGAATTGATATAACAGGTCTGATATTAATGTATTCATATTACCAAATTATTTTAAAAACTTTTTTTTTGGTTTCTAAAAATATGGTTGTTTGGGGGTTAAAAAACTACTTTTAACCCATCGCCGCCAGCGCTCTGGGGTTTAAACATGCATTTTACAGCGCGATAATTTTTTGAGCGTGATTTTTTAATGAATATGGTGGAAGCCGGTCGCTAGGGCCAGTCGCTATCATGCGCTCCCATACAGCGCGGAACCTGTCAAATAGCGACTCCTCACCCACTATTCAACATTACGGCAAACCGTCGCTATCAGCTACCGAACAACGGCCAAGCACAGCGACTACTAGCGGGCGCTCCTAAAATGCCGCTACAGTCGCTCAACTGTCGCTACCTGCCGCTGTTAATGAATCGGCCTCCCATTCAGCAGCACAAAAAGTTTTGTTTCAGACATGCTTCAATAAAGTGTCAAAGATATATGCTGTCCCAGAAAAAAGAGATACTCTTTAATGCGAACTAATTAGTCTTTTTGGAAGAATTATTCTCGGTTGGACCTTCAGTGTTATTAACACACTTCAATTCAGCCCCATAGAAATATAAGAACAGATCGTAATATAGTGTCATATATAATGTCAGTGAAGAGGAGGAGAGGAGACCTTTGTTCCCTTGACTCCAGTTGCCAGCCGACATCGGAACTGATGCACCACTGGCATAATTTAAAAATAGCTGGAAGGGGACAAAGGTAGAGATGAGGTACGTATATTTTATTTTAATTTCTTTGGAACTGGTAAAGGGGCCGAAAGGGGGTGGCGAGTTACCTGCCCAACATCCAGGTGGGTGATTTGCTTTAAATCTTGACATTTTTGCAGGGCCCAGTGATCAGCATTGGACCTGTGCTCTACGATTGGTAATTGCTAGAGCCAGGAGCTGGGAGTTTGCCCCTTGAGCCTTGGATTGCCAGCCCCTATGCTTGGGGAGCTAGAAAGGGAGTCCCCTCATAAAAGCTTACAGGGGCCTGCCAGATTGAGAAGAGGACATCACCCAGTTGGGGACAGAAGGTAGAAGACACAGACTGCTAAATAGTCAGATTTAGAATATTAAATGTTTTGTGTGGTGTGTTTTACTACTTCTAGTAAACTGTTAATCCATCCATGGGACCTCTATACAAGCTCACAGGGTAGTGTATTGCTGGGACCTGTAGGTGACATGCCAGTGCCTCCGCCAGATTACCCTCACCCTCTCTCACGAGGGGTACCCTGGGTTAACAACACCTCTGCCTTGGGCCCAGAATGGTTGGCTCAGGGAAGAGGACGTGTGTTTTTTGTTATTAAAAATAACCAAAAATCAGATGTCTTTTTTCAGTATATACACATGGTTCAATCTTGCATTAATTATCTGTAAATAATGTTTTTGTAATATATTTGAAAAATTATGATTAATCATTGACACACAAACAAGTGTCAGAATCACTTCAGCTGTTTATGCATCGAATAAACAAGCCTGAACATGGATACCATGGAAGTCCATCATTTATTCTGTATGGTTTTGCGCCTAATATTATTGGCGCATTTCTTGGTTCACACACCATGAGTTAGCAAGGTTAGAACTCCTCTTTATTATGTTATTTTTAAATCAGATCACTAATCACAAATTAAGGACCAATTTGCCCCTTTGGGAAGTAATAGAAAGTCCAGAATCAGCCTTCTGCCATAGGTTGGTGGCGGCAGCCACTGGTGGCATATTCACTGATTTCCTAGCATCCATGGTCACCCAAAAAAAACCTTACTGGCTCCCAATGGCCATCTGAGAGCACACCTGATGAGTAATGCTGCCTAATTTCTGGCTTCTTTTTAATGTTTAACATTAGAGTAATCCTAAATTGGGATGTAAGCAGACCTTCAGTCCATTTTAGAAAGGAAAATCAGGTCTGGTTTCTCACCTCTCCAGTGAAGATAAAGAGAAGGGCATGGGGAGAGCTGTTACAGCAACCCCCTGCTGGGGCTCCAAATAGGCACAAGACTGTTTAAAAGATGCAGTAGGTGTCAGCAGTCATCCAAAAGTGCAAGATAAAACATAACCTTTTTCCTGTATGACTTTAAAATCCAATTTCAGGCAGTGCCAGGACAGTAAAAGTAAATCCGCAGTGGCGACCGGTTTTGGATCAACACCCTATATTGAGCCGATAGCTACAATGAGTAGACAAGTTAGGATGGTGCGGTACTGGTATGCACCAGCTAGATCTCCAGCAGCGGAGAACACCACTAATATTGGAACACAAGTAGTAAAGGAAACAAGGAAGGCAGAGTAACCTTGGTAATAATGTTGCGTGTGAAAAGTGGTATAGGGAAGGGGGAGAGGCTCGGACAGCTGACAACTATGATATAACCAATTTGTAAGGCTACATCCAATCGATTGTTTTAATTCCAAGGAAAAATGTAGTCAGCAGAGAAATCCAGTTTTAGTTTCCTTGACCGACTTACAGCACTTACAACGTGATCCTCCACAGAGATACATACCCTGACATTGAAACCAAGTAGGGGGGAACACTTCTGGTCGCCAATAAAGATGATAGCAGGCTAACCAATGTAGGTGTCACAGATGTACATTACTTTGACTAAGTCGGTCAAGAAAACTAAGAGTTTTGGTTCTTTCATCAGTGGCAAAACTTTTACTATACAGGGGTTGTTCAACTGTTACACTACTAGGATGGTATACCTGACATCATGCAATGCTTGTAATCTTCAATATGTAGGGTCTACCATCCGCTCACTGAAAAAAACGCTATATGGAACACATATGTTACGCAAAAACAACATTTCTGCAGGTGAATATTAAAAACAGATTCAATGCACCAGGAAATCTGATTGTATGTAAATACCTCATGTATTCTAGGTGAAGCGGCTTTCTTTGCTTCAGTTTCTGGGCTTGTGGCTGAGCTGGGAAGGGTGTGTCATGGTGCAGCTTTATAAGTCTTAAGCATGCTCTGCTGTGGTCACAGCTGTGTGACAACTGTGGCTTGCAGTTTCGCACTCATACTGAGAGTACCAAGAGATGAGGAGGCTGTAACGACCACTTTATTTGTGTGGTCCTGGAGGAATACAATTTAAAAAAGGCAGACTTTAGAGCCCTGCTACTGCTTCTACCCTGCTCTACAAGAAATAGAGCAGAGGCACATGAAACAGGCATCAGGTGAGCTACCTGCTGGCTAAGTATTAACATTGGGTTTAGAGTCCCTTTAAACCTTAAAAATAAAAAAATGCTTGGAGCCCCACTCGCTAGCAAAACCAGCCCGCACACCAGCTATGTTGGCTGGTATCTCAGGGCTAGGAGGCTGAGCAGCCTGCCCCCAGCCCAGAAAGCTATCAGCCCACATAGCTCACATGGGCAACTGGCTCTTCTGCATCCCCTTGAATTTTGGGGTACCGTTAAGCAGGCAGGGGGGTTTTGCAAGTTATCCCCTTGCGACAGGTGACTTGTGAGCCCCTCCTGCTTTTTGAACTGGTATAGAGATTTCAAAGGTTAACCCTTTAAGTGCTAGCCTACCTCGAGTTTTTGTCACCCTTTGTTGCAGGCCAATTTTTCAATATCTTGCTCTATACATGTTCATCTGTGATTTTTGAAGGGATTTCCCAGGAAAATTATATATTGTTTTTTTCAACTGAGTCTGGGCTTTAACATGAAATCGTTTGTTTCTCATTTGTTAAGTGTATTCCCAATATTCTTTGGTGAAAAATGTGTTAAAAAAAATAAAAATAGACAATTTGTAGGTTTTTTTTTGTATTAAAAGTTTTTCAATAAAATCATATTGTGTGCAAAAGCCCCATTTCTCACATCCATAGCAAATATGTATTGGTAGACACCTTTTCCTGCGCAGGATACCTCCCCCCCCCCCACAAACTGAAACTGTGCTTTAGGAGATTTTCATTTAAAATAGAACTGCTATGCGCACCTTGCAGTTTTTCAAGATAAACAACCTTTTACATTTGAAATACGCCTCCACAAACTATATATTCTCTGGAAGTAGAAGACTCAAGATTTCTAGTTGTATCAGGCTTGTTGATGTGGGCGCAGTTTTCTGAAAGTAATCCCTCAATGAATTATTTCATTGCACAGGATTTCCCTAAAAAAGAATAAAAAAGCCAGAACAGAACAATACTCAACATGCAAAGGTACTGTCAAGTGAAGAGTTGCCAAAGTAAAGCAGGCACATAAAGGTCATTCTATTTGAAAATGTTAGCTCTGCAGACAAGGTGTGCACCTTGCAATTTTTCAACCAAAACAACCCTTTATATTTGGAATACTCCCCACAAACCCTATATTCCCTGAAAGTAAACATGTTAAGATTTCTAGGCGTACTGAGTTTGTTGTTGTGGGCTTCTTTGGTTGCACAGGGTTTACCTGTGATAACCCTGGCACCACTGAGGGGCTAGTGGCGGCGATGGCAGAAGCATGGGAAAGGTCCTGTTTCAGGGCAATCTACTCATGGTGAAAATGCCCAGGGGGGATAGGAAGCCGACCGAGTGACAAGGAAGCAGCATGCGGGGGTTCGCGAATCGCAGGTGAGTAAATGTAATTACCTATTCATGCAGCTGTAAGCGGCGGAAGTGAAAGCGAGGGAAGGGGCTCTTTTGACCCTCTCCTAAGGATGAAATAGCTCGGGGGGGGGGGGGAGAATCAAAGAGAAGACCCAGCTGGATTGATCGTACTTTTTTATTAATGGAAGTTTAAAGTAAGCTGTGTGAGTCTCACGTAGTTGGCACTTAATCCGGACCAACAGCCTGATACAGTTGGAAAAGAAAGGTAGCGGCTATGTTGGAGCTTCCTCTCCAAACTGACATAACTTCCTGTTCGCAGGTGGCCTGCAAATGCATGAGCAGCCATCTTGTTTTTAAAAATTACCACAGCAAGACTTAGAAAAGGGCAAATTAATTTTTATGTGTAGAAATCTATATTTCCCTGGGGAGAGGGGCATATGAGCACTGGTTGGTGTGTTGGTCTGGTTTAAGCAATTTTTGTGAGACTAAAAGTGTGAAATGCTTTCCTACCATCACCACATGCTGTCCTGTGCTGCCCATTCTTCAGCCAGAGGTGAAAGCTGGAAATGGGGTGGAGGATCGGTGTCCTCTGCCCAGCTCCCAGCTTCCACCACTCACTACAGGCTTTGCCACTCAATCCAGCAGCAGGAAGGTGAGCTTTTTTGCCACTTAAAGAGCGAAAATTACAGGCATGTAAAATGTATGTGGCCGGCACCTAATAGGCAAAGATTAGCCGGGTAAATTTTAGGTGCTTGGCCCTAAAGGGTTCTCGGTCATAAAACAGTTTATTTTGATAAAGAACTGTTCAGGAGTTAGACATGACTCTGCAGTCTTCATCCATGAATTATACAGCACATTGTGATTAATTGCTGGCTTCATTCATGATTCATTAAAACTCTAATATATGTCAAAATTTATTTTGATATATAATAACTCGTTTAAGTGATTCCTGCTAGGGACTGGACCAGGGGTGGCCAATCGCAGTGTACACAATTTCTTTTGCGGCCACATGAGAGCATTTAAAGTAATACTGCATGCAAAGTGCAAAGGCAAATGTTAGTCCATTGTGTCAGGCTATATTTAGCACTGTCCGAAACTGCTTTCCAAAAAGAAATGGTCAAGATTTCAGGGTTTACAGGTTCAGCCAATGACATTCTATTTTTTATCCCGCCCCTCTCCTCCTCCAGATTCATCACAGATTATGCAGCATCACATATCCAAGGGCCATGTCCACTTTTCTGAGAAGAGAAATAGACCTGAATAAACCTGAACCTTTAAACCTCAATATCTTAGCCATTCTTCATTTTAAAAATGGAAAACAGTTTAGGACAGTGCCAAATGTACCCCGACACAATGGTGTAAGAATTACCTTCGCCTGCAGTAGCACTTCAGAGAATAATAAAAATAGTTAAAAACAATAGGGTTGATTCAGAGCCCCTTTCTCACCTTTTTTATGCGTGAATATTTTCATTCTCGTTCATTTTTTCCCCTTGTCTAATTCAGCAAAGCCTTTTTTCTGTGAGAACTTTAGTGTGAAATGTTTTCATTTTTGCATGATTTTTCGTTTGGTAGCAAGACCTCCATAAAAATTATGAGAAAGGGGCTCTGAATCAACCCTAATATTTCAGTCCTTGGAAAATAGTCTCTGTGAAAGGTAATGACAAAAATGTGTTTTTGCTGCTAAGTTGATGCTGAGGAAAAGAGAGAAGTACAATGCCTAAAAAATTGGAGAATAAAACAATGCTGACAAAAGTTATTACTGCCATGACCACGTGAAATAATGTTTATACTGGTATACAGTGTGAAATGTGAATGGGCATGTATGTATCTGGAATATTCGTACATAAGGCTCGAATCCGAGAGACAAAAAAAGACTTTCAATTTTGTGTCGATCTGTTTTTTTTTTTTAAATTTCCCGCTCTCGTATGAGTGTGTGAGCGATTCTATGCATGCATTGCAATCCTTCTTTAAGGTTTCCGTCCGTTCGTAAGGCAGAGTACGAATACAAGGATGTCATTTTCCAGCGTGACTTTTCCGTTTCATTTTCTCATGTTACAATGTAGGCTTTAGTTTTTGCCCTTTTCCCACCGTCTCCTCCCACGAATCCTTTACGTTTCCCGATAGATTCTGTTTCCCTTTTTCAATAAATAATCGTCCAGACGAAAAACCTTACGATCTAGCGCCTGCGCACTACAAACTTAACTCATTAACGTGCTCGCCTACATATTTGCTTTTAGCTAAATCACTTAGCGCTATCCTCCCTCTTCCCTTTTGGACCCTTAAAGCTCACCCAAACCACTTTGCATTTAGGTTCTTCTTCCATTTTAGCTCCCTAAAACTTACCCAAATCACTTCTCGGTCATGTGAATATTCATCCTTAAATATTTCTGGGCCCATTAGTTTTGTGTTAATGCATTTTGTAAATGAAATGGCACTGAAACTTTTATTATTTTTTAAATATAAAATATTAAAATATTTAGAAAATTTTAAATTTTTACAACTATAAAAAACTAAATACATAGCAATGGCAGGCCAAAGAACATTATTCTTCATCTGTGGTCCCCAACGAGTCGCACAGCTCTTGCATCTCACCCACCAACTGAAGGACCCTGACACTCAGTTGTGCCACTCTGGCACGTGTGGTCCCTGTTAAAAAACGTAAATTAAATTATTGGTATAACCTTGACCACCACAGCCCGGGTTTTGCATAGGGCCTGATTAGAGAACTCCTGGCCTGCATTCTGCAGGCAAAGAACGGGCATCAGGAGCAGGGGCAGGAGTGGATATCCTGAATCCCCTGAAAGTATTTAAAAATACTAACATAAAAAACACATTCTAAGCAATAATGTTGTTTAACATGTCATCAAGGGCTAAAACAGTCATAGGTTAAGACTAGAGATAAGCGAACTTTTGAAAAATTTGATTCGACTGATTCGCAGAATTCTCCGAAAAAAATTGATTCGACCCGAATTTATTCGCGACGAATCGCTATTAAAAATGGCTATTTCTGAGCATCCTAGAGCTTCAATAGGGTTGTAATCCATTCTGCCTTGCTGTAACAGGCATAGGATGCGTGCTGGGTTAGTGAAATAATACTGTAAATAATTATGACATGCAGATCAGAGGCATCGCTAATAGAATCGCAGAGCGGCACAATTGCAGAGAGTTGAGGTGGCATCACTATGAGGGGCCCCTATAGTGCCTGAAAAACACACCCTTGAGCTGGCAGCAGCAGGAGCCCAAAAATTAGCTGAATCACACCATGGAGTTGCAAGCAGCAGCAGCAGCAGCCGCACAAACATTGGTTGAAAGAGACAATGGAGTTGGCAGCAGGAGCCCAAAAATTGGATGAATCACACCCTGGAGTTGCAAGCAGCAGCAGGAGCCCAAACAAAGATTGAAAGGTACACTGGAGTTGGCAGCAGGAGCCCAAAAATTGGATGAATCACACCCTGGAGTTGCAAGCAGCAGGAGCCCAAACATTGGCTGAAAGAGACACTGGAGTTGGCAGCAGGAGCCCAAAAATTGGATGAATCACACCCTGGAGTTGCAAGCAGCAGCAGAAGCAGCAGCCCAAACATAGCTTGAAAGAGACACTGGAGTTGGCTGCAGGAGCCCAAAAATTGTCTGAATAACACCCTGGAGTTGCAAGCAGCAGCAGCCAAAACATAGCTTGAAAGAGACACTGGAGTTGGCTGCAGGAGCCCAAAAATTGGATGAATCACACCCTGGAGTTGCAAGCAGCAGCAGGAGCCCAAACATTACTTTAAAGAGACACTGGAGTTGGCAGCAGGAGCCCAAAAATTGGATGAATCACACCCTGGAGTTGCAAGCAGCAGCAGCAGGAGCCCAAACATAGCTTGAAAAAGACACTGGAGTTGGCTGCAGGAGCCCAAAAATTGGCTGAATCACACCATGGAGTTGCAAACAGCAGCAGCAGCCCAAACATTGCTTTAAAGAGACACTGGAGTTGGCTGCAGGAGCCCAAAAATTGGATGAATCACACCTTGGAGTTGCAAGCAGCAGCAGGAGCCCAAACATTGCTTTAAAGAGACAGTGGAGTTGGCTGCAGGAGGCCAAAATTGGATGAATCACACCCTGGAGTTGCAAGCAGCAGCAGGAGCCCAAACATAGCTTGAAAGAGACACTGGAGTTGGCTGCAGGACCCCAAAAATTGGCTGAATCACACCCTGGTGTTGCAAGCAGCAGCAGGAGCCCAAACATAGCTTGAAAGAGACACTGGAGTTGGCTGCAGGAGGCCAAAAATTGGATGAATCACACCCTGGAGTTGCAAGCAGCAGCAGGAGCCCAAACATTACTTTAAAGAGACACAGGAGTTGGCTGCAGGATGCCAAAAATTGGATGAATCACACCCTGGAGTTGCAAGCAGCAGCAGGAGCCCAAACATTACTTTAAAGAGACACAGGAGTTGGCTGCAGGATGCCAAAAATTGGATGAATCACACCCTGGAGTTGCAAGCAGCAGCAGCAGCCCAAACATTGCTTTAAAGAGACACTGGAGTTGGCAGCAGGAGGCCAAAAATTAGATGAATCACACCCTGGAGTTGCAAGCAGCAGCAGCAGCAGGAGCCCAAGCATAGCTTGAAAGAGACACTGGAGTTGGCTGCAGGAGGCCAAAAATTGGATGAATCACACCCTGGAGTTGCAAGCAGCAGCAGCAGCAGGAGCCCATACATTAATTTAAAGAGACACAGGAGTTGGCAGCAGGAGGCCAAAAATTGGATGAATCACACCCTGGAGTTGCAAGCAGCAGCAGGGGCCCAAACATAGCTTGAAAGAGACACTGGAGTTGGCTGCAGGAGCCCAAAAATTGGATGAATCACACCATAGAGTTGCAAGCAGCAGCAGGAGCCCAAACATTGCTTTAAAGAGACACTGGAGTAGGCTGCTGGAGCCCAAAAATTGGATGAATCACACCATAGAGTTGCAAGCAGCAGCAGGAGCCCAAACATTGCTTTAAAGAGACACTGGAGTAGGCTGCTGGAGCCCAAAAATTGGATGAATCACACCCTGGAGTTGCAAGCAGCAGCAGCAGCAGCAGCAGGAGCCCAAACATAGCTTGAAAGAGACACTGGAGTTGGCTACAGGAGCCCAAAACATGGATGAATCACACCCTGGAGTTGCAAGCAGCAGCAGCAGAAGCCCAAACATAGCTTGAAAGAGACACTGGAGTTGGCAGCAGGAGCCCAAACATTGGCTTAATGACACCCTGGAGTTGCAAGCAGCAGCAGCAGCTGCAGCCAAAACATACCTTGATAGAGACACTGGAGTTGGCAGCAGGAGCCCAAAAATTGGCTGAATGACACCCTGGAGTTGCAAGCAGCAGCAGCAGGAGCAGAAGCATAGCTTGAAAGAGACACAGGAGTTGGAAGCAGGAGCCCACAAATTGGCTGAATGACACCCTGGAGTTGAAAGCAGCAGCAGGAGCCCAGACATAGCTTGAAAGAGACACTGGAGTTGGCTGCAAGAGCCCAAAAATTGGATGAATCACACTCTGGAGTTGCAAGCAGCAGCAGCAGGAGCCCAAGCATAGCTTGAAAGAGACACTGGAGTTGGCTGCAGGAGCCAAAAAATTGGCTGAATGACACCCTGGAGTTGCAAGCAGCAGCAGCCCAAACATAGCTTGAAAGAGACACTGGAGTTGGCTGCAGGAGCCCAAAAATTGGATGAATAACACTCTGGAGTTGCAAGCAGCAGCAGCAGGAGCCCAAACATAGCTTGAAAGAGACACTGGAGTTGGCAGCAGGAGCCCAAAAATTGGCTGAATGACACCCTGGAGTGGCAAGCAGCAGCAGCAGGAGCCCAAACATTGCTTAAAAGAGACCCTGGAGTTGGCAGCAGGAGCCCAAAAATTGGCTGAATGACACCCTGAAGTTGCAAGCAGCAGCAGCAGCCCAAACATAGCTTGAAAGAGACACTGGAGTTGGCTGCAGGAGCCCAACAATTGGATGAATCACACTCTGGAGTTGCAAGCAGCAGCAGCAGGAGCCCAAACATAGCTTGAAAGAGACACTAGAGTTGGCTGCAGGAGTCCAAAAATTGGCTGAATGACACCCTGGATTTGCAAGCAGCAGCAGCAGCCCAAACATAGCTTGAAAGAGACACTGGAGTTGGCAGCAGGAGCCCAAAAATTGGCTGAATGACACCCTGGAGTTGCAAGCAGCAGCAGCAGGAGCCCAAACATAGCTTGAAAGAGACACTGGAGTTGGCTGCAGGAGCCCAAAAATTGGATGAATCACACTCTGGAGTTTCAAGCAGCAGCAGGAGCCCAAACATAGCTTGAAGGAGACACTGGACTTGGCTGCAGGAGTCCAAAAATTGGGTGAATCACACCCTAGAGTTGCAAGCAGCAGCAGGAGCCCAAACGATGCTTTAAAGAGACAATGGAGTTGGCTTCAGGAGCCCAAAAATTGGATGAATCACACCCTGGAGTTGCAAGCAGTAGCAGCAGCAGGAGCCCAAACATAGCTTGAATGAGACACTGGAGTTGGCTGCAGGAGCCCAAAAATTGGATGAATCACACCCTGGAGTTGCAAGCAGCAGCAGCAGGAGCCCAAACATAGCTTGAAAGAGATACTGGAGTTGGCTGCAGGAGCCCAAAAATTGGATGAATAACAACCTGGAGTTGCAAGCAGCAGCAGCAGTAGGAGATCAAACATAGCTTGAAAGAGACACTGGAGTTGGCTGTAGGAGACCAAACATTGGATGAATCACACCCTGGAGTTGCAAGCAGCAGCAGGAGCCCAAACATTGCTTTAAAGAGACACTAGAGTTGGCAGCAGGAGGACAAAAATTGGATAAATCGCACCCTGGAGTTGCAAGCAGCAGCAGGAGCCCAAACATTGCTTTAAAGAGACACTGGAGTTGGCTGCAGGAGCCCAAAAAATGGATGAATCAGACCTTGGAGTTGCAAGCAACAGCAGAAGCCCAAACATTGCTTTAAAGAGACACTGGAGTTTGCAGCAGGAGGTCAAAAATTGGATGAATCACACCCTAGAGTTGCAAGCAGCAGCAGCAGCTGGTGCCCAAACATAGCTTGAAAAAGACACTGGAGTTGGCTGCAGGAGCCCAAAAAATGGATGAATCACACCTTGGAGTTGCAAGCAACAACAGAAGCCCAAACATTGCTTTAAAGACACACTGGAGTTGGCTGCAGGAGCCCAAAAATTGGCTGAATACCACCTTATAGTTGCAAGCAGCAGCAGCACCAGGAGCCCGAACATAGCTTGAAAGAGACACCCGAGTTTGCTGCAGGAGCCCAACAATTGAATGAATCACAACTTGGAGTTGCAAGCAGCAGCAGGAGCCCAAACGATGCTTTAAAAAGACACTGGAGTTGGCTGCAGGAGCCCAATAATTGGATGAATCACACCCTGGAGTTGCAAGCAGCAGCAGCAGGAGCCCAAACATAGCTTGAAAAAGACACTGGAGTTGGCTGCAGGAGCCCAAAAATTGGCTGAATCACACCATGGAGTTGCAAACAGCAGCAGCAGCCCAAACATTGCTTTAAAGAGACACTGGAGTTGGCTTCAGGAGCCCAAAAATTGATTGAATCACACCTTGGAGTTGCAAGCAGCAGCAGGAGCCCAAACATTGCTTTAAAGAGATAGTGGAGTTGGCTGCAGGAGCCCAAAAAACGGATGAATCACACCTTGGAGTTGCAAGCAACAGCAGAAGCCCAAACATTGCTTTAAAGAGACACTGGAGTTTTCAGCAGGAGGTCAAAAATTGGATGAATCACACCCTAGAGTTGCAAGCAGCAGCAGCAGGTGCCCAAACATAGCTTGAAAAAGACACTGGAGTTGGGTGCAGGAGCCCAAAAAATGGATGAATCACACCTTGGAGTTGCAATCAACAGCAGAAGCCCAAACATTGCTTTAAAGACACACTGGAGTTGGCTGCAGGAGCCCAAAAATTGGCTGAATACCACCCTATAGTTGCAAGCAGCAGCAGGAGCCCAAACATAGCTTGAAAGAGACACCGGAGTTTGCTGCAGGAGCCCAACAATTGAATGAATCACAACTTGGAGTTGCAAGCAGCAGCAGGAGCCCAAACATTGCCTGAAAGAGACACTGGAGTTGGCTGCAGGAGCCCAATAATTGGATGAATCACACCCTGGAGTTGCAAGCAGCAGCAGCAGGAGCCCAAACATAGCTTGAAAAAGACACTGGAGTTGGCTGCAAGAGCCCAAAAATTGGCTGAATCACACCATGGAGTTGCAAACAGCAGCAGCAGCCCAAACATTGCTTTAAAGAGACACTGGAGTTGGCTTCAGAAGCCCAAAAATTGGATGAATCACACCTTGGAGTTGCAAGCAGCAGCAGGAGCCCAAACATTGCTTTAAAGAGACAGTGGAGTTGGCTGCAGGAGCCCAAAAATTGGATGAATCACACCCTGGAGTTGCAAGCAGCAGCAGGAGCCCAAACATAGCTTGAAAGAGACACTAGAGTTGCCTGCAGGAGCCCAAAAATTGTCTGAATCACACCCTGGAGTTGCAAGCAGCAGCAGCAGCAGGAGCCCAAACATAGCTTGAAAGAGACACTGGAGTTGGCTGCAGGAGCCCAAAAATTGGATGAATCACACTCTGGAGTTTCAAGCAGCAGCAGGAGCCCAAACATAGCTTGAAGGAGACACTGGACTTGGCTGCAGGAGTCCAAAAATTGGGTGAATCACACCCTAGAGTTGCAAGCAGCAGCAGGAGCCCAAACGATGCTTTAAAGAGACAATGGAGTTGGCTTCAGGAGCCCAAAAATTGGATGAATCACACCCTGGAGTTGCAAGCAGTAGCAGCAGCAGGAGCCCAAACATAGCTTGAATGAGACACTGGAGTTGGCTGCAGGAGCCCAAAAATTGGATGAATCACACCCTGGAGTTGCAAGCAGCAGCAGCAGGAGCCCAAACATAGCTTGAAAGAGATACTGGAGTTGGCTGCAGGAGCCCAAAAATTGGATGAATAACAACCTGGAGTTGCAAGCAGCAGCAGCAGTAGGAGATCAAACATAGCTTGAAAGAGACACTGGAGTTGGCTGTAGGAGACCAAACATTGGATGAATCACACCCTGGAGTTGCAAGCAGCAGCAGGAGCCCAAACATTGCTTTAAAGAGACACTAGAGTTGGCAGCAGGAGGACAAAAATTGGATAAATCGCACCCTGGAGTTGCAAGCAGCAGCAGGAGCCCAAACATTGCTTTAAAGAGACACTGGAGTTGGCTGCAGGAGCCCAAAAAATGGATGAATCAGACCTTGGAGTTGCAAGCAACAGCAGAAGCCCAAACATTGCTTTAAAGAGACACTGGAGTTTGCAGAAGGAGGTCAAAAATTGGATGAATCACACCCTAGAGTTGCAAGCAGCAGCAGCAGCTGGTGCCCAAACATAGCTTGAAAAAGACACTGGAGTTGGCTGCAGGAGCCCAAAAAATGGATGAATCACACCTTGGAGTTGCAAGCAACAACAGAAGCCCAAACATTGCTTTAAAGACACACTGGAGTTGGCTGCAGGAGCCCAAAAATTGGCTGAATACCACCTTATAGTTGCAAGCAGCAGCAGCACCAGGAGCCCGAACATAGCTTGAAAGAGACACCCGAGTTTGCTGCAGGAGCCCAACAATTGAATGAATCACAACTTGGAGTTGCAAGCAGCAGCAGGAGCCCAAACGATGCTTTAAAAAGACACTGGAGTTGGCTGCAGGAGCCCAATAATTGGATGAATCACACCCTGGAGTTGCAAGCAGCAGCAGCAGGAGCCCAAACATAGCTTGAAAAAGACACTGGAGTTGGCTGCAGGAGCCCAAAAATTGGCTGAATCACACCATGGAGTTGCAAACAGCAGCAGCAGCCCAAACATTGCTTTAAAGAGACACTGGAGTTGGCTTCAGGAGCCCAAAAATTGATTGAATCACACCTTGGAGTTGCAAGCAGCAGCAGGAGCCCAAACATTGCTTTAAAGAGATAGTGGAGTTGGCTGCAGGAGCCCAAAAAACGGATGAATCACACCTTGGAGTTGCAAGCAACAGCAGAAGCCCAAACATTGCTTTAAAGAGACACTGGAGTTTTCAGCAGGAGGTCAAAAATTGGATGAATCACACCCTAGAGTTGCAAGCAGCAGCAGCAGGTGCCCAAACATAGCTTGAAAAAGACACTGGAGTTGGGTGCAGGAGCCCAAAAAATGGATGAATCACACCTTGGAGTTGCAATCAACAGCAGAAGCCCAAACATTGCTTTAAAGACACACTGGAGTTGGCTGCAGGAGCCCAAAAATTGGCTGAATACCACCCTATAGTTGCAAGCAGCAGCAGGAGCCCAAACATAGCTTGAAAGAGACACCGGAGTTTGCTGCAGGAGCCCAACAATTGAATGAATCACAACTTGGAGTTGCAAGCAGCAGCAGGAGCCCAAACATTGCCTGAAAGAGACACTGGAGTTGGCTGCAGGAGCCCAATAATTGGATGAATCACACCCTGGAGTTGCAAGCAGCAGCAGCAGGAGCCCAAACATAGCTTGAAAAAGACACTGGAGTTGGCTGCAGGAGCCCAAAAATTGGCTGAATCACACCATGGAGTTGCAAACAGCAGCAGCAGCCCAAACATTGCTTTAAAGAGACACTGGAGTTGGCTTCAGAAGCCCAAAAATTGGATGAATCACACCTTGGAGTTGCAAGCAGCAGCAGGAGCCCAAACATTGCTTTAAAGAGACAGTGGAGTTGGCTGCAGGAGCCCAAAAATTGGATGAATCACACCCTGGAGTTGCAAGCAGCAGCAGGAGCCCAAACATAGCTTGAAAGAGACACTAGAGTTGCCTGCAGGAGCCCAAAAATTGTCTGAATCACACCCTGGAGTTGCAAGCAGCAGCAGCAGCAGGAGTCCAAGCATAGCTTGAAAGAGACACTGGAGTTGGCTGCAGGAGGCCAAAAATTGGATGAATCACACCCTGGAGTTGCAAGCAGCAGCAGGAGCCCAAACATTACTTTAAAGAGACACAGGAGATGGCTGCAGGAGCCCAAAAATTAGATGAATCACACCCTGGAGTTGCAAGCAGCAGCAGGAACCCAAACATAGCTTGAAAGAGACACTGGAGTTGGCTGCAGGAGCCCAAAAATTGGATGAATCACACCCTGGAGTTGCAAGCAGCAGCAGGAGCCCAAACATAGCTTGAAAGAGACACTGGAGTTGGCTGCAGGAGCCCAAAAATTGGATGAATCACACCCTGGAGTTGCAAGCAGCAGCAGGAGCCCAAACATTGCTTTAAAGAAACACTGGAGTTGGCAGCAGGAGCCCAAAAATTGGATGAATCACACCCTGGAGTTGCAAGCAGCAGCAGCAGCAGCAGCAGCAGCAGCAGGAGCCCAAACATAGCTTGAAAGAGACACTGGAGTTGGCTACAGGAGCCCAAAACATGTATGAATCACACCCTGGAGTTGCAAGCAGCAGCAGCAGAAGCCCAGACATAGCTTGAAAGAGACACTGGAGTTGGCAGCAGGAGCCCAAAAGATGGCTTAATGACACCCTGGAGTTGCAAGCAGCAGCAGCAGCCCAAGCATAGCTTGATAGAGACACTGGAGTTGGCAGTAGGAGCCCAAAAATTGGCTGAATGATACCCAGGAGTTGCAAGCAGCAGCAGCAGGAGCCCAAACATAGCTTGAAATAGACACTGCAGTTGGCAGCAGGAGCCCAAAAATTGGTTGAATGACACCCTGGTGTTGCAATCAGCAGGAGCCCAAACATAGCTTGAAAGAGACACTGCAGTTGGCAGCAGGAGCCCAAAAATTGGCTGAATGACACCCTGGAGTTGCAAGCAGCAGCAGGAGCCCAAGCATAGCTTGAAAGAGACACAGGAGTTGGCAGCAGAAGCCCAAAAATTGGCTGAATGACACCCTGGAGTTGCAAGCAGCGGCAGCAGCAGGAGCCCAAACATAGCTTGAAAGAGACACTGGAGTTGGCTGCAAGAGCCCAAAAATTGCATGAATCACACTCTGGAGTTGCAAGCAGCAGCAGCCTTAACATAGCTTGAAAGAGACACTGGAGTTGGCTGCAGGAGCCCAAAAATTGGCTGAATGACACCAAAGAGTTGCAAGCAGCAGCAGCAGGAGCCCAAACATAGCTTAAAAGAGACACTAGAGTTGGCAGCAGGAGCCCAAAAATTGGCTGAATGACACCCTGGAGTTGCAAGCAGCAGCAGCAGCAGCAAGCAGCCCAAACATAGATTGAAAGAGACACTGAAGTTGGCAGCAGGAGCCCAAAAGTTGGCTGAATGACACCCTGGAGTTGCAAGCAGCAGCAGCAGGAGCCCAAGCATAGCTTGAAAGAGTCACAAGAGTTGGCAGCAGGAGCCAAACAATTGGCCGAATGACACCCTGGAGTTGCAAGCAGCAGTACCAGCAGGAGCCCAAACATAGCTTGAAAGAGACACTGGAGTTGGCTGCAGGAGCTCAAAAATTGGATGAATCACACTCTGGAGTTGCAAGCAGCAGTTTCAGGAGCCCAAACATAGCTTGAAAGAGACACTGGAGTTGGCTGCAGGAGCCCAAAAATTAGCTGAATCACACCATGGAGTTGCAAGCAGCAGCAGCAGCAGCCGCACAAACATTGGTTGAAAGAGACAATGGAGTTGGCAGCAGGAGCCCAAAAATTGGATGAATCAAACCCTGGAGTTGCAAGCAGCAGCAGGAGCCCAAACAAAGATTGAAAGGTACACTGGAGTTGGCAGCAGGAGCCCAAAAATTGGATGAATCACACCCTGGAGTTGCAAGCAGCAGGAGCCAAACATTGGCTGAAAGAGACACTGGAGTTGGCAGCAGGAGCCCAAATATTGGATGAATCACACCCTGGAGTTGCAAGCAGCAGCAGAAGCAGCAGCCCAAACATAGCTTGAAAGAGACACTGGAGTTGGCTGCAGTAGCCCAAAAATTGTCTGAATAACACCCTGGAGTTGCAAGCAGCAGCAGCCCAAACATAGCTTGAAAGAGACACTGGAGTTGGCTGCAGGAGCCCAAAAATTGGATGAATCACACCCTGGAGTTGCAAGCAGCAGCAGGAGCCCAAACATTATTTAAAGAGACACTGGAGTTGGCAGCAGGAGCCCAAAAATTGGATGAATCACACCCTGGAGTTGCAAGCAGCAGGAGCCCAAACATAGCTTGAAAAAGACACTGGAGTTGGCTGCAGGAGCCCAAAAATTGGCTGAATCACACCATGGAGTTGCAAACAGCAGCAGCAGCCCAAACATTGCTTTAAAGAGACACTGGAGTTGGCTGCAGGAGCCCAAAAATTGGATGAATCACACCTTGGAGTTGCAAGCAGCAGCAGGAGCCCAAACATAGCTTGAAAGAGACACTGGAGTTGGCTGCAGGAGGCCAAAAATTGGATGAATCACACCCTGGAGTTGCAAGCAGCAGCAGGAGCCCAAACATTACTTTAAAGAGACACAGGAGTTGGCTGCAGGATGCCAAAAATTGGATAAATCACACCCTGGAGTTGCAAGCAGCAGCAGGAGCCCAAACATTACTTTAAAGAGACACAGGAGTTGGCTGCAGGATGCCAGAAATTGGATGAATCACACCCTGGAGTTGCAAGCAGCAGCAGCAGCCCAAACATTGCTTTAAAGAGACACTGGAGTTGGCAGCAGGAGGCCAAAAATTAGATGAATCACACCCTGGAGTTGCAAGCAGCAGCAGCAGCAGGAGCCCAAGCATAGCTTGAAAGAGACACTGGAGTTGGCTGCAGGAGGCCAAAAATTGGATGAATCACACCCTGGAGTTGCAAGCAGCAGCAGCAGGAGCCCGAACATTACTTTAAAGAGACACAGGAGTTTGCAGCAGGAGGCCAAAAATTGGATGAATCACACCCTGGAGTTGCAAGCAGCAGCAGGGGCCCAAACATAGCTTGGAAGAGACACTGGAGTTGGCTGCAGGAGCCCAAGAATTGGATGAATCACACCATAGAGTTGCAAGCAGCAGCAGGAGCCCAAACATTGCTTTAAAGAGACACTGGAGTTGGCTTCAGGAGACCAAGAATTGGATGAATCACAGCCTGGAGTTGCAAGCAGCAGCAGCAGGAGCCCAAACATAGCTTGAAAGAGACACTGGAGTTGGCTACAGGAACAAAAAAAATGGATGAATCACACCCTGGAGTTGCAAGCAGCAGCAGCAGAAGCCCAAACATAGCTTGAAAGAGACACTGGAGTTGGCAGCAGGAGCCCAAACATTGGCTTATTGACACCCTGGAGTTGCAAGCAGCAGCAGCAGCTGCAGCCCAAACATTACTTGATAGAGACACTGGAGTTGGCAGCAGGAGCCCAAAAATTGGCTGAATGACACCCTAGAGTTGCAAGCAGCAGCAGGAGCCCAAACGATGCTTTAAAGAGACACTGGAGTTGGCAGCAGGAGCCCAAAAATTGGATGAATCACACCCTGGAGTTGCAAGTAGCAGCAGCAGCAGGAGCCCAAACATAGCTTGAATGAGACACTGGAGTTGGCTGCAGAAGCCCAAAAATTGGATGAATCACACCCTGGAGTTGCAAGCAGCAGCAGCAGGAGCCCAAACATAGCTTGAAAGAGACACTGGAGTTGGCTGCAGGAGCCCAAAAATTGGATGAATAACAACCTGGAGTTGCAAGCAGCAGCAGCAGTAGGAGATCAAACATAGCTTGAAAGAGACACTGGAGTTGGCTGTAGGAGACCAAACATTGGATGAATCACACCCTGGAGTTGCAAGCAGCAGCAGGAGCCCAAACATTGCTTTAAAGAGACACTAGAGTTGGCAGCAGGAGGCCAAAAATTGGATAAATCGCACCCTGGAGTTGCAAGCAGCAGCAGGAGCCCAAACATTGCTTTAAAGAGACACTGGAGTTGGCTGCAGGAGCCCAAAAAATGGATGAATCAGACCTTGGAGTTGCAAGCAACAGCACAAGCCCAAACATTGCTTTAAAGAGACACTGGAGTTTGCAGCAGGAGGTCAAAAATTGGATGAATCACACCCTAGAGTTGCAAGCAGCAGCAGCAGGTGCCCAAACATAGCTTGAAAAAGACACTGGAGTTGGCTGTAGGAGCCCAAAAAATGGATGAATCACACCTTGGAGTTGCAAGCAACAGCAGAAGCCCAAACATTGCTTTAAAGACACACTGGAGTTGGCTGCAGGAGCCCAAAAATTGGCTGAATACCACCCTATAGTTGCAAGCAGCAGCAGGAGCCCAAACATAGCTTGAAAGAGACACCCGAGTTTGCTGCAGGAGCCCAACAATTGAATGAATCACAACTTGGAGTTGCAAGCAGCAGCAGGAGCCCAAACATTGCTTTAAAGAGACACTGGAGTTGGCTGCAGGAGCCCAATAATTGGATGAATCACACCCTGGAGTTGCAAGCAGCAGCAGCAGGAGCCCAAACATAGCTTGAAAAAGACACTGGAGTTGGCTGCAGGAGCCCAAAAATTGGCTGAATCACACCATGGAGTTGCAAACAGCAGCAGCAGCCCAAACATTGCTTTAAAGAGACACTGGAGTTGGCTTCAGGAGCCCAAAAATTGGATGAATCACACCTTGGAGTTGCAAGCAGCAGCAGGAGCCCAAACATTGCTTTAAAGAGACAGTGGAGTTGGCTGCAGGAGCCCAAAAATTGGATGAATCACACCCTGGAGTTGCAAGCAGCAGCAGGAGCCCAACCATAGCTTGAAAGAGACACTGGAGTTGGCTGCAGGAGCCCAAAAATTGTCTGAATCACACCCTGGAGTTGCAAGCAGCAGCAGCAGCAGGAGTACAAGCATAGCTTGAAAGAGACACTGGAGTTGGCTGCAGGAGGCCAAAAATTGGATGAATCACACCCTGGAGTTGCAAGCAGCAGCAGGAGCCAAAACATAGCTTGAAAGAGACACTGGAGTTGGCTGTAGGAGCCCAAAAATTAGATGAATCACACCCTGGAGTTGCAAGCAGCAGCAGGAACCAAAACATAGCTTGAAAGAGACACTGGAGTTGGCTGCAGGAGCCCAAAAATTGGATGAATCACACCCTGGAGTTGCAAGCAGCAGCAGGAGCCAAAACATAGCTTGAAAGAGACACTGGAGTTGGCTGCAGGAGCCCAAAAATTGGATGAATCACACCCTGGAGTTGCAAGCAGCAGCAGGAGCCCAAACATTGCTTTAAAGAAACACTGGAGTTGGCAGCAGGAGCCCAAAAATTGGATGAAACACACCCTGGAGTTGCAAGCAGCAGCAGCAGCAGCAGGAGCCCAAACATAGCTTGAAAGAGACACTGGAGTTGGCTACAGGAGCCCAAAACATGGATGAATCACACCCTGGAGTTGCAAGCAGCAGCAGCAGAAGCCCAAACATAGCTTGAAAGAGACACTGGAGTTGGCAGCAGGAGCCCAAAAGATGGCTTAATGACACCCTGGAGTTGCAAGCAGCAGCAGCAGCCCAAACATAGCTTGATAGAGACACTGGAGTTGGCAGTAGGAGCCCAAAAATTGGCTGAATGAAACCCAGGAGTTGCAAGCAGCAGCAGCAGGAGCCCAAACATAGCTTGAAATAGACACTGCAGTTGGCAGCAGGAGCCCAAAAATTGGTTGAATGATACCCTGGTGTTGCAAGCAGCAGGAGCCCAAACATATTTTGAAAGAGACCCTGCAGTTGGCAGCAGGAGCCCAAAAATGGGCTGAATGACACCATGGAGTTGCAAGCAGCAGCAGGAGCCCAAGCATAGCTTGAAAGAGACACAGGAGTTGGCAGCAGAAGCCCAAAAATTGGCTGAATGACACCCTGGAGTTGCAAGCAGTGGCAGCAGCAGGAGCCCAAACATAGCTTGAAAGAGACACTGGAGTTGGCTGCAAGAGCCCAAAAATTGGATGAATCACACTCTGGAGTTGCAAGCAGCAGCAGCAGGAGCCCAAACATAGCTTGAAAGAGACACAGGAGTTGGCAGCAGAAGTCCAAAAATTGGCTGAATGACACCCTGGAGTTGCAAGCAGCGGCAGCAGCAGGAGCCCAAACATAGCTTGAAAGAGACACTGCAGTTGGCAGCAGAAGACCAAAAATTGGCTGAATGTCACCCTGGAGTTGCAAGCAGCAGCAGCCTTAACATAGCTTGAAAGAGACACTGCAGTTGGCAGCAGAAGACCAAAAATTGGCTGAATGACACCCTGGAGTTGCAAGCAGCAGCAGCAGGAGCCCAAACATAGCTTGAAAGAGACACTGGAGTTGGCAGCAGGAGACCAAAAATTGGCTGAATGACACCCTGGAGTTGCAAGCAGCAGCAGCAGGAGCCCAAACATAGCTTAAAAGAGACACTGGAGTTGGCAGCAGGAGCCCAAAAATTGGCTGAATGACACCCTGGAGTTGCAAGCAGCAGCAGCAGCAGCAAGCAGCCCAAACATAGATTGAAAGAGACACTGAAGTTGGCAGCAGGAGCCCAAAAGTTGGCTGAATGACACCCTGGAGTTGCAAGCAGCAGCATCAGGAGCCCAAGCATAGCTTGAAAGAGTCACAGGAGTTGGCAGCAGGAGCCCAAAAATTGGCCGAATGACACCCTGGAGTTGCAAGCAGCAGTAGCAGCAGGAGCCCAAACATAGCTTGAAAGAGACACTGGAGTTGGCTGCAGGAGCTCAAAAATTGGATGAATCACACTCTGGAGTTGCAAGCAGCAGTTGCAGGAGCCCAAACATAGCTTGAAAGAGACACTGGAGTTGGCTGCAGGAGTCCAAAAATTGGATGAATCACACCCTGGAGTTGCAAGCAGCAGCAGGAGCCCAAACATTGCTTTAAAGAGACACTGGAGTTGGCTTCAGGAGCCCAAAAATTGGATGAATCACACCCTGGAGTTGCAAGCAGCAGCAGGAGCCCAAACATAGCTTGAATGAGACACTGGAGTTGGCTGCAGGTGCCCAAAATTGGATGAATCACACCCTGGAGTTGCAAGCAGCAGCAAGAGCCCAAACATAGCTTGAAAGAGACACTGGAGTTGGCTGCAGGAGCCCAAAAATTGAATGAATCACACCCTGGAGTTGCAAGCAGCAGCAGCACCAGGGGCCCAAGCATAGCTTGAAAGAGACACTGGAGTTGGCTGCAGGAGCCCAAAATTTGGATGAATCACACCCTGGAGTTGCAAGCAGCAGCAGGAGCCCAAACATTACTTTAAAGAGACACTGCAGTTGGCAGCAGGAGCCCAAAAATTGGCTGAATGACACCCTGGAGTTGCAAGCAGCAGCAGGAGCCCAAGCATAGCTTGAAAGAGACACAGGAGTTGGCAGCAGAAGCCCAAAAATTGGCTGAATGACACCCTGGAGTTGCAAGCAGCGGCAGCAGCAGGAGCCCAAACATAGCTTGAAAGAGACACTGGAGTTGGCTGCAGGAGTCCAAAAATTGGCTGAATGACACCCTGGAGTTGCAAGCAGCGGCAGCAGCAGGAGCCCAAACATAGCTTGAAAGAGACACTGCAGTTGGCAGCAGAAGACCAAAAATTGGCTGAATGTCACCCTGGAGTTGCAAGCAGCAGCAGCCTTAACATAGCTTGAAAGAGACACTGGAGTTGGCTGCAGGAGCCCAAAAATTGGCTGAATGACACCCTGGAGTTGCAAGCAGCAGCAGCAGGAGCCCAAACATAGCTTGAAAGAGACACTGGAGTTGGCAGCAGGAGACCAAAAATTGGCTGAATGACACCCTGGAGTTGCAAGCAGCAGCAGCAGGAGCCGAAACATAGCTTAAAAGAGACACTGAAGTTGGCAGCAGGAGCCCAAAAATTGGCTGAATGACACCCTCCAGTTGCAAGCAGCAGCAGCAGCAGCAAACAGCCCAAACATAGATTGAAAGAGACACTGAAGTTGGCAGCAGGAGCCCAAAAGTTGGCTGAATGACACCCTGGAGTTGCAAGCAGCAGCAGCAGGAGCCCAAGCATAGCTTGAAAGAGTCACAGGAGTTGGCAGCAGGAGCCCAAAAAATTGGCCGAATGACATACTGGAGTTGCAAGCAGCAGTAGCAGCAGGAGCCCAAACATAGCTTGAAAGAGACACTTGAGTTGGCTGCAGGAGCTCAAAAATTGGATGAATCACACTCTGGAGTTGCAAGCAGCAGTTGCAGGAGCCCAAACATAGCTTGAAAGAGACACTGGAGTTGGCAGCAGGAGACCAAAAATTGGCTGAATGACACCCTGGAGTTGCAAGCAGCAGCAGCAGGAGCCCAAACATAGCTTAAAAGAGACACTGAAGTTGGCAGCAGGAGCCCAAAAATTGGCTGAATGACACCCTGGAGTTGCAAGCAGCAGCAGCAGCAGCAAGCAGCCCAAACATAGATTGAAAGAGACACTGAAGTTGGCAGCAGGAGCCCAAAAGTTGGCTGAATGACACCCTGGAGTTGCAAGCAGCAGCAGCAGGAGCCCTAGCATAGCTTGAAAGAGTCACAGGAGTTGGCAGCAGGAGCCCAAAAATTGGCCGAATGACATACTGGAGTTGCAAGCAGCAGTAGCAGCAGGAGCCCAAACATAGCTTGAAAGAGACACTTGAGTTGGCTGCAGGAGCTCAAAAATTGGATGAATCACACTCTGGAGTTGCAAGCAGGAGCCCAAACATAGCTTGAAAGAGATACTGGAGTTGGCTGCAGGAGTCCAAAAATTGGATGAATCACACCCTGGAGTTGCAAGCAGCAGCAGGAGCCCAAACATTGCTTTAAAGAGACACTGGAGTTGGCTTCAGGAGCCCAAAAATTGGATGAATCACACCCTGGAGTTGCAAGCAGCAGCAGGAGCCCAAACATAGCTTGAAAGAGACACTGGAGTTGGTTGCAGGTGCCCAAAATTGGATGAATCACACCCTGGAGTTGCAAGCAGCAGCAGGAGCCCAAACATAGCTTGAAAGAGACACTGGAGTTGGCTGCAGGAGCCCAAAAATTGAATGAATCACACCCTGGAGTTGCAAGCAGTAGCAGCACCAGGGGCCCAAGCATAGCTTGAAAGAGACACAGGAGTTGGCAGCAGAAGCCCAAAAATTGGCTGAATGACACCCTGGAGCTGCAAGCAGCGGCAGCAGCAGGAGCCCAAACATAGCTTGAAAGAGACACTGCAGTTGGCAGCAGAAGACCAAAAATTGGCTGAATGTCACCCTGGAGTTGCAAGCAGCAGCAGCCTTAACATAGCTTGAAAGAGACACTGCAGTTGGCAGCAGGAGACCAAAAATTGGCTGAATGACACCCTGGAGTTGCAAGCAGCAGCAGCAGGAGCCCAAACATAGCTTGAAAGAGACACTGGAGTTGGCAGCAGGAGACCAAAAATTGGCTGAATGACACCCTGGAGTTGCAAGCAGCAGCAGCAGGAGCCCAAACATAGCTTAAAAGAGACACTGGAGTTGGCAGCAGGAGCCCAAAAATTGGCTGAATGACACCCTGGAGTTGCAAGCAGCAGCAGCAGCAGCAAGCAGCCCAAACATAGATTGAAAGAGACACTGAAGTTGGCAGCAGGAGCCCAAAAGTTGGCTGAATGACACCCTGGAGTGGCAAGCAGCAGCATTAGGAGCCCAAGCATAGCTTGAAAGAGTCACAGGAGTTGGCAGCAGGAGCCCAAAAATTGGCCGAATGACACCCTGGAGTTGCAAGCAGCAGTAGCAGCAGGAGCCCAAACATAGCTTGAAAGAGACACTGGAGTTGGCTGCAGGAGCTCAAAAATTGGATGAATCACACTCTGGAGTTGCAAGCAGCAGTTGCAGGAGCCCAAACATAGCTTGAAAGAGACACTGGAGTTGGCTGCAGGAGTCCAAAAATTGGATGAATCACACCCTGGAGTTGCAAGCAGCAGCAGGAGCCCAAACATTGCTTTAAAGAGACACTGGAGTTGGCTTCAGGAGCCCAAAAATTGGATGAATCACACCCTGGAGTTGCAAGCAGCAGCAGGAGCCCAAACATAGCTTGAATGAGACACTGGAGTTGGCTGCAGGTGCCCAGAATTGGATGAATCACACCCTGGAGTTGCAAGCAGCAGCAGGAGCCCAAACATAGCTTGAAAGAGACACTGGAGTTGGCTGCAGGAGCCCAAAAATTGAATGAATCACACCCTGGAGTTGCAAGCAGCAGCAGCACCAGGGGCCCAAGCATAGCTTGAAAGAGACACTGGAGTTGGCTGCAGGAGCCCAAAAATTGGATGAATCACACCCTGGAGTTGCAAGCAGCAGCAGGAGCCCAAACATTACTTTAAAGAGACACTGCAGTTGGCAGCAGGAGCCCAAAAATTGGCTGAATGACACCCTGGAGTTGCAAGCAGCAGCAGGAGCCCAAGCATAGCTTGAAAGAGACACAGGAGTTGGCAGCAGAAGCCCAAAAATTGGCTGAATGACACCCTGGAGTTGCAAGCAGCGGCAGCAGCAGGAGCCCAAACATAGCTTGAAAGAGACACTGGAGTTGGCTGCAGGAGTCCAAAAATTGGCTGAATGACACCCTGGAGTTGCAAGCAGCGGCAGCAGCAGGAGCCCAAACATAGCTTGAAAGAGACACTGCAGTTGGCAGCAGAAGACCAAAAATTGGCTGAATGTCACCCTGGAGTTGCAAGCAGCAGCAGCCTTAACATAGCTTGAAAGAGACACTGGAGTTGGCTGCAGGAGCCCAAAAATTGGCTGAATGACACCCTGGAGTTGCAAGCAGCAGCAGCAGGAGCCCAAACATAGCTTGAAAGAGACACTGGAGTTGGCAGCAGGAGACCAAAAATTGGCTGAATGACACCCTGGAGTTGCAAGCAGCAGCAGCAGGAGCCCAAACATAGCTTAAAAGAGACACTGAAGTTGGCAGCAGGAGCCCAAAAATTGGCTGAATGACACCCTGGAGTTGCAAGCAGCAGCAGCAGCAGCAAGCAGCCCAAACATAGATTGAAAGAGACACTGAAGTTGGCAGCAGGAGCCCAAAAGTTGGCTGAATGACACCCTGGAGTTGCAAGCAGCAGCAGCATGAGCCCAAGCATAGCTTGAAAGAGTCACAGGAGTTGGCAGCAGGAGCCCAAAAATTGGCCGAATGACATACTGGAGTTGCAAGCAGCAGTAGCAGCAGGAGCCCAAACATAGCTTGAAAGAGACACTTGAGTTGGCTGCAGGAGCTCAAAAATTGGATGAATCACACTCTGGAGTTGCAAGCAGCAGTTGCAGGAGCCCAAACATAGCTTGAAAGAGACACTGGAGTTGGCTGCAGGAGTCCAAAAATTGGATGAATCACACCCTGGAGTTGCAAGCAGCAGCAGGAGCCCAAACATTGCTTTAAAGAGACACTGGAGTTGGCTTCAGGAGCCCAAAAATTGGATGAATCACACCCTGGAGTTGCAAGCAGCAGCAGGAGCCCAAACATAGCTTGAATGAGACACTGGAGTTGGCTGCAGGTGCCCAAAATTGGATGAATCACACCCTGGAGTTGCAAGCAGCAGCAGGAGCCCAAACATAGCTTGAAAGAGACACTGGAGTTGGCTGCAGGAGCCCAAAAATTGAATGAATCACACCCTGGAGTTGCAAGCAGCAGCACCAGGGGCCCAAGCATAGCTTGAAAGAGACACTGGAGTTGGCTGCAGGAGCCCAAAAATTGGATGAATCACACCCTGGAGTTGCAAGCAGCAGCAGGAGCCCAAACATTTCTTTAAAGAGACACTGGAGTTGGCAGCAGGAGGCCAAAAATTGGATGAATCACACCCCGGAGTTGCAAGCAGCAGCAGGAGCCCAAACATTTCTTTAAAGAGACACTGGAGTTGGCAGCAGGAGGCCAAAAATTGGATGAATCACACCCCGGAGTTGCAAGCAGCAGCAGGAGCCCAAACATTTCTTTAAAGAGACACTGGGGTTGGCAGCAGGAGGCCAAAAATTGGATGAATCACACCCTGGATTGCAAGCAGCAGCAGCAGGAGCCCAAACATAGCTTGAAAGACACACTGCAGTTGGCAGCCGCAGCAGCAAGAGGCCCAAAATTGGCTGAAAGGCACACCCTGAAGTTGGCATCAGCAGGAGCCCAAAAATTGGCCTAAGGACATAAATATGTTTTGCACCATTTGGAAAGTGTAAAACGTGGCACCATGCTGAATCTAGTCTCATGCATCAGCCATTGATGGGTGGAAATCCTTGCTGATCCATCCCTGATTCATTTTCACAAAGGTGAGTCTCTCCACATTTTTAGTTGACAGACGAGTTCTCCTCACCGTAACTATGGCCCCCGCCGCACTAAACACCCACTCAGATGGCACGCTACTTGCCGGGCAGGACAGCTTTTCTAGGGCAAACTCTGCTAGTTGCGGCCACAAACCAAGTTTGGCTGCCCAGAAGTCCAGCCGATCCTCAAGGTGTGTTGGCATGGTCATGTCAAGGTATGACATGACCTGCTGGTTGAGGTCCTGCTCCAGGTCTCCCTGCTGCTCATGAGTAGCCTCACTATGCGGGTGTAGAAAGCTACTCATTAGCGACTGAAGACTTGAGGCTGCTGCTGATGGAGCTGATCGTCCTCCTCACTAAAGAGCGGAGTTGAACCCAAAGCATAGGATACGTCGCTGGGGGAGGGAACGGCGTAGGACAGAGGCATTTGGAGGACAGGGACTGCTCTCGGGGCATGCCAACTCAGGGTTGTGTCAGAGGAACCTACCGACCCTAGACTGGGGGTCTCAGATGTAACTTGTGATGATGTGGATGACCGCGTTAACCAATCTACCACGGCAGATGCGTTACTGGTGGAGACACGACCGCTAGCATATACTGGCAGATCAGGTCTCTCACCGTGACTCCTGCTGCCACTCGCCCCTAGTCTGCTGCGACCTCTGCCTGCTGAATCTTGGTCTCTGCCACTCCTCTTTGAACATCCTGGCACTTCTCTGCCTGGCATTTTTATGTATTTGAAATGCGCAATAGGTTTACTTTAAAAAGCAGAAGCTAAATAAAGTGAGGAACTACTTCTCTGCACCAGATACTATGAAAATTGGCAATATGGGATACCCTGCGTCCTGGTGTTTTGACAGCAGGACAAAAACCAATTCAAAATGCAATAGCTTAATAAAGCTGAGGCTGTACAAGCTTATTTAGTACAACAGATAGGGTGGCATGTGCTGGTTTAGGATGCCCATGTGGGCTGGTGTTTTTAAAGCAGACAAAAACCAATTCAAAATGCAATAGCTTAATAAAGCTGAGGATGAACAAGCTGATTTAGTATAAAAGATAGGGCCACATGTGCTGGTTTGGGATGCCCATGTGGGCTGGTGTTTTGACAGCAGGACAAAAAACAATTCAAAATGCAATAGCTTAATAAAGCTGAGGCTGAACAAGCTGATTTTGTATAAAAGATAGGGTCACATGTGATGGTTTGGGATACCCATGTGGGCTGGTGTTTTTAAAACAGACAAAAACCAATTCAAAATGCAATAGCTTAATAAAGCTGAGGATGAACAAGCTGATTTAGTATAAAATATAGGGTCACATGTGCTGGTTTGGGATGCCCATGTGGTCTGGTGTTTTTAAAGCAGACAAATACCAATTCAAAATGCAATAGCTTAATAAAGCTGAGGCTGAACAGGCTGATTTAGTACAAAAGATAGGGTCACATGTGCTGGTTTGGGATGCCCATGTGGGCTGGTGTTTTTAAAGCAGACAAAAAACAATTCAAAATGCAATAGCTTAATCAAGCTGAGGATGAACAAGCTGATTTAGTAAAAAAGATAGGGTCACATGTGCTGGTTTGGGATGCCCATGTGGGCTGGTGTTTTTAAAGCAGACAAAAACCAATTCAAAATGCAATAGCTTAATAAAGCTGAGGCTGAACAGGCTGATTTAGTACAAAAGATAGGGTCGCATGTGCTGGTTTGGGATGCCCATGTGGGCTGGTGTTTTTAAAGCAGACAAAAAACAATTCAAAATGCAATAGCTTAATAAACCTGAGGCTGAACAAGCTGATTTAGTATAAAAGATAGGGGCACATGTGCTGAAATGGAATGGTCATGTGGCCTGGGGTTTTTACAGCAGACAAAAAAAAAATTAAAACTAATCCAGTTATGAGAAATGCTTGTGTATAATATGCCACTGCCAAGATGGGATGCACAGTGGCAAGGAATATTTACAGCACAAAGAACACCGATTGAAAACTGATCTGGCAAATGAAAATTAAAAAGAGCTTTCCCTCTCACTGTCCCTGCCTGGATCGTTCCCGATTTTTCCCTATCTTTCCCTGGTTCTGTCTGCCTCTCTGTGGGTCTCAACGACTGTCCCTGCCTATGTCTAAGTCTCTCCCTGTCTGCAGCAACCACCGCTGTTTCTGGAATGCAAGGCTGATATGCGCAAAAGGAAAATGGCCGCCGTTTATATAGCACGGTGACGTCACCGGGCTTCCTGGCTTCTGATAGGCTGCATGTGACCTTCCCATGATAACTTGCCCCAGGGGATATGTCTGGACATGTTCATCCACAATTTTAGAATGCCTGTAATTGAAATAAATGGAGTTTAAAGGAAAACTTAGATCGATCGAATCAAGGGGAAATTCGGATTCGTTCAGAATCGAATTTTTCATGAAATTCGGAACGAATTCGGGTTCGTCCGAATCGATTCGCTCATCCCTAGTTAAGACATAAGTCATCAACTATATTCATTGCCATACAGTGAAAATGGATTGATGGAATGTGAGCAAACTTACCCAGGAGCCATCCACCAGATAATTCTGACTCAAACTGAGTCAAAATAAGCCGGAGCTCTGCAATATATAAGCATCATGGGACGACCCTGGATGCCCTGCAATAACACTGAGGAATCGCATAGCTGGACCAAACACTGCTTGTATGTTGTGCGAGTGGCACATCTTGCGGTTCCTGCAACCAAATATAAAATAATTACACAAAGCAAAGGTAACCAACTAAAACAATAACTCCTACAACAAATTAAGATTCAAGTTCAACAATCCAAGTATAATTCACAAAGGACATAAGTCTAAAAAAAATAGCAATTATATGGATGTGTGGGAAAATAAAGGTTCACATGCTAAGGACTAATTAAGGTCAGCATTAAAATGCTTCTATAAGGCATACATGAAATGTATTGATTCAGGTATGCATTGCTATACAATTTATGGCCTCGGCCATGCTGATACATGCAATGCCTTGGTGCTAAAGGCGCGCAGACTCCTCCACATAGCCGCAAAATATGTTTAACAATAGCAATCCTCAAAGGCCTCAAAGGTCCCGTAAGTGGATCCCAAATGAAACGGTTTAATAGGTTGGTGGTCCCTCTGCAATCAGCTCTCTGAATCAGACGCAAGCCCATCCCAACAACGTATGTTATCTGAACGAATGAAAAATATCAGATTTTGTTGGGAAAATGATCCGAACTAACGCATATGATCCGATTTGCTTTCGTTCTTCAAAAGCGCATATACGCATTTTCCCGAACGTTCGTACGAATGAAAAATGGACGAAAAAAAACAAAAAAAAACCCACAAAAAATTTCACAGACAGCTACGGAAGTGCAGAGGAATGTGCCTCTGAATCGAGCCTATACTGTGAAAAAACAAAAAAAAACAAAAAAATGACAAACCCCCACAAAAACTTTCACAGACAGCTACGGAAGTGCAGCCAAATGTGCCTCTGAATCGACCTTCAATTAAAAATGTATGTGCTGTGTGACTTAGGGGGTTATTTAAGAAAGGATAGCGTCAGGTAGCGCCTGGTTAATGAGAGGTAGCGACAGATAGCGACTGGTCAACGCCAGACACGGCACGCAATTCCACATTTATCAAGCAGAATCTGTTTAGCGACTGGGTTAGCGGCATGTTGTGTCTGATTCATCATTTTCAAAGCCTCTGCAAACAGCGCCAGCTTTCAGCCTTGCACAGCGCCAGGTATGACCTCTCGCTACCTGTCACTCCCCCATACATTTCAATGGATGAACCTTTTCTTCACTTTAAACGTTTTTTTTTTTTTTTTTAATTTTCCCAAAAATCACAAATAATTCTGTGACCTCTTCTGACATTGAAAAAGCAGTTTTTTAAAATTTTTTACATTTTTTAAATATTTCTTCAGAAATGACATTACAGGTCTGGCATTAACCCTTTAAGTGCCAGCCTACCTGGAGTTTTTGTCACACTCTGTTGCCAGACCATTTTGCACTATTTTGCACTCCCCATGTTCAAATGTGATTTTTGAAGGGATTTCCAGGGATTTCCCAGGAAAATGATATATTGTTTTTTTCAGCAGAGTCTGAGCTTTAACATGAAATGTCTTGTTTGTCATTGTTTAGGTGTATTCTCAATATTTCTTGGCGAAATATGTGCAAAAAATTAAAAAAAAAAACATTTTTTTACAATTTGTAGTGTTTTTTGTAATAAAAAATGTCAGTTTGTCAATAAAATCTTATTGCGTGTGAAACCCCAATTTCTCCCAGTTACAGCGGTACCACATATGTATAGGTAGACACCCTTTCCTGCCCAGGATGCTCCCCCAAACTGAAACAGCGCTTTAGGGGATTTTCAGAAAAAACACAACTGTGATATGCGCTATGCGCACCTTGCAGTTTTTCCAGAAAAACAACCCTTTACATTTGAAATACCCCCCACAAACTATATATTCTCTGGAAGTACACACCTCAGGCTTTCTATTTGTACCAGGCTTGTTGATGTGGCCACAGTTTTCTAGAAGTAATCCCTCAATGTATTCTTTGGTTGCAAAGAGTTTCCCTAAAAAAAGGATAAAAAAGCAGAATCAAAGCCACATTTTCCTAAAAAAGCTATATACAAACAAGAAAAAACTAATATAATCTGAAAGAGCAACATCCCCCGAACAGAACGATACCCAACATGCTTTGCTACTGTCAAGGGAAGAGTTGCCAAACACCCCAAAGTAAAGCATGAGCATAACGGTAATTTTTCTTGAAAATTTCAGCTCTGCAGACAAAGTGCGCACCTTGCGATTTTTCAACCAAAACAACCCTTTACATTTGGAATATCCCCCATAAACCATATATTCCCTGAAAGTACACATGTTAAGCTTTCTAAGTGTACCCAGCTTGTTGTAGTGGGCTCATCTTTCTGGAATTAATCCCTCAAAGAACTCTTTGGTTGTGCAGGGTTTCCCTAAAAAATGTATAAAAAAGCTGAATAAAAAACACCTTTTCCTAAAATATAAATATGCAAACAAGAAAAAAACAAGCTAAGTCTGAAAGTGCAAGGTCCCCCCGAACAGAACAATACCCAACATGCAGAGGTACTATTAACCCTTTTAATTGCCAGCCTACTTGAGATTTTGTCACCCTCTGTTGACAGGTCATTTTTCCCCATTTTGCGCCATGTTGTGCGCCATGTTTTGCGACATTTTTGCTGGAATTTTCAGGAAAATTATATATATATTTTTTGCAGCAGGGTTTAGGCTTTAACATGAAATGTCTTGTTTGTAAATTTTATTTATTATTAATTTTATGTATTATTAAGTAAAAAAAATAAATAAATACAATTTTTTTTAGAAAATTGCCTCCTATATTTTAAATAAAAAATTTATTTGATTAGGGAAAACCATAATGCATGTGAAAGCCCCATTTCTACCGATTAGAACGGTACCACATATTTATCGGTAGCCCCCTGTTCCTGCCCAGGAGACCCCCCTAACTGAAACAAGTAATTTTTAACATTTACAAATAAAATACAACCACCATCCACACTACAAAGGGTTAAATCGATAAAAAATTTTGGGGGGATTTTTAAGGGTTAAAAAAAAAATGACATGGGCCCCCCCTTACCCAAAGTAACCAGCCCGGGACCAGCTATGCAGGGCTTGGAGGAACAGGGCGCAGGGGCCAGCTTTTGTGGCCCCTGGCCCTGCAGGCTACAAGCCCGCATAGCCCATGGGCTCGGGCTCTTTTTAACATTTACAAATAAAATACAACTACCATCCACACTACAAAGGGTTAAATCGATAAAAAAAATGACATAGGGTCCCCCCTCCCAGGAGGGGGAGGGGCGGCATTTTTGGGGGGATTTTTAAGGGTTAAAAAAAAAATGACATGGGCCCCCCCTTACCCAAAGTAACCAGCCCGGGACCAGCTATGCAGGGCTTGGAGGAACAGGGCGCAGGGGCCAGCTTTTGTGGCCCCTGGCCCTGCAGGCTACAAGCCCGCATAGCCCATGGGCCCGGGCTCTTCTGCCCCCCCCTGGGCTTTGGGGAGGCAGGTAATGGGGGTGCCAGGGGTTAATGGCAAGTCACCGGCTAGCGTACCCCCCCAGCCTTGAGAACTGGTATAGGGGTCATGGACTCCTTAGCAGTTCACAAGGGGTTAAATGTAAAAAAAACACAGACACACAAAGAGAAAAAATATTTTATTATTATTTTTTTTTTTATATACTTACCTCCCATCCATAGTGGAGCACTCTGTCCCTCGGCGATCACTGGCTTCTGCTCACTTGCTAGAAGCCTTTTATAGCTGCTGGATGACAGAACACAAAAGGGTTAAAAAAAAATGACATAGGGTCCCCCCTCCCAGCATTACCGACCCGGGCCAGCTATGGGGGCTTGTAGAACAGGGCGCAGGGGCCAGCGTTGGTGGCCCCTGGCCCTGCAGGCTACTAGCCCACATAGCCACTAAGTGGCCCAGGCCCTTCTGCCCCCCCCCGGCCTTTGGGGAGGCAGGTAATGGGGGGCTGGGGGTAATGGCAAGTCACCCACTAGCCGCAGGTGACTTGCCAGACCCAGAGCCTTGTGAACTGGTATAAGGGGTCTCATGGACCCCTTAACAGTTCACAAAGGGTTAACTGAAAAAAAACACCACACAATAAAAGTATTTTACTAAAAAAAATTGTAAGCTCTTGTCCCTCGCCGCTCTGATGACAGATGCCGGTGATCAGCATCCAGAGAAGGGGGAGGCAGGAGATCAGAGGATCTCCTGCCACCTCCTTCACCGGCACCGATCACCGGCATCTGACAGCTGAAAGAGCTGAAGCCGGTGATCGGGACTGGGACGACGTCATAGCCCCGCCCCCAAAAGGCGTGGAGACGGACCGGGATGACGCCATAGCCAAGGGGGCGGGGCTTAGCGGCACGATGACGGCTGCCATCGAGGAAGAGAGAGCCTCCCGGGCTCTCTCCTGAAGATCGGTAAGTCCTGGGGGGGATCGGAGGCCCCCCAGGTGAAGAGGAGGGGCAGCAGGAGCCAGCGCACACGCAGGTAAGTGAATGTCATTTTTTTTTTTTTTTTTTTTACAGTTAGCAGCTGCTGCTGCAGAAGCGGGGGGGGAGGGGTGGCCTATTCCGGGGGCTCTCCTGGAGCCATCGGATGGCACCAAATTAAAGAGGAGACCCGGCCGGATCCAACGAGGGGTCAGGTGAGTATTTTTTTTTTTTTTTTGCCCACTAGCAGGGGTAAATGCCAGGCACGGAAATTTTACGTGGCTGGCACTTAAGTGACGGAGAGGCAACCACGTAAATTTTACGTGGCTGGCATTTAAAGGGTTAAAGTGTTCATGTTACAATGTTATTACAATTTAATTCCATATGTTTTTGCTTTGTTACTAGTTGATAGATGCTTGAAAACAGACTTTAAACACACCGCCTCCCATACAGCGCTTTACTGGTGAAATAGCGACTCCTCACAATGTATTCAACATTACTGTACAGCGACTGAGTCGCTATAAAGTAGCAACCCACGGCTGAGCACTGCGACTACTAGCGGGCGCTCTGAAAATGCCTGCTACAGACGCTCATCTGTCACTACCTGCCGCTAATGATGAATCAGCCTCCCACTGAACAGTGATCCATGTGCCATCTGAAGGTGGAAATGGAGAATGACATGTTACTTTCACATTTGAGAAAGCATTTAGAAGTGCGATATCACTGGCTATATGGTCAAAGGAACCATCAACTCCCATATCTGTCCCATCTGTACTTAAACATGACTACTTGCCTGAATGACCCCATGTTGTGTCATTTGTAGAATGGATTTACTGTGCATGTATTCAGATAGACTATCTACTCTATACACTAATTGCAAGACAGGACAATTTATAAACTTTTTGGTTGGAAGTGCACTTTACAGGTCATAAAACTACTTTGATGAAGAACTTCCCAAAATTCGCTTGCTTACATTTGCTTCTGCACCTACTCAAAGCTGAAATGCTGCCTTACCTATTTTCTCCTGGTAGTGGCCATTTTGGAGCTTCCTTTTCCAGCATTCCAGTTATACTAATTACTGGATTCAACTCACATAACCCCACAATTCACAGCAGCATGAAGCCCAGAAGCACTTTATCTTTAAAGGCGGCCTGCAGCTCCATGGGACTCCATGTTGTTATTGTATATATTTATTATTTGTTCCTGCTGGATTTATAAAAACTGTACTGTATTTCGATACAGGGGAGGAGAGTTTGGGGTGCCATGGGTGTGTTAAATATAAGATAATTGTACAGTTGTAAATTAGGAATGGCAATGGTTGGGGCATTAAAGTGGACCAACACCCAGGATTTTGACTATCCTGGGTTTTGGTCCACTTCAGGGGGGCACCCCGATTAGGGGTGTCCCGCTGTGTAAAACCCCCCAGAACCCAGAAAAACTCACCTCACCACGCTCCCACGTAGTCACGGACAAGCGGCGGACAAGACAGTGCGCCCGCCGCCGCCTCCCGCACGTTGCTCTGACCGGGCGCGCGCCCGCGCCGGCCATTCACAAACGGCCGGCGCGGGCGCGCGCACGTCTAGAGGAGGTGAGTTTTTGGGGGGTTTTGGGGGGGGTCCCTCACGGATGTCCCGCGGTGAGGGAGGTGATCGGCCCAGGAATCTTATAGATTCCCGGGCCGATCAGGGGTGGGTGACAGTCCACTTTAAAGCTTTCCTATGATGCAGTGATAAAGTAGGACAGTTTAGCTAATACTAGCTTTCTGAAACAGCTATGCTGGGGTGGAAAGTGATAATATGACCCTTTGCACTTCAAAATGAGCTGATCAGCCAGATTCCATAATTGAAGCATAACAATAAACTGAGCAATTAGCAGGCATATCACTTTTCAATAACAAATCATCCTTTAAAGATTATAAAATAGTTTATTTTGATAAAGAATTGGTAAAGAGTTAAACATAACTCTGCAGTCTTTATCCATGAATTATAAAGAGCATTATTTATTCATTGTTCCTGCTGGCTTTATTACAACTGTACTGTATGTCATAATGTATTTTGATGTAAAATAACTTGACTGAGTAGATCAGTGATTCCTAATTCTACATGAAACAACATTACTTCCAATCCATTATTAATTGCTTTACTTCTGAATCAAATTTGTGTTGCTGAAACATTGACTCAAATGTCGTCCGTTTTCATCAAAACAGAAACAAAGAGAGGGTAGGAACATTAACATGCACTCTGTTGTTTTTCGATTAACTTTAGATTACAAAAAAATGTAAAGGCTTACAAGAGATTTACAATAAATCACTATATTTTAAAGTCATTTTAATAAATTATTATATTAATTATACTTGTTTATGAGGCTTGATTGAGATCATATATTGCATAGAAGACATTGTTGTATGATGAACGTTTCCCAAATGTAATGAATATGTAAAAGAGAATTAAAAAATATTAACACATCCCACCCACTACCCCATAAACTATCCATGCAATCTTATCCCCGTTTAGCCTTTTTGCTTGACCTGCTGCCAATATACCTGGATAAGATCTTGATGCCTTGGATTGACACTCGGCTTGTGTAACTCCTAACTCCTAAACTACATTTGTCTTATACCTCCTGGTTGGGTCATGTTCCTGACTTGTTCTGTGTCAAGCATTTTTAACTGATGCACCCTTGCATAGAGTAGGAGTCATTCCATTATTTTGCTATACATCTGTATTGGAGAAAGATTTGATGGCTGTAACTGGGGTACTTGAGTCCAAGTGAACCAAACTTTTAATAGAACTCTGATCGACTGTCAATATTCCCTAGGGGGCATTTCAATTGGGGAAGGTTGTAGCAATGGCTATTGATAGTAGACTACTAGTCTGTTTAGATTTTTAGTCTATACCTGTCTACCATTTTGGTTAAGAGCATTTGCTTTGTAACACTTTACCCGAGTGTCAGTAAGTTGTTGTACCTTGTTAGCCATCGATGTTAGCAGTAAATCCAAGGTTAAAGTAATACCATTTATTGGCTAACTCAAAAAAAAATGAAAATGCAAGCTTTCAAAGCTGTTCAAGCTTCTTCTTCAGGCATAATACAGGTCTGTAACTTAGACAAACATTCATACAGAAACTACATACAACAACTACAAAGGAGTGACAATTGTTTTTACACTGACACACATGAAAAATAGCTAAGTCGTAAAATCATATACTGCGAGATAGGAATCAGGGGGATTCTTATCAGCCCACCATTAATTGCTATAATCCCCCTGATTCTTATCTCGCAGTATACGATTTTATGACTTAGCTATTTTTTATGTGTGTCAGTGTAAAAACAATTGTCACTCCTTTGAAGTTGTTGTATAGTTTCTGTATAAATGTGTGTCTAAGTTACAGACCTGTATTATGCCTGAAGAAGAAGCTTGAACGGCTTCGAAAGCTTGCATTTTCAATCTTTTTGAGTTAGAGATAAATGGTATTACCTTAACCTTGGATTTCCTGCTAACACTTTACCCCAAACCAGAAAACTGAGCAAAAGCTATAAATACAGAAATTTGCAGCCTTGTGTCCAGGAGCAGCCACACAACACATTCACTTTATTATTTATTTGTTAATACAAGTATCACTTAAAAATAAGGGGGAGGGGTTATTAGTGCCCAGATACTCAAGTAAACTATGTGAACTACTGTACTGTATCACCAAGATAATTCCAGGTTTTTAGCAAGTAAGGCATGACAACTTCAATTGCAAGGTTTCTTTCTCTGCTCTTAACATACTGCAGCAGTTGGAGTCTAATTTTCCATTTGAAAGCCAAATCCACTGCTCAAGGTTTAGATACTGCTACCCACTGTCATTTGTTACTTAGGCTGATCCCTGTCTACTTACACTAAAGAATGACTTTCTTCTATGAGAGACTAGCAGGAGGTCATTATAGCAGAGCTTTGCTAGGAACACTGAACTCTATTTTCTGCCTTTTATCACATGCCTTTCTATGGGTGGGGCATATTTTTCAAGAGGTTTAGATTGTTGGGCAGATACTCAGTGGGCAATAATACTACAGTAAAATTCTGTGAAACACTTCCTGCAAATAGTGTTTTTAAAGGATTACTTACAATAGCTATTTCCTGAGGAAAATTCTTATTGAGGGGTCTGAAATGTTGAAATGCTGAAATCTGTGCACACGTTCGGCCCAAACTTGGAAGAATGCTGATTGGCTGAACAGCAGCCAATCAGCCTTCTTCCCTCACTACCAACCATTGGCCAGATGGGACACGTGACACGGGTCCACATCATGCCGATCACGCTGCTGATCGCTCTGCAGTAGTTAGGGAAAGGTGCTGCTGGCTATTGCTGCAGCTGAGGAACACTTGGGTGTGAGTACTCTTTAATGCTACTTGCTCCAGTCACTTGGTTGTTAGTAGTCTTCAAAACCACTTCCTCAAACCACTTGGGTGTGAGAAATCTTTAATACCATTGGTTCAAACCACTTGGGTGTGAGTACACTTTAATACCATTGGCCCAAACCATTTGGGTGTGAGTACTCTTTAGTACTAATCGCTCCAACCACTTGGGTGTAAATAATCTTTAATGCCGCAGATTGCAACCACTGGGGTGTTAGTACTCTTTAATACCACTTGCTAAAACCACTGTGTTTCAGTATTCCTTTATACAACTTGTTTAAACCACTGGTGTGTCAGTACTCTTTAATACCACTTGTTCAAACTGCTTGGGTGTGAGTACTATTTAATACTACTTGCTCAAACCACTTTGGTGTAGGTAATCTTTAATACTACTGGCTCTAACCACTAGGGTGTGAGTAATCTTTAATACCGCTGGCTCCAACCACTGGTGTGTTAGTACTCTTTAATACCACTTGCTCAAACCACTGATGTGTCAGTACTCTTTAATACCGCTTGTTCAAACTGCTTGGGTGTGAGTACTATTTAAAACCACTGGCCATTGGCTTCAACCATTTGAGTGTGAGTACTCTTTAATACTACTTGCTCAAACCACTTTGGTGTAAGCAATTTTCAATACTACTGGATCTAACCACTTGGGTGTGAGTAATCTTTAATACCGCTGGCTCCAACCACTGGTGTGTTAGTACTCTTTAATACCACTTGCTCAAACCACTGATGTGTCAGTACTCTTTAATACCGCTTGTTCAAACTGCTTGGGTGTGAGTACTGTTTAATACCACTGGCTCCAACCACATGTGTGTGAGTACTTTTTAATACTACTTGCTCCAACCACTTGGGTGTCAGTACTCTTTAATACCACTGGCTTACACCACTTGGGTGTGAGTACTCTTTAATACCACTTGCTAAAACCACTCATGTGTCAGTACTTTTTAATACCACTTGATCCAACCACTGGTGTGTCAGTAGTTAAGGGTACTTGTGTGTCACTGCTGTTTAATACCAATTGTTAGTGGAGTATTCACTGGTTAAGTGTACTTAAGGCCCTCTTAAAAAAGTGTAGTGTCCACTGGTTCAGGCAATTGTGTGTCAGTACTCTTTTATACCAATTGTTCAGGACACTTGTCTGCCAGTGCTCTTTAAAACCAATTGTTAGTGGAGTATCCATTGGTTCAGGGCAAGTAAGGGGCATTTTCCTGTTAATTTCTTTTTTTAATTGTCCATTTAGGGCTGCTGTAACTTCAGGTGTTTTACAATGCATAAATCAGCAGAGAACATTTTTCATCCTTGCCTGTTACACCTTTCTCTGGAGCAAGCAGGTACCAGGGTTTGGAGTGCATTTTTGTAGGCCCCAATACTGCTGGCAAAGTGGTGAGGCCAGAACAAGTTGAGGTAGCCGTAGAATATATGGGACGCAGTGGTACTGGTTCAATGGGATTGTCTTTCACCAATTCCACTTCTGCTGGGAGTGCTGAGCCCTCCACCTCACCCCCCTAAAAAGAACAAGTCATGGAGTCAATAATGCTCTATAATGACACTCCTAGAAGATGCCCAACAACTTATGTGGCACCTGTGGCTCCCTCTGCTGCTTCAGTTGCCTTAGCCACTACCACCACCTCCCCAATGAAATGGCCTGTTTCCCCCAAAGGTACAATGTGGGACCCCCACCACCTCCACCACAACCTCTAGCAGCAGTAGCACCACCATCACCAAGCCAGTCCACACCATCCAACTGAACCATTCAGCTTTCCACCCCGTAACTTTGGAGGAAAAGCAGAAGTTGGGTACATCCCACTATGAGCCCTGGTCCTGAATGCAAGATTTTCAAGATTGCTGACCATTAAAATGCTTCCATTCCGCCTGGTGGAGACAGACAGTTTTAAAAATCTGATGGAGGTGGCTGTTCCACAATACACTATTCCCAGATGCTGCTACTTTTGTTGCCAGGCCCTGACCAACAGGTTGTGAAAAAAATAAGATGTGCACTGGATGTGCACTGAGTAATCCTATTAGTTCCAGTGTCCACATCACCACTGACACGTGGCTGGGACTGAAACGGGAAGCACTGTGGCTCATATCCTTCCACCACCCAGGACCACTGGAAATCAGTCGGTGTCTCCTGTTGCCTTCTCCTCCTCTACTTCCTCCTCAAGCAGTCAGCGCAGCCCCTGTACCACCAATTTAGGCACTGCCATGGGGAAATGGCAGTGTGTAGTGCTAAAACTCTGTGTGGGCGAAAGACCCCACACCGCCCAGGAGTTTAGGACCAGCATCCAGGAATAGGTTTCGATTGTTTAGATTGTATGTTCATAAAAAACAAACATATGTTCTCTGGTTCATCTCCCCCCCACTCCTTACTTCCTTTTCTACCAATGGTAAGCACTGCTATGTGTCAAGCAGATTTCATTGTATGTAATGTACTTAGCAAACAATTAACTGATTCTGATCCAGACAGGCCGGAGCTGCTGCATAATGTGCATAGCTTTTGCTCGCACTTTGGGTGTTCCCATCCTGCTGCTGCTCGCCTGACTGCACTGCAGAGGAACTTTGAACTTCCCACCCACTGCATCATACGTGATTTGCCCGCCAGGTGGAATTTGATATTGCACATTCTGGAAAGGGTGTGTGAGCAGCAGCAAGCAATAGTGGAGAAGTGCAGATCAACAACACTTCCCCACCAATGAGTGGGCCTCCATGAGGGACAGCGGCGCCGTGCTTCAGTTCCTTTAGTACGCTACCAATATGGTCAGCACTGATGACGCCATCACCAGCACTACCATCCCCATCCTTTGCCTGCTGGCCATGATGGAAGCAGAGGAGGAGGAGGAAGGCCCTTTTCCCAGGCATAGGTAGAGAGCATATGTGGCTTGCAGGGTTAGTTGCTGGGCCAACAGTGCCCAGGTACGCTACTGTCTTGCCAGCGGACAATTTCGAAGGATTTAGAGAAGGGGGAAGAGGAGGAGGATTTTCTCTCACAGCAGGGTGGCACCCAGCGCTGCTCTCAGGCATCACTAGAGCATGACTGGAGGGAGCAGCAGGAGGAGGAGGAGACACCTGACACTGTGGAACGCTCCTCCTTGACTCAGAGCACTCTGGCTTACATGAGCATCTACATGCTCTAGTGCTTGCGCAATGACCACATTGTTGTCATAGTCACCAGTGCCGATTACCCGGTGGCCACCCCACTGGATCCTCTCCATAAGGAAAACATCACCTCCTTGATAACAGCTCTGGAGCGGGATCCCAAAATGAAAAATTAAAATTGCATAGTGGTGGATGCACTCTTGGTGGAGTTCCCAGCTGTATTTGAGGGCTCAGTGGCACATTAGGCCAAGGAGTAGGAGAAGCAGCAAGTTGCCAATGCAGCAGGGGCACCAGCACCCATTCTCCACCACATCCACCACCATCGTATATGCCTGTAGTACTAGAAGGCAGACTTTGACTCGCATGGTGAATCGCTACCTGTCCATGTTTTCCATGGTACTAAGCAATGGGTCCTCCCCATTCAATTTCTGGATTGGTCGCTAAACTGGACACTTTGCCAGAGCTTGCCCTCTATGCCTTGGTGATGCTGACCTGCTTTGCAGCAAGTGTCCTATCAGAACAAGTTCACCACTGTAGGGGGTATCATTACCATCAGGAGGCTCAGCCTATCCACAGCCAACATGGACAAGCTTATATTCCTTAAGATGAACATGGGACTTGACTGGGCCAGCACCTGAGTGACTGGTTAAAGTGTTTGCTACCTCCTCTGCCACATCCACCTTATTATTTTGAGTACTCTCCCTAGTCTATTTTGTGCAGAGCAATGGCCCAGCCCCCCCCCCCCCCCCCAATTCGGCCTCCAATCCGGCCTCCAATCCGGCTTCCAATCCCATAAAAAAAGTTTTTTTCATTTATGCATGTATTTCTTTATTTTTTCTCTCAATTTGCAGCCATATAGCCCTTTCTACCCCTGTTTTACAGCCACTTTTTGCGCCCCAAATTTGGGTCCCCATTGACTTCAACTTGTTGAACACGAACTTAATCCGGTTTGCTCATCCCTAGTTGTAACTGTTTCAAATCAACTTGTATTGTAACATATGATTATTTACACTATTGCCCCTATACGTGGCTTTATGGATTGCATTAAGTTCGGGCTGTGAAATCTGACATCTGCATACATTTTACTAAATATTATTATTATGAATATTATTATTAATAATAATAATAATAATAATAACAGTATTAACAGTATTAACAGCATTTAAGTTTTAGAAATTGATTATTCAAGGGAATGTATATACATTGTTATTAGCAAAAAAATACATATTTTAACGCTCCCTGCTTTACACCAGTACTCTAAATTCAGTTATTTTGAAAGACAATCTTTTATTTTCCACTTCACCTACATTGAACCATTTTCTAATTTGCAAGCAATTTTGTGAACTTACAACAAGAACCTATTTAAACAAACAAATGAAGCAGAGCCATAATATTTAATCCTTGTGATCAGTATCTTTTCATTAAATCGCATAGCTTTCAATGTGCTGTTCCACTTACTGCGCAGTTTATGATCAGCAAATGAGTTACACATTGGTCTGATGAAAAAAAACTTTTTTAAGTTAGCAAATGACCTTCAATTAGAATCCTAGAAATAAACAAATACGCACTTAAGTAAGACACAGTGTTTTAACAAAGCATTCAATAAGTAATAAATCTAAAATAATAATGATAACAAAATAATCTATATATTGTTGAAATCATATTACTTTTTTTTATTAGGCTTTTTAAATTTGCCTTGAAGTACAGCAAAACCTGTTTCCATAATCAGCCTATGCCTTCTGCAAATTAGCTCTTAGCTTTTCAGTCAGACTCTGTTCAGCTAGAAAGCAGTTTAGCCAAAATAACCATTTTATTTCGGATTACAATGGTCCCACACACGTTTCTCATTAACGGGTGTGGGACAGCGCTGTTACAGGCTCGGGAGGGGGCATCCTGATTGCTGGAGTGCCCTGCACAATGCCCCATGTAACACCCCGAAATACTTACTTTAGCTTCGATCCTCGGCCGAAATGCTGTGCTCTGATTGGCCAAAAAATCAAGAAAAGATGTATCTAGGTCCTGCTTTGGCCTATGTTTGTCACTGTGTTCAGGATATGACATTAAACACCATACAATCATCCTATCCCCATACAGATATTATATGACTTGTACTTAATAAATATATGCATCAATCCACACAGGCCACCACCCCCGGATTGTGAATATATTAAAATTTAATTTATTTTTCCGTGCGTTTAAAATTCCATGATTGCGTCTTTTCATTTCATTATAGCAATAAATTCATCTAATAAATGAGCGCGTTTCGTTATAATATATCCTTGGTCACCATATATCTTGATCACCATAAAGTGGATCTGTGTGTATACACCATACAAAATACCTTTAGAATACATCTAAATAAATGATCACATTTTGTTAAGTCAATATCATTTACATTTGTATATTCACGTATAGTTTAGGCTTCTTTAAGACAATCATGATATCATAAGGCAATAAATAAAATATTTCCACATATAAGGCTCGATTCAGAGGCACATTCGTCTGGACTTCCGTAGCTGTCTGTGAAAGTTTTTGTGTGTGTTTGTCATTTTTTTGTTTTTTTTCGTCCATTTTTCATTCGTACGAACGTTCGGGAAAATGCGTATATGTGCTTTCGATGAACGAAAGCAAATCGGATCATTTGCGTTAGTTCGGATCATTTTCCCAACAAAATCTGATATTTTTAGTTTGTTCAGATAACTTCGTTGTTGGGATGGGCTTGCGTCTGATTCAGAGAGCTGATTGCAGAGGGACCACCACCCTATTAAACCGTTTCATTTGCGATCCCCTTACGGGACCTTTGAGGCCTCGGATTGCTATTGTTGAACATGTTTTGCGGTTATGTGGAGGAGACTGCGCGCCTTTAGCACCAAGGCATTGCATGTATCAGCATGGCCGAGGCCATAAATTGTATAGCAATGCATACCTGAATAAATACATTTCATGTATGCTTCACAGAAGTATTTTAATGCTGACCTTAATTAGTCCTTAGCATGTAAACTTTTATTTTCCCACACATCCATATAATTGCTATATTTTTTTAGACTTATGTCCTTTGTGAATTATATTGGGATTGTTGAACTTGAATCGTAATTTGTTGTAGGAGTTATTGTATTAGTCGGTTACCTTTGCTTTCTGTAATTATTTTATATTTGGTTGCAGGAACCGCAAGATGTGCCACTCGCACAACATACAAGCAGTGTTTGGTCCAGCTATGCGATTCCTCAGTGTTATTGCAGGGCATCCAGGGTCGTCCCATGATGCTTATATATTGCAGAGCTCTGGCTTATTTCGTCAGTTTGAGTCAGGAGAATTATCTGGTGGATGGCTCCTGGGTAAGTTTGCTCACATTCCATCAATCCATTTTCACTGTATGGCAATGAATATAGTTGATGACTTACGTCTTAACCTATGGCTGTTTTTAGCCCATGATGACATGTTAAACAATATTGTTGCTTAGAATGTGTATTTTATGTTAGTATTTTTAAATTCTTTCAGGGGATTCTGGATATCCACTCCTGCCCTTGCTCCTGATGCCCGTTCTTTGCCTGCAGAATGCGGGCCAGGGGTTCTCTAATCGGGCACTATGCAAAACCCGGGCCGTGGTGGCGAGGGCCCTCTGGCTTTTGAAGTCCAGATTTAGGTATTTAGACCATACAGGGGGGGCACTGCAGTGTGACCCCAATAAGGTTATACCAATATTTTAATTTACATTTTTTAACAGGGACCACACGTGCCAGAGTGGCACAACTGAGTGTCGAGGTCCTTCAGTTGGTGGGTGAGATGCAGGAGCTTAGCGACTCATTGGGGACCACAGATGAAGAATAATGTTCTGTGGCCTGCCATTGCTATGTATTTAGTTTTTTATTGTTGTAAAAATTTTAAATTTACAAAATATTTTAATATTTTATATTTTATGATGGAAAAAAAAATAAAAGTTTCAGTGTCATTTCATTTACAAAATACATTAACACAAAACTAATGGGCCCAGAAATATTTAAAGATAAATATTCACATGACCGAGAAGTGATTTGGGTAAGTTTTAGGGAGCTAAAATGGAAGAAGAACCTAACCGCAAAGTGTTTTGGGTGAGCTTTAAGGGTCCAAAAGGGAAGATGGAGGATAGTGCTAAGTGGTTGGGTGAGCTTTAAGGGTCCAAAAGGGAAGAGGGAGGATAGCGCTAAGTGATTTAGCTAAACATTGTAGTAGAATTGAGGGTGGCAAATATGTAGGCGAGCACGTTAATGAGTTAAGTTTGTAGTACGCATGCGCTAGATCATAAGGATTTCCATCTGGACGATTATTTATTGAAAAGGGGAAACAGAAACTACCGGGAAACGTAAAGGATTCGTGGGAGGAGACGATGGGAAAAGGGCAAAAATTAAAGCCTACATTGTAACATGAGAAAATGAAACGGAAAAGTCATGCTGGAAAATAACATCCTCGTACTCGTACTCTGCCGTACGAACGAACGGAAACTTTACAGAAGATTAGCAATGCATGCATAGAATCGCTAGCACACTCATACGAGAGCGGGAAAATTAAAAAAAAAAACAGATCGGCACAAAAACGAAAGTCTTTTTTTGTCTCTCTGAATCGAGCCTATAGTGCCTTCTCCTTGCACAGATAAGGTGACCATTGTCACACCTCTAGACAGGCCTTAGTGGGCTAAAAGCCAATTAATATTGAACCCCTTGTATTCATTGGGAGAATCAATTATCATTACACTATCAAGTTCCTTACCGCTATAGAGATATAAAATGTGTGCCTCTAGTCAGCCAAGGGCTAACATAGTTTATCAATTACCACCAAGGCCTAAAATAGTTTATCGAAAAAAACGATCAAAAAAGATACTTTGTTCCGTAGCCATTAAAGAAAACTAATTTGCATGTGAAAGACCCATTTCTCCCGATTACATCGGTATCACACATGTATCAGTATTCCCGGTTCCTGCCTAGGTGACCCCCCAAACTAAAAAGAGCACTTTATAAGATTTACAAATAAAATACAACTACTAGCCACACTATAAGGGGTTAAATCAAGAAAAAAAATCGGTGTGGGGTTTCCAGGGGGTACTCCATTTTTTTGGGGAATTTTAACTGTTAAAAACCTTTAAAAATCTCCAAATAAATGACATGGGGTCTCCCCTACCGAAGCATAACCAGCCCAGGACCAGCTATGCAGGGCTTGTAGAACAGGGCTCAGGGGCCATCTTTGGCCAGCTACAAGCCTGCACAGCCTTCCTGGTTCCGGGCCCTTCTGCCCCCCCCCCCCCCCTCAAACTTTTGGGAGGCAGGTAACTTAGGAGCTGGGAGTTAATGGCAAGTCACCCTCTAGCCGCATGTGACTTTCTGGCCCCTGAGCCTTGTGAACTGGTATAGGGGTCTCATGGACCACTTACTAGTTCACAATGGGTTAAATGTAAGAATAAACACACTGACGCAGAGAGAAATAAATTACATTTTTTTTTAAAGCAGCTGTTTCCCTCTCTGCTGTCCCGTGCCAATCACAGCTGCTGGTGACAGATGCCAGTATTGATCGGAGTAGGGCAGGTGGGGGGCATGAGATCAGAACCTTCTCACCCCCTCTGAACAGCTACTACCGACATCTGTCAGAGCCGGGGCAGGGTGAGAAACTAAGAGGAGCGGGATGACGTCACCCAGCTCCTCCCACAAAAAGGCGCAGCTACGGGCAGAAGCGGTGAGGGTGCCCTGTTCTGGGTCTTCATCTGAAGCCTGCGGAGCCCAGGGAGCAATTGTAACCCCTCCTGGTGAAGAGGGATCGGGGGGGTGAATGTCTTTTCTTTTTTTCTTTTACAGCCGCAAGTGTCAGTGGCGGAAGAGGGGGCGGGCTATTTTGGCCCCCTCCTGAAGCCGGGAGTCCCCGGGGTGGGGATATGATGCCTCCTGGAGGAAGAGGAGACTCTCAGCTCTCCATCCATACCGGAGGTGTTTTTTTGGGGGAATTTACACAGTAGCAGGGGGAAATGGCAAGCAGGTAGATTCTATGTGCTTGGCACTTAATGGTCAGAGAAGCAAGCGCGTAGAAACTATGTGTTTGGCATTTAAAGAGTTTATCCAGACTATCAGCCTTAAAATGAGCACTGGTCATATGCACCCCCCAGTATAATTCAAATTTCTGCACATAAAAATTATCTTACCTTTTTGTAATTCCTGCTATACTCAATTTTAGGAACAAAATGGCATCTGCTGCAGGCTGCTTGCAAAGAGAACGTTTCTTACTGCTGTGCATTGTGGGGTTATGACACTTTAATTCAGGCATTCAGGCAGCAGCATGGCTGGGATGCTGGAATATGAAGCTTCAAAATGGCTTTGAGTTGGTATGGGAGAAAATGCAAGTGCTAACAATGATTTAGAATCATGCATGCAGATGGGGCAAGTGAGTTTTGGGGATAATTTTTTCCAAACCTGAAAGGCCGTTGTTTCACTTTAAATAGTGTGGAGTTGATGTTCAGTTTAGCTTAAAGTTAAATGAAATCAAAAATGTGCTGATTTGCTTTGACCGTAAGAGATGTTTATTAAAATCTAGGTAACTCATCTTTATTTTTAAAAGAAAAAAACACATGAATCCATAAATACAGTAAATCCTTCTTGCAAGCGTAACACTGCCAATAAGTATAGGGGACTTATGTAGATCAAAGAAAGGTCCAAGTCCAAAGTTTACTTTGAAGTATGCTGCATCTGTAGATGACTAAAATATTTTACCCACAAAAAGTACCCTAAAATGTTTTTCAGTCTCATTTTTATTTGCTAAGGTTTGCTTTCCTGTATCATCAATATGTGTCCTGTCACTCATCAATAGTTTATGCTAAGATAACCATTAGTGTTGTTGTTCAGACCTAGGTTAATGTATAATTCAACCAGAAATTTGCTATATGGTTAAATCCAATGTGAACAGAATTTTTACATGTATTCAGCCGAACTGCACTAGATCAGAACAAAGATATAATTCAGCAGCAATATTCGATGACAGCAACAATAGCAACAATAGTCAGCATCGAGGGTGATAAGCACACCCAAGCACAAGATGGCGAGCAACCTAGGAAGCCTCTTAAAGGGCCTGCAGCGCTCTGCGGCTACGTGATGATCAGGCTTCCTAGTGATGAATCCCTGCCGCTCGAAGATTGGAGCACTGAAGCAGAGGGGACGCCCCCATACCCAGGAGATGGAGAGCGCAGGCTGGCAGGGGGGGCATCTTAAGCTCCTGGCCTGATTCCTCTAGTACTTGACCAGTGGTTGCTTCAACAGAGATGCTGAGTTGGGTGCAAGATGCATCCATGGCTAGTCCATGGAACTAGGTCGTTTCTGCAGATATGGCGACCCATATTGGCCCAGTGTTAGTGGGGCGGGGGGCTCCTGGGGCTCTGGGACGGGATGTGTCTTGCTGTGAATTGGGGTGGGATGGGGTGGGATGCAGTGTGGTGCGGCGGTGGTCCTTGGGGTGGGTTGACCCCCGCCCTCTGGGGAATGGGGCGCCCACACCAAGGAGTGGCCCGCCCCGCTCCCCAGAGGGCTGAGGATCAGGGACCTCCACTGTTGTGTAGAGCCACAGTTTCTATTCCCCACATAGGCCAGCTCACCAGGGTCGAAGTGGCCTGAGAAGGCGGGCGTTTTTCTCCCCTCTACTTCGCTCTTCCTCCTTCACCTCCTGCTTCCCTCTTCTCTCTCTTTCTGCCACTCTTCCTCATCCTTCCCCCTGTAGACTTCGCTGGGACCAGTCCTCTCCACCCACCCGCAGCTCCGCCCTGCAGCTCCGCCCTGCAGCTCCGCCCATGACCGACCTCCCCGAGAGGCACCTGGTTCCCCCCTCTGGGGCCTCCTTTTTCTCATCGGTGGGCGACCAGACCCCCCACGTGGTCGTTGCGCCGCCATGGCTCGGGCACAGAGAAAATTGTCTCCCAGAACAAGGGTCTTAATATCCCAGAGAAAAGAAGAATGTGCCTGACCTTGTTTTGGAGGCGAAGAGCGCAAGTAGTTTTAAACCAGAAGATGCATTTTCAGAAGGAAAGGGTTCCAAAATTCTCAGACAGATGCTTTCCTGTAGGGTACCATTCTTACTCACCGGACTCTAGATCAAGGGGGGTGAGCATCCTGCTCGCCTCTTCAAAACAGCAATCAAAAAACAGTGACAAATTAATTCAATTGTACAGACATTTTGTAGAGGTCCAAATTATAATTATAATCAGATAATAAGAAAAAAAAAAAAAATATATATATATATATATATATATATATATATATATATTTTTAATAAAAAATAAAAAGAGGGATCATAACATCATTTTCTCAAATATAAGAATGTGGTTGCAATCTACTTCTCATCTTGAAAGAATATGGATATATTTCTCAAAAAGGCAAAGACAGAGAAGGTAGAACCTTCCCAGGGGAGGGCTCGGATTTTTCTAGCGGTGTAGGTAAACTGCTCCAAAATATCTCCCAGCGTGGTCAGATTCTTTGGGGGACACCTACGGACTTCAGGATGCTTGTTCCAAAATCTGAAAGACTTTGATTCAGGATTCAGAAAGTGGAAAGCACCTGGCAGAGGCACTGCCTGTGACTTCTTGAACAGTCCTATATGGAATACTGTGCAGAAACTGATGCCCCAACCTGTCTTTCTGGAGAGCATTGCAGATTTCCCATTCTCTGAAACCTGGGCTAGACGACATGGGCTAGATGACATGGTGCGAACTCGGGCGGGTGGTGGTGCGGAGACCCGTGTGGGGGGGTGGCTGGATCGGGGGGGTGAGTCAGGGGGACGGACCAGAGAGGTACCTCCCCTCTATCTCTCTTTCCCATTTTTTTCTTATTACCTTCTTCGTTTTGAAAATGGAAAGTTGGGTGGATGGGAACAGTTAGGCACGTGGGCCATGGTAGTCAAAGGGCCAGACAACTTGGGTGCTGAGTAGGAGGTGTTAAAATGTTTACCTATGTTGCTCTTCCCGGTTCTACTATCTGAACAAGATTGATGTTTGGAACTGTTCTCTGTATGTGCTTTTCTGTCATATCTACCTCAATAAAGATCAATTGTTAAAAAAAAAGAAAAAAAGCATATGGCCACCAACATGTGTTTTGGGTTGTATTTCAGTACTTAATCATATACAAAGACACCTAACATACTAATTTTAAATAGTGGTCCCATCTGTCCGCCACATCCAAATAGCACCTTGCACCATTCGCTCTCTCTTGTCTAGCTGCAAGAACTCAGCCAAAGTACTTGCAGCAGATGGAGACACCTATCGTGCATGCATACAATGCAACGTGCAAGCGGCTATGCGGCAGTTCAGAAGTGTAGTATTGGACTGCACATCATCTACCTCCAAGTTAGAGGCCAACATCGCAGGGTACTGGAAAGGGCTGGACAGAGCCACAGGTCAGCAAGCACTGCAAAGGAGTACACAGAAAGGGCCATCGACAAGGAAAGGAAAAAGGACTCCAGGATAATGTGTTTCTGTGGTTACTGGCTGTTTAAGGAGCAGCTGGAGAAGCACTCCACTCCACACACTTCAATCCAGTACTCCAGGCCAGAAGGCCTTTTGTAAGAGTCTGATGAGCTACAGCCGAGGGCTATTGGTTGGGCTGAGTTGCATGTGAAACCTGCGACCAAGCACTGGAGAGTGCTGCAGACAGCTATATGGGCTGACCGGGTGCAGACAACACAGAAGATGAGGAGAGCTTACAGTCCGACAGACATGTGGGCTACAGGGTGCAGCTGGCACCAGAAGCAGGGCTAGCTAGAGCTGCTGTCAAACTGAGTGAGATAGAAACATAGAAGGTTGACGGCAGAAGGAGACCATACGGTCCATCTAGTCTGCCCTTATGTGTATACTGTATGTACTCTTTATCTTAGGATACATGTGTACTTATCTCAGGTATGTTTAAATTCAGTGACTGTTGATTTTTCGACTACCTTTGCTGAAAGTTTGTTCCAAGCATCTACTACTTTCTGTAAAATTATATTTTCTAACATTGCTCTTGATCTTCCCCCTGACTAGCTTCAGGTTGTGCCCCCTTGTTCTATCATTAAGTTTCTTCTTAAAAACACTTCCCTCCTGAACCTTATTCAATCCTTTCACATATTTAAAGGTCTCAATCATGTCCCCCCTCTCCCTTCTTTCCTCCAGACTGTACAAATTAAGTTCTTTAAGTCTCTCCTAACAAGCTTTGAGTTTATGTCCTTCCACAATTGTTGTTGCCCGCCTTTGGACACTTTCTATTTGAATAATGTATTTTTGCAGGTAAGGTCTCCAGAACTGTACACAGTATTCTAGCTGTGGCCTCACCAGGGCTCTATACAGCGGCATCACAACCTCCCTCTTCTTATTGGTGATGCCTCGAGCTATGTAGCTGAGGATCCTGCTTGCTTTTCCCACTGCCTGGCTACACTGTCCACTCATCTTGCAGCTATCAGTAATCAGTACCCCTAAATCTCTCTCCTCCGAAGTCCTGGCTAACACAGTACTGCCCATACGGTACTCAGAGCAGGGATTCCTTCTATCCAAGTGCATGATTTTACATTTAGAGACATTAAAGTGGACCAACACCCTCCAAAACAACTTAGCTTTATTATATATAAAATAAAAGGACACTTACCTTTTGATGACTGTTGGAGCCATCTGTCCCTCGCAGCGCCTGAAATATTAATAATTCTCAACAGGAAGTCCCACCCTCCAGGTCTTGTCCGCTGTCAATCACGCTTGTCCGCTCATTAGCATATTTTGTCAGTCTTCTCTAGGTCTTCTGTTGTCTCGCGTTGTCATCAGGTGGCGTGTCCTCTCTCTGGCCTCAGGCGCGTGCACGTCTCCCTCCCAGCTATACTTGCAGTCAGTCTGGTTATTTGATTGGTTGAGCTGGGCTCAGCCATGATTGGCTGCAGGCACCTGAGCCTCCGCCTCCCCTCCTCTCACTCCCCCTCCCTCCTCCTTCCATTATACTTTTCAGCGTCTGCTCTCCTCTCGTCTCATCTCGTGCTGGATGCGTAGGACAGGTAAGTTTACTTTTGTTTCATAAATGTCTTGGTCAAATGTGTTTGTTTACTGTTTAATTCACTGTAATGTACTGCGCCACTGAGAATGTTATGGGGGGACTCGGCCACTGTGAATCTTATGGGGGGACTCGGCCACTGTGAATCTTATGGGGGGACTCGGCCGCTGTGAATCTTATGGGTGGATTCGGCCACTGAGAATCTTATGGGGGGACTCTGCCACTGAGAATGTTATGGGGGGATTCTACCTGCTGAACATGTTATGGGGGATTCTGCCTGCTGAACATGTTATGGGGGGATTCTACCTGCTGGACATGTTATGGGGGGATTCTGCCTGCTGGACATGTTATGGGGGGATTCTACCTGCTGGACATGTTATGGGGGGATTCTGCCTGCTGAACATGTTATGGGGGGATTCTGCCTGCTGAGCATGTTATGGGGGGATTCTGCCTGCTGAACATGTTATGGGGGGATTCTGCCTGCTGAACATGTTATGGGGGGATTCTGCCTGCTGAAAATGTTATGGGGGGATTCTACCTGCTGGACATGTTATGGGGGGATTCTGCCTGCTGAACATGTTATGGGGGGATTCTACCTGCTGGACATGTTATGGGGGGATTCTGCCTGCTGGACATGTTATGGGGGGATTCTAGCTGCTGGACATGTTATGGGGGGATTCTGCCTGCTGAGCATGTTATGGGGGGATTCTGCCTGCTGAAAATGTTATGGGGGGATTCTACCCGCTGGACATGTTATGGGGGGATTCTGCCTGCTGAACATATTATGGGGGGATTCTGCCTGCTGAACATGTTATGGGGGGATTCTACCTGCTGGACAAGTTATGGGGGGATTCTGCCTGCTGAGCATGTTATGGGGGAATTCTACCTGCTGGACATGTTATGGGGGGATTCTGCCTGCTGAGCATGTTATGGGGGGATTCTGCCTGCTGAAAATGTTATGGGGGGATTCTACCCGCTGGAAATGTTATGGGGGGATTCTGCCTGCTGAACATGTTATGGGGGGATTCTGCCTGCTGAACATGTTATGGGGGGATTCTACCTGCTGGACATGTTATGGGGGATTCTGCCTGCTGAGCATGTTATGGGGGGATTCTACCTGCTGGACATGTTATGGGGGGATTCTGCCTGCTGAACATGTTATGGGGGGATTCTACCTGCTGGACATGTTATGGGGGGATTCTGCCTGCTGGACATGTTATGGGGGGATTCTACCTGCTGGACATGTTATGGGGGGATTCTACCTGCTGGACATGTTATGGGGGGATTCTGCCTGCTGAGCATGTTATGGGGGGATTCTGCCTGCTGAGTATGTTATGGGTGGATTCTGCCTGCTGAACATGTTATGGGGGGATTCTGCCTGCTGAACATGTTATGGGGGGATTCTACCTGCTGGACATGTTATGGGGGGATTCTGCAGTGCCCAGCTATTCAAATAAAGTAGGGGATGCGGCCAGCGGGCTTCTCACATCAACTGATATGAGAGCAGCAAAACAGCAATCTCAAATCCACTGAGTGGGTGTGGCTACAACAGTGGAAAAAAAACGTTTGGTCCAAACCAAGCCGGCGCCGAGCAAGTGGTTTTAAATGTTTGAGCCTAAGAATTATATGTGTGACAGGTGTAGTACTGCTTGGGAAATGAGCCATTCTGGCATCCTTCCAGCCGATGCATGCTCTTCCACATCAGCCCTGTCTGAATGGCCAATGTTGACATGCACAGCTAGAGGGGAGCAGACAAAGGGCTCTGTTTCAGCCTCAGTGTTGACAGCAGCCGGTAGCCGCTTCACCGCCGCGCACTACGTCTCCCGGCATCCCCTGCGAGCCGTCTCCTTTCTGGAGCTCGCGGTCCCTGGCAGGGGGAGACTCGCACATGCGCAGTAGTGTCAGGTGAAGCGCCGCTCGCTCCCGATGCAAGCGGCGCTTCACCTATCTACCGCGCATGCGCGCCATTTTAACAGGAAGAGGTCAAAGGATCTCTTCCTGTTAGGAGGAAAATGAAGATGGCGGCAGAATATTAAAAATATAGCGACGCGCTGAGGGAACATAAAAGGTAAGTTTTTTTTTCTTAACTTTATTATTCGGGTCTTTCTGTTTAATTTCCATATTTTTAAAGTATACATTAAAAAAAAAAGGTGGCAGGGTGTTGGTCCACTTTAAACTCTAATTTCCACAGTTTTGACCATCTATCCAGTAAAGCTAAATAATTTTCCATATTGCAGACACCTCCAGTAATATCCACCCTATTACTAACCTTTGTATCATCAGCAAACAGACAAACTTTTGCTACCAGGCCTTCTCCTATGTCACTTACAATGGTTGTCAGGGCAGAAGCGCCCAAGAGTAATGGATAGTTCCTTTATTTTGTGGGCATCATTAAAAAAAGCAAATACTGTATTTACCAAACCCCCCAGGCATCTCTGTTTTTTTTTCTACTCTTATTTTTAAGCTTGTTTTCCTCTTGGACTCTCAACATTCACTGCTACATCTGGCTCCAGCTACGTAAGTGGTGCATTAATACTTAATAAGGGCGATTCACAGCCTTCTTTCTTAGAATTCATTTTAGTCCCATTCGTTACATGTAATTGTTGGTGCTTGTACTTGCACTCACTTGATTCAGAGCCTCCATCGGGGCCACTTTGTTGCCTCTTTGTTATTGTGCAAGCTTGCAAGAGCGTTGTGCGTACAGCTGTGAACATCCCGTTCTCCAGCCAGCATTTTTTGGGCATTTTTCAACGTACCTTGCTGCAAAATGTTTAACTGTCCAGCAAGGTCCTACTAGTTTACTTTGCAAAAGAGCTGTTTTCTCCTTCATTTTTGCACGTTCATTTAGTTTTCTGTACGCATATCTGTAGTGTTTATGCAATACGCTGGCTTGTACGCATATGCGAGCCATTCATTTTTTGTGTTTTCCAGTGTTCTGCCCCTGGCCCTGGCTTTCTAGTACTTACCTATGTGTGCCAAGTGTCTTCTGCTCTTAAGTGCTTACCTCTAGCCATCCTACTCTCCAGAATTGCTCCTTCTCCTTGCTTGGTGTTTGGGATGTCCCATCCAGTGCTTACCTGTACCACTGTCTGATGTCCCATGCAGTGTTCTTTTTTCTCCCAAGTGCCTACCTGTACCACTTTTTGATGTTCGATGCAGTGTATTTTCTACCCATCCTTCTCTCCAGCCTTGCTCCTGCTCCTTGTTTGGTGTTTTTTTGGGATGCCCCATGTATATAAATTGCACATTAATCTTGCAAATAATCATTGAAAGTACAAGAAAGATACCACGTTTTAGTTGTATAAATATATTTATTTTTTATTTTGTTGGTATTTTTTTTTATTTTTGGCCAAATGATTATGTAATCAAATTCTATTGATTATTTTTATATTTTTTTACTATTGTTAGGCCAAGCCAGAGCAGTTCCAGGCAAAGTGCTAGGCCAAGCAAAATCCATTTCAGCCAAAGTGCTAGACAAAGCCACATCAGTACCAGGCAAAATGCAAAGCCAAGCCAGAGCAGCGCCAGGCAAAGTTCTAGGACAAGACTGCACAGCCCTTCTGCACCACTTTTCCCATTGTACCTGACACCCCAGGTACCGTGGCACATGCCGCAGGTGTCTAGGGCAGCAGAAGCCCAGCTCATATTGGGATTCTCCCCACTCCCAGCAGGCTCCACTCCATACTCATACCGACCCTGGGCTAAACAACCAGCCCCCCAGCCACCAGCCAGTCAGCAATATACACCCCCCAGGATCCAGCTCACCACCTATTGTGCAGATGTCTCCTGTTCCACCCAGTACACAGGGAAATGATGGCCACTCCTATGTTGGGCTCCACCTGTTGAGGGGCACCCTGAGCAGCAGGTTTAATGGTGCCCAATGTATGGCTTTAGTGACTGGGATGTTGGGCAATTTTGATCAGCTTTATGGATGCAGTTTTGAAGCACACTCAAAAACTGTCAAGTTCAACCTGTGGGATGCCATCACCAGACAGGTTAAAAGTGCCAGCCCAGAGTTTAAGTATGTGGATCAAGTTCAAAAGTTTGCAGAAATGTGAGGAAAAAAATCAACAAAACACGCAACAAGGGTAAGGGACTGTGTGCTATTGGTGATGTTGATGTGTGCCCTGACCTTTGCATGACTACATCCGTTGTGTCTCTTTTTCAGCTTGCAAACTGGAGGTGGAATAGCCTGCAATCTTGAATCTACAGCTGCAGAAGAAATGGTGTATGGCCCGCCGAACTTCAGGGCTTGCCGGAGACTATTGAATCTGACATGCATGCTGCTGGTGGAATTGGTAAGTTGTGGCCTTGTTTGGGTTGTTGTGTCAAGTTTGATGTCAGCCTCATTTTAATGCCCAAGTTCAGGATGCCAGCAAGGCCAAAATCATGTGCTTGGTCCAGAACACACAGGTTTGCCAACCAGCCGAATCTTGGAATAGTGCAACATGCCACCTCAAAGCCACGTACTGACCTATAAATGCGCATGTGTCAGACCTTGCTTACTTGTACAATGTGAAATCATATGGGATAGCCATTGCTTAGGCACACAATCTATGGCACATTTCTAAGCTTATGCCCTGTTCACATTACAGGAAAGACCCAGCAAACAAACATGGCTACCCAACCACAGGAACACACACGAACTACAGCTACATTAGCAAGGATTGCATCGATGAAAGACTTGGATCTTGTAAGTGTCATGTGGCCAAAGTGGGGACACCCTGGCTGCCCATGCAGCCCAATTTTGTATACTGCGTGTGTGACAAACATCAGAGATTTGTCTGGCCCTACAGACACCCATGCTACTGCCTGCAATACAGGATCTCTAGGAGGATGATCCACAAGATCTGCCTCCACAACAACAGCAACATCAGCACCCTCTGCAACAGCAGTTGCCTGCAGCTACATCCACAGCTGCCACTGCCACAGCATTTGCTTCAGCCGCTGCCACTTCAGTAGCAGCTGCCTCCCCTACTCCTTCTGCAGCACCTGGATCCACAAATCCATCCGCAGCAGCAGCAGCATCTGCCACACCACTCCCTCTGTAGCAACAGTTGGATCAACAAATCCATCTGCAGAAGCAGCATCTGCCTGCCCCACTCCCTCTGCGGCAGCATCTGCCTCTCCCAATCCCTCTGCAGCAGCAGTAGGCTCCTCCACTCCTTCTACAGGAGCAGTTGCCTCCCCCACTCCCTCTGCAGCAGCAGCTGCATCTACAGCTCTAGCATGACCAACAGCTGGAGCGTGATGAGCAGCTGCAGCCATCACCTCCATGGGTCAACTCTGCTGCCGAGGATTTCCCATCACCCACATCAAGCACAATACATGGGGAAAGGCCAAGTACTGCTCCAGCTGCAAGTGTCCCTACCCGGGGAAGAGGCCGATGGGCTCAGACACTTTGCCATATATCCCTGATGAACAGTGCCCAGTTGCGCCAAACAATGGGGAAACACATAATGCTGCTCCACCCACCATGACCTCCAAGCAATGGTGGGGGAGCAACAGAACAGCAGTTGGCACATTGAGACACTGATAGCACCATTTCTGCTGCTAAATGACAACCTGGCATGCCTGGTGGCACTCAGAAAAGGCAAAGAACCACCAGACACTGCAGGCCAGCCACTAGCAATAAGGAAATACACATTTTATAGGATTTTATTTTGGTGGGGTTTTGTTTTGAAATCTCAGTAAACTAAGAATATGGGCCCACACTGTTCAAAATATAGTAGTATGTCAGAATTTTGTGACAACAATAAACAAAACAAGTATAAGTGATTTATAATGTATAATGTGTAATAGTGTAATTCAGTTTAATCTCACTGAATACATGAAAATCGGGTTTGAAGCTTACAGAACAAACATTAAAGGGCAAGGCTTGCCTCAGATCAAAAAATATATATAGAGATATATACATAGACATGCTACAAAATAACCCTGGGGAAAAAATGGACAAAGATTAACTAAAATGAGACAAGACAAGGTGGTTCCACACAGACTGACCAAAAGCACTGTGTAGAGACATCCATCATAGCTGCAGAGGGGAACACATCGCCATAATGTGGAACCTGCTCCAGGATGGCAAAGTAAAATTATTTTTATGACCTTCTGATGCTGGTACTTAAGGGCACCCCCAGCATGGTCCAGGCACTTAAACCGGGTCTGAAGCAATCCAAAGGCCCTCTCGACCACTGCCCAGAATCACCAACAAAAGTAAGGAAAGTATTAGCCACATACATTATTAACACATTATCACCTGAAAAATATCAAATACTTAAAAATGGAATGGCATCCACAGATATACGTTCTACATGGAAAAACTACATCAGCAATAAAGGAGTAATAATGACAACACTTACCAAGTAGCCACCTGCCAGACTGCTCACCAGACTCAAAACGAGCAAACAGGCTCGAATTTTGAAGAATATAAGCATCATAGGTTGAGCTTGGAAACCCAGCCGGAATGTTTAGGAATCGTAGGTCCAGACCGGCAACACAGTGTTAGGTGGGAGGCCAAGACTTGTGTAAGCAAAAGGAAAATGAACATTAACATTGGGTTACTTTAGAGTGAAGCTGCTACAGGGAACAGGGGCAACTAGTTAGAAGGGGAGATTGAGGTTCACTTTACATGAGGCAATACAATGCAAGGGACAACACACACTAAATATGAGGAAGCTAGACTAAAAATAGATGTGACTACATAGCATGGAATTTAGGATGCAAAGGGAAACCAAACACATACCATGGTTTTAGGGAAACATATATATACTTGTCCACCAAGGTATGCATGCCATCAAGAAATTTATGGAGAGTGCGGCTGAGCATAGACTGGGACATGTCAACAGAGAGGGCGCCCAGCCTCTGAAATAAGCCATTCGCCGAAAATTGAAGGCAGCCAACCAATCTAGACATACCCCTGGTTGCATCCACCTTCCTTATGGCGGGGGCTCACCATGGCCCCAACTCACAATACAGTTTCTCAAGAGAAACACGGTTAAGTAGGGTGAATAGCTTAACGTCTTGCATGCAAGTGACACCCTCACGCGGACGATGCAATCGAAGCTCTGTCAGGCAAATGCAAAGCATGCCGCGATGCTGTAGGCACTTGCTCTCTGACAGCACTTCTTAGGAGGACTCACCAAACAATCTCATGCACCACACCACTACACTCCCACCAGGTAAATGAGCCCATAAGTGGAGCGTAAAACAGGTTGCTTTATTGGGGCGAATCAAGTCTAATCAGGGATGTGAATCATGCGCAAGCCCATACTAATTACGCAGTATGCGCTAAAACGTGAAAAGGAAAATTCGCTGTAGACATGATCTCGAAAAGGCTAAAACGCACTTACGCAAACACATATACGTCCAAAAAAACACACCAGTTGCTCGAAAATGGACCAGATAATATGAAATGAAATGCACGTTTTTTCATGTGCAAGTGTATTCAAAAAAGGCTTTGTGCACACTATTTCCTCTGTCACAACCTAGGGGGCATGCTGACATACACTTCTTCATTATCCGGTGATACATTGTGCATATCCTGGCTATGGCAAATCAAGATTATGGGCCTTATTCATGAAGGGATAGCGTCAGGTAGTGCCTTGTAAGCGCCAGGTAGCGCCAGGCAGCGGCAGGTGAACGCCGGAAACGGCGCGCAATTACACATTTATGAAGGCGATTCTGGTGAGCGACTGGAACAACGCCATGTAGCGTACAGTGCTGGCGTTCAGTTTTGCTGAGCGCCACGTCTTACCTCTCGCTACCTGGCGCTCTCCCATACATTTCTATGGACGATCCCTAAATCCCTTGATTCCAATTTTTTTTTTTTTAGAAACTCAAATCTTTCAGACATGTATCCTCCCCTAGAAAAGGACAATTTTGAAAACTTTTTTGATTAATAATATTTTTATGCAGAATTGTCCTTACATGTCTGGTATTAAAGTGTTCATCTTACTATGTTATAACAATGTAATTCCATATGTTTTCACTTTGTTACTAGTGGATACATGTTCAAAATCAGACTTTAATCATACAGCCTCTGGCGCTGTGGGCTACATCGACCCAATTTTGAGCGCCGGAACTGTTAGAGGCTGTTTTTTTGATGAATGTGGTGTGAGTCAGTCGCACTGAGCTGGCGCTACCATTTGCTCCCATACAGCGTAGTGCTGCGAATCACATAACGTATTCAACAATGCCGGCCAGCGACTGAGATGCTCTGAAACAACGAACCATTTGCGAGCACAGCGACTACTAGCGTTCGCTCTGAAATCCTCGCTACAGACGCTCATCTGTCGCTACCTGGCGTTAATAATGAATCAGCCTGAATGTTAAAATGGTTCAATTTCCAGCAGGACATAGTAATATGCAAAAAAAGGCAAAGATTTCAGAAGAAGGGGCACTGCAGAACAAGGCCAACAGACTAGATATGTCTGTTATAGCCAGTTAGAACCTAACAAAATAAATTAAACCTAAAATAGCCCTAAACAGCCCTTCAAACAACCAGACGAGGTAACATGAGATAAATATGTAAATTTTATTGTAAATCAATCAATGTTTCATAGTTCCGAAACACATTTAAAGATGATAAACAATTAATTTGCTAAATTAAAAAAATGACGTTTCATCCAATATACAAAGAAACATTAACATTTAACATGAATTAATTAATCAAACCTAAAAATATAAAAATATGAAATAAATTATTATTACTTTTTGGTTAATATACACAATTAACTAACAAATGACAGCTTATTTAGGTGATTGTGATAACAAACTGTTACTGATCTTTATCCACTTGTCCTAGCATGTTTCTGGCAGCCACTGCTTTTCAGATCCTGTCTTTTGAACTGTTACAATAAAATTGTGATTATTTAGAAATAAAACATTTTAAGATAGCAAAAAATGAACTTTTGTTGCTGGAATAGAATTTAAAACTTAAATATGTTTTCAATGTTTGATTTTGCTACTTTAATCTCACAAAAATACGATAGTAATTTAAAATAATGTTTTGGGTGAATGGAAAAATAACTTCCAGCATATATTATCTGTATTCATACATAAAATGAGGAAGAGTTATTTTTATGGTTCTAAAGTGACATACATTAACTATCACTGAAAACTGCCTTTTATAATAGAATAAACACAATAAAACACATGTGCCGTTTTCTTGGCTGGAGGACAAGAAAACAAATAAAACATTGATTTAAACAGAAATCATGAAGGCTATTTTTGTCCTGTGGAAACTTTGAATTTCATTTTCTTTTCAGTTTTTTATTAATAAAAGTTATAGGGTTTGTAAACATGTTTTTATGAAAATATTACCTAAATTATTACCCATGTTATTACCCATATACAAATGAAATGTAACCATCCTTAATTATAATAACAAGAAAGTAATCTTTTTCTTGCGGTATCTACCATCTGTCTGTGTTCAGATACCCAGAGCTTCACTACATAATATTCGTTTTTTCCCTGGCAGTGAGGTTGGTGAATATATTTCTACCAGCATTGGCAAAATAATAATATTTATTTATCTTTTTTCATCTACGAATCACCATGACACCATTTCAATAAGGTTTTGCTAAGAATATCTACTAAAAAAAAAAAATATATATATAAATATATATATATAAATATATACAGGCTGACAGACTCAGAACAGGTTAGCAGAGGCACAGGTTGGTAACATATACACAACAGACATGGGCAGGCTGATTCATCAGCAGCAAGCATTTTCAGAGCGCTAGTAGTCACTGTGTTCAGCCGTAGGCCGCTAGTTCTTAGCGACTCAGTCGCTGTTCAGTAATGTTGAATACATTGTATGTAAAAATTGTGAAAAACTGCTTTTTCAATGCCAGAAGAGGTCACAGAAGTATTTGTTATTTTGTGAAAAAAAAAAAGCCCCCAGGGAAAGGACCAGAGCCCAGGATAATCAAAATCCTAGGTTTTGGTCCAATTTAAGTAGGCTGGCTGTTGAAAGGGTTAAAAGTACCTATGCATGTTGTGTATTGTTCTGTTTGGGGGACCTTGTGCTTTCAGATTTAGCTAGTTGTTTATTGTTTGCATGCTAATGTTTTAGTAATATCATTTTTTATTTGGCGTTATTATACATTTTTTAGTGAAACCCTATTCAACCAAACATAGAAACATAGAAGGTTGGTGGCAGAAGGAAACCATATGGTGCATCTATTATGCCCTTATGTGTATACTTTATGTACTCTTTATCTTAGATGTATGCTTATCCCAGGCATAACTAAATTCACTTTCTGTCAATTTTTTTAACTACCTCTGCTGGAAGTTTGTTCCAAGCATCTACTACTCTTTCTGTAAAATAATATTTCCTAATATTGCTCCTGATCTTCCCTCCGGCAAGCTTCTGGTTATGCCCCCTTGTTCTGTCATTACATTTCTTTTTAAAAAAACTTCCTTCATGAACCTTATTCAATTCTTTCACATATTTAAAGGTCTCAATCATGCCCCCTCTCTCCCATCTTTTCTCTAGGCTGTACAAATTAAGTTCTTTAAGTCTCTCCTGATAAGTTTTAATTTTAAGTCCTACTACCATTTTTGTTGCCCGCCTTTGCACCCATTGTATTTGAATAATGTATTTTTACAGGTGAGGTCCTAAGAACTGCACACAGTATTCTGAGCTGAGGCCTCACCAGGGCTCTATACAGCGACATCACAACCTCTCTCTTCCTACTGGTGATGCCTCGAGCTATACAGCCGAGCATTCTGCTTGCTTTCCCACTACCTGGCTACACTGTCCACTCATCTTGCTGCTTTCAGTAATCGGTATCCCTAAATCTCTTTCCAGCTAAGTCTTGGCTAACACAATACTGCCCATATGGTACTCAGAGCAGGGATTACTTCTACCCAATTGCATGGATTTACATTTAGAGACATTGAACTCGAGTTTCCACATTTTTGACCATTTATTCAGTAAAGCTAAATAATTTTGCATGTTGCAGACACCTCCAGGAGTGTTCAGTTATAACCATTTCTGAACTGGTAAGGGATCTATGAGATACCAGTTAAACGGACAAGAGGGGCAAGCAAGTGACCTGCTGAACCCCGCCACCCAATTATCTACACCCCCAATTGCCAGGGGGTTGCAGTAGAGCCTAGTGCCCATTATTATTATTGTTACTGTTTATATATATAGTGCCATCATCTTCCGTTGCGTTCTACAAGGTATAATTGAAGGCAAGTTAAAATATACTGTACTGGGTCCAATAAAGAATTAGATGCTACAATGTTCAAACAAATGTTGTGGAAACTGGAGAGAGATAGAGTCCTCCCTTGCGGGCTTACAGTCTAAAGGATAGGGGAGGTGGAGACAAGAAGGAGGGATCACAAGTGGTAGAGCTTGGATTTGGCGGCATGCGCCTTGTGAAGGTTATAGGAGTTGCTTAAGCAAGGTTATATGATTGTCTGAAGTGGGTGTTCCAGAGAAGTGGGGAGGCATGGTAGAAGTTTTGAAGGCGAGAGCGAGGAGGTGACCAAAAAAGAGGACAGGAGAATGTCAGAGGCAGAGTGAAGGTTACATCTGGGTTGTTGTCGCTGAATCAGGGATGAAATGTAGGGAGGGTTATAAGTTTGATCTGAACCCTCTGAGAGATAGTTAGCCAATAGAGAGTTTGACGGAGGGGAGCAGCACTGAAAAAGCATGAGGAATGGTAGATTAGGCAAGCAGCATAATTCAGAATAATTTGGAGGGGTGCCAGTCTGTTTGTTGGTAGAACGCAAAGGAACGCAAAGGAGGGTGTTGCAGTAGTCAAGTAGTCAATCATATGACTAGGGCATGCACTGACATTTTAGTGGTATCAGGTGAGAGGCAGATGTGGGAGATGTTTTTAAGTTGGAGGTGACAAGAAGTGGCTAGGAAGTGAATGTGAGGTGTAAATGAGAGAGAGGAGTGCAAAATGATGCCCAGGCATCGAGCAAGATGAGTTGCAGTTATTGTAAGATTATTTACAGAGATTGTAGTGTGGGAGAGGGGAGTGAGATGATGGAAAAATGACCAGTTCTGTTTTACCCAAGTATAGTTTAAGGGAGTGAGAGGACAAACGAAGAGCTATTAGATGGTCAGGTTGATGAGAGAGGAGGGAAGAGAGATTTGAGCCAGAGAGATATAACTGTGTGTCATCAGCATAAAAGCGTTATTGAAAGCCCAACGAGGTCAAGGCCCTAAGAGTATATTGAAAAAACAAGGGTCCTAGGACTGAGCAATGTGGTTCACCAACCGATAGAGACCTGGAAGAGAATATTGGTTTGAGTAAGAGACACTAAATGTGTGATCAGAGAGTTAGGAGGAGAGCCAAGAAAGTGCGAGACCTTGGATTCCAAGAGAAGAAAGAATATTGAGTAGCAGAGCATGGTCGGCAGTGTCAAAAGCAGAGGATAGGTCAGGAAGAATGGAGTAGAGGCTTTTTGGATTTGGCAGTTAATAGATCATTGGTGGGGGCAGTTTCAGTGGAATAACTTGAGCGGAAACCAGACTAGAGGGGGTCTAGGAAGGAGTTTGTAGACAGGTAGTAAGCCAGTTCTGTGTGGTCATTCTGTTCAAGAATCTTGGATGAAAAAGTCAGATGCAATGTTGGGCAGTAACTGGGGAGGGCAGAGGGGTCTGGAGAGGGTTTTTTGATGAGTGGAGTTATAACAGCATGCTTATAGGAGGAAGGGAAGGTAGCAGTGGAGAGGCAGAGGTTGATTAAAGAGGTTATTCTGGAATGACAGATGGAGACATTTGAGGGATAAGGTAGAATGGAATAAGATCAAGGAAGCAAGTGGTCAGGTGGGCCTTAAAGACAAGAGAGAAGAGACCCTGTGCAGTAAATTGAGTGAAAAAAAGTTAATGAGTGGGGCAGGGGGAGGTTGGGAGGGGAGAGGTATACTGAGGAGTGAACCAACTTTGAATTTTGTTTATTTTATCTTTAAAGAATGTGGCAAATTGCTCTGCTGTTAACTGGGAGGATGGAGGGGGTGGTGGTGGGTAGAGGAGAGAGTTGAATAATGTCAGAGAGACTGCGGCTCACATGATCAACTAACAATCCAGCACCAATGATCACGTAGCCTCTTCCCCAAAGCACTAGACACACAGATTTTTGGCCCAGGAAAAAGATCACTCAAGTTAAATATACGTTTTAATTCAATAAGCACACTAGGCAGTGAATACAAACATTTGCCTATGATGGAATGAATACAAATGTCGTTCTGAGCAGTGAGTTACAGATTACAGTGAGTGGTACAAGCAGATATAAAAAAGTCAGCATTACCTAAAAATGCAAATGCAGAGTAGTGATGATGGGCTCCCACAGGGAGGTGTGTGGAGAGCTTATGGACAGGCACCTCCAGTCAGCAGGCATGCGACGTGTCCTCCCCCAGAAAGTGACCCAGTCTCCCAGGCTTACCTTTAGGTTCCGTCTCTACCCCTTCACCCTCCCTCCTCCCAGACACAGGTCCTGGGGAATCACAGCTCCCCAGCTAACAAGGATGCTGGGCACTCGCTGTCTGGAAAAGATGCTAGGGAAGCTGCAGGGGGGACTTTCAACCTAGAACTGTATGCCCATGTATGGATTTCCTTTTCCTGCTAGCCTTGTAAGGGTGACATTTGCTAAGAACAGAGAATCTTAAGGGGGGGGGCTGGGCATTAGCAATAAAATAAAATATAATATTTGCCCTATTCCTCACACCTCCCTCTCTAAAAGGACACTAAGGGGTCAAACTTCTCTGTGCTGACCCGTGCACCCATGTGTAATCTATTCCTGTCTGGCAGCACCATGGCTGTAGCATTGTCTCGTGCTGAGGACTTTGGACAAGGTCGTATTGCTGTGGGTTTGCACTCCTGGCAGTGCACTGGGAAGCATTTCCCACAGGGTGGTACCCACCCTGTTAGCCCAGGTGGGTGACAAGGTCATTGCAATTGGATCCCGGATCACATAGTCCACTGCCATTAGTACGAAGCCCTTTCTGTGCGGCAGAGTTTCCGGTGGGCTGCTGGGACATGGCCCTGCCACCGCCACCCTCTGACAGGTATCTTACAAATGGCAGTGGGTAGCCAGGTCAGACCCCATTTGTCTCTTGGTGATCCCTATGCGCCCAGTCATCTGGATCTCTAAGACGTAGCGCTTTTCAGCCCTGGGCGAATAGGGAACCACCAACTGCTTGTCCTCAGGCCACTCTCCTGGTGACCCTGACAGCTGTGATTGTCTCCAGACCACCCATTGGGCCTAAGTAGGGCTGTGCTTCCTGTTCGTTGAGATCTCTCTGGGGATCATCAGTGTCCGACATCACCTCACATCTATTCCTAGACATGGTCGGAATTGTGGAGACCACTATGTCTTCAGTCAGTTTCTTGGGACACATCTCTAGGATTCTGCCTGTCTCAGCAGCTTCTTGGGAGGAAGGGAGGGAGCTTTGAGTCCCATGAGGGGCCCCTGGGCCCCTGCTGTGTTTGTTAGAGTTCTCAGCTGCTGTTGTCCCAGATAGCACCCTCTCCTCCACTACTTCCACCCAAGTTGCTTGTCCAGACGGACTACCCTGGTCCCTTAACACCCTGAATGTTATGCAATCCTGCCGTGGGGACTAACCTGGGGGTCTCACCTCTCCTGGGATGGCCCTCACCCCATCTGCAGGTTCCATCACCTCTGCTTTTTGGCCTGGGCTGGTCTTCTTGGGTTGACGTACCAGGAACCACGGACATAGGGTGGTTGGAATAGCAGAGACTGTCTCATCTTCTATCCATTTCCCAGGACCTCCTTCCGGGCCTCCATCAGCCTTGGTTTGAGGGCCGGGAACCATCAGGCCCCTGAGGGGCCCTTTGCCTGTCCCTCTGTCACTTCCATCCAAACTGTCAGTCCAGACAGACCAGCCTGGCCCTCCAACAAACCAGTGGTGGAGCAACCCTGCGATGCGGACTTACCTAGGGGTCCCATGTCTGCTGGAACGGACCTTACCTCAGTCTCAGGTCCTCCCACAGCCGTTGCTTGGCCCTAGCTTATCCCGTTGAGGGTGACAAAAGATTACAGCCAGCAGGGTCCCCCTCCTCTTCTCCAAGGGAACAAGGGCATCCCACATCACCCACCACCACATTTCCTGTAGTATGCAGGTTATACACATTACTCCCATTAAGTGCAAGCATTGGAATACACATGTCATTACAGTCTGGGGGACCAGATCTTGGGGGTTCAGTGGCCACATACTGAGACATTAGCCACCCCAAGTCCGTCCCTAGCAAAACACTGGCAACACACACATATTCGATGATACCCCCAACTTCTGCACACCCTGTCCAGCACCCCAGTCCAAATAAACCTTTTCGGCAATGCCGGTTCATTTCCTCCAATCCCGGAAACCGTGAGGGTCTTCCCAGGCACCAAATCCTGTGGGGACACTTATTCTGGTCGCACTAGGGTCATCTCAGTGCCAGTGTCCCTAAGTTCCATGGCCACAGCCTGGCCCATGGTGACAGGTTATACATTGTCCAGGAACCTCCCTGTCCCCTTACCCACACACAGCTCAGTGGATGATTGCTGAGCCCACCCTGCTGGTTCTGGGGACACATGGCTTTGAAGTGTCCAGGTAGGTTCCTTTTTTTGACAAAGGGGAGGCCTTGGGGTGATGGGCATGGTCAACAGACTCCAGTGGCGGCTTACCCCCTTTCCATCAGGCAGGTTTACGGGCCTCTGGGGCCCTGTTGTGGATGTATTCATCTGTGATTGATGCAGTTGATAAGGCCCCCTTAGGCTTCTGGTCATGTAAAACTGCTGCAAATCCTCAGTGCACTTTCAAAGAAACTGTTCTGCAGCAATAAGCTCTTTCAGTTGCTGGATGGTTGTGAGCTCTAAGCTGGTAGTCCTGCTCTCTGTAGGGCCCTCATGTGGTCTGGCCAGCTGTCGGTGGTGCCCCGTTGCAAACTCTGCAGTTTCTTACAATTTACTCAGGGGTCAGGTTTTATTGGTGGATAAGATCCAGCTTGACCCCTTCATAGCTCAGGGTGATCTCACTGTGTAGGTACCCAAGGATTTCCAGGGTCTTACTCTTAAGGCAAGGGGTTAAGCACCTGACCCACTGATCCTCCGGTACATGGTACTGATGACATACAGTTTTAAAAGCCAGCAGAAAAATATCCAAATCTGTACTTTGGTCTAAAAGGGGGACATTCTTGCACAAAACTTTGGAGCCTGGTTCTTAGGGGGCTCACTGCTAGCTGAGGTAGGTTGCGGGTGCTGAAACTTAAGTTGGAGTACTCGGAGCTGGTGTGTACGTTCAGCTTGCTCATGATGTTCTGTAGCCTACATGAGGACCTCATAGGTAGCCCGGTCTCCAGCCCGGGGACTGGCCAGAGCAGCGTGCAGGAGAGCATCTGAGCGTGTCTGGCTGGGAGGACTGGGTGACAGGGCACAGTCCTCTGGGATACTGAGGGCTAGTGATTGGCTCCTGGGAGAGCCCTGCCTGGGCCCCTCAACACCCAGTGCAACATTGACATCCACCTGACCAAAAGCAGCAGCCACATCCCTGCTTCTAGCTCTGGTGCCACTCGCCATGCCTGCAGCTGATAGTCACTAACAAACATTTGCACTCTGCTGTTCACACAGCCTATTGTAACCACTCTCAGACTGTGCCTATTGTTGATTTGATCCTAAGACCCCAGCAACAGAAAAGCCACTGCTGGTAATCTTTAGTGTATGCGAGTATGGGGTACACACACCCTCACACTATTTGCCTTATCCCAACATGCTGCCACCAAATTGTCAGGGAGACAGCAGCTCATGTGGTGAACTAACAATTCAGCTCCTATGATCACTTCTTTCCCAAACCACTTTCTGTTCACCCAAATTCTTGGCAAAGATCGCTCAAGTGAAATATAGGTTTTAATGAAATAAGCACACTAGGCAGTGATTACAAACATTTGACTATGATGGTATGAATACAAATTCCATTCTGAGTAGTGGGTTACAGGCTACAGTGAGTTACAAGCAGAGACACAACAGTCAGATTTACCTTAAAATGCAGATGCAGAGTAGTGAGGATGGGCTCCCACAGGGAGGCGAGTGGAGAGCTTATGGATGGGCACTTCCAGCACGCATTTGATGCGACCTATCTTAGAAAGTGACCCAATCCTGTTCTCCCAGGTCAATCTTTAAGCTCTGTCTCTACCCCCTTACCCTCCCTCCTTCCATGGGTCCTGGGGATTTTTAAGCACCATATGCTATCACAGCTCCCCAGCTAAGGAGGATACTGGCCCTTTGTTGTCTGATAAAGGTGTTAGGGGAACCACAGGGGGGCTTTAAACCCGGAATGGTCTCTTCTGACTGTCAGAACCTCATGCCCATGCATAAACTTCCTTTTCCTGCTAGCCTTGTAAGGGTGACATTTGCTAAGGAAAGAGAATCGTAAAGGGAGGAGCTGGTTATCAGCAATAAAATGAAATATAATAGTTGCCCTATTCCTCACAAATAGTTGTTTTGGATTCCGGGACTGTGCCGAAATATTCCTGTTTAGCCGATTAAAGGGCAGTCTTGAGTTCCTGAAGGGCTTGTTTGTATAACAGATCTCATTGGTTTTGGATTTCCATTGCCACTCACCAACTCAATAAAGCCGTTTTAATGTTGTAGTGTTAGTATTAAGCCAGGGTTGTCTTTTTGGGCTGGGGTTGACTATAGTTTATGGGAGACACAGAGTCAAGGGCAGAGGTTAATGTATTATGGTAGTGTGAGGCTGCAGTGTCTACATTGGTGAATGAGGGCAAAATGTGGAGGGGTTATAGAGAGTTAGAAAGAGATTGGAGGTCTAGGTTTCTGAGGTTCCTGCACAAGATAGCAAGTTTGTGTGCAGAGGGGGTAGTGGGGAGGAAAGAGAGTGTTATTGTTAGGAGGTTCTGTTCAAAGAGAGGAAGTGGGGATGAAGAGAGACTGGATACAGAGCAGAGGTCAGTGTAGAGTAGGTTAATTGTGTGTCTGTTCTTGTGGGTGGGGTAAAAGACCATTGTTTGAGGCCAAAAGAGGAAGTGAGTGATAGCAATCTGGTGGTGGCAGCAGGGCCGGATTAAGTGTGGTGGAAGCCTCGGGGGACAAAATCTGGTGAAGGCCCTAGATACAGCATTTTATTTTTCATTTAAAATAACAACCCAGCCAAGTAATTGGTTGGTGTTTGTCTGGCACCTGCCTACTTACTGGAATGTCAGATCGAGTACCTTGTGCGGGTGCATGCTTCTCGGAAACTCCTTCTTTGCCATTCTGGTGGCAGGGGGTAGTGTAGTCGCCCAGCTGGTCCAGCAGAAAACAGTTCCCTGCATTGAGCTGCCAGAGGCTCTGCTTGGTGGCTTATGTGCAGTGAGTGACCGTCGATTGACAGCTCAGCACCCACCCATCATTATAGCGCTGCTGGTGGTAGTTTTTCTGTTCTAGACTCTCCATGCTGCCTTGTGGTGGCTTTGGCTGCAGATTTGCAAAAACAAAAAAAGGCTTGCCCAGGTGCAAGGGGCCCCAACTGCCGCCGATACCTTTGTTGTAGGCACCCGCAGTCCATCAGACCAAAGACTGAAAAGCCTCCTGGACCAGACCATAACCCAAAGGTTAGTGAAGGCCCTTTTTCAGGGCAGTGGTAGAGGATGCCAACACCCTCTCCTTGTTTGTTGCTTAATCTTGGGGTGTGGTTAAAATGTAAGCCCCCATATGAGAGAGCAGCAGGTCAGCATGTATCAGAGGGAGTTAGCCAGGTTTCAGTAAAGACAATGAAGGTGAAGAGGTTGGGAGTAAATAGGTCATAGATGTATGCAAGTTTGTTGCACACTGATCGTGAATTCCAAAGTGTGCAGGTGACCGCAGTAGGAGTGAGCGAGTGATTGTTCTGAGGTTGGCTAGGTTCTGTGTGTAAAGGAGCAAGGAGGAGAAAGAAATGGGCCTGGGTTTGAAGATATGTCACCAGTGGCAAGTAGGAGCAGAGAAAGGGTGAGGAGATGACTGTGGGATTTTAAAGTGGAAAAGCGTGTTTTGCGGATGCATGGCGAAAGGGAGAACGATATAACCAGCAAGATAAACTCGTGCGAGGACAGGTAAGGGGATGAAAGCAGTGATGGAGAGATATAGATATATTTACCAGGAGCGGGGGGATGCTGTAAGCTTAGAAATTAGTAAAATTAGCTGGATCCTGCTGAGCCACTAAATCCCACCGCTTGCTGGCAGTGATTGTGATGACTAGGGATGAGCGAATCGATCCGGACGAACCCGGATTCGATCCGAATTTCAGGAAAAATTCGATTCGGATCGAATCCGAATTTCCCCGCGATTCGATCACTCGAAGTTTTCCTTTAACATCCATTCATTTACATTTACAGGCATTCTAAGATGGCGGACGGGACATGTCTGGACATGTATCCCGCGCCAGTGCAAGCTGGGGCAGTCACATGCAGCCTATCAGCAGCCAGCAAGCCCGGTGACGTCACACAGCGGTATTTAACGGCGGCCATCTTGCTTTTCCTCATTTCTCTATTGCATTCGTGAGAGACAGAACGCTGTGTAGCTGAGGGACAGACAGTTAGACAGGCAGGGACAGACAGGGACAGGCTGGAGACAGGCAGGAGACAGACAGGAGACAGACAGAAAGCCAGGGAAAGGTAGGAAAAAACGGAGGCTGTGACAGGGAGATTTTTTTTTTTTTTCATCCAGCCTGAGTGTTACTAGCTGGCTGACAGGCTTTGTTAGCGTTTTCAGGCTGCTTATAGTAACTAACTGTGCATATATACTGAACTGATCTTAAGTCTGCTGTGAGGCATCCCATTCTGTGACTACACCAGCCTCTGTTTAAGACCATATAAGCATTTGCTCTTATCATATTTGAAATTAGGCCTGATAAAGACACTTTTGCTGGGCATAGCACTACTGGACCCTGCCAGGTGCACTCCTATTTGGGGCATCCCATTCTGTGACTACAGCAGCCTCTGTTTAAGACCATATAAGCATTTGCTCTTATCATATTTGAAATTAGGCCTGATAAAGACACTTTTGCTGGGCAAAGCACTACTGGACCCTGCCAGGTGCACTCCTATTTGGGGCATCCCATTCTGTGACTACAGCAGCCTCTGTTTAAGACCATATAAGCATTTGCTCTTATCATATTTGAAATTAGGCCTGATAAAGACACTTTTGCTGGGCATAGCACTACTGGACCCTGCCAGGTGCACTCCTATTTGGGGCATCCCATTCTGTGACTACAGCAGCCTCTGTTTAAGACCATATAAGCATTTGCTCTTATCATATTTGAAATTAGGCCTGATAAAGACACTTTTGCTGGGCATAGCACTACTGGACCCTGCCAGGTGCACTCCTATTTGGGGCATCCCATTCTGTGACTAAAGCAGCCTCTGTTTAAGACCATATAAGCATTTGCTCTTATCATATTTGAAATTAGGCCTGATAAAGACACTTTTGCTGGGCAAAGCACTACTGGACCCTGCCAGGTGCACTCCTATTTGGGGCATCCCATTCTGTGACTACAGCAGCCTCTGTTTAAGACCATATAAGCATTTGCTCTTATCATATTTGAAATTAGGCCTGATAAAGACACTTTTGCTGGGCAAAGCACTACTGGACCCTGCCAGGTGCACTCCTATTTGGGGCATCCCATTCTGTGACTACAGCAGCCTCTGTTTAAGACCATATAAGCATTTGCTCTTATCATATTTGAAATTAGGCCTGATAAAGACACTTTTGCTGGGCATAGCACTACTGGACCCTGCCAGGTGCACTCCTATTTGGGGCATCCCATTCTGTGACTACAGCAGCCTCTGTTTAAGACCATATAAGCATTTGCTCTTATCATATTTGAAATTAGGCCTGATAAAGACACTTTTGCTGGGCATAGCACTACTGGACCCTGCCAGGTGCACTCCTATTTGGGGCATCCCATTCTGTGACTAAAGCAGCCTCTGTTTAAGACCATATAAGCATTTGCTCTTATCATATTTGAAATTAGGCCTGATAAAGACACTTTTGCTGGGCAAAGCACTACTGGACCCTGCCAGGTGCACTCCTATTTGGGGCATCCCATTCTGTGACTACAGCAGCCTCTGTTTAAGACCATATAAGCATTTGCTCTTATCATATTTGAAATTAGGCCTGATAAAGACACTTTTGCTGGGCAAAGCACTACTGGACCCTGCCAGGTGCACTCCTATTTGGGGCATCCCATTCTGTGACTACAGCAGCCTCTGTTTAAGACCATATAAGCATTTGCTCTTATCATATTTGAAATTAGGCCTGATAAAGACACTTTTGCTGGGCAAAGCACTACTGGACCCTGCCAGGTGCACTCCTATTTGGGGCATCCCATTCTGTGACTACAGCAGCCTCTGTTTAAGACCATATAAGCATTTGCTCTTATCATATTTGAAATTAGGCCTGATAAAGACACTTTTGCTGGGCAAAGCACTACTGGACCCTGCCAGGTGCACTCCTATTTGGGGCATCCCATTCTGTGACTACAGCAGCCTCTGTTTAAGACCATATAAGCATTTGCTCTTATCATATTTGAAATTAGGCCTGATAAAGACACTTTTGCTGGGCAAAGCACTACTGGACCCTGCCAGGTGCACTCCTATTTGGGGCATCCCATTCTGTGACTACAGCAGCCTCTGTTTAAGACCATATAAGCATTTGCTCTTATCATATTTGAAATTAGGCCTGATAAAGACACTTTTGCTGGGCAAAGCACTACTGGACCCTGCCAGGTGCACTCCTATTTGGGGCATCCCATTCTGTGACTACAGCAGCCTCTGTTTAAGACCATATAAGCATTTGCTCTTATCATATTTGAAATTAGGCCTGATAAAGACACTTTTGCTGGGCATAGCACTACTGGACCCTGCCAGGTGCACTCCTATTTGGGGCATCCCATTCTGTGACTACAGCAGCCTCTGTTTAAGACCATATAAGCATTTGCTCTTATCATATTTGAAATTAGGCCTGATAAAGACACTTTTGCTGGGCATAGCACTACTGGACCCTGCCAGGTGCACTCCTATTTGGGGCATCCCATTCTGTGACTACAGCAGCCTCTGTTTAAGACCATATAAGCATTTGCTCTTATCATATTTGAAATTAGGCCTGATAAAGACACTTTTGCTGGGCAAAGCACTACTGGACCCTGCCAGGTGCACTCCTATTTGGGGCATCCCATTCTGTGACTACAGCAGCCTCTGTTTAAGACCATATAAGCATTTGCTCTTATCATATTTGAAATTAGGCCTGATAAAGACACTTTTGCTGGGCAAAGCACTACTGGACCCTGCCAGGTGCACTCCTATTTGGGGCATCCCATTCTGTGACTACAGCAGCCTCTGTTTAAGACCATATAAGCATTTGCTCTTATCATATTTGAAATTAGGCCTGATAAAGACACTTTTGCTGGGCAAAGCACTACTGGACCCTGCCAGGTGCACTCCTATTTGGGGCATCCCATTCTGTGACTACAGCAGCCTCTGTTTAAGACCATATAAGCATTTGCTCTTATCATATTTGAAATTAGGCCTGATAAAGACACTTTTGCTGGGCAAAGCACTACTGGACCCTGCCAGGTGCACTCCTATTTGGGGCATCCCATTCTGTGACTACAGCAGCCTCTGTTTAAGACCATATAAGCATTTGCTCTTATCATATTTGAAATTAGGCCTGATAAAGACACTTTTGCTGGGCAAAGCACTACTGGACCCTGCCAGGTGCACTCCTATTTGGGGCATCCCATTCTGTGACTACAGCAGCCTCTGTTTAAGACCATATAAGCATTTGCTCTTATCATATTTGAAATTAGGCCTGATAAAGACACTTTTGCTGGGCAAAGCACTACTGGACCCTGCCAGGTGCACTCCTATTTGGGGCATCCCATTCTGTGACTACAGCAGCCTCTGTTTAAGACCATATAAGCATTTGCTCTTATCATATTTGAAATTAGGCCTGATAAAGACACTTTTGCTGGGCATAGCACTACTGGACCCTGCCAGGTGCACTCCTATTTGGGGCATCCCATTCTGTGACTACAGCAGCCTCTGTTTAAGACCATATAAGCATTTGCTCTTATCATATTTGAAATTAGGCCTGATAAAGACACTTTTGCTGGGCATAGCACTACTGGACCCTGCCAGGTGCACTCCTATTTGGGGCATCCCATTCTGTGACTAAAGCAGCCTCTGTTTAAGACCATATAAGCATTTGCTCTTATCATATTTGAAATTAGGCCTGATAAAGACACTTTTGCTGGGCAAAGCACTACTGGACCCTGCCAGGTGCACTCCTATTTGGGGCATCCCATTCTGTGACTACAGCAGCCTCTGTTTAAGACCATATAAGCATTTGCTCTTATCATATTTGAAATTAGGCCTGATAAAGACACTTTTGCTGGGCAAAGCACTACTGGACCCTGCCAGGTGCACTCCTATTTGGGGCATCCCATTCTGTGACTACAGCAGCCTCTGTTTAAGACCATATAAGCATTTGCTCTTATCATATTTGAAATTAGGCCTGATAAAGACACTTTTGCTGGGCAAAGCACTACTGGACCCTGCCAGGTGCACTCCTATTTGGGGCATCCCATTCTGTGACTACAGCAGCCTCTGTTTAAGACCATATAAGCATTTGCTCTTATCATATTTGAAATTAGGCCTGATAAAGACACTTTTGCTGGGCAAAGCACTACTGGACCCTGCCAGGTGCACTCCTATTTGGGGCATCCCATTCTGTGACTACAGCAGCCTCTGTTTAAGACCATATAAGCATTTGCTCTTATCATATTTGAAATTAGGCCTGATAAAGACACTTTTGCTGGGCATAGCACTACTGGACCCTGCCAGGTGCACTCCTATTTGGGGCATCCCATTCTGTGACTACAGCAGCCTCTGTTTAAGACCATATAAGCATTTGCTCTTATAATATTTGAAATTAGGCCTGATAAAGACACTTTTGCTGGGCAAAGCACTACTGGACCCTGCCAGGTGCACTCCTATTTGGGGCATCCCATTCTGTGACTACAGCAGCCTCTGTTTAAGACCATATAAGCATTTGCTCTTATCATATTTGAAATTAGGCCTGATAAAGACACTTTTGCTGGGCAAAGCACTACTGGACCCTGCCAGGTGCACTCCTATTTGGGGCATCCCATTATGTGACTACAGCAGCCTCTGTTTAAGACCATATAAGCATTTGCTCTTATCATATTTGAAATTAGGCCTGATAAAGACACTTTTGCTGGGCATAGCACTACTGGACCCTGCCAGGTGCACTCCTATTTGGGGCATCCCATTCTGTGACTAAAGCAGCCTCTGTTTAAGACCATATAAGCATTTGCTCTTATCATATTTGAAATTAGGCCTGATAAAGACACTTTTGCTGGGCATAGCACTACTGGACCCTGCCAGGTGCACTCCTATTTGGGGCATCCCATTCTGTGACTACAGCAGCCTCTGTTTAAGACCATATAAGCATTTGCTCTTATCATATTTGAAATTAGGCCTGATAAAGACACTTTTGCTGGGCAAAGCACTACTGGACCCTGCCAGGTGCACTCCTATTTGGGGCATCCCATTCTGTGACTACAGCAGCCTCTGTTTAAGACCATATAAGCATTTGCTCTTATCATATTTGAAATTAGGCCTGATAAAGACACTTTTGCTGGGCAAAGCACTACTGGACCCTGCCAGGTGCACTCCTATTTGGGGCATCCCATTCTGTGACTACAGCAGCCTCTGTTTAAGACCATATAAGCATTTGCTCTTATCATATTTGAAATTAGGCCTGATAAAGACACTTTTGCTGGGCATAGCACTACTGGACCCTGCCAGGTGCACTCCTATTTGGGGCATCCCATTCTGTGACTACAGCAGCCTCTGTTTAAGACCATATAAGCATTTGCTCTTATCATATTTGAAATTAGGCCTGATAAAGACACTTTTGCTGGGCATAGCACTACTGGACCCTGCCAGGTGCACTCCTATTTGGGGCATCCCATTCTGTGACTACAGCAGCCTCTGTTTAAGACCATATAAGCATTTGCTCTTATCATATTTGAAATTAGGCCTGATAAAGACACTTTTGCTGGGCAAAGCACTACTGGACCCTGCCAGGTGCACTCCTATTTGGGGCATCCCATTCTGTGACTACAGCAGCCTCTGTTTAAGACCATATAAGCATTTGCTCTTATCATATTTGAAATTAGGCCTGATAAAGACACTTTTGCTGGGCAAAGCACTACTGGACCCTGCCAGGTGCACTCCTATTTGGGGCATCCCATTCTGTGACTACAGCAGCCTCTGTTTAAGACCATATAAGCATTTGCTCTTATCATATTTGAAATTAGGCCTGATAAAGACACTTTTGCTGGGCAAAGCACTACTGGACCCTGCCAGGTGCACTCCTATTTGGGGCATCCCATTCTGTGACTACAGCAGCCTCTGTTTAAGACCATATAAGCATTTGCTCTTATCATATTTGAAATTAGGCCTGATAAAGACACTTTTGCTGGGCAAAGCACTACTGGACCCTGCCAGGTGCACTCCTATTTGGGGCATCCCATTCTGTGACTACAGCAGCCTCTGTTTAAGACCATATAAGCATTTGCTCTTATCATATTTGACCACGGCCCTGCGTCAACATATGATGCGTCACCATAAAACGACCTGGGAGAACCGAGGCTCCCAAGGGGTGGTCCAGTCTGCTTCCTCACCAAGTGAGCTCCCAATTTCTGCCAGCCAAGGCTCCAGCACCTCAGCCGAAGGCAGCTGTGCGTCATACCCATCCTCTGTCGCTCCTGCTCCTCCTCCTCCTCCTCCAAGTCATGCATCCCGCCAGCAATCCATCAGCGAAGCCATGTCCAAGAGACAGCAGTATGCGCCCACTCATCCTACGGCGCAGAAGCTGAATGTGCTCCTGTCCAAGTTGCTGGTGCTGCAGTCGCTCCCTTTTCAGGTGGTGGAATCTGCACCTTTCAGAGAACTGATGGCTTGTGCCGAGCCGAGGTGGAGAGTCCCAAGCCGTCATTTCTTTGCCAAGAAGGCAGTACCAGCGCTGCACACTTTTGTTGAACAGAAGGTGGGCCAGTCCTTGAGCCTGTCGGTGTGTAGCAAAATACATGGCAGCGCCGACATCTGGAGCTGTAACTACGGTCAGGGGCAGTACATGTCGTTTACGGCCCACTGGGTGAATGTGGTCCCTTTGCAGCAGCAACTTGGACAGGTCACGCCGCTTCGGCCTCCGCGCTCTCTGCCCATTGGGCCTGTGACACCGTGCGACTCGGCCTCCTCATCCTCCGCCATCTCCTCACCCTCCACTGTAGGCTCAAGTCTCAGTGCCCCTCCAGTCTACCATGTGTGCAGGGCACGGAGGTGTCACGCAGTGCTTCACATGGTTTGTCTTGGCGAACGGAGTCACACAGGGGAGGAACTGCTTAAATGTATTCATCAGGAAATCCAAACATGGCTTACTCCGAGAAAACTTAAAATGGGAATCATGGTTACCGACAATGGGAAGAACATTTTGTCTGCGCTGCGCCAAGGAAGCCTGACCCATGCCCCCTGCATGGCTCACGTCTTCAATCTGGTTGTCAAGCGGTTTCTGAAGTGTTCCCCCCATCTGCAGGACATCCTAACAACTTCACGGAAACTTTGCATGCACTTCAGCCACTCCTACACCGCCAAACACACCCTTCTTGAGCTACAGCGTCAGAATGGTATCCCCCAACATAGTCTGATTTGCGATGTTTCCACCCGTTGGAATTCCACCCTTCACATGTTGGACCGATTATATGAACAGAGAAAAGCCATCACGGATTTCCTGATGATCCAAGCAGATAGGGGGACTCCCCTGTGTAACTTCAATGTCAACCAGTGGCAGCTCATACGTGACACCTGCCGTTTGCTCAGGCCCTTTGAGGAAGCCACTTTATTTGTCAGTCGGCAGGATTACGGGATGAACGACGTGATTCCACTGCTTCATGTACTACAGCACATGTTGGAAACCATGGCTGGTCAGGGCACTGGAGACATGGCGTTTACATCTTACGGCCACATGAACCCCGTTGGAGCTGAACTGGAGGAGGAGGAGGAGGAAGAGGAGGAGTTGCCCAGCGAAACACAGTTTAGGCTTGGCGAAATGGCTGGTTTATCTAGTCAGCGGACAGGAGAGGAGGAGCAGGAGCAGCCAGAGGAGCTAGAGGTTTTTGAGGAAGGAGAGACAGAGGACCCGGGCACACCGTGGCAGTATGCAGTGGAGATGGAGACAGGTAGTCCATCCGAGTCACTTGCGCAAATGGCGCGAAGCATGCTCACATGCTTGCGTAGTGACCCCAGAATTGTTTCCATCTGTCGGCGGGATGACTTCTGGCTGTCCACCTTATTGGACCCTCGCTTCCGGCACAAAATGGGGGCATTTTTTAAACCCACCGAGAGGGAGGACAAACTCAACTACTACAAAGACATTGTACGTAGGCAGTTGGCCGATGCCTATCTGCGCCATGGTCCATACTCTCGCAGGTCTGACTCGAGGGGACCTCTGCGCTCACCTTCCACTGCCATGGCCGCTGGGGGGGTTGGCAGCAGCAGCAGCAGAAGCTCCATCAGCAGCAGCAGCCTCAGTCTTCAGTCGCTAATGAGTAGCTTTCTACACCCGCATAGTGAGGCTACTCATGAGCAGCAGGAAGACCTGGAGCAGGACCTGAACCAGCAGGTCATGTCATACTTTGACATGACCATGCCAACACACCTTGAGGATCCGCTGGACTTCTGGGCAGCCAAACTTGATTTGTGGCCGCAACTAGCAGAGTTTGCCCTGGAAAAGCTGTCCTGCCCGGCAAGTAGCGTGCCATCTGAGCGGGTGTTTAGTGCGGCGGGGGCCATAGTTACGGCGAGAACTCGTCTGTCAACTAAAAATGTGGAGAGACTCACCTTTGTCAAAATGAATCAGGGATGGATCAGCCAGGATTTCCACCCACCAATGCCTGATGCATGCGACTAGATTCAGCATGGTGCCACGTTTTACACTTTCCAAATGGTGCAAAACATATTTATGTCTTTAGGCCATTTTTTGGGCTCCTGCTGCTGCTACTGTCAACTCCTGCCAACTCCAGGGTGTGATTCATCCAATTTTTGGGCTCCTGAGGCCAACTCCAGTGTATATTTGGGCTCCTGCTGCTGCTGCTGCCAACTTCTGCCAACTCCAGGGTGTGATTCATCCAATTTTTGGGCTCCTGAAGCCAACTCCAGTGTATATTTGGGCTCCTGCTGCTGCTACTGTCAACTCCTGCCAACTCCAGGGTGTGATTCATCCAATTTTTGGGCTCCTGAAGCCAACTCCAGTGTATATTTGGGCTCCTGCTGCTGCTGCTGCCAACTTCTGCCAACTCCAGGGTGTGATTCATCCAATTTTTGGGCTCCTGAAGCCAACTCCAGTGTATATTTGGGCTCCTGCTGCTGCTACTGTCAACTCCTGCCAACTCCAGGGTGTGATTCATCCAATTTTTGGGCTCCTGAGGCCAACTCCAGTGTATATTTGGGCTCCTGCTGCTGCTGCTGCCAACTTCTGCCAACTCCAGGGTGTGATTCATCCAATTTTTGGGCTCCTGAAGCCAACTCCAGTGTATATTTGGGCTCCTGCTGCTGCTACTGTCAACTCCTGCCAACTCCAGGGTGTGATTCATCCAATTTTTGGGCTCCTGAAGCCAACTCCAGTATATATTTGGGCTCCTGCTGCTGCTGCTGCCAACTTCTGCCAACTCCAGGGTGTGATTCATCCAATTTTTGGGCTCCTGCTGCTGCTGCTGCCAACTTCTGCCAACTCCAGGGTGTGATTCATCCAATTTTTGGGCTCCTGAAGCCAACTCCAGTGTATATTTGGGCTCCTGCTGCTGCTACTGTCAACTCCTGCCAACTCCAGGGTGTGATTCATCCAATTTTTGGGCTCCTGAAGCCAACTCCAGTGTATATTTGGGCTCCTGCTGCTGCTACTGTCAACTCCTGCCAACTCCAGGGTGTGATTCATCCAATTTTTGGGCTCCTGAAGCCAACTCCAGTGTATATTTGGGCTCCTGCTGCTGCTGCTGCCAACTTCTGCCAACTCCAGGGTGTGATTCATCCAATTTTTGGGCTCCTGAAGCCAACTCCAGTGTATATTTGGGCTCCTGCTGCTGCTACTGTCAACTCCTGCCAACTCCAGGGTGTGATTCATCCAATTTTTGGGCTCCTGAGGCCAACTCCAGTGTATATTTGGGCTCCTGCTGCTGCTGCTGCCAACTTCTGCCAACTCCAGGGTGTGATTCATCCAATTTTTGGGCTCCTGAAGCCAACTCCAGTGTATATTTGGGCTCCTGCTGCTGCTACTGTCAACTCCTGCCAACTCCAGGGTGTGATTCATCCAATTTTTGGGCTCCTGAAGCCAACTCCAGTGTATATTTGGGCTCCTGCTGCTGCTGCTGCCAACTTCTGCCAACTCCAGGGTGTGATTCATCCAATTTTTGGGCTCCTGAAGCCAACTCCAGTGTATATTTGGGCTCCTGCTGCTGCTACTGTCAACTCCTGCCAACTCCAGGGTGTGATTCATCCAATTTTTGGGCTCCTGAAGCCAACTCCAGTGTATATTTGGGCTCCTGCTGCTGCTGCTGCCAACTTCTGCCAACTCCAGGGTGTGATTCATCCAATTTTTGGGCTCCTGAAGCCAACTCCAGTGTATATTTGGGCTCCTGCTGCTGCTACTGTCAACTCCTGCCAACTCCAGGGTGTGATTCATCCAATTTTTGGGCTCCTGAGGCCAACTCCAGTGTATATTTGGGCTCCTGCTGCTGCTGCTGCCAACTTCTGCCAACTCCAGGGTGTGATTCATCCAATTTTTGGGCTCCTGAAGCCAACTCCAGTGTATATTTGGGCTCCTGCTGCTGCTACTGTCAACTCCTGCCAACTCCAGGGTGTGATTCATCCAATTTTTGGGCTCCTGAAGCCAACTCCAGTGTATATTTGGGCTCCTGCTGCTGCCAACTTCTGCCAACTCCAGGGTGTGATTCATCCAATTTTTGGGCTCCTGAGGCCAACTCCAGTGTATATTTGGGCTCCTGCTGCTGCTGCTGCCAACTTCTGCCAACTCCAGGGTGTGATTCATCCAATTTTTGGGCTCCTGAAGCCAACTCCAGTGTATATTTGGGCTCCTGCTGCTGCTACTGTCAACTCCTGCCAACTCCAGGGTGTGATTCATCCAATTTTTGGGCTCCTGAAGCCAACTCCAGTGTATATTTGGGCTCCTGCTGCTGCTGCTGCCAACTTCTGCCAACTCCAGGGTGTGATTCATCCAATTTTTGGGCTCCTGAAGCCAACTCCAGTGTATATTTGGGCTCCTGCTGCTGCTACTGTCAACTCCTGCCAACTCCAGGGTGTGATTCATCCAATTTTTGGGCTCCTGAGGCCAACTCCAGTGTATATTTGGGCTCCTGCTGCTGCTGCTGCCAACTTCTGCCAACTCCAGGGTGTGATTCATCCAATTTTTGGGCTCCTGAAGCCAACTCCAGTGTATATTTGGGCTCCTGCTGCTGCTACTGTCAACTCCTGCCAACTCCAGGGTGTGATTCATCCAATTTTTGGGCTCCTGAAGCCAACTCCAGTGTATATTTGGGCTCCTGCTGCTGCTGCTGCCAACTTCTGCCAACTCCAGGGTGTGATTCATCCAATTTTTGGGCTCCTGAAGCCAACTCCAGTGTATATTTGGGCTCCTGCTGCTGCTACTGTCAACTCCTGCCAACTCCAGGGTGTGATTCATCCAATTTTTGGGCTCCTGAGGCCAACTCCAGTGTATATTTGGGCTCCTGCTGCTGCTGCTGCCAACTTCTGCCAACTCCAGGGTGTGATTCATCCAATTTTTGGGCTCCTGAAGCCAACTCCAGTGTATATTTGGGCTCCTGCTGCTGCTACTGTCAACTCCTGCCAACTCCAGGGTGTGATTCATCCAATTTTTGGGCTCCTGAAGCCAACTCCAGTATATATTTGGGCTCCTGCTGCTGCTGCTGCCAACTTCTGCCAACTCCAGGGTGTGATTCATCCAATTTTTGGGCTCCTGCTGCTGCTGCTGCCAACTTCTGCCAACTCCAGGGTGTGATTCATCCAATTTTTGGGCTCCTGAAGCCAACACCAGTGTATATTTGGGCTCCTGCTGCTGCTACTGTCAACTCCTGCCAACTCCAGGGTGTGATTCATCCAATTTTTGGGCTCCTGAGGCCAACTCCAGTGTATATTTGGGCTCCTGCTGCTGCTGCTGCCAACTTCTGCCAACTCCAGGGTGTGATTCATCCAATTTTTGGGCTCCTGAAGCCAACTCCAGTGTATATTTGGGCTCCTGCTGCTGCTGCTGCCAACTTCTGCCAACTCCAGGGTGTGATTCATCCAATTTTTGGGCTCCTGCTGCTGCTGCTGCCAACTTCTGCCAACTCCAGGGTGTGATTCATCCAATTTTTGGGCTCCTGAGGCCAACTCCAGTGTATATTTGGGCTCCTGCTGCTGCTGCTGCCAACTTCTGCCAACTCCAGGGTGTGATTCATCCAATTTTTGGGCTCCTGAAGCCAACTCCAGTGTATATTTGGGCTCCTGCTGCTGCTGCTGCCAACTTCTGCCAACTCCAGGGTGTGATTCATCCAATTTTTGGGCTCCTGAGGCCAACTCCAGTGTATATTTGGGCTCCTTCTGCCCCTCATAGTGATGCCACTTCAACTCTCTGCAATTGTGCCGCTCTGCGATTCTATTAGCGATGCCTCTGATCTGCATGTGATATTTCTTCAAAGTATTATTTAACTAACCCAGCACGCATCCTGTGCGTGTTACAGCAAGGCTGAATGGTTTACAACCCTATTGAGGCTCTAGGAGGCTCAGAAATAGCCGTTTTTAATAGCGATTCGTTGCGAATTTATTCGGGTCGAAACGATTTTTGTCGGAAAATTCGGCGAATCAGTCGAATCGAATTTTTCAAAAGTTCGCTCATCTCTAGTGATGACCTAGCCCGGCAGTGTGAATGCTAGCTGAAGTAAGTATGAGCTGGGGAACACATACCATAGTGACAGCAGGCGGCTCTCATTGGCAAGAGCCCATGCACGCGCCGTTGGAACAGGGCGGTTTTATACAGCAGTGCATCCCAGTTAAGGAAACCCATGGAACAAGACCCAGGAAAGTAAAATTCCTGGGTTTGGTTTCACTTTAACGGTTTTGGAAAGACCTTCTAAAGAAACATTTGAGACTAACACCCCATGAGGGCCTATACCATTTTCCTCCCATAATAAGCAGAGGCTTTTTAGACTTTTGGTCAACAACTTGCAAATAACTATGATTCATGTACACTGTTATCGGAAGAACAAACCAGTTAACCATTCTGTAATAATGATAACCCAATTCATATGGTTTTCGTCTACTGGATACATTAAATATTACACTTCATGTTAGACAACGAGGCACTTTGAAATCGATTTGTAGCAGCATGTAAATAGATTGTATGACATTTTCTCAGTCAGGCATTTCAGACATCGCTTACTACTATATTTTTTATCTCAGGCATTGAAAATGTAGAGGGCACTTAACCAAATACTTTCAAAATTGCTTTAGGCAGGAGAAAATGTTCTTCACATTTTGAGCTGTGTGGTCTGAAGGGAATGGAGTTTTTCCAAAGCAAGTCATATAACAGAGAGAAATAGATATTGTGACATACCAAGGGGAACAGTTGTAATCTTCCTAGGACATAAAATAATCACTTTTGCAAACAGGAGAATTTAAGGACATTTTGACCTACAGTAATGAAATAACTTCTTGTAAGTTTACTCTTTAAAAGTGTCCCTTAGACTTTAAAGCTGCACTTAGGAAAATATTTATACTGTGTCTAGAGATCTAGAACAAATAAGGTAACAAAAGCAAGGTTAATACATTGGAACAACCGATGCTATCTGTAAAAGACGAAAAAGGGATTTTATATTCCTTAGATTAAGAGATTTCAGTCAACTAAATATGTAGAGTAATGTGTTTAGTTCTAGTCTAGCACATGAACTATAGTGTTTTCACAGCCATCATTCTGCAAGTCTAAGAATTTGTGATTTGTGATACAGTATGCAGGCTAGACAGATAATTCTAGGCAAAAATGTATTTATTTTGTTGTTTCAGCATGTGATTCTCCTGTCGAGCAGGGGTCTGATTTCAGCTTTTGGATGGAGTAAAAGCTGAGGTCATTGAGAAAGACAAAGCAAGAAAACAAAACTGAATGTTAGGTGATCTTAATGTGAGCGAGCATGGCAAACCACAGTGGTTCCACAGCTGTCTCTGAGCACATCAGAGCTTGTTTAAGACTCATAAACCTCCACCATGACACACCCTTCCTAGCTTAGCCACAACCCAGAAATGAAAGCAAAGGAATCTGATTTGCTTAGAATATATAAGGTATGTACTCATAATAATAATATATATGCTAATTATATAATATACTAATTGCATATTTTGAGATGGAATTACTTATTGTACATTGTAGCCAAGGGGGATAATGTAGGAGGACATTAGTGTGTGCCTGGACTTTAAGTTGTCCTTGTAGGCTGAACAAGAAATGTAGGTTGAAATGTATAATTGTATGAAGGTTTACTCCTATTAGTAGGGGTATAAAGGTGGACCCCCTCAGCCTTGATCTGATTTGTAATGACTGCCATTACAAATTAGATCAAGGGTAAGGGATCCAGGAAGACTTAACCAGGAACCACCATCACACCCCATCCAAATGCTACAGCTTACACTTAACTATCCCCTTACCTTTGTCCCCCTCCTTCCTTCATTTTCCCCTCCTCCTTGCTTACTACCCCACTTCCTGCTGAGTGGGCCCAAAAGGGACTGGGCTTTCAGGCCTGGCTGCAGGATATACTCCTGGAGAACCAAACTACTTGTTTCAAACTACCGGTTTCTACAAACTGAAATACCTTGCTACAAATTTAGGAATGCTAGCTAGAGTAAAACCCTAAGTGGTTACAATTTGAGGATTAATACAAATTACCCCCAGAGATTACCGGGAACATCTCACCCCTTCAGCATTAGTGCACCTGATCCCAGCTCAACTCCACCCTTTACCCAATTTAAGGGAGTTTACAACTCAAGGAGTACAGATAGTGATCTATAGAGCCCCAAATTTGGGATCAATCCTGCCTCCCAGTTTGTTCATAGCCACACATTGAGAAGTTTTTACCCCTGTGGGGGTCTTCGATGCAATATGCACAGGTTTGTAGAGAGGAGTCCCCATATTGCATCCTATGTTGGGGACTATAATTTTTATTTAACTTTTGATGAACTGTAATACATCATCTGTCGTTTATGTGATTTCATGTCACCAACGTAGGGGGCAATTTCTTGGCTGTACCACTCAGTCTTTAAAAAAGAAGATTTTTGAAGAGCACCTTTATGGGATTAAAGCCACTGATTTATCTAGGAGATCTAATGTGGCTAAGCATCTTATTAATAAACATCAAGGAAACACAGACTAAATAATGGTGACAGCAACGGATAAAATTAATTTGAGGCCTGGTGGTGACCTTAAACAGCTTTAATTGAAAGCTGAGGCAAGATGGATATTTAGGTATTAGGATCCCACAGGGCTTGAACTCAAAACTGACTATTTCTCTGTTTACCCATAATTTAGATGTTTATATAGACCAGATCCAATAGAACTAAATATTTTAGAACTTAAGGCTCGATTCAGAGGCACATTCGTCTGCACTTCCGTAGCTCCCTGTGAAAGGGGTTTGTCATTTTTTTGTTTTTTTTTCGTTCATTTTTCATTCGTACAAACGTTCGGGCAAATGCGTATATGCGCATTCAATGAACGAAAGCAACGGAACATTTGCGTTAGTTCGGGTCATTTTCCAAACCAAATCTGATATTTTCCGTTCATTCACATAACTTACGTTATTGCTATAGGCTTGCGTCTCCTTCGGAGAGCTGATTGCCGACGGGCCACCACCCTATAAATCCGTTTCCTTTGCGATCCCCTTTCGGGACCATTTTGACCTCGAGACTAGCAGCTATGGATGACTGTAGTGTATTTGAGGAGCATGAGGATCTGCAGCTAATCGGAAATTGTCCGGAGGGCTGAGACCAGATTGCACCGTCGGCGACGCATGCACATCGATGGCATGCATGACGTTGAGCTGACCAGACTTAATTGCGCTTCTCTCCATAAATTGTATAGTGAGCTGCGGCCATGGTTAGCCCGCACTACAAGGAAGGGGCAAGCAATTTCAGGTATGTCCAAGATGCTTGGCTGCCTGCAATTTTTTGGCAAATGGCTCGTTCCAGAGGTTGGGTGTCCTCTCCGGGGGTATCTCCCAACCTACACTGAGCCGCACGCTATCCAAGTTTTTGGAAGGCATGGCTACCATTACTCGGAAATATATTTGTTTTCCTGACGACATGGTAGCCAGGAACGTGATTAAGCTGGCATTTTATAACATCGCCGACATGCCCAACGTCATGGGTGCAATTGACTGCACCCACGTTGCCCTGGTCCCTCCGGCAGTCGACGAGTATATCTACAGACAAGTACAATCAGTCATATGTTTTAAAATTTTTTTTTATTTTATGTCCCCAAAAATTCAAAAAGTCCCTCCTTGCAAAATGTCCTTTCTTATAATTATTCCCTCCTTGTAATTAATACCTCCTTGTAATTTATCCATCCTTTAAAATACTTTACTTATTTTAATTAATCCCTCCGTGTAATTTTTCACTCCTTTTAATTTAACCCTCCTTTTAAGTATTCCATCCTTGTAAAGAGTCCCTGTGGAACCATGGACCATATTTAGTTGCATATAAATGTCACATGTGTTCACCAAGGAAACATTCTAATGTGTACCTGAAATACACCCTGGAAAGTTAACAGTTCCGTTTTCAAACAGACATATTCTTATTTGCCAAGGCAAAATACTTATGTACTTGTTTATTGCTATTTTAATTGGGCCACAGGTTTTGCTTAATGTGTGGTTAGTGTTTCCCTACTTTTCCTTCCCTTTATAATGTTTTTTTTTTCTTTTTTTTAAATCCCAGGAACAGCAAAATGGGCCACTCAATGAATGTACAAGCAGTGGTGGCCCCGGACATGCGGTTCCTTAGTCTGCTCGCCGGGTTCCCAGGCTCATCCCATGATGCCTACATTCTTCGAAGATCTGGATTGTACGGTCGATTTGAGTCTGGGGAATTTTCCGGTGGATGGCTCCTTGGTAAGTTGACGCCAATAACGTCCTTTTTTTTTTAAAGTATGCCTATGAATTTAATTTGTGTTCCAAGTATGAAACTATGCCTATTTGAACACCTTGTTTACATGTAAAACACAACCTTAACCATTCGATTTTTAAAGCAACCAAGCCTTGCCAAATGTTAGCCCTGCATTAGCAAAATGTTGAATTAGAATTTAGAGTAAAGTAAGAATTAGTCTTCCCCACAGTCTGCTTAAATTATGTCCTTGAATTTTTAATAGGGTCTGCGCCATCTTTGATTAGATGCATTACACTTACTGAGTAGAGGAGAGCGGAATAAAGTGCAGGGGGAGGGTTAGAGCTGTTTTGGACTCATACCAAGCAGATACAGGGTCCTGAGAATTTAAGATATCCAAGAATGCTGAGCAGCACAGTCCGAAACCAATACCTGTTAGCAGTCTGCCTGAATGGCCCACATACGCCATCTTTGATGTTTAATTTGATTCCACATCTATTTGTTTTTTTCTTTTTTTGTTTTTTTGGCCTGTGCACTATGTATGCTCATGCTGTGTAGGAAATGTGGCCTAACCTCTTAGTCATGTTGATGGGGATTCCATTTATTGAGTAATGTGTAATTTATGTTTTTTCTAATACATTTTGGCAGGTGATTCCGGCTATCCACTCCTTCCGTGGATGTTGACGCCCGTCCTCCGGCCCCAGAATGCAGCCAAAGAGGCATATAATAGGACGCACAGAAAGACCAGGGCTGTGGTGGAGAGGGCATTTGGCCTATTGAAGACCCGCTTCCGATGCTTGGACCATACCGGGGGAGCACTTCAGTATGACCCCAAAAAGGTCATAGATGGCCTGTGCAGTGTTGCATAATTTTGCTATTTTGCAGCGTGTCCCCCGGTATGTGGATTTGCCCCCCTCTCCACCCACCGATGACCCAGACGAGGACTATCGGGGCCCACCGAGTGTGTCTGCCCAAGCCGTGCGGTCTAATTTAATTGAGACACATTTTGCTTAATGCTGTGTTCCTTTGTTTGTTTTGTCCCTTTATTTTTTGTCATTTGTGTTTTTGGACCTTGGTGATTTTATGTGTGTTTCTTACTTTTACAAACAGTAAAGAAATAATTACAAAGAACCTCACACTATGTAATTTCTTTGTTTTGTTGATTTTCCAAATTTGTTACTGCCTACTTTAACTCATCTTGATTCCCCCAAAACATAAAGGCATAAACTTAGTCCACCACAGGTTAATTACAATTTTAGGTAGTTTATTTCCAAAGCAAACATTGGAGTTGATGGTCACTCCCATAGTAGCATAAAATACATGGGCAAAACACAAATGAAAGATTAGGCAAATCAGCCCACATAGCAATTGGCCAGAGTCAGGAGTTGTAAAGTAAGGCACTCCTGTGCAAAGTCCCGTACAAATGAAAAGTAATTCAACATAGGTGCCAAGCATTTCCAGGTCCACATTGGCCACCAAACAAATAGGCCCACAGACACACCCTCTCCTGCTTGGCCACATTTGCCACAGGCAAAAAGCAGCCAAACCTATGCCTCATCTACACCTGTTAGTCAGTGTGGCACCCAAACAAGAACCCCCAGTCCCAATCCAAGTCCAGTTCTATCTTAGCCAGGGGTCAAGGTAGTAGTTTGCAAGCCCAGAATGTCCCCCAATCATGCCTACAAACAGGAGGAGCCAGAACAAATGTAATTCACCACAAGAATGCAGCGCAACAGCTTGAGTGGCAGGTTCATTGAGGTTTCACCTCCGGCATTGGCTAGTGGTCTACCTCAGCACTCTAATGAGCTATATGGGCGCAAATCCAAAGCAAACAAGCAAAGCCATACCAAAAGGGTATATTGGTAGGGCTCACCAGACAGGTAAATACAGTGGGGATGTAGAGCAAAGATGTGAAGCAGATACAGGCCAAATAGGCCTTAAAATGGGGGATGTCCATAAAACCCAGGTTGGGTTGGAGGTGGGCCCTCACCTGGGCCTGTGTGGCATTCAGAATCTGCAACTGTTCCAACATGTTTCTATTAGAAGTTCGAAATTCAGCCATCATGGCACTGAGATTGTTAGTTAAGGTGGCCATGTGGCTGTTGCTATTTCAAACTTCCTCAAGCATGGCACTGAAATAATTGGATAAGGTGGCCATGTGGCTGTTGTTGGACCTAAATTCAGTCAGCATGGAGTTTAAGGTGTTGTTTAATGTTTCTAATTGCCCATGAAGATGTTCGTGGTTTCGTTGATTTTGGAGGTGAAATAGCCGCCTCTCATGGTGCCATGCTGACTCCATCATCGGCGCGCCCCTCCCCTGGGCAACTGGGTGATGTAGTCGGCTACGCCTCCCTATTCCCCGGGTTGGGGGGCGTGCAGATGATTTGGCTCTAGGTCCACCAACAGGCACAGGTCTGCTTGGCAAATCCTCAGCAGCAGAGCACTGGGGACTGCCCACGATGGGCTGGCAGCATGCAGCCAGCTTCACTCCACTGCTGAGCATATGGTGTAGAAACATGTTGGGACAGCTGCAGATTCTGTCCCAGGGGGAGCTGTTCTGAAGGTTCAATGAAGGCTCCATCTTCCTCCAGCTCCTGGATTTCCTCCATCAGTGTGTGGGTCTGTTGGGACATGTAAATAAAAAAGGTTCAGTTTGGGGAATACATATGTAATTCCGCAAAAAGAAACATGGCAAGGCACATGCATAATCCAAATCATAAAAAGACACTTACCATATATATCAGATCCTGGGTCCGAGGCAGCACGGAAGTAGACGGCATGGTCAAACTGGCAGAGGATTCCCCACTAGCTGAGGGATGATGCTGGGCTGCATTGGGGAAAAGAAGGCATGTTAACACACAACTAGGCATTGCTGATGTGTATTAACACATATGGTTCACTAAAACACGGGCCCATGCATGAATGGCAACTCCCCCAACGGACCAAGTTAAACTTGACTCTAACTTATCTGTTAGATGTATAAGTCAACAACTACATACACATTGGTCTCTTTAACCAAAATAAACATGCATGTACTGGCTGTTCTGAGGCTTCACACATCCCTAAAACCCCATTATGGGACCACACAGCTTGCAAATAGCATTTGCCATTAGATTAGGCTGTTTGACATTGTTTCTAGGTCAAACTTTCAAGCACCCCAGATCAAGTCTTTTTGAGCAAAGCACAGCTCCAAACCAAATTGGCTACAGATAAAGCTGGAAGTGTTGTATGTAATTGACTCTAAATACATAACAGGCAGTCCTTTGCTAATCCCAATAGTGTTCCTCAAGACTCTCCCAAATAATCTATGAGCAAGGAAAAAAGCAAATGATGAGGCACCACACATAACACACCCTGTTTAAATTGTTTCCTCCACTACAAGGCACACCTTAGGGGCATGTGTTAATATATGGGTTTGTGCCTAATTTTACACGTAAATCACATTTCACATACACAGTAACATTACTAACCTGCAGGAATAGTAGGGATGTCCGTGTCCTGCCAGGCCGAGTGTCCCTCTATGGCCACAGGATGTAGCAGGCCCAGCACCATCTCCTCAGCTCGGGTAAATTGCAGTTTGGTGGGGAATCCTCCGCTAGTTTGTAAGCTGAAAAAGAGAGTTGCACACATTTAGCTAAATGTTTCCAATACAAGATGAAGCCAAATCCACAAAGTATATATGTACCTGTAATTACGCCATTTATTTTCTTTCTTCCGTGCTGCATACTTTAGGTCCGATATTTTCCTTTGTATCTGCTCCACATCTTTGAGCTCTTCCCCCGCTGCATTGACCTGTCTGGTGAGCTCCTCCAAAATCTCGGCTTTGCGCTGCTTGCTTGTAGCTTTGGGTCTGCGCCCATATAGCTCATCATAATACAAGGTGAGGCCACTAGCCAATGCCAGAGTTTGGGCCTCACCAAACCTGCCACTCAAGTGGCCTCGGCGCAATGTGCGCCCTGTTGCTAGGCGTTATGGCTCATCAGTGGTTGGCAGCAAATCGGGGGACATTCTGGGCTGGCTGTGTTGGGGAGAAATGTAGGCTTCTGATTGAGCTGGACTTGGATATGGACTTGGGGTTCTTGGCTGGGTGGCCACTGAACTAGTAGGCATAGCTGTGGCATATGGAGAGTGCCTTTTCACCTGTGTCGGTACCAAATGTGGTCACGGAGGAGAGGGTGTGGTGGATGATGTTGGGCTTCTTGGCCTGTGCCTCTGTGGCCCCTTCAGACTTTCATGGCCCTGGGAGGTTGATGCACGTGGGTGGGGTGATGGTGAACTGTGGCTGCTGGGGCTTCGGGTCCGGTGGCTTGGCCTCTTTGCATGTGAGCTTTTCCCACGTGGGTGGGGTGATGTTGAGCTCTGGCTGCTGGGGCTTCGGGCCCGGTGGCTTGGCCTCTTTGCATGCGAGATTTTCCCATGTGGGTGGGGTGATGCTGACCTTTGGGGGCTGGGGCTTCGGGCCCGGTCTCTTGGCCTCTTTGCATGTGAGCTTTTCCCACGTGGGTGGGGTGATGGTGACCTTTGGGGCCTGGAGATCATTGCCCAAATACAACATGAGACGGACACCACCTTCACCCACACGCAGATCATGCAGCATTGGTCGGACCTGAAACGGCTGCACATGCCCTGGGTGTGGCGCTTTTTTGTAATCCATTTCCCTAGTAAGTACATAGCGATTGCATGGCAGATGTGACTCATGCAGAAGGTAGGCATTTATTTATATATTTTTTTCTTTTCTAGTGTTGGAAAAGGATTACCGAATCCGCCGCACCCGGAGGCACACAGGCCGATCAGTGCTGCATGAATCTGCAGCTGGAAGTGAAGGTGGTGGATCTCTAGTGCGACGGTCCTACCCCTCCCCTGGACCTTTCCACAGAGGAGGGGCGGTACGGCATGGGCAGGGAGTCGTACCCAGCGAAGCAGGCGGGAGCCTCTGGTATGTGACTCTTCATGTAACCTACACACATATATATGCAATTTCCACCCAAGCTGATTCCCTTAATCTGTTTTTGTAGATGCTTCTGGAGCGGGTGAAGATGCGCAGGCTGCAGCAGATCTCGCCCAGGAGGCACAGGGAGAAGGTGAGTGATGGGACACACACATTGAAACTGAATTTTGATTACTGTTGACTAAGACATTATAAGTGACCCTATTTGCCATGTCTCGACAGCCTCTACTTCACAACAGTGGCAGGGCCCAGGACGTAGGGTTGTCCCCAACGAGGCATCCGTCGGCCACCAACCAAGTAAGTTGTAATGTCATTCTTTGCAGTATGTGTTGACATGATCACCCAGATACATCAAGCTATAGTCAATGGCATTAGCAGAATGACCAGTGCCCACTTGCTTAGAGTAATTACTTAGCAGACTGACCAGTGCCCACTTGCTTAGAGTAATTACTTAGCAGACTGACCAGTGCCCACTTGCTTAGAGTAATTACTTAGCAGACTGACCAGTGCCCACTTGCTTAGAGTAATTACTTAGCAGACTGACCAGTGCCCACTTGCTTAGAGTAATTACATAGCAGTCTGACCAGTGCCCACTTGCTTAGAGTAATTACTTAGCAGACTGACGGCATGATTTATGTTTGCAACTCCAAAACATTCCATCCACAGGTGAGAAACATGTATTTGTCTCAAAGTAATTTTGTTTCTTAAATTGATACAGGGACCACACGGGCAAAAGTGGAAGAAATGAATCGAAGGGTCCTTGAGTTGGTGGCCGATATGCAGCAGCTGGTTGACTCCTTGGGGACAATAGAAGAAGAATAGTGTTCTGGGTCCTGTCACTGTTTTTAGTTTTGTAAATAGTTTTTTAAATTTTAAATATTTTTAATGTTGTGGTTTTTAAAGTTGTTTTCCACCTGTTTTATAAAAAAATAATCTAATGGGCCACAAAAATGGCCTTCAAGTAAAAAAAACAAAACAAAGTTTCAGTGTCATTTTTAAACACAAATACATTAACACAAAACGAAGGGTGAAATAAATATTTTGAGATGAAGAATCAGATGAACGTGAAGTGGTTTGGGTAAGTTTTAGGGGCCTAAAATGGAAGAAGAACCTAACCGGGAAGTGGTTTGGGTAAGTTTTAGGGGCCTAAAATGGAAGAAGAACCTTACCGGGAAGTGGTTTGGGTAAGTTTTAGGGGCCTAAAATGGAAGAAGAACCTAACCGGGATGTGGTTTGGGTAAGTTTTAGGGGCCTAAAATGGAAGAAGAACCTAACCGGGATGTGGTTTGGGTAAGTTTTAGGGGCCTAAAATGGAAGAAGAACCTAACCGGGAAGTGGTTGGGGGTGAGCTTTAAGGGTCCAAAAGGGAAGATGGAGGATAGTGCTAAATGGTTGGGGTGAGCTTTAAGGGTCCAAAAGGGAAGATGGAGGATAGTGCTAAATGGTTGGGGTGAGCTTTAAGGGTCCAAAAGGGAAGATGGAGGATAGCGCTAATTGATTTAGCTAAACATTGTAGTAGAATTGAGGGTGTCAAATATGTAGGCGAGCACTTTAATGAGTTAAATTTGTAGTGCACAGGCGCAAGATCGTAAGGATTTTCGTCTGGACGATTATTTATTGAAAAAGGGAAACAGAATCTATCGGGAAACGTAAAGGATTCGTGGGAGGAGACGATGGAAAAAGGGCAAAATCGAAAGCCTACGTTGTAACATGAAAAAATAAAACAGAAAAGTCACGCTGGAAAATGACATCCTCGTACTCGTACTCTGGCATAGGAACGGACGGAAACTTTACAGAAGGTTAGCAATGCATGCATAGAATCGCTCGCACACTCATACGAGATCGGGAAATTAAAAAAAAAAAAAACAGATCGGCACTAAAATTAAAGTATTTTTTAAACTCTGAATCGAGCCTAATATCAATCAATTCATTTAGTTTTCTGTTCACTTTGCTCTCTGGCTTTTCTGTTGGTTGCTTGTGTTTTTTTCTGCTTTCCCTAATCCTTTTATATATTTTGCTATTTCTTGGTCCACCACTGTCCCAAGATCTTAGATAATTAGTTAATTTAATGCATTGCCTTATCAATTTTTTGATTATTATGAGTGTTTAGCTTCTTACATTATTTGATTACATCATTTTCCTTTCTTTATGTTTACAGGATTGCAATATCAGTAGAATTGATGCCACAAGTTTAGTTTTACTGTTTATTATTGAATTGTTAATAATTTCTTACTTTGGCCTGCACAGCCATAAGTGAGGTTATCCTGTTGCCTTGGTCATCGTTCTCTCCGCAGTGAGTAAAGGAGACCGAGACAGGCAAGGGTCCTGCCAGAATTGCTATGGTTAACACAGCTCTGCCCAATGGGGCTCCCTGTTGGATCTCTCTCCTTATCTGCATGCATGGCTGGGTAGGGTGGGGGCTTTTTTTGTCCCCATGGGGCGGTTCTAGCTGTTTGGTTGGTCTTGCTCAGTCAGGAGGCAGGGCTCCCTTCGCGTGCTACCACAGCCTCCTGACTGTCATGGCACCACGACTTAAGCAGAGGGATTGGCACCCAGATTCCCTAATCAAGGTAAATTAGTTTTATTCATTGCAGGCCACACTTGTGTATATGTATTGTGCATTTTTGTTACTAGTATAATAAAGGACGCAGACGCATTCGAAATGTATTTTGGTTTTGGAATACTATGATATTAATCTTCCTTTATGTGTGGACCATTGTAATTTTCTTTTGATTACAATTGTCGGTGGATGAGCCTGGCCCAGCACCCAGCCATACATTTATGTGTATAGCTTGAGAGTGGATTTCTTTCTTTTGTTCTTTATGCAGAACTGTCTATAACCCTCACAACTACACCTAACTCCTGATGAAGACCTGCTTTTTATGGGTGAGTTTGAGTTAATAAGAAACAACACTTTGAGTTAATAAGAAACACACGCTCCCTCATCTGGGTAGATGCGCCCAATAACCTAACTATCACAGTTTGAGATGTTCTAAACCATGGTTCTAAACCATATTCTGTGTATTTAACCTATTGTGATCAGGTGTACAAGTTGTTTTTGGCAATTTCATGTACTATCTGACAGTGGCATACATAGCCCCCTTCAGCCCTCTAGGCCCCAAACACTCACGCCCTGACAGTCAGAGGTGTGCAGCGCATGGTGGAGAGAGAAGCGGCAGTACGAGCATGTCGACAACGGAGACCCTGGCATGCAGAGCAGGGAGAAAAGCATACGGTGCAAGCACGAGGGAATGCGCACACAGGTGAAGATGAAGGAGGCAGCATGAATGGATAGGTGAGTATGTACACTGGCACCAAATGTATATTTTTGCAGATGTAGTGCAGGTAGATTGAGCTGGGCTGTTTTACAGCCCCTGGGGCAGGCGCCTGCACTGATTTGTAAGCCCCTGCTATCTAAGTCAAACAATGAAAGAGGTGTGATTTAACAAGTACCATCAATCCTTTCATGATGTAACAAATCAATGTGACGAACTTGCCTCAAGCAGAGGAGGTTGCACCACACAATAGGGCTGATTCAAAGCCACTTTCACATGCACTTTTGCATGTGTCTGTGTAAGTTTTGTGATTTTTGCAAGCTTTTTCGGAATTTTCGTTACTGTTTTCATGCGTATGTGCACCGTGCACGCATGGACATCGATTGCATGCATGACATTGAGCTGTTCGAACTGACCCGCCTTAACCGCGTTTCCCTCCATAACTTGTATGATGAGCTGCGGCCATGGTTAGCCCGCACCACAAGGAAGGGGCATGCAATTTCAGTGATGACCAAGATGCTTGGCTGCCTGCAATTTTTGGTGAATGGCTCATTCCAGAGGCTGGGTGCCCTCTCAGTGGGGATGTCCCAGCCTACGCTCAACACGTTTTTGGGTGGCATGGCGACCCTGTGTCCAAAATATATTTATTTTTCAGACAACATGGTAGTCTGGAATGCTCTTAAGTTGTTTTTTTTTTTATCTAGCCAACATGCCCAACGTTAGGGATGAGCGAATCGATCCGGACGAACCCGAATTCGTTCCGAATTTCAGGAAAAATTTGATTCGGAACAAATCCGAATTTCCCCGCGATTCGATCGATCGAAGTTTTCCTTTCAACTACATATATTTCAATTACAAGCATTCTAAAATGGTGGAAGCACATGTCCGGACATGTTCCCTGGGGCAAGGTATCATGGGAAAGTCACATGCAGCCCATCAGCAGCCAGGAAGCACGGTGACGTCACCGTACTATATAAACGGCGGCCATCTTCCTTGTGCGCAGTTCAGCGTTCTATTGCGGCCAGAGCACAGCTTGTTACACATAGGGACAGAGTTAGATAGAGGTAGGGAGAGTCAGAGAGACCAACAGAGAGGCAGAAAGAGAGGTAGACAGAGCCAGGGAAAGATAGTAAAAGATAGGGAAAAACTGTAACGATCCAGGCAGGGACAGCATTGAAGTGACAGGGAAATTTTTTTTTTTATTTTCATTAGCCAGATCATTTTTCAATTCAATTTCAGTTCTTTGTGGTGTAAACCTGCCTTGCAACTGTGCATCCCATCTATGCAGTGGTATATTTAACCCTATCTGTTACACACAAGCATTTCTCATAACTGGATTAGTTTTAATTTAGTTTTAATCTTTTTTTGTCTGCTTTAAATACACCAGCCCACATGGGCATCCCAAACCAGCACATGTCACCCTATCTGTTATACTAAATAAGCGTTGTTCAGCCTCATTTTAATTAAGCTTTTGCATTTTGAATTGGTTTTTGTCTGGTTTAAATACACAAGCCCACATGGGCATCCTAAACCAGAACATGTCACCCTATCTGTTATACTAAATAAGCGTTGTTCAGCCTCATTTTAATTAAGCTGTTGCATTTTGAAATGGTTTTTGTCTGCTTTAAATACACCAGCCCACATGGGCATCCCAAACCAGCACATGTCACCCTATCTGTTATAATAAATAAGCGTTGTTCAGCCTCATTTTAATAAAGCTATTGCATTTTGAATTGGTTTTTGTCTGGTTTAAATACACCAGCCCACATGGGCATCCCATACCAGCACATGTCACCCTATCTGTGAAACTAAATAAGCATTGCTCATCCTCAGCTTAATCAAGCTATTGCATTTTGAATTGGTTTTTGTCCTGCTGCCAAAATACTAGGCCGCAGGGTATCCCAAACCTGCACGTAGCACCCTATCTGTTATACTAAATACCCTTGTTCATCCTCAGCTTAATCAAGCTATTGCAATTTGAATTGTTTTTTGTCCTGCTTTAAAAAAAAAAACACCAGGCCGCAGGGTATCCCAAACCTGCATGTAGCACCCTATCTGTTATACTAAATACGCTTGTTCATCTTCAGCTTAATCAAGCTATCGCATTTTGAATTGGTTTTTGGTCTGCTGCCAAAACACTAGGCCGCAGGGTATACCAAACCTGCACGTAGCACCCTATCTGTTATACTAAATACGCTTGTTCATCCTCAGCTTAATCAAGCTATTGCATTTTGAATTGGTTTTTGGTCTGCTGCCAAAACACTCGGCCGCAGGGTATCCCAAACCTGCACGTAGCACCCTATCTGTTATACTAAATACGCTTGTTCATCCTCAGCTTAATCAAGCTATTGCATTTTGAATTGGTTTTTGTCCTGCTGTCAAAACACTAGGCCGCAGGGTGTCCCATATTGCCAATTTTCATAGTATCTGGTGCAGAAAAGCAGTTCCTCACTTTATTTAGCTTCTGCTTTTTAAAGTAAACACATTTTTTAACGCACCTATTGCGCATTTCAAATGCATAAAAATGTCAGGCAGACAAGTGCCAGGATGCTCAAAGAGGAGTGGCAGAGGCCAAGATTCAGCAGGCAGAGGTCACAGCAGACTAGGGGTGAGTGGCAGCAGGAGTCACGATGAGAGACCTGATCTGCCTGTATCTGCTAGCGGTCGTGTCAGCACCAGTAACGCATCTGCCGTGGTAGATTGGTTAACACGGTCATCCACATCATCACAAGTTACATCTGAGACCCCCCAGTCTAGGGTCGGTAGGTTCCTCTGACACAACCCTGAGTTGGCATGCCCCAAGAGAAGTCCCTGTCCTCCCATTGCCTCTGTCCTACGCCATTCCCTCCCCCAGCGACGTATCCTATGCTTTGGGTTCAGCTCCACTCTTTAGTGAGGAGGACGATCAGATAGAGGACAGTCAGCAGCTACAGCCCAGCCAAGAAATGGAGGTGGCTTCTTTAGCTAGGCAGGCAAATAGTGATGTGGAGAGTGTTGTGGGTGTTGCGAGCGTTCCAGCCCCTGCGCCAGACACTGTTGAGGAAACTGAGAACATCAGTGACGTGCAGCCACAGCTCGGTGATGATGATGATGAAGAAGCCGAACGCATTTGGGAGCCGGGTGCAGAAGATGCTTCATCGTCATCATCAGGAGAAGAGGGGCGCAGGTTGCCCTGGAGTCAACAGCTTAGGCAGCAAGGTGTTAGCAGCATGGTTGGCAGTCAGCATGGGGACACAATTGTAAAGCCTGGAGTCAAATGGGACCGGGGCCGGGGTAGAGCACCTGCTGCACGGCAGGCTACCTTATCAGGAGGTAGTGGAGCAGGGGTTCCTGGATTTGGCGACAGTAGCAGTGAATCAGTGCGGCCTGTTGGTGGGAAAAGTAGCTACACGGCAGTGTGGCAATTTTTTGTGAAGCATCTGCAGGAGGGTAACATGGCAACATGCAAGATATGTAGGCAGAAGGTAAAGCGCCAAATGTTGGCACCACAGCCCTGCGTCAACATATGATGCGTCACCATAAAGCGGCCTGGGAGAACCGAGGCTCCGAAGAGGTGGTCCAGCCTGCTTCCTCACCAAGTGGCACGCCGCTCCCAATTTCTGCCAGCCAAGGCTTCAGCACCTCAGCCGAAGGCAGCTGTGCGTCATACCCATCCTCTGTCGCTCCTGCTCCTCCTCCTCCAAGTCATGCATCCCGCCAACAATCCATCAGCGAAGCCATGTCCAAGAGACAGCAGTATGCATCCACTCATCCTACGGCGCAGAAGCTGAATGTGCTCCTGTCCAAGTTGCTGGTGCTGCAGTTGCTCCCTTTTCAGATGGTGGACTCTGCACCTTTCAGAGAACTGATGGCTTGTGCAGAGCAAAGGTGGAGAAGCCCAAGCCGTCATTTCTTTGCCAAGAAGGCAGTACCAGCGCTGCAAACTTTTGTTGAACAGAAGGTGGGCCAGTCCTTGAGCCTGTCGGTGTGTAGCAAAGTGCATGGCAGCGCTGACGTCTGGAGCTGTAACTACGGTCAGGGACAGTACATGTCGTATACGACCCACGGGGTGAATGTGGTCCCTTTGCAGCAGCAGCAACTTGGACAGGTCACGCCGCTTCCCTGGCCCTTGTGCCTGTGACACCGTGCGACTCGGCCTCCTCATCCTCCGCCATCTCCTCACCCTCCTCTGTAGGCTCAAGTCTCAGTGCCCCTCCAGTCTACCATGTGTGCAGGGCACGGAGGTGTCACGCTGTGCTTCACATGGTTTGTCTTGGCGAACTGAGTCACACAGGGAAGAAACTGCTTAAGTCCAAACACATGAAATCCGACAATGGGAAGAACATTTTGTCTGCGCTGCGACAAGGAAGCCTGACCCATGTGCCTTGCATGGCTCACATCTTCAATCTGGTTGTCAAGCGGTTTCTGAAGTGTTCCCCCATATGCAAGACATCCTAACAACTTCAAGGAAACTTTGCATGCACTTCAGCCACTCATACACCGCCAAAAACAAACCCTTTCTGGAGCCACAGCGTCAGAACGGTATCCCCCAACATAGTCTGATTTGCAATGTTTCCACCCGTTGGAATTCCACCCTTCACATGTTGGACCGATTATATGAACAGAGAAAAGCCATCATGGATTTCCTGATGATCCAAGTGGATAGGGGGACTCCCCTGTGTAACTTCAATGTCAACCAGTGGCAGCTCATACGTGACACCTGCCGTTTGCTCAGGCCCTTTGAGGAAGCCACTTTATTTGTCAGTCGGCAGGATTACGGGATGAACGACGTGATTCCACTGCTTCATGCACTACAGCACATGTTGGAAACCATGGCTGGTCAGGGCAATGGAGACATGGCATCTACATCTTACGGCCACATGAACCCCATTGGAGCTGAACTGGAGGAGGAGAAGGAGTGGCCCAGTAAAGCACAGTTTAGGCTTGGCGAAATGGCTGGTTTATCTAGTCAACGGACAGGAGAGGAGGAGCAGCCAGAGGAGCTAGAGGGTTGTGAGGAAGGCAAGACAGAGGACCCGGACACACCGTGGCAGTATGCAGTGGAGGTCATGTCATACATTGCAGGTTATGTCATACCTTGACATGACCATGCCAACACACCTTGAGGATCCGCTGGACTTCTGGGCAGCCAAACTTGGCTTGTAGCCGCAACTAGCAGAGTTTGCCCTGGAAAAGCTGTCCTGCCCGTCCAGTAGCGTGCCATCTGAGCGGGTGTTTAGTGCGGCGGGGGCCATAGTTACGGCAAGGAGAACTCGTCTGTCAACTAAAAATGTGGAGAGACTCACCTTTTGTCAAAATGAATCAGGGATGGATCAGCCAGGATTTCCACACACCAATGTCTAATGCATGCAATTAGATTCAGCATGGTGCCACGTTTTACACTTTCCAAATGGTGCAAAACATTTTTATGTCTTTAGGCCAATTTTTGGGCTCCTGCTGCTGCTGCTGCCAACTCCAGGGTGTCTTTCAAGCAATGTTTGTGCTCCTGCTTCTGCTGCTTGCAACTCCAGGGTGTGATTCATCCAATTTTTGGCCTCCTGCAGCCAACTCCAGTGTCTCTTTAAAGCAATGTTTGAGCTCCTGCTGCTGCTTGCAACTCCAGGGTGTGATTCATCCAATTTTTGGCCTCCTGCCGCCAACTCCGGTGTTTCTTTCACGCTATGTTTGGGCTCCTGCTGCTGCTGCTGCTTGCAACTCCAGGGTGTGATTCATCCAATTTTTGGCCATCTGCAGCCAACTCCAGTGTCTCTTTCACGCAATGTTTGGGCTCCTGCTGCTGCTTGCAACTCCAGGGTGCGATTCATCACAATTTTTGGCCTCCTGCAGCCAACTGCAGTGTCTCTTTAAAGTAATGTTTGTGCTCCTGCTGCTGCTTGCAACTCCAGGGTGTGATTCATCCAATTTTTGGGCTCCTGCAGCCAACTCCAGTGTCTCTTTCATGCAATGTTTGGGCCCCTGCTGCTGCTGCTTGCAACGGCAGGGTGCGATTCATCCAATTTTTGGCCTCCAGAAGCCAACTCCAGTGTCTCTTTCAAGCAAATTTTGGACCCCTGCTGCTCCTGCTGCTGCTGCTTGCAACGCCAGGGTGTGATTCATCCAATTTTTGGGCTCCTGCAGCCAACTCCAGTGTCTCTTTAAAGTAATATTTGTGCTCCTGCTGCTGCTTGCAACTCCAGGGTGTGATTCATCCAATGTTTGGGCTCCTGCAGCCAACTCCAATGTCTCTTTCACACAATAGGCTCGATTCAGAGAGACACAAAAAAACTTTCGCTTTGGTGCCGACGTCGTAAGATTTTCAAAATTTCCCGCTCTCGCATGAACGTTCGAGCGATTCTATGCATGCTTCGTAAACCTTCCGTAGCGCGTCCGTGTGCTCGTATGCCAGAGTACGCAGACGAGGCTGTCATTTTCCATCGAAAATGTTCAGATTCATTTTTCACAACTACCAACGTAGCCTTTCGTTTTTGCCCTTTTCCCATCGTATCCTCACACGAATCCTATCATTTTCCCGCTACATCCTGCTTCATTTTTTCCTTAAATATCTGGCCAGACGAAATTCTTACGATATTGCGCCTGCGCACTACAAACTTCTCTCATTAAAGTGCTCGCCTACATAATTTCACTTCCATCACTAAACTCACCCTAACCACTTCGCGCTATCCTGCCTTTTCCCTTGAGGTCCCTTAAAGCTCACCCTAACCACTTCGCGCTATCCTGCCTTTTCCCTTGAGGTCCCTTAAAGCTCACCCTAACCACTTCGCGCTATCCTGCCTTTTCCCTTGAGGTCCCTTAAAGCTCACCCTAACCACTTCGCGCTATCCTGCCTTTTCCCTTGAGGTCCCTTAAAGCTCACCCTAACCACTTCGCGCTATCCTGCCTTTTCCCTTGAGGTCCCTAAAACTTACCCAAATCACTTAGCGCCTTGTTTCTTCTTCCATTTTCACACCCTAAAACTTACCCAAATCACATAGCGCCTTGTTTCTTCTTCCATTTTAGGTCCCTAAAACTTACCCAAATCACTTAGCGCCTTGTTTCTTCTTCCATTTTCACACCCTAAAACTTACCCAAATCACATAGCGCCTTGTTTCTTCTTCCATTTTCACACCCTAAAACTTACCCAAATCACTTAGCGCCTTGTTTCTTCTTCCATTTTCACACCCTAAAACTTACCCAAATCACTTAGCGCCTTGTTTCTTCTTCCATTTTCACACCCTAAAACTTACCCAAATCACTTAGCGCCTTGTTTCTTCTTCCATTTTCACACCCTAAAACTTACCCAAATCACTTAGCGCCTTGTTTCTTCTTCCATTTTCACACCCTAAAACTTACCCAAATCACATAGCGCCTTGTTTCTTCTTCCATTTTCACACCCTAAAACTTACCCAAATCACATAGCGCCTTGTTTCTTCTTCCATTTTCACACCCTAAAACTTACCCAAATCACTTAGCGCCTTGTTTCTTCTTCCATTTTAGGTCCCTAAAACTTACCCAAATCACTTAGCGCCTTGTTTCTTCTTCCATTTTCACACCCTAAAACTTACCCAAATCACTTAGCGCCTTGTTTCTTCTTCCATTTTAGGTCCCTAAAACTTACCCAAATCACTTAGCGCCTTGTTTCTTCTTCCATTTTCACACCCTAAAACTTACCCAAATCACTTAGCGCCTTGTTTCTTCTTCCATTTTCACACCCTAAAACTTACCCAAATCACTTAGCGCCTTGTTTCTTCTTCCATTTTCACACCCTAAAACTTACCCAAATCACATAGCGCCTTGTTTCTTCTTCCATTTTCACACCCTAAAACTTACCCAAATCACTTAGCGCCTTGTTTCTTCTTCCATTTTCACACCCTAAAACTTACCCAAATCACTTAGCGCCTTGTTTCTTCTTCCATTTTCACACCCTAAAACTTACCCAAATCACATAGCGCCTTGTTTCTTCTTCCATTTTCACACCCTAAAACTTACCCAAATCACTTAGCGCCTTGTTTCTTCTTCCATTTTCACACCCTAAAACTTACCCAAATCACTTAGCGCCTTGTTTCTTCTTCCATTTTCACACCCTAAAACTTACCCAAATCACATAGCGCCTTGTTTCTTCTTCCATTTTCACACCCTAAAACTTACCCAAATCACTTAGCGCCTTGTTTCTTCTTCCATTTTAGGTCCCTAAAACTTACCCAAATCACTTAGCGCCTTGTTTCTTCTTCCATTTCCACACCCTAAAACTTACCCAAATCACTTAGCGCCTTGTTTCTTCTTCCATTTTAGGTCCCTAAAACTTACCCAAATCACTTAGCGCCTTGTTTCTTCTTCCATTTTCACACCCTAAAACTTACCCAAATCACTTAGCGCCTTGTTTCTTCTTCCATTTTAGGTCCCTAAAACTTACCCAAATCACTTAGCGCCTTGTTTCTTCTTCCATTTTCACACCCTAAAACTTACCCAAATCACTTAGCGCCTTGTTTCTTCTTCCATTTTCACACCCTAAAACTTACCCAAATCACTTAGCGCCTTGTTTCTTCTTCCATTTTAGGTCCCTAAAACTTACCCAAATCACTTAGCGCCTTGTTTCTTCTTCCATTTTCACACCCTAAAACTTACCCAAATCACTTAGCGCCTTGTTTCTTCTTCCATTTTCACACCCTAAAACTTACCCAAATCACTTAGCGCCTTGTTTCTTCTTCCATTTTCACACCCTAAAACTTACCCAAATCACATAGCGCCTTGTTTCTTCTTCCATTTTCACACCCTAAAACTTACCCAAATCACTTAGCGCCTTGTTTCTTCTTCCATTTTCACACCCTAAAACTTACCCAAATCACTTAGCGCCTTGTTTCTTCTTCCATTTTCACACCCTAAAACTTACCCAAATCACTTAGCGCCTTGTTTCTTCTTCCATTTTCACACCCTAAAACTTACCCAAATCACATAGCGCCTTGTTTCTTCTTCCATTTTCACACCCTAAAACTTACCCAAATCACTTAGCGCCTTGTTTCTTCTTCCATTTTCACACCCTAAAACTTACCCAAATCACTTAGCGCCTTGTTTCTTCTTCCATTTTCACACCCTAAAACTTACCCAAATCACATAGCGCCTTGTTTCTTCTTCCATTTTCACACCCTAAAACTTACCCAAATCACTTAGCGCCTTGTTTCTTCTTCCATTTTCACACCCTAAAACTTACCCAAATCACTTAGCGCCTTGTTTCTTCTTCCATTTTCACACCCTAAAACTTACCCAAATCACTTCACGGACATCACAATCTTGATTTTCAAATATGTCATTGGCCCCTTGTTTTTGTTAAATGTATGTGTGCAAATAAATGGGACAACATGTTTTTTTTTTTTTTTTGATTTATTGGGCAATTGCCATTTGGTGTAAAAATTTTTGGCCCAACTTTGGCCCTAAAAAATTAAAAACTATATACAAATTGTTTGTTGGTTATTAAAAATATATACACTAATTTTTGATAAAAAACTTTAAAAACTATATACAATAAAAACTTTTTTTAAAAAATTAAAACTATATACAAAAAACTTTGGTGTTTAACCAATAAAACTATCTACAAATAAAACTATTTACAAATCTACAGGGCCAGGAACCAGGACACTAGTCTTCCTCTTCTGTTGTCCCCAACGTGTCCCGCATCGCCTGCAGATCGGCCACCAACTCAAGGACCCTCCGATTCATATCAGCAAGTCGCTGTCTTGTGGTCCCTGCCAAAAAAACAGAAAAACAAATTATTCGGAGAACAATACATGTTTCTCACCTGTGGATTTAATGTATTTTAAGAAACAAATTACCTATAATGCACAGATGTCATTAATGACAGGAATTAAGGTTAGGAAGTGGCCACAGGTCATTAAGCTAATTCAGTGGCCACAGGACAGTTGGGCAACTAATTAAGCTAATTCAGTGGCCACAGGACAGTTGGGCAACTAATTAAGCTAATTCAGTGGCCACAGGACAGTTGGGCAACTAATTAAGCTAATTCAGTGGCCACAGGACAGTTGGGCAACTAATTAAGCTAATTCAGTGGCCACAGGACAGTTGGGAAACTAATTAAGCTAATTCAGTGGCCACAGGACAGTTGGGTAACTAATTAAGCTAATTCAGTGGCCACAGGTCCCTCTTATATTGGCATTGACTAGGGCATTATGTGTTTTGGGGTTCATGGGAATTTAGACAGAAATCTTTATAATGCCATGACTACTTACTTGGTTGGTGGCCGAGAGATGGCTCGTTGGGGACAACACCCTGAGGTCCTGGTTCCTGGCTCTGCTGTGAAGAAGTGCCTGTTGAAACATGGGCCAAATGGTTAGTTTGGATGTCTGATTCCGCAGTCCTCAAATGTTTTTAGCTAAGTCTGGGTCACATCACTCACCTTCTCCAGGGTCTTGTGGGCTCCTATCTGCTGCCTCCTCACCCACTACTTCACCCGCAACAGAAACATCTACAAAGACAGAATAAAGGATTCAGTTTGGTGATATCAGGAGCTAGCAATTAGATGTTTGGGTGTAGACATGAAGAGTGACATACCAGAGGATCCCGCATGCGTGGCAGGGTACGACTGCCTGCCCACGCTGTGCCGCCCCTCCTCTGTGGTAAGGTCCAGGGGCTGGTCTGAGGAGGCCACAGAGGAGGGGTCGGCCCGTCGCCCTGGAGATCCACCACCTTCACTCCCAGCTGCAGAATCATGCAGCACTGGTCGGCCTGGGCGCCGCCGGGTGCGGCGAATTCTGTAATCCATTTCCAACACTACAAAAGAGAAGGCATTCTAAATAAAAGGCCTAAAATCTGTCCTAGTTACATCTTGCATGCAAGCGCTATGTACTTACTTGGGAAATGGATTGCAAAAAACCTCCGCACCCGGGGCATGTGCAGTCGCTTCAGGTCCGACCAATGCTGCATGATCTGTGTGTGGGTGAAGGTGGTGTCGGTCTGGTGTTGTATCTCCGAGATGATCTCCAGGGCGACGTTTCGTTTGGCAAACGAGTTGGGCAGGTAGTCGTACCTGCGCTCCAGCATGGTCTGCAAAACAAAAAACAAACATAGCAAGAACTCAGAAATGCATATGTAGAAGAGGCAACAATACATTATTTTGTTCAATCACATGAACACATACACACACACACTTTTAGCCTAAGTTAACTTTCAAATATGGCAGCACTGTCGTTTGGCACGTGTGTGGTGTGCGCTTGGTTGTGCATGTAGTCCAACCAAAGCTTTAACAAAAATATAACTTTTAGCGCATCCTTAACATGTAGAGCAACAATTAACAATCCAAGCAAAGTCGTTAAAAGACACTTACAAGCATGATTATCTCTTCTTGTTGGCGGGTGAAGATAGTGGGCGCCATCTTTCTTCTTCTTCTAGGCAGCAGATAAGCACGGCCCCAGCGGTTTTCTGGGTTTCGCACGGCCGTGCGAACGGCCGGACGTGCGCGTAAGCGAACGCGTAGGCGTCACACGCCGGAGACCTTATTTAAAGGTCCCTGCACACACAGCTCATTCTCTTTGAGAGTCCACACAAAATGGCACCAAAAAGAAAACTTCCAGCTAAGAAGCAGAGCAAGCAGGCTGAGCAGGGCGTGGGTCCGCAAACACGGTCGCAAGAGCCTAAAGCCCGACTAAGGGCTACCACCAAGGCTGCGGCAAAAAAGGAGGTTGCAGCACCACCACAACCAAGGGGCAAGGTAACCAAGGCTGCTAAAACTCCTGGCCCACAGATGGGTAAGAGGGGACGAAGCCCCACCCCACCCTGCCCCACATCACCCCCCCCCACGTGGCACCAAGGCCATAGGCAAAGGCCAAAAACACCGGGCCAGAAGCCGCAGCAGGGGCCGAACCACCTCCCGGTCCACAAGCCGCAGCAGGGGCCCAAGGCGCCGCAGGGGCCGAACCACCTCCCGGTCCAGAAGCCGCAGCAGGGGCCCAAGGCGCAGCAGGGGCCGAACCACCTCCCGGTCCAGAAGCCGCAGCAGGGGCCCAAGGCGCCGCAGGGGCCGAACCACCTCCCGGTCCAGAAGCCGCAGCAGGGGCCCAAGGCGCAGCAGGGGCCGAACCACCTCCCGGTCCAGAAGCCGCAGCAGGGGCCCAAGGCGCCGCAGGGGCCGAACCACCTCCCGGTCCAGAAGCCGCAGCAGGGGCCCAAGGCGCCGCAGGGGCCAAACCAGGACACGCTCCAGAAGCCCGAAAACCCGCCAAAGGCCAACGGCCCCCTCCCCCCCCGCACGTGGCTCAAAAACTAAGGCCAAGCAACCCACCTCCAAGGCCCCACAGACCCAGCCGACCACCTCCAAGGGCCCACAGACCCAGCCAACCACCTCCAAGGCCCCACAGAGCCACAGCAGCAGCTCAAGGTCGCCAACACCCTCTCTTGCTCGCCCACATTATCCTCCGGCACAGGTTGGCATGCATTCACCCTATGCCACATCTACACCTGCAACTTCAGGGTCCACCCAGCCAAGAACACCCAGTCCCTTCCCAAGTCCAGTAAGATCAACAGCCAGCCTCCAGTCCTTGAGGTCTCCTCCATCCCCCCAGGCCAGAATGTCACCCCATTTGCAACCAAGCAGTGAGGAGCCACAACCACCCCGAAGAGGGCGCAACTTGCGCAGAGGACACTTGGGTGGCCGTTTTGCTGAGTCCCAAACTCTGGCATTGGCTACTGGTCTCACCTTACATTTTGATGAGCTATATGGTAGAAGATCAAAACACACCAGTAAACAGCGCAAAACCGAGATTTTTGAAGAACTCACCAGGCAAGTCAATGCAGCGGGTGAGGAACGTAAAGATATGGACCAGATTCAACGGAAGATTTCGGACCTGAAATATGCAGTGCGGAAGAAAGAGAATCTACGGCGGATGCACAGGTACATAGCTAAGGTTTGGGTTTTTATTATTCTTGTCTGTCCATCAGTGCGCTTAATTATGCTTACTATGTTTTTCAGCGAAACAACTGGCGGAGGTTTCCCAACCAAAATGCGCTTTACACCGGCTGAGGAGATGGTGCTGTCCTTATTACATCCCGTGGCCTTAGAGGGACACTCAGGCCAGCAGGACACCGACAACCCACCAATTCCTGCAGGTTAGTAATGTCTGAATGACCACACAAATGTATAGAAACATACACATACGCAGCACGGGCTAGCTAAGCACATGGCTGTAGGGGGTGGGAGCAAGGGCTAGCTAAGCACATGGCTGTAGGGGGTGGGAGCAAGGGCTAGCTAAGCACATGGCTGTAGGGGGTGGGAGCAAGGGCTAGCTAAGCACATGGCTGTAGGGGGTGGGAGCAAGGGCTAGCTAAGCACATGGCTGTAGGGGGTGGGAGCAAGGGCTAGCTAAGCACATGGCTGTAGGGGGTGGGAGCAAGGGCTAGCTAAGCACATGGCTCTAGGGGGTGGGAGCAAGGGCTAGCTAAGCACATGGCTGTAGGGGGTGGGAGCAAGGGCTAGCTAAGCACATGGCTGTAGGGGGTGGGAGCAAGGGCTAGCTAAGCACATGGCTGTAGGGGTGGGAGCAAGGGCTAGCTAAGCACATGGCTGTAGGGGGTGGGAGCAAGGGCTAGCTAAGCACATGGCTGTAGGGGGTGGGAGCAAGGGCTAGCTAAGCACATGGCTGTAGGGGGTGGGAGCAAGGGCTAGCTAAGCACATGGCTGTAGGGGGTGGGAGCAAGGGCTAGCTAAGCACATGGCTGTAGGGGGTGGGAGCAAGGGCTAGCTAAGCACATGGCTGTAGGGGGTGGGAGCAAGGGCTAGCTAAGCACATGGCTGTAGGGGGTGGGAGCAAGGGCTAGCTAAGCACATGGCTGTAGGGGGTGGGAGCAAGGGCTAGCTAAGCACATGGCTGTAGGGGGTGGGAGCAAGGGCTAGCTAAGCACATGGCTGTAGGGGGTGGGAGCAAGGGCTAGCTAAGCACATGGCTCTAGGGGGTGGGAGCAAGGGCTAGCTAAGCACATGGCTCTAGGGGGTGGGAGCAAGGGCTAGCTAAGCACATGGCTCTAGGGGGTGGGAGCAAGGGCTAGCTAAGCACATGGCTGTAGGGGGTGGGAGCAAGGGCTAGCTAAGCACATGGCTGTAGGGGGTGGGAGCAAGGGCTAGCTAAGCACATGGCTGTAGGGGGTGGGAGCAAGGGCTAGCTAAGCACATGGCTGTAGGGGGTGGGAGCAAGGGCTAGCTAAGCACATGGCTGTAGGGGGTGGGAGCAAGGGCTAGCTAAGCACATGGCTGTAGGGGGTGGGAGCAAGGGCTAGCTAAGCACATGGCTGTAGGGGGTGGGAGCAAGGGCTAGCTAAGCACATGGCTGTAGGGGGTGGGAGCAAGGGCTAGCTAAGCACATGGCTGTAGGGGGTGGGAGCAAGGGCTAGCTAAGCACATGGCTGTAGGGGGTGGGAGCAAGGGCTAGCTAAGCACATGGCTGTAGGGGGTGGGAGCAAGGGCTAGCTAAGCACATGGCTGTAGGGGGTGGGAGCAAGGGCTAGCTAAGCACATGGCTGTAGGGGGTGGGAGCAAGGGCTAGCTAAGCACATGGCTGTAGGGGGTGGGAGCAAGGGCTAGCTAAGCACATGGCTCTAGGGGGTGGGAGCAAGGGCTAGCTAAGCACATGGCTGTAGGGGGTGGGTTTGTTAGGAGTGCTCACTTTGACTAGGGAGTGTCATGGGTGTGGCCTGGTAATGTGCAAATTGACATCCACATACATGATGTTTAATGAAATGTGTGACAAATATGTCACTTAGAAGTGTCAAAAAGGAATGGGTGCTATGTATTAATTGAGAAGCACACGCCACAATAACATCTTTGCCTGTTGGTCAATTTGTTTGGAGCTGGTTTAGTTGCACAACTGATTAAGATGGTTTTCTAGGAAGGTTTTATGCCATACAAATGTTCCCCACCAGAATCATATTGTAAGTGCTTTTTCCCACCTTAGTGTGTTAACTTCCTCCCCTTAAAGGGATGTTGCAACTCACACATCAGCCATTCTTTGCATGTTTGGTTTGAGACACGTGATGTGTCTAGTCTGGTTTAACAATCCATGCACTAATGTAATGGGATTCCTAGCGAATGCCAAGTGGCCACGTTGTGGGAGGGGCCCTTACTGCTTTGCCACGTTTCTTGGATTAGCATATGTGTTCTTAATCATAAACTATGCATAGTTGTGTGTATTAATCGCTGTTTTTCTTCCAAACCAGGCCAGCATCATCCCTCAGCTAGTGGGGACTCCTCTGCCATGTTACCGCGTCCGTCTTCTTCCGCGCTGCATAGGACCCAGGATCCGATGTCTACGGTAAGTGTATTTTGAGGGTGTTGTGTATGCATGTAGCTTGCCATGTTTGGCTTGTGTGGTTTTTATAGGTATTCCACACACTGAACCTGTTTTTTTTTACATGTCCCCAACAGAGCCACACACTGATGGAGCAAATCCAGGAGCAGGAGGAAGATGGAAGCTTCATAGGAGATTCTGAAGATCTTCCCCTGGGACAGAATCTGCAACTGTCCCAAAATGTGTCTCCGCCAAATCCACAGCAGCAGAGTGAAGCTGGCTGCATGCTGCCTGCACATCGTGGGCAGCATGCAGAGACTGACCCTCCAGTCCCCAGTTTCAGATCTGCTGCTGAGGATTTGGCGAGCAGACCTGTGGCTGTTGGGGGTCCTCGAGCCACATCATCTGCACGCCCCACAACCCGGGGAATTGGGCGGCGTACTCAGCAACGTCGCCCAGTTTCCCAGGGGAGGGGCGTGCAGATGATGGAGTCAGCATGGCACCATGAGAGGCGCCTTTTTCGGCGCCAAAACCAACAAAATCAGGAGCATATTAGGGGCCAATTAGAGTCCCTAAATACTACCTTCAGTGCCGTGCTGACTGAATTGAGGACCCATAACAGCCACATGGCCAACTTGACTTCAGAAATTAGGTCAGGCATGGCCGAAATGCACACTAACCAAAGACACATTTTGGAACAGTTGCAGATTCTGAATGCCACACAGGCCCATGTTATGCCCCCCCCCCACACAGGGCCACAACCTGGGTTCTATGGGCATCACACATATTAAGGTGTGTTAGGCATGAATCTGGTCCATATCTTTGCAAAACCTACCCACTGGATTGACTTGTCTGGTGAGGGCTAAAAATCACACATTTTGCGCTGTTCTTGCTCGGTTGCTTTTGATTATCCACCATATAGCTCATTCAAGGCCTGAGGTAGCCCAGTAGCCAATGCCAGAGTCCCAGACTCAGTGAATCGGCCACTTAAGGTGTTGCGCGCCTGCCCTGGCCACAATAACATTTGTGGTGGCTCCTCATGTTTGGCGGCATGATTGGGTGACATTCTGGCCTCAACATCAAAGACCTTGGACCCTGGCTGTGATTGTACTGGATTTGGATTGGGACTGGGTGTTCTTGTTTGGGTGGCCCACTGACTTACAGGTGTAGATGTGGCATAGCTAGGATTGCTTTCGACCTGTGTCGGTGGAAAATGTGGGCAAGCAGGAGAGGGATTCATTTTGTGCTATTTATTTTGTGTACAAATGTATTGAACATAATTGCATGTACAGGTGTGGTCCCAAAGTATGTGAGGGGCACTCACCTCCGATTCTGTTTGGCTCACATATACCTTTTACTAAGTAGTAAACATTTTGTTTTGAACAAGCTCATGTGTGTGGTGTTTTGATATAGAAATATGAGTTCAAGTTGGGACGAAAACAAACAAGAACCAAGGTCTCCAAATAAATACTCCAACATATTTTATTTTTTGGGTTGCACAAATTCATTATTGTTTACTTCATAATGAAATTAAACATAGCCAAAATTAAAAAAAAAAAAAAAAAAAATACAAACTAAATTAGGAAAAATGTGTGGCAATTAAATTTGCCCGCACGGCTTGCCCAGACGAACTTGGCTGGCCCACATAGGCGTCGTCTGCCTCATCGGAGGGTGGAGAGGGTGGGCAATCCAGATATCGGGGGACCCTTTGCATAATGGCTAAATTATGGAGCGCGGCACATGCCATTATAATGTCAATGACCTTTTTCGGGTCATACTGCAGGGAGCCCCCAGTGTGGTCCAAGCACCGAAACCGGGTCTTGAGGAGTCCAAAGGCCCTCTCCACCACTGCCCTGGTCTTTCGATGTGCACGGTTATAGGCCTCTTGTGCTGGAGTTTGTGGCCGGAGGACCGGAGTCATGAGCCACGGCAGTAGTGGATAGCCCAAATCTCCTAAATAAGCCCAAAAAAACCAAAAAAATTAATAACAGGAAATCATACATTGCCACGCAACATTACTACTGCAATAAAAATAAAAGAGGTATGTGACATTGTCACACAAACATGAGCATACAGATTGCAGATGCTAAAACAAGAATTAAACATATGTGATAGATGTGGGTCCAAAGTAGGCAAATAATACTGGGGATGTTGGGCAATCAGGCAGACTGTTAGCAGATATTGTTTCCTGCCTGTGCTGCAGAACAATGTAGTATGGTCTAACTTGAGCTGCCCCTTTAGAATTCTTGCCTTACTCCCAAACCGGTGTAAGCCTGCCCCTGCACTTTATCCCGCTCACCTCTACTCAGTAAGTTAAATGCATGGAAGCAAAGATGGCGCTGACTCTCTGGTAAAGTCAATTACAGATTTAGAAAGAAAATGGTTTCGAAGGCTGTTTCAGACTTGGCCTCACATTACACTTATTAATTAAAACAATGCAGGCAAAACAATTTTGCAGCAAATGGAGTTTGTCTAAGCTAATGGTTACAGTGTGCTTACACATGTTCACAAGGTGAGGGGCAAGGCAGCGTTTCTGAAAGGTAAATCCAACATCAAACTTGCCCATACATATAGAATCCAAAGCGATAATTTGAGCCAACTTACCAAGGAGCCATGCACCCGCAAATTCCCCTGACTCAAACCGGCGGAATAATCCAGATCTGCGCAGGATATACGCATCATGGGCTGAGCCAGGGTAGCCTGCCAGGACGCTCAGAAAGCGCAGGTCCTGGGCCACCACCGCTTGCACATTCAGCGAATGGCCCATTTTGCGATTTCTGGTGAAAAAGGAAACAGAAACCACCCAAAAATTACGTTTAGTAAACAAATCCAACGCACACTTCAAACAGCCTATGTCAAAATGTAACATGTAAAAGAAGAACAATGTTTAAGCCTTGACAGTCTTACTTGTTCTATTAAAAGGACACTTACAAATGTTTTACTTTGAAATAACTAACTTTGGGACTAATTTATAAATAAGGGCCGTTGGTGCACATACACTCTTGGCAAGGAGGGAGCATTAGCAAGGAGGGAGTGATTGCAATGAGTGAAGATGTAAAATCTGAGTGTATATTAACCTAGAGGGACTAAACAAAAGGAGGGACTATTGGCAATGAAAGTTACTACAAATGGCGAGATTAGTCACAAGGAAACTTTTCAGGAAAGGAGGGACTATTGGCAATGAAAGTTACTACAAATGGCGAGATTAGTCACAAGGAAACTTTTCAGGAAAGGAGGGACTATTGGCAATGAAAGTTACTACAAATGGCGAGATTAGTCACAAGGAAACTTTTCAGGAAAGGAGGGACTATTGGCAATGAAAGTTACTACAAATGGCGAGATTAGTCACAAGGAAGCTTTTCAGGAAAGGAGGGACTATTGGCAATGAAAGTTACTACAAATGGCGAGATTAGTCACAAGGAAACTTTTCAGGAAAGGAGGGACTATTGGCAATGAAAGTTACTACAAATGGCGAGATTAGTCACAAGGAAACTTTTCAGGAAAGGAGGGACTATTGGCAATGAAAGTTACTACAAATGGCGAGATTAGTCACAAGGAAACTTTTCAGGAAAGGAGGGACTATTGGCAATGAAAGTTACTACAAATGGCGAGATTAGTCACAAGGAAACTTTTCAGGAAAGGAGGGACTATTGGCAATGAAAGTTACTACAAATGGCGAGATTAGTCACAAGGAAACTTTTCAGGAAAGGAGGGACTATTGGCAATGAAAGTTACTACAAATGGCGAGATTAGTCACAAGGAAGCTTTTCAGGAAAGGAGGGACTATTGGCAATGAAAGTTACTACAAATGGCGAGATTAGTCACAAGGAAGCTTTTCAGGAAAGGAGGGACTATTGGCAATGAACCAAACGAATAATGTGATTGAGCAAAGAAGGGACACACAAATATTTAGAGACAATGGAAGCCAAAACTTGCCTGTATATATACTCGTCGCTTGACGGAGGGACGAGGGCAACGTGGGTGCAGTCAATAGCACCCATGACATTGGGCATGTCGGCGATATTAAAAAATGCCAGCTTAATGGCGTTTCTGGCTACCATATCCTCAGGGAAACAAATATATTTCCGAGTTATGGTAGCCATGCCTTCCAAAAATTGGGATAGCGCGCGGCTCAGCGTAGGCTGTGAAATCCCCACGGAGAGGGCACCCAGCCTCTGGAACGAGCCGTTCGCCAAAAATTGCAGGCAGCCAAGCATCTTGGTCATACCTGAAATTGCTTGCCCCTTCCTTGTGGTGCGGGCTAACCATGGCCGCAGCTCACTATATAATTTATGGAGGGAAGCGCGATTAAGCCTGGTCAGCTCGAACAGCTCAGTGTCATGCATGCTATTGATGTCCATGCGTCGCCGCCGGTGCAATCTGGTCTGTGCCCTCCGGACGATCTCAATGCCCATGAGTTGCAGATCCTCATGCTCCTCAAAGGCAGTAGCCTCGTCCATGGCTGGCTCGCGCTCCCGTAGTCAAAAAGGTGCCGGGAATGTTTTTGCCCTGAAACGAATTTATGAGGTGTGGGATCATCGGCAATCAGCTCTCTGAATTAATCGCAAGCCCATTGCAATAACGAAAAAATTCTGAACGGACGAAACATTTCCGATTTGGTGGGAAAAAGCTCCCGAAGTAACGAAAATCTTCCGATTTTGGCACCATTATCGAAAGAGCATATACGCATGTTCTCGAACGTTCGTGCGAGTGGAAAATATACGAAAAAAAGCCAAAAAATGACAAACACCCACCAAAACTTTCACAGACAGCTACGGAAGTCCGGACGAATGTGTCTCTGAATCGAGCCTAATGTTTGGGCTCCTGCTGCTGCTGCTTGTAATTCCAGGGTGTGATTCATCCAATTCTTGGGCTCCTGCAGCCAACTCCAGTGTCTCTTTCACACAATGTTTGGGCCCCTGCTGCTGCTGCTGCTTGCAACTCCAGGGTGTGATTCATCCAATTTTTGGCCTCCTGCAGCCAACTCCAGTGTCTCTTTAAGCAATGTTTGGGCTCCTGCTGCTGCTTGCAACTCCAGGGTGTGATTCATTCAATGTGTGGGCTCCTGCAGCCAACTCCAGTGTCTCTTTCACGCAATGTTTGGGCTCCTGCTGCTGCTGCTTGCAACTCCAGGGTGCGATTCATCCAATTTTTGGCCTCCTGCAGCCAACTGCAGTGTCTCTTTAAAGTAATGTTTGTGCTCCTGCTGCTGTTTGCAACTCCAGGGTGTGATTCATCCAATTTTTGGGCTCCTGCAGCCAACTCCAGTGTCTCTTTAAAGTAATGTTTGGGCTCCTGCTGCTGCTTGCAACTCCAGGGTGTGATTCACCCAATTTTTGGGCTCCTGCAGCCATCTCCAGTGTCTCTTTCAAGCTATGTTTGGGCTCCTGCTGCTGCTTGCAACTCCAGGGTGTGATTCATCCAATTTTTGGGCTCCTGCAGCCAACTCCAGTGTCACTTTCACACAATGTTTGGACTCCTGCTGCTGCTGCTTGCAACTCCAGGGTGTGATTCATCCAATTTTTGGCCTCCTGTAGCCAACTCCAGTGTCTCTTTCAAGCTATGTTTGGGCTCCTGCTGCTGCTGCTTGCAACTCCAGGGAGTGATTCATCCAATTTTTGGCCTCCTGCAGCCAACTCCAGTGTCTCTTTAAAGCAATGTTTGGGCTCCTGCTGCTGCTTGCAACTCCAGGGTGCGATTCATCCAATTTTTGGCCTCCTGCAGCCAACTCCAGTGTCTCTTTCAAGCTATGTTTGGGCTCCTGCTGCTGCTTGCAACTCCAGGGTGTGATTCATCCAATTTTTGGCCTCCTGCAGCCAACTCCAGTGTCTCTTTCAAGCAAATTTTGGACTCCTGCTGCTCCTGCTGCTGCTGCTTGCAACACCAGGGTGTGATTCATCCAATTTTTGGCCTCCTGCAGCCAACTCCAGTGTCTCTTTCAAGCTATGTTTGGGCTCCTGCTGCTGCTTGCAACTCCAGGGTGTGATTCATCCAATTTTTGGCCTCCTGCAGCCAACTCCAGTGTCTCTTTCAAGCAAATTTTGGACTCCTGCTGCTCCTGCTGCTGCTGCTTGCAACACCAGGGTGTGATTCATCCAATTTTTGGGCTTCTGCAGCCAACTCCAGTGTCTCTTTAAAGTAATATTTGTGCTCCCGCTGCTGCTTGCAACTCCAGGGTGTGATTCATCCAATGTTTGGGCTCCTGCAGCCAACTCCAGTGTCTCTTTCACGCAATGTTTGGGCTCCTGCTGCTGCTGCTTGCAACTCCAGGGTGCGATTCATCCAATTTTTGGCCTCCTGCAGCCAACTGTAGTGTCTCTTTAAAGTAATGTTTGTGCTCCTGCTGCTGCTTGCAACTCCAGGGTGTGATTCATCTAATTTTTGGGCTCCTGCAGCCAACTCCAGTGTCTCTTTCATGCAATGTTTGAGCTCCTGCTGCTGCTTGCAACTCCAGGGTGTGATTCATCCAATTTTTGGCTCCTGCTGCCAACTCCAGTGTCTCTTTCACACAATGTTTGGGCTCCTGCTGCTGCTTGCAACTCCAGGGTGTGATTCATCCAATTTATGGCCTTCTGCAGCCAACTCCAGTGTCTCTTTCAAGCTATGTCTGGGCTCCTGCTGCTGCTTGCAACTCCAGGGTGTGATTCATCCAATTTTTGGGCTCCTGCAGCCATCTCCAGTGTCTCTTTCAAGCTATGTTTGGGCTCCTGCTGCTGCTTGCAACTCCAGGGTGTGATTCATCCAATTTTTGGGCTCCTGCAGCCAACTCCAGTGGCTCTTTCACACAATGTTTGGGCTCCTGCTGCTGCTGCTGCTTGCAACTCCAGGGTGTGATTCATCCAATTTTTGGGCTCCTGCAGCCAACTCCAGTGTCTCTTTCAAGCAATGTTTTGGCACCTGCTGCTGCTTGCAACTCCAGGGTGCGATTCATCCAATTTGTGGCCTCCTGCAGCCAACTCCAGTGTCTCTTTCAAGCTATGTTTGGGCTCCTGCCGCTGCTTGCATCTCCAGGGTGTGATTCATCCAATTTTTGGCCTCCTGCAGCCAACTCCAGTGTCTCTTTCAAGCTATAGGGTCGATTCAAAGAAACATGTCAAAGCTTTGATTTTGTTGCCGATCATGGTATTATTTCCGAACGATCGAGCATTCGTATGAACTTGCGAGTGATTCTATAACCTAATGAGTTTCCTATTGTAAAATTCCCGTCCGTTCGTATGTTATCTCCCGACCTTGGGCCAGTCATTTCCCAACGTAAATTTTCGGTTGAGTGATCTGTTGTTGAGACGGCAGCATGTTATTTTTCCCTTCTTCCATCGTCCACCTCTTCGTATTTCTTGCGTTTCCCGATGGTTTTTCCTGCTTTTTACCCTCTAACACTCGTGCGCTCGTAAATGTGGAAGATCTTGCGCATGCGCAATACAGGCTACACTTAACTAATGTGGCCCATATCGTACACTACCTAGCTCAACCAAACTACTTTGCGACATTCTTACACGTACCTTTATTAACCCTAAAACTGACCCAAACCCCTTGGCGGTTGGATTTTTCTTCATTTCCCGGACCCTAAAACTGACCCAAACCCCTTGGCGGTTGGATTTTTCTTCATTTCCCGGACCCTAAAACTTACCCAAACCCCTTAGCGCTTGCATCCTTCTTCATTTGGACGCCCATAAAACTTACCCAAACCCTTTAGCGCTTGCATCCTTCTTCATTTTGACGCCCATAAAACTTACCCAAACCCCTTAGCGCTTGCATCCTTCTTCATTTTGACGCCCATAAAACTTACCCAAACCCTTTAGCGCTTGCATCCTTCTTCATTTTGACGCCCATAAAACTTACCCAAACCCTTTAGCGCTTGCATCCTTCATTTTGACGCCCATAAAACTTACCCAAACCCCTTAGCGCTTGCATCCTTCTTCATTTTGACGCCCATAAAACTTACCCAAACCCCTTGGCGGTTGGATTTTTCTTCATTTCCCGGACCCTAAAACTTACCCAAACCCCTTAGCGCTTGCATCCTTCTTCATTTGGACGCCCATAAAACTTACCCAAACCCTTTAGCGCTTGCATCCTTCTTCATCTTGACGCCCATAAAACTTACCCAAACCCCTTAGCGCTTGCATCCTTCTTCATTTTGACGCCCATAAAACTTACCCAAACCCTTTAGCGCTTGCATCCTTCTTCATTTTGACGCCCATAAAACTTACCCAAACCCTTTAGCGCTTGCATCCTTCATTTTGACGCCCATAAAACTTACCCAAACCCCTTAGCGCTTGCATCCTTCTTCATTTTGACGCCCATAAAACTTACCCAAACCCCTTGGCGGTTGGATTTTTCTTCATTTCCCGGACCCTAAAACTTACCCAAACCCCTTAGCGCTTGCATCCTTCTTCATTTTGACGCCCATAAAACTTACCCAAACCCCTTAGCGCTTGCATCCTTCTTCATTTTGACGCCCATAAAACTTACCCAAACCCCTTGGCGGTTGGATTTTTCTTCATTTCCCGGACCCTAAAACTTACCTAAACCCCTTAGCGCTTGCATCCTTCTTCATTTTGACGACCCTAAAACTTACCCAAACCCCTTAGCGCTTGCATCCTTCTTCATTTTGACGCCCATAAAACTTACCCAAACCCCTTAGCGCTTGCATCCTTCTTCATTTGGACGACCCTAAAACTTACCCAAACCCCTTCGCGCTTGCATCCTTCTTCATTTGGACGACCCTAAAACTTACCCAAACCCCTTAGCGCTTGCATCCTTCTTCATTTTGACGCCCATAAAACTTACCCAAACCCCTTAGCGCTTGCATCCTTCTTCATTTCTCGTTCCCTAAAACTTACCCAAACCCCTTAGCGCTTGCATCCTTCTTCATTTGGACGACCCTAAAACTTACCCAAACCCCTTCGCGCTTGCATCCTTCTTCATTTGGACGACCCTAAAACTTACCCAAACCCCTTAGCGCTTGCATCCTTCTTCATTTTGACGCCCATAAAACTTACCCAAACCCCTTAGCGCTTGCATCCTTCTTCATTTTGACGACCATAAAACTTACCCAAACCACATAATGTACATATGTCTATATGTTTATAAGCATGTATTTTTGTGTTTGTGTAAATGTATTTTTTGGCGCATATTAGAAATGACAAATTTCTAAAGCCTTAAAATATTATTTATTTTTATAAAATAGTTTTTTTTTTTTTGGGTTTGGTAAAAACTTTTAAAATGTTTGTTTTTTTAAAACATTAAAAACTATATTACAAAATTAGCCAGGACCAAGGGCACTAATCCTCCTCCTCTTCTTCTTCTGTTGGCCCCAACGTCGCCTGTATGGCCAGCAGCTCGGCCACCAACTCCTGGATCCTTTTTTTTTTCCCAGCCACTGTTTTTGGGATCATCCCTGTAACCAATAGAGAAATAAACATAAATAGTAGTACCAGACCGGTTTGTATGCTGAGAATAGATTTTTGGTTAATCAAATACTTGTAAATGCATGACATATGTCATTCTTCCAAGGGATAAAATAAATGCATTTCCCACAGGTAAGTATTGAAACTCCTTAAACCGGACCTTCAACATGATTTAATGAAAATCAAAAACTCTTTCCAAATGATTCTGCACCAGATAAAAGTACATGTTGGTGCATTTTTTATTACTGCGCCGCCATCTGGACTCAGAAGCATAACACTTAATGAGGAGAGGAGAGTGGGATAAAGTACAGGGGAGCAGGTTACAGTTGTGCTTTGGTAATACAGAGCATAGCTGGGTTCAGGGAAAGGTCAGCAGTCCCACAATGCATGGCAGCACCTTACTTTGTAAAATCTGGATGCCATGCTGCCTGTAAATATGGTGCATTCCATATGCCGCCATCTTGTATGTTTAAAGGCTCCTAACATGCAGTAGATGCAGGTAGCCTGTTTTGGAATGTTCGCAATCTGTATGTACAGTGTGTGGGATACTTATTAGCTTGGCTCTTAATACGAGTTATGGTCCGCTTTAAGCTAACGAAGTGCCCACATGAAAGTGTTAACTATACATTGGCTACGCCTTTAGTTATGTGTGTGTTATTAGCCAAAAACACATAATTCAGAATAATGGCATGGCTACTTACTTTGTTGGTGGCCGACAGATGGCTGGTTGGGGCCAACAGGATGCCCTTGGTCCTGGCTATGCTGTGAAGAAGTCCCTGGAGAAACATGTGACATTTGTTTAGTTGTTGTATAGAGTCACTATTCCCAACATATCTGGCTCCCAGTCTGGCTGATATCACTCACCTTCGCCAGGATCAACTTCAAGCATCTCTGCTGCCTCCTCCTCCACTACCTCACCCGCTCCCGAAGCATCTAGAAATACATAATAAAGGAGCACTTAGTTTTTTTGCTTGCATGTATATCTTAGTGCATATACATGAAGAGTGACATACCAGAGCCTTCCCCATGCCTGGCCGGGTATGACTCCATGCCCACGCGGTTGGGCCCCTCCTCTGTGGTAAGGTCCAGGGGCTGGTCTGAGGAGGCCACAGAGGAGGGGTAGGTCCATCGCCCGGGACATCCACCACCTTCACTCACAGATGCAGAAGCATGCAGCACTGGTCGGCCTGTGCGCCTCCGGGTGCGGCGAATTCTGAAATCCATTTCCAACACTAACAAAGAAAAGTCATTATAAATAAAGGCATAACTTATAAATTTGGAACATATACCATGCAATCGCTTTGTACTTACTTGGGAAATGGATCCCAAAAAACCTCCGCACCCGGGGCATGTGCAGACGTTTCAGGTCCGACCAATGCTGCATTATCTGGGTGTGAGTGAAGGTGGTGCTGGTCACACGGTGTATTTCCGCAATGATCTCCCGGGCGATGTCCCTTTTTTCGCACACATTGGGCGCGAAGTCATACCGGCGCTGAAGCATGATCTGAAAAACATAATGGACACAGAGCTTTTACTTTTACACACAGAGCCATATGTGTTGCATCACAACTTGAGAATGTCATGTCATTAACACACACATTTAGAGTGCCAGCCATTTTTGGGGAGTGCCTTAAAGGGGACGTTCACTCTGATTCAGAGTCTGGTCTTATGTTATATGTTTCACACACCCTGTACATACAGATAGCCAACATTACAAATCAGGCCACCTGCATCTATGGCATGTTATGATGGTTTGAACATCCAAGATGTCGGCTTATGTAAAATGCCTTCTTTGCAGCCAGCCTGCAAACAGGAAGTGCATGCAAACTGTAAGTGTGTGTGCTGCTCGGCATTCTTGGACTGATGACCTTCCCATGACCACAGCTCTGCTGTGTCTGAACAAAGCACAGCTATAACCCACCCCCCTGTACCTTATCCCACTCCCCTCTCCTCAGTAAGTGTGATGCTTCTGAGTACAGATGGCTGCGTGCATCTCTTAAATTCTTGAGCAGAGTTTCAGGCCAGTGGAGGCAAGACTAATAAGTTATTGGCTTCAAATGGCCCATTTGGAAATGTCATAGGCTGTGTACTCGTTGTTTAGGTTTGTTTGCTTTTTAGTCAATCACGGTGAAGGCCCGGTTTCTGTCTTTTTGGCCACGTGTGTGGCTTGCCGTTGTGTTTTGATGTCTTAGGCAAACAGTGGTCCTCAAACATCCGCATCAAGGTCCGAGACAGGCCAGGTTTGACAGCTAGCCACGCTACTCCACAGGTTAATGAACTGGTGCTAAGCCAGAGCAATTGCCCTAATTAGGACATCAGCATAGAGAGGTGAAAACGTGGCCTGTCTCGGCCCTTGAGGATGAAGTGTGAGGAGCCTCTTCTAAAACATTAACATCCCCAAAACTAGTTCCAACCGCATCATTTACATTTAGTACATCAGTCAGTATTAGCTTAAAAGGCAGAGAAAGGCACTTACCAGCATGATGATCTCTTCTTGTTGACGGGTGAAGATAGTGGGCTCCATGTTTATGCTTCTTCAAGGCAGCAGATAAGTCAAACCCCAGCGGTTTCCTGGTTCCGCACGAACGTACGTCCGTAAGATCGCGTAGGCGAGCGCATAGGCGTCAGACGCTGTGCGCCTTAATTAAAGGTCCCTGCACCCCAACCTAATTTCTCTTTGTCTTTTGAACGAAAATGGCTCCAAAAAAGATCCCTGCAAAACGCTCCAAGGCAAGCCAGGCCGCTGAGGGACCCAAAACCAGGTCCCAACAAGGAGCAAAGAAGGGTCGGCCAAGCAAGGTAATTAGCAACTCGGCACCACCAAGGGACACTGTACCCGCAAGCTCCAAAAAAAGGGCCACAAAGGCATGTGCCCCTGCGGCACCCAAAACAACTAAAAGGAGCCGCAGCCCATCCAGGCGCCGAACCCCAGCACGGCCAAGCCCCAGGGCCCGCAGCCCAGCGAGCCGCAGAGCGCCAGCACGGGCAAGCCCAAGAAGCCCCAGCCCATCCAGGCGCCGAACCCCTGCACGGGCAAGCACAAGAAGCCCCAGCCCGTCCAGGCACCGAACCCCTGCACGGGCAAGCACCAGGGCCCGCAGCCCAGCCAGCCGCAGAGCGCCAGCACGGGCAAGCCCAAGAAGCCCCAGCCCATCCAGGCGCCGAACCCCAGCACGGGCAAGCACCAGGGCCCGCAGCCCAGCCAGCCGCAGAGCGCCAGCACGGGCAAGCACAAGAAGCCCCAGCCCATCCAGGTGCCGAACCCCAGCACGGGCAAGCACCAGGGCACACAGCCCAGCCAGCCGCAGAGCGCCAGCACGGGCAAGCCCAAGAAGCCCCAGCCCATCCAGGCGCCGAACCCCTGCACGGGAAAGCACCAGGGCCCGCAGCCCTTCCTGGGACAGAAGTCCACGCCCAGGGCCAAGCAGGGCACTTAGCCCCCCAAGAGGGCCAAGAAAGGCCATCTTGCAACCGCATTTGGTTGCAACATCTACACCTGGAAGTTCTGTGGCCAGCCACGCAAGAACACCCAGCCCCTTGCCCAGTCCAGCCCAGTCATTGGTAAGCCAACAATCTAGGCATTCCCCAACCCACCACGAGTCCATAATGTCCCCACATGTGTCTGCACACATGGAGGAGCCCCAAACCCAAACAGCTGGCCGCACATTGCGTCGCGGACAGTTGTGTGGCCGTTTCTCCCATAGCCAAAATATGGCATTGGCTAGTGGCCTAACATTAGTCTATGATGAGCTATATGGGAGCAAATCCAAATTCACAACCAAGCAGCGAAAAATGGAAATGTTGGAAGAACTCAAACGCCAAGTAAATGCAGCAGGGGAAGAGAAGAAAGATGTGGGCCAAATCCAACGGAAAATCTCGGATCTTAAATATGCTGTACGCCAAAAAGAAATCAAAAGGCATAATTATAGGTAAATAAATGATCAAGGAAAATGTCAGTGTTAGAATGTATGGTAATTTACAATTTGTAATATCCTACTTTTACTTTACAGCATGAAAACTGGAGGGGGCTATCCCACAAAATTGGAGTTCACACCTGCTGAGGAAATGGTGCTGGGCCTTCTCCATCCATTCGCGGTCGGTGGCCATGCAGCCCTAAGGGACACAGATTCACCGACCCGTACAGAAGGTGAGTAACCTTCATATGCATGTTTCCCTTGTGGGTTGCTTAATTAACTTTAGAAAGGTAACAGTTGACGCTATGCCCCTCTGCTGTGGCTTGTTTTGGGTAGCGCTAATGTGCATGGTTGGGTCATATTTGTGTACATTTTGGCCAAACAGATTTGGGCCGATACATTAGTTTAATTCTTCATGAGCAAAAATTTTGCTGGTAAGCAGGATTTAAATTAAGCCAAGTCATAAATGTAGACTCAAACACAAAACACACATCAATAGGGATGTGTGGGACATTGGGTGTGTGAGTTGTGTTTGACGCCAAAGATCGAAAGAAGAGGCCAAAACAGATCTGAACTAAAGAATGTTAGGGCAACTCGATTTGTGGCCAATGCTAGTTGGATGCTGACTGTGTCCACTTCCTAACTTGGAACTGAGGTCACTTAGCAGTTAAACCAATCCATTGCACAGATCTCCAACTGAGGGTAATGCAATAATTTGGCACGTTGCTGTAGAAAAAATTAATATTAGCCAATGTATTTGGTTTACTTTGCTAAAGCAAACATTGCTTGCGTGTGTGTTAACCTGGTTTCCCTTGTCTCTTCTTTAGCCCAGCATTAGACCACAGCAAGTGTGGACTCCCCCCCCAGTTTGAATCTGCCTTTGACTTCTGTACAGCATCGGAGTCCAGATCCGAGTTTTCTGGTAAGTTTCTTGTGTTTATTAACTGAAACAAAGTGAAGAAGCATGTTTTAAAATGTTTTGGATTAAATGAAGAACCCAAACTTATTTGTTGTTCTTTTTCTGCCCCTATAGACCCACACAATCATGGAAGAGATCCAGGACATGGAGGAAGATGGAACCATGCTGGGCCCATCCGAAGACCTCCCCCTGGGTCAGAATCTGCAAATGTCCCAAAATATATCTCTGTCAATTCCGCAGCAGCAGAGTGAACCCGCATCCATTGAGCATGCAGATGGGGCACAGCATGCTGAGACTGAGGCTACAGTCCCCAGGCTTCCCTCTGCTGTTGAGGAATTGCAAAGTATGCCTGTTGCTGTTGAGGGCCCAAGACCACGAGGCAGGGCCCACCCAAGAGCCAGGGTAATTGTGCGGCGCACTCCCTTACGCCGCACAATTACCCTGGGGAGGCAGAATGCCCTGGTTGATTTATGGCACGAGGAGAGGAGAGCATTTGAGGCACGCCATCAACATCTGCATGAGGCAAGGCATGCCCAGATGGACACCCTCAATGCTACCTTACAGGCCATGCTGAGTGAGCTTCGAACCCACAACAGCAACATGGTCAATGCAACTAATGCAAGCCAGGCATCCATGGGTGAATTGCTCAATATGCAGAGAAACATTTTGGAGCAGTTGCAGATTACCAATGCAACCCTCGCCCAGGGTAGCTCCCAGCCACATGGCCCTCCACCCGGTTTTTTTGGGTATCCACCTTATTAAGGCAACCTCTCCTTGATTGTGTGCCACATCTTTTAGATTTCCCCCCACTGTATTTGCTTGGCGTTTGAGTTTTGCCAACATACTATTTGGGTTTGAGCTGCAGGTTGTGTTAAGGATTTGCTCACATATAGTTCATTATATTTGGGAGTTAGGCCAGTAGCCAATGCCATATTGGAATGGTGAGTGTAGGTGGCCTTTAACATGGGCCACTTATGGCTTTACATTTATTTGGGGTTTTGGGACTCCTCCGGTTTGCAGACATGTTTGGGTGACATTATGGCCAGGCCAAATTAGCCATGGCCACAGGCACTATTAATGACTGGACTGGGATGGGCATGGGACTGGCTGTCCTTGTTTTGGTGTGCCACAGAGTTCCATGTGTAGATGTTTTTATTTTTTTTATGGATACAAACCCGGTCTTGATTTGTTTCTAACCACAATTGAATGCTGACTGTGTAATTTGTTGTTAAACATTTTGATATGCTTTTTATGGTCAGACTAAAAGAAATATTTTCAAACATTCTAAAAACTTGTTTGGTTTGATTACAATTAACATTGTACCTCACCTTTGACTAAAACAAACACAGTATACGTTAACATGGTTTACAAGGTGAATTAAAAGCAAAGGAAACATTAGGAACCACAGTAGAACTATTTCAAGGCATACAAATGAACATTTAATGGCACACAATTGACAACAAAGGCAAACAAAAAACAAAAAGGCAACCAACAAATAATGTTATTTATGAAAAATGCTGCACAATCAAATTGGCACGCACAGATTGTCCAGATTCACTGGTTGTGCCCACATAATTCTCTGCTTCCTCTTCAATGGGTGTAGAGGGCAGAACATCAACATATCGGGGGACACGTTCTTGGAGGGCAAAATTATGCAGAACTGCACACGCCATTATAATGTCAATAACCTTCTTAGTGTCATATTGAAGGGCGCCCCCGGTATGGTCCAAACACCTAAAACGGGTCTTCAAAAGGCCAAAGGCCCTCTCGACCACAGCCCTGGTTTTGCGGTGCGCACGGTTGTAGGCTTCTTGAGCAGCATCCTGGGGCCGCAACACAGGCGTCATGAGCCAAGGAAGCAGAGGGTAACCTGAGTCCCCTTAAGAAGAGAAAGAGAAAAGACAATTAAGCAATGAAAGACAGAAAACAAAGCTAATTTAATTTAAATCAAAAATCCATTAAAAGCAAAAATAACAGGGCACATTATCCAAATAATTAGGGGAAGAGATGTGGTTAAAAGAAACATAATATGCTTAAAGTCAACAAAGACTGGTAACACATCTGCTAGGTCAAGGGTGCTATTAAATATGGGTATATTTAAGGGCTCCGAAATGTGTCAATTATGATGCTGCTGAGGGGACACCCACAAATAACAATAAACACGAGTATGTCAGTTACAGAATAATATTCCAAATGGAGCCGAAACTGGGATAAACTTTGGCACAATCTGGTAGAGCAGAGATTTGGAAACATGGGAGTTACACACATCGCCAAAAAAGATACAACTACAAAGTCAGGAAACCGCTTGTTTGTTTGGCCAAGAATAATGAAAAATGTTGCAACAGTTGCCAAATGTGGGGTCATATCTCAAGCAAACGTTCAAGATAAAAAACAAATATTATTAAAGTGGACCGTCAGCCAGTTTGGATGGGCCCGGGAATCTATAATATTCCCTGACGATCACCTCCCTCACCGCGGGACATCCGAGATCGGGATGTCCCGCGATGAGGGACCCCCCCCAAAACCCACAAAAAAAACACATCATCTGCGGCGACAGCGGGCGCCGCCGCCTCCCGCGTGCACCTCTAGGCGTGCGGCGTGCACGCGCCGGCCCTTCACAAACGGCCGGCGCGTGCACGCGCACTGTCAGAGGGGCACGCGGGAGGCGGTGGAGGACGCGCTGTGTTGTCCGCCGCTGTCACCCGCTTGTGTCAAGGAAAAGTCAAAGAAAAGAGCAAGTGCCAAAAATGAAACCCACTTACCAAGCAGCCATGCACCAGAAAATTCACCAGCCTCAAATCGCCGATACAAACCAGATCGCCTAAGAATATAGGAATCGTGCGAAGAGCCAGGGTAGCCGGCAAGGACACTCAAAAAACGCATGTCAGGCCCAACCACTGCCTGGACATTAAGGGAGTGTCCCATTTTCCGATTCCTAAAGAGAAAACATAAAAAAAAGGGTCAACACATAAGGGCACAACACATTTGGCATCAAAAACTGGCCTGCACACAAATGACAGATCTAAATTGTACGGCCAAACAAACCACAAAAATAAAGAGGAATGAAACACTATCGTCATCAGTAATAGGAGGCAAACTTGAACCGAGGATAAAAAATATAAGGGGATCAATCCACATAGGGATTAGTATGAGAAGGGAAGATTGCACAGAGGGATATGTAAGCTAATGGAATAAGAAACATATGGATGAATAATCAGAGGGAATATTACACATTGGAATCAATAATAGGACGGTTTATGCTAAACAACTGTTAAACTAAAAAAGCGCCCCAAATATCTACCTGTCTATGTACTCGTCGGCTGCACGAGGAACGAGGGCCACATGTGTACAATCAATTGCACCAATTACATTGGGCATGTCGGCAATATTAAAAAAACCAAGCTTAATGGCGTTTCTGGCTACCATATCATCAGGGAAATAAATATATTTCTGAGTTATGGCAGCCATGCCTTCCAAAAATTTGGATAGTGCGCGGCTCAGTGTAGGCTGGGAAAACCCCACAGAGAGGGCACCCAGCCTCTGGAACGAGCCGTTCGCCAAAAATTGCAGGCAGCCAAGCATCTTTGTCATACCTGAAATTGCTTGCCCCTTCCTTGTGGTGCGGGCTAACCATGGCCGCAGCTCACTATACAGTTTATGGAGGGAAGCGCGATTAAGCCTGGTCAGCTCGAACAGCTCAATGTCATTCATGCCATCGATGTGCATGCGACGACGCAAGGGCAATCTGCCCTCAGACATCCGGATCAAATCGATGCCAAAAAGCATTAGAGCTTGATGTTCCTCGAACTCACTCCTATCCATGCTACTCCCGAGGCCAAAAAGCTGCCGGATAAGAGTTCGGGAATCAACCCTTAAATGTGCCTAGAAACACTTGCCAATCAGCTCTCTGAATTGATCGCAAGCCCATGTCATTAACGGGAAAATTAGGACTGCTCGCAAAAAATACGATTTGGACGGGAAATATACAATAACTGAAATAACGGAAATAATACAATTGACGGCCGAAGATCGAAAGAGCATATACGTCTAGGCCCGAACGTTCGTGCGAATACGAAATGGCCAAAAAAAAGGGAAAAAATGACTAACACCCACCCAAACTTCCGATTCCCGATCCGAAATTAATTAACTTTTGCATTTAGAATCGACCCTTATGTTTGGGCTCCTGCTGCTGCTTGCAACTCCAGGGTGTGATTCATCCAATTTTTGGGCTCCTGCAGCCAACTCCAGTGTCTCTTTCACACAATGTTTGGGCTCCTGCTGCTGCTGCTGCTTGCAACTCCAGGGTGTGATTCATCCAATTTTTGGGCTCCTGCAGCCAACTCCAGTGTCTCTTTAAAGTAATGTTTGGGCTCCTGCTTCTGCTTGCAACTCCAGGGTGGAATTCACCCAATTTTTGGGCTCCTGCAGCCATCTCCAGTGTCTCTTTCAAGCTATGTTTGGGCTCCTGCTGCTGCTTGCAACTCCAGGGTGTGATTCATCCAATTTTTGGTCTCCTGCAGCCAACTCCAGTGTCTCTTTCATACAATGTTTGCACTCCTGCTGCTGCTGCTGCTGCTGCTGCTTGCAACTCCAGGGTGTGATTCATCCAATTTTTGGCCTCCTGCAGCAAACTCCAGTGTCTCTTTCAAGCTATGTCCGGGCTCCTGCTGCTGCTGCTTGCAACTCCAGGGTGTGATTCATCCAATTTTGGCCTCCTGCAGCCAACTCCAGTGTCTCTTTAAAGCAATGTTTGGGCTCCTGCTGCTGCTTGCAACTCCAGGGTGCGATTCATCCAATTTTTGGCCTCCTGCAGCCAACTCCAGTGTCTCTTTCAAGTTTGTTTGGGCTCCTGCTGCTGCTTGCAACTCCAGGGTGTGATTCATCCAATTTTTGGCCTCCTGCAGCCAACTCCAGTGTCTCTTTCAAGCAAATTTTGGACTCATGCCGCTCCTGCTGCTGCTGCTTGCAACACCAGGGTGTGATTCATCCAATTTTTGAGCTCCTGCAGCCAACTCCAGTGTCTCTTTAAAGTAATATTTGTGCTCCTGCTGCTGCTTGCAACTCCAGGGTGTGATTCATCCAATGTTTGGGCTCCTGCAGCCAACTCCAGTGTCTCTTTCACGCAATGTTTGGGCTCCTGCTGCTGCTGCTTGCAACTCCAGGGTGCGATTCATCCAATTTTTGGCCTCCTGCAGCCAACTGCAGTGTCTCTTTAAAGTAATGTTTGTGCTCCTGCTGCTGCTTGCAACTCCAGGGTGTGATTCATCCAATTTTTGGGCTCCTGCAGCCAACTCCAGTGTCTCTTTCATGCAATGTTCGGGCCCCTGCTGCTGCTGCTTGCAACTGCAGGATGTGAGTCATCCAATTTTTGGGCTCCTGCAGCCAAGTCCAGTGTATCTTTAAAGCAATGTTTGAGCTCCTGCTGCTGCTTGCAACTCCAGGGTGTGATTCATCCAATTTTCGGCTCCTGCTGCCAACTCCAGTGTCTCTTTCACACACTGTTTGGGCTCCTGCTTCTGCTTGCAACTCCAGGGTGTGATTCATCCAATTTATGGCCTCCTGCAGCCAACTCCAGTGTCTCTTTCAAGCTATGTTTGGGCTCCTGCTGCTGCTTGCAACTCCAGGGTGTGATTCATCCAATTTTTGGGCTCCTGCAGCCATCTCCAGTGTCTCTTTCAAGCTATGTTTGGGCTCCTGCTGCTGCTTGCAACTCCAGGGTGTGATTCATCCAATTTTTGGGCTACTGCAGCCAACTCCAGTGTCTCTTTCACACAATGTTTGGGCTCCTGCTGCTGCTGCTGCTGCTTGCAACTCCAGGGTGTGATTCATCCAATTTTTGGCCTCCTGCAGCCAACTCCAGTGTCTCTTTCATGCAATGTTTGGGCCCCTGCTGCTGCTGCTTGCAACTCCAGGGTGTGATTCATCCAATTTTGGCCTCCTGCAGCCAACTCCAGTGTCTCTTTAAAGCAATGTTTGGGCTCCTGCTGCTGCTTGCAACTCCAGGGTGTGATTAATCCAATTTTTGGCCTCCTGCAGCCAACTCCAGTGTCTCTTTCAAGCTATGTTTGGGCTCCTGCTGCTGCTTGCAACTTCAGGGTGTGATTCATCCAATGTTTGGCCTCCTGCAGCCAACTCCAGTGTCTCTTTCAAGCAAATTTTGGACTCCTGCAGCTCCTGCTGCTGCTGCTTGCAACACCAGGGTGTGATTCATCCAATTTTTGGGCTCCTGCAGCCAACTCCAGTGTCTCTTTAAAGTAATATTTGTGCTCCTGCTGCTGCTTGCAACTCCAGGGTGTGATTCATCCAATGTTTGGGCTCCTGCAGCCAACTCCAGTGTCTCTTTCAAGCTATGTTTGGGCTCCTGTTGCTGCTACTTGCAACTCCAGGGTGTGATTCATCCAATTTTTGGGCTCCTGCATCCAACTCCAATGTCTCTTTCACACAATGTTTGGGCTCCTGCTGCTGCTGCTTGTAATTCCAGGGTGTGATTCATCCAATTCTTGGGCTCCTGCAGCCAACTCAAGTGTCTCCTTCACACAATGCTTGCGCCCCTGCTGCTGCTGCTGCTTGCAACTCCAGGGTGTGATTCATCCAATTTTTGGCCTCCTGCAGCCAACTCCAGTGTCTCTTTAAGCAATGTTTGTGCTCCTGCTGCTGCTTGCAACTCCAGGGTGTGATTCATCCAATTTTTGGCCTCCTGCAGCCAACTCCGGTGTCTCTTTCAAGTTCGTCTGGGCCCCTGCTGCTGCTGCTTGCAACTCTAGGGTGTGATTCATCCAATGTTTGGGCTCCTGCAGCCAACTCCAGTGTCTCTTTCACGCAATGTTTGGGCTCCCGCTGCTGCTGCTTGCAACTCCAGGGTGCGATTCATCCAATTTTTGGCCTCCTGCAGCCAACTGCAGTGTCTCTTTAAAGTAATGTTTGTGCTTCTGCTGCTGCTTGCAACTCCAGGGTGTGATTCATCCAATTTTTGGGCTCCTGCAGCCAACTCCAGTGTCTCTTTCATGCAATGTTTGGGCCCCTGCTGCTGCTGCTTGCAACTGCAGGGTGTGAGATATCCAATTTTGGGGCTCCTGCAGCCAACTCCAGTGTCCCTTTAAAGCAATGTTTGAGCTCCTGCTGCTGCTTGCAACTCCAGGGTGTGATTCATCCAATTTTTGGCTCCTGCTGCCAACTCCAGTGTCTCTTTCACACAATGTTTGGGCTCCTGCTGCTGCTTGTAATTCCAGGGTGTGATTCATCCAATTCTTGGGCTCCTGCAGCCAACTCCAGTGTCTCTTTCACGCAATGTTTGGGCTCCCGCTGCTGCTGCTTGCAACTCCAGGGTGCGATTCATCCAATTTTTGGCCTCCTGCAGCCAACTGCAGTGTCTCTTTAAAGCAATGTTTGAGCTCCTGCTGCTGCTTGCAACTCCAGGGTGTGATTCATCCAATTTTTGGCTCCTGCTGCCAACTCCAGTGTCTTTTTCACACAATGTTTGGGCTCCTGCTGCTGCTTGTAATTCCAGGGTGTGATTCATCCAATTCTTGGGCTCCTGCAGCCAACTCAAGTGTCTCCTTCACACAATGTTTGGGCCCCTGCTGCTGCTGCTTGCAACTCCAGGGTTTGATTCATCCAATTTTTGGGCTCCTGCAGCCAACTCCAGTGTCTCTTTCACACAATGTTTGGGCTCCTGTTGCTGCTTGCAACTCCAGGGTGTGATTCATCCAATTTATGGCCTCCTGCAGCCAACTCCAGTGTCTCTTTCAAGCTATGTTTGGGCTCCTGCTGCTGCTTGCAACTCCAGGGTGTGATTCATCCAATTTTTGGGCTCCTGCAGCCATCTCCAGTGTCTCTTTCAAGCTATGTTTGGGCTCCTGCTGCTGCTTGCAACTCCAGGGTGTGATTCATCCAATATTTGGGCTCCTGCAGCCAACTCCAGTGTCTCTTTCACATAATGTTTGGGCTCCTGCTGCTGCTGCTTGCAACTCCAGGGTGTGATTCATCCAATTTTTGGGCTCCTGCAGCCAACTCCAGTGTCTCCTTAAGCAATGTTTGGGCTCCTGCTGCCGCTTGCAACTCCAGGGTGTGATTCATCCAATTTTTGGCCTCCTGCAGCCAACTCTGGTGTCTCTTTTAAGTTTGTTTGGGCCCCTGCTGCTGCTGCTTGCAACTCCAGGGTGTGATTCATCCAATTTTTGGCCTCCTGAAGCCAACTCCAGTGTCTCTTTCAAGCAAATTTTGGGCTCCTGCTGCTCCTGCTGCTGCTGCTTGCAACTCCAGGGTGTGATTCTTCCAATTTTTGGGCTCCTGCCGCCAACTGCAGTGTCTCTTTAATGTAATGTTTGGGCTCCTGTTGCTGCTGCTTGCAACACCAGGGTGTGATTCATCCAATTTTTGGGCTCCTGCAGCCAACTCCAGTGTCTCTTTCAAGCTATGTTTGTTCTCCTGCGGCTGCTGATTGCAACTCCAGGGTGTGATTCATCCAATTCTTGGGCTCCTGCAGCCAACTCAAGTGTCTCCTTCACACAATGTTTGGGCCCCTGCTGCTGCTGCTTGCAACTCCAGGGTGTGATTCATCCAATTTTTGGCCTCCTGCAGCCAACTCCGGTGTCTCTTTCAAGTTCGTCTGGGCCCCTGCTGCTGCTGCTTGCAACTCTAGGGTGTGATTCATCCAATGTTTGGGCTCCTGCAGCCAACTCCAGTGTCTCTTTCACGCAATGTTTGGGCTCCCGCTGCTGCTGCTTGCAACTCCAGGGTGCGATTCATCCAATTTTTGGCCTCCTGCAGCCAACTGCAGTGTCTCTTTAAAGTAATGTTTGTGCTCCTGCTGCTGCTTGCAACTCCAGGGTGTGATTCATCCAATTTTTGGGCTCCTGCAGCCAACTCCAGTGTCTCTTTCATGCAATGTTTGGGCCGCTGCTGCTGCTGCTTGCAACTGCAGGGTGTGAGATATCCAATTTTGGGGCTCCTGCAGCCAACTCCAGTGTCCCTTTAAAGCAATGTTTGAGCTCCTGCTGCTGCTTGCAACTCCAGGGTGTGATTCATCCAATTTTTGGCTCCTGCTGCCAACTCCAGTGTCTCTTTCACACAATGTTTGGGCTCCTGCTGCTGCTTGCAACTCCAGGGTGTGATTCATCCAATTTATGGCCTCCTGCAGCCAACTCCAGTGTCTCTTTCAAGCTATTTTTGGGCTCCTGCTGCTGCTTGCAACTCCAGGGTGTGATTCATTCAATTTTTGGGCTCCTGCAGCCAACTCCAGTGCCTCTTTCACACAATGTTTGGGCTCCTGCTGCTGCTGCTTGCAACTCCAGGGTGTGATTCATCCAATTTTTGGGCTCCTGCAGCCAACTCCAGTGTCTCCTTAAGCAATGTTTGGGCTCCTGCTGCTGCTTGCAACTCCAGCGTGTGATTCATCCAATTTTTGGCCTCCTGCAGCCAACTCCGGTGTCTCTTTTAAGTTTGTTTGGGCCCCTGCTGCAGCTGCTTGCAACTCCAGGGTGTGATTCATCCAATTTTTGGCCTCCTGCAGCCAACTCCAGTGTCTCTTTCAAGCAAATTTTGTGCTCCTGCTGCTGCTGCTTGCAACTCCAGGGTGTGATTCTTCCAATTTTTGGGCTCCTGCCGCCAACTCCAGTGTCTCTTTAATGTAATGTTTGGGCTCCTGTTGCTGCTGCTTGCAACTCCAGGGTGTGATTCATCCAATTTTTGGGCTCCTGCAGCCAACTCCAGTGTCTCTTTCAAGCTATGTTTGTTCTCCTGCGGCTGCTGATTGCAACTCCAGGGTGTGAATCATCTAATTTTTGGCCTCCTGCAGCCAACTCCAGTGACTCTTTCAAGAAAATGTTGGGCTCCTGCTGCTCCTGCAGCTGCTGCTTGCAACTCCAGGGTGTGATTCATCCAATTTTTGGGCTCCTGCAGCCAACTCCAGTGTCCTATTAAAGTAATGTTTGTGCTCCTGCTGCTGCTTGCAACTCCAGGGTATGATTTATCCAATTTTGGGCTCCTGCAGCCAGCTCCAGTGTCTCTTTCAAGCTATGTTTGGGCTCCTATTGCTGCTGCTTGCAACTCCAGGGTGTGATTCATCCAATTTTTGGGCTCCTGCAGCCAACTCCAATGTCTCTTTCACACAATGTTTGGGCTCCTGCTGCTGCTGCTTGCAACTCTAGGGTGTGATTCATCCAATTCTTGGGCTCCTGTAGCCAACTCCAGTGTCTCTTTCACACAATGTTTGGGCCCCTGCTGCTGCCGCTTGCAACTCCAGGGTGTGATTCATCCAATTTTTGGCCTCCTGCAGCCAACTCCAGTGTCTCTTGAAAGTAATGCTTGGGCTCCTGCTGCTGCTGCTTGCAACTCCAGGGTGTGATTCATCCAAGTTTTGGCCTCCTGTAGCCAACTACAGTGTCTCTTTAAAGCAATGTTTGTGCTCCTGCTGCTGCTTGCAACTCCAGGGTGTGATTCATCCAATTATTGGCATCCTGCAGCCAACTCCGGTGTCTCTTTCAAGCAAATTTTGGGCTCTTGCTTCTCCTGCTGCGGCTGCTTGCAACTCCAGGGTGTGATTCATCCAATTTTTGGGCTCCTGCAGCCAACTCCAGTGTCTCTTTCACACAATGTTTGGGCTCCTGCTGCTGCTGCTTGCAACTCCAGGGTGTGATTCATCCAATTTTTGGGCTCCTGCAGCCAACTCCAGTGTCTCCTTAAGCAATGTTTGGGCTCCTGCTGCCGCTTGCAACTCCAGGGTGTGATTCATCCAATTTTTGGCCTCCTGCAGCCAACTCCGGTGTCTCTTTTAAGTTTGTTTGGGCCCCTGCTGCTGCTGCTTGCAACTCCAGGGTGTGATTCATCCAATTCTTGGCCTCCTGAAGCCAAGTCCAGTGTATCTTTAAAGCAATGTTTGAGCTCCTGCTGCTGCTTGCAACTCCAGGGTGTGATTCATCCAATTTTCGGCTCCTGCTGCCAACTCCAGTGTCTCTTTCACACACTGTTTGGGCTCCTGCTTCTGCTTGCAACTCCAGGGTGTGATTCATCCAATTTATGGCCTCCTGCAGCCAACTCCAGTGTCTCTTTCAAGCTATGTTTGGGCTCCTGCTGCTGCTTGCAACTCCAGGGTGTGATTCATCCAATTTTTGGGCTCCTGCAGCCATCTCCAGTGTCTCTTTCAAGCTATGTTTGGGCTCCTGCTGCTGCTTGCAACTCCAGGGTGTGATTCATCCAATTTTTGGGCTCCTGCAGCCAACTCCAGTGTCTCTTTCACACAATGTTTGGGCTCCTGCTGCTGCTGCTGCTTGCAACTCCAGGGTGTGATTCATCCAATTTTTGGCCTCCTGCAGCCAACTCCAGTGTCTCTTTCATGCAATGTTTGGGCCCCTGCTGCTGCTGCTTGCAACTCCAGGGTGTGATTCATCCAATTTTGGCCTCCTGCAGCCAACTCCAGTGTCTCTTTAAAGCAATGTTTGGGCTCCTGCTGCTGCTTGCAACTCCAGGGTGTGATTAATCCAATTTTTGGCCTCCTGCAGCCAACTCCAGTGTCTCTTTCAAGCTATGTTTGGGCTCCTGCTGCTGCTTGCAACTCCAGGGTGTGATTCATCCAATTTTTGGCCTCCTGCAGCCAACTCCAGTGTCTCTTTCAAGCAAATTTTGGACTCCTGCAGCTCCTGCTGCTGCTACTTGCAACTCCAGGGTGTGATTCATCCAATTTTTGGGCTCCTGCATCCAACTCCAATGTCTCTTTCACACAATGTTTGGGCTCCTGCTGCTGCTGCTTGTAATTCCAGGGTGTGATTCATCCAATTCTTGGGCTCCTGCAGCCAACTCAAGTGTCTCCTTCACACAATGCTTGCGCCCCTGCTGCTGCTGCTGCTTGCAACTCCAGGGTGTGATTCATCCAATTTTTGGCCTCCTGCAGCCAACTCCAGTGTCTCTTTAAGCAATGTTTGTGCTCCTGCTGCTGCTTGCAACTCCAGGGTGTGATTCATCCAATTTTTGGCCTCCTGCAGCCAACTCCGGTGTCTCTTTCAAGTTCGTCTGGGCCCCTGCTGCTGCTGCTTGCAATTCTAGGGTGTGATTCATCCAATGTTTGGGCTCCTGCAGCCAACTCCAGTGTCTCTTTCACGCAATGTTTGGGCTCCCGCTGCTGCTGCTTGCAACTCCAGGGTGCGATTCATCCAATTTTTGGCCTCCTGCAGCCAACTGCAGTGTCTCTTTAAAGTAATGTTTGTGCTTCTGCTGCTGCTTGCAACTCCAGGGTGTGATTCATCCAATTTTTGGGCTCCTGCAGCCAACTCCAGTGTCTCTTTCATGCAATGTTTGGGCCCTTGCTGCTGCTGCTTGCAACTGCAGGGTGTGAGATATCCAATTTTGGGGCTCCTGCAGCCAACTCCAGTGTCCCTTTAAAGCAATGTTTGAGCTCCTGCTGCTGCTTGCAACTCCAGGGTGTGATTCATCCAATTTTTGGCTCCTGCTGCCAACTCCAGTGTCTCTTTCACACAATGTTTGGGCTCCTGCTGCTGCTTGTAATTCCAGGGTGTGATTCATCCAATTCTTGGGCTCCTGCAGCCAACTCCAGTGTCTCTTTCAAGCAATGTTTGGGCTCCCGCTGCTGCTGCTTGCAACTCCAGGGTGCGATTCATCCAATTTTTGGCCTCCTGCAGCCAACTGCAGTGTCTCTTTAAAGCAATGTTTGAGCTCCTGCTGCTGCTTGCAACTCCAGGGTGTGATTCATCCAATTTTTGGCTCCTGCTGCCAACTCCAGTGTCTCTTTCACACAATGTTTGGGCTCCTGCTGCTGCTTGTAATTCTAGGGTGTGATTCATCCAATTCTTGGGCTCCTGCAGCCAACTCAAGTGTCTCCTTCACACAATGTTTGGGCCCCTGCTGCTGCTGCTTGCAACTCCAGGGTGTGATTCATCCAATTTTTGGCCTCCTGCAGCCAACTCCAGTGTCTCTTTCACGCAATGTTTGGGCTCTCGCTGCTGCTGCTTGCAACTCCAGGGTGCGATTCATCCAATTTTTGGCCCCCTGCAGCCAACTGCAGTGTCTCTTTAAAGTAATGTTTGTGCTCCTGCTGCTGCTTGCAACTCCAGGGTGTGATTCATCCAATTTTTGGGCTCCTGCAGCCAACTCCAGTGTCTCTTTCATGAAATGTTTGGGCCCCTGCTGCTGCTGCTTGCAACTGCAGGGTGTGAGATATCCAATTTTGGGGCTCCTGCAGCCAACTCCAGTGTCCCTTTAAAGCAATGTTTGAGCTCCTGCTGCTGCTTGCAACTCCAGGGTGTGATTCATCCAATTTTTGGCTCCTGCTGCCAACTCCAGTGTCTCTTTCACACAATGTTTGGGCTCCTGCTGCTGCTTGTAATTCCAGGGTGTGATTCATCCAATTCTTGGGCTCCTGCAGCCAACTCCAGTGTCTCTTTCACGCAATGTTCGGGCTCCCGCTGCTGCTGCTTGCAACTCCAGGGTGCGATTCATCCAATTTTTGGCCTCCTGCAGCCAACTGCAGTGTCTCTTTAAAGCAATGTTTGAGCTCCTGCTGCTGCTTGCAACTCCAGGGTGTGATTCATCCAATTTTTGGCTCCTGCTGCCAACTCCAGTGTCTCTTTCACACAATGTTTGGGCTCCTGTTGCTGCTTGCAACTCCAGGGTGTGATTCATCCAATTTATGGCCTCCTGCAGCCAACTCCAGTGTCTCTTTCAAGCTATGTTTGGGCTCCTGCTGCTGCTTGCAACTCCAGGGTGTGATTCATCCAATTTTTGGGCTCCTGCAGCCATCTCCAGTGTCTCTTTCAAGCTATGTTTGGGCTCCTGCTGCTGCTTGCAACTCCAGGGTGTGATTCATCCAATATTTGGGCTCCTGCAGCCAACTCCAGTGTCTCTTTCACACAATGTTTGGGCTCCTGCTGCTGCTGCTTGCAACTCCAGGGTGTGATTCATCCAATTTTTGGGCTCCTGCAGCCAACTCCAGTGTCTCCTTAAGCAATGTTTGGGCTCCTGCTGCCGCTTGCAACTCCAGGGTGTGATTCATCCAATTTTTGGCCTCCTGCAGCCAACTCCGGTGTCTCTTTTAAGTTTGTTTGGGCCCCTGCTGCTGCTGCTTGCAACTCCAGGGTGTGATTCATCCAATTTTTGGCCTCCTGAAGCCAACTCCAGTGTCTCTTTCAAGCAAATTTTGGGCTCCTGCTGCTCCTGCTGCTGCTGCTTGCAACTCCAGGGTGTGATTCTTCCAATTTTTGGGCTCCTGCCGCCAACTCCAGTGTCTCTTTAATGTAATGTTTGGGCTCCTGTTGCTGCTGCTTGCAACACCAGGGTGTGATTCATCCAATTTTTGGGCTCCTGCAGCCAACTCCAGTGTCTCTTTCAAGCTATGTTTGTTCTCCTGCGGCTGCTGATTGCAACTCCAGGGTGTGATTCATCCAATTCTTGGGCTCCTGCAGCCAACTCAAGTGTCTCCTTCACACAATGTTTGGGCCCCTGCTGCTGCTGCTTGCAACTCCAGGGTGTGATTCATCCAATTTTTGGCCTCCTGCAGCCAACTCCGGTGTCTCTTTCAAGTTCGTCTGGGCCCCTGCTGCTGCTGCTTGCAACTCTAGGGTGTGATTCATCCAATGTTTGGGCTCCTGCAGCCAACTCCAGTGTCTCTTTCACGCAATGTTTGGGCTCCCGCTGCTGCTGCTTGCAACTCCAGGGTGCGATTCATCCAATTTTTGGCCTCCTGCAGCCAACTGCAGTGTCTCTTTAAAGTAATGTTTGTGCTCCTGCTGCTGCTTGCAACTCCAGGGTGTGATTCATCCAATTTTTGGGCTCCTGCAGCCAACTCCAGTGTCTCTTTCATGCAATGTTTGGGCCCCTGCTGCTGCTGCTTGCAACTGCAGGGTGTGAGATATCCAATTTTGGGGCTCCTGCAGCCAACTCCAGTGTCCCTTTAAAGCAATGTTTGAGCTCCTGCTGCTGCTTGCAACTCCAGGGTGTGATTCATCCAATTTTTGGCTCCTGCTGCCAACTCCAGTGTCTCTTTCACACAATGTTTGGGCTCCTGCTGCTGCTTGCAACTCCAGGGTGTGATTCATCCAATTTATGGCCTCCTGCAGCCAACTCCAGTGTCTCTTTCAAGCTATGTTTGGGCTCCTGCTGCTGCTTGCAACTCCAGGGTGTGATTCATCCAATTTTTGGGCTCCTGCAGCCAACTCCAGTGTCTCTTTCACACAATGTTTGGGCTCCTGCTGCTGCTGCTTGCAACTCCAGGGTGTTATTCATCCAATTTTTGGGCTCCTGCAGCCAACTCCAGTGTCTCCTTAAGCAATGTTTGGGCTCCTGCTGCTGCTTGCAACTCCAGCGTGTGATTCATCCAATTTTTGGCCTCCTGCAGCCAACTCCGGTGTCTCTTTTAAGTTTGTTTGGGCCCCTGCTGCTGCTGCTTGCAACTCCAGGGTGTGATTCATCCAATTTTTGGCCTCCTGCCGCCAACTCCAGTGTCTCTTTAATGTAATGTTTGGGCTCCTGTTGCTGCTGCTTGCAACTCCAGGGTGTGATTCATCCAATTTTTGGGCTCCTGCAGCCAACTCCAGTGTCTCTTTCAAGCTATGTTTGTTCTCCTGCGGCTGCTGATTGCAACTCCAGGGTGTGAATCATCTAATTTTTGGCCTCCTGCAGCCAACTCCAGTGACTCTTTCAAGAAAACGTTGGGCTCCTGCTGCTCCTGCAGCTGCTGCTTGCAACTCCAGGGTGTGATTCATCCAATTTTTGGGCTCCTGCAGCCAACTCCAGTGTCCTATTAAAGTAATGTTTGTGCTCCTGCTGCTGCTTGCAACTCCAGGGTATGATTTATCCAATTTTTGGGCTCCTGCAGCCAGCTCCAGTGTCTCTTTCAAGCTATGTTTGGGCTCCTATTGCTGCTGCTTGCAACTCCAGGGTGTGATTCATCCAATTTTTGGGCTCCTGCAGCCAACTCCAATGTCTCTTTCACACAATGTTTGGGCTCCTGCTGCTTGCAACTCTAGGGTGTGATTCATCCAATTCTTGGGCTCCTGTAGCCAACTCCAGTGTCTCTTTCACACAATGTTTGGGCCCCTGCTGCTGCCGCTTGCAACTCCAGGGTGTGATTCATCCAATTTTTGGCCTCCTGCAGCCAACTCCAGTGTCTCTTGAAAGCAATGCTTGGGCTCCTGCTGCTGCTGCTTGCAACTCCAGGGTGTGATTCATCCAAGTTTTGGCCTCCTGTAGCCAACTACAGTGTCTCTTTAAAGCAATGTTTGTGCTCCTGCTGCTGCTTGCAACTCCAGGGTGTGATTCATCCAATTATTGGCATCCTGCAGCCAACTCTGGTGTCTCTTTCAAGCAAATTTTGGGCTCTTGCTTCTCCTGCTGCGGCTGCTTGCAACTCCAGGGTGTGATTCATCCAATTTTTGGGCTCCTGCAGCCAACTCCAGTGTCCCTTTCACACAATGTTTGGGCTCCTGCTGCTGCTGCTTGCAACTCCAGGGTGTGATTCATCCAATTTTTGGGCTCCTGCAGCCAGCTCCAGTGTCTCCTTAAGCAATGTTTGGGCTCCTGCTGCTGCTTGCAACTCCAGGGTGTGATTCATCCAATTTTTGGCCTCCTGCAGCCAACTCCGGTGTCTCTTTTAAGTTTGTTTGGGCCCCTGCTGCTGCTGCTTGCAACTCCAGGGTGTGATTCATCCAATTTTTGGCCTCCTGCAGCCATCTCCAGTGTCTCTTTCAAGCAAATTTTGGGCTCCTGCTGCTCCTGCTGCTGCTGCTTGCAACTCCAGGGTGTGATTCTTCCAATTTTTGGGCTCCTGCCGCCAACTCCAGTGTCTCTTTAATGTAATGTTTGGGCTCCTGTTGCTGCTGCTTGCAACTCCAGGGTGTGATTCATCAAATTTTTGGGCTCCTGCAGCCAACTCCAGTGTCTCTTTCACACAATGTTTGGGCTCCTGTTGCTGCTGCTTGCAACTCCAGGGTGTGATTCACCCAATTTTGGGCTCCTGCAGCCAACTCCAGTGTCTCTTTCAAGCTATGTTTGTTCTCCTGCGGCTGCTGATTGCAACTCCAGGGTGTGATTCATCCAATTTTTGGCCTCCTGCAGCCAACTCCAGTGACTCTTTCAAGAAAATGTTGGGCTCCTGCTGCTCCTGCAGCTGCTGCTTGCAACTCCAGGGTGTGATTCATCCATTTTTTGGGCTCCTGCAGCCAACTCCAGTGTCCTATTAAAGTAATGTTTGTGCCCCTGCTGCTGCTTGCAACTCCAGGGTATGATTCATCCAATTTTTGGGCTCCTGCAGCCAGCTCCAGTGTCTCTTTCAAGCTATGTTTGGGCTCCTGTTGCTGCTGCTTGCAACTCCAGGGTGTGATTCATCCAATTTTTGGGCTCCTGCAGCCAACTCCAATGTCTCTTTCACACAATGTTTGGGCTCCTGCTGCTGCTGCTTGCAACTCTAGGGTGTGATTCATCCAATTCTTGGGCTCCTGTAGCCAACTCCAGTGTCTCTTTCACACAATGTTTGGGCCCCTGCTGCTGCCGCTTGCAACTCCAGGGTGTGATTCATCCAATTTTTGGCCTCCTGCAGCCAACTCCAGTGTCTCTTGAAAGCAATGCTTGGGCTCCTGCTGCTGCTGCTTGCAACTCCAGTGTGTGATTCATCCAAGTTTTGGTCTCCTGTAGCCAACTACAGTGTCTCTTTAAAGCAATGTTTGTGCTCCTGCTGCTGCTTGCAACTCCAGGGTGTGATTCATCCAATTATTGGCATCCTGCAGCCAATTCCGGTGTCTCTTTCAAGCAAATTTTGGGCTCTTGCTACTCCTGCTGCGGCTGCTTGCAACTCCAGGGTGTGATTCATCCAACTTTTGGGCTCCTGCAGCCAACTCCAGTGTCTCTTTAAAGTAATGTTTGTGCTCCTGCTGCTGCTTGCAACTCCAGGGTGTGATTCATCCAATGTTTAGGCTCCTGCAGCCAGCTCCAGTGTCTCTTTCAAGCTATGTTTGGGCTCCTGCAGCCAACTCTAATGTCTCTTTCACACAATGTTTGGGCTCCTGCTGCTGCTGCTTGCAACTCCAGGGTGTGATTCATCCAATTTTTGGCCTCCTGCAGCCATCTCCGGTGTCTCTTTCAAGTTTGTTTGGGCCCCTCCTGCTGCTGCTTGCAACTCCAGGGTGTGATTAATCCAATTTTTGGCATTCTGCAGCCAACTCCAGTGTCTCTTTCAAGCAAATTTTTGGCTCCTGCTTCTCCTGCCGCGGCTGCTTGCAACTCCAGGGTGTGATTCATCCAATTTTTGGGCTCCTGCAGCCAACTCCAGTGTCTCTTTAAAGTAATGCTTGTGCTCCAGCTGCTGCTTGCAGCTCCAGGGTGTGATTCATCCAATGTTTGGGCTCCTGCAGCCAGCTCCAGTGTCTCTTTCAAGCTATGTTTGGGCTCCTGCAGCCAAATCCAATTTCTCTTTCACACAATGTTTGGGCCCTTGCTGCTGCTGCTTGCAACTCCAGGGTGTGATTCATCCTATTTTTGGCCTCCTGCAGCCAACTCCAGTGTCTCTTTAAGCAATGTTTGGGCTCCTGCTGCTGCTTGCAACTCCAAGGTGTGATTCATCCAATTTTTGGCCTCCTGCAGCCAACTCCGGTGTCTCTTTCAAGTTTGTTTGGGCCCCTGCTGCTTGCAACTCCAGGGTGTGATTCATCCAATTTTTGGCCTCCTGCAGCCAACTCCAGTGTCTCTTTCAAGAAAATGTTGGGCTCCTGCTGCTCCTGCTGCTGCTGCTGCTTGCAACACCAGGATGTGATTCATCCAATTTTTGGGCTCCTGCCGCCAACTCCAGTGTCTGTTTCAAGCTATGTTTGGGCTCCTGCTGCTGCTGCTTGCAACTCCAGGGTGTGATTCATCCAACTTTTGGGCTCCTGCAGCCAACTCCAGTGTCTCTTTAAAGTAATGTTTGTGCTCCTGCTGCTGCTTGCAACTCCAGGGTGTGATTCATTTAATGTTTGGGCTCCTGCAGCCAGCTCCAGTGTCTCTTTCAAGCTATGTTTGGGCTCCTGCAGCCAACTCTAATTTCTCTTTCACACAATGTTTGGGCTCCTGCTGCTGCTGCTTGCAACTCCAGGGTGTGATTCATCCAATTTTTGGCCTCCTGCAGCCAACTCTAGTGTCTCTTTAAGCAATGTTTGGGCTCCTGCTGCTGCTTGCAACTCCAGGGTGTGATTAATCCAATTTTTGGCCTCCTGCAGCCAACTCCGGTGTCTCTTTCAAGTTTGTTTGGGCCCCTCCTGCTGCTGCTTGCAACTCCAGGGTGTGATTAATCCAATTTTTGGCATTCTGCAGCCAACTCCAGTGTCTCTTTCAAGTAATGTTTGTGCTCCTGCTGCTGCTTGCAGCTCCAGGGTGTGATTCATCCAATGTTTGGGCTCCTGCAGCCAGCTCCAGTGTCTCTTTCAAGCTATGTTTGGGCTCCTGCAGCCAAATCCAATGTCTCTTTCACACAATGTTTGGGCCCTTGCTGCTGCTGCTTGCAACTCCAGGGTGTGATTCATCCAATTTTGGCCTCCTGCAGCCAACTCCAGTGTCTCTTTAAGCAATGTTTGGGCTCCTGCTGCTGCTTGCAACTCCAAGGTGTGATTCATCCAATTTTTGGCCTCCTGCAGCCAACTCCGGTGTCTCTTTCAAGTTTGTTTGGGCCCCTGCTGCTTGCAACTCCAGGGTGTGATTCATCCAATTTTTGGCCTCCTGCAGCCAACTCCAGTGTCTCTTTCAAGAAAATGTTGGGTTCCTGCTGCTCCTGCTGCTGCTGCTTGCAACACCAGGATGTTGATTCATCCAATTCTTGGGCTCCTGCAGCCAACTCCAGTGCCTCTTTCACACAATGTTTGGGCCCCTGCTGCTGCTGCTGCTTGCAACTCCATGGTGTGATTCATCCAATTTTTTGCATTCTGCAGACAACTCCAGTCTCGCTTTCAAGCTATGTTTGGGCTCCTGCTGCTGCTTGCAACTCCAGGGTGTCATTCATCCAATGTTTGGGCTCTTGCAGCCAACTCCAGTGTCTCTTTCAAGCTATGTTTGGGCTCCTGCTGCTGCTGCTTGCAACTCCAGGGTGTGATTCATCCAATTTTTGCCTCCTGTAGCCAACTCCAGTGTCTCTTTCAAGCAAATTTTGGGCTCCTGCTGCTCCTGCAGCTGCTGCTTGCAACTCGGGGGTGTGATTCATCCAATTTTTGGGCTCCTGCAGCCAACTCCAGTGTCTCTCTAAAGTAATGTTTGTGCTCCTGCTGCTGCTTGCAACTCCAGGGTGTGATTCATCCAATGTTTGGGCTCCTGCAGCCAACTCCAGTGTCTCTTTCAAGCTATGTTTGGGCTCCTGCTGCTGCTGCTGCTTGAAACTCCAGGGTGTGATTCATCCAATTTTTGGGCTCCTGCAGCCAACTCCAATGTCTCTTTTACGCAATGTTTGGGCTCCTGCAGCTGCTGCTAGCAACTCCAGGGTGTGATTCATCCAATTTTTTGCTCCTGCAGCCAACTCCAGTGTCTCTTTCAAGCTATGTTTGGGCTGCTGCTGCTGCTTGCAACTCCAGGGTGTGATTCATCCAATTGTTGGGCTCCTGCAGCCAACTCCAGTGTCTCTTTCACACAATGTTGGAGCTCCTGCTGCTGCTGCTTGCAACTCCTGGGTGTGATTCATCCAATTTTTGGCCTCCTGCAGCCAACTCCAGTGTCTCTTTCAAGCTATGTTTGGTCTCCTGCTGCTGCTTGCAACTCCAGGGTGTGATTCATCCAATTTTTGGCCTCTTGCAGCCAACTCCAGTGTCTCTTTCAAGCTATGTTTGGGCTCCTGCTGCTGCTGCTTGCAACTCCAGGGTGAGATTCATCCAATTTTTGGGCTCCTGTAGCCAACTCCAGTGTCTCTTTCACGCAATGTTTGGGCTCCTGCTGCTGCTGCTTGCAACTCCAGGGTGTGATTCATCCAATTTTTTGCATTCTGCAGACAACTCCAGTCTCGCTTTCAAGCTATGTTTGGGCTCCTGCTGCTGCTTGCAACTCCAGGGTGTCATTCATCCAATGTTTGGGCTCTTGCAGCCAACTCCAGTGTCTCTTTCAAGCTATGTTTGTGCTCCTGCTTCTGCTTGCAACTCCAGGGTGTGATTCATCCAATTTTTGTCCTCCTGCAGCCAACGCCAGTGTCTCTTTCAAGCAAATTTTGGGCTCCTGCTGCTCCTGCAGCTGCTGCTTGCAACTCGGGGGTGTGATTCATCCAATTTTTGGGCTCCTGCAGCCAACTCCAGTGTCTCTCTAAAGTAATGTTTGTGCTCCTGCTGCTGCTTGCAACTCCAGGGTGTGATTCATCCAATGTTTGGGCTCCTGCAGCCAACTCCAGTGTCTCTTTCAAGCTATGTTTGGGCTCCTGCTGCTGCTGCTGCTTGAAACTCCAGGGTGTGATTCATCCAATTTTTGGGCTCCTGCAGCCAACTCCAATGTCTCTTTTACGCAATGTTTGGGCTCCTGCAGCTGCTGCTAGCAACTCCAGGGTGTGATTCATCCAATTTTTTGCTCCTGCAGCCAACTCCAGTGTCTCTTTCAAGCTATGTTTGGGCTGCTGCTGCTGCTTGCAACTCCAGGGTGTGATTCATCCAATTGTTGGGCTCCTGCAGCCAACTCCAGTGTCTCTTTCACACAATGTTGGAGCTCCTGCTGCTGCTGCTTGCAACTCCTGGGTGTGATTCATCCAATTTTTGGCCTCCTGCAGCCAACTCCAGTGTCTCTTTCAAGCTATGTTTGGTCTCCTGCTGCTGCTTGCAACTCCAGGGTGTGATTCATCCAATTTTTGGCCTCTTGCAGCCAACTCCAGTGTCTCTTTCAAGCTATGTTTGGGCTCCTGCTGCTGCTGCTTGCAACTCCAGGGTGAGATTCATCCAATTTTTGGGCTCCTGTAGCCAACTCCAGTGTCTCTTTCACGCAATGTTTGGGCTCCTGCTGCTGCTGCTTGCAACTCCAGGGTGTGATTCATCCAATTTTTGGCCTCCTGCAGCCAACTCCAGTGTCTCTTTCAAGCTATGTTTGGGCTCCAGTTGCTGCTGCTTGCAACTCCAGGGTGTGATTCATCCAATTCTTGGGCTCCTGCAGCCAACTCCAGTGTCTCTTCCACACAATGTTTGGGCCCCTGCTGCTGCTGCTTGCAAATCCAGGGTGTGATTCATCCAATTTTTGGGCTCCTGCAGCGAACTCCAGTGTCTCTTTCAAGCTATGATTGGGCTCCTGCTGCTGCTGCTTGCAACTCCAGGGTGAGATTCATCCAATTTTTGGCCTCCTGTAGCCAACTCCAGTGTCTCTTTCAAGCTATGTTTGGGCTCCTGCTGCTGCTTGCAACTCCAGGGTGTGATTCATTTAATTTTTGGGCTCCTGCAGCCAACCCCAGTGTCTCTTTCAAGCTATGTTTGGGCTCCTGCTGCTGCTGCTTGCAAGTCTAGGGTGTGATTCATCCAATTCTTGGGCTCCTGCAGCCCACTCCAGTGTTTCTTTCACACAATATTTTGGCTCCTGCTGCTGCTGCTGCTTGCAACTCCAGGGTGTGATTCATCCAATTTTTGGCCTCCTGTAGCCAACTCCAGTGTCTCTTTCACGCAATGTTTGGGCTCCTGCTGCTGCTGCTTGCAACTCCAGGGTGTGATTCATCCAATTTTTGGCCTCCTGCAGCCAACTCCAGTGTCTCTTTCACGCAATGTTTGGGCTCCTGCTGCTGCTTCTTGCAACTCCAGGGTGTGATTCATCCAATTTTGGCCTCCTGCAGCCAACTCCAGTGTCTCTTTAAAGTAATATTTGTGCTCCTGCTGCTGCTTGCATCTCCAGGGTGTGATTCATCCAATGTTTGGGCTCCTGCAGCCAACTCCAGTGTCTCTTTCAAGCTATGTTTGGGCTCCTGCTGCTGCTTGCAACTCCAGGGTGTGATTCATCCAATTTTTGGGCTCCTGCAGCCAACTCCAATGTCTCTTTCACGCAATGTTTGGGCTCCTGCAGCTGCAGCTTGCAATTCCAGGGTGTGATTCATCCAATTTTTGGCCTCCTGCAGCCAACTCCAGGATCTCTTTAAAGTAGACCAACACCCAGGATTTTCTCTATCCTGAGTGTTGGTCCACTTCCGCGGGGCACCCCGATCGACCGCCACCGCCTCTCGCGTTTCCCTCTTACAGGGCACGCGCCCGCGTCGGCCATTCACAAACGGCCGGCGCAGGTGCGCGTCATGCTAGAGGGATGCGCGGGAGGCGGCGGCGGCGGCTTATCCCTCGCCGATAAGGTAAGTTTAGGGGCTTTCTGGGGGGTTTCACACAGCGGGGCATTCCGATTTCGGTTGCCCCACGGAGAGGGAGCTGATCGGCCCGGGAATCTTACAGATTCCCGGGCCTATCAGGGGTGGGTGTTGGTCCACTTTAAAGTAATGTTTGTTCTCCTGCTGCTGCTTGCAACTCCAGGGTGTGATTCATCCAATTTCTGGCCTCCTGCAGCCAACTCCAGTGTCTCTTTCAAGCTGTGTCTGGGCTCCTGCTGCTGCTTACAACTTCAGGGTGTGATTCATTCAATTTTTGGCCTCCTGTAGCCAACTCCAGTGTGTCTTTCACACAATGTTTGTGCTCCTGCTGCTGCTTGCAACTCCGGGGTGTGATTCATCCAATTTTTAGGCTCCTGCAGCCAACTCCAGAGTCTCTTTCACACAAGTTTGAGCTCCTGCTGCTTACAACTCCAGGGTGTGATTCATTCAATTTTTGGCCTCCTGTAGCCAACTCCATTGTCTCTTTCACGCAATGTTTGAGCTCCTGCTGCTGCTGCTTGCAACTCCAGGGTGTGATTCATCCAATTTTTGGCCTCCAGCAGCCAACTCCAGTGTCTCTTTAATGCAATGTTTGTGCTCCTGCTGCTACTTGCAACTCCAGGGTGTGATTCATCCAATTGTTGGGCTCCTGCAGCCAACTCCAGTGTCTCTTTCACACAATGTTGGAGCTCCTGCTGCTGCTGCTTGCAACTCCTGGGTGTGATTCATCCAATTTTTGGCCTCCTGCAGCCAACTCCAGTGTCTCTTTCAAGCTATGTTTGGTCTCCTGCTGCTGCTTGCAACTCCAGGGTGTGATTCATCCAATTTTTGGCCTCTTGCAGCCAACTCCAGTGTCTCTTTCAAGCTATGTTTGGGCTCCTGCTGCTGCTGCTTGCAACTCCAGGGTGAGATTCATCCAATTTTTGGGCTCCTGTAGCCAACTCCAGTGTCTCTTTCACGCAATGTTTGGGCTCCTGCTGCTGCTGCTTGCAACTCCAGGGTGTGATTCATCCAATTTTTGGCCTCCTGCAGCCAACTCCAGTGTCTCTTTCAAGCTATGTTTGGGCTCCAGTTGCTGCTGCTTGCAACTCCAGGGTGTGATTCATCCAATTCTTGGGCTCCTGCAGCCAACTCCAGTGTCTCTTCCACACAATGTTTGGGCCCCTGCTGCTGCTGCTTGCAAATCCAGGGTGTGATTCATCCAATTTTTGGGCTCCTGCAGCGAACTCCAGTGTCTCTTTCAAGCTATGATTGGGCTCCTGCTGCTGCTGCTTGCAACTCCAGGGTGAGATTCATCCAATTTTTGGCCTCCTGCAGCCAACCCCAGTGTCTCTTTCAAGCTATGTTTGGGCTCCTGCTGCTGCTGCTTGCAAGTCTAGGGTGTGATTCATCCAATTCTTGGGCTCCTGCAGCCCACTCCAGTGTTTCTTTCACACAATATTTTGGCTCCTGCTGCTGCTGCTGCTTGCAACTCCAGGGTGTGATTCATCCAATTTTTGGCCTCCTGTAGCCAACTCCAGTGTCTCTTTCACGCAATGTTTGGGCTCCTGCTGCTGCTGCTTGCAACTCCAGGGTGTGATTCATCCAATTTTTGGCCTCCTGCAGCCAACTCCAGTGTCTCTTTCACGCAATGTTTGGGCTCCTGCTGCTGCTTCTTGCAACTCCAGGGTGTGATTCATCCAATTTTGGCCTCCTGCAGCCAACTCCAGTGTCTCTTTAAAGTAATATTTGTGCTCCTGCTGCTGCTTGCATCTCCAGGGTGTGATTCATCCAATGTTTGGGCTCCTGCAGCCAACTCCAGTGTCTCTTTCAAGCTATGTTTGGGCTCCTGCTGCTGCTTGCAACTCCAGGGTGTGATTCATCCAATTTTTGGGCTCCTGCAGCCAACTCCAATGTCTCTTTCACGCAATGTTTGGGCTCCTGCAGCTGCAGCTTGCAATTCCAGGGTGTGATTCATCCAATTTTTGGCCTCCTGCAGCCAACTCCAGGATCTCTTTAAAGTAGACCAACACCCAGGATTTTCTCTATCCTGAGTGTTGGTCCACTTCCGCGGGGCACCCCGATCGACCGCCACCGCCTCTCGCGTTTCCCTCTTACAGGGCACGCGCCCGCGTCGGCCATTCACAAACGGCCGGCGCAGGTGCGCGTCATGCTAGAGGGATGCGCGGGAGGCGGCGGCGGCGGCTTATCCCTCGCCGATAAGGTAAGTTTAGGGGCTTTCTGGGGGGTTTCACACAGCGGGGCATTCCGATTTCGGTTGCCCCACGGAGAGGGAGCTGATCGGCCCGGGAATCTTACAGATTCCCGGGCCTATCAGGGGTGGGTGTTGGTCCACTTTAAAGTAATGTTTGTTCTCCTGCTGCTGCTTGCAACTCCAGGGTGTGATTCATCCAATTTCTGGCCTCCTGCAGCCAACTCCAGTGTCTCTTTCAAGCTGTGTCTGGGCTCCTGCTGCTGCTTACAACTTCAGGGTGTGATTCATTCAATTTTTGGCCTCCTGTAGCCAACTCCAGTGTGTCTTTCACACAATGTTTGTGCTCCTGCTGCTGCTTGCAACTCCGGGGTGTGATTCATCCAATTTTTAGGCTCCTGCAGCCAACTCCAGAGTCTCTTTCACACAAGTTTGAGCTCCTGCTGCTTACAACTCCAGGGTGTGATTCATTCAATTTTTGGCCTCCTGTAGCCAACTCCATTGTCTCTTTCACGCAATGTTTGAGCTCCTGCTGCTGCTGCTTGCAACTCCAGGGTGTGATTCATCCAATTTTTGGCCTCCAGCAGCCAACTCCAGTGTCTCTTTAATGCAATGTTTGTGCTCCTGCTGCTACTTGCAACTCCAGGGTGTGATTCATCCAAAATTTTGGCCTCCTGCAGCCAACTCCAGTGTCTCTTTAAAACAATGTTTGTGCTCCTGCAGCTGCTGCTGCTTGCAACTCCAGGGTGTGATTCAGCTAATTTTTGGGCTCCTGATGCTGCCAGCTCAAGGGTGTGTTTTTCAGGCACTATAGGGGCCCCTCATAGTGATGCCACTTCAACTCTCTGCAATTGTGCCGCTCTGCGATTCTATTAGCGATGCCTCTGATCTGCATGTGATAATTATTTACAGTATTATTTCTCTAACCCAGCACGCATCCTATGCGTGTTACAGAAAGTCAGAATGATTTACAACCCTATTGAGGCTCTAGGAGGCTCAGAAATAGCCGTTTTTATTAGCGATTCGTCGCAATTAAATTCGGGTCGAACCGATTTTTGTCGGAAAATTCGGCGAATCAGTCGAATCGAATTTTTCAAAAGTTCTCTCATCTGTACCCAACGTCATTGGTGCGATTGATTGTACGCATGTTGCTTTGGTGCCTCTAGCAGCTGATGAATATCTATTTAGGTATGTGGTTTAGGTCAACATTATGACTTGTATTAACTCAATGAATCACAGTATGTTTTAATGTATATCTAAATCAATCATTTTCATTCAGACCATAAGTAATCATTTTCATGTTGCCCTTAATTAGTCCTTATCATGTAGACCATAATTAATCATTTTCATGCAGACCATAAGTAATTATTTTCATGTTGCCCTTAATTAGTCCTTAATATGTAGACCTTAATTAAATCCGAGTGACCAACTATTACCTATTGGTTTTAGTACATTTTCTTTTCACAAACTTTAACAATAAGGATTCCTTATTTTGGTGGTGTTAACTTGGTTATTTGCTTGATTGTATTTGTGTACTAAATACCTGTATTTCTGCTCCTACAGGAACCAGAAGATGGGCCACTCCATAAACGTGCAAGCTGTGGTTGGCCCGGACCTTCGGTTCCTAAGTGGGATGGCAGGGTTTTCCGGATCCACCCACGACGCGTATATCCTGAGGAATTCGAGCCTATATGGTCGTTTTGAATCAGGAATCTTTTTGGATAACCCTGTCTCAACATATGGATGTTCTTTCCCTCATGACATGATATACAATGTAACTAAGAAGTAGACACTAACTTTTTGTTTTATTATTTTCAGGGGATTCGGGTTATCCACTACTGCCATGGCTGATGACACCAGTCCTGCGGCCTCAGACTCAGGCCCAGAAGGGCTATAACCGGGCCCATAGAAAGACCCGGGCTGTGGTGGTGAGGGCCTTCAGCCTGCTGAAAAGCAGATTTGGATACCTGAACCATACAGGGGGGGTCCTGCAGTATGAACCAAACAAGGTCATAAAGATAATAATAGCCTGCTGTATCCTTCATAATTTTGCTATAATGCAGCAGGTCCCCCGGTATGTTGACGTGTCCCCCTCTCCAGCCACCACGGAAATTCCGGACGAGTTATATGAGGGCACCCAGAGTGCTTCTGGGCAGTCTGTCCGGGCCCATCTTATTACCAATTTTTTCGCCTAAAATGTATTCCTTTGCCTTAATTGTTGGTGTCATGATATCTATTATTCACTTCTGATGTAACAAATTGCTATGATTTATACTTTCATTTGCTTATCTGCACAATCTAATACAAAAAATCTTTGGCACAGATTTGAGCATAATGTATTTATATTGTCAAATATTTCCTTTAACAACACTCATCTTTTCACCAACTATTCCACCCACCCAGGATGAGGCAGCCAGGATTTCATTAGGCCTAAACCGGCTGTGTGGGAGCTTGAGCGGGCACTTTACTGAGCCCCAAACTATGGCATTGGTAAGTGGGGTTTCTGAGCACTATCATGAGCTGTATGGGATAAATTCTAAAGCCACCAGCAAAGGCACAAATTCACAAATATGGGTGCAGATCAACATACAGGGGAATAGTGTGGAGACATGTGGAGCAAATACAATGCTAATTCTTAATATAGTGGATTCTCATAATAAAGCTGGTGGTGGCCTTGTAGGATGCCCAACAACTGTGCAATCATCATCTGCCACTGCTCCAGCATCTGCCTGTTGCTGGTCCTAATTTCTTCCAGCAGGGTGTTGAAGTTGTTATTGAAGTTTTGGAAATGTGCTGACAGCTGCTCATTTAATCTTTGGTTTACTTCCCTAGTAGCGGCTGTCATTTCTGCATGCTGTCTCCAGGATCTGCACACGTCTCACACGGGTTACATGGCGACGTGGCTGAGGGCGTCCTTCACTTCCCCGGGTTTGGGCGTGTGCAAATGATAGAGATCTAGTCCTAGAAGCAGGAGCAGATGTAGTAGGCAAATCCTCTGCAGCAGAGCTAGCACATGGGACAGTTGGTTGTGTCTCTTGCTGATGGCCATGCTGGTCTGCCAGCAGAGGGCGTGATTGACTCTGCTGCAGAGGATTTGTTGGCGGCTGCTGCTGGGCAGTGGCAGATGCTGATGCTGGGTTGGCATTTGTGGGGGCATGGTAATGTTCTCCTACTCATCCTCCATATGGTGTATTGCTTCCATAATGGGTTGGTGTCTGTAGGGACAGGAAAAGAAATTGTGTGAGATAGTTGCTCAAATATATGTTGGGGCAAGTAGTCACCTTCCTTCACATGCATCACCAGTTAGTGCACAGTACACTTACCAGATCCAGCTGTTCCTGTGTAGGATATGTTGTTAATGGCTGGCGGGGCATGATGGAAGTGGGCAAAGAGGTGGAGGGTTGCACAGCAGCTTGAGTATTTTGAGGTGCTGGAATGTAAAAGGAAAGGCAATTTAACACATAAACATACTTTGTGTACCCATAGGAGTCGCTAGCCTTTAGTGCACCTGGGGCAAAGATTCCAAATTAACACCTTTGGCGCCCCCCTGAACTGCTGCACCCGGGGAGCATTGGCCACCCCCCTCTTCCCCGCTAGCTAGGGCCCTGTGTGTACCTAGGATTGTAAATTACATTTTGTAAAGGCAAAGCAAAAGAACCATTCCTTAAAATACTAATCTTCTGGCATGACATTGCTGTCAGTGTCTATGGCCCTGTAGTGAAGACGGGTGTATTAGGCCCAGAACAAGCTACTCTGCTGTGCTGTACTGGAGTTTGGTTGGAAATCCACCTCCTGTTTGCAACCTTTAAAACTGTGCTCAACCACAACCTGCCCAAATCAAACACCCATCTGTACCCGTACTGCCTGCTTTTATCTCTCTTCTGGTGGACGGCATATTTTAGGTACGAGAATTTTCGATTTTCGCTGAATCTGCTCCACATCTTTCCTCTCAGTCCCAGCACAATTCACCTGTCTGGTGATGTCCTCCCAAATTTGTGTCTTGCTCACTGGTGGCTTTAGAATTTCTCCCATACAGCTCATGATAGTGCTCAGATACCCCACTTGCCAATGCCATAGTTTGGGGCTCAGTGAAGCGTCCGCTCAAGCTCCCACGCCACAGGTTTCTGGCTAATGTTGTCCTGGCTGCCTCTTCCTGGACGGGTGGAAATCTTTGGTGACCTTGGCTGACTTGCAGGCGTGGAATAGCCAGACCTTTCGCTCACAAAGAATTGGTCAGGACTTGCATGGGGGCTGGGTGTCATAGGCTGGCTGCCCAAAGAAGTTGCAGCCATTGAGCTGCCCGGTGACTCAGGGCTCTCCACGTTGGAATAGTGAAATTGGGAACGAGCAGGAGAGGGTGTTGTTGGGGGGGGGCAGGGCTTCTAGGCCTAGTCTTACCTTTGACCTTACTAGTAGTACTCTCTTGGGTTTGGGAAGTTGTGGGCCGGGGAACATTCTTCCTGGAGGAAGTCTCCTTTGCCTTCCGTGATGTCCCAGATTTGGAGGGGGCTGGAGTGTGGGCCAATGGATCCTTCATGTGGCGAGTGGATGTCCTTGTCAGATGCGAGTGGCCACTGGTTTTGTGGGACCTAGTTGCAGGCCTGGATGAAGATTTTTTTAGGCCGTTCTGCACGACTGTTTGTCCAAGTACCCTTTAAATAGTTATGACTATGTACGGCGCTTACGCGTAAGCGTGCGTTTGGACGTGCGCATCTCGGAAACCGCTGGGGCGCAACCCATCTGCTGATACTGGAGATCCAAGATGGCACCTACGCTCTTCACCCACCTGCAACAGGATACTCTAATGTTTGTGCAGGCTGTTGATTTGCAGGTAAAATGCGTGTATATGCGATTAGGCAGCGCAGGCCAAAACAGTGGGGGCAAAATTTGAATTTAAACGCTGTGCCAAGCAAAAGTTAGTGCACATGTGCGCACCACCAAAATGCCATCTAGAAGGATAGCTGAAGGCTAGAAATGTTATGGGGAATGTAAGTTATGAACCTGCTATCATTAACATTGTGATTTGTATGATGTTTGAATTAAGCATATCTGTTTTTCTTTTATCTTTTAGATGATGATGGAGAACAGGTATGACTACCTGGCTAGCGACTACCAAAAGAGGACTTTGGCACTGGAGATAGTGGCCAAAATAGCCGCAGACACAGACACCACCTTCACGTACACCCAGATCATCCAACACTGGCCGGACCTGAAGCAAAGGAAGAAGCCTGGGGTGAGGCGATTCTTGGCACAGCATTTCCCAAGTAAGTACATTACTATTACATGCTAGATCTACAAAAGCCCTTAGACAGGCCTCTGTTTATGAATGCTATTCTCTTCTAGTGAGCGAATGGGATTATAGAATTAGACCCACCCGGAGGTGACCAGTCTGGCCAGTGTGGGATCGATCTGGGCCAAGTGAAGGTGGTGCGTCTCCAGCGCCAAGGTCCTCCCCCTCCTCTGTAGGTGGTGACGACCCAGCCACTGGACCTCTCTACAAAGGAGGGGCATCAGCGGCTCGCCAGGGAGTCTCCAGATGGTGGAGCAACACCACTCCGGTATGTTTCTCTGACTGAAGCACACACAGGTACATGCACTGTAAACACACACTAATTTCCTGCTTATATTCTTTTAGATGAGGATGTAGTGGGTGAAGAGCAGGGATTGCAGAGGCCAGATGACCCAGCCCCTGAGGTGCATGGAGAAGGTGGGTGATGTCACACAAAAATTATTAAAAAAATGTCTGGTTTGAAAAATCTAGAAGTAACCATATTTTTCCTTTCTCAACAGACTCAGACCAGGAGCAGTGGCAGGCCCCAGAGAGGAGGCTGGTCCCCCAAGATCAGGTCGTCCACCAGCCTAGTAAGTTTGTAATCTAGTTATTTTATTTTCTATAACATAGCATCATCAACAGGTATTAAAAATCCCTAGCCTATTAAATTAGCATAATTACATATGGCCTCATCCCTAGCCTATGAAATTAGCATAATTACATATGGCCTCATTCCTTTGCTTGAACATTACTAATATTTCATTCCACAGCTATTAAAAATGTATATACCAAATATTAATTCTTGCTTCCTTTTCACAGCAACCCCACAGGAGAGACTTCAAAATGTGACGGCGACGGTGTATAGGCTGGTGGGGGACATCCAGGAGCTGGCTGCTTCATTGGGCACCAGTGAAGAATAGATTCCTGGGGCCTGCCACATGTTGTTAATAAATTTGTTTTAATTTTTTTTCAATTTTAAACATGTTTTTTTTTTTTTTTTAAATACAGGTTTTTAAAAAAACAAAACATTTTTTAGGTTTTTGAAAAAAAAAAAAAAAAAAAACATTTTTAGAATTTGCCAAGAAATTTTAAAGAAAAAGTTACATTTAATAAAACAAAACTAAAAAAAAAACCTTTTGTGTTTATTTTCTGTAAAGCATTTTAATGCATGAACACATCCAAAAAAGAATATACAGCAGAAGACATCTAGAAGGAATAGAAAACTAAGAAGAGAATGCAGAACATTATGGTAAGCATGAATGCTGGGAGAACATCTAAACAGGAACCGCTAGCGAGTTAAGATAAGCATGAATATTGGGAGAACATCTAAACAGGAACCACTAGTGAGTTAAGGTAAGCATGAATGGTGGGAGAATATCTAAACAGGAACCGCTAGTGAGTTAAGGTAAGCATTAATGCCGGGAGAACATCTAAACGGGAACTGCTAGTGAGTTAAGGTAAGCATGAATGGCGGGAGAACATCTAAACAGCAACCGCTAGTGAGTTAAGGTAAGCATTAATGCCAGGAGAACATCTAAACAGGAACCACTAGTGAATTAAGGTAAGCATTAATGCCGGGAGAACATCTAAACAGGAACCACCAGTGAGTTAAGGTAAGCATGAATGGCGAGAGAACATCTAAACAAGAACCGCTAGTGAGTTAAGGTAAGCATGAATAGCGGGAGAATATCTAAACTGGAACCGCTAGTGCGTTAAGGTAAGCATTGTAGCGATTGAGAGAATAGTTGAGACAGGCGACATAAATGAGATATATAGCTGCGCGCATGTGTACATGCATGCAAACATAGCATCTTTCCAGCAGATTTCTGAGACAATTCTGTTTGGACGTATATTTAGAGAAAGATGCATGAATCTAAAGGGGCACGGAAATTTTTCGTTGGAAGCTAAGTTGGAAAATGCTGAAAAACAGTAGTATACAAGGTTTACTAAGTAATGTAAACGTAATCCTCGTCCTCTCGAGGACACAACGAGAGCAAGAACTCTCGTTGGCGTACGCAGCTACGAACAGTAAACGGAAGGCTGCCGATGGAGGCTCTGAATCATGCGTACGCACATATGCATATGGAAAAAAAAGTGAAAAATGCACAGAACGAGCCAAATACAACATGGTTTGGTGAGGAGGCTCTGAATCAAGCCTAATATATGCACAAACGCAACACTGTCAACATTTGGGATTTAAGTGTAAGCATCACAAGTACTACTAACCACTGATATTGAATAGATGTTGACAACATGGAAGTCATAGCATTTTTACCATTGTGGAACTTAAGTTGAAGAAGACCTTCAGAAGAGTAAATATCAGCAATGTTGCAGGACCAGATGGTCAGATGATGAGAGTTTACTCTGACCACCTGGCACACAGATTTGACCATAGTGGTGAAGAATTACTTCTCAATATTGAAAAGAGACTTCATAACCTACCCACTTCCTGACACCTTGAACCGCATTTACTTTGCGTACCGTTCCAATTGAACAACAGATAATGTCATTACTCACCTCCTTCCCCCATCTCTAGCACATCTGTTCTGTAAGAGGGGGAACTACACTAGAATGCTCTTTGTTGAGCTTTGTTGAGCTCAGCATTTAACACTATAATCCCCTCAAAACTTAACATCAAGCCGAAGAACCTGGAATTATGCTAATTACTGTGCAAGTGGATCTATAAACTTCTGACAGACAGACCACAGGTTGTATGGTTAGGCACTCATCGCCCGATCTCCCCTAGTAAAGGTTGTGCACTGAGCCCCCTGCTGTTCTTAAAGTACACATATGTCTGCATAGCCTCTTCCAATACCATTATATATTTGTAACATTTGCAGACAAAACTGTTGTTGTAATAGACCGAATTTCAAATCAGAAGACATACCAGGATGAAATCTTGAAACTGGAAAGCTGACACCTAGAGCAATGCTGAACTTCTGCACAAAACTTTAAGGGAGCTACCACCCCTGATGAAAAATGTGGCCTGCATAGAAAGAGTGGCCAGTTTTCTATACCTTGGTGGACAATTATAACATGAAAGATCATATTAGTAAACACAAACATTAGCAAAACATGAAGGAAATTTACCACCTGAATGACTATTAGCTGCCCACTGATAAATCGGTACTCGGATTGGAGTACACACACTGTACAAGTACATTACCCATTCTGACCTGAAATCAAAATACAATAAGTGCTGCCGGAAAAGGCCATGAAGATCTAAACCATATTTTTGCTTTGCTGTCACACAAAACATTAACAGATGTGCATACATCGGTGTGAGGAAAGCTGTTATAATGTATTTCTATGTCCTTAAAATTAAGGTTCCATCAGATGGTTATGTAGATTTCTTTATTTTCTATGGAAACATAGTGAAATTTTCTTAAAGAGGACTAAACCCTGTTGTGGTCAACCCTGGAGTTTGAAGGCGGCCGGGCGATTCCCTATTCATATTTTCTAGTCTACTCTGTCACAAGTTCTAAGTTGGTGTTCAGCTGCCAATTGTTATGAATTTGTTACCATGTCATAATACTGTGTTGAATAGATTTTATGAGATATTAGAGTTTTTAATCACATTCGAGCTACAGTAAAACTTTTTGTTTCTGTTTATGTTAACAAGTTTGTTACTCATATATTGGTAATAATAAGACATTATGCTTGGCAGTAGTGAATGGTTGAAACAACACCCATCATGACCTGCTTTCTGGAGCTAGACTATTATGAGTCCTCCTTCAGCAACATAAGGTATGTCTCATCATTGGTGCTACCATAGAGCCCTCTGCTTTTTTGTTTATTACTGCCAAAGAGGTTAAGAGTAATTCTTCAGCACTAGATTTAAAGGAACTGTATAAGATAAATGATTAGCAAGTCAAAAGTTATAAAAAAATTATTTCAGTAGCTTACCTTACATTGATTCCCTCCAGTCTTCTCCTTCCTGCTATGACTACTTAGTGAGGAAATCACTTCCTCATTCAACTTTCAGTCTCCAGTCTTCAGTCAACCTATAGTTGACTTAGAAAGGAAACACCCCACTCCCTCTCCAGATGTCCCCTATTAGCTGCCTCTCTCTGCAGCTATAAATCCCAGCCCTCTTCTCTGGTCACACTATGGGCTGACAGGCTGTAGATGTGTTTAGCCTGCAGCATTTCTCACCTTTTTCTGATAACACTATTTACTGGCAGTAATAATTATAGGCACAACAATGCATTAACTTTATATTATGATATATGTAAAGCACATGGTGTGCTTACATTACATCGCTGTTGCCACTCCCACAGTTTCTCCTCATTTTTGCTCTGCATCTCCAATGCTCTAACACTTTTACAAAAAAACGTTGGAACTACAAGGTCTTTTTGAAAACATATTGAAGTTTGGGACAGTGCATAGTGTAACCTGAGACATTGGGACAACAATCAGACTTGTCCTTAGTATAACTAACTAAGAACAAGCAGTGGTGGACTGATGCCAAAAATCAATCCAGGATTCTGCTGACCACCAACCAGCCTATTGCCCCTGCTGAGCCCCCAGAGTGTGCCTCCTAGACTCATTGAGTGAGCTGAGGGCAGGCAATTACAGGGTCAGATCATGGGCAGTGGTGATATATCCACTATTTAGCTATTTTGAAGCTTTAGTATTGCAGGGGCAGATACTGGTGCAGGGGTGGGTATGGCCCTCACCGCTATGATACTGATGCTATAGCAGTTCAAGGCCAGAACTAGACCTGGAGTTTTTATACTGGTGGTAATAGTTGGGCAAGGCACAGGGGGTGCTGGGGGGGGGGGGGGAGAGGCAGGAATTCTCCTGTTTTTTTGAGTCCCATGACCTGTCTACCCTAAACACAAAGAAAAAGAAGGATGCAAAAGTAACCCAGCTGGCATGTCTTCATGGTTTTAATTTTTAAACATAGATGCACCATTTTTATGTTAAAATAAGTTAGGAAAAAAGTAATGCAGCACAGGGTTTTGTTCTTAAATGTGGCAATATCTTGTTCACTGATCATAAAAAAGACCAGCTTTACAATCTTTAAATTTATTTTCTATTTGTAGTTCAAAAATCTTGGCAATAAAAATCTACCTGATACTTATCCTGTTTTATTTGTAATCTATACACTGTTGTTGTATTAGAATAACTGACCATGTTTTTTATTGGTAACCTTGCTGTTCTTTTTTTAGTAATTAAATTTAACTTGTAAACTGCAGAAATAGTAAGCAATAAAATGTATTAAAACCAGCAACAAATTAGGTGCTTGTGGTTGCCTTGCATTAAATTATGTTTGTTTTATTTCTCTTTATAGAGATCACATCTTCTTTATACTTTCTTAATTAGTATATCACGGTTAATTGCTTGGATACAGATAAAGCAAATCAAAACATAACTGGGATATCATCCATGATTTGAATGTTGATATATAAAAATGGAGTGTATTCAATCTCTATGCATGGCACATAAACTGACAATACTTAATTGGCTTGTATCAAGAAAAAGCTAATCTGATTTTAAAATAAATCAATTTTGTTTTATTGTCTTGAATTAATTACATTGCAAACAAATGATTACAACATTCAAGTTTTGTCAGGCAATTAATTTATAATTTATGACATAGGAAGCATACATTATTGAGATTTATATCAGATAATCAAGCTATAATTAAATTGTTTTTGAAATTGAATTTACATTTATCGGCACATCTCTAGAAAAAGCAGAATAATGAAGTTTAGTAAATCACAAGCTCTGTTGTTTACCTACAGCATACACATTTATTTTACTACATTTATGTGATCGGCAAGGACAAAAGTTTGTGAGCAAAGTGGTTTATATTATTTCTGCTAACAAGGTAGCAGATTCAACATTTTACTATGTTACCACTATTGATTAAATATTTGCAGTAAAATAAAAATTTTAACTTTGCACACATTAGTGAATACTATAATGTCAGCACTACCTAAGATGCCACTTAAAGTGGCACTATACTCAAGTCACCACTTCTGCATTCAAGTTTGATGTGCAAGCCCACTGGGAAATCCAGCTTGGTCACCGGCAGTCATGTGATTGTCAGTCAGTATAGCATTGCTTTAATCCCTCTCCTTAGTTAACATGATATACTGCAGGAGCCTGAAAACCCATCAGAAATTCCTGATAACTAAGAATGAACAATGATCAACAATTAAAAACCAGATTTCTTTGAAAGATTGTGTTTTTGATTTTCGGCAGCATGTGAAGAAAGTAGAGGATTATGAGACATTCAAACACTACTCCAAATTCATAACGCAATGAAACCTGTTATCATTTTAGATTTCAATAGTTTTTTCTTGAAAAGTCACATAAACACAATAACAACATGTCAAAGGCAAATTCTAATTTTAGACTTAAGCATCATGTAAATACATTCTTTCTTATATTACTGTATTTAAATTGTCCTTTTGACACTGTAGCTCGTCTACATGAGCAATGTGATATAACATTATAGTCAGAATTTTTCTCGACTGTCCGCAGCAACAGTCATTAAACATCTCTTAACCTGAGAGAAAGAAGAAATACAGAGAAGGGATGTAGTAAGGATAGACATTAAAGAATATAGGAAAAGGAAGGGGAAGAGGGATAGAGAAAAGAAGAATTCCACGTTCTATTCTGATAACCCAAGCATAGAGACACAACTTCCTCCTCCTGCCCCTGTCTTCACTTATTGTAGCCTCAATTTGTAGTCTACTTATTGTAGACTGTAAGCCTAAACAGCCTCCAAGGATCCCAACTTTTTTCATACATTTATCTGGAGTTGTAATTGCTGCTTTCCAAGTGTTCATTAAGCCATATCCAATCAACTTTACAAATTTACCATGACCTTGGACCTCCATACCCTGGCTATGACACATTTAGCAGCCAGTTTCCAAAGCCATCCATGTCCCCCAGTAAAGCCTCAGAGAAAAAGAGAAGTCCCTAGTCCAAAATCTGCTGACCACTGGACAAGACAACCAGGTATGAAAGCAGTCACTGGCTGATCCACACCCTGAAAGCACAAGGGAATGCTCTTGCTAATTTGTTTGGTTCTAAATACCAACGTAGTAGGACATTTATATTAGCTTCTAACAGGAAAGTCACCTATTCCATGTATTCCTATCCAGTGGGACCCCCAAATCCTGCCACTATGTATGGTTTCTCAGGAGATGATACATATACAACTTTGAGATGGTCCCCATTGATCCAGGGTTCACAATATACTAATCCTCAAATTTGGTAGGTTCTGGGAACCCCCCCCCCCCCCCCCGAAAACTTTTGAAGGGATCTTGGAAAATCGGAAATTTGAAGCCACCTGTAATTTTCAGCCTCAGTTAATTGGAAATTCTTCCTATGGATCACGAGGCTACAGATACTATCCTGTTAATCATTTTAAATAGATGTATTAGCTGCTATCTGCTTGAATGTCTGCAAAGAAATCCTAAAGACCCTTCATACAAGCCCTTTTATTAAAAAAAAAAAAAAAAAAGCAGATTGGTAACTGAAATATTAAGACAAGGCAAGTCCTTGCTTCCGCACTACTCCAGTTGGATATCGATATCGATGTCGATCGATATCCACAGCTTGGGACCCAGGAGGTTTAATTCAACCTTGGGGCTAAAGCTTGGAACCCAGTCAGTTTTATTCAATCATAGCAGGATGGCACAGCTGTGGGGACCAAAAGATTACTTTTAAATTATTTTTGGCCTGGATATCCTTTTAAGATTTTGGATTGGAATGAAATGCTAGTAGTTCTTTCTGGAGAGAAGTCAGGTGAAGGAGTAGTAATGTCATCCAAAAAGGAAATAATACCGTTTTTGAGCAGTCTTCTTTTAGCTTTCTCACAGCAGAAAAAAAAGAGCAGAATTAAAGTGTAGCTAATAATAAACACCTGTCAAAATAAAATGTTATTATATTGTAAGCTACAGAAAAAAAAACATACCGTATTTTTCGCCCTATAAGACACACTTATTTTCCCCCAAAAGTGGGGGGGAAATGAGTGCGTCTTATTGGGGGAATGTAAAAGTTAACTCACTGCGGGAGGCCAGAAGAAGATAGAGGAGCATCGGGCTCTGTCCCAGCCGCTGCTATTGCTGTCTTTTCTGGCAGGGACAGAGACAGTGCCCGCCGCTCCTCCATCTGCTGCCTCTTCCTGCCAGGGCACATGCGAGCACCCCGTTTTGTGCAGGAGGTGGGCATGACTTGGTGCAGGCCACACCCACCCGCTGCCCTGACCCAGGTATTCGTGGTGAAGAGGCAGCAAATGGAGGAGCGGCGAGCGCTGTCTCTGTCCCTGCCGCTGCTGTCCCTGCCAGAAAAGACAGCAATAGCAGCGGGGGGACGGGGACAGCACCCGCCGCAGCTTCTTACTGACTGGGCCATAGAGCCCACCCGATTCACGGAGCCGGATGCTTGTCAGCGGAGCGGTGAGTTTTACTATTTTTTTTCTTATTTCTGCTTATATGGGGAATGGGAGAGGGGGGCCATACTGCTTATATGGGGGAATGAAAGGGGGATGCCACACTGCTTATATGAGGGTATGGGAGGGAGATACCACACTGCTTATATGGGGGAATGGGAGGGAGATGCCACACTGCATATATGGGGAAAGGGAGGGGGGATGCCACACTGCTTATATGGGGGGATGGGAGGGGGATGCCACACTGCTTATGTGGGGGGATGGGAGGGGGATGCCAAACTGCTTACATGGGGATTGGAGGGGGATGCCACATTACTTATATGGGGGGATGGGAGGGGGAGGCCACACTGCTTATATGGGGGGATAAGAGGCAGATTCCACCCTGCTTATATGGGGGGATGGGAGGGGGATGCCACACTGCTTATATGGGGGGATGAGAGGGGGATGCCACACTGCTTATATAGGGAATGGGAGTGGGGATGCCACACTACTTATATGAAGGGATGGGAGGGGGATGCCACACTGCTTATATGGGGGAATGGGAGGGAGATGCCACACTGCTTATATGGGGAATGGGAGGGGGATGCCACACTGCTTATAAAGGAATGGGAGGGGGGATGCCATACTGCTTATATAGGGAACGGGAGGGGGGATGCCACACTGCTTATATGGGGGAATGGGAGGGGGATGCCACACTGCTTATATGGAGGAATGGGAGAGGGATGCCACACTGCTTACATGGGGATTGGAGGGGGATGCCACATTACTTATATGGGGGGATGGGAGGGGGAGGCCACACTGCTTATATGGGGGGATAAGAGGCAGATTCCACCCTGCTTATATGGGGGGATGGGAGGGGGATGCCACACTGCTTATGTGGGGAGATGAGAGGGGGATGCCACACTGATTAAATGGGGGGATGGGAGGGGGATGCCACACTGCTTATTTGGGGGCATGGGAGGGGGTTGCCACACTGCTTATATGGGGGGATGGGAGGGAGATGCCACACTGCTTATATGGGGGAATGGGAGGGGGATGCCACATTGCATATATGGGGGAATTGGAGGGGGGTGCCACACTGCTTATATGGGGGAATGGGAGGCGGATTTCACACTGCTTATATATGGGAGGGGGAATTCTACAGTGCCTATGGGAATAGGGGGTGCCACACTGCCTATATGGGGAACAGGAGGGGGGGGGAAGCCACACTGCTTATATGGGGGAATGGGAGGGGGGATGCCACAGTGCCTATGGGAATGGGGGGGGATGTCCCAGTGCCTATATGGGGAACAGGAGGGGGGGATGCTACACTGCTTGTTTGGGGGAATGGGATGGGGGATGCCACACTGCCTATATGGGTAATGGGATGGGGGGATGCCACACTGCCTATATGGGGAATGGTATGTGGGAATGCCACACTGACTATATGGGGAATGGAATGGGGGGGTGCCACACTGACTATATGGGGAATGGGATGGGGTGCCACACTGCCTACCTATGGAATGGGGGCATCCCACACGGCCTATGGAAATCAGAGGGGGAATGCCACACTGCCTAAATGGGGGATGGGGGCATGCCACACTGCCTATGGGAGGGGGGATGCCACAATGCCTGTGGGAATGGGAGGGGGAATGCCATACTGCCTATGGGAGGGGGCATGCCACACTGCCTGTGGGAATGGGAGGGGGGATGCCACACTACCCATGAGAAATGGAATGGGGGATGCCACACTGTCTGTAATGGTGTGTTTTAGCACATTTGGTTTAACATTTTTTTTTTTATTTTCCTCCTCCAAATTCTAGGTGCGTTTCATGGGCAGGTGCATCTTATAGGGCCAAAATACAGTATTTGTCTACTATACATTATTACAAATAAAAAATTATGTGTCAGCTCCCACATCAAACACATGCCCTGACCAATAGAGATGAGTGAACTTTTGAAAAATTCGATTCGACTGATTCGCCGAATTTTCCGTCAAAAATCGTTTCGACCCAAATTTATTTGCGATGAATCGCTATTAAAAACGGCTATTTCTGAGCCTCCTAGAGCCTCAATAGGGTTGTAAACCATTCTGCCTTGCTGTAACACGCATAGGATGCGTGCTGGGTTAGTGAAATAATACTGTAAATAATTATCACATGCAGATCAGAGGCATCGCTAATAGAATCGCAGAGCGGCACAATTGCAGAGAGTTGAAGTGGCATCACTATGAGGGGCCCCTATAGTGCCTGAAAAACACACCCTGGAGCTGGCAGCAGCAGGAGCCCAAAAATTAGCTGATTCACACCCTGGAGTTGCAAGCAGCAGCAGCAGCAGCAGTAGCTGCAGGAGCCCAAACATTGCTTTAAAGAGACACTGGAGTTGGCTGCAGGAGCCCAAAAATTGGATGAATCACACCCTGGAGTTGCAAGCAGCAGCAGGAGCACAAACATTGCTTTAAAGAGACACTGGAGTTGGCTGCAGGAGGCCAAAAATTGGATGAATCACACCCTGGAGTTGCAAGCAGCAGCAGCAGGAGCCCAAACATTGCTTAAGAGACACTGGAGTTGGCAGCAAGAGCTGCAGGAGCCCAAACATTGCTTGAAAGACACACTGAGTTGGCAGCAGGAGCAGCAGGAGCCCAAACATTGCATGAAAGACAAACTGGAGTTGGAAGCAGGAGCAGCAGGAGCCCAAGCATTGCTTGAAAGAGACACTGGAGTTTGCAGCAGGAGCCCAAACATTGCTTGAAAGACACACTAGAGTTGGCAGCAGGAGCAGCAGGAGCCCAAACATTGCTTGAAAGACACACTGGAGTTGGCAGAAGGAGCAGCAGGAGCCCAAAATTTGGCTGAATGACACCCTGGAGTTACAAGCAGCAGCAGCAGGAGCTCAAACATAGCTTGAAAGAGACACTGGAGTTGGCAGCAGGAGCCCAAAAATTGGATGAATCACACCCTGGAGTTGCAAGCAGCAGCCCAAACATAGCTTGAAAGAGACACTGGAGTTGGCAGCAGGAGCAGCAGGAGCCCAAACATAGCTTGAAAGAGACACTGGAGTTGGCAGCAGGAGCAGCAGGAGCCCAAACATTGCTTGAAAGACACACTGTAGTTGGCAATCGGAGCAGCAGGAGCCCAAACATTGCTTGAAAGAGACACTGGAGTTGACAGCAGCAGCAGGAGGCCAAACATTTCTTAAAAGACACACTGGAGTTGGTAGCAGGAGCAGCAGGAGCCCAAACATTGCTTGAAAGACACACTGGAGTTGGCAGCAGGAGCAGCAGGAGCCCAAAAATTGGCTGAATGACACCCTGGAGTTGCAAGCAGCAGCAGCAGCAGGAGCCCAAACATTGCTTGAAAGACACACTGGAGTTGACAGCAGGAGCAGCAGGAGCCCAAACATTGCTTGAAAGAGACACTGGAGTTGGCAGCAGGAGCAGCAGAAGCCCAAACATTGCTTGAAAGACACACTGGAGTTGGCAGCAGGAGCAGCAGGAGCCCAAACATTGGCTGAATGACACCCTGGAGTTGCAAGCAGCAGCAGCAGGAGCCCAAACATAGCTTGAAAGAGACACTGGAGTTGGCAGCAGGAGCCCAAAAGTTGGATGAATCACACCCTGGAGTCGCAAACAGCAGCGGCAGCGGCCCAAACATAGCATGAAAGAGACACTGGAGTTGGCAGCAGGAGCAGCAGGAGCCCAAACAGTGCTTGAAAGACACACTGGAGTTGGCAAGCGGGGCAGCAGGAGCCCAAACATTGCTTGAAAGAGACACTGGAGATGGCAGCAGCAGCAGGAGTCCAAACATTTCTTGAAAGAGACACTGGAGTTGGCAGCAGGAGCATTAAGAGCCCAAACATTGCTTGAAAGAGACACTGGAGTTGACAGCAGGAGCAGCAGGAGCCCAAACATTGCTTGAAAGAGACACTGGAGTTGGCAGCAGGAGCAGCAGGAGCCCAAACATTGCTTGAAAGACACACTGGAGTTGGCAGCAGGAGCAGCAGGAGCCCAAATATTTGCTGAATGACACCCTGGAGTTGCAAGCAGCAGCAGCAGCGGCCCAAACATAGCTTGAAAAAGACACTGGAGTTGGCAGCAGGAGCAGCAGGAGCCCAAACATTGCTTGAAAGACACACTGGAGTTGGCAAGCGGGGCAGCAGGAGCCCAAACATTGCTTGAAAGAGACACTGGAGATGGCAGCAGCAGCAGCAGGAGTTCAAACATTTCTTGAAAGAGACACTGGAGTTGGCAGCAGGAGCATTAAGAGCCCAAACATTGCTTGAAAGACACACTTGAGTTGGCAGCAGGAGCAGCAGGAGCCCAAACATTGGTTGAAAGACACACTGGAGTTGGCAGCAGGAGCAGCAGGAGCCCAACATTGCTTGAAAGACACACTGGAGTTGGCAGCAGGAGCAGCAGGAGCCCAAACATTGCTTGAAAGACACAGTGGAGTTGGCAGCAGGAGCAGCAGGAGCCCAAACATTGCTTGAAAGACACACTGGAGTTGGCAGCAGGAGCAGCAGGAGCCTAAACATTTCTTGAAAGAGACACTGGAGTTGGCAGCAGGACCAGCAGGAGCCCAAACATTGCTTGAAAGACACACTGGAGTTGGCAGCAGGAGCAGCAGGAGGCCAAAATTGGCTGAATGACACCCTGGAGTAGCAAGCAGTAGCAGCAGGAGCCCAAACATTGCTTGAAAGAGACATTGGAGTTGACAGCAGGAGCAGCAGGAGCCCAAACATTGCTTGAAATACACACTGGATTTGGCAGCAGGAGCAGCAGGAGCCCAAACATTGCTTGAAAGACACACTGGAGTTGGCAGGAGGAGCAGCAGGAGGCCAAAATTGGCTGAATGACACCCTGGAGTAGCAAGCAGCAGCAGCACAAGCCCAAACATTGCTTGAAAGAGACATTGGAGTTGGCAGCAGGAGCAGCAGGAACCCAAGCATTGCTTGAAAGACACACTGGAGTTGTCAGCAGCAGCAGCAGGAGCCCAAACATTGCTTGAAAGAGACACTGGAGTTGGCAGCAGGAGCAGCAGGAGCCCAAACATTGCTGGAAAGACACACTGGAGATGGCAGCAGGAGCAGCAGGAGCCCAAACATTGCTTGAAAGACACACTGGAGTTGGCAGCAGGAGCAGCAGGAGGCCAAAATTGCTTGAAAGACACACTGGAGTTGGCAAGCGGAGCAGCAGGAACCCAAACCTTGCTTGAAAGAGACACTGGAATTGGCAGCAGGAGCAGCAGGAGCCCAAACATAGCTTGAAAGAGACACTGGAGTTGGCAGCAGGAGCAGCAGGAGCCCAAACATTGCTTGAAGGACACACTGGAGTTGGCAGCAGGAGCAGCAGGAGCCCAAACATTGCTTGAAAGACACACTGGAGTTGGCAGCAGGAGCCCAATCATTGCTTGAAAGACACACTGGAGTTGGCAGCAGGAGCCTACAAATTGGCCTTAAGACACACTGGAGTTGCAAGCAGCAGCAGCAGGAGCCCAAAATTGCCAGAAAGATACACCATGGAGTTGGCAGCAGCATTAAGAGAACATATACAGATCTTTGGCACAGATATCTTATCAGAAGTATATTACTAAAAAGAGTAACGTAAAGCATTTTCTCAATAACTGCTTGTGGTCTGATGCGGAGGAATGTCTGTAACTGGAGAGCAGCACCTTAAATCTGTTTTGCACGATCCATATTTCTTTAGTGTTGGTCTGGCCCCATGATCAATCTACTCTAATGCATCAGGCATTGGTGGGTGGAAATCTTGGCTTATCCATGCCCAATTCATTTCCACGCAGACCAGTCTCTGAAAAAAAAACATTTTTGAAGCATACTGCAGCACATTGAATTGCTCTCTTTAGAGCATTACTTAAGCACATCTAAGAGTTTCATCATTTTGTTCGTGTTAAAGTCTTCAGGGCCTAGTTACTACTTAGTGAAAGACCATAGATAGTTACACACCTGCTGCTCTTTTCGACAGATCCTGTTTTAAGTGTAGTGTAGCGTTTTGTCCTCCCCTCATATACGCACTAAGTATGTCAGGCAGAGAAGTGGCAGGATGGGCACAGAGAAGTTGCAGAGGCCTAAATTCATCAAGCAGAGGTTGCAGCAGACTAGGGGTGAGTGGCAGCAGGAGTCTCAGTGAGAGGACTGATCTCCCGGGATCAGCTAGCGGTCGTGTCTTGGCCAGCAACCCATCTGCCATCATCCATTGGTTAACACGATCATCCACTGCATTACAAGTGAAATCTGACACTCCCAGTCAACTGTCGGTTATGTCTTATGCTTAGGGTTCAGCTCCACTATTCAGTGAGGACGATCTGATAATCAGAAAAATCAGCAGCTACTGTCCAGCCAAGAAGTGGAGGAGACACTCGCCGCTTCTTTGACTAGGTGGGCAAGTAGTGATGAGGAGAGTGGCGTGGGAGGTGGTGTTGCAAACGTTTTGGCTTCTTAAGCAGACACTGTTGAGGAACTTGAGGAGGACATCAGTGAGTTTTGAGGGCACTTTTAAAGGCTTAGAGTGATGGAGAGTGACAGATTTAGCGACCAGCATGGTGGCAGAAGGGGAAAGTATGGAGGCAAATGTGCTCGGGGTAGACCACTTGCGCGGCAGACTATCTTCCCAGGAGGTAGTGGAAGAGGGTCCCTGGAGTTGGCGGCAGCGGCAGCATCAGTGAATTAGTGCGGACTGTTGGTAGGAAAAATCAGCTACAAGGCCATGTGGAAGTTTTTCATCAAGCATCCGCAAGATACACCATGGAGTTGGCAGCAGCATTAAGAGAACATATACAGATCTTTGGCACAGATATCTTATCAGAAGTATATTACTAAAAAGAGTAACGTAAAGCATTTTCTCAATAACTGCTTGTGGTCTGATGCGGAGGAATGTCTGTAACTGGAGAGCAGCACCTTAAATCTGTTTTGCACGATCCATATTTCTTTAGTGTTGGTCTGGCCCCATGATCAATCTACTCTAATGCATCAGGCATTGGTGGGTGGAAATCTTGGCTTATCCATGCCCAATTCATTTCCACGCAGACCAGTCTCTGAAAAAAAAACATTTTTGAAGCATACTGCAGCACATTGAATTGCTCTCTTTAGAGCATTACTTAAGCACATCTAAGAGTTTCATCATTTTGTTCGTGTTAAAGTCTTCAGGGCCTAGTTACTACTTAGTGAAAGACCATAGATAGTTACACACCTGCTGCTCTTTTCGACAGATCCTGTTTTAAGTGTAGTGTAGCGTTTTGTCCTCCCCTCATATACGCACTAAGTATGTCAGGCAGAGAAGTGGCAGGATGGGCACAGAGAAGTTGCAGAGGCCTAAATTCATCAAGCAGAGGTTGCAGCAGACTAGGGGTGAGTGGCAGCAGGAGTCTCAGTGAGAGGACTGATCTCCCGGGATCAGCTAGCGGTCGTGTCTTGGCCAGCAACCCATCTGCCATCATCCATTGGTTAACACGATCATCCACTGCATTACAAGTGAAATCTGACACTCCCAGTCAACTGTCGGTTATGTCTTATGCTTAGGGTTCAGCTCCACTATTCAGTGAGGACGATCTGATAATCAGAAAAATCAGCAGCTACTGTCCAGCCAAGAAGTGGAGGAGACACTCGCCGCTTCTTTGACTAGGTGGGCAAGTAGTGATGAGGAGAGTGGCGTGGGAGGTGGTGTTGCAAACGTTTTGGCTTCTTAAGCAGACACTGTTGAGGAACTTGAGGAGGACATCAGTGAGTTTTGAGGGCACTTTTAAAGGCTTAGAGTGATGGAGAGTGACAGATTTAGCGACCAGCATGGTGGCAGAAGGGGAAAGTATGGAGGCAAATGTGCTCGGGGTAGACCACTTGCGCGGCAGACTATCTTCCCAGGAGGTAGTGGAAGAGGGTCCCTGGAGTTGGCGGCAGCGGCAGCATCAGTGAATTAGTGCGGACTGTTGGTAGGAAAAATCAGCTACAAGGCCATGTGGAAGTTTTTCATCAAGCATCCGCAGGAGGTAAACATGGCTATATGAAAGATGTGTAGGCAGAAGGTGAAGTGTGGCCAGCGTCCCAATGTTGGACCCACAGCCCTGCGTCAACATTTGCAGCGTCACCATCAAGCGGCCTGGGAGAGTTGGCTCCAAAGTGGTGGTCCAGCCTGCTGCATTACCCAGTGGCACGTCACTCTCTGTTCCAGCCAGCCAAGGCTCCACCACCTCCTGTGTGTCATACCCATCCTCTGTCGCTCCAGATGCTCCTCCTCCTCTTAATCCGAGTCAGTCATTCCGCCAGCAATCCATTGGCCAAGCCATGTCCAAGAGACAACAGTATATGCCCACTCATCCAACGTGCAGAAGCTAAATGTGCTCCTGTGTAAGTTGCAGGTGCTGCAGTCCCTCCCTTTTGAGTTGGTGGACCTTTCAGAGAACTGATGGCTTGTGCCGAGCCGAGGTGGAGAGTCCCATGCTGTCATTTCTTTGTGAAGAAGGCAGTACCAGCCCTGTACAATTTTGTTGAACAGAAGGTGGGCCAGTCCTTTAGCCTGTCAGTGTGTACCAAAGTGCACAGCAGTGCCTACTTCTGGAGCTGTAACTACGGTCAGGGACAATACATATCCTTTAAGGCCCACTGGGTGATTGTGGTTCCTGCACAACCGCAACAGCAACTTGGACAGATCCCTCCGCTGTGGCCTCCATGCTCCTAGGCCTTTGTGCCTGTGACAGTGCACTTGCACTTAGCAATGGTGTCACAGAAAAAAGTGGCTAATTGTCAATTACATATTAATAGTTAACATTTATCTTATTTGAACATATTTATTATAATAACATATAATAACATATAACATAGCAAAAATAACATCTAACATAATAACAGTAACATATAAAATTTATCAAAAATTTTATTTTTTTGGATATTTTTTTTTTTTTTCAGATTTTGTATTTTTTAAAAACATATATATTTTTATTTTTATTTTTTTTAATATTTTGTTCCATTGTCTTTTTTTTATATTTTGTGAATTCCAGCCTACCACGTGTGCAGGACACGGCGGTTTCATGCTGTTCTTCACATGGTTTGCCTTGAGCCACAGAGCCACACATGGGAGGAACTGCTAAAAATTAGAAATCAATAAATTAAATCATGGCTTACTCCACGAAAACTGCAAATGGGACCCATGGTGACTGACATTGGGAAAAACATCTTGTCTGCGCTGTGACAAGGAAGCCTGAGCCATGTGTCCTGCCATGGCACACGTGTTCAGTCTAGTTGTCAAGCATTTTCTGAAGTCTTCCACCCATCTGCAAGACATCCTAACAACGGGAAGGAAACTTTGCATGCACTTCAGCCACTCCTACACCGCCAAGCACACCCTTCTTGAGCTTCAGCGTCAGAACGGTATCCCCAAACATAGTCTGATTTGCGACGTTTCCACCCATTGGAATTCCACCCTCCATATGCAGGATCGACTATAGGAACAGAGAAAAGCCATCACGGATTTCTTGATGATCCAAACGGATAGGGGGACTCCCCTGTGTAACTTCAATGTCAACCAGTGGCAGCTCATACGTGACACCTGCCGTTTGCTCAGGCCCTTTGAGGAAGCGACTTTGTTAGTCAGTCGCCAGGACTATGAGATGAACGATGTGATTCCACTGCTTCATGTACTACAACACATGTTGGAAACCATGGCTGGTCAGGGCACTGGAGACATGGCGCATAAATTTCACAGCCACATAAAGCCTGTGGGGGCTGAAGTGGAGGAGGAGGAGGGGCACAGCTAAGCACAGTTTAGGTTTGACAAAATGGCCATTTTATCTAGTCCTCTGACAGGAGGCTAGAGGGTTGTAAGGAAGGTGAGACAGAGGACCCAGACACACCTTGGCAGTTTGCAGTGAAGATGGAGACAGGTAGTCCCTCCGAGTCACTTGCACAAATGGCACGATGCATGCTCACGTGCTTGCGTAGTGACTGCAGAATTGTCTCCATTTGTCAGCGGGATGACTTCTGGCTCTCCACCTTATTGGACCCTCGCTTCCGGCACAAAATGGGGGCATTTTTTACACCCACTGAGAGGGAGGACAAACTGACCTACTACAGAGACATCCTACGTAGTCAGTTGGGCGATGCCTATCTGCCCCATAGTCCATACTGTGATGCCCAGCGGGACACCAGCCTTTTGTAAGCAGGCAAACCCCAATCTCCACCGCCGCTTCTGCCTATAGCCAAGCCCCCGTTTGCCGGGACGCTAGGTACGCCTCACCGGACACGGTTACCCCCAGGTCTTAATAGGCGCATAGGATGGCTGCTTACGGTGAAGGCCGATGAACCACAAGGGTATCCCGAAGCCGAGCTCGTTCACAGGTAGTCAATCCGGAGGATGCGTCAGAGTTACAGGGATGAGACAGGTGCGTAGTCAGGAGTAGCCAAAGGGTCAAGCCAGGAGGTCAGAGATCGCGGGGTATCCAGAGGGGCAGGCAGCTTCGTGGTCAGACAAAGCAGAGGTCAGTACAGGCAGCAGACAGGAATGGTCGATCAAGCCATGTCGGAACTGAACCGGCACAAAATGGTGGCATTTTTAAAAACCCGCCGAGAGGAAGGACAAACTGACCTACTACAAAGACATTCTACGTAGTCAGTTGGCCGATACCTATCTGCTCCATGGTCCATACTCTCGCAGGTCTGACTCGGGGGGACCTCTGCGATCACCTTCCACTGCCATGGCTGCTGGGGGGGTGGAAGGAGGAGCAGCAGCAGCTCCATCAGCAGCAGCCTCAGTCTTCAGTCGCTAATGAGTAGCTTTCTACACCCGCATAGTGAGTCTACTCATGAGCAGCATGAAGACCTGGAGCAGGACCTGAACCAGCAGGTCGTGTCATACCTTGACATGACCATGCCAACACACCTTGAGGATCCGCTGGACTTCTGGGCAGCCAAACTTGACTTATGGCCGCAACTAGCAAAGCTTGCCCTGGAAAAGCTGTCCTGCCCGGCCAGTAGTGTGCCATCTGAGCGGGTGTTTAGTGCGGCGGGGGCCATAGTCATGCCAAGGAGAACTTGTCTGTCCACGAATAATGTGGAGAGACTCACCTTTGTGAAGATGAATCAGGCATGGTTCAACCAGGATTTCTATCCAACAATGGCTGATCCATGGTAGTAGCTGATGCATGGTAGCTCCTTATGCTGCTGCCAACTCCAGGATGTGTCTTTCAGGCAATATATGGGCTCCCTATGCTGCTGCGAACTCCTGGGTGTGTCTTTCAGACAATATATGGGCTCCCTATGCTGCTGCCAACTCCTGGGTGTGTATTTCAGGCAATATATAGGCTCCCTATGCTGCTAGCTCATATGTGTGTCTTTCAGGCAATATATGGGCTCCTAATGCTGCTGCTGCTGCCAACTCCAATGTGAGCACTCTTAAAAGACGCATGCTAGCATATTTGGGATGCCCCCCGGTTAAAGGCAATGGCTGCTGGCAATTTGACAAAGTGACTCTCTTTACAAAATGCAACCAGTTAATAGACAGGTACTCTTGAAATATTACTGCTAGTGTTTGGGATGCCCCCTCCTCACATACAAAAGAGGCCTCTCTTGATTGTGGAAAAGTGACGTTAATTATAAAATACAAGCAGTTATTAGACAGGTACTCTTGAAATATTACTGCTAGTGTTTGGGATGCCCCCTCCTCACATACAAAGGAGGCCTCCCTTGATTGTGGAAAAGTGACGTTAATTATAAAATGCAAGCAGTTATTAGAAAGGTAGTCTTGAGATATTTATGCTAGTGTTTGGGATGCCCATGTGGGCTGGGGTTTTTACAGCAGACACAGAAACAATTCAAACTGCAATATATTTATGAGAAATAGCCTTTAAAAGCTGCTTTAGTGTAACAGATAGGGTCAAATGTGCTGGTTTGGGATACCCTGAGATCTGGTGTTTTTACAGCACACACAAAAACAATTCAAACTGCAATATATTTATGATAAATAGCCTATAAAAGCTGGTTTAGTGTAACAGATAGAGTCAAATGTGCAGGTTTGGGATACCATGCGGCCTGGTGTTTTTACAGAAGGACAAAAACCAAAAAAAAATGCAATAGCTTAATAAAGCTGAGGCTGAACAAGCTTATTTAGTATAACAGATAGGGTGCAACGTGCAGGTTCGGGATACCCTGCGGCCTGGTGTTTTGACAGCAGGCAAAAAACAATTCAAAATGCAATAGCTTAATAAAGCTGAGGCTGAACAAGCTTATTTAGTATAACAGATAGGGTGCAACGTGCAGGTTTGGGATACCCTGCGGCCTAGTGTTTTGGCAGCAGGACAAAAGCCAATTCAAAATGCAATAGCTTAATTAAATGAGACTGAACAATGCTTATTTAGTATAACAGATAGGGTGACATGTGCTGGTTTGGGATGCCCATGTGGGCTGATGTATTTAACCCTTTAACCGCCAGCCTACCTTGAGATTTTGTCACCCTTTGTTGCCAGACCATTTTGCACTATTTTGCGCTCCCCTTGTTCAACTGTGATTTTTGAAGGGATTTCCAGGGATTTCCCAGGAAAGTGATATATTGTTTTTTTCAGCAGATTCTGGGCTTTAACATGAAATGTCTTGTTTGTCATTTTTTAGGTGGGTTCTCAATATTTTTGGATGAAATATGTGCAAAACCCCCCCCAAAAAAAATTTTTTTACAATTTGTAGTGTTTTTTTGTAATAAAAAATGTAAGTTTGTCAATAAAATCTTATTGCACGTGAAACCCCAATTTCTCCCGGTTACTGCGGTACCACATGTGTATTGGTAGACACCCTTCCCTGCCCAGGAGACTCCCCCAAACTGAAACAATGCTTTAGGAGATTTTCAGATAAAATACAACTAAGCTACGTGCTAAGCGCACCTTGCAGTTTTTCAAGAAAAACAACCCTTTACATTTGACATACCCCCGACAAACTATATATTCTTGGGAAGTACACACCTCAGGCTTTCTAGGCGTACCAGGCTTGTTGACATGGGTGCAGTTTTCTGGAAGTAATCCCTCAATATATTCTTTGGTTGCACAGGGTTTCCCGAAGTATAAAAAAGCAGAATCAAAACCACATTTTCCTAAAAAAAACTATATGCAAACAAGAAAAAAACTGAAAATCTGAAAAAGCAACATGCCCTGAACAGAACAATACCCAGCATGCATAGCTACTGTCAATGGAAGAGTTGCCAAACACACTAAAGTAAAGCATGTGCGTAACGGTAATTTTACTTCAAAATTTCAACTCTGCAGACAAAGTGTGCACCTTGTGCTTTTTCTACCAAAGCAAGCCTTTACATTTGGAATATCCCCCATAAACCATATATTCCCTGAAAGTACACATTTTAAGCTTTCTAAGCATACCCAGCTTGTTGTCATGGGCTCATCTTTCTGGAAGTAATCCCTTGAAGAATTCTTAGGTTGCACAGGGTTTCACAAAAAAATGTATAAAAAAGCAGAATAAAAAACACCTTTTCCTAAAATATCAATATGCAAATAAGAAAAAACAAGGTAAATCTGAAAGCGCAAGGTCCCCCAAGCAGAACAATACCCAACATGCATAGGTACTATTAACCCTTTTAATTGCCAGCCTACTTGAACTTTTGTCACCCTCAGTTGGTCATTTTTCCCCATTTTTAACCGTGATTTTTGTTGGAATTTCTTGGAAAATATATATATATATTTTTGCAGCAGAGTTTAGGCTTTAACATTAAATGTCTTGTTTGTCATTTTTCTACTGTTTTTTAAATATTTTTGTGTAAAAAAAAAATAAATAAATAAAATAATATTTTTTAAACAATTGTCGCCTTTATTTTAAATAAAACATTTTTTTAGTAATAAAAACCATATTGCATGTGAAAGCCCCATTTCTCCCGATTACAACGGTACCACATATGTATCGATAGCCCCCCCATTCTTGCCCAGGAGACCCCCCCAAACTGAAAAGAGCATTTTATAACATTTACAAATAAAATACTACTATCCACACTATAAACATAAGGGGTTAATTTAAAAAGAAAATGACACAGGGACCCCCCTCCCAGGCTAACCCTAACCCTTAAAATTAAAAAAAAAAAATAGTGGGGTCCCCCCCCCCCCTGGGAGGGGGGTTCCTATGTTTTCTTTTTAATTTTAATTCTTTAAAATTTTAATTTTTTAAAATTTTTTCTTTCTAATCCCAGGGGGTGGGGGACCCCATTTTTTGGGGGGAATTTTAAGGGTTAGGGTTAGCCTAACCCTAACCCTTAAAGTGGACCAACACCCAGGATTTTCACTATCCTGCGTTTTGATCAACTTCTGCGGGGGTGCCCCGCTGCGTAAAACCCCCGAGAAAGGTATAAAAAACTCACCTCAGCCCGCTCCTACGGCGCATGCGCAAGCGCTCGTCCAATCAGAGTGCTCAGAGCCGCTGTGGTTGTCCGTCCCTTGTCCGTGCATACCACAGCGGCTCTGAGCACGCTGGCAGCCGCATCTCGCGCTTCCCTCTAACAGGGAGTGCGCCCGCGTCGGCCATTCACAAATGACCGGCGCGTGTGTGCGCCCTGATAGAGAGAAGCGCGAGATGGGGCCCGCGCATGCACCGTTGGAACGGGGATAAGGTAGGGTGAACGGGGCGTCCTGGGGGGTTTCACACAGCGGGGCATCCCGATTTCGGATGCCCCGCGGGGATGGAACTGATCCGGGCCGATCAGCCTGGGTGTTGGTCCACTTAAAGTGGACCAACACCCATGGGTGATCGGCCTGGGAATCTATAAGATTCCGGGGCCGATCACCTCCCTCACCGCGGGGCATTCGAAATCGGGATGTCCCGCGGTGAGGGACCCCCCCAAAAACCCTTACCTCCTCCCCTCTAGATGTGCATGCGCCCGCGCCGGCCGTCTGCCGGCCGAGAGTGACGCGCGGGAGGCGGCGGCAGATGAGCCCCTTGTCCGTCGCTGTCACTCTGCTTGTCTGTGGGCGGGGATTGGACGGCGCGGTCACGTGGGAGCGGGGAGAGGTGAGTTTTTCTGGGGGTTTCACACAGCGGGGCACCCCCGATCGGGGTGCCCCGCCAAAGTGGACCAAAACCCAGGATAGTCAAAATCCTGAGTGTTGGTCCACTTTAAAAAAAAAAAAAGTAGGGGGGAGACCTCATTTTTGGGGAGAATTTTAAGGGTTAGGGTTAGGCTAACCCTAACCGTTAAACATTTTTAACGGTAGGGAGGGGGGGACCTCATTTTTTTTTTAATTTTAAGGGTTAGGGTTAGGGTTAGGCTAACCCTAACCCTTAAAATTAAAAAAAAAAATGATGTAGGGTTCCCCCTCCCAGGGGGGGGGGGGGACCTCATTTTTTTTTTTGAATTTTAAGGGTTAGGGTTAGGGTTAGGCTAACCCTAACCCTTAAAATTAAAAAAAAAATGATGTAGGGTCCCCCCTACCCGTCATAACCAGCCCGGAACCAGCTATGGGGGCTTGTAGGAAGAGAGGGGGGGGGCCAGCTTTTGTGCCCCCCCCACCTGCAGCCTACGAGCCCACATAGCCTATTTGGGCCCGGGCTCTTCTGCCCCCCACTGGGCTTTGGGGAGGCAGGTAATTGGGGGTGCAGGGGTTAATGGCAAGCCACCCGCTAGTTGCAGGTGGCTTGCCAGACCCCAGCCTTGTGAACTGGTACAGGGGTCTCATGGACCCCTTACCAGTTCACAAAGGGTTAACAGTTAAATAAAACACACACACACAGTAAAAATTATTTTATAAATGTTAAAAAAAATGTTTTTTTCTTCTATACTCACCTCCGATCGTCAGCTCTTGTGTCCCTCGCCGCTCTGATGACAGATGCCGGTGATCGGCAGCCAGAGGAGGAGGGGAGGCAGGAGATCAGAGGCATCTGACAGCTGAGAGGCCTGGAGCTGTCAAGACGCTGGCCAAGTGACGTCATAAGCCCCGCCCCCAAAAGGGGCGGGGCTTCGTGGCAAAATGGCGGCACCCGTCGGAGGAAGAGGATAGAAAGCCCTGGGGGGGGGATCGGAGGCCCCCCAGGTGAAGAGAAGGGCCGGCGAGATCGAGCGCGCATGGAGGTGAGTAAATGTCATTTTTATTTTATTTTTTTTTTACAGGAAAAGCCAGCAGCCGCGAAAACGGGGGGGGCCCTACTCCGGACTCTCCCCTTCCTCCGGAGGATCGGAGCCCCCCAGGGTGAAGAGGAGACCCGGCCGGTTCGAATGAGGGGTCAGGTAAGTGTTTTTTTTTTACATTTTCAGGCGCTAGCAGGGGGTAAAGCCAGGCACGTAAATTTTACGTGGCTGGCGTTTAACGGTTGGAGAAGCAGCCACGTAAAATTTACGTGGCTGGCGTTTAAAGGGTTAAAGCAGACAAAAACCCAATTCAAAATGCAACAGCTTAATTAAAATGACGCTGAACAACGCTTATTTAGTTTAACAGATAGGGTGCTACATGCAGGTTTGGGATACCCTGCGGCCTAATGTTTTGGCAGCAGGACAAAAACCAATTCAAAATGAAATACTTTGATTTAGCTGAGGAGGATCAACAAGCGTAATTAGTATAACAGATAGGCTGCTAAGTGCAGGTTTGGGATGCCCTGCGGCCTGGTGTTTTTTTGTTAAAGGCAGACCAAAAACCAATTCAAAATGAAATACTTTGATTAAGCTGAGGAGGATGAACAAGCGTATTTAGTATAACAGATAGGCTGCTAAGTGCAGGTTTGGGATGCCCTACAGCCTGTTTTTTTTTTTTTTGTTAAAGGCAGACCAAAAACCATTTCAAAACGCAATACTTTGATTAAGCTGAGGAGGATCAACAAGCGTAATTAGTATAACAGATAGGCTGCTAAGTGCAGGTTTGGGATGCCCTGCGGCCTGGTGTTTTTTTTTGGTAAAGGCAGACCAGAAATCAATTCAATATGAAATACTTTGATTAAGCTGAGGAGGATCAACAAGCGTACTTAGTATAACAGATAGGCTGCTAAGTGCAGGTTTGGGATGCCCTGCGGCCTGGTGTTTTTTTTGTTAAAGGCAGACCAAAAACCAATTCAAAATGAAATACTTTGATTAAGCTGAGGAGGATCAACGAGCGTATTTAGTATAACAGATAGGCTGCTAAGTGCAGGTTTGGGATGTCCTGTAGCCTGGTGTTTTTTTATTAAAGGCAGACCAAAAACCAATTCAAAATGCAATACTTTGATTAAGCTGAGGAAGATGAACAAGCATATTTAGTATAACAGATAGGCTGCTAAGTGCAGGTTTGGGATGCCCTGCGGCCTGGTGTTTTTTTTGTTAAAGGCAGACCAAAAACTAATTCAAAATGAAATACTTTGATTAAGCTGAGGAGGATGAACAAGCGTATTTAGTATAACAGATAGGCTGCTAATTGCAGGTTTGGGATACCCTGCGGCCTGGTGTTTTTTTGTTAATGGCAGACCAAAAACCAATTCAAAATGAAATACTTTGATTAAGCTGAAGAGGATGAACAAGCGTATTTAATATAACAGATAGGCTGCTAATTGCAGGTTTGGGATACCCTGCGGCCTGGTGTTTTTTTTGTTAAAGGCAGACCAAAAACCAATTCAAAATGAAATACTTTGATTAATCTGAGGAAGGATGAACAAGCGTATTTAGTATAACAGATAGGCTGCTAAGTGCAGGTTTGGGATGCCCTGCGGCCTGGTGTATTTTTTGTTAATGGCAGACCAGAAACCAATTCAAAATGAAATATTTTGATTAAGCTGAGGAGGATCGACAAGCTTATTTAGTATAACAGATAGGGTGCAACGTGCAGGTTTGGGATACCCTGCGGCCTGGTGTTTTGACAGCAGGCAAAAAACAATTCAAAATGCAATAGCTTAATAAAGCTGAGGCTGAACAAGCTTATTTAGTATAACAGATAGGGTGCAACGTGCAGGTGTGGGATACCCTGCGGCCTAGTGTTTTGGCAGCAGGACAAAAGCCAATTCAAAATGCAATAGCTTAATTAAATGAGACTGAACAACGCTTATTTAGTATAACAGATAGGGTGACATGTGCTGGTTTGGGATGCCCATGTGGGCTGATGTATTTAAAGCAGACAAAAACCCAATTCAAAATGCAACAGCTTAATTAAAATGATGCTGAACAACGCTTATTTAGTTTAACAGATAGGGTGCTACATGCAGGTTTGGGATACCCTGCAGCCTAATGTTTTGGCAGCAGGACAAAAACCAATTCAAAATGCAATACTTTGATTTAGCTGAGGAGGATCAACAAGCGTAATTAGTATAACAGATAGGCTGTTAAGTGCCGGTTTGGGATGCCCTGCGGCCGGGTGTTTTTTTTGTTAAAGGCAGACCAAAAACCAATTCAAAATGCAATACTTTGATTAAGCTGAGGAAGGATGAACAAGCGTATTTAGTATAACAGATAGGCTGCTAAGTGCAGGTTTGGGATACCCAGGTGGGCTGGTGTTTTTTTTTGTTAAAGGCAGACCAAAAGCCAATTCAAAATGCAATACTTTGATTAAGCTGAGGAAGGATGAACAAGCGTATTTAGTATAACAGATAGGCTGCTAAGTGCAGGTTTGGGATGCCCTGCGGCCTGGTGTATTTTTTGTTAAAGGCAGACCAGAAACCAATTCAAAATACAATACTTTGATTAAGCTGAGGAAGATGAACAAGCATATTTAGTATAACAGATAGGCTGCTAAGTGCAGGTTTGGGATGCCCTGCGGCCTGGTGTTTTTTTTGGTAAAGGCAGACCAGAAACCAATTCCAAATGAAATACTTTGATTAAGCTGAGGAGGATCAACAAGCGTATTTAGTATAACAGATAGGCTGCTAAGTGCAGGTTTGGGATGCCCTGCGGCCTGGTGTTTTTTTTGTTAAAGGCAGACCAAAAACCAATTCAAAATGAAATACTTTGATTAATCTGAGGAAGGATGAACAAGCGTACTTAGTATAACAGATAGGCTGCTAAGGGCAGGTTTGGGATGCCCTGCGGCCTGGTGTATTTTTTGGTAATGGCAGACCAGAAACCAATTCAAAATGAAATACTTTGATTAAGCTGAGGAGGATCAACAAGCGTATTTAGTATAACAGATAGGCTGCTAAGTGCAGGTTTGGGATGCCCTGTGGCCTGATGTTTTTTTTGTTAAAGGCAGACCAAAAACCAATTCAAAAGGCAATGCTTTGAATAAGCTGAGGAGGATCAACAAGCGTATTTAGTATAGGAGGCTGCTAAGTGCAGGTTTGGGATGCCCTGCGGCCTGGTGTTTTTTTTTGTTAAAGACAGACCAAAAACCAATTCAAAATACAATACTTTGATTAAGCTGAGGAGGATAACCAAGCGTACTTAGTATAACAGATAGGCTGCTAAGTGCAGGTTTGGGATGCCCTGCGGCCTGGGGCTTTTTTTTTGTTAAAGGCAGACCAAAAACGAATTCAAAATGAAATACTTTGATTAAGCTGAAGGAGGATGAACAAGCGTATTTAGTATAACAGATAGGCTGCTAAGTGCAGGTTTGGGATGTCCTGCGGCCTGGTGTTTTTTGTTAATGGCAGACCAAAAACGAATTCAAAATGAAATACTTTGATTAATCTGAGGAAAGATTAACAAGCGTATTTAGTATGACAGATAGGCTGCTAATTGTAGGTTTGGTATGCCCTGCGGCCTGGTGTTTTTTTTGTTAAAGGCAAACCAAAAGCCAATTCAAAATGAAATACTTTGATTAAGCTGAGGAGGATGAACAAGCGTATTTAATATAACAGATAGGCTGCTAATTGCAGGTTTGGGATACCCTGCGGCCTGGTGTTTTTTTTGTTAAAGGCAGACCAAAAACCAATTCAAAATGAAATACTTTGATTAATCTGAGGAAGGATGAACAAGCGTATTTAGTATAACAGATAGGCTGCTAAGAACAGGTTTGGGATGCCCTGCGGCCTGGTGTATTTTTTGTTAATGGCAGACCAGAAACCAATTCATAATGAAATATTTTGATTAAGCTGAGGAGGATCGACAAGCTTATTTAGTATAACAGATAGGCTGCCTAATGTAGATTTGGGATGCCCTGCGGCCGGGTGTTTTTTTTGTTAAAGGCAGACCAGAAACCAATTCAAAATACAATACTTTGATTAAGCTGAGGAAGATGAACAAGCATATTTAGTATAACAGATAGGCTGCTAAGTGCAGGTTTGGGATGCCCTGCGGCCTGGTGTTTTTTTTTTGTTAAAGGCAGACCAAAAACTAATTCAAAATGAAATACTTTGATTAAGCTGAGGAGGATGAACAAGCGTATTTAGTATAACAGATAGGCTACTAATTGCAGGTTTGGGATACCCTGCGGCCTGGTGTTTTTTTGTTAATGGCAGACCAAAAACCAATTCAAAATGAAATACTTTGATTAATCTGAGGAAGGATGAACAAGCGTATTTAGTATAACAGATAGGCTGCTAAGAACAGGTTTGGGATGCCCTGCGGCCTGGTGTATTTTTTGTTAATGGCAGACCAGAAACCAATTCATAATGAAATATTTTGATTAAGCTGAGGAGGATCGACAAGCTTATTTAGTATAACAGATAGGGTGCAACGTGCAGGTTTGGGATACCCTGCGGCCTGGTGTTTTGACAGCAGGCAAAAAACAATTCAAAATGCAATAGCTTAATAAAGCTGAGGCTGAACAAGCTTATTTAGTATAACAGATAGGGTGCAACGTGCAGGTGTGGGATACCCTGCGGCCTAGTGTTTTGGCAGCAGGACAAAAGCCAATTAAAAATGCAATAGCTTAATTAAATGAGACTGAACAACGCTTATTTAGTATAACAGATAGGGTGACATGTGCTGGTTTGGGATGCCCATGTGGGCTGATGTATTTAAAGCAGACAAAAACCCAATTCAAAATGCAACAGCTTAATTAAAATGATGCTGAACAACGCTTATTTAGTTTAACAGATAGGGTGCTACATGCAGGTTTGGGATACCCTGCGGCCTAATGTTTTGGCAGCAGGACAAAAACCAATTCAAAATGAAATACTTTGATTTAGCTGAGGAGGATCGACAAGCGTAATTAGTATAACAGATAGGCTGCTAAGTGCAGGTTTGGGATGCCCTGCGGCCTGGTGTTTTTTTGTTAAAGGCAGACCAAAAACCAATTCAAAATAAAATACTTTGATTAAGCTGAGGAGGATAAACAAGCGTATTTAGTATAACAGATAGGCTGCTAAGTGCAGGTTTGGGATGCCCTACAGCCTGGTTTTTTTTTGTTAAAGGCAGACCAAAAACCATTTCAAAACGCAATACTTTGATTAAGCTGAGGAGGATCAACAAGTGTAATTAGTATAACAGATAGGCTGCTAAGTGCAGGTTTGGGATGCCCTGCGGCCTGGTGTTTTTTTTGGTAAAGGCAGACCAGAAACCAATTCCAAATAAAATACTTTGATTAAGCTGAGGAGGATCAACAAGCGTATTTAGTATAACAGATAGGCTGCTAAGTGCAGGTTTGGGATGCCCTGTGGCCTGGTGTTTTTTTTGTTAAAGGCAGACCAAAAACCAATTCAAAATGAAATACTTTGATTAATCTGAGGAAGGATGAACAAGCGTATTTAGTATAACAGATAGGCTGCTAAGTGCAGGTTTGGGATGCCCTGCGGCCTGGTGTATTTTTTGGTAATGGCAGACCAGAAACCAATTCAAAATGAAATACTTTGATTAAGCTGAGGAGGATCAACAAGCGTATTTAGTATAACAGATAGGCTGCTAAGTGCAGGTTTGGGATGCCCTGTGGCCTGGTGTTTTTTTTGTTAAAGGCAGACCAAAAACCAATTCAAAAGGCAATGCTTTGAATAAGCTGAGGAGGATCAACAAGCGTATTTAGTATAGGAGGCTGCTAAGTGCAGGTTTGGGATGCCCTGCGGCCTGGTGTTTTTTTTTGTTAAAGACAGACCAAAAACCAATTCAAAATGCAATACTTTGATTAAGCTTAGGAGGATAACCAAGCGTATTTAGTATAACAGATAGGCTGCTAAGTGCAGGTTTGGGATGCCCTGCGGCCTGGTGCTTTTTTTTTTGTTAAAGGCAGACCAAAAACGAATTCAAAATGAAATACTTTGATTAAGCTGAAGGAGGATGAACAAGCGTATTTAGTATAACAGATAGGCTGCTAAGTGCAGGTTTGCGATGCCCTGCGGCCTGGTGTTTTTTGTTAATGGCAGACCAAAAACCAATTCAAAATGAAATACTTTGATTAATCTGAGGAAAGATTAACAAGCGTATTTAGTATGACAGATAGGCTGCTAATTGCAGGTTTGGGATGCCCTGCGGCCTGGTGTTTTTTTTGTTAAAGGCAAACCAAAAGCCAATTCAAAATGCATTACTTTGATTAAGCTGAGGAGGATCAACAAGCGTATTTAGTATGACAGATAGGCTGCTAAGTGCAGGTTTGGGATGCCCTGCGGCCTGGTGTTTTTTTTGGTAAAGGCAGACCAGAAACCAATTCAAAAGGCAATGCTTTGAATAAGCTGAGGAGGATCAACAAGCGTATTTAGTATAGGAGGCTGCTAAGTGCAGGTTTGGGATGCCCTGCGGCCTGGTGTTTTTTTTTGTTAAAGACAGATCAAAAACCAATTCAAAATGCAATACTTTGATTAAGCTTAGGAGGATAACCAAGCGTATTTAGTATAACAGATAGGCTGCTAAGTGCAGGTTTGGGATGCCCTGCGGCCTGGTGCTTTTTTTTTTGTTAAAGGCAGACCAAAAACGAATTCAAAATGAAATACTTTGATTAAGCTGAAGGAGGATGAACAAGCGTATTTAGTATAACAGATAGGCTGCTAAGTGCAGGTTTGCGATGCCCTGCGGCCTGGTGTTTTTTGTTAATGGCAGACCAAAAACCAATTCAAAATGAAATACTTTGATTAATCTGAGGAAAGATTAACAAGCGTATTTAGTATGACAGATAGGCTGCTAATTGCAGGTTTGGGATGCCCTGCGGCCTGGTGTTTTTTTTGTTAAAGGCAAACCAAAAGCCAATTCAAAATGCATTACTTTGATTAAGCTGAGGAGGATCAACAAGCGTATTTAGTATGACAGATAGGCTGCTAAGTGCAGGTTCGGGATGCCCTGCGGCCTGGTGTTTTTTTTGTTAAAGGCAGACCAAAAACCAATTCAAAATGCAATACTTTGATTTAGCTGAGGAAGGATGAACAAGCGCATTTAGTATAACAGATAGGCTGTTAAGTGCCGGTTTGGGATGCCCTGCGGCCGGGTGTTTTTTTTGTTAAAGGCAGACCAAAAACCAATTCAAAATGCAATACTTTGATTAAGCTGAGGAAGGATGAACAAGCGTATTTAGTATAACAGATAGGCTGCTAAGTGCAGGTTTGGGATGCCCTGCGGCCTGGTGTATTTTTTGTTAAAGGCAGACCAGAAACCAATTCAAAATGAAATACTTTGATTAAGCTGAGGAGGATCAACAAGCGTATTTAGTATAACAGATAGGCTGCTAAGTGCAGGTTTGGGATGCCCTGTGGCCTGGTGTTTTTTTTGTTAAAGGCAAACCAAAAACCAATTCAAAAGGCAATACTTTGAATAAGCTGAGGAGGATCAACAAGCGTATTTAGTATAACAGGCTGCTAAGTGCAGGTTTGTGATGCCCTGCGGCCTGGTGTTTTTTTTTGTTAAAGACAGACCAAAAACCAATTCAAAATGCAATACTTTGATTAAGCTGAGGAGGATAACCAAGCGTATTTAGTATAACAGATAGGCTGCTAAGTGCAGGTTTGGGATGCCCTGCGGCCTGGTGCTTTTTTTTTTTGTTAAAGGCAGCCCAAAAACTAATTCAAAATGAAATACTTTGATTAAGCTGAAGGAGGATGAACAAGCGTATTTAGTATAACAGATAGGCTGCTAAGTGCAGGTTTGGGATGCCCTGCGGCCTGGTGTTTTTTTTGTTAAAGGCAAACCAAAAACCAATTCAAAATGCATTACTTTGATTAAGCTGAGGAGGATCAACAAGCGTATTTAGTATGACAGATAGGCTGCTAAGTGCAGGTTCGGGATGCCCTGCGGCCTGGTGTTTTTTTTGTTAAAGGCAGACCAAAAACCAATTCAAAATGCAATACTTTGATTTAGCTGAGGAAGGATGAACAAGCGCATTTAGTATAACAGATAGGCTGTTAAGTGCCGGTTTGGGATGCCCTGCGGCCGGGTGTTTTTTTTGTTAAAGGCAGACCAAAAACCAATTCAAAATGCAATACTTTGATTAAGCTGAGAAAGGATGAACAAGCGTATTTAGTATAACAGATAGGCTGCTAAGTGCAGGTTTGGGATACCCAGGTGGGCTGGTGTTTTTTTTGTTAAAGGCAGACCAAAAGCCAATTCAAAATGCAATACTTTGATTAAGCTGAGGAAGGATGAACAAGCGTATTTAGTATAACAGATAGGCTGCTAAGTGCAGGTTTGGGATGCCCTGCAGCCTGGTGTATTTTTTGTTAAAGGCAGACCAGAAACCAATTCAAAATGAAATACTTTGATTAAGCTGAGGAGGATCAACAAGCGTATTTAGTATAACAGATAGGCTGCTAAGTGCAGGTTTGGGATGCCCTGTGGCCTGGTGTTTTTTTTGTTAAAGGCAGACCAAAAACCAATTCAAAAGGCAATACTTTGAATAAGCTGAGGAGGATCAACAAGCGTATTTAGTATAACAGGCTGCTAAGTGCAGGTTTGTGATGCCCTGCGGCCTGGTGTTTTTTTTTTGTTAAAGACAGACCAAAAACCAATTCAAAATACAATACTTTGATTAAGCTGAGGAGGATAACCAAGCGTATTTAGTATAACAGATAGGCTGCTAAGTGCAGGTTTGGGATGCCCTGCGGCCTGGTGCTTTTTTTTTGTTAAAGGCAGACCAAAAACTAATTCAACATGAAATACTTTGATTAAGCTGAAGGAGGATGAACAAGCGTATTTAGTATAACAGATAGGCTGCTAAGTGCAGGTTTGCGATGCCCTGCGGCCTGGTGTTTTTTGTTAATGGCAGACCAAAAACCAATTCAAAATGAAATACTTTGATTAAGCTGAGGAGGATGAACAAGCGTATTTAGTATAACAGATAGGCTGCTAAGTGCAGGTTTGGGATGCCCTGCGGCCTGGTGTTTTTTTTGTTAAAGGCAAACCAAAAGCCAATTCAAAATGCATTACTTTGATTAAGCTGAGGAGGATCAACAAGCGTATTTAGTATGACAGATAGGCTGCTAAGTGCAGGTTCGGGATGCCCTGCGGCCGGGTGTTTTTTTTGTTAAAGGCAGACCAAAAACCAATTCAAAATGCAATACTTTGATTAAGCTGAGGAAAGATGAACAAGCGCATTTAGTATAACAGATAGGCTGTTAAGTGCTGGTTTGGGATGCCCTGCGGCCGGGTGTTTTTTTTGTTAAAGGCAGACCAAAAACCAATTCAAAATGCAATACTTTGATTTAGCTGAGGAAGGATGAACAAGCGCATTTAGTATAACAGATAGGCTGTTAAGTGCTGGTTTGGGATGCCCTGCGGCCGGGTGTTTTTTCTGTTAAAGGCAGACCAAAAACCAATTCAAAATGCAATACTTTGATTAAGCTGAAGAAGGATGAACAAGCGTATTTAGTATAACAGATAGGCTGCTAAGTGCAGGTTTGGGATACCCAGGTGGGCTGGTGTTTTTTTTGTTAAAGGCAGACCAAAAGCCAATTCAAAATGCAATACTTTGATTAAGCTGAGGAAGGATGAACAAGCGTATTTAGTATAACAGATAGGTTGCTAAGTGCAGGTTTGGGATGCCCTGTGGCCTGGTGTTTTTTTTGTTAAAGGCAGACCAAAAACCAATTCAAAAGGCAATACTTTGAATAAGCTGAGGAGGATCAACAAGCGTATTTAGTATAACAGGCTGCTAAGTGCAGGTTTGGGATGCCCTGCGGCCTGGTGTTTTTTTTGTTAAAGACAGACCAAAAACCAATTCAAAATACAATACTTTGATTAAGCTGAGGAGGATAACCAAGCGTATTTAGTATAACAGATAGGCTGCTAAGTGCAGGTTTGGGATGCCCTGCGGCCTGGTGTTTTTTTTGTTAAAGGCAAACCAAAAACCAATTCAAAATGCATTACTTTGATTAAGCTGAGGAGGATCAACAAGCGTATTTAGTATGACAGATAGGCTGCTAAGTGCAGGTTCGGGATGCCCTGCGGCCTGGTGTTTTTTTTGTTAAAGGCAGACCAAAAACCAATTCAAAATGCAATACTTTGATTTAGCTGAGGAAGGATGAACAAGCGCATTTAGTATAACAGATAGGCTGTTAAGTGCCGGTTTGGGATGCCCTGCGGCCGGGTGTTTTTTTTGTTAAAGGCAGACCAAAAACCAATTCAAAATGCAATACTTTGATTAAGCTGAGGAAGGATGAACAAGCGTATTTAGTATAACAGATAGGCTGCTAAGTGCAGGTTTGGGATACCCAGGTGGGCTGGTGTTTTTTTTGTTAAAGGCAGACCAAAAGCCAATTCAAAATGCAATACTTTGATTAAGCTGAGGAAGGATGAACAAGCGTATTTAGTATAACAGATAGGCTGCTAAGTGCCGGTTTGGGATGCCCTGCGGCATGTTTTTTTTTCTTGTTAAAGGCAGACTAAAAGCCAATTCAAAATGCAATACTTTGATTAAGCTAAGGAAGGATGAACAAGCGTAATTAGTATAACAGATAGGCTGCTAAGTGCGGGTTTGGGATGCCCTGCGGCCTGGTGTTTTTTTTGTTAAAGGCAGACCAAAAACCAATTCAAAATGCAAAACTTTGATTAAGCTGAGGAAGGATGAACAAGCGTATTTAGTATAACAGATAGGCTGCTAAGTGCAGGTTTGGGATACCCAGGTGGGCTGGTGTTTTTTTTTATTAAAGGCAGACCAAAAACCACTTCAAAATGCAATACTTTGATTAAGCTGAGGAAGGATCAATAAGCGTATTTATTATAACAGATAGGCTGCTAAGTGCAGGTTTGGGATGCCCTGTGGCCTGGTGTTTTTTTTTGTTAAAGGCAGACCAAAAACCAATTCAAAATGCAATACTTTGATTAAGCTGAGGAAGGATGAACTAGCGTATTTAGTATAACAGATAGGCTGCTAAGTGCAGGTTTGGGATACCCAGGTGGGCTGGTGTTTTTTTGGTTAAAGGCAGATCAAAAAATATTAAAACTAATCCAGTTATATATTATGATAAATGCTTGTATGTAACAGATAGGGTAAAATAAGCCACTGCATAGATGGCATGCACAGTGGCAAAGCAGATTTACAGCACAAAGGACTGAAATTGAATTGAAAACTGAACTGGCTAATGAAAGAAAAAAAATTTCACTGTCACTTCTAAGCTGACCCTGGCTGGATGGTTACGGTTTTTCCCTATCTTTCCCTATCTTTCCCTGGCTCTGTCTACCTCTCTGTCTGCCTCTCTGACTCTCCCTACCTATCTCTAACTCTCTGTCCCTGTCTGTAACGAGCTGTGTTCTGGCCGCAATAGAACGCTGAAATGCACACAAGGAAGATGGCCGCCGCTTTATATAGCACGGTGACATCACCGGGCTTCCTGGCTGCTGATAGGCTGCATGTGACTTACCCATGATACCTTGCCCCAGGGGACATGTCTGGACATTTGCTTCCACCATCTTAAAATGCCTGTAATTGAAATAAATGGAGTTTAAAGGAAAACTTCGATCTATCGAATCGCGGGGATATTGTGATTCTTTCAGAATCGAATTTTTCATGAAATTCGGAACGAATCCGGGTTCGTCCGGATCGATTCACTCATCCCTACTTCTTACAATCGGATTGGTTCCATATTTATATAGTAAATAACAATAATAATAATGATTAACCCTTCTTCACAGCCTCTGCTATGAAGGACAATGGAAAAAATTAGGTAGGAGCGCATTTACAGTACTAGAAAAGTTTGTCCCTAAAAATATGTGCATAAGCTATCAAAAACTGTTTTCTCTGGAACAAAAAGAACATTATATTTAAAAGCAGTATGTTAGTTCGTTTTTATAAGGTGTTTTATATTAAATAATATATTGGAGCAAAGGATAAACACAATATAAAGAGATATGTAATATACATTCATTTAACAGCCTAGGATTTCATCTAAATATGTTCAAATTAATTTGCTTGAAACCGGGGGACGTCTTTTAGGTTTAGTAGTGTTTATTTTGAGGATTGTAACATCTGCTGTAATACAGAGCAGCTATCAAATACAGCTGTTTTCAAAAAAAGATATAATACCTTTTATGATATGACACACAATACAGTTATTGTAGTTCATGAATAATTACTATACATCATTTTATTTCATTTTATTTCTATTGGATTCCTTTGTTTTCTATTATCTTTTAGCCATATACATAGTCAGTTCATAAACAGTGGGTTTCAAAGTTATCTTTTGGAAATTGCAGGATTTCAGTTAGAGATGAGCTACATTTTTAAAAGCTCGATTCAAGTGCTTAGCCAAATTTCCCCACTTTAAGACCTTAAAAATTAAACAAAAAATGACATAGGGGGGCATGCTTTGGTAAAAAAATGTTAATGGCTCTAATGCACACCCCAGGGCTTTGGCGATAAAGGTAATGGAACAGGGGTTATGGCAAGACACCCGCTTGTCGGAAGGGAACTTGCTAGTCCCACCTGCCCTGTGAACTGGTATAGGGGTCTCTAGTACACCAGTAGAAAGTCCTTTAATAAAATGGCGGTGTCCTCATCTGTCCTGCACCTCTCTCCACTGAAGACAGCGGGCAAAGGACATAGATCCTATGCCCGCACTGGCTCCTGTCACCTCCTGCCCCGCTGCAGGGAGGCTGAAAAAGCCCTAAAAGCCCCTTGTCTTTCACAGTGACATCAACCTCCTTACTTCCAATATATAGCCCCTCCCTTCTGCAGGGAACAAGGTGGCTGGATCCCAGTGCCGAGGGCTTAGGATGATTGTGGAGAGCAGTGTGGGACAGCGTGGACATACTGGAGGACTGCATGGGTTCACTCATCTCTAATTGTAGTTCATGCACCTCATTTAGCAAATATGCAGAATTGCAGAAGTGACAAAGAATAAGGCTGATTGACATCTAGATGTTCTCAAAGCAATTTCAATCATATTTAACTTTTAGGTGCAGTTTAATTCAATTTGTAATGATACAGTTACTGTATTTTTACAAACTAAATGTGGAACAGACATACAGTATAACGCATTTTATTTGCGCTCTATATTATCACATCATTTTTTGTAAGATTCTTTTACTAAAAATTACATAAAAACATCTTGAATACAATAAAATATTAAAGAAGACCTGCCAAATAATATTGCTTAGGGGTGTGGCTAGTAGGTCACAACATTAGTGAGCTCTGCACCTACCTTCCATGGACAGGCTCTGTGGGCACATTTCAGCGACAGCAACCAGATGCCCAGGCACAGGAGGAAAACAGGCACAGAGGGGAGGCAGAGGTCGGCCTCCATCACTTTTTTTGAAGCAGCAGAGCAAACAAAGGAGATGAGGTGAGGAATCCAGATGGTGGCAGCTAGAGCTAGAGCTTGCAGCAGAAGAGGAGGTTGGTGCTGGGCGGGGGTCCACTTCCCCGGTGCATGTGGGTGTCCTAGGGGCACCTGTGCCAGAGGTGCAGCAGGATGCCGCCGTTGGCATGGGAGATGGCGAGGGTAACAATGTCAATGGCAGGGACGGCGTAGGAGCACACAGGCTCAGATTTTTCCAACCGGGCAGAGGAGGAGCCCACCCTTCCTTCAGGATGCTCATGTCCCCAAGACACATTGGCAGACAGAGAGTGGCTGCACCTTGGGGTCGAGGGGCTAGAGCAGAACTGGCCCCATCCGCATCAAAGGCAGAGCAGAGCACAGAGGAGTCCTCCATGCCAGCAGCAGAGCTACCACAGGTGGAGGGTAGAAGGCCCAGGCCTTCCACCAAACAAGCTGGGTCACTGCCTGGAGCAGCCAGAGGTCCTCACGCATGGGGTCCCCCCACCAGCCCATCACAGGCCAGGGAGAGGAGGAATGACATGCAGACTGATCCCCACCCCAGGTCCAACAATGACAAGGCCTGTTCATCATGGATCTCACAGCACATGGCCCGACCTTAAGCTTTCAGACAGAGACCACCCAAGCACCACAACAGTGGAATTCCCTCTGCGGAGAGGGGGACAACACCTCCCAGGCAATTCTTCTGTCCCCTGAGAGGGCCTCGAGATCGGACCCCAACAGGTGGGGCGATGATTGATGCCCGGTGCGCACTCCCCCGGTGCTGAGGGCAGCACAGCGAAAAGTACACATATGATCCAGCTGAGCACACCTTCGTCTGATGGGGTGACCCAGCAGCTGGATGTGGGTGCCTCACTTGTCGACATACCCATGGAAACGCTCCACATGTTTACCTCCCTAATCTCAGCACTAGCCGACGTGGTCAGATCTAATATCTCTGATGCCCTGCAGGTATCCCCTCTTGCTACAACTTTGATGGATACATCTATCAAATTGAGAACACCTCCATAAAGAACTAAAAATTCTATTTCGGAAATCTCCCAGTCGATTCGGTCGAACAAGATCAATCTACACTGCCCCAGAGAGTGACAGCTCTAGAGCAACTACAACGGAATGAAAGACGCCACTTCTCTGCTCTTTACCTCAACCTGGAGGACCTCAAGAACAAGGGCAGATGCAACAACGTTAGATGATTGAGAGGGCTTCTGGAAATGGTCATTTAATCAGGCCTAGAAGGTACAGACAAAACCATTATCAAAACAATCTTAGGGCCCCCCCCATGAACCACATTGTCATCAACAGAATCCACCGAGCCCTGGGTCCAAGACTTGCAGACCTGCAGCGATCCAGAGACGTGGTCTGCATAATTCATTTCTACAAAACAAAGGAGGACACAGAAAAAAAACGTGGAAAATGGGTCCACCCAGATTTGAAGGCGCATCCATAGTGTTCCCCTGACCTGTCTCCCAGGACACTCCAAATGAGATCTGCTGAAAACCCTCCTTGGGATCATCCTATGCCAGGGAGCTACTTACCAAGTGGGATTCCAGTTCCACCTGATTGTCCGCAGAAGTGGGAGATGCTTCACCTTGAGGACCGCCGACCAGCTTCCATCATTCTTCGCATTCCTGGAGACTGACCCAATCTTGGTGGCAGATTGGCTCGCGCCGGCCCTGAACCTCCTGTCCGGGAGACCAGCCAGGAGGGAACCATGAAGGCTGCCTAAAGGGGTGGAAAGGGGCCCAAGAGGACAGGGATGCCCACCAGGTGGCAGAGCATGAAAACTGGAACACTGGTGAGCCGTGATGTTTCTCATTTGCCAGGCCCCTTGGGGCTGACTTACACCTGGACTCCCCTGCATTGAAGAGGATCCATTGTGGATGGGCAGCCTGTGCCTTATCCCCTGTTTAGGCGTTGGACATTGATGAGTTCCCAGGCCCTCTTGATAGACAGGGCCCCTGATGGATAGTGGTGCGGCCCATGGGGCCCAAGGTAATGGCCAGAGGGAGAGGGGAGTGGGGAGGCCTGGCTACAGTTTGTGGTGGGGTCATGTGTTGTCTGGGCCCTGGGGGGGTGCCCTGGGGGTGGGAGGTGGTCTCAGGGCTCCCGGTCTGGTGTTTTTGCCAGTGGGTGGACTGGGCCCTGAGTCTGTGGCCCATGGGCTGCCTTTGGGGGGATTGCCTGGGGTGTTCTGTGGGGGGGGGAGGAGCGGTGGCACCGGGGGGGCATGCTCCCTGCAGGGGTCCGACCCAGGGTGGGCTTCATGGGGGCACCTAGAAGCCTCCGGTGGTGGGGACAGGGGGTAGGAAGGCCTGGGCTGGCACTTCTCCTGGGTGGAGGGGAGGTCCGGCTCACAATGGTTCATAACATGTTATTCTGTTAAAGAATCTATTAACTTTTTACTGTTTGACTGTTGCTCCATGGTTGTGGTGTCCACATGGTGGGGAAAGGCAGGCGGGGGAATGCAGCAGTAGATGTTTGCCATATATTACTCTCGGGTGACTCTCATTGGGTATCATGTTCATGTGACATCTTAAAGATATAATGTTGACTGTGCCTTATGTAGAGTTACTAGTCAATATGTCAAGACTTTTCAGTGTGTGCATCTCCTATGCCTATATTGCTCTCGAATTACATTGCCCCAACTTAGGCATCCCTGGTAGGGTCCTGCATTGATTTTATCAGGGCCGATCGAAACAGGGAAATGAGGGTACTTGTGATCCGCGTGTACCACATGTCCCCCTCTGTTAGAGTCCACTGAGTGTTCACCTTGCCCTGGTGATCCTACCCTGACTTATTCACGTAGGTCCCTTCTTTGGACCCCAGCCCAGCAGTTTTAGCTGTAAATACCACCTATCAATGCCCCTTCTCCTGCTACCTCTGATCTCTCCCATCCCGTGTGGATCCAGCTTCATTTCCTGCTTGCCCCCTGTAGTCTCCTACCCAACTTGGCCTTGAGCTCATAGGTGGGCCCTTGCCATGGGCAGTTGAAGCCCTTAATGTTCTAAGAGCAGATTGTTGGCTTGGCCATACTGAGCGATAAGCTCAGTATGGCCAAGCCGACAATCTGCTCTCAGAACATTAAGGGCTTCAACGTCCTGGAGAAACGGTCCTGGAGAAAAAGGTCCTCCGTGAGCAAAGAGTGAACATCCTTCTTCTTCAGGAGACCCACTTTTAGGAAGGAAAAATACCTAACTTGCACAGTAGATACTTCCCCTCCTGGTACCATAGCACCAACCCAAAGAGTAAATTGGGCGGTATTTCTATAGCAATCCATAAATCCATGCCCTTTATAGCACAATTAGTCAATTAGTTGACCCCGAGGGGAGATTCATCTTTCTCAAAGTTTCGCTTTGTCAACATGTACAGTGGCAAACCTCCATCTGCCAAACTACGGCCAAGTATTGGAATTCCAGAGGTACCTCAGGAAACTGGAGGAATTTGCAATTTCCTCCTTAGACTCCTCATCTGGAAGGTCCTTGGTGCCACTTGGGAAGCTACAATCCCTGCAGAAAGCTCCACATAGTTTGCAGCTGATGGAAGTGTGGAGGTTGGAGCATGGGCAATCCAGGGATTACTCTTACTTTTCACCTGCGCATGGCTCTTATATCTTATTGAGTAACCATGCCTTGCAATGGCATCCTAAGACCCACATTGGTCCTTTCCTGTGGTCAGACCATGCACCAATCTTCTTGTCTTTGGACCTCCCCGAAGCCACACCAAAGCAATGGAATTTGTGCGATAATCTGATTAGAGACGCGGTGTGTCTGAACAGGATCAAAGAAGCGATCACTAACTTTACCGCTAACAACGAGCAGGACAGCTGTTGAACAGACCAGGCCTCCTTACTCCACTATTTACCAATCCAGAGTTTGTACCTTGGCATCATACCTCTCGGTTCTTGATTTAGAGAGTGGCGGAAGACACCAGGTTACGAAACATTCTTGTAGGAGGGCAACTGCCCTCCCTGGCATGATCAAATGCCAAAATCAAAAAACGCAGGTGGTCACTTGTCATGGCTTCTACATCCAAAAGATAGATGAAAATTACCACGCTATAGGATCAAAGTTTTACATTTTAAAATTAAATCAGATAAATCTATACAATAATGATTTACGTGCAATAACCCACTTATTCCAAAAGATGTAATAACAGCATGTAGCAAATCAAGCACAGAACAATAAATAAAACTTTTTAGGATCAAAAAAGTTAAAGGCAGTCCAAGAAATTGTGAAATGTAGAAATTAGTCCCAAAGCGCATGCACTTCTCCAAAAGTGTTTTAAAGTCACTTCATTGCAAACACTGTCAATGTAGCCCTTCACCATTTCAATAGACCCTTTCCAGAGTATGGGTAATGTAAATGCCTTATTCAAACCATATCCAAGTGGCAAACTGATGCCCAAAATGACTGCAATCCAATCCCGGTCACAGAGGATAACAGGAAGGAAGGTGGACACAATCCAGGTATAACTCCACCAATATATAAAAAAAACAAAAAGGAAATGATCTAGCATAATATTGTTTAATAAAGATCCCTTCTAGTTTAGATTCTTAAAGTAGCTCATTGGGATGTGGCACGAGAGTGTCTGGAATAAGTCAAAAATTCTTGGTAGGATCATCATCTTTATGACATCCATCTGTCCTATCCAAGTGAGTGTGAGTGCACTCTAGTTTTTATAGATCCGATTTAATCTTACTTAGCATCGGCACAAAATTATGCCGGAAGACCTCATCGCAATTTTCGTGCCCAGGTAAGGTAACATGGGGCATGCCCATCTGAACGGGAAAGAGCCTTTGATGGTTGAGACAGTTGCATCAGGGAGCCCCACATTAAGCACTTTTGATTTATCAAAGTTAATTTTGAAGTTGGAGAGCCTCCCAAACCTTTCAAACTCTCACACAAGAACGGTGAGTCCCATTATTGGGTTAAAAATGAAAAACAGTAGGTCGTCTGCATATGAAGCTGCCTTGTGCTCCGCAAAGATTCCTTTGACATCTTCATTCTGCCTTATGTGTCTTAGGACGGGCTCCACCACCAGTGCAAAAATAAGAGTTGATAGCGGGCACCCCTGCCTAGTGCCATTTGAAATCGGGAAAGGTAGAGAAAAGCCATTAACTTTCACCCTGGCCAACGGTCTGGAGTATATCCTGTCTATATATCTAAGCGCTCTATCCTGCAGCCCTATATGTCTCAGTACCTCAAACGCAAAGTCCCAGTCTATGCGATCAAATGCTTTTTCGGCGTCTGTGGACAGCAGCATAATCAGAGGGCCATCCAACCGTGATCGGTGTATAAAGGTCAGGGCCCTGATCGTGTTGTCCCTTGCTTCTCTACTGGGGATAAAGCCACATTGGTCCTTCTCAATTAAGGCCGGTAAATACACTGCTAGCCAATTTGCTAGAATCTATGTGAATAATTTGAGGTCCACACTCAGAAGTGATATTGGCTGATAACTTTTACAGCTCAGTGGATCCTTACCCACCTTATGAATGACATGACATGTGATATGAGCTTCTAATGCCTCCAACGGAAATGTTCCTGGGTTGTCCCTCTCTGCCATGGCATTGAAAACATGAAGGAAATGCCTGCCTAATATAGCTATGAATTTTTTATAGTATGCAATAGTTAGCCCATTGGGGCCTGGGGACTTCCTATTGGGGGTCAACCTGATTGCCTGTTGTAATTCGGCTTCTGAAATAGGTGCTTCTAGTCTTGCGATTGCCTCACTGCTCAGCCTGGGCATGCCCAATGCTGCTATATACTGCCTCTTCCTGGTCAGGTCTCCCTGAGAATCCCCAGCCCCCTGCGGATGTAAGTTATAGAGTGAATTGTAGTATTCTTGAAATGTTCTAGCAATATCTGCCATTTTATGCCATTTCCGCTGCTGCCCATCCAATATCGCATCAATGCAGTTCAGGGACTGCTTTCTCAGGGTCCTCGCAAGGAGCTCTTGTTGCCCTATTCATAATTAAAGCGTTTACACTTTTTTATAGTGAACGCTGCTCTTCGTAGCAATAGAGAGTTAAATTCCTCTCTATAAAGTATCTTGCATGTGGGCCTCTTTTCCAAATTTTGCATTTGAGCTAATAGTCTTTCCGTTTTGAGGTATTTCTTTAGTCTAGACTCGTGCTGAAAAAATACCCCCCCTTATCACAGGTATATGAGCCTGCCATATAGTCATAGGTGCTATTTCTCCTGAGATATTTAGTACTCAGAGAGGGCTGCTTGTGCTGCTTGCTCTCTCACTGAGTCCCTTAATAGGGTCTCAATCAGATGCCACGTCCAGGCTCTGTCACTTTTCTCAAGGCTAGATAAGGCTAGATAGTAATCCCTTCCCGATGGATTAAAAATCCTCCAAATATCGCAGTTTGTGGAATGCTTAGCCTCTTATAGGGGATGGAAGATTTACCAGAGGATGAGTCAATGGGAGGCTCCAAACTACTGGAAGTCCATCAACTCAAAGTGAGAAACTCCAGGAGGAAGTCCACTTGACTGCTGTTAGGAGCATAGACGGACACCATCGTGTACATCTCTCCAGATATCGTGCCCTTGACCATGATATATCTGCCCTTCCCTGATAATAATAAAATTGCTACGTCCTTAGACTTTGTTAGGAGAGGAGTTTAGATACGACTGAGGGTAATATCTGGGAGACATCCTCGGGCAACTGCCCCCCTTCAAATGAGTCTCCTGGAGGGAGACAAAGTAAAGGCTTCTACAATTTAGGGACACTACTTTCATTGCAGTGTCCGGCGGGCCTTGAACTCCTCCCTCTGCCTCCATCGCACCCTCCATCCCATCTTGTACCGGGGTGTATAGCATCTGGGCCTAAGTGGGGTCACGGGCACCCATCCTCCTGCACCAGGCGGACCTCAGACATTGCCTGCCTTACAGGATTCAGGGGGTGATCTGCTCCTGCCCGTGGTCTGCTGCTTTAACTTTGCCAGGTCCCCAACCATTGCAGTTTCCCTGGTTGCAGACTCCTAGGGCCCTTCAGCATCCTCTACTTGGTGTACCAGTGCCTCGGTGATCAACCACAGACTTACTGTGGCTGCTTCGGCTCCCCACTCCCCTTGGCCATTCACTCCCAGAGCAGATCCAGCCTACGGCCCTGCTGGCCCTCCCGATGCTTCTGTGCTCTCGGCTCCTACCTGATTGGGGTTTCAAGGCACTTCTGCTGAGGCAGACTCCATCTCCTCCGCCCAGGGCTTGTCTCATGAGGTGCTCTTGCTCCCTTGTTGGTGTGGCTGCACGTGTTCTCGGCCTGATGACTGCGGGATATGACCTGCGCTGACTCCTCTCTCCCTCCGGTTATTCCTAGTGATGGGTCCCTGCCTCGCTGCACAATAGGGGACGTCTCTTCCTCTTCTGCACCTGTGTTGCCTATCACCATTTTGGTGGGCGGCGATGCTCTAGGATACTCGGGTGTAGCGGCCATGAAATAGGTGGATATGGGGGCACTTTGATGATGCCTCATGGATCTTCCATTTCCTCAACATCCCTGTGCCTGTTGTTGCCAAATTGTAATGACACAGATACCGGGGGTTTAGCAGGGAGCCTTGTGCTTCTGCGTCCTACTCCTCCATTAGCAAGCCACGCACCCCTCAAATGCTTTTTAGCGGCAGCAAGGATGATTATCCCTAGGCACTGGAAATTCCCACAACCCACAAGTATGCTAGCGGCTGCCACCACTCCTTTGTTTCTTTTTAATTTGTGCAAGCACATGGGGTGTGGGGTCTAGGCTGTATTGCAAGGTCTTTGACCCTTCCACCCCATGGCTTGCACTTGAGGTTTAGGGCAACCTCAGGTAAGCCTGCTCCCAATTTATCTTTTGCATTGTATGTCCCAAATGGGGCTCTCAGAGATTAGAGTTAGGACTGCACCCCACAGAGGCACCTTGGCATGGTGGAGCAGCTTAAGCATACTTCTGCAGATGTGTGTGACCGAGCCCTCTGTTTTTGTTTGGAGACAGATTGTAGGCTGGTCTGCAAGCTAACAGGGTTGAGTGCTGTGGCTCCTTTAACACTAGTGCTAGTGGTGGGTGACATATAGTGCAAGAGATGCCTGCCCAGCGCAGTGCATTGTTTTCTCTTTTTTGTGAATGTTCTCCTTAACAACGGCCCTGGCCCATGTTTTAGGGAGCTGATCCGTTCACCTGTATGATGTAGATATCCGCCGACGATCCACCGGGATGGGATGCAAACACTACTGGTTGATTATTATGTGCATCTTCGCCCATGGACAATTCGCCGTTGGTGTGGGTGGGTGTTGGTGGGGAGTATAATACTATGTGTATTTGTGTTTTACTGTACTCTTTTCTTGCTTGGAAAACTCAATAAAAAGGAGATTAAACTAAAAAATATTGCTTAGGCCCTTATTTATGAAGGAATAGCGACAGGTAGCGACTGGTGAGCGACCAGTAATGACGTGCACCGCCACGAGAACGCCGCCTCCCCACCACAATCACACATTTATCCAGCCGATCCTGCTTATCGACTGAGATAGCGCCAGATAGCCACTCATTCATCATTATTCCAGCCTCAGCCCACAGCGCCAGCGTCCAACCTTGAACAGCGACAGGTATGACCTCTCGCTACCTGGCGCTCTCCAATGCATTTCAATGGAACAATCTTTAAATATTCATAATTCATTGTTATTAATGTTTTTTTTTATTTTTTTTAAATGTGAAAAATTCTGTGACCACTTCTGCCATGTTAGTTTTTTAAGGTAAAAAAAAAAAAAAATTGTGCAGAATTGATATTACAGGTCTGATATTTTTGTATTCATATTACTAAATTATTTTAAAATATTTTTTTATTTGGTTCCCAAAAATATGGTGGTTTGGGGGTTAAAAAACTACTTTAACACATCGCCGCCAGCGCTCTGGGGTTTAAACATGCATTTCACAGCGCTTGAATTTTTTGAGCGTGATTTTTTGATGAATATGGTGGGAGCCGGTCGCTCTGACCAGTCGCTATCATGCGCACCCATACAGCGCGGAACCTGTCAATTAGCGACTCCTAACCTTGTATTCAACATTACTGCACACCGACTGAGTCGCTGTCAACAACTGAACAATGGCCAAGCACAGCGACTACTAGCGGGCGCTGTGAAAATACTGCTACAGTCGCTCAACTGTCGCTACCGCTATTAATGAATCGGCCTCTTAGTAAATCGTTCCCCAGTCAGATGTGGCAGATGTTGGGAAATAGCCTGGAAGCCGCCATCTGCCATCCACAATCCCACAGTCAAATTTTGGGGGTCATGCTAAATTTTTGATTGTGCCAGTATGACTTCTGGATTGTATTGCGGCTGTGCATTGCAACCCGTATCCGGGTGAGCTTTTTATTGATAACACAGAAAAAACATGCAAAAAAAGTCCATGTCTTACATTTCCCCCCAAAAAATCACTTGTACATGCAATGGCACATTTTTACAGTTTAGTTACATTATTTTTCCAGTGATGTAAGGATAGATTTTTAGAGCTTGGAAATAACAGCACCCTATGGGCTATGCTAAAGATTTCACCATTTTATTCTGCATAGACCATAGGGTTCTGTTGTTTCCAAATCTAAAAATAAATATCCTTACCACATTGGAAAAATTATTTACCTAGCCTGTTAAAATGCCACATCACAGGTACAGGAAATTTTGGGGAAAACAAGGTAAAAAATATTTTTTACTATTTTTTTGTGTCTAAACACTAAAAAGTTCACTGGTATGCAGGTTGCAATTAACACCACAATATGCACTGCAAGTCACCCTGGTTTTACCAAATATTTAGCATGACCCCCATTGTTGGTGAAGGGGGGTCTGATTGCAACTCCAATTGCAGCATGTTTGACTGTAAAGAAATGCAACATTATTTTATCTACTAAGCTCTTGTAAAATATGGAAAACTAACAGTGGGAACTTAATGACCAGGAGCCAACTGTGTGTTTTTGCACAGTCCATTGTTGATTTCACGTATTTTATTAACCTGAATATTAAAATGATCAAAATATGACAAAGCAAACATGCTAAAATCTAAACGATAGGCAGCAGGGTAGTCAGATGGTAAATCTACTTTCTGCAAGAAATCACGTATCAACAGGAGAAATTTAGTTTGATCCAGAATAATAATATAACATTTGGAGAAATACCAAAATAGATCTCTTCATCTGATCATGCTCATGTCTTTCAGTAACTTGTTGAACACCACTTTAGCCAAGAATAAGAGAGAATCGATTATGAGGCCAGACTTTCTCTTTCATGTACAGTTTAAATTCACTACAAAGGTACTGAGAGATAATTATGTCTTTAACAATACTGTGGGGGTCATGCTAAATATGGTGAAGCCAGTGTGACATGCACTGTGCATTGAGGTGTGGAATGAATCATGCATCCCGGTGAGCTTTTTAGCATAGTGAAAAAAAAAATTCTAAACCCTTTTCATCAAAAATCACCCATGTCTATGATGGGACATTTTTACAAGTGAGGTACATAATTTTTGATGAGGTAAGGATATTTAAAAAAAAAATAGAAATAACAGCAGTCTATGGGCTATGCTACAGAATTTGCCACATTTTTCTGCATAGCCCATAGGGTGCTGTTGTTTCCCAACTTAAATAGAAACATCCTTACCTCATAGGAAGAATGATGGAAAACATATCTTTTGCACCTTTTTGTGTCTAAACGCTAAAAAGCTCACTGAGATCCAGGTTGCAGTCTACACCACAATGCACACTGCAAGTCACACTGGTTTCATCAAATAAGTAGCATGATCCCTATTGTCTTTTTGGACAGCATTAATGCCCCTGTAAGATGTATTGAAACATTTTTAATTGATATTTAATGTTAAGACAAATGTTACTGTTTAGTGGTCTCAAAAGTTGTTTGACGAAAAACAAAGCCTTTTAGTTAAGGAGTTTAAGAAAAGCAGGTAGCAACATGTAGCGGCAGGTGTTTTTGCGGCACTTCTGCAGAAAGCCATATGTATGGCAAAATGTCTAGCGCCTCTAATAGCATTAGGAAACGTTCCATGTATTAAAAGCACCCGGTGGCATCAGAGCGCCGGAGCTGTCTGTCCTGCAGCGCCACATCCTATCAGACACTCAGTGGCATTCTCTTATACACTTCCATTGAGTTTTGTAGTGATCTGTAAAACGTCTGCTTGGTATTTTTATTTTTTTTTTTCAACTGTCAGAATCCCTGACCTGCTTGGGATGTATTTTACACATATTAAACTATTTCTAAATATTTTTCTAAAATTGCGTTTTTGTGCCTGACCTTCAAGTGACAGCGCCGTTGCATTTCCCGAATTTCAGTCTATGTGTTTTTGCGGTGTCCCAGTTTCCTCTGGCTTTTTTTCAGGGTCTTTTAATCTTGCATCAGACGCTGTGCTCCTTAGCGCCCAGTTCTACAGTGCCTAAGCTAGTGCTGTGCATTTGGCTCATGAATATTGGCTTGAGCACCAGGTTTTGGGCATCCAGAAATGGCACTACGTCTCGCCATGTGCAGCGTTCTTTCTATTTTATATGTAGCTATGTAAGAAAGGATTTTTAGGAGCGCACTCCAGATAAATCAAAAGCAATTCATTGTTTGAAAAATTAGTAAATCTTCATTTATTTATGCTCCCTTTGATGAAATCACAACATTTAGGGTATTCAACAAATACACATCATATACAATATATACAGTTGTGCAAAAATGCAGGGTACAAAAGACAATATAAGCAGCACCTCAATAAAAATTACTTATAAACAAGTGCAAGATTTGCATAGGATAACATGTTCAATGTGGGTCTCAAAGTGCATTGTGCAGTAAACATATTGAATTATTTACATATATAGCTTACTAAGCATACTAAATACATCTATTATTGCACAAGCCCTCATTGCCACATATCACATCCACTAGCATTGTCCTAAAAGTAATTTTTATTGAGGTGCTGCTTATATTTATTGTCTTTTGTACCCTGCATTTTTGCACAACTGTATATATTGTATATGATGAGTATTTGTTGAATACCCTAAATGTTGTGATTTCATCAAAGGGAGCATAAATAAATGAAGATTTACTAATTTTTCAAACAATGAATTGCTTCTGATTTATCTGGAGTGCGCTCCTAAAAAACCTTTCTTACATAGATTTAGTAAAGAAGGGCAATATATTGGACAACCCTTCATTTAAGGAAGCAGCACTTATGTTTATACTTTAAAATAGGATTTGAAGGTGTGCTGAACCATTGTGTAAATATTTTATATGTAGCAGAAGCTTTCTAGTGTTCACACCTAGCTCAACCTAGCGTTTTACTAAATACAGCCAAATTGCGGTGCATTCATTATTTTGAACACTGTCATTGATGCTTCACTATGGCAGTTTTGCCTTTGGTTTCGCTTTGCGTCCTACTGATTTGCCTCTGCAGTGACAACATTGCCCCCCCAGATGCAGGCAGAACCGCAGCCCCAGCAACACTTCCAGTGGGTCCGAGGCCCCCCCAAAGAGCACCCACCAGCATGTGGACCCTCAGGCCAACATCCAGATTAATAAGGTGTCTTTGTATGTTTGCTGCACATGTTATTTTACTGTGAGCGTGTATTTACTTCTGTTTCCTTATACTCTAATTTCTGATCTTTCTTTATGCCTTTTTGTCAGTGTTTTATCCACATGTAATCTTGCTATGTACGTTTTTGGCTGTGTTGTCCCTTCTACTTTATTCCTTGTGCCTACTAGTTTTTTTTATTAATAGCATTTTTTTTTGTTAAATACAGAGATCTCAGTGTTGTGCTTAGTGTTTTACCATGTATATTTACTATTTTGATATGCATCTTTTACCATTCTTTTTTACTCATCTTTTTTCTGTTTATTTTCATGTACGAAATGTGCCAGCGGGAATATGAGTGCCCTGAAGGGGGCCATTGTGGAGGAAATCAAGGCCACCGTGTCCCAGCACTTTAAAGAGAAGATCCGGCCAAAGTCTGTCACTTACAGTGGTTTGACTTCAAGTGCCGGGACCCAGCACTGGTCTACCGTCTCTATTATGCCTATACCTCAGGTAAGTGAAGAATGTCGGACTGCATTACTTGTTGTAGTAGCTCAAGAAATGACTTGTTCTTAAAGCCTCTTCTTGTTTTTGTTTCCACAGATAAGCACAAGCCAAAAAATCTGCGGGGGGAGGGTACTTTTTACCATGGCAAGCTGGAGGACCCAGGGTTAGGAAGGGGGCAAGGATGAGCACTTCCCAGAGGCGTCAGCTGGTCAGGTGGGGGCTGTGTGGGTCATGAGTTTCTCTGATGAGGATACACCGGGTCTGGCTACCATTTGGGCCAGTCTCAGATGGGAAGCCCTGAGGGGGAGGAGGTGGTGGACTCTCCACCACTCTATGAGGGTGCAGAGGGGGAGTGGAGGAGTCTGGCCCCTCTGAGTTGGGGCTACTCTAGTGAGTAGCCTTTGTGTTTATTTTTGCAGAAAACTATTAAGTAAGTGACAGGTATGTGATTCATGTTTTGTTTCTTGTTTTGTTCTTATTGTTTCAGGGCATAATAGGCCAGTGAGCTCCTCCACACCCCTTCCAGGATTTCCCCCAGAGCCAATGCCAGAAAATTGCACAAACACACAGCAACAAATCTAAAATGTTTATCTGGTGCAAGAAAACATACACAACAGATACTTTTTTTTCATTCTCATGGCTCCCCCTATACTCACTGGCACATTCGTTGCCCCCCTCAACCCCACCTTGTACCCACCAGCATGTAGTTAGGTCCAAAGCCAGAGCTGTGATGATGAGTAACATAGACAAAGAGTTGCAACTCTAGCTGCCTTGCAGATCTCTATATCCTTTTAGCAAAATCACCAATGGAAATATTTTTGGGCCCTACCACAGATTTTGTAGATTTAACATTTTTGGAGGGGTTGAATAATGCTTCTCTCATTTTTTCATGTATGCAGGTAGTTGTGCACAAATATCAACATAGACCCTGTTAATAGCAGTGTGCAATGGGTTGTGGATTCAAACAGGCATCCCCTTTAGCTACTTTTCCTTAAAACAAAGAGTTTACCTAAAACTTGACCTTTCTTTTTCACCCCACAAAATTACTTTATGTGAGAAGCCACAATTTAATAAGTGATTATTTTATTGAGGGAGGTAATGCGTGTTTTGTTGTTAGTGTAGCAATCAGCGTATGTACCATATATTTGTGTCCCATGTAAAAGATCCCCTACTATTTAATTACAGATAGCTTCTTACAGGAATTCTAAATGATTGTAAAATATAGGGATACACATACAGGTTGCTTGCTTAGTGGCAAAATGGCTGTCTAATCAATTGGGTCATTATTATTTGGTTGCCAGATGTTGTCAAACCAGGATGCATGTGGAAGTCCACACAGCAATGCACAACTAAAATAACACTACCTTGATTTCATATTTTGCATTGTGTTCTGACCCTTTTCAAGACACACTTGTTGTTTGAATCTGTTATTTGTTGCCCACTTGCCCCTGCTTACCAATTGTTAGCTCAATACACTACCTGCTGTGGCTCATTTTTTTGATTTGTTGGTTGTTTTAATTATGATCTTTGTTAGTTGTGTTCTATACTAATTTTGTTTTGTTCTCTTCCCAACAGCATGCATTTTTGAGCATCACAGACTCTGGCAATACGTGTTCGAGTCACAAGCTATGCTGCTGGACATGCGTGAGAAGATGCTGGGTGGGGGCAAAAAATAGTCTAGCTGCTGTGTAGCAATGTTGTTTTTTTGGGCCATGTTGTCCTTTTTTGTTTACATTTATATTAAACTTTATAGCATATTGAACTTATGTGATATTCTGTGACCCCGCTTTATGTTCTCATGTAAGTTTTGTGACAACACAATATTCACATTTTCATTAACCATAAACACATTATGGTTAATGGAAACTAAGAATACATTGGCAAAATTCTGCCCACAAAAGTGAAATATATAAACTTACAACATTCCCATGTCCCATCACAGCCATATGTTGTGGGGCCATCATGGTGTTGGATATCCATGACTTGGCAGCCTGTAGGTACAAGTGGAACTGGTGTGGTTGTTGTTTGCCCATTGTGCGCTGGTGGGTCCTGGCCAGGCCGATCCAAACAGGGCCTGGGAAAATATGTTCTGCTGCTGCACCTGCTGGTGGAGTACCTGCAGCAATTTGGCCATTTCCCTCTGACTCGCTTGGATTCCTGCTATCATAGCCACATGTTGTACCTGTGTACCTGCTGCCTGCTGTTTCCTGCTGTAATAGCCACATGTTGTTCCTGTGATAGTGATGTCTGTGCAACCAAAGGATTTATTTGCAATAGAATTTGAGGTCCAATGCCTTTCACTCTTTGGGCCAGTTGGCCGTGATGTTGTTGCCTATTGTATGTGTCCAGAATTTGGGTACCCAACTCTCAGAGCTGAACACTACTGGGTTGCCTTTCTACCTCCGCAACTACCACCCTAAAATGGACCCTAAAAATTAGAAAAGTTATTTACCCCAAAAATATGGATTAATATTTAGGCCTCTGTGAACCCATCAGCTCCTAACACATATTGTTTGCTGTGTGTTGTGGGTTTTGGCCAGATGCATGTGAAGGGAACCAAACTTCTGTATCTGTGTCCAGGCCTATACTTCTTTGAAGAGTGTTAGTTATGGCATTGGTCAGTTTTTTTGAGGTTTTTCATCATTAAGTTATTCAACATGAGTGGGCACACAGGGGCTTACTTGCGGAATGTGTAATCATAAATTGACGTACCAAGGCGGATCCAGATAGCTGGGTTGCAGGGACACCTGAATAATCAGATGTCTCCATTACAGATGGTGTTTTGAAGTTGGTGGCAGACAAAGTGGTCCAGCAACATGCACACATTGTAAGGCTAAAAGTCAGGTCAAACTCTAGATTCACTGTTCACATACCTGTGTTGCCTCATCCCTTGATGCTTCTGACATCTGTGGTGGTATAGACAGCTGGTCTTTAGATAATGGTGTGCAATCATAACAATCTTGTATGAGAGGTACAAAATGAGAATCTGGAGAATTAACAATTGTCAAGAAAAGTCCTTTAACATTTGAAAAAGCCATAACCCACAAAAAGAACAAACCCAATGATAGTCTAATACGATGTATATATGTGGCCTGCACCATATAGGAGACATCAGCAACAATGTAGGATAATCAACTAAATGGAAATTGACTCAGATAATGACAATCTTATCAATCTTAGCTATCTGGCAAAGTATAGAAACATACAAACATAGAAGGTTGACGGCAGAAGGAGACCATACGGTCCATCTATTCTGCCCTTATGCCTATACTGTATGTACTCTTTATCATATAGATGTGTGCTTATCGCAGGCATGTTTAAATTCACAGACTGTCGACTGTCAAACCACCTCTGCTGGAAGTTTGTTCCAAGCATCCACTACTCTTTCTGTAAAATTATATTTTCAAACATTGCTCCTGATCTTCCCTCCGACTAGATTAATGTTGTGTCCCCTTGTTTCTTCTTAAAAACACTTCCCTCCTCAACCTTATTGGTTCTTTAACATATTTAAATGTCTCAATCATGTCCCCTCTCTCCTTTTTTTCCTACAGACTGTACACATCAAGTTCTTTAAGTCTTTCCTGCTAAATTTTAAGTTTGAGCCCTTCTACCATTTTTGTTGCCAGCCTTTGGACCCGTTCTATTTGAATAATGTCTTTTTGCAGGTAAGGTCTCCAGAACTGCACACATTTTTCTAGATGTGGCCTCACCAGGGTTCTATACAGTGGCATCACAACCACACTCTTCCTACTGGTGATGCCTCAAGCTATGCAGCCAATCATCCTGCTTGCTTTTGCTGGCCACACTGTCCACTCATCTTGCAGTTTCCAGTAATCTGTATCCCTAAATATCTTTTCTTCGAGGCCTGGCTAGCACAGTACTGCCCATATGGTACTCAAAGCAGGGATTCCTTCTACCCAAGTGAATAATTTTGCATTTAGAGACATTAAACTCTCGTTTCCACGTTGGGTATCACTTACAGACATGGGTGGCACATTGGTATTGGATGGACATTTCCCAACACCCACAGGTGTGGTAGACATCAATGCTTTGTAGAAGCACACAGACCAGAAATTAGGGCAACCAGGACTAATCTAAAGTTAGTCGCAAATTGTGGCAATGTCCAGGAAATACATAACTAAGCCAACAACTGCACAATAAGCCAATTAAAAACAGGGGCAGGCTGACAAAACCAGAAGGTTGTGCCGTGAGTTTAGCGTGGCCCATGGTGTCCATCAAACACTAAGCAACAGATGAAAACACAGAAAAAGCTACTTAGCAGCTGCAAAACAAACACAAGGAGTGATTACTCCACTTACAGACAGGCTTTGTTTGGCTTGAGGATCAGATTGGTGTGGATGTGTTGACTTTGTTACTATTGCTGGCTCCAACATTGACTTCCAGCTGTTGGCTGTTGTCAGGTTGTGATTCTGGATCTTCTGGGAACTCTAAATCTGATCCTGCATCTGCAGCTATGCTGGACAACAAAGCAACCTTTTTAGCAGGAACATTAAAAAAGGAATGTGAAACATGTGAACCAACAGGCAACATAAGGGTATCTTGTGCTTTAACATGACCTCATATTCACGGTAGCTATTCATGGGTCCTTCGTGTTCACCACAGTCAATGAGCAGATCTGACTCTTTTTAGGGAGGGAATCTTTTTTTTAGTTGTTGCAGTGGTCCATTGATGTGCGTCTGTCTGTGCTTTGTGACATCAGTAGCATTTCTTTGTGCTCTTCCACCTGCTGCGGTAAGCAGATATTGGGTAGCACACTGCCAAACAGGATTGTCTTGGACACATTATCTGGGCTGTGTAGCATCTCCCCTATTGACCAGGCCTAACGTAAGAAACATGCTTTTCCTCAGGCTGTTGTTTTTTTTCCACAATGCATCTGGTTTACTGTTGAGCTGCATGTGTTTTGCACTTGTGTGTCAGAGTGTGTGTGTTAGATGGTTAATTGGAGGTGTGCATTGTGTGTGTGTGTGTGTGTGTGTGTGTGTGTGTGTGTGTGTGTGTGTGTGTTTGATGGTGATTTTGCATTTGTGGTTGCAGTGGCAACGCAGTGCATTGCAGAGCCTGATTTTGATCTGATGTTTAGTGTGTGGATGACTTGTGTGGCTGCTGCTGAGTAGGAGCAGGAGATTGATGAGCAAATCTGCAGCTGCTTCAGACAATTCCATTGTGCACTAGTGGAATTGTACTACCAAATCTTCCACAAAATTGAGCCCACCACTGACTGCAGCCATGCAGTACCTGGAATAGTGCACCTATGTGCCTCCTTAAATATCCTTGTGAGGGGCCCATTTTTGGCCAGTTCTGCTTTATTAAGTGGCATTAGCCAGCCTACCATGTGTTGCATATTTTATGAGGTGGTCATCTGTGACCTCATCCCTACCTACGTCAGGGCTCCGGCCGATGATGAAGAGTTGCAAAACATCAAGCGGGGTCTCTATCAGGAATCTTGAATGTGCTTGGCTGCATTGAAGGGAACCATATCCTTCCCTACAAGCACAAGAGCTGCACTACAGCAACTGGAGAAACTTCCATTCTATTAATGTGATAGTGATGTGTGATAATGAGATTCGGCTGCATGCCATGAGGTCGGGCTTTCTGGGAACCTAAGTACATGGCTACACTGTAAGAAAAAACAGCAGAGATGCAGAGCTAAGGGGCAGGAGAAGGTGAAGACAAAATGCAACAAACCAGGTAGGGGTGTGCATTTGTGTTGCAAACCACATTAATGCATGGGTGAATTTAGCTGACAAGGGATACAGGTCGAAGATGCGACTCATAACCCCTGTGCAGAACCCACATACCACAGTCAAAGTGCGCTAGAATGCAGCTCACCACAAGACCAGATGCATTGTTGAAAGAACTCTTGGCCTGCCTAAAGCACGCTTCCTATGTTTGTTCTGGCTAGGATGTGAGATTCTGTACAGCCCAGAGAAAGTGTCCAAGATAATCCTCGCTTGCTGTGTGCTACACAATTTCTGCATAATCCATCGAACGGAAGAGTCCAAGGAAACACTACTGGTACCTGAAGTCACAGGTATGCCCACAGAAAGTACAAAAGACACCTAGACTGTCTTTACCTGGCAGGCACAATGAGTAATTTATTTTTCAGGTAAGTAGCGCAAAGTGGCCTTGTAATGCTGCAGTAGCAACATCAAGGAGATATGTGTACCCAGCTAAGGCAGACCTAAAAAGTAGCCAAAAAACATTAGTTAAAATTCAATCAATCAAAAGGTGGACAACACAATATTGCTATATGACCCCTTATAGAGTTAGTGAGGCCTAGACAGGTAGAAGGAGAAAAAGGGAAACTGAATTAAATAGCTGACATATTCTTTTTATTTCAGTTCTAGGTACCACAGAGTGGATGAACTACATATTTTAATGTATTTTTGATTTAGCTATTTACATTTTCAAATATTTATGTTCCTAAAAGTGAAAAATAAATAAACAATAAAAATGTGTTTGATCTGCATTGCATGTTGTAGTAAAGAACGCTGCTGTGGAATGGCTATAATCAACCAGCAGCATTGAAAGGCAGAGACAGGAATAAAAACAGGGAGTGCACTTCATTAGCACCCAGCGTACATGACTTATCAAAGTAGGACAGAAAAACACAGAGCCACTTAGCAAGAAAAGCTAACCGGCAATAGTGCCATTGGCCTTTCTGGAAGCCTTCCACCATGGACACTGTCAGCTCCTCTCCTTAGCAGTACAAGTGGCGCTCAGTGGCGCTAGCAATACATTTCTAAAAAAACTTTCTAATTTCAAGGGGAGAAGTGAGAAGTAAGAGCCTGACTGAATTGTTTCACAGAAAAAATGCAGTGCCCTCAGCCAAAATAATATCCTGCTGAATTATCCCTGGTCTTCGAAAAACCAAATTAACTGTTCTTCATAAGTCTGATTTTATATTTTCATCATTAATAATTATTTATTTTCTTTGGCCCATTGTATTTTGTTGTTGATTTGGCTAAATATGTATGTTATTATTTATTCCCAATCAATTGTAATAATATAGATTGAGTGTAAAAATCACAAATCGTATATGTAGCCTTAAGCAGTGCCAGCTGTGCCACAGGTTATTTTTCTTTTTGAGCCCCACTTCAAAGAAAATCCGTGGCACAACTGGCATTGCTTAAGTCTAACCATTTACGATTTGTGATTTTTATACTCAATCAATATTATTACAACTATATATTATATTACAACAGCATTGCAAAGGGCATAAAGGATTTTTTTTCAGTTTAGCAGTGGGGAACAGAACTTCCAGAGGCACACTGCAGTGCACAAAATGTGGGCTGAAGTTAGCTTTATCATATGTATGTGCATCATGTATTATCATGCTGTATCAGTGAGTCAGGAGTGAGATGTACACAGTATATACCATAAGCACCTCTTTCTTTTTAGGCTGCATGTAGGTATGCAAAAGCAAACTACAATTTGCACTGGGATATGAGCTGTGCAATTTTCTGTGCACTGCAACCTGCTCTGTGTTTTGCTGGGGACCCACTTCATCTTCCTTTTCTAAATACACACACACATGTGTACTGAAATGCACACCAGACATTCTAAGTGTACTAAAAACTTAAACCGGATCAGCAACCTTGCACAGATGGAAAAAAACTCTATCTGCATGCATACTTGCCCCATCTGCATGCATGATACGGAATCATTATCAGCACTTACATTTGCTCTTGCATCAACTGAAAGCTAAAGCATCGCCTCACAGATTTATTCATGCTGGTGGCCATTCTGGAGCTTCCTTTCCCAGCTTGCCAGCCGTACTGCTGCCTAGATTCAACTGAGTTAACCCACAATGCACAGCAGCAGGAAATCCAGCAGCACTTTCTTTTCGCAGGTGGCCTGCAGCTCCATGGGAAACAATTTTGGTTTTAAAATTAACTACGGCAAGCGTTACAAAAATCTGAATTGCCCTGAGGAGGGATGCATATGAGCACTTCTAAAGACATTGGTCTGATTTAACTTGCAAAGACGTCTAGTTTGACAATTACTGTGCATATGCATTTTCCAGTTCACTTTCTTTAGTATGACCCCCGCCATTCTGTTGATTGGCTTCTTTTCTTCCCTTCATTCTGGCATAATGGAGGCATTGCTTCTGATGAAGTTGATCGATGGAAATGTCAAGCAAAATTTAACTCTTGAAGCAGAAAATCAAAGCACTTTTCTTTTTTTTTATTAACAATAGATGGTCATGATTATGCCAATGTTTAAAGAAGGCCCAACCCAACACCCTTCCCTTTAACTTAGGGTTGAGATCTGCCCTCAAACAATAGAAAACATTTATTGTAAAGCCTTTTTGAAGGGACATAGTACCCCTTGTTCTCTCAGGTTGGCAGGTCTATAATATATGCCTATATAACATGGTATTTATTATACTTGTTATTTAATATTAGTATTATTTAAATATTGGTGATTAAATGGAAATTATTGCAATAGCATCCAGTTAAGACTGTACTTTGAACATGATCCTAGAGCACCTTTTACCCTTGCAGCATCTTTAATCCTTTAAACGCCAACGTCGTAGTTTCTATGTTGTTGCCTCTCCTGCAGTTAACTGCCTACAACATAGAAACTAGGGGTCTGGTGTTTCCCTTGCTACTGCTGCAAAAAAAAAAAACATTTTTCCCTCCATGCTCAATCCCTCCCATTGAGTCTCCTCTTCATCCGGGGGCCTCCGTTCCCCCCCACGGGCTCTTCCATCATGAGGAGAAAAAAATAGGCCCTTTCCCCCACTTCTGCCATCGTCCACCACTAGCTCCACCTTTTGTGGGCTGGGTGGATGACATCATCTGTGATGTCACCCCATACTTGCCTTGCCCGAATATCATCAGTAGTGCTGGTAATCGGCGGGGAGAGGTTTGGAGGGCTGTGATCCCTTGCCTCCCCAGGCCCTTTTTTTCCAGCAGCGCATGTCACCTGCGGCTAGTGGGTGACTTGCCATTAACCTTCAGTTCCCCCTCCCATTACCTCCCTCCATAAAGTCCGGGGGGGGGGGAAGAAGGCACCAAAGCTGGCCTCTGCACCCTGTTCTACAAACCTTGCATAGCTGGTCCCTGGGCTGGATATGCTGGGTAGGAGGGGACATTGCATTTTTTTTTTTTAAGAGCTTTTAACACTTAAAAATCCCCCTAAAAAACAGGACCCTACTTAATTTTTTTAAATTATTCATTTTTTTAAACTTTGTCTCCTGTCACCCAGCAGTTATAAAAGGCTTCCAGCAGTAAAGCAGAAGCCAGAGTGGTGGGCGTGGGACACAGTGTGGTAAGTATTAAAAAAAACAATAACATTTATTTTACATATGTAAAATTTTAAATTTTACCCTTTGTAAAACAGTAAGGTATCTATGAGACCCCTATAGCAGTCCACAAGGTTTAGGAGGCTGGAAAGTCACTTGCCACTAGCGTCCCCAAAGCCGGGGGGAGGAAGAAGAGCCTAGGGGCTGCAACGGCTATGCGGGCTTGTAGCCAGTAGGGTGGGGGTTAGGCTGGGTGGGGGGATCCCACGCAAAAAATCCCCCCGCCGGGGAGGGGGACCTAGGCTGATTTTTTCTTATTTAACCCTTTATAGTGTGGATAGTAGTTGTATTTTATTTGTAAAGGTTATAAAGTGCTCTATTCAGTTTGGGGGTCTCCTGGGCAGGAACAGGGGGCTACGGATACATATGTGGTACCGTTGTAATCGAACGTAATGGAGCTTTTGCATGTTACAAAGTTAAAATAAATGAGACATTTTTAAAAAATATTTATTTTTTACTTTTTTGTTGAAATTTAAAAAGAAAAAACTGGAAAAATTACAAACATGACATTTCATGGTAAAGCCCAAACATGTAAGATTCAAGATGGTGAAAAATGACCTGTCAACAGAGGGTGACAAAAGTAGGCTAGCAGTTAAAAGAGTTAAAAGTAGCTATGCATGTTGGGTATTGTTCTATTTGGGGGACCCTTGAACTTTCAGATTTAGCTTGTTTTATATATATATATATATATATATATATTTTTTTTTTTTTTTTTTTTTTTTTTTAGGGAAACCCAGTGCAACTGAAAAAATGGGATTACTTTCAGAAAGATGAAGTCACTACAATTAGCTGGTTATGCCTAGAAAGCTTAACATATGTACTTTCAGGGGATATTTGTTTTAAGGGGGTATTCCAAATAAAAATGGTTGTTTTGGTTGAATAAGTGCAATGTGCGCATCTTGTCTGAAATTTTCAAGTAAAATTACCCTTAACCGCATGCATTTATTTTGGACTGTTTGGCAACTCTACCCTTGACAGTACCTATGCACGTTGGGTATTGTTCGGTCCGGAGAACCTTGCTGTTTCAGATCTAACTTGTTGTTTCTTGTTTGCATATTGTTTTTTTTTTAAAGGGTGACTTTGTTTCTGTTTTTGTTGTTCTTTTTTTTAGAGAAACCCTGTGCAACCTAAAAAATTCATTGAGGGATTACATTAAAAAAACTGTCCCCACATCAACAAGCCTGGTACATCTAGAAAGCATTGGGTGAGTACTTTCAGAGGATATGCTGTGATTAGGTGATGAGGCAATCACTCCTTAACCCTATGCAGAAAAGCAAACCTGGAACCAGAACTGTAGTGCTCAGCTCATGGTTTGGGAGAAGGCGAAAAAGGGTCAATATGTTCTTTATTTTAATGCTCTATTCAGGCTGCTTGCAGGAAGGAGGAAGGAATAGGAACAGGATGGGGTGGCTACTTTAGACCACACATGCTCACATGTGGCCTAGAAAGCCAACTGATGTCGCCCCAGACCAACCTGCTGTGCGGATAGTAGCAAGGGTACATGAAACTGGGGTGTAAAAAAAAATAGGCTTAGTAACAATGGGAGGTAGCAGGATAATCACATAGGAGAGCCAAACAGAAGTGACAGTGGTGGCTTGGAGTATGAGGGACATTAACTGGGTGAAGGATCCCAAGAAGCCCAGGCAGCAATAAAGTGGAAAATTATTTGTATAACACCAATGGAGCCCCTGGGTGAAATCTCTAAATGAGAAAAAGTTTGCAGTTTTGTCCTAGCATAAAGATAACCATTACTGTCCACTACTGCCTAAAACCGTGCTTAGCCTGTGTGCCAGAACCCCATGCTTTTTCCCAAATACATTCAGATGTTTACCTCTGTGCTGGGATCTGTCTCTGCTCATGGAACAGTGGACTAGTGACATTTTTAGGACTGTTAGGGTCTTAATAAAGTTGTGGTTATATTGTAAGTAAGAATTGTGTGTGTGAGGGTTGTTGGTAGGATAGGCATGTGCATGCGTGCTTGTGTCTGTCTTAAGGGGTTGTGGTGAGAGTAAGTACAGAAGGTATGTGTGATTGAATGTGATTGAGAATGATGTGGGCTATGAGGGGGCAATGCTGGTGGCTGTTTTTGAAATGAGAAGGTAAGTATCTAGATTTGTTAAATCGTATTTATAATAGTCAAAATAAAAAAGTATAAAATATATTATTTTATAAATAAATTATAAATAATCTGAACTGTTGTATTGTTGTTGCTTGCGCCAGTTACCATAGCTCCTAAGTGGCCCGCATTCTTCAAAAGGTTGAGCACCCCGCTTTAGATTTTAGGACTAATCATCAGATGAAAAATGGCCACAGGGAAAATATAAACACAGCCAGAAAAGTTAATCTGGCAGATTACTGGAAATCTACCATCTACCATTGGGTTTGTCGAGATCAGGTCCAGGGCCCCAAATCTAAACCTGAACCCCATTGCAGTCAATGGGGACCCAACATTTGGGGCTGAAAAATGGGGCTATCAAGGGCTAAAAGGCTTCAGGGTTGACACCTAGGCGATTGCCAACCACAAATTGGGCTAGGGAAAGTACTCAAAATATTCACATAAAGAAGGAAAATTAATTAAATACATAAATTAATTAAAAAAATTGAGTTTTTTCATTTTTAATTAGCTCCTGCTGCAGGTAACTGACTGCAGGTTTATTAAAAAAAACAAGGAATTTTGAAAACAGAAGCTCTGCTTTAAGTGTTCATGCACTGTCTCTCTACACTAGGGTCCACGTTGCCTCAGCATTTAATAAAGTTTAAAAAAAAATATTTTTCACCTGCCAAGGAATTTTTGGGATGGCAGCTCTGTTTTAAGTGTGCTGGCCCCGTATCTCTCTAATTTTGGGTCCACAATGCCTCGGTGTGTAATACAGTTTAAAAAAAAAACAATCTTTTTGACCTGCCAAATGATATTTTAGGGCACATCTGTCTGATTTAGCTGGGCTGTGCATGTGTGTCAATTGGTGTGTGTGCTGCTCCAAATATTTTTTTTTAAATAAAGTAAAATGTCTAGGAAAGGAAGGGATGGGAAAATATGGGCAGAGGAAAAGACATCCCTGCAATTCCTTCTGCCACTAAGGATAAGGATGTTGGTGCAAGTACCAACACTGTGGTCAGCAGCCATTTTCCCAGCCCCAGTAAAAGTAGCACTAGCCATTTCCCCATACCCAGCCACAGTAGAGGCATAATCCGTTTGCCCAGGCCCACCACTGCTAGCAGTAGCAGCAGCAGCAGCAGCAATGTATGCAGTAGTAGTAGCAGCAGCAGTGCTGGAAGCAGTGCGTGGAAGTAGTAGCAGCATCAGCAAGCCAGAGTTGTCCATTTCCTCCAGTGAGCATATTATTTTAGACAATGCATCCATTGGGGACTGGTTAACTCTCTCACTCATCTCAGGAGGAGGAAGACTGTGACGCAAATGACTTTGAGCCAGGTTTCAGTGGATTCTTCCACTACAGCTACATGTCACAGTAAAAGAAGCAATCTCCTGCTAGTGGGGCGCCGACTTTACTCAGCAGCTCAGTTGCTATAGATAGCGTTGAGAAGAATTTGTTTGATGACAGTCAGCTTTTGGAGTGTGTATCTGAGGTGGTGGAGGTGGTGGAAGTGCCCGAGATTCATATATGTGGCAGTGGAGGTGGGGGTAGACATGGACTTACTGACAATTATGAAGGTGGTTGTGGGGGGGAGTAGACCATGATGAAACATCAGAAAAGGGAAGTGGCGGGGATCAGGAGGAGGTGTATGATGACGTAGCCAGGGTACAAATCTAGGACTACGGTACTACATAGGTCACCTGGAGTGACATCACAAAGCTGTGTGGGGCAATAGAAATGTTGCTACCCCTCTAAAGATTGGATATTTTTTTGAGTGTTTGTCAGTTACTGCCAGTGCCAGGCATACACAAGGCCTAGACAACAACTAGTCTAGGCCTAGTCTTTAAAATCCTCTGCTAATGCCACCACTACCAGCACCCCTGCTGCTGTCTACTAACACCAGCCCTACACAATCACCACAGGTTTCATGCCCCTCTTCCTAGTCTTTCAGTACTGTTAATGCCACTACTACCACCAACTGCACCTCCGCTGCCACCCTCTGTTACTACTAGGCCTACACAACCACAGATCTACACCATGATGCACAAAATGTGTATATTTATCAAGTCTTGTAGAAAAAAATACATTGTTTGGTCTTTTTCAACTAAGATGCCAATCTTGCTGCTACTGCTGTAAAGATAGTATAACTTTTAGGGGCTTGCCCACTACTGCCAGCCCTACACAACTGCAGTCTACCCCCTGTGATACCCAAAATGGGTAAAATTTTCAACGCTTGTAAAATTACATTACCTCTTTTCATTTTGCCGGAACGCAAACCCTGTTGCTTTGGCATATTTTTTATGTGCTTTAATCTATCAAAGACAACCATGGGCTATAGAATTGCTAATTAGGCCCCGGCCCATGTTTTTAGACAGCCTTAGGTGACTTCAGAGTATTATAAAGGACTTTTGGGCTGTCATCCATTGTTTTCCATGCATTTTGGACAAATGTTTGTCCCGAACTAGTTCAGACCAAATCAAACTTTTTTGGAAAAGTTTGGCGAACCATCAAACCAAACTTTTAAGAAGTTCATTTATCTCTACTAATTATTTTTTCATTGTATTTTTTCAGGTTTTAACTGTTTTAGTTAAAGGCATCCCATTTAACATTAAAACTGAGGGGAGTTTATTTTTTGATATTATTCTTGTAATTTCATTGGAATTTTTGATTAGATATGTTTATCTGATGGGCGATAGACTGACTATTTTTTTAATAGTATTTTTTCATTTTTAACTGCTTTACAAAATGTTGCATTTAAATGCATTTTATTAAACATTTGAAACTGCCTGCAGGTTTTTTTTTTGTTTTGGTGTGTTAATTAAATGCATACAATTTAAAATTAAAATTGCATGGGGTTTATTTTTTTATATATTTTTTGGTAATTTCTTTGATATTTTTGGTTAGATACTATTTGTATCTAACAGAAAAGAGTTTGACATTAACACCAGGAAAGTGATAGTGGGGAATCTTTTATGTTCCTTATGTTTCTTACTTTTAAATAAAAAGCAACACATGAAACCCCCCCCAATGGCTACCAGCCCGGGCACCAAGCATAAGAGCTATTGGCAGCCCCATCCCTGCAAGTTACAAGCCACTATGCCCTTTGGTATGACCTTGGGGCTCTTCCAGGGGTGCCCAAAGAAGAACCCCTGGAAGAACCCCATTCCCACACCAGTGGGCACCGGGCTCATCAGGGATGCGGATAATGTGTAATTTTACTGGCAGGGTACCCACCAAGTCCAGCAGATGCCATGGCAGCTCCTGACCATGGTGAAATGCTTAGATGGCTCATGTGCGCCACTTATCTGGCACCTGTATAAAAATAAATAATAATAAATAAGGCTCTATATCTAACCAAATATGCCAAAGAAATTACCTCAAAATATATAAAAAAATAAACCCCCAGGCAGAATTAATGTTAAATGGTATGTGGTTAATTAAAACCGTTAAAACCTAAAAAAATACAATTAAAAAATAAAAAATCAAGTTATTGTTCATGAGATTAAAATTGTATATAATGAAGAATGCCAAAACTATAGAAAAATACACCTGCAGACAGTTTCAAATGTTTAATTGGATGCATTTAAAAGCCTCATTAATTAAAACTACAAATAAAAAATAAAAAGTCATGCCATTGTTCTATAGATAAAAACTGTATCTTACAAAAAAAGCCTAAAATATTACCCCAAAAAATAAAACAATAAACCCACAGGCAGTTTCCAATTTAAACAGGATGCTTTAAAAAGCTGTGGCAGTATCACCTCATCATCTTTATAGAAGATGCTGTGGCAGTTTCACCCCCATCATCTGTAGAGCATACACTGTGACAGTACCTCTCACCTCATCATTATAGCCGACACTGTGGCACTATCACCCCCATCATTTTTATAGCAAACACTGTAGCAGTATTCCCCCCTCATCTTTATAGCAGACATTGTGTCAGTATCATCATTATAGCCCATCATCATTATAGCCCATCATGGGCAAGACTGTGGTTGCTTCCGGGTCCAGCCAGAACGCCAAACCCGCACACGTCTTTCAATTTGAAATCTCCCAGGGACCCGAACTCGCAAAATTCTGCAGGGATCCAAATTTTGCTGGTTGGACCAGCTCAACACTAACCATAAATAGATACTTACACAATTACATAATATATAAATCTATAAATATTTAGCTGTACAAGCCTTTACCATATTATATGAGATTAGTTGGAATCTCATATAATGTATATTATATTGAAAAGCATTATAATCAGGGTCACACTGTATTTTATTTAGCTTCAAAGTACCAGTCTATTTAGTTCTGATTGTCAGTTACTGTATTTAATGATCCAGAAAGCCTTTTTACTAGCCCATTTATAAAGCAAGAAAGGTGTTGCCAAAACACATCTCAAAAATGCATTTTAAATATCTCATTTGCCAGTGTTTCAGACTGTACATGGCAGTAGTTTTATGTAAAATAACATGTTTACCATGCTGTTTAAAAAAATAAAGTTTTGTATTATAGAGTACCTTTATAATTTAACTTTTATTAGTAGATTGAAAAGTTATAAATAACACATTTCTTTTGTTTTGTTTTTTACTATACTTATTGCTGTTTTCAGCTTTAGAAGGTTGACGGCAGAAGGAGACCATACGGTCCATCTAGTCTCCCCTCATGTAACTGTATGTACTATTTATCTTAGGATAGATGTGTGCTTATCCCAGGTATGTTTAAATTCAGTGACTGTTGATTTTTCAACTACCTCTGCTAGTCTACTACTCTTTCTGTAAAATAACATTTTCTAACATTGCTCCTGAACTTCCCCCCGACTAGCTTCAGGTTGTGCCCCCTTGTTCTATCATTAAGTTTCTTCTTAAACACACTTCCATCCTGAACCTTATTAGAGATGAGCGAACTTTTGAAAAATTCAATTCGACTGATTCGCCAAATTTTCAGACAAAAATCGTTTCGACCCGAATTTATTCGCGACGAATCTCTATTAAAAATGGCTATTTCTGAGCCTCCTAGAGCCTCAATAGGGTTGTAAACCATTCTGCCTTGCTGTAACACGCATAGGATGAGTGCTGGGTTATTGAAATATTACTGTAAATAATTTGTAAATAAGTTGCAAGCAGCAGCAGCCGCCCAAACATTGGGTGAAAGAGACACTGGAGTTGGCTGCAGGAGCCCAAAAATTGGATGAATCACACCCTGGAGTTGCAAGCAGCAGCAGGAGCACAAACATTACTTTAAAGAGACACTGGAGTTGCCAGCAGGAGCCCAAACATTGGATGAATCACACCCTGGAGTTGCAAGCAGCAGCAGGAGCCCAAACATTGCTTTAAAGAAACACTGGAGTTGGCAGCAGGAGCCAAAAAATTGGCTGAATCACACCCTGGAGTTGAAAGCAGCAGCAGCAGCAGCAGCAGCAGCAGCCCAAACATAGCTTAAAGCATAACATAGCATTAAGGGGCACTGGAGTTGGCAGCGGGAGCCCAAAAATTGGATGAATCACACCATGGAGTTGCAAGCAGCAGCAGAAGCCTAAACATAGCTTGAAAGACACACTGGAGTTGACAGCAGGAGCCCAAAAATTGGATGAATCACACCCTGGTGTTGCAAGCAGCAGTAGCAGCAGGAGCCCAAACATTACTTTAAAGAGACACTGGAGTTGGCTTCAGGAGCCCAAAAAATTGGATAAATTACACCCTGGAGTATCAAGCAGCAGCATGAGCCCCAACATAGCTTGAAAGAGACACTGGAGTTGGCAGCATGAGCCCAAAAATTGGATGAATCACACCCTGGAGTTGCAAGCAGCAGCAGGAGCCCAAACATAGCTTGAAAGACACACTGGAGTTGGCAGCAGGAGTCCAAAAATTGGATGAATCACACCCTGGAGTTGCAAGCAGCAACAGCAGGAGCCCAAACATAGCTTGAAAGAGACACTGGAGTTGGCAGCAGGAGTCCAAAAATTGGATGAATCACACCCTGAAGTTGCAAGCAGCAGGAGCCCAAACATAGCTTGAAAGAGACACTGGAGTTGGCAGCAGGAGCCCAAAAATTGGTTGAATCACACCTTGGAGTTGCAAGCAGCAGCAGGAGCCCAAACATTACTTTAAAGAGACACTGGAGTTGGCAGCAGGAGCCCAAAAATTGGATGAATCACACCCTGGAGCTGCAAGCAGCAGCAGCAGCTGCTGCAGGAGCCCAAACATTGCTTTAAAGAGACACTGGAGTTGGCAGCAGCCGCAGCAGGAGCCCAAAAATTGACTGACACACCCTGGAGTTGGCAGCAGCAGCAGCAGGAACCCAGAAATTGGCTGGAAGGCACCCTGAAGTTGGCAGGAGCACAAACATTAGCTGTAAGGCACACCCTGGTGTTGGCAGCAGCCTAAGCAGGAGCCCAAACATTGCTTGAAAGACACCCTGGAGTTGGCAGCAGCAGGAGGCCAAAAATTGGGGCTGAAAGGCACACCCTGAAGTTGGCATCAGCAGAAGCCCAAAAATTGTCCTAAAGACATAAATATGTTTTGCACCATTTGGAAAGTGTAAAACGTGGCACCATGCTGAATCTAGTCGCATGCATCAGCCGTTGGTGGGTGGAAATCCTGGCTGACCCATCCCTGATTCATTTTTACAAAGGTGAGTCTCTTCACATTTTTAGTTGACAGACGAGTTCTCCTCGCCGAAACTATGGCCCCCGCCGCACTAAACACCAGATGGCACGCTACTGGCCGGGCAGGACAACTTTTCCAGGGCAAACTCTACTAGTTGCGGCCACAAGCCAACTTTGGCTGCCCAGAAGTCCAGCGGATCCTCAAGGTGTGTTGGCATGGTCATGTCAAGGTATGACATGACCTGCTGGTTGAGGTCCTGCTCCAGATCTTCCTGCTGCTCATGAGTAGCCTCACTATGCGGGTGTAGAAAGCTACTCATTAGCGACTGAAGACTGAGGCTGCTGCTGATGGAGCTGCTGCTGCTGCTCCTGCCAACCCCCCCAGCAGCCATGGCAGTGGAAGGTGAGCGCAGAGGTCCCCCCGAGTCAGACCTGCGAGAGTATGGACCATGGCGCAGATAGGCATCGGCCAACTGCCTACGCAGAATGTCTTTGTAAAAGTTCAGTTTGTCCTGCCTCTCGGCGGGTTTAAAAAATGCCCCCATTTTTGCCGGAAGCGAGGGTCCAATAAGGTGGACAGCCAGAAGTCATCCCGCCGACAAATGGAAACAATTCTGGGGCCACTACGCAAGCACGTGAGCATGCTTTCTGCCATTTGCGCAAGTTACTCAGAGGGACTACCTGTCTCCATCTCCACTGCATACTGCCACGGTGTGTCCGGGTCCTCTGTCTCGCCTTCCTCAAAACCCTCTAGCTCCTCTGGCTGCTCCTGTTCCTCTTCTCCTGTCCGCTGACTAGATAAACCAGCCATTTCGCCAAGCCTAAACTGTGCTTCACTGGGCCACTCCTCCTCCTCTTCCTCCTCCTCCTCCAGTTCAGCTCAATGGGGTTCATGTGGCCGTAAGATGTAGACGCCATGTCTCCATTGCCCTCACCAGCCATGGTTTCCAACATGTGCTGTAGTACATGAAGCAGTGGAATCACGTCGTTCATCCCGTAATCCTGCCGACTGACAAAAAAAGTGGCTTCCTCAAAGGGCCTTAGCAAACGGCAGGTGTCACGTATGAGCTGCCACTGGTTGACATTGAAGTTACACAGGGGAGTCCCCCTATCCGCTTAGATCATCAGGAAATCCGTGATGGCTTTTCTCTGTTCATATAATCGGCCCAACATGTGAAGGGTGGAATTCCAATGGGTGGAAACATCGCAAATCAGACTATGTTGGGGAATACCGTTCTGACGCTGTAGCTCAAGAAGGGTGTGTTGGCGGTGTATGAGTGGCTGAAGTGCATGCAAAGTTTCCTTGAAGTTTCCTTGAAGTTGTTAGGATGTCTTGCAGATGGGGGGAAGACTTCAGAAACCGCTTGACAACCAGATTGAAGACGTGAGCCATGCAGGGGGCATGGGTCAGGCTTCCTTGGCGCAGCGCAGACAAAATGTTCTTCCCATTGTCGGTAACCATGATTCCCATTTTAAGTTTTCTTGGAGTAAGCCATGTTTGGATTTCGTGATGAATAAATTTAAGCAGTTCCTCCCCTGTGTGACTCTGTTCGCCAAGACAAACCATGTGAAGCACAGCGTGACACCTCTGTGCCCTGCACACATGGTAGACTGGAGGGGCACTGAAACTTGAGCCTACAGTGGAGGGTGAGGAGATAGCGGAGGATGAGGAGGCCGAGTCGCATGGTGTCACAGGCCCAATGGGCAGGGAGCACGGAGGCCGAAGCGGCGTGAGCTGTCCAAGTCACTGCTGCTGCTGCAAAGGGACCACATTCACCCAGTGGGCCGTAAACGACATGTACTGTCCTTGACCACAATTACAGCTCCAGACGTCGGCGCTGCCATGCACTTTGCTACACACCGACAGGCTCAAGGACTGGCCCACCTTCTGTTCAACAAAAGTGTGCAGCGCTGGTACTGCCTTCTTGGCAAAGAAATGGCGGCTTGGGACTCTCCACCTCGGCTCAGCACAAGCCATCAGTTCTCTGAAAGGTGCAGAGTCCACCACCTGAAAAGGGAGCGACTGCAGCACCAGCAACTTGGACAGGGCACATTCAACTTCTGCGCCGTAGGATGAGTGGGTGCATACTGCTGTCTCTTGGACATGGCTTCGCTGATGGATTGCTAGCGGGATGCATGACTTGGAGGAGGAGGAGCAGGAGAGATGGAATATGGGTATGATGCACAGCTGCCGTCGGCTGAGGTTCTGGAGCCTTGGCTGGCAGAAATTGGGAGCGGCGTGCCACTTGGTGAGGAAGCAGGCTGGACCACCTCTTTGGAGCCTCGGTTCACCCAGGCCGCTTTATGGTGACGCATCATATGTTGACGCAGGGCCGTGGTGCCAACATTTTGGGCCCTGGCCACGCTTCACCTTCTGCCTACATATCTTGCATGTGGCCATGTTACCCTCCTGCGGATGCTTCAGGAAAAACTGCCACACTGCCGAGTAGCTACTTTTCCCACTTTTCGCACACTGATTCACTGCTACTGTCGCCAACTCCAGGAACCCCTGCTCCACTACCTCCCGATAAGGTAGCCTGCCGCGCAGCAGGTGCTCTACCCCGGCCCCGGCCCCGTTTGGCTCCAGGCTTTACAATTGTGCCCCCATGCTGACTGCCAACCATGCTGCTAACACCTTGCTGCCTCAGCTGCTGACTCCGGGGCAACCTGCGGCCCTCTTCTCCTGATGATGACGATGAATGCCCTTCATCACCCAGTTCCCAAGTGCCATCGGCTTCATCATCATCATCATCACCGAGTTGTGGCTGCACGTCACTGATGTTAGCGGTTTCCTCAACAGTGTCTGGCTCAGGAGCTGGAACGCTCGCAACACCCACGACACTCTCCACATCGCTATTTGTCTGCCTAGCTAAAGAAGCCATCTCCATTTCTTGGCTGGGCAGTAGCTGCTGACTGTCCTCTATCTGATTGTCCTCCTCACTAAAGAGTGGAGCTGAATACAAAGCATAGAATACATCGCTGGGGGAGGGAACGGCGTAGGACAGAGGCAATGGGAGGACAGGGACTGCTCTCGGGGCATGCCAACTCAGGGTTGTGTTAGAGGAACCTACCGTCCCTAGACTGGGGGTCTCAGATGTAACTTGTGATTATGTTGATGAGCGTGTTAACCAATCTACCACCGCAGATGCGTTACTGGTGGAGACACGACCGCTAGCAGATACTGACAGTTCAGGTCTCTCACCGTGACTCCTGCTGCCACTCGCTCCTAGTCTGCTGCGACCCCTGCCTGCTGAATCTTGGCCTCTGCCACTCCTCTTTGAACATCCTGGCACTTGCCTGCCTGACGTTTTTATGTATTTGAAATGCGCAATAGGTATGATAAAAAATGTGTTTACTTTAAAAAGAAGAAGCTAAATAAAGTGAGGGACTGCCTCTCTGCACCAGATACTATGAAAATTGGCAATATGAGATACCCTGCGCCCTAGTGTTTTGGCAGCAGACGAAAAACCAATTCAAAATGCAATACTTTGATTCAGCTGAGGAAGGATCAACAAGAGTATTTAGTATAACAGATAGGCTGCCTAATGCAGGTTTGGAAATCCCTGCGGCCTGGTGTTTTTTTTTGTTAAAGGCAGACCAAAAACCAATTCAAAATGCAAAACTTTGATTCAGCTGAGGAAGGATCAACAAGCATATTTAGCAAAACAGATAGGCTGCCTAATGCAGGTTTGGGATACCCAGGTGGGCTGGTGTCTTTTTTGTTAAATGCAGACCAAAAACCAATTCAAAATGCAATACTTTGATTCAGCTGAGGAAGGATCAACAAGCGTATTTAGTATAACAGATAGGCTGCCTAGTGCAGGTTTGGGATGCCCTGCGGCCTGGTGTTTTTTTGGTTAAAGGCAGACCAAAAACCAATTCAACATGCAAAATTTTGATTCAGCTAAGGAAGGATCAACAAGCGTATTTAGTATAAAAGATAGGGTGCCTAATGCAGGTTTGGGATGCCCTGCGTCCTGGTGTTTTTTTTGTTGAAGGCAGACCAAAAACCAATTCAAAATGCAATACTTTGATTCAGCTGAGGAAGGATCAACAAGCGTATTTAGTATAACAGATAGGCTGCCTAATGCAGGTTTGGGATGCCCTGTGGCCTGATGTTTTTTTGTTAAAGGCAGACCAAAAACCAATTCAAAATTCAATACTTTGATTCAGCTGAGGAAGGATCAACAAGCGTATTTAGTATAACAGATAGGCTGCCTAGTGCAGGTTTGGGATGCCCTGCGGCCTGGTGTTTTTTTTGTTAAAGGCAGACCAAAAACCAATTCAAAATGCAAAACTTTGATTCAGCTGAGGAAGGATCAACAAGCGTATTTAGTATAACAGATAGGCTGCCTAATGCAGGTTTGGGATAACCAGGTGGGCTGGTGTTTTTTTTTGTTAAAGGCAGACCAAAAACTAATTCAAAATGCAATACTTTGATTCAGCTGAGGAAGGATCAACAAGCGTATTTAGTATAACAGATAGGCTGCTAAGTGCAGGTTTGGGATGCCCTGCGGCCTGGTGTTTTTTTTGGTTAAAGGCAGACCAAAAACCAATTAAAAATGCAAAACTTTGATTCAGCTGAGGAAGGATCAACAAGCGTATTTAGTATAACAGATAGGCTGCCTAATGCAGGTTTGGGATGCCCTGCGGCCTGGTGTTTTTTAGTTAAAGGCAGACCAAAAAAACAATTCAAACTTCAATACTTTGATTCAGCTGAGGAAGGATCAACAAGCGTATTTAGTATAACAGATAGGCTGCCTAATGCAGCTTTGGGATGCCCTGCGGCCTGTTTTTTTTATAAAGGCAGACCAAAAACCAATTCAAAATGAAATACTTTGATTAAGCTGAGGAGGATCGACAAGCGTATTTAGTATATTAGATATTTTTTTTGTTTAAGGCAGACCAAAAACCAATTCAAAAGACAATACTTTGATTAAGCTGAGGAGGATGAACAAGTGTATTAAGTATAACAGATAGGCTGCTCAGTGCAGGTTTGGGATGCCCTGCGGCCTGGTGTTTTTTTTGTTAAAGGCAGACCAAAAACCAATTCAAAATGCAATACTTTGATTCAGCTGAGGAAGGATCAACAAGCGTATTTAGTCTAACAGATAGGCTGCCTAATGCAGGTTTGGGATACCCAGGTGGGCTGGTGTTTTTTTTGTTAAAGGCAGACCAAAAACCAATTCAAAATGCAAAACTTTGATTCAACTGAGGAAGGATCAACAAGCGTATTTAGTATAACAGATAGGCTGCCTAATGCAGGTTTGGGATGCACTGCGGCCTAGTGTTTTTTTTGTTAAAGGCAGACCAAAAAACAATTAAAAATGCAATACTTTGATTCAGCTGAGGAAGGATCAACAAGCGTATTTAGTATAACAGATAGGCTGCCTAGTGCAGGTATGGGATGCCCCGCGGCCTGGTGTTTTTTTTGTTAAAGGCAGACCAAAAACCAATTCAAAATGCAAAACTTTGATTCAGCTGAGGAAGGATCAACAAGCGTATTTAGTATAACAGATAGGCTGCCTAATGCAGGTTTGGGATGCCCTGCGGCCTGGTGTTTTTTTTGTTAAAGGCAGACCAAAAACCAATTCAAAATGCAATACTTTGATTCAGCTGAGGAAGGATCAACAAGCGTATTTAGTCTAATAGATAGGCTGCTGCCTAATGCAGGTTTGGGATACCCAGGTGGGCTGGTGTTTTTTTGGTTAAAGGCAGACAATATTTAAACTAATCCAGTTATATATTATGATAAATGCTTGTGTGTAACAGATAGGGTTAAATAAGCCACTGCATAGATGGCATGCACAGTGGCAAGGCAGATTTACAGCACAAAGGACTGAAATTGAATTGAAAACTGATTTGGCTAATGAAAAAAAAAATATTTTCACTTCTAAGCTGTCCCTGGCTGGATGGTTCCGGTTTTTCCCTATCTTTCCCTGGCTCTGTCTACCTCTCTGTCTGCCTCTCTGACTCTCCCTACCTATCTCTAACTCTCTGTCCCTGTCTCTAACTAGCTGTGCTTTGGCCGCAATGCAAGGCTGAAATGCGCACAAGCAAGATTGACGCCGCTTTATATAGCACGGTGACATCACCGGACTTCCTGGCTGCTGATAGGCTGCATGTGACTTACCCATGATACCTTGCCCCAGGGGGTATGTCTGGACATGTTCATCCACCATTTTAGAATGCCTGTAATTGAAATTAATGGAGTTTAAAGGAAAACTTCGATCGATCGAATCGCGGGGAAATTTGGATTCGTTCAGAATCGAATTATCCATGAAATTCGGAACGAATCCGGGTTCGTCCGGATCGATTCGCTCATCCCTAGTCTCAATCATGTCCCCCCTCTCCCTTCTTTCCTCCAGACTGTACAAATTAAGTTCTTTAAGTCTCTCCTGAGAAGTTTTAAGTTTAAGTCCTTCCATCATTTTTGTTCCCCACCTTTGAACACGATCTATTTGAATAATGTCTTTTTGCAGGTAAGGTCTCCAGAACTGCACACAGTATTCTAGCTGTGGCATCACCAGGGCTCTATACAGTGGCGTCACAACCTCCCTCTTCCTACTGGTGATGCCTCAAGCTATGCAGCCGAGCATCCTGCTTGCTTTTCCCACTGCCTGGCTATACTGTCCACTCATCTTGCAGCTATCAGTAATCAGTACCCCTAAATCTCTCTCCTCCGAGGTCCTGGCTAACACAGTGCTGCCCATAAGGTACTCAGAGCAGGGATTCCTTCTACCCAAGTGCATGATTTTATATTTAGAGACTTTAAACTCTAGTTTCCACAGTTTTGACCATCTATCCAGTAAAGCTAAATCATTTTCCATGTTGCAGACACCTCCAGGAATATCCACCCTATTACTAACCTTTGTATCATCAGCAAACAAGCAAACTTTTCCTACCAAGCCTTCTCCTATGTCACTTACAAATATATTAAAAGAATGGGGCCCAGGACAGAGCCTTGTGGCACACCACTTGTAATCCGCCTTTGTTCAGATTGCACACCATTAACAACAACACTCTGATACCGACCCTTCAGCCAACTGGAAATCCACTGAACTATCCAGGGATTGAGTCCCACCTTCAATAACTTATCTATGAGCTCTTTATGTGATACAGTGTCAAAGGCTTTGCTAAAATCCAGATAGGCAATATCCACAGCACACAGCAATATCCACACCACCACCTTCATCTAACACTTTAGTGACATTGTCAAAGAAATCAATAAGATTGGTCTGACATAATCTGCCCTCAGTAAAGCCATGCTGTTTTGGGTCCAACAGGTCATTCATTTTTAGATGGATAATTATCTGTTTTTTTAAGAGTGTTTCCATTAATTTGACCACTATAGATGTTAAACTAACTGGCCTGTAATTGCTGGCTTTTTCTCTACTCCACTGTTTATGAATTGGTACGACATTGGCCACTCTCCAATCATCTGGCACCTCACCAGTTGAAAGAGAATGGTTAAGTAAATCAGTCAGAGGGGCTGCAATCACAAATCTAGAAACTTAGAAACGTAGCAACTCTGGGGTGGTTTCCATCTGGATCCATCGCCTTACTTACCTTTAGATGTGCCAGCTCGGCTAAGACATCAGCCTCCAGAAACTCCGGAGCTGGACCCTCTCAGCTGGATGCTGTGTTATGGCCATGCCTGCTACTATCTGAAAATACCGAACAAAAGTAGATATTCAGATGGTCAACCACAGCCTTATCTCCGTCAATATAATTATTTTCCCTATTTCTAATTTTTGAGACTGCATTGTTTTTCTTCTATCTGTCACCAATATATCGGAAAAAGGTTTAATTTCCCCTCTTCATAGATTTGGCCATTTCTTCCTCCTTTTGCCCTTTAGCAGTCCTTATAATCAGTTTTGCTTCCCTCTGCTTAATTTTATACGCCTCTCTGTCAGCTACACTTCCACTTTCTTTATACTTATTATAGGCAGACTTCTTTTCTTTTATTATCGTGCTGACTTCCATAGTAAGCCATAATGGTTTCTCCTTCCTTTTAGTCTTGCTAGTTTGTTTCACATATTGCTTAGTTGCCTTTAAGATGGCCATTTTTAATAGTGACCACTGGGCACTCAATTCTGCTACTCTGTTCCACTCACATATTTCCCTTTCTACATACGGTAGTTCGCCATTTCCTTGAAGTTTGTCTTCCTAAAGTCTAGCACTTTGGTTCTGGTGTGTGATTGCACAATGTCTTTTTTTATTCTGAACCATAAGCATTGATGGTCACTGGAACCCAGATTTTCTTCAACCTGACCTCGGACACCAGATCCCCACAGGTCAGAACTAAGTCCAGAATGTTATCTCCTCTAGTTGGCAATGTCACAAGTTATTTTAGAGACACTCCATTAAGGGCCTCTAATATACTCCTACACGTGCATGTCAATGCATTTGGGATATTCCAGTCCACATCAGGCATGTTAAAGTCACCTGTAATTGCAATGTCCCACTTCTCTGCCATTCCACTGATTTCATCTATTTTCAGGTTATCTAGATCCTCAGATTGTCCAGGGGGCCTATATATCACACCAATTCTGACCACATCTCCCTCCTTAGTCTGCATGGTAACCCAGAGAGTTACTAGTTCATTATGTGTATGCTGAATTATTGTTGATTGAAGGGTAGTCTTGACATAAATGGCTACTTCACCGCCCCTTTCTATCTAATAGGCCTTTTCAGTACAATGCGTAACCGGGTATGGCTATCTCCCAGTCATTGTGATCTTTGAACCAAGTCTCTGTTATTGCAACAAGATCTAATTCATCTCTGGATATGATAGCTATTAATTCACAGATCTTGTTGCCCAAGCTGCGAGCATCGGTACACATCATGTGGATGTTGTTGGTATTGTATTCTAGTGTGTCCTTGATCTTTTCCACCACTACCCTATCACTGACCGGGTTTTCTAAAGTGCCAATGTCCTGCTTCATCCTAAATGGTAGGGGACAGAAATCACCCTTAAAAGTTACATCTCTGTCCCCTTCCTCTAGTTTAAATAAAAAAATGCTCTGAGTTCCACTCCAAGATCTTCTGTGCCTTTCTGTGAAGGATGCAAGCCATCCCTCTTAAACAACTCATTGTTTGACCACCTTCTAATTTCATGACTAATACATCCAAAGCCTTTGTCTTCACACCACTGACGTAACCACAAATTGAACTTGGCGATGTTGAGGGCCTATTTTCCTGATTATATACTGGCAAAACTTCAGATGAACGGTGATGGAACCTGTTATTTTGCAAAGTTCCTGACTAAAATTTTGGAAGTCCTTTTGTACAACAAACAAATCTTTTATGGATTGGTCATTTGTGCCAAGATGTAGCACAATGTCCGCTCGGTTATGTTTGCTTGCAGACTTCACAATATTTAGAATACATTTCTTATCCCTATTAACCGTGGCACCTGGGAAACACCTCACTTCCTTTAGCTCATCTTTATCCTGTCCAAAGTCCACACCTCTAATTGTTGAGTCACCAACCAGAATATGCCTTTTTCTATTGGTTGGCTTGGTAACTGTTCCTTGCTGCCCTTTTGCACTCATTTTATTTGGTCCATTATTTAAGTCCACTTCCTTTGATCTTACCAAATCCTACCCAGACTGAGCATTGCTTACATTAGCAGATACATCCACATCAAGCTCTGAAAGAACAGCAAATGGATTATATTGGCTTAGTCCAAAATTTTGATGTTTTTGTTCTACATTGCACAATCTTCCAGTTTTCCACTCTCCAGTCTTCCACTCTGCCCCTCTCTTGTGAAGTCTTTGTGGAAGTGGTGGTCGTATACAAAGCTGCTTTACTGGTTGGGATAGCTTCACAACTTCAGACTGAAGAGTAGAAACTAGAGACTGTAATCTTGAAACGGCTAAAAAGTAAATGCTGTACTCACCACAATTTTTGTGTCCAACCCCTGCTGTTTTCAAACTACTGCTCTCATCCAGGCTGAAACTCCACAGAGTGAAACTCCACAGAGCAGCTTACCTGTTAGTTAAGCTGATGAGAGATTGCTAGCTCTTTTGCTATGTTAATTAGAACATGCCCTATTTAATCAACACCTACTTAGCAAACAGAAACAGGCCAAAACCAAAACTTTACTACCAATGCAATACTATCCAAATTACATTTAAGACAAATTAAAACAGTACACTTTTGACTTATAAAAGGAAGATTCAAATACAAAAACAGTTACTTACCAAATCCAATGTAACTACTGCAGTTTTTAAAACTACACACTTCTGTCCTGCTGCACTTATGTCAAGCTGCTCTCACACAGGCTGAAACTCCACAGAGTTTGTGCACTTTGATAAATGCAAGCTATTATTACAGACAGTTCATGTTAAGTAATAAACTCTGCTGATTGGGCAAGTGGTATACTAAAAAAAGCAATGAGCATTTGTCATTTTAATATAAAAAAAACTGCTATTAACCCAAGGCCACACCATCACCATGGTTTTAAGCCATGCCTAGGAGTCCAAGTACTGTCAACATGACCCTGGAACTATAGTTCAGCTGTACTATGCTGTTGTTCAGCATAAGAATTCACACCATACTGCCTCTAACAAGGCTAGTTTGTTTCTATGTTTACATATTATTAGTTAGTTGGTTAGCCATTGATGCAGGCAGAAAATCAAAAGTTACAGTAAAGTAATACCATTTATTGTCTAATACAATAGATTGAAAATGAGCTTCTGAAGCTCTTTATGCTTCTTCTTTGAGCATCTGTAACTTTCAGTCTCACCTGTATTCCCAAAACTACAAAGGAGACACCATTGTTTTTCTACCATCATTAGACTTAGGGGTAGGGGTACAGTAAGTCTGTGTCATTTTTGAGGCGCTTCGACTAGGGAAGTCTGTTTATTTTCAGATCATGTGGTAAAGCCAGTCATTTATTTCTTTTATATTAGGTCATAATAGCCCACAGTTCAGCATATAACATTCTAGTATAAATGTATGTTCTTGATCAAACCTTTCGTGTTGTAGAAAGCTCCCTTTGAGCACAGTGACTTTGAAGCCACTTTTGTGGTGCTGCTGTTTAATACAAGTTGTTATTGGGGTATACCCTTGATCACGCCACTGTGTGGTCATTGCCGTTTAATATCAAGTAATAGTGATTATTCGCTTGCTCAAAACACTTGGGTTTCATTGCAGTTGAATATCAAGAAATGGAGGGGCATACCCTTGCTCAGGCCACTGTGCTGTAATTGCAGTTTAATACCAACTGTTAGTGGGGTATACACTTGCTCAGGCCACTGCTCAGTTTAATATTAAGTAATAGTCATTATTACCCTTACTCAGAACACTTGGGTGTCACTGCTCTTTAATACCAATTTTCAGTGGAGTATCCACTTTTTTTATTTCAATCTTTATTTATTGAGTTTTAATACATACATGCCTTCATATCCTTTCATCATATCAATGCAAATTACTAAATTATAATAATAACAGCATAAACAATTAAACAGCAAACATTATCATTACACCATATTTGCTAAAATAGCTAAACATTCCATCTAAAAAAAGAACTAAACTTCATTTACATTGAGCTAAACTTTTCATTTTGTGCCCTCCCTCTCCCTCCCCATGAGTGTCACAGCTATCAGGACACTTGAATGGGTGACTCTCAGAAAAGCACCGTAAGGCAAAAAAAGGGAAAGGAAAGAAAGGCGAACCCGCCCTCTTAATCATTCTGCCCCAACCTATGACTCATCCCTCCCCACCCCACCACCTGCCACCTCTGTGTAAAGTCCAATAAAATCTTCATTTATTGCTGTATCTCCTCTATTTCCACTGTGTATCTTATTTGTTGAATTATCTCTGATCAAGAAACTACCTTGCCAGTTTGACATTTCCTGACAATCAAAGCTTTTACATAATTTAATATTTGCATTGTCAAAAGATATGCCGGTTTATCCAATCCATGTGGGCATTTACATAAAAGACCTGTCCAAATATCTAACTTACACTCAAACTTCAAAATCCACTTATTAAACATTCAAACTCATCCCACATTGATCCACATTTTGGACATTCCCACCAGATATGCTCAAATGTTCCTGTGTAAGATGGGGTTCTATATCACTGAGAAACAATTTAAAATTATTTCATCATGTCCTCTGCTAGGATTCTGGGCTGATGACTTGATTAAGTAAAGTTTCCAACAATTTCCGCCCCACTAAGTTTTGACCTATATCTTGTGTTTCATTCAATCATTTATAGGACCAAGCCAAAAGGTGATACTCAGGAAAGTAACTAAGGCATGCTTTTTCCACTGAGTGCACTCCATGAATCTAATACTGTTTGCCTGTTGAGCAGGGAACCTCTAATTTGCATATATTCCCACCCCTTAATGCTCAAGTCATCAATAGTATTTGCTTCCAGGTTGTTCCTCACCATCGTCAAAGGACCAGGGATAAGCAAGATCTTACCCTCTTTTCCCATAGGTCTTAGTTGGGCTATTGTTTCCCTTCAGAATTGGGTGGTCTTTATCGAAAAACCTATTGGGGGAGGATTTACTCTAGATTGTTTCAGATATATATTGTCCTAAAACTACCCTCTCAATTCTTACCCAATCTTTTATATTGGATTTTGTGTGTCATACAACTAACTGCTGAATCTTGCTTGCTTTATCATACGTTTCTAAATCTGGGACTCTGAACCCTTCTCTATTTTTATCCATACACATTTTTGAAACTTATTTAAGGGCCTTTGTGCCCCTAAATATATTGGGATAATAATCCATTACGTTTCCTACAAAAGCCCTTTGGGAGTGCTTTGGATAAAGCTTAGGAAACAAAATTATTTGATCACCGCAATTCTTCAAAACCACGTAGTTTTTATCTGCTTATACAGTGGATCATAATTAAGCTCAATCGGGTGTTTAGGGTCCACTGAAATCTGGATCCCTAGATATTTAATAGAATTTGGCTGTCAATCAAAACAAAGATTTTGTTAATACATTTATAAGGTATTTGCATTCTCCTAAATTTTTAAAGCAACTGATTTACTATAGTTTATATAGTTTAAATTGGAGAAATATTTACATTTTGTGAACAATTCAAGAAGATTTGTAAGTGTAATAAGTGGACAAAATAGAAATCAGGAGTGATAAAGGGCACCCCTCTGACCCAACCTTTCAGACCTCTGACCAGAAACATTGATTCATATAGATGGGTTAGGGTATAGAGCCAAGATTCTATTCAACATTTGAGAGCCCAAACCTCGATATATCAATACCTGTTTTATCCAGGTCCAGATGACCCTATCAAATGCTTTGGTGCTATCTGTAGATAAAAAAATTGCTTCCAAAGAATTACTTTGAATCCAATATAGTATATCTAAAGTCCTTATGGTATTGTCCCTGGCTTCTCGCTTCCCGGGCAAGGGTGGGAAAAAAGGGGAAGGCCTGGTGTTCATATTTACAGATAGTGATTACCATAATCTCCCAGATATTAATATTATCTAGCCCTTCCCTAGATAAAACTAAAAGATGAATTTAAATACCAAAATATATATGTGATATTTATCCCAACCTTATGATTATTGTGATTTAACAACATTATCCATTTAATATTTCTCTTTATCACAGTGTCCCCCTAAAATAGTGACCAAAATTCATGAATCCTAATAACACCATTACCTTCCACTATAAAAAGAGAAAAAAAAAACACAGTGTAAAACCCCCCTACTCTAACATTATTAAAACCCAAAAAAGTGTATATTACCCCTTTAGCTATAACTCATGAAAAACCAGCCAAGACCAGAAAGAAGAAAATAAAGGTTTTTACCCTAGATTCCTTTAACCAGCCTACTGTCTATTAGCCACCATCGTAACCGCAATTGGAAATTTTTTTTCACTAAATATTAACATAAATATATCTCTTAAGCCTACTAGAACTACATTACTTCCCACTGTATTCTTTAAGGCCATGTTGTAAAATCTCAAACACATGTTTGTGACCTCTTTAGTCTGAGCATTTACCCTTTAAGTGCCAGCCTACCTAGAGTTTTTGTCTAAGAAGAATCAAAGCCATATTTTCCTAAAACAAGTAAAATCTGAGAAAACAAGCCCCCCCCCCCCCCAAACAGAATGATACCCAACATGCATAGGTACCGTCAAGGGAAGAGTTGTCAAAAACCTGAAAGTAAAACATGTGCATAAGGGTAATTATACTTGAAAAATTCAGCTCTGGAGACAAAGTGTGCACCTTGCAATTTCTCAACCAAAACAACCATTTATCCCCTATAAACCATATATAAAAGTACACACGTTAAGCTTTCTAGGTGTACCTAGCTTATTGTAGTGGGCCCATCTTTCTTGAAGCAATTCCTCAAAGAATTATTTGTTTGCACCTTAAAAAAAAAGTATAAAAAAGCAGAATAAAAAACACATTTGGTTTGATTCAGAGAGACACAAAAAAACTTCAGTTTTAGTGCCGATGTCATATTATTTTCAAATGTTCCCGCTCTCGTATGAATGTGCGAGCGATTCTATGCATGCATTGTAACCTTCTGTAAAGTTTCCGTCCGCTTGTATGCCAGAGTACGAGTACGAGGATGTCATTTTCCATCGAGACTTTTCTGATTCATTTTCTCAGGTAACAACGTAGCCTTTCGTTTTTGCTCTTTTCCCATCGTATCCTCACACGAATCCTTTACGTTTCCTGATAGATTCGGTTTCCATATTACAAAAAATAATCGTCCAGACGGAATCCTTACGATCTTGCACCTGCGCACTACAAACTTAACTCCTTAAAGTGCTCGCATACATATTTCACTCCATCACTTCTACTACAATGTTTAGCTAAACCACTTAGCGCTATCCTGCAGCTTCCCTTTTGAACCCTTAAAGCTCACCCTAACCACTTAGCGCTATCCTGCAGCTTCCCTTTTGAACCCTTAAAGCTCACCCTAATCACTTAGCGCTATCCTGCAGCTTCCCTTTTGAACCCTTAAAGCTCACCCTAACCACTTAGCGCTATCCTGCAGCTTCCCTTTTGAACCTTTAAAGCTCACCCTAACCACTTAGCGCTATCCTGCAGCTTCCCTTTTGATCCCTTAAAGCTCACCCTAACCACTTAGCGCTATCCTGCAGCTTCCCTTTTGAACCCTTAAAGCTCACCCTAACCACTTAGCGCTATCCTGCAGCTTCCCTTTTGAACCCTTTAAGCTCACCCTAACCATTTAGCGCTATCCTGCAGCTTCCCTTTTGATCCCTTAAAGCTTACCCAAATCACTTAGCGGTTAGGTTCTTCTTCCATTTTAGGTCCCTCAAACTTACCCAAATCACTTCGCGGTTAGGTTCTTCTTCATTTCCCGCACCCTAAAACTTACCCAAATCACTTCGCGGTTAGGTTCTTCTTCCATTTTAGGTCCCTCAAACTTACCCAAATCACTTCGCGGACATCTGAATCTTCAGTTCAAAATATGGATTTGCCCCTTTGTTCGTTGTAAATGTATGTGTTTCAAGAAATGACACAGAAACGTTGGTTTCATTAGTTTTTTTTTTTTTTTTTTATAGAAAATATTCATATAATATTAAAACTTTTTTTTTGAATAAAACCTTTTTTTGTTTAGTTTTTGGTTGGCCTACTAAAACTTTGTAAATTTTTTTTTTTTTTTAAACTTTTTCTAAAAATATATAAATTTAAAAACATTAAAACAATGGCCCAGCAGAACAGGCCCAGGACCCAGGACTCTATTCCTCTTCATCTTCTTCTGTTGTCCCCAATGAGTCAACCATCACCTTCATATCGGCCACCAACGCAAGGACCCTCCGATTCCTTATCCAAAATTTGTTGCCGTGTGGTCCCTGTAACAAATGGAGAAAAAAATCATTATTTTGATACCAATACATGTTTCCCACCTGTGGATTGAATGTTTTTAAGTTACACAAATAAATAAAGGCTACATATGTAATTCTGACAAGTCATTAAGCTAAGGAAGTGGCCACAGGTCAGTGTGGCAAGTCATTAAGCTAAGGAAGTGGCCACAGGTCAGTGTGGCAAGCCATTAAGCTAAGGAAGTGGCCACAGGTCAGTGTGGCAAGTCATTAAGCTAAGGAAGTGGCCACAGGTCAGTCTTATATTGCCATTGGCTAGGGCTTGATGTATCTGTGTGTTGATGTCAAGTACCACATAAATGCAAATAATGCCATGACTACTTACTTGGTTGGTGGCCGAGAGCTGGCTCATTGGGGACAACACGATGTCCTGGGTCTTGGCTCTGCTGTGAAGAAGTGCCTGTAGAAACATGGGAAATACGGTCAGTTTTCTTGTCAAATTCCTCAGTAATCAAATGTCTATTGGCAAGTCTGGTTCACATCATTCACCTTCTCCAGGTTCTGCTTGGAGCAGATCTGCTGCCTCTTCCACTATCTCACCCGCTCCCGAAGCATCTAGACAAACAGATGAAAGGAATCAGTTTGGTAGGAGATAGCATGTATATGTGTGTGCGTATACATGAAGAGTGACATACCAGAGGCTCCTGCATGCGTGGCAGGCTACGACTGCCTGCCCACGCTGTGCCGCCCCTCCTCTGTTGTAAGGTCCAGGGGCTGGTCTGAGGACCCCACAGGGGTGGGGGTAGGACCGTCGCCCTGGAGATCCACCACCTTCACTCCCAGCTGCAGAATCATGCAGCACTGGTCGGCCTGTGCGCCTCTGGGTGCGGCGAATGCGGTAATCCATTTCCAACACTACCAAAGAAAAGGCATTATAAATAAAAGGCCTACCTTCTGTCGTAGTTACATCTTGCATGCAATCGCTATGTACTTGGGAAATGGATTCCGAAAAATCTCTTCACCCAAGGCATGTGCAGTCGTTTCAGGTCTGACCAATGCTGCATAATCTGTGTGTGGGTGAAGGTGGTGTCGGTCTGTTGTTGGATCTCCGAGATGATCTCCAGGGCGACGTTTCGTTTTTCAAACGAGTTGGGCAGGTAGTCGTACCTGCGCTCCAGCATGGTCTACAAAACACAAATCAAACATAGCAATAAATTAGAAATGCGTATCAATAAGTGCCAACAATACATTATTTGGTTCAATCACATTAACACATACACACACACACTTCTAGCCTAAGTGAAATTTCGAATGTGGGCGCACTGATGTTTGGCACGTGTGTGGCGTGCGTTTGGGTGTGCATGTAGTTTAAGCAAATTGTTTTAAAATCTATTACTTCGTGCTCATTCTTAACATGTAGAGCAGCATTTAGAGGTCAATTGAAAGGCCTACAAATACACTTACGAGCATGATGATCTCTTCTTGTTGGCGGGTGAAGATAGTGGCGCCATCTTTCTTCTTCTCGGCAGCAGATAAGTAATGCCCCAGCGGTTTCCGGGTTCCGCACGTCTGTGCGAACGGCCGGATGTACGCGTAAGTGAACGCGTAGGCGTCACACGGCGGATACCTTATTTAAAGGGCCCTGGACACACAGCTCCATGCAAAATGCCAGCAAAAAAAGCAGCACCTAAACCTGCCAAGGAGACCACGCTCAAGAAGGCAACCAAGCGGCCTGAGCATGCAAAGGCTCCGCCAAAGCAGCATCCCAAGCCAACTACCAGCTATGGGCAAAAAAAGGAGGTGGCAGCAGCAAAAACCAAGAGGAAGGCATCAAAGCCTACAGCAGCTCATGCCCTCCAAACGGGTAAGAGGGTACGAAGCCCCACCCCACCCTGCCCCACATCCCCCCCACGTGGCACCAAGGCACTTGCCAAAGGGCCCAAACACAGGCCAAGAAGCCGCAGCAGGTCCAGAAGCCGCACCAGGGCCAGAAGCCACAGCAGGGCCAGAAGACGCAGCAGGGCCAGAAGCCGCAGCAGGTCCAGAAGCCGCAGCAGGGCCAGAAGCCACACCAGGGCCAGAAGCCGCAGCAGGCCCAGAAGCCGCAGCAGGGCCAGAAGCCACACCAGGGCCAGAAGCCACAGCAGGGCCAGAAGCCGCAGCAGGGCCAGAAGCCCGAAAAGGAAGGCAAGGCCAAGGTCCCCCTCCCCACCCGCACGTGCCTACCAAACCAAGGCCAAGAGTGGCCGACCTACCAGCTCTGGCTCACCCCAGCCAAGTACCTCAAAGGGCCCACAGAGCCACAGGGCCACAAGCAGCAGCTTCAGCTCCTCAAGACCCTCTCTTCCTCGCCCACATTCCCCTCCGGCACAGGTTGTCAGGCATTCCCCCTATGCCACATCAACACCTGCAACTTCAGTGGCCACCCAGCCACGAACACCCAGTCCCTTTCCCAGTCCAGTATGATCAACAGCCAGCCTCCAGTCCTTGAGGTCTCCTACATACACCCAGGCCAGAATGTCACCCCATTTGCCACCAAACACTGAGGAGCCACAACCACCGCAAACAGGGCGCACATTGCGCAGAGGCCACTTGAGTGGCCGTTTTGGTGAGTCCCAAACTCTGGCATTGGCTAGTGGGCTAACGTTATATTATGATGAGCTATATGGGAGCAATTCCAAAACTACTAGCAAGCAGCGCAAATCTGAGATTTTGGCAGAACTCACCAGACAAGTCAATGCAGCGGGGGACGAACTCAAAGATGTAGAACAGATTCAGCGGAAGATATCGGGCCTGAAATATGCCGTACGGAAGAAACAGAATAAAAGGTGTCAGTACAGGTACATATCTTATTTGTTGGTTTTTATTCTTCTTGTCTATCCATCAGTGAGCTTAATTATGATTACTATGTTTTTCAGCTTACAAACTGGCGGAGGATTCCCCACTAAATTGAAATTTACCCAGGCTGAGGAGATGGTGCTGGGCCTTCTACATCCTGTTGCGTTAGAGGGACACTCGGCACAACAGGACACGGACAACCCGCCAATTCCAGCAGGTTAGTAATGTGTGAATGACCCTAAAAATGTGGCAAAAAATCTAATTAGGCAGCAAGGCATATCTAAACAGATGGCCCTAGGGTGTGGCTTGGAGTGGAATGATCACTTTGACCAGGGTGTGTCATGTGTGTCGACAGGTAATGTGCAAATGAGCACGACCATACATGACGTTTAAGAACATTTAGGAAGAGTAGGAAACTATGGAGCTTAGGAAATGAATGCGTGCTATGTATTTATTTACAATCACAGGCCACACTTACATCTTTTGCTGTTGGGCAATTTGCTAAGAGCTGGGTTTCAGGCCCAACGGCTTAAGATGGTGTGATTGAAATGTTTTAATAGATACAATGTTCACCACCAGAATCATATTGTAACTGCTATTTGCCAGCTTAGTGTGTTAACTTAATGGCCTATAAGGGATGTGGAAACACACACAACAGCCATTCCTTGCATGTTTGTTTTTCTTCACGTGACCAATGTGTTTATTCTGGTTTAACAATCCATGCACACTATAATGGCATTCATAGTGAAGGCCAAGTGGCACCGTTGTGGTAGTGGCCATTCCTGCTTGGCCACATTTTTGTTTTAAGCATATGTGTTATTAACCATCACCAATGCATAGTTGTGTGTTTACATTGTTGTTTTTCTTCTAATGCAGCCCAGCCTCATCCCTCAGCTAGTGGGGACTCCTCTGCCATTTTAACTATGCCGTCTTCTTCCGTGCTGCCTAGGACCCAGGATCCGATATCTACGGTAAGTGTTTTTTTAATGCTGTTGCGTATGCATGTGGCTTGCCATGTTTTTATTGCCTGATTTACATATGTATTCCCCACACTGAACCTTTTTGTTTTACATGTCCCCAACAGAGCCACACACTGATGGAGGAAATCCAGGAGCTGGAGGAGGATGGAAGCTTCCTTGGAGCTTATGAAGATCTCCCCCTGGGCCAGAATCTGCAACTGTCCCAAAATGTTTCTCCGACAAATCCTCAGCAGCAGAGGGAAGCTGGCTGCATGCTGCCTGCACATCGTGGGCAGCATGCAGAGACTGCCCCTCCAGTCCCCAGTTTCAGATCTGCTGTTGAGAATTTGCCCAGCATACCTGTGGCTGTTGGGGGTCCTAGAGCAACATCATCTGCACGCCCCACAACCCTGGGAATTGGGAGGCGTACTCAGCAACGTCGCCCAGTTTCCCAGGGGAAAGCGTGCAGATGATGGAGTCAGCATGGCACCATGAGAGACGGCTGTTTCGTCGCCAAAATCAACAAAATCACAAAAATATTATTGGGCAATTAGATAACCTCAATAATACCTTAAGTGCCATGATGACTGAATTTAGGACCCATAACAGCCACATGGCCAACTTGACCTCAGAAATCAGGTCCAGCATGGCAGAATTGCAAAGTAACCAAAGAAACATTTTGGAACAGTTGCAGATTCTGAATGCCACACAGGCCCAGGTTATGGCCCACCCCCAAGGGCCACAACCTGGGTTCTATGGGCATCCCCCATATTAATGTGTATTTGGCATGAATCTGTTCTACATCTTTGATTGACAGTCCCACTGTATTGACTTGTCTGGTAAACCCGACAAATCTAGCATTTTGATCTGCCTTTGCTAGTATGTTTTGGATTTGCCCCCATATAGCTCATTAAAGTCCTGAGGTAGCCCACTAGCCAATGCCAGAGGACAAGCCTCACTGAAGCGGCCACTAAAGCTGTTGCGCTGCAGCCTTGTCCATAATTACATTTGTGGTGGCTCCTCATGTTTGTAGCCATGATTGGGTGACATTCTGGCCTGCCAAACTAAGACCTTGGACCCTGGCTGTGATTGTACTGTACTTGGATTGGGACTGGGTGTTCTTGTTTGGGTGGGCCACTGAGTAACAGGTGTAGATGTGGCATAGGTATGTCTGCTTTCAACCTGTGCCTGTGGCAAATGTGGGCAAGCAGGAGAGGGCTTATTTGTGTGCATTTTTGTGTTATGGAACATGTTTTGACATTAATTTCATGTCCATGTCTTCCCCCGAAGTATGTGAGTGCCCATCACCTACCATTATGTTGTTAAAAAATGAACCTTTTAAAAAGTAAAAAAAACCTGTTGCTGACCAAGGTAATGTCTGTGGTTTTTTGGTTAAGAATTATGAGTTCAAGTAGCCACCAAAACAAACACTAACAAATATTTCAAAATAAGTCCACAAATATTGTTGTTGATTTGTGTAAATAAATCATTATTGTTTTGGTCATAATGAAATAAAAAAAAAAAACAACAACAAATGTAACAAAACAATCACACCAAAGAAAGTCCAAAGAAACAAAAACAAAGACAAAAAAATTAACCAAAATGTGTTTCGATTAAATTAGCACAGACGGCTTGGCCAGACGCACTGTGCTGCCCAACATAGGCGTCCTCTGGCTCATCGGCGGGTGGAGAGGGTGGAAAATCCACATAGCTGGGGACCCGCTGCAAGATCGCAAAATTATGCAGCGCTGCACAGGCCAAATTATATCTATGACCTTTTTGGGGTCATACTGAAGGGAGCCCCCAGTGTGGTCCAAACAGCGAAATCGGGTCTTCAAGAGTCCAAGGGCCCTCTCCACCACTGCCCTGGTTTTTCTGTGCGCCCGATTATAGGCCTCTTGTGCTGGATTCTGTGGGTGGAGTACAGGCAAATTCAAGGTAAAACAAATTCAAGGTAAACAAATATTAACATTAATGCCTACATTTCTGGGCCAAAATCCTAAAAATACATGATTAAGAAGGTAGGTGACATTGTCACCCAAACATGAGCATACATATTGCACAGGCAAAAGCAAGAAATAAACATATCTGATAGATGGGGGACCAAAGTTGAGAAATAATACTGCGGATGCTGGCCAATCAGGCAGACTGTTAACAGCTATTGTTTCCTGTCTGTGCTGCAGAACAATGTAGGATGTTTTAACTTTACATGACCCATTTCCTGCTTTGTCTGAGTCCCAAACAGGTCTAAGGCGGCCCCTGCACTTTATCCCGCTCACCTCTACTCAGTAAGTGTAATGCATGTAAGCAAAGATGGCGCAGACCCTCTGATAAAGTCAATAACAGATTGACCGAAAACTGTGTGGAAGACTGTTTTAGACTTTTGCTCTAATTTCACTTTGGAATTGAAACAATGCAGGACAAACATTTTGCCAGCCAATGTAGTTTGGATAATGTAATGGGTCCAGTCGGGTTTCACATGTTCCCAAAGTGATGACAAAGCCATCGTTTAAGGAAGGTGAATCAAACCAAAATCCAAGCCATACATATAAAATCTAATAATGTAATTGGACTCAACTTACCAAGGAGCCATGCACCCGCAAATTCCCCAGACTCAAACCGCCGGAATAATCCTGATCTGCGCAGGATGTAGGCGTCATGGGCTGAGCCAGGGTAGCCTGCGAGGACGCTAAGAAAGTGCATGTCCTGGGCCACCACTGCTTGCACATTCAGTGAGTGGCCCATTTTTCGGTTCCTGGGTAAACAGAAAAAAAAAACATTATTAACGCTTGGGAAATTAGTCAAACGCTCACTTCTAACACCCTAAGTCAAACGTTTTAATCCAGACAACTAACACTAAACAACTAACTTAAATTTAAGTGCCGAACAAAAGGAGATGTATGTTATAGTCTTTAAAAGGTTGAGTTACTTGTTCAATTTTAAGTACACTTTCAAATGTTTGACTTGGTACAAACTGATATTTTTTAGAAGTGACAAATACGGGCCATTGGTTCACATACACTCTTTGCTAGGAGGGAGGATTAGCAAGGAGGGACTGATTACAATGAGGGAATATTTAAGAGGAGGGACTTCTAACATAGTGGGATTAATTAACAGGAGGGACTAATAACGTTGAGGTTAAAATTACAAGGAGGGACTAATAACAATGAGGGAATAATTACAAGGAGGGACTAGTAACAATGATGGATTAATTACAAGGAGGGACTAGTAACAAGGAGGGATTAATTACAAGGAGGGGCTAGTAACAAGGTGGGATTAATTACAAGGAGGGACTAGTAACAAGGAGGGGTTAATTACAAGGAGGGACTAGTAACAAGGATTGAATAATTACAAGGAGGGACTAGTAACAAGGAGGGAATAATTACAAGGAGGGACTAGTAACAAGGAGGGATTAATTTCAAGGAGGGACCAAAACAAATGTGGTTTTGGACCAAAGGAGGGTCCAAAAAAAAAAAGAAAAACCACCAAAATTATCTCTACAGGGAAGAATGAACTTGCCTGTATATGTACTCGTCGCAAGCAGGAGGGACAAGGGCAACGTGGGTACAGTCAATGGCACCCATGACGTTGGGCATATCAGCAATATTATAAAATGCCAGCTAAATCACGTTTCTGGCTACCATATCCTCTGGAAAACAAATATATTTTCGAGTTAGGGTAGCCATGCCTTCCAAAAACTTGGATAGCGCGCGGCTCAGCGTAGGCTGTGAGATCCCCACGGAGAGGGCACCCAGCCTCTGGAACGAGCCATTCGCCAAAAATTGCAGGCAGCCAAGCATCTTGGTCATACCTGAAATTGCTTGCCCCTTCCTTGTGGTGCGGGCTAACCATGGCCGCAGCTCACTATACAACTTATGGAGGGAAGCGCGATTAAGCCTGGTGAGCTCGAACAGCTCAACGTCATGCATGCCATTGATGTCCATGCGTCGCCGCCGGTGCAGTCTGGCCTCTGACCTCCGGACGATCTCAATGCCCATGAGCTGCAGATCCTCATGCTCCTCAAATGCACTAGACTCGTCCATGCCTGCTAGTTCTGACGTCAAAATGGTCCCGTAAGGGGATCGGAAATGAAACAGATTTATTGGGTGTTGGCTCCTCGGCAATCAGCTCTCTGAATTAATCGCCAGCCCATTGCAACAACGTAAGTTTTCTGAACGGTCGAAACATTTCAGATTTGGTGGAAAAAAGGTCCTGAAAGAACGTAAATCTTCCGTTTTACTTTGGATCATCGAAAGAGCAAATACGTATTAGTTCGAAAGTTCGTGCGAGTGGAAAATGGACGAAAAAAAGCAAAAAAATGACTAACACCCACCAAAACTTTCACAGACAGCTACGGGACGAATGTGTCTTTGAATCGAGGCTATTTTCCTAAAATATCAATATGCAAACAAGAAAAAAACAAGCTAAATCTAAAAGGATCCCCAAACAGAACAATACCCAACATGCATAGATACTTTTAACTCCCACCCTACTTGAGGTGTTGTCACCATCTGTTGACAGGTTTTTTTCCCCATTTTGCACTACGTAAGAAAAAAATGTTTTTTAAAAATTGGCTTGTTTATTTTAAATAAAACATTTATTTTATTCAAGAAAACCATATTACATGTGAAAGCCCCATTTCTCCCGATTACAACGGTACCACATATGTATTGGTAGCCTGCAACCTAGTCGCAGGTGACTTGCTATGTGGGGTCTCATGGATCCCTTACCAGTTAATGAAGGGATAACTGCAAAAAAAGACACCACACTGCCCAGAAGGCCTTCTGCAGTGCAATGGACTCCACAACTTGTGCCCTCAATGCGAACACAACGTCATGACCGTCCAGCCCCAGCACTGGCACACAGTGTGCTCACAGATAGCGAGGAGGGCCACCTTGTCCTCTCTTATCCACACACTTTACACTATCCCGTCTCCCAACATGCCTCTTGTTGTGTCAGTGTGTGGGAGGTCTTGCTTCACCCGCGCGGCCCAGATGCGACCAGCAGACTAGTACATTCACGGACTGTGTGCTTGAGTTCTTGTTTGCCATTTGTGTGTTACTGCTCTTGAATATCAATTGTTAATGGAGTTTACACTTGTTCAGGGAACTTGTGTGTCAATTCTCTTTAATATCAATTGTTAGTGGAGTATCCACTCGTTTAGGCCAAGTAAGGCTCTATTTTGTGTAAAAACAAATGGTAATTAAGTGTCCACTTATTCATGCCATCTGTGGCCACAGAGTATACCCCACTAACTACTGTTTAATGCCAATTGTTAGTGGAGTATACTTTTGCTGAGGCCACTGTGCAGTCATTGCAGTGTATTATAAAGTAAAAGTGATTATACCATTGCTCAGAACACTTGGGTGTCATTGCAGTTGAATATCTAGTAATAGTAATTATACCATTGTTGGAATCCTTGGGTGTCACTGCAGTTTATTATCAGGTAATAATGGGAAATACCCTTGCTCAGACCACTGTGTGGTCATTTCAGTTTAACCCTTTAACTGCCAGCCATGTAAAGTTTACGTGGCTGCCCCCCTGTCGGTAACTGTCAATCACGTAAATTCTATGTGCCTGACTTTCCCCCCTGCCATCAGACAAAGTAAAAAAAAGCCACTCACCTGACCCCTCATTCGGCCGGGTCTCCTCTTCACCGGGGGGGTGCCGATCCTCCATTGGGGCTCCTCCGGCTGCAAGGGAGTGCCCAGAAAAGGGTCCCCTCCCTATTTCAGCCACCTGCTGGAATTTCCTGTAAAGGAAAAAAAATGATAAAAATGACATTTTACTCACCTGCGGCTGCAATCACTCCCGTTGCTCCACTCTTCCTTGGGGGGATCCTCCGATCATCCCCCCATCTCTTCTGACTCTTCTGGCCCAACAGCCCTCCTCCCTCCACTTCTCAGATGGTCGCCGCCATCTTTACTGCTAGCACTGGCCCTTTGGGGGCAGGGTGAATGACATCACCCGGCGGCATCATCCCTGCTCCAGGTCTCTCAGATGGGCAGATCTGGTCGCCGATCACCACATTTGTCATCGGATCGTGAATGATACAGGAGCTGATGATCATAGGTGAGTAACGAAAAAAAACCTTTTTTACTGTGTGCTGTTTTTTTTTTTTTACTGTTAACCCTTGTCCATGAGACCCGTATACCAATTCATAGGGCTCGGGGCTGCAGGTGACTTGCCATTAACCCCCAGCACCCCCATTACCTGCCTCCCCAAAGTCCAGGGGGGACAGTAGAGCCCATGGCCATAGGCTATGCCGGCTTGTAGCCTGCAGGACCAGGGGCCACCAAAGCTGTCCCTATCTCTCTGTTCTACACAAGCCCCCATAGCTGGTCCTGGGCTCAGTATACTGGGTAGCATAACCCACACCATTTTTGGGGTGGATTTTTAAGGGTTTTTAACCATTAAAATCCCCCCAAAAATGGCTCCTCCTCGCCGGGGGGAGGGACTCTATGTAATTTTTTTTTAAATTACCCCCATGTTACCTGTCACCCAGCAGGTGTAAAAGGCTTCCAACAGCTGTAGGAGAGCAGAAGCCAAAGTGATAAGCAGGGGACACAGGGCTCTGGGATGGATGGGAGGTAAGTATTAAAAAAAAATAATATTTTTTTTCTCTGTGTCCGTATGTGTTTTTTTTTAATTTAACCCTTTGTGAACTGCTAAGGGATCTATGAGACCCCTATACCAGTTTACAAGGCTCTGGGTCTGGCAAGTCACATGTGGCTAGTGGGTGACTTGCCATTAACCCCCAGTCCCCCATTACCTGCCTCCCCAAAGCTCGGGGGGGCAGAAAAGCCTGTGGCTATTAGGCTTTAAGGCTTGTAGCTGACAGGGCAGGGGGCCACCAAATCTGGTCCCTGCACCCTGTTCTGCAAGCCCTATAGTTGGTACCAGGGCTGGTTATGCTGGGTAGGGGGACTTCACAATATTCTTGGGGGTATTTTTAAAAAAAACTAAGCGACTGTTAAAGTCATTTTCCAGGTACATGCTCACAGATGTTTTTATTTTTAACACAGTTTGCAATGCAAAGAAAACTTACTTTAGATTTTGTATTGATATCTACACCACCCTGGCATTGGTCGTGTAGCTCTTGTATTAACATAAGGCTTTCCTTTAGGGTGCCAAGTGGGAGGACATGAGTCTCAATTGATGGACGATGCACAGATTGAGGGGGGAGGCCAAGTGCAGCTGAAAGCTTTACTCAGAGCTGTGGTCATGAATTGCTCCTTCCATAGGTTAGGGGTACTGCCAGTCGACATGTTCCAGCCTTTGCTGAGCCACACCCTGACTAAATTTCTAAATGGCATTGCTGTCCTGCAGGAGAAATTCATGTTTTTCCTGACAGCATGACAGCCTGGAACACATGAGGTTGGGTTTTTTCAACATTGCAACTATGCCGAGGGCTATGGGTGCCATTGACTGGTTATGCTGGGTAGGGGGACCTCACACCATTTTTGGTGTGTATTTTAAGGGTTTTTAACCCTTAAAATTTCCAAAAAATGCCCCCCCCCAGTAAAGGGGACCCCACACCATTTTTTATTTAACCCTTTATACTGTGGATAGAAGTTGTATTTTATTTGTAAATGTTATAAAGTGCTCTTTTCAGTTCAGGGGCTCTCCTGGGAAAGAATGTGGGCGCTACTGATACATATGTGCTATTGAAATCGGGAGAAATGGGGCTCTCACATGCAATATGGTTTTCTTTAATAAGAGAAATGTTTTATTTAAAAAAAAAAAAAGAAAATGTTAATATATATATATATATATATATATATATATATTATTTCTTGTACTTAAAAATATTAAAAAAACAGTAGAAAAAATACAAACAAGACATTTCATGTTAAAGCCTAAACTCTGCCTGCCGCAAAAAGAAAATATGTCATTTTCTTGGAAATTCCTGCAAAAATCACAGTTAAAAATGACCTGTCAGCATAGGGTGACAAAATGTCAAGTAGGCTGGCAGTTAAAAGGTTAAATGTAGCTATGCATGTTGGGTATTTTTCTGCTCTGGGAACCTTGCGCTTTCAGATTTAGCTTGTTTTTTCTTGTTTGCATATTGATATTTTAGGAAAAGGTGTTTTTTATTCTGCTTTTTTACACATTTTTTATGGAAACCCTAAGAATAATCCGTAGGATTACTTCCAGAAAGATGAGCCCAGTACAAGCTAGGTACACTTAGAAAGCTTAATATGTGTACTTTCAGGGAATATATGGTTTGAAGGTATTCCAAATCTAAAGGGTTGTTTTGGTAGAGAAAGCATAAGGTGCGCACTTTGTCAGCAGAGCTGAAATTTTCAAGTAAAATTATCCTTATGCACATGGTTTACTTTGAGGTGTTTGGCAACTCTTCCCTCGACAGTAGCTATGCATGTTGGGTATCGTTCTGTTCGGAGGAACTTGTTTTTTTCAGATTTACCTTGTTTTTTCTTGTTTGCTTATCGTTTTTTTTTTTTTTAAATGTGGCTTTGATTCAGCTTTTTTATTCTTTTTTGGGAGGAAATCCTGTGCAACCAAAAAATTCATTGAGGGTTTACTTCCAGAAAACTGCACCCATGTCAACAAACCTGGTACGCCTAGAAAGCTTGAAGTGCAATTACTTTTGAAATACTGCGGACTAGTACTAATACTGTGAATACTGTGTATCTCAACTTTAGGGAATGTTCTGTATTAAAATATATAGAGAAGTGAAGCTAATTATAGGTTACTTAGCTAAAATTATCTCAAATGCCTTGAAGTAGCAACCAAAACATAAATGATGCAAAAGATTTAGGAAATTACTGTTCAAATGGATCGAAGAAGATACAGAAAGATCAAAAACGGTCTGAATTTACCAGTGAGTACTGCTATGATTAAGTGAAGCCACGTTGCCAGCAAGAACTGACCAGGTTAAAATCTGCCAAGAAACCCATTGATTGTCTCAAACAGAAATAGCTAATTTTGTGCATCTGCTATTCTCTGATCTACCTGAGGTTCAGCCTTCAGAGTTGTAATGTGCTGGGCTGGGTGGGGGGCATAGGAATTTTAGAATTTAGTCGGGAGAGAGAAAGATACTTTTCTTTAGTATTTTGCCATTGAATGCGTTATTCATTGTGAATGATGTAAAGAAACCTAAAGTGAAAATACTCTTTTGTCCAGCTGATTATTTGTATTATCTTGCAGAACAGACGCATCAGGGGATTCCTTGCTGTGACCCTTACAACGCTTTAGCTTATTATTAACATAAAATGTTCTCTCTATAACGTAGCAGAGGGTTATGAAACATCAAAAATCCAATGTATGTTCTAATTCCTATAGCAGGTAGAATAATCAGCACCATTCTCATGCTGGAGACAAGATACAGAAATCCAGCCACATTTTAAGCTCTGTCAAGGAAAATAAAAACTAAGTGACATTTAAGTCATTTTCCAGGTACATGCTCACAGTTGTTTTTATTTTTAACACAGTTTGCAATGCAAACAAAACTCATTTTATGTTTTGTATTGATATCTACACCATTGGTCGTGTTCTGAGTGTAACTCTTGTATTAACATAAGGCTTTCCTTCAGGGTGCCAAGTGGGAGGGCATGAGCCTCAATTGATAGACGATGCACAGATTGAGGGGGGGAGGCCAAGTGGGGCTGAAAGCTTTACTCAGAGCTGTGGTCATGAATTGCTCCTTCCATAGGTTAGGGGCACTGTCAGTTGGCATGTTCCAGCCTTTGCTGAGCCACACCCTGACTAAATTTCTTAATGGCATTTTTGTGCTGCAGGAGAAATACATTTATTTTCCTGACAGCATGACAGCCTGGAACGCATGAGGTTGGGTTTTTTCAACATTGCGAATATGCCAAGTGCTATGGGTGTCATCGACTGAACGCATGTGGCCCTTTTTCCTCTAGCTGCTCAGGAGTATATGTTTTGTTATGTTTAGGGACACTATATTTAAACCTTCTTGGAGCATGCCTTTGGCCTATTGAGGTTGCAGTTTCAGTGTCTGGACGACACCAATACAAACCTGACAAGGTGGTCCAAATCATTATGGCCGGAATTGCTCTCCACAATTTTGCCCTACAGGAGAGGGTGTCGGCATATGTGGAGTAGCCAACCCCTGGTGCAGCTCACGAGATACATTGCCTACTGTATCCCGGTACCCTGTGCTGCACAATCTGTTCACCAGGATTTAGTTGACAACTCTTTTTCTTAATTTGTGTTGATGTATTTGTGTATGTTGACTTGTTTTTGTACCACCCTTTTCCTTTTTGGTATGTGCAATTACAACAACCAAGAACCACCAAAAGGGGATGTTTGATGTCTTTCATTTGGGGGATATATCTACAATGCACCTCCATGGATGGCTCAAGGGCAACGCAGTGCCCAAAATTCAGCAAAATAAATATTTGCAAAAAAAAAAGATTCCCCCCCAAAGTTCATCACCCATGATTAGTGTGAAGTGGCCTGGTTTCCACTCTCTGCTGGTTGATGTGCCTCAGGCAGTGGGCACATACTGGCATTTTGCTGGTTTGCCTCCACAATTTGGCCTAGCAGCACCTCCAAAGTTTTGTTGTGGTGCCAATGCTCCTCCGCCAATACATCCATGCCCTCCTGGATCTTCCTCATGGTATGCTACACCACTTTAAAATTGCGGGTGGAGTTGCATCTAAAAGTGTGGCTATTGGTCCCCAGTTTGCCTCCATGATTTGTCACCCCTTTAAGGGGAGGCAAGTAGCGCCTGGATACAGGGTGGGGCTAGCTTCCTACTTTCCCTTTGCTGGAGGTGGTATGGCTGCTGCTGCCAGACTGCTGTTGTGGGTCAAGTTTGGAGGAGGTGTGGTTTGCCATAGTGGCAGGTGTTGCAGCAGCAGAGGAATTAGCAGGATATTCGGGGCTCGTTTTCCACAAGCACCTGTATTGCATCCATTAGAAGTGCAGTCTGTGTCATTAATTCATTGGTCATTAATGATTAATTAATGGGTCCCTAAATGTGCCAGCCCAGTCGACTCTCCTGCCCCTCATCTTTGGTTTATTACAGATAGAGATGAGCGAACTTCCTAAAAATTAGTTTCGGGCGATTCACCAAATTTCTCCAAGATATTTGCGTCTGTCCGAAATGAACCTTTGAGAATCACTCATCTCTAATGCAGCACAGAGTGAGCTGACATTGCGACCGGCCTCCTCCACTCCCACCGTGCAGTGTGTATTGCACACTTACCTACATGCTGGCTTCCCTGATGTTCTGGTCCAGCAGCTGGCTGCGGGCACAAGTTGGGTTGCAAGCCAACTTGCTTCCACAGCCAGCCACTGGGCCAGAATGGAGGGGAAGCTGGCATGTTACACAGCACAGTGGGAGCGGGGGAGGCTAGCCGCACTGTCAGCGGAAGCCGTCTTTCACAGCTGTCAGTGCAGCCAATAGAAAACTAAATATACTGTGTAGCACCGCGCTAATAAATTATGTGACAATTGTTTAAAGTATACAAATTAATTCCAAATGCAGCTCAACGTGTCAGAAAAACTCCCAAAAATGTTCCCAGGTGAAGTAAAATTGTATATACACAGAGCTATCTTCTATCCAAAAACACACATATACATGTGTAAAAATAATATCCAAGTGTACAGGTGACACACCAAGACAAAATAAAACTAAACAGAAACAAAAATAAAGTCTCTATTAATTCTTCAACCGCATCCCAAAGTGCATGTGCTCAAGGGTTCTTCTTTGTGCTCTTAACACCCCTATGTACAGATCCTTACCAGAGGCGTATCTTGTACATAGCCAAACAGAACAATAAATGGATGGATGTTTCCCGGCATCAATGAATGGTCTGTTTTGTATCAAGTTATCCACATCCAAGCTTATTTCCCACAGGGCGGAGAGTATTTTTATAATATCTCAGAATAGCATAGGTTCAATGGATGGTGAATCACATATATAGGAGAAGAGAAAATAGCAACACTAGTGCAGTAACGTTTAAAACCACTATTTAATGCTGCTGTACAATCAAGAATCACACTCACATTCTAAATATTAAAAATCAGCATGTCAGCTCATTAACAGAGCAGTAAGTAGGGCGGGTCTCACCACCAATCTTCAATGCTCCCGCTGCTCCAGCCGAGATTTGGTAAACATTCCTGGAAAGGTAAAGCCCTATATACCCACTCGTGGACCCGCCCTACTTACTGCTCTGTTAATGAGCTGACATGCTGATTTTTAATATTTAGAATGTGAGTGTGATTCTTGATTGTACAGCAGCATTAAATAGTGGTTTTAAACGTTACTGCACTAGTGTTGCTATTTTCTCTTCTCCTAAATATGTGATTCACCATCCATTGAACCTATGCTATTCTGAGATATTATAAAAATACTCTCCGCCCTGTGGGAAATAAGCTTGGATGTGGATAACTTGATACAAAACAGACCATTCATTGATACCGGGAAACATCCATCCATTTATTGTTCTGTTTGGCTATGTACAAGATACGCCTCTGGTAAGGATCTGCACATAGGGGTGTTAAGAGCACAAAGAAGAACCCTTGAGCACATGCACTTTGGGATGCGGTTGAAGAATTAATAGAGACTTTATTTTTGTTTCTGTTTAGTTTTATTTTGTCTTGGTGTGTCACCTGTACACTTGGATATTATTTTTACACATCTATATATGTGTGTTTTTGGATAGAAGATAGCTCTGTGTATATACAATTTTATGTCAGTGCAGCCAGCTACCCCCTCCCCTGTGCAGGGGAGGATTGGGGAGCCGGCTGCACTGTCAGCTGTGCAAGTCCGCTTCTGTCACGTGTACTGGATCCAAGCGTCGTGCTGGAACAAGGATGGTGGCAGGTTTTTTTTTATTTACCCACCGCCCATGGTGCCAGTGAATTTCAGGGAAAATTTTGTCAGCACGAACTCCCCAAAAAATTGGTTTCGTGCTAACTCAAATTTTTCCTGAAATTCAGAATAAACTTGGGTTCTGACGAACCAGTTAGCTCATCTCTAATTATGGACATACAATTACTTCATCATTGCCTGTGCTCACCTCACTGGGTGGGTTCCTTTTATGTGGCCATGGCCTTGACGGTGGGTCCGAGGCAGCTATAACAGACTGTGCAGGGGTTTCCTCTTGAACAGTGGTAGCTGGTGGCTGGTTGTTTGCTGCAAAGCAATGGCAAGGTCAATCATAGATTGTATAGACTCCTTCCAATAATCCACCAGGGTTACACCCTGGGCACCGCATCTATGTGGGACCGAAACCACTTTGCTGTGAATTAAATGGTCCACCTTACATTGAAAAAAATGCCTGCAACATTTGTGTTTTACTTGGCCCACCATGTGTGTCCCAGGCCAGCCCTCCAACTTTGGGCCTGCTTGTGGATAGAGGGCAAAGGGGAGTGGGGGATTCCTCCCCCACTCCCCTTTGCCAATCTGCATATTGCAGCCAATTCTTACTACTGGTGGGCACATGCCAGCAATCAGCGTCGCAGGTCCCTCCCTGTGGTGTTGGAATGCAGCATCCCCGCAGTTTTTAACCTACAATAATCCCCAAAAATGATGATGTGGAGTGTTGGAATGTATGATGTCAAAACATCCCTCTGCTCACTCAGCACTTTACTTCACCCCTCAGCCCGCCTGGTGCTTCGCACACCTGTTTTGAGATCATCCCATTGCTTTTTGGCCTGCTCTGCATCCTTGGGCTCAGGCCCACATCCATCACTATGTGGGCATTATCTGCCCACATATTCTCCCGCAATGGTTTGGGGGTAGAGAAGGAGCTGAGTGTCATTAAACCGGCAACTCAGCTGGCCCCTAGTGAGTTTGCAACTAGTCTAGTTGACTGATGCTGGGGTCTGCTGGGTGATGTGTTGGGTGGAGGGGTAGCCATTATTATTATTATTATTATTATTATTGTTTATTTATATAGCGCCATCATCTTCCATAGCGCTTTGAGAGCCATTGTGGCATTACCAGGGCCAGAAGTGCTAGATCACACGCTACTGGCCGGGGAGATAGCAGACCCAGCTGCGTCTCTACTGCTGCACATTTTGCTCTGCTGTTGGCTTGGCAGGAGGCTCCGCTGTAGACTTTACACTGGGGTCTGCACATGGCTCCCGTGTCTCGATCAGTGGGTGTAACACGGTGGGCAGTGCCAGGAGTCCAGGGAGCTCTGGGTGTAGGTCTCCCACTGCTTCTGCCTCACACTGCTACGGTAGTGTAGAAGGCAGCAGGGGAGTGCCTGCGGGAGGAATAGTTTTTTTAACAGCTCATCACAGGAGCCAGCAACCTATAGGCTACATGGACATATGAACACAAGCACACTTCCAGGGTCTGCACCTCAGCGCAGGGGTGCATCTTACAGACAACATCCCAAGCTCTAACATGGCACCCACTGTGTTCACCTGTAAGCAGCAGGAGGAAATTGTGGTGGTAAGTTACACTTTCATGCCAAGTGCCTACGCATGTGTGCTGCATTACACTCCTGACAAAGTACCAACAGGTGACAGTGGCCACAAAATACAGAGGCGTCGCTATTAGATTTGCTGTCGCAGAGCGGCACAATTAGAGAGCCTTGAGGTGGCATCAGCATGATGAGCCCATATTTTGCCTGAAAGACACACAGCAGAGTTGGCAGCAGCATAGGGAGCCCATATATTGCCTGAAAAACATACCCTGAATTTGGCAGCAGCATAGGGAGCCCATATATTGCCTCAAAAACACACCCTGAATTTGGCAGCGGCATAGGGAGCTCATATATTGCCTGAAAGACACACCCTGGAGTTGGCAGCAGCCTAAGGAGCCCATATATTGCCTGAAAGAGACTCTGGAGTTGGCAGCAGCATGGGGAGATCATATATTGCCTTAAAGACACATCCTGGAGTTGGCAACAGCATTAGGAGCCCATATATTGCCTGAAAGACACATTGGAGTTGCCAGCAGCATTAGGAGCCCATATATTGCCTGAAAGACACACATTGGAGTTGGCAGCAGCATAGGGAGCCCATATATTGCCTGAAAAACACACCCTGAATTTGGCAGCAGCATAGGGAGTCCATGTATTGCCTGAAAGAGACATTGGAGTTGGAAGCAGCATAAGGAACCCATATATTGCCTGAAAAACACACCCTGGAGTTTGCAGCAGCCTAAGGAGCCAATATATTGCCTGAAAGAGACTCTGGATTAGGCAGCAGCATGGGGAGACCATATATTGCCTTAAAGACACATCCTGGAGTTGGAAGCCGCATTAGGAGCCCATATATTGCCTGACAGACACATTGGAGTTGGCAGCAGCATTAGGAGCCCAAATATTGCCTGAAAAATACACTGGAGTTGGCAGCAGCACAAGGAACCCATATATTGCCTGAAAAACACACCCTGAAGTTGGCAGCAGCATTATGAGCCCATTTATTGCCTGAAAGAGACACCGGAGTTGGCAGCAGCATAAGGAACCCATATATTGCCTGAAAAACACACCCTGGAGTTGGCAGCAGCATTAGGAGCCCATATATTGCCTGAAAGAGACACTGGAATTGGCAGCAGCATAAGGAACCCATATATTGCCTGAAAAACACACCCTGGAGTTGGCAGCAGCATTAGGAGCCCATATATTGCCTGAAAGACACACCCTGGAGTTGGCAGCAGCATTAGGAGCCCATGTATTGCCTGAAAGAGACACTGGAGTTAGCAGCAGCATAAGGAACCCATATATTGCCTGAAAAACACACCCTGGAGTTGGCAGCAGCATTTGGAGCCCATATATTGCTTAAAAGAGACACTGGAGTTGGCAGCAGCATAAGGAGCCCATATATTGCCTGAAAAGCACACACTGGAGTTGGCAGCAGCATTAGGAGCCCATATATTCCCTGAAAGAGACACTGGAGTTGGCAGCAGTATAAGGAACCCATATATTGCCTGAAAAACACACCCTGGAGTTGGCACCAGCATCAGGAGCCCATATATTGCCTGAAAAACACACCATGGAGTTGGCAGCAGCATCAGGAGCCCATATATTGCCTGAAAGATACACTGGAGTTGGAAGCAGCATAAGGAACCCATATATTGCCTGAAAGACACATTGGAGTTGTCAACAGCATGGGGAGACCATATATTGCCTTAAAGACACACCCTGGAGTTGGCAGCAGTATAGGGAGCCCATATATTGCCTGAAAAACACATTGGAGTTGGCAGCAGCCTAAGGAGCCCATATATTGCCTGAAATACACATTGGCATTGGCAGCAGTATTAGGAGCTCATATATTGCCTGAAAAACACATTGGAGTTGGCAGCAGCATTAGGAGCCCATATATTGCCTGAAAGACACACACAGGAGTTGGCAGCAGCTTTAGGAGCCCATATATTGCCTGAAAAACACATTGGAGTTGGCAGCAGCATTAGGAGCCCATATATTGTCTGAAAGACACACCCTGGAGTTGGCAGCAGCATTAGAGCCCATATATTGCCTGAAAGACACACCCTGGAGTTGGCAGCAGCATGAAGAGAACATATACAGATTTTGGGCACATATATCTTATCCTAAGAATATTAATATAATGTAAAGCATTTCCTCAATAATTACTTGTGGTCTGATGCAGACTAATGTCTGTAACTGGAGAGCAGCGCCTTAAATCTGTTTTGCACTATCCATATTTCTTTAGTGTTGGTCTGGCACCATGATCAATCTACTCTGATGCATCAGGCATTGGTGGGTGGAAATCTTGGCTGATCCATGCCCGATTCATTTTCACACAGGTCAGTCTCTCAAAAAAACATTTTTCAAGCATACTGGAGCACATTGAATTGCCCTCATCAGAGCATCACATACGCACATCTAGGAGTTTTATCAGTTTGTTCCTGTTAAAGTCTTCAGGGCCTAGTTACTATTAGTGAAAGGCCATAGATAGTTACACAACTGCTGCTGTTATCAACAAATCCTGTTTTAAGTGTACTGTAGCATTTTGTCCTACCCTCATATACTCAGCGATGTGGCAGTTTTTCATCAAGCATTCGCAGGAGGTTAACATGGCTATATGAAAGATGTGTAGGCAGAAGGCGAAGTGTGGCCAGGGTCCCAATGTTGGCCCCACAGCCCTGCGTCAACATTTGCAGCCTCACCATAAAGCGGCCTGGGAGAGATGGCATGCCACTCCCTGTTCCAGCCAGCCAATTCTACACCACCTCCTGTGTGTCATACCCATCCTCTGTCACTCCAGATGCTCCTCCTCCTCTTAAACCGAGTCGAGTCAGTCATTCCGCCAGCAATCCATGGGCCAAGCCATGTCCAAGAGATAACAGTATGTGCCCACTCATTCAACGCGCAGAAGCTAAATGTGCTCCTGTCCAAGTTGCTGGTGCTGCAGTCCCTCCCTTTAGAGGTGGTGGAGCTTTCAGAGAACTGATGGCTTGTGCCGAGCCGAGGTGGAGAGTCCCAAGCTGTCATTTCTTTGCGAAGAAGGCAGTACCAGGCCTGTACAATTTTGTTGAACAGAAGGTGAGCCAGTCCTTGAGCCTGTCAGTGTGTACCAAAGTGCATGGCAGCGCCTACGTCTTGAGCTGTAACTACGGTCAGGGACAATACATATCCTTTAAGGCCCACTGGGTTATTGTGGTTCCTGCACCACAACAGCAACTTGGACAGGTCCCTCCACTGTGGCCTCCACGCTCCTAGGCTGCTGTGCCAGTGCTCTTGTCTATTTTGGTTCATGGATGTGCACATGTTTTTGCACTTAGGCACTTTTTTCTGTGACACCATTGCTAATTGTCAATTACATATTAATTCTTAACATTTATCTTATTTGAACACATTTATAATAATAACATATCATAGCAACATATTAACATATTAGTAACATAGTAACATAGTAGTAACATAGTAACATATTAGCAACATAGTAACATATTAGTAACATATTAGTAACATAGTAACATATTAGTAACATATTAGTAACATAGTAACATATTAGTAACATAGCAACATATAACATTTATCAAAGGTTTTTTTTATTTGTTAATTTTGTATTTTTTTTTTACATTTGTTTTTTTAATTCTTTATTTTTTTATATATATATATATTTTTTTTTTTTTTTTTTTGAGGGGGTATTTTTATTTTTTTATTTTTTTATCCAGTGCCCTTCCATCCTACCATGTGTGCAGGACACGGAGGTTTCACGCTGTTCTTCACATGGTTTGCCTTGACGCACGGAGTCACACATGGGAGGAACTGCTAAAAATCATTAATCAAAAAATGAAATCATGGCTTACTCCATGAAAACTGCAAATGGGAACCATGGTGACTGACAATGGGAAGAACATCTTGTCTGCACTGCGACAAGGAAGCCTGAGCCATGCGCCCTGTATAGCACACGTGTTTAACCTAGTTGTCAAGCGTTTTCTGAAGTCTTCACCCATCTGCAAGACATCCTAACAACGGGAAGGAAACTGCTTGCACTTTACCACTCCTACACCACCAAGCACACCCTTCTTGAGCTACAGCGTCAGAACGGTATCCCCCAACATAGTCTGATTTGCGATGTTTCCACCCATTGGAATTCTACCCTCCATATGTTGGATCGACTATATGAACAGAGAAAAGCCATCACTGATTTCTTGATGATCCAAGCGGATAGGGGGACTCCCATGTGTAACTTAAGTGTAAACCAGTGGCAGCTCATACGTGACACCTGTCATTTGCTCAGGCCCTTTGAGAAAGCCAATTATTAGTCAGTCGCCAGGACTACGGGATGAACGATGTGATTCCACTGCTTCATGTACTACAACACATGTTGGAAACCATGGCTGGTCAGGGCACTGGAGACATGGTGCCTACATTTCATGGCCACATGAAGCCTGTGGGGGCTGAAGTGGAGGAGGAGGAGGAGGAGGAGGGGATGGGGCACAGCGAAGCACAGTTTAGGTTTGACAAAATGGCCATTTTATCTAGTCATCTGACAGGAGAGGAGGAGCAGGAGCAGCCAGAGTAGCTAGAGGGTTGTGAGGAAGGCGGGACAGAGGACCCAGACACATCGTGGCAGTATGCAGTGGAGATGGAGACAGGTAGTCCTTCCGAGTCACTTGCACAAATGGCATGATGCATGCTCACGTGCTTGCGTAGTGACTGCAGAATTGTCTCCATTCATCAGCGGGATGACTTCTGACTCTCCACCTTATTGGACCCTCGCTACCGGCACAAAATGGGGACATTTTTTTACATCCACTGAGAGGGAGGTTAAACTGACCTACTACAGAAACATTCTACGTAGTCAGTTGGCCGATGCCTATCTGCGCCATCGTCCATACTCTCGCAGGTCTGACTCGGGGGGACCTCTGCACTCACCTTCCACTACCATGACTGCTGGGGGGGATGGCAGGAGCAGCAGCAGCAGCTCCATCAGCATCAGCCTGAGTCTCCAGTCGCTAATGAGTAGCTTTCTTCACCCGCATACTGAGGCTAATCATGAGCAGCAGTAAGACCTGGAGCAGACCCTGAACCAGCAGGTAGTGTCATACCTTGACATGACCATGCCAACGCACCTTGAGGACCTGCTGGACTTCTGGGCAGCCAAACTTGACTTGTGGCCGCAACTGGCAGAGTTTACCCTGGGAAAGCTGTCCTGCCCAGCCAGTAGTGTGCCATCTGAGCGGGTGTTTAGTGCGGCGGGGGCCATAGTCATGCCAAGGAGAACTCATCTGTCCACGAAAAATGTGAAGAGACGCACCTTTGTGAAGATGAATCAGACATGGATCAGCCAGGATTTCCACCCACCAATGGCTGATCCATGGTAGTAGCTGATGCATGATAGCTCCTTATGCTGCTGCCGACTCCAGGGCGTGTCTTTCAGGCAATATATGGGCTCCCTATGCTGCTGCTGCCAACTCCAATGTGTGTCTTTCAGGCAATATATGGGCTCCTAATGCTGCTGCTGCCAACTCCAGGGTATGTCTTTCAGGCACTACTATATGGGCTCCTTATGCTGCTGGTGCCAACTCCAATGTGTGTACTCTTAACCCTTTCGCTGCCAGCCTACCTGCAGCATTTGCCACTCCCTGTTGCCAGACGATGTTTCACCATTTTGCGCTACACATATTCAACTGTCATTTTTGAAGGGATTTCCAGGGATTTCCCAGGAAAATTATATATTGTTTTTTTCAACAGAGTCTGGGCTTTAACATGAAATGTCTTGTTTGTATTTTTTAGGTGTATTCTCAATTTTTTTGGGTGAAATGTGTGAAAAAAAATAAAAAAAAAACATTTTTTTACAATTTGTAGAGTTTTTTTGTAATAAAAAATGTAAGTTTGTCAATAAAATCTTATTGCGTGAGAAACCCCAATTTCTCCCGGTTACAGCGATACCACATATGTATAGGTAGACACCCTTTCCTGCCCAGAAGCCTTTTATAGCTGCTGGATGACAAATGGTTAATTAAAAAAAAAAATGACATAGGGTCCCCCTTCCCGGGGAGGGGGACCCCATTTTTTTTTGGATTTTGAAGGGTTAAAAACCCTTCAAAATCCCAAAAAAAAATGACGTGGGGTCCCCCTTACCCAAAGTAACCAGCCCGGGACCAGCTATGGGGGCTTGTAGGCACAGAGTGGGGGGGCCAGCTTTGGTGGCCCCCCACCCTGCAGCCTACGAGCCCACATAGCCTATGTGGGCCCGGGCTCTTCTGCCCCCCCCTGGCCTTTGGGGAGGCAGGTAATGGGGGTGCGGGGGTTAATGGCAAGCCACCCGCTAGGGCAGGTGACTTGCCACCCCCCCAGCCTTGCGAACTGGTATAAGGGGTCTCATGGACCCCTTACCAGCTCACAAAGGGTTAATGTGAAAAAAAAACACCACACAATAATAAAAAGTATTTTATTAGAAAAAAAAAAATTTTTTTTTTACTGTACTTACCTTCGATTGCAAGCTCTTGTCCCTCGCCGCTCAGCTGACAGATGCCGGTGATCGGCATCCAGAGAAGGAGAAGGCAGGAGATCAGAGGATCTCCTGTCACCTCCTTCCCCAGCGCCGATCACCGGCATCTGAGAAGCTGAGAAAGATGAAGCCCGTTCGGGGCCGGGATGACTTCATAAGCCCCGCCCCCAAGGGGGCGGGGCTTAGAGGCATGATGGCGGCCGCCATCGAGAAGAAGAGAGGAGAGAGCCTCCCAGGCTCTCTCCTGAAGATCGGTAAGTCCTGGGGGGGGATCGGAGGCCCCCCAGGTGAAGAGGAGGGACAGCGGGAGCCAGCGCACACACAGGTAAGTGAATGTCATTTTTATTTTTTTTTTTTTTTACAGTTAGATGCTGCTGCTGCAGAAGCGGGGGGGGGGGGGCGGCCTATTCCGGGGGCTCTGCTGGAGCCATCCGACCCCCCACAGGGGATCGGATGGCACCAAATTAAAGAGGAGACCCGGCCGGATCCAACAAGGGGTCAGGTGAGTATTTGTTGTTTTTACTTTTTAAACTACAAGCGAGGAAAGTCAAGCACGTAACACCTACGGGCTTGGCACTTAAGGCCCAGCCAAGCCAGCACGTAGGTGTTACGTGCTTGGCAACAAAAGGGTTAAAAGACACATGCTAGCATATTTGGGATGCCCCCCCCCCCCCCCGGTTAAAGGCAATGACTGCTGGCAATTTGACAACGTGACTTTCTTTACAAAATGCACAATGTTAATAGACAGCTACTGTTCAAATATTTATGCTAATATTCGGGATGCCCCCCTGTTCAAATACAAAGGCTGGCTGCTTTAACAGTGAAACAGTGACTTTCTTTACAAAATGTAACTAGTTAGCAGACAGCTACTCTTCAAATATTTATGCAAGTATTTGAGATGCCCCCCTGTTCAAAGACATAGGCTGGCTGCTTAAACAGTGAAACAGTGTCTTTATCTACGAAATGCAACCAGTTAGCAGACAACTACCCTTAAAATATTTATGCTAGTATTTGGGATGCTCCCCTGTTCAAAGACATAGGCTGGCTGCTTAAACAGTGAAAAGGGACTTTATTTACAAAATGCAACCAGTTAGCAGTCATTTATTTGGGATGCCCCCCGGTGAAAGGCAAAGGTTGCTTAAAAAGTGACTTTCTTTACAAAATGCAAAATGTTAATAGACAGGTACTCTTCAGATATTTATGCTAGTATTTGGGATGCCCCCCGGCGAAAGACAAAGGTTGCTTAAAAAGTGACTTTCTTTACAAAATGCAACCAGTTAGCAGACAGGTACTCTCCAAATATTTATGCTAGTATTTGGGATGCCCCCCCCCCCCCCGGTGAAAGGCAAAGGTTGCCTGAAAAGTGACTTTCTTTACAAAATGCAAAATGTTAATAGACAGGTACTCTTCAAATATTTATGCTAGTATTTGGGATGCCCCCCCGGCGAAAGGCAAAGGTTGCTTAAAAAGTGACTTTCTTTACAAAATGCAACCAGTTAGCAGACAGGTACTCTTCAAATATTTATGCTAGTATTTGGGATGCCCCCCCCCCTCCCCGGTGAAAGGCAAAGGTTGCCTAAAAAGTGACTTTCCTTTTCAAAATGCACAATGTTAATAGACAGGTACTCTTCAAATATTTATGCTAGTATTTGGGATGCCCCCCCCCCCCCCACCAAAAGTGACTTTCTTTACAAAATGCAACCAATTAGCAGATAGGTACTCTTCAAATATTTATGCTAATATTTGGGATGCCCCCACCCCGGCGAAAGGCAAAGGTTGTTTAAAAAGTGACCTTCTTTGCAAAATGCATAATCTTAAGACAGGTACTCTTCAAATATTTATGCTAGTATTTGGGATGCCCCCCCCCTCCCCGGTGAAAGGCAAAGGTTGCCTAAAAAGTGACTTTCTTTACAAAATGCACAATGTTAATAGACAGGTACTCTTCAAATATTTATGCTAGTATTTGGGATGCCCCCTCCCCCCAGTGAAAGGCAAAGGGTTCTTAAAAAGTGACTTTCTTTACAAAATGCAAAATGTTGTTAATAGACAGGTACTCTTCAAATATTTATGCTAGTATTTGGGATCCCCCCCGGCGAAAGGCAAAGTTTGCTTAAAAAGTGACTTTCTTTACAAAATGCACAATGTTAATAGACAGGTACTTTTCAAATATTAATGCTAGCACGCTTTTTAAAGAATGACACCAGGAAAAGGAAAAGCTAGTTAGACAGGTGTGTTATTAACACTAAATAGGCTTGAAAGCTAATGCAAACAACTTAAACTTTCCCTGTCTTTCTCTCTCTGTGTCTATGTTACCGTCACAGCCTCTCTCCTTCTCTAACTGTCCCTCGCTCCTTCTGTTCTTTGTTCTATCTATCTCTCCCTCGCTCTATCTATCTATCTATCTATCTATCTATCTATCTATCTATCTGTCCCTCTTTCCCTGCCTGATCTTCTCTTGCCGCAATACAGTGCCGAAATGAGCTTCAGCAAGATGACCACTGCATATATAGGGCTGTGACATCATCGGTAAGCCTGTCTGCTGATAGGTAGCATGTGACGCCTACCCAGGATTCCTTGCCCCATGGGACATGTCCTGACATGTGGATCCACCATTTTAGATGGGTTGGGTAGTAGTAAATAGAGTTTTAAGGAAGCGATTTGAGCGATCGAATCGCGGTGATATTCAGAATCGTTACAAATCAAATTTTTCCTGAAATTCGAAATTAATTCGGGTTCGTCAGATTCGATTCGCTCATCTCTAGACATAAGTTAACATTGCACATCTGTTTGTTCTTTGCAGACGTTCATGGAGCATAGGTACTACTTCAAGCCCAACACACATGAAAACAGGATGTTGGCAGAGGAAGTGACAGCCCATATGGCCAAGGTGGCCCTGGGTGCGGAGGATCTACATCTAGAACATCCAGGTAAGTGTACAGCAGAGAAGTTAAGCTATCAGGGTTATGAGTTACATGTTTTGCAAAATATTGCAAAATATGTTCTTTTGTAGCTGGGGAGTTCTGGCTGTGGATCAAGCCCACCCAGAGGCTAGAGGGTCAGAACAGTGGGGCCCAGAAGACTGGGTGTGGGTGTAAGGCGTGGCCCCAAACCCTGCCAGTGTACTCTTCCTCCTTAGATTCAGCACCACCACCAGCCAAGGAGCCTGCTGAAGAGGAGGGTGTGTTGAGCTTTGACTCGCCCACAGCTCCTGCACACTACAGTAGGCCAATACCCAGAAAAACACACAGGTTATGCAGCGATGGGGCCACATGAGCATCGATTATGCTCATGTGCATGAGCATGGCTTAGTTATTCCCTCTGGCAGAGCTGCAGACAACGCGCCTGCTGGAGGTAAGTTTAAAGGGCCAATGAGCCTCAAATTTACTAGTGGGCAAAGTGCCCCTATTGTGTAAGGGGCTATTAGCCCTTAGGTTGTTCAAGGGCCAATGAGTCCACAATACAATACAGACAATCCCCAGTGCTCCAGCCCTATAAAGTTATTCCCTGCCATTCCGTCATTGCTTGTGATAGCATGCTGCTGGGTGCTATAGTTCCTGTGTCTTTTCGATTGTTACCTTTGCCGTCCTTGTTTTGCCTGACCACTGACTGGACCAGCACCTGCCTGGACTCTGACCACGAACCTGTCTCATCCCTTATGCTGTTTACCCTTTGACCTCCTGGCTTGATCTTTGACTCATCTCTTGTTTCTCCCTTGGTGCTGCGTATCATGAGGACTGATCTCCTGTGTAAGACCCTGGCCTACCCAACATCACCCAGTCTTCCCTCTGGTTCATCTTCAACCCTGTAAGTTCACAACATTTGTGCTATTAAGTCCTGGGGGCGACTATGTCCAGTGAGGGGTATAAAGCATTCCAGCAAATGAGGGCTTGGCTATAGGTGAAGCTAGCAGCAGACATTTGGGGTTGTGGACTCACCTAAAAGGCAGGTCCCATGGGGCTTGACAGATTCATTATTTTGGGTAACTGTCTTTTCTTGTTTTCATCCTGTTGGTGTTAGCTGGGGAGCCAGAAAAGCCACCCAGTGGTGTACAACTATTTTAGCTGGTTAAACAAATGCCAGATGCATACAATAGGCAACCACATCATGGGCAAATGGCCCAAAGAGTGGAATGCATTCAACGTCAACGCCCTCAAATTTAAGATGTAAGAAATCATTTGGTCCCACAGACAGCACTGACACAGGAACAATGGGCAGAGCTATAACTCCAGGCAGCACATGCACAGGAACTACATGTGGCTGTAATTGCATACAGGAGAGTCGGAGAGAAATGGCAGATTTACTGCAGGTACTCAACCAGCAGGTGCAGCAGCAAAGCATTTTTTGCCAGGCACTGTTTTGATCGCTGGCCGGGCCTGGGCACAACCCACCAGCACACAATGGCAAACTACAAGCACAGCAATACCACTTGTCCATCCATGCTGCCAATCCCTTGATGTAGCAAACCATGATGTTCAAACTACATATGGGCATGATGGGGCATGGTAATGTTGTTACCTGAACAACTTCACATTTGTCAGCATAGTTTGGCCACTCAATTTATAATTTTCACAAGCAAGACAGTTTAAGTTGTTTATGGGAAATGGGAATGTGAAAATAATGTATTTAGAAGGACAAAACATTCACACAAGGCCATAAGGGTGTGTCACATAAGAACACATAGTCGAAAGGTTGTGTACATTTTTTTGGCTGCTGGCTCATGGTTACTCAGTAAGTGTATGTTACATGTCGTGAGTTGGTCTGTTTTTCTCCATCTTGCTGGTTCTTCTGTTTCAACTAGGTGTTATTTAGGAAGATAGATTTATAATTTTTAGCATTTAAGCACATTACACTTTATTGGGTACTTGGAGTGATATTGAAGTTTGATTTCACTTTTGTGAATAGAAGGAGTGTTGAGAGTTTTTGATATGTGTTTTCCATTTGTATAGATATTAGTTGTATATATGGTCACTATAAGATTATAGTATATATTCTTTATACCAGCCCCTAAAACAGACACCACTTTATGGATTAAAGAGATGGGTTTAAGCTATAGAGATTAGGCTCAGCGGCACCCTATATTTCCATCTGATATTATTCTGTCCCCCTGTCCAGCTTCTTAAGGTTTAGTCTCGCCCTCCCCTTATTTTTGTTATATGTTTTTTAATTGATTTTAACTGGCCTGTCATTATGTGTGTAAATATGTAATAAATAAACTTTTGTACTTTTTCATAAACTTACTGTAGTGGTGCCACTTAGTATATGAGGCTGGTAACTTTGGGGTGTGTGGGACCCCTGTCTGTTTTCAAACTACATATGGGCATGATGGGGCATGGTAATGTTGTTACCTGAACAATTTCACATTTGTCAGCATAGTTTGGCCACTCAATTTTAAATTCACAAGCAAGACAGTTTAAGTTGTTTATGGGAAATGGGAATGTGAAAATAATGTATTTAGAAGGACAAAACATTCACACAAGGCCATAAGGGTGTGTCACATAAGAACACATAGTCGAAAGGTTGTGTACATTTTTTTGGCTTTTATTATTTTAATATACCAAAAAGGCCAACATGGACCAACGTGAAAATAAAGGGCTGCACAGTAGCACGGAGTCTGTGATGCTCCCATATTCAAGCTGTGGAGAAAAAAAGAAATTGTAAATCAGTTTGACAAAACCACTAACAGATAACCACATTTAAACAAACGTTAATGCAAACATTTGAGCTACTACATGACCCTGTCAACTAATTGTCAGGTCCCGTGGGACGCCCACCTTCCAATAAATCAGCAACCCCCAATCTCCGCTGCTTTCTTCGCCTATAGCAAGCCCCCGTTTGCCGGGACGCCAGACACGCCTCACCGGACACGGTTGCCCCCAGGACTTGTTAGCACAAAGGATGCTGACTTATGCAGGGGAAGGCAGATGAACCAGGAACTAGACTGGGTAGCGACAAACGGGCAGAGGTCATACACGGGTGGTCAATCCGAGGAGGCACGGTACAGGAGGGTTTAGATGAAAGAATAGTCAGGGCTAGCCAAAGGTCACAACGGGAGGTCAGAGATACGCGGTACAGAGGAGCAGGCAGAATCGTGGTCAAAAAACAGGCAAGGTCGGTCCAGGCGGCAATCAGGGATGGTCAAAACACGGCAAGATTCACAGGGAAAGAGAGATCCAAAATCACACCCAGCAGCACGCTATCACGGGCAAGGATCAACAGCAGGGGGAACACTTTTATAGGAGCAATGGGACCAGGGAAGGGACGTGATTGGTGCACATTGAACCCTAAGGTGATTGCCCCATTCAAATTTAATAGACTAGGGCTCATTGGCCCAGAGCAGATTACCTCCGGCGGCTGCGCTGTGCATAGCGCCGCCGGAGGGCATAAACAGGGGCCAGACGCGCGCACGCGCGTACACGATGCTGCACGCCGGGAGCGCGCCGAGCTGAGAGTGACGCGGCCGCTCCCGACGCCGCCGAAGAGGAGGCCGCCCGAGCAGCGGCCGGGAAGAACACACGCCGGCCCGCCGCCTGCTACAGAGGACGCCCAGCCCGTGCTCCGGTCGAGGGAGAGGAGCCGACGTGGGACCGGAGGACAGGTAAGGAGGTGGTTCCCGTGACACTACCCCCCCCTTCACGAGGGGCCTCTGGACCCTTACCAGGCTTATCCGGATTCTCACGATGGAATCTATTAATTAGGGTTTTGGCATGGACATCCTTGGCCGGTACCCAACACCTCTCCTCAGGACCAAAACCCTTCCAATCTATTAAATACTGTAAAGAGTTTTGAAGCACCCGAGCGTCGAGTATTCTATTAATTTCATATTCAGGCTCATCTCCCACTATGATCGGAGGAGGAGATGACACCTGAATATTTTTGGCAGATTTTAACAAAGAAACATGAAAGGTCGGCGGAATTTTCATGGATAAAGGTAACTTGACTTTAAAGGTAACATCGCTCAGTTTGTTAACAATAGGAAAAGGACCGATGTATTTAGGGCCTAGCTTAGACGAGGGTTGTCTAAGGGCAATATTTCTTGTAGATACCCAGACCCAATCACCCACCTGAAATGGTGGTTCTTGCGACCTATGTCGGTCCGCAAAAACTTTATAAGTTCTGGAGGCTTTCTTTAAGTTAGTCTGTATCTCAGACCACACCTTAGTCCTCTCCCGTAGCCATTCCTCCAAGGCCGGCAAGTTGGAGGAAGGACCAGAGAAGGATGATGCCTTAGGATTCCTACCATAGTTACAAAAAAAAGGTGAAAACTTAGTAGATTCACTAGGCGCATTGTTAAAGGCGAATTCCGCAAATTCGATGAATTCCGCCCATTGTTCTTGGCGGTCGGACACGAAACAGCGTAAATATTGTTCTAAACACTGATTCACCCGTTCGGTCTGTCCGTTAGACTGGGGGTGATAGGCTGTGGAGAGAGAAACTTTAATACCTGCGATTACAGAAAGCTTTCCAGAAACGGGACACAAACTGGACTCCTCGATCTGAAACAATATTCTGCGGTAGACCATGGAGGCGAAAAACATGTTTAATGAATAGTTGTACTAAGTCTGGTGCCGACGGAAGTTTTATCAGTGGAATAAAGTGTGCCATTTTACTAAAGCGGTCCACCACCACCGAAATTACAGTATTTCCTTGCGACGGAGGTAGATCAACAACAAAGTCCATGGATATGTGAGACCATGGCTCACTGGGGATTTCTAAAGGAACTAATAATCCCGCTGGGGACCCATGGGTAGTCTTACTCCGGGCACATACAGGACATGCTTCGACAAGTGGCGGAAGTATCACGTCTGATGGTGGGCCACCAGACATGGCGTTTGGCGATGGCCAAGGTCTTCCGAATACCTAAGTGACCGGCAGACTTGGCATCATGAAGTTCTTGTAAAACGGCAAGGCGTAAGTGAGGTGGAACAAATAAACATTCGGAGGGTTTGCCAGGAGGGGAATCAACCTGGAATGGCATTAACGAGCTAGACAAGTCAGGGAGAAGAGCGGCCACAACACAACCTAAAGGTAGAATCGATTCAGGAGGACCACCCTGGTCCTTACAATCCCCGAAGTTTCGAGATAGGGCATCTGCTTTGGCATTCTTCTTCCCTGGTTTATAGGTAATAATGAAATTGAATCGAGAAAAGAAGAGTGCCCAGCGAGCCTGACGGGAGTTGAGTCTCTTAGCGGACTCTAAATATTCTAGATTTTTGTGATCAGTATATACAGTGATGGGGTGTAGGGAACCTTCTAGCCAATGACGCCATTCTTCAAAGGCCAGTTTAATACCCAATAGTTCCCTATTCCCAACATCGTAATTGCGTTCGGCGGGCGAAAATTTACGAGAGAAGAACGCACAAGGATGCAGTCTCTCAGGACTGCCTGAATACTGAGAGAGGACCGCTCCTACTCCCAGTTCCGAGGCATCAACCTCCATCAGGAATGGAAGCTGGGTATCGGGATGTATCAAAATTGGAGCAGAGGTAAAGGTTTCCTTTAGTAATTGAAAGGCGTTTTTTGCTGAGGGAGGCCACTCCTCAACAAAAGCGCCTTTACGATTAAGATCAGTTAAAGGACTCACGATGGACGAGAAACCCTTTATAAATTGTCTGTAAAAATTCGCAAATCCTAAAAATCTCTGAAGCGCCTTAAGGGTTCTAGGTTGTTCCCATTCCATTATAGCAGAAACCTTGGAGGGATCCATAACCAACCCACGCTTGGAGATTATATATCCTAGGAACGGAATTTCAGACACTTCAAATACACATTTGGAGATCTTAGCATACAGACGATTCTCCCGTAACCTCTGCAACACCGCTTTGACATGTTGACGGTGCTCCACCAGGGAACGGGAAAAAATCAGTATGTCATCCAAATAGACCACCAGAAATTGACCTAGAAAATCACGAAATATGTCGTTAACAAAATCTTGGAACACTGCAGGAGCATTACATAAACCGAAAGGCATCACTAAATATTCATAGTGCCCATCTTTTACATTGAAGGCTGTCTTCCATTCATCCCCCTGGCGTATGCGAATTAGGTTATATGCCCCTCGAAGATCTAATTTGGAGAAGACCTGAGCTCCTGTAACCTGGTTAAAAAGGTCATTGATTAAAGGTAGCGGATACCTATTCTTCACCGTAACCTTATTTAACCCTCGATAGTCTATACAGGGGCGTAACCCGCCGTCCTTCTTCTCGACGAAGAAGAACCCTGCACCGGCAGGTGAGGTAGATGGACGGATAAATCCCTTCTGGAGGTTCTCTGTAATATAATCTTTCATAGCCTGCTCTTCAGACCGTGTGAGATTATATATCTTCCCTCTAGGGGGCATAGTCCCTGGGAGTAAATCGATAGGACAGTCGTAGGCCCTATGGGGGGGAAGAATATCAGCGGACTTTTCTGAGAATACATCTGCCCAATCTGCGTAGGCTGGTGGTAAACCATCAAGGATGATAGGTGTGGATCTAAGGGATATGGAGAAGCAATGATCCTGACAGGAAGGACTCCATTTTACAAGGTCCCCAGACCTCCAATCTATCACTGGGTTATGGGTCTTTAACCAAGGAAATCCCAACACAATAGGGGAAACGGGACTTTCAATAACAAGAAACTCTAATTCTTCCGAGTGAGCAGAACCTACAGTTACATTTACCAAGGGAGTCTTGTAGGAGACCAACCCTCCCTCAATGGGCTTATTATTGACCGCCAGGACCCGAAGGGAATTTTCTAATGGAATTAAAGGTATTCCAAGAGTGGTGGCAAGTGATCTATCCAGGAAATTGCCAGCCGCTCCACTGTCAATGAAGGCGGAGGCAATGGTCCTGGAAGGACCCCAAGAGAGCATAACGGGTAGAAGTACTCGATTATCAAGAGGGAATGATACCTGACCGCCTAGACGAAGTCCCTCAGCAGGATCTAGGCGCTGTAGTTTCCCGCCACCGGAGCTTTGTTTGGGCAGCTCTTGGCGAAGTGACCAGGATTCCCACAATAAAGGCAGAGGCCTTGGGATCTACGCCGAACCTTCTCTGCCTGGGAGAGATGGGTTACTCCAAGCTGCATAGGTTCTTCAGACAACAAGGGAGAAGAGGAAGCGACTGCCCCCCTAAGGCTTGACTCTTGGCGTGAGGGTCCCCAAGGTTGGTCCTTGCCTCTTTCCTGGCGTCTCTCCCTGAGACGATGATCCACTCTAATGGCCAGCTGCATATACTCATCCAGACTCTTGGGTAGTGGATAATTTACTAGGATGTCTTTGATATTTTCAGAGAGTCCAATCCTAAATTGGCTACATAAAGCTGGGTCGTTCCACTTGGAATCTATGGCCCATCGCCGGAATTCTGCGCTATACTCCTCTGCAGAGCGTTTGGCCTGTTTTAGATTCTGTAGTTTAGAATCAGCTGTTGCAGCCCGATCAGGGTCAGCATATAAGTGTTCCATAGCCGAGAAGAATGAGGTGACCGATTGTAGGGCTTCATCAGTAGGAGCTAAACCAAATGCCCAGGTCTGAGGGTCACCCTGGAGAAGTGATATGACAAGGCCGACACGTTGAGACTCTGATCCAGTCGTGTGGGGTCGAAGACGGAAGTAAAGCTCGCAAGAGTTCTTAAAGTTGGAAAACTTCGTCCGATCCCCGAAGAATTTCTCAGGAAGAGGAATCTTGGGCTCGATGGCTGGGCCAGGGTCCACTGGTGCAGGAATTTGGCGACTCTCCTGAGTAGCCACTCGCTGGGCCAGCTGGTTGATGGCGGTGGCCATAGCTTGAACCTGCTGTATTAATTCTTCCATCTAGGATAGTTTTCTGGCCCGTGATAATGTCAGGTCCCGTGGGACGCCCACCTTCCAATAAATCAGCAACCCCCAATCTCCGCTGCTTTCTTCGCCTATAGCAAGCCCCCGTTTGCCGGGACGCCAGACACGCCTCACCGGACACGGTTGCCCCCAGGACTTGTTAGCACAAAGGATGCTGACTTATGCAGGGGAAGGCAGATGAACCAGGAACTAGACTGGGTAGCGACAAACGGGCAGAGGTCATACACGGGTGGTCAATCCGAGGAGGCACGGTACAGGAGGGTTTAGATGAAAGAATAGTCAGGGCTAGCCAAAGGTCACAACGGGAGGTCAGAGATACGCGGTACAGAGGAGCAGGCAGAATCGTGGTCAAAAAACAGGCAAGGTCGGTCCAGGCGGCAATCAGGGATGGTCAAAACACGGCAAGATTCACAGGGAAAGAGAGATCCAAAATCACACCCAGCAGCACGCTATCACGGGCAAGGATCAACAGCAGGGGGAACACTTTTATAGGAGCAATGGGACCAGGGAAGGGACGTGATTGGTGCACATTGAACCCTAAGGTGATTGCCCCATTCAAATTTAATAGACTAGGGCTCATTGGCCCAGAGCAGATTACCTCCGGCGGCTGCGCTGTGCATAGCGCCGCCGGAGGGCATAAACAGGGGCCAGACGCGCGCGCGCGCGTACACGATGCTGCGCGCCGGGAGCGCGCCGAGCTGAGAGTGACGCGGCCGCTCCCGACGCCGCCGAAGAGGAGGCCGCCCGAGCAGCCGCTCGCGACGGACAGAGCCGAGCGGCTGCTGGCGGCGGAAATAGCCGAGCGGCGGCCGGGAAGTACACACGCCGGCCCGCCGCCTGCTGCAGAGGACGCCCAGCCCGTGCTCCGGTCGAGGGAGAGGAGCCGACGTGGGACCGGAGGACAGGTAAGGAGGTGGTTCCCGTGACACTAATAGTATATAGAGTCCAACAAGAAACAGATTACAAACAAAACACGATACACAATTCCTCATCAGTTAAAACACACAATTGTCTTATTGGCAAATAGTCACCGCACAATGGTGCACAGGCGTCAAAGCAGTGTTATCTGATTTGTGCAGTGGTTTTTGGACTTCTAAATGTGTCCTACTTTAAATACAACATTGGTCACAATATTAAGATACACTGATTTGATTAGTCAGATCTTGTGTCTATAAGCCAGCTACATGTACATGTGGTGACCCTATATGTTAGCAACATGTTGCATTTCTGTTAGGTGCCACCAGTAACTAAAGGTGCTAATTATCCATATTATTTTTTATTTGAGATGGGCCACAAAATGTATGGTAAAACACCATTGTGTAACTCTGATTGTGTGTGTGTGTGTGTGTGTGTGTGTGTGTGTGTGTGTGTGTGTGTGTGTGTGTGTGTGTTGGGGTGGGGTTACAGGACACCATAGTCAAAACAATTTAGGATGAGATAAAAAAAGTTTTTTACTTGAATGGCTAGCTAAAATGTTTTGGGTTACATACAATGTGCCCCAGGCATCATTTGTAATTTCTCAAGCAATAAAAATGGGTTGCTGATCTGTAAATGTATAGAAGTTTTAACAAGCTAAACAAGCGTATTCACATTGCTGCAGATTATGTTTGCTTTATAACCAATTCTACATGGCCAAATGTTACAGCAGATGACAGATTCACTGAAGGTCAAGTTTAAATCTATATAATGCATTGAAAGGAAAAAAACAAACTTAGATTGTTTTACAGTGGTTTATGCTACTTTAATTATGTGTGCCAAAAGTGCAGACGGAACTAATTAACCTCTATTATTTTTGTTAATATCTTGGTCAATTTTTTATACACATAAACATCCACACTTCTAACCATAATTTGCTGTCTGGTTTTCAAAACAAGTCCCAAATGCCTAACTGTTTCTGTAAAGACACTACATAGGTGCTCTGGAACTGAGCACCTACTGCTAATAAACATCCCCATGCCTCTCAAACCAAATGTTCAGGTAGGCTAGAATGCACCAAAAGCTGCTTTGGACCATAAGATTTTTCAGTTAGCATAACAGTTTACTGAATTACTGTTAGAAATTTTACAATGAAAAAATACATTCCACAAATGCGCTCATGGTCCTTTTTAATGAAAATGACATGCAGGGGTGTTTTTTTGGTTTAAAATGCTAAAAAATTTGTACTCACAGAGCCAACCAGAAACACATCTTAGGGTCCCAGGTGGCCACAACCAAACCCTAGCATACAATGTGCTGCACACTTCAAGAATTGGTTAAAATTGAGACTATTCTCTAGACAATACGAAAGTGCAAAGCTCACAATAAAAAACATATATGCCACACTAGACAGGACAACTTATAAACAACCATGACCAAGCCCCAACTGGGTATGCTTTAATCTATTGTAGATATACTCAAACACTAATCAAGTGAATTAATCACACAATAAATAAATGAATAATCAATAAAATATCACCAAAACAATCAATGTGCATATGTACTACATTAAAATTCACTTCAACATGAATAAATCAGACACAATAATGTCTAATTCCAAGAGTGTATATTACCTAAACCAGATTGTGACAAAATATAAAATAATCAATACTAACAATGTGAACAATATTCCTGATCCCAGGACCAATGCAGCTAGACGATCCCTCACAGAGTATAAACAAGAAAAACATGTAACAAAGAGTACATCACTAGTAGTGACAGCATTCACGTGGGGAAGAGTCAGCCAGGTCACACAGAAGCCCACACATTATGTAACCAGGAAAACCGGTCACTTACTCAAGTTTGGTTGGGGGTCACCTGGGACCCTATGGTGTGTTTGGGTATAGATTAGTTGCCCCAATGTGTCAACACCTCTATTTTGCTGTGCACACCTGTGTCTATTTGGTTCATGGAGCCAACCAGCTCAGGCACCAGACATAGGGCTGGATAACCAGGGCTCAGGAGCCAACCAGGTGGTATACTAGCCCCTATGACCTTTGGTTTGATGCAGTAGGCTCAGAGAGAGCCCAGTCTAATGCAGACAGAGCATGGATACCCCCAAATCCGAACAGAGCAAACAGCAAGTAAATATAAGAATAAAATGCAGAGAATAAAACTCCATTGTGCAATAAACTCCTAAACAGAGTAGGATATTCATGCAGTTACCCTAAATGTAAAATATATATAAACATCAATAATAAAACACCAATAAAACATCAATAATCGGTTGCACCAAACATACTATTGTTACACGTACAGTACATACACAGTGATATCTCCCATAAAGTACTTTCTAAGGGTCTCTTTAACATATTGGATATCTCTCTCAAAAGGGATTTAGTTGGGAAACATATTATTGTGCTATTCTAGGCTGATGTACAATGAACCAGATCGAATTACTCAACCCACTAGGCCAACCTATGGCACCCAAGTCAGAGGCAGTACTCAGAGCCCTCTCTCTGGGCACCCATCATCTTTCCAGTACTTGCATTTTATTCATCTCCCCCAGGCACTACTATTCTAGCCTTCTCATAAAACAGAACATTTGTGCAATCCCTAAAATGGACATGATGCTGGTCAATATAGATAAGAAAAATGTGTGTATCAGAGACCAGGTATAACTTCTATGGTTCAACCACCATAACTTTCTGGGGTCTATGAGAATGTTGGGTTTAATGCTTAGAGTGGCAGCTTATCGATCACAGCTTCTTACCAAATTTTAGTGGTTGGCTATTCTACTATTCTATAAATTTAGAAATAGACTTGAAAGAGGTGGCTAAAGTTTAATGCAGCTGACAGCAGGCCACTCCTTTCTGTAGATCACTGAGATTACTGTAGAGACCTCACGCCCGACAAAAGCATTGTCGTTTGTGAGTGTGTTGGAGGACAGTAGGTGATTCTCCAAGGACAGTCTGTTGTCTAGCAGTAACCTTGAATTGAGAGTGGTGCTACTATCTCAAAATGATTATCTGTAACAATATCTTCAAAGAATGCTACAGAACCTACATTGATTCTCAGGGCAGCACCAGGAGAAGTAGAGACATGATGAGTCTTATTCTAAATTGTGTAGAGGCCCATCTGTTGCCAGTCTACATTCTATGAGGCAAAACTACAATGTCAGACAACTATCTTACAGTATCTATGCACTGCTGAAACTACGGATGGGGTTCTCTCTGGCATATGTCAATCCTCCTCAACCTAAGAGGAGTAGCGAAATTGACATGCTGATACACAGCAGAAATGCTGCAACTTCTCTGGTCTTTACTATCTTGCTTCTCCCTCTTACGCTGCCGATGACAAACTGAAGCAAGGCGAGTAACTATAGGGAATGCAGGGGGCCCCATCATTATTTCTCCTCCCCCTTTTTTATCATATTTCTGCAATTGTGGCATCATTTAGAGTATCTTCTGGTCCCACCTTTAGCTGTGTAGTTGCATCCAATTGCATTTAAAGGCAGAAAAAATGTACTGTATCTTCAATTCACAAGCACTGGAGATGCAGAGAAAAAATTCGGAGCAACAGTGGGTGTAACAACAGCATTGTGATGTAAGCACACTGTAATGCCCTGTGAGTCTCCCACCTTCTGTGAGCTGGCAACCCCCACTCTCCACCGCCGCTTCCACTTTTAGTCAAGCCCCCATTCGCCAGGACTCGCGATATGCCTTGCCCCCAGGTCTTAAATGGCACAAAGGATGCCAGCCTACGGTGAAGACAGGAAGAACACAAGGGTATTCTAAGGCCATCGTTCATGGAAAAACAGTCCAAATGGGCGACTACTCACAGGGGTAGGCAGGAGAATAGTCAGAAACTAGTCAAAGGTCAAAGCCGGGTGGTCAGAGGTACGCGGTATTCAAAGGGGTCAGACAAAGATCAAAGTCAGGCAGGCAAAAGGGTGGTACGGGCAGCAAACTGGGATGGTCAAACAAAGCCAGGTCAATCTCGAGAGTAGCACAGATAGCGCCACACCCTGAGCAATATTAGCTATAACGGGCAAATGGGTCAAGGCTGGACTTTATTTAAAAGGATGATTGGCCAATGGGAGTACAGGGATAATAGTGTAGTGATTGCTGAAAGTGTAATACAAGATGTGATTGGAACTGATCCCAGGGGCTGGACTGCCCTGGCCAGTCAGGCTGTCCAGCCCCTGAGACCCACAGGTGTGTGCTTATAAACTAGACAGAGTGGCATCTGCTGCGAGCCGCTCTATCAAAGAGAAGGGCGCATGTGCGTGCGCAAACCCGTACGACTACAGGGGAGTGAGGGAGGCAGACAGAGCAGCTCGCCGCGCTCTCTGGCTTCAGACAGCCAGGGAACGCTGCGCCGTTCGGCAGACACTCGTCGCAGGTCCCCCGAGGCAGGTAAGTTCCTTACATTGTGCTTTACATATATCATAGTAAAAAATAAGTGCTTTGTCGTGCCTCTAGTTATTATTGCCAGCATATAGTGTAATCCGAAAAAGGGGGTGAGAGATGTTGCTGGCTAAGAGCATCTCCAGCCTGCCAGAGAGGAGGGAGAAGGGAGGGGGTTCATAGCCGCAGAGACAAGCAGCTAATCAGGACTTCTGGGAAGGGAAGGGGGGTGCTTCTGTTCTCGGTCCACTAAAGCTTGATTAAAGGACTAGGTCAGCAGGGTGGAGACTGAAAGCTGAATGAAGAAGTGATTTCCTAACTAAGGAGACCACATAGGAAGGGACTGGAGGGACTCAATACAAGGTAAGCTACTGATATTTATTTTTTAATTTTTGACTTGCCAATTACTTTAAGGTAAGCTGCCTGCATTTTCAGATAACATATTTAGAAAAATTCTGCTGCTTTTTATTGTTATCTAAAGTATGAATACACACAATCCATGACGTGAATGAATAAGAAGCTTAACTGACATAAGCTTACTTTCTGAATTCCAGGAAGTATAATTAGGATATAGGTGTAATTAGGATTCAGTTGAGTAGGAATCTTTGCACATACCACTGGGATTTTTATCTCTTTGCACAATCTCACAAAGTCAGGATTGCAATGCTACATTTTCAATATTTGACAGCAATTATCCCATGACTTTGGCACTGACAGCTAATCCCAAAATTACAAACTTCCTGTGGGCCATTCTTAAAGAGTGTGTTCCAGCTGCTAACAACAGCCGGTTACTCAGGGCCTAGAGATTATTCTTCCCCTCATCAAATTAGCTCTATTCTACTATGGTTCAGGCAAGGCAGATAGTGGATGTAGATTTAAATCCAGACAGTTAGCTAGTCTACAGATTTATGAGTTTTTTTAAGGAAGCTCAATAAAGAGCTGGAAGAACAGTGGATGGATTGGGGGCAGAGATGGGAGGACAGGGGATCAGGGCCGGATTAACGTAGGGGCGGACGGAGCTGCCGCTCCAGGCCCCTACGTTAAAACAGGCCCAGCAGCCTGCAAATGAGGCCCGCATAGGCCGCCCGGCACCTGCTATCGCCGAGCAGGAGGAAAGACAGCGGCGGGGCAGGCGAGCAGGAGGAAAGACAGCGGTGGGGCTGGCGGCCAGAAGGAAAGACAGCAAGCGGGGCCGGCGAGCAGCAGGAAAAACAGGGGCGGGGCTGGCAGGAGGCTGAGTGGCGCTCATTGAATGCTGCTTTTCCCTGGGGCATCCTGAATCGGGATTCCCCTGCTGTGTGAACATCTGGAAAAACTCACCCTTCCCCGCTCCATCTCCCAGCTCTGTCCCATTCATCTCTCTCTTTTCCCAGCTCTGTCCCATCCCATCTCGCTTCTCCCAGCTCTGTCCCATCCCATCTCTCTTCTCCCAGCTCTGTCCCATCCCATCTCTCTTCTCCCAGCTCTGTCCCATTTCATCTCTCTATTCCCAGCTCTGTCCCATCCCATCTCTCTATTCCCAGCTCTGTCCTATCCCATCTCTCTTCTCCCAGCTCTGTCCCATCCCATCTCTCTATTACCAGCTCTGTCCCATCCCATCTCTCTTCTCCCAGCTCTGTCCCATTCATCTCTCTCTTTTCCCAGCTCTGTCCCATTCATCTCTCTCTTTTCCCAGCCCTGTCCCATCCCATCTCTCTCTTTTCCCAGCTCTGTCCCATCCCATCTCTCTTCTCCCAGCTCTGTCCCATCCCATCTCTCTTCTCCCAGCTCTGTCCCATCCCATCTCTCACTTTTCCCAGCTCTGTCCCATCCCATCTCTCTTCTCCCATCTCTGTCCCATCCCATCTCTCTTCTCCCAGCTCTCTCCCATCCCATCTCTCTTCTCTCAGCTCTGTCCCATCCCATCTCTCTTCTCCCAGCTCTGTCCCATCCCATCTCTCTATTCCCAGCTCTGTCCCATCCCATCTTTCTTCTCCCAGCTCTGTCTCATCCCATCTCTCTATTCCCAGCTCTGTCCCATCCCATCTCTCTATTTCCAGCTCTGTCCCATTCCATCTCTCTATTCCCAGCTCTGTCCCATCCCATATCTCTTCTCCCAGCTCTGTCCCATCCCATCTCTCTTCTCCCAGCTCTGTCCCATCCCATCTCTCTTCTCCCAGCTCTGTCCCATCCCATCTCTCTTCCCCCAGCTCTGTCCCATCCCATCTCTCTTTTCCCAGCTCTGTCCCATCCCAGCTCTCTATTCCCAGCTCTGTCCCATCCCATGTCTCTATTCTCAGCTCTGTCCCATCCCATCTCTCTATTCCCAGCTCTGTCCCATCCCATCTCTCTATTCCCAGCTCTGTCCCATCCCATCTCTCTTCTCCCAGCTCTGTCCCATCCCATCTCTCTTCTCCCAGCTCTGTCCCATCCCATCTCTCTTCTCCCAGCTCTGCCCCATCCCATCTCTCTATTCCCAGCTCTGTCCCATCCCATCTCTCTATTCCCAGCTCTGTCCCATCCCATCTCTCTTCTCCCAGCTCTGTCCCATCCCATCTCTCTTCTCCCAGCTCTGTCCCATCCCATCTCTCTATTCCCAGCTCTGTCCCATCCCATCTCTCTATTCCCAGCTCTGTCCCATCCCATCTCTCTTCTCCCAGCTCTGTCCCATCCCATGTCTCTATTCCCAGCTCTGTCCCATCCCATCTCTCTTCTCCCAGCTCTGTCCCATCCCATCTCTCTTCTCCCAGCTCTGTCCCATCCCATCTCTCTCTTTTCCCAGCTCTGTCCCATCCCATCTCTCTATTCCCAGCTCTGTCCCATCCCATCTCTCTTCTCCCAGCTCTGTCCCATCCCATCTCTCTTCTCCCAGCTCTGTCCCATCTCATCTTTTTTCTCCCAGCTCTGTCCCATCCCATCTTTCTTTTCCCAGCTCTGTCCCATCCCATCTTTCTTTTCCCAGCTCTGTCCCATCCCATCTCTCTTCTCCCAGCTCTGTCCCATCCCATCTCTCTTCTCCCAGCTCTGTCCCATCCCATCTCTCTTTTCCCAGCTCTGTCCCATCCCATCTCTCTTCTCCCAGCTCTGTCCCATCCCATCTCTCTTTTCCCAGCTCTGTCCCATCCCATCTTCTCCCAGCTCTTTTCCCAGCTCTGTCCCATCCCATCTTTCTTTTCCCAGCTCTGTCCCATCCCATCTCTCTATGTGTTTGGGTGTGGGGGGTTGATGTTGCTTTGTGTGTGTGTGCAGCGGTGGTTGACAAATTGGTGTGTGTGCATGGTTGGGGGAGTTCTGATATGTGTGTGTGCAATGGGGGGAGGGTGACAGATGTGTTTGTGCACACAAGGGGTTACAGATTGTGTATGTGCGGGGAGCAGAGAGGGTTCAAAATTTTGTGTGTGTGTGTGTTTGTGTGTGTGTGTTGGAAGGGTTTCATAGGAAGGGTCACTGGTGTGTGTGGGGCCCCATAATTTTGTATAATGTGCTGGGGGGGCTTGGTCCAAAATTTGCTTTGGGGCCCAGCGGACTCCAGATCCATACAAGACAGAAATATCAGCTCTGTCCCATCCCATCTCTCTTCTCCCAGCTCTGTCCCATTCATCTCTCTCTTTTCCCAGCCCTGTCCCATCCCATCTCTCTCTTTTCCCAGCTCTGTCCCATCCCATCTCTCTTCTCCCAGGTCTGTCCCATCCCATCTCTCTATTATCCCAGCTCTGTCCCATCCTATATCTCTTTTCCCAGCTCTGTCCCATCCCATCTATCTTTTCCCGATGTGACTTAGTGTGTGTGCTTGTGTATCTGTGTGTGCATATACGCTTGCTGTGTGTTTGGGTGTGGGGGGTTGATGTTGCTTTGTGTGTGTGTGCAGCGGTGGTTGACAAATTGGTGTGTGTGCATGGTTGGGGGAGTTCTGATATGTGTGTGTGCAATGGGGGGGGGGGTGACAGATGTGTTTGTGCACACAAGGGGTTACAGATTGTGTATGTGCGGGGAGCAGAGAGGGTTCAAAATTGTGTGTGTGTGTGTGTGTGTGTGTGTGTGTGTGTTGGAAGGGTTTCATAGGAAGGGTCATAGGTGTGTGTATGTGTGTGTGTGTGTGTGTGTGTGTTGGAGGGGTAGCAGACTGGTGTGTGTGGGGCCCCATAATAATAATTTTGTATAATGTGCTGGGGGGGCTTGGTCCAAAATTTGCTTTGGGGCCCAGCGGACTCCAAATCCATACAAGACAGAAATATCAGTGGTCGTGACAATCTTAAGGATGCATATGTGAAATGTGTAGCCAATAAAATATGAGAACTCAGAACGTTGCTCTGTTTCCCGTGTTATATCAGCAATGGCTTACAGCTTTTTGTTTTTATTTTTAGCTGTGGTGTCAATGTTTTCTCTCCCAGCCGTATATGACAAGTACCAGGTAAGGACATCTTAGTTTGGTGTAGTTAGTGGCATGCTGATTCATTCTAGCTTTTATGATTTTTGGGAGTGTCAGTGGTAAGTTCTCTTCTTGGGAATTCTCACAGTATGACTAAATTAGCCATTAATAATTATGACTAATAAGCCACATAATAAAGAGTAAGTTATAATGTGCTGTTTGCTCTATTGATTCTCGTTTTGAATAATATACCCAACTGGTGGAACACTTTAGGTGGTACATTGTAATAGTATACTTCGATAAATAGGCCCGTCAAAATCTACAGCACCAGGCCCGGGATGCTCTTAATCCGGCCCTGCAGGGGATAGATGGGGAAGAACTTGAAAAATTAGGCTTGGGTGGAAGAAGAGATGGGAGGTTGGGTGGATGGGGACAGAGCTTGGAATAATAGGAATGAATGGTGGGCAGAGCTGTAAGGAAAGGGGATGGGAGGCAGAGCAGGGAGAGCAGGGGGTGGATGGGACAGAGTTGGGAATAAAAGGGATAGATGGGGGCAGAACTTGGAGGACAGGGGATGGGTGGGGCAGAGCTGGGAATAATAGGGATGGATGGAGGGCAGAGCTGAGAGGACAGGGGATTGGTGGGGCAGAGCTGGGAGGACATGGGATGGATGGGGCAGAGCTGGAAGAATGGGGCATAAATGGGGCAGAGCTGGGAGGAAAGGGAATGGATGGGGCAGAGCTGTGTGGACAGGAAATGGGTGGGGCAAAGCTGGGAGTACAGGGAATAGATGGGGCACAGCTGCAAGGACAATTGATGAATGGGAGGACACAAGTGGGAGGACAGGGGATGGATGAGGGGCAGAGCTGGAAGGACAGGGGATGGTTGAGGGCAGAGCTGGATGGTGTCTAACAGAAACCAGGGCTGGCTATTCCTCTTCAGCCGAGCATACCAATTTGACATGCCCTGCCATGTAAAACCCCTGGATTCACCCAGTATTCTTATCTGACCAGCATCCCCATAGTCCATGCATGGGCCCTCTGCCAAACAGCAAGGCTGTGTAACTTCATTCAAGTTTCCTAGCCAGCCTTATGAAATGAGGCTAGGAAATACAGCCACACCAATTAGTTGAGAACCAATTAATGGAGAGCCTGTGCATGTGCCATGGAACCACTGATCAGTTAAAAATTAACGGTTAACCTTGGGGCTTCAGACGGCAGGGCAATCAAGATGCCCTCACGCAGAAGAATAGCCAACCCTTGTGCTTTTAAACACCAGGACTGGCTAAAGTTCTTGAACAGTAATACAAATAAAAGGTAAAATAATTGATTCTATTAAAAAAAGGGATAGTAAACCCCTTATTTTCCAAGCAGATTGCATTAGGTATACAAGAGAAAAATTTATGTTTTGGTGTTTTTAGTTTTTATTGGTTTTTGTAGGACACTGACATAAGGAAACAGCTCTCTTTCTTTCTATCTCTCTCTCACACACATGCAATAAACCTATACTGAAGAACCATAAAAACTATCACAATCAGAACCAGTTTTAATTTTATCAAGTAAATACATATGTACATACTAAGAATGTTTTCTGGCAATTATATAATAGTAGATAAATGATAGCCATATATTAAACATATACACACTAATATAAATAGTATTATTCCAAGTTTCTTATGTGGCCCAGTGACACACAGACACTCAATTGCTTTAGGCTAGTGTATCCAAGTCCTAGTTGAGCAGAAGGGAGGTGAATTGGAATAGTCAGCTGTTGCGCTGCATTATGGAAAGAGGAAATACATGTTCCTGTATTGGCATCCTGAAGATCAAGCTCAAAGAAGCCCAGGTTATAGAAGATCTGAATGTAGTGATCTGAATATTTACTTGAATGGCTTCTCATTTGATAAAAGTTTTCCCCTATGATCCTCTCTTCTGTTCTTCTAATTCGGAGCTTATCTTTCAAGGTGCCACCACCATACCTGTAGCCTACCTACCCTGTAGAAGAAGCACAAAAATAGACCCTGTAACCGTTTTACAGAACATAATCACGTTTTGACAGTATTCTAGCTTAGATTTAATTTTTAGTGTGTAAGCCCATTTCATTTACGTGGTTCGAACATTCCGTCCTCCAGCGTTTTTTGGGCGTTTTTCAACACACCTTGCTGCAAAATGTTTCACTGTCCAACGAGGTCCTACTAGTTTATTTCGGAAATGAGCTGTTTTCTCCTTCTTGCATGTTCAGTATGTGGCCTGTATGCATACACTGGCTTGAATGCATATTCGAGCATCTAATTTTTCATTTTTCCAGTGTTCAGCTCCTAGCCCTGGCATTCTAATACTTACTTATTGCTGTGCCAAGTCTCTTCTGCTCCTGTTTACCTCTACTCTTCCTATTCTCCAGCGTCACTCCTTCTCCTTGCTTGGTGTTTGCTTGGGATGTCTCATCTAGTGTCTTTTCATCTGCTAACTGCTAACTTGTACCACTTCCTGATGTCCCATACAGTGTCTTCATCTGCTAAATGCTTACCTGTACCACTTATTGATGTCCCATCCAGTGTTTTTTCATCTGCTAATTGCCTACCTGTACCACTTTCTGATTTCCCATCCAGTGTCACCAGCAAACACTCAGACAAAATCAGACCAGTTCTAAGCCAAGCCAGAGCAGTTCCAGGCAAAGTGCTAAGCCAAGCCATACCAGTTCCAGGCAAAGTGCTAAACCAAGCCAGAGGAATGACAGGCAAAGTGCAGAGCCAAGACAGAGCAGCCCCCCCTCACCCCTTCTCCCATTGTGCATCACACCCCAACTTCTTACCATGTCACACACAGCAGGGGTCTAGGGCTGCAGCAAATCTGGATACCCCTCTCTCTCCAGCAGGCCCCACTCCATGCTTATCATGGCTGACCCTGGAACAGAATTTACAGCTGCAGAAAAAATAGTGTATGGCCTGTTGAACCCAGCAACACTCGAGGATTTTCTGGGGATCATCGACTCTGACATGCATGCTGCTGCTGGAATTGGTAAGTTGCAGCCTTGTTTGAGTCGTTGCATGAAGTTTGATCCCTGCCTCATTTTAACAGCCAAACTCAGGATGACAGCACGGCATAAATGTTGTGCCTCGTCCATGAAGCACAGGTTTGGCAACCAGCCGAATCTTGGAATAGTACCACATGCCACTTCAAAGCCAAGTACTGACCTTTAAATGCATGTGTATGTCCCACACCTTCCTTACTTGTACAACTTGAAACCAGATGGGCTAGCCATTGCTTAGCCACACAAGGTATGGAGCTTTACCAAGCTTATGATCTATTCACATTGCAGGAAAAACCCAGCAAACAAACATGGCCACCAAAACACAGGACCACACAAGTACTGCTGCTATGTCAGCAAGGACTGCATCATTTAGGACTGCACCGACAGCAGACTGGAAAGTGCCATGTGCCAAAAGTGGGGACCTCTGTATACCCATGCAGCCCTATTTTTGTGTACTGGGTGTGTAGCAAACTGTAGAGAGCTAACTGATTTGTCTGGCCCTACAGACATCCTGCTATACAGGATCTTGAGGAAGACAATCCATAGCATCTGTATCCACAACAACAGCAGCATCAGCACTCTCTGCAGCAGCAGTTGCCTCCCCACAACCCTCAGACACAACATCTGCCTCAACAGCTGCCACTGCAGCAACAGTTGCCTCAATAGCTGCCACTGTAGCAGCAGCTGTGTCCCCCACTCTTGCTGCAGCATCAGCTGGATCCACATATCCATCTGCAGCAGCAGCATCTGCCTCGCCCACTCCTTCTGTAGCTCCGCAGCTCCAGCATGACCAACAGCTGGAGCATGATGAACAGCTGTAGCCATCACCTCCAAGGGCCAACTCTGCTGCCGAGTATTTTCCATCACCCACATCAAGCACATCACATGTTGAAAGGCCAAGTACGGCTCCAGCTGCAAGTGTTTCTACCCATGGAAGAGAACAACAGCCTCAGGCACATCACCATCTTACCCTGGTGAAGTGGGTGCAGTTGATGGAGGCGGATTGGTGTGAAGATATCAAAGCCTATAATACATAATGCTACTCCAACATGACCTCCAATCAATGGTGGGGGGAGCAACAGAACAACAACCGGCACATTAAGGGAATGATAGCACTGTTGCTGCTAAATGACAACCTGGCATGCCTGGTGGCACTCCTAGAAGCCACAGTCCCACCAGACGTTGCAAGCCACCCACCTTAGCAATAAGGAAAAACACATGTTGTAGAAATGTTTTGTTGTGTTTTTGTTTTGTCAGTAGCCTAAGAATATGGGCCCACGTTGTTCAAAATAAAGTAGTATGTCATGCATTTGTTCAACAATAAACAAAACAAGCATAAGTGATTTTGTAATTCATGCAACAAACAATTGGGAGTGGACATGGATAAACCACACCTCTCTCCTAATGAGGAGCATCAAATGATATACACATCAACATGATTCATTAATACAAATCAGACATTTTATTCAAGACCAAAAAACTAATTAAAAATACATATACAACACAAGACATTTAAAATCAGGATGCTCCCCCCTGTAATCTCCAGAAGTATATATGATAATGGAACACCGTAAATTCACAATAATAATAAAGATATCCCATAACATATCAGTCTGCCCTGATATTAATGCCCTGAATCTTTTTTGTGCCGGTACAAAAAAACATAATCACCAAAGCTAAATAATTAAAGACCAATTAATATAATATCATGTGTGTATACCAACTGCATCTATAAAGTGCTAATATATTTATCTTAATAATACACAAATAAGGACTAAAGTGCTATAAGAAATATGATAAAGTGACTAGTGCATGACAAATATGTTCCTACAATTCATACCCAACTATACAAATATATAAATATATATTGCACAAAACCTCCAATCCCAATGAACAAACCAATACTCCCAACAGATACTATCAATGAAGACAAAAAAATATATACATAAACAATATTTAAAGTGCATGTGCCAGCAAATATCCAAAGGGTTACCACTTATTCACCGGGCAGCCTGCATAAGCAATGCACAGAGGGAGGAACGCACCAAACACCCGCGCCTGCGGCTCCCATGCCGCTTCACAGGGTGATTTTGTAATTCAGTTTAATCTCACTGAATACATGAAAAGAGAAAGTTAAGCTTACAGAAAAAACTTAAAGGGCAATGCTTGCATCAAATCCAAATCCAGCACATATTGACATATATACATAAACACACCACAAACATAACACTGGGGAAAAACAAAATGGACAGAAATTAACTAAAATGAGATGAGACAAGGTGGTTCCAGACAGACTGGCCCCGATTAAGGTCTGCAGGAAGATCCATCATAGCTGGAGAGAGGAACACATTCCAGTACTGTGGAACTTTCCTCAGGAGGGCAAAGTTTTGGATCACCATGCACACCACAATGATTTTTATCACCTTCTGGGACTGGTACTAGAGGGCACCCCAAGAATGGTCAAGACACCCAAACCTTGCTATGAGTCCGGTTATAGGCCGCATGTGGCGAAAGAAAGGAGCAATAATGACAACACTTACCAAGCACCCACCAGACAGCTCGCCAGACTCAAATCGAGCATACAGGCTTAAATTCCTCCATATGTAATCATCATGGATGGAGCCTGAACACTTAGGAATCGAAGGGTAGGCCCTGCAGGCTTACAGGCTTGTGGTTGCCATTCAAAGTATCACAGCAGGACGGGCTTGTTACAATGGATATTAGCCACAAGCCTAGACATTTACAATATTTTACACAGTAAACAGCTGGCTCATCCAGCATGTTACATTGTACAGTATAAGGGAAGAAGACAGCTGTGCAAGTTTTAAAACTTAGTGCCCCAAATCTGCACATCAGGATGATGAATCTATTATCTATTATTCTGTTATAAAATCTATGAATCTATTATTCTGAATTTAACTTACTCGCCTGTCCTCGTCTACCTTCTTCCGGCTGGTCTTCTTCTTTCCCGTGGCTGGTGTCCTCCGGTCTTCAAGGCTCTTCTGTGCTTTGTCCAGCATCTAAAAGTGGTTGTGCCGGTCTTCAGAAGCTGACTGCTGCACCGCCATTTGGTTGAAGGGGGAACATAGGTCCTTCCTTCTTTCATCCTCCCTACCCAGCGAGGGACTTAAATTCGGGCCAGGGGAGTCTGCTTTTGTATTTAAAGGCATGGCCTCCATGTAATCTCTTCCACATAGCTTATGATGTCACAGAGACGGAGGGCCTAGGGGGATTTTTCTGTGCTACCCCTCTAGGCCCCTCCCCTTTGGTGACAGAAGTGACATAGGGCAGATTCCAGAGAGGCTCCGCATTTAGGTATAAAAGTCGATCCCCGGGGGCTCATCGTGGAGTCGCTGGCCAGGAGCTTTCTACTTCTCTTCTTCTTTCTCTTCTGCTGGCAGTGCATCCTTAGATGCCTCACTGGCATAAATTTATAGGATGGAGAAGGTAAGTGTAAGTTAATTAAAATTATTAAATGTTTCCCCTATATCCACATAGCGGTGCAGTCATCAGCTTCTGACGGGCGGTGCTGTCAAAGAAGGCCTGCCAGACCAGAGAAAGATGGCATCTGGCGGAGCAAAGAAGAAAGAAGACAGGTATGGCTGAGTTAGTTAACTTGAGAACAATAAAAACATATTTCTGGTGTATTTTTTTTACTTTAACTTGGGGTGAACTGGTAAGACGTCAAAAGGACCCATATACCTCCAGTTCACCTTTGCCAGGCTCTTCCACACCCCCAATGTCCCAAACAGGAGTGCGGGTAATCTGTCATTGTATCAACAGCAGGGGTGTGGAAGAGCCTGGTGCCCATTGATATGGGCAATACAAAAGGGCATAAGGGCTTGTAACGTACAGGGCCAGGGGTCGCCAACAGCACAATCTCTGAGCCCAGGGTTACAAGCTCTTCTACTTGGTGCCTGGGCTGGTAGCCTTTGGGGAGGGACCCCAGGTTTTTTTTTCTCTAAATCAAAATCTAAACCATAAATAAATAAAAAAGACCCCTGCTGTCTTTTCCCTGCTTAACTGAATGACGGTTAGACAACATTTATTTAAACAAGGAAAATTAACAAAAAATAAAAATTTGGCCAAACATATTTTCACTAGATTCAAACTGTATCTAATGAAAAATGTCCCAAAAAACAGCTGTCAGTTTCAGTATTAAATTGAATGCTGGTAAAAGTGGCATTCAATTAAACATTGAAAACTGAAAATATCAGGCTATTTTTCTATAGATAAAAATTGTATCTAATGAAAAATACCCAAACTTGTTAAAAAATTGACCATAAAAACCACTGTCAGTTACCCACAACCACAACGAATTAAAAACTGGAAAAAATCACTTTAATGCACTCTCGCAGACAAAAATCCTAAAGGCTCATCTTGAATGAAAGCTTACGACAAGCACTGTCGCTGGCGTTCAAACGGACAACCTAATCCCGCAGATGGCTGTGAATCACACGAGCATTTGGGAATTCAAGTCATGCGAGTTTGCTTTCATTCAGAAACATAGAGGCTCTGAATCAACCTTAATGCTAGTTAACCATCATAACCAACCATGAATTTACTACTGAAATAAGCTCAGCATGTATAAAATTTGCTGCGCTTAAGGTACCAATCTATGATTTTTTTCATCACATGATAGAGCCAGATGTTTTCAGTCTTTTTACAAGCTATAAATCAGATAAAATTAAGAGGTGTACCATGGACTTAGGTCTCACTACTAGAACTAGGAGTTCCACCAGGAATTGGAGAGTTGAAGTGGAGGTGACACAAACCATCCTCCCCAATTTTGGCTTCAACTCCAGTCATAAGTGTTATTACTATATAGCAGCCAAACTGTGTTGATTAAGCTTTTAAAGTGTAGAAAATTGTACCACCCAAAGAGGACCAACACCCTGTGCGATGTGGGTGTTGGATGCCTTGGCGCAGATGTTGGTCGTCGCTGCTAAATGACAGTATGGGGAGCATCCAGAATGCTGGAGCCTCCCTACACATAACCCCCCAGAATGCCTGTTGATTTTACCAGCGTTGAGAAGTCCAGCTGCCAAATGCCCTGCCCACATGAACACCTGGCGGCCAATTGTGACGCTGAATTCCCAGAGGGGGACCGAGGGAAAAGTAAGATTTACGGGCATTTGGGGGGAGCTCCAGCATTCTAGATGCCCCCCAGACTGTGATTGGCTGCCTGTCGCTCACATGGGCAGTGACAGTCCTGCTGCCAAATGCCCTGCCCACATGGATGCCCCCCAGACTGTAATTTAGCAGTGGCACTGGCGGTGACTAACACCCATGCTGCACAGGGTGGTGGCCCACTTTAAAGCTAGATGGATTTTGGCACTGCAACTACTACCATACTAACTATGCTGCCTGGCCTGTTAGTGTATCACTGAGCATACATTCACATTATTAAGAGCACACAAGCTTGAGTTCATTTTTTTTATACATAGGACTCCTCCATGAGATTGCTTTGTATTCTGTGGCCTATAATTTGTCTAAGGGTTTTTCCACAGTATGGGCATAATTATAGGCAGTGTAGGATGTGCAACTGCATTGAGGACCAGAAGGTCAGGGGGACCCCTATCATTATTGCTTCCTTTCCCTTATTTATTTGTGGTCACTTGGCATAATTTAGAGAAGGCAAAAACTAGGCTGACCATTTTTTCAGAGGGACAAATGTGAGACACTTACATTATGACAGCTTAAAGTGGACCCTGATCGGGGGTGCCCTGCTGTGTCAACCCCCCCAGATCGCAGCAGCAACTCACCTGACGGCCACATCCTCTGCCTCCATCTAGCAGGGAGCGTGCTCACGATGGTCATTCACAAATGCCTGTACCGTGGGACCGGGACAAGGTGAGTTGGCTGCACCAATCTGGCGGGGGGGGGGGGTTTGACACCAGCCTGGGACCATCTATGCAGGTGACATGCCAGCCCCCAGTCTTGTGAACTGGTATAGGGGTCTCATGGACCACTTAACAGTTCACAAAGGGGTTAAATGTAAAAATTAACACACAGACACAGAGACTCTACTCTACTCACCTCTGATCCTGTGTCCCTCGCTGCTGTCCCGCGTCAATGACAGCTGGTGATGACAGATGCCGCTAGTGATCGGAGCAGGGCGGGTGAGGGGCAGAAGATCGGAGCCTTCTCACCTCTCCCCCACTCTGCAGTGCTACTACCGGCATCTGTCAGAGCCGGAGCGGGGTGACAAACTACAAGGATTGGGATGACATCATCCTGCTCCTCCCACAAAATGGCGAGGCTATGGGCAGCGGCCAGTGGCCAGTGAGGTGGGGAGGACCCTCTTCTGGGCCCTCACCTGAAGCCTGCGGAGCCCGCGGGGGGATCGGGCGAGGAGGTTTTACAGCCGCAAGTGTCAGCGGTGGAAGCAGGGGGGGTGGGCAATTTTGGGCCCCCTCCTGAAGCTGGTAGATCCCGGGGGAGGGATCAGATACCCCCGGAGGAAGAGGAGACCCCCAGCTTTCTATCCATACCTGAGGTGAGTTTTTTTTTTATTTTTGCAGTAGCAGGGAGAACTTAACGGTCGGAGAAGCAAACACGTAGAAACTTTGTGCTTGCCACTTAAAGAGTTAAAGAGACCAGGACAATATGAGTTTATCCTATTGGGGGGGATAAAACTTTACTGTGCATCCGGGGCTGGCATGACAATTTCAAAGCAGACCAACACCTGTTTCCAGCTAACGGGTGTGGGTCCGGCCGCATTCAGGTTGAGGGGTCTCCCGTAATTCTTACCTTATCCTCAGCCAGGAATGCAGCCCCCGGCTGAGGGTCAAGGAAGGTAAGAATTGTGGGTGTTCTGGGGGGAGCAATGCACAGGGGGGCTCCAGCAATTCTAGATTAAAAAGATTAGTGTTCACAGGTGCCCTGAGGGGTATTACACAGCAGGGCATCCAGATGGGGATCCCCCAGGGTAAGGCCAGTGCCAATCTTTCAGATTCCAGGGCCGGCCCAGGTGGGTTTTATTCCGCTTTATGCCCCCACAACTGCCATCACTCACCTCCCCTCACAGTCCCACGGTGCATCTGCAGGCCTCCTCTGCACAGCTATGTGCACCTAGTGGCAAGTTGGCCACCTGCAGCTGTACTCTCTTGCTGGCAGCCATTCAAAGTTGCCTGGGGTGGGGCACACAGCATGTGAGATCACATGCTCAGCCTCCTCAGAACTTCTTATCGAGAAAGTGGGTGGTGATTGGGCCGCCTTATCAGTCATGTGCTGTCTGCACGCAGCACAGAGAGAGCGAGAGGGGCCATTAACTATTGAACCACCAAATGTTATAAACCACCTGAGGAGATCCTTATCCCCCCCCCCCCTTACTGCTGGCTACTGCCCATTTCCCCACCCCTAACGTAGCTCCGTCTTAGGCATGTGCCTATGTTTGCCTTGTGGCAAATATGGGCCTGAACCTTTCATTCCCCAGCATTTTGCATTAGCTGATAAACCCTATAGAATGTGTTCCTTTCTGCTGATACAATTTCCCCAACAGGAAGTCCCTCACATTGAAACATTCATAGATGAGTCATCATCTTCTGCTGAAGAGGCAGAAGGAAGAGAGCTCACGGGTAGTTATTGAGAAACATAAAGCAGGCTGAAGGAAATCTGGATGAAAGATGCAGGCCCTGACAGACAACAAGAGAAGAGCAGAAAGCAGGCTAATTTAACCTTTTCCTGGAGTGTCCCTTTAAATGCTCACAGTTATCACTGATAGATTTTCAATTTTACCAGAACAGCAAAGCAACATTTCTAAATGCATTTATGAGTCCTGAGTAACAGTATTTGTAGATTTTCCCCATATGTCATATTAAAAACTAGAATATAATGTTATCTGTTCACAGGAAATCCTGCTGTCAAACTGTTACAAAGAATGTGTATTTATACAGTACAGATATGGCATAATAAATGTTTCCAGCATCTTCTGTTGAGGCAAATTTAGAGCCAAGAAAACATCTGCAGGTTCAGAGAAACTAGTTTTAAATTATATATTTGAAAAAAAGAATGTACACATATTTTATAAGCATGTTCGTCAAGACTGATATACGGAAGTGACTGTGCTATGAATATTTGCTTCACTTGGAAAAGAAAAACAAAGATATTTTCTGGGTTAGGTAAAACTTTGATCAGGGTGATTAGTGTCAATCACCAACTGGAAGAAAGAAGCAGCACAGCTAACTGGGTTATAGACTTCTAAACAGTATGAACTTACAATACTTAGGTATTAGTCAAGGTATGAAGGTCGGCAGCTGATGTGCTGTGTTACATGAGAAATGCAGATCTGGGATGGCGGGTTAGGTAAAGCGATCAGAACAGTGGATAGGGCGAAGGTGACAGTTAGGTGATAGGTGCACGTTAGGGATGAGCGAATCGATCCGGACGAACCCGGATTCGATCCGAATTTCAGGAAAAATTCGATTCGGATCGAATCCGAATTTCCCCGCGATTCGATCGCTCGAAGTTTTCCTTTAACATCCATTAATTTACATTACAGGCATTCTAAGATGGCGGACGGGACATGTCCAGACATCAACCCCGCGCCAGTGCAAGCTGGGACAGTCACATGCAGCCTATCAGCAGCCAGCAAGCCCGGTGACGTCACAGCGCAATTTAAGGCCGGCCATCTTGCTTTTCCTGCCTCATTTCTCTATTGCATTCGTGAGAGACAGAACGCTGTGTAGCTGAGGGAGAGAGGCAGTTAGACAGGCAGGGACAGACAGGGACAGGCTGGAGACAGGCAGGAGACAGACAGGAGACAGACAGAAAGTCAGCGAAAAACAGGGAAAGGTAGAAAAATCGGAGGCTGTCACAGGGAGTTTTTTTTTTTTTTTTTTCATCCAGCCTGACAGGCTTTGTTAGCGTTTTCAGGCTGCTTATACTAACTAACTGTGCATATATACTGAACTGATCTTAAGTCTGCTGTGAGGCATCCCATTCTGTGACTACAGCAGCCTCTGTTTAAGACCATATAACCATTTGCACTTATTATAATTGAAATTAGCCTGATAAAGACACTTGCTGGGCATAGTACTTCTGGACCCTGCCAGGTTCACTTCTGTTGTGGCATCCCATTCAGTGACTACAGCAGCCTCTGTTTAAGACCATATAACCATTTGCACTTATTATAATTGAAATTAGCCTGATAAAGACACTTTTGCTGGGCATAGTACTTCTGGACCCTGTCAGGTTCACTTCTGTTGTGGCATCCCATTCTGTGACTACAGCAGCCTCTGTTTAAGACCATATAACCATTTGCACTTATTATAATTGAAATTAGCCTGATAAAGACACTTGCTGGGCATAGTACTTCTGGACCCTGCCAGGTTCACTTCTGTTGTGGCATCCCATTCTGTGACTACAGCAGCCTCTGTTTAAGACCATATAACCATTTGCACTTATTATAATTGAAATTAGCCTGATAAAGACACTTGCTGGGCATAGTACTTCTGGACCCTGTCAGGTCCACTTCTGTTGTGGCATCCCATTCTGTGACTACAGCAGCCTCTGTTTAAGACCATATAACCATTTGCACTTATTATAATTGAAATTAGCCTGATAAAGACACTTTTGCTGGGCATAGTACTTCTGGACCCTGCCAGGTCCACTTCTGTTGTGGCATCCCATTCTGTGACTACAGCAGCCTCTGTTTAAGACCATATAACCATTTGCTCTTATTATAATTGAAATTAGCCTGATAAAGACACTTGCTGGGCATAGTACTTCTGGACCCTGCCAGGTCCACTTCTGTTGTGGCATCCCATTCTGTGACTACAGCAGCCTCTGTTTAAGACCATATAACCATTTGCTCTTATTATAATTGAAATTAGCCTGATAAAGACACTTGCTGGGCATAGTACTTCTGAACCCTGCCAGGTCCACTTCTGTTGTGGCATCCCATTCTGTGACTACAGCAGCCTCTGTTTAAGACCATATAACCATTTGCACTTATTATAATTGAAATTAGCCTGATAAAGACACTTGCTGGGCATAGTACTTCTGGACCCTGCCAGGTTCACTTCTGTTGTGGCATCCCATTCAGTGACTATAGCAGCCTCTGTTTAAGACCATATAACCATTTGCACTTATTATAATTGAAATTAGCCTGATAAAGACACTTTTGCTGGGCATAGTACTTCTGGACCCTGCCAGGTCCACTTCTGTTGTGGCATCCCATTCTGTGACTACAGCAGCCTCTGTTTAAGACCATATAACCATTTGCACTTATTATAATTGAAATTAGCCTGATAAAGACACTTTTGCTGGGCATAGTACTTCTGGACTCTGCCAGGTCCACTTCTGTTGTGGCATCCCATTCTGTGACTACAGCAGCCTCTGTTTAAGACCATATAACCATTTGCACTTATTATAATTGAAATTAGCCTGATAAAGACACTTTTGCTGGGCATAGTACTTCTGGACCCTGCCAGGTCCACTTCTGTTGTGGCATCCCATTCTGTGACTACAGCAGCCTCTTTTTAAGACCATATAACCATTTGCACTTATTATAATTGAAATTAGCCTGATAAAGACACTTTTGCTGGGCATAGTACTTCTGGACCCTGCCAGGTCCACTTCTGTTGTGGCATCCCCTTCTGTGACTACAGCAGCCTCTGTTTAAGACCATATAACCATTTGCACTTATTATAATTGAAATTAGCCTGATAAAGACACTTTTGCTGGCCATAGTACTTCTGGACCCTGCCAGGTCCACTTCTGTTGTGGCATCCCATTCTGTGACTACAGCAGCCTCTGTTTAAGACCATATAACCATTTGCACTTATTATAATTGAAATTAGCCTGATAAAGACACTTTTGCTGGCCATAGTACTTCTGGACCCTGCCAGGTCCACTTCTGTTGTGGCATCCCATTTTGTGACTACAGCAGCCTCTGTTTAAGACCATATAACCATTTGCACTTATTATAATTGAAATTAGCCTGATAAAGACACTTTTGCTGGGCATAGTACTTCTGGACCCTGCCAGGTCCACTTCTGTTGTGGCATCCCATTCTGTGACTACAGCAGCCTCTGTTTAAGACCATATAACCATTTGCACTTATTATAATTGAAATTAGCCTGATAAAACACTTTTGCTGGGCATAGTACTTCTGGACCCTGCCAGGTCCACTTCTGTTGTGGCATCCCATTCTGTGACTACAGCAGCCTCTGTTTAAGACCATATAACCATTTGCTCTTATTATAATTGAAATTAGCCTGATAAAGACACTTGCTGGGCATAGTACTTCTCGACCCTGCCAGGTCCACTTCTGTTGTGGCATCCCATTCTGTGACTACAGCAGCCTCTGTTTAAGACCATATAACCATTTGCACTTATTATAATTGAAATTAGCCTGATAAAGACACTTTTGCTGGGCATAGTACTTCTGGACCCTGCCAGGTCCACTTCTGTTGTGGCATCCCATTCTGTGACTACAGCAGCCTCTGTTTAAGACCATATAACCATTTGCTCTTATTATAATTGAAATTAGCCTGATAAAGACACTTGCTGGGCATAGTACTTCTGGACCCTGCCAGGTCCACTTCTGTTGTGGCATCCCATTCTGTGACTACAGCAGCCTCTGTTTAAGACCATATAACCATTTGCACTTATTATAATTGAAATTAGCCTGATAAAGACACTTGCTGGGCATAGTACTTCTGGACCCTGCCAGGTCCACTTCTGTTGTGGCATCCCATTCTGTGACTACAGCAGCCTCTGTTTAAGACCATATAACCATTTGCACTTATTATAATTGAAATTAGCCTGATAAAGACACTTTTGCTGGGCATAGTACTTCTGGACCCTGCCAGGTCCACTTCTGTTGTGGCATCCCATTCTGTGACTACAGCAGCCTCTGTTTAAGACCATATAACCATTTGCTCTTATTATAATTGAAATTAGCCTGATAAAGACACTTGCTGGGCATAGTACTTCTGGACCCTGCCAGGTACACTTCTGTTGTGGCATCCCATTCTGTGACTACAGCAGCCTCTGTTTAAGACCATATAACCATTTGCACTTATTATAATTGAAATTAGCCTGATAAAGACACTTTTGCTGGGCATAGTACTTCTGGACCCTGCCAGGTCCACTTCTGTTGTGGCATCCCATTCTGTGACTACAGCAGCCTCTGTTTAAGACCATATAACCATTTGCACTTATTATAATTGAAATTAGCCTGATAAAGACACTTTTGCTGGGCATAGTACTTCTGGACCCTGCCAGGTCCACTTCTGTTGTGGCATCCCATTCTGTGACTACAGCAGCCTCTGTTTAAGACCATATAACCATTTGCACTTATTATAATTGAAATTAGCCTGATAAAGACACTTTTGCTGGGCATAGACTTACTGCTTCCTGCCAGGCGCACTTCTGTTGGGGCATCCCATTCTGTAACATAGCATACCCCTCTTTATTTACACTAAGCAGCTCTCTTATTTACACTAAGCAGGCCTGTTGGAGGCTGAGTGTTACTGCTCACTTTTGGTGTGCATTATATTCTGTTTCATATAGACCCACCTCTGCCCGGGGGTTCTTTAAATATCACCTACTACCACGCCAGTTAGACTATGTCGGGCAGACAAGTGCCTGGAAGTGAAAAGAGGAGTGGCAGAGACCAAGATTCCGCAGGCAGAGCTCGCATCAGACTAGGGGCCAGTAGCAGCAGGAGTCACGCTGAGAGACCTAATCTGCCAGTATCTGCTAGCGGTCGGGTCTCCACCAGTAACGCATCTGCCGTGGTAGATTGGTTGACGCGCTCATCAACAACATCATCACAACTTACGTCTGAGACCCCTAGTTTAGGGTCGGTAGGTTCCTCTGACACAACCCTGAGTTGGCATGCCCCGAGAGCAGTCCCTGTCCTCCCATTGCCTCTGTCCTACGCCGTTCCCTCCCCCAGTGACGTATCCTATGCTTTGGGTTCAGCTCCACTCTTTAGTGAGGAGGACCATCAGATAGAGGACAGTCAGCAGCTACTGCCCAGCCAAGAAATGGAGGTGGCTTCTCTAGCTAGGCAGACAAATAGTGATGTGGACAGTGTCGTGGGTGCTGCGAGCATTCCAGCTCCTGCGCCAGACACTGTTGACGAATCCACGAACATCAGTGACGTACAGCCACAACTCGGTGATGATGATGATGACGATGAAGCCGATCGCACTTGGGAGCCGGGTGATGAAGGGGCTTCATCGTCATCATCAGGAGAAGAGGGGCGCAGGTTGCCCCGGAGTCAGCAGCTGAGGCAGCAAGGTGGTAGCAGTCAGCATGGGGGCACAATTCCAAAGGCTGGAGCCGGCCGGGGCCGGGGTAGAGCACCTGCTGTGCGGCAGTCTACCTTATCGGGAGGTAGTGGAGCAGGGGTTCCTGGAGTTGGCAACAGCAGCAGTGAATCAGTGAGGCCAGGGGGTGGGAAAAGTAGCTACTCAGCAGTGTGGCAGTTTTTCCTGAGGCATCCGCAGGAGGGTAACATGGCCACATGTAAGATATGTAGGCAAAAGGTGAAGCGTGGCCAGGGTCCAAATGTTGGCACCACGGCCCTGCGTCAACATATGATGCGTCACCATAAAACGACCTGGGAGAACCGAGGCTCCCAAGGGGTGGTCCAGTCTGCTTCCTCACCAAGTGAGCTCCCAATTTCTGCCAGCCAAGGCTCCAGCACCTCAGCCGAAGGCAGCTGTGCGTCATACCCATCCTCTGTCGCTCCTGCTCCTCCTCCTCCAAGTCATGCATCCCGCCAGCAATCCATCAGCGAAGCCATGTCCAAGAGACAGCAGTATGCACCCACTCATCCTATGGCGCAGAAGCTGATTGTGCTCCTGTCCAAGTTGCTGGTGCTGCAGTCGCTCCCTTTTCAGGTGGTGGAATCTGCACCTTTCAGAGATCTGATGGCTTGTGCTGAGCCGAGGTGGAGAGTCCCAAGCCGTCATTTCTTTGCCAAGAAGGCAGTACCAGCGCTGCACACTTTTGTTGAACAGAAGGTGGGCCAGTCCTTGAGCCTGTCGGTGTGTAGCAAAATACATGGCAGCGCCGACATCTGGAGCTGTAACTACGGTCAGGGGCAGTACATGTTGTTTACGGCCCACTGGGTGAATGTGGTCCCTTTGCAGCAGCAGCAGCAACTTGGACAGGTCACGCCGCTTCGGCCTCCGCGCTCTCTGCCCATTGGACCTGTGACACCGTGCGACTCGGCCTCCTCATCCTCCGCCATCTCCTCACCCTCCACTGTAGGCTCAAGTCTCAGTGCCCCTCCAGTCTACCATGTGTGCAGGGCATGGAGGTGTCACGCAGTGCTTCACATGGTTTGTCTTGGCGAACTGAGTCACACAGGGGAGGAACTGCTTAAATGTATTCATCAGGAAATCCAAACATGGCTTACTCCGAGAAAACTTAAAATGGGAATCATGGTTACCGACAATGGGAAGAACATTTTGTCTGCGCTGCGCCAAGGAAGCCTGACCCATGCCCCCTGCATGGCTCACGTCTTCAATCTGGTTGTCAAGCGGTTTCTGAAGTGTTCCCCCCATCTGCAAGACATCCTAACAACTTCAAGGAAACTTTGCATGCACTTCAGCCACTCCTACACCGCCAAACACACCCTTCTTGAGCTACAGCGTCAGAATGGTATCCCCCAACATAGTCTGATTTGCGATGTTTCCACCCGTTGGAATTCCACCCTTCACATGTTGGACCGATTATATGAACAGAGAAAAGCCATCACGGATTTCCTGATGATCCAAGCAGATAGGGGGACTCCCCTGTGTAACTTCAATGTCAACCAGTGGCAGCTCATACGTGACACCTGCCGTTTGCTCAGGCCCTTTGAGGAAGCCACTTTATTTGTCAGTCGGCAGGATTACGGGATGAACGACGTGATTCCACTGCTTCATGTACTACAGCACATGTTGGAAACCATGGCTGGTCAGGGCACTGGAGACATGGCGTTTACATCTTATGGCCACATGAACCCCGTTGGAGCTGAACTGGAGGAGGAGGAGGAAGAGGAGGAGGAGGAGTTGCCCAGCGAAACACAGTTTAGGCTTGGCGAAATGGCTGGTTTATCTAGTCAGCGGACAGGAGAGGAGGAGCAGGAGCAGCCAGAGGAGCTAATGGTTTTTGAGGAAGGCGAGACAGAGGACCCGGGCACACCGTGGCAGTATGCAGTGGAGATGGAGACAGGTAGTCCATCCGAGTCACTTGCGCAAATGGCACGAAGCATGCTCACGTGCTTGCGTAGTGACCCCAGAATTGTTTCCATCTGTCGGCGGGATGACTTCTGGCTGTCCACCTTATTGGACCCTCGCTTCCGGCACAAAATGGGGGCATTTTTTAAACCCACCGAGAGGGAGGACAAACTCAACTACTACAAAGACATTCTACGTAGGCAGTTGGCCGATGCCTATCTGCGCCATGGTCCATACTCTCGCAGGTCTGACTCGAGGGGACCTCTGCGCTCACCTTCCACTGCCATGGCCGCTGGGGGGGTTGGCAGGAGCAGCAGCAGCAGCTCCATCAGCAGCAGCAGCCTCAGTCTTCAGTCGCTAATGAGTAGCTTTCTACACCCGCATAGTGAGGCTACTCATGAGCAGCAGGAAGACCTGGAGCAGGACCTCAACCAGCAGGTCATGTCATACTTTGACATGACCATGCCAACACACCTTGAGGATCCGCTGGACTTCTGGGCAGCCAAACTTGATTTGTGGCCGCAACTAGCAGAGTTTGCCCTGGAAAAGCTGTCCTGCCCGGCAAGTAGCGTGCCATCTGAGCGGGTGTTTAGTGCGGCGGGGGCCATAGTTACGGCGAGGAGAACTCGTCTGTCAACTAAAAATGTGGAGAGACTCACCTTTGTCAAAATGAATCAGGGATGGATCAGCCAGGATTTCCACCAACCAATGCCTGATGCATGCGACTAGATTCAGCATGGTGCCACGTTTTACACTTTCCAAATGGTGCAAAACGTATTTATGTCTTTAGGCCATTTTTTGGGCTCCTGCTGCTGCTGCTGCCAACTTCTGCCAACTCCAGGGTGTGATTCATCCAATTTTTGGGCTCCTGAAGCCAACTCCAGTGTCTCTTTAAAGTAATGTTTGGGCTCCTGCTGCTGCTGCTGCTGCCAACTCCAGGGTGTGATTCATCCAATTTTTGGGCTCCTGAAGCCAACCCCAGTGTCTCTTTAAAGTAATATTTGGGCTCCTGCTGCTGCTGCTACCAACTCCAGGGTGTGATTCATCCAATTTTTGGGCTCCTGAAGCCAACTCCAGTGTATATTTGGGCTCCTGCTGCTGCTGCTGCCAACTCCAGGGTGTAAATCATTCAATTTTTGGGCTCCTGAAGCCAACCCCAGGGTCTCTTTAAAGTAATATTTGGGCTCCTGCTGCTGCTGCTGCCAACTTCTGCCAACTCCAGGGTGTGATTCATCCAATTGTTGGGCTCCTGAAGCCAACTCCAGTGTATATTTGGGCTCCTGCTGCTGCTGCTGCCAACTCCAGGGTGTGATTCATCCAATTTTTGGGCTCCTGAAGCCAACCCCAGTGTCTCTTTAAAGTAATATTTGGGCTCCTGCTGCTGTTGCTGCCAAATCCAGGGTGTGATTCATCCAATTTTTGGGCTCCTGAAGCCAACCCCAGGGTCTCTTTAAAGTAATATTTGGGCTCCTGCTGCTGCTGCTGCCAACTTCTGCCAACTCCAGGGTGTGATTCATCCAATTTTTGGGCTCCTGAAGCCAACTCCAGTGTATATTTGGGCTCCTGCTGCTGCTGCTGCCAACTCCAGGGTGTGATTCATCCAATTTTTGGGCTCCTGAAGCCAACCCCAGTGTCTCTTTAAAGTAATATTTGGGCTCCTGCTGCTGTTGCTGCCAACTCCAGGGTGTGATTCATCCAATTTTTGGGCTCCTGAAGCCAACCCCAGGGTCTCTTTAAAGTAATATTTGGGCTCCTGCTGCTGCTGCTGCTGCCAACTTCTGCCAACTCCAGGGTGTGATTCATCCAATTTTTGGGCTCCTGAAGCCAACTCCAGTGTATATTTGGGCTCCTGCTGCTGCTGCTGCCAACTCCAGGGTGTGAATCATCCAATTTTTGGGCTCCTGAAGCCAACCCCAGTGTCTCTTTAAAGTAATATTTGGGCTCCTGCTGCTGCCAACTCTAGGGCGTGATTCATCCAATTTTTGGCCTCCTGAAGCCAACCCCAGGGTCTCTTTAAAGTGATATTCGGGCTCCTGCTGCTGCTGCTGCTGCCAACTCCAGGGTGTGATTCATCCAATTTTTGGGCTCCTGAAGCCAACCCCAGGGTCTCTTTAAAGTAATATTTGGGCACCTGCTGCTGCTGCTGCCAACTCCAGGGTGTGACTCATCCAATTTTTGGGCTCCTGAAGCCAACTCCAGTGTATATTTGGGCTCCTGCTGCTGCTGCTGCCAACTCCAGGGTGTGAATCATCCAATTTTTGGGCTCCTGAAGCCAACCCCAGTGTCTCTTTAAAGTAATATTTGGGCTCCTGCTGCTGCTGCTGTCAACTCCTGCCAACTCCAGGGTGTGATTCATCCAATTGTTGGGCTCCTGAAGCCAACCCCAGGGTCTCTTTGAAGTAATATTTGGGCACCTGCTGCTGCTGCTGCCAACTCCAGGGTGTGATTCATCCAATTTTTGGGCTCCTGAAGCCAACTCCAGTGTATATTTGGGCTCCTGCTGCTGCTGCTGCCAACTCCAGGGTGTGAATCATCCAATTTTTGGGCTCCTGAAGCCAACCCCAGTGTCTCTTTAAAGTAATATTTGGGCTCCTGCTGCTGCTGCTGTCAACTCCTGCCAACTCCAGGGTGTGATTCATCCAATTGTTGGGCTCCTGAAGCCAACCCCAGGGTCTCTTTGAAGTAATATTTGGGCTCCTGCTGCTGCTGCTGCTGCTGCTGCCAACTCCAGGGTGTGATTCATCCAATTTTTGGGCTCCTGAAGCCAACTCCAGTGTATATTTGGGCTCCTGCTGCTGCTGCTGCCAACTCCAGGGTGTGAATCATCCAATTTTTGGGCTCCTGAAGCCAACCCCAGGGTCTCTTTAAAGTAATATTTAGGCTCCTGCTGCTGCTGCTGCCAACTTCTGCCAACTCCAGGGTGTGATTCATCCAATTTTTGGGCTCTTGAAGCCAACTCCAGTGTATATTTGGGCTCCTGCTGCTGCTGCTGCCAACTCCAGGGTGTGAATCATCCAATTTTTGGGCTTCTGAAGCCAACCCCAGTGTCTCTTTAAAGTAATATTTGGGCTCCTGCTGCTGCTGCTGTCAACTCCTGCCAACTCCAGGGTGTGATTCATCCAATTGTTGGGCTCCTGAAGCCAACCCCAGGGTCTCTTTGAAGTAATGTTTGGGCTCCTGCTGCTGCTGCTGCCAACTTCTGCCAACTCCAGGGTGTGATTCATCCAATTTTTGGGCTCCTGAAGCCAACTCCAGTGTATATTTGGGCTCCTGCTGCTGCTGCTGCCAACTCCAGGGTGTGAATCATCCAATTTTTGGGCTCCTGAAGCCAACCACAGTGTCTCTTTAAAGTAATATTTGGGCTCCTGCTGCTGCCAACTCCAGGGCGTGATTCATCCAATTTTTGGCCTCCTGAAGCCAACCCCAGTGTCTCTTTAAAGTAATATTTGGGCTCCTGCTGCTGCTGCTGCCAACTCCAGGGTATGATTCATCCAATTTTTGGGCTCCTGAAGCCAACTCCAGGGTCTATTTAAAGTAATGTTTGGGCTCCTGCTGCTGCTGCTGCTGCCAACTTCTGCCAACTCCAGGGTGTGAATCATCCAATTTTTGGGCTCCTGAAGCCAACTCCAGTGTCTCTTTAAAGTAATGTTTGGGCTCCTGCTGCTGCTGCTGCCAACTCCAGTGTGTGATTCATCCAATTTTTGGGCTCCTGAAGCCAACTCCAGTGTATATTTGGGCTCCTGCTGCTGCTGCTGCCAACTCCAGGGTGTGAATCATCCAATTTTTGGGCTCCTGAAGCCAACCCCAGTGTCTCTTTAAAGTAATATTTGGGCTCCTGCTGCTGCTGCTGCTGTCAACTCCTGCCACCTCCAGGGTGTGATTCATCCAATTGTTGGGCTCCTGAAGCCAACCCCAGGGTCTCTTTGAAGTAATATTTGGGCTCCTGCTGCTGCTGCTGCTGCCAACTCCAGGGTGTGATTCATCCAATTTTTGGGCTCCTGAAGCCAACTCCAGTGTATATTTGTGATCCTGCTGCTGCTGCTGCCAACTCCAGGGTGTGAATCATCCAATTTTTGGGCTCCTGAAGCCAACCCCAGGGTCTCTTTAAAGTAATATTTGGGCTCCTGCTGCTGCTGCTGTCAAGTCCTGCCAACTCCAGGGTGTGATTCATCCAATTGTTGGGCTCCTGAAGCCAACCCCAGGGTCTCTTTGAAGTAATATTTGGGCTCCTGCTGCTGCTGCTACCAACTCCAGGGTGTGATTCATCCAATTTTTGGGCTCCTGAAGCCAACTCCAGTGTATATTTGGGCTCCTGCTGCTGCTGCTGCTGCCAACTCCAGGGTGTGATTCATCCAATTTTTGGGCTCCTGAAGCCAACTCCAGTGTATATTTGGGCTCCTGCTGCTGCTGCTGCCAACTCCAGGGTGTGAATCATCCAATTTTTGGGCTCCTGAAGCCAACCCCAGGGTCTCTTTAAAGTAATATTTGGGCTCCTGCTGCTGCTGCTGCTGTCAACTCCTGCCAACTCCAGGGTGTGATTCATCCAATTGTTGGGCTCCTGAAGCCAACCCCAGGGTCTCTTTGAAGTAATATTTGGGCTCCTGCTGCTGCTGCTACCAACTCCAGGGTGTGATTCATCCAATTTTTGGGCTCCTGAAGCCAACTCCAGTGTCTATTTGGGCTCCTGCTGCTGCTGCTGCTGCTGCCAACTCCAGGGTGTGATTCATCCAATTTTTGGGCTCCTGAAGCCAACTCCAGTGTATATTTGGGCTCCTGCTGCTGCTGCTGCCAACTCCAGGGTGTGATTCATCCAATTTTTGGGCTCCTGAAGCCAACTCCAGTGTATATTTGGGCTCCTGCTGCTGCTGCTGCCAACTCCAGGGTGTGATTCATCCAATTTTTGGGCTCCTGAAGCCAACCCCAGTGTCTCTTTAAAGTAATATTTGGGCTCCTGCTGCTGTTGCTGCCAACTCCAGGGTGTGATTCATCCAATTTTTGGGCTCCTGAAGCCAACCCCAGGGTCTCTTTAAAGTAATATTTGGGCTCCTGCTGCTGCTGCTGCTGCCAACTTCTGCCAACTCCAGGGTGTGATTCATCCAATTTTTGGGCTCCTGAAGCCAACTCCAGTGTATATTTGGGCTCCTGCTGCTGCTGCTGCCAACTCCAGGGTGTGAATCATCCAATTTTTGGGCTCCTGAAGCCAACCCCAGTGTCTCTTTAAAGTAATATTTGGGCTCCTGCTGCTGCCAACTCTAGGGCGTGATTCATCCAATTTTTGGCCTCCTGAAGCCAACCCCAGGGTCTCTTTAAAGTGATATTCGGGCTCCTGCTGCTGCTGCTGCTGCCAACTCCAGGGTGTGATTCATCCAATTTTTGGGCTCCTGAAGCCAACCCCAGGGTCTCTTTAAAGTAATATTTGGGCACCTGCTGCTGCTGCTGCCAACTCCAGGGTGTGACTCATCCAATTTTTGGGCTCCTGAAGCCAACTCCAGTGTATATTTGGGCTCCTGCTGCTGCTGCTGCCAACTCCAGGGTGTGAATCATCCAATTTTTGGGCTCCTGAAGCCAACCCCAGTGTCTCTTTAAAGTAATATTTGGGCTCCTGCTGCTGCTGCTGTCAACTCCTGCCAACTCCAGGGTGTGATTCATCCAATTGTTGGGCTCCTGAAGCCAACCCCAGGGTCTCTTTGAAGTAATATTTGGGCACCTGCTGCTGCTGCTGCCAACTCCAGGGTGTGATTCATCCAATTTTTGGGCTCCTGAAGCCAACTCCAGTGTATATTTGGGCTCCTGCTGCTGCTGCTGCCAACTCCAGGGTGTGAATCATCCAATTTTTGGGCTCCTGAAGCCAACCCCAGTGTCTCTTTAAAGTAATATTTGGGCTCCTGCTGCTGCTGCTGTCAACTCCTGCCAACTCCAGGGTGTGATTCATCCAATTGTTGGGCTCCTGAAGCCAACCCCAGGGTCTCTTTGAAGTAATATTTGGGCTCCTGCTGCTGCTGCTGCTGCTGCTGCCAACTCCAGGGTGTGATTCATCCAATTTTTGGGCTCCTGAAGCCAACTCCAGTGTATATTTGGGCTCCTGCTGCTGCTGCTGCCAACTCCAGGGTGTGAATCATCCAATTTTTGGGCTCCTGAAGCCAACCCCAGGGTCTCTTTAAAGTAATATTTAGGCTCCTGCTGCTGCTGCTGCCAACTTCTGCCAACTCCAGGGTGTGATTCATCCAATTTTTGGGCTCTTGAAGCCAACTCCAGTGTATATTTGGGCTCCTGCTGCTGCTGCTGCCAACTCCAGGGTGTGAATCATCCAATTTTTGGGCTTCTGAAGCCAACCCCAGTGTCTCTTTAAAGTAATATTTGGGCCCCTGCTGCTGCTGCTGTCAACTCCTGCCAACTCCAGGGTGTGATTCATCCAATTGTTGGGCTCCTGAAGCCAACCCCAGGGTCTCTTTGAAGTAATGTTTGGGCTCCTGCTGCTGCTGCTGCCAACTTCTGCCAACTCCAGGGTGTGATTCATCCAATTTTTGGGCTCCTGAAGCCAACTCCAGTGTATATTTGGGCTCCTGCTGCTGCTGCTGCCAACTCCAGGGTGTGAATCATCCAATTTTTGGGCTCCTGAAGCCAACCACAGTGTCTCTTTAAAGTAATATTTGGGCTCCTGCTGCTGCCAACTCCAGGGCGTGATTCATCCAATTTTTGGCCTCCTGAAGCCAACCCCAGTGTCTCTTTAAAGTAATATTTGGGCTCCTGCTGCTGCTGCTGCCAACTCCAGGGTATGATTCATCCAATTTTTGGGCTCCTGAAGCCAACTCCAGGGTCTATTTAAAGTAATGTTTGGGCTCCTGCTGCTGCTGCTGCTGCCAACTTCTGCCAACTCCAGGGTGTGAATCATCCAATTTTTGGGCTCCTGAAGCCAACTCCAGTGTCTCTTTAAAGTAATGTTTGGGCTCCTGCTGCTGCTGCTGCCAACTCCAGTGTGTGATTCATCCAATTTTTGGGCTCCTGAAGCCAACTCCAGTGTATATTTGGGCTCCTGCTGCTGCTGCTGCCAACTCCAGGGTGTGAATCATCCAATTTTTGGGCTCCTGAAGCCAACCCCAGTGTCTCTTTAAAGTAATATTTGGGCTCCTGCTGCTGCTGCTGCTGTCAACTCCTGCCACCTCCAGGGTGTGATTCATCCAATTGTTGGGCTCCTGAAGCCAACCCCAGGGTCTCTTTGAAGTAATATTTGGGCTCCTGCTGCTGCTGCTGCTGCCAACTCCAGGGTGTGATTCATCCAATTTTTGGGCTCCTGAAGCCAACTCCAGTGTATATTTGTGATCCTGCTGCTGCTGCTGCCAACTCCAGGGTGTGAATCATCCAATTTTTGGGCTCCTGAAGCCAACCCCAGGGTCTCTTTAAAGTAATATTTGGGCTCCTGCTGCTGCTGCTGTCAAGTCCTGCCAACTCCAGGGTGTGATTCATCCAATTGTTGGGCTCCTGAAGCCAACCCCAGGGTCTCTTTGAAGTAATATTTGGGCTCCTGCTGCTGCTGCTACCAACTCCAGGGTGTGATTCATCCAATTTTTGGGCTCCTGAAGCCAACTCCAGTGTATATTTGGGCTCCTGCTGCTGCTGCTGCTGCCAACTCCAGGGTGTGATTCATCCAATTTTTGGGCTCCTGAAGCCAACTCCAGTGTATATTTGGGCTCCTGCTGCTGCTGCTGCCAACTCCAGGGTGTGAATCATCCAATTTTTGGGCTCCTGAAGCCAACCCCAGGGTCTCTTTAAAGTAATATTTGGGCTCCTGCTGCTGCTGCTGCTGTCAACTCCTGCCAACTCCAGGGTGTGATTCATCCAATTGTTGGGCTCCTGAAGCCAACCCCAGGGTCTCTTTGAAGTAATATTTGGGCTCCTGCTGCTGCTGCTACCAACTCCAGGGTGTGATTCATCCAATTTTTGGGCTCCTGAAGCCAACTCCAGTGTCTATTTGGGCTCCTGCTGCTGCTGCTGCTGCTGCCAACTCCAGGGTGTGATTCATCCAATTTTTGGGCTCCTGAAGCCAACTCCAGTGTATATTTGGGCTCCTGCTGCTGCTGCTGCCAACTCCAGGGTGTGAATCATCCAATTTTTGGGCTCCTGAAGCCAACCCCAGGGTCTCTTTAAAGTAATATTTGGGCTCCTGCTGCTGCTGCTGTCAACTCCTGCCAACTCCAGGGTGTGATTCATCCAATTGTTGGGCTCCTGAAGCCAACCCCAGGGTCTCTTTGAAGTAATGTTTGGGCTCCTGCTGCTGCCAACTTCTGCCAACTCCAGGGTGTGATTCATCCAATTTTTGGGCTCCTGAAGCCAACCCCAGGGTCTCTTTAAAGTAATGTTTGGGCTCCTGCTGCTGCTGCTGCCAACTTCTGCCAACTCCAGGGTGTGATTCATCCAATTTTTGGGCTCCTGAAGCCAACCCCAGTGTCTCTTTAAAGTAATGTTTGGGCTCCTGCTGCTGCTGCTGCCAACTCCAGGGTGTGATTCATCCAATTTTTGGGCTCCTGAAGCCAACTCCAGTGTATATTTGGGCTCCTGCTGCTGCTGCTGCCAACTCCAGGGTGTGAATCATCCAATTTTTGGGCTCCTGAAGCCAACTCCAGGGTCTCTTTAAAGTAATGTTTGGGCTCCTGCTGCTGGCAACTCCAGGGTGTGATTCATCCAATTTTTGGGCTCCTGAAGCCAACCCCAGTGTCTCTTTAAAGTAATGTTTGGGCTCCTGCTGCTGCTGCCAACTCCAGGGTGTGATTCATCCAATTTTTGGGCTCCTGCTGCTGCCAACTCCAGTGTCTCTTTAAAGCAATGTTTGGGCTCCTTCTGCCCCTCATAGTGATGCCACTTCAACTCTCTGCAATTGTGCCGCTCTGCGATTCTATTAGCGATGCCTCTGATCTGCATGTGATATTTCTTCAAAGTATTATTTAACTAACCCAGCACGCATCCTGTGCGTGTTACAGCAAGGCAGAATGGTTTACAACCCTAATGAGGCTCTAGGAGGCTCAGAAATAGCCGTTTTTAATAGCGATTCGTTGCGAATTTATTCGGGTCGAAACTATTTTTGTCGGAAAATTCGGCGAATCAGTCGAATCGAATTTTTCAAATGTTCGCTCATCTCTAGTGCACGTCTGCTGGTGAGAAGGTAATTAGGCGAGGGGTGCCGATCAGCTTGGGAGGGTGGATTAAAAGAGGGTTGCATGTCAGCTGTTTAGGTTAGGTAAGGGGAGCAGGTCAGCAGCTGACGAGAATGGTTATGTGAGGCATTCATTTCAGTGGTTTGGGAGGAGGGTCACATTCTGGGGTTTTGGGTTAGTAGAGTGGTGCAGGTCTGCTGCTGCACCCCCACCTACCCTCTCCTCAGCTGCTGGACCCGCAACCATCACCTAGCTTCTCCAAGCCGATGATCCAATGACCCATATAACTCGTACACTCCACTGACTCACAGTCCCACCTAATCCCTCCATAGCTACTGACCTGCACTGCCAACTATGCCCTTCCCAGCCACTAACCATTTACTGATCCTGCCAGGCTGGATATGTTTTTCTTACAGTTGATATTGATGCCTTGATGGTAAAGCATTGAAGAAGATGTTTCCAGGATTGGTGGGTTTGCCTATGACCTTGTGCCCTCTGAGCAAAGAAAACTTCTAGCTTTTGAAAAGGAGGCTCTACAATCCTTTAATCCCACTTAAATATAGCTTGTCATTTTGGCTGGTGCCACCATAATAGACCAGAAATTAGGCAGCTATGACTGGGTCTATTGTTGAGTTGCAGAATATAGTCCATAGTTTTTTGCAAAGACCACCTAAACTGTTATTTCATGAGAGATGCACTTCTATCTCTACCTCTACACCCTCCATGCTGACGGCACAGTGCATTGAGTTTGATTTCCTGAAGTCTGTTACCATCTGTAAGGTCTTTCTTGTGTTTAGCGTGAAGCAATTAGCTTGCACCATTGTTTTTTGAACTCACTGCAGGTAAACATCTCCTGAGCACTATGACAGTAGTGAGATCTGTACAAATCACTATCTTTACTGATTTCTCAGCAGAAACACAGTCAAATAAATATGCATAGTGCAACTGTACTTTTATAGACCCCACAAATGAATGAGTGCAACATGATTCCCTTACTTTATAGATAGAGTGGCAGCAGACCCACACTGTAAAAATAAAGAATGTATTATTCTTCCACAAATCCACAATTATCAGGGAGATAGCTTGGAAATCCCCTCAAAAGCTTACAATTTACAGACACAGATGTGAACCTTGGAGACCAGATTACAGGCTGACAGACATAGCAGGGGATTTAGGGGCATATTTGGCATACAATGGATGAATATGAGGGCACCCTACAAGCAAATTACCTCTCTATCATTTGCCTGGTGGAGGCCCCAGATGCTGGTAATGTGCCACCCCATTTCCACCCTGCTTCACGTTGCACGCCTATCTCCACCCTGCTCCATGCACTGTTCCCCATCTTTGCCCTGCTTCCTATTGCACCCCCATCTCTGCCCTGTTTCCTGCTGCACCCCCATCCCTGTGTTGCTTTTTCTGAAGTTCACCATAAATAGGTGCAGTGCAGAGATGGAGGTTCAGCAGCTGAATAAGATTCAGCTTTGCTCCATAAGAGGCACTTATATATTTCTAACACTTTGGGGTGAAAATTGTGTCATTTGATAGGTGAAAAAACAATATGGGGTAAATGAAGGAAATGGGATAGCGTGCATGAGATAATAGAAGGGGAAGCATAATAAGAGCGAACATGGAAATAGGGTGGTAAGAATGAGAAACAGAAAACAGTAAAAAAGTGGCAATATGAAGGACAAAACATGAAAAAGTGAGAAAAGAACAGAAAGAAAAGGAGAAAGATAGAGGAAATGTGAAAGATATGAAAACTATAGTGCTGAATCATCACATTTTTTAGTACATTTTTTTTTCCTTAGTTCAATTCAGCACCATTTTTTAACATTGCAAATTATTTAAATAAGCACACAGATAGAAATGATGCTCAATTGCTCTAAGGAAAAAAAAGCATTATAAAATAAAATTATTCTAATGGTGCTGAATCAGCTCTTATAGCAACAAATGTGAGGATAAAAAGAAAACAGATGCAGAAAAATGGGCCTAAAATATACAAAAGCAACAAAAACAGAGTGAACAGGGCTATATAATGCCGAGGCTCTGTTTAAATGATACTGAATCATAAAACTATACTGTCAGCCAGTGAATTCAGCTACTTCTGCTGCCACCTGCTGGCTGTGCTGAGTAACAGCTCATTACTATTGGCAATTTTACTGCATCTCTCATGAATTAATCAGTATCGACTAAAAATTGAATATTTCAGTAAGTTTACAGTCTCCCTGGGAAATATTTACCCCTGAGCTTTGCTGTTGATCACACCAAGCAGAGTGCTAGCTGTGCTCTGCTCCATCTTTTGATTTATCACTTTGACTGTGTAAGGGGGTGAGGGGTAACTCAGATCCCTCCCTTATGACTTGTATTACTATAGATTCTTTTAGATGTAGCTGGAGAGAGGTAACAGAACCAATGAAGCTCATCTATAGCTTCTGCCCCTCTAAATCGAAAATAATTGCCCCATGATCCAAAGATTGGGCTAGACAGGAGAATTACAATATTTTAAATGCTACAATCTAGTAATTCCACATATATTAAATATATATTATAATCGGGGTTGAGGGAAAATTGATTTTTAACTGCACTAGTGGGCATATATTGGCTAGACTTGGCAACATTTTATTAACAATGCCACAGAAATAACACCTTAGCTTGATTGGAGCTTTATTGGAGAGCAGAATTATATGGTGATGTGTGTGTATTCCCTGTACAATAATTGACGGACTGGCTTCCTGTATTTGTATGTTGATGTACCTTATAATACACTGGAGAAATGCAAATAAAAAAAACATTACAAAGTATCTCATGAATTAACATTTTATACTGCATTTAAATTAAAACCATATTTCTAAGAAGAGTTCAAGTTACAGCCTTTAAATCTTAAGTTTTATTTTCATGTTATCCGTTTACCTTGCCAGAGTAAAAAGCTTAGTTACAAGAATATAACAGTCACATTGTTTTGTATTAATTCACTTTTAAAATAATCCTAAAATGTGTTCCCTATTTCATAGGACAATTGCAATCAAAGTTTCTTGCATTAAAGCTCAAATAATGGAAATTGAACCTTATGTTCAATATGGCTGATTCTTAAAGGAGCAATATCGTGAAAAAATGGCCTGTAAAAAAATTATAAAAATCCATATAAATATGCTGGGTGGTGAGAGAAGGGTCACTTATACACACAGCATCAAGAAATATCCAACCAGGCTTGTTTTTCTTTCTTTTAAGGGTAAGGAAAGGGACATCCGGGGTGACAGGCTCTGTCACCCCTGATAGACTAAAGCAGTCACCCCTGGATTTTTTTCCTACCAAAAGAGGTAGAGTAGGATCTCTTTCCAAGAGCTCACAAAAGTGTTTTTCGGGCCCTAAGGGAGAGATTGCATGAAGAAATAGCTACCCCAATGTATGATGAGAAGGAAAGTTTCCTCCACCTGGACAATTAAAAGAAAAATGGGGCACATGCTGGCCCAAACATCAGTTCCACAGAAAAAAACACTTATCTAACCCGGAAATGGTCTTGTATAGCCCTGTTATAAATTATTTTTATACCTTTGGTTTGAGTAAAAGAACAGGAAAGGAGCTAAAATAAGGAGAAAGGTGAACAGGTAGGTGCATCATATAAACAGCTGTTTGCATTGTCTTGCTACCTTCCTCATCATTCCCGAAGCCTCCACTGGTCTTTTTAAAATGCTGACTGAAAGGCCTTCATTCACTAAAGGCAGAAAGAGACATTATGCTTGAAAAATTGGATTGCATGCAAGTATTTTACTATTTAGAAGTGATTCAGTATGACTTAAGAATTAAATAAGTAAAATGTACAAGCAAAAATGACTTTACAAGTGGCAAACTTTAAATAAATAAATCAAGGCAGCTAGATTTTCAGTTTCAGTTATTTATGTTAGCTCTTATTTAGCTCTATACATACATTAACAGGGGAAGGGAGCTGTGAGGGACCCCCGAGTGTAATTTACAGTGAGCATAGTTATGTTCACATCATTTACATCATTGAAGTTCCACTACTGTGGAACCCCTCAAATTGGGCTCATTTACCTTTCCTCTTGTACATGCGTAGTAGGATCGGGTAAAGGTGAGTTTTGCTGGGCAAACTCGGGGGTTTCACAAAGCGGTGCATCCCAAACCAGAATGCCACGGAGCAAGGACCAAAGTCCCAGGTTTGATCTATTTTAATTCAGGGGCATACAAACCTTAGAGGCAGGGGACGCAGCTACTATTTGGCTCTTGGGAAAAGGGGCCCCATGCAAGCTGTCCCTCCCCCAGCATCTGTGGCAAAAACACCAGGCTGGTGCTACCATAGTATGCAGTTTTGGTGTGCTGTCTGCTGGAAGTGCTAGGGGCAAGAGCTGTAAGGTTTGTAGGGGGGCCCAAGATGCTAGCGCACCTGCCACTTGGGAAAACAAGGTGCTGACATTTTTAGTTTCACTTTGTGGAACCTACAGCTCTGGTCCCTGGGGCTCCCTGCAGACAGTGTGGTAACACCACATACTGTGGAAGCATCTTCTCTGAGCTTCACTGCAGAGAACCCAAGGCCCACACTACCCCAACACTGCCTAGAACTTCAATAAGGCCTCAAACCTGATTTTGGATGCCAAGGTGAGTGTGAACCCACAAGATAATCTGAATTCTGTCACACTACATTTACAGGCTCTTTCAATCAACATTGATCATATGAATGGCAAACAATGATGAATTAATTAAATATCAGGTGCCGCCCTCTGGCTGCTGCCTCAGGCTGTGTACACAACATCTGGGAGGCAGTACACGTCAAATGGAGTCAGGGGAGATCTTGAAATGAGGTAAGATTATGTGCAATCTAGGGAATTTCACACATCGGGGTGCCTCAGAGGGGGGATTTCACCAGTTCATTTTCAACTCAAAGGACAGGTGTCGTGGATTTTGGTCAACTTTAAGGCTGGGGGTAATGCTTTTGGGTAGCTTACTGCTATGGAGTATGCTATTGTTAGGGCGAGCGCTGCGTCTTCCCCGCGCAGCGCCCCCCTCCGTGCCTCTCCTCGGGCGAGCGCTGCGTCCCCTTCCTGCAGCGCTCCCCGCTTCACCGCCATCCGGGCGTCTGCTGCTGGCCCCCCTGGCTGCGGTTCCCCCTTACCTGGTCCCCGCGCTTCCTCCTCTGACCGGCATGGCCGCCGGCTTCCTCCTTCTGTGTCTGTTCCGTCTTCCCTGCGCGCACGTCCCCGGCCACTAGGGGGCGCGCGCGTCAACCTCCCCAGATTTAAAGGGCCAAGGCCCTGTTAATTGGTCTCTGCCATCCAATCTCCTTTTTGCGCTTCCTATAAATTAAACCCTGCCTTACTTCCTGTGCCGGATCTTCGGTGTTGTTCCCTGAATGATTATCGCTGTATTGCTTGATTCCTCGTGTATGACCTCGGCTCTCCTATTGACCTTCGAACCTGTGCTGCCCGTCCCGACCTCGGCTTGTCTCACCGCTATTGAATCCGCGCTGCCAGTCCCGACCTCGGCTTGTCTCACCGCTACTGAACCCGCGCTGCCAGTCCTGACCTCGACCTTCTCCTCCGACCACTGTTTGTCTCTGCTGCACGTCACTTCAGCAGTTTGTGGAACTGTGCCGCTGTTGGGGGGTAGCGACCTGGGAGTCACCTGCCGCACAAGACCATCCCGCCTTGCGGTGGGCTCTGGTGAAAACCAGTGGCTCCTTAGACTCCGCTCCCCTGACGCGGTATCTGCCAAAACAGTTCTGCAGACCCTGCGGGTCCACTTCTTCGCACCCGGTGCGTAACAGTAAGATCCGGCCATGGATCCCGCTGAGGTGCCCTTGCCGGAGACTTCCGAACTCCCAGCGCTGGTGGCTTTGCAGTCTCGGCAGATTAATCAGCTTACCGCTATGATGCAGCAACTCTTGACCCAGCAGCTGTCGCCTTCTCCACCGCCACCGGTGCCGCCACCGCAGTCTCCAGCAGTTTCCCCATCCAGAATCCGCCTCTCCTTACCAGCAAAATATGAGGGGGACGCGAAGTTGTGCAGAGGCTTTCTAGCCCAGTGCTCTATGCACCTGGAATTATTGTTTGATCAATTTCCCACCGAACGCTCTAAAGTGGCCTTCATCATTAGTCTGCTCTCCGGAAAAGCCTTGGCTTGGGCCACTCCCTTGTGGGACCGTAATGATCCTCTCACCTTCACCGTTCAGGCCTTTGTTACTGAATTCCATCAGGTTTTTGAAGAACCCGCTCGGGCCTCATCTGCCGAGTCCGCGCTATTGAATTTAACGCAAGGCGATCTTTCGGTTGGTGAATATGCTATTCGATTCCGTACTTTGGCCTCCGAGTTAGCATGGAATAATGAGGCCCTCTGCGCTTGTTTTAAGAAAGGTCTTTCTAGCAAGATCAAAGATGTTCTAGCGGCCCGAGAGATACCTGACTCCCTTTCTGAACTCATTCATCTCGTCACTCGCATTGACATACGCTTTGCTGAGAGGCGTGAGGAACTTCGCCTGGAGAGAGATTCCCAACGTGACAGGAGGATGTTCCGTTTGGCTCCCACCTTTCAGAAACCTTTGTCTGTACCGTCTTCTCCAGAGGTGGAAGCCATGCAGGTCGGCCGCTCTCGCCTAACCCCCGTGGAGAGGTCTCGCAGGAGAAATGAAAATCTCTGTCTGTATTGCGCCAGTCCTGATCATTTTCTAAGAGATTGCCCCATTCGTCCTTCTCGACTGGGAAACGGGCGCACCTAGACTCGGTGGGAGAGGCGTCTCTGGGTGTGTGTGCTTCCTCTCCAAGATTTACCGTACCTGCACAGCTTTGTCTCTCATCTGCCTCTGTGCTTAATTTGCCGGTCTTCCTGGATTCTGGTTCGGCGGGCAATTTCATAGAGGCCTCCCTGATCAAGAAATACGACATAGCAGTTAACCGCTTGGCCAAACCGTTATTCATCGCCTCAGTTAATGGAGATAGACTGAATTGTATGGTGCAGTACCGTACCAAGCCTTTGCTCCTTAAGATTGGCCTCTTTCACCAGGAATACTTGGAACTCTTTGTGTTACCCCATTGTACTTCCCCAATCCTATTGGGTCTTCCTTGGCTTCAGCTTCATAATCCTACCCTAGACTAGGTCACTGGGGACATCAAGGCGTGGGGTACAACCTGCTTCAAGAATTGCTTGAAAGCTTTACCAGTTCGAACCGATCATCCTACCACATCTCTACCGGGCCTACCCGAAGTTTACCGGGCTTACGCTGATGTCTTCTGTAAGAAGCAAGCTGAGACTCTTCCGCCTCATCGCCCTTATGACTGCCCGATCGACCTCCTGCCTGGGACCACTCCTCCTCGTGGCCGTATCTATCCACTATCCGTCCCCGAAACTCAAGCAATGGCTACTTACATACAAGAAAATCTGCAGAGGGGCTTCATCCGGAAGTCCTCTTCTCCCGCTGGGGCTGGCTTTTTTTTTGTACAGAAAAAAGACGGTTCTCTCCGACCCTGTATCGACTATCGGGGTCTTAACAAGATCACGGTAAAGAACCGATACCCCTTACCCTTAATTCCAGAACTCTTCGACCGTCTTCGTGGCTCCAGGATCTTTTCCAAACTGGATCTCCGAGGAGCCTACAATCTGATCCGCATCCGCAAGGGAGACGAATGGAAGACTGCCTTTAATAACCGTGACGGTCATTTCGAGTATTTGGTGATGCCCTTCGGGCTTTGTAATGCCCCTGCCGTATTTCAAGAGTTCGTCAATGACATCTTCCGGGACTTGTTGTACTCCTGTGTCGTGGTCTATTTAGATGATATCCTCATCTTCTCTTCTTCCCTCGAAGAGCATCACCGGCACGTTCGTCTGGTACTATCCCGCCTTCGGCAGCATCATCTTTATGCCAAATTAGAAAAGTGTCTCTTTCACCAAACCGCTCTGCCCTTTTTGGGTTATACTGTTTCAGCCCAAGGACTACAAATGGACCCTAGCAAATTGAGAGCGGTTTTAGATTGGCCTCGGCCTGTTGGTCTGCGTTCCATTCAACGATTTCTGGGCTTCGCCAACTATTACCGTCAATTCATACCCCATTTTTCCACTATCGTGGCCCCCATTGTGGCTCTCACCAAAAAGGGAGCCAACCCCAAGTCATGGCCTCCACAGGCGGAGGCAGCCTTTTTAACTTTGAAAAAGACTTTCTCTATGGCCCCGGTGCTCACCAGACCAGACCCTTCTCGTCCTTTTTCTCTAGAGGTTGACGCTTCTTCCATCGGAGCAGGAGCTGTTCTCACACAGAGGTCTCCTTCAGGGAAAAATCATACTTGTGGGTTCTTTTCTAGGACTTTTTCTTCCGCGGAGCGAAATTATTCTATTGGGGATCGTGAACTCCTGGCTATCAAATTAGCTCTTGAAGAGTGGAGACATCTTCTAGAAGGGTCGCTTCACCCCATATCTATTTTTACCGACCATAAGAACCTTTTGTATCTTCAAACTGCTCAACGCTTGAATCCTCGCCAAGCTCGTTGGTCACTATTCTTCGCGCGGTTTAATTTCCGCATTCATTTTCGACCTGCCTCTAAGAACATCAGGGCAGATGCTCTATCTCGCTCCTCGGACGTCACAGACGTGGACGCTGCTCCTCAGTTCATTATATCTCCTGATCATTTGGTTCATTCCGCTCCTGCCTCCCTAGTGCAGGCTCCGCCTGGGAAAACCTTTGTCCCGGTTCGCCGACGCCTCCAAATATTAAAATGGGGTCATGCTTCCCGTATTGCCGGGCATGCTGGTATCAAAAAGTCTAACGCAATTATTGCCAGATATTATTGGTGGCCCTCCATTGAGAAGGATGTGGCAGAATTCGTGCAAGCTTGTACCACCTGTGCACGTAATAAAACGCCTCGCCAAAGACCGGCGGGTCTTCTTCATCCTCTTCCTATTCCTGAAATCCCTTGGTCTCACATCGCTATGGACTTTATCACGGATCTTCCTCCATCTCAAGGCAATACAGTGATCTGGGTTGTTGTGGATCGTTTTTCAAAAATGGCGCACTTCGTTCCACTTCCAGGACTCCCATCCGCTCCTCAGTTGGCTAAGAACTTTTTTAAACATATTTTTCGGCTCCATGGACTTCCTTCCCATATTGTCTCCGACAGGGGAGTTCAGTTTGTTTCAAAATTCTGGAGGGCTCTCTGTACTCAGTTAAAGGTGAAATTAGATTTTTCCTCGGCTTACCACCCCCAGTCCAACGGCCAAGTGGAGAGGGTCAATCAGGTTCTAGGACAATATCTACGTCACTTTGTTTCGGCCCGACAAGACGACTGGGTCGATCTCTTGCCATGGGCGGAGTTCTCTTATAATTTCAAAGATTCTGAAGCCACAAAGAAATCTCCATTCTTCATTGTTTATGGCCGCCAACCTTTGCCTCCTCTACCCTTACCTACACAGTCGGGAGTACCCGCCGTGGATGACTTAACACAGTTTTTTTCCTCTATCTGGCGTGAAACACGACATTCTCTTGTTCTAGCCTCTACCCGCATGAAGAGCAGCGCTAATAAAAGAAGGAGAATCGCTCCTGTTTTCTCTCCTGGAGATAAAGTTTGGCTTTCTGCCAAGTACATTCGTTTCAAGATACCCAGTTATAAATTGGGTCCTCGCTATTTAGGGCCGTACAGGATCAAGCAACAAATTAATCCGGTCTGTTACAAACTTCATTTGCCAGCCTCCTTACGTATTCCCAACTCTTTTCATGTTTCATTATTAAAACCTCTGACGACTAATCGATTCTCTTCTAAAACGTTGGAGCCACTTCCGGTCGCAGGTACCGAAGATGCCTTCTCGGTGAGAGAGATTCTGGCTTCCAAAACATCCAGAGGGAGACGATACTTTCTAGTGGATTGGGAGAATTGCGGTCCTGAAGAGAGGTCCTGGGAGCCTGAGGAGAATATCCTCGATCGGAGCCTTATTTCAAACTTCCTCGGTCCCAAAAAGAGGGGGAGACCTAAGGGGGGGGGGGTACTGTTAGGGCGAGCGCTGCGTCTTCCCCGCGCAGCGCCCCCCTCCGTGCCTCTCCTCGGGCGAGCGCTGCGTCCCCTTCCTGCAGCGCTCCCCGCTTCACCGCCATCCGGGCGTCTGCTGCTGGCCCCCCTGGCTGCGGTTCCCCCTTACCTGGTCCCCGCGCTTCCTCCTCTGACCGGCATGGCCGCCGGCTTCCTCCTTCTGTGTCTGTTCCGTCTTCCCTGCGCGCACGTCCCCGGCCACTAGGGGGCGCGCGCGTCAACCTCCCCAGATTTAAAGGGCCAAGGCCCTGTTAATTGGTCTCTGCCATCCAATCTCCTTTTTGCGCTTCCTATAAATTAAACCCTGCCTTACTTCCTGTGCCGGATCTTCGGTGTTGTTCCCTGAATGATTATCGCTGTATTGCTTGATTCCTCGTGTATGACCTCGGCTCTCCTATTGACCTTCGAACCTGTGCTGCCCGTCCCGACCTCGGCTTGTCTCACCGCTATTGAATCCGCGCTGCCAGTCCCGACCTCGGCTTGTCTCACCGCTACTGAACCCGCGCTGCCAGTCCTGACCTCGACCTTCTCCTCCGACCACTGTTTGTCTCTGCTGCACGTCACTTCAGCAGTTTGTGGAACTGTGCCGCTGTTGGGGGGTAGCGACCTGGGAGTCACCTGCCGCACAAGACCATCCCGCCTTGCGGTGGGCTCTGGTGAAAACCAGTGGCTCCTTAGACTCCGCTCCCCTGACGCGGTATCTGCCAAAACAGTTCTGCAGACCCTGCGGGTCCACTTCTTCGCACCCGGTGCGTAACAGCTATGGAGCCCTGTAAAACCTATGTGCACCACCATCTGCTAATTAAGTGTTTTTTAATTATTATTTTGTGTTGGTTATTTTTCTGTCTTGTATATTTATGTTATCATGACATTATGTATTGTTTACATCATTTATATTTGTCTCTACTGATCCAGTGTCAAGTTGTGCAATGGCATGCAATGTAGTAGCTAACACTTGTTACTGTCCTCATGTTGTGGTTTTCCCATGTGTTTCGCTCATAGTGCCCCGTGTTAGTTCTAACCATTCTCATTCATACAAAATGCACAATGAGGGTTATTCATTTTGCTCACCGGCATAACATGTTGTATGTCCTATGTGTACTGCTATGATTTATTTCATATAAATGCATGGCCAGATACAATGTTTATGCTAATATATGTGGGGGGCTATATTAAATATTATTTCAGTGGTACCTGAATCGCTAGAGTTATTTTGCACTCGAAAATTCCATACAAATTATTTTCAATAATCTAAATATTTTCAAGTGCTTTTTCTCATACTCATTCTCATACTGAAATCTAATTAGCAAACATGGCAAAAATTCACGGTTTTAAGGGTGTAGATTTTATACATGAAATTGCATCTTAACAAAAAAATGCAAAAGAGTGGGGGACGGACAACAAATATTATTAATCCTCTAGACACTAAAAGATAAAAAAAAAAACATAAGTACAGACAAAACAGATTAAAAATGGAAAGCTAACAACCTCTCTTTAACAGGTGGATTCAATCAATAAAACTAGGGATGAGCGAATCGATCCGGACGGACCCGGATTCATTCCGAATTTCATGGAAAATTCGATTCTGAACGAATCCGAATTTCCCCGCGATTCGATTGATCGAAGTTTTCCTTTAAACTCCATTTATTTCAATTACAGGCATTCTAAAATGGTGGATGAACATGTCCAGACATACCCCCTGGGGCAAGGTATCATGGGTAAGTCACATGCAGCCTATCAGCAGCCAGGAAGCCCGGTGACGTCACCGTGCTATATAAAGCGGCGGCCATCTTGCTTGTGCGCATTTCAGCCTTGTATTGCGGCCAGAGCAGAGCTGGTTACAGACAGGGACAGAGAGTTAGAGATAGGTAGGGAGAGTCAGAGAGACCGACAGAGAGGCAGAAAGAGAGGTAGACAGAACCAGGCAAAGATAATGAAAGATAGGGAAAAACCGTAACGATCCAGGCAGGGACAGCATTGAAGTGACAGGGAATTTTTTTTTTATTTTCATTAGCCAGATCATTTTTCAATTCAATTTCAGTTCTTTGTGCTGTAAACCTGCCTTGCCACTGCGCATCCCATCTATGCAGTGGCATATTTAACCCTATCTGTTACACACAAGCATTTATCATAATATATAACTGGATTAGTTTAAATATTTTTTTGGTCTGAAAATAACCCTTTCAGTGCCAAGCACGTAGATTCTACATGCTTGCTTCCACTCCACTTAAGTGCCAAGCACGTAGAATCTACGTGCTTGACTTTCCCCCCGGCTACAGTAAAAGTAAAATAAAAAAAACACTCACCTGACCCCTTGTTCGATCCGGCCGGGTCTCCTCTTCATCCGGGGGGGCTTCGATCCCCCACCCAGGCCCCCCCCGGGTGCAGGGGAGGGCCCGGAATAGCCCCCCCCCTTCAGCAGCTGCCGAAAAACATGTAAAAAAAAAAATATATAAAAATGACATTTACTTACCTCAGTGTTCGATCGCTCCCGCCGGGTCTCCTCTTCACCAGGAGGGCCTCCGATCGCTCCCCCCCCCCCTGGCTCTCCAGCGTCCTGGCTCCGGGCTGTCATTTCTCACACTTTTCATCGCTGGCCACAGGAGAAGGAAGGCAGGTGATGATCTGATCGCCTGCCTCCCTCCTCCACTGCCCAGCGATGACAATAACTGTCATCAGATCAGCGAGGGACACAGGAGCTGAGGATCAGAGGTGAGTAAAATAAAAAAAAAGTTTTTATTTTTTAATAAAGTAATTTTTTAATCTGTGTGTGTGTGTTTTTATTTTTTACTGTTAACCCCTTGTGAACTGGTAAGGGGTCCATGTGACCCCTATACCAGTTCGCAAGGCTGGGGGGATTAACCCCCAGCACCCCCATTACCTGTCTCCCCAAAGGCCAGGGGGGGGGGCAGAAGAGCCCGGGCCTGCGGGCTATGCGGGCTTGTAGCCTGCAGGGCCAGGGGCCACAAAAGCCCTGTTTCTACAAGCCCTGCATAGCTGGTCCCGGGCTGGTTACTTTGAGTAAGGGGGACCCTATGTCAATTTTTTTTTTATTTTTTAAGGGTTTTTAACCCTTAAACCCCCCCAAAAAAAAATGAGGTCCCCCTCCCGAATCTATGTCATTTTTTTTCTTGATTTAACCCTTTTGTAGTGTGGATGGTAGTTGTATTTTATTTGTAAAAGTTTAAAGTACTTGTTTCAGTTAGGGGGGTCTCCTGGGCAGGAACGGGGGGCTACCGATAAATATGTGGTACCGTTCTAATCGGTAGAAATGGGGCTTTCACATGCAATATGGTTTTCCTTAATAAAATACATTTTTTATTTAAAATAAAGGAGTCAATTTTCTAAAAAAAAATTTTATTTATTTATTTATTTGTATTACTTAATAATATTGTAAAAAACTAAATAAAATTTACAAACAATACATTTCATGTTAAAGCCTAAACTCTGCTGCAAAAAAATATGTATAATTTTCCTGAAAATTCCAGCAAAATTGGCGCAAAATATGGCGCAAAATGGGGAAATATGACCTGTCAACAGAGGGTGACAAAATCTCAAGTAGGCTGGCATGTTGGGTATTGTTCTGTTCGGGGGACCTTGCGCTTTCAGACTTAGCTTGTTTTTTCTGGTTTGCATATTTATATTTTAGGAAAAGGTGTTTTTTATTCAGCTTTTTTATACATTTTTTAGGGAAACCCTGCGCAACCAAAGAATTCTTTGAGGGATTAATTCCAGAAAGATGAGCCCACTACAACAAACTGGGCACGCTTAGAAAGCTTAACATGTGTACTTTCAGGGAATATATGGTTTATGGGGAATATTTCAAATGTAAAGGGTTGTTTTGGTTGAAAAATCGCAAGATGCGCACTTTGTCTGCAGAGCTGAAATTTTCAAGTAAAATTACCGTTACGCACATGCTTTACTTTGGGGTGTTTGGCAACTCTTCCCTTGACGGTAGCAATGCATGTTGGGTATCGTTCTGTTCGGGGGATGTTGCTTTTTCAGAGTAAACTTGTTTTTTCTTGTTTGTTTATAGTTTTTTTTAGGAAAATGTGGCTTTGATTCTGCATTTTTATCCTTTTTTTAGGGAAACTCTTTGCAACCAAAGAATACATTGAGGGATTACTTCCAGAAAGCTAGGGCCACATCAACAAGCCTGGTACACCTAGAAAGCTTGAGGCGTGTACTTCCAGAGAATATATAATTTGTTGGGGGTATTTTATATGTAAAGGGTTGTTTTTCTGGAAAAACTGCAAGGTGCGCATAGCGCATTGCATAGTTGTATTTTATCTGAAAATCCCCTAAAGCGCTGTTTCAGTTTGGGTGAGTCTCCTGGGCAGGAAAGGGTGTCTACCTATACATATGTGGTACCGCTGTAACGGGAAGACATTGGGATTTCACACGCAATAAGATTTTATTGACAAACTTAAATTTTTGGTTACAAAAAAACACTACAAATTGTAAAAAATAGATTTTTTTTATTTTTTTCACATATTTCACCCAAAAATATTGAGAATACACCTAAAAAATGACAAACAAGACATTTCATGTTAAAGCCCAGACTATGTTGAAAAAAACAATATATCATTTTCCTGGGAAATCCCTGGAAATCACTTCAAAAATCACATTTGAACATGGGGAGCGCAAAATAGTGCAAAATGGTCTGGCAACAAGGGTGACAAAAACTTCAGGTAGGCTGGCAGCGAAAGGGTTAACAAAAAAAACACCAGGCCGCAGGGCCTCCCAAACCTGCATTAGGTAGCCTATCTGTTATACTAAGTACGCTTGTTGATCCTTCCTCAGCTGAATCTGAGCATTGCATTTTGAATTGGTTTTTGGTCTGCCTTTAACAAAAAAAAAACACCAGGCTGCAGGGCATCCCAAACCTGCATTAGGCAGCCTATCTGTTATACTGAATACGCTTGTTGATCCGTCCTCAGCTGAATCTGAGCATTGCATTTTGAATTGGTTTTTGGTCTGCCTTTAACAAAAAAAACACCAGGCCGCAGGGCATCCCAAACCTGCATTAGGCAGCCTGTTATACTAAATACGCTAGTTGATCCTTTCTCAGCTGAATCTGAGCATTGCATTTGAATTGGTTTTTGGTCTTCCTTTAACAAAAAAAAACACCAGGCCGCAGGGCATCCCAAACCTGCATTAGGCAGCCTATCTGTTATACTAAATACACTTGTTGATCCTTCCTCAGCTGAATCAAAGTATTGCATTTTGAATTGGTTTTTGGAAGGGTTAACAAAAAAAACACCAGGCCGCAGGGCCTCCAAACCTGCATTAGGCAGCCTATCTGTTATACTAAATACGCTTGTTGATCCTTCCTCAGCTGAATTTGAGCATTGCATTTTGAATTGGTTTTTGGTCTGCCTTTAACAAAAAAAAAAACAGGCCGCAGGGCATCCCAAACCTGCATTAGGCAGCCTATCTGTTATACTAAATACACTTGTTGATCCTTCCTCAGCTGAATCTGAGCATTGCATTTGAATTGGTTTTTGGTCTGCCTTTAACAAAAAAAAGAAACACCAGGCCGCAGGGCATCCCAAACCTGCATTAGGCAGCCTATCTGTTATACTAAATACGCTAGTTGATCCTTTCTCAGCTGAATCTGAGCATTGCATTTGAATTGGTTTTTGGTCTGCCTTTAACAAAAAAAAACACCAGGCCGCAGGGCATCCCAAACCTGCATTAGGCAGCCTATCTGTTATACTAAATACACTTGTTGATCCTTCCTCAGCTGAATCAAAGTATTGCATTTTGAATTGGTTTTTGGAAGGGTTAACAAAAAAAACACCAGGCCGCAGGGCCTCCAAACCTGCATTAGGCAGCCTATCTGTTATACTAAATACGCTTGTTGATCCTTCCTCAGCTGAATCTGAGCATTGCATTTTGAATTGGTTTTTGGTCTGCCTTTAACAAAAAAAAACCAGGCCGCAGGGCATCCCAAACTTGCATTAGGCAGCCTATCTGTTATACTAAATACACTTGTTGATCCTTCCTCAGCTGAATCTGAGCATTGCATTTGAATTGGTTTTTGGTCTGCCTTTAACAAAAAAAAGAAACACCAGGCCGCAGGGCATCCCAAACCTGCATTAGGCAGCCTATCTGTTATACTAAATACGCTTGTTGATCCTTCGTCAGCTTAATCTGAGCATTCCATTTTGAATTGGTTTTTGGTCTGCCTTTAACAAAAAGAACACCAGGCCGCAGGGCATCCCAAACATGCATTAGGCAGCCTATCTGTTATACTAAATCCGCTTGTTGATCCCTCCTCAGCTGAATCTGAGCATTGTGTTTTGAATTGGTTTTTGGTCTGCCTTTACCATAAAAAACACCAGGCCGCAGGGCTTCCCAAACCTGCACTAGGCAGCCTATCTGTTATATTAAATACGCTTGTTGATCCTTCCTCAGCTGAATCTGAGCATTGCATTTTGAATTGGTTTTTGGTCTGCCTTTAACAAAAAAAAACACCAGGCCGCAGGGCATCCCACACCTGCACTAGGCAGCCTATCTGTTATACTAAATACGCTTGTTGATCCTTCCTCAGCTGAATCAAAGTATTGCATTTTGAATTGGTTTTTGGTCTGCTGCCAAAACACTAGGCCACAGGGTATCTCATATTGCCAATTTTCATAGTATCTGGTGCAGAGAAGCAGTCCCTCACTTTATTTAGCTTCTTCTTTTTAAAGTAAACACATTTTTTATCGTATCTATTGCTCATTTCAAATACATAAAAATGTCAGGCAGACAAGTGCAAGGATGTTCAAAGAGGAGTGGCAGAGGCCAAGATTCAGCAGGCAGAGGTCGCAGCAGACTAGGAGCGAGGGGTAGCAGGAGTCACGGTGAGAGACCTGAACTGCCAGTATCTGCTAGCGGTCGTGTCTCCACCAGTAACGCATCTGCGGTGGTAGATTGGTTAACACGCTCATCAACATAATCACAAGTTACATCTGAGACCCCCAGTCTAGGGACGGTAGGTTCCTCTAACACAACCCTGAGTTGGCATGCCCCGAGAGCAGTCCCTGTCCTCCCATTGCCTCTGTCCTACGCCGTTCCCTCCCCCAGCGATGTATTCTATGCTTTGTATTCAGCTCCACTCTTTAGTGAGGAGGACAATCAGATAGAGGACAGTCAGCAGCTACTGCCCAGCCAAGAAATGGAGATGGCTTCTTTAGCTAGGCAGACAAATAGTGATGTGGAGAGTGTCGTGGGTGTTGCGAGCGTTCCAGCTCCTGAGCCAGACACTGTTGAGGAAACCGCTAACATCAGTGACGTGCAGCCACAACTCGGTGATGATGATGATGATGAAGCCGATGGCACTTGGGAACTGGGTGATGAAGGGCATTCATCGTCATCATCAGGAGAAGAGGGCCGCAGGTTGCCCCGGAGTCAGCAGCTGAGGCAGCAAGGTGTTAGCAGCATGGTTGGCAGTCAGCATGGGGGCACAATTGTAAAGCCTGGAGCCAAACGGGGCCGGGGCCGGGGTAGAGCACCTGCTGCGCGGCAGGCTACCTTATCGGGAGGTAGTGGAGCAGGGGTTCCTGGAGTTGGCGACAGTAGCAGTGAATCAGTGTGCGAAAAGTGGGAAAAGTAGCTACTCGGCAGTGTGGCAGTTTTTCCTGAAGCATCCGCAGGAGGGTAACATGGCCACATGCAAGATATGTAGGCAGAAGGTGAAGCGTGGCCAGGGCCCAAAATGTTGGCACCACGGCCCTGCGTCAACATATGATGCGTCACCATAAAGCGGCCTGGAAGAACCGAGGCTCCGAAGAGGTGGTCCAGCCTGCTTTCTCCCCAATTGGCACACCACTCCCAATTTCTGCCAGCCAAGGCTCCAGCACCTCAGCCGAAGGCAGCTGTGCATCATACCCATCCTCTGTCGCTCCTGCTCCTCCTCCTCCAAGTCATGCATCCCGCCAGCAATCCATCAGCGAAGCCATGTCCAAAAGACAGCAGTATACTCCCACTCATCCTACGGCATAGAAGCTGAATGTGCTCCTGTCCAAGTTGCTGGTGCTGCAGTCGCTCCCTTTTCAGGTGGTGGACTCTGCACCTTTCAGAGAACTGATGGCTTGTGCCGAGCCGAGGTGGAGAGTCCCAAGCCATCATTTCTTTGCCAAGAAGGCAGTACCAGCGCTGCACACTTTTGTTGAACAGAAGGTGGGCCAGTCCTTGAGCCTGTCGGTGTGTAGCAAAGTGCATGGCAGCGCCGATGTCTGGAGCTGTAACTACGGTCAGGGACAGTACATGTCATTTACGGCCTACTGGGTGAATGTGGTTCCTTTGCAGCAGCAGCAGCAACTTGGACAGGTCACGCCGCTTCGGCCTCCGCGCTCCTTGCCCGTTGGGCCTGTGATACCGTGCGACTCGGCCTCCTCATCTTCCGCCATCTCCTCACCCTCCACTGTAGGCTCAAGTCTCAGTGCCCCTCCAGTCTACCATGTGTGCAGGGCACGGAGGTGTCACGCTGTGCTTCACATGGTTTGTCTTGGCGAACGGAGTCACACAGGGGAGGAACTGCTTAAATGTATTCATCAGGAAATCCAAACATGGCTTACTCCAAGAAAACTTAAAATGGGAATCATGGTTACCGACAATGGGAAGAACATTTTGTCTGCGCTGCGCCAAGGAAGCCTGACCCATGCCCCCTGCATGGCTCACGTCTTCAATCTGGTTGTCAAGTGGTTTCTGAAGTCTTCCCCCCATCTGCAAGACATCCTTACAACTTCAAGGAAACTTTGCATGCACTTCAGCCACTCATACACCGCCAAACACACCCTTCTTGAGCTACAGCGTCAGAACGGTAGCCCCCAACATAGTCTGATTTGCGATGTTTCCACCCGTTGGAATTCCACCCTTCACATGTTGGACCGATTATATGAACAGAGAAAAGCCATCACGGATTTCCTGATGATCCAAGTGGATAGGGGGACTCCCCTGTGTAACTTCAATGTCAACCAGTGGCAGCTCATACGTGACACCTGCCGTTTTCTCAGGCCCTTTGAGGAAGCCACTTTATTTGTCAGTCGGCAGGATTACGGGATGAACGACGTGATTCCCCTGCTTCATGTACTACAGCACATGTTGGAAACCATGGCTGGTCAGGGCACTGGAGACATGGCGTCTACATCTTACGGCCACATGAACCCCATTGGTGCTGAACTGGAGGAAGAGGAGGAAGAGGAGGAGGAGTTGCCCAGTGAAACAGAGTTTAGGCTTGGCGAAATGGCTGGTTTATCTAGTCAGCGGATAGGAGAGGAGGAGCAGGAGCAGCCAGAGCAGCTAGAGGGTTTTGAGGAAGGCAATACAAAGGACCCAGACACACCGTGTCAGTATGCAGTGGAGATGGAGACAGGTAGTCCCTCCGAGTCACTTGCACAAATGGCAGGAAGCATGCTCACGTGCTTGCGTAGTGACTGCAGAAATGTTTCCATTTGTCGGCGGGATGACTTCTGGCTGTCCACCTTATTGGACCCTCACTTCCGGCACAAAATGGGGGCATTTTTTAAACCCGCAGAGAGGGAAGACAAACTGAACTACTACAAAGACATTCTGCGTAGTCATGTGGGCCGATGCCTATCTGCGCCATGGTCCATACTCTCGCAGGTCTGACTCGGGGGGACCTCTGCGCTCACCTTCCACTGCCATGCCTGCTGGGGGGGGTTGGCAGGAGCAGCAGCAGCAGCTCCATCAGCAGCAGCCTCAGTCTTCAGTCGCTAATGAGTAGCTTTCTACACCCGCATAGTGAGGCTACTCATGAGCAGCAGGAAGACCTGGAGCAGGACCTCAACCAGCAGGTCATGTCATACCTTGACGTGACCATGCCAACACACCTTGAGGATCCGCTGGACTTCTGGGCAGCCAAACTTGGCTTGTGGCCACAGCTAGCAGAGTTTGCCCTGGAAAAGCTGTCCTGCCCGGCCAGTAGCGTGCCATCTGAGCGGGTGTTTAGTGCGGCGGGAGCCATAGTTACGGGGAGGAGAACTCGTCTATCAACAAAAAATGTGGAGAGACTCACCTTTGTCAAAATGAATCAGGGATGGATCAGCCAGGATTTCCATCCACCAATGGCTGATGCATGCGACTAGATTCAGCATGGTGCCACGTTTTACACTTTCCAAATGGTGCAAAACATATTTATGTCTTTAGGCCAATTTTCGGGCTCCTGCTGATGCCAACTTCAGGGTGTGCCTTTCAGCCAATTTTTGGCCTCCTGCTGCTGTTGCTGCCAACTCCAGGGTGTCTTTCAAGCAATGTTTGGGCTTCTTCTTATGCTACTGCCAACTCCAGGGTGTGCCTTCCAGCTAATGTTTGTGCTCCTGCTGCTGCCAACTTCAGGGTGCCTTCCAGCCAATTTCTGGGTTCCTGCTGCTGCAGCTTGCAACTCCAGGGTGTGATTCATCCAATTTTTGGGCTCCTGCTGCCAACTCCAGTGTCTCTTTAAAGTAATGTTTGGGTTCCTGCTGCTGTCAGCAACTCCAGGATGTGATTCATCCAATTTTTGGGCTCCTGCTGCCAACTCCAGTGTGTCTTTCAAGCTATGTTTGGGCTCCTGCTGCTGCTTGCAACTGCAGGGTGTGATTCAGCCAATTTTGGGCTCCTGCTGCCAACTCCAGTGTCTCTTTAAAGCAATGTTTGGGCTCCTGCTGCTGCTTGCAACTCCAGGGTGTGATTCATCCAATTTTTGGGCTTCTGCTGCCTACTCCAGTGTCTCTTTAAACCAATGTTTGGGCTCCTGCTGTTGCTTGCGACTCCAAGGTGTGATTCATCCAATTTTTGGGCTCCTGCTGCCAACTCCAGTGTGTCTTTCAAGCTATGTTTGGGCTCCTGCTGCTGCTTGCGACTTCAGGGTGTGATTCATCCAATATTTGGGCTCCTGCTGCCAACTCCAGTGTCTCTTTAAAGTAATGTTTGGGCTCCTGCTGCTGCTTGCTACTCCAGGGTGTGATTCATCCAATTTTTGGGCTCCTGCTGCCAACTTCAGTGTGTCTTTCAAGCTATGCTTGGGCTCCTGCTGCTGCTTGCAACTCCAGGGTGTGATTCAGTCAATTTTTGGGCTCCTGCTGCCAACTCCAGTGTCTCTTTAAAGCAATGTTTGGGCTCCTGCTGCTGCTTGCAACTCCAGGGTGTCATTCAGCCAATTTTTGGGCTCCTGCTGCCAACTCCAGTGTCTCTTTCAAGCTATGTTTGGGCTCCTGCTGCTGCTTGCAACTCCAGGGTGTGATTCATCCAATTTTTGGGCTCCTGCTGCCAACTCCAGTGTCTCTTTAAAGTAATGTTTGGGCTTCTGCTGCTGCTTGCAACTCCAGGGTGTGATTCATCCACTTTTTGGGCTCCTGCTGCCAACTCCAGTTTGTCTTTCAAGCTATGCTTGGGCTCCTGCTGCTGCTTGCAACTCCAGGGTGTCATTCAGCCAATATTAGGGCTCCTGCTGCCAACTCCAGTGTCTCTTTAAAGCAATGTTTGGGCTGCTGCTGCTGCTTGCGACTCCAGGGTGTGATTCATCCAATTTTTGGGCTCCTGCTGCCAACTCTAGTGTGTTTTTCCAGCTATGTTTGGGCTCCTGCTTGCAACTCCAGGGTGTCATTCAGCCAATTTTTGGGCTCCTGCTGCCAACTCCAGTGTCTCTTTAAAGCAATGTTTGGGCTCCTGCTGCTGTTTGCGACTCCAGGGTGTGATTCATCCAATTTTTGGGCCCCTGCTGCCAACTCCAGTGTGTCTTTCAAGCTATGTTTGGGCTCCTGCTGCTGCTTGCAACTCCAGGGTGTGATTCAGTCAATTTTTGGGCTTCCGCTGCCAACTCCAGTGTCTCTTTAATGTAATGTTTGGGCTCCTGCTGCTGCTTGCAACTCCAGGGTGTGATTCATCCAATCTTTGGGCTCCTGCTGCCAACTTCAGTGTGTCTTTCAAGCTATGCTTGGGCTCCTGCTGCTGCTTGCAACTCCAGGGTGTGATTCAGTCAATTTTCGGGCTCCTGCTGCCAACTCCAGTGTCTCTTTAAAGCAATGTTTGGGCTCCTGCTGCTGCTTGCAACTCCAGGGTGTCATTCATCCAATTTTTGGGCTCCTGCTGCCAACTCCAGTGTCTCTTTCAAGCTATGTTTGGGCTGCTGCTGCTGCTGCTTGCAACTCCAGGGTGTGATTCAGCCAATTTTTGGGCTCCTGCTGCCAACTCCAGTGTCTCTTTAAAGTAATGTTTGGGCTCCTGCTGCTGCTTGCGACTCCAGGGTGTGATTCATCCAATTTTTGGGCCCCTGCTGCCAACTCCAGTGTGTCTTTCAAGCTATGTTTGGGCTCCTGCTGCTGCTTGCAACTCCAGGGTGTGATTCATTCAATTTTTGGGCTCCCGCTGCCAACTCCAGTGTCTCTTTAATGTAATGTTTGGGCTCCTGCTGCTGCTTGCAACTCCAGGGTGGGATTCATCCACTTTTTGGGCTCCTGCTGCCAACTCCAGTGTGTCTTTCAAGCTATGTTTGGGCTCCTGCTGCTGCTTGCAACTCCAGGGTGTCATTCAGCCAATATCAGGGCTCCTGCTGCCAACTCCAGTGTCTCTTTAAAGTAATGTTTGGGCTGCTGCTGCTGCTTGCGACTTCAGGGTGTGATTCATCCAATTTTTGGGCTCCTGCTGCCAACTCCAGTGTGTTTTTCCAGCTATGTTTGGGCTCTTGCTTGCAACTCCAGGGTGTCATTCAGCCAATTTTTGGGCTCCTGCTGCCAACTCCAGTGTCTCTTTAAAGCAATGTTTGGGCTCCTGCTGCTGCTTGCAACTCCAGAGTGTGATTCAGCCAATTTTTGGGCTCCTGCTGCCAACTCCAGTGTCTCTTTAAAGCAATGTTTGGGCTCCTGCTAGTGCTTGCAGCTCCAGGGTGTCATTCAGCCAATTTTTGGGCTCCTGCTGCCAACTCCAGTGTCTCTTTAAAGCAATGTTTGGGCTCCTGCTGCTGCTTGCAACTCCAGGGTGTCATTCAGCCAATTTTTGGGCTCCTGCTGCCAACTACAGTGTCTCTTTAAAGCAATGTTTGTGCTGATGCTGCTGCTTGCAACTCCAGGGTGTGATTCATTCAAATCCAGTGTCTCTTTAAAGCAATGTTTGGGCTCCTGCTGCTGCTGCTTGCAACTCCAGGGTGTGATTCAGACATTGTTTGGGCTCCTGCTGCCAACTTCAGTGTGTCTTTCAAGCTATACTTGGGCTCCTGCTGCTGCTTGCAACTCCAGGGTGTGATTCAGTCAATTTTTGGGCTCCTGCTGCCAACTCCAGTGTCTCTTTAAAGCAATGTTTGGGCTCCTGCTGCTGCTTGCAACTCCAGAGTGTCATTCAGCCAATTATTGGGCTCCTGCTGCCAACTCCAGTGTCTCTTTAAAGTAATGTTTGGGCTTCTGCTGCTGCTTGCAACTCCAGGGTGTGATTCATCCACTTTTTGGGCTCCTGCTGCCAACTCCAGTTTGTCTTTCAAGCTATGTTTGGGCTCCTGCTGCTGCTTGCAACTCCAGGGTGTCATTCAGCCAATTTTTGGGCTCCTGCTGCCAACTCCAGTGTCTCTTTAAAGCAATGTTTGGGCTGCTGCTGCTGCTTGCGACTTCAGGGTGTGATTCATCCAATTTTTGGGCTCCTGCTGCCAACTTCAGTGTGTCTTTCAAGCTATGCTTGGGCTCCTGCTGCTGCTTGCAACTCCAGGGTGTGATTCAGTAAATTTTTGGGCTCCTGCTGCCAACTCCAGTGTCTCTTTAAAGCAATGTTTGGGCTCCTGCTGCTGCTTGCAACTCCAGGGTGTGATTCATCCAATTTTTGGGCTCCTGCTGCCAACTCCAGTGTCTCTTTAAAGTAATGTTTGGGCTTCTGCTGCTGCTTGCAACACCAGGGTGTGATTCATCCACTTTTTGGGCTCCTGCTGCCAACTCCAGTTTGTCTTTCAAGCTATGTTTGGGCTCCTGCTGCTGCTTGCAACTCCAGGGTGTGATTCATCCAATTTTAGGGCTCCTGCTGCCAACTCCAGTGTCTCTTTAAAGAAATGTTTGGGCTCCTGCTGCTGCTTGCAACTCCAGGGTGTGATTCATCCAATTTTTGGGCTCCTGCTGCCAACTTCAGTGTGTCTTTCAAGCTATGCTTGGGCTCCTGCTGCTGCTTGCAACTCCAGGGTGTGATTCAGTCAATTTTTGGGCTCCTGCTGCCAACTCCAGTGTCTCTTTAAAGCAATGTTTGGGCTCCTGCTGCTGCTTGCAACTCCAGAGTGTCATTCAGCCAATTTTTGGAGTCCTGCTGCCAACTCCAGTGTCTCTTTCAAGCTATGTTTGGGCTCCTGCTGCTGCTTGCAACTCCAGGGTGTGATTCATCCAATTTTTGGGCTCCTGCTGCCCACTCCAGTGTCTCTTTAAAGTAATGTTTGGGCTTCTGCTGCTGCTTGCAACTCCAGGGTGTGATTCATCCACTTTTTGGGCTCCTGCTGCCAACTCCAGTTTGTCTTTCAAGCTATGTTTGGGCTCCTGCTGCTGCTTGCAACTCCAGGGTGTCATTCAGCCAATATTAGGGCTCCTGCTGCCAACTCCAGTGTCTCTTTAAAGCAATGTTTGGGCTGCTGCTGCTGCTTGCGACTTCAGGGTGTGATTCATCCAATTTTTGGGCTCCTGCTGCCAACTCTAGTGTGTTTTTCCAGCTATGTTTGGGCTCCTGCTTGCAACTCCAGGGTGTCATTCAGCCAATTTTTGGGCTCCTGTTGCCAACTCCAGTGTCTCTTTAAACCAATGTTTGGGCTCCTGCTGCTGCTTGCGACTCCAAGGTGTGATTCATCCAATTTTTGGGATCCTGCTGCCAACTCCAGTGTGTCTTTCAAGCTATGCTTGGGCTCCTGCTGCTACTTGCAGCTCCAGGGTGTGATTCATCCAATTTTTGGGCTCCTGCTGCCAACTCCAGTGTCTCTTTAAAGTAATGTTTGGGTTCCTGCTGCTGCTTGCAACTCCAGGGTGTGATTCATCCAATCTTTGGGCTCCTGCTGCCAACTTCAGTGTGTCTTTCAAGCTATGCTTGGGCTCCTGCTGCTGCTTGCAACTCCAGGGTGTTATTCAGTCAATTTTTGGGCTCCTGCTGCCAACTCCAGTGTCTCTTTAAAGCAATGTTTGGGCTCCTGCTGCTGCTTGCAACTCCAGGGTGTCATTCAGCCAATTTTTGGGCTCCTGCTGCCAACTACAATGTCTCTTTAAAGCAATGTTTGTGCTGCTGCTGCTGCTTGCAACTCCAGGGTGTGATTCAGCCAATTTCTGGGCTCCTGCTGCCAACTCCAGTGTCTCTTTAAAGTAATGTTTGGGCTCCTGCTGCTGCTTGCGACTCCAGGGTGTGATTCATCCAATTTTTGGGCCCCTGCTGCCAACTCCAGTGTGTCTTTCAAGCTATGTTTGGGCTCCTGCTGCTGCTTGCAACTCCAGGGTGTGATTCATTCAATTTTTGGGCTCCCGCTGCCAACTCCAGTGTCTCTTTAATGTAATGTTTGGGCTCCTGCTGCTGCTTGCAACTCCAGGGTGGGATTCATCCACTTTTTGGGCTCCTGCTGCCAACTCCAGTGTGTCTTTCAAGCTATGTTTGGGCTCCTGCTGCTGCTTGCAACTCCAGGGTGTCATTCAGCCAATATTAGGGCTCCTGCTGCCAACTCCAGTGTCTCTTTAAAGTAATGTTTGGGCTGCTGCTGCTGCTTGCGATTTCAGGGTGTGATTCATCCAATTTTTGGGCTCCTGCTGCCAACTCCAGTGTGTTTTTCCAGCTATGTTTGGGCTCTTGCTTGCAACTCCAGGGTGTCATTCAGCCAATTTTTGGGCTCCTGCTGCCAACTCCAGTGTCTCTTTAAAGCAATGTTTGGGCTCCTGCTGCTGCTTGCAACTCCAGAGTGTGATTCAGCCAATTTTTGGGCTCCTGCTGCCAACTCCAGTGTCTCTTTAAAGCAATGTTGGGCTCCTGCTAGTGCTTGCAGCTCCAGGGTGTCATTCAGCCAATTTTTGGGCTCCTGCTGCCAACTCCAGTGTCTCTTTAAAGCAATGTTTGGGCTCCTGCTGCTGCTTGCAACTCCAGGGTGTCATTCAGCCAATTTTTTGGCTCCTGCTGCCAACTACAGTGTCTCTTTAAAGCAATGTTTGTGCTGATGCTGCTGCTTGCAACTCCAGGGTGTGATTCATTCAAATCCAGTGTCTCTTTAAAGCAATGTTTGGGCTCCTGCTGCTGCTGCTTGCAACTCCAGGGTGTGATTCAGACATTGTTTGGGCTCCTGCTGCCAACTTCAGTGTGTCTTTCAAGCTATACTTGGGCTCCTGCTGCTGCTTGCAACTCCAGGGTGTGATTCAGTCAATTTTTGGGCTCCTGCTGCCAACTCCAGTGTCTTTTTAAAGCAATGTTTGGGCTCCTGCTGCTGCTTGCAACTCCAGAGTGTCATTCAGCCAATTATTGGGTTCCTGCTGCCAACTCCAGTGTCTCTTTAAAGTAATGTTTGGGCTTCTGCTGCTGCTTGCAACTCCAGGGTGTGATTCAGCCACTTTTTGGGCTCCTGCTGCCAACTCCAGTTTGTCTTTCAAGCTATGTTTGGGCTCCTGCTGCTGCTTGCAACTCCAGGGTGTCATTCAGCCAATTTTTGGGCTCCTGCTGCCAACTCCAGTGTCTCTTTAAAGCAATGTTTGGGCTGCTGCTGCTGCTTGCGACTTCAGGGTGTGATTCATCCAATTTTTGGGCTCCTACTGCCAACTTCAGTGTGTCTTTCAAGCTATGCTTGGGCTCCTGCTGCTGCTTGCAACTCCAGGGTGTGATTCAGTAAATTTTTGGGCTCCTGCTGCCAACTCCAGTGTCTCTTTAAAGCAATGTTTGGGCTCCTGCTGCTGCTTGCAACTCCAGGGTGTGATTCATCCAATTTTTGGGCTCCTGCTGCCAACTCCAGTGTCTCTTTAAAGTAATGTTTGGGCTTCTGCTGCTGCTTGCAACACCAGGGTGTGATTCATCCACTTTTTGGGCTCCTGCTGCCAACTCCAGTTTGTCTTTCAAGCAATGTTTGGGCTCCTGCTGCTGCTTGCAACTCCAGGGTGTGATTCATCCAATTTTAGGGCTCCTGCTGCCAACTCCAGTGTCTCTTTAAAGAAATGTTTGGGCTCCTGCTGCTGCTTGCAACTCCAGGGTGTGATTCATCCAATTTTTGGGCTCCTGCTGCCAACTTCAGTGTGTCTTTCAAGCTATGCTTGGGCTCCTGCTGCTGCTTGCAACTCCAGGGTGTGATTCAGTCAATTTTTGGGCTCCTGCTGCCAACTCCAGTGTCTCTTTAAAGCAATGTTTGGGCTCCTGCTGCTGCTTGCAACTCCAGAGTGTCATTCAGCCAATTTTTGGACTCCTGCTGCCAACTCCAGTGTCTCTTTCAAGCTATGTTTGGGCTCCTGCTGCTGCTTGCAACTCCAGGGTGTGATTCATCCAATTTCTGGGCTCCTGCTGCCCACTCCAGTGTCTCTTTAAAGTAATGTTTGGGCTTCTGCTGCTGCTTGCAACTCCAGGGTGTGATTCATCCACTTTTTGGGCTCCTGCTGCCAACTCCAGTTTGTCTTTCAAGCTATGTTTGGGCTCCTGCTGCTGCTTGCAACTCCAGGGTGTCATTCAGCCAATATTAGGGCTCCTGCTGCCAACTCCAGTGTCTCTTTAAAGCAATGTTTGGGCTGCTGCTGCTGCTTGCGACTTCAGGGTGTGATTCATCCAATTTTTGGGCTCCTGCTGCCAACTCTAGTGTGTTTTTCCAGCTATGTTTGGGCTCCTGCTTGCAACTACAGGGTGTCATTCAGCCAATTTTTGGGCTCCTGCTGCCAACTCCAGTGTCTCTTTAAACCAATGTTTGGGCTCCTGCTGCTGCTTGCGACTCCAAGGTGTGATTCATCCAATTTTTGGGATCCTGCTGCCAACTCCAGTGTGTCTTTCAAGCTATGCTTGGGCTCCTGCTGCTACTTGCAGCTCCAGGGTGTGATTCATCCAATTTTTGGGCTCCTGCTGCCAACTCCAGTGTCTCTTTAAAGTAATGTTTGGGCTCCTGCTGCTGCTTGCAACTCCAGAGTGTGATTCAGCCAATTTTTGGGCTCCTGCTGCCAACTCCAGTGTCTCTTTAAAGCAATGTTTGGGCTCCTGCTAGTGCTTGCAGCTCCAGGGTGTCATTCAGCCAATTTTTGGGCTCCTGCTGCCAACTCCAGTGTCTCTTTAAAGCAATGTTTGGGCTCCTGCTGCTGCTTGCAACTCCAGGGTGTCATTCAGCCAATTTTTGGGCTCCTGCTGCCAACTACAGTGTCTCTTTAAAGCAATGTTTGTGCTGATGCTGCTGCTTGCAACTCCAGGGTGTGATTCATTCAAATCCAGTGTCTCTTTAAAGCAATGTTTGGGCTCCTGCTGCTGCTGCTTGCAACTCCAGGGTGTGATTCAGACATTGTTTGGGCTCCTGCTGCCAACTTCAGTGTGTCTTTCAAGCTATACTTGGGCTCCTGCTGCTGCTTGCAACTCCAGGGTGTGATTCAGTCAATTTTTGGGCTCCTGCTGCCAACTCCAGTGTCTCTTTAAAGCAATGTTTGGGCTCCTGCTGCTGCTTGCAACTCCAGAGTGTCATTCAGCCAATTATTGGGCTCCTGCTGCCAACTCCAGTGTCTCTTTAAAGTAATGTTTGGGCTTCTGCTGCTGCTTGCAACTCCAGGGTGTGATTCATCCACTTTTTGGGCTCCTGCTGCCAACTCCAGTTTGTCTTTCAAGCTATGTTTGGGCTCCTGCTGCTGCTTGCAACTCCAGGGTGTCATTCAGCCAATTTTTGGGCTCCTGCTGCCAACTCCAGTGTCTCTTTAAAGCAATGTTTGGGCTGCTGCTGCTGCTTGCGACTTCAGGGTGTGATTCATCCAATTTTTGGGCTCCTGCTGCCAACTTCAGTGTGTCTTTCAAGCTATGCTTGGGCTCCTGCTGCTGCTTGCAACTCCAGGGTGTGATTCAGTAAATTTTTGGGCTCCTGCTGCCAACTCCAGTGTCTCTTTAAAGCAATGTTTGGGCTCCTGCTGCTGCTTGCAACTCCAGGGTGTGATTCATCCAATTTTTGGGCTCCTGCTGCCAACTCCAGTGTCTCTTTAAAGTAATGTTTGGGCTTCTGCTGCTGCTTGCAACACCAGGGTGTGATTCATCCACTTTTTGGGCTCCTGCTGCCAACTCCAGTTTGTCTTTCAAGCTATGTTTGGGCTCCTGCTGCTGCTTGCAACTCCAGGGTGTGATTCATCCAATTTTAGGGCTCCTGCTGCCAACTCCAGTGTCTCTTTAAAGAAATGTTTGGGCTCCTGCTGCTGCTTGCAACTCCAGGGTGTGATTCATCCAATTTTTGGGCTCCTGCTGCCAACTTCAGTGTGTCTTTCAAGCTATGCTTGGGCTCCTGCTGCTGCTTGCAACTCCAGGGTGTGATTCAGTCAATTTTTGGGCTCCTGCTGCCAACTCCAGTGTCTCTTTAAAGCAATGTTTGGGCTCCTGCTGCTGCTTGCAACTCCAGAGTGTCATTCAGCCAATTTTTGGAGTCCTGCTGCCAACTCCAGTGTCTCTTTCAAGCTATGTTTGGGCTCCTGCTGCTGCTTGCAACTCCAGGGTGTGATTCATCCAATTTTTGGGCTCCTGCTGCCCACTCCAGTGTCTCTTTAAAGTAATGTTTGGGCTTCTGCTGCTGCTTGCAACTCCAGGGTGTGATTCATCCACTTTTTGGGCTCCTGCTGCCAACTCCAGTTTGTCTTTCAAGCTATGTTTGGGCTCCTGCTGCTGCTTGCAACTCCAGGGTGTCATTCAGCCAATATTAGGGCTCCTGCTGCCAACTCCAGTGTCTCTTTAAAGCAATGTTTGGGCTGCTGCTGCTGCTTGCGACTTCAGGGTGTGATTCATCCAATTTTTGGGCTCCTGCTGCCAACTCTAGTGTGTTTTTCCAGCTATGTTTGGGCTCCTGCTTGCAACTCCAGGGTGTCATTCAGCCAATTTTTGGGCTCCTGTTGCCAACTCCAGTGTCTCTTTAAACCAATGTTTGGGCTCCTGCTGCTGCTTGCGACTCCAAGGTGTGATTCATCCAATTTTTGGGATCCTGCTGCCAACTCCAGTGTGTCTTTCAAGCTATGCTTGGGCTCCTGCTGCTACTTGCAGCTCCAGGGTGTGATTCATCCAATTTTTGGGCTCCTGCTGCCAACTCCAGTGTCTCTTTAAAGTAATGTTTGGGTTCCTGCTGCTGCTTGCAACTCCAGGGTGTGATTCATCCAATCTTTGGGCTCCTGCTGCCAACTTCAGTGTGTCTTTCAAGCTATGCTTGGGCTCCTGCTGCTGCTTGCAACTCCAGGGTGTTATTCAGTCAATTTTTGGGCTCCTGCTGCCAACTCCAGTGTCTCTTTAAAGCAATGTTTGGGCTCCTGCTGCTGCTTGCAACTCCAGGGTGTCATTCAGCCAATTTTTGGGCTCCTGCTGCCAACTACAATGTCTCTTTAAAGCAATGTTTGTGCTGCTGCTGCTGCTTGCAACTCCAGGGTGTGATTCAGCCAATTTCTGGGCTCCTGCTGCCAACTCCAGTGTCTCTTTAAAGTAATGTTTGGGCTCCTGCTGCTGCTTGCGACTCCAGGGTGTGATTCATCCAATTTTTGGGCCCCTGCTGCCAACTCCAGTGTGTCTTTCAAGCTATGTTTGGGCTCCTGCTGCTGCTTGCAACTCCAGGGTGTGATTCATTCAATTTTTGGGCTCCCGCTGCCAACTCCAGTGTCTCTTTAATGTAATGTTTGGGCTCCTGCTGCTGCTTGCAACTCCAGGGTGGGATTCATCCACTTTTTGGGCTCCTGCTGCCAACTCCAGTGTGTCTTTCAAGCTATGTTTGGGCTCCTGCTGCTGCTTGCAACTCCAGGGTGTCATTCAGCCAATATTAGGGCTCCTGCTGCCAACTCCAGTGTCTCTTTAAAGTAATGTTTGGGCTGCTGCTGCTGCTTGCGATTTCAGGGTGTGATTCATCCAATTTTTGGGCTCCTGCTGCCAACTCCAGTGTGTTTTTCCAGCTATGCTTGGGCTCTTGCTTGCAACTCCAGGGTGTCATTCAGCCAATTTTTGGGCTCCTGCTGCCAACTCCAGTGTCTCTTTAAAGCAATGTTTGGGCTCCTGCTGCTGCTTGCAACTCCAGAGTGTGATTCAGCCAATTTTTGGGCTCCTGCTGCCAACTCCAGTGTCTCTTTAAAGCAATGTTGGGCTCCTGCTAGTGCTTGCAGCTCCAGGGTGTCATTCAGCCAATTTTTGGGCTCCTGCTGCCAACTCCAGTGTCTCTTTAAAGCAATGTTTGGGCTCCTGCTGCTGCTTGCAACTCCAGGGTGTCATTCAGCCAATTTTTTGGCTCCTGCTGCCAACTACAGTGTCTCTTTAAAGCAATGTTTGTGCTGATGCTGCTGCTTGCAACTCCAGGGTGTGATTCATTCAAATCCAGTGTCTCTTTAAAGCAATGTTTGGGCTCCTGCTGCTGCTGCTTGCAACTCCAGGGTGTGATTCAGACATTGTTTGGGCTCCTGCTGCCAACTTCAGTGTGTCTTTCAAGCTATACTTGGGCTCCTGCTGCTGCTTGCAACTCCAGGGTGTGATTCAGTCAATTTTTGGGCTCCTGCTGCCAACTCCAGTGTCTTTTTAAAGCAATGTTTGGGCTCCTGCTGCTGCTTGCAACTCCAGAGTGTCATTCAGCCAATTATTGGGTTCCTGCTGCCAACTCCAGTGTCTCTTTAAAGTAATGTTTGGGCTTCTGCTGCTGCTTGCAACTCCAGGGTGTGATTCAGCCACTTTTTGGGCTCCTGCTGCCAACTCCAGTTTGTCTTTCAAGCTATGTTTGGGCTCCTGCTGCTGCTTGCAACTCCAGGGTGTCATTCAGCCAATTTTTGGGCTCCTGCTGCCAACTCCAGTGTCTCTTTAAAGCAATGTTTGGGCTGCTGCTGCTGCTTGCGACTTCAGGGTGTGATTCATCCAATTTTTGGGCTCCTACTGCCAACTTCAGTGTGTCTTTCAAGCTATGCTTGGGCTCCTGCTGCTGCTTGCAACTCCAGGGTGTGATTCAGTAAATTTTTGGGCTCCTGCTGCCAACTCCAGTGTCTCTTTAAAGCAATGTTTGGGCTCCTGCTGCTGCTTGCAACTCCAGGGTGTGATTCATCCAATTTTTGGGCTCCTGCTGCCAACTCCAGTGTCTCTTTAAAGTAATGTTTGGGCTTCTGCTGCTGCTTGCAACACCAGGGTGTGATTCATCCACTTTTTGGGCTCCTGCTGCCAACTCCAGTTTGTCTTTCAAGCAATGTTTGGGCTCCTGCTGCTGCTTGCAACTCCAGGGTGTGATTCATCCAATTTTAGGGCTCCTGCTGCCAACTCCAGTGTCTCTTTAAAGAAATGTTTGGGCTCCTGCTGCTGCTTGCAACTCCAGGGTGTGATTCATCCAATTTTTGGGCTCCTGCTGCCAACTTCAGTGTGTCTTTCAAGCTATGCTTGGGCTCCTGCTGCTGCTTGCAACTCCAGGGTGTGATTCAGTCAATTTTTGGGCTCCTGCTGCCAACTCCAGTGTCTCTTTAAAGCAATGTTTGGGCTCCTGCTGCTGCTTGCAACTCCAGAGTGTCATTCAGCCAATTTTTGGACTCCTGCTGCCAACTCCAGTGTCTCTTTCAAGCTATGTTTGGGCTCCTGCTGCTGCTTGCAACTCCAGGGTGTGATTCATCCAATTTCTGGGCTCCTGCTGCCCACTCCAGTGTCTCTTTAAAGTAATGTTTGGGCTTCTGCTGCTGCTTGCAACTCCAGGGTGTGATTCATCCACTTTTTGGGCTCCTGCTGCCAACTCCAGTTTGTCTTTCAAGCTATGTTTGGGCTCCTGCTGCTGCTTGCAACTCCAGGGTGTCATTCAGCCAATATTAGGGCTCCTGCTGCCAACTCCAGTGTCTCTTTAAAGCAATGTTTGGGCTGCTGCTGCTGCTTGCGACTTCAGGGTGTGATTCATCCAATTTTTGGGCTCCTGCTGCCAACTCTAGTGTGTTTTTCCAGCTATGTTTGGGCTCCTGCTTGCAACTACAGGGTGTCATTCAGCCAATTTTTGGGCTCCTGCTGCCAACTCCAGTGTCTCTTTAAACCAATGTTTGGGCTCCTGCTGCTGCTTGCGACTCCAAGGTGTGATTCATCCAATTTTTGGGATCCTGCTGCCAACTCCAGTGTGTCTTTCAAGCTATGCTTGGGCTCCTGCTGCTGCTTGCAACTCCAGGGTGTTATTCAGTCAATTTTCGTGCTCCTGCTGCCAACTCCAGTGTCTCTTTAAAGCAATGTTTGGGCTCCTGCTGCTGCTTGCAACTCCAGGGTGTCATTCAGCCAATTTTTGGGCTCCTGCTGCCAACTCCAGTGTCTCTTTAAAGCAATGTTTGTGCTGCTGCTGCTGCTTGCAACTCCAGGGTGTGATTCAGCCAATTTCTGGGCTCCTGCTGCCAACTCCAGTGTCTCTTTAAAGTAATGTTTGGGCTCCTGCTGCTGCTTGCGACTCCAGGGTGTGATTCATCCAATTTTTTGGCCCCTGCTGCCAACTCCAGTGTGTCTTTCAAGCTATGTTTGGGCTCCTGCTGCTGCTTGCAACTCCAGGGTGTGATTCATTCAATTTTTGGGCTCCCGCTGCCAACTCCAGTGTCTCTTTAATGTAATGTTTGGGCTCCTGCTGCTGCTTGCAACTCCAGGGTGGGATTCATCCACTTTTTGGGCTCCTGCTGCCAACTCCAGTGTGTCTTTCAAGCTATGTTTGGGCTCCTGCTGCTGCTTGCAACTCCAGGGTGTCATTCAGTCAATATTAGGGCTCCTGCTGCCAACTCCAGTGTTTCTTTAAAGTAATGTTTGGGCTGCTGCTGCTGCTTGCGACTTCAGGGTGTGATTCATCCAATTTTTGTGCTCCTGCTGCCAACTTCAGTGTGTTTTTCCAGCTATGTTTGGGCTCCTGCTTGCAACTCCAGTGTCTCTTTAAAGTAATGTTTGGGCTGCTGCTGCTGCTTGCGACTTCAGGGTGTCATTCAGCCAATTTTTGGGCTCCTGCTGCCAACTCCAGTGTCTCTTTAAAGCAATGTTTGGGCTCCTGCTGCTGCTTGCAACTCCAGAGTGTGATTCAGCCAATTTTTGGGCTCCTGCTGCCAACTCCAGTGTCTCTTTAAAGCAATGTTTGGGCTCCTGCTGCTGCTTGCAACTCCATGGTGTCATTCAGCCAATTTTTGGGCTCCTGCTGCCAACTACAGTGTCTCTTTAAAGCAATGTTTGTGCTGATGCTGCTGCTTGCAACTCCAGGGTGTGATTCATTCAAATCCAGTGTCTCTTTAAAGCAATGTTTGGGCTCCTGCTGCTGCTGCTTGCAACTCCAGGGTGTGATTCAGACATTGTTTGGGCTCCTGCTGCCAACTCCAGTTTCTCTTTCAAGCTATGTTTTGGCCCGTGCTGCTGCTTGCACCTCCAGGGTGTGATTCATCCAATTTTTGGGCTCCTGCTGCCAACTCCAGTGTCTCTTTAAAGTAATGTTTTGGCTCCTGCTGCTGCTTGCGACTCCAGGGTTTGATTCATCCACTTTTTGGGCTCCTGCTGCCAACTCAAGTGTGTATTTCAAGCTATGTTTGGGCTCCTGCTGCTGCTTGCAACTCCAGGGTGTCATTCAGCCAATATTAGGGCTCCTGCTGCCAACTCCAGTGTCTCTTTAAAGTAATGTTTTGGCTCCTGCTGCTGCTTGCGACTTCAGGGTGTGATTCATCCAATTTTTGGGCTCATGCTGCCAACTCCAGTGTGTCTTTCAAGCTATGTTTTGGCTCCTGCTTGCAACTCCAGGGTGTCATTCAGCCAATTTTTGGGCTCCTGCTTGCAACTCCAGTGTCTCTTTAAAGCAATGTTTGGGCTCCTGCTGCTGCTTGCAACTCCAGGGTGTGATTCATTCAAATCCAGTGTCTCTTTAAAGCAATGTTTGGGCTCCTGCTGCTGCTGCTTGCAATTCCAGGGTGTGATTCAGCAAATTGTTGGGCTCCTGCTGCTGCCAGCTCCAGGGTGTGTTTTTCAGGCACTATAGGGGCCCCTTATAGTGATGCCACTTCAACTCTCTGCAATTGTGCCGCTCTGCGATTCTATTAGCGATGCCTCTGATCTGCATGTGATAATTATTTACAGTATTATTTCACTAACCTAGCACACATCCTATGCGTGTTACAGCAAGGCAGAATGGTTTACAACCCTATTGTGGCTCTAGGAGGCTCAGAAATAGCCTTTTTTAATAGTGATTCGTCGCGAATAAGTTCGGGTCGAAACGATTTTTGTCGGAAAATTTGGCAAATCAGTCGAAACGAATTTTTCAAAAGTTCGCTCATTTCTAAATAAAACATCATGTAATGCACAGCAAATAAATCTTTCAGAAGCAGAAAATATCTAATAAATGGCACTGTTACAGTGAGAGCTGTACAAGGCAGTATATACATGAGTAAGTACAATATTATTCGCCCTATAAGACACACTTGCCCATAGGACCCACTTAGGATTTGGAGGAGGAAAATAAAAATAAAAACATTCTGGACCAAGCTAAAACACCATCCCCCCCAAGAACCAAATAATAAGCAAGGTCCAGAATCCCCCACTTACAGGCAGAGTGGAATTCTCCCACCCATTCCCCATTGGGCAGTTGGGTATTTACCCTCCTCCATTCCCACTTGGTCCGAGTCTGTGTTTATCAGTATCAGGAATTTATGATTATCGAATTAGAAACCTAGCTTCTTATAGTTAAGTGCATTTTTATGATATTTTTATCATACATTTTTATTTCTAGTTTTTTATCTCCCAAAGTATTGGCATCCTCAGTATGAACCTTGGCCCTCAGTTTTAAATAGTAGCCCTTTCCTTTTAGGATAGGAGAGGTTGCGCTTGCATATTGCATTTGGATACAGTGACAGTTGTATGTCACTGTGCGCGCGCGTGTGTGTTGCCGGCTGCTGGGCAGTGGGGTCGGCGCATGCGCGGTGTGGGCCCGGAGCTATGGGGCCGGCGCTTGCGCATTGGCGTGTGCGCAGTGTTAATGGTCCCGTACTGGAGGATAGAGTTCTCGGGCATGCGCATTGTGCTTTAGATGTTGAAGGACGGGCACATGCGCAGTAGCGCCCGTTAGGAGAGACGGGGTTGACGCGTGCGCAGTGAGGGATGGGGCTGGCGCAGGCGCAGTGACATGTGTTTCACCTTCCGGTCAGGCCGGAAAGGTCCAGGAGATTATGCTGGTCTATACACAGGTAAATTTCTTTTAATATAGCATTTGCCTCTATGTACTGGGGAATTGGTGTTATCTATCAAGGGATGTTAGGAATATTTCACATCCTTAAAGTGCCGATCGCGGACCGGAAGTAATTATTCCACTTCCGGGTTGAGATGAAAGGAAAGGGGGATATTTAAACCTGGCGGTGAGAGTCGCAGACAACTTTTATCTTTTGATATGTTTTAAAGATTTTTTACCATGTGAGTGCATATAATTGTTTATTAAAAAGCCCCTTTTATTAGCGGTGTTGCACTATTTGTTTTATTTTCTTATCCCCTTTATACTCTTGGGATCTGAAAATTGTCATGCCTGAGTGGATTTAAACTACTCCTGACCGGAAGTTGAAGCTCTTTGCCAGCTATATATATCATCCTCCATCCTGGGATGGGATTTGCTGCAAGTCGCTGGGATACTTTGTTTTAAGAAAAGCTTTCTTATGATTTGAATTTGGTAAGCCTCCTGTCACATAGGTGGTGGATTTGCACTACATTTGATGAGAGTCACTGGGTGTTTTGAATTTTGGAAGAATTTAATTTGATCCATTTTCATTGGACTTCTTAATATACTTTTTTCAGCTCTGTGTTTTTCATTGTTTTTTAATTTTTTGTTTAGTTCTGGGTGGGAATCCCAGTTTTTGCACGTTGAGCTTTTTATATTGTGGGACAGCGCGGTGTTTTTTCTTGTTTGTTCACAGTGAGGCATTCTACCCTCCATTCCCATAGGCAGTGCGGCATTCCCCCATCCTATTCTCTATATAGGCAGTGTGGCATTCTCCCCCTCCTATTCCCTGTATAGGCAGTGTGTTATTTCCCCCCTTCCATTCCCATATAGGCAGTGTAGCATTTCCCTCATCCCATGCCATGCAAATGTGGCTGCTCCAGGGCATCATCAAACCTTGCACACTCCCCTAGCCACAGAGAGTGAAAGGGAGAGAAACCACGAACACACACACAATGAGGCGAGATCCCTGGCTTTGATTAGCTGTGACAGTGTCATGTCTGGGTTTCCTCCTTACTTTCAGCTGCTTCTTTCTGTGACTCTGTATGCAACTTGACCAGTAGATGGCGCTGTTCTGCAGAGTTCCTGGAAATCAGCTTGCACCTGTGACATTGGCTTGCCTATATAAGCTAATCCACACATGGCCTCAGTGGATCAGCATTGAATCTGTCTTCTGAACCCAGATTCTGGATCTCTGAAACCTGAACTCTGAACCCAGGACTCCTTTTACAGCCTTTTGTTTTCCTTCCTGTTTTGCTTTCTTCATTGAGAAATCTGTGACAGACAGGTAATGCAGATTACCTGGCCTGTGGGCTCCCCAAGCTAGGACACCGACATGCAGAAAGTAGCTGTCAGACCAAGGGGAAGGGGGCAGCACGTTCGGTCCTTGGTTTGGGGACTGCAATGGCCAAGTGATTTGCATGCCTTTTAATGCTGCTAAGGGGGCTGTGTGCAGCTACAGTTGGGTAATTTCCAGGGAAGTGATGGAGGCCATGCTGAAGAGAGATCAGTTGCATACATGAAAGCCAGATATCTCTGACCTGTATGGAGGTGGGTCATGGAGAAGGAAGGCAGCATTGGTTCAGCATGCCGGCATAGTGTTGAGGGGCGGCAGTCATGTTTTGACGGTGGCCCCCAGTTGCTACTTCTGGACAATGGGCAGCTCAGTTACTGCTGGTAACCAGGATCCACTCTGGGAGCTTTGTGTGGGGTACCTATTGAGTGTTGCACTGTGGCACTTCCTAGATCTGACAAAATATCTGTATCTGTATTGTATTTGGTGGTGAAAGTCAGCTGATTTATGCAAAGAAATGATACCTGGCCTTTTCGAGTGATAGTCCTGTAGTGAGGCAGCCATTGGCTAACTCTCTTTAAGCATGTGTTGCTGCTGAAACTAACCGACATACATAAACCACAAAATATTTTTTAAAAAATCAGAGATCGGGGGATGGGGGGTACATGGTGGTGGTCGACACAGATTTTGCTTTGCCTGCATGAGCACAGGGCCATAGTTTTCCTAATGAGAATTACTTTACATCTTGCTTTACATCTGAGCTGCAGTTGTTTCTACTTTCTACAGATGCAGCTTTCTTTAACACTTAACTAGGTGCACTGGTGTATTATGCTATCCTGAAATCTTAAAAGCTTGTTAATGGCTTCTGTGCTACATCTGATGTAACTGATTTATTTTTTCTCCCCATACTTACCTGTGATCCCCCATGGCATTCTCAGAAATCCCAAGGGAATCCTGCACCATCCACCATCACTGACAGGCTGAGAGATTGGAAGATGCCTTGCAGGCACCCAGTGTCCACGGGTCTCTCAGACTCGGGTTAACTCCCCGCTGCAGGAAGGGGCTATTTATACTAGGAGGTATACTTTTTTCTTACTTAAAAGTTTGGTTCGGCAAACCCGCATTTCATGGGGAAATTCGACGACTCGCCGAAACCAAACTCATCTCTACACATAATGCAAACTGCATGTAATGCATATGCTTAAAGTATTTAAAATACTATATCATTGACAATTGTCCTATATATGAAGCAAATATTATTATCAAAACAAGCCCAATTTCCCATTATTTTTTATTTAACATTCCCTTCCCTTTTTAATCTGTAGCTAGGAAAAATATAGAAACCTTGTTAAAAAATAATGGTGGAGGTCATAATTGTTATATTGGCAAACTGCCAGTGAGCTTTTATTTTACGTATAAGACTTACTTTCACAAAATATCACCTGTACCTTGGGGATTTCCACTGATGCCACTGAAATCTTATGTTCAAGCTTTAGACAAACAGAGCGACAAAGTCTTTTCCTAGACTGGGGTAGATTCAGCACCAGGTGCAAAAGGTGTACAAAAAGTAAAAAGTGCACGTTAGGTCGAAAATTAATAATATACTGACCCGATTGTATAATCCCTTACTGATACGCCAGATAAACTGCGGTGCGCTAAAATGAGTGAATTATAGTATATTCAATGCTCACAGCAGAGATCAATGGTGCCCTTTGGTGCATATTTTAAATAATTCAATGCACGATTCAACACAACCTCTGGCACTAGAACTGTAAAGTTATACAAATTATTATTATACCCCTTCTAACCTTTTCTTGGCTACTGTGGTTGTTCAGATTGGGAATACATTTCAGTTGACTCGAGAAGTAAAAATCATTCAGCCCTGCTTCAATTGAAAAAATAAAAACATCTTTGACATCAAAAAATTATTATAGAAATGACTTGTGGCTATTTAATGTATTTTGTATAAAATACCAATAAGACAATGCATTTTTAGTGTAAAAAAATACAATCATTTTCACTCCTTTAAATTGACTGTATACAATGCTAGTAGGCATCAATAACACATGAATACATTGTAAGAGGGAAGAAAGGAAGCCATCAAAGACCCATGCCCCGACGGAGATTCCAGGCCGCTAGATTCACTCCCCCTGGGGCATCCAAAACCAGGATACCCCGCTGTGTGAAACCCCTCAGGTCGCCCAGAAACTCACCTTCTTTCTCGGTCCAATGGCGCATGCACGAGCAGTGGCAGCCTCCCTGCTATCCCTTTAGCAGGACATGTGCCCGCGTGCCCTTAGATAAAGGGGAGGGAGTGGATCTGAGCGGGCTGATTGAACGAGAGGCCATGCATGCTCAAAAGGACCAGTGGGAGGTAAATTCGTTCAGGCAACCTGGTAGGTTTCACACAGCAAGGGGCAAAACCCAGCATAGTCAAAATCATGGGGTTTGGGCCACTTTAAACTGAACTTAAATTCTGAAAATACTTACAAATGTCCCTAGGAGGCATGCCAATTTTGGATAACCTGCAGTGTATAACTATACAGAAAGTCCAAGATCAGGCTAAATACTCAATTAGTTCTAGTTGAGGGAACAGGGATTTTGCTTTTCTGCAGAGAAATACTGTTTGACAAATTTTACTATTATTACAGGAATGCAGAGCTAGGTAAGTAGCTAGGTAAATCTCCGGAATTATTGGTCTTTATTAATCCTTAACCTTTCCTGTCAATTTAAGTGTAAGTCTTAAAAAGTAAATTTTTTGAATAAATGTCCTTTTTCCTTTTTCTACGTACGCGAAAAACACATTTGTTGCATAAATAGGACCCCTGCAAATATTTGCAAATGCAATACTTAAACTAAATGTCTGTGAAGGTGCTCATTGGCTACATTTATGACGTAGACAACTGTACTTACCATTGTGCTGAACTCACTAAGTGGAATTCACTGGGGTGTTGACGACTACAATTGGACTCTTTTCACTTTTTTTATAGCATTGTACTATTGCTCTATTTCTCTAAATGTTGCATACAAGTCCTAGAGAATTGGGGGGTAACCCACTAGCACAATACCCCCAGAAGGTGATCAACAGAGTCTTATAACTGCACAACACCAAAAGGTACAGTTAATGTATAATTTTATTATTCTCAGATATTAAAAAGATCCATTTTTTTACAAACAAGACAAACTATTTAAAAAACATATAGACAAAAATGGGAGAGGGAAGGGAAGGGGGGAAAGACCCTTTCTCACACCTCCCAACTATCACCCTTATAGTAGAAGGCCTATTAGATCTAATGGACCTGATTATGCATCAGGCCCACCCTCCATGTGGGGGAACCTGGGGCCGCAAGCCCCTTCTCAGAAGCCACCCAATAGGGGTCATCGAAAATCCTCTTCAAGGCCACAACATTCCCAGAATCTTCCGCCATCCACCAGGGTCCAGACCTTATCCACTTTATTGCTTCTCTATGTTTTCTTTCTTTTGCAAATCTTCACAATGAGGGAAGCGGTGCAGCGGGGTCCAGGTTTTAGGCTTCCACCTGACAATTATCGGGGAAAATCTCCTAATGGGACAAATTAACATGTGAAATTGTGCTCAACCAACATAATTAGATAATGTGAACCAACGCGTGTACAAAACCTTAAGGACCATGCACCAATGACACCATGGCACCCATTGCCATGGCGGTGCCAACATCCACAACATAAATAAGCACAATTCACATAAATTGTGAACATGTGCCAATAACTTATAAAAATTATCTCCCTAATCCCCCCACCCAGTGTGTAAAACCTGATGTGCCCTTACACAATCCTACCCAAACTAGGAGTCTACAGTGTATTATCTGGTATGTGATGACCCGCTCCTGATGTGTAACACCCAAAAAGAACCTACTACCCCAGAAATGGAAAGAAAGAAATGTCCTCATTAAGGCCCCTGGGTTGTTGCGTCTCCAATTGGAAGACCCATCTGAGCTCCCGCTGTTGGAGACGTTTCTTAAAGTCCCCACCTCGAATTCCCAAGTGTACCTTCTCTAATCCAATAACTTGTAAACCCTCTATTTTTCCTCCGTGGCAGTTCAACATATGTGCCGCTACTGGTGGTATTGGCCTTCCCTGTTCTCTATTTCTTTGTGCCAATCTAATGGAGGATAGGTGTGCTTGGATCCTGGCCTTGAGTGTGTTTTTAGTTTCCCCTACATAGGACTTGGAACAGGGGCATGTAATAAGATACACTACCCCCACCGACCTACAGTTAATGAACTGTTTAATTACAAAGTTCCTTTCCGTTCTTGTATTCCTGACCTCTTTTCTGACAGTTAGGTATTTACAAATCGAGCAGTTACCACATGGGTAGCTGCCTTGTGATCTGTTAGTCTGTAACCAGGTAGAAGGGCCTGTGAAGTGGCTAGTGCAAAGTCTGTCCCGTAAATTAGGGGCCTTCTGTGCCACTACACGTGGTCCATTCCTGACCCATCTGGCTAGGTAGGGATCACTCTTCAATATCCCCCAATGTTTGTGCAATAAGTTTTGTATTGCTCCCCATTGATTATTAAAACGGGAGACAAATCTCACCTCCGGTTCGGACTTGTTCCTTTTTTTGGGCACCAACAGAGAATCTCTCTGTGTCCGTTTTGCCCTTTGTAAGGCCCGTTTCACTACTGTTTCTGGGTAGCCACATTTCTTGAATCGGTTAGACAATGCCACAGACTGTTGTAGAAAGTCTTCTTCAGAGGAGCAATTGCGTCTTAATCTTAAGAATTGTCCTACCGGGATACCTTGCTTTAGTTTTTACCATGAAAGCTGTTATAGTGAAGCAGGCTATTGACTGCCGTCGGTTTTCTGAATAATGTCGTCATCAAGTAGCCATTCTCATGTTTCGAAATCGACAGATCCAAGAAGTCAACTTTGCACTCTGAAATGTACAATGTGAGGAAAATGTTAAGCTGGTTATTATTGAGCAGATTTATGAACTCAATGCATTGGTCTTGTGTGCCCTGCCACAGCAGGAGCACATCATCGATGTACCTGAACCAGCCTAGAATGTAAGGCTGGTATTCTGTCAACTCTGTCCCAAAAACCACCTCTCTCTCCCACCATCCTAGAAATAAGTTTGCCACCGATGGGGCACAATGTGCCCCCATTGCCACCCCACAGACCTGTCTGAAGAAGGCCCCATCAAATGTGAAAAAGTTATGTGTTAGGACAAATTGAAGCAGATCAATGATAAATGCCTTCTGTCGAGGGTCCCTCTGGTTTTCCATGTCCAAAAAGTATTTGCAGGTCTGGAGTGCCAGACCAATAAGGTTTCTCCCGGTACATGGATATGGTTCAATTGATTCAACAGGTGCATTGAGTCTCTGACATACGAGTCTAGAGTCAACACGTGAGACTGCAGATGTTTATCAATGTATGTACATGCCCTTTCTGTCAAACCCCCAATGCCCGCCACAATTGGTCTACCTGGCGGGTATCGGGGGGTTTTATGAATCTTGGGGAGCACGTAGAATGTTGGGATTACTGGATGTTCCACCTCCAAAAAAATCTAATGTTTTTTGATTAATCACCCCCTGATGCCATGCCTCTCTCACCAAGGAGGTGAACTCCAATTTATACCTGGGTAAGGGATTACTGGCCAATTTTTCATAATTTGCTGGATTTAATAATTGGCGTAAGATCTCGCTACGGTAAAAATCAGTGGACATAATCACGATATTGCCGCCCTTATCGGACTCTTTTATTACAATGTCCGTCCGTGACTGTAGATTTTGTATGTCCTTTATTTCTTCCTTAGTCAAATTACCAGGTTGTGGGGAGATTTTTAGATTTTGGATTTCTTCACTCACAACCTGGAAAAAGGTGTGCGTGGCTGGGCTTATTGACCAGGGTGGGGTGAATTTGGAAGGTTTATGGAACAGGGGGTCCCCAAACTGGGGATTTTCCTGTTCCTGTAATAACGTCGTAAGGTCGTCCAAAGCAACGCCCTCATTCCAATCTATCCCCACTCTTGTGTCAATCGGGGCCTCGAAATACTTTTTGAGAAGTAATCTTCTGCAGAATAAAAATAAATCTTTAATTGCCCCGAACCTGTCTATGGAGATGTTGGGCGCGAAAGACAGGCCCCTGGCCAGTACAGACTTTTCCTCATTGGTGAGTGTGTATCCCGATAGATTAATAATCATCAATTCCTGTGTACCTTCAGTCACTGTAGGGTCTGATATTGCTGGGGTCATTAGGGGCTCGACTCTTGCCTCGCTCTCTTGGAGGTGTTCGGGTGCAACCGGCGGTGCCCCCACCGAGCTCCGTTTTTGCCATGATTTGTGCCTCCTCTTACCTCCCCTCCTCCTTGGCCTCTTGCGCCAGACTGTTCCAGAAAATGGTGCAATCGGTCTGTTTCGGAGGTTCTACTAGAGATTGATGTACTAGTGCTGGTAGTGCGACTTCTGTAATGGGGATACCCTGGGCGCTGATTGCCTGTATGTTTCCATCTATAGACTCTATCAGAAAGTACATCTAATCTGTCTCTCTGAAGTTTATTCAATTGTGTGGTCATAACATTATCCTCAAAGGATTCTAATTCCTCATCCATTAGTGCCTGGAGTCACTCAACTTCCTGGCTAGGGGCATCCCGCGGTATCTTTTCATACAGAAGTTTGATATTTTCTTTAACTGTGTCTATGGACAGTTTATCCATCTCAATAAGTTCCTCCATTAAATGGAGTGAACACTGATTGAGATGTGACTCCCATTTTTGTTTATATCCCGCCGGGATTTCCCATGCCGGAAAAATGTGTACTCTTAGGCCACGTGGGATCAAACCTTGTTCTTTGTACACACCTAGGCTGTGAATGTTCCACCATAATTTGGTGTATTTTATTTGTTCGCGCTTTATCTGTCTAAAGGTGTCCTTTAATAAAGGGGAGGTCTCCACAGACTTTGACCCTGTGCTATCTTTAAGTTTCTGTAGTTTGTTCAACCAATTTCTTTCACGAGTTTCTAAGGGAAAAGACATGATGACTGTGCCAAGCAAGGAGAGGGGTCTGTAATTCAGCACCCCTCACAAATGGGGTTTTGCATAATCAGGTCCATTAGATCTAATAGGCCTTCTACTATAGGGGTGATAGTTGGGAGGTGTGAGAAAGGGTCTTTCCCCCCTTCCCTTCCCTGTCCCTTTTTTTCCCCTCCCTCCCCCCCATCCTTACCCCCTTCCTTTTCCTCCTCCTTCCTCTCCCCCCCCTTTCCCCCCCTTCACCCTCCCTTCCTCCATCTCCCCTTTCCCCTCCCTTTTTCCATTTTCCATCTAAGATAGAGGGGCGAGTACCCCCTCCCCTTACAGGACGAAGCCTGCCCTCGGGACCTTTGGAGGGTCTCCTCTCTTAAAATATGTGGATAATCCATGAATGCGTGTTCTTCACCAGGCGAGGAATTATGTCACGGTTTTCCCACGGGGGAAAAAATACGGGCCTCCTATATAAAACCCTGTAATGCCCTTATATATGGGCATTGGGCATACCCCATACCTCCCGCTCTTATGCTTTCCAATCTCTCTTTTTCCCCCTCCCCCCCCTCCCCGTTCTTAGTTCTTGTACACATACCTACAATAACATGAGCGGGGTACAGCGACAAACAGGGGAGATGCTGTGAACAAGTAGTGGAGATATACTGTTTTGCCCCTGTGTCAATAATAGAGATACATGTAAATATATATAAAGAATAGATTTGAAATTGCACCTTGATATAGGTTAATTTTTTAGATGTATACATAGATATACCACAGTTTATTGATTGTTTGTATGTATCATGTATTTAAATCTGATTTATTCCTGTATACAGAAGTAAGGATGTTAAGATACTTATTTTTTCCAAGTTGTTTGTCTGCTCATTAGGTGCAGAGAGGGGTTCCGCCAGGTAATACTCACCTGAACCATTCCGCCAGTCCCGCGCCTTACACTCGCATGGTGCCGCAGCCGGTGTCTCCCATCTGCAGTGGGAAACAACACGGCAATACGGCACCTGACTTACTCAGACGCACTTCCTAATTGGAGCGAGTGATGTCATTTCCGCCTGGCCAGGCGTGACGCGCTTCCGGCCGGAGCGCGTCCGCCGACCGCCGTTCTACCATTCAGCGCGGCGGTGGAACGGGGGCAGGTGGGTATTTAAATGGCTCCCTCAGCACCTTCTGCCACGCACTCTGCCTTGAGAAAGAGACCCACGTCTCGAAACGCGTGGGCTAGCGCAACACGGGGGGGGACGCTCGCTGCCACTCTGCACTTTTTTGGAGGGATAAGTAATGGTTCCATTTTACTCTGCACTGTTTTTTGGTCATTGATTAAGTGTCACTATATCCTCTTATATACTTGCAGTTCTATTATTGATTGATGCACTTGTGGGGTCAAATATTTAGCACTTTACTAAGCATTAGCACTTTTTTTTTTTTTGGATAGATAGGTTGTCACACTGTATATAATTGTGGTTGATTTTAGGCAGCCAGATTTATTCAGCGCCCCCTCCTGGCAGTATGTATTTTAACATGGTGTCTATATGTTTTTTAAATAGTTTGTCTTGTTTGTAAAAAAAATGGATCTTTTTAATATCTGAGAATAATAAAATTATACATTAACTGTACCTTTTGGTGTTGTGCAGTTATAAGACTCTGTTGATCACCTTCTGGGGGGATTGTGCTAGTGGGGTACCCCCAATTCTCTAATGCTTGTCCATATTTGGTTAAAAAACAGAGCATTGCACCACAATTACCAATAATATTGCTTACTGGTGCCAGCAATTTGTATCATAGTTGCATACAAGTCCTGCCGAAAGAAATTCTTTGTATATATGCTTGTATATACTTAGTGAAAATAAGGGATTCTGATTCATCTATTTTACCGTATAGCTAAAGGAATAAATCAAGGCAACTGGACCTGTTTCGATAATCATTGGACTGAATGGCTGTTTCAAAAATAGTGTTCAAATGAGGGGGGGCTGCAACACCTATTGTCTGGGACTTACAATGCCATGTTAACACCAATGACAGTTGCTAACACCTCATAACTCAACTCATGGTTATCCAATCAACACTTCACCTCCCTGTTATTTATGGCAGACAGAGGATGTGGATTGGAGATCTTATTTATCGCTGCCTGTTTCAAGCAACTCTGAATTGACAATCCAGTGGGGTGGCTAGGGAAGCATCTTCAAGAAAATAAAATAGCAAGCTCATTTACCTTGATCTGTTACTACATATATATTAAAGCTAAAGCTAGCTTCTTTGTTTATTCTAATAAACATTTTTTTACATTTATTTACAGTCCTAATCTGACGCTCTGTGGTTCCTGTTTCATTTAGGGATTTCAGATGGTCAGTAGTGGGCATAATTTTGTTTTAAACAGCATTGTGTTTGACCATTGTGCCCTGCATTGCACACCATAAGCATTACTTGGATTCAATTTCTGAAATCTTTGTTATTGTTTTAGTTAGTTTAGCTATCTGGATCTTCCACTTTCTTTCTTCACCTGGGTGCTGCCACTATATACATAAATCATTTTTTGTAGGTGATTCCCATTTTGTAATTTATTCATTTTACAATTTCTTTCCTGGATCCCTTCACCTTTAGAGAAGACCACCAGATGTGTTTTATATCCCCCTTATCATACCCTCTAAAACAACCCGATGGCGTGCCAGGAAAGAGCTTATGTAACCTTGGTATATAGTATCATCTAAAGTATACCCATATGCAGTTTCCTTTATATGTGTTGCCTTTGGAGGCTTTCTGTAATGATTAAAACATTTCTGGCCAAGCTGTGGCTGTAGGAGGTTCCCTCAAGTCTGTCTCCCAATGTTGTATCAAAGTGTCTGGATGTTCTTCTTGTGTTCGTCTAAGAAATTACAGTGTTCCTGACAAGAAGGTTGTAACACACAAAATAACCAGCTCACCTACTCCAAACAGAAGCACGGATCCAGAGATCTCTTGGTATAATCTCGTCAGCAGTTTGAGGAAGTACAGTGTCCAGCTTGTTGGTTAAAATAAAACAACTTTTAATCCAAAAGGTTAAAAAGAGGAGCACTGATCCACACAAAAAAGGAATGTCCAGTATGCATTATCCAGAAACAGGTTAATACATGAATCCCACTACAGGGACCTTGTAACACATTTCGGGCTAAACGCAGCCTTGACAAGAAGGTCTTCTTTCTTGGTTCCTCTGTGCAAAAGAGTTCAAAGGGAGTTAGTTAAGCTGTAAAAGTATGTTTTGCTCAGGGAACTGATGAGGTGGTATATCTGTAAAAATCTATAATGTTCCTCTGTTGGTATATTTTTAGTGTATCTAAGGAGAGGAAATGAGTGAATTCTGCACCCCATAAGCATGTCACCCACATTAGTCAGTCCCCGTTCCCTCCATCACTAAATCATGGATGTCCGAAGGCCAGGTCTAAAGTAAGGGTTTCCATTTATTGGTAGCAGGGCAGCTTTACCTGAGGTTAATGTAAACCCGCTAGCTGTGACTTCCCCCAAGATAGGAAACAGGGTGAGCACAACAGCAGGAGAAGCTGAGGAGTCTGGAACTGGTGAGTACTGAAGCAAACTGGAGTAGGGTGGAACTTGTGAGTACTAGAACAAGCAGGAATGGATGAGTACTGGAACAGGCAGGAGGAGATGAGTACTGGAACAGGCAGTAACAGGTTGTACCCTTACCATACACTGGTTCAAGAGTGGGAGTGTACTGATAGGCCTGGTCCTCGCTGGAGCCTCCAAGGGTGAAAAGACTGGGCTGCAGGCACTGCCAGGGTCCCACAACTGTCACCAGTGTAGGCAGGGTAGAAGGGGAGTGGTCATACAAAGCCAGAGGATCAGGAGCCAAAATGAGTAGTCAAATGAAGCTGGGGATCAGGAGCCAAAGCGGGTACTCAGACAAAGCCAGGGATTAGGAGTCAAAGCAGGTAATCAGATGAAGACAGGGATCAGGAACCAAGCGGGCAGCCAGGCGTAGCACAGGGTCAAACCAGAAACAGAACAGGAATAGGTATGACTGGCTTCACCCAAAAAAAAGATCTGCTGGCGACTTGCTAGCACCAACTACGTAAAATGTACGTAGCTACCTTTATTGTCGTTAACTGCCAGATAAGTATTTTTTTGCATATCTAGTATTCCCTCACTTTAGAGCCATTGGGGAGTGATCAGCGGGTTGGGGCCAGTGGAAGCTTCTAGATGAGGGACCAAGGGTCAGTAGGAAGTAACCTGTGTGTGATTCCGGTCACGCGATCACCCCCCAGGAGCAATCAGCGGGGGGAGTGCATGTCAGCTGTCATTAGCCAGCGCCCGCCGCTATATAAACAAGCTGCGGACCGGTGCCAGCCTCTTACTGCACTTGATCCTGAGGTGTGCCTGCATTTGGGATAGCTTTGTTTGCAGTTGGGGGGTTCACTTGACAGATGGTTGGCTGTAGGTGACTGTTTTTTACTTTTAGATCTAACAGCAATGAGATTGGTGCCATGAAAAACAGCTAGATCAACTTTTTTGTGAATGGATCTCATTACTATGAGATCTGCTACTGCTGTTTACTCTGTCTAGAGCCTACATCTGGATCTTACAGCTGCTTGATTGATGGTGGGTGTATATATTTTATATACTCTCATCAGTCAAGCAACTGTAAGCTTCTAATGCAGGCTGATGCTAGTCATAGTAAACAGTAGTAGTAGAGAATGTGTAAAACCTTTCATAAAATCAGACTGATTCATTTAGCTACTTTTTTATGAATTCATTTGATTTTATCAATGAATCTTACACTTTTACTACTACGACTACTACTATTACTAATACCACCAGTACCTACTGCTGCCTGTCAGCACAATAGCATTAAGGCGATGAGATCTAATCATGCTTTTTTAATCTATTTTTTTGTGTGATGTATTAACCCTTTATCTGCTACCAGGAGGGGTGGGTGACAGATGTGCGACGGTCTTGCCTGAGATGGCAGGGATGGGAGATATCGGCAGACCACTGGCTGATTTCTGGTTGTCATGTGATGGATTATCACGAGTCTCCACCCTTCATCACTGGCTGAACCCAGATGTTTACTGTCTGAGCCAGGCATTTTGTGCACCGCCACCCATTCCACATTCTGACCCCCCCCCCCCCCCCCCCATGCAGTCTAAGCATTTTTTTTACACAGTTTCATGCTGTTTTTATAAATGTTTTTGTCTTTTGGGCGTGATGTGTGCTAATCTGTTTATGGAGGTAGGGATGGCTGACTGGCGCGCGCTGGGTCCTGCTCACTCCCAGGTACAGCTGGCAATGGAAGAGGGGTGAGGTGGCAGGGATGAGGGGCATGTCGGATGGAGCACTAGCTGATTCCTGGATAATTTCTGGTTGCCATTTGAAGGGTGGTCATGAGCCATTTGCTGCCTCCACACCCCTGCTCAGTAGCCAGCTGCATCGGGTGTTTACTGGGTTACCCAGGCCCCGTGCACACCTGCCACTCATGTTGCACCCTGAGCCCCCCCACTATGCGATCTAAACCCTTTTTATGTGGTGCGGTTTCATGCTGTTTTTATAAATGTGTTTGTGTTTTTGGCCTGATATGTGTTAATCTGATTGGTTATGGGTGTAGGGATGGTTGACAGGTGCGCACCAGGCCCAGCACACTCCCAGGTGCAGCTGGCGACAGAAAAGAGGTGAGGTGGCAGGGATGAGGGGGATGTCAGTCGGAGCTCTGGCTGATTCCTGGCTAATATTTGGTTGCCATTTGATAGGTGATCACTAATCATTTAATACCTCCACCCCCCACCCTCTGTCGCCGGCTGCACCCGGGTGTTGACTGGGTGAGCAACTGTCACCCATGCCCCCCCACTATGCAATCTAATCTTTTTTTGTTTAAAAAAATTATTTTTGGCCTTATGCAATGTGAAGCCACTGATGCAAATCCTCCGTGACTGCCAGTAAAACGTTACTTACCGCCAATCCAATGACGCATGCTGGCTAAAGGTCTAGCGTAGTGCGGCTGCGGCCAGTGCTGGCACTGTTGCAGCAGGAATAAGGTAGTTATTACCAGGGATTTAGGGGTTTCACCCACTAAACTTCCCTTAGGCTTGTCGGTTGGTTTTTGGCCTGAAGACTGCTTCAATTGGGCCTTCGCTGGACCTTTGCCCCTCCCTTTTGGGACCTTCGCCCCTCCAATTTTGGACCTTTGCCCACCCTTTTGGGATCTTCATTACTAGGACCTCTACAGTGTACAGTCCTGCTGCTCCTTGGACTGCTGTAAACCCCTAGACCCAGATAACTAGTCACTGTGTCCTTCTCCTCCTACCCCCACTCCAACCCTGAGAAATCATTGTTCTTCCAGATCTGCTGCTCCTGCTGAATTAACACTACTTGTCGGATCATAGAAATTCACTTTTCTAATATATATATATTATAATTTATAATTATATTTATTTCGGACTGTTTATTGTGTAGTTTCATTTTGCTATTTTCCAGGCTTTAGAATCTTGTCTTTAGGTTCTAGGCTTTTAGTACCAGTACAGACATTCCCCATAGTGTTTTGCTTTTGTGATTTTGTTTAGATTAGATTTAGAAATGGCTGGGAGAAGGTACACTGCACAGGAAGCAGCAGCTTATATGATGGAATCAGACTTGGGGTTTAGCGAGTCAGGGTCAAAATATATGCCGTCATGTAGCGAGTCCGACAGTGTCTCCTCTAGCGAGGTGACACAGCTATGCAGTGGTACCAGTGCTAGACATCCTAGAAAGGATTCTATAGGAAAGTGTAGGTCGAGGGGGAGTGTTGCAACTGGAGTAGCACCTACCAGAGGCCTCCTAATAATTATTCTCCCAAACTTCCCCCATTTCCCTATCGATCCCCGGAGTCATTGTTGACACCCTAAACTTTGGTGTCATTGACTACTTCAATTTATTTGTTTCAGAGGCCATCCTACTGGATATGGTATATTACACCAATCTCCATGCTGAGCAGGTCCTCACCCAAAACCCCACATAGGCACACCCAAACTCATGCATGGCAACCGACAAATTTGAGTGAGATGAAAACATTTGGAGGGCTCACTTGCAATATAAATAATTGCAGCGGAAGAGACCTTTTTTATTCTGAATATACATTACAATTTTTTGTTAAAGTGGCATGTGACTTTCTATCATCATATTTTAAAAATACATTAGTTGGCTAAAGGGGGTCTGTGCTAAAACCTAATGATGAATTGGTGTCATTCAAGTGTTTTCTTTCAATTTAAATATGGTTGATATATTTCACTAGAAGTTTGTCAAAATTCTGGTCATATCGAACTGAACCAAATTATCCAAATGTTCCATAGGACTGCTTTGACTATTAACATTGGACAGACACATGTGTTTATAGATGTTATGATTATTAATGAATGGCAAAAAGATAAACCATAAGAACATTATGTAGCTACTAAACTATAAGCAGTATTTATTGCTTATTTTGCTTTTTGATGCTCAGCGGATAAACATTACGACTTTTACTGTTCAAACAACATTCTTCTGTAGTCATTCTTGTGGTACATTCAGTACAGTACATTTATACATATTATATTGTACAAATATATATACATGTGCAGCAGTGCAACAGCATTCTGTCCAGTCCAATTTATCTTGCTGCAGGGTCATGAATATCTGCTGCAAATGCTATCTCTGTAATGCATTCAAGGCACTGTGAAGTCAATTTCATGAATCCCTGAAACACTGACCTCTTCCCTCGTAAAGCTTTCCATTTTCCATTAGGATGTTCATGTAACACTTCTACAATAGTAAAGAGTATAAACAGGATCTGGAATAGCAAGGCTGCATTTGCTCGGCAAAATAAACACAATTTAAGTAACATTCATTTGCAAAATAATGTACAGTATTTTTTGCCCTAAGGATGCACCTGCCTATAAGACACACCCAATATTTGGAGTAGAAAAATTAGAAAAACAATATTCTGAACCAAATGATGTGCTAAAATATCTCCCTCCCAATCACCCTATTATAGACAGTATGCAGAATTTCCTCAATCACACCTTTACAGACCCCACATTACAGGCAGTGAGCGGTATCCCACATTGCAGGCAGTGAGCAGTATCCTACATTACAGACAGTGTGCGGGCACCGCAACTGCAGGCAGTGTGTGGATGTCCCAATTACAGGTAGTGTGTGGGCATCCCAAATGCAGACAGTGTGAAGCATGCCCCTCCTCCAAAAAACACATTCCCCAGCAGTCGTCCCTCTTACACACACTCTCAATTGCAGCCATCATCGCAGCCGCTACCACCATCACCTCACACTCCCGCAAAAATGAGGTGCTCACCCTTTCACATCGTAATAATGGTGGCATGTGCCGGCCAATTGATTTTGCAGGGTAGATGTGCATTTGCTGTGCACAACCCCATCTGACACTTGGTGGCAGATATTCACATGGGACACACATAGTTAGAATTGATGTCTCATTTTGGGGCTTCCTTTTACTGTTTAACCAAAGGGCCATCCCAAATCAGGAAGCTCAATGTGAGCAAGTTAGGAGACCTGGGTAGTTTTTTTTACCAGATTTTGGTTTTATTACATTATTTTTCAAAATAGCTCCTTCAGGACTTACAAAGCAGGGCAGGGCAGTTGGAGTCATGGAGTCTAGGTATCTTAATGCTGACCCAAGGCCCTTAGCTACAATGCCTGAAACTGTGCAGCACATGCTCAGTAGTAAGTTCATTCTCTAACGACCAGAGGAAGTTCATCACTTCCAGTGTGCCTGCAGTCATCTCAGAAGTGCCTTTCAACAATCTTTACGTCAATCAATAGATCACAAGGGTCTCAACAGTGAGTCGGTGTTCCCTGGCCTTCCTAGTTGGTGGACCGGCTTGATTCCTCCCCTGGTCTCCTTTCCCTCCCAACCACCGCTGTGGATTGAAACTTTTTTCCTCACCTTGCAATATTTGGGGGATCTTTGCTATAGTGCTGGATATTTTACTATGCATACCTTTCGGACTGGCAGCAGTTCTTGCCGTGCATTGGGATAAGCCACTTGGGGATGAATAAAGGTTCTTTTATTTAATGTTCAACAGGCTACATAATTTTCCAGTGGGTATGTAGGTCTTTAGATTATGTGCAGGTAAACCGACTATTTCTTGGGGTCCTTAAAGTGGGACAGTTTAAACTAATTAGTGGGTGATGGACATAGTAGAGGTTTGGTTTAGCGTGTGGCTTAATTATGGGTCACATGCTCTAAGAATATTTGGTCCATAAAAGATGTTGCTGATTGAGGTCCATGCATTGCCCTACCACCATTCAACCAAAAAATCAGAGCAGTTGTAAACCATCCAGACATCCAGCATTCTGCATGTGTTGGGACAGTCTTCTGCATGACAGCAAAGTGCATTTTGCTGTTCCCAGAGTTTTAGGGGATAGGGGGCCCGAAAGTGTGACCGTCCTACTGAAATTGGGAAATCTGGTCAGTTTATTTGAAGGCCATACCCAGGAATAAGACAGAGGTACACGTTGTTAGCATTTCTCAATGACTAATTATAGAAAAAAACTGAGCTGGTAGGTATTTGTTGTGTGATTGGGGTCATCCTCGAGTAATGCATTGGTCTATTTTTCATAGTAAGAAATATTAGAGGGTATTTTGAAAAAGTGGCTTGATGTATTACAGTAAGAAGGATAGCCTTTAGGTGACTTAAAGGGACATTCCAGGCAAAGGGTCAAATTCTCCTGCTTTCTGTTCTTCCCTGGCTGGCCGTTAAGAGCTGCTGCTTCTTTCATCTATCTTTTATTCAGCCTTCTTTGTATTACTCAAAAACTCCCAGTGAGCTCTGCCTCCTCTGCAGTCCTCCTCATCAGCAGATGATGGCCCATGGAAGTATATTTCATAGTCAGTCCTTTCTATGGGCCCTAAAAAATAAGTCAGCAGATGGGAGCAAGTTCTGTAGGGTCTATCATGGTATGAAAAGGGCTGTGAAATGAAAGATGCCACCTCTGACAGCCAGAATAGAGCAAGCAGAAAGTAGGCCCATATAACCTTTAGTCTGGAATGTCCCTTTAACCCACTGATCACACACATTTAGGAATGAAGATTGCAGGGGATTTTATGATAGGTCACGGTAGGGGGAATGGGAAACACAGGTATCATTAGCCATGAGATATGTGGAAGAATTTTAAATATAACATTTGTTAATATAAATCATGTCAGCATTTTTACACAAGGTAAATGTTCCCACAAACCAGTTTACAGCCATTTCGGTTTCAAATTGACTGAATATGGTGCCAGAGAAAAAGAAAGCACATAAAGCACATTAGAAAGTACTTTTTTCTATTTGTCAGGGGAGAAGAAGATACATTTCAAACATTATTTAGTGTCTCCAACATCTGTTCTTTTGTGTATATTTGCTGAATTCTTTCAAAATGCCCACTGAGGAGACATAATTCTGGAGGTTGTGCAAAACATTGAGAGAGTGTTGTAAAAGTACAAGTAAAAGAAGAAAAAATGTGGGGGCCTGTTTTTGACATGAGATATTTATCAATGTTAGGGGAAAGTAGTAGGTTATATGAATACGACTGATGATGTGAGTCTTTGGGAATATTAATCGCCGGCTTCCCCATGAAGTTATACATTGAGAATATGTTTTTATTGCTTTACTCTGCTCTTTTAACATTTACTCCATTTTAATCAAATCTTGATAAGTATAGAGACATGTTAGTTTGGCTGTTAGCTTTTTTATGCTAATCTAATTTCACACTGTGACTGCTATGACTTTTATTTTAAACTGGAACTATTTTTCATGTTGTGAATTACACATAATGAGCTCATAAAAATATATATGGGGAGGATTTGGCACCCAGGTGGTTAGTGGGCTAAGGAATAGGTTTCAGAAAGCTAAGTGCTAAGGTTGCTTCCATAGTTAATGATGTGCAAAACATTTTTTATGGCATGAATAAGCCCCTAGGCAAATGGCAGTATGTATTTACCCAGCCTTTTCATATCTAAAGTTTCTGTCCAGCTAATGAAAAAAACATTCCATTTACTTCACCACAGCATATTTAAAGGGATTCTATAGGCAAAGGGGGTTGTTCAAGAAGGGATAGCACTAAGTAGTGCCTCATAGCGGCAGGCAGAGCCTGGTCATCGCCGAATCTGGTGAGTGACTCTAACAGTGCCATGTAGCGTCCGATGTATTATTACAGGTGGTTCAGCGTAAAGCACCGGCGCTCTAGTTGCCAGAGCGCCAGGTATTACCTTTCGCTCACTGTCGCTCTCCCATACATTTCAGCGGGCGTTCATTTCCTTGTGTTTAAACAGCGTGTTTTACTTTTTTAATTAATTTATTTTTTTGATCAAATCATTGTGTGGCCTCTCCTTCCCGGCAAACAAACACTTTTAGAAACTATTTTTACTATATTTTTATGCAGAATAGTCATAATAGATCTGGAACTAAAGTGTTAATGTCACAGTGTTAAAACAATGTCATTCCATGTGTTTTCGCTTTTTTTACAAGTTTATATGTGTTCAAAAACAGACTTTAATCACACAGTGTCTGGTACTCTATGCTATAGCGACCAGATTTAGAGCGCTGACGCTGTGTGTGTGTCCTTTTTTGATAAGTATGGTGTGGAGTGCCGAGAGTCAGTCGCACTGAGCTGGCGCTACCTTTCACTCACTGCAGTGCTGTACTGGTGTTAGAGCAACCAACATACATCACATTTATCAATGCCGGCCAGGTTACTACAGCGACTGAGGAGCTCTGTTACAGCACCCAATACATGTTTACAGCGCCTACTAGCTGTCACTCTAAGCGCTGCTATACAGATGCTCATCTGCCGATACCTGGAGTTAGTAATAAATCAGCCTCAAAGTCTATAAACTGTCATTCAGAAGCTCACCTCATTATAACTGCGCTCCCCCTTTGTGTCAGAACGCAGCTGCTTCTTGAAGTAGAAACAAGGCAAAGAGTAGTGGCACACCCCTGCATTCCTTTGCCATATAGCACCAATAATAGGGCTAAGCTGGTGGTCTAAAGCACTGCATCATCAGACTGTGGACACTGGGAGAGAGAAGATTGGCAAGGGTGATGGGAATGCCTGTCTTACAGACCCCTTCCAAAATGTTGATTATTATGCCGCATCACAGAGCCAAGGCCCACTCCCAAATATTTCAATAAATAAATCATGGGTAAAACTGTAAACCTGGATATCTCAGCCATTTCTTTTTCAATTTAAAAATGGAAACAGTTTAGGTCAGAGCCAAACATAGCCCAGCACAATGGGGTCCTGTGTGTTGCAGTGGTCCAGTGCTCATATGCAGCTGTATGATGGGTTTGCCGGGTTGGTAAGATATGGGGGGCACATATTTTGTTTTCTTTATGTTTTCAAAATGGGATAGGAGGGGCTAATTTTTAAAAATATATTCCGACCCAAAAATGTAAGTTCTAAAGCTCACCAACTTGACAAAACAAGCATAGGAGTAGGTAATTCCAGGGCCAAACTGCTGGCCCTTGGCCCTGGTCATTATCACCTCTTATGCCCTATAGCACAAACCTCTCACTCATTGAGCACATGCTATAAGCTGCTTGGTTTATCCGCACCTCTATGCCCATTGGTAATGGGAAATAAACTGGTATAGGGGTCCATGGAACCCTTTACCAGTTCAAAGGTAATGTAAATGAGTTAAAAAGACACCAGACATTTTAAAAATATTGATTAGTATACTTTCCCCATCCACTGTTCAGCGTTGAACCCCTGCAAATCATGTCATTGGGGCATCTATTGATACTAATAATATGCCTCTCTCTAATCTATCCCATATGATTTACACATCCCTTATACCTCTGAAGTTACATGGGGGAGATTCCAGAGAGGCTCTGCCTCTCTGAATTAAATGCCCCTTTCCCCACCCCACATGCAGTCCCCGGCTCGGCCAGCTAAAAGGAAAGAAGGGGGACCTGATTCTGCACTAGATCCCAAATTACAAGAGATAGCCCCTTAAGGTATCAAGGCGGTTAGCAGACGGTTCACAAGTTTCGGCAGTATATTATCTCCCAGACTTGGTTTTCGAGCTCAGGGTTTTTTCACTATGGAGCATCTAAATGCAATACCTGTAGCTTTGTAAATAGAGGTCAGTGTTTTGAATCATATAATACTAGCAGCAAATATAGAATTAAGATGCTCATTAACTGCATTTCTATGAACATGGTGTATCTCATTGCATACACCATATGTAGATTGCAAGATGTGGGCTGCATGAAAAGAAGAAGACTTAAAAGAAGGTTCATAGAACACCTATACTGTTTATGTAATAACCTAACTTATCTGTCTAACATTTCTAAACACTTTAAAGACAAGTTATTTTATTAAAGTTAACATGCCTTCCTCAACAGGTAATCACAATGCATAGGCTATAAACTAATATTTATTTTCATTTAACAGACCTCACACAGGATGCACAGCAGCGACTCTAACTATTAACTGCTGCTGCGCATACGCTGGTGGGAGAAATAGAGGAGCTGGCAGCATTGATGGGGACCCCAAATGAATAAAAGACTGGGAGCCTGCCACTATTTGTATATAGTTTTATTAAAAATATTTTTTAAATTTTATCTTTCTAAATTAAAAAAAAATATATTTTACAAAAATAAAAAGTATATTACTTTGAACAACCCCCCAAAAAATTTAATAAATATAACAAACTTGACAATGCTTATTATGTCACTCATTTATGGTTCTTTACAATCAAAGTAATGTGTTCATAAATACACTTCTGCACATAAATTCGAGAAAAGGCATAAGGAATTAAAAAAGAAATAAAGACGAAAGGAAGTTAAGGTAAGCATGAAAACATTGCTACATGGAAAAAACACACTGACAAGGGAGTTAAGGTAAGCATTGGAGCAGAAGCAAGTGATGGAATAGCTGAAACCGGGTACATGAAACATGCAAGCTGAATATCACGGGACACTGAAATTTTACATTGCAAGGCACGTTGAAAAACACTCAAAAACGTTAGTAGACGAGGATTACAATTCGCCTATGCTGCGAGAGCCGTACACAGCCATTTACGATGGCTTACGCAGCTACGAAAGCAAAACGGAACGCTCCTGATGGAGGCTCTGCATTATGCGTACGCACGTATATCTATGAATTCTATGTGGAAATTACACATTTAGAGACAAAAACGGGATGAATTTTAGAAGGCTTTGAATCAACCCTCTTGTTTTTCAAATCCTTGTGATTCAACAAAGAAAAACTATGCTTCATTTTTACACCAATTTTTTTTCACTTGTCTTCTCTCAAAAAGTGAAAAAAAATTCTAAAATGCCAAAAATACAACTAAAATTTACAACTGTAAAAAAATTGTGTGATTCAGCAATTTATTTACACTAGTTTTTACTACTCTATTGAACTAATTATTTACAGCTGCCCTAAGCAGGTAAAAAAATACTTAGCACATTCCCTTATGTTTTTTTTACCTAAATAGCCAAGTCAGCAATTGTCAACATGTTTTTGTTTTTATCAAAAGATATGCATAATGCACCAGCCTGATTATCTGGAGGCATGGGTCATAATTTGTTTTCATTTTAATTGAAACAGTAAAAATATATAAATAAATAAAAGTTAATAAGTCTGCCAGAATAAATATATGCAATGGCAAAAGTTTTCTTTTTCTTTTGCTTCAATACGTTTAACAAGTCATCCTTTCCCAAAAGGCAATGTTGAATTCACACATACATCCAGTGGGATGAATAACAAAACATATGGAGCAATAGAAAACAGCAAGTCCAGTTGTCTTGATCTATTACTCAATGCATCTCTTTATTAATTATTTTTATATTTTTTAATTACTGTTTTAAATAAAAAAATAAAAATAAAGCCAACACCATCAGAAAAGTGGAAAAGTTTGGCCAAACGCTGAATAACAAAACATGTGAAGCAAAAGAAAACAGCAATCCAGTTACCTTGATCTATTACTAAATACATATCTCGCATTACATGGATGAATGTGATCCTTCATAACAAAGTGACTAGTTGCACAAGTGCATTGAAAAAAATAATTGTCACAAATTCACAATGATATATATCATGGGGATGTCAACCCGATCATTTTGAACCTGTGTGAAATGGGGAAAACAAATGCACCATTTGGGGTAAAGGCTTCTCAGCACCAGAGACGCTTTCAAAGATTTTTGATTTTTAGCTACAAAATTTGACCCAATTTTCCAGAAATATTCTTTTACAAAAGCCATTTTCACATGGAAACATACATTTTTTGACTGCATTTTTTAGTCTATTCAGCTGAAAGAATTTGATTAGTAATCTTTGTTTACCTACTCAAAGTTACTTAAAGGAGCACTATTGCAAGTTTTTGATGACATCACAGACTGCAATCATGTTTGTCTTGTACTATAATATTGTAATGATCAACTAATGTGGGTAAGTAAAAAGTTGTTCTATGTGCCCATAATGGAGTTGCAGTTGTTTTAAAATTTTCCTGGGTGACAGGATCCATCACCTTGGAAGAATCCACTGCATTTGCTGGGGAGGGACTCAGCTCTCTGCTGCTTTTTGGCTGAGCGCTGGATTGTAGTGTGCTTCGCAGATGGTGATGGCAGGGGGATTTACAATGTGGAGCTGGGGTGGGCTGATGTACATCCAGGCCAGTGGCGGCAGAAGAAAATGACAGAGTGAGTAACAGCCTGGCTTATGACAGCAGTCACAATGGCAGTGGTAATTATGTGTGCAGGCATCACAGAGAGGTACAGGCTGGCTGATGATGGCGGCTGGAATCCAGGCATCAGTGAGAGTTGTAGCCTTAGTGCTCATGATAGCTTAGTTGATAAAGTGTTGGTCTCTGAATCAGAGAGTCTTGAGTTTGAATCCTACTCCCTACTATTTCTTTATTTATTTAAGTTTTTTCACAATTTTATTTTTCTGTTTTCATCGTGATTTTGTTGCTCTCCACATCTGTTATTTTGACAGTTTTTCTTTCAGGTTACTTCTGCTGCAGTACCTTTTGGTTTCCCATTTCCTCTTTAATATTCTTACAATGCCTTTATGTGTGTTCTTTTCAGCTTTGTGTGTTTTGAACAGAAGAACATTTTCACTATTTTCACTATTCAGAGATTTGTTTCTTGCCCGGGGCATCCAAACTTGGGATGCCTCGCTATGTGAAATCTCTCCAGTTCACCTGTTAAAGCGTACCTTCCCCGCCCCATTGTGCATGCGTGGGCTCTTGTCCAGTCAGGGCTGTTTGATTGGCAAATGGCTCTGTTTGCACGCAGAGCTTGGCAATGGGTGCTGGAGCAGCAGCATCCCTGGGTGCCCAGCCTATTTGAACGGCTATCCGTGGGAGCACGCCTCAGCCCAGAGATGCTGAGGAGGCAGACACAGCTATTTACATCCCCATGGGAGCCAGGAAAAAGTTGGGTTTTGTGGTGATTTGAGATGCCCCAGGGGAAAGCCAGTGGTTGTCACTGGGTTCTTTTAGACTCCAGGGTCAGCCATTCAGGGTTCTGTTTCTCTTTAATATTTTTTAGACCTGCACATTCATTCAAAGTAGACTTTTTTTCAGTCAGATTTGTTTATATTATAAAGATTTTACAGAGATAGCACCTCACATTCACAAAGCTGTTACCACCATGTACAGGGCCTGTCTGTAAAAGAATCTGCAGCAAGTTCACTGCAGCTGTTGCTAGGACACCAGAGGGCTCTATGCTGTGGCTGTCTGCTATCACCTCACTGAATAAAACCCAGAATATCCCCCCATTCAGCAAATGGACAGACCCATTTTCATTTTAAAATTTAAACATAAGGCATACATTTACATGTTAGAAGCTATTGTGTGGATATTTAATTATTTATCTTTTGTAATGCAAATTTGTAGTGATAGTGATCCTTTAAGTTTTTCTCATGTGATCCAAGTTTCCAAACTAAACCAATTTTTTTCTGGGTATGTTGAATAAAGCCCATATCCTTATTATTATATTTTCCCTGCATCATATGTAATCAGTGATTGCAAAAATAATTAGTATCCAGAATGCATCTGTGAATTTCAACCCCAGTTATATTTTGCCAGTTTATATTTAATCTAATTTATAAACATGATATATGATAGCGCTTGATTCATTACTGTGTAAGTTTTACCAGCCATTAAAAATATTATTGGTTTATATTTAACTTCAATTATGATGTATTGGCATTTCTAGTACAGACAATCAGTTATGGATGTTCAGCTGTCCTTGCTCATGCACTGACATCTCTACTCAGTCAGGCCCTGGGCGGTGTCCCGGCTGTATATATACACGCCTCCCCTGACTTGGTTGGCTGTTGTCTCATGGGGGTGTGTCCAGCAGGCCTGACTCGATTTCCATCTATCCTCCACTACTGCGCCTGCACCTGCCATGGACCTCAGGCTATCCGCCCAATGGGACAGAGTGTTTCCGGATTTTCCTTTTGTTTTTCCATCTAATCAGACTTCCAGGAACACTACTCATGCCTGGGATGAGCCTTTTCTATTTATACTTACTCTGAATTTTCTTATTTCATCTATGACTAAGGACAGAGGTGTCCAAAACACCTGCTGTATTTTGCTCATATACTAGGTTATACACTGGATTGTATGCATTTACACGGGCGACAATATAGCTTTTAAAAAGACGTTAATAAATTATGTGATTTTTATATTTATTTGGCATGTCGGCTACTCTTCTATGTTTGGCAATCGAACCTGTGCATTTTGGCATATGAGTTTAGTACTGCTCTGTGTGCTACAGCAGCTGCAACCAAAATGCATAAAAATTTTTAGATATTATTGGCTATTGGTGAAAATCAGGAAGGTTTGTAATACTGTTCTATGGTCGGTGCAGGTAAAGCACCACCTATAGACTTGCACTGTGTTTTGCTGTAATGCACATCATTGGAAGGCTTGGCAAAATATGTGGTACAATCAGCAGTTGAGCACATTGCTGGCATCTGTGTGCTACAGTTTCTACTGGCATACCCATGGCCAGGTATAACCAGGCATTCTTATAGTCTATAGCATGGTAATTTTTTTCTCCTCACCCTGCTGGCTTTTTAGCCTAGAAACTGTCCTGAATGCACTGCTACAGAATAAACCAAGTTGCTGGTGCACACTTACTAGTTTTGCGTGGGTGCCAGGTCAGCGGTGGCTCCGCTGTGAATCCAATCTGTACAAATGACCAGCACTCCGTTATATAATTCCACCAAGTGTATCATAGAAAGACAAATGTGGTATGAAACATCCATCACAAAGTGTCCAAAGTCCATATTAGATCAAATGGTAAGCAGTGTCCTGAATTCCAACGTTTCGGGGGAGCAGCCCCCTTCATCAGGGACAGACAAACAGACATGTGCCAAGAGGTAGGTCCTTATAAACATTGTAATCAGGAAGTCCCGCCTGACATCATAGTGACGTCAGCGGGAGTTAATAAAGCTCATTAGAAAAAAGAAAAAAAAATTTAAAATGAGCATCATGATCAAAATAACAATGCTGAAGAAGTAACACCTTGCCTGCACCCGTAAGGGTCCCTGAACAGCGGGAACCCCTCCACTGAGCAGCAATGTCCCTGCCTGTCAACGGTCCAGGGAGAGAGAGCAGCCGGGCGGCAAAGTCTGCTCGGCAACCCGTGACGTACTGGCCGCCGTGCTCCCAGTGGTGGCCGCATTCACAGGGTACATTGTGACAGGCGGCGCTGATCACGGCGGTCACAGGCTCCAGTACAGGGCCTGCGGGTACGCCGGACTGTGCCCCAAATGTTGCGGGCGCTCCCCGGAGGCAGTGGGAGCAAAAGCTCATGGGCGCATATACATAAGCAATACATTTAAAAAATAGAAGGTGACCAGTGTATACCAGGAGGGAAACTAGGTGGGGAGATGAGGGGGGTGCCAGGCAGAAATAACAGGGAGACCGCCATTTAGGACAGGGGGATGCAGGGAAGACATTAGGGGGCAAGGGGGGACCAAAGATCCCGAGGTAAGGAAGAGAGGGATCACAGGAGAGGAGTCCAGGGGAAATGGTGTTCAGATGGCAGGTAAGCACAGGAGAGGAGAGAAGGAGAGCACAGAAGAAGAGAGAAGGAGAGTCTTTCTGGCACCCCCCTCATCTCCCCACCTAGTTTCCCTCCTGGTATACACTGTTTGACTTCTACTTTTTAAATGTATTGCTTGTGTATATGCGCCCATGAGCTTTTGCATCCACTGCCTCCGGGGAGCGCCCGCAACATTTGGGGCACAGTCCGGCGTACCTGCAGGCCCTGTACTGGAGTCTGTGACCGCCGTGATCAGCGCAGCCTGTCACAATGTACCCTGTGAATGCGGCCGCCACTGCCCAATGGGAGCACGGCGGCCGTTACGTCACGTGTTGCCCGGCTGCTCTCTCTCCCTGGCCCGTTGACAGGCAGGGACATTGCTGCTCGCTCATGCAGCGAGCGGTGGTTGGCAGTGGAGGGATTCCCGCTGTTCAGGGACCCTTACGGGTGCAGGCAAGGTGTTACTTCTTCAGCATTGTTATTTTGATCATGATGCTCATTTAAAAAATTTTTTTTCTTTTTTTTTTTTTTTTTCTTTTTTCTAATGAGCTTTATTAACTCCCGCTGACGTCACTATGATGTCAGGCGGGACTTCCTGATTACAATGTTTATAAGGACCTCCCTCTTGGCACATGTCTGTTTGTCTGTCCCTGATGAAGGGGGCTGCTCCCCCGAAACGTTGGAATTCAGGACACTGCTTACCATTTAACCTAATATGGACTTTGGACACTTTGTGATGGATGTTTCATACCACATTTGTCTTTCTATGATACACTTGGTGGAATTATATAACGGAGTGCTGGTCATTTGTACAGACTGAATGCACTGCTGCTGCAACTACCACAGTACAAACTAGTGAACACAACTTTTTTATGACTTTGTGGCCTGTGCTAACTCCAAAACACAATACACAACCTACACCTTTTTCCTCAATTAATGATTCTTGCTCTGCACCAACACTTGACCAAGGTCTCTGCAACACCACACATACATGTTCCAGTAAGCATTACCAAAAGCACACTTTATCCTTAACAGGTAGAATCTAATGACAGCTGTACAGCAAGCTGCAAGGATTATTTCTTTGGTACTACCAATAGGTTCAGACAAACACCTAACAACTGCAGACAGTCCCTTTACATTGGCAAAACTTCTATTTTGACTGCCTCGAAACCACATAGAAGATAGAAGAACCTGCCCCCCAAACATTTCCCCCCAAAAACCTGCTCAAAGCAAGGCAACGGGTCATGTTTTGTGGCTCTCCAGCTTGAATACTTCACCTGTTTTTAGGTGGAGGTCCACAAAACATGACTGTTAAGCTTTGAGGAGGGTCCGTCCACTGCTGACTCTGTTCTAAGACCTAGTGTTAAAAGTTGCTGTATTGTGTTAGCAATCAGTGTAAGCAGACATTTTAAAGTAAAAATAGTTAGCAAAAGTAATATTAAAAAGAAACTCTGTGTGAGAACAGCTTGACAAAGGTGCAGTTGAACAGAAGTGTGTAGTTTTAAAAACTGCAGTAGTTAGATTGGATTTGGTAAGTAACTGTTTTTGGATTGCATCTTCCTTTTATAAATTAAAAGTCTACTGATGCAATTGTCTTAAATGTGATTTGGATAGTATTGCATTGAGTAGTATAGTTTTGTAGTATAGTTATAGTTTTGGTTTTGGCCTTTTGCTGTTTGCTAAGCAGGTGTGGATTAAGTAGGGCGGGGTCTAATAAGCATAGCACAAGAGCTAGCAAACCCTCATTAGCTTAACTAAGATGGAAAACTGTCGGCTCTGGAAGATATAGAGCAGAAACATGCAAAGTTTATACTAAGCCAATATAACCCATATGCTGTTCTTTCTGAGATAGATGTGGATATATCTGCTGATGGAAGCAATAATCAGTTTGTGCAGAATTTGGAAAGATCAAAGGAAGTGGACTTAAATAAGGTACCAAATAAAATGAGTGCAAAAGGGCAAAAAGGAGCAGTTGCCAAACCAAACAATAGGAGAAGGCATATTCTGGTTGGTGATTCAACAATTAGAGGTGTGGACTTTGGATGGGATAAAGATGAGCTAAAGGAGGAGATGTGTCCCCCAGGTGCCACTGTTAATAGGGATAAGAGACGTATTCTAAATATTGTCAAGGCTACAAGCAAATATAACAGAGAGGACATTGTTCTACATCTTGGCACAAATTATTTATCCCAGAAAGATTTATTTACTGTACAAAGAAACTTCCAAAATTTTAGTTAGGAACTTTGCAAAGTAACAGGTTCTATCACATTTTCTGAAGTTTTGCCAGTTTGTAATCAGGAAAAAGATGGAGTAGCAATTTAAGTCAAGAATACTCTTCAATCAACAATAATTCAGCATACATATAATGAACTAGAAACTCTCTGGGTTACCATGCAGACTAAGGAGGGAGCTGTGGTCAGAATTGGTGTGATATATAAGCCCCTGGACAATCTGTGGATTTAGATAACCTGTTAATGAATCGGCCTCCCCATCTATTAATAGCGCCAGGTAGCGACAGTTGAGCGCCAGTAGCGTGATTTTCACAGCACCAGCTAGTATTCGCTGTGCTTGGCCGGGGTTTGCTTGTTGACAGCGACTCAGTCGGTGTGCGGTAATGTTGAATACGGGGTTAGGGGTCGATGTTTCACAGGTTCTGCATTGTATGGGTGCGCCTGACAGCGAATGGCCAGAGCGAACGGCTTGCTGCAGATTCATTAACAAATCACGCTCAAAAATTTCTCGCGCTGTGAATTCCTTGTTTAAACCCCAGAGCACTGGCGGCGATGTGTGTAAAGTAGTTTTTAACCCCCAAACAACCATTTTTTTAAATGTAAAAATTATACAAGTTTTTCTAAACATTTTGTAATATGAATACATTAATATCAGACCTGTAATCTCAATTCTGCACATATTTTTTTTTTTTTTTTTTTTTGCTTAAAAAAAATATCTAACATTGCCGTAGTGGTCACAGAATTTTTGACAGTTAAAAAAAAAAAAAAAAAAAAAAAACATAAACTCAATTAATTATGAATATTTAAAGATTGCTCCATTGAAATGCATTGGAGAGCGCCAGGGAGCGACAGGTCATACCTGGCGCTGTGATGGGATTAGTAGCGGCGCTGTTCGTTGCAGTCGGCTATATGATGAATCCCGCGCTAGCTGACGCTCTTGCCGGCGCTAGCCTCATTTAGCGTGATAAATGCGTCATTGTGACCGCCGCCGGGCGTACTTGATTCGGTAGCTGGCGGTACCTGGCGCTCGTCAGACACTACCTGGCGCTAGCCCTTGATAAATAAGGCCGTAAATCAGTGGAATGGCAGAGAAGGAGGACATTGTAATTTTAGGTGACTTCAACATGCCTGAACCGGAATATGCTAAGTGCATCGACATGCAAGAGCAGGATTATATTAGAGGCCCTTAATGGAGTGTCTCTAAAACCACTTGTGATGTCACCAACTAGAGGACATAACATTCTGGACTTAGTTCTGACCAATGGGGATCTGGTGTCTAAGTTCAGGGTTAAAGAAAATCTGGGTTACAGCGACCATCAGTGCTAATGGTTCAGGATAAAAACAGAAATTGTGCAAACCCACACTAGAACCAAGGTGCCGGACGTTAAGAAAACAAACTTCAAGGAAATGGCTAACTATGTAGAAAGGGAATTAGGTGAGTGGAACAGAGTAGCGGAAGTGAGTGCCCAATGGTCACTAGCAAGAATAAAAGGAAGAAAGTATAACGAAAGGGGAAGGGCAGCATAGCTGATTATAAATGCTGCTAAAGGGGAAAAGGAGGAAGAAATGGCCAAATCTGTGAAGACCTGTGAAAAACCATTTTCCGATATATTGCAGACAGAAAAAAGAAAAGAAAAACAATGCAGGTTTAAAAATTAGAAATAGGGAAAATAATTATATTGATGGCGATAAGGTTGTGATCTGGACAGTACTGTACCGTATGGGCAGTACTGTGTTAGCCAGGAACTCGGAGGAAAGAGATTTAGGGAAATAGATTACTGAAAGCGGCAAGATGAGTGGACAGTGTAGCCAGGCAGTGGGAAAAGCAAGCAAGATGCTCAGCTGCATAGCTTGAGGCATCACCAGTAGGAAAAGGGAGGTTGTGATGCCACTGTATAGAGCCTTGGTGAGGCCACAGCTAGAATACTGTGTGCAGTTCTGGAGACCTTACTTGCAAAAAAACGTTATTCAAATTGAATGGGTCCAAAGGTGGGAAACAAAAATGGTAGAAGGACCTAAACTTGAATCTTATCAGGAGAGACTTTGTACAGTCTAGAGCAGGGGTGGGCAATTATTTTTTCCATGGGACCACACAAGAAAGTAAAAATATTGTGGATGGCCGGGCCAAAAGGCTGAACTCAATTCTGCATAATATTAATTGTATTTCTTTATAAAAAGCAGTAAATAGCATTGTTTTGACAAGCTGCTGTGTGTATATGTTATAGTTAAACAATGAAAAAGTGAGGTTGCCTTACAAAAAAATTTAATTTATTAAATAAACCATTATTATTATTAGTAAACCAGAGTGCTCTCATCTGTGTTTTTATCAGCTATCTAGGATATCTAGGATAACATGAGTCATATTTTGTCTGGGAAAATATAATTCCAAAGGGCTATTACAGCACAGAAATCTGGAAGCTAAATAATGCAGAAGATAAAGGTGCCTTTTTGTGCTGCGGACTTTACACAGGCGATCACTGTCTTAAACCGGACCAACGGCTGTAAGGCGAATTAAAAAAAAAAAGTACAAAAAGTAAAAAATATGTTTAACTTAGACCACTCTTTAATATAGCCTAAGAGGCCGATTCATCAATAGCGCCAGGTAGCGACAGATGAGCGACTGAAGTATGGCGCTATGAGCGCCGCTAGCGTCAGCCGCGGGCGGTAGCGATTCGCTATAGCAGGCCTCCTCAGTCGCTACCTGCCGTTGTTGGGAACAACGCCTACATTGCTGAATATGATGTTTGACCTCAGCTTTGTAGGCGCTGTCAGTCATTTTGACGACGCTATTCAACACAGCGCCTGCGCTTTGCTGTGGGCTGGGAATCAAGTACCTTCAGAATAAAACACATTGCAACATGTTTCTTTACTTTTTTTAGTTTTTATTTTGTGTTGAAAAGTAAATAAAATTAAAACAGATATTAGAATGTAAAGGAAAATTAAAACATAATTAAACACATAGCCACATGTATTTTATTTTTTTTTTATTTTTTAAAGAAAAAGGAAATACAATTAAACCACCAATGAGAATGAAAAGGAAAAGAAAAACAGAAATGAGAAAGAAAAGGAAAATTAAACAAGAAATGAGAAAGAAAAGGAAAATAAAAACAGAAATGAGAAAGAAAAGGAAAAGAAAAACAGAAATGAGAAAGAAAAGGAAAATAAAAACAGAAATGAGAAAGAAAAGGAAAATTAAACCAGAAATTAGATTGAAAAGGAAAATTAAACCAGAAATGAGAAAGAAAAGGAAAATAAAAACAGAAATGAGAAAGAAAAGGAAAAGAAAAACAGAAATGAGAAAGAAAAGGAAAATTAAACAAGAAATGAGAAAGAAAAGGAAAATAAAAACAGAAATGAGAAAGAAAAGGAAAAGAAAAACAGAAATGAGAAAAAAAAGGAAAATAAAAACAGAAATGAGAAAGAAAAGGAAAAGAAAAACAGAAGTGAGAAAGAAAAGGAAAATTAAAACAGAAATGAGAAAGAAAAGGAAAATTAAACAAGAAATGAGAAAGAAAAGGAAAATTAAAACAGGAATTAGAATGAAAAGGAAAATTACAACAGAATTAAACACATAGCCACATGTATATATATATATATATTTTTTATTTTTACACTAAAAATGAACTAAAATTAAAACAGAAATGAAAATGAAAATGAAAAATCCAACAGAAATTAGAAGTCAAAGGAAAGTTCAGTAAAGTTTGTGAAAATGAAATGAGTGATCACGGTGCATCTCGGGGTGCCTGAAAAATTAAAAAAAGTGCAGTTAGTATATATCTTTAAATTTGTGTTTTTGCTGAAAAAAAAAATTGCATTAATTGATAACCAACATTGGCGTCTTACACCCCCCCTTAGAGTGGTTTGGGTCATCTTACACCCCCCTTAGAGTGGTTTGGGTCATCTTACACCCCCTTTAGAGTGGTTTGGGTCATCTTACACCCCCCTTAGAGTGTTTTTTTTCTCATTTTGATGGGAGGTCAAATACATTTACCCAGTAGTGCAGTACTTGGATTAGAGTGAAGGGTAGTTAGCTTACCGCAAAAAAGGAAGTGATCATCCTTTCCCTTAGCTCATCGCCAGTCTGGGTGTCCTCACTTCTTCCTGCGGGCAGGTTGGGGATTTCTGGCACCAGTGCTGTCTCCTCGGGGGCTTGAATTCGGTGACATATGCAAATGTTATGGAGCACACAGCAGGCAAGGATGATCTTGGAGACCTTCTGTGGGCTGTAGAGCATCTCTCCTCCTGGCCGTGCCAAACAGAGAAAGCGTGCTTTCAGCAGGCCGATGGTTCTTTCCACAATGCTTCTGGTCTTGCGATGTGCTGCATTGTAGCGTTCATGGGCAGAGGTCCGTGGGCTCCTGACCGGAGTCATGACCCACGTTCTCTGCCCATATCCCTTATCCGCTGTAGAAAAAACACAAGGAGAGAGACAGCAATTAGTACTAGTACATGTTTTGTTTTTTGTTTTTTTAGAATTTGGCTTACTAGGCCACATATTTGATTCAAAATACATTGACATGGTTAATTTTTTACCCAGTAGCCAGCCAGCTGGCATTTCGTTGTTCTCAAACTTCCGGCACAGGACTGTCCGCTGCAAGACGTAAGAATCGTGGCATGAGCCGGGGAACCCCGATCTCACCGCCCGCAGCCTCATGTCTGGGTCACAGACAACCATGATGTTAAGGGAATGAAATTGCTTTCGGTTTCTGTAATACAGCTCCTGTGCACGGGGAGGGCGGAAAGGGATATGTGTACCATCAACGCACCCTAGCACATTCGGGATCCCTCCCATCAGATAGAAAGCATGTTTTATTTTGGCAACCTCTTCCTCATCCTCAGGAAACTTGATGTAAATTGGGATTAAATCACAAATCGCCAGAACTACCTGGATTAGTATGCGGCTCATAGTAGCCTGGCTTATCCCGCTGAGGAGGGAGGAGGTTGCCTGGAAGGTCCCTCGTGCCAAAATATTCAGCGTGGCACACAGGCGTACTATGCCTGGAATGGATTGAGTGCGTTTGGTGGATGGCTCGATTTTGTGCTTAATCTGATCATATAGGGACTGTAGTGCAGCACGATTCAGACGGAAGCGGCTCCTGATCTGCTCGTCACTTAAGTCCCATACTGAAAGGCGGATTGCAAAGGAGCGGGGTGCCCTAAGCCTCACAACACCCTGCTCCCTTTCCTCCTGCTCTTTCAGCATACACATACATCCATCCACCCAGACACCATACATCACCCTCTTATCCATCACACACACTCAAGAGATATACAAAATCAAAAAAACAAAAACAAAAACCACAAACACACCACACACACACAAACAATCACACTCCACACACACCCACTACAATGCAGCTCACCACAAAACCAGAACTATAGTGGTCCAAACCACCAGCCTGCTGAAAAACAGCTTTCTAAGTTAGGCACAACCAAGAGGGGAGTTGCTGCACAGCCCACAAAAGGCCCCAAAATCAAGCCTCACTTGCTGTATGCTCCACAATATTTGCATATGCCACCAAAAACAATCTCCTAAAGAAACAGCACTGATGTCAGAAATCACCCAACAAGCCACAGAGAGTGAGGACAGAACCCAGACAGAGGCTCAAATGAGCTAAGGGAAGCAAGCAAGCACCGCACCACACCACAGCCTTTGCCACAGTGTAAGAATACCAGAAGCTTGCAAATTCCTTCCATTTATGCTTCTTTTTCAAAAAGGACAGGTCCGCTTTGCCGCCTTTTGCATTGCTCTGCTATTTCCGGGCGCCAATTAGCCGACCCAGGTGTGCGTGAAACGGAGTGCGCACGCGCACGCTAGTAGCGCTACTAGCGTACGTGAGCCGAAACTTGCGTGCATTAACGGACATGAGCGAAAATTCAGTGGTGGGCCAATGAAAGGTAAGCTGCTGTTTATTTAAATAGCCGTTAGGCTAGCCACATGTCACAAGGGTTTCAGATACATCAGTCCATTGTTGTATTTGGGTGTGTGTTGTTTGGTTAATGAGGTCTGTAATGAGTTAATTGGCTAACACACATGCTTCAGTCAGTGCAGTGGAGGTGTGGCTAGAAGGAACTGGGCTGTATGTGTGAATCAATTAAGTGGACTGGTTTGTGATTGGCTGGTAGAGCACATAACACCTGCCCAACCCAAAGAGATTGCGATGCCATTCTGTAGTCTGCATGCGTGCTTGTTGGGTGTGTATTTGTGTGTGTGTGCAGCTACAGGATGGAGCCAAATTCAGGACATCTGCCGGCCACAGCAGGCCCAAGTAGGAGTTTGGTGGGTGCTGTGCGCAGACCTCCCTTACGGAAAAGGGCCCAGCCTGAAGGTGGGGCAGCACCCCAGGCTAAGCGCCCAGATGCCAAGAGGGAGCCTGAATTTAATTTGGCGGAGAATAATCATCTTGTGCGCCTTACACTTGCTAAATGGGAGCTACTCTTTGGCTCCCAAAGCAAGTCCATAGGCAAACAAGAAAGAAGCAAACTGTGGGATGCCATTGGTGTGGAGCTTAGTAGCACTGCTCAACACCCACGTAGTGGCCCATCCTGCAGGAAACGCTTCTACACTTTGAGAGGGGCCCTTATGAAAAAGATGAATCACGATCTTGATGTGGACAGTGGGACCATCCAGGCTCCAAAGAGTACCTACAGGCCGTATGAGGAGGTGCTGAAGGCCAAAATTCCACTGGCTCGGCTGCAGGGTGTGGATCCTGGGGATGACACCACAGGTTGGACTGAAGGTACATATTTTCTGCCTTTTTATAAAAGCTACTGTTAATGTATGTGATTAGCATTTTCTCTTTCTGACCAACTAACAGTAGGACCTGTGAAGTAGTACATTAGAGCTCATACATTTTTTACTTTCCTGTCTGTTGCTTTCTGCATAGGTGCACATGCTGCTGTCCGGGATGTGCCTCAGGACACACAAACTCCTGCCCTTCAACCAACCTCAAGCCTAACCCAGTCTGCCATTGAAGGTATTTACCACTAATTTCGGTGCTGGTTGTTTGGGGAACAAATGGGTGTGGGAGCAGCTCCAACAATCGAGTGGGGCACTGTGGAGTAATAATAATATGGACCTGCGGCCTAATTTCACGCCCACTTTAACACTCACAGCAACTAACTAACAAGGCCCTAACATGTGTAGATATGTTTGAAGCCAGAGATGTGTGGCCATATATCTGCATATAAATGTGGAAGCCACACTGGCCTTGATTAGTGAATATTAGTGAATGAGCTGCTCACACACACCTTAATGCATGTTGTATTTTTCCACGCACATTAACAATGGCTCAATGTTTGCTTGATTTTTGCCTAGCTCCCACGCCATTGGCCCCAGCATCTCCTCAGGAGCCAAGCTACTCTTTGGATGTCGGTAAGTGCATGTGTCCACCTTGCTTTATCCACTTTAACCCAAGTGCATGTGTCTCATTCCTCTTTTTTATTGGTAGGCCAAGTGACTGGTTCATCTTTGGACCCAACTTCCGATGTTGCAGGTCAACAGGACCCTGTTGGTGTGTATAGCAATACATAATGTATCCTTTATGCTGTTTCTGTTACACTGGTTCGATTTGGTTAGTCTAATAATCTACATGTTTGCTCTGTCAACTTGAAGATGCCTCTTGGGAGTGCTTATTCCCTCCCCAGGGTCAGTCTAATAGTTCTTGGAGTGATAGCAATGTATTTTGGAGGACATATTTTTGGACAAACATTCACCGTAGTAGTTTGATGAATATTTAGAGCCATTACTTGTGTTTTTTAGTTGACCCGAATATCGGAAGTGGCTGTCCAGAAAGGGCCCCTCAAGTTCAGGCTGCCAGAGATGAGGGTAAGTTGTTTTGCCTTGCTCTAGTCTGTATTTTGGCTCTACTTTTGTGGCACTTGCTTCTGGCAACTTGTGTGTCCACATGTATTTTAAAGGTCCAAGCTCGAGTGAGGGCCCCACTCCAGACATCTGGGATATTGCGGGTATGTGTAATTTAAGCAATGTGTCTGATCTTATTTTCAAAAATTAATGCCTCTTAGTCTAACATACATGTTAACAATCTGAGTTTAACAGATACCTTTGGTCTAGTGTGTAATTTTGCACTTTGTTGAGGTATGGCCTCGATAGCCTAGCCAGGTAACATTTGAGTTTGGTCCACTGACCTACTAACCTGACTTTCCTGTTTAGCATATGCCAACTTGCCGGACATCTCTGATGTAGAATTGCCCCTCTCTGGCAGCGATACCTCGAGCCTACCTGTGGCAGACGACACGCAGGTAACATGGCTGATTTAGACGACCTATAACCACATTGGCATGTTCGTGGGTAGTGGATGAAGCAACATGTCACATTTCCTTTCTTTGTCGTTTTGGCAGGAGGCGGAACCAGAACCCCAAGCTGGGACCTCTTCCCAAGTCCCATGTGGCCAAGCTTCCGAGGCTCAGACAAGGGTAAGTTGTATAGTGACTGTTTGGGCAAATTTTTTTGAGGGGCAGACATGCATTGTTTCTGTTTGTCTAAAATTTTGTTTTCTATTTTGTTAGCCTCAAACCCCAGCAAGAGGAGGTGTTGCACCAACCAGTGCTGATTTTTACCAGCTAGGGGTCCGGATGCTGGAGGACTACAGTCGCCAACAGCCGCGTGATGGAACTAATGAGCGCATTGCGGCGTTGGAACAGCAGGTGCTGATGTGTCAGCAACAACATGAGGCCCAGCAGCGCCAGATCGACCTGTTGATGCATAACCTTCAACAAAACCAGCAACTTGGTCGGCTGGCCAATGCAATTGAAGAATCTATACAGCAGCAGCAACAAGCGATACAGCGGCAGGACCAAACTTTGTTGTTGATACAACAGCTCATACAACAGCAGTCTATATTTTTTACTGCACTGTTGTCCCCCAACACCGCCCCTAGCAATGACTCCCAACCTCCCCGGCCACCCAGCCAAGAATATTAATTTTGTTTGTTTTTGTTTCTGTAAATATATTGGCTTAACCCACCTCTAAATTGTGTTTTTCCTAAGACCTAGCTAATAACACAGTCAGGGATGAGTATCTTGATCTAGATATGTCAATGTATTTGTCAATTTAGGCCACACATTTGAGACCATAGCTTACTATGGTTAACACATGAAATGGCTCCAAAGGTATGGCTAAATCGACACACAAATGGGTTTAGAGACAGTTAAACTATGCTTTGCAAGGCAACACACTGTAATGATGTGAATCAAAAATTTTAATTTTAAAACATGGCCAACAGGGCCAACATTGCCCAACAAAGGGCGTCAACAGGCCAGCCTTCCCCCCACCCTAACGACGCCGCCGGCGCCTCTTCTTGGCCAGCAGCATCAGCTTCAGGAGCCTGATCTCCCGCCACAGTCTGCGATGCTGGTTTTCACAAGCTGTAGAGATGTAGAAACAACAATTTATTAATAAATTGAATGTGACCTCAACAGACACAGATGTAGCAATGTAATGTCAGTGTGTCCAATTAGGTGACACTCACATTAACATTGTTGGCCACTGTGCGCTTATTTGTTAACATGATATGAGTACTATTGACTGGCAGGAATGTGAACAACACATCCCAAGCATACATTTACTCTTAAAGTGTACCAACACCCACCGGTGATCGGCCCTGGAATCTATCAGATTCCCGGCCCGATCACCTCCCTCCCCGCGGGACATCCGAGATCGGGATGTCCCTCGGGGTGAAACCCCCCCAACACCCCAAAATCCCTACCTCAGTTTCGGTGGGGCACGGCCGCCGGGCCCTCCCTGGCGCCCCTCTAGACGTGTGCGTGCCTGCGCCGGCCGTCTGTGAATGGCCGGCGCAGGCACGCGCGCGTAAAAAGGGACGCGCGGGAGGCGGAGGAGGAGGAGCCACTTTGCCGCGGTTTGTACGTTGGCTGGAGGAAAAGTGAGTTCAGGGGGTTTACACAGCGGTGACGATCAGTGGTGCCCCACCGTAGTGGACCAAGACCCAGGAAAGTCAAAATCCTGGCTGTTGTTCCACTTTAACTCTTGGGAAGCAAAGAAGGTATAAGTCCCAGTGTGTCCATTTATGTGTTTAGTCACAGCCAAACATCGGGGCCTAAGTCCTAACGAGTAAACGAGTTTGCCCTATAATGTTAGAGGTCCAGACCTAATACGGCCCATTTGGTTGTGTCTAAGGCACAAATAGTCTCTATGTGGCCAAATCAAGAATGTGAGGCAACAATCAAGCATGCAGACAGGCATGTTGGATTATTGTACAAACACATGGAATCTAGATGTGTGTGAAATTAACACATAGGTACATTTTAAATGTCTGCAGATGTGACTAGAAGACATAGGTTTCACAAGTCTTTAGGCATATGAAGTGGGATGTACTCACCATCGCAGCTGTGGCGGGGACCCATGCTGCTGGCCGTCCCTGGAGCTGGGGTGGGGAGGAGGTTTTCTGGCTCCGTCTGCGTAGCAACATCTGTCAACAGAAAGCAAAAGACAAAAACACAATTAGTGGGCCAATGACACCTGACTATTTGACATCCATCTGGTTATGGAGTCTGAAAAATTAAAGGCTTGCATGGTTACATACAGGTTGACCAAAATTAGCATATTTCCTGGTCCATGAGTTAATGTCAATTAGTTATGGTTGCAACATGTATCCCTAAAGATAATGTGCAAATAACATAGACAGTGCTATGTAAAGGACTCATTAGCAGTTGATTGGCTAATGTTACTAGTGTGCAACATGTTTTAGCGGGAACAACTTAACCCAAGAAAAGAAATGAGAACACCCATCATGGTGTGGGCAGAAACATAGGGGTGGTTGCCAGTTGGCTAGCACTGTAGTGGGGTTTGTGAGGTTAAGGTACATTATCAAACCAGCTGTGACAATGGACCAGGAAACATGTGTCTGTTAAAAGTGGGCCAAGACACAGGATTGCACCAATTCTGTGTTTTGGTCCGCTTTGGCAGAGCACCACAATTTGAGTGAGACAACGTCCGCCGCCGCCGCTGCCTTCCGCACATCACTCCTCCAGTGTGTGCGCACGCGCAGCCCATTAGGAAACAGAGCGCAGGCGCACACACATCTAGAGTGGCACACAGGAGGCTGGGACGGTGGCTTCTGCAACCCCCAAAGAGGTAAGGAGTTTGTGGGGTTTTTTTTTTGGGGGGTGCCCTGGGTGAGGGATGTGATTTTTCAGGGAACCTTCGAGAATCAAAGCACTATCAACAATGTTTGTGGGTCCACTTTAATGAATGTCATAACATAGGGAATGTGATGGATAACAACAAACACTTACCACGACTATGCCCGTGGAGAATGCTTCTCCAAAAGGCCATGGAGGTGCCGCCTATATGATGCCCTGCAAATTAGAGAGGAATGGCAAGGGCTAAGTACAAATTGCAAGATGAAACCTGTCACAGACTAACAATTAAAAAAAGGACACTCACCAGGGGATGAACCGCCACTTGAAGCCCAGGGAGGGCTCTGAGGAGAAGGCGGGGAGCCTCGGCTCCTCACACTCTGGTCGGAAGATCCACCAGGCAAAGGGCCACCCTCCTCCCTCTCACTCCCTGCTCCTTCAGGGAGTGTGGGAGAGTCCATTTCTACCACCCCACTTGGACTCCCCACTTGAGAGTGGCCCCTTGCCTGGTGAGACTCCTCAGACTCAGAGTGTGAGGAGCTGAGGCTTGATCCTGCCAGCCCCCCAGCAGCACACTCCTCTGGGGCGTCATCCCCTTCCTCCCCTGGGTCCTCTAAATAGGACCCGCGGGAGGGACCCTCCCCCGATGACTCCCCCGAGTCCACCTGCCTGGTTCGGGGGAGGAATCCCTTCCCACGTTTCCCCAGGGGAGGACGCTTATCTGTGTTGAGGGGGTGAAAGAAAATAATTAATATAAAGAGCACAAATGGACACAGCTTAGCAGATGATTCGGCAAAAAGTATAAACATAGCATAAGCTTTAACTTACCTGATGCGTAGGCATCATATAGGTGGTACACGCCTTCAGGGTCCCGGCGCTTAAAGTCCGACCACTTCTGCTGTATAGCTCGGATGGAGAGCTCGGTGTGGAAGCGCCGGGACACTGTGGCCTTCACCTCCATGGCAATTCGTTTTTTTCCCCCACGGGCATAGTCGTACTGTTTCACGCAGAAGTCCTATGAGAAATGAAAAAAAAACACAAATCAATACATGACATCAGAACAATGGCATAAACAGTTATACAGAGACCCGAGCAAAGTGGACCCACACCCAGGATTATCACTATTCTGGGTTTGTGTGCACTTTGGTGGCCCACACCAATTGTGGGTGGTCCGCTGTCTGAAACCCCCTTGGAAGGCCACAAATACACCACTGAGGGCGCTCCCACGTGACTGCGCCAGCCGAGCACAGTGCTCTGTGCCGCTGTGGTATGCGCATACAAGGCCGTTTGGACGTGCATACCAGCTCAGCTGGCTCTGCGCGGCAAAGTACGCATGTGGCGTTTGACTCTAACAGGGAGTGTGCCTGCACACAACATTAACAAATGTATTGCGCAGGGGTACACCCTGCTAGAGGTAAGCGCAAGAGGCATCCGCAGCTCACGCATGCACAGATGGCACGGGGCTGAGGTAATTTTTATGGCCCTCCAGGGGGGGCATCCCCGCAGGACATCCAGAATGGGGATGCCCCACGGGGAGTGATCCAATTGGGCCTGAAAAATTAGAAATTTCAGGGCCAATCCCCCCTGTGTGTTCTGCAACTTTAAGCCAAAAATACACAAACCAAATACTCACTTTGACCACCTGGCCATTAACGCGGCTATCCACCCGGAGGCGCCTTTTCTTTCCATGGCCAGGAGGGGAAGGGGTGGGAGGGGTGCTAGGTGGGGGAGGTGAGGTAGGAGGGGGAGGTGGGGGAGGGGTGGTGGGGTCGGAGTCGGAGGAGGAGCTGGGGAGGCGCATGACTCTGCGTCTTGGCAGCATTGTGGAAACGCTAAGGAGGAAACAGGAACCGGAAATGACCAAAGCGACATGGGAAAAAGAAAAAAAAAACGCTCCGCGCACCAGGAGCAAGCTATTATCAGCTATGTGCAAGCTAAGTGGCGGAAAAAATAAAATGACGCTTGAAAACAAGCTATTGGCATAAGCGCTAGACATTTTTAGCTTTAGGTGGCTTTGAAACGCAAAGGAGGATACAGGAACCGGATATGACGCAAGCAACTGTGATTAAAAATTCAAAAACAAAGATGCGCGCAACAGGGACAAGCTAATATCAGCTATGTGCAAGCTAAGTGGCGGAAAAAATAAAATGACGCTTGAAAACAAGCTATTGGCATAAGCGCTAGACATTTTTAGCTTTAGGTGGCTTTGAAACGCAAAGGAGGATACCGGAACCGGATATGACGCAAGCAACTGTGATTAAAAATTCAAAAACAAAGATGCGCGCAACAGGGACAAGCTAATATCAGCTATGTGCAAGCTAAGTGGCGGAAAAAATAAAATGACGCTTGAAAACAAGCTAGGGCCCAAGGCGCCACGAATTATTAGCTTGATTTAGCAGGGGGTTCTACATACTGTAATGCATAGGTCCTTATAAAGCAAACCAAGTTGTGCTTAAATATACAAATCTTATTCCTTCCTAAAGTCATCACAAAATCAACCTAGACAACTACATGATAATGTGGCACACATGAAAATGCATAACGGGTTGTTATGAGCTGGTACGACTGAATGTTAATCCTGCAATATGTGGCCAGGCACGCTCACAACTACAGTGTATTCATTAACAACGACTGGGGTCGCGGGAAGTGAATTCCTTGCAAATGGCAGAAGGGCACATGTATGAACAGCACAGCGCCGCACAACGCAGCGCAGCGAAGCACAGCGACGCTCGCGACGCCACATAGCGAATTAAAACAGCGACTGCACAAACTCTGACCAACACAGATTCATCAAGGACAGGGCTGCCGAATAGCTTGGGCGCTGACAATTTCGAAGAGCGAACGTGACCGCCCAACCTGACAGGCTACAAAATAGCTTTACAAGCCCCGTTTGTGGTGAAAACAAGCGATTTTGATGCCAATGAGTTTGGTTGGAGGAGATGCAATTCCCATGTCACTCACAACATTACATTGTCAAAAATAATAAAAACTTCAAAAACATAAAAATAACCAGCCAGATTAATAAAACATATCACTATAAACATGTGTTGAATTTTGTGCCAAAGAAAAGAACACAAAAACCACTTAAAACAATCATTGCAGCCATTGAAATGTATGGGAGAGCGGCAGGTAGCGCCAGGTCATATCTGTCGCTGTGATGGGATTAGCAGCGGCGCTGTTCGTTGCAGTCGGCTTCATGATGAATGCCGCGCTTGCCGTCGCTCTCGCCGGCGCTAGCCTCATTTAGCTTGATAAATGCGTCATTGTGGCCGACGCCGGGCGTACTTGAGTCGGTAGCAGACGTTAGCTGGCGGGACATGGCGCTCGTCAGACACTACCTGGCGCTATCGCTTGATGAATAAGAGCATGTGTGTACCTTCTTCTATATAAGTGCTGACCTGAGGTGTACACATACCATGGTCCTCCCAGGTGCTGGAGTGAAAATCTCATGTCTGCGCATTGAGAGCGAGTCATCTATCTTCATAATAGAATTAGGGCACAGAGCAAGTGATCTTAAGTCCAACTTAGAATATTGAAATATTCAAAACAGCAACAAAGTCCAAAATCCCACGGCGCATGCACATAGCACAATATTAAAATAGATCCAAAATCACTTCAAGTTCCGCATAAAAGTCTCCAATATGTGTAAAAAAGGATGACATACAAAGTGATACCACCACCACACTGATATACTCTTACCAGCTCAGAGTGGGGGATGTCGCTTTAAATGAGGTATTAACCTCAATCAAACTGCAGAGCTCCCAAAGTACTCCAAGTATTGTCACAGAAATATAGCACATGTGAATACAAGCAGAAAAGAAATCAAGTGCAACTCCGTAAAATATTCAAAATAGCATCAAAGAAATTAAAAGTTCAAATCCCTCGGCGCATGCACATAGCACAATATTAAAATAGATCCAAAATCACTTCCGCATAAAAGTCTCCAATATGTGTAAAAAAGGATGATATACAAAGTGATACCACAACCACACTGAGAGGGCCTTATTCATGAAGTGATAGCATCAGGTAGTGCCTTGTAAGCGACAGGTAGCGACAGGTGAACGCCGGACACAGCACGCAATTGCACATTTATCAAGCGGATTCTGTTGAGCGACTGGGATAACGCCATGTAGCGTCCGAATCATCATTATCCCAGCCTCAGCGTACAGCGCCGGCGCTCAGCCTTGCAGAGCGCCACGTCTTACCTCTCGCTACCTGTCGCTCTTCCATACATTTCAATGAACCTTCTTTTACTTCTCTTTAAACAGGGTGTTTTTATTATTAAAGTTTTCGCTTTGTTACTGGTGGATACATGTTAAAAAACAGCCTTTAATCACATAGCCTCTGGCCGCCAGTGTGTAAGACTGTTTTTTTGATGAATATGGTGTCGCAACCATGTCGCTACCATTCGCTCCCATACAGCTCTGTACTGGTCATATAACGACTCCCCACAATGTATTCAACAATGCTGCACAGCGACTGAGGCACTCTGAACTAGTGAACCACGGCCGAGCACAACGACTACTAGCGGGCGCTCTGAAATGCCTGCTACAACTCATCTTTTGCTACCTGCCGCTAGTAATGAATCAGCCTGCCAGCTCAGAGTGGGGATGTCACTTTAAATGAGGTATTAACCTCAATCAAACTGCAGAGCTCCCAAAGTACTCCAGGCAGTGTCACAGAAATATAGCACATGTGAAGACAAGCAGAAAAGAAATCTAGTGCAACTCCGTAAAACTCAATAAAGGAAATTTGAATAGCTCCAAGTATTGCACTTACATACAACCATAGAAAGACAGCATTAAAACGATTTTAGTTCTCCTGGATCTCCATTGCGGCTGCTAGTGTTGAATCCACAAGTTACTCCACTAAAATGGGGAGGCCGATTCATTAATAGCGCCAGGTAGCGACAGATGAGCGACTGAAGTATGGCGCTATGAGCGCCGCTAGCGTACGCCGCGGGCGGTAGCGATTCGCTATAGCAGGCCTCCTCAGTCGCTACCTGGCGTTGTTGGGAACAACGCCTACATTGCTGAATATGATGTTGGAGCTCAGCTTTGTAGGCGCTGTCAGTCAGTTTGACCACGCTATTCAACACAGCGCCTGCGCTTTGCTTTGCTGTGGGCTGGGAATCAAGTACCTTCAGAATAAAACACATTGCAACATGTTTCTTTATTTATTTATTTTTTTATTTTGTGTTAAAAAGGAAATAAAATTAAAACAGAAATTAGAATGAAAAGGAAAATTAAAACAGAATTAAACACATAGCCACATGTATCTTTTTTTTATTTATTTTTTTTTGAAAAAGGAACTAAAATTAAACCAGAAATGCGAATGAAAATGAAAATTAAACCAGAAATGCGAATGAAAATGAAAATTAAACCAGAAATGAGAAAGAAAATGAAAATTAAAACAGAAATTAGAATGAAAAGGAAAATTAAACCATAAATTAGAATGAAAAGGAAAATTAAACCAGAAATGAGAAAGAAAAGGAAAATTAAATCAGAAATTAGAATGAAAAGGAAAATTAAACCAGAAATGAGAATGAAAATGAAAATTAAACCAGAAATGAGAAAGAAAAGGAAAATTAAAACAGAAATTAGAATGAAAAGGAAAATTAAACCATAAATTAGAATGAAAAGGAAAATTAAAACAGAAATGAGAAAGAAAAGGAAAATTAAATCAGAAATTAGAATGAAAAGGAAAATTAAACCAGAAATGAGAATGAAAATGAAAATTAAACCAGAAATGAGAAAGAAAAGGAAAATTAAAACAGAAATTAGAATGAAAAGGAAAATTAAACCATAAATTAGAATGAAAAGGAAAATTAAAACAGAAATGAGAAAGAAAAGGAAAATTAAATCAGAAATTAGAATAAAAATGAAAATTAAACCAGAAATGCGAATGAAAATGAAAAGTAAACCAGAAATGAGAAAGAAAAGGAAAATTAAAACAGAAATTAGAATGAAAAGGAAAATTAAACCATACATTAGAATGAAAAGGAAAATTAAAACAGAAATGAGAAAGAAAAGGAAAATTAAATCAGAAATTAGAATGAAAAGGAAAATTAAACCAGAAATGAGAATGAAAAGGAAAATTAAACCATAAATTAGAATGAAAAGGAAAATTAAAACAGGAATTAGAATGAAAAGGAAAATTAAAACAGAATTAAAGACATAGCCACATGTATCTTTCGTTTTTTTTTTTATTTTTGGTATAAAAAGGAACTAAAATTAAATCAGAAATGAGAATGAAAATGAAAAATCAAACAGAAATTAGAATTGAAAGGAAAATACAGAAATGTGAAAGAAAAGGAAATTTTGAATCAGGGTGCATCTCGGGGTGCCTGAAAAATTAAAAAAAGTGCAGTTAGTATATATCTTTAAATTTGTTTTTTCGCTGTAAAAAAATATTGCATTAATTGTTAACCAACATTTGCGTCAATTTTGCACACCAACCCTAATTGTTATGTTGTTCAGCTTCCACCCCCCCTTAGAGTGGTTTGGGTCATCTTACACCCCCCTTAGAGTGGTTTGGGTCATCTTCCACCCCCCCTTAGAGTGGTTTGGGTCATCTTACACCCCCCCTTAGAGTGGTTTGGGTCATCTTACACCCCCCTTAGAGTGGTTTGGGTCATCTTACACCCCCCTTAGAGTGGTTTGGGTCATCTTACACCCCCCTTAGAGTGGTTTGGGTCATCTTACACCCCCCTTAGAGTGGTTTTTGCCAAATTATGATGGGAGGTCAAATACATTTACCCAGTAGTGCAGTACTTGGATTAGAGTGAAGGGTAGTTAGCTTACCGCAAAAAAGGAAGTGATCATCCTTTCCCTTAGCTCATCGCCAGTCTGGGTGTCCTCACTTCTTCCTGCGGGCAAGTTGGGGATTTCTGGCACCAGTGCTGTCTCCTCGGTGGCATATACAAATATTATGGAGCACGCAGCAGGCGAGGATGATCTTGGAGACCTTCTGTGGGCTGTAGAGCATCTCTCCTCCTGGGCGTGCCAAACAGAGAAAGCGTGCTTTCAGCAGGCCGATGGTTCTTTCCACAATGCTTCTGGTCTTGCGATGTGCTGCATTGTAGCGTTCATGGGCAGAGGTCCGTGGGCTCCTGACCGGAGTCATGACCCACGTTCTCTGCCCATATCCCTTATCCGCTGTAGAAAAAACACAAGGAGAGAGACAGCAATTAGTACTAGTACATGTTTTGTTTTTCTTTTTTTCAAATTTGGCTTACTCGGCCACATATTTGAGTCCAAATACTTTGACATGGTTAATTATTTACCCAGTAGCCAGCCAGCTGGCATTTCGTTGTTCTCAAACTTCCGGCACAGGACTGTCCGCTGCAAGACGTAAGAATCGTGGCATGAGCCGGGGAACCCCGATCTCACCGCCCGCAGCCTCATGTCATGGTCACAGACAAGCATTACGTTGATTGAATGAAATTGCTTTCTGTTTCTGTAATACAGCTCCTGTGCACGGGGAGGGCGGAAAGGGATATGTGTACCATCAACGCACCCTAGCACATTCGGGATCCCTCCCATGAGATAGAAAGCATGTTTTATTTTGGCAACCTCTTCCTCATCCTCAGGAAACTTGATGTAAATTGGGATTAAATCACAAATCGCCTGGCTTATCCCGCTGAGGAGGGCGGAGGTTGCCTGGAAGGTCCCTTGTGCCAAAATATTCAGCGTGGCACACAGGCGTACTATGCCTGGAATGGATTGAGTGCGTTTGGTGGATGGCTCGATTTTGTGCTTAATCTGATCATATAGGGACTGTAGTGCAGCACGATTCAGACGGAAGCGGCTCCTGATCTGCTCGTCACTTAAGTCCCATACTGAAAGGCGGATTGCAAAGGAGCGGGGTGCCCTAAGCCTCACAACACCCCGCCCCCTGTCCTCCTGCTCTTTCAGCATACACATACATCCATCCACCCAGACACCATACATCACCCTCTTATCCATCACACACACTCAACAGATATACAAAATCAAACAAACAAAAACAAAAACCACAAACACACCACACACACACACAAACAATCACACTCCTCACACACCCGCTACAATGCAGCTCACCACAAAACCAGAACTATAGTGGTCCAAACCACCAGCCTGCTGAAAAACAGCTTTCTAAGTTAGGCACAACCAAGAGGGGAGTTGCTGCACAGCCCACAAAAGGCCCCAAAATCAAGCCTCACTTGCTGTATGCTCCACAATATTTGCATATGCCACCAAAAACAATCTCCTAAAGAAACAGCACTGATGTCAGAAATCACCCAACAAGCCACAGAGAGTGAGGACAGAACCCAGACAGAGACTCAAATGAGCTAAGGGAAACAAGCACCACACCACAGCCTTTGCCACAGTGTAACAATACCAGAAGCTTGCAAATTCCTTCCATTTATACTTCACTTTGAAAAAGGACAGGTCCGCTTTGCCGCCTTTTGCGTTGCTCTGCTATTTCCGAGCGCCAATTAGCCGACCCAGGTGTGCGTAAAACGGAGTGCGCACGCGCACGCTAGTAGCGCTACTAGCGTACGTGAGCCGAAACTTGCGTGCATTAACGGACATGGGCGAAAATTCAGTGGTGGGCCAATGAAAGGTAAGCTGCTGTTTATTTAAATAGCCGTTAGGCTAGCCACATGTCACAAGGGTTTCAGATACATCAGTCCATTGTTGTATTTGGGTGTGTGTTGTTTGGTTAATGAGGTCTGTAATGAGTTAATTGGCTAACACACATGCTTCAGTCAGTGCAGTGGAGGTGTGGCTAGAAGGAACTGGGCTGTATGTGTGAATCAATTAAGTGGGCTTGTTTGTGATTGGCTGTTAGAGCACATAAAACCTGCCCAACCCAAAGAGAGTGCGATGCCATTCTGTAGTCTGCATGCGTGCTTGTTGGGTGTGTATTTGTGTGTGTGTGCAGCTACAGGATGGAGCCAAATTCAGGACATCTGCCGGCCACAGCAGGCCCAAGTAGGAGTTTGGTGGGTGCTGTGCGCAGACCTCCCTTACGGAAAAGGGCCCAGCCTGAAGGTGGGGCAGCACCCCAGGCTAAGCGCCCAGGTGCCAAGAGGGAGCCTGAATTTAATTTGGCGGAGAATGATCATCTTGTGCGCCTTACACTTGCTAAATGGGAGCTACTCTTTGGCTCCCAAAGCAAGTCCATAGGCAAAAAAGAAAGAAGCAAACTGTGGGATGCCATTGGTGTGGAGCTTAGTAGCACTGCTCAACACCCACGTAGTGGCCCATCCTGCAGGAAACGCTTCTACACTTTGAGAGGGGCCCTTATGAAAAAGATGAATCACGATCTTGATGTGGACAGTGGGACCATCCAGGCTCCAAAGAGTACCTACAGGCCGTATGAGGAGATGCTGAAGGCCAAAATTCCACTGGCTCGGCTGCAGGGTGTGGATCCTGGGGATGACACCACAGGTTGGACTGAAGGTACATATTTTCTGCCTTTTTATAAAAGCTACTGTTAATGTATGTGATTAGCATTTTCTCTTTCTGCCCAACTAACAGTAGGACCTGTGAAGTAGTACATTAGACCTCATACATTTTTTACTTTCCTGTCTGTTGCTTTCTGCATAGGTGCACATGGTGCTGTCCAGGATGTGCCTCAGGACACACAAACTCCTGCCCTTCAACCAACCTCAAGCCTAACCCAGTCTGCCATTGAAGGTATTTACCACTAATTTAGGTGCTGGTTGTTTGGGGAACAAATGGGTGTGGGAGCAGCTCCAACAATCGAGTGGGGCACTGTGGAGTATTAATAATATGGACCTGCGGCCTAATTTCACGGCCACTTTAACACTCACAGCAACTAACTAACAAGGCCCTAACATGTGTAGCTATGTTGGAAGGCAGAGATGTGTGGTCATATATCTGCATATAAATGTGGAAGCCACACTGGCCTTGATTAGTGAATGAGCTGCTCACACACACCTTAATGCATGTTGTATTTTTGCACGCACATTAACAATGGCTCAATGTTTGCTTGATTTTTGCCTAGCTGCCCCGCCATTGGCCCCAGCATCTCCTCAGGAGCCAAGCTACTCTTTGGATGTCGGTAAGTGCATGTGTCAACCTTGCTTTATCCACTTTAACCCAAGTGCATGTGTCTCATTCCTCTTTTTTATTGGTAGGCCAAGTGACTGGTTCATCTTTGGACCCCACTTCCGATGTTGCAGGTCAACAGGACCCTGTTGGTGTGTATAGCAATACATAATGTATCCTTTATGCTGTTTCTGTTACACTGGTTCGATTTGGTTAGTCTAATAATCTACATGTTTGCTCTGTCAACTTGAAGATGCCTCTTGGGAGTGCTTATTCCCTCCCCAGGGTCAGTCTAATAGTTCTTGGAGTGATAGCAATGCATTTTGTAGGACATATTTTTGGACAAACATTCACCGTAGTAGTTTGATGAATATTTAGAGCCATTACTTGTGTTTTTTAGTTGATCAGAATATCGGAAGTGGCTGTCCGGAAAGGGCCCCTCAAGTTCAGGCTGCCAGAGATGAGGGTAAGTTGTTTTGGCTTGCTCTAGTCTGTATTTTGGCTCTACTTTTGTGGAACTTGCTTCTGGCAACTTGTGTGTCCACATGTATTTTAAAGGTCCAAGCTCGAGTGAGGGCCCCACTCCAGACATCTGGGAGATTGCGGGTATGTGTAATTTAAGCAATGTGTCAGATCTTATTTGCCCAAATTATTGCCTCTTAGTCCTCTAACATACATGTTAACAATCTGAGTTTAACAGATACCTTTGGTCTAGTGTGTAATTTGGCACTTTGTGGAGGTATGGCCTCGATAGCCTAGCCATGTTACATTTGAGTTTGGTCCACTGACCTACTAACCTGACTTTCCTGTTTAGCATATGCCAACTTGCCGGACATCTCTGATGTTGAATTGCCCCTCTCTGGCAGCGATACCTCGCTCCTACCTGTGGCGGACGATTTAGAGGACCAATAACCACATTGCCATGTTCGTGGGTAGTGGATGAAGCAACATGTCACATTTCCTTTCTTTGTCGTTTTGGCAGGAGGCGGAACCAGAACCCCAAGCTGGGACCTCTTCCCAAGTCCCATGTGGCCAAGCTTCCGAGGCTCAGACAAGGGTAAGTTGTATAGTGACTGTTTTGGCAAATGATTTTGAGGGGCATACATGCATTGTTTCTGTTTGTCTAAAATGTTGTTTTCTATTTTGTTAGCCTCAAACCACAGCAAGAGGAGGAACAGCAGGTGCTGATGTGTCAGCAACAAAATGAGGCCCAGCAGCGCCAGATCGACCTGTTGATGCATAACCTTCACCAAAACCAGGAACTTGGTCGGCTGGCCAATGCAATGGAACAATCTATCCAGCAGCAGCAAGAAGCTATACAGCGGCAGGACCAAACTTTGTTGTTGATACAACAGCTCATACAACAGCAGTCTATATTTTTTACTGCACTGTTGTCCCCCAACACCGCCCCTAGCAATGACTCCCAACCTCCCCGGCCACCCAGCCAAGAATATTAATTTTGTTTTTGTTTTTTTTTCTGTAAATATATTGGCTTAACCCACCTCTAAATTGTGTTTTTCCTAAGACATAGCTAATAACACAGTCAGGGATGAGTATCTTGATCTAGATATGTCAATGTATTTGTAAATTTAGGCCACACATTTGTGACCATAGCTTACTATGGTTAACACATGAAATGGCTCCAAAGGTATGGCTAAATTTACACACAAATGAGTTTTGAGACAGTTAAACTATGCTTGGCAAGGCACCACACTGTAATTATGTAAATCGAAAAGTTTAATTTTCAAAGGTGGCCAACAGGGCCAACATTGCCCAACAAAGGGCGTCAACAGGCCAGGCATCCCCCCACCCTAACGACGCCGCCGCCGCCTCTTCTTGGCCAGCAGCATCAGCTTCAGGCGCCTGATCTCCCACCACAGTCTGCGATGCTGGTTTTCACAAGCTGTAGAGATGTATAAACAACAATTTATTAATAAATGGAATGTGACCTCAACAGACACAGATGTAGCAATGTAATGTCAGTGTGTCCAATTAGCTGACACTCACATTAACATTGTTGGCCACTGTGCGCTTATTTGTTAACATTATTATATCTATCAGATTCCCGGCCTCGATCACCTCCCTCCCCGCGGGACATCCGAGATCGGGATGTCCCGCGGGGTGAAACCCCCCCAACACCCCAAACTCCCTACCTCAGTTTCGGTGGGGCACGGCCGCCGGCCCCTCCCTCGCGCCCCTCTAGACGTGTGCGTGCCTGCGCCGGCCGTCTGTGAATGGCCGGCGTGGGCACGCGCGCGTAAAAAGGGACGCGCGGGAGGCGGAGGAGGAGGAGCCGCTTTGCCGCGGCTTGTCCATCGGCTCGAGGAGAAGTGAGTTCAGGGGGTTGTCACACAGCGGTGACGATCAGGGGTGCCCCACCGTAGTGGACCAAGACCCAGGAAAGTCAAAATCCTGGTGGTTGTTCCACTTTAACTCTTGGGAAGCAAAGAAGGTATAAGTCCCAGTGTGTACATTTATGTGTTTAGTCACAGCCAAACATCAGGGCCTAAGTCCTAACGAGTAAACTAGTTTGCCCTATAATGTTAGAGGTCACGACCTAATCCGGCCCATTTGGTTGTGTCTAAGCCACAAATAGTCTCTATGTGGCCAAATCAAGAATGTGAGGCAACAATCAAGCATGCAGACAGGCATGTTGGATTATTGTACAAACACATGGAATCTAGATGTGTGTGAAATTAACACATAGGTACATTTTAAATGTCTGCAGATGTGACTAGAAGACATAGGTTTCACAAGTCTTTAGGCATATGAAGTGGGATGTACTCACCATCGCAGCTGTGGCGGGGGCCCATGCTGCTGGCCGTCCCTGGAGCTGGGGTGGGGAGGAGGTTTTCTGGCTCTGTCTGCGTAGCAACATCTGTCAACAGAAAGCAAAAGACAAAAACAAAATTAGTGGGCCAATGACACCTGACTATTTGACATCCATCTGGTTATTGAGTCTGAAAAATCAAATGCTTGCATGGTTACATACAGGTTGACCAAAATTAGCATATTTCCTGGTCCATGAGTTAATGTAAATTAGTTATGGTTGCAACATGTATCCCTAAAGATAATGTGCAAATAACATAGACAGTGCAATGTAAAGGACTCATTAGCAGTTGATTGGCTAATGTTACTAGTGTGCAACATGTGTTAGCCGGAACAACTTAACCCAAGAAAAAAAATGATAACACCCATCATGGTGTGGGCAGAAACATAGGGGTGGTTGCCAGTTGGCTAGCACTGTAGTGGGGTTTGTGAGGTTAAGGTACATTATCAAACCAGCTGTGACAATGGACCAGGAAACATGTGTCTGTTAAAAGTGGCCCAAGACCCAGGATTGCAACTATTCTGTGTTTTGGTCCACTTTGGCAGAGCACCACAATTTGAGTGAGACAACGTCCGCCGCCGCCGCTGCCTTCCGCACATCACTCCTCCAGTGTGTGCGCACGCGCAGCCCATTAGTTAACAGAGCGCAGGCGCACACACATCTAGAGTGGCACACAGGAGGCTGGGACGGTGGCTTCTGCCACCCCCAAAGAGGTAAGGAGTTTGTGGGGTTTTTTTGGGGGGGGTGCCCTGGGTGAGGGATGTGATTTTGCAGGGAAGCTTCGAGAATCAAAGCACTATCAACAATGTTTGTTGGTCCACTTTAAGGAATGTCATAACATAGGGAATGTGATGGATAACAACAAACACTTACCACGACTATGCCCGTGGAGAATGCTTCTCCAAAAGGCCATGGAGGTGCCGCCTATATGATGCCCTGCAAATTAGAGAGGAATGGCAAGGGCTAAGTACAAATGGCCAGATGAAACCTGTCACAGACTAACAATGAAAAAAAGTACACTCACCAGGGGATGATCCGCCACTTGAAGCCCAGGGAGGGCTCTGAGGAGGAGGCGGGGAGCCTCGGCTCCTCACACTCTGGTCGGAAGATCCACCAGGCAAAGGGCCACCCTCCTCCCTCTCACTCCCTGCTCCTTCAGGGAGTGTGGGAGAGTCCATTTCTACCACCCCACTTGGACTCCCCACTTGAGAGTGGCCCCTTGCCTGGTGAGACTCCTCAGACTCAGAGTGTGAGGAGCTGAGGCTTGATCCTGCCAGCCCCCCAGCAGCACACTCCTCTGGGGCGTCATCCCCTTCCTCCCCTGGGTCCTCTAAATAGGACCCGCGGGAGGGACCCTCCCCCGATGACTCCCCCGAGTCCGCCTGCCTGGTTCGGGGGAGGAATCCCTTCCCACGTTTCCCCAGGGGAGGATGCTTATCTGTGTTGAGGGGGTGAAAGAAAATAATTAAGATAAAGAGCACAAATGGACACAGCTTAGCAGATGATTAGCCAAAAAGTATAAACATTGCATAAGCTTTAACTTACCTGATGCGTAGGCATCATATAGGCGGTACACGCCTTCAGGGTCCCGGCGCATAAAGTCCGACCACTTTTGCTGGATTGCTCTTATGGACAGCTGGGTGTGGAAGCGCCGGGACACTGTGGCCTTCACCTCCATGGCAATTCTTTTTTTTCCCCCACGGGCATAGTCGTACTGCATGATGCAGAAATCCTATGAGAAATGAAAAAGAAACACTAATCAATACATGACATCAGAACAATGGCATAAACAGTTATACAGAGACCAGATCAAAGTGGACCCACACCCTGGATTATCACTATTCTGGGTTTGTGTGCACTTTGGTGGGCCACACCAATTGTGGGTGGTCCGCTGTCTGAAACCCCCTTGGAAGGCCACAAATACACCACTGACCACGCTCCCACGTGACTGCGCCAGCCTAGCACAGCGCTCTGCGCCGCTGTGGTATGCGCATACAAGGCCGTTTGGACGTGCATACCAGCTCAGCTGGCTCTGCGCGGCAAAGTACGCATGTGGCGTTTGACTCTAACAGGGAGTGCGCCTGCACACAACATTAACAAATGTCTTGCGCAGGGGTACACCCTGCTAGAGGTAAGCGCAAGAGGCATCCGCAGCTCACGCATGCACAGATGGGACGGGGCTGAGGTAATTTTTATGGCCCTCCAGGGGGGGTCATCCCCGCAGGACATCCAGAATGGGGATGCCCCACGGGGAGTGATCCAATTGGCCCAGAAAAATTAGATATTTCAGGGCCAATCCCCCCTGTGTGTTGTTCCACTTTAAACATAAAATACCAAAAAAAAAAACTCACTTTGACCACCTGGCCATTAATGCGGCTATCCACTCTGATGCGCCTTTTCTTGGGCTGCCCAGGAGGGGAAGGGGTGGGAGGGGTGCTAGGTGGGGGAGGTGAGGTAGGTGGGGGAGGTGGGGGAGGGGTGGTGGGGTCGAGGTCGGAGGAGGAGCTGGGGAGGCGTATTACTCTTCTTCTTGGAAGCATGGTGGAAACGCTAAGGAGGAAACAGGAACCGGAAATGACCAAAGCGACATGGGAAAAAAAAAAAAAAAACGCTCCGCGCACCAGGAACAAGCTATTATCAGCTATGTGCAAGCTAAGTGGCGGAAAAAGTAAAATGACGCTTTAAAACAAGCTATTGCCATAAGCGCTAGACATTTTTAGCTTTAGGTGGCTTTGAAACGCAAAGGAGGATACCGGAACCGGATATGATGAAAGCAACTGTGATTACTATTTCAAAAACAAAGATGCGCGCAACAGGGACAAGCTAATATCAGCTATGTGCAAGCTAAGTGGCGGAAAAAGTAAAATGACGCTTTAAAACAAGCTATTGGCATAAGCGCTAGACATTTTTAGCTTTAGGTGGCTTTGAAACGCAAAGGAGGAGACCGGAACCGGATATGACGAAAGCAACTGTGATTAAAAATTCAAAAAAAAAGATGCGCGCACCAGGGACAAGCTAATATCAGCTATGTGCAAGCTAAGTGGCGGAAAAAGTAAAATGACGCTTTATAACAAGCTAGGGCCCAAGGCGCCACGAATTATTAGCTTGATTTAGCAGGGGGTTCTACATACTGTAATGCATAGGTCCTTGAAAAGCAAACAAAGTTGTGCTTAAATATACAAATCTTATTCCTTCCTAAAATCATCACAAAATAAAACTATACAACTACATGATAATGTGGCACACATGAGAATGCATAACGGGTTGTTATGAGCTTGTACGACTGAATGTTAATCCTGCAATATGTGGCCATGCACGCTCACAACTACAGTGTATTCATTAAGAACGACTGGGGTCGCGGGAAGTGAATTCCTTGCAAATGGCAGAAGGGCACATGTATGAACAGCACAGCGCCGCACAACGCAGCGCAGAGAAGCACAGCGACGCTCGCGCCGCCACATAGCGAATTAAAACAGCGACTGTACAAACTCTGACCACCACAGATTCATCAAGGACAGGGCTGCCGAATAGCTTGGGCGCTGACAATTTCGAAGAGCGAACGTGACCGCCCAACATGACAGGCTAAAAAATAGCATTACAAGCCCCGTGTGTGGTGAAAACAAGCGATTTTGATGCCAATGAGTTTGTTTGGAGGAGATGCAATTTAGATGTCACTCACAACATTACATTGTAAAAATTAATAAAAACTTCAAAAACATAAAAATAACCAGCCAGATTAATCAAACATATCACTATAAACATGTGTTGAATTTTGTGCCAAAGAAAAGAACACAAAAACCACTTAAAACAATCATTGCAGCGTCTGCCATTGAAATGTATGGGAGAGCGGCAGGTAGCGCCAGGTCATACCTGTCGCTGTGATGGGATTAGCAGCGGCGCTGTTCGTTGCAGTCGGCTTCATGATGAATGCCGCGCTTGCCGTCGCTCTCGCCGGCGCTAGCCTCATTTAGCTTGATAAATGCGTCATTGTGGCCGACGCCGGGCGTACTTGAGTCGGTAGCAGACGTTAGCTGGCGGGACATGGCGCTCGTCAGACACTACCTGACGCTATCGCTTGATGAATAAGGGCCATAGTTTGCCTGCCACCTAAGGGGACTAGACATTTAACTATGGACCTAATTCATGAAGGGATAGCGTCAGGTAGTGCCTTGTAAATGACAGGTAGCAACTGGTGAACGCCGGACACGGCACGCAATTACACATTTATCAAGCAGAATCTGTTGAGCGACTGGGATAACGCCAAGCGCCTGATTCATCATTTTCCCAGCCTCAGCGTACAGCGCTGGCATTCAGCCTTGCAGAGAGCCCTGTATTACCTCTCGCTACCTGGCGCTCTCCCATACATTTCAATGGACGTACTTTTATTTCTCTTTAAACAGGGTTTTTTTATTATATATATTTTTTTAATTCTCAAATGATGTTGTGACCTCTCCTGGCATAGAAAAAGCCATTTTTGAAAATATTTTTCAGTTTTTATATAATTATGCAGAATTGACATTACAGGTCTGGTATTAATGTATTCATGTCACAATGTTATTACAATGTAATTTCCATATGCTTTTGCTTGTTACTGGTGGATACATGTTAAAAAAACAGCCTTTAATCACAGAGCCTCTGGCGCTCTGGGCTACAGCGAAGCATTTTTGAGTGCCGGAGGTGTGTGAGACAAGTGTTTTTTTGATGAATATGGTGTGAGTCGGTCACACTGACCAGTCGCTACCAGTCGCTCCCATACAGTGCTGTACTGCTCATATAGCGACTCCCCACAATGTATTCATCAATGCTGCACAGCGACGGGCAGGCTGATTCACTAATAGTGCCAGGTAGCGACAGATGAGCATCTGTATTGCGGCGCTATGACCGACCGCTAGTGGCCGCCCCGTTCAGCCGTCAGTTGCTATTACAGGACTCCTCAGTCGCTATATTAACCAGGCCTCTAATGGTGAATATGATGTGTCGCAGTCGCAATTAAGCCACTGTACAATTGCTCACCCAAATCTTATAGTGTCTGGGCATTTTAGTGTTGTAAGAATGCTTAAATGTTGAATAATTTTATATTGTCTATGCTCACATAGGCAATACTATTCCTCCTATGCATCATATATACGACCTATGAAGGGCAACTAAAGTGCTGATGTGCAAAGTGCCACAAGTGCCAAAAATCAATGAATATACAATTTGAATAAAAACATAAAAAACACCAAATAACTAGAATAAATTCACCACGCGTTCCGTGACCTACTGTCAATTTCTCAAGGTGCCACCTTGAGAAAGTGACAGTAGGTCACAGAACGCATGGGTGAAAATAATACTTGGCTCAGCAGGAGGGGATCATATTCTGCACTGAGGTGAATTTATTCTAGTTAGTTGGTGTTTTTTATGTTTTTATTCAAATTGTATATTCATTGATTTTTGGCACTTGTGGCACTTTGCACATCAGCACTTTAGTTGCCCTTCATAGGTCGTATATATGATGAATAGGAGGAATAGTATAGGTATAGTACGGATAATAGGGATTGATTAGGTCACTCCTGCTGGGGTTGGTTTTTGTATTTTTTAAATGTCTGTGGTGATATTGTATTGTCTTTAATGTGTTTTTAAATATGTTTGATGAATTAAATTGATGGATATTAATATAGATGGTGTTATTGAATTATTATTAGGGTAAGAGTGGTGCCTCTTTTGGTTCAAGTCCCTTTCTTTGCGGTTTGCTGGGACCGCAGATCTCTTGTCTGTTGTTGTGCTGATTTGGGATGCCGGATTGGCACACTCTTACTCCCCTGTGCATCTTTGCTGGGGTGGTGCTGGACAGGGTGCACTGCGTGCAACATTGTGTGTAAAAAACAAAACATACATACAGTTCAGGAATAATGTATTAAACATTTGTTGTATTTAAAAACCCAAAAAATGGCATTTAATGATCGTCCATTGAAATGTATGGGAGAGCGGCAGGTAGCGAGAGGTAATAGGTTGATCTGTGAAAGTGTGAACGCCGGCGCTGTACGCTGAGACTGGGATAATGATGAATGGTACGCTACATGGTGTTATCCCAGTCGCTCATCAGGATCGGCTTCATAAATGTGTAATTGCGTGTTGGGGCCGGCGTTTTCTTGCTGATACCTCTTGCTACCTGTCGCTAAATAGCCACTACCTGGTGCTATCCATTCATGAATAAGGCCTTGCGTCGCTCTGAACTGCACAGCGACTACTAGCGGGCGCTCTGAAATGAATGCTACAGACGCTCATCTGTCGCTACCTGCCGCTAATAATGAATCAGCCTGCCCATTTTCGTGGAGTAACCTGTGGATTCAACACTAGCAGCCGCAGTGGAGATCCAGGAGAACTAAAATCGTTTTAATGCTGTCTTTCTATGGTTGTATGTAAGTGCAATACTTGGAGCTATTAAAATTCCCTTTATTGAGTTTTATGGAGTTGCACTAGATTTCTTTTCTGCTTGTATTCACATGTGCTATATTGCTGTGACAATACCTGGAGTACTTTGGGAGCTCTGCAGTTTGATTGAGGTTAATACCTCATTTAAAGCGACATCCCCCACTCTGAGCTGGTAAGAGTATATCAGTGTGGTGGTGGTATCACTTTGTATGTCATCCTTTTTTACATATATTGGAGACTTTTATGTGGAACTTGAAGTGAATTTGGATCTATTTTAATATCGTGCTATGTGCATGCGCCGTGGGATTTTGGACTTTTAATTGCTTTGAACATTTTAATATTCTAAGTTGAACCTAAGATCACTTGCTCTGTGCCCTAATTATATTACTGTTTCTGGTGGACTTTTGGATGGAATAGAGGGGTCCGGCACGTTGAGCACCAGTGCCATAAACATCATTATTAGTGCTGATTTAATACGCTGTGCGCAGTGGTGCGCAGTGTTTTTTTTTGCCTTTTTATCATCTATCTTTTTAAATCAGGTGGGGTGATAGCACAGCAAACAATTATTTTTAAGCTGTTGGTCAGGTTTAAGCAGCAGTTGATCGGCCGCTCGGCTCTTCGAGTCTGGTGCGTTCTCTCTTCAGAGGAAGGGAGAATGCGCCAGGCCCGCCGAGCCGAGCGGCCAATCGGCTGCTGCTTATTTACTTAAGTGCCCAAACACCCATCAAAGCATGGCACTACCGCTATTATCAAAAATAGATATTTCTTTATTACTAGAGAGCATCACATATACTGGACAAAGTTAAAAAACATTGAAGACAACAATATGTACAATAAGGAAGGGTACAACATATGGGGGCAGTGGGGATGGCAGTTCTGGTAAAAATTATTATCACACTTCAATATATATTGAACCCGGCTGCAAACTAAAGTGCATCAATGCAATGTGCTCAATTCCATATGTGCTAAGTGGCACCTGCTAACTAAATCAATACAAGCCTAGTAAAAAATCATATACCAGAACCATATGGTTCTAATCCCTAACAGTGAACAATACAACTATCAGTGAACCATAAGTAAAACCACCTAACATATAACTATAAGTAATATATATGAGAACCACGCCAGGGGGGACCAAAGCAACAATCCCCAGTATAAGAGAAAGTGAACTTACATAACTATACGACCACCTGCCCACTGCCCACACGGCGGTTGTGGGCAGTGGGCAGGTGGTCGTATAGTTATGTAAGTTCACTTTCTCTTATACTGGGGATTGTTGCTTTGGTCCCCCCTGGCGTGGTTCTCATATATATTACTTATAGTTATATGTTAGGTGGTTTTACTTATGGTTCACATAGTTGTATTGTTCACTGTTAGGGATTAGAACCATATGGTTCTGGTATATGATTTTTTACTAGGCTTGTATTGATTTAGTTAGCAGGTGCCACTTAGCACATATGGAATTGAGCACATTGCATAGATGCACTTTAGTTTGCAGCCGGGTTCAATATATATTGAAGTGTGATAATAATTTTTACCAGAACTGCCATCCCCACTGCCCCCATATGTTGTACCCTTCCTTATTGTACATATTGTTGTCTTCAATGTTTTTTAACTTTGTCCAGTATATGTGATGCTCTCTAGTAATAAAGAAATATCTATTTTTGATAATAGCGGTAGTGCCATGCTTTGATGGGTGTTTGGGCAAATAGTGGGATTTGCCCCATTATATATCCTTAGAGTGTTTAATACCCACGTGTGCACACTGCCCTTTCTATTTTATCCTATTGTGAATATACATTTCGTGTAGTTTCCGGTGCAGTCTCAAAACATTCTTTAGTATTTACTTAAGTGATCGCCTGTGTACAGTGCGGGAGATGAGAGGCGCCCACTGTTGCGAAGAAAGCTGCGGGAGCCTCGCAGGCAGCAAGAGTGGAGAGACTCCGCCAGCCAGCTCAGCCCGGGCTGGTAAGAGGATATCAAAGGGCCGTATATGGCCCGCGGGCCATACAATGACAACCAGGTCTGGTCTAGAGGAAAGAAGCAAGAGAGGGGACATTATTGAGACCTTTAAATATGTGAAAGGAGGGAAGTGTTTTTAAGAAGAAACTTAAACCGGACCTTCACCATGATTTATTGAAAAGCCCAAACCCTTAAAAAACGATTCCCCAGCATATAAAATTAATAAATTTTAAGTTTTTAGTCACTTACTTATTATTATTTCCCCCACTGGGCTGCAACTCTATTCAGGACTTTAGGATACGGGTGCCGCCATCTTGAGTAGGGATGAGCGAATCGATCCGGACGAACCCGGATTCGATCCGAATTTCATGAAAAATTCGATTCGGATCGAATCCGAATTTCCCCGTGGTTCGATCGCTCGAAGTTTTCCTTTAACATCCATTCATTTACATTACAGGCATTCTAAGATGGCGGACGGGACATGTCCAGACATCTACCCCGCTCCAGTGCATGCTGGGGCAGTCACATGCAGCCTATCAGCAGCCAGCAAGCCCGGTGACGTCACAGCGCTATTTAAGGCGGCGGACATCTTGCTTTTCCTCATTTCTCTATTGCATTCGTGAAAGACAGGACGCTGCTGTAGTCAGGGAGAGACAGTTAGAGAGACAGGAACAGGCAGGAGACAGGCAGGAAGTCAGCGAGAAGCAGGGAAAGTTAGGAAAAATCGGAGGCAGTCACAGGGAGATTTTTTTTTTTTCATCCAGCCTGAGTGTTACTGGCTGACTGACTGGCTTTGTTAGCGTTTTCAGGCTGCTTATACACTTACTGTGCATATATACTGAACTGATCTCAAGTCTGCTGTGGGAACATTACCATTTTGTAAAATCTCATTAGCCTCTGTATTTACTGTAAGCTGCACAGTTATTTCAAGTAATTTGTCCTGTATGAGCCTGCTTACACACTGTTGCTGTGTGCATATATACTGATCTCAAGTCTGCTTGGGGCATCCCATTATGTAACATACCATTAGCCTCTGTATTTACTGTAAGCTGCACAGTTATTTCAAGTAATTTGTCCTGTATGAGCCTGCTTACACACTGTTGCTGTGTGCATATATACTGATCTCAAGTCTGCTTGGGGCATCCCATTCTGTAACATCCCATTAGCCTCTGTATTTACTGTAAGCTGCACACTTATTTCAAGTAATTTGGCCTGTATGAGCCTGCGTACACACTGTTGCTGTGTGCATATATACTGATCTCAAGTCTGCTTGGGGCATCCCATTCTGTAACATACCATTAGCCTCTGTATTTACTGTAAGCTGCACAGTTATTTCAAGTAATTTGGCCTGTATGAGCCTGCTTACACACTGTTGCTGTGTGCATATATACTGATCTCAAGTCTGCTTGGGGCATCCCATTCTGTAACATACCATTAGCCTCTGTATTTACTGTAAGCTGCACAGTTATTTCAAGTAATTTGTCCCGTATGAGCCTGCTTACACACTGTTGCTGTGTGCATATATACTGATCTCAAGTCTGCTTGGGGCATCCCATTCTGTAACATACCATTAGCCTCTGTATTTACTGTAAGCTGCACAGTTATTTCAAGTAATTTGGCCTGTATGAGCCTGCTTACACACTGTTGCTGTGTGCATATATACTGATCTCAAGTCTGCTTGGGGCATCCCATTCTGTAACATCCCATTAGCCTCTGTATTTACTGTAAGCTGCACAGTTATTTCAAGTAATTTGGCCTGTATGAGCCTGCTTACACACTGTTGCTGTGTGCATATATACTGATCTCAAGTCTGCTTGGGGCATCCCATTCTGTAACATACCATTAGCCTCTGCATTTACTGTAAGCTGCACAGTTATTTCAAGTAATTTGGCCTGTTTGAGCCTGCTTAGACACTGTTGCTGTGCATATATACTGATCTCAGGTCTGCTGTGGGGGCATCCCATTTGTTTTTGACTGCTTTTAATAAACCAGGCCACAGGGCACCGCAAAACTGCACATTGAACCCTATCTGTTTATACTAAATAAGGAAATACATAAAAATGTCAGGCAGACAAGTGCCAGGATGTTCAAAGAGGAGTGTCAGAGGCCAAGATTCAGCAGGCAGAGGTCGCAGCAGACTAGGGGCGAGTGGCAGCAGGAGTCACGGTGAGAGACCTGGTCTGCCAGTATCTGCTAGCGGTCGTGTCTCCACCAGTAACGCATCTGCCGTGGTAGATTGGTTAACGCGCTCATCAACAACATCATCACAACTTACGTCTGAGACCCCCAGTCTAGGGTCGGTAGGTTCCTCTGACACAACCCTGAGTTGGCATGCCCCGAGAGCCGTCCCTGTCCTCCCATTGCCTCTGTCCTACGCCGTTCCCTCCCCCAGCGACGTATCCTATGCTTTGGGTTCAGCTCCACTCTTTAGTGAGGAGGACGATCAGATAGAGGACAGTCAGCAGCTACTGCCCAGCCAAGAAATGGAGGTGGCTTCTTTAGCTAGGCAGACATTTAGTGATGTGGACAGTGTCGTGGGTACTGCGAGCGTTCCAGCTCCTGTGCCAGACACTGTTGACGAATCCACGAACATCAGTGACGTACAGCCACAACTCGGTGATAATGATGATGACAATGAAGCCGATCGCACTTGGGAGCCGGGTGATGAAGGGGCTTCATCGTCATCATCAGGAGAAGAGGTGCGCAGGTTGCCCCGGAGTCAGCAGCTCAGGCAGCAAGGTGTTAGCAGCATGGTTGGCAGGCAGCATGGGGCACAATTGTAAAGCCTGGAGCCAAACGGGGCCGGGGCCGGGGAAGAGCACCTGCTGTGCGGCAGCCTACCTTATCGGAAGGTAGTGGGGCAGGGGTTTCTGGAGTTGGCGACAATAGCAGCGAATCAGTGAGGCCTGTTGGTGGGAAAAGTAGCTACTCGGCAGTGTGGCAGTCTTTGCTGAAGCATCCGCAGGAGGGTAACATGGCCACATGCAAGATATGTAGGCAGAAGGTGAAGCGTGGCCAGGGCCCAAATGTTGGCACCACGGCCCTGCGTCAACATATGATGCGTCACCATAAAGCGACCTGGGAGAACCGAGGCTCCCAAGGGGTGGTCCAGTCTTCTTCCTCACCAAGTGGCACGCCGCTCCCAATTTCTGCCAGCCAAGGCTCCAGCACCTCAGCCGAAGGCAGCTGTGCGTCATACCCATCCTCTGTCGCTCCTGCTCCTCCTCCTCCTCCAAGTCATGCATCCCGCCAGCAATCCATCAGCGAAGCCATATCCAAGAGACAGCAGTATGCACCCACTCATCCTACGGCGCAGAAGCTGAATGTGCTCCTGTCCAAGTTGCTGGTGCTGCAGTCGCTCCCTTTTCAGGTGGTGGACTCTGCACCTTTCAGAGAACTGATGGCTTGTGCCGAGCCGAGGTGGAAATTCCCAAGCCGTCATTTCTTTGCCAAGAAGGCAGTACCAGCGCTGCACACTTTTGTTGAACAGAAGGTGGGCCAGTCCTTGAGCCTGTCGGTGTGTAGCAAAGTGCATGGCAGCGCCGACGTCTGGAGCTGTAACTACGGTCAGGGACAGTACATGTCGTTTACGGCCCACTGGGTGAATGTGGTCCCTTTGCAGCAGCAGCAGCAACTTGGACAGGTCACGCCGCTTCGGCCTCCGCGCTCCCTGCCCGTTGGGCCTGTGACACTGTGCGACTTGACCTCCTCATCCTCCGCCATCTCCTCACCCTCCACTGTAGACTCAAGTCTCAGTGCCCCTCCAGTCTACCATGTGTGCAGGGCATGGAGGTGTCACGCAGTGCTTCACATGGTTTGTCTTGGCGAAAGGAGTCACACAGGGGAGGAACTGCTTAAATTTATTCATCAGGAAATCCAAACATGGCTTACTCCAAGAAAACTTAAAATGGGAATCATGGTTACCGACAATGGGAAGAACATTTTGTCTGCGCTGCGACAAGGAAGCCTGACCCATGCCCCCTGCATGGCTCATGTCTTCAATCTGGTTGTCAAGCGGTTTCTGAAGTGTTCCCCCCATATGCAAGACATCCTAACAACTTCAAGGAAACTTTGCATGCACTTCAGCCACTCATACACCGCCAAACACACCCTTCTTGAGCTACAGCGTCAGAACGGTATCCCCCAACATATTCTGATTTGCGATGTTTCCACCCGTTGAAATTCCACCCTTCACATGTTGGACCGATTATATGAACAGAGAAAAGCCATCACGGATTTCCTGATGATCCAAGCGGATAGGGGGACTCCCCTGTGTAACTTCAATGTCAACCAGTGGCAGCTCATACGTGACACGTGCCGTTTGCTCAGGCCCTTTGAGGAAGCCACTTTATTTGTCAGTCGGCAGGATTACGGGATGAACGACGTGATTCCACTGCTTCATGTACTACAGCACATGTTGGAAACCATGGCTGGTCAGGGCACTGGAGACATGGCGTCTACATCTTACGGCCACATGAACCCCGTTGGAGCTGAACTGGAGGAGGAAGAGGAGGAGGAGGGGCACAGTGAAGCACAGTTTAGGCTTGGCGAAATGGCTGGTTTATCTAGTCAGCGGACAGGAGGGGAGGAGCAGGAGCAGCCAGAGGAGCTAGAGGGTTTTGAGGAAGGCGAGACAGAGGACCCGGACACACCGTGGCAGTATGCAGTGGAGATGGAGACAGGTAGTCCCTCCGAGTCACTTGCGCAAATGGCAGGAAGCATGCTCACGTGCTTGCGTAGTGACCCCAGAATTGTTTCCATTTGTCGGCGGGATGACTTCTGGCTGTCCACCTTATTGGACCCTCGCTTCCGGCACAAAATGGGGGCATTTTTTAAACCCACCAAGAGGGAGGACAAACTGAACTACTACAAAGACATTCTACGTAGGCAGTTGGCCGATGCCTATCTGCGCCATGGTCCATACTCTCGCAGGTCTGACTCGAGGGGACCTCTGTGCTCACCTTCCACTGCCATGGCTGCTGGGGGGGTTGGCAGGAGCAGCAGCAGCAGCTCCATCAGCAGCAGCCTCAGTCTTCAGTCGCTCATGAGTAGCTTTCTACACCCGCATAGTGAGGCTACTCATGAGCAGCAGGAAGACCTGGAGCAGAACCTCAACCAGCAGGTCATGTCATACCTTGACATGACCATGCCAACACACCTTGAGGATCCGCTGGACTTCTGGGCAGCCAAACTTGATTTGTGGCCGCAACTAGCAGAGTTTGCCCTGGAAAAGCTGTCCTGCCCGGCAAGTAGCGTGCCATCTGAGCGGGTGTTTAGTGCGGCGGGGGCCATAGTTACGGCGAGGAGAACTCGTCTGTCAACTAAAAATGTGGAGAGACTCACCTTTGTCAAAATGAATCAGGGATGGATCAGCCAGGATTTCCACCCACCAATGCCTGATGCATGCGACTAGATTCAGCATGGTGCCACGTTTTAGATTTTCCAAATGGTGCAAAACATATTTATGTCTTTAGGCCAATTTTTGGGCTCCTGCTGATGCCAACTTCAGGGTGTGCCTTCCAACCAATTTTTGGCCTCCTGCTGATGCCAACTTCAGGGTGTGCCTTTCAGCCAATTTTTGGCCTCCTGCTGCTGCTGCTTGCAACTCCAGGGTGTGATTCATCCAATTTTTGGGCTCCTGCTGCCAACTCCAGTGTCTCTTTAAAGTTATGTTTGGGCTCCTGCTGCTGCTGCTGCCAACTCCAGGGAGAGATTCATCCAATTTTTGGGCTCCTGCTACCAACTCCAGTGTCTCTTTAAAGTTATGTTTGGGCTTCTGCTGCTGCTGCTTGCAACTCCAGGGTGTGATTCATCCAATTTTTGGGCTCCTGCTGCCAACTCCAGTGTCTCTTTAAAGTTATGTTTGGGCTCCTGCTGCTGCTGCTGCCAACTCCAGGGTGTGATTCATCCAATTTTTGGGCTCCTGAAGCCAACCCCAGTGTCTCTTTAAAGTAATGTTTGGGCTCCTGCTGCAGCTGCTGCCAACTCCAGGATTCGATTCATCCAATTTTTGGGCTCCTGCTGCTGCTGCTGCCAACTCCAGGGTGTGATTCATCCCATTTTTGGGCTCCTGCTGCCAACTCCAGTGTCTCCTTAAAGTTATGTTTGGGCTCCTGCAGCTGCTGCTGCCAACTCCAGGGTGTGATTCATCCAATTTTTGGGCTCCTGAAGCCAACCCCAGTGTCTCTTTAAAGTAATGTTTGGGCTCCTGCTGCTGCTGCTGCCAACTCCAGGGTGTGATTCATCCAATTTTTGGGCTCCTGCTGCCAACTCCAGTGTCTCTTTAAAGTAATGTTTGGGCTGCTGCTGCTGCTGCCAACTCCAGGGTGTGATTCATCCAGTTTTTGGGCTCCTGCTGCCAACCCCAGTGTCTCTTTAAAGTAATGTTTGGGCTCCTGCTGCTGCTGCTGCCAACTCCAGGGTGTGATTCATCCAATTTTTGGGCTCCAGCAGCCAACTGCAGTGTCTCTTTCAAGCTATGTTTTGGCTCCTGCAGCTGCTGTTGCTGCTGCTTTCAACTCCAGGGTGTGATTCATCCAATTTTTGGGCTTCTGAAGCCAACCCCAGTGTCTCTTTAAAGTAATGTTTGGGCTCCTGCTGCTGCTGCTGCCAACTCCAGGGTGTGATTCATCCATTTTTTGGGCTCCTGAAGCCAACCCCAGTGTCTCTTTAAAGTAATGTTTGGGCTCCTGCTGCTGCTGCTGCCAACTCCAGGGTGTGATTCATCCAATTTTTGGGCTCCTGCTGCCAACCCCAGTGTCTCTTTAAAGTAATGTTTGGGCTCCTGCTGCTGCTGCTGCTGCCAACTCCAGGGTGTGATTCATCCAATTTTTGGGCTCCTGAAGCCAACCCCAGTGTCTCTTTAAAGTAATGTTTGGGCTGCTGCTGCTGCTGCCAACTCCAGGGTGTGATTCATCCAATTTTTGGGCTCCTGAAGCCAACCCCAGTGTCTCTTTAAAGTAATGTTTGGGCTCCTGCTGCTGCTGCTGCCAACTCCAGGGTGTGATTCATCCAATTTTTGGGCTCCTGCTGCCAACCCCAGTGTCTCTTTAAAGTAATGTTTGGGCTCCTGCTGCTGCTGCTGCCAACTCCAGGGTGTGATTCATCCAATTTTTGGGCTCCAGCAGCCAACTGCAGTGTCTCTTTCAAGCTATGTTTGGGCTCCTGCAGCTGCTGCTGCTGCTGCTTGCAACTCCAGGGTGTGATTCATCCAATTTTTGGGCTTCTGAAGCCAACCCCAGTGTCTCTTTAAAGTAATGTTTTGGCTCCTGCTGCTGCTGCTGCCAACTCCAGGGTGTGATTCATCCAATTTTTGGGCTCCTGAAGCCAACCCCAGTGTCTCTTTAAAGTAATGTTTGGGCTCCTGCTGCTGCTGCTGCCAACTCCAGGGTGCGATTCATCCAATTTTTGGGCTCCTGCTGCCAACCCCAGTGTCTCTTTAAAGTAATGGTTGGGCTCCTGCTGCTGCTGCTGCCAACTCCAGGGTGTTATTCATTCAATTTTTGGGCTCCTGAAGCCAACCCCAGTGTCTCTTTAAAGTAATGTTTGGGCTGCTGCTGCTGCCAACTCCAGGGTGTGATTAATCCAATTTTGGGGCTCCTGCTGCCAACCCCAGTGTCTCTTTAAAGTTATGTTTGGGCTCCTGCTGCTGCTGCCAACTCCAGGGTGTGATTCATCCAATTTTTGGGCTCCTGCTGCCAACTCCAGTGTCTCCTTAAAGTTATGTTTGGGCTCCTGCTGCTGCTGCCAACTCCAGGGTGTGATTCATCCAATTTTTGGGCTCCTGAAGCCAACCCCAGTGTCTCTTTAAACTAATGTTTGGGCTCCTGCTGCTGCTGCTTCCAACTCCAGGGTGTGATTCATCCAATTTTTGGGCTCCTGCTGCCAACTCCAGTGTCTCTTTAAAATAATGTTTGGGCTCCTGCTTCTGCTGCTGCTGCTGCCAACTCCAGGGTGTGATTCATCCAATTTTGGACTCCTGCTGCCAAATCCAGTGTCTCTTTCAAGCTATGTATCGGCTCCTGCTGCTGCTGCTGCTTGAAACTCCAGGGTGTGATTCATTCAATTTTTGGGCTCCTGCAGCCAACTCCAGTGTCTCTTTCAGCCAATGTTTGGGCTCCTGCTGCTGCTTGCAACTCCAGGGGGTGATTCATCCAATTTTTGGCCTCCTGCAGCCAACTCCAGTGTCTCTTTCAGCCAATGTTTGGGCTCCTGCTGCTGCTTGCAACTCCAGGGTGTGATTCATTCAATTTTTGGGCTCCTGCTGCTGCCAACTCCAGTGTCTCTTTAAAGCAATGTTTGGGCTCCTGCCCCTCATAGTGATGCCACTTCAACTCTCTGCAATTGTGCCGCTCTGCGATTCTATTAGCGATGCCTCTGATCTGCATGTGATATTTATTTAAGGTATTATTTAACTAACCCAGCACGCATCCTATGCGTGTTACAGCAAGGCAGAATGGTTTACAACCCTATTGAGGCTCTAGGAGGCTCAGAAATAGCCATTTTTAATAGCGATCCGTCGCGAATAAATTCGGGTCGAAGCGATTTTTGATGGAAAATTCGGCGAATCAGTCGAATCGAATATTTCAAAAGTTCGCTCATCTCTAATCTTGAGCATTACACTTACTGAGGAGAGGAGAGTGGGATAAAGGAGGGCGGGTTATAGCCGTGCTTTGCTTAGGCAGAGCAGAGCTGGGGTCAGCAATCCCTGAATGCAGAGCAGCACAGTCAGAAGGCCTTTCCTGTTTGCAGGCTGCCTGATGTCCCATAAGCCTCCATCTTGAATGTTCCAAGGCTCATAACATGCAGTAGATGCATGTAGGATGAGCAATCTGAATGTACAGGGTGGGGGAAACATATAAGATATGCTCTTATTCAGAGTGAAGGACCGCTTTAATGACAGAACAAGAAAAGAACAAGGGGGCACAACCTGAAGCTAGTCAGAGGGAAGATCAGGAGCAATGTTAGAAAATATTATTTTACAGAAAGAGTAGTAGATGCTTGAAACGAACTTTCAGCAGAGGTAGTTGAAAAATTGATAGTCAGTGAATTTAAACATGCCTGGGATAAGCACACATCTATCCTAAGATAAAGAGAATGTACAGTATATACATAAGGGCAAACTAGATGGACCGTATGGTCTCCTTCTACCGTTAACCTTCTATGTTTCTATGTCTATGTTTCTCTCTCTCTCTCTCTCTCTCTCTCTCTATATATATATATATATCCCTTTCAGTGCCAAGCACGTAGATACTACGTGCTTGCTTCCACTCCACTTAAGTGCCAAGCACGTAGTATCTACGGGCTTGACTTTCCCCCCTGCTAGTAAAAAAAATAAAAGTCAAAAATACTCACCTGACCCCTCGTTGGATCCGGCCGGGTCTCCTCTTTAATTTGGTGCCATCCGATCCCCCGTGGGGGGTCGGATGGCTCCAGGAGAGCCCCCGGAATAGCCCCCCCCCCGTTTGGCAGCAGCAGCTGCTAACTGTAAAAAAAAAAAAAATAAAAATGACATTCACTTACCTGTGTGTGCGCTGGCTCCCGCTGTCCCTCCTCTTCACCTGGGGGGCCTCCGATCGCCCCCCAGGACTTACCGATCTTCAGGAGAGAGCCCGGAAGGCTCTCTCCTCTACGATGGCGGCCGCCATCTTGCCGCTAAGCCCCGCCCCCTTGGCTATGACGTCATCCCGGTCCGTCGCTGCGTCAAGCCCCGCCCCTTTTGGGGGCGGGGCTATGACGTCATCCCAGCCCCGATCACCGATCACCGGCTTCAGCGTTCTCAGCTGTCAGATGCCGGTGATCGGCAACGGGGAAGGAGGTGGCAGGAGATCCTCTGATCTCCTGCCTCCCCCTTCTCTGATGCCGATCACCGGCATCTGTCAGCAGAGCGGCGCGGGACAAAGGAGCTTACAATCGGAGGTAAGTACAGTAAAAAAAAATTTTTTTTTTTTTTTAATAAAATACTTTTGTGTGGCGTTTTTTTTCATTTAACCCTTTGTGAACTGGTAAGGGGTCCATGAGACCCCTTATACCAGTTCACAAGGCTCTGGGTATGGCAAGTCACCTGCAGCTAGTGGGTGGCTTGCCATTAACCCCCAGCCCCCCATTACCTGCCTCCCCAACGGCCAGGGGGGGGCAGTAGGGCCCGGGCCACTTAGTGGCTATGTGGGCTAGTAGCCTGCAGGGCCAGGGGCCACCAACGCTGGCCCCTGCGCCCTGTTCTACGAGCCCCCATAGCTGGCCCGGGTCGGTAATGCTGGGTAGGGGGGACCCTACGTCATTTTTTTTTGGGATTTTTAAGGGTTTTTAACCCTTAAAATTCCAAAAAAAAATGGGGTCTCCCCCCCTAGGAGGGGGAACCCTATGTCATTTTTTTTTTTAATTAACCCTTTTGTTTTCTGTCATCCAGCAGCTATAAAAGGCTGAAGGAGTGCTCCACTATGGATGGGAGGTAAGTATTAAAAAAAAAAAATAATAAAATATTTTTTCTCTTTGTGTGTCTGTGTTTTATTTTTACATTTAACCCCTTGTGAACTGGTAAGGGGTCCATGACCCCTATACCAGTTCACAAGGCTGGGGGAGGTGGCAAGTCACCTGCGCTAGCCGGTGACTTGCCATTAACCCCCGGCACCCCCATTACCTGCCTCCCCAAAGCCCAGGGGGGGCAGAAGAGCCCGGGCCCACTGGCTATGCGGGCTTGTAGCCTGCAGGGCCAGGGGCCACAAAAGCTGGCCCCTGCGCCCCGTTCCTCCAAGCCCTGCATAGCTGGTCCCGGGCTGGTTACTTTGGGTAAGGGGGGGCCCATGTCATTTTTTTTTATTTTTAAGGATTTTTAACCCTTAAAAATCCCCCCAAAAAATGGGCCCCCCCTCCCGGGAGGGGGGACCCTATGTCATTTTTTTTTCTCGATTTAACCCTTTGTAGTGTGGATGGTAGTTGTATTTTATTTGTAAATGTTAAAAATTACTTGTTTCAGTTAGGGGGGTCTCCTGGGCAGGAACAGGGGGCTACCGATAAATATGTGGTACCGTTCTAATCGGTAGAAATGGGGCTTTCACATGCAATATGGTTTTCTTTAATAAAATAAATTTTTTATGTAAAATAAAGGAGTCAATTTTCTAAAAAAAAATTTTTTTTTTTTTTTTTTTTACTTAATAATAAATAAAATTAATAATAAATAAAATTTACAAACAAGACATTTCATGTTAAAGCCTAAACTCTGCTGCAAAAAATATATATATAATTTTCCTGAAAATTCCAGCAAAAATGACACAAAACATGGCGCAAAACATGGCGCAAAATGGGGAAAAATGACCTGTCAACAGAGGGTGACAAAATCTCAAGTAAGCTGGCAATTAAAAGGGTTAATAGTACCTCTGCATGTTGGGTATTGTTCTGTTCGGGGGACCTTGCGCTTTCAGACTTAGCTTGTTTTTTCTTGTTTGCATATTTATATTTTAGTAAAAGGTGTTTTTTATTCTGCTTTTTTATACATTTTTTAGGGAAACTCTGCGCAACCAAAGAGTTCTTTGAGGGATTAATTCCAGAAAGATGAGCCCACTACAACAAGCTGGGTACGCTTAGAAAGCTTAACATGTGTACTTTCAGGGAATATATGATTTATGGGGGATATTCCAAATGTAAAGGGTTGTTTTGGTTGAAAAATCGCAAGGTGCGCACTTTGTCTGCAGAGCTGAAATTTTCAAGAAAAATTACCGTTACGCACATGCTTTACTTTGGGGTGTTTGGCAACTCTTTCCTTGACAGAACCCATGCATGTTGGGTATCGTTCTGTTCGGGGGATGTTGCTTTTTCAGATCATACTTGTTTTTTCTTGTTTGTATATAGTTTTTTTAGGAAAATGTGGCTTTGATTCTGCTTTTTTATCCTTTTTTTAGGGAAACTCTTTGCAACCAAAGAATACATTGAGGGATTACTTCTAGAAAACTGTGGCCACATCAACAAGCCTGGTACAAACAGAAATCCTGAGGTGTGTACTTCCAGAGAATATATAGTTTGTGGGGGGTATTTCAAATGTAAAGGGTTGTTTTTCTGGAAAAACTGCAAGGTGCGCATAGCGCATATCACAGTTGTATTTTTTCAGAAAATCCCCTAAAGCTCTGTTTCAGTTTGGGGGAGTCTCCTGGGCAGGAAAAGGTGTCTACCTATACATATGTGGTACCGCTGTAACCGGGAGAAATTGGGGTTTCACACGCAATAAGATTTTATTGACAAACTTACATTTTTTATTACAAAAAAACACTACAAATTGTAAAAAATTTATTTTTTTTAATTTTTTTGCACATATTTCGCCAAAAAATATTGAGAATACACCTAAAAAATGACAAACAAGACATTTCATGTTAAAGCTCAGACTCTGCTGAAAAAAACAATATATCATTTTCCTGGGAAATCCCTGGAAATCCCTTAAAAAATCACATTTGAACATGGGGAGTGCAAAATAGTGCAAAATGGTCTGGCAACAGAGTGTGACAAAAACTCCAGGTAGGCTGGCACTTAAAGGGATATATGTGTATATATATATATATATATATATATATATTTTTTTTTATAATAATAATCATATGTGTCAGTCAAATAGCATTTTGTGTGATGTGTGGTTGTATGATTCAAATTCTTATTGGGTATGAAGAATAAACATGAGAAAAACTAAAGTCTGTCATTCAACTTGTATACTGTATGAGGCATTTGCATTCAAGCAGTATTTGTATATCTGTTGTTTTCAAATATATTAAAATCAACTGTTTCTATAAGTTTGGACACTGCACAAAATATAACAAAAATAAATGTATCTAAATATGCACAATATGTATATAGCACTAACAAATGACCAAGACAGCAACTGTTAAAAACAAGCTACTGACTGCAGACCAGATGCTAATACATCAAAATATCCTTAATAAAACTGAATTGAGAATATTTTGGCTATTTTGATGTATTAGCATCTGGTCTGCAGTCAGTAGCTTGCTTTTAACAGTTGTTGTCTTGGTTATTTGTTAGTGCCCTATATATATTTTGTGCATATTTAAATAAATATATTTTTGTTATTTGTATTTGTAGTACTCAAATGTATAGAAACTGTTTTTGTAATAAGTTGTAGTGATTGAGGTTTCTGTAGAAGCACTCCCAGTTGTTACTTTTAGAACAGTGCTGGTGTTTTAATATAGAAGGAAAAGTTCGAAAATCAAATCAATAGCAATAACTATACTGCTGGAAAACACCTGATAAATTAAAGGGAAGTATATCTATTATGGACCTTACTTATGAAGTGCGCCATTTAGCATCTTCTGGCGCCGTTTAGCACCTTTCTTATTAAGGTCAGCGTTACATCATTACAGTTACAAAATTTACAGTGCGTTTAGGCTGCATTTTATTTGTCAAAATTACACATTGCTTAGCAAAAGAAAATCAATGCAATTAACCCCCCAAAATTACATTTGGTGACATGTAGGTCCTGTGTTTCCGTTATTGACAAGTCACAAATAAATGTGTGTAATATTAATTATAAGCATAAAACACTTCAATCCAAGTCTGCCTATGGGATCTTGACCTACAGTGTCAGGTTTCAACTGGCACAGGTTCAACCAGAGTGCCCGGTGTGGTGACCTTTTAGACGTTAGTGTTAAATAAAATGCTAGCTGGCAGCCACATCGGCACAACATTATTTTCTTTCTTAAATCGCATGCAGTGTCGCTGAGGCAAAAAAGTGGCGCTGACGCTTCATATTTAAAGTTCTAAGCTGGCGGCCGCATCGATGAAGCCTGTTATGGTTTGAAAATCGTTCACTGGCAGTGAGTGGCGCTGATGCTTCATAAATCAGGCTTCCTCATAGTCATAAACCATTTTTTTGATTAACATTTACATTGCAATACAGAAAGTTTTATATATTTTTCCAAGGGTAAACTGTCAGTAATTAAAAACATGTTTCAGCTAAATGCTTTGAATTTAAGAGCATTATTTTTGAGGCATGAGTGCCACACAGCGCAACATTTTTGGCCTCAGTCTCATTCAGCGAGCAATTTAAGAAACGAAAAAAAACAGCCATGTTTCCATTCTTGGCCCACCGAAGGTTGGTAGATGGACCAGATCAGCACGGTGGAGACAGGAAGCTGTACGAGGAAGTGATTTTCTCACTAAGAAGACAGAGGAGGAAGCATAGTGATTGTGCCACTCAATGAAAGGCAAGCTACTAATATTTATTTTTTAACTTTTGATTTAGCAAACACCTAAATGGCCTATCATAACCTATCTTTAATAAGGCCCATAATCTCATAATTTGAAAATAATTAAAGTTGTACCATTGCATGTCCCCTGCAATATTACCTTTTTTAACATGTATATCGCTATTAACTGAAAGTTTATTTTTATAACTAAGCCCTGCATTCCTAAAGCAGATTTGATTAAAATGTAACATTTGGAGGATTTAAACATAACAATGTATTTATTTTCCAGCATTTTCATGTGTGCTAAAAAGAATTATAAATGCAATTTATTTTTAATAACTTGGCTTTCCCCATGGGAGTGCTACACATTTGTGCCTGTTTGCTTTGTGCTCAGCCATGCATATTATTATGTCCTTTTTGTAGCCAGGTTTATTAGGCCAGTTCGTTGCATATAGTTACTGCATTAGAAATAAGCCTAGCTGCCATATAATTAACACAAAATTACTTTCTCGTTTAGCAGATAATGTTATTTTTACTATCAAATTAAATGTTATGCAATTCATCTGTTCTAACTGTACAAATAAAAACTTTATTGACGCACTATTATACATTCAGGATGACACTTGAAATGGAAAGCTACTTATCAGCTACTGTACAGGTAGGCCAAGGTATTTGGCCATTGTGTAAATGTTTAGAATATTGCTGCAAAGCATGCAGTAGTATTAAACATATTTACTAACATAAATATTGAGTTATACATTGGTGAACAGTTAAATTAAGATAATATTCCTTATTTACAAAAGCTTATAACTATAACTTTGTAGCACACATTGGACTATAGGCTATCTCAAGTGTAAAAATCTGTAACTGACAAATTGACTCAGAATACATTTTGTGGTTAAAAGGAATGTCAAGGGCCAAAGAAATGTGTACTCTGAAATGCTAGGAGCATGTGACAAAAACACCTGTTCTCCCAATAAATTTGAACAAAAATACCATTTTGTGAATACTCACCTGTAAAATGGGTATTATAAGTATGTCACACACCCCGCTTCAAGAAATTCATAACGTGTGGGTAATACTGACCTGTAGAGGGCGATATGCAGAGATGCCAGGAAAAAAGAGAGCACCTCCCGGTCCATAAATACCTGGGACCTCCCACTCATTACCCAGTATAAGAACAGCAGTAAGGTAAGGGACCAGGAAGAGCCCAACACAAAGCATAACAACGCAAAGTTCACCATATAAAGGATCCAGAATACAAAAGGGCAAGGTGAAGCAGGGTGTGTGACATACTTATAATACCCATTTTACAGGTGAGTATTCACAAAATGGTATTATTCTAAGTATGTCACACATCCCGCTTCAAGAAATTCATAACGTGTGAGACAACCAACAGCACAAAAACAAGGCAACAAGGCACAACTTAAACCACTGCAGCTTGCAGAACTTTGCGGCCAAACACAGCATCCGCTGAGGCCCGAACATCAACCTTGTAAAACTTGGAAAAAGTGTGAACAGAAGACCAAGTAGCAGCCTTACAAACTTGCTCAACAGAGGCCTGGTGCTGAAAAGCCCAGGACACCCCAACCGCACAAGTAGAATGAGCAGTAACACGAAAAGGGGGTACCTTCCCTTTGGCAGAATAGGCCCCAACTATGGTCTGACAGGCGCCAAGCCTTTTCGGGGCCCGGAGGGCACCACAAAAAAGGCATCCGTCTTACGAAAGGAAGACGTTACCTCCAAATAATACTTCACAACACGAACCACATCCAAAGAATGCAGGGCCCTCTCCTTGTCATTGCTGGGATTAGGACACAGAGAGGGCAGAACAATGTCTTGGTTTAGGTGAAAGGCAGAATTAACCTTAGGAAGGAAATCGGACTTGAAACGAAAAACCACCTTGTCCTGATGCCCCTCAAAGTATGGGGCTTGAATGGACAAAACAGCCAACTCAGAGAAACACGTCCAAACCGAAGTGATGGCTACCAAAAAGGCCACCTTCTGCGTAAGTGAAGACAAGGCAATATCATTCAAGGGCTCAAAAGGAGAATCCTGAAGAGCAGAAAGAACCAAATTCAAATCCCAAACAGGGAGCAAAGGTTTTCTAGGAGGCCGCACATGCGTGACTCCCTGGAAAAAAGTCTTAAGCAAAGGATGTAGGGCAAATGATCTTTGAAAGAAGACCGCCAGGGCAGAAACCTGCCCCTTCAGAGTACTAAGCTGGAGCCCCAGGTCCAGACCATGTTGAAGAAACTCCAGGATTCTGGAGATGGAAAATTCCCTACAAGGCAACGCCCTGATCTCACACCAATCAATATAAGACCTCCAAGTCCTATAGTAGATATTTGAGGAAGACCGCTTCCTAGCACTAATGAGAGTTCAAATCACAGCATCGGAAAGACCTTCCTCCTTCAAGATGGAGGTTTCAGCAGCCACGCCGTCAAAGCCAGCGTTGGTAAATTGGGATAACGTAGTTGACCCTGGGTGAGCAGATCCGGCAGCAGGGGCAGAACGAACTGATCCTCTGCTAACCTTACCACATCTGTGAACCAAACCTGTCTTGGCCACCTTGGAGCCACCAGAATTGCTGACACACCCTCCAGGGCCAGCTTGCGCACCACTCTGGCCACCAAGGGAAACGGAGGGAACAGATACAGAAACCCCAGATCCCTCCAGTTCAGAGACATGGCATCCACTGCCAGAGCCAGTGGATCCCGTGAGAGAGACACAAATGTCGGAAGTTTGTGATTGTGACGAGAGGCAAAGAGGTCCACCACCGGGGACCCCCACCTGAGACAAATCAAGCGAAACACTTTGGGGCTGAGAGACCATTCCCCCCGGTGAGCTGAGAACCTGCTCAGAGAGTCCGCCTCCGTGTTCTCCGCTCCCGGAATGTAAACTGTTGAAATGCACGGGACGTGGGTCTCCGCCCAGGCCAGAATCAAAGACACTTCCTTGAGGGCACTCCTGCTGCGAGTCCCTCCCTGGTGATTGATGTTGGCGACCGCCGTCCGATTGTCTGACCGGACTTGAACCGGCAATCCTTGCAACTGATGAGTCAAGCGAAACAGAACAATCCTGATGGCCTTCAATTCCAGAAAATTGATGGACTCGTGAGCCTCCTGAGGCCCCCACAGTCCCTGAAACTGACGATCCTTCCAGAACCCCCCCATCCTGATAGACTGGCATCCGTGGTGACCGTCTCCCAACAAGGGGCCAGAAAGGATCTGCCCCTCGACAGATTGATTGGATCCAGCCACCACTGAAGGGAGCACCAAACTCGGGGGGTCATCAGGAAGGACTGATCCAACGACAGAGATGGAGCTGGAGTGTCATTGTGTGGAACTGAGCAAAGGGAACCGCTTCGAAGGAGGCTACCATCAATCCCACCAGCCTCATCCCCAGTCTGATGGCCGGACAAGGGATAGACAGGAGGAGTCGAACCAACTCCTGAATCAAGAGAACCTTGGACTGAGGAAGAAACACCCTGGCCTGGGAAGTATCCAGGGACATTCCCAGAAAAGACACTAACCTGGACGGAGAATGGGAGGACTTGGGGTAGTTGATCACCCACCCGAATCTCTCCAGAGTGGACACCACAGTTCTGGTGTCCAATACCGCTTGGCTGAAGGAAGATGCCATAATGAGAAGGTCATATGCGAATACCCTGGGCTCTGAGGAGAGCCATCACCACGGCCAGCACCTTGGTGAAAACCCTTGGAGCCGAGGTAAGACCAAAAGGAAGTGCCACAAACTGAAAATGCCGATCCTCCACCACGAACCTGAGAAATCTCTGGTGCGCTGGAAAAATCGGCACATGCAGATAGGCGTCCTTGATGTCTACGGATGTCAGAAAGTCCCCCTGCCGAAGAGAATGGATAGCTGAACGCAGCGTTTCCATGCGAAATTTCCGTGGACGGACGAACCTGTTGAGGATCTTTAGATCCAGAATGGGTCGAACCGAGCTGTCCTTCTTGGGCACCGTGAACAGATTGGAATAAAAGCCCCGACCCCTGTCTGAGGGGGGCACTGGGCAAATAACTGCCATATCCAACAGACTCTTTACTGCCGCCTGGAGCTCCTGCGCGGCCAGAAGGTCCGAAGGCACCCAAGACCTGAGGAATCTGGGAGGGGGCCGGAGCTCGAACTCCAGCTTGTAGCCGGAAGTCACCACTTCCCGGATCCATCTGTCCGAGACCTCCCGATCCCAGACCTGGGAGAAGTGTTGCAGCTGTCCCCCCACCCACATGGGTGAGGGCACCCCTCATTGCTGAGCTGGCTTGGCAGCGGCTTTGGGCTTAGAGCCCCAGCTGTATCCTGGGCGGGCACGTTCTCTGCCCCTGTTCCAGGAATCTCCTCTGGCTGCGGGGAAAACAATTCCTCTGCCAGCTCTAGCCCCACGAAAGGAAGGAGCAAAGGAACCCGCCTCCCGAAAGGGACGACGCTGTTTTATGCATTGAGGTAACTTACCACCCTTAGCAACGGAATCCAACTTCTCACCAAAGAGCCGTAATCCCACAAAGGGAAGAGCGGTCAGCGACTTTTTAGACACAAAATCAGCCGCCCACTGGCGCAACCAAACCGAACGCCGAATAGTCACCAATAGAGCCGACGTTCTGCCACACATCATCAGTGTGTCATCCAAGGCAGCTAGTACAAATGACAAAAACAATTCACACCTTTTAAGGCCAAGGAACTCGTCACTATCCGGATCTAACCCGGAAGAAGTCAACAGGTCCCTGACCACCGACCTGGTAGCCACCACCAGCAGCGCTGAAGCACAAACCGGCCTCATGGCTGACCCAACACTGACAAAACCATGACAAGCCATTTGATCAATGTGCTTATCCTCACCATCTTTAAGCATGGAGCAATCAGGAGAATTTAAAACAGTAGTGTTGGATAAACCCAGAATCTGTGCATCCACATCGGGAGGGGACGCCCAACGCTTAACCGTATCCAAGGGAAATAATAGACCCAATTTATTATTTAGGGTGGCCTCTAGACACCCTGCCAAATAGCCCCACAGAGACTCACTATTGCACTCCAAAAATAAATTTACAAATTCATTTTATTGTAGCATAAATTAAAACCAAATTAAAAACAGTTATACTAGACCATATGCATGGTTAACCACCAGGGGGCACACTCCCTTATCAGAAATACAATCTCATATATATACAGTTTAAAGTGATTCTGTGGCAATCAATTAATAATTTTACATCTTATATATACAACCTATCCTGAGCAAAAATAAATATGTAACTAACAATATATAACCTAAACCTAATAAAGTGCCAGTGCTTCCGTCTCCAATAGTCCCTGTGCAAAGTATTCAAGCCCAATCAGAATAGGAGAGCAAACATGAAAAACACACAACAAACAAAGTGCTTACTTTAGGTCAATGATCAGGAGGACCCATACGGGACTCGAAATGCGTTGGTTCTGGCCCAAGGGGGGTCTTCCTGATCATTGACCTAAAGTAAGCACTCTGTTTGTTGTGTGTTTTTCATGTTTGCTCTCCTATTCTGATTGGGCTTGAATACTTTGCACAGGGACTATTGCCCCAAGAGTGAAAGCGTGAGGGGAGAAGCTTCCCTCCACCATGACAATGCAAAAAGGCCGACAATGCAAAAAGGCCGGCACCGCAGCCATGTGCGGCCGCGGCGCCGGTCTCAGAAGAGACAGAAGGAGGGGAGCGGGCCGTGGCTTTTACCCTGACGCCCGACCCCGCCCCTTTTACCTCAGGGAGAAAGCCTATATAAAAATGGCGGCCACAGCGCCGTTTTGACAGGGAAATACACGCTGTTATGAAGTAATAAATAAGTTAATAACTAATGGGAGGATAATTTAATAAATTAATACATTAAAACATTATTAAGAATTAATGATTACAAAATTTGGACCTAACACCGAATAAGGGGCCCTGCTCCTACCCTCCGCTATCCCGCTAGAGAGAGGGGCATTACCCAAAGGGGGGGACCACCCAAAGTGTAAGGCCAAGGGACGGGGCATCCCAAACCGGGGTCACCGTCCCGGATGACCGCCTACCCTCTTATATAGGGTCTCACGGGAAAGCATTTGCTCTTAAGCACCAAGGGTGCTTTTCTACCCTCACCTGGACCGTCAGCCTAGGCTGGGAGGCATGAGGTAACAGAAAAAAAAGATCCAGGTGGAAATAGATAACTATCCGGCTACCTGAAATCCCCCTGTGCAAGGAGGAGACCACATCTTCTGACTTGCTCGCCGTCTGCAGAGATGAAGACTGGGTAATGAGTGGAAGGTCCCAGGTATTTATGGACCGGGAGGGGCTTCTCTGCATATCGCCCTCTACAGGTCAGTATTACCCACACGTTATGAATTTCTTGAAGCGGGGTGTGTGACATAATTAGAATATAGGTGTAGCAAAGGGAGGCACCACAATTATCGCTGCCCCCCCCACACATACACCCCTTGCACAGTGTCCCCTTGAGCAAAATCTGGCCATGCAATTGGCCACCTGTGGTCAAGTGGTCTTGGCTGCTTTCTGCCACTGTCCTTGCCATTTGGCCACCAGTAGCCAAGCATGGGGGAACTAGAGGAGTGTAAAATAGCACTATGCATTGGGGACATCAATAGACACTGCTGTGAAAAACAGAGTAAGAGAGGTGTTCCAGATTATAAAAAGGAAAAATAGCTTAGAAGTAATTTTGAAATCACTTACTTTGGGGAATATGGTAATTTTTGGTTAACACAATGCTCACTTTGTGCATGCCTTTGGTTGTGCATTGAAATTTACTTCATCTGTTGCACCCCCCCCCCCCACACTTTTTAAGTAACTCACATAATCCTTAAGATCTCAAGAATTTATTTTATTAAAACTAATAAGTGTTATACCAAAGATGGGAAATGATACAGCAGATTGTGTAAGTGAGGCAGAAACACTGCCCCATGCTCAGCTTCTGACAGCTCGTCGCCGCAGGGGGGGGGGGGGGCGTTTTATACCAGAAAGTGAGCTGACATTAGCTCACACAGACCATATAAAAGGCCCCACAGTGGGAGAGAGCGGCTTCAGCCAGGAGTGGGACAGAGGAAAATAAAGTGATCAGGTAGCATGAGGCAGCACCCCATGATAAAAGGGGGTAAGTGAGAAAATAATGGATTGCACCGTCCTTCTATCTATCATATAGGTGCAATGGCCAGTATGGTAGGTAAAGGAACAGAAGTTTAAGTAGTGAGGGGAACCTGGATTAAATCCCCTCAAAAATAACCACCATACATCAGGCCGCACTCAATGTATTAAAATACACATCTATTTTATTAATAAATTAATCTCATAATAATCTCAAAAAAGGTTATGTATACAAATGAAAAATTATTATCAGCAAAAACAACAACACAAGACATTATTAAAAAACATATATACAAACACGGGGGATCCTATCTATGGAGACTATATGTATATTACTAATGCTGGGAGGTAATAGAAATCCAGTCAATACAAATGTTGGGATAATGTATATAAGTACGCCGATGAAAAGGAAATAAGGGGATGTATGTGTCACGTGAGAACAAGCTATACCAGTGTGTGTGTAATTGTGAACAACATGATTAAATCGATAAAAAAGATCAAAAAGCTAGAAGCTTATATTAAAACTATGAAAACAATAAGCAAAAAGTGGACCACAATAAAGTGCATAAAGGATTAAAAAACCACAATACAGTGCTGAGTCAAAAGTGCTGCAGTGCAATACAGCGTATATATAGAGATTAGACCAACCAAACAGATATAAGCAGTAAAATATACCAAAGACAACTGCCCAGCAAGAATGTAAAGCAGGAATACAAATAACAACAATTTACATCACCTGTCTCCCGGGGGTCCCCCGCCACAGCCGCCACCGACGCGTTGCGTGTAAAGCAGACACTTCGCCAGGGTGTATCGGCTGGTGGGGATTCCCTCTCCTTAAATACCCCAAGGCAGTAAAGTGCTGGCCAATGAGACGAAGCCGCGTCACCGTCCACACGCACGCCCCGCCCGGCCAATCAACGGAGCCGTAAGGGCAGTACGCACGACAGCACGCAGCCGCGTCATCACTACGCCGCATGTGCGGTGTGCGCCTGCGCGAGACGCGCCGCCGGGCGCGCGGCGGGCCGGGCACACTCCCCTGCAGTAGGAGGTCCCGGTCCAGCCACCCGCCCGGCCGCGCGCACATCGCGCCTGCGCACACCGTCCACCCCGCAGCTGGAACCATGGTCAGAAGCAGGAACGTGGAAGGTAAGTATTCAGGGAGGGGAGGAAAGACACCAAATAAAAAATATACATAAGTGACACTAACATAAAAAACAATGGTACAAATGCAACATTACTGTGCAATACAATACATCAAATACAACACCAATGATATATACAGGTATGCCGTATGTTGCTGAAGAAATAGGTTACTGGTATATTCATATGAATTCTAGTGGAAAAAATGGGCAAAAATGAGGGTATATATTAGTGTACAACCCAAGAATCATTATTCAAGGGTAATAATTATGGCCACTACCAATAGTAATTCTGAGATGTATTATGGGAATAGGCGCACATGCCATAGGTGCCCAATCCCCTATATTAGAAAAGGGGCGAAAAGCCGCCCCATAAGCCGTGCAGGGATATAACCACTTTTATAAGGCTAAAGGAGCATGAGCCAAAGAAAATGGGAAGGGCACTTGATGATAAATTATAGTCATATTATAATGCAAAAGATAGTTGGAAAGTGAATCCATCATAACATGGGTCCCCCAGCTGCATTATTTTAGTTAAATCCGGCTTAGGGGTATCCAAACTGGAAAAAATTACCGGATAAAGTAAGAAGGGGGTCCCCAAGCAATCTGACTGTAAGGGATACAAGCCCCTCGATATTAGTGGCCAGGTGCCAACTGGGACATATATCACTATAATGTAATTGTTTACACAAGCCCCAAAATGCAATGGAGACTAATAAGACATTGATAAGGCCATGATAGAGTTTGTCACTAGTGTACCCTAGGGTCAAAGTTATATAGTTAATTACATACCGGGCACAGGTTATTTACAAGGGGTGACCATAAGAAAAAGATCAAGACAGAACCGTTTACAGCAGAGATAAATACTAACACCTAAATAAGCCAATGAGTTAATCCCCAATTCAGCATACAACTAGATGTTATTAATCAATCTGATTTGTGTGATTGCGATACACAGCAAATGACTGGTGCTGCACACACCGAACATGCCATAGATGCAGGTAATTATTGCTTGCCAGGTCATTCCTCGCCAGAGTTTATGCCAGTAGTTGTTATTCACAAGCATGTGTTTGTTCCCCTGATTATCGGCCGTCCTTTTCCTGTATGTCAATAATTGATCTCTAGGTGTTTGTAGGGCCCGTTTGGCAGCTCTATCCACAACCCTGCTAGGGTATCCCCTTCTTAAGAAGCGAGCTCGCATGTCCTTGATCTCTTCTTTGAAGTTTTCCTCATCAGAACAGTTTCTTCGCAGCCTCAACATTTGTCCAACCGGGATGCCCTGTTTTAGTCTCTTCTGATGAAAGCTGATATGATGGGACGTCCAGGAGGTTTCTTGATGTCCTTGTGCACTTTCGGTAGCATATAGAAGGTAGCCACCCGAGGGTACTCCACCATCTCAAAAAAGATCCTTATGGCTGGCACATTTGTCCATGTGGGAGTAAAGGTAGAGGGTTTCCTTAGCGTAGGCCCTTGTTTGATGGATTCTTGTTCATCCAACAGAGCAACCAAATCCTGTAGTGCTTGTTCCTCCCGAGTGTCTAGTGCGGGAACCGGTGTTGTCTGATCTGTATTTGAAAAATAATGCTTCAATGATAAGCGTCTGCAATACAGGAACAGATCCTTAATAACATCAAATTTATTGATATTGGCCGTAGGTGAAAAATTGAGGCCCCTAGCTAAAAGTGTTAGTTGTGATTCTGTTAATGGGATGTCCGTTAGGTTGATAATCTCTAATTCCGAGTCAGCCGTCCGCGATTGGATCGGCGTGGTGACTGTACCCGCCTCCGTTTGATCTCCCGAGGGCGTAACCGATGGTGCTCCCTGTGTCCCGTATCTCTGTCTCTGTTGTCTGTTTCTCCTCTTGTGCCCCCCCCTCCTTGTTCTCCTATGGGGCCTTCCTCTAAAAAACTCAGATCAGCAGAGGATCGGTCAGATGACCGGCTAGATATAGATGATGTATAGGTTGAAGAACCATGTCTCCTGGTGTAATTGTTGGAGGAAAAATCCCTCCTATCAGATTGGGAAAGGGGTTGTCCCCTAGATCTACCATGGTTAGAGGAGTTCCGTCCATTTCCATGGTGCCTCCATTTATACACTTTACCAGTGCTAGCGTCTTGTTTGTCTCTGTCCAGTTTGTGTCTTTTATTATCCATTACCTCCTTTTCATACCTTTCCAATTCTTTGGAGAGGTTTTCCGTAAAGGTGGCAATCTGCTCTTGAATTTTTAGGAGGTTTAATTGTGAATATAGTTCCTGTAATTGGAGCTTAATAGTGTCCAATATAGTTTTGTCCTCATTGATAAGCATATCAATGAGTGACATGGAACAAGTATGTAAAATCTGTTCCCATTGTTGCTTAAATTCAGGGGAGACTTCCCAGGCCGGGAAGATTTGTACTCGAAGCCCCCGCGGGATGAGCCCCAGTTCTTTATACAATTGCAGACTGTGGATATTCCACCAAATACGGAGATAATCCCGCCGAGCCCTTTTAATAGATCTAAACAAGGATTCTTGTGTAATAGTATCCTCTAGTGATGTCTGGGGTCCAGGTGTGGCCATATGTTTTAGTGTTGCCAACTTTTTGGACCACTCATTTTCCACTATTTCAAAATTAATTGCCATGATCTGGACGTGCACTATCCGTAGGGACAAAGTCACTCAGTGTTTTGTCCAAACCAGGAGAAGAGTGAGAAAATAATGGATTGCACCGTCCTTCTATCTATCATATAGGTGCAATGGCCAGTATGGTAGGTAAAGGAACAGAAGTTTAAGTAGTGAGGGGAACCTGGATTAAATCCCCTCAAAAATAACCACCATACATCAGGCCGCACTCAATGTATTAAAATACACATCTATTTTATTAATAAATTAATCTCATAATAATCTCAAAAAAGGTTATGTATACAAATGAAAAATTATTATCAGCAAAAACAACAACACAAGACATTATTAAAAAACATATATACAAACACGGGGGATCCTATCTATGGAGACTATATGTATATTACTAATGCTGGGAGGTAATAGAAATCCAGTCAATACAAATGTTGGGATAATGTATATAAGTACGCCGATGAAAAGGAAATAAGGGGATGTATGTGTCACGTGAGAACAAGCTATACCAGTGTGTGTGTAATTGTGAACAACATGATTAAATCGATAAAAAAGATCAAAAAGCTAGAAGCTTATATTAAAACTATGAAAACAATAAGCAAAAAGTGGACCACAATAAAGTGCATAAAGGATTAAAAAACCACAATACAGTGCTGAGTGAAAAGTGCTGCAGTGCAATACAGCGTATATATAGAGATTAGACCAACCAAACAGATATAAGCAGTAAAATATACCAAAGACAACTGCCCAGCAAGAATGTAAAGCAGGAATACAAATAACAACAATTTACATCACCTGTCTCCCGGGGGTCCCCCGCCGCAGCCGCCACCGACGCGTTGCGTGTCAAGCAGACACTTCGCCAGGGTGTATCGGCTGGTGGGGATTCCCTCTCCTTAAATACCCCAAGGCAGTAAAGTGCTGGCCAATGAGACGAAGCCGCGTCACCGTCCACACGCACGCCCCGCCCATCAACGGAGCCGTAAGGGCAGTACGCACGACAGCACGCAGCCGCGTCATCACTACGCCGCATGTGCGGTGTGCGCCTGCGCGAGACGCGACGCCGGGCGCGCGGCGGGCCGGGCACACTCCCCTGCAGTAGGAGGTCCCGGTCCAGCCACCCGCCCGGCCGCGCGCACATCGCGCCTGCGCACACCGTCCACCCCGCAGCTGGAACCATGGTCAGAAGCAGGAACGTGGAAGGTAAGTATTCAGGGAGGGGAGGAAAGACACCAAATAAAAAATATACATAAGTGACACTAACATAAAAAACAATGGTACAAATGCAACATTACTGTGCAATACAATACATCAAATACAACACCAATGATATATACAGGTATGCCGTATGTTGCTGAAGAAATAGGTTACTGGTATATTCATATGAATTCTAGTGGAAAAAATGGGCAAAAATGAGGGTATATATTAGTGTACAACCCAAGAATCATTATTCAAGGGTAATAATTATGGCCACTACCAATAGTAATTCTGAGATGTATTATGGGAATAGGCGCACATGCCATAGGTGCCCAATCCCCTATATTAGAAAAGGGGCGAAAAGCCGCCCCATAAGCCGTGCAGGGATATAACCACTTTTATAAGGCTAAAGGAGGGTAAGTAGTAATATATATATATATATATATATATATATATATATATAGTTTAACTCTTGATAGTTATTGCAAGTTAACTGCAAAGTGTGACTGTATCTCATAAAGTGCTCTTTTCAGTTTGGGGTCTCTCCTGGGTAGGAATGGGTGGCTACCTATACATGTGTTACCATTGTAAAGGAGAGAAGTAGGGTTTTTATAATCATTATGATTTTATTGAAAGACATATCTTTTTTAAAAAAAAAGGTTCCACACAGCACTGAAAAAATACAAACTAAACATTTCATGTTAAAGCCCTGGAAAATCCTGCTAAAATTAACAGTTAAACATATACTACACAGTACAAAGTGCTTAAACAATTGGAGGCAAAAATGGGTTTCTTCTGCTTTGAGGATCAATGGTCCCAAATTGAAAGCATCAAATATAAACTTGGATTTGGAACTGATTTTTATATTGAAGGAGGAAATCAGGGGTTACAGGCTCTGCCACCTCTGACAGACTAAACCACAAGATTGGTAGAAGCTTTACTCAGTTCGGGTGTATAAGTGACCCCTCCTCTCATAAGCTGATGTGTTTTTATGGATTTTTAATATTACACAATTTTGTGATAGTGCTCCTTTAAGATATTGCTTACCAGATGCTTTTAAGTTTTAATGAGCATCCAATGAATCAACCTATTTGGATAGAGTCTATGGATCAAACTATCTACCTTTATATAAGAAACAAGATTTCTTACAAAGCTGGGAAACAGGTTATCTGTCTTGTTTTGTCAGGAAGATAGATTTTCTTCCTAATCTGTTATTTTATTTTAGATCTTTACCTATTTAATGGAGGACTTTAAACACACATAGTACACTATTGCAGCCTGAAGCGAGACAAGTAAACAAATATGCTATATAATTTGGGGGGTTAGGGGCACATTATCTTGAGAGTTACTATTATGCAGCAAGGATATCCCAACTTACAATGGTGCTCCGGGATGGAGAATGGCAAGGGTGGGTAGCAATGGAACAAGTCATTTTGGGATGATTTCCACTTGATTTATTGATGTGGATTCCAGAAAAAAGGTCACCACATACATGTCCGGCATTGAAGGAAGTTATGAGAACTTGGGACAAGGTCAACAGAATTAAACAACTTATGGTTGAGATGTTGATCCAAAAAGGCCTGTTTACGATAGTTCATTTTTTTTCTATAGGGGGCCCTTGGTGGTGTCTCAGATTACAAAAGGGTACAACATGCCTCCAAGAGAAATATTTCAGGCTCATCAGTTATTCTATTTCCTTAAGAAAATGAGGCACAGGTTATGAATGTGGATAATTTGATGGAATTTGAAAATTACTGCCTTAAAACACCAAGAGGACCAGGAGAAATATTAATACTATACTCATGTTTGACCATGTGTCAAACCAAACGCTCTATATGGAGGCCTGGATAACCTGATGGAATGGTGGGGTAAATTAGGTGAAAGTGTAGGTCTATGTCCAATAAATGTTACACTAATGGAAACTAGCATAAAGGTATGATTCTGATCGTAAATAATGCAGGGAAGGATGGCTAAAATATTCCAAGGATTGTCTCAGAATTGTCTGTGGAGTTTTGATTTAAAATGCAACATATGGCATATATGGTGACTTTGACCCATAACAAGAAGGTTTTGGAAAAAAAGTTTAAAAAGTAGAATAGCATACATGGAACTAAGAGGCTTATTCACTACTAACGCCAGGTATTGCCAGATGAGCGTCTATATAGCGGCGGTTAGTGCGACTGCTAGTAGATGCTGTAGGCAGGTATCGGGCGCTGTAACAGAGCGTCTCGGTCACTGTAGTAACCTGGCAGGCATTGATGAATGTGATGTGTGTTGGGCGCTTTAACAACAGTATAGCACTGTAGCGAGCGAGAGGTAGCGCCAGCTTCGTGCATCCAGCACCCAGCGCTCCACACCATATTTAACAAAACACTAGATACACACAGCGTCGGCACTCTAAAGCTGGGCGCTGTATCATAGAGCGCCAAACGCTGTGTGATCAAAGACTTTTTGAACACATATACACCAGTAACAAAGCAAAAACACATGGAATGCAATTGTTTTATCACTGGGACAATAACACTTTAGTGCCAGACCTGTAAATACAATTCTGCATAACAATATAAATATTTTTTTTCTTCTATCTATCTCCCTTTCTTCTTTCTTCATCTTTTTTAGTTAAGCTGCTCAGCTTTGGGTTGGACTGAGGTGGGATAGAAAAAGGTGAAGTGTAACTTAGTGGTAAGAAAATATGTTATGTTGTTGTATGGAATATTTGTATATAGTCTTGTATACAAACACAGAAAAACATGAAAAAATGTTTTGTTAAAGGGTACCCTTACATTTACCCTAGACTATCCCCTCGATTCAAAGAGCAAAAGTTAATTGATTTCGTATCGAGAATCGTAAGTTTGGGTGGGTGTTAGTCATTTTTTCCTGTTTTTTTGGCCATTTCCGACTCGCACGAGCCTACGTACGAATGCGTATATGCTCTTACGATCATCGCAAGTTCGTTCCTAAATTTTAGGATCAAAACGTAAAACTTAGGATCAAATCCTAAAACTTAGGATGAAAACGTAAAACTTAGGATAATTGGATGTGTTTCGGTGTGATTCAGAGAACAGTTTTCAAACCTCTAAATACGTTTTAAAAGAAAGCCACTGCCGACACCTTTTAGCAGTCGGATTGCTGTTCTTGAACAGGTTTTTTGGCTATGTGGAGGAGTCTGCGCGTCTTGAGCTGCAATGAACTGCATGTATCAGCATGGCCGAGGCCATAAATTGTATGGCAATGCATACCTGATTCATGTATGCCTTATAAAAGCATTTTAATGTGGACCTTAATTAGTCCTTTGCATGTAAACCTTTATTTGGCTATATATTTGCGTTAATTAAAGAAACTTATGTCCTTTGGTATTTATTTTTAAATTGATGTACTAGAATAATATTTTTAGATTGCATTTATTGGTGTAGTTGTTTACCTTTGCTTTGTTTAATTATTTAAGCACATCTTTGGTCAGATGCATCACACTTACTGAGGAGAGGAGAGCGGGATAAAGTGCAGGATGTGGGTTACTGCTGGGGGCACGGAAAGGTCAGAAATCAAAGAATCCAGAGCAACACAGTCACAAGGCCCTTTCTGTTTGCAGGCTGCCCGATAATACCTGAGCCGCCATCTTGGCTGTTTCTAGGCTTATAACATGCAGAAGCTGCTGGGTGTTTTTTAATATTTGAGAGCAATCTGTATGTAGAGGGTGTGGGTAACCACACACAAAATTTTAAGTTGTACCATTTGAAGCATAAATATTAAAATTAAATCCACAAGTAAAAAATGCACGTTAACTAAAAATTAAACAAAGTAAGATTTACTTATGCAAATGCATTCATTAATGGTTGGTTACTACAAAATGAATGAAATAAAGAAAAATAAAAGACCAAATATTTAGAATGCACTTTAATGAGGTAAGTTTGTAGTGCGCAGCCGCAAGATCAGAAGGATTTACGCCCATACAAAAAAGGAAAAAGGGCAAAACCAATGTTGCAACCTGAGAAATGAAACGGAAAATTCAGGATGGAAACTGACATAGGTCTGATTCCCGAACTGCCATACGAACGGACGTATATTTTAGGATAGAAACGTATTTGCTTATAGAATCACTCGCAAGTTCATACGAACGCACGAGCGGACGTGAAAAATAGGATGATCGGCACCCAAATCCAAGCTGTTACATGTTTCTTTGAATCAACCCAAATGCCCCCCAACCCCACCATACCTACCTCTCAGTCTCCTATGCCTTTAACCTAACTGGGAAATATAGTGGTGGCTGTATCATGGTTTGGGGTTACTTTGATGCATTTAATCATTGAGAGTACAATGAATAATAAGGTATATCTAAACATTTACAGAAAATGTAAGGCCATTGGTCAATAGCCTAAAGCTGCAGAGACATTTTATAGATAACAATGAACAGCCCAAAGAACATAAGTAAGTCAGCTAATGAATGACTGAAAAAAGAGGGTATGATTAAAGGCTGTGGTAAGCCCAAAATCAATGTGTACAGGAGGTAATGATCCAACATTCTCCATCCTTGAGCAAATCTACAGGAAATGATTAGCAAAAGTAATGCTAGTAAAAGGGGATGGACAGGGGATCCCTATTTACTCTTTTACAATTTGAAATAAATATTAACAATGAATGTGAACATTACAACTGTCAGTTATAAGAGTTTTATTAATGTTCAATTAATATTAAACAATGATTAATAAGGCAACAGGTAACATTAGTGGATGCTGACAGACCAGATTGGTAAAGACAGGATACTTGATGCTGTTAGGCTAGGACACTCGAGCTAATCAGGCATACAAAACAGCATACACATAGTTATAATTCTAGCACTTCAATGTGCAGGTTAAAATGTGAAGTTGCTGTTTTACAACAATATACACCCATTAGAGCAAGTCTCTGCTCAAATGCATTCACAAAGTTTTGTAGCTATCTACAGTGTGGCAGATTTAGTTTAAAACTAACCGTTCATTGATTTGATAAAGGTCACATTTATTAGCTTCGTTTTCAGACATGTTACACTTTTTTTATAGAGACTCTCCACTTCAATTATGCAGTTCAAAAGGGGCACTTTATATTTCTAATTAAAGACTTCAGTTAGTTTTTCTGGCATATTACCTTTTTTAAGAGGTTAATGGCTCATTGGCTCTTGAAAGATAATAAAAATTACAATTAATATTTCAGCTCTACTTTGATTTCTTTAATTAGATGACTTCAAGTATCATCATTTTTTTATTAAGGTATTGGCGTCAGCAGTATAAGTGACAGCTACGGAACATGAACATGATAACGTACAAGTGGGCAATCTATGTTGTATTCTTTTAACAGAATTTGAATGTTATATTGTGAATATAGTAGCTGTAGATGCCAAAGAAAGGCTTCTTCATGTGCAACCACAGAAACGCACATGCATGCTCCCTCAGGTGTGTGCCCCTGATCTACAGGATGGCTGATGCAGGGTGTTCTGCATAGCTGGGAGACTCATCAGCTAGGGGCCAATGATAACCAGGTAAGATAAAAGACCAGGTTTGGGACACACCAGTATTGGAAAATTGGAATTGAATTGAAATTGGAAAATTTTTGAAGCACACTTGCCAATATCTTGCCTGAGCCTGATGATATGAAATCTTTCCTTATGTTGAGAAATGGTCAGACTGTATTCAGCACCCACAAAGCAGAAAAACATATGTTTGCTTTTTTTAAGAATCCTTCCTGAAGTGGGCTTAACCTGCGGCATAAGAAACTGTATGTTTATAATAAACTTCACAGCTTTTGTGTAGTTTATTTTAGTTACATTAAACCGGACAGCCTGGCACATTTGGAAAAAACTCACTTGCCCATCTGCATTCATATTGTCAGCACTTACATTTGTTGCACCCAATCAAAGCTAAAATGCCACCTCATAGATTTTCTCCTAGTCACAGCCATTTTGGAGCTTCCTTTCCAAGCATCCCAGCTGTGCCGCTGCCTGAATTTAACTGACACTGCACGTTGACACTGCACAGCGGCTGGCAAAGTTCTTTGTGCAGACGGCCTGCAGCTCCATCAGACACTATTTTGTTTTTAAAATTGACTACAAAGTTACAAAAAGGTAAATTAATATTTAGGTGCAGCAATCTGAATTGTGATGGGCAGGGATGTATATGAGCACTGCTTTTTGTAAGGGTGTTGGTCCGGTTTAATATTAGTATGTTTATTTATTTTAATTAAAGGGAAATGGAAATAATAAGGAAGCAACAAGCTCCCCTAAAACCGGTCCCATGTGCCTCTGCACCATTTTCTGAAGTGTGCTGTAGATTCTGCATTAAAGTTCCATAAAATAAAACAACCTCCTCTGTTCTGGTGTTTACAGTACGTACCTTCCTGGGATCCCTCAGGCCTCTGCTCTAATAAGGACCATCTAAGGACCCCAAGAAGGTTGCTATTGTGAGCACAGAGCCAGATGATGATGGGTGATGATGGATGATCACTGCAGGACTGGGGCCAAAAATCACCAGCACCAGCATTTTACCAGCACCTGGCCTGCCCATGACCAGCCAGTGGCAGCTCTGCTGCTTCCTGGACAGTCAACCAATGTGCCCCAAGACTGAGGGTGAGGACAAGGGCTGGAGTTGCTTGGGTAAGGGATAGTGTGGTAAAGGAGATGGGGGCTGGGATTGGATGAGAGTGTTAGTAAAGTAGCTGCCCAGATATCCCAAAGTAGTGCGTCCCACTGGGCATTTGTCTCTTCATGGCCAGTCCACCTCTACTCGTGACAAAGGTGGGGAACCAGTGGGGATGGACCTGGAGATAGCGGTGAGTATGGCTCTTCCACTGCAACTGCTCTTGAGACACAAACCGCTCACATGCTGTGTTGGTTGGGAAGCTGGTTGGGGGGTGTGGTCTCAGTCTGGTGCCCTCTCATTGACTTCAATGGGCACCTCCATACACAGAAGCTCCCAATCTTGGATGCCAGGGGGCACAAAACAAGACATGGAAAATTTAAATTCCTGGGTTTTGTTCCACTTTTAATCAAAAATAGCACAAGGTTGAGAATGTTAAATGCTTTTTAATGGATTTAGAAAGGAGTTCGGTATTAAAGTTAAGGATCATTTCATTTGTTTTTAAATTAACAGCATTCCAAATTTTGTTTAATGTATCAGATATGGTCAATATTGGGTTTAAGACTTCCTAAATGTATTGTTTTCAAGATGTTACAGTTCAGATGTGTCCATCTTTTTTTCTCATGGCTTGTTATATTGTAAGATGTAGGTCACAAGAAGGCAGTTTTTATTTTTGTGACAAGAGGATCATGTTGTTAATTCTGGTAAATGATTATGAAAGATCAGCTGATGATTCTACAGTATGTAAATTAGTGGACCAAATGCATCCAGTGCCCCTGATTTCCTTCCAGATTTGGAATGCCCACTGTATAAAAATCCCCATGTTCCCCAGTAAATTCACTATCTCCTCAAACCAACAACTCATGAGCTTTGGCTGCCATCTGCTATACCTTGAGCAGGGTGGGTACTAGTGCCAGGCAATTCTGAATGGCAGGCATGCCCTGCAAGAGGGTAGCAGGGATGCGGTCACCAGCGCACTTGGGCTCCTCTCAGCTGAGTCTTAGCTGAGCCTAGCCGATTTGACGTAAGCACAGTCCAGCACGCTGATTGGATAGGAGGCCATGCATGCACCGTAGGACCAGAGAAAGGCTAGTTTCCTGTGCCATAGTTTCACACAGCAAGGACCAAGGGGCAAGGATCAAGACCCGGAGTAGTCAAAATCCCAGGTTTTAGCCCAAGTTTAGCTTTTCAGGAAATTAGGAAAATTCAATACTATATCCTAGTACAGTTTCAAAAGCTTATCATGAAAAACTGGAAGTTTTAACCAAATTCAAGGCAAGTCGATGACATACCTGTAAATAAGTGTAGAGAATTTAAACTCCTTATCAATATTACTGGAAATAATAAAGTCAAGAGATTTCTTCAAGTTAGGGCATGTTTATTTAGAAGTAAAAACAGAGGCCTCGGTAATGCACATGAAGGAGGTCCCAGAAATGGTGACGTCTTGCCACACAGCAACTCCGAGCCTCTGAGCGCCATCCAAATCAGCCTCCTAAGTGGCCATTGCAGACATAAGTTGACCCACTCAGGCGCACCCTGTGCGTCTCACCCGTGTCAGGTATGACCAGCATGTAACTGACACACAGCAGGAAGTGTATGAATAAACAAATGTGTTTATGGATACTAAGACCGGGCAACCCAAAACTAACCACACCACTATACAACATCATATATATATATATATATATATATATATATATATATATATATATACCAGATGCAAGATATAAACTATGTACAGATATAAAGTATTTACAGGGCTCTGTAGCGAGGATTTACTTATGGCTACCAGCATGATGGCTAGAGCAGGAAGGACAGAATGAAGCCAGCAGACTGGGATGATATCTGGAACAGAAAAAAGTGGTATGGCAGGATAAGTAGAAGCCAGATGACCGGGATGATGCTGGAGCAGGACTGGGTAGGAAATCAAGGCCACAAGAGTAGCTGACCAAGTAGAACTGAAGCCAGGATGTTAGTGTAGAGCCTCAGAAGGCTCACCACACACATGAGTCCATTTGCAGGTTATAATACGCACTGTACAGAGCAGACTGCCACAGCACAGTCCACCTCAGCTTTATTTGGAGCATATAACTTAGATTAAATATAATTATGCTAAATGACTGAAAAAAAAACAGACATTCATAAAGAGTACTGTCCAGCCCTGTACACTTCAGAGGCAAGAATTGTACTTAACCCTTTAAGTGCTAGCTTACAGTGCAATTTTGTCATCCTCTGTTGCCAGACCATTTTTCAATATTTAAATATTTAAGTATATTTTAAACTGTGAATTTTGAAGGGATTTCCCAGGAAAATTATTAATTGATTTCTCAGCTGAGTCTCGGCTTTAACATGAAATGTCTTGATTTAGTGTATCTCAATATTTTTGGGTGAAAAATGTGCAAAAAAAATCTATTTCTTACAATTTGTAGTGTTTTTGTAACAAAAAGTTTTTTTTCAATAAAATCATATTGCACGTAAAGGCCCCAATTCTTCCGGTTACAACAGTACCACATATGTATTGGTAGACACCATTTCCTGCCCAGAAGACTTCCCCAAACTGAAACAGCGCTTTAGGAGGTTTTCAGATAAAATACAACTGCTATGCACACCTTGCAGTTTTTCAAGAAAAACAACCCTCTACATATATTCACTGGAAGTACACACCTCAAGCTTTCTAGGCATACCAGGTGTGTTGATGTGGGTGTAGTTTTCTAAAAATAACCCCTCAATGAATTATTTGTTTGCACTGGGCTTCCTTAAAAAATAGAAAAGGCAGGGTCCCCTGAACAGAACAATACCCAACATGAATAGCTACTTTCAAGGGTAAGGTTGCCAAACCCCCCAAAGTAAAGCATGCACATAAGGGTAATTTTACTTGAAAATTTCAGATCTGTAGACAATGTGCACACCTTTTTCAAACAAAACTACCTTTTACATTTGAAATCTCCCCCACAAATCATGCATTTCCTGAAAGTACACATATTGTACTCTGCTTGTTGTAGTGGGCTTATCGTTCTGGAAGTAATCCCTCAAAAAATATTTGATTGTACAGGTGTAAAAAAGCAGAAAAGAAAACACATTTTCCTTAAATATAAATATGCAAGCAAAACAATCTGAAAGCACAAGGTCCCTAGAACAGAACAGTACCTAACATGCATAGGTATGTTTAACTGTTTTAACTGCCAGCCTACTTGAGATGTTCTCATCCTTTGTTGACGGGTCAAATTGAAAAGAGCACTTTATAACATTTGGAAACAAAATACAACTACTATCTACACTATAAAGGGTTAAATAAACTTCCTTAGAAATAAAAAAATGGTGTGGGTCCCCCCTTCCCAGCATAACCAGCCTGAGCACCAGCTATGGGAGCTTAAAGACCAGGGCGTGGAGGCCAGCCGTGATGGGCCCGGGCCCTGAAGGCTACAAGCCTGCACAGCCTCTGTGGCTCCCGGGCTTTGGGGAGGCAGATAATGGGGAGCTGGGGGTTAATGGTAAGTCACCAACTAGCCACAGGTGACTTGCCAGCACCTAACCCTTGTGACATGATATAGGAATCTCATGGTTCCTTTACCAGTTCACAAAGGGTTAAATGTAAATAAAACACACACACAGACTACAGAAAAAAAAATATTACTTTAGTTTTTAATACTTGTGATAGATCTATCCCTGTCCCACGCTGATCACTCGGTTTCTGTTCTCACATGGTTTGTGTTCTCGTGCTGCTTCTGGAATCCTTTTATACCTGCTGAGTGATGGGACATAAAGGGTTAATTAAAAAAAAGACAGGCATTTAAAATGTAAATGGCTGGCGGTTTACCGTAGGATGGGCAGCCACTTATATTTTATGTGGCTGGTGTTAGAAGGGTTAAAGGACAAGTATCATTTGAAACCTCTGAATATGTTATGTTCTTATATTATTGACCTTGGAAAAAGAAACATTTCACCAATATAATTTATTTGAAAAAATTTCCTTCTGTATTTTTTTCTCATTTGAAATTCAGGCAAAAATCACTATAAATGGTAGGCACAGAACTGATACTTATGACGGGTGAAGGATTGTGATGTGTGTGTATGAGGAAACAGCATTGCGCTTTTAATCTTTGTGGGAAGATACTTAGAGCCTAATGTATGATGCGAATCCGTTAGCAACTGTTTTAAGATTCACGTCTTATCTGTTGCTGTGATGTGTACTACATTGGTGCTAGCAGGCATTGTGCTAAACACTAATTTGCTTTGATTGCTGTACTGAGGTATTGGCTGGCCTATGTCAGTGCTTGTTGGACCCGCCACCTGATAAGCCCACCATCAACGAGCACCACTTTGTACTGCGCTCTCCAGCATATTTTTTCCTCTTTGCAATCTTTGGCGGTGTATTTTTCTGACATTGGTTAACATTTCGTCATTAAAGTTAAAAGAAATCAATGCTGGGGACAAAGAGGACAACATTTGAAGTGAGTTTAGGTTGCGTTTTAGTTGTTGATGTCCATATTACACATTGTTAAAGTGATTGACAAGTCAAAAGATAAAAAATAAATATCAGTAGCTTACCTTACATTGAGTCCGTGGAGTGCTCTACTTCCAGCAATGTCCATCTACTTAGTGAGGAAATCACTTCCTCATGCCTTCTATCAACCTTCAGTAGACCGAGAATGGAAACAACCCCCCTCCCTCTCCAGACGTCCTGATTATCTGCTTCTTTCTGTAAGAAACCCTGCGCTCCTCTCTCCTCTCTGGTCACACTATGTGCTGGCAGTAATGACTAGAGGCACAAAAATGCACTTTTTTTTACTATGATATTTTTAACCCTTTAACCGCCAGCCTACCTGGAGTTTTTGTCACCCTTTGTTGCCAGACCATTTTGCACTATTTTGCGCTCCGCTTGTTCAATTGTGATTTTTGAAGGGATTTCCATGGATTTCCCAGGAAAATTATATATTGTTTTTTTCAGCAGAGTCTGAGCTTTAACATGAAATGTCTTGTTTGTCATTTTTCAAGTGATTTTTTTTAATATTTTGGGGTGAAATATGTGCAAATAAATTAAAAAATCTATTTTTTACAATTTGTAGTTTTTTTTTAAATAAAAAATGTAAGTTTGTCAATAACATCTTATTGCGTGTGAAATCCCAATTTCTCCCAGTTACAACGGTACCACATATGTATTGGTAGACACCCTTTCCTGCCCAGGAGACTCCCTCAAACTGAAACAGCACTTTAAGAGATTTTTAGATCAAATACAGCTATGCTAAGCGCTATGTGCACCTTGCAGTTTTTTAATAAAAACAACCCTTTACATTTGAAATACCCCCACAAATGATATATTCTCTGGAAATACACACTTCAAGCTTTCTAGGCGTACCAGGCTTGTTGATGTTGCCACAGTTTTCTGGAAGTTCTCCCTCAATGTATTCTTTGGTTACACAGAGCTTCCCTAAAAAAGGATTAAAAAAAACAGGATCAAAGCCACATTTTCCTAAAAAAAATATATGCAAACAAGAAAAAACAAGTTAATCTGAAAAAGCAACATCCCCCAGACAGAATGCATAGGTACTGTCAAAAGAAGAGTTGCCAAACACCAAAAAGTAAAGCATATGCACAATGGTAATTTTGCTTGAAAATTTCAACTCTGCAGACAAAGTGTGCACCTTGCGCTTTTTCTGCCAAAAAAACCCTTTACATTTGGAATACCCCCCACAAACCATACATTCCTGAAAGTATACATGATAAGCTTTCTAAGCGTACCCAGCATGTTGTAGTGGGCCCATCTTTCTGAAAGTAATCCCTCAAAGAATTCTTTGGTCACACAGGGTTTCCTTAAAAAATGTGTAATAAAGCAGAATAAAAAATGAGTTTTCCTAAAATATCAATATGCAAAAAAAAAAAACAAGCTAAATCTGAAAGCGCAAGGTCCCCCAAGCAGAACGATACCCAACATGCATAGGTTCTATTAACCCTTTTAACTGCCAGCCTACTTGAGGTTTTGTCACCCTCTCTTGACGGGTCATTTTTCACCATTTTGCGCTATGCTTAACTGTGATTTTTGCAGGAATTTCCAGGAAAATGATATATTTTATTTTTGCAGCAGAGTTTAGGCTTTAACATGAAATGTCTTGTTTGTAATTTTTTTTACAGTTTTTTAAATATTTTTGAGTAAATTAAACAAAACAAAATAAAAAAAAAAATTTTTTTAGAAAATTGTCTCCTTTATTTCAAATAAAACCTTTTTTTTTTTTTTTTAAAGAAAACCATATTGCATGTGAAAGCCCCATTTCTCCCGATTACAACGGTACCACATATGTATCAGTAGCCCCCCGTTACTGTTCAGAAGACCCCCCAAACTGAAAAAACATTTTATAACATGTAAAAATAAAATACAACTACAATCCACACTATAAAGGGTTAAATCAAGAAAAAAAATTGGCGTGGGGTTCCCCTTCCAAGGGGGGGGGGGGGGGTAATCCCCATTTTTTTTAATTTTAAGGGTTACAAACCCCTTAAAAATTCCCATAAAAAATGACATGGGGTCCCCCCTACCCAGCATAACCAGCCTGGGGATCAGCTATGCAGGGCTTGTAGAACAGGGTGCAGGGGCCAGCTTTGGTGGCCCCCACCCTGCCAGGTATAAGCCCGCACCTCCTAAATCAGCCCGGGCCCTTCTGCCCCCTCCCTGGGCTTCGGGGAGGCAGGTAATAGGGGGGCTGGGGTTAATGGCAAATCACCCGCTCGCCGCAGGTGACTTGACAGCCCCCCAGCCTTGTGAACTGGTATAGGGGTTTCATGGACTCCTTACAAGTTCACAATGGGTTAAAGTGGACCAACACCCAGGGCTGATCGGCCCGGGAATCTATAAGATTCCCAGACCATTCTATTTCCTCCCCCTGGGGCATCCAAAATCGGGATGCCCCTCTGTGTGACACCCCACGGAACACCCGCTACCACTTACTTGAATCCCGGTCCTACGGCGCATGCGCGGGCCGCATCCCTGCTATCCCTCTAGTAGGGCGCGTGCCTGCTCCGGCTATTTACGCTCCCTGTTAGAGGGATGTGGGGGATGCACCCACTAGCGCGCTCAGAGCGGCTGAGCTTAGACGTCTCTTAGACGTCCATAACTCAGCCCCTCTGAGCGCGCTGATTGGACGAGCGGCCGCGCATGCGCCGTAGGACCCGGGTGAGGTGAGTTATTGTGGGTGATCGGGGGGGTTTCACACAGCGGGGCATCCCCGATCGGGATGCCCCAGGGAAAAGGACCAATACCCAGGATAGTCAAAATCCTGGGTGTTGGTCCCCTTAAAAAAAACCACACACCACAAAATGTTGGAAGCACTTATTACCAGCTGGGCGACAGGACATAAGGGGTTAATTAAAAAAATTGACATAGGGTCCCCCCTCACGGGGGGGGACCCCATTTTTTGGGGGAAATTTAAGGGTTAAAAACCCTTAAAAATCCCCCAAAAAATTACGCAGGGTCCCCCCTACCCAGCGTTACTAACCCAGGCCAGCTATGGGTGCTTGTAGAACAGGGTGCAGGGGCCAGCGCTGGTGGCCCCTGGCCCTGCAGGCTACTAGCCCACATAGCCATAGTGGCCTGGGCCCTTCTGCCCCCCCCTGGCCTTTGGGGAGGCAGGTAATGGGGGGCTGGGGGTTTTGGCAAGTCACCCGCTCGCCGCAGGTGACTTGCCATACCCAGAGCCTTGTGAGCTGGTATAGGGGTCTTATAGACCCCTTACCAGCTCACAAAGGGTTAACTGAAAAAAAGACACAGACAAAATGATTTTATTAAAAACTTACCTTTGATTGTAAGCTCTTGTCCCTCGCCGCTCTGATGACAGATGCCGGCGATCGGCATCCAGAGAAGGGGGAGGCAGGAGATCAGAGGATCTCCTGTCACCTCCTTCCCCGGCACCGATAACCGGCATCTGACAGCTGAGAGAGGTGAAGCCAGTGATCGGGACCGGGATGATGACATAGCCCCGCCCCCAAAAGGGGCAGGGCTTAGCGGGGAGACGGGCTGGGCTGAAGTAATTAGCCACGCTCCCAAAAGGGGCGGGGCTTAGAGGCAAGATGGCGGCCACCATCGGAAAAGCAGAGGGGAGAGAGCCTTCCAGGAGGCCCCCCAGGTGAAGAGGAGGGTCGGCGGGAGCCAGCGCACACGGAGGTAAGTAAATGTCATTTTTTCTTTTACAGGAAAAGCCGGAGGCAGCTGAAAAGGGGGGGCACCCTATTCCGGGCCCTCCCCTGCAGCCGGAGGAGGTCCGATGAATGATCGGAGACAACCATCTTAAAGAGGAGACCTGGCTGAATCAAACGAGGGGTCAGGTAAGTGACTTTTTTTTAAACTTTTTTTACTATTAGTGGGGAAAGTCAGGCACGTAAAATTTACGTGGCTGGCAGTTAACTGCAGGAAAGGCAGCCACGTAAATTTTACGTGGCTGGCGTTTAAAGGGTTAAAGCACACAGTGTGCTTACATCACATTGCTGTTGCCACTCCCACTGTTTCTCTTCTTTCTTTTTTCTATGCATCTCCAATGCTCTAATACTTTTATAAATAACTTAAGAATTACGGGGTCTTTATTAAAACATTTTGAAGTTTAGGACAGTGCAATGTGCAGCCCGAGACAATGTGGTGACAATCAGGCTTGCCTTTAGTATAACTTTGAGCAAAATAAACCATTAAAATCAATTTTAATAATACAAAAAAACACATTTTGGACCATGTAGGTCCTGCGTTTCAATTATTGACAGGTCCCAATGCACATTCTCAACAAAAACACTTCAACCCAGTTCTGCCCATTGTGCTCTGTGGGATCTTGAGCTACAACTCATTTCCGAGGCTATAGTTAAATAAGACCCTAGCTGGTAAGCACATTTTTTCAGTTGTTAAATCTGATGCTGAGTGCCGCTGAGGCGAAAAAGTGACACTTTGTGGGGCTGATGCTTCTTGTCACGAGCCCTGTACAGAACCCTGGACACTCACCTGTCCTTCGGTCCCACGTCGGCGGCTCCCGCTCGGCCAGCGTGCGGGCTGGGCGGCGTCTCTGCCAGGTGGCGGCTCGGCGTCTCCTCTCCCCGCCGCTCGGCTATTTCCGCCCCGAGCTGCCGCTCGGCTCTTTCCGTCGCGAGCGGCTGCTCGGGCGGTCTCCTCTCCGGCGGCTTCGGGAGCGGCCGCGCCACGGCCATCTCGGCGCGCTCTCGGCGCGCGACTCCGTACACGCGCGCGTCACTTGCTGCTGTTTATGCCCTCCGGCGGCGCTGCACACAGGGCGCCCGCCGGAGGTAATTAGATCCGGGCCAATGAGCCCAAAGCTTGGCAATTTGAATGGGGCAATCAGCCTCAGGTTCCTAATGTTGCACCAATCAATTCCCCTTTCCTGTTCCATCATTCCTATAAAGCTGCTCACTCTGCACTTGTTCCTTGCCCGTGATAGCGTGCTGCTGGGTGTGATTGTGATTGCTATTTTCCTTACGATTCTGCCGTGTATGACCATTCCTGATTGCCGCCTGGACCGACCTTGCCTGTTTTTGACCACGATTCCTGCCTGCTCCTCTGTACCGCGTATCTCTGACCTCCTGGTGTGACCTTTGGCTAGCCCTGACCATTCTTCCGTCTCAATCCTCTTGTACCGTGCTTCCTTGGACTGATCACCTGTGTATGACCTCTGCCCGATTGCCTTACCAGTCTTGTTCCTGGTTCGTCCACCTTCCCCTGCATAAGTCAGCATCCTTTGTGCTAACAAGTCCTGGGGGCAACCGTGTCAGGTGAGGCGTATGCTGCGTCCCGGCAAACGGGGGCTTGGCTATAGGCGAAGAAAGCAGCGGAGATTGGGGGTTGCTGACTTATTGGAAGGAAGACGTCCCACGGGACCTGACACTTCTTAAGTCAGGCTCCCACTGACCATGCTGCTTGTCAGACATGACAGGCCTGACACTTCTTGTAAATTAAAAAAGTCATGCTTGACAGAAGCAGATTGGGCAGTAAGTGTCTGCTCATAAGGAACACATTGCTGTATCCTCAAACACACATCACAATCCCTCACCCGTCATAATGCCAGTCCTGTGCCTACCATTTATAGTGATTTTGCAAGATTCAGCAATTTTTCTGACTTTCAAATGGATATGGGATTTCTTTTTAAATAACGTATATTGGTGAAATGTTTCTTTTTCCAAGGTCTATAATATAAGAACATAACAGTTTCAGAAGTTTCAAATAATAGTCATCCTTTAAGGTACATGGCCTTTTCTTTCTGATAATCCAGCCAGTAGTTAGAACAAAATTATGTTTTATTTAATGTATTAAAAATCGGTTAAACATGGCCTTAGCTTTGAATACACTTTTTATGTAAATATAAAAAAAAATCCCTGCTGTTTTAATTAGTATTCTTATGTGTGTTTACTGCTGTTTGGCACTGTTGTCACAAAGATTCAGGAAACCTTATTTTCTTAGACTACATTCTCATGAAAGTAGGTTTATGAAGCATAATTATACATGACCATCGTTTTTAACAATGTGAAAGGTACGCTTCACCAGTGGGGCAAATTTCATACTATTCTAAGTACAGTTACCATGAAATTTAGACGTGAAGGCTTATTCATTACTAACGCCAGGTATCTGCAGACAAGCGTCTGTATAGCAGCGCTTAGAACGATCGCTAGTAGACGCTGGTATTGGGCGCTGTAACAGAGCATCTCGGTCGCTCTACTAACCTGGCCGGCATTGATAAATGTGATGTATGTTGGGCACTCTAACACTATTACAATGCTGCAGGGAGCAAAAGGTAGTGCCAGCTCAGTGCGACCGACCCTCAGCGATTTACACCATACTAAAAACTACACACATACACAGTGGCAGCGCTCTAAATCTGGTGCTATAGCATAGAGTGCCAGATGCTGTGTGATTAAAGTTTGTGTTTGAACACATATCCACCAGTAACAAAGCAAAAACATATGGAATTACATTGTTGTAGCATTGTGACATTAACACTTACCAAGCCTGTAATGACAATTCTGTCTAAAAATATAAAAAGTCAAAAAAGTTTTAAAAAGTGTTTGTTTGCAGCCAGCAGAGGTCACACAATGATTTGAGCAAAAAAACAAAAATAAATTGTCAAACACGCTGTTTAAACACAAGCAAATTAATTGCCATTGAAATGTATGGGAGAGCGTCAGTGAGCGATCCTGTCTTATGAACCCCTTACCAGTTCACAAAGGGTTGACTGTAAAAATAATGCACACATACATCAATTTTTTAATACTTACCTCCCATCCGTCTCCGAGTACTGTGGTGCATGCTGGTCACTCTGGCTTCTACTCTCCTTCTGCTGCTGCTGGAAGCCTTTTATACCTGATGGGCGACAGGATATAAAGGATTAATTTAAAAAAATGACATAGGGCCCATCCTTCCAGGGGGGAACCCCATATGTTTTGGATTTGTAAGGGTTAAAAAAGCTTAAAAATCCCTGCAAAAGGTTGCGTAGGGTTCCCCCTAACCAGCATAACCAGAGTCCAGCTATGCAGGGCTTGTAGAACAGGGTGTAGAGGCCAGCCTTGGTGACTCCCCCACCCTGCAGGCTGTGTGAACCCCCCCAGAACACTGCAGCCAACTCACCTCTTCCCGGTCCCATGGCGCGTCTAAGAGCAGCGTCTCTGACGGCCACATGCTCCGCTTCCTTCTAGCAGTGTGCGTGCCTGCTCCAGACATTTGTGAATGGCCAGCGCAGGCACACTCCATGTTAGAGGGAGGTGGAGGATGCGGCCTTCAGAGCCGTTGCTCTTAGACACGCAGTGGGACCGTGAAGAGGTAAGTTGGCTGCGGCGTCCCGGGGGGTTAAACAGCAGGGCACCAGGATCGGGGTGCCCTGTGGGAAAGGACCAAAACCCAAGGGAGTCAAAACTTTTGACAATTTTGGGTTTTGGTCTGTTTTAAATGCCACTGAGGCCAAAAACAGTGGGGCTTCTTAACACGTATAAAAATAATTAGTTGATGAACACAATAGTAAGTTGTGTACACAAATAAAGCACGTTAAAACTTATTATGTAAGTGTTTGTGTTTTGACAGTGGAGCAAAGCAACATTAGTTAGGTATCAAGGTAGGCAATGTAAAACACATACTTGTTTTATTCTTTAATGCTTTTTTGAATGTTACAATTATTGCTATCTGTCAAACAAAAGAGCTGAAATAGATTTTCATGCAGCATGTGTGGGTTAACTACCTCCTCTTCATGAGAAGAAAATGAGAAGAACTGACACAGTAATTGTACTATACTTAGGACTACTACTGTTGCTGCGCTAGCCCACATCATAAGGATATTTTTATTTGGCATATGCAAAGTGAAAAAAAAAATACAGATATATATGGTTTAGAGTTAGTATTATATTTATGAATACATCATTTATACAAATGTGTATTTTTTGTTATTACCAATGTATTGCCAATGCATTAAAATAAATTGACAAATTCTCTAAATAAACTGTAGCGGGTGCAGGCCTGGCCATTGGCACATGTTCTGAGGAGCGAGGGGGGTTCTTGGACCTAGGGTAGGGCGATCCAGGTTGGTGTGGCATGTGTGGGTTGGAGGTGCACTGACTGATTCCGTCGTCGCTGGTCTCCATTGATGACACTCTTGGTGCAAATAACAGGGTCTTTATTTGAAAGCTTCGATCCATGTTAAACAGCATAGTCCAGTTACAGGCAAAATCCATAGGTTACAGCAAACAGTTACAATCCACGAGCTTCTTCCATGGCTGTTACTCAGCTCCTCCACAACATTTACACTTCCCTCATGCTCTTGGTACTCAGTAGAACCGAACAGAACACTCTAGAGGGGTTGGGTTTTCCCTTTTATAACCTCTGTAATGTTGCCTTACAAAGCTATGTTGCGAGGGCCAACCAATGGCAGGACAGGTAATGTTGCAATGCCACCTGGCTAAGTCTATATTTATCCTATTTAAGAGGAACGCTACACTATTTAATATTAGTTAGGTTCATTTCTTAGGCAACATTGCCATAAAGTGGATTCATGATGTAATGATCCCCAACTCATGCATCTAACTGGTTTAGCCAGGATGATTTAAAGTTTCTATCGCTATCAGGGCCTATCCCACTGATAGGGCTCTAATGTTTCCTATGTGTAGTTTTGCCCATGGTTTCCACCCGTCACAAAACCAAACCGAATTAATCTGTAAAACGTTTGTTACAGTAGGGTTGATTCAGAGAGACATAAAAATAATTTTGTTTTTGTGTCGATCTGTTTTTTTTTGGTTTTGTTCCCGCTTCAGTAGAGTGTTCATCCTTTCGTACGCCAACGAGAATTTTTCAGCTTCTGTTTTTTCATTTAGGTTACTTAGGAAACAATGTAGGCTTCCGTTTTTTGACTTTTTCCAACGTCCCCTCAAACTAATGATTTTTGTTTCCCGTTAGATTCTGAATTCCTTTTTCTATAAACGTCCGGATGGAAATCTTTCCGCCCTTACGCGTGCGCACAACAAAATTAACTCATTCATGTGCTTGTCTCAATATTTTTAGCACTCACTTTTGCTACAATGCTTACCTCAATTCCATCGCGGTTTCATTCTTCTTCATGTTGCGCCCTTAATGCTTACCTCAATCACATCACGGTCTGTATATTCTTCCCTTTGCGCGCTTAATGCTTACCTCGATCGCATCGCGGTCTGTATATTCTTCCCTTTGCGCCCTTAATGCTTACCTCAATCACATCGCGGTCTGTATATTCTTCATGTTGCACACTTAATGCTTACCTCAATCACATCACGGTCTGTATATTCTTCATGTTGCACACCTCATGCTTACCTCAATTACATTGCGGTCTGTATATTTTTTTATTTTTTGGGTTCTTCCTACGTTTTGCTGTAACCAACCCTTAAAGAATGTTTTTTTTTTTAATAAAATGACACAGAAACAGGTTTAACTTTTTATTTTTTTAATAACAACTGGCAAGTTTACATTTTTTGTGGTAAAAATATAAAAAAACATATAAACTAGTAATAATGTATATAAAATATTTAAAAAGAAAAAAACTAAATACAAAGCCATGGCAGGCCCCAGATAATTATTCTTCATCTGTGGTCCCCAACGAATCTCGCAGCTTCTGCATATCGCCTACCAACCGAAACACCGTCGCAGTGAGTTGTGCCAATCTCGCATGTGCGGTGTCTGTAAAAAAAAGAGAAGAAAATAATTGTTCTGCAAATACATGTTTAACAGCTGTGGATGGAATGCTTATTAGGTTGAAATCTAACTCATGAGGCCATATGTCATTATGCTAAGGAATTTCTTAAATGAAAAGGCCATATGTCATTATTCTAAGGAATTTCATAAAGGAAGAGGCCATATGTCATTATGCTAAGGAATTTCTTAAAGGAAGAGGCCATATGTCATTATGTTAAGGAATTTCTTAAAGGAAGAGGCCATGTGTCATTATGCTAAGGAATTTCTTAAAGGAAGAGGCCATATGTCATTATGCTAAGGACATTGACAATGGATTTAGGTTGATTGTTGATTATATTATTTTCCACATACGCAAAATATTTGCATTACAACTTACTTCGGTGGTGGGCAACCTCTGCTTCGGGGACCACCCTACAGTCTGGGGCCTGCCACTGCTGGGAATGTGAGGCTGTAGAGACTTCTAATGTCTGATTCAACAGTAACCAAATGACAGATTCAAGCAGCACTGGCCGGACTGCTCGCCTCCGGGTGGGTCATATGCAATAGTCCATTTCCGACACTAGAAAAGAATTTTTAAATAAAGGCCTACCTTCTGTATCAGTTACATCTAGCATGCAATTGGTATGTACTTACTTGGAAAATGATTCGCAAAAAATCAACGCACCCGGGGCATGTGTAGTCGCTTCAGGTCCGACCAGTGCTGCATGATCTGCGTATGAGTGAAGGTGGTGTCCGTTTCCTGGTGGATCCGGGCCACGGTCTCCAGGGCCAGATTCCTCTTCTCAAAGGCATTGGGCAGGTAGTTGTACCTGTGCTCAAGCATAGTCTAAAAAACACAAAAAACAAAATATTTGTTAGATCAAACTGCATACAAATATCTGTCAAAATTAGATCAGTTGACTAAATGACTTTACCCAACACATTTCTAGCCTTAATCTATCCTTCTAGATGCAAGTGAGTTGGTTTGCACATGTGCGCACTAACTTCTGTTTGGCACGGAATTTAAATCACTTTAAAACAACTGTTTCTTTCTGCACTTCCTTAAGGCCTATCCATGCATTTAGATGTCAAATCAAAGTCCTAACAATACACTTACGAGCATAATGTTCTCTTGTTGTTGGCTGGTGAAGATCGTGGGTGCCATCTTTCTTCTTGTCCGCAGCAGATAGGTAATGCCGGGTTCCGCACGGCCGGACGCACGGCCATACACATGCGTATGCAAACGCGTAAGCGTCATACCCAGTCATTTGTATTTAAAGGGTAATAGACACACAGCTTATTCTCTTTGAGATTGTCATCATGGCACCCAAAAAAGCTAGCGCAAAGCAACTAGCCAAGGAGGCCAAGACCAAAAGGACAGAGCGGCATGAGGACACTTCATCCTCCAGACCGAGCACTCGGTCGCACAAATCTACTGCAAAGGTGCCTGAAACGCGGAGCAAAAGTGGCCACCACAAGGTTACATTGGCCACAACTCCAGGCACATCAAAAACATCAAGCACCCGCAGGAAGGATCCTCCAAGAAGAAGGCTCCCCGCGCAACCACATCCAAACAGCAAGGTAGCACAACGTCCAAGGGGAAAAGTAAGTAGAGGGCGAGAAGCCTAAGCCCACAAACAGCACCCTCTCCTGCTCCCCGCGCAGCCATATCCAAAGAGAAAGGCAGCACAACCTCCAAGGGCCAAGAAAAGAAGAGGGCGAGAAGCCCCGGCCCACCAAGCACACCCTCTCCTGCTCGGCCACATTTGCCACCAGCACACGTGAAAACCATGTCACACCAAAACTATGTCACATCCATGGCTGCTAGTTATGTGGCCACCCAGCCAATATCCCCCAGTCCTAATGGCAGCCCAGTCCATTCTTTTGCAAGCAAAGTGATGGCCTATTCTTTACCACACAGCCAGCCAAGAATGTCCCCTGAATTGCCACCAACCAGAGAAGAGCCAGAAGAACAACCAGTAGGCCGAACCTTGCAGCGGGGCCAGTTGAGCGGCTGGTTTGGGGAGGCACAAACCCTAGCATTGGCAAGTGCCTTAAACTGCATTTTGATGAGCTATTTGGGCGCAATTCCAAAGCAACCAGCAAAGTGCGAAAAAAAACAATCTGGGAAGAGCTCACCAGATAGGTGAATGCAGTGGGGACGAGAGGAAAGATGTGGAGCAGATCCAGAGAAAAATATCTGACCTCAAATATGCAGTACGGAAGAAGCAGAATAAACGGCGCAATCACAGGTACATATTTGAGGTTTGCATTTTGCTGCTTGTTGTAGTGACCCCAATGCAAATTAAGTTTTATCATCTTATTTTCAGCTTCCCCACAAAATTGCAATACACCAGAGCTGAAGAAATGGTCCTGGCTTTAATCCACCCCATAGCATTAGAGCGCCTCTCTGGCAGACACGACACAGACACCCAGGACATTTCTGCAGGTTAGTAATGATTGTTTTAATATGAACTATTGTAAACTTGGGAAATGAGGCTCAGAGGCAGATATGAACACAGGCCCCTAGGGAGTGGCTTTGAGGGGAGGTTACTGTTTTAGGCGGGTGTTTATTGTCTGAGAAATGGGCTTCATGATGGACACTCTCCAGGGTGCAGTAGTTAATGGTCCTTAGAAAGGTTTGCAGGCCATACACGACCTTTTACATTATTTCTGGAAAATATTAAACAATTTATCTTGCCAAAGCACTGCATGTGATGTGAATATAGTCAATAATTGCCAACACTTACTTCTTTGTGTTTCTACCACTGGGGTTCTAGCTGTGCTTTGGTCAGACAAACTTGAGGTGGGGTCAGGGAAAGGTCAACATTGCAAGAATGCACAGCAGCATGCTCAGAAGCCAAATGCTATTTGCAAGCTGACTGTTGGCCCCTAAGGCGACATTTTGGATCTGTAAAGCCTCCTAACATGCAGTACCTGCATGTTTGGATTATTTAAGGTGACCAATCTGTATGTACAGGGTGAGGCATACATATAAGATAGACTCAGATTTATTGTGAAGGTCAACTTTAACTGTTGGGTGAGTTGTCATTCCTGCTTGCCCACGTGTTTTCGAAAGCATATGTACTCATCAGGCTCATCAAGGGATGTTGGTGTGTTAACGTGCCTTTTACTTTTTACCACAGCAGAGCATCCAGCCTCTGGAAGTGTGGAAGCCTCCTCCAGTTTGAGCACGCCATCTATTTCTCTGCTGCCTAGGACACAGGACCAGATATATAGGGTAAGTGGACCAAATTAGTCATGTGCATTCACATGACTAATTTGGTTATCAAATATATTTAGGGCCAAATCTGACACACTTTTTCACATGTCCAAACAGACTCCCACACTAATGGATGTCATCCAGGATATGGTAGAGGAGGATGCCAGCCAGATTGGACCTTCGCAAATTATCCCCCTGGAACCTAATCTGCCACTGCCCCACCATCCTACTGCACCAAATCCTCTGCAGCAGAGTGAGGCTGACGCATGCTGCCAGCCCATCGTGGGCAGCAGACTGAGCCTACAGTCCCCAGTGCTAGCTCTGCTGCAGAGGTTTTGCCAAGCACATCTGGTACTGTTGCTCGCCCTAGAACTCCAGCATCTGCAGGCGCTCAAACCCGGGGAAGTGGAAGATGCAGTCAACAACGTCGACCAGTTTCCCAGTGGTGACGCATGCCGATCCTGGAGTCAGCATGGTGCCATGACAGCCGTAACTTTAGGCAGGTGACTCAATGGATAACAGAGCACATGACTGCACAATTAGAGAACTTCAATACTACATTCACCACCATGCTGACTGAATTTACGACGAGCAACAGCCAGATGGCTGAACAAATGGCCACCTTAAACAGCCAGATGGCTGAACAAATGGCCACCTTAAACAGACAGATGGCAGAACAAATGGCCACCTTAAACAGACAGATGACAGAACAAACTGCCACCTTAAATAGAAACTTCACTGCCATGCTAGATTAATTTAGAACTAGAAACAGACAGATGCTGGAGCAGTGGCAGATTATGAATGCCACACATGCCCAGGTGTTGGGCCACCTCCAAGGCCCACCACAACCTTATTATGGGCAACAGCAATATTAATACTTTGACCTGGATCTGCTAAACATCTTTCCTCTACATCCCAACTCTATTTACCTGTGTGGTGAGTGCAACCAAGATTGGGTGGTTTATGGCTTTGCTGGTTTGTTTTGGAATTTGCCCATATATGTCATTAGAGTGCTCACATACCCCACTAGCTAATGGCTGCGCTTAAGCCTCAGTGAAGTGGCCGCTCAAGCTCCCACGCAGCAGGCTTGGGCCTTAGGAAATGCTGGTTGCCTCATCCTGTTTGGTGGCAATATTGGGGGACATTCTTGGCTTGAAAAAAACAACATTTGCCAATGGCAAAGATTGGACTGGACTGCCATGGGGTCTGCCTGTCATAGGCTGCCAAAATTACAAGCAGGAGAAGTTGTGTATGTTGCCCTATGTATTCCTGGCCGACTACTCACCTTGAAAGTCGTGCTCCCTATGGATCTTGATGTTGGTGTACAGGTAAACCTCGGCTTGGAGTCAGTTACCTTAGAACTCCTGGATGTGCACAATTTCTAGGGGCCAGGAGTCTGGCCCAATTTAGACTTAGGTTTGAAAAAGTATGACCATGGAGTCTGCGAGTAGCCTTCACCCAAAATTTGTAATTTTTTCTGAAAATGTTTTGATTTGGACTCTAGCTGTTCTTGCCTAAGTTGATGCATTCATGTTTGTGTTGTTTTTACATTAATGAAGGTTTGTAATCACAAACATGAGAAAATAAAATGCATTATGCTCAAAGCAGGTGTAAAATGTTTAGTAATTAAAGCATGACTACATTGTTAAACTAAAAAAAAAGGCCTTCACAAAGGCACCACATATTAGAAACAGACAAAAACAGAAACAAACAAAACAAATCTTAAGCAAAAAAAGAAGAAATAACATGGGCACGCACAGATTGCCCAGAGGCACTCGGGGTGCCATCATAGATGTCATCTGCATCCTGCCTGGGTGAAGAGGGGGCCATTTCGCTGTAACAGGGGACACACTGGCTCAGGGCAAAATTATGCAGCACATAGCATGCAAGGATGATTTGGATCACCTTGATAGGGTCGTACTGCAGTGCCCCCCCTGTATTGTCCAAACAATGGAAGCGGGTCTTCAGCAGTCCAAAAGCCCTCTCCACTACGGCCCGGGTCTTCCGGTGGGCCAGATTATATGACTCCTGGGCCGCATTCTGCGGGCGAAGAATGGGCGCCAGGAGCCAGGGCATCAGTGCATATCCATAATCCCCTGAAAGAATAACAAAATACTAACACAAATTACACATTCTAAGCAACACTATTGTTTAACATGTCATCAATGGAAAAAAACAGCCATAGGTTAAGCCATGGGTCATCAACTATATTTATTGCCATACAGTGAAAAGGGAATGATGGAATTTCAGCAAACTTACCAAGGAGCCAGCCACCAGATAATTCTTCAGACTCAAACCTACAAAATAAGCCAGAGCTCCTGAAGATATACGCGTCATGGGATGACCCTCGATACCCTGCAAGTACACTAAGGAATTGCATGCTTGGATATTCAGCGAATGGCCCATCTTGCGATTCCTGAACCAAAAAAAAAAAAAGTGAAACAAAAACACTAACTCCAAAAGCAAAATAAAAAAAACAGTTCTACAATCCCAAAATAAATAACAAAGGACATAAGTAGTTTAAAAAAAACAATATTACAGTATTTTTCACCCTATAAGATGCACTTTTTTTCCACAAAATTGAGGGGGGGGGGGGTGTCCGTGCGCCTTATCAGCCGAATGTAAAAAAAAAAGAAAAAAGAAAAAACTCACCCGTTCCCGGCGCTTCCGTGTTGACTGTCACACTGCGAGAGGCCAGAGGAGCGGCGGGCTATGTCCCGGCCCCGCCGCTACGATCGCTGTCTTTTACCGGCAGTGATGACAGCGGCAGGGCCAGAGACAGCGCACCCGCCGCTTCGCCATCTGCCTCCTCTTCCTGTCAGGTCACACGCGAGCACCCAGGTAAGTGCAGCCTGACTCGGTGCAGGCCACGCCCACCCGCTGCCCTGACCTGGGTGCTCGCGTGTGCCCAGGAAGAGGCAGCAGGTGGAGGAGCGGCGGGCTCTGTCTCCTGGTCCCGCCGCTGTCATCGCTGCCGGTAGCAGACAGGGATCGCAGCGGCGGGGCCGGGACACAGCCTGCCGCTGCTTCTTACGGCTCCGTGAATCGGGTGGGCGTGGCCTGCGCTGACGCTGATGTGGTGCAGGCCATGCCCACCCGGTGTCAGCGGACAGGTGAGTTCTACTTTTTTTTTCTACTTATGCCGACTGCCAAAAGGGGGGGATTGCCACACAGCTTATACTAATGGGGGAGGGGGGGATGCCACACTGCCAATGGGGGGGAGAGGAGGATGCCATACAGCCTACACTAATGGGGGGAGAGGGGGATGCCACACTGCCAATGGGGGGAGAGGGGGATGCCATACAGCCTACACTAATGGGGAGAGAGGGGGATGCCACACTGCCAATGGGGGGAGAGGGGGATGCCATACAGCCTACACTAATGGGGGGAGAGAGGAATGTCACACAGCCTATTCTAATGGAGGGAGAGGGGGATGCCACACAGCCTATACTAATGGGGGGAGGGGGATGCCACACTGCCAATGGGAATAGGGGAGGGGGATGCCACACTGCCAATGGGAATGGGGGAGGGGGATGCCACACTGTCAATGGGGGGAGAGGGGGATGCCATACAGCCTACACTAATGGGGGGAGAGGGGGATGCCACACACCCTATGCTAATGGAGGAGAGGGGGATGCCACACAGCCTATACTAATGGGGGGAGGGGGATGCCACGGTGCCAATGTGAATGGGGGAGGGGGATGCCACACTGCCAAAGGGAATGGGGGAGGGGGATGCCACACTGCCTATGGGAATAAGGGGAGGGGGATGCCACACTGCCTATGGGAATGGGGGGAGGGGGATGCCACACTGCCAATGGGAATGGGGGAGGGGGATGCCACAAAGCCAATGGGAATGGGGGAGGGGGATGCCACAAAGCCAATGGGAATGGGGGGAGAGGGATGCCACACTGCCAATGGGGAGAGGGGGATGCCACACTGCCTATGGGAATGGGGGGAGGGGGATGCCACACTGCCTATGGGAATGGGGGGAAGGAGATGCCACAAAGCCAATGGGAATGGGGGGAGGGGGATACCACACTGCCAATGGGAATGGGGGAGGGGGATGCCACAAAGCCAATGGGAATGGGGGGAGAGGGATGCCACACTGCCAATGGGGAGAGGGGGATGCCACACTGCCTATGGGAATGGGGGGAGGGGGATGCCACACTGCCTATGGGAATGGGGGGAGGGAGATGCCACAAAGCCAATGGGAATGGGGGGAGGGAGATGCCACAAAGCCAATGGGAATGGGGGGAGGGGGATGCCACACTGCCAATGGGAATGGGGGAAGGGGGATGCCACACTGCCTACGGGAATGGGGGGAGGGGGATGCCACACTGCCAATGGGGGGAGGGGGATACCACACTGCCTATGGGAATGGGGGAGGGGGATGCCACAAAGCCAATGGGAATGGGGGGAGGGGGATGCCACACAGCCTATTATAATAGGGGGAGGGGATGCCACACTGCCTATGGGAATGGGGGGGCACACTGCCTATATGGGAAATAGGAGGGGGGAATACCACACTGCTTATGATAATGGGGTGCACACTGCCTATATGGGAATGGGAAGGGGGATGCCACTCTGGATATATGGGGAATGGGAGGGGGGAGAATGCCACACTGCCTATATGGGGAATGGGATGGGGGATGCCACACTGCCTATATGGGGAATAGAATGGGGGGATGCCACACTGGGTATACGGGGAATGGGATGGGGAATGCCACACTTGGTATACGGGGAATGGGATGGGGGCATGCTAATCTGTCTATTGAATGGGAGCATCCCACACGGCCTATGGGAATGGGATAGAGTAATGCCACACTGTCTGTAATGGTGCGTTTTTGGTTTAAAATATTTTTTTTCTTATTTTCCTCCCCCAAATCCCAGGTGTGTCTTTTGGGCAGGTGCGTCTTATAGGGTGAAAAATACAGTATATGGATGTGTTCGAAAAGAAAGTTGAACATGCTAATGACTAGTTAAGGTCAGCATTAAAATGCTTTTATAAGGCCTACATAAAAAGTATTGATTAATACAGGAGTCGGCTCAGTGAAAAGCTAGAAAAAACTGATGCCTACCAATTAGCCTCGACCGCTTTTAAGGAGCATCCGTCAAAGCGGAATAGGATCCGGCTCAATCAGGCATGCGACCAGCGCAATCTGTGTTTATCCGGGGAAGCTGAGCGCCAAATAAACCGGTCCAGGTTTAACTGGTATCGCTATAGTAATAAGCCAAATACCCCCCTTGCTAAAAGACTCATAGGGGTTACACAGAGAACCAAACCAGTGAGTATTAGGACTGTAGAGGGTACCCTATCTAGTAATCCAGTAAATGTGGTGGTGTACTCTACTATAAAAAATGTTGCCAGATATTCCCCTCGATTCAAAGAGCAAAAGTTAAGTGATTTCGTATCGAGAATCGTAAGTTTGGGTGGGTGTTTGTCATTTTTTCTGGTTTTTTTGGCCATTTCGTATTCGCACGATCGTTCGCGCATAGACGTATATGAACATACGCATTTCGTACGAGAATCGTATAATTTGCGTTAGTTCGTGTGTTTTTCCCGTCCAAATCGTATTATTTGCGTCCGATCCTATTTTTTACGTCCTTCACATGGGCTTGCGCCCAATTCAGAGAGGTGATTGCTAATTGTTTTGAAGCCCATTAAAGAGCTGCTTTACGAAATGTTTGCCGGCAGCTATTTGGCCTCGGGAGTAGGATGGAGCGGAGCGAGTTTGTGGCACATCAAGGGCTTATGCTTTTTGGCATTGAGTTGATCGAGATGTCTGAGAGCAGATTGCCCCTGCGTCGTCGCATGAACATCGATAGCATGAATGATGTTGAGCTGTTCGAGCTGACCAGGCTTAATCGCGCTTCCCTCCATAAATTATATAGTGAGCTGCGGCCATGGTTAGCCCGCACCACAAGGAAGGGGCATGCAATTTCAGGTATGACCAAGATGCTTGGCTGCCTGCAATTTTTGGCGAACGGCTCGTTCCAGAGGCTGGGTGCCCTCTCTGTGGGGATGTCACAGCCTACGCTGAGCCGCGCACTGTCTAAATTTTTGGAAGGCATGGCTGCCATAACTCAAAAATATATTTTTTTTCCAGATGATATGGCAGCCAGAAACGCCATTAAGCTTGGTTTTTATAATGTGGCCGACATGCCCAACGTTATTGGTGCAATTGACTGCACACATGTGGCACTCGTACCTAGGGCAGCCGACGAGTATATATATAGGTATTGAGATTGGTTATTATGTTGCCCAACGTGTCATGTAACCTGTTTTCCTTTGCGGCAGCATATTTGTTTATCCCTCATTTGTGTAGCTGCTTTATCTCGGCTTTTCATTAGTCTTTCCCAATAGAGTGCAGACATGTTTTGTGGTTAATTTATTAGTTTGGGTCAAATATCAATTACCCTTTTTGTATGTTTTTTCCTTAAGGAATCGTAAAATGGGACACTCACTTAATGTCCAGGCCGTGGTTGGTCCGGATATGCGGTTTATGAGTGTCCTTGCCGGCTACCCCGGATCGTCCCACGACTCCTATATCCTCCGGCGATCTGGGTTGTTTCGGAGATTTGAGGCAGGTGAATTTTCGGGGGCATGGCTGCTTGGTAAGTGTGTCCTATTTGTGTGTTATTAAATGTGGCATTAATCTTGTATTTGTTGATATGTTTGTTTTGGAAAACTTGACAGAAGCGTCCAACTGCCTTTTTCTTGGCTCATATATTAGGAACTTACCCAAAAAATCCTTGTCTCGCTGTGGCCTTCAGAATGTTTTCCCTTTAGTTAGGATGTCTGTAAGTTCCTTGTGCCTAAATATATTGGTTTGGAGTTTATACCCAAGGATCTTGGACCTTTGGCTCCTTTTGTACTATTGGTCTTTAAATATCAAAGTGGACTTAAACTGCATACATTGTAGTTTCCAGAGAAATGTGGATAGGCCCTCTGCAGCATCCTAATTGTAACATGTCTGAAAACTACAAATATATGTAAAATACAAATACCCTTGGCCGTGCAGATGTTTGTTAATTAATTGGTATATAGAAGGGCCATTTTTATTTAGGTTATACCTTAGTGCAATTTTTGGGGGCCCTAATGTGCCGTGTTTTTTTTTGGGAACACTTTACCTTACATCATTATGATATCTGTGAAATTTTTTGTGTTGGTTGTGTTGCCTTTTTAATTTTGATTACATTTAATTCTCTGTTTAAGGTGATTCCGGGTACCCACTTCTACCCTGGCTCATGACGCCTGTGCTGCGGCCCCAGGATGCCTCTCAGGAAGCGTATAACCGTGCGCATCGCAAGACCCGGGCTGTTGTGGAGAGGGCCTTTGGTCTGCTGAAGACACGTTTTCGTTGCCTTGACCATACTGGGGGGGCCCTGCAATATGATCCCAAGAAAGTGATCGACATTATAATGGCATGTGCTGTTTTGCACAATTTTGCCATCATGGAACGTGTCCCACGTTATGTGGACAGCCTGCCCTCTTCAGCCGTCGAGGATGAAGTCGAGAATTTTGAGGGGCCCCCCAGTGAGTCTGGCCAATCTGTTCGAGCCAACCTGATCAGCCAGCATTTTAGTTAACTTTTTTCCCTGTCTCACCATTCTGTATGTCTGTGTTATCCTTTTTGTTACATATGTTGTTTTGCCGTAATGTGGCATTACCTCTAAGTAAAACATTTAGACCTTAATTGTTGCCTAATGTATTTCATGTAGTTTCCTTAGCTTTAGCTTTGCATTGTTACACCTCTTCAAACCAAAATTATCTGGTTTAGGCCAAGCTGTTAAAAATGTCTTCCCACTAAAAACGCCACAAGTATTGTGTGTGAATTTTTTGTTTTACTTTGAAAATGAAAAATTATAGTGGTTAACAGAAATCAGTCCACATACATCTGTGGTAACAAATGGATAACATTAAAAAAAAAACATCGAGCACATCTACACCTGGAAGTGAGTGGCACAACCAAACAAGGACACCCAGTCCAAAGGCCAGCCTAGTCCAGTCATTAATATTGCCTGTGCCCAGGGATATTTGGGCATGGCCATAATGTCACACAAACATGTCTGCAAACAGGAGGAGCACCAACCAAATACATAGGTAAAGCCATAAGTGGCCAGATAAACTCCACATAGACCTATGGCATTGGCTAGTGGCCTTAAGCATTACTCTAAGGAGCTATATGGGAGCAAATACAAAACACAACCTGCCAGAGCAACACAAAATGGATTGTTTGAAACCTCAAAGGACAAGTAAATACAGTGGGGGTTAAGAGAAAAGATGTCCCACACACCCATGGCTTAATAGGGTGGCTGCCCATAATACCCAGGTGGAGGTCCAGGTGGAGGTCCATGGGAATGGGACCTAGCCTGGGCCATGGCAGCATTGTGAATTTGAAACTGCTCCACAATGTTTCTCTGCATATTGGTCATCTCAGCCATGGCTGACTGGATGCCATTACTTGCATTGGCCACGTTGCTGTTGAGGGTACGCAACTCCGCGAGGATGCCCTGTAGACTGGTATGGATGTTCACCATGTCGGCATGCCTTTGCTCACGCTCTGTAACGAGCTGGGCGTCATAAGAGTCCCTTTGTTGGGTCCATAATTGAAGCAGGGCACTCTGCCTCCCCTGGGAAATTGTGGGGCGGCGTAATGGCGTCCGCCGCACAATTACCCTGGCTCTTGGGCGTGCCCTGCCGCGTGGTGTCGTACCCTCAACAGCAACCGGCCTGCTTTGCAAATCCTCAGCAGCAGAGTGAACACTGGGGACTGTAGTGTCAGTCTCCCCATGTGCAAGCACAATGGATGGAGATTCACTCTGCTGCTGAGGATTGGCCAGAGAAACATTATGGAGCAGTTCCAAATTGGGACCCAGGGGGAGTTCATCCGACGTGCCCTGTACGGAGACATCATCATCTTCCTCCATGTCCTGGATCTCTTCCATGAGTGTGCGGGTCTGTAGGGACATATCAAAAAAAAAAGGCTAAGTTTGCGTCCAAATTTTGGATTTCAACAGTTTAACACATTCTTAAGCACTTGTTAGTATTTATGCTACTAAATTAACTTACCGAAAATCTCTGATCTGGGCTCCTATGCTGTACGGACCTGGTAGGCATAACCAAACTGGGGGGTGAGTTTACCCTTGCTGAGGGATCATGCTGGGCTGAAGAAGAGAAAAACAAACCACGTAAACACACACACATAACCTTTTTTAGGTTGGTTAATCAAATATAGCTCAATTTGTAATATTATTCAACTCTAGAGCAATGGTGACCTTTGTTCAAACCCACGCAAGTTTACATAGGTGCAATGGCTCTGAAAAACTGCTAAGTGACCTCAGTTCTAAGTCATGAAGTGTACCCAGTCAGCATACAACTTTCAAGGCACATTTTTGGATTTAGCCTAACATTCGCTAGGTCCGGGGTACTCAAACAATTGTTTGAAACGCCCATTTAAAGGTATGTGGTGAGAGGTGAATGTCTGGCCATGGTGCTGACGCAGGGGGTGTCTAGTTAAAAATAAATACACTGGTGGAGGGGCTGGAGATTTCAAAGTGCCAACTAATAAAGGCTGCTTGCCCTTGCTGGGCTGGATGGGCCAGAGCTGAGGGGACAGGGATTGGATGGCTAAAGGGGGGAGTTAACGTATTGATGGTGATGGGATGGATGGAGCCAATCTGTTACAAATGTATGGGGCTTATGTGGGGGGGGGGCATGGGGGGACTGTGGCAGATGGGCCAGAGCAGGGGCAGCGGGACACGATTGTGGCCAGAGAAAATTTAAATAAGTTACTGTGTACCTTGCAATGCCACTTCCTGGGCAGTACTTCATATTGCAATGCTATGTTTCACGGAGCCATGACATTGGGCAGGAGACCAACCACTACATGGCCGATCAAGGGGGCAGCTCTGAGCACGTCAACACAGAAGTAACTGAGTGCAGGGCTGTCTGGGCAGGGGTCCTTGAATGTGGTGCCAAGGTCCGCATTGGGACCCCGGGCCGCCAGTTGAGTGTCGCTGCTCTAGGTCAGATATGTTTGTGGGTGGCTAATTAAATTGTTAACTCAAACACAACTCACACAACCAAAAGGCAACCCATACATAATGATGTGTGTTTTGTGATTGATTCAAAATATCTCACTTATCTTGCGAAACTTCATGACTTTAACAATACAATTGGACATTTGAACTTTGCCATAATGGCTGTGGGCCTAAATGTGTGATTCCCAGGGACAAAAAGAGGACACAAACAGCCACAGTAGTGCGAGGCCAAGCAAGGCAAACCATAGGGGCATCCCGTTAGCTTGTTACTAGTGAACTGTAGATTATTTAGCAAACAGGCAAACATGCAGATTTAAGAGTACTCACCGTGGGTACGGGTCGGTGAGTCTGTGTCCCTTAGACCAGCATGTCCACCGACCGCGACCGGATGGAGAAGTCCAAGCACAATCTCCTCAGCAGGGGTAAACTCCAATTTAGATGGAAAGCCACCGCCAGTTTTCAGGCTGAAAAGAGAAAATCGTTTGGGACTCAGAAAAGGTGCATACAGTACATCCAAAACATTAGATTTAGCGTAAACATTTAGTTACCTGTAATTATGCCTTTTAATTTCTTTTTGCCGTACAGCATACTTCAGATCAGAGATTTTCTTCTGAATTTGGGACACATCTTTCCTCTCTTCCCCCGCTGCATTTACTTGTCGGAGGATGGTTTCAAACAATTCCATCTTGCGCTGCTTGGTGGTGTGTTTGGATTTGCTCCCATATAGCTCGTCATAGTATAATGTAAGGCCACTAGCCAATGCCATATTTTGGTCATGGGAGAATCTCCCACTCAACTGGCCGCGGCGCAATGTGCGGCCAGATGGTTGGCTTGGCTGCTCCTCCATGTGTGCAGACACATGTGGTGACATTATGGCCTGGGGCTGGGTAGGGGAATGGCCGGATTGGTGGCTTCCCAATGACTGGACTGGACTGGCCAAGGGACTGGGTGTTCTTGCGTGGCTGGCCACCGAACTTCCAGGTGTAGATGTGGTCATGGGGGCAATTCGGGGCCCTCTTGGGGGGCTAGGTTCCCGGCTGGTGCCAGGTCGGGGGCTCTGTTCCCGGCTGGTGCCAGGTCGGGGGCTTCTGGCCCTGGATTGGGTTCGGAGGGCCCTGTAGGGGCTTCTGGCCCTGGATGGTGTTCTTCTGGCCCTGTAGGGGCTTCTGGCCCTGGATTGGGTTCTTCTGGGCCTGTAGGGGCTTCTGGCCCTGGATTGGGTTCGTCTGGGCCTGTCGGGGCTTCTGGCCCTGGATTGGGATCTGCGGGCCCTGTAGGGGCTTCTGGCCCTGGATTGGGTTCTTCTGGGCCTGTCGGGGCTTCTGGCCCTGGTTTGGGATCTGCGGGCCCTGTAGGGGCTTCTGGCCCTGGATTGGGTTCTTCTGGGCCTGTCGGGGCTTCTGGCCCTGGATTGGGATCTGCGGGCCCTGTAGGGGCTTCTGGCCCTGGATTGGGTTCTTCTGGGCCTGTCGGGGCTTCTGGCCCTGGATTGGGATCTGCGGGCCCTGTAGGGGCTTCTGGCCCTGGTTTGGGATCTGCGGGCCCTGTAGGGGCTTCTGGCCCTGGATTGGGTTCTTCTGGGCCTGTCGGGGCTTCTGGCCCTGGATTGGGATCTGCGGGCCCTGTAGGGGCTTCTGGCCCTGGTTTGGGATCTGCGGCCTCTGGATGGGCTTCGGGGCCTGGATGGGGTTCGGGCCCTGGATGGGGTTCGGGCCCTGTCTGGGCTTCGTGCCCTGGATTGTGTTCTTCGCCCTCTGGCTGTGCTTCGGGCCCTGGATGGGGTTCGGGCCCTGCTGCGGGGCATGGGTTTCCGAACTGCCCTACTTGAAGGCATGGCCGGTGTGGGCTCACTGGTGCTGCCTGTTCTGGGGGCAGAGGTGGTGGGTGCTGCAGTTGCCAGCTTTTTGGCTGCAGGAGGGGCACGGGGCTTGGGGCCCCTTTTTTTGGTACCTGAGGGTCCAGGGTCCCTTGGTGGGGCCGAGGTGGGAGTCTTGGCTCTCAGTTTTCGTCCAGCTTGCTGGGACCTTGTGGTGGGGCCCTCCGCGGTCTTGCTTGCCTGGGGTCGCTTGCTCATCGCCTTTTTTGGTGCCATCGTACACAAATGCTCAAAGAGAATGAGCTTTGGGTGCAGGGACCTTTAAATAATGAGCCCAGCGTGTGACGCCTATGCGCACGACTACGCGCTCGTACGAACGTACGTTCGAGCGGAACCAGGAAACCGCTGGGGTTTCACTTATCTGCTGCCTGGAAGAAGCCTAAAGATGGCGCCCACTATCTTCACCCGTCAACAGGAAGAGATCCTCATGCTGGTAAGTGGCTGCCTGTGCATTTTAATAGAATAGTCAATGATGGCCTAAATGTAAATGATGCGTTTGGAACTAGTTTGGGGTCTCTTAATGTTTAATCACTGGCTCCTCACACTTCATCCTCAAGGGCCGAGCCTGGCCACGTTTTCAACTGTCTATGCTGATGTCCTAATTCGGCCAATTGGTCCGGCTTAGCAACAGTTAATTAACCTGTGGAGTAGCGGGGCTAGCTGGCAAACCTGGCCTGTCTCGGACCTTGATGCGGATGTTTGAGGAACACTGTTTTCCTAAGCCATAAAAACACAACGGGAAGCCACACACGTGGTCCAAAAGCCTAAGCATTAGGCTACATCTGGGATGTTTAAACCATCCTAACATGCCATAGATGCAGGTGGCCTGATTCTTGATGTTGGCTATTATCTGTATGTACATGGTGTGTGATACATATAACATAAGACCAGACTGTCAATCACAGTCAACGTCCTCTTTAAGGCACTCCCCAAAAATGGCGGCCACTCGAAATGTGTGTGTTAATGACATTAAATTCTCAACTTGTGATGCAACACATATGGGTCTGTGTGTAAAAGTAAAAGCTCTGTGTCCATTATGTTTTTCAGATCATGCTTCAGCGCCGGTATGACTTCGCGCCCAATGTGTGCGAGAAAAGGGACATCGCCCGGGAGATCATCGCCGAGATCCACCGTGTGACCAGCACCACCTTCACTCACACCCAGATAATGCAGCATTGGTCGGACCTGAAGCGTCTGCACATGCCCCGGGTGCGGAGGTTTTTTGGGATCCATTTCCCAAGTAAGTACAAAGCAATTGCATGGTATATGTTCAAAATGTCTAAGTTATGCCTTTATTTATAATGACTTTTCTTTGGTAGTGTTGGAAATGGATTTCAGAATTCGCCGCACCCGGAGACGTACAGGCCGACCAGTGCTGCATGACTCTGCATCTGTGAGTGAAGGTGGTGGATCTCCCGGGCGACGGACCTACCCCTCCTCTGTGGCCTCCTCAGACCAGCCCCTGGACCTTACCACAGAGGAGGGGCCAAGGCGCGTGGGCGTGGAGTCATACCTGGCCACGCATGGGGAAGGCTCTGGTATGTCACTCTTCATGTATAGGCACAAAGATATACATGGCAGGCCAAAAACTAAGTTATCCTTTATTATGTATTTGTAGAAGCTTCAGGAGCGGGTGAGATAGTGGAGGAGGAGGCAGCAGAGATGCTTGAAGTCGATCCTGGCGAAGGTGAGTGATGTCAGCCAGACTGGGAGCCAGATATGTTTGGAATAGTGACTCTATACAAGTACTAACCAAATGTCACATGTTTCTCCAGGGACTTCTTCACAGCAGAGCCAGGACCAAGGGCAGCCTGTTGGCCCCAACCAGCCATCTGTCGGCCACCAACTCCGTAAGTCTCCATGCCATTATTCATATTAATGTTTGGTTAGCTAATAACACACACATAACTAAAGGCGTAGCCAATGTGTAGTTCACACTTTCATGTGGGCACTTCGTTAGCTTAAAGAGGACCCTAACTAGTATTAAGAACCAAAGACTTAGCCATCACACTGTACCTACAGATTTGAAACATGGAAAAACACCCTTCACCCATCTAATGCATGTTATTAGACTGAACCAAACCAATATTGGGGAATATGGAATGCACAATATTTACAGGCAGCATGGGATACAGATTGAAAAAAGGAAGGTGCTGCCATGCATTGTGTGAGTGATGACCTTTCCCTCAACCCAGCTATGCTCTGGATTCCCAACGCACCACTGTAACCTACTCCCCTGTACTTTATCCAACTCTCCACTCCTCATTAAGTGTTATGCTTCAGAGTCCAGATGGCGGCGCTGTAATCCCCAAAAAACCCTAAATAACTTTGAGGTGGTGCAGAATCATTTGTGAATAGTTATTGGTTTTCATTAAATAATGTTGAAGGTCCGGTTTAAGGAGTTTAAACACTTACCTGTGGGAAATGCATTAACTGTATCCCTTTGAAGAAGGACATATGTCATGCATTTACATGTATTTGATTAACCCTAAATCTATTTCCAGCATACAAACCGGTCTGGGACTCCTATTTATGTTTCTGTCTCTATTGGTTACAGGGATGATCCCCCAAACCTTGGCGGGAAAAAAAAAAAGAATGAAGGAGTTGGTGGCCGAGCTGCTGGCCATACAGGCGACGTTGGGGCCAACAGATGAAGAAGACGAGGAGGATTAGTGCCCTTGGTCCTGGCTCCTTTCTTAAAGTTGTTTAAAAATTTTTACTCATTTTAACACTTGTTTTATGTTTTTTGTATTTTTACCAAAAAAAAAAAAAAAAAAAAAATAAGGTGTTTTACTGTTAAAAAAAACCTAAATATTTATATGTGTTTTTCGTTTAAAACAAAAAAAAAAAGGTTTTCCAAAAAAAAACCAAAAAAATAAAAAAGTTTTTACTATTATTCCCAAAAAAACAAAGAAAATATTTTAAATAAATTATATTTTAATCCTTCAGAAATGTGTCTTTTCTAATATGCACACACCCAAAAAATTACACAAACCAGAAACAACACACTTAGAAACATATAGACACATGTAAATTATGTGATATTCTAACGTTTTATGGACCGAGAAATGAAGTTGGATGCAGCCGCTAAGGGGTTTAGGTAAGTTTGAGGCAGCGATAAATGAAGTTGGATGCAGCCGCTAAGGGGTTTAGGTAAGTTTGAGGGAGTGAGAAATGAAGTTGGATGCAGCCGCTAAGGGGTTTAGGTAAGTTTGAGGGAGCGAGAAATGAAGTTGGATGCAGCCGCTAAGGGGTTTAGGTAAGTTTGAGGGAGCGAGAAATGAAGTTGGATGCAGCCGCTAAGGGGTTTAGGTAAGTTTGAGGGAGCGAGAAATGAAGTTGGATGCAGCCGCTAAGGGGTTTAGGTAAGTTTGAGGGAGCGAGAAATGAAGTTGGATGCAGCCGCTAAGGGGTTTAGGTAAGTTTGAGGGAGCGAGAAATGAAGTTGGATGCAGCCGCTAAGGGGTTTAGGTAAGTTTGAGGGAGCGAGAAATGAAGTTGGATGCAGCCGCTAAGGGGTTTAGGTAAGTTTGAGGGAGCGAGAAATGAAGTTGGATGCAGCCGCTAAGGGGTTTAGGTAAGTTTGAGGGAGCGAGAAATGAAGTTGGATGCAGCCGCTAAGGGGTTTAGGTAAGTTTGAGGGAGCGAGAAATGAAGTTGGATGCAGCCGCTAAGGGGTTTAGGTAAGTTTGAGGGAGCGAGAAATGAAGTTGGATGCAGCCGCTAAGGGGTTTAGGTAAGTTTGAGGGAGCGAGAAATGAAGTTGGATGCAGCCGCTAAGGGGTTTAGGTAAGTTTGAGGGAGCGAGAAATGAAGTTGGATGCAGCCGCTAAGGGGTTTAGGTAAGTTTGAGGGAGCGAGAAATGAAGTTGGATGCAGCCGCTAAGGGGTTTAGGTAAGTTTGAGGGAGCGAGAAATGAAGTTGGATGCAGCCGCTAAGGGGTTTAGGTAAGTTTGAGGGAGCGAGAAATGAAGTTGGATGCAGCCGCTAAGGGGTTTAGGTAAGTTTGAGGGAGCGAGAAATGAAGTTGGATGCAGCCGCTAAGGGGTTTAGGTAAGTTTGAGGGAGCGAGAAATGAAGTTGGATGCAGCCGCTAAGGGGTTTAGGTAAGTTTGAGGGAGCGAGAAATGAAGTTGGATGCAGCCGCTAAGGGGTTTAGGTAAGTTTGAGGGAGCGAGAAATGAAGTTGGATGCAGCCGCTAAGGGGTTTAGGTAAGTTTGAGGGAGCGAGAAATGAAGTTGGATGCAGCCGCTAAGGGGTTTAGGTAAGTTTGAGGGAGCGAGAAATGAAGTTGGATGCAGCCGCTAAGGGGTTTAGGTAAGTTTGAGGGAGCGAGAAATGAAGTTGGATGCAGCCGCTAAGGGGTTTAGGTAAGTTTGAGGGAGCGAGAAATGAAGTTGGATGCAGCCGCTAAGGGGTTTAGGTAAGTTTGAGGGAGCGAGAAATGAAGTTGGATGCAGCCGCTAAGGGGTTTAGGTAAGTTTGAGGGAGCGAGAAATGAAGTTGGATGCAGCCGCTAAGGGTAAGTTTCTGTTTGAGGGTGCGCATGCGCAAGATCTTATAAACATACGAACGCACGAATCTAAGAGGCCAAAAACCAATGAAAACCAGAGGCAAACGCAAGTAATTGGAAGAGCTTGACGATGGAAGCAGCCGAAAAAACAGGCTGCCGCCGCAACAGGTGAGCACATGAACGTGATTTTTACGATTGGCAACTGACTGAGGCAAGTTCGGGAGATATCATACGAACGGACGTATCTTTCAGGATAGAAACGTATTTGCTTATTGAATCACTCGCAAGTTCATACGAACGCACGAGCGGACGTGAAAAATAGGATGATCGTGAGCCAAATCCAAGCTGTTACATGTTTCTTTGAATCAACCCAATTGTCTCCCCACCTGGTGTTGGCCTTTAACGCCTTCAGAGAAGGGGCCTCATGGAGCTCTGAATCGCTCACAGAGGACGTGAGTATGATACCTAAGCCTAATGTTAATGACTCAGTCTGGTCCAATTATAGGCCCATCTCCCTGCTGAATGTTGATGTAAAAATTCTGGCAAAAGTTCTAGTGGTGCGTCTTAATATGTATATCAAATCTTTGATTTCTAAAGAGCAAGTGGGATTCATACCCCAACGCCAGGAGGGTGATAATATTCATAAAGTTGTCAATTTAGTCCACCATGCTAAGGTAGAAGGGCGGCAGGCCATGTTGCTATCATTGGATGTTCGTAAAGCATTTGATACAGTAGCGTGGGACTATCTACATTTTATTTTGAGGAAGTGAGGTCTAGGTTTGTTCTTTATTAACTTGGTATCTTCTTTGTGCTCAAACCTGGGGGCGTTTGTCAGATACTCTGGCTATGCCTCTGACCAGTTTATCTTGGGCAGAGGCACTAGGCAGGGTTGGCCCCCTTTCTCCTCTGCTATTTGAACTAGCAATTGAACCTCTCTCCAGACTTTTCAAAATTATAGTGGTGTAGCTGGTAGCATAAGATATCACTGTTTGCCAATGACATCCTGATGGTGGTTACAGATCCAATTATATACCTTCCAAACTTGTTTAAAACTTTAGAATCCTTTTTGAGGCTCTCTGGCCTTCAAATTAATTCAGCGAAGTCACAAGCACTCAATGTTTCCCTTCCTGCTGGTACATTGAGCACCATTAAAACTTCTTTTGATTTTCAGTGGCAGGCGCGTTACATTAAATATCTGGGTGTGCTTGTGACGACGGACTATAATTCTCTTTATGGTGCTAATTATCCTGGTCTGCTTAAGAATCTGCGGTCTTTGTTGATCAACTGGGCTAAGCTGAATCTTTCTTTGCTGGGTAGGATTGCTGCAGTAAAGATTTCATGACTCCCTAAATTGCTTTACCTGTTTCGGGTATTGCCAATAGCAGTCCCTTCTGCTCTGAGGGGCCTCCAGTCTGATCTGAATAAATTTGGGGGAATGCAGAAGCCTCATGCAGACCGTATGATGCTCTATAAGGCCAAACAACAGGGTGGCCTGGGAGTCCCCAACTTGACCCATTATTACTGCGCAAGCCAGGTTGCCCATTGGCAGCAGTACATGGGGGGGGGGGGATAGGCCGCTGTGGGCTGATATTGAGGAGGCATATTGCTTCCCGATTTCTATCTCAAACCTGCTGTGGCCACCTCCCTCGTTGTACAGAAAATGTGTTAATGTTAACACTAAGGCATTGCTTAGGTGGTATCTAGTCGTGGATAGGGTTCATAGATTTTGCCCTACCTATTCTCTGGACTGCTTTAGGGGATGTCAGCTCTGTGGAATGTATATGCAGATTTGGAGGGAGTGCAGGGTGGTTAGACAGTTCTGGGCCAAAGTGTTCTATGTTATCAATAAGGCCACCGGGATGCAATTGACACTCTTCTCCGCAGTTGGCCCTTCTCACTTTGAAGCCTCCAGGCTGCCCAAAGGCCCACTTTGAGCTTATTAGCAACATTGTGATGGCAGCCAAGTTGATCATTGCGCAATCTTGGAAGAAGACATACCTAGTGGGAGCCTTATTACTTGTGTTAATGAGGGTATGTTTTTTGAAAAAATAGCAGCGTTGATGCAGGGGGATTTCACTCCATTCTTAGCTACGTGGGAGGGTTGGATTGCCCACTTCCAGCCGGGGGCTTTCTATCGAGCTCTCCTCGCGATTTAGAATGCTAACCTGGCTGTTCTTCATGGTTGGGTGGAGGCCTGGTACCCATTTCTTTTTCCTTTTCCTTCTCTTCTGATTTCACTCTTTTCCTTTTCCTTCTGCTCTTACCTCCGTGCTACTCTTTGATTGGTTCTTTTTACCATAGGCTGTATGTTATGGTTATTTTAAGGAGGCTGTTGGTTTTTGTATATCCGGCGTACCCTTTTGACTATGCTGTGCTTTATGAACCAAAAATTCTGGCTGTTGACTGAGGGCTGAACATCGAGGGAACACACATTTAGTGACCCAGAAATTGACAGGGGAGGACCCATTGCTCAGTACCAGGAGATGCATTGACTGATAGTCATCCACCATACGAGTAAAAATCTGCCTCTTGGTACTACAGCCGTATCTGATAGTGGTGAATGTGGTTGACAAATAAATAATGTGTTCCACATTGTGGCCATGCTTACCCTCCATTGTGTGGCTGGGTGGTGCCCCTTCTGCATTGGTAACTTGCTCCTCCTCCTCAGCCTCATGTTACCACTGAGCCTTTAAATTCAGCTGGGAACTCCACCAATTATGCATCCACCAGAGTGCATTTGTAGTCCCTCATCTTTCTATCCCTCTCCAGTGCAGGGATCCAGCAGGGTGGCCGACCAGCAATCGGCACTGGTGACTATGCGGGTAACTCAGATCATGTAGTGGCTCATATGAGCCAGGCTGCCCTGACTCAAGGAGAAGCTGTCTTCAGTGTCAGGCATCTTCTCCTCCTTCCAGCCACACTCAAGTGAGTCACATGAACTGGGCTTTCTTCTTCCTCCTCTGCTTCCTCCTGTTCCACCATGACATCCTCCATCAAGGCCTGAAGGTTTTTTTCTAGCAGGCAAAATATGGGGATGCTCATACTCAGTGAACAGGTCATTCCATGACAAAACTAGTTTTGGTCCGGGTCAAGCAAGACGCACGGAAGTCATTGCGGTTTCATTATCGTTTTCACCGGAATATGCTGCCGGTTCCTACGACCGAGGAAGAAATACGGCATTGCGTTACAAGGAAGATGAGACGCTATTTTGGAAGCTTAACTAGCTGACCGGCTGCTAATAATATTGGCAGTGTGTTTTATATGATATTTTTGGTAAGCATAATAAAAAGCGGGAAAGCCACTAGGTTGAAATAGTACTACACGATTGGATTTTTTTCCTTTTTTTCTTTCCTCACATATGCCCACTGTCTATTACTGGTGAAAAAAATGCTATTGGGGGCAACAAAAGGTTTGACAGCGGATGGAGCTCACATTGAAGCGGACCTACATCCAATTGATTGAAATTGGAAAGCCTGTGTATATGGGCTAGCTGGTATGTGCATATTGGTGGTGGTTCTTGGTTCATGAGTTTAATGAAAGTTAATACACCCGGGTGATCCACTCTGAAGATTTTTGTCTCTAAAGTGGACTTTAATTTTTTTAAGTAAATGTGTAATACTATATACAAAATTGTTTATTAGCCCGGGGTCAGTTGATACTGAGGCTTGAATATTAAATATTAGGACAACAACCATATCCAGTAAAATCCAATACAGATGTTCAGAGATGAGTTGTATTATATACCCAGTAAATGCAATGCAGATGGGCACAGACGAGTTGTATTATATACCCAGTAAATGCAATACAGATTGAAACATATGGGTGGTATGATATATCTAGGAAACGCATTACAGATGGGCAGAAATGAGTTACATAATTTACTCAGTAATTGCAATGTAGATGGGCAGAGATGAGTGGTATTATATACCCCGTAAATGCAATACAGGTGGACACAGATGAGTGGTAGTATATACCCACTAAATGCAATGCAGATAGGCAGAGATCATATACCCGGTAAATGCAATACAGATGGGCAGATATGGGTGGCATTATATACCCAGTAAATGGGTATAAATGTATTAAATGTGCCCCAGCAACTGCCTGCCATTGGTGTACCATGCAATGCAGATGGGCACAGATGAGTGGTATTATATACCCAGTAAATGCAATGCAGATGGCCACAGATGAGTGGTATTCTATACCCAGTAAATTCAATGCAGATGGTCACAGATGAGTGGTATTATATACCCAGTAAATGCAATACAGATGGCCACAGATGAGTTGTATTATATACCCAGTAAATGCAATGCAAATAGTCTGCAATTCAATAGAAAGCTTTCTGTGTCCCCATGCTCTTTTTCTTCCAGGCTCAAAGTCAGGAATTTTTCCTAGAGGGCTACTAGTGTATGTTTGGAAAACAGGCTCTGTTTACTTGCTAATGGTATACCAAAGACCAAATGCATCTGTAGGAATGTTTTATAATAAATGTTATTAAAACCATCAGGTCCAGGAGCCTTAGAGATCTTCAGTTGCTTTATTGCCACCCTGATCTCCTCCATAGCTCTTACTAAAATATCCTTATGAACCTCTTATAATTGATGAAATGCTTTAGATTTGCTTTGCTTTAGATTTATCAAAATGAGTAGGAGCAGCATATAAATTGTTATAAAATTTGAAAAATTCATTTGGAACCTTACTGGGTTACTAATATAATTATCTGAAGATAAGAGTTTACGAAAGGATGTAATTTGCTTCCTGGTTAATCTCTTTGCCAAAAGTGACCCTATTTTATCTCCTTGGTTATTTAAACAATGCTTCCTTTTGTTCAAGTGCTTCAGAATTTTTCCTTTTCTTTCTGCTTGCCGATTTGATAACAACCCCTCTAGTATATACCTTATGGCATGGGCTGCCCAGTTTAATAAAGGAGAGGTATCAGAAGCCTTATTTTGATCAAATTAAAGAGCTAATTCTTTTTCCAGCTCAGTGACTATTTTAGGATCATTTAATTAGGATTCATTCAGTCTCCATCTTGAAGAGCATGGTTTATGTCCTATATCATTAAAGTCCACAACCACCAGTTGTGAGCCTAAGAAAAAACATGTGGTCTTTAAAGTTAGGGTTCATCTCTCACCAAGTATCTATGAGATCATAAGACCACCTTCACAAAATGGGTCTCCCCACAAAGACATACCAAGTTAAGAAATAAAAAAAACCTTCCCATTTCACTAAGAGAGTTACAGTAAGTGGTGACCAAGGCTCTGATTCCTCTACTAAGAAGTAAAAAGAATAAAAATAGAAAGGAAACAAGAAACATTTTGACACAAAAATGAAACAACAGGAATTGTTATACCAGTACCAAAAAATTACCCATATGGGTATTACGAACACCTAAATGTTCCACGAAAGAATCGAGTCACAAGAACCCCCCCCCCCCCCCCAAAAAAAAAGGTTAACCTGGGAATCAAGCCTTCCCCCGGGCGCATTTCCACCCGCAGGCATATCTGAAAAAAATATTAACCCTTAAGAAAAATCTATTCGTTTATTTAAGTATTTCCTTAAATATATATAATACTACATTTCTATAGTACTTATATAGTACATATACTATAAGTAATGGTAAATTCCCTGACAAAGCAAGCTCAATGCAGGCGCACTGTGCTATACAAGCACAACACCTGCATCACCACAGACTCCGACTGACCTGCGCTCTTACAACTTTGTGCTGAAAAAGGTGTCTAGCGCTTTTGAATGCGCTGTGCAATGCAGCTCCAATGTGTGAACTATCACATTCATAATGCGCTGTGTTTCCACTGCATTGTAACTGCGCTGCATCACAGCAACACAGAGAAAGCGCAGAGGTGCAAACATAGCCCAAATCAAACAAAAACTATATAAACAAAGTAAAAAGCTATATTTTCAAAACATCTCTAACTCTCAAATTGTGGTTTACATAAGTACTTATATTAACTTTAACAATACCAAAGTACTCATGAATGTAACTTAGTTTTACTATGAGTATTTATTCACTTCTTCTTATAATCCTCCTATTAGGATCAAAGTCTTAAAGGACATTTAAAGAACCATTTTCTTCTGCCCAAGGCAAATGGCAGGGTGCCACACTACCTATGGGAAATGGAAGGGGAGAATGCTACACTGCCTGTGGGAAATAGGAGGGGGAATGCTGCACTGCTTATAATGGGGAATAGAAAGAGGGAGCATGCTACGCTATTTATAATGGGGAATGGGTGGTGGGAGAATGCCATGCTGCTGATAATGGGGAATGGGAGGGGGAAGAAAGCAACTCTGTCTATATCTAAGGGAATCTGCACCTTGATTATTATTCGGTTCTTGGGGGGCGGTGTTTTATCACAGCATTTGGTTCAGAATATTTTTTTCATATTTTCTTTCTCTTATTTTCTAGGTGCTTCTTATAAGGTGAAAAATATGTTACATACATACATACCCTGTGGCCTCTAATGCAGCAATGACATTCTCTTTTTCTTCCCATCCCCCAATCAGCTCAGCAGAGCAGGACAGGATTGAGGTCCCCTCCTAACACCCTTCCCTCCAGCTCCTCATCCAGGATCACATTGCACAACCAAGGTGTCTTATGCAAGTTCTCGGAATCTATTTAAACCATTATACGGATTATTAAGCAGCATCATAGATCTATGGGCCACTCTCAATTTTTCAGAAGAGAAATCGTGAGATGAACCTCTAAACCGTGATATCCCGGCCATTTCTTCTTCAATTTAAAAATGGAAAACAGTTTAGGAAGGGCAAAATGTAGCCCAACACAATGATATACCTATTGCCTTTGCCTGCTCTATAACTTTAATAGAATCTGCTGCATCATTGCTTACAAGAAACTTGCTTGCTTACAAGAAATGTTAATTATGGAATTTCCCATTTCTGCAAATCCCTGCCTATATGGCAACCTAACATATGTTCTAGTGTTAAAACACTGGCATTCAGCCCAGTTGTGAATCACAAAGCAAGCATGTTACTTTCTCACTGAACCTTGCACAATCTAAAGTAGGCAATGTGCTCAGTAACAGTGGAGCTGCAGTGAACCAAGGCATCATCATGACTGTACTTTTTAAAAACAAAATCTGAAACAAGTTTTATTGTTCCCTAAAGACTGTTAACATCAAATTGTAAAACGTCATTGATAAATATTTCCTTTTCAATTGTAAAGTAGATCTGACCCCGAAATGGCCTATGGGGCTGCTTTTTTCTCCATCCCAACATTCTAACTTGGGATGCTCATCTGCTATGTCAGAATTCAGGCAGTGGTACGGTACCTACACATTTGCCCCCCCCCCCCCCCAGGGCCCAATAATAGCAGCCCACACCTGCCATTAATCTCAAGTCTGTTTAAAATTGTGGCTCACAGTTCAGGTGTGCATGTGTCATTCAGGGTAATTTATACCCTCTCTTAGTAACCTTATTGGTCAACTGATCACATGCACAATGGAAGCAGTGCAGGAGCCACATAGGAGAGTGGTTTTAATACCTGACTTAAGGCTTTCCTAAGAAGGCACACAGTGTGTGTACTTTCCAAAATAGGGATGTCCAGGGGGTGGAGGTTGCAGCAGCAAGGAATTCTGTCTTTCAGTTTGCTTTAAATCATACTCAATTTCTAAAACTAGTATATTATATTACTAATGGTAGAAAAATATTGCCCAATTATTCTCAAAGCTTATTTTATAAATGTATCTCAAATTCAGCATTCTTAGGTCACCAAGCAAGACAAAGCATATGCTTCTGACTAAATTGGAAACATGCTTAAATGATCCCTAATGGATTCATTACAGTCTGGTTGCATTCAATTAATATTCACATTCTTCTGCGGTTAAATGGGGCTGACTTGCAACAAAAAGGGACATTATGTTCAATACATTCTATAGGCTAAAATGTGTTTACAAGAAGAAAGCAAGCAAAATGTCATTATCTGTAGAGTTGGTCCTTAAATTTGAATACAGTTCTGTAGAGATTAGTTTTTAGTAGTAATGCTTCTCTGCTGAAACTATATAAACCTAAAATTTATAGACATTATTAAAAATTATCACAGACACCTGACACTGTTATGGCTTTGATATACAGTCATGCAAAGCATTTGTATTATAAGGGTTCAGATATTTTTAGATATAAATTATAGTTTAACAATCTGGAGAATTTTTCAAAGACATGAGATGGAATTCAGTGTGATGCAAAGGCCTAATACTTCATAAATGCACTGGGAGTTAAAATGTGATAAAACACCTGTCTTCACAATTCCTTACTGAACAAGCACAAATGAAAGCACAGTCCTTATTTGACTTTGGCTGATTCACTTTTCTCTTTCTGCCTAAGGCGTCAACAATTATGTACTGAGAACAGAAAAAAGAGAATGCAAAAATCTCAGCATGAAATAATTTAAGAAATACATTTATTAGGAGACAGAAGCTATCTCAATAGAGACTGAAAGCCAGAGTGTATATTGCATGTTAATGTTCTGTTACAGCTCCTGCTGTATGCATGCCTTGTATTTGCCTTGTCTCTGTATATTCCTTTCAGCAAAATATTAAAATTGAAATGTAAATGTAAATTGTAAAATATCCCTGTGAGATCTGTAACTGGAAAGTGCAATTTTCAGTATAATTCAAAATATGTTATTACCTCTATTTCATGGTTGCTTTTAATTAGGGTAAAAGAACATTAGGCAGCCCATTTTAAATGTAAAGTCAATCCAAGAAAACGCATGTATCTCTGTCAGAAGTAGGCAATATATAGTTAATCACACAATTTAGGTAAATAGTTTAACACACTGTAAAATGCTAAATGCACTATTCTATATGGTGCTTGCAGTTATAGGTTATTAAATCCCCCCAAGTGCTTGTGCTGATGAAATTAAAGATAAAAGTGTTTAAAGCTACACTATCCCCTCGATTCAAAGAGCAAAAGTTAATTGATTTCGTATCGAGAATCGTAAGTTTGGGTGGGTGTTTGTCATTTTTTCTTGTTTTTTTGGCCATTTCGTATTCGCACGATCGTTCGCGCATAGACGTATATGAACATACGCATTTCGTACGAGAATCGTATAATTTGCGTTAGTTCGTGTGTTTTTCCCGTCCAAATCGTATTATTTGCGTCCGATCCTATTTTTTACGTCCTTCACATGGGCTTGCGCCCAATTCAGAGAGGTGATTGCTAATTGTTTTGAAGCCCATTAAAGAGCTGCTTTACGAAATGTTTGCCGGCAGCTATTTGGCCTCGGGAGTAGGATGGAGCGGAGCGAGTTTGTGGCACATCAGGGGCTTATGCTTTTTGGCATTGAGTTGATCGAGATGTCTGAGAGCAGATTGCCCCTGCGTCGTCGCATGAACATCGATAGCATGAATGATGTTGAGCTGTTCGAGCTGACCAGGCTTAATCGCGCTTCCCTCCATAAATTATATAGTGAGCTGCGGCCATGGTTAGCCCGCACCACAAGGAAGGGGCATGCAATTTCAGGTATGACCAAGATGCTTGGCTGCCTGCAATTTTTGGCGAACGGCTCGTTCCAGAGGCTGGGTGCCCTCTCTGTGGGGATGTCACAGCCTACGCTGAGCCGCGCACTGTCTAAATTTTTGGAAGGCATGGCTGCCATAACTCAAAAATATATTTATTTTCCAGATGATATGGCAGCCAGAAACGCCATTAAGCTTGGGTTTTATAATGTGGCCGACATGCCCAACGTTATTGGTGCAATTGACTGCACACATGTGGCACTCGTACCTAGGGCAGCCGACGAGTATATATATAGGTATTGAGATTGGTTATTATGTTGCCCAACGTGTCATGTAACCTGTTTTCCTTTGCGGCAGCATATTTGTTTATCCCTCATTTGTGTAGCTGCTTTATCTCGGCTTTTCATTAGTCTTTCCCAATAGAGTGCAGACATGTTTTGTGGTTAATTTATTAGTTTGGGTCAAATATCAATTACCCTTTTTGTATGTTTTTGCCTTAAGGAATCGTAAAATGGGACACTCACTTAATGTCCAGGCCGTGGTTGGTCCGGATATGCGGTTTATGAGTGTCCTTGCCGGCTACCCCGGATCGTCCCACGACTCCTATATCCTCCGGCGATCTGGGTTGTTTCGGAGATTTGAGGCAGGTGAATTTTCGGGGGCATGGCTGCTTGGTAAGTGTGTCCTATTTGTGTGTTATTAAATGTGGCATTAATCTTGTATTTGTTGATATGTTTGTTTTTGAAAACTTTACATAAGCGTCCAACTGCCTTTTTCTTGGCTCATATATTAGGAACTTACCCAAAAAATCCTTGTCTCGCTTTGGCCTTCAGAATGTTTTCCCTTTAGTTAGGATGTCTGTAAGTTCCTTGTGCCTAAATATATTGGTTTGGAGTTTATACCCAAGGATCTTTGACCTTTGGCTCCTTTTGTACTATTGGTCTTTAAATGTCAAAGTGGACTTAAACTGCATACATTGTAGTTTCCAGTGAAATGTGGATAGGGATCTTTGACATTTGGCTCCTTTTGTACTATTGGTCGTTAAATGTCAAAGTGGACTTAAACTGCATACATTGTAGTTTCCAGCGAAATGTGGATAGGCCCTCAGCAGCATCCTAATTGTAACATGTCTGAAAACTACAAATATATGTAAAAGACAAATACCCTTGGCCGTGCAGATGTTTGATAATTAATTGGTATATAGAAGTGCCATTTTTATTTAGGTTATACCTTAGTGCAATTTTTGGGGGCCCTAATGTGCCCTGTTTTTTTTGGGGAACACTTTACCTTACATCATTATGATATCTGTGAAATTTTTGATGTTGGTTGTGTTGCCTTTTTAATTTTGATTACATTTAATTCTCTGTTTAAGGTGATTCCGGGTACCCACTTCTACCCTGGCTCATGACGCCTGTGCTGCGGCCCCAGGATGCCTCTCAGGAAGCGTATAACCGTGCGCATCGCAAGACCCGGGCTGTTGTGGAGAGGGCCTTTGGTCTGCTGAAGACACGTTTTCGTTGCCTTGACCATACTGGGGGGGCCCTGCAATATGATCCCAAGAAAGTGATCGACATTATAATGGCATGTGCTGTTTTGCACAATTTTGCCATCATGGAACGTGTCCCACGTTATGTGGACAGCCTGCCCTCTTCAGCCGTCGAGGATGAAGTCGAGAATTTTGAGGGGCCCCCCAGTGAGTCTGGCCAATCTGTTCGAGCCAACCTGATCAGCCAGCATTTTACTTAACTTTTTTCCCTGTCTCACCATTCTGTATGTCTGTGTTATCCTTTTTGTTACATATGTTGTTTTGCCGTAATGTGGCATTACCTCTAAGTAAAACATTTAGACCTTAATTGTTGCCTAATGTATTTCATGTAGTTTCCTTAGCTTTAGCTTTGCATTGTTACACCTCTTCAAACCAAAATTATCTGGTTTAGCCCAAGCTGTTAAAAATGTCCTCCCACTAAAAACGCCACAAGTATTGTAAGTGAATTTTTTGTTTTACTTTGAAAAGGAAAAATTATAGTGCTTAACAGAAATCAGTCCACATACATCTGTGGTAACAAATGGATAACATTAAAAAAAAACATCGAGCACATCTACACCTGGAAGTGAGTGGCACAACCAAACAAGGACACCCAGTCCAAAGGCCAGCCTAGTCCAGTCATTAATATTGCCTGTGCCCAGGGATATTTGGGCATGGCCATAATGTCACACAAACATGTCTGCAAACAGGAGGAGCACCAACCAAATACATAGGTAAAGCCATAAGTGGCCAGATAAACTCCACATAGACCTATGGCATTGGCTAGTGGCCTTAAGCATTACTCTAAGGAGCTATATGGGAGCAAATACAAAACACAACCTGCCAGAGCAACACAAAATGGATTGTTTGAAACCTCAAAGGACAAGTAAATACAGTGGGGGTTAAGAGAAAAGATGTCCCACACACCCATGGCTTAATAGGGTGGCTGCCCATAATACCCAGGTGGAGGTCCAGGTGGAGGTCCATGGGAATGGGACCTAGCCTGGGCCATGGCAGCATTGTGAATTTGAAACTGCTCCACAATGTTTCTCTGCATATTGGTCATCTCAGCCATGGCTGACTGGATGCCATTACTTGCATTGGCCACGTTGCTGTTGAGGGTACGCAACTCCGCGAGGATGCCCTGTAGACTGGTATGGATGTTGACCATGTCGGCATGCCTTTGCTCACGCTCTGTAACGAGCTGGGCGTCATAAGAGTCCCTTTGTTGGGTCCATAATTGAAGCAGGGCACTCTGCCTCCCCTGGGAAATTGTGGGGCGGCGTAATGGCGTCCGCCGCACAATTACCCTGGCTCTTGGGCGTGCCCTGCCGCGTGGTGTCGTACCCTCAACAGCAACCGGCCTGCTTTGCAAATCCTCAGCAGCAGAGTGAACACTGGGGACTGTAGTGTCAGTCTCCCCATGTGCAAGCACAATGGATGGAGATTCACTCTGCTGCTGAGGATTGGCCAGAGAAACATTATGGAGCAGTTCCAAATTGGGACCCAGGGGGAGTTCATCCGACGTGCCCTGTACGGAGACATCATCATCTTCCTCCATGTCCTGGATCTCTTCCATGAGTGTGCGGGTCTGTAGGGACATATAAAAAAAAAAAGGCTAAGTTGGCGTCCAAATTTTGGATTTCAACAGTTTAACACATTCTTAAGCACTTGTTAGTATTTATGCTACTAAATTAACTTACCGAAAATCTCTGATCTGGGCTCCTATGCTGTACGGACCTGGTAGGCATAACCAAACTGGGGGGTGAGTTTACCCTTGCTGAGGGATCATGCTGGGCTGAAGAAGAGAAAAACAAACCACGTAAACACACACACATAACCTTTTTTAGGATAGGTAATCAAATATAGCTCTATTTGTAATATTATTCAACTCTAGAGCAATGGTGACCTTTGTTCAAACACACGCAAGTTTACATAGGTGCAATGGCTCTGAAAAACTGCTAAGTGACCTCAGTTCTAAGTCATGAAGTGTACCCAGTCAGCATACAACTTTCAAGGCACATTTTTGGATTTAGCCTACCATTCGCTAGGTCCGGGGTACTCAAACAATTGTTGGAAACGCCCATTTCAAGGTATGTGGTGAGAGGTGAATGTCTGGCCATGGTGCTGACGCAGGGGGTGTCTAGTTAAAAATAAATACACTGGTGGAGGGGCTGGTGATTTCAAAGTGCCAACTAATAAAGGCTGCTTGCCCTTGCTGGGCTGGATGGGCCAGAGCTGAGGGGACAGGGATTGGATGGCTAAAGGGGGGAGTTAACGTATTGATGGTGATGGGATGGATGGAGCCAATCTGTTACAAATGTATGGGGCTTATGTGGGGGGGGGCATGGGGGGACTGTGGCAGATGGGCCAGAGCAGGGGCAGCGGGACACGATTGTGGCCAGAGAAATTTTGAAAAAGTTACTGTGTACCTTGCAATGCCACTTCCTGTGCAGTACTTCATATTGCAATGCTATGTTTCAGGGAGCCATGACATTGGGCAGGAGACCAACCACTACATGGCCGATCAAGGGGGCAGCTCTGAGCACGTCAACACAGAAGTAACTGAGTGCAGGGCTGTCTGGGCAGGGGTCCTTGAATGTGGTGCCAAGGTCCGCATTGGGACCCCGGGCCGCCAGTTGAGTCTCGCTGCTCTAGGTCAGATATGTTTGTGGGTGGCTAATTAAATTGTTAACTCAAACACAACTCACACAACCAAAAGGCAACCCATACATAATGATGTGTGTTTTGTGATTGATTCAAAATATATCACTTATCTTGCGAAACTTCATGACTTTAACAATCCAATTGGACATTTGAACTTTGCCATAATGGCTGTGGGCCTAAATGTGTGATTCCCAGGGACAAAAAGAGGACACAAACAGCCACAGTAGTGCGAGGCCAAGCAAGGCAAACCATAGGGGCATCCCGTTAGCTTGTTACTAGTGAACTGTAGATTATTTAGCAAACAGCCAAACATGCAGATTTAAGAGTACTCACCGTGGGTACGGGTCGGTGAGTCTGTGTCCCTTAGACCAGCATGTCCACCGACCGCGACCGGATGGAGAAGTCCAAGCACAATCTCCTCAGCAGGGGTAAACTCCAATTTAGATGGAAAGCCACCGCCAGTTTTCAGGCTGAAAAGAGAAAATCGTTTGGGACTCAGAAAAGGTGCATACAGTACATCCAAAACATTAGATTTAGCGTAAACATTTAGTTACCTGTAATTATGCCTTTTAATTTCTTTTTGCCGTACAGCATACTTCAGATCAGAGATTTTCTTCTGAATTTGGGACACATCTTTCCTCTCTTCCCCCGCTGCATTTACTTGTCGGAGGATGGTTTCAAACAATTCCATCTTGCGCTGCTTGGTGGTGTGTTTGGATTTGCTCCCATATAGCTCGTCATAGTATAATGTAAGGCCACTAGCCAATGCCATATTTTGGTCATGGGAGAATCTCCCACTCAACTGGCCGCGGCGCAATGTGCGGCCAGATGGTTGGCTTGGCTGCTCCTCCATGTGTGCAGACACATGTGGTGACATTATGGCCTGGGGCTGGGTAGGGGAATGGCCGGATTGGTGGCTTCCCAATGACTGGACTGGACTGGCCAAGGGACTGGGTGTTCTTGCGTGGCTGGCCACCGAACTTCCAGGTGTAGATGTGGTCATGGGGGCAATTCGGGGCCCTCTTGGGGGGCTAGGTTCCCGGCTGGTGCCAGGTCGGGGGCTCTGTTCCCGGCTGGTGCCAGGTCGGGGGCTTCTGGCCCTGGATTGGGTTCGGAGGGCCCTGTAGGGGCTTCTGGCCCTGGATGGTGTTCTTCTGGCCCTGTAGGGGCTTCTGGCCCTGGATTGGGTTCGGCGGGCCCTGTAGGGGCTTCTGGCCCTGGATTGGGATCTGCGGCCTCTGGATGGGCTTCTGGCCCTGGATTGTGTTCGGCGGGCCCTGTAGGGGCTTCTGGCCCTGGTTTGGGATCTGCGGCCTCTGGCTGTGCTTCGGGGCCTGGATGGGGTTCGGGCCCTGGATGGGGTTCGGGCCCTGGCTGGGCTTCGTGCCCTGGATTGGGTTCTTCGGCCTCTGGCTGTGCTTCGGGGCCTGGATGGGGTTCGGGCCCTGGATGGGGTTCGGGCCCTGCTGCGGGGCATGGGTTTCCGAACTGCCCTACTTGAAGGCATGGCCGGTGTGGGCTCACTGGTGCTGCCTGTTCTGGGGGCAGAGGTGGTGGGTGCTGCAGTTGCCAGCTTTTTGGCTGCAGGAGGGGCACGGGGCTTGGGGCCCCTTTTTTTGGTACCTGAGGGTCCAGGGTCCCTTGGTGGGGCCGAGGTGGGAGTCTTGGCTCTCAGTTTTCGGCCAGCTTGCTGGGACCTTGTTGTGGGGCCCTCCGCGGTCTTGCTTGGCTGGGGTCGCTTGCTCATCGCCTTTTTTGGTGCCATCGTACACAAATGCTCAAAGAGAATGAGCTTTGGGTGCAGGGACCTTTAAATAATGAGCCCAGCGTGTGACGCCTATGCGCACGACTACGCGCTCGTACGAACGTACGTTCGAGCGGAACCAGGAAACCGCTGGGGTTTCACTTATCTGCTGCCTGGAAGAAGCATAAAGATGGCGCCCACTATCTTCACCCGTCAACAGGAAGAGATCCTCATGCTGGTAAGTGGCTGCCTGTGCATTTTAATCGAATAGTCAATGATGGCCTAAATGTAAATGATGCGTTTGGAACTAGTTTGGGGTATGTTAATGTTTAATCACTGGCTCCTCACACTTCATCCTCAAGGGCCAAGCCTGGCCACGTTTTCAACTGTCTATGCTGATGTCCTAATTCGGCCAATTGCTCCGGCTTAGCAACAGTTAATTAACCTGTGGAGTAGCGGGGCGAGCTGGCAAACCTGGCCTGTCTCGGACCTTGATGCGGATGTTTGAGGAACACTGTTTTCCTAAGCCATAAAAACACAACGGGAAGCCACACACGTGGTCCAAAGCCTAAGCATTAGCCTACATCTTGGATGTTTAAACCATCCTAACATGCCATAGATGCAGGTGGCCTGATTCTTGATGTTGGCTATTATCTGTATGTACATGGTGTGTGATACATATAACATAAGACCAGACTGTCAATCACAGTCAACGTCCTCTTTAAGGCACTCCCCAAAAATGGCGGCCACTCGAAATGTGTGTGTTAATGACATTAAATTCTCAACTTGTGATGCAACACATATGGGTCTGTGTGTAAAAGTAAAAGCTCTGTGTCCATTATGTTTTTCAGATCATGCTTCAGCGCCGGTATGACTTCGCGCCCAATGTGTGCGAGAAAAGGGACATCGCCCGGGAGATCATCGCGGAGATCCACCGTGTGACCAGCACCACCTTCACTCACACCCAGATAATGCAGCATTGGTCGGACCTGAAACGTCTGCACATGCCCCGGGTGCGGAGGTATTTTGGGATCCATTTCCCAAGTAAGTACAAAGCAATTGCATGGTATATGTTCAAAATGTCTAAGTTATGCCTTTATTTATAATGACTTTTCTTTGTTAGTGTTGGAAATGGATTTCAGAATTCGCCGCACCCGGAGACGTACAGGCCGACCAGTGCTGCATGACTCTGCATCTGTGAGTGAAGGTGGTGGATCTCCCGGGCGACGGACCTACCCCTCCTCTGTGGCCTCCTCAGACCAGCCCCTGGACCTTACCACAGAGGAGGGGCCAAGGCGCGTGGGCGTGGAGTCATACCTGGCCACGCATGGGGAAGGCTCTGGTATGTCACTCTTCATGTATAGGCACAAAGATATACATGGCAGGCCAAAAACTAAGTTATCCTTTATTATGTATTTGTAGAAGCTTCTGGAGCGGGTGAGATAGTGGAGGAGGAGGCAGCAGAGATGCTTGAAGTCGATCCTGGCGAAGGTGAGTGATGTCAGCCAGACTGGGAGCCAGATATGTTGGGAATAGTGACTCTCTACAAGTACTAACCAAATGTCACATGTTTCTCCAGGGACTTCTTCACAGCAGAGCCAGGACCAAGGGCAGCCTGTTGGCCCCAACCAGCCATCTGTCGGCCACCAACTCCGTAAGTCTCCATGCCATTATTCATATTAATGTTTGCTTAGCTAATAACACACACATAACTAAAGGCGTAGCCAATGTGTAGTTCACACTTTCATGTGGGCACTTCGTTAGCTTAAAGAGGACCCTAACTAGTATTAAGAACCAAAGACTTAGCCATCACACTGTACCTACAGATTAGAAACATGGAAAAACACCCTTCACCCATCTAATGCATGTTATTAGACTGAACAAAACCAATATTGGGGAATATGGAATGCACAATATTTACAGGCAGCATGGGATACAGATTGAAAAAAGGAAGGTGCTGCCATGCATTGTGTGAGTGATGACCTTTCCCTCAACCCAGCTATGCTCTGGATTCCCAACGCACCACTGTAACCTACTCCCCTGTACTTTATCCAACTCTCCACTCCTCATTAAGTGTTATGCTTCAGAGTCCAGATGGCGGCGCTGTAATCCCCAAAAAACCCTAAATAACTTTGAGGTGGTGCAGAATCATTTGTGAATAGTTATTGGTTTTCATTAAATAATGTTGAAGGTCCGGTTTAAGGAGTTTAAACACTTACCTGTGGGAAATGCATTAACTGTATCCCTTTGAAGAAGGACATATGTCATGCATTTACATGTATTTGATTAACCCTAAATCTATTTCCAGCATACAAACCGGTCTGGGACTCCTATTTATGTTTCTTTCTCTATTGGTTACAGGGATGATCCCCCAAACCTTGGCGGGAAAAAAAAAAAGAATGAAGGAGTTGGTGGCCGAGCTGCTGGCCATACAGGCGACGTTGGGGCCAACAGATGAAGAAGACGAGGAGGATTAGTGCCCTTGGTCCTGGCTCCTTTCTTAAAGTTGTTTTTAAATTTTTTCAAATTTTAACAATTGTTTTATCGTTTTGGTTAAAAACCAAAAAAGATGTATTTAAAAAAAAAAAAAAAAAAAAAAAAGGTGTTTTACTGTTAAAAAAATACAAAATATTTATTTGTGTTTTTCCTTGAAAAAAAAAAAAAAAAGGTTTACAAAAAAAAACCCCCCAAAAAATCAAAGTTTTTACAATTATTCAAAAAAAAACAAAGAAAATATTTTAAATAAATTATATTTTAAGCCTTCCGAAATGTGTCTTTTCTAATATGCACACACCCAAAAAATTACACAAACCAGAAACAACACACTTAGAAACATATAGACATATGTAAATTATGTGATATTCTTACGTTTTATGGACCGAGAAATGAAGTGGGATGCAGCCGCTACGGGGTTTAGGTAAGTTTGAGGGACCGAGAAATGAAGTTGGATGCAGCCGCTAAGGGGTTTAGGTAAGTTTGAGGGACCGAGAAATGAAGTTGGATGCAAGCGCTACGGGGTTTAGGTAAGTTTGAGGGACCGAGAAATGAAGTTGGATGCAAGCGCTAAGGGCTTTAGGTAAGTTTGAGGGACCGAGAAATGAAGTGGGATGCAAGCGCTAAGGGGTTTAGGTAAGTTTGAGGGACCGAGAAATGAAGTGGGATGCAAGCGCTAAGGGCTTTAGGTAAGTTTGAGGGACCGAGAAATGAAGTGGGATGCAAGCGCTAAGGGTTTTAGGTAAGTTTGAGGGACCGAGAAATGAAGTGGGATGCAGCCGCTAAGGGGTTTAGGTAAGTTTGAGGGACCGAGAAATGAAGTTGGATGCAAGCGCTAAGGGGTTTAGGTAAGTTTGAGGGACCGAGAAATGAAGTTGGATGCAGGCGCTAAGGGGTTTAGGTAAGTTTGAGGGACCGAGAAATGAAGTTGGATGCAGGCGCTAAGGGGTTTAGGTAAGTTTCTGGTTGAGGGTGCGCATGCGCAAGATCTTATAAACATACGAACGCACGAATCTAAGAGGCCAAAAACCAATGAAAACCAGAGGCAAACGCAAGTAATTGGAAGAGCTTGACGATGGAAGCAGCCGAAAAAACAGGCTGCCGCCGCAACAGGTGAGCACATGAACGTGATTTTTACGATTGGCAACTGACTGAGGCAAGTTCGGGAGATATCATACGAACGGACGTATCTTTTAGGATAGAAACGTATTTGCTTATTGAATCACTCGCAAGTTCATACGAACGCACGAGCGGACGTGAAAAATAGGATGATCGTGAGCCAAATCCAAGCTGTTACATGTTTCTTTGAATCAACCCATATGACCATAGTAGTTACTAGTAATAACTTTTTTTAGTAATAGGGCCGGTCAGCAGTGTCTTCAGTATATTTACTACCGTAGTATATACTAGCATAATGTCAGTGATCTGTTTAGATGTCAGGTAATCTGTTGCAAGGATTTTCATTGTTTATGTCCCCTGTGCTTGGCCATATGTATATGCATATACTGTATAAGCTTTACACAAAATATTCATGTGATTTTTTTTTTTTTAAAGTTGTCATGAATTTGACAGCGTTGCCTTAGCCTTAGAGGCCGATTCATTAATAGCGGCAGGTAGCGACAGTTGAGCGATTGTAGCAGTATTTTCACAGCGCCCGCTAGTAGTTGCTGTGCTTGGCCATTGTTCGGTTGTTGATAGCGACTGAGTCGGTGTGCAGTAATGTTGAATACGGGGTGACGAGTCGCTATTTGACAGGTTCCGCGATGTATGGGTGCGCATGATAGCGACTGGTCAGAGCGACCGGCTCCCACCACATTCATCAAAAAATCATGCTCCAAAAATTCTCGCGCTGTGAAATGCATGTTTAAACCCCAGAGCGCTGGTGGCGATGGGTTAAAAGTAGTTTTTTAACCCCCAAACAACCATATTTTTGGAAACCAAAAAAAACAAGTTTTTAATTACATTTTGTAATATGAATACATTAATATCAGACCTGTAATATCAATTCTGCACAAAATGTTTTTTTTTTTTTTACCTTAAAAAAAATATCTAACATGGCAGAAGTGGTCACAGAATTTTTCACATTTAAAAAAAAAAAAAAAAAAAAAAAAAACCTTATTATGATTTAATTATGAATATTTAAAGATTGTTCTATTGAAATGCATTGGAGAGTGCCAGGTAGCGAGAGGTCATACCTGTCGCTGTTCAAGGTCGGACGCTGGCGCTGTGGGCTGAGGCTGGAATAATGATGAATGAGTCGCTATCTGGTGCTATCTCAGTCGCTAAGCAGGATCGGCTTGATAAATGTGTGATTGTGGTGGGGAGCCGGCGTTCTCGTGTCATTACCGGTCGCTCACCAGGCGCTACCTGACGCTATCCCTTGTTAAATAAGGGCCTAGGAATAATTTTTGCGTAACTGTATGTTTTGGAGATAAAGGTGAATGGAAGTTGGAATGGCCAGCTCCGAAATCACCTCTATTTTCTTAAGAAACTGCAAGATGTAATTGAGAAATGTGCAAATATAGCTAACCTAGGTGTTTCAATTATTACCATTAGGGGCAAAGTAACCTCAGGGGATTTTAATAAGGGACAATGGTATTTATGAAGAATGCACACCACACAACACCAATTGAATTAACTGCAAAAAGAGTGAGGGTATTAAAATTCATACACCATGTAACCATATCGTTTTCATATATATGAAATAAAGGATACAATGTTTTGGATTTGTGAGAGATTGCACCTTGTCACCAGGTTAGTCATGTGCCCAACTAGATAAAGTATAGATAATATTATAAACTATGACTGTGTACATAAACCAAAGAATGGAGGAGTGGTAAAATATTACCATATTATATAATGAGGAACATTCTTGACAATCCTGTGAGTGGAAAATGCGTCTGCTGACCAATGCGGTAAAAGGAGTCCCAATAACAGAGAGAAAATATAAACAGCAATAATAGTGAATATTCCCTTGTCAGTAGTGCACATTAAGCACCATTCCAGTGAAAATGGCATGCTTAAAGTGCTAGCAGTTTGTACAACACAAGTATAGCTTAATCATGATGTCACAGTAAATCATATGTATAACCAACCATAACCCACAATGCAGAGAACAGAAGTAATAGTGAGTTTGTAGCCCATGTTTCGGAGCCTCCAGCTCCTCTCTCAAGGCTGTAATGCTAAAGAGTACCTGAGTGGTCTTTTTAAAGAACTTCTGTGTGCATCTTTCCCCTGGCCGGTCAGTGTGGTGCTTCCAAGAACACTTGTAGAGCAGTATCCGATGCGTCACTTCCGGTGGCGCGGTCTTGATTGAATTCAGTATGAATGCCAACCAAAGCCGTGTGACATCAGAGGGTGGGGCCACGTGCATTGGTATGCTGCGTTTCTGTTTGTCATGAATTTGGGAGTGCATGCATGTGCGTGTGTCAAGGTAAAAGACCTGGTATTACTTAAGTGCACTGGTATGCACCCACTCATCCACATGAGTGTGTGTGCGCACATTCCTTGGGTGCCTCTGTCCTGGTAGTGCGTGGCCAGGGATGCACGGTCAAGAAGTCATTGGCATGCTGATCTGAGCATGCCAAGGTGACCCCTGGACCCAGCTTGCATGTGTGGGTTCTTGTGCATGTGCAGTGCTACTCATGGAGTGCATGTGGTAAGTTCCTGTGGTTCTTTGCATGTGTGGTAGTCACTTCCTGGTGCCAAGCGGCCTTTAAAAGTAGGCCTGCATCTCTGGGAAGTTGCTTGGATATTGCGACACCGCTCTGGCTCTCACTCTCTGGTTTTGGATACTGACCATGCTGCCTGTTTCTTAACCCCCCCCCCCCATGGATGACTATCTGTTTTAGGTTTTTGAACTCTGGCTCTGGATTATGGCTCTCCTTTTCTCTGGACTCCCTGGCCCCTTTTTATAAGACTTCCTTTAAAAAACTAGACTTTTCCCATGTTAAAGTTTGCGCTCACTGGCCATTTCCAACAGTAGTGAGACTCTGCAGCACTCTTTGCATAAGGCTCCAGTGAAAACCAAACAAGTTGCTCATTGCTGGATCCCTCCAGGTACAGTAAGCTCTAACTCTCTCCTACTTTGCAGATCTACCTCAGCTCCTGCCTGGTGTACCTAATTCTGCATCATCTCACTTGACAATTTGGTCTTCCCCTCTGCTGAGTTTCACCAGTATCCCCCCTCTGGTGAAGCCACATTCTGTACTTCTGGTATCTGTCTGTATCTGCTTCACCCAGGTCCCCAAGGTACGTGACAGTTTGGGAGTTGGTGTATGTGCGTTTGGGAGTGTGTACATGTGCATTTAGGAGTACACACATGCTGGTCTCAGGGTGCTTGCATATGTGCATGGGATTGTGTTCATGTGCATTTGGGATTGTGTGCATGTGTTTGGGAGTGCATGCATGTGTTTGGGAGTGCAAGGGTGCGTCCATGTGCTTGGAAGTGTGAAAGTGTGTGCATTTGTTTGGAAGTGCAGGGGGTGCATGCATGTGTTTGGAAGTGCAGGGGGTGCATGCATGTGTTTGGAAGTGTGGGAGTGCACACATGTCTTGGTAGTGTGGGTCTATGCATTCAATGTGGCCAAGCAGAAGGGAGAGAGGGAGGAAGCACAGCCAGAATGTCTCAAGCTCCTCTTACAGACCCTGCCCATTATGCTGATTATTATGCAGAATCACAGTTCCAAAGGACACCCCCACTTTCCTCAGAAGATAAATCATATGATGAGACTGTAAAACCTCAAACTCAGACATTTCATTTTCAATTTAAAAACAGAAAATACTATAGGACTGTACCAAATGTAGCCCGACGCAATGGTATAACAATTAGCCATCAATATCACTTTAAACATATATAGTGCAAAATGCTTAAAAATTGTTTGGCAACAAGAAGTAACAAAATCTCTATTTAGGCTGGCACTGAAAGGATTACATATTAACATATACACTATTATCCATCACATTCATCCATCTTTCACACCCCATCTAAAAGCAGACCAAAGGGGATTTGGTTTACTAAATTTAATTAATCCATTAGCAATGCATTTTCCTTTTCTTCAAAAATATCATTTCAACATTGGAACAATTGTTTTCATACTAGTTCTCACCATCCTTATATGTTGTGTGCGAGAGCAGGCTAGTACCTGGCTCTGAAGTCTTTTATACTCCAGGGTCGACTGGCACGGCTTTTGCACCACTTTAACCCTTTAAATCCCAAACACGTAGTTTAGAATCTATGTGCTTGCCATTTTCCCCTGTTACTGTGTAAATACAAAAAAAACTCACCCCTAACCTGGATCAAAAGCTGAGGGCCTCCTCTTCCTCTGGGGGGCATCCGATCCCTCTCTTGGGGTTTCCCAGCTTCAGGAAGGGGCCCAAAATAGCCAGCCCCTCCTGCTTCTGCCGCCACTGACACTTGCAGCTGTAAAAAAAAAAAATGACATGGGCAGGCTGATTCATTGCTAGCGCCAGCTATCGGCAGATGAGCGTCTGTACAGCGGCACTAAGAGCAACCGCTAGTAGACTCTGTGCTCGGCTATCGGGCCAGATGTCGCCAGATGTTTATTTATAATAATTTTTTTGTGATTTTATCAAAATAAAAAAAATGAACATCTTCATCAAATCCAATTTTTCTTTCTGGTGCCTGTGAGGAGAAAAAATTCTAAATTATTTTTGTACATCTGTAAAAGATTTACATTTTTTTTTATAATGAGCTCTTAAGGTATGTTATACTGAAAGTATAATGTCCCCATTTAGTACTGTAATTGTTGTAGATGGTTGCTTGGGTCACTTACCTCAAAGAATGAAGGGATCATTTGTTCCTGGCAGAGCCAGTCTGTGTATCTTTACTACTGTCTGCGGGCATGTTGGGTACCTCTGGCACCAGTGCTGTTTCTTCTGGGGATGGAATTCTGTGGCAAATACGAATGTTGTGTAGGAAACAGCAGGCTAGTATGATTTTGGAGACCTTTTCAGGACTATATAACATTTCCCCTGCAGGTAGTGCCAAACAGAGAAAGCGTGCTTTGAGGAGGCTGATGTTTCTTTCCACAATACACCTTGTTTTTCGATGAGCTGCATTGTATCTTACTTGTGCAGGCCTTTGAGGATTGTGGAAGGGAATCGTTAGCCATGTTTTTTGGCCATAACCTTTATCCGCTGTAAAGAAAACAAAGAAAACCCAAAGGGCAGACTGATGTAGCACATATGAGTCATGGCAAGATCCAGGGAATCCCAACCTCACAGCCCTCAGCTTCATCTCAGGATCGCATAATGCAGTTGGGCTGAAAGGGATATGTGTCCCATTCAGGCACCCTAGGACATTAGGTATCCCTGCCATGTGGTAGAATGCCCGCTTGATCTTACCAACCTCCTCCTCAGGAAAGGTGATATATATAGGGATTAATTGACATATTGCCAGCGATAGGAGGAGCACATATGCCGCTGAGGAGTGCTGCGGTTGCCTGGAAATTTTCCTGTGCCAGTATGTTAACGGATGCACAAAGCCGCACAATGGCAGGAATAGAGTGAGTCCGTCTAGTGGTGGGCTGTATTTTCTCCTTTATCTGGTCATATAGGGCCCTAAGTGCTGCACAATTTAGACGAAATCCACTTCTGATCTGCTCGTCACTTAGATCCCATACAGAGAGGTGGATGGGAAAACATCTGGGTGCCTGTACTCTCACAGCAATTTCTTCCCTTGGCTCCTGCCCTTCCTCTGTGCTGGCAATGAAAGATATCCACAAACTAGACATAAAACCAAAATCTTCCTGCCCACAAGTGGCCATATCTCATATAATACACAAATATAATTAGCTTTATACCCACACACAAAAACAATCCAGAATTAACACAAAGACATATAACTATTATAGAAATGCAGGCCTACACTCAACCAGGTGTAATGAAAGAAAAAGAAACCCTGCTGAAAGTATGCTTCCCAAGTTAGAAACAGCCAAGAGGGAAAATGCTGTACAGTCCACTAAAGTTACCCAAATCTTTATAACTTTCTGTGTCCTACACAAAATGTGCAAATTCCACAAAATTTCAGCTCAGATATAAACAGCACTGAAGTATTATAGACCAACCAAAACCACAGAAAGCATTACTAAGACATAGAGGCCGATTCATTAATAGCGCCAGGTAGCGACAGATGAGCGACTGAAGTATGGCGCTATGAGCGCCGCTAGCGTACGCCGCGGGCGGTAGCGATTCGCTATAGCAGGCCTCCTCAGTCGCTACCTGGCGTTGTTGGGAACAACGCCTACATTGCTGAATATGATGTTGGAGCTCAGCTTTGTAGGCGCTGTCAGTTTGACCACGCTATTCAACACAGCGCCTGCGCTTTGCTTTGCTGTGGGCTTGAAATCAAGTACCTTCAGAATTAAACACATTGCAACATGTTTCTTTAGTTTTTTTTTATTTTGTTTTGAAAAGTAAATAAATTTAACTTAAATGTTCATGAAAATGAAAATGCCTGTCATGGTGCATCTCGGGGTGCCTGAAAAAGATTAAAAAGTGCAGTTAGTATATATATTTAAATTGGCTTTTTCGCTGTAAAAAAATATTGCATTAATTGGTAAACAACATTTGGGTCAAACTTGCACACCAACCCTAATTGTTATGTTGTTCAGCTTCCACCCCCCCCTTTAGTGGTTTTGGTCATCTTACACCCCCCTTAGAGTGGTTTTGGTCATCTTACACCCCCCTTAGAGTGGTTTGGGTCATCTTACACCCCCCTTAGAGTGGTTTTGGTCATCTTACACCCCCCTTAGAGTGGTTTTGGTCATCTTACACCCCCCTTAGAGTGGTTTTGGTCATCTTACACCCCCCTTATAGTGGTTTTGGTCATCTTACACCCCCCTTAGAGTGGTTTGGGTCATCTTACACCTCCCTTATAGTGGTTTTGGTCATCTTACACCCCCCTTAGAGTGGTTTTGGTCATCTTACACCCCCCTTAGAGTGGTTTTGGTCATCTTACACCCCCCTTAGAGTGGTTTTGGTCATCTTACACCCCCCTTAGAGTGGTTTTGGTCATCTTACACCCCCCTTAGAGTGGTTTGGGTCATCTTACACCTCCCTTATAGTGGTTTTGGTCATCTTACACCCCCCTTAGAGTGGTTTTGGTCATCTTACACCCCCCTTAGAGTGGTTTTGGTCATCTTACACCCCCCTTAGAGTGGTTTTGGTCATCTTACACCCCCCTTAGAGTGGTTTGGGTCATCTTACACCTCCCTTATAGTGGTTTTGGTCATCTTACACCCCCCTTAGAGTGGTTTTGGTCATCTTACACCCCCCTTAGAGTGGTTTTGGTCATCTTACACCCCCCTTAGAGTGGTTTGGGTCATCTTACACCTCCCTTATAGTGGTTTGGGTCATCTTACACCCCCTTAGAGTGGTTTGGGTCATCTTACACACCCCCTTAGAGTTGTTTTTGCCAAATTATCATGGGAGGTCAAATACATTTTCCCGGTAGTGCAGTACTTGGATTAGAGTGAAGGGTAGTTAGCTTACCGCAAAAAAGGAAGTGATCATCCTTTCCCTTAGCTCATCGCCAGTCTGGGTGTCCTCACTTCTTTCTGCGGGCAAGTTGGGGATTTCGGGCACCAGTGCTGTCTCTTCAGGGGATTGAATTCTGTGGCATATGCATATATTGTGGAGCACACAGCAGGCGAGGATGATCTTGGAGACCTTCTGTGGACTGTACAGCATCTCTCCTCCTGGGCGTGCCAAACATAGAAAGCGTGCTTTCAGCAGGCCGATGGTTCTTTCCACAATGCTTCTGGTCTTGCAGTGTGCTGCATTGTAGCGTTCATGGGCAGAGGTCTGTGGACTCCTGACCGGAGTCAGCACCCACGTTCTCTGCCCATATCCCTTATCCGCTGTAGAAAAAACACAAGGAGAGAGACAGCAATTAGTACTAGTACATGTTTTGGTTTTCATTTTTTATAATTTGGCTTACTAGGCCACATATTTTAGGCAAAATACTTTGACATGGTTAATTATTTACCCAGTAGCCAGCCAGCTGGCATTTCGTTGTTCTCAAACTTCCGGCACAGGACTGTCCGCTGCAAGACGTAAGAATCGTGGCATGAGCCGGGGAACCCCAATCTCACCGCCCGCAGCTTCATTTCATGGTCACAGACCACCATGATGTTAAAGGAATGAAATTGTTTTCTGTTTCGGTAATACAGCTCCTGTGCACGGGGAGGGCGGAAAGGGATATGTGTACCATCAACGCACCCTAGCACATTCGGGATCCCTCCCATTAGATAGAAAGCATGTTTTATTTTGGCAACCTCCTCCTCATCCTCAGGAAACTTGATGTAAATTGGGATTAAATCACAAATCGCCAGAACTACCTGGATTAATATGTGGCTCATAGTAGCCTGGCTTATCCCGCTGAGGAGGGCAGAGGTTGCCTGGAAGCTCCCTCGTGCCAAAATATTCAGAGTGGCACACAGGCGTACTATGCCTGGAATGGATTGAGTGCGTTTGGTGGATGGCTCGATTTTGTGCTTAATCTGATCATATAGGGACTGTAGTGCAGCACGATTCAGACGGAAGCGGCTCCTGATCTGCTCGTCACTTAAGTCCCATACCGAAAGGCGGATTCCAAAGGAGCGGGGTGCCCTAAGCCTCACAACACCCCGCTCCCTGTCCTCCTGCTCTTCCAGCATACGCATACATCCATCCACCCAGACACCATACATCACCCTCTTATCCATCACACACACACTCAACAGATATACAAAATCAAACAAACAAAAACAAAAACCACAAACACACCACACACACAAACAATCACACTCCTCACACACTCACTACAATGCAGCTCACCACAAAACCAGAAGTATAGTGGTCCGAACCACCAGCCTGCTGAAAAGCAGCTTTCTAAATTAGGCACAACCAAGAGGGGAGTTGCTGCACAGCCCACAAAAGGCCCCAAAATCAAGCCTCACTTGCTGTATGCTCCACAATATTTGCATATGCCAACAAAATCAATCTCCTAAAGAAACAGCACTGATGTCAGAAATCACCCAACAAGCCACAGAGAGTGAGGACCAAACCCAGACAGACACTCAAATGAGCTAAGGGAAACAAGCACCACACCACAGCCTTTGCCACAGTGTAACAATACCAGAAGCTTTCAAAATCCTTCCATTTATACTTCACTTTGAAAAAGGACAGGTCCGCTTTGCCGCCTTTTGCGTTGCTCTGCTATTTCCGGGCGCCAATTAGCTGACCCAGGTGTGCGTGAAACGGAGTGCGCACGCGCACGCTAGTAGCGCTACTAGCGTACGTGAGCCGAAACTTGCGTGCATTAATGGACATGGCAGAAAATTCAGTGGTGGGCCAATGAAAGGTAAGCTGCTGTTTATTTAAATAGGCGTTAGGATAGCCACATGTCACAAGTGTTTCATATACATGAGTACATTGTTGTATTTGGTTGTGTGTTGTTTGGTTAATGAGGTCTGTAATTAGTTAATTGGCTAACACACATGCTTCAGTCAGTGCAGTGGAGGTGTGGCTACAAGCACCTGGCCAGTATGTGTGAATCTATTAAGTGGACTGGTTTGTGATTGGCTGTTAGAGCACATAAAACCTGGCCAACCCAAAGAGAGTGCGATGCCATTCTGTAGTCTGCATGCGTGCTTGTTGGTTGTGTATTGGTGTGTGTGTGTAGCTACAGGATGGAGCCAAATTCAGGACATCTGCCGGCCACAGCAGGCCCAAGTAGGAGTGTGGTGGGTGCTGTGCGCAGACCTCCCTTACGGAAAAGGGCCCAGCCTAAAGGTGGTGCAGCACCCCAGGCTAAGCGCCCAGGTGCCAAGAGGGAGCCTGAATTTAATTTGGCGGAGAATAATCATCTTGTGCACCTTACCCTTGCTAAATGGGAGCTGATATTTGGCTCCCAAAGCAAGTCAATAGGCAAACAAGAAAGAAGCAAACTGTGGGATGCCATTGGTGTTGAGCTTAGTAGCACTGCTCAACACCCACGTAGTGGCCCATCCTGCAGGAAACGCTTCTACACTTTGAGAGGGGCCCTTATCAAAAAGATGAATCACGATCTTGATGTGGACAGTGGGACCATCCATGCTCCAAAGAGTACCTACAGGCCGTATGAGGAGATGCTGAAGGCCAAAATTCCACTAGCTCGGCTGCAGGGTGTGGATCCTGGGGATGACACCACAGGTTGGACTGAAGGTACATATTTTCTGCATTTTTTTTCAAGCTAATGTTAATGTATGTGATTTGCATTTACTCTTTCTGGCCAACTAACAGTAGGACCTGTGAAGTGGTACATTATACCTCATAAATGTTTTACTTTCCTGTGTGTTGCTTTCTGCATAGGTGCACATGGTGCTGTCCAGGATTTGCCTCAGGACACACAAACTCCTGCCCTTCAACCAACCTCAAGCCTAACCCAGTCTGCCATTGAATGTATTTACCACTAATTTAGGTGCTGGTTGTTTGGGGACCAAATGGGTGTGGGTGCAGCTCAAACAATAGAGTGGGGCACTGTTGAGGATTAATAATATGGACCTGCGGCCTAATTTCACGCCCACTTTAACCCTCACAGCAACTAACTAACAAGGCCCTAACATGTGTAGCTATGTTGGAAGGCAGAGATGTGTGGCCATATATCTGCATATACATGTGTAAGCCACACTGGCCTTGATTAGTGAATATTAGTGAATGAGCTGCTCACACACACCTTAATGCATGTTTGATTTTTGACCGCACATTACCAATGGCTCAATGTTTGCTTGGTTTTTGCCTAGCTGCCCCGCCATTGGCCCCAGCATCTCCTCAGGAGCCAAGCTACTCTTTGGATGTCAGTAAGTGCATGTGTCAACCTTGCTTTATCCGCTTTAACCCAAGTGCATGTGTCTCATTCCTCTTTTTTATTTGTAGGCCAAGTGACTGGTTCATCTTTGGACCCCACTTCCGATGTTGCAGGTCAACAGGACCCTGTTGGTGTGTATAGCAATACATAATGTATCCTTTATGCTGTTTATGTTACACTGGTTCTATTTGGTTAGTCTAATAATCTACATGTTTGCTCTGTCAACTTGAAGATGCCTATTTTGAGTGCTTATTCCATCCCCAGGGTCAGTCTAATAGTTTTTGGAGTGATTGCAATGCATTTTGTAAAAAATATTTTTAGACAAACATTCACCCAAGTAGTTGGAGGAATATTTTGAGACATTAATTGTGTTTTTTAGTTGGCCAGAATATCGGAAGTGCCTGTCCGGAAAGGGCCCTTCACGTTCAGGCTGCCAGAGATGAGGGTAAGTTGTTTTGGCTTGATGATCTAGTATGTATTTTGGCTCTACTTTTGTGGCACTTTATTCAGGCAACTTGTGTTTCCACATGTATTTTCAAGGTCAAAGCTCGAGTGAGGGCCCCACTCCAGACATCTGGGAGATTGCGGGTATGTGTAATTTTAGCAATGTGTCTGATCTTATTTGGCCCAATTATTGCCTCATATTCCTCTAACATACATGTTAGCAATCTGAGTTGAACAGATACCTTTCGGCTAGTGTGTAATCTGGCACTTTGTGGAGGTATGGCCTCGATAGGCTATCCATGTTACATTTGAGTTTTGTCCACTGACCTACTAACCTGACTTTCCTGTTTAGCATATGCCAACTTGCCGGAGATCTCGGATGTGGATTTGCCCCTCTCTGGCAGCGATACCCCGCTCCTACCTGTGCCGGACGACACGGAGGTAACATGGCTGATTTAGAGGACCAATAACCACATTGCCATGTTCGTGGGTAGTCGATGAACCAACATGTCACATTTCCTTTCTTGGTCGTTTTTGCAGGAGGCGGAACCAGAACCCCAAGCTGGGACCTCTTCCCAAGTGCCATGCGGCCAAGCTTCCGAGGCTCAAACAAGGGTAAGTTTTATTGTGACAGTTTTGGCAAATGATTTGGAGGGGCATAGCTGCATTGGTTCGGTTTGACTAAAATGTTGTTTTCTATTTTGTTAGCCGCAAACCACAGCAAGAGGAGGTGTGGCACCAACAAGTCAGGATTTTTATGAGCTAGGGGTCCGGATGCTGGAGGACTACAGTCGCCAACAGCCGCGTGATGGAACTAATGAGCGCATTGCGGCGTTGGAACATCAGGTGCTGATGTGTCAGCAACAAAATGAGGCCCAGCAGCGCCAGATCGACCAGTTGCTCCAAAACCAACAGCAGAACCAGGAACTTGGTCGCCTCGGCAATCTAATGGAGCAATCTCTCCAGCGACAGGACCAAACTTTGTTGTTGATACAACAGCTCATACAACAGCAGTCTATATTTTTTACTGCACTGTTGTCCCCCAACACCGCCCCTAGCAATGACTCCCAACCTCCCCGGCCACCCAGCCAAGAATATTAATTTGTTTGTGGTTATATTTTTTTTCTGTAAATAGATTTGATTAACCCACCTCTAATTTGTGTTTTTCCTAAGGCATAGCTAAGAACACAGTCAGGGATGAGTATCTTGATCTACATATGTAAATGTAGTTCCAAATTTATGCCACACATTTGTGACCATAGCTTACTATGGTTTACACATTAAATGGCTCCAAAGGTATGGCAAAATTTACACACAAATGGGTTTGTAGACACTTAAACTATGCTTGACAAGGCACAACACTGTAATTAGCAAAATATAAAAATATTTATTCTAAAGGTGGGCAACAGGCCCAACATTGGCCCACAAAGGGCCCCCAACAAGGGGCCAGTCATCCCCCCACCCTAACTACGCCGCCGCCTCTTTTTCTTCAGCAGCATAAGTTTCAGACGCCGGATCGACCGCCACAGTCTGCGATGCTGGTTTTCACAAGCTGTAGAGATGTATAAAAAAAAAACAGATTTAATAAATGGAATGTGACCTCAACAGACACAGATGTAGCAATGTAATGTCAGTGGGTCCAATTAGCTGACACTCACATTAACATTGTTGTCCACTGTGCCCTTAGTTGTTAACATTATATGAGTACTAGTGGCTGGCTTAAATTTGGCCACCACATCCCAAGCATACATTTACTCTTAACTCTTGGGAATCAAAGAAGGTATAAGTTCCAGTGTGGACATTTATGTGTTTAGTCACAGCAAAACATCAGGGCCTAAGTCCTAATGAGTAAACTAGTTTGGCCAAGAATCCTAGAGGTCACGACCTAAGCAGGCCCATTTGGTTGTGTCTAAACCACAAATTGTCTCTATGTGGCAAACTCAAGAATGTGAGGCAACAATCAAGCATGCAGACAGGCATGTAGGATTGTTGCCCAAACACATGTAACCTAGATGTGTGTTAAATTAACACATAGGTACATTGTAAATGTCTGCAGATTTGACTAGAAGACATAGGGTTCACAAGTCTTTAGGCATATGAAGTGGGATGTACTCACCATCGCAGCTGTGGTGGGGGCCCATGCTGCTGGCCGTCCCTGGAGCTGGGGTGGGGAGGATGGTCACTGGCTCCGTCTGTGTAGCAACATCTGTCAGGAGAAAGCAAAAGAGAAAAGCAAAATTAGTGGGCCAATGACACCTGACTATTTGACATCCATCTGGTTAGGGAGTCTGAAAAATCAAATGCTTGCATGGTTACATACATGTTGTCCAACATTAGCATATTTCCTGGTCCATGAGTTCATGTAAATTATTTATGGTTGCAACATGGAACCCTAAAGATAATGTGCCAATAACCTTGACAGTGCAATGTTAAGGACTAATTTGCAGTTGATTGTCGAATGTTACTAGTGTGCAACATGTGTTAGCCGGAACAACTTAACCAAATAACACATTTGCTTGCCCCCATCATGGTGTGGGCAGAAACATAGGGGTGGTTGCCAGTTGGCTAGCACTGTAGTGGGGTTTGTGATGTTAATGTACATTATCAAACCAGCTTGTACTATGGACCAGGAAACATGTGTCTGTTAAAAGTGGCCCAAGACCCAGGATTGATACTATTCTGTGTTTTGGTCCACTTTGGCAGAGCACCACAATTTGAGTGAGACACCGTCCACTGCCGCTGCCTTCCGCACATCACTCCTCCAATGTGTGCGCACGCGCAGCCCATTAGGAAACAGAGAGCGCAGGCGCACACATATCTAGAGGGGCACGCAGGAGGCTGCGCCAGTGGCTTTTGCCACCCCCAATGAGGTAAGGAGTTTGTGGGGTTTTTTTGGGGGGGGCCCTGGGTGAGGGAGGTGATTGGGCAGGGAAGCTTCGAGATTCCAAGCACAATCAACAATGGGTGTTGGTCCACTTTAAGGAATGTCATAACATAGGGAATGTGATGGATAACAACAAACACTTACCATGACTATGCCCGTGGAGAAGGCGTTGCCAAAAGGCCATGGAGGTGCCGCCTATATGATGCCCTGCAAATTAGAGAGGAATGGCAAGGGCTAAGTACAAATGGCCAGATGAAACCTGCCACAGACTAACAATGACAAAATGTGCACTCACCAGGGGATGATCCGCCACTTGAAGCCCAGGGAGGGCTCTGAGGAGGAGGCGGGGAGCCTCGGCTCCTCACACTCTGCTCGGAAGATCCCCCAGCCAAAGGGCCACCCTCCTCCCTCTCACTCTCTGCTCCTTCAGGGAGTGTGGGAGAGTCCATTCCTTCCACCCCACTTGGACTCCCCACTTGAGAGTGGCCCCTTGGCTGGTGAGACTCCTCAGAGTCAGAGTGTGAGGAGCTGAGGCTTGATCCTGCCAGCCCCCCCAGCAGCACACTCCTCTGGGGCGTCATCCCCTTCCTCTCCTGGGTCCTCCAAATAGGATCCGCGAGAGGGACCCTCCCCCGATGAATCCCTTCCCACGTTTATCTGTGTTGAGGGGGTGAAAGTAAATAATTAATATTAAGACCACAAATGGACACAGCTTAGCAGATGATTTAAACTAAAGTATAAACATAGCATAAGCTTAAACTTACCTGATGCGTAGGCATCATATAGGCGGTACACGCCTTCAGGGTCCCGGCGCTTGAAGTCCGACCACTTTTGTTGTATGGCTCGGACGGAGAGCTGGGTGTTGAAGCGCCGGGACACTGTGGCCTTCACCTCCATGGCTATTCCTTTTTTTCCCCCACGGGCATAGTCATACTGCTTCACGCAGAAATCCTATGAGAAATGAAAAACAAACACAAATCAATACATGACATCAGAACAATGGCATAAACAGTTATACTGAGACCAGATTAAAGTGGACCCACACCCCGGATTATCACTATTCTGGGTTTGGGTCCACTTTAGTGGGGCACAACAATCGGGGGTGGTCCGCTGTCTGAAACCCCCTTGGAAGGCCAGAAATACACCACTGACCACGCTCCCACGTGACTGCGCCAGGCTAGCACAGCGCTCTGCGCCGCTGTGGTATGCGCATCCAAGGCCGTTTGGACGTGCATACCAGCTCAGCTGCCTCTGAGCGCCGAAGGACGCGTGTGGCGTTTCACTCTAACAGGGAGGGCGCCTGCGCAGGCCATGAACAAATGTCTGGCGCAGGGGACCACCCTGCTAGAGGGAAGCGCAAGACGCATCCGCAGCTCACGCATGCACAGATGGGACGGGGCTGAGGTAAGGTTTATGGGCCTCCAGGGGGGTTCATCCCCGCAGGACATCCAGATTGGGGATGCCCCGCGGGGAGTGATCAGATTGGTTCTGAAAACTAATAGATTTCAGGGCCAATCCCCCCTGTGTGTTGGTCCACTTTAAACATAAAATGCAAGAAAAACATACTCACTTTGACCACCTGGCCATTAACGTGGCTATCCACTCTCATCCTTTTTTTTTTTGCATGCCCAGGAGGGGAAGGGGTGGGAGGGGTGCTAGGTGGGGGAGGTGAGGTAGGTGGGGGAGGTGGGGGAGGGGTGGTGGGGTCAGATTCGGAGGAGGAGCTGGGGAGGCGCTGAATCCGTTTCCTGGGCAGCATGGTGGAAACGCTAAGGAGGAAACAGGAACCGGATATGACCAAAGCGACAGGGACAAAAAAAAAAAAACGCTCCGCGCACCAGGAACAAGCTAATATCAGCTATGTGCAAGCTAAGTGGCGGAAAAGTAAATTGACGCATTACAACAAGCTATTGGCCTAAGCGCTAGTCAATTTTAGCTTTAGGTGGCTTTGAAACGCAAAGGAGGAAACCGGAACCGGATATGACCAAAGCAACTGTGAAATAAATTTCAAAAAAAAAGATCCGCGCACCAGGAACAAGCTAATATCAGCTATGTGCAAGCTAAGTGGCGGAAAAAGTAAATTGACACATTACAACAAGCTATTGGCCTAAGCGCTAGCGCTAGTCATTTTTAGCTTTAGGTGGCTTTGAAACGCAAAGGAGGAAACCGGAACCGGATATGACCAAAGCAACTGTGAAATAAATTTAAAAATAAAAGATCCGCGCACCAGGAACAAGCTAATATCAGCTATGTGCAAGCTAAGTGGCGGAAAAAGTAAATTGACGCATTACAACAAGCTATTGGCAAAGACGCCATTAATTATTAGCTTGATTTAGCAGGGGGTTCAAGATACTGTAATGCATAGGTCCTTGCAAACCAAAAAACTTGGTGCTTAAAAAGACAAATCTTATTCCTTCATAAAATCATCACACAATAAAACTATCCAACTACATGATAATGTGGCACACATGAGAATTCATAACGGGTTGTTATGAGCTTGTACGCTTGAATAAATCCTGCATAATGTGGACATGCACGCTCACACCTACAGTGTATTCATTAAGAACGACTGGGGTCGCGGGAAGTGAATTCCTTGAAAATGGCAGAAGGGCACATGTATGAACAGCACAGCGCCGCACAGCGCAGCACAGCGATGCTCGCGCCGCCACATAGCGAATCAAAACAGCGACTGCACAAACTCTGACCACCACAGATTCATCAAGGACAGGGCTGCCGAATAGCTTGGGCGCTGACAATTTCGAAGAGCGAATGTGACCGCCAAACATGACTGGCTAAAAAGTAGCTTTACAAGCCCCGTGTGTGGTGAAAACAAGCGATTTTGAGCCCAATGAGTTTTGTGGGAGGAGATGCATTTTAGATGTCACTCACAACATTACAGTGTAAAAATAACAACTTTCTTCAAAAAAAGAAAAATAACAAGCCAGATTAATAAAACATATCCTAATAAACATGTGTTGAATTTTGTGCCAAAGACAAGAACACAAAAACCACTTAAAACAATAATTGCAGCGTCTGCCATTGAAATGTATGGGAGAGCGGCAGGTAGTGCCAGGTCATACCTGTCGCTGTGATGGGATTAGCAGCGGCGCTGTTCGTTGCAGTCGGCTACATGATGAATCCCGCGCTAGCCGTCGCTCTCGCCGGCGCTAGCCTCATTTAGCTTGATAAATGCGTCATTGTGGCCGACGCCGGGCGTACTTGAGTCGGTAGCCGCCGTTAGCTGGCGGTTCCTGGCGCTCGTCAGACACTACCTGGCGCTAGCCCGGGATAAATAAGGCCCATAGACTGCCTTTGTCTGGCTCAATTCCAATATGCACATCACAAATACACTACAGCCTTTGCCACAGCGTCCAAAGATTATACATTACACATAAAGCGTTACTTATACTTAACTTATCCCAATGTATTGTACGCTTTTCAGCTGCATGCACGTTGCAGTGTTGTTTCTGGTATGTAATTAACATTATTGTTGGTGTATGGTGTTGCGGAAACGCCTTGCGTAACAGTTGCTGCGTAATAGTGCGTGTATGGTCACATACCTAATCCTATAGCACAACCAGACAAATGTTTAACAAATTCCAATAGCTGTTAGCCTTTCAGCGTTTGGGAGTGTGTTATATTGGCAGATGTAAGTAATCATGTGTTTTACATTGTTTAACAAGCTAGCTGTTTAAACTACTTACATGAAGTATATGTTGTAAATAAATCAATTTTTCTAGTAAGGTTAAATCTAGGTTCGGGGGGAAAGGTTAGTCCCCCTTGAAATTTCAGGGGGGGAAAAACCTTACATTAAGGGAGTTTATTGGACTCTTATGAAAGGTGTCCCTTTATCTTCCATGTTGCAGCTGAGTCTGGGTTTCCCTTACAAAGTATATTGGCATAAGTTAGCTTAAATTCTAGCAAATAATATATAGTACACAATAATTGATTAGAAAAGGTAATCACATTCAAAATATATATTTTCAAGTTTCCAAATATTAATTCATATTGGCTGGGTACATATACAGTTGGTACATTTACAGTTTGTAGCAAGTGATGTTGTTTGTAGCAATAGTATTCAGTTTGTAGCAAGTAATAGTAGAAATGGCTGATTACAGACGCGTTTCGCGGTTTATCGCTTCCTCAGTGTAATGTGCCATTGAGTCTAAGACATGGTTGGAAATAGACATTAGTCTCAGTTTTAGTTAAGTTGATACAGTGACATATTTAAACTCATAGCCATGGCGCTACTTCACAGCATACGCTTTTTGGAAACCCAGACTCAGCTGCAACATGGAAGGTAAAGGGACACCTTTCATAAGAGTCCAATAAACTCCCTTAATATAAGGTTTCCCCCCCTGAAATTTCAAGGGGGACTAACCTTTCCTCCCGAACCTACGTTCTTAGTAAGTAGGGAGGTGGACTCACACACTTAACATTGAACACCAAGCACAGCCCCCTTTTGCCTGGAGTCCCCCAAAGGGTACTAACAAAATAGATAGTTCCCTTCCCCCCATACACAAGGTTAAATCTATGCACACACACCTGTATAGAATGTTAACTTCAATTAACATGGGCTGGTTGTGATTGGTTCAACTAGCACTTAAATCTACACCACACATACAGCAATTGTTGCCATTCTGTAGTTTGCATGCATCCTTGTGTGTTCTTGGTGGTGCTGTTTGCAGCTACAAGATGAAGCCAAATTCTGGAAATCTGACTGGGGCTGTGTACCAGTGGGTTGTGTGGTGCCCGCAGACCTCTTTCACGCAAGACGGCGCAATCTGTTGGTGGGGCTCAACCACAGGCTAGGCACCCCTTTGCAAAGAGGGAGCCAGAATTTAATTTGGTGGATAATAACACTCTTATGAGGCTGATCCTGGCTATGTGGCCTTTGTTATATGGGTCACAGTCGGGGCTTTGGCAAACAACAAAGGTGCAAGTTGTGGGATGCCATTGTGGAGGAGCTTACCAGCTCAGCACAGTATACACACACTGGCATAACCTGTAAAAAATGCTTCTACACATTGGGAATGGCCCTTATGAATAAGATGGAGTCTGACCTTATGGTGGATAGTGGGAAAAACAGGCTCCAAAGAGCACATATCACCCATATGAGGAGATGCTGAGGAGCAAGATTTCACTTTGTTGGCTGCAGGGTGTGGATGCTGGGGATGACACCACAGCCTGGGGTGAAGGTAATTTTTTTGTTTTTTTGTTTTATTGTTGTAAAAAAATATTGTTATTCCAAAAAAAAACATTTATAAGCTGTATTTCTCCCACAGGTAAAGCTTCATATAAAATATATGTTGTGTTACATTTAATATGTCTGTTTTTTCAGAGGCACCAGGTGCATCTGAGGCTTCTGAGCCTGAAGCATCGGCCAGCACTGCCCTTCCCCCAGCCACCACTTCAAGGCAGCCAGATGTGCATGGTAATGAAGCATTTTATAATGCATTGTGTCTTACATTTTTGAATGCTTTTTATTAGGGTTTAAAAATTTCACATCTAAATAATTATTTTTTTTTAAGAAACCCTCAGCATGGACTTAGCACCTCCTCAAGAATCCACAAGTTCTTTGGAAGCCTGTAAGTGTATGCATTATTTTGTATATTGTTATTGTTTTTAATGTATTTTTATTTAGAGCTTGTATTTGCTATATTTGTAGGCCAACTCCAGCCTTTATCTTTGGACCCCACTTCCTGTGGCAGGCCTCCAGAAGTTAGTTGGTGTGTAGAAAGAATCTTACTGTATCCTTTATTGAAAAATGTGCTCAATTTATTGTTAAAAAAGGCTAGGAGTTTGCATATGCCATATTTTTTAACAGAAGGGTTGTATAATGTATTGATTTCAGAAATGGCTGCCATGTACTAATTTAAAATCAATGTGTATTACTTTAACATGTAGTATTTTTGTGGACATTTGTATGGCATACTTTCTGCAAAAACCCCTTGGACACATTATATACATTTTATTTATTGCTGCTTAAACTAGGCCTGAATACAGGAAGTGCTGGTCCTGAAAGGGCTCTTCAAAGAGAGGCTGCTGTGGACGTTGGTAAATATTTGTAATAATTTTAATTTTTCATAATGTTGTATATCCTTGATGCCTGAGCCCTATTTTTAAGGTATGAGTTGCGTAATGTGTTTGAAATGTGCTTCTAGGGCAACTTTACGATGATGCATTGAATCAGGACATCTCCGATATGGGGGGTATGGGTGTATAATAATGTTGTAATTGTATTTGAAGAGACAATGTGTAATTCAAATTTTAACATTTCTAATGTTTTAAAATGACTCCTCCAGCATTGCGTATGTATGTAATTTTCTATTAACAATCAAGGTTATACTTTTGTGTAAATCACATGCTAACTTGAACAAGTGCAATACTTACCTTGCTTAATTTAATATAATATTCTTAATTTAGCATATGTGAATTTGCTGTCATTATTGGATGATGATTTGCCCATTCCTGGCAGCCAAACTCTTGACCTTTCTGGGAAAGACCACACACAGGTATGATAGAAATGCTTTGAAATTTCTATGAAATCATTATTTTTATTATAATCATTATCATTATTATAGTTTTACGATCCAACCGATTAGCCTCTAACATACACCCCTTTTTATTCATAGCAGATATCATTTTTTGGGAAATTGGATTTGGACTCCTCGCAAGTGCCATGTGCTCAACAAACTCCAAAAGCAAAAACGGTACGTATGCAGATTTATTTGATTTAGGGACCCGCTTGTTGGAGGCCTACAGTCACCATCAGCCGCATGCAAGACTTGAGGAGAGCTTTGCGGCGATGGAATCACATTTGCTGATGTTGCAACAACAACAACAGGAAGAAAGGCAGCAAGAGCATAATGCTACTTTAAATGCCATAAACCGCTCAATTGACCGCCAGGACCAGACCTTGTTAAATCAGCATATACAACAGCAGAATATTTTCTTTGCAGCACTGTTGGCCCCCAACCAAGTCCCTATGGCTGACCCATCTGGGCCCAACCAGAGGAATAATTTTTTAGTTTATTTAAGTCACATTATGACTATTTTATGTTTAGCTTATTACTAAAAAAATTAGATACCAATAATGTGTGTTTTGTGGACATTAACAACTCAAACTAACATACATGTGTGATGCTATAGATATGTGTATGTATGTGTAGTTTACATAACATTAACAAAAGTTAACAAATACATCTACACATTGGTTTATGTTAAGTAAGTACAATGTGTAACATTCAGTAGCAAATAATGTTTATAAATGAACTTCAACAATGTTTTACAGTTACTGCAATAATAAGCTCCTACATGTAAAACTGTTGACTGTTTGCGTATTTGCCACAACCTACGCAAGGCGTTGTTGCAAACAATAGCAGTAAAGCCTACAACACATCTATCAACAGTACAGCGCAAGATGTAGTGAGAGGTAGTGACTGCTCAGAGCGTCTGGCTCTCGGCGTTACCCACCATGTTAAAAAAAAATTAGACTCGCAGAGCGTTGGCGCTCATATTTGGTTCGCTGGAGCATAGAGCGCCAGGCACTGTGTGATTAAAGTGATTTTTGGACACATTTCCACCAGTAACAAAGCAAAAAAACATGGAATGACATTGTTGGAGTACTGTGACAACACTTAAGTGCCAGACCTGTAAGATCAATTCTGCCTAAAATGCTAAAAAAAAAAAAAAAAAATCAAATATACATTATTGCAGGCCAGGAGAGATGTTAGAAATATTTGAGAGTAAAACAATTAAAATAAAAATGGGATCAGGAAAGGGATTAGAAGGAACGTCCATTTAAATGTATGGGAGAGTGAACGGTAGCAACAGGTCTTACCTGTCGCTCTGGAAGGTTGAGCGTCAGTGCTCTATGCTGAGCCTTCGGTAATGATGAATCGTGCGCTACATGGCGCTGTTCCAATCGCTCCACGGAATAACTTTCATAAATGTGGCATTTCGTACAGCGCCCAGCGTTCAGAAGATGCTGTCTTACATTACGAAGCACTACCTGCTGCTATCCTATGAGGAATAATCCCCTTACTCACCTCCTCGCCCGATCCCTCCGGCCAGGTCTTCTCTCCCTCATTCTTTAGGTAAAGACTCGGAACAGGCCCCCCGTCACTGTTTCTGATGGTGCTGGCGACCGTCACTAGCTGCGCCTTTTTGTGGGAGGAGCGATATTACGCTCCTCATAGTTTCTGAACCGGCTCCGGCTCTGACAAATGCCCATAGTACCAGTGCAGAGCGGGTGAGAGGCGAGAAGGCTCTGATCTCTCCCCACCCACCCTGCTGCGATCACTACCTGTATCTTTCACCGGCAGCTGTCATCAGTGTGGGACAGCAGCGTGGGACACAGGATCGGAGGTGAGTAGAGAGAAAAACATAATAAATGTTATTTATTTCTCTGTGTCTGTGTGTGTTTATTTTTACATGTAATTATAAAATAAATAAAATGTTTTTTAAAAAAAACATAATTTTTTTTTTTTTAATAGAGTAAAATGGCGAAAAAATAATTTGTCAACAATGGAAGTAGAGTGTAGAGTGGTAGTTGGATATTGTACTGTTTGGGGGGATCTTGATCTTTCAGATTTAGCAGTTTTTTCTTGTTTGCATATTGATATTTTAGGAAAATAAGTTTTTATTTCTGCTTCTTTATACATTTTTTGGGGGAAAGTGAGTGGTAAGATGCGCTGGAAGGTGGGTGGTTGCTGCAGCCTAGTATTAAGGGATCACACCTTACAAATGTTTTGGTAAAACAGAGGAGTTTAGTGATTACTTCTAATTTTGTAATTAATATTGACACAGCTAGCTGTGTCAATATTAATTACAAAATTATAAAATTAAAGATTGTTTATGGTACTCAGCTTAGATTAATAACTATTCAGAGGTACTGTGATCTGTCCCACCTATACCATATATCTGGGCTAATATATCTGATACAACCCTTAATGCACACCTAAATCCAATTTCTCCTTCCGGCCACATTGACCATCTCAGTGATCAAAGAAGAAATCACTAAACTCCTCCATTTTTCTTTAATATTCTATATTTATGCATTTAGAAGGTTTAAACAAATTACAGAGAATGAAAAGAAACAGGGATTGTCCAGAATAGCAAACATTACACAAATACAGATCTTACAGTAAGGCGTACAGGCACGATGCTAGTTATCTACTCATTAACACATATACACCTACTTGATGTGTGTGGCCCAAGCTCCCACCCAGACCACTATTCTTTATTGACCCTTGCCTTGGGAGGGTGACAGTGTAAGTGCTTTAGGTCTCTGCGCCTCTGTACCGCAGTACCTGCGAAAGTCAGACTGGACTTAGAAGAAAAGAATAGAAGAAAGGGGGGGGTGATAAGGGGGGGAGTCCCTATGGGGTATGAAAGGGAAGGTTGAGTTTGAAGTGATGGGGCTTGGGCAGGGGAGGGGGGATAGGGATGACAGGGGAAGGAGAGGGTCCACGATCATCTACTCATTTGACTGTCTTCTCCGCCGGACTAAAGCCTTGCCTCTACCCAGGATCTCAGGGGGCAAATAATTCCTTAAACTCCTCTGATTCCTGAAAGAGCAACCAGGGGAGCCAGGTGGTCCTGTACTGTTCATCTCTGTCATGGAGGGAGAGAGTCATGTCTTCCATCTCTCTGATGAACAAAACCTCTCCTATCCAATCCTTCACCTCAGGCACCTTTTCTCGTTCCCAGTAACGGGGGATAACTTGTTTGCCGCATTCAGCAGGTGGGCCAGCAGAGACTTCCTGTATGTCCCCAGTGACATCCCTGATAGGTGTAAAAGGATAAGCGCCGGGTCCTTCTGTACCAATGAACCCGTGATCTTTGACACAATGGGGATAATCTTTTCCCAATAATCCCAGATTTTGGGGCATGTCCAAAATATGTGTTAGTGTACATCTTACTGAGCTTATCTGGAGTGAAATACCACCTGGTAATCAGTTTGTAATTAGTCTCCTGTACCCTTGTGGAGACCGAAGATTTGTGTGCTAGGGTCGCTATCCTCTCTCTCTGTTTCTCTGTAAGGGGTCTGCCAAGGTCAGCTTCCCCGAATGGCTGCAACATCTCCTGTTCCCCTATTAAGAGGGAGTATATGTTTGAAATTAAACGGGAGGGGGGTTGGTTGTCTAAACAGAGTTTCTCAGTAAGTTCCCGGCACCGCTCCCTTCTGAACCCCAGTAAGGATAGGAAGGATTGGAGCTGCAATAATGTCCAGGGGTCCAGTTTGGCGCTAGGCCACTTAGCTCTCAACTCCTCTAACGGTGTCCATCCCTTTTCAGTAATTAAATCTCTGCTTCTCAGGGAGCCTATGTCACCCCATCCTCTCAGACAACGTCTGTCTCTCCTCATGGGTAGGAGGGGGTTGTTTATCATCGAAGTCAGTGGGGATGGCCATGGGGAGATCTCAATTTGGTTTCTGAACCTTTGGAAGATAGTTAGAGTAGCTGATATCGTTGGGTGCGCTCCAGTCCGGAGCCCCGCTATATCTTTGTTCCATGGTACAACATCTAGGGGCATCGTGGCCAGGGCATGTTCCAATTGGACCCAGCGCTTCGACTCCCGGCACCTCTGCCACTCACACACGCGCTGCAAGTGAACTGCAGCCTAGTACAGTCTGATGTCTGACATGGCTATGCCTCCTTGCCTTTTGGGTCTGCATATTCGCCGTGCCTTAAGCCTAGCTGGTTTTCTTTGCCACAAAAATCTCATAAATGCTCTATTCAAGTCCTTAAAAAATTGCATGGGGATGTGGATCGGCAGTGCCTGGAACAGGTACAAGAGTCTGGGCAACACTGACATTTTGATGATGTTGACTCTGCCCATCCATGAGAAAGTGGGGAGATCCCAACTCTCCAGATCAGCTTTTATTTTTTGGGACAAATGCAGGAAGTTCAGCGCGTAAATATCCGGCATGCAGCTAGGAAGCTGCGTGCCGAGATAGGCTATGGATGCTCTAGCCCAGCGGAAAGGGAAGGACTGCCGGAGGTTCCTGCATACATCCTGGGGTAGGGAGACGTTTAGGGCCTCTGACTTGTCAAAATATATTTTAAAGAAGGAGAGTCTGCCGAAGGTCTCGAACTCCCTCATCAAAACTGGGAGTGAAATTGAAGGATTTGTAATGAAGAAGAGGAGGTTGTCCGCATATGTGGCCACCTTATGTGTTCCCTCGGCAGACTCTAATCCTCCTATGTCTATGCTGTCTCTTACCCTGCACAAGAGGGGCTCCATCGAGAAAGCGAACAACAGAGGTGAAAGTGGGCACCCCTGCCGTGTGCCATTTCGGATGGGCAAGGGGTTAGACAGAAAGCCATTGACCTTGACTCGGGCAGACGGGATGGTGTACAATGCACCTATATACTTAAGCATCATCTCCCCGAGGCCTACATGCTGAAGGGTTTTTCATCATGAATGACCAACTCACGTGGTCAAATGCCTTCTCCGCATCAGTTCATAATACCATCAATGGGGTGTTGGATATTTTGGCCTTGTGCATCACGTTGATGGCCCGGGCCCCATTATCACTGGCCTCTCTTCCCATGATGAACCCCGTCAGGTCTAAGTGTATCATGCTAGGTAGTATAGGGGCTAGTCTGTTGGCTAGGACCTTAGCAAACAGCTTCAGGTCCACATTGAGGAGGGAGATGGGCCGGTAGCTTTTATAGGAGAGCGGATCCTTTCCAGGCTTGTGTATGACCGTGATGTGGGCCTCTAGATCTATAAGTGAAAAGGATCCCGGGGTCTCAGGGTTTATGATTGAGTTCCAGGCATGAACTATGCACGGCCCCAGTACTGGGAGGAATGACTTATAGTATTGTATGGTGTACCCATCAGGTTCCGGGGTTTTCCCTCCGGGGGACTGCTTGACCCTCTAACATTGTCGCCATTTCCTCTGAGATCGTCGGCATGCCTAAATTTCTTATGAAATCCGCTCTGTCTGTCGAGAGCGTGCGAGGCGACGCTCCAGTTGGTAGGTTTAAAGGTCTGCGTAATAGGATCTGAAGGTGTCCACTATCTTGTCAGTGGCATGTTGTCGGAGCTGATGCCTGTCAAGCAACTCTGCTATGAAATTGTGTGACTGCTGCTGTCTCAAAGCACAAGCGAGTATAGAGCTGCTCTTATTTCTGAACTCATAGTACGTGCGCTTGCACTTTTTGAGCAGGAATTTTGCTCTATGCAGTAGCAGAGCGTTGAGTGCCTCTCTCGCCTGAGTTAGCTCGCCAAGCACCCGCGCCGCCTTCGGCTGCTTATGAGTTAGTTCCAGCCGCTTGATCATTTCCGTGAGGTTCGTAATCTGAGCTCGCGTGGCTGATCAGCAACCCCCTGATCACGCTTTTATGAGCCTCCCAGAGCATTAATGGAGTGACTTCCCCAGTGTCATTACTGTTAAAATAAGATTCAATGCCCTCCTGTATTTCCTTCGATACTACTGCATCTCTGAGGAGGGATTCATTCAGCCTCCAGCTCAGCGGCGGGGGGGGGGGGGGGGGGGAGCCATCCATTATGGCTAACTCCAGGTAGACCGGGGCATGGTCTGAAAAGGTAATCGGATAAATTCCCCCGTCCCCGAATTCTAGAGTACGTTCCATGTACTCTTAAAAAGAAAGAGTAATCTCTAGCGGAGGGGTTGCCAATCCGCCACGCATCCACCAGCTATAGGGTATGTAGTTTTTTCCTGACCGCTCTAAGAGCAGCTTGAAGTACAGAGGATCTCCCTGTTGAGTCTAAGATGGGTTCGATAGGTATATTAAAGTCCCCACCAAGTATGATCTCGCCTTCCGCAAACTCGGCAAGTCTATTTAAAGCCTGTATGAGGAACCTAGATTGGCCCTGGTTTGGAGCATAAATGTAGGTCAGTGTGTACATTTTTTGCCTGATAACACCCTTCACCATGACTGTCCTACCTGTATCATCACCCCACACATCTCTCGGGGTGAATGAGACATCTTTTGCCAGCAAGATTGCTAACCCTTTCTTCTTTGCTTCCGCCGTGCAACTAGTGAAAACATGTGGAAAATACCTATTATGTAATCGAGGGGCATTGTGTCTTTTTAAGTGGGTTTCCTGTATAAAGGCAATCGCAGCCCTTTGCCTTATCAGCTCCTGCCAGAGGATCGTTCTTTTCTCTGGGGAGTTGAGCCCTTTTACATTTAGTGAGACAATTTTCATTGGATTCATCTTGGTCCCTTTTTCCTAAGGGGGGGTGAGTGAGGGGGTGTGGGGGCACGTGGGGGAAGGGGGGTGTCAGTTGGGGACTAAGTGAAGAGTGGGGTAAGGCTAAGGATATCTAGTAAGGGGTAGGAACAAATACTTAAAGATACTGACTATTATATAGTCAGCTGACGCCCAGTCCAGTACTGGCGTCAGCAGCAGTGCACTGTAGCAAGGGGGGGGGGTGACCCGAAGACCAGCTGGTCACTTCCTCCTTCCTGGGGGGTCTGTCCACTTCCCCAGGGCAAGTGCACCAAATAAAGGGGGGGTGGAGATGACCTGTCTTGCCTTCCGCAGGCGGGAACCGCACCCTGACTAGGTGTTAATGCGGAACCAAGCTCATCACTCACCATGTGGAGGTTAATCTAATCTTCACATTGTCTAAGCTGGTAGGCTCAAGATAAAGGGGTTAACAACTACATTCAACTAACTACTAAACTAATGAAAGAAAAAAATCAATTAATGAGCTAACTATATGCGCACCCCGTAAAACAGCACTACAACTTACAACTCTATATACTCCCCTGGGGGGGTGTATTCAAACCTCTGGCCTCCATCATCGCTGCAGAGTTTGTGTCTTGAGGGCATCTCTCTTCTCTAAGATGCGCAAGTCCATGTCTAGGAGTTCACTATGGGGCTCGCCTCCATCTTGAGAAACAGACGTTATGGAGGCCCGCCCAACTGGATCCAGTACAGGAAGATGAAAAGTAATGCAAGTCTCATTCTCATAAAGGTGGGGTGAAACTGGGGGTCTGGATAAGGTATTCCTGTAGCGTATGTGCGGGTTGGCCATATTTACCTCTGGCGGCCCCGTTCACCTCTCCGCCTGCCACATAGGTCTCCCCCTTGCCGCTGTGGAAGTTGTCTTGCAAAGTCCACCAGGTCTGGTGCTGTCCAGTCTGGGATATCAATTACTTCCGTCTCCAGAAAGTTAAATAGATCCGGTAACTGGCTTGGTGACTTGAGGATGAAGGATCCTTTCTAACCATGAGCTGAAAAGGGTGGCCCCACCTGTACGTCGCTCCCCTCCGCTGCACAGCCTCCAAAAGTAAAGAAATGGACCCTACAGATGATATGTCTGGGCCTACTGGCGTCCTGTGGACAGCGGCCCAGTGCTCTGTGGACTCGATCAAGCTCTATCTGGTTAGAGCTGGGAAGGTCCAGTAACATGTTGAAGATTGAAGTTACCGCTGACGCCAGCTCCTGGGATCCCCAGACTCCGGGACTCCGTGGAGGCGAAGATTATTCCTCCGGCCTCGGTTCTCAACGTCATCCTGAGCTAGGGTAAGGTTGGATAGTATGCGCTTATTACTTTGTTGCTGCTGTTCGAGTGCTCTTAGCCGGTCCTTGGGGGATATGTGTGAGTCCTCCATCCTGTCGACCCTCTGGGTCACCTCCGCCACCGTTCCCTGCAGCGTGGCCAGCTCCCTCTTGATGGTGCCCTCCATTCTAGAAACGTAACCGTGAAAATCTCCATGCGTCGGCAAGCCCAGTAGGGCTTCCCTGATATTGATCCGTACAGCTTCGGCTATAGAGTGCAAAAGGAAATCAAGCTCAAGCGGTACTATGGGCTGTATGCAAAGCAGTTGTCATGACCCTGGGGGAGGGCGCTAGGGCTCTGCAGAGGGGTTTGCTGGAGGATAGTAATGGGTATCTGGGATCCGTAGAGGGGCATCCCTCACTTTGTCTCGCCAAGCTCTGCACTTGGCTACAAATTCCCAGAATCTGCCCACGGTTTGCATGGTTCATGGCACTCCATCGGATGTAGGGGATCTGCAGTTGGGCATCCCGGGGTTGCTCCCTCTCTAGTGTGCCAAGTTGGGTCGGGGCTGAGGGGTGGTGAGTGTATTTCAGGGAGGAGCTATGGGCTGAGGGTCTTGGAGACATTTCAGCGTGGAGTTGGTGGTATCACCCTGGCTCTATGCCCAGGCTGGGCGAGTGCTTATTAGGGGAGTCTGAGCTGGGGGGGGGCGCACCTTACTGTCCAAGCCAGCATGATTATAACTCGCTGCTTGTATTTTGGAATCTTGCCCGACGGGGAGTCTACCGTCGCAAGTTTGCCCAGTCCTGCCCCTCAGCTCTGCTGCTGCCCTCTCCCTCCAGTTGCTGTTGCCGCTACTGCTCAGAAAGTCCTCTCCTGTCAGAGAGGAGACACTGTGCTGGGCAACTTCAGGGGGGAGTGCACCTGTCTGCACCCTGTCTGCTTCCCCCGGCCAACGCGCGCGCAGTGCACCTGGGCTGTCACAGCGCGGGGGTCGCTCTGGAGCTGCTTCTCTCCCCCTCCTCTCCCCGTCACTCTTGCTCCGCCGTCCCCAGTCTGGTCTTTTCTCCTCTGCTCTGCTGTCACCGACGCTCGGCTCCCGCTGTGGGAAGATCGCCGAGCGCGCTGGATCCTCGCTTCCTCCTCCTCCCCCTGTCTTCTCTGGCTGACGCGCCACCATCTAGGATCCGCCGGGTACGGATCTATCCTTCACTCCTGCGGAGAAGAACGTTGAGATGGGCTGTTCTCTTCCCTTCAGCACTGTTCCTTGTTGCTTCCCCCGTCTAGACATCCGCTTCTTCACCACAGGTAAGTCTCTGTTCCGGTCACTTTCTCGATTGTGTGCAGAGCTCCAGATGACCACGTCTCTACGCTGCCATGTCAAGCTCTGCCCCCCCACTCCTCCATTTTTTTGAGTAACCCTGTGCAACCAAAGAATTCTTGGAGGGATTACTTCCAGAAAGATGAACCCACTACAATATGCTTGGTACACCTAGAAAGCTTAACATGTGTACTTTCAGGGAATATAGTTTGTGGGGGGTATTCCAAATGTAAAGGGTTGTTTTGGTTGAAAAATTGCAAGGTGCACTCTTTGTCTGCAGAGCTGAAATTTACCCTGCACGCTTTACTTTCGGGTGTTTGACAACTCTTCCCTTGACAGTACCTATGTTCTGTTCTTTCCTGTCTTTTTAGGAAAATGTGGCTTTTAATACTTTTTTTAGAAAAACTCTTTGCAACCAAAGAATTAAGGAGGACTTAAAACATACATATACTCCTCTGGAATGCCCTTCCCCCTACAATTTACCACTCTTCAGCTGGCCAAAGATGCCCATTTATTAAAAGCTATTATCTGGCTTAAAGGAAAACTCCCTTTTTGTTAGGTTTTTAGTTTTCTGCCTTATGCCCTGAACTCTTTAGCAGCTGTGACGGGGAGACCGATTCAATAATAGCACCAGGTAGCGACAGATGAGCGCCTGAAGTGTGGCGCTATGAGCGCCCGCTAGCGTATGCCACGAACGGCTGTGAGTCGCTATAGCAGGCCTCCTCAGTCGCTATCTGCCGTTGTTGGGAAGAATGCCTACATTGGTGAATGTGATGTTTCAGGTCAGCTTTATAGGCACTGTAATTTTTTCACACGCTATTCAAGACAGCACCTGAGCGTTGTTTTGCTGTTGGATTGAAATCAATGTTAGAACCTTCAGTAGTAAACACATTGCACCATGTTTATTTGTTTAATTTTTTTTTTTCTTGGTTTTGTTGTTCAAAAATAAATGAATACAAGTCTGGGTTTCTCTTTATGGTGCCTAAAAAAGAAGAAAACGTGTAGTTAGTTTTTATTAATAATTTTGGTTTGTAGCATTTAATTACATTGCAAGGGTTTTTTTTGCCAATTTTTGACAACTTGCACAACACCCCTAATTCTTATGTGGGTCAACTTACACCCCCCCCCCTTATTCTGGTTTGGGTCAACTTGCACCCCCCCTTATTCTGGTTTGGGTCAACTTGCGCACCCCCCTTATTCTGGTTTGGGTCAACTTGCACACCCCCCCTTATTCTGGTTTGGGTCAACTTGCACACCCCCCATTCTTCTGGTTTGGGTCAACTTACACACCCCCCTTATTGTGGTTTGGGTCAACTTACACACCCGCCCTTATTGCGGTTTGGGTCAACTTGCACACACCCCCTTATTGTGGTTTGGGTCAACTTACACACCCCCCTTATTCTGGTTTGGGTCAACTTGCACACACACCCTTATTCTGGTTTGGGTCAACTTGCACACCCCCCCATTCTTCTGGTTTGGGTCAACCTACACACACCCCCTTATTGTGGTTTGGGTCAACTTACACCCCCCTAATTGTGGTTTGGGTCAACTTGCACCCCCCCCATTCTTCTGGTTTGAGTCAACTTACACACACCCCCTTATTCTGGTTTGGGTCAACTTGCACACCCCCCATTCTTCTGGTTTTGGTCAGCTTACACCCCCCCTTATTCTGGTTTGGGTCAACTTACACCCCCCCCTTATTCTGGTTTGGGTCAACTTGCACCCCCCCTTATTCTGGTTTGGGTCAACTTGCGCACCCCCCTTATTCTGGTTTGGGTCAACTTGCACACCCCCCCTTATTCTGGTTTGGGTCAACTTGCACACCCCCCATTCTTCTGGTTTGGGTCAACTTACACACCCCCCTTATTGTGGTTTGGGTCAACTTACACACCCGCCCTTATTGCGGTTTGGGTCAACTTGCACACACCCCCTTATTGTGGTTTGGGTCAACTTACACACCCCCCTTATTCTGGTTTGGGTCAACTTGCACACACACCCTTATTCTGGTTTGGGTCAACTTGCACACCCCCCCATTCTTCTGGTTTGGGTCAACCTACACACACCCCCTTATTGTGGTTTGGGTCAACTTACACCCCCCTAATTGTGGTTTGGGTCAACTTGCACCCCCCCCATTCTTCTGGTTTGAGTCAACTTACACACACCCCCTTATTCTGGTTTGGGTCAACTTGCACACCCCCCATTCTTCTGGTTTTGGTCAGCTTACACCCCCCCTTATTCTGGTTTGGGTCAACTTGCACCCCCCCCCTTATTCTGGTTTGGGTCAACTTGCACTCCCCCCATTCTTCTGGTTTGGGTCAACTTACACACCCTCCCTTATTGTGGTTTGGGTCAACTTACACCCCCCCTTTATTGTGGTTTGGGTCAACTTACACCCCCCCCTTATTGTGGTTTGGGTCAACTTACACACCCCCCTTATTCTGGTTTGGGTCAACTTGCACCCCCCCCCCTTATTGTGGTTTGGGTCAACTTGCACACCCCCCATTCTTCTGGTTTGGGTCAACTTGCACACCCCCCCTTATTCTGGTTTGGGTCAGCTTGAACACCCCCCCCCCATTCTTCTGGTTTGGGTCAACTTGCACACCCCCCATTCTTCTGGTTTGGGTCAACTTACACCCCCCCTTATTCTGGTTTGGGTCAACTTGCACCCCCCCCCCCTTATTCTGGTTTGGGTCAACTTGCACTCCCCCCATTCTTCTGGTTTGGGTCAACTTACACACCCTCCCTTATTGTGGTTTGGGTCAACTTACACCCCCCCTTTATTGTGGTTTGGGTCAACTTACACCCCCCCTCATTGTGGTTTGGGTCAACTTACACACACCCCCTTATTCTGGTTTTGGTCAACCTACACCCCCCCTTATTGTGGTTTGGGTCAACTTGCACACCCCCCATTCTTCTGGTTTGGGTCAACTTACACACCCCCCTTATTCTGGTTTGGGTCAGCTTGCACACCCCCCCATTCTTCTGGTTTGGGTCAACTTGCACACCCCCCTTATTCTGGTTTGGGTCAACTTGCACACACCCCCTTATTGTGGTTTGGGTCAACTTACACACCCCCCTTATTCTGGTTTGGGTCAACTTGCACACACACCCTTATTCTGGTTTGGGTCAACTTGCACCCCCCCCATTCTTCTGGTTTGGGTCAACCTACACACCCCCCTTATTGTGGTTTGGGTCAACTTACACCCCCCTAATTGTGGTTTGGGTCAACTTGCACCCCCCCATTCTTCTGGTTTGAGTCAACTTACACACCCCCCTTATTCTGGTTTGGGTCAACTTGCACACCCCCCATTCTTCTGGTTTGGGTCAACTTACACCCCTCCCCCCTTATTCTGGTTTGGGTCAACTTGCACCCCCCCTTATTCTGGTTTGGGTCAACTTACACACCCTCCCTTATTGTGGTTTGGGTCAACTTACACCCCCCCCCCCTTTATTGTGGTTTGGGTCAACTTACACCCCCCCCCCCCTTATTGTGGTTTGGGTCAACTTACACCCCCCCTTATTCTGGTTTGGGTCAACTTGCACACACCCCCTTATTGTGGTTTGGGTCAACTTACACACCCCCCTTATTCTGGTTTGGGTCAACTTGCACATACCCCCTTATTCTGGTTTAGGTCAACTTGCACACCCCCCATTCTTCTGGTTTGGGTCAACCTACACCCCCCCTTATTGTGGTTTGGGTCAACTTACACCCCCCTAATTGCGGTTTGGGTCAACTTGCACCCCCCCATTCTTCTGGTTTGAGTCAACTTACACACACCCCCCTTATTCTGGTTTGGGTCAACTTGCACACCCCCCATTCTTCTGGTTTGGGTCAACTTACACCCCCCCCTTATTCTGGTTTGGGTCAACTTGCACCCCCCCCCTAATTCTGGTTTGGGTCAACTTGCACCCCCCCCCCCATTCTTCTGGTTTGGGTCAACTTACACACTCTCCCTTATTGTGGTTTGGGTCAACTTACACCCCCCCCCCTTTATTGTGGTTTGGGTCAACTTACACCCCCCCTTATTGTGGTTTGGGTTAACTTACACCCCCCCCCCTTATTCTGGTTTGGGTCAACTTGCACCCCCCCCTTATTGTGGTTTGGGTCAACTTGCACACCCTTCCTTATTCTGGTTTGGGTCAACTTGCACACACCCCCTTATTCTGGTTTGGGTCAACTTGCACCCCCCCCCCTTATTATTGGATCCAACAAATAGTTTCCCTGTAGTCCAGTACTTGTATTATAGTGAAGGTGAGGTAGCTTACCGAGAAAAACGACGTTATCATGCTTTCCCTTAGCTCAAATCCAGTATGGGTGTCCTCAGTCATTTCGGCGCCATGTTTGGGATTTCTGGCACCAGTGCTGTTTCTTCAGGGGGTTGTATTCTGTGGCATATGCAAATATTGTGTAGGACACAGCATGCGAGGATAATTTTGGAGACCTTTTGTGGACTGTACAACATTTCTCCTCCTGGGCGTGCCAAACACAGAAAGCGCGCTTTCAGCAGTCCAATGGTTCTTTCCACAATGCTTCTGGTTTTGCGATGTGCTGCATTGTAGCGTCGTTGGGCAGAGGTCTGTGGGTTTCTGACGGGAGTCATGACCCGCGTTCTCTGCCCATATCCCTTGTTCGCTGTGGAATAAACACAATGAGAGAGACAGCAATTAGTACTAGTACATGTTATTTTGGGCCGTATGTTAAATTTTGCTTACTAGGCTACATTTTTTATAAAAAATACTTTGTCATGGTTAGGTATTTACCCAGTAGCCAGCCAGATGGCATTTCATTGTTCTCAAACTTCTGGCACAGGACTGATTGCTGGAGCATGTAAGAATCGTGGCATGAGCCGGGGAAGCCAGATCTCACGGCCCGCAGCTTCATATCATGGTCACAGACCACCATGACATTCATGGAATGGAATTGCTTCCGATTCCTATAATGCAGCTCCTGTGCACGGGGAGGGTGGAAAGGGATATGTGCACCATCCACGCACCCTAGCACATTCGGAATCCCTCCCATGCGGTAGAACGCATGCTTGATTTGGGCAACCTCATCCTCATCCTCAGGAAATTTGATGTAAACAGGGATAAGGTCACAAATAGCTAGTACTACCTGGAAAAATATGCGGCTCATTGTAGCCTGGCTGATCCCGCTGAGGAGGGCAGAGGTTGGCTGGAAATTCCCTCGTGCCACAATATTAAGCGTGGCACATAGGCGAACTATGCCCGAAATGGATTGGGTGCGTTTGGTGGATGGATCGATTTTGCTCTTAATCTGATCATATAGGGACTGTAGTGCTGCACAATTCAGACGAAAGCGGCTTCTGATCTGCTCGTCACTTAAATCCCACACTGAAAGACGGATGCCAAAGGATCGGAGTGCCCTAAGCCTCACAGCACCCTCCTCCCTGGCCTCCTGTTCTTCCAGCAGTCTACCACAACCATACACCCAGAACCCATACATCACCCTCTTATTCATCTCACACTCACTGACCAGATATCCAAATTAAGGCAAACCAAAAAAACTCAACAAACACACCACAGACACAAGCACACTCCTCACACAATCACAACAATGCAGCTCAACACAAAACCAGATGTATAGTGGTCAGAACCACCAGACTGCTGAAAGTGTGAATTGCTGCACAACCCACAAAAGGCCCCAAAATCAATCCTCACTTGCTGTATGCTACACAATATTAGCATATGCCAACAAAATAAATCTCCTAAAGAAACAGTACTGATGTCAGAAAGCACCCAACAAGCCACAGAGAGTAAGGGCCAAACCCAGCCAGACAGTGATATGAAGCAAGGAACCAAAGGACCACACCACAGCCTTTGCCACAGTGTAACAATGCAAGAAGGTTGTCAAAGAAAGCCATTTATACTTAACTTGGGAAAAGGACTGGTCCGCTTTGCCGCCTTTTGCGTTGATTTGCTATTTCCTGTCTGCAATTAGCTTACCCAGGTGTGCTAGAAACGGATTGCGCATGCGTACGCTAAAGCATACTAGCGTACGTGAGCAGATACTTGCGTTCTTTAGCGGACATGGTTGAACATTCAGTTTTGGACCAATTAAAGGTAAGCTTCTCTCAAATTAAATAGCTGTTTGTAGAGCCACATTTAACAAGTGTTTAATATACCTGAGTACATTGTTGTCTTTGGTTGTATTGTTTGCTTAATGAGCTCTCTAATTAGTTAATTGCCTACCGCACATGGTTGCCAGAAACATCAGTCATTGCAGTGGAGCTGTTGCTACAAGCATCTGGCCAGTATGTGTGAAGCAATTAAGTGGACCTGTTTGTGATTGGTTGTTAGGGCACATAAAACCTGCCACCCCCAAGCAGCACTTGTTGCCATTCTGTAGTCTGTATGCGTGCTTGTGTGTTGTGGTGTGTGTGTGCAGCTACAGGATGGAGCCAAATTCTGGACATCTGCCGGCCACAGCTGGCCCAAGTAGGAGTGTGTTGGGTGCTGTGCGCAGACCTCCCTTAAGGAAAAGGGCCCAAGCCGAAGGTGAGCCAGCACCCAAGGCCAGGCGCCCATTTGCCAAGAGGGAGCCAGAATTTAATTTGGCGGATAACAATACTCTTGTGCGTCTTACCCTGGCAAAATGGGAGCTAATCTTTGGCTCCCAAAGCCAGTCTATAGACAAGCAAGAAAGGAGCAAATTGTGGGATGCCATTGGTGAGGAGCTTACTAGCAGTGCTCAATACCGACGTAGTGACCCATCCTGCAAGAAACGCTTCTACACTTTGAAAAGGGCCCTTATGCAAAAGATGAAGCATGATCTTCAGGTAGAGAGTGGGACCATCCAGGGTCCAAAGAGTACCTACAGGCCATATGAGGAGATGCTGAAGTGCAAGATTCCGCTAATTCGGCTGCAGGGTGTTGATGCTGGGGATGACACCACAGGTTGGGCAGAAGGTACATATTTATTTATTTTTTAAATCTGTTGATTTCAATGTATGTGATTTGCTTTGTCTCTTTCTGGCCAACTAACAATAGGACATGTGAAGTAGTACATTATAACTCATAAATGTTTGACTTTCCTGTCTCTTGCTTTATGCATAGGTGCACATGGTGATGTCCCTGATTCGGGGGAGGAGGACACCCCAAATCCTGCCCTTCAACCAACCTCAAGCCTAACCCAGTCTGCCATTGAAGGTATTTATCAATAATTTATGTGATGGTTTGTTTGGAAGAAAGGGGGGTGGAAGCACCTCAAACAATAGTCTTTAGCCCATTTTAGGATTCGTAATATGGGCCTGGGAACTAATTTCAAGCCCAGTTTAACACTCTCATCAACTAAATATGAAGCCACAAACATGTGTAGCTATGTTGGAAGCCAGAGATGTGTTTGCATATATCTGCAGATACATGTGGAAGCCACACTGGCCCGCCAAGGCACTCTGTGTTTTGTGGTTTCCCTACTCTTAAATCTGACTGCACAAAGTTGGGACATGCAATGCTGAATAATGGAATCTCTAGTTCTCAGGCCCTGCGTAATCTGACTTTTGGTGGCTAAATATTATTGATTGAGCTGCTCACACACACCTTTATTCATTGTTTATTCGGTTCCACACATTACCAATGCCTAAATCCTTACATTGCTTTCGGATAGCTGCACCGTCATTGGCACCAGCATCTCCTCAGGAGCCAAGCTACTCTTTGGATGCCGGTAAGTGCATGTGTCAACCTTGCTTTAGCCGCTTTAACACAAGTGCATGTCTTTCATTCATCTTTTTTCTTTGTAGGCCAAGTCACTGCTTCATCTTTGGACACCACTTCTAGGGATGAGCGAATCGATCCGGACGAACCCGGATTCGATCCGAATTTCATGAAAAATTCGATTCGGATCGAATCCGAATTTCCCCGCGATTCGATCGCTCGAAGTTTTCCTTTAACATCCATTCATTTACATTACAGGCATTCTAAGATGGCGGACGGGACATGTCCAGACATGTAAGCTGGGGCAGTGTATGCTGGGACAGTCACATGCAGCCTGTCAGCAGCCAGCAAGCCCGGTGATGTCACAGCGCTATTTAAGGCCGGCGGCCATCTTGCTTTTCCTCATTTCTCTATTGCATTCGTGAGAGACAGGACGCTGCTGTAGGCAGGGAGAGAGACAGTTAGACAGACAGGGACAGACAGGGACAGGCTGGAGACAGGCCGGAGACAGACAGGAGACAGGGAAAGTTAGGAAAAATCGGAGGCAGTCACAGGGAGATTTTTTTTTTTTCATCCAGCCTGAGTGTTACTGGCTGGTGACTGGCTTTGTTAGCGTTTTCAGGCTGCTTATACACTAACTGTGCATATATACTGAACTGATCTTAAGTCTGCTGTGAGGCATCCCATTCTGTGACTACACCAGCCTCTATTTAATACCATAACCATTTGCACTTATTCTAATAGAAATTAGGCCTGATAAAGACACTTTTGCTGTGCATAGTCTTACTGCTGCCTGCCAGGTGCTCTCTGGTTTTTGTGGCATCCCATTCTGTGACTACACCAGCCTCTATTTAATACCATAACCATTTGCACTTATTCTAATAGAAATGAGGCCTGATAAAGACACTTTTGCTGTGCATAGTCTTACTGCTGCCTGCCAGGTGCTCTCTGGTTTTTGTGGCATCCCATTCTGTGACTACACCAGCCTCTATTTAATACCATAACCATTTGCACTTATTCTAATAGAAATTAGGCCTGATAAAGACACTTTTGCTGTGCATAGTCTTACTGCTGCCAGGTGCACTGCTGGCTGTTGGGGCATCCCATTCTGTAACATAGCATACCCCTCTTTATTTACACTAAGCAGCTCTCTTATTTACACTAGGCAGGCCTGTTGGAGGCTGAGTGTTACTGCTCACTTTTGGTGTGCATTATATTCTGTTTCATATAGACCCACCGCTGCCTGGGGGTTCTTAAAATATCACCTACTACCACGCCAGTTAGACTATGTCGGGCAGACAAGTGCCTGGAAGTGAAAAGAGGAGTGGCAGGGCCAAGATTCCGCAGGCAGAGCTCGCAGCAGACTGGGGGCCAGTAGCAGCAGGAGTCACGCTGAGAGACCTAATCTGCCAGGATCTGCTAGCGGTCGGGTCTCCACCAGTAACGCATCTGCCGTGGTAGATTGGTTGACGCGCTCATCAACAACATCATCACAACTTACGTCTGAGACCCCCAGCCTAGGGTCGGTAGGTTCCTCTGACACAACCCTGAGTTGGCATGCCCCGAGAGCAGTCCCTGTCCTCCCATTGCCTCTGTCCTACGCCGTTCTCTCCCCCAGCAACGTATCCTATGCTTTGGGTTCAGCTCCACTCTTTAGTGAGGAGGACGATCAGATAGAGGACAGTCAGCAGCTACTGCCCAGCCAAGAAATGGAGGTGGCTTCTTTAGCTAGGCAGACAAATAGTGATGTGGACAGTGTCGTGGGTGCTGCGAGCGTTCCAGCTCCTGCACCAGACACTGTTGACGAATCCACGAACATCAGTGACGTACAGCCACAACTCGGTGATAATGATGATGACGATTAAGCCGATCGTACTTGGGAGCCGGGTGATGAAGGGGCTTCATCGTCATCATCAGGAGAAGAGGGGCGCAGGTTGCCCCGGAGTCAGCAGCTGAGGCAGCAAGGTGGTAGCAGTCAGCATGGGGGCACAATTCCAAAGGCTGGAGCCGGCCGGGGCCGGGGTAGAGCACCTGCTGTGCGGCAGTCTACCTTATTGGGAGGTAGTGGAGCAGGGGTTCCTGGAGTTGGCAACAGCAGCAGTGAATCAGTGAGGCCAGGGGGAGGGAAAAGTAGCTACTCGGCAGTGTGGCAGTTTTTCCTGAAGCATCCGCAGGAGGGTAACATGGCCCCATGCAAGATATGTAGGCAAAAGGTGAAGCGTGGCCAGGGTCCAAATGTTGGCACCACGGCCCTGCGTCAACATATGATGCGTCACCATAAAGCGACCTGGGAGAACCGAGGCTCCCAAGGGGTGGTCCAGTCTGCTTCCTCACCAAGTGGCACGCCGCTCCCAATTTCTGCCAGCCAAGGCTCCAGCACCTCAGCCGAAGGCAGCTGTGCATCATACCCATCCTCTGTCGCTCCTGCTCCTCCTCCTCCTCCTCCAAGTCATGCATCCCGCCAGCAATCCATCAGCGAAGCCATGTCCAAGAGACCGCAGTATGCGCTCACTCATCCTACGGCGCAGAAGCTGAATGTGCTCCTGTCCAAGTTGCTGGTGCTGCAGTCGCTCCCTTTTCAGGTGGTGGAATCTGCACCTTTCAGAGAACTGATGGCTTGTGCCGAGCCGAGGTGGAGAGTCCCAAGCCGTCATTTATTTGCCAAGAAGGCAGTACCAGCGCTGCACACTTTTGTTGAACAGAAGGTGGGCCAGTCCTTGAGCCTGTCGGTGTGTAGCAAAGTGCATGGCAGCGCCGACATCTGGAGCTGTAACTACGGTCAGGGACAGTACATGTCGTTTACGGCCCACTGGGTGAATGTGGTCCCTTTGCAGCAGCAGCAGCAACTTGGACAGGTCACGCCGCTTCGGCCTCCGCGCTCCCTGCCCATTGGGCCTGTGACACCGTGCGACTCGGCCTCCTCATCCTCCGCCATCTCCTCACCCTCCACTGTAGGCTCAAGTCTCAGTGCCCCTCAAGTCTACCATGTGTGCAGGGCACGGAGGTGTCACGCAGTGCTTCACATGGTTTGTCTTGGCGAACGGAGTCACACAGGGGAGGAACTGCTTAAATGTATTCATCAGGAAATCCAAACATGGCTTACTCCAAGAAAACTTAAAATGGGAATCATGGTTACCGACAATGGGAAGAACATTTTGTCTGCGCTGCGCCAAGGAAGCATGACCCATGCCCCCTGCATGGCTCACGTCTTCAATCTGGTTGTCAAGCGGTTTCTGAAGTTTTCCCCCCATCTGCAAGACATCCTAACAACTTCAAGGAAACTTTGCATGCACTTCAGCCACTCCTACACCGCCAAACACACCCTTCTTGAGCTACAGCGTCAGAATGGTATCCCCCAACATAGTCTGATTTGCGATGTTTCCACCCGTTGGAATTCCACCCTTCACATGTTGGACCGATTATATGAACAGAGAAAAGCCATAACGGATTTCCTGATGATCCAAGCAGATAGGGGGACTCCCCTGTGTAACTTCAATGTCAACCAGTGGCAGCTCATACGTGACACCTGCCGTTTGCTCAGGCCCTTTGAGGAAGACACTTTATTTGTCAGTCGGCAGGATTACGGGATGAACGACGTGATTCCACTGCTTCATGTACTACAGCACATGTTGGAAACCATGGCTGGTCAGGGCACTGGAGACATGGCGTTTACATCTTACGGCCACATGAACCCCGTTGGAGCTGAACTGGAGGAGGAGGAGGAAGAGGAGGAGTTGCCCAGCGAAACACAGTTTAGGCTTGGCGAAATGGCTGGTTTATCTAGTCAGCGGACAAGGGAGGAGGAGCAGGAGCAGCCAGAGGAGCTAGAGGTTTTTGAGGAAGGCGAGACAGAGGACCCGGGCACACCGTGGCAGTATGCAGTGGAGATGGAGACAGGTAGTCCATCCGAGTCACTTGCGCAAATGGCACGAAGCATGCTCACGTGCTTGCGTAGTGACCCCAGAATTGTTTCCATCTGTCGGCGGGATGACTTCTGGCTGTCCACCTTATTGGACCCTCGCTTGCGGCACAAAATGGGGGCATTTTTTAAACCCACCGAGAGGGAGGACAAACTCAACTACTACAAAGACATTCTACGTAGTCAGTTGGCCGATGCCTATCTGCGCCATGGTCCATACTCTCGCAGGTCTGACTCGAGGGGACCTCTGCGCTCACCTTCCTCTGCCATGGCCGCTGGGGGGGTTGGCAGGAGCAGCAGCAGCAGCTCCATAAGCAGCAGCAGCCTCAGTCTTCAGTCGCTAATGAGTAGCTTTCTACACCCGCATAGTGAGGCTACTCATGAGCAGCAGGAAGACCTGGAGCAGGACCTCAACCAGCAGGTCATGTCATACTTTGACATGACCATGCCAACACACCTTGAGGATCCGCTGGACTTCTGGGCAGCCAAACTTGATTTGTGGCCGCAAGTAGCAGAGTTTGCCCTGGAAAAGCTGTCCTGCCCGGCAAGTAGCGTGCCATCTGAGCGGGTGTTTAGTGCGGCGGGGGCCATAGTTACGGCGAGGAGAACTCGTCTGTCAACTAAAAATGTGGAGAGACTCACCTTTGTCAAAATGAATCAGGAATGGATCAGCCAGGATTTCCACCCACCAATGCCTGATGCATGCGACTAGATTCAGCATGGTGCCACGTTTTACACTTTCCGAATGGTGCAAAACATATTTATGTCTTTAGGCCATTTTTTGGGCTCCTGCTGCTGCTGCTGCCAACTTCTGCCAACTCCAGGGTGGGATTCATCCAATTTTGGGGCTCTTGAAGCCAACTCCAGTGTATATTTGGGCTCCTGCTGCTGCTGCTGCCAACTCCAGGGTGTGAATCATCCAATTTTTGGGCTCCTGAAGCCAACCCCAGGGTCTCTTTAAAGTAATATTTGGGCTCCTGCTGCTGCTGCTGTCAACTCCTGCCAACTCCAGGGCGTGATATATCCAATTTTTGGCCTCCTGAAGCCAACCCCAGTGTCTCTTTAAAGTAATATTTGGGCTCCTGCTGCTGCTGCTGCCAACTCCAGGGTGTGATTCATCCAATTTTTGGGCTCCTGAAGCCAACCCCAGGGTCTCTTTAAAGTAATATTTGGGCTCCTGCTGCTGCTGCTGTCAACTCCTGCCAACTCCAGGGTGTGATTCATCCAATTGTTGGGCTCCTGAAGCCAACCCCAGTGTCTCTTTAAAGTAATGTTTGGGCTCCTGCTGCTGCTGCTGCCAACTTCTGCCAACTCCAGGGTGTGATTCATCCAATTGTTGGGCTCCTGAAGCCAACCCCAGGGTCTCCTTAAAGTAATGTTTGGGCTCCTGCTGCTGCTGCTGCCAACTTCTGCCAACTCCAGGGTGTGATTCATCCAATTTTTGGGCTCCTGAAGCCAACCCCAGGGTCTCTTTAAAGTAATATTTGGGCTCCTGCTGCTGCTGCTGCCAACTTCTGCCAACTCCAGGGTGTGATTCATCCAATTTTTGGGCTCCTGAAGCCAACCCCAGGGTCTCTTTGAAGTAATGTTTGGGCTCCTGCTGCTGCCAACTTCTGCCAACTCCAGGGTGTGATTCATCCAATTGTTGGGCTCCTGAAGCCAACTCCAGTGTATATTTGGGCTCCTGCTGCTGCTGCTGCCAACTCCAGGGTGTGAATCATCCAATTTTTGGGCTCCTGAAGCCAACTCCAGGGTCTCTTTAAAGTAATGTTTGGGCTCCTGCTGCTGCTGCTGCCAACTTCTGCCAACTCTAGGGTGTGAATCATCCAATTTTTGGGCTCCTGAAGCCAACCCCAGGGTCTCTTTAAAGTAATATTTGGGCTCCTGCTGCTGCTGCTGTCAACTCCTGCCAACTCCAGGGTGTGATTCATCCAATTGTTGGGCTCCTGAAGCCAACTCCAGGGTCTCTTTAAAGTAATGTTTGGGCTCCTGCTGCTGCTGCTGTCAACTCCTGCCAACTCCAGGGTGTGATTCATCCAATTGTTGGGCTCCTGAAGCCAACCCCAGGGTCTCTTTAAAGTAATGTTTGGGCTCCTGCTGCTGCTGCTGCCAACTTCTGCCAACTCCAGGGTGTGATTCATCCAATTTTCGGGCTCCTGAAGCCAACCCCAGGGTCTCTTTGAAGTAAAGTTTGGGCTCCTGCTGCTGCTGCTGCCAACTTCTGCCAACTCCAGGGTGTGATTCATCCAATTTGTGGGCTCCTGAAGCCAACTCCAGTGTATATTTGGGCTCCTGCTGCTGCTGCTGCCAACTCCAGGGTTAGAATCATCCAATTTTTGGGCTCCTGAAGCCAACTCCAGGGTCTCTTTAAAGTAATGTTTGGGCTCCTGCTGCTGCTGCTGCCAACTTCTGCCAACTCCAGGGTGTGATTCATCCAATTTTTTGGCTCCTGAAGCCAACCCCAGGGTCTCTTTAAAGTAATATTTGGGCTCCTGCTGCTGCTGTCAACTCCTGCCAACTCCAGGGTGTTATTCATCCAATTTTTGGGCTCCTGAAGCCAACCCCAGGGTCTCTTTAAAGTAATATTTGGGCTCCTGCTGCTGCCAACTCCAGGGTGTGATTCATCCAATTTTTGGGCTCCTGAAGCCAACCCCAGGGTCTCTTTAAAGTAATATTTGGGCTCCTGCTGCTGCCAACTCCAGGGTGTGATTCATCCAATTTTTGGGCTCCTGAAGCCAACTCCAGTGTATATTTGGGCTCCTGCTGCTGCTGCTGCCAACTCCAGGGTGTGATTCATCCAATTTTTGGGCTCCTGAAGCCAACTCCAGGGTCTCTTTAAAGTAATGTTTGGGCTGCTGCTGCTGCCAACTTCTGCCAACTCCAGGGTGTGATTCATCCAATTTTTGGGCTCCTGAAGCCAACCCCAGGGTCTCTTTAAAGTAATATTTGGGCTCCTGCTGCTGCTGTCAACTCCTGCCAACTCCAGGGTGTGATTCATCCAATTGTTGGGCTCCTGAAGCCAACCCCAGTGTCTCTTTAAAGTAATGTTTGGGCTCCTGCTGCTGCTGCTGCCAACTTCTGCCAACTCCAGGGTGTGATTCATCCAATTTTTGGGCTCCTGAAGCCAACTCCAGTGTATATTTGGGCTCCTACTGCTGCCAACTCCAGGGTGTGAATCATCCAATTTTTGGGCTCCTGAAGCCAACTCCAGGGTCTCTTTAAAGTAATGTTTGGGCTCCTGCTGCTGCTGCTGCCAACTTCTGCCAACTCCAGGGTGTGATTCATCCAATTTTTGGGCTCCTGAAGCCAACCCCAGGGTCTCTTTAAAGTAATATTTAGGCTCCTGCTGCTGTCAACTCCTGCCAACTCCAGGGTGTGATTCATCCAATTTTTGGGCTCCTGAAGCCAACCCCAGGGTCTCTTTAAAGTAATATTTGGGCTCCTGCTGCTGCCAACTCCAGGGTGTGATTCATCCAATTTTTGGGCTCCTGAAGCCAACCCCTGGGTCTCTTTAAAGTAATGTTTGGGCTCCTGCTGCTGCCAACTCCAGGGTGTGATTCATCCAATTTTTGGGCTCCTGAAGCCAACCCCAGGGTCTCTTTAAAGTAATGTTTGGGCTCCTGCTGCTGCTGCTGCCAACTTCTGCCAACTCCAGGGTGTGATTCATCCAATTTTCGGGCTCCTGAAGCCAACCCCAGGGTCTCTTTAAAGTAATGTTTGGGCTCCTGCTGCTGCTGCTGCCAACTTCTGCCAACTCCAGGGTGTGATTCATCCAATTTTTGGGCTCCTGAAGCCAACCCCAGGGTCTCTTTAAAGTAATATTTAGGCTCCTGCTGCTGTCAACTCCTGCCAACTCCAGGGTGTGATTCATCCAATTTTTGGGCTCCTGAAGCCAACCCCAGGGTCTCTTTAAAGTAATATTTGGGCTCCTGCTGCTGCCAACTCCAGGGTGTGATTCATCCAATTTTTGGGCTCCTGAAGCCAACCCCTGGGTCTCTTTAAAGTAATGTTTGGGCTCCTGCTGCTGCCAACTCCAGGGTGTGATTCATCCAATTTTTGGGCTCCTGAAGCCAACCCCAGGGTCTCTTTAAAGTAATGTTTGGGCTCCTGCTGCTGCTGCTGCCAACTTCTGCCAACTCCAGGGTGTGATTCATCCAATTTTCGGGCTCCTGAAGCCAACCCCAGGGTCTCTTTAAAGTAATGTTTGGGCTCCTGCTGCTGCTGCTGCCAACTTCTGCCAACTCCAGGGTGTGATTCATCCAATTTTTGGGCTCCTGAAGCCAACTCCAGTGTATATTTGGGCTCCTGCTGCTGCCAACTCCAGGGTGTGATTCATCCAATTTTTGGGCTCCTGAAGCCAACCCCAGGGTCTCTTTAAAGTAATATTTGGGCTCCTGCTGCTGCCAACTCCAGGGTGTGATTCATCCAATTTTTGGGCTCCTGAAGCCAACTCCAGTGTATATTTGGGCTCCTGCTGCTGCTGCTGCTGCTGCCAACTCCAGGGTGTGATTCATCCAATTTTTGGGCTCCTGAAGCCAACCCCAGTGTCTCTTTAAAGTAATATTTGGGCTCCTGCTGCTGCTGCTGCCAACTTCTGCCAACTCCAGGGTATGATTCATCCAATTTTTGGGCTCCTGAAGCCAACTCCAGTGTATATTTGGGCTCCTGCTGCTGCTGCTGCCGACTTCTGCCAACTCCAGGGTGTGATTCATCCAATTTTTGGGCTCCTGAAGCCAACTCCAGTGTATATTTGGGCTCCTGCTGCTGCTGCTGCCAACTCCAGGGTGTGAATCATCCAATTTTTGGGCTCCTGAAGCCAACTCCAGGGTCTCTTTAAAGTAATGTTTGGGCTGCTGCTGCTGCCAACTTCTGCCAACTCCAGGGTGTGATTCATCCAATTTTTGGGCTCCTGAAGCCAACCCCAGGGTCTCTTTAAAGTAATATTTGGGCTCCTGCTGCTGCTGCTGCTGTCAACTCCTGCCAACTCCAGGGTGTCATTCATCCAATTTTTGGGCTCCTGAAGCCAACTCCAGTGTATATTCGGGCTCCTGCTGCTGCTGCTGCCAACTCCAGGGTGTGATTCATCCAATTTTTGGGCTCCTGAAGCCAACCCCAGTGTCTCTTTAAAGTAATATTTGGGCTCCTGCTGCTGCTGCTGCCAACTCCAGGGTGTGATTCATCCAATTTTTGGGCTCCTGAAGCCAACTCCAGTGTATATTTGGGCTCCTGCTGCTGCTGCCAACTCCAGGGTGTGATTCATCCAATTTTTGGGCTCCTGAAGCCAACCCCAGGGTATCTTTTAAGTAGTATTTGGGCTCCTGCTGCTGCTGCTGTCAACTCCTGCCAACTCCAGGGTGTGATTCATCCAATTTTTGGGCTCCTGAAGCCAACCCCAGGGTCTCTTTAAAGTAATATTTGGGCTCCTGCTGCTGCCAACTCCAGGGTGTGATTCATCCAATTTTTGGGCTCCTGAAGCCAACCCCAGGGTCTCTTTAAAGTAATATTTGGGCTCCTGCTGCTGCTGCTGCCAACTCCAGGGTGTGATTCATCCAAGTTTTGGGCTCCTGAAGCAAACTCCAGTGTATATTTGGGCTCCTGCTGCTGCTACTGCCAACTCCAGGGTGTGATTCATCCAATTTTTGGGCTCCTGAAGCCAACCCCAGGGTCTCTTTAAAGTAATATTTGGGCTCCTGCTGCTGCCAACTCCAGGGTGTGATTCATCCAATTTTTGGGCTCCTGAAGCCAACCCCAGGGTCTCTTTAAAGTAATATTTGGGCTCCTGCTGCTGCCAACTCCAGGGTGTGATTCATCCAATTTTTGGGCTCCTGAAGCCAACTCCAGTGTATATTTGGGCTCCTGCTGCTGCTGCTGCCAACTCCAGGGTGTGATTCATCCAATTGTTGGGCTCCTGAAGCCAACTCCAGGGTCTCTTTAAAGTAATGTTTGGGCTCCTGCTGCTGCTGCTGTCAACTCCTGCCAACTCCAGGGTGTGATTCATCCAATTTTTGGGCTCCTGAAGCCAACTCCAGTGTATATTTGGGCTCCTGCTGCTGCTGCTGCCGACTTCTGCCAACTCCAGGGTGTGATTCATCCAATTTTTGGGCTCCTGAAGCCAACTCCAGTGTATATTTGGGCTCCTGCTGCTGCTGCTGCCAACTCCAGGGTGTGAATCATCCAATTTTTGGGCTCCTGAAGCCAACTCCAGGGTCTCTTTAAAGTAATGTTTGGGCTGCTGCTGCTGCCAACTTCTGCCAACTCCAGGGTGTGATTCATCCAATTTTTGGGCTCCTGAAGCCAACCCCAGGGTCTCTTTAAAGTAATATTTGGGCTCCTGCTGCTGCCAACTCCAGGGTGTGATTCATCCAATTTTTGGGCTCCTGAAGCCAACCCCTGGGTCTCTTTAAAGTAATGTTTGGGCTCCTGCTGCTGCCAACTCCAGGGTGTGATTCATCCAATTTTTGGGCTCCTGAAGCCAACCCCAGGGTCTCTTTAAAGTAATGTTTGGGCTCCTGCTGCTGCTGCTGCCAACTTCTGCCAACTCCAGGGTGTGATTCATCCAATTTTCGGGCTCCTGAAGCCAACCCCAGGGTCTCTTTAAAGTAATGTTTGGGCTCCTGCTGCTGCTGCTGCTGCCAACTTCTGCCAACTCCAGGGTGTGATTCATCCAATTTTTGGGCTCCTGAAGCCAACTCCAGTGTATATTTGGGCTCCTACTGCTGCCAACTCCAGGGTGTGAATCATCCAATTTTTGGGCTCCTGAAGCCAACTCCAGGGTCTCTTTAAAGTAATATTTGGGCTCCTGCTGCTGCCAACTCCAGGGTGTGATTCATCCAATTTTTGGGCTCCTGAAGCCAACCCCTGGGTCTCTTTAAAGTAATGTTTGGGCTCCTGCTGCTGCCAACTCCAGGGTGTGATTCATCCAATTTTTGGGCTCCTGAAGCCAACCCCAGGGTCTCTTTAAAGTAATGTTTGGGCTCCTGCTGCTGCTGCTGCCAACTTCTGCCAACTCCAGGGTGTGATTCATCCAATTTTCGGGCTCCTGAAGCCAACCCCAGGGTCTCTTTAAAGTAATGTTTGGGCTCCTGCTGCTGCTGCTGCTGCCAACTTCTGCCAACTCCAGGGTGTGATTCATCCAATTTTTGGGCTCCTGAAGCCAACTCCAGTGTATATTTGGGCTCCTACTGCTGCCAACTCCAGGGTGTGAATCATCCAATTTTTGGGCTCCTGAAGCCAACTCCAGGGTCTCTTTAAAGTAATGTTTGGGCTCCTGCTGCTGCTGCTGCCAACTTCTGCCAACTCCAGGGTGTGATTCATCCAATTTTTGGGCTCCTGAAGCCAACCCCAGGGTCTCTTTAAAGTAATATTTAGGCTCCTGCTGCTGTCAACTCCTGCCAACTCCAGGGTGTGATTCATCCAATTTTTGGGCTCCTGAAGCCAACCCCAGGGTCTCTTTAAAGTAATATTTGGGCTCCTGCTGCTGCCAACTCCAGGGTGTGATTCATCCAATTTTTGGGCTCCTGAAGCCAACCCCTGGGTCTCTTTAAAGTAATGTTTGGGCTCCTGCTGCTGCCAACTCCAGGGTGTGATTCATCCAATTTTTGGGCTCCTGAAGCCAACTCCAGTGTATATTTGGGCTCCTGCTGCTGCTGCTGCCAACTCCAGGGTGTGATTCATCCAATTTTTGGGCTCCTGAAGCCAACCCCAGTGTCTCTTTAAAGTAATATTTGGGCTCCTGCTGCTGCTGCTGCCAACTCCAGGGTGTGATTCATCCAATTTTTGGGCTCCTGAAGCAAACTCCAGTGTATATTTGGGCTCCTGCTGCTGCTACTGCCAACTCCAGGGTGTGATTCATCCAATTTTTGGGCTCCTGAAGCCAACCCCAGGGTCTCTTTAAAGTAATATTTGGGCTCCTGCTGCTGCCAACTCCAGGGTGTGATTCATCCAATTTTTGGGCTCCTGAAGCCAACCCCAGGGTCTCTTTAAAGTAATATTTGGGCTCCTGCTGCTGCCAACTCCAGGGTGTGATTCATCCAATTTTTGGGCTCCTGAAGCCAACTCCAGTGTATATTTGGGCTCCTGCTGCTGCTGCTGCCAACTCCAGGGTGTGATTCATCCAATTGTTGGGCTCCTGAAGCCAACTCCAGGGTCTCTTTAAAGTAATGTTTGGGCTCCTGCTGCTGCTGCTGTCAACTCCTGCCAACTCCAGGGTGTGATTCATCCAATTGTTGGGCTCCTGAAGCCAACTCCAGGGTCTCTTTAAAGTAATGTTTGGGCTCCTGCTGCTGCTGCTGTCAACTCCTGCCAACTCCAGGGTGTGATTCATCCAATTTTTGGGCTCCTGAAGCCAACCCCAGGGTCTCTTTAAAGTAATATTTGTGCTCCTGCTGCTGCCAACTCCAGGGTGTGATTCATTCAATTTTTGGGCTCCTGAAGCCAACCCCCAGTTCTCTTTAAAGTAATATTTGGGCTCCTGCTGCTGCCAACTCCAGGGTGTGATTCATCCAATTTTTGGGCTCCTGAAGCCAACTCCCGTGTATATTTGGGCTCCTGCTGCTGCTGCTGCCAACTCCAGGGTGTGATTCATCCAATTTTTGGGCTCCTGAAGCCAACCCCAGTGTCTCTTTAAAGTAATATTTGGGCTCCTGCTGCTGCTGCTGCCAACTCCAGGGTGTGATTCATCCAATTTTTGGGCTCCTGAAGCCAACTCCAGTGTATATTTGGGCTCCTGCTGCTGCTGCCAACTCCAGGGTGTGATTCATCCAATTTTTGGGCTCCTGAAGCCAACCCCAGGGTCTCTTTAAAGTAATATTTGGGCTCCTGCTGCTGCTGCTGTCAACTCTTGCCAACTCCAGGGTGTGATTCATCCAATTTTTGGGCTCCTGAAGCCAACCCCAGGGTCTCTTTAAAGTAATATTTGGGCTCCTGCTGCTGCCAACTCCAGGGTGTGATTCATCCAATTTTTGGGCTCCTGAAGCCAACCCCAGGGTCTCTTTAAAGTAATATTTGGGCTCCTGCTGCTGCTGCTGCCAACTCCAGGGTGTGATTCATCCAATTTTTGGGCTCCTGAAGCCAACTCCAGTGTATATTTGGGCTCCTGCTGCTGCTACTGCCAACTCCAGGGTGTGATTCATCCAATTTTTGGGCTCCTGAAGCCAACCCCAGGGTCTCTTTAAAGTAATATTTGGGCTCCTGCTGCTGCCAACTCCAGGGTGTGATTCATCCAATTTTTGGGCTCCTGAAGCCAACCCCAGGGTCTCTTTAAAGTAATATTTGGGCTCCTGCTGCTGCCAACTCCAGGGTGTGATTCATCCAATTTTTGGGCTCCTGAAGCCAACTCCAGTGTATATTTGGGCTCCTGCTGCTGCCAACTCCAGGGTGTGATTCATCCAATTGTTGGGCTCCTGAAGCCAACTCCAGGGTCTCTTTAAAGTAATGTTTGGGCTCCTGCTGCTGCTGCTGTCAACTCCTGCCAACTCCAGGGTGTGATTCATCCAATTTTTGGGCTCCTGAAGCCAACCCCAGGGTCTCTTTAAAGTAATATTTGGGCTCCTGCTGCTGCCAACTCCAGGGTGTGATTCATCCAATTTTTGGGCTCCTGAAGCCAACCCCAGGGTCTCTTTAAAGTAATATTTGGGCTCCTGCTGCTGCCAACTCCAGGGTGTGATTCATCCAATTTTTGGGCTCCTGAAGCCAACTCCAGTGTATATTTGGGCTCCTGCTGCTACCAACTCCAGGGTGTGATTCATCCAATTTTTGGGCTCCTGAAGCCAACCCCAGTGTCTCTTTAAAGTAATATTTGGGCTCCTGCTGCTGCCAACTTCTGCCAACTCCAGGGTGTGATTCATCCAATTTTTGGGCTCTTGAAGCCAACTCCAGTGTAAATTTGGGCTCCTGCTGCTGCTGCTGCCAACTTCTGCCAACTCCAGGGTGTGATTCATCCAATTTTTGGGCTCCTGAAGCCAACTCCAGTGTATATTTGGGCTCCTGCTGCTGCTGCCAACTCCAGGGTGTGATTCATCCAATTTTTGGGCTCCTGAAGCCAACCCCAGGGTCTCTTTAAAGTAATATTTGGGCTCCTGCTGCTGCTGCTGTCAACTCTTGCCAACTCCAGGGTGTGATTCATCCAATTTTTGGGCTCCTGAAGCCAACCCCAGGGTCTCTTTAAAGTAATATTTGGGCTCCTGCTGCTGCCAACTCCAGGGTGTGATTCATCCAATTTTTGGGCTCCTGAAGCCAACCCCAGGGTCTCTTTAAAGTAATATTTGGGCATCTGCTGCTGCTGCTGCTGCCAACTCCAGGGTGTGATTCATCCAATTTTTGGGCTCCTGAAGCCAACTCCAGTGTATATTTGGGCTCCTGCTGCTGCTACTGCCAACTCCAGGGTGTGATTCATCCAATTTTTGGGCTCCTGAAGCCAACCCCAGGGTCTCTTTAAAGTAATATTTGGGCTCCTGCTGCTGCCAACTCCAGGGTGTGATTCATCCAATTTTTGGGCTCCTGAAGCCAACCCCAGGGTCTCTTTAAAGTAATATTTGGGCTCCTGCTGCTGCCAACTCCAGGGTGTGATTCATCCAATTTTTGGGCTCCTGAAGCCAACTCCAGTGTATATTTGGGCTTCTGCTGCTGCCAACTCCAGGGTGTGATTCATCCAATTGTTGGGCTCTTGAAGCCAACTCCAGGGTCTCTTTAAAGTAATGTTTGGGCTCCTGCTGCTGCTGCTGTCAACTCCTGCCAACTCCAGGGTGTGATTCATCCAATTTTTGGGCTCCTGAAGCCAACCCCAGGGTCTCTTTAAAGTAATATTTGGGCTCCTGCTGCTGCCAACTCCAGGGTGTGATTCATCCAATTTTTGGGCTCCTGAAGCCAACCCCAGGGTCTCTTTAAAGTAATATTTGGGCTCCTGCTGCTGCCAACTCCAGGGTGTGATTCATCCAATTTTTGGGCTCCTGAAGACAACTCCAGTGTATATTTGGGCTCCTGCTGCTACCAACTCCAGGGTGTGATTCATCCAATTTTTGGGCTCCTGAAGCCAACCCCAGTGTCTCTTTAAAGTAATATTTGGGCTCCTGCTGCTGCCAACTTCTGCCAACTCCAGGGTGTGATTCATCCAATTTTTGGGCTCTTGAAGCCAACTCCAGTGTATATTTGGGCTCCTGCTGCTGCTGCTGCCAACTTCTGCCAACTCCAGGGTGTGATTTATCCAATTTTTGGGCTCCTGAAGCCAACTCCAGTGTATATTTGGGCTCCTGCTGCTGCTGCTGCCAACTCCAGGGTGTGAATCATCCAATTTTTGGGCTCCTGAAGCCAACCCCAGTGTCTCTTTAAAGTAATATTTGGGCTCCTGCTGCTGCTGCTGCCAACTCCAGGGTGTGATTCATCCAATTTTTGGGCTCCTGAAGCCAACTCCAGTGTATATTTGGGCTCCTGATGCTGCTGCCAACTCCAGGGTGTGATTCATCCAATTTTTGGGCTCCTGAAGCCAACCCCAGGGTCTCTTTAAAGTAATATTTGGGCTCCTGCTGCTGCTGCTGTCAACTCTTGCCAACTCCAGGGTGTGATTCATCCAATTTTTGGGCTCCTGAAGCCAACCCCAGGGTCTCTTTAAAGTAATATTTGGGCTCCTGCTGCTGCCAACTCCAGGGTGTGATTCATCCAATTTTTGGGCTCCTGAAGCAAACTCCAGTGTATATTTGGGCTCCTGCTGCTGCTACTGCCAACTCCAGGGTGTGATTCATCCAATTTTTGGGCTCCTGAAGCCAACCCCAGTGTCTCTTTAAAGTAATATTTGGGCTCCTGCTGCTGCCAACTCCAGGGTGTGATTCATCCAATTTTTGGGCTCCTGAAGCCAACCCCAGGGTCTCTTTAAAGTAATATTTGGGCTCCTGCTGCTGCCAACTCCAGGGTGTGATTCATCCAATTTTTGGGCTCCTGAAGCCAACTCCAGTGTATATTTGGGCTCCTGCTGCTGCTGCTGCCAACTCCAGGGTGTGATTCATCCAATTGTTGGTCTCCTGAAGCCAACTCCAGGGTCTCTTTAAAGTAATGTTTGGGCTCCTGCTGCTGCTGCTGTCAACTCCTGCCAACTCCAGGGTGTGATTCATCCAATTGTTGGGCTCCTGAAGCCAACTCCAGGGTCTCTTTAAAGTAATGTTTGGGCTCCTGCTGCTGCTGCTGTCAACTCCTGCCAACTCCAGGGTGTGATTCATCCAATTTTTGGGCTCCTGAAGCCAACCCCAGGGTCTCTTTAAAGTAATATTTGGGCTCCTGCTGCTGCCAACTCCAGGGTGTGATTCATTCAATTTTTGGGCTCCTGAAGCCAACCCCAGGGTCTCTTTAAAGTAATATTTGGGCTCCTGCTGCTGCCAACTCCAGGGTGTGATTCATCCAATTTTTGGGCTCCTGAAGCCAACTCCAGTGTATATTTGGGCTCCTGCTGCTGCTGCTGCCAACTCCAGGGTGTGATTCATCCAATTTTTGGGCTCCTGAAGCCAACCCCAGTGTCTCTTTAAAGTAATATTTGGGCTCCTGCTGCTGCTGCTGCCAACTCCAGGGTGTGATTCATCCAATTTTTGGGCTCCTGAAGCCAACTCCAGTGTATATTTGGGCTCCTGCTGCTGCTGCCAACTCCAGGGTGTGATTCATCCAATTTTTGGGCTCCTGAAGCCAACCCCAGGGTCTCTTTAAAGTAATATTTGGGCTCCTGCTGCTGCTGCTGTCAACTCTTGCCAACTCCAGGGTGTGATTCATCCAATTTTTGGGCTCCTGAAGCCAACCCCAGGGTCTCTTTAAAGTAATATTTGGGCTCCTGCTGCTGCCAACTCCAGGGTGTGATTCATCCAATTTTTGGGCTCCTGAAGCCAACCCCAGGGTCTCTTTAAAGTAATATTTGGGCTCCTGCTGCTGCTGCTGCCAACTCCAGGGTGTGATTCATCCAATTTTTGGGCTCCTGAAGCCAACTCCAGTGTATATTTGGGCTCCTGCTGCTGCTACTGCCAACTCCAGGGTGTGATTCATCCAATTTTTGGGCTCCTGAAGTCAACCCCAGGGTCTCTTTAAAGTAATATTTGAGCTCCTGCTGCTGCCAACTCCAGGGTGTTATTCATCCAATTTTTGGGCTCCTGAAGCCAACCCCAGGGTCTCTTTAAAGTAATATTTGGGCTCCTGCTGCTGCTGCTGTCAACTCTTGCCAACTCCAGGGTGTGATTCATCCAATTTTTGGGCTCCTGAAGCCAACCCCAGGGTCTCTTTAAAGTAATATTTGGGCTCCTGCTGCTGCCAACTCCAGGGTGTGATTCATCCAATTTTTGGGCTCCTGAAGCAAACTCCAGTGTATATTTGGGCTCCTGCTGCTGCTACTGCCAACTCCAGGGTGTGATTCATCCAATTTTTGGGCTCCTGAAGCCAACCCCAGTGTCTCTTTAAAGTAATATTTGGGCTCCTGCTGCTGCCAACTCCAGGGTGTGATTCATCCAATTTTTGGGCTCCTGAAGCCAACCCCAGGGTCTCTTTAAAGTAATATTTGGGCTCCTGCTGCTGCCAACTCCAGGGTGTGATTCATCCAATTTTTGGGCTCCTGAAGCCAACTCCAGTGTATATTTGGGCTCCTGCTGCTGCTGCTGCCAACTCCAGGGTGTGATTCATCCAATTGTTGGGCTCCTGAAGCCAACTCCAGGGTCTCTTTAAAGTAATGTTTGGGCTCCTGCTGCTGCTGCTGTCAACTCCTGCCAACTCCAGGGTGTGATTCATCCAATTGTTGGGCTCCTGAAGCCAACTCCAGGGTCTCTTTAAAGTAATGTTTGGGCTCCTGCTGCTGCTGCTGTCAACTCCTGCCAACTCCAGGGTGTGATTCATCCAATTTTTGGGCTCCTGAAGCCAACCCCAGGGTCTCTTTAAAGTAATATTTGGGCTCCTGCTGCTGCCAACTCCAGGGTGTGATTCATTCAATTTTTGGGCTCCTGAAGCCAACCCCAGGGTCTCTTTAAAGTAATATTTGGGCTCCTGCTGCTGCCAACTCCAGGGTGTGATTCATCCAATTTTTGGGCTCCTGAAGCCAACTCCAGTGTATATTTGGGCTCCTGCTGCTGCTGCTGCCAACTCCAGGGTGTGATTCATCCAATTTTTGGGCTCCTGAAGCCAACCCCAGTGTCTCTTTAAAGTAATATTTGGGCTCCTGCTGCTGCTGCTGCCAACTCCAGGGTGTGATTCATCCAATTTTTGGGCTCCTGAAGCCAACTCCAGTGTATATTTGGGCTCCTGCTGCTGCTGCCAACTCCAGGGTGTGATTCATCCAATTTTTGGGCTCCTGAAGCCAACCCCAGGGTCTCTTTAAAGTAATATTTGGGCTCCTGCTGCTGCTGCTGTCAACTCTTGCCAACTCCAGGGTGTGATTCATCCAATTTTTGGGCTCCTGAAGCCAACCCCAGGGTCTCTTTAAAGTAATATTTGGGCTCCTGCTGCTGCCAACTCCAGGGTGTGATTCATCCAATTTTTGGGCTCCTGAAGCCAACCCCAGGGTCTCTTTAAAGTAATATTTGGGCTCCTGCTGCTGCTGCTGCCAACTCCAGGGTGTGATTCATCCAATTTTTGGGCTCCTGAAGCCAACTCCAGTGTATATTTGGGCTCCTGCTGCTGCTACTGCCAACTCCAGGGTGTGATTCATCCAATTTTTGGGCTCCTGAAGTCAACCCCAGGGTCTCTTTAAAGTAATATTTGAGCTCCTGCTGCTGCCAACTCCAGGGTGTTATTCATCCAATTTTTGGGCTCCTGAAGCCAACCCCAGGGTCTCTTTAAAGTAATATTTGGGCTCCTGCTGCTGCCAACTCCAGGGTGTGATTCATCCAATTTTTGGGCTCCTGAAGCCAACTCCAGTGTATATTTGGCTCCTGCTGCTGCCAACTCCAGGGTGTGATTCATCCAATTGTTCGGCTCCTGAAGCCAACTCCAGGGTCTCTTTAAAGTAATGTTTGGGCTCCTGCTGCTGCTGCTGTCAACTCCTGCCAACTCCAGGGTGTGATTCATCCAATTTTTGGGCTCCTGAAGCCAACCCCAGGGTCTCTTTAAAGTAATATTTGGGCTCCTGCTGCTGCCAACTCCAGGGTGTGATTCATCCAATTTTTGGGCTCCTGAAGCCAACCCCAGGGTCTCTTTAAAGTAATATTTGGGCTCCTGCTGCTGCCAACTCCAGGGTGTGATTCATCCAATTTTTGGGCTCCTGAAGCCAACTCCAGTGTATATTTGGGCTCCTGCTGCTACCAACTCCAGGGTGTGATTCATCCAATTTTTGGGCTCCTGAAGCCAACCCCAGTGTCTCTTTAAAGTAATATTTGGGCTCCTGCTGCTGCCAACTTCTGCCAACTCCAGGGTGTGATTCATCCAATTTTTGGGCTCTTGAAGCCAACTCCAGTGTATATTTGGGCTCCTGCTGCTGCTGCTGCCAACTTCTGCCAACTCCAGGGTGTGATTCATCCAATTTTTGGGCTCCTGAAGCCAACTCCAGTGTATATTTGGGCTCCTGCTGCTGCTGCCAACTCCAGGGTGTGATTCATCCAATTTTTGGGCTCCTGAAGCCAACCCCAGGGTCTCTTTAAAGTAATATTTGGGCTCCTGCTGCTGCTGCTGTCAACTCTTGCCAACTCCAGGGTGTGATTCATCCAATTTTTGGGCTCCTGAAGCCAACCCCAGGGTCTCTTTAAAGTAATATTTGGGCTCCTGCTGCTGCCAACTCCAGGGTGTGATTCATCCAATTTTTGGGCTCCTGAAGCCAACCCCAGGGTCTCTTTAAAGTAATATTTGGGCATCTGCTGCTGCTGCTGCCAACTCCAGGGTGTGATTCATCCAATTTTTGGGCTCCTGAAGCCATCTCCAGTGTATATTTGGGCTCCTGCTGCTGCTACTGCCAACTCCAGGGTGTGATTCATCCAATTTTTGGGCTCCTGAAGCCAACCCCAGGGTCTCTTTAAAGTAATATTTGGGCTCCTGCTGCTGCCAACTCCAGGGTGTGATTCATCCAATTTTTGGGCTCCTGAAGCCAACCCCAGGGTCTCTTTAAAGTAATATTTGGGCTCCTGCTGCTGCCAACTCCAGGGTGTGATTCATCCAATTTTTGGGCTCCTGAAGCCAACTCCAGTGTATATTTGGGCTCCTGCTGCTGCCAACTCCAGGGTGTGATTCATCCAATTTTTGGGCTCCTGAAGCCAACCCCAGGGTCTCTTTAAAGTAATATTTGGGCTCCTGCTGCTGCCAACTCCAGGGTGTGATTCATCCAATTTTTGGGCTCCTGAAGCCAACCCCAGGGTCTCTTTAAAGTAATATTTGGGCTCCTGCTGCTGCCAACTCCAGGGTGTGATTCATCCAATTTTTGGGCTCCTGAAGCCAACTCCAGTGTATATTTGGGCTCCTGCTGCTACCAACTCCAGGGTGTGATTCATCCAATTTTTGGGCTCCTGAAGCCAACCCCAGTGTCTCTTTAAAGTAATATTTGGGCTCCTGCTGCTGCCAACTTCTGCCAACTCCAGGGTGTGATTCATCCAATTTTTGGGCTCTTGAAGCCAACTCCAGTGTATATTTGGGCTCCTGCTGCTGCCAACTTCTGCCAACTCCAGGGTGTGATTCATCCAATTTTTGGGCTCCTGAAGCCAACTCCAGTGTATATTTGGGCTCCTGCTGCTGCTGCTGCCAACTCCAGGGTGTGAATCATCCAATTTTTGGGCTCCTGAAGCCAACCCCAGTGTCTCTTTAAAGTAATATTTGGGCTCCTGCTGCTGCTGCTGCCAACTCCAGGGTGTGATTCATCCAATTTTTGGGCTCCTGAAGCCAACTCCAGTGTATATTTGGGCTCCTGCTGCTGCTGCCAACTCCAGGGTGTGATTCATCCAATTTTTGGGCTCCTGAAGCCAACCCCAGGGTCTCTTTAAAGTAATATTTGGGCTCCTGCTGCTGCTGCTGCTGTCAACTCTTGCCAACTCCAGGGTGTGATTCATCCAATTTTTGGGCTCCTGAAGCCAACCCCAGGGTCTCTTTAAAGTAATATTTGGGCTCCTGCTGCTGCCAACTCCAGGGTGTGATTCATCCAATTTTTGGGCTCCTGAAGCCAACCCCAGGGTCTCTTTAAAGTAATATTTGGGCTCCTGCTGCTGCTGCTGCCAACTCCAGGGTGTGATTCATCCAATTTTTGGGCTCCTGAAGCCAACTCCAGTGTATATTTGGGCTCCTGCTGCTGCTACTGCCAACTCCAGGGTGTGATTCATCCAATTTTTGGGCTCCTGAAGCCAACCCCAGGGTCTCTTTAAAGTAATATTTGGGCTCCTGCTGCTGCCAACTCCAGGGTGTGATTCATCCAATTTTTGGGCTCCTGAAGCCAACCCCAGGGTCTCTTTAAAGTAATATTTGGGCTCCTGCTGCTGCCAACTCCAGGGTGTGATTCATCCAATTTTTGGGCTCCTGAAGCCAACTCCAGTGTATATTTGGGCTCCTGCTGCTGCCAACTCCAGGGTGTGATTCATCCAATTGTTGGGCTTCTGAAGCCAACTCCAGGGTCTCTTTAAAGTAATGTTTGGGCTCCTGCTGCTGCTGCTGTCAACTCCTGCCAACTCCAGGGTGTGATTCATCCAATTTTTGGGCTCCTGAAGCCAACCCCAGGGTCTCTTTAAAGTAATATTTGGGCTCCTGCTGCTGCCAACTCCAGGGTGTGATTCATCCAATTTTTGGGCTCCTGAAGCCAACCCCAGGGTCTCTTTAAAGTAATATTTGGGCTCCTGCTGCTGCCAACTCCAGGGTGTGATTCATCCAATTTTTGGGCTCCTGAAGCCAACTCCAGTGTATATTTGGGCTCCTGCTGCTACCAACTCCAGGGTGTGATTCATCCAATTTTTGGGCTCCTGAAGCCAACCCCAGTGTCTCTTTAAAGTAATATTTGGGCTCCTGCTGCTGCCAACTTCTGCCAACTCCAGGGTGTGATTCATCCAATTTCTGGGCTCTTGAAGCCAACTCCAGTGTATATTTGGGCTCCTGCTGCTGCTGCTGCCAACTTCTGCCAACTCCAGGGTGTGATTCATCCAATTTTTGGGCTCCTGAAGCCAACTCCAGTGTATATTTGGGCTCCTGCTGCTGCTGCTGCCAACTCCAGGGTGTGAATCATCCAATTTTTGGGCTCCTGAAGCCAACTCCAGGGTCCCTTTAAAGTAATGTTTGGGCTCCTGCTGCTGCTGCTGCCAACTTCTGCCAACTCCAGGGTGTGATTCATCCAATTTTTGGGCTCCTGAAGCCAATCCCAGGGTCTCTTTAAAGTAATATTTGGGCTCCTGCTGCTGCTGCTGTCAACTCCCTCCAACTCCAGGGTGTGATTCATCCTATTTTTGGGCTCCTGAAGCCAACCCCAGGGTCTCTTTAAAGTAATTTTTGGGCTCCTGCTGCTGCCAACTCCAGGGTGTGATTCATCCAATTTTTGGGCTCCTGAAGCCAACCCCTGGGTCTCTTTAAAGTAATATTTGGGCTCCTGCTGCTGCCAACTCCAGGGTGTGATTCATCCAATTTTTGGGCTCCTGAAGCCAACTCCAGTGTATATTTGGGCTCCTGCTGCTGCTGCTGCCAACTCCAGGGTGTGATTCATCCAATTTTTGGGCTCCTGAAGCCAACCCCAGTGTCTCTTTAAAGTAATATTTGGGCTCCTGCTGCTGCTGCTGCCAACTCCAGGGTGTGATTCATCCAATTTTTGGGCTCCTGAAGCCAACTCCAGTGTATATTTGGGCTCCTGCTGCTGCTGCCAACTCCAGGGTGTGATTCATCCAATTTTTGGGCTCCTGAAGCCAACCCCAGTGTCTCTTTAAAGTAATATTTGGGCTCCTGCTGCTGCTGCTGCCAACTTCTGCCAACTCCAGGGTGTGATTCATCCAATTTTTGGGCTCCTGAAGCCAACCCCAGTGTCTCTTTAAAGTAATATTTGGGCTCCTGCTGCTGCTGCTGCCAACTCCAGGGTGTGATTCATCCAATTTTTGGGCTCCTGAAGCCAACTCCAGTGTATATTTGGGCTCCTGCTGCTGCTGCTGCCAACTCCAGGGTGTGATTCATCCAATTTTTGGGCTCCTGAAGCCAACCCCAGGGTCTCTTTAAAGTAATATTTGGGCTCCTGCTGCTGCCAACTCCAGGGTGTGATTCATCCAATTTTTGGGCTCCTGAAGCCAACCCCAGGGTCTCTTTAAAGTAATATTTGGTCTCCTGCTGCTGCCAACTCCAGGGTGTGATTCATCCAATTTTTGGGCTCCTGAAGCCAACTCCAGTGTATATTTGGGCTCCTGCTGCTGCTTCTGCCAACTCCAGGGTGTGATTCATCCAATTTTTGGGCTCCTGAAGCCAACCCCAGTGTCTCTTTAAAGTAATATTTGGGCTCCTGCTGCTGCTGCTGCCAACTCCAGGGTGTGATTCATCCAATTTTTGGGCTCCTGAAGCCAACCCCAGGGTCTCTTTAAAGTAATATTTGGGCTCCTGCTGCTGCTGCTGTCAACTCCTGCCAACTCCAGGGTGTGATTCATCCAATTGTTGGGCTCCTGAAGCCAACTCCAGGGTCTCTTTAAAGTAATGTTTGGGCTCCTGCTGCTGCTGCCAACTTCTGCCAACTCCAGGGTGTGAATCATCCAATTTTTGGGCTCCTGAAGCCAACCCCAGGGTCTCTTTGAAGTAATGTTTGGGCTCCTGTTGCTGCTGCTGCCAACTTCTGCCAACTCCAGGGTGTGATTCATCCAATTTTTGGGCTCCTGAAGCCAACCCCAGTGTCTCTTTAAAATAATATTTGGGCTCCTGCTGCTGGCAACTCCAGGGTGTGATTCATCCAATTTTTGGGCTCCTGAAGCCAACCCCAGTGTCTCTTTAAAGTAATGTTTGGGCCCCTGCTGCTGCTGCCAACTCCAGGGTGTGATTCATCCAATTTTTGGGCTCCTGCTGCTGCCAACTCCAGTGTCTCTTTAAAGCAATGTTTGGGCTCCTGCCCCTCATAGTGATTCTCTTGAATTCAATTGTGCCGCTCTGCGATTCTATTAGCGATGCCTCTGATCTGCATGTGATATTTATTCAAAGTATTATTTAACTAACCCAGCACGCATCATGTGCGTGTTACAGCAAGGCAGAATGGTTTGCAACCCTATTGAGGCTCTAGGAGGCTCAGAAATAGCCGTTTTTAATAGCGATTCGTCGCGAATTTATTCGGGTCGAAACGATTTTTGTCGGAAAATTCGGCGAATCAGTCGAATCGAATTTTTCAAAAGTTCGCTCATCTCTAGCCATTATATTTAAAATAGGTGATTGGGTTAGCATATATAGCCTTCATAATTCCTAGGAACTTATGGGCTAATCCCCACTTATCCAACAAGCCAAATAGGAACTCCCACGAGACCGTATCGAACGCCTTTCTAATGTCCAAAGAAAGGAGTATAGATTAGGTTCCCCTCGCTTTGGCTATATGGGTAAACTGAATTATCCTCCTTACTTTAGCCCCCGCCTGTTGCCCCGGAATAAAACCTAATTGGTCTCCAGAGACCATTTCTGGGAGATACGTCGACAACCTATCAGCAAGGATTTTAGTAAATATCTTCATGTCCAAATTTATAAGGGAGATAGGTCGAAAGTTAGGGACCATGCTTATTGAGGCTGTAAGAGACTCCTGGGAAAAGGAGTTGCCCCCCCTAATGTCGTTAAGCATGGCTGTAAGTTTGGGAGCAAAAATGTCAGTAAAGGACCTGTAATACGCCGCTATAAAGCCATCCGGTCCCGGCTTCTTATTCAACTTCAGGTTCCCAATGGTCTTCTGAACCTCACACTAAAATCCGCTTCCATGACCTCCCGAAGACCGGCAGGCAACCCCGGTAAAGAGAAACTCTCAAAAAACTCAGTTAGCCTGCCCGCCCTCGGGGGGCCCAGCTCAGCATATAATTTCAGCAACTGGGATCTAAATAAGGTTGTAGTTTTTTCAGGGTTACCCGAGAGAACCCCCCTCTCATCTTTAAGCCTGATTGGACAAAAGTCCTGGTCTGGAGTCTTCAGTCTCCTAGCTAGCAGCGTGTCAGGTCTGTTTGCCTTACAATAAAACCTATGCTTGACCCGGTTTAGAGCCCTTTCAGCTTTACCCGCAAGGGCCAAGTTGAGATCCTGGGAAATCCAATGCAGCTTAGATCTCGCAGCCGGGGACATTTGCATTTTGGCCTCCTTAGCAGCTACCCTATATTCCTCCTCCAATTTATTAATTTTTCCTCCCTCTCCCGCTTCTTTCTGGAAGCTAATTGGATGAGACTGCCTCTAATAGTGGGCTTATGTGCTTCCCAGCATATTGTCGCTGAAACCCCAGAGTACTCATTCTGTAAAAAATATTCCGCCAACATCTCAGAGAACGAGGAGTTAACTTCTGGGTCTGAGAGGGGTGAGGCATTAAGAGACCAAGAACAACCCCTTGGCCTGGATGACAAATATTCCAATGTAAGAAATAGGCCGTCATGGTCTGACCAGGAGATTGGGATTATTTTAACAGACCGCATCTGAGGTAAATATCTTTGGAGGAGGAATATATGGTCAATCCTGGCATAAGTGTTATGTGGGACCGAGAAATGAGTAAAATTACAGCATCCTGGATGTGCTTCTCTCCAGCAGTCTACTAAGGAATGCATATCCAATAATTACTACATTGTTTTGAAGCCGCCGCAGATTGGGTACCCACTATAGGGTTTTTAGGGGACTGCTTGTCCAAGCAGGGATTAAAGGTGAGGTTAGAATCTCTGCAGATTACCGTCAAACCCTGCACAATTGCAGCTACTTTGTTAAAGAATTTAGCGAGGAACTCACCCTGGTTAACACTAGGGGCATAATAAGTCGCTATAGTCACTACAGTATCCTGAAGGGTCCCTATCAGGATCACAAATCTCCCATCTGGGTCCACAATTCCTTTCTGGTAAACAAATTGGGTCCCCCTACGAAATCCAATCAAAACTCCCCTCTGTTTAGTCTCTGCACAACTCATGAATACCTGATGGAATGATGCATCCAGAAATTTGAGTCTGGAGGATTTTGAGAAGTGGGTCTCCTGATAACAGATCACATCAGGACACAGTGCTCTAATCTTGTGGAATGCCATGCTCCTTTTATTGTGAGAGTTAAATCCCTGTACGTTTAAAGTGGACCAACACCCACGGGTGATCGGCCCGAGAATCTATAAGATTCCCGGGCCGATCACCTCCCTCCCCGCGGGACATCCGAGATCGGGATGTCCCGCGGGGTGAAACCCCCCCAAACTCCCCAAACTCCTTACCTTATCTTCGCCGTCGGCCGGCCGCCGCCGCCTCCCTCGCGCCCCTCTAGAGGTGCGCGCGTCCGCGCCGGCCGTCTGTGAATGGCCGGCGCGGGCACGTGCGTCTCAAGAGGGACGCGCGGGAGGCGGCGGCGGAGGAGCCGCTTGTCCGCGGCTTGTCCGGCGGCGCTGGGAGCGGGGAGAGGTGAGTTGTTTGGGGGGTTCGGGGGGGTTTCACACAGCGGGGCACCCCAAGACCCAGGATAGTCAAAATCCTGGGTGTTGGTCCACTTTAAGGATAAAACAGAAGTCATTATTACCTCCTTGATTGCCACCAACACACAAAAAATAAAAATAAAAAAAACAAAAGACTATAAATAAATGAGATGGGGAGGGAAGGGAAATAAAGGTAAAAACACTAGGGAAAATTAAACTAAACTTGTGAGCCCCTTTCAAGGGGAACTTAGTAAGCAGTACCCACACCCAGAGGGATGGGCTGGCCGGGCTCACGGGCACCAAGACAGCTCCCTCCACCCCAGCGTGACTAGGGTCCCCCTGAACTCCTCAGAGGGGTAGGCCCGCCAAACCTCCCCGAGGAGTGAAGACGGTACCCTGCAAATAACAACCCTAAAAATATTTAAAAAGCCTAGGGCCGCAAAATCATATATGAAAGTAATAACGGTAATACAAATAAAACAGGTACTCAACAGAGCACCCACTCTCACTCAACTACTATTTGAACCACAGGGAACAATCCCTCTAGCTCTTCAGGAGTGCAACAAGTATTTGCCGGCGGAAACACAGGGGTGAATCATCCTGAAACAAAAATTAATTATTGCACATAACCTACAATAGAGCCATGCCAACATATCAGCACAGACATAGAAAAAATATAAAACTAGATATAAGGCTCCCAAACAAGTGAATAAGGGGAAAACCACTTAAGGGACCATCCCATAATGACAGGGATGTAGGAGTCGTCATCTCAACATATTAGCTCAGGGCATTACAGGAGTTAAACCATCTCAATTTCAAGGCTTTCTCCATAACAACAGAGAAAGTCTCCAAATAAGCACAAACCAAAGAGCCAACATCCATTCTTCAGGTGGCATTGAAGTCCAGAGAGGAGCTCCTACCCCCATACACAGCTCCCACCTCTGCCTTTTGCCAGCTCTCCAAGCTCTGGGGGAGTCCTCCAGATTCCTCTGGGATTTAAGAGGTGGTAGCCGGAAGAGACCCGCTGATGACATCTGGGATCGCAACTCCTCCAGATTGGAAGCTGAACATGGGGAGTCCTTGTAAGAGAATGAAATGCGAAAGGGGAAACCCCAGTTATATTTGATCTTCCTTTCTTGAAGAATAACAAGCAGGGGTCTCATTTCTTTTCTCTTTGCCATAGTGGTGGCCGACAGATCTGAAAAAATATGGAATTTATGTCCCTGAAACTGCAACATATTTGCATTCCTCCCCGCTATCTCTATAGCTTCTTTGGTGGCAAAAAAATGAAATTTTGTGATAATGTCCCTTGGGGGTTCCTCGGGGGGTCTACGTGGACCCAGCGCCCTATGGATACAATCAAACTCCAAACGATCCACTGCTATCCCCGGTTCCAACTCCTGACACAGGGCAGTGACCGCTGCTCTGACATCTTCAATGTGCTCTGGGAGTCCCCGGAACCTATTTTCAAGCTCCTCAAGTTTAGAGGACAGGAATGCATTATGAATTTTCAACTGCCCCCACCTCTTCATCCAGGGCCTCCTGTGCGGCTGTGACTTCCCCCATTTTAGTTTCCAGGGTAGTTATAATTAAAGTCACTTTTTCTAACTCTTTTGAGAGGTGATCAGTGATAAGCTTGGTATTAGATGTCAGAGTCCTTTGCAGGAGAGTCTCAAACTGTATCAAGATATCAGGACTTACTTCAGGTTGTAAGGCAGTGCTAGTGGTCGCCACATCATCTCTCTCACTGGCAAGGAAGGAGACCTCACTGCATTCACTCTCCTCCAGCTCTTCCAACTCAGCTGTAGTGAGCTCCGCCGCCATCTTGCTTCTGCCTGCAGCACTTCCTGTTGTGCTATACAGCCCTCGCAGCCACCGACAGCCACCTCACCGGCACCCCCACAGTCATCCCAGGACCCTCCGGTGAGTCTACCCCACGCTTTTTAGAGTGAGCATGCGCTCAGTCTCGCAGCACGACCCCCTTTATTGTCCGCCGGGCATGGAGCAAGTCAGCACGCGTCCATCAAGCTCCGACGCGTATGCGCACTCCGTAATTATTTAATTCTAATAAAAGATCTTATTCTATAAGTGTGTGCGCCTCATTCTAGGGGGACTATTTTATGAACGGTGTAAACATGTAAAGTTGCAATTTCCATAAAAAATATGCGGCAATCTCTCTCAAGTGAATTCAGCCAGGGCCTTTTGTCCTTTGCCCAGCCCCCCGCCATACTGACTGCGTGGCAGCCCTTCATGTCTCCTGCATTGTCAGAGGGGAAGCAGAGAAGAAGACCCTTCCCCCATGTTCCCTGCTTTAATATAATTCTCTGGTCAAACTTTAATTTCTCCTCCACCCAACTGCCCCTTAGACACTAAGAGGCCGTTTACAGTTAAATAGTTGAAAATGCACATCAAGTAATTACGGAGAGGGTACTCAAACATACCCGGACATTCTTTACATCTGCATATGAACTGCTTTCCTGAGGTCTGAAAGCAAAGTCAATTAACAGAAATAACCTTCATATTATATGGACATGTATATATGTTATATGTGTATGATTTCCTTTGAATCAGCCACGTCCAGATCAGACTCATAATAAATGGCAGGTAAACATCCACAGCTTCTGCATTCATCCAAAGCACCTATATACATCAATCATTTAGTGATTTAATAATAATTCATTAATAATTGAGATCATAAACATTTTATTCCTCTGAACTTTCTTACAAAAGAACATCTTGTCTGCGCTGCAACAAGGAAGCCTGAGCCATGTGCCCTGTATGGCACAAAACCTAGTTGTCAAGCATTTTCTGAAGTCTTCCCCCATCTGCAAGACATCCTAACGACGGGAAGGAAACTTTGCATGCGCTTCAGCCACTCCTACACCAGCAAGCACACTCTTCTTGAGCTACAGCGTCAGAACGGTAGTCTGATTTGCAACGTTTCCACCCGTTGGAATTCCACCCTCCATATGTTGGATCGACTATATGAACAGAGAAAAGCCATCACTGATTTCTTGATGATCCAAGTGGATAGGGGGACTCCCCTGTAACTTTTATTTTAACCAGTGGCAGCTCATATGTGACATCTGCCATTTGCTCAGGCCCTTTGAGTTATATGTCAGTCGCCAGGATTACGGGATGAACCACGTGATTCCACTGCTTCATGTAATACAACACATTGGAAACCATGGCTGGTCAGGGCACTGGAGACATGGCGCCTACATAGCCACATAATCCCCATGGGACCTGAACTGGAGGAGGAGGAGGGGAAAGGACACAATGAAGTACAGTTTAGGTTTGGCGAAATGGGCTTTTTATCTAGTCATCTGACAGGAGAGGAGGAGCATGAGCAGCCAGAGGAGCTAGAGGGTTGTGAGGAAGGCGAGACAGAGGACCCAGACACACCATGGCAGTAAGCAGTGGAGATGGAGAAAGGTAGTCCCTCCGAGTAACTTTCACAAATGGCATGATGCATGCTCATGTGCTTGCATAGTGACCACCGAATTGTCACCATTCAGCAGCGGGATGACTTCTGGCTCTCCAAAGTATTAAACCCAAAGTATTAAAATAACTACTGCAAATTTTAAAACGTGGTTTTTGTTAGAAATGGAAAAGGTAAGTAGCCAGGTACTCTTTAAAGACAAATGCTAGCATGCGGTGACAGCATGGGATGCCCCCGGTGAAAGTCAATGACTACAGCAAACTTTAAAACGTGTTTTTTGTTACAAATGAAAAAGCTAAAGAAGCAAGTGCTCTTTAAAGACAAATGCTAGCATGCAGTGATAGCATGGGATGCTCCCCGGTGAAAGTGAATACCTACTGCAAATTTTAAAGCATGGTTTTTGTTACAAATGGAAAAGGTACGTAGCCAGGTACCCTTTAAAGACAAATGCTAGCACGTGGGATGCCGCCGGTGAAAGTCAATGACTACAGCAAACTTTAAAACTTGTTTTTCATTACAAATGGAAAAGGTAAGTAGCCAAGTACTCTTTAAAGACAAATGCTAGCACGCTGTGACAGCATGGGATGCCCCCGGTGAAAGTCAATGACTACAGCAAACTTTAAAATGTTGTTTTTGTTACAAATGGAAAAGTTAAAGATGCAGGTACTCTTTAAAGACAAACTACTGCAAATTTTAAAGTGTGGTTTTTGTTAAAAATGGAAAAGGTAAGTTGCCAGGTACTCTTTAAAGACAAATGCTAGCACGCAGGATGACCCCAGTGAAAGTAAATGACTACAGCAAGCTTTAAAACGTGTTTTTTGTTACAAATGGAAAAGCTAAAGATGCAGGTACTCTTTAACCTCCCTGGCGTTCTGATACCGACAAATGCAATGGCAACGAAAGCGTTGCCATTGCATTTGTCTCTGACGAAGGGCTCCGCCCCCATGAGCCTCTGCGGCTCACAGAGACGGAACCCGGAAGCAGAGACGGACGCCGCAGCCGCGGCTCTCACCTGCGATCGCGGCGGAGACATCGCTGGATCGCAGGGAGAAGGTAAGGAGGCTGCGCCGCCCGCTCTTGCTCCCTAATCGATCCCGAGCGTGACTCGGGGTCACCGCCACTTACTGCGCAAATTGACCCCGAGTCACGCTCGGGATCACCGCCAAGGGGGTTAAAGTCAAATGCTAGTACGCGGTGACAGCATGGGATGCCTCTGGTGAAAGTGATTAACTACTGCAAATTTTAAAGCATGGTTTTTGTTACAAATGGAAAAGGTAAGTTGCCAGGTACTCTTTAAAGACAAATGCTAGCACGCAGGATGCCCCCGGTGAAAGTCAATGACTACAGCAAACTTTAAAACGTGGTTTTTGTTACAAATGGAAAAGCTAAAGATGCAGGTACTCTTTAAAGACAAATGCTAGTATGCGGTGACAGCATGGGATGCCCCCGGTGAAAGTCAATGACTAGAGCAAACTTTAAAACATGGTTTTTGTTACAAATGGAAAAGCTAAAGATGCAGCTACTCTTTAAAGACAAATGCTAGCACGCGGGATGCCCCCGGTGAAAGTGAATAACTACTGCAAATTTTAAAGCATGGTTTTTGTTACAAATGGAAAAGGTAAGTAGCCAGGTACTCTTTAAAGACATATGATAGCACGTGGGATGCCCCCGGTGAAGGTCAATGACTACAGCAAACTTTAAAACTTGTTTTTGTTGCAAATGGAAAAGGTAAATAGCCAGGTACTCTTTAAAGACAAATCCTAGCACGCGGTGACAGCATGGGATGCCCCCAGTGAAAGTCAATGACTACAGCAAACTTTAAAACGTGTTTTTTATTATAAATGTAAAAGCTAAAGATGCAGGTACTCTTTAAAGACAAATTCTAGTTCGCAGTGACAGCATGGGATGTCCCCGGTGAAAGTGGATAACTACTGCAAAATTTAAAATGTGGTTTTTGTTACAAATGGAAAAGTTAAAGATGCAGGTACTCTTTAAAGACAAATGCTAGCACGCGGGATGCCCCCGGTGAAAGTGGATAACTACTGCAAACTTTAAAACAGGGTTTTTGTTAAAAATGGAAAAGCTAAAGATGCAGGTACACCAGTAAATAAAAAGCTAAATAGGCAGGTGTGTGTGATCTGTATTAACACTAAATAGGCTTGAAAGCTAACGCAAACACTGTAAACTGTCTCTCTCTGTCACTGCCTCTCTCCTTCTCTCCCTGGCTCTATCTGTCCCTGGCTCTATCTGTCCCTGGCTCTATCTATCTATCCCTCGCTCTGTCTCTGCGTGACCCGTTCTCGCCACAATACACCGCCGAAATTAGCCTCTGCAAGATGGCCGCCGCTTATATAGGGCTGTGACATCATAGGGAAGCCCGGCTGCTGATAGGAAACATGTGATGCCTACCCAGGATACTTTGCCGCATGGGACATGTCCCCGCAGTAAATGGAGTTTTAAGGAAGCGATTTGAGCCATCCAATTGCAGCGATATTCGGAATTGTTTAGAATCAATTTTTTCCTGAAATTCGGAATCGTCAGATTCAATTCGCTCATCTCTAATGTACACGTTCAAAAATGCCATTGTCAGTGGACTTCCCCTTTAAAGAAAAATATCATTCTTATTTTAAAGGGACTCTAAATCCCATGACAATAATAGGCCAGCACAGCAAGTAGCTCACCTGATGCCTTCCCCATGTGCCGCTGCTCTATTACCTAAAGCACTGGATAGAAGTCATAGCAGGGCTCCAAACATTGCCGTTTTTTAATTTATTTCTCCAGGAACATGCAATAAAGTGGTCCTACAGCTAATCTTAAGCAGAGCATGCTCAAAAATTGTGCACCATAACAAGCCCTTCCTAGTTCAGCTATGACCCAGAAATTTAAGCAAAGAAATCAGTTTTGCCTAGCATACATATGGTGTTTTAAAATGGCTCATTTTATACTGTTCCCAAACAGAATAAGGTGGGAAAAAGTTAGTGTCTGCCTGGAAAGGGAATTTAAACCAATCCATAATACATATGTATTATACTAGTAGTAGACTGGGATTAGTCTAGTTAGATGCAAAGTCACCAGTTTGATGCAAAAACAACTGTTAAAATATATTCTTGTGTTATGATATCTAGAAATTTGATTTGAATGATTTGCAGAATTTTCCGACAAAATTCGTTTCGACCCGAATTTATTCGCGGCGAATCGCTACAAAAATATTTCTGAGCTTCCTAGAGCCTCAATAGGGTTGTAAACCATTCTGCCTTGCTGTAACACGCATAGGATGCGTGCTGGGTTAGTGAAATAATACTGTAAATAATTATGACATGCAGATCAGAGGCATCGCTATTAGAATTGCAGAGCGGCACAATTGCAGAGAGTTGAGGTGGCATCACAATGAGGAGCCCCTATATTGCCTGAAAAACACACCCTTAAGCTGGCAGCAGCAGGAGCCCAAATATTGCCTGAAAGCCACCCTGGAGTTGGCAGCAGCAGCAGGAGCCCATAAGTTGGCTGAATGACACCCTGGAGTTGGCAGCAGCAGCAGGAGCCCAAAAATTCACTGAGAGACAGACCCTGGAGTTGGCAGCAGTAGCAGGAACCCAGAAATTGGCTGGAAGGCACTCTGAAGTTGGCAGCAGCAGAAGCACAAAAATTGGCTGGAAGGCACACCCTGGAGTTGGCAGCAGCAGTAACCCAAACATTGGCTGGAAGGCACCCTGGAGTTGTCAGCAGCAGCAGGAGCACAAAAATTGACTGAAAGACACCCTGGAGTTGGCAGAAGCAGCAGGAGCCCAGACATTGCTTGAAAGAGACACTGGAGTTGGCAGCAGGAGCCCAAAAATTGGCCTAAAGACAAACCCTGGAGTTGGCAGCAGCAGGAACACAAAAATTGTCTGAAAGGCACACCCTGAAGTTGGCATCAGCAGGAACCCAAAAATTGTCTGAAAGGCATACCCTTAAGTTGGCATCAACAGGAACCCAAAAATTGCTTGAAAGAGACACTGGAGTTGGCAGCAGGAGCCCAAAAATTGGCAAAAAGACACACCCTGGAGTTGGCAGCAGCAGCAGGAGCCCAAACATTGCTTGAAAGAGACACTGGAGTTGGCAGCAGGAACCCAAACATTGGCCTAAAGACACATCCTGGAGTTGGCAGCAGTAGCAGGAGCCCAAACATTGCTTGAAAGAGACACTTGAGTTGGCAGCAGGAGCCCAAAAATTGGCCTAAAGACACACCCTGGAGTTGGCAGCAGCAGCAGGAGCCCAAACATTCCTTGAAAGAGACACTGGAGTTGACAGCAGGAGCCCAAAAAATTGGCTTTAAGACACACCCTGGAGTGGGCAGCAGCAGCAGGATCCCAAACATTGCTTGAAAGAGACATTGGAGTTGGCAGAAGGAACCCAAACATTGGCCTAAAGACACACCCTGGAGTTGGCAGCAGCAGCAGGAGCCCAAACATTGACTGAATGACACCATGGAGTTGGCAGTAGCAGCAGGAGCCCAAACATTGACTGAGACACACACCCTGGAGTTGGCAGCAGGAGCCCAAAAAGTGGCCAAAAAACACACACTGGAGTTGGCAGCAGCAGCAGGAACCCAAACATTGTTTAAAAGAGACACTGGAGTTGGCAGCAGGAGCCTAAAGATTGGCCTAAAGACACACCCTGGAGTTGGCAGCAGGAGCCCAAACATTGCTTGAAAGAGACACTGGAGTTGGCAGCAGCAGCCCAAAAATTGGCCTAAAGACACACACTGGAGTTGGCGGCAGCAGCAGCAGGATCCCAAACATTGCTTGAAAGAGACACCCTGGAGTTGGCAGCAGCAGCAGGAGCCCAAACATTGACTGAATGACACCCTGGAGTTGGCAGCAGCAGCAGGAGCCCAAACATTGCTTGAAAGAGACACTGGAGTTGACAGCAGGAGCCCAAAAATTGGCCTAAAGACACACCCTGGAGTTGGCAGCAGCAGTAACACAAAAATTGTCTGAAAGGCATACCCTGAAGTTGGCATCAGCAGGAACCCAAATATTGTCTGAAAGGCATACCCTGAAGTTGGCATCAGCAGGAACCCAAAAATTGGCCTAAAGACATAAATATGTTTTGCACTATTTGGAAAGTGTAAAACATGGCACCATGATTAATCTACTTGCATGCATCAGCCATTGGTGGGTGAAAATCCTGGCTGATCCATCCCTGATTCAGTTTGACAAAGGTGAGTCTCTCCACATTTTTAAAAGAAACAAAGGGGCGGTGGCAGCCGCTCAGACCATTTTATAACTAACCTGGGAGGTGCACGTTAGCAGGGCAATTAGTACACACAAGTCTTAAAGGAGCCACAGCACTCAACCCTGTCAGCTTGCAGGCCAGCCTATAATCTGTCTCTAAACTTGGTTAAAAACAGAGGACTCGGTCACACACATCTGCAGAAGTATGCTTAAGCTGCACCACTGCGTCAAAGTGCCTCTGTGGGGTGCAGTCCTAACTCTAATCTCTGAGAGCCCATCTGGGACATACAGTGCAATAGATAAATTGGGAGCAGGCTTACCTGAGGTTACCCTAAACCTATCAAGTGCAAGCCATGGGGTGGAAGGGTCAAAGACCTTGCAATACAGCCTAGACCCCACACACCATGTGCTTGCACAAATTCAAAAGAAACAAAGGGGGGGTGGCAGCCGCTCAGACCATTTTATAACTAACCTGGGAGGTGCACGTTAGCAGGGCAATTAGTACACACAAGTCTTAAAGGAGCCACAGCACTCAACCCTGTCAGCTTGCAGGCCAGCCTATAATCTGTCTCTAAACTTGGTTAAAAACAGAGGACTCGGTCACACACATCTGCAGAAGTATGCTTAAGCTGCACCACTACGCCAAAGTGCCTCTGTGGGGTGCAGTCCTAACTCTAATCTCTGAGAGCCCATCTGGGACATACAGTGCAATAGATAAATTGGGAGCAGGCTTACCTGAGGTTGCCCTAAACCTCTCAAGTGCAAGCCATGGGGTGGAAGGGTCAAAGACCTTGCAATACAGCCTAGACCCCACACACCATGTGCTTGCACAAATTCAAAAGAAACAAAGGGGGGGTGGCAGCCACTCAGACCATTTTATAACTAACCTTATCTATTGCACTGTAAGTCCCAGATGGAGTTAGGACTGCACCCCACAGAGGCACTTTGGCGTAGTGGTGCAGCTTAAGCATACTTCTGCAGATGTGTGTGACCGGGCTCTCCACATTTTTAGTTGACAGACGAGTTCTCCTCTGCGTTACTATGGCCCCCGCCTCACTAAACATCCGCTCAGATGGCATGCTACTGGCCGGGCAGGACAGCTTTCCCAGGCAAACTCTGCTAGTTGTGGTCACAAGTTTGGCTGCCCAGAAGTCCAGCGGATCCTCAAGGTGTGTTGGCATGGTCTTGTCAGGGTATGACACGACCTGCTGGTTAAGGTCCTGCTCCAGGTCTTCCTGCTGCTCATGAGTAGCCTCACTATGCGGGTGAAGAAAGCTACTCATTAGCGACTGTAGACTCAGGCTGCTGCTGATGGAGCTGTTACTGCTCCTACCACCCCCCCTAGCAGCTATGGCAGTGGAAGGTGAGCGCAGAGGGCCCCCTGAGTCAGACCTGCGAGAGTATGGACGATGGCGCAGATAGGCATTGGCAAACTAACTACGTAGGATGTCTCTGTAGTAGGACAGTTTGTCCTCCCTCTCAGTGTGTGTAAAAATGCCCCCATTTTTTGACGGTAGCGAGGGTCCAATAAGGTGGAGAGCCAGAAGTCATCCCTCTGACAAATGGAAACAATTCTGGGGTCACTACGCAAGCACGTGAGCATGCTTTGTGCCATTTGTGCAAGTGACTCGGAGGGACTACCTGTCTCCATCTCCACCGCATACTGCAACGGTGTGTCTGGGTCCTATGTCTCGCCTTCCTCACAACCCTCTAGCTCCTCTGGCTGCTCCTGCTCATCCTCTCCTGTCAGCTGACTAGATAAGCCAGCCATTTCGCCAAGCCTAAACTGTGCTTCATTGTGCGCCTCCTCCTCCAGTTCAGCTCCAACGGGTTCATGTGGCCATAAGATGTAGGCACCATGTCTCCCGTGCCCTGAACAGCCATGGTTTCCAACATGTGTTGTAGTACATGAAGCAGTGGAATCACATAGTTCATCCCGTAATCCACCTTCTCTGTAACAGATACTATGAAAATTGGCAATATGGGATGTCCAGTGCTCAAGGGTTTTAAAGCAGACACAAAAACACTTTTAAAACTGTGGTCTAGTTAGATGAAATCAGCTGAAATACCTGCTTCTGTGTAACAGATACGGGTAAATGTGCTAACATGGAATACCCAGTGCTCAGTGGTTTTTAAAGCAGACACAAAAACACTTTTAAACTGTGGTCTAATTAGATTAAATCAGCTGAAAGACCTGCTTCTGTGTAACAAATACGGTTAAATGTGCTAACATGGGATACCCAGTGCTCAAGGGTTTTTAAAGCAGACACAAAAACACTTCTAAAACTGTGGTCTAGTTAGATTAAATCAGTTGAAAGACTTGCTTCTGTGTAACAGATAGGGTTAAATGTGCTAACATGGGATGCCCAGTGCTCAGGGGATTTTAAAGCAGACACAGAAACACTTTTAAAACTGTGGTCTAGTTAGATGAAATCAGCTGAAAGACCTGCGTCTGTGTAACAGATAGGGTTAAATGTGCAAACATGGGATGCCAAGCGCTCGATGGTTTTTAAAGCAGACACAAAAACACTTTTAAAACTGTGGTCTAGTTAGATGAAATCAGCTGAAAGGCCTGCTTCTGTGTAACAGATACGGTTAAATGTACTAACATGGGATGCCCAGTCCTCAAGGGTTTTTAAAGCAGACACAAAAACACTTTTAAAACTGTGGTCTAGTTAGATGAAATCAGCTGAAAGACCTGCTTCTCTGCAACAGATACTATGAAAATTGGCAATATGGGATGCCCGGTGCTCAAAGGTTTTTAAAGCAGGCACAAAAACACTTTTAAAACTGTGGTCTAGTTAGATGAAATCAGCTGAAAGACCTGCTTCTGTGTAACAGATACGGGTAAATGTGCTAACATGGAATACCCAGTGCTCAGTGGTTTTTAAAGCAGACACAAAAACACTTTTAAACTGTGGTCTAATTAGATAAAATCAGCTGAAGAACTGCTTCTCTGTAACAGATACTATGAAAATTGGCAATATGGGATGCCCAGTGCTCAAGGGTTTTTAAAGCAGATACAAAAACACTTTTAAAACTGTGGTCTAGTTAGATGAAATCAGCTGAAAGACCTGCTTCTGTGTAACAAATACGGTTAAATGTGCTAACATGGGATACCCAGTGCTCTGGGGTTTTTAAAGCAGACACAAAACACTTTTAAAACTGTGGTCTAGTTAGATGAAATCAGCTGAAAGACCTGCTTCTGTGTAATAGATAGGGCTAAATGTGCAAACATGGGATGCCCAGTGCTCAGGGGTTTTAAAGCAGACACAAAAACACTTTTAAAACTGTGGTCTAGTTAGATGAAATCAGCTGAAAGACCTGCTTCTGTTTAACAGATACGGTTAAATGTGCTAACACGGGATACCCAGTGCTCAGGGGTTTTTAAAGCAGACACAAAAACACTTTTAAACTGTGGTCTAGTTAGATGAATTCAGCTGAAAAACTGCTTCTATGTAACAGATACTATGAAAATTGGCAATATGTGATGACCAGTGCTCAAGGGTTTTTAAAGCAGACACAAAAACACTTTTAAAACTGTGGTCTAGTTAGATGAAATCAGCTGAAAGACCTGCTTCTGTGTAACAGATACAGTTAAATGTGCTAACACGGGATGCCCAATGCTCAGGGGTTTTTAAAGCAGACACAAAAACACTTTTAAAACTGTGGTCTAGTTAGATGAAATCAGCTGAAAGACCTGCTTCTGTGTAACAGATACAGTTAAATGTGCTAACATGGGATGCCCAATGCTCAGGGGTTTTTAAAGCAGACACAAAAAGGTTAGATGAAATCAGCTGAAAGACCTGCATCTCTATAACAGATACTATGGAAATCGGCAATATGGGATGCCCAGTCCTCAAGGGTTTTTAAAGCAGACACAAAAACACTTTTAAAACTGTGGTCTAGTTAGATGTAATCAGCTGAAAGACCTGCTTCTTTGTAACAGATACGGTTAAAAGTGCTAACATGGAGGACCCCTGAGGGGAACCTTACAGCTAACCCTTTCAAGATCATACAAATATTCAGAAATCTGCTAGGTAAACTTTATAAACCTCCCCATGTGTTCCCCCAAGAGGAAGCAGCGGAATTTCTAAACTCCATCTCGCTCCCCAAGCTGCAGGGTGCCCATAAGGCGAGTCTTGACGCAGACATTACAGTCTTGGAGGTGCTTGGGGCCATTAAGAGCCTTAAGACATCCAAAGTGCCCAGGCCAGACGGATTCTCAGCCCTGTACTTCAAAAAATATGCCACAGAACTGGCTCCACACCTGACGGCCATGTTCAATTCCCTTACAGACCAGGGTTCTCTACATCAGTCATCATTGGAGGCCTACATCAGTATGATTCCGAAATCCTATAAAGACCACTCAGATGCACAAAATTACAGGCCAATTTCTCTACTTAATGTGGATGTGAAAATCTTGGGGAAGGTCCTGGTTACCAGAATTAATAGGTTCCTGGGCACCTTGATTGGGAAGGATCAGGTGGGTTTTGTCCCATGCAGACAGGCACCAGACAATATCCGTAGACTGGTCCACCTGATTGAGCTGGCTCAACAAAGAGATATCCACAGCCTTTTGTTGTCTCTGGACATACAAAAGGCTTTTGACTCCCTCTCATGGGATTACATGCACTGTGCTCTCCAGAAATGGGGCTTCGGCGACAATTTTCTGGCTTGGATTAACTCTATTTATTCCTCCCCCTCAGCTAGAGTGCAATACAATGGTTACCTTTCTGAGCCAATCTCAATAGGTATAGGCACCCGGCAGGGATGCCCGCTCTCCCCGGTGCTGTTCGTGCTAGCATTAGAGCCCTTAGCCCTTGCTATTCGGACAAACCCGAATATAAAAGGCATTGAAATGGCGGGCTATCACCATAAAATGTGTTTGTTCGCCGATGACGTCTTGTTGACCCTTTCGCAGCCCCACACTTCGTTACCTAATTTGCTCCAGCTTCTGGATACCTTTTCAAGGATTTCGGGTTTTAGGGTCAATAAGGAGAAATCGGTGGGGCTCAATTTAAACATTCCCGCCCCGGCTTTGAATGCTCTCCAGTCCAACTTCCCATTCCGCTGGGCTTCGGGAGCCTTGTCTTACCTAGGCGTCAAGATTACGCCACGTTATCAGTCTCTGTATCAGGCAAATTACCCCCCCCCCCCTTTTTGGTAGATTGAAGGCGATGCTAGATACTTGGCGTGGTCATGAAATCTCCTGGATCGGGAGGGTCAATGCCATAAAAATGACCTTGCTTCCGAAGCTCCTGTATCACTTTAGAACTCTCCCGGTGTATATACCACAATTTCAGCTTAAAAGCATGCAAAATAGCGTAATGAAATTTATATGGGGGAGGACTAGACCGAGAGTTGCTAGAGCTACCATGATTAGGCATAGGAAAGAGGGAGGCCTGGGGGTCCCATGTATTAGCAAATATTATCAAGCAGCCCAGATAGGGCAGCTTCAGCAGCTACATGTCCAAACGGAGACGCCTCTGTGGGTGGCGCTAGTGGCCTCATCGTGCGACCCAGCCCCGGTTGACAGTTTGATGTGGCTGCCGCCGCAACACAGACCGCAAATCCTGTGCCCCATTCTGAACCATTCTCTTCGGATCTGGGATGGGACGAAATATTCCGGGAACTTAATCTCCCCTCACCTCCCACTAATGCGAATAACCAAGAACCCGATGTTTCCTCCGGGGTTAGATCCCAGAGTGTTTAGTTGGTGGGAGCATGTAGGGATCAGCAAACTTTACCACCTCCTGCTCAGAGGCGAGATTATCCCCTGGCCCGCACTGCAGGAAAGGGAGAATGCTCCGCCGTCAGAGCAATTTCGGTACATGCAACTCCGTCACTGGATTGCGCCCCTGCTAAAAAATAAGACGGAAACCTCGGACATGACCCCTTTCGAGAAATTGTGCACGCGAGGGACCCCCACAATGGGCCTGGTGTCCACCATCTACTCGAGCCTTGTAACATTACCCACCAACTCAAGACATGGGTACATGGCCAGATGGGAGGCTGATCTGGGTATGGTCAGAGATAGGAGGGACTGGGAGGAGATATGGACTGGAATAAATAGATGCTCTGTCAATGTCACGACTTTAGAGGCAGCATACAAGATGCTCACCAGGTGGTACCTGGTGCCCGCGCGCATAGCCAAGACGGTCCCGGGCTATCCCGCTCACTGTTTTAGAGGCTGTTCTGTGGAAGGTTCTGTCCTACATATATGGTGGGAGTGCCCGAAGGTTAAGAGATTCTGGTCACGAGTTTTTGGTCTCCTGAGTACTCTTCTACAAACCCACATACGCCAGGACCCTTGGGTGGCATTGTTGCAGGTGAAACCGGAGGGTGTCAATAGAGCCCAGCATGCCCTGCTTACCCAACTTATGCTAGCAGCTAAGTTAACGATTGCCAGTTCCTGGAAGAAGCCGGGAATCCCTTTCCAGGCAGTAAAGGACAGGCTTAATGGCATCTTGATTAATGAGAAATTGACTAGCATCCTGAGGGATTGGCACGCTAAATTTATCAAAGTATGGAAGCGTTGGGTGGACTATGCCTACCCGGAAGTGTGTAATGCTCTGCTACAATGAGCAACGATCTGGCTCCTCTCTCTTCTCTCTTTTCTCTTTCCTCTTTCTTTCCTTTATCTCCTTTACCTTCCTCTTCCCTTATTGTCTTAGGCCACCCTACCTCAGTCGTCCTCTCCCCCCCCATACCCCCCTTATCCCACATCCTTCTCCCCACCCGGCTTAGCGCTTAGCAACGTTTGTTTTGGACCTCTGCACGCACTGGGTTTAAGCCGGGGGGTCAGGATCCAGCGCAGCGACCGCTAATTGAGCTAAACCTTCGGGCCGACGCGTTGGCAGCGAATGGACGGTTAAGTTGTGCAGATGCATATATCATGTTGGACATACTAACTGATCTTCTGTCTTGCTTTACTATGTACCTGTTCAAGACTTGAATGTCTATCTGTTGTACAATAACTGTGTGCCATTGTCATTTGATATCTTTGTAACAAGTTAAAAAAACTTAGAAAAAATTCTAATAAAAAGATTGAAACAAAAAAAAAAAAAGTGCTAACATGGGGATACCCAGTGCTCAGGGTTTTTTAAAGCAGACACAAAAACACTTTTAAAACTGTGGTCTAGTTAGATGTAATCAGCTGAAAGACCTGCTTCTGTGTAACAGATACGGTTAAATGTGCTAACATGGGGATACCCAGTGCTCAGGGGTTTTTAAAGCAGACACAAAAACACTTTTAAACTGTGGTCTAGTTAGATGACATCAGCTGAAAGACCTGCTTCTCTGTAACAGATACTATGAAAATTGGCAATATGGGATGCCCAATGCTCAAGGGGTTTTTAAAGCAGACACAAAAACACTTTTAAAACTGTGGTCTAGTTAGATGTAATCAGCTGAAAGACCTGCTTCTGTGTAACAGATACGGTTAAATGTGCTAACATGGGGATACCCAGTGCTCAGGGGTTTTTAAAGCAGACACAAAAACACTTTTAAAACTGTGGTCTAGTTAGATGAAATCAGCTGAAAGACCTGCTTCTCTGTAACAGATACTATGAAAATTGGCAATATGGGATGCCCAATGCTCAAGGGGTTTTTAAAGCAGACACAAAAACACTTTTAAAACTGTGGTTTGGTTAGATAATATCAGCTGAAAGACCTGCTTCTGTGTAACAGATACGATTAAATATGCTAACATGGGATGCCCAGTGCTCAGGGATTTTTAAAGCAGACACAAAAACACTTTTAAAACTGTGGTCTAGTTAGATGAAATCAGCTGAAAGACCTGCTTCTGTGTAACAGATACGGTTAAATGTGCTAACATGGGATGCCCAGTGGTCTGAGGTTTTAAAGCAGACACAAAAACACTTTTAAAACTGTGGTCTAGTTAGATGAAATCAGCTGAAAGGCCTGTTTCTCTGTAACAGATACTATGAAAATTGGCAATATGGGATGCCCAATGCTCAAGGGTTTTTAAAGCAGATACAAAAACACTTTTAAAACTGTGGTCTAGTTAGATGAAATGAGCTGAAGAACTGATTCTCTGTAACAGATATTATGAAAATTGACAATATGGGATGCCCAGTGCTCAAGGGTTTTTAAAGCAGACACAAAACCACTTTTAAAACTGTGGTCTAGTTAGATGAAATCAGCTGAAAGACCTGCTTCTGTGTAACAGATACGGTTAAATGTGCTAACACGGGATACCCAGTGCTCAGGGGTTTTTAAAGCAGACACAAAAACACTTTTAAACTGTGGTCTAGTTAGATGAATTTAGCTGAAAAACTGCTTCTATGTAACAGATACTATGAAAATTGCCAATATGTGATGCCCAGTGCTCAAGGATTTTAAAAGCAGACACAAAAACACTTTTAAAACTGTGGTCTAGTTAGATAATATCAGCTGAAAGACCTGCTTCTGTGTAAGAGATACAGTTAAATGTGCTAACATGGGATGCCCAATGCTCAGGGGTTTTTAAAGCAGACACAAAAACACTTTTAAAACTGTTGTCTAGTTAGATGAAATCAGCTTAAAGACCTGCTTCTGTGTAACAGATACCTATAATGTGCTAACATGGGATGCCCAATGCTCAGGGGTTTTTAAAGCAGACACAAAAACACTTTTAAAACTGTGGTCTAGTTAGATGAAATCAGCTGAAAGACCTGCTTCTGTGTAACAGATGCAGTTAAATGTGCTAACATGGGATGCCCAGTGCTCAGGGTATTTTTAAAGCAGACACAAAAACACTTTTAAAACTGTGGTCCGGTTAGATGAAATCAGCTGAAAGGCCTGCTTCTGTGTAACAGATACTATGAAAATTAGCAATACGGGGTGCCCAATGCTCAAGGGTTTTTAAAGCAGACACAACAACACTTTTAAAACTGTGGTCTAGTTAGATGAAATCAGCTGAAAGACCTGCTTCTGTGTAACAGATACGATTAAATATGCTAACATGGGATGCCCAATGCTCAGGGATTTTTAAAGCAGACACAAAAACACTTTTAAAACTGTGGTCTAGTTAGATAATATCAGCTGAAAGACCTGCTATTGTGTAACATATACGAATTAATATGCTAACATGGGATGCCCAGTGCTCAGGGATTTTTAAAGCAGACACAAAAACAGTTTTAAAACTGTGGTCTAGTTAGATGAAATCAGCTGAAAGACCTGCTTCTCTGTAACAGATACTATGAAAATTGGCAATATGGGATGCCCAGTGCTCAAGGGTTTTTAAAGCAGACACAAAAACACTTTTAAAACCGTGGTCTAGTTAGATGAAATCAGCTGAAGAACTGCTTCTCTGTAACAGATACTATGAAAATTGGCAATATGGGATGCCCAGTGCTGAAGGGTTTTTAAAACAGACACAAAAACACTTTTAAAACTGTGGTCTAGTTAGATGAAATCAGCTGAAAGACCTGCTTCTGTGTAACAGATATGGTTAAATGTGCTAACACAGGATACACAGTGCTCAGGGGTTTTTAAAGCAGACACAAAAACACTTTTAAACTGTGGTCTAGTTAGATGAATTTAGCTGAAAAACTGCTTCTATGTAACAGATACTATGAAAATTGGCAATATGTGATGCCCAGTGCTCAAGGATTTTTAAAGCAGACACAAAAACACTTTTAAAACTCTGGTCTAGTTAGATAATATCAGCTGAAAGACCTGCTTCTGTGTAACAGATACAGTTACATGTGCTAACATGGGATGCCCAATGCTCAGGGGTTTTTAAAGCAGGCACAAAAACACTTTTAAAACTGTGGTCTAGTTAGATGAAATCAGCTGAAAGACCTGCTTCTGTGTAACAGATGTGGTTAAATGTGCTAACATGGGATGCCCAGTGCTCAGGGTTTTTTTTAAAGCAGACACAAAAACACTTTTAAAACTGTGGTCTGGCTAGATGAAATCAGCTGAAAGACCTGCATCTCTGTAACAGATACTATGGAAATTGGCAATATGGGATGCCCAGTCCTCAAAAGTTTTTAAAGCAGACACAAAAACACTTTTAAAACTGTGGTCTAGTTAGATGTAATCAGCTGAAAGACCTGCTTCTGTGTAACAGATACGGTTAAATGTGCTAACATACGATGCCCATTGCTCAGGGGTTTTTAAAGCAAACACAAAAACACTTTTAAAACTGTGGTCTAGTTAGATGAAATCAGCTGAAAGACCTGCTTCTCTGTAACAGATACTATGAAAATTGGCAATATGGGATGCCCAATGCTCAAGGGTTTTTAAAGCAGACACAAAAACACTTTTAAAACTGTGGTCTAATTAGATGAAATCAGCTGAAAGACCTGCTTCTGTGTAACAGATACGGTTAAATGTGCTAACATGGGATGCCCAGTGCTCAGGGGTTTTGAAAGCAGACACAAAAACACTTTTAAAACTGTGGTCTAGTTAGATAATATCAACTGAAAGACCTGCTTCTGTGTAACATATACGATTAAATATGCTAACATGGGATGCCCAGTGCTCAGGGATTTTTAAAGCAGACACAAAAACACTTTTAAAACTGTGGTCTAGTTAGATAATATCAGCTGAAAGACCTGCTTCTGTGTAACATATACGATTAAATATGCTAACATGGGATGCCCAGTGCTCAGGGATTTTTAAAGCAGACACAAAAACACTTTTAAAACTGTGATCTAGTTAGATGAAATCAGCTGAAAGACCTGCTTTTGTGTAACAGATACGGTTAAATGTGCTAACATGGGATGCCCAGTGCTCTGGGGTTTTAAAGCAGACACAAAAACACTTTTAAAACTGTGATCTAGTTAGATGAAATCAGCTGAAAGACCTGCTTCTGTGTAACAGATACGGTTAAATGTGCTAACATGGGATGCCCAGTGCTCTGGGGTTTTAAAGCAGACACAAAAACACTTTTAAAACTGTGGTCTAGTTAGATGAAATCAGCTGAAAGACCTGCTTCTGTGTAACAGATATGGTTAAATGTGCAAACATGGGATGCCCAGTGCTTAGGGGTTTTTAGAGCAGACACAAAAACACTTTTAAAACTGTGGTCTAGTTAGATTAAATCAGCTTTAAGACCTGCTTCTGTGTAACAGATAGGGTTAAATGTGCAAACATGGGATGCACAGTGCTCAGGGGTTTTTACAGCAGAAACAAAAGCAATTTAAAACTGTGATCTGGCTATTAAATCAAATGAAAATAAAAAAAAGGCTTTCTCTGTCACTTTATCTGCTTCTCTGTGTTTTCTGCTGTCCCTGCCTCGATCTTTCCCTTACTCTCTCTGGCTCTCTCTGGTTCTGTTTGGTTCTGTTTTGGCTCCCCCTGGCTCTCCCTGGCTCTCTGTTTGTCTTTCCCTGTCTTTCCCTGTCTCCCCTCAGCCCCGTTCTCGCCGCAATACAACGCTGAAATGCGCACCAGCAAGATGGCCGCTGCTTATATAGCACTGTGACGTCACCGGGGTGCCTGGTTGCTGATAGGCTGCATGTGACCTTCCCATGATACCTTGCCCGAGGGGATATGTCCAGACATGTGGATCCACCATTTTAGAATGCCTGTAATTGCACTAAATGGAGTTTAAAGAAACAATTTGATCGATCGAATCGCGGAGAAATTATGATTTGTTCAGAATCGAATTCAGGTTCGTCCGAATCGATTCGCTCATCTCTAATGATATCTTAGTACAGAAGCAACACAACGCTGGATTTTTCATGGCCCCAAAGAAAATGGTCAGTTCCTCTATGGTTGGTCAGAGGACACAGATGTTGGAAGTTGGAAGTGGAGAAGATGATTAATGGGCAGTCTCCTGAAATTGTGCTCTATGCATTCAAGGCTTAAGTGAAGTAATACCTTCCAGACCTAACAGACTTTATATGTTTAAAAGACATCTGATTACCTCCTTAATTGTGAAGAGGTGGGTTTTGTTCATTGTAAATGAGCAAGCACTAAAGCTTCAGTTTCCATTAATACACATACAATCTATTTTCCCTTTCAATTATATATTTACTAGGTACATTTAGCTGCAAAAGAAGCCATCTTCACTTTTATTATAATATGCAATTTAACATTGTTAAATGCTCACATCCAGGGCTTGCAACAATTTAGTCTTTCAGACTAACAAGGGAGCAGAATTGATTTATTATACGAGTTGTTGAAGATTAAAAGAAGGTTCTTGTACTAGCAATTAGTCATTTGCTAATACCACATGGCTTTTCCACTTCATTGTATTCAAGAACAATCAATACAGTATTGCTTGAATTGTTGGCTATGCCGGGAATACTAAATTAACTATAAGAAGGTATGTTTGCAAATATTATTCCAAGCTATTTCAGTTTTGGCAAACATGTGTAAAACAATGAAATACTTGTATTTATATTTATTATTTTGCTCATAGTCTTAAAGCTTAGGCCCTTATTCATGAAGGGATAGCGTCAGTGCAGAGAATCAATTTCCAGTGCCGGAGTTTTGTGAGGATGTTTTTTAATTAATATGTTGTGAGTCGGTCGCACTGACCAGTCGCTAACATGCAGCGCTGTATTGGTCAAATAACGACTCACAATGTATTCATCTTTACTGCACAGCGACTACTAGTGGGCGCTCTGAAATGCCTGCTACAGATGCTCATCTGTCGCTATCTGCCATTAGTGATGAATCAGCCTGCCCGTTTTCATTTTAAAAATGTTAATTTTAAAAGCAGATACATCCACATTACACATATTTTTAATAATCACTATGCCACTGTTTATTCCTAGATATGAGCTCGATTCTTTAGTAATGTTATAGGGCCTGGCAACCATAAGACCATGAACATTATTACTTGACAGGAAACAACTGAAAACGTGTATAACTGAATACAACCAAAACAACAAAGAAATAATCGAATAACATAACATGTGACCCAATTTTGAACACAAAATCTTCAGTTAAAGTGACAAATCCAAAGTAATCAAAATGCAATGCAATTATGAACAAACCCAAAGAGGAAAATATTTCTATTTGTTCATGATTGCACTGTTTTTTATTTTGGATTTATTACTTTAAAGTGGACCAACACCCAGGATTTTGACTATCCTGGGTGTTGGTCCACTTAGGTGGGGCACCCCGATCGGGGGTGCCCCGCTGTCTGAAACCCCCCCGATCGCCGCAAAAACTCACCTCTCCCCGCTCCCACGTGACCTCGTCCGGCCAATGACAGCGCTCAGAGCAGCTCTGGTATGCGCGTCCAAAGCCGCTTGGACGCGCATACCAGAGCGCTGTCATTGGCTGCGTCTCTCGCTTCCCTCTAACAGGGAGCGCTCCTGCGCCGGCCATTCACAAAACGGCCGGCGCGGGAGCGCGCCCTGCTAGAGGGAAGCGAGAGACGCGGCCGCGTCTCGCGCATGCGCCGTTGGATCGCAGGTAAGGTGAGGATTGTGGGCCTCCTGGGGGGTTCCTCCCCGCGGGACATCCCGATTTCGGATGCCCCGCGGGGAGGGATGTGATCGGTCCGGGAATCTTATAGATTTCCGGGCCGATCCCCCCTGGGTGTTGGTCCACTTTAACAGTCATTCGGTTGCGGGGGAATTACTAAGCACCTTTACACATTTTTGTACATCAGATGCCTTTTTTCTGGGTGCAATTGTCCTCCCATATAGATGTTAATGCTAGGAAGATTCTTACCCTTATTAGGTGAATGTGCGAAGAAGGAGCTATGTTTTCATATTACAGATGTGTTCCAACTGATTAACTCCTGAAAGGGGCCCACATGAGGACAGGGCTACTTGCATTAGCCATAGGTTAAGCCAGACAGTTTGATATTATTCTGCTTTGCCATTTTTAAGATTTTGGGATGTTTTTGCCAGATTGAAGATTTTGGGATGCCCCTTGCACACATACTGGTGCTTGGACACAGTAATCCAGAACAGGTATCTAGATTAGTTGTTTGGACAATCAGCAGTTAATACACTGATATGTTTTGCATTAGCCTTTGATCATATTATGCTGCTTATATACTCTCATTGGTCCTGCATACAGTAGGCATCAGGCTGTCATATTCGCTTGTATCAATTGGATATTCACTTGTCATGTTCACTTCTTTCTAGGCTGTCCAAATCTATTTACAATTCTAGTTTCATAAATGCTCTAACGAACTTTACTGCCATTGGAGGCCCTGCAATACATATTTTTCACATATACATATTTCATACAAATTTTTGTGAGCACAGACAAAAGAACTGCAATTATTTTAAAAAAGTATAGAAACATAGCTTGCTGAGCAGGGTGGTACTAGGAAGAGAATGCCCACTTCCTGCCCCTCTGTCGGTATAAAAGGCAGCTCCCAGTGGTGGGGTGGGTGAGGGCGGAAGCTGAAAGTGATTGGCAGAAGTCGACTTCCTTCATTCACTTCCGGATGTCAGTGACAACAAAAGTGGACGGCACTGGACATCAAGATTGCAATTGGAGGGAAGTAGAAAAAAATAATAAAATAAGTTATTCATATGTGTGTTTTTTTTTTTACATTTAGCTCTTTGTGAACTGGTAAGGGTGTAATGAGTGCCCTATACCAGTTCACAGGGCAGAAGGGGCTGGCAAGTCACCCGCCAGCAAGTGGCGTAAGCCCTTGCCCCATAACCTGCATCCGGGAGGGTGCATAAGAGCCACTGACCCGCTAGGGGTATGTGGGCTGGTAGACTTCAGGGCTGGGGACCTGCTCATATGACCCTGTTTAGTTGCATGTAACTCAGATTGAGATCGCCCGCCCAGCCTCTTCCGTGGTGAGGAGAGGGCAGAAATTGTTGTGATGTCACCAGCAGCCGCTTCTTAATGCCGGCACCCAAGACAGAAAATCAGTCTGCTCGGGTGGTTGGATGATAGAGGTGGGGAGGAGGAGAGGGCTGAGATCGCCCCCCTCCCCAGGCTCTCTCTTCCAAACACCCGAGCAGACTGTCATCGCAGATCGCCGGGGGACAGAGTAAAGTAAAAAAAAAAAAAAATAAAGATCTTTTTTTTTCTTATGTGTCTGTGTCTTTTTTATTTAACATTTAACCTCTTGTGAACTGTTAAGGGGTCCATGAGACCCATGGAGGGGGGGGCAGAAGAGCCCGGGCCCACATAGGCTATGTGGGCTTGTAGGCTGCAGGGTGGGGGGCCACAAAAGCTGCCCCCCCACTCTGTTCCTACAAGCCCCCATAGCTGGTCCCAGGCTGGTAATGCTGGGTAAGGGGGACCCCATTTCATTTTTTTGGGATTCCCCCAAAAAATGGGGTCCCCCCCCCGGGAGGGGGTACCCTATGTCATTTTTTTTTTTAATTAACCCCTTATGTTTATATGTATATATGTGGATAGTAGTAGTATTTTTTTTGTAAATGTTATAAAGTGCTATTTTCAGTTTGGGGGGTCTCCTGGGCAAGAATGGGGGGCTACCGATACATATGTGGTACCGTTGTAATCGGGAGAAATTGGGCTTTCACATGCAATATGGTTTTCTCTAATAAAGTAAATGTTTTATTTAAAATAAAGGAGACAATTGTCTAAAAATATTTATTTATTTATTTTTTCACAAAAATATAAAAAAAAAAAACTGTAGAAAAATTACAAACAAGACATTTCATGTTCAAGCCTAAACTCTGTTGCAAAATATATATCTATAATTTTCCTGGAAATTCCGGCAAAAATCACGGTTAAACATGGCAGAATGGGGAAAAATGACCTGTCAACAGAGGGTGACAAAACTTCAAGTAGGTTGGCAATCAAAAGGGTTAATAGTACCTATGCACGTTGGGTATTGCTCTGCTTGGGGGACCTTGCTCTTTCAGATTTAGCTTGTTTTTTCTTGTTTGCATATTTATATTTTAGGAAAACGTGTTATTTATTCAGTTTTTTTATTCATTTTTTTTAGGGAAACTCTGTGCAACCTAAGAATTCTTTGAGGGATTACTTCCAGAAAGGTGAGCCTACTACAACAAGCTGGGTACTCTTAGAAAGCTTAACATGTGTACTTTCAGGGAATATATGGTTAATATGGGATATTCCAAATGTAAAGGGTTGTTTTGCTTGAAAATTGCAAGGTGCGCATTTTGTCTGCAGAGCTGAAATTTTCAAGTAAAATTACTGTAATGCGCATGCTTTACTTTGGGATGTTTGCCAACTCTTCCCTTGACAGTACCTATGCATGTTGGGTATCGTTCTGTTCGGGGCATGTTGCTTTTTGAGATTTTACTTGCTTTTTCTTGTTTGCATATAGTTTTTTTTTAGTAAAATGTGGCTTGATTCTTCCTTTTTATTCTTCTTTAGGGAAACTTTGTGCAACCAAAGAATACATTTAGGGATTACTTCCAGAAAACTAATCCCACATAAACAAGCTTTGTACGCCTAGAAAGCTTGAGGTGTGTACTTCTAGAGAATATATAGTTTGTGGGGGTATTTTAAATGTAAATAGTTGTTTTTCTGGAAAAACTGCAAGGTGCGCATAGCGCAGTTGTATTTTATCTGAAAATCTCCTAAAGCTCTGTTTCAGTTTGGGGGAGTCTCCTGGGCAGGAAAGGGTGTCTATCAATACATATGTGGTACCGCTGTGACTGAGAGAAATTGGGGTTTCACACGCAATAACATTTTATTGACAAACTTACATTTTTTTATTACAAAAAACACTACAAATTGCAAAAAATAGATTTTTTTTTATTTTTTTGCACATATTTCACCAAAAACTATTGAGAATACACTAAAAAAAAGGCCAAAGAGATTTCTTGTTGAAGCCCAAACTCTCTTGAAAAAAACAATATATAATTTTCCTGGGAAATCCCTGGAAATCCTTTAAAAAATCACAGTTGAACATGTGTAGCGCAAAATAGTGAAACATGGTCTGGCAACAGAGGGTGACAAAAGCTGCAGGTAGGCTGGCACTTAAAGAGTTAAAGGCTGTTTTGAACATGTATCCACTAGTAACAAAGCGAAAACATATGGAATTACATTGTTATAACATTGTAACATGTACACTTTAATACCAGACCTGTAAGACAATTCTGCATAAAAATATTATTAATCAAAAAAGTTTTCAAAAATGTAATTTTCTTGCCCAGAATACATGTCAGAAGGTTTTTGTTTTTTTTTTTAGGAAAAAAATACAAAAAATTGGGATCAGGAAAGGGATTTAGGGATCATCCATAGAAATGTATGGGAGAGCGCCAGGCAACGACAGGTTAGACGTGAGACTGGGATAATGATGAATCAGATGCTACATGGCATTGTTCTAGTCGCTCACCAGATTCGGCTTCATAAATGTGTACTTGCGTGCTATCTCTGGGGTTTACCTGCCACTACCTGCCGCTGTACAGGCACTACCTGGCGCTATCCCTACATAAATAAGGCCCTAAATGTATTCATTTAGGAAATGTTTAGATATTGTATGTATGAAGGCAGTCCTTATCACCACATAAGGCTGTATGAGCCATTACATCTAAATCTTTCCTCGATGAGTGCATCGCTGGGAAAGAAATTGTCAGACCACGAGAATACGTGTCTTTGTTGTGAGCCTGCAACCCCCAATCTCCACAGCCAGCTTTACCTATAGACAATCCCTTGTTTGCCAAGATGCTATATAAGCCCCCAGGACTTGATGGCTCAAAGATTGTAGGCTCACGTAGAGTGAAGAAAAATAAACCGAAGGTCAAACTGGGCAAAGTAGGTAAGTACAGGAAACAGTTTGTGTGCTTCGGAAACAGGTAAGTACTGGAAGCCATTTAGGTGCTCAGGAGAAATAAAACAAAGTCAGACGTCAAGCCAAGGGTACACCAGGAGGTCAGAGAGCTGCACAGTACAAAGGGATGAGACGGAGATGTGGTCCAGATTCAAGCAAATGGTCAATAAAGATAAGTACAGGAAATCACAGGAGAAATCACAAAGCCAGCTAAACGCTATCACAGGCATTGACACAGTGAAGTGGTAATCCCTTTATAGGACTGAACCCAACCGGATTGGACAGGGAGGTATTGACTGTGATTGATGCACTTCGGATCTGTGGGTTGATTGGTGCACTTAGAGACCTCTGCGCTGATTGCTCCATCTGAACTTTAAAGGCATACCCCCCAGAACTGGACCTCCTAGGATGTGCAGCACCACCAGAGGACATAAGCTGACTGTGCTCAAGCAGAAGCACAAGCCGAATGACAGTGGGTGAGGGAGGAGGGCACACTCTGCGACACACGCACCGCCGGAGCCTGTCAGGAGAAGCACCAGCCAACAGCCCACCACGGGCATAGACTGAAGGTAAGTCATTCATGACATATATACTTTAACTTTCAGCTACTCTGGAAGCATACCATCTGTATTTTATTCAGTGTATGTATGTATTCTGATCTACATGTTTATATTTAGTATATCATTGTAGCCTGGTTGTTAAAGAAGGAGAGTGCTAGCTGCCTGTCTGTGCTATACTCGAATTCTGGGTATATGTGTAGTGGGAGCAAAACAAAAACTGTAAACTAGCAAGTGAACTTTAAGACTATTGAGGAGGAATATTATTATTAATCAGGATGGCCTTCCAGTATATGATGCAATGCATACCATCAGGTGGTTTCAGTCATACTAATATAATTAGTTTTATGGCATCAGATGTGTTTGAGCATTTAAAATGACTTGTGAGATATTTATCTGGGTCGGTTTAGGTATTTCAGATCACAGAGATACATACGCACACTGAGCACACTTTGAATCTAGCAAACAAAAATGTATATTTAATGCATGAACAACTGACAGTGCATGCAAGAAAAGAAACATTTTGAAGGTGAAATCAGAGTGGAAATTTCCCCTGAGCATAACTTGTAATCTGTTGTTGTATAAAACCTTGCTATAGAGAAGAATGATTACTTTCCATTTTAAAATAAAATCTTGCTTGCTTCTACTCCATACAAAGAAAATACCAATGAGCATTACTCATATAAATGACCTAACGTATATGACACAAGTCTAGATACTAATGTGTTCTTTCTATGTTTCTGTGGGTTCTAAAACCTAGCTCTAGATAAGCTTATTACTCTGGGCCAAGACGAGAAAGAAGACGCAAGAGCAATCTGTCAAAGCCTGAAATTCAGGTAAGCAGCAACACAATCAACACAGAAATCAGGAGAAGCATCTAGCAACTGATGATAACATGTATGACCAGGCATTAAAATCGTAAAATTGGGTTTTTAGAATTGTGCTTAAAGGGAAAGTCCACTTTCAATGGCATGGCAAGTATATATTTTTTGTGCCAAAAAGAGGTTCTCAGGGAGCTTATCTAGTACATCTAGTATTTTTTTTTTACATTTGGCTATTGCTGAGGTTAGGAAGCTCACTCAAACGTACACATTCCCAGCAGCGGTGTTCTTGTCTCCTCCTGTAGATTGTACAGACTTGGTGTTCAGTTGCCAACAGCAACTGATTACAGGTAGTGAAAACTGCTTCTTTAAAACACACTTTTGCAAACATAAGAAAAAAAATAGATATGCTCATCACATTGAGGACATCATTTTGGCACACAAAATATACCCCTTGAAAAATGGACTTTCTCTTTATGTTGCCTTCCAGGAAAAAAATAATTCAATAGTATTCAGGTTTTATGAGCACCTAAATCATACATTTTTGGTAAATTGCCCTAAACTGTACACAAAGGCTACAATAGCTTACAGTAAGTACAATAGTATGTGAACAGAATTTGCAATATACTCTGTCTGACATTTCATGGTAAAGAACTATGTTGAATAAGCAGAGAAGTTAATTTATAGTGCTTTATAGAAAAGGGGAGCCTTGAATCCCTCCTCCGCCATCAACCATAAAACCTGGGTCAGCAGGAGCTTTGTCTGTGTCTGGAGGTAGAGGATAGGATAATCATCCCGGGATTAGAGGAGATAAAAGGGGATGGGGAGCTTTTTGTTTTTTTTTCCTTCTTCTATAGCATTGTTTCCCATTTATTTTTTTAATTTTGTGTGTGTGTGTTGAGTGATTCCAGATTTATTTAAATAAAAACCAGACACAAATAAATATTCAAAACTACAAATTTGTATTTATTGTTTAAAAAAAGGCCCAACATGGGCAAAAATGAACTAGGCTGCACAGCGGCAACCCTAATTTCCCCCACTCTATGGCTTTTTATTCTTCCCCAGCAGCATTTGTCTGGTTCTTCGGACATACTGCCACAGTCTGCGATGCTCCTGTGTGCAAGCTGTAGGGAAAGAAATACAAAATTAAGTTCCGCAGTTCAAAATAGACAGTATATACCTATGAAAGGGAAAAAAATAGTTATTGTAAATAAAATGAATGCACACTCTTTTAACCCTTAAACAAGAGGCACGTTTGGCTAAATAATAGATGCCAAAATAATCAAACCATTCTATATTACCCACCATAGTCTCACATCAGAAACTACCTAAACTAACCAAATAAGGCCTACTTGACCAGCGGAAGACTGTACTCCATGTCTTGGTCAATTACTCCTGTGCCTTAATGATATAAAATCCTTCACCTATCAAATTTAATGAATGTGGAGTTACAATAGTAGCAGGATTAGAAACCCACCACATAATCACCGGCTGCGTTTATCATGTATTGTCAAGTAACATTAGCAGGGTGTATTACCAAGTACATAAATGCCTCATTGGGCTACTTACTGCGCTCACTAATATTCGAATTAGGAAATAAAATCATTGAATCTTTGGAATATTTATTGTATAGTTATAATTTACATTAACATAATTATCATTAAGCTATCATCATTTGTATAATAGGTAGTAAGCATCAATACATTACCGGATATTGTAGCATCACTCCTGTACTGGGGGACTCAATACGGAGGGTTCAGTGAGTTCCGGCTTGCATCACAGACATAAGTGCGTCCACTTCAGCAGTCTGGAAATGTCCCTGAACTCTCTGCGAAATCCCCCCATTTATGTTACTGAGCAATACCTTGCGCATGCCCAGTTATATCTTAGTTTCATAACCTGACATTTAGCAATAGTAGTTTCATAACCTGACATTTAGCAATAGTAGTTTCATAACCTGATATTAAGCAATAGTAGTTTCATAACCTGACATTTAGCAATAGTAGTTTCATAACCTGATAACCTACACTGGCACACACTATCCCCAATCAAGGTACAACTTTATGGGATTGTCTGGTGAGCTTGAAATATGCAGGGACATACAGAATCACATTTTATCATATGAAAACCATCCACCATTCATGTCACACTTGTATTACACAGGGACACCAAACTAGCATGCTTACATGCAATTATGAATGATGATTGCAAATAGCATCTCCATGTCTGATAGTAAACAGTAGACTGTCACTAATAATGTGTACATGGTCATGGACACAGACATATGCGTGCAATCAATGTATGAATTGGAATTTAGGGTACTCACCATTGCAGCTGTGGCTTGGGCCCATGCTGCTGGAGGTTCCCGGAGCTGGGGTGGGGAGAATTAGAACAAGGTCCGTCTGTGTGGAAACACTTGTTAGGAGCAAAAACATAACAGAAACAATCTTAAGAACAATGATCGTTTGATGTTGTAACTAGGCCTCAGTGTGTTACAACAGAATGATACAGAGTGTGTTAGTTAGAATGATAACATATAAATACTTGTGGGTATATACTTGGCTATGTGTTTGTTAAAACAAAACTACTTTGGCTAACGCATGGTCTAGCCACATTAGATTTTGAAGTAGGTGTGTACACCAGTAGAGTGGCTACTGTTAAATAGGCCACATTGCTACTTCACAACCATATCAGGTTTTTTGGCCTAAAAAAATGTTATAAACATAAAACAATATTTGAATATACATTAATTTACAAACTAAAACAACTCTTACCATGACTATGCACGAGTGCCTCATCTGCAGCATAGCTGGTGGAGGTGCCAGCTCTATGATGCCCTGAAAAACATGTATACAAAGAAAGGAAAATGTAAATAACAACAAGGTACCAATGGCAATAATAAGCCATACTAATAAGTCCACTGACCAGGTGATGAGCTGCTGGTATCCCAGGGAGGGCTATGAGGTGAAGGCGTGGAGCCTCTACTCCTCACAATGGGCCCAGCAGATCCCAAACCCCTCACTCCCTGATCCTTGAGGGAGTGTGGTGGAGTCCCTTGCCTCCTCTCCACTGGGACTCCCAACTTGATAGTGGCCACAGGGGGTTTGGGAGCTGAGTCTGATTGTGAAGAGCTGAGGCTTCATACTACCCTCACCCCAGCAGCACTCTCCACTGGGGCATCACCCCCTTCCTCCCCTGGGTCATCTATATGGGAGATGCGAAAGGGACCCTTCCCGTGTTTACCCAGGGGAGCACGCTTATCTGTGGAGAGGAAACTAAAACAATAAAAAAATTTTACATGTATATGTGCTGGACCAGATGCGTAGGCATCATAGAGACTGTAGACGCCCTTATTGTCCCGGCTCTTGAAGTTGGACCATTTGTGGATTATTGATCTTGCCATCAATGCTGTATTGAAGCTCCTGGACACGGTGGCCCGCACCTCCGCCATTATGCTGCACTTGGCATAGTCGTACTCCTGAATGCAAAAATCCTAAAAAACTGATTATATGTTACAATATTGATCTATTGGAATGTATATGGATATTGCTTCAAATAAAAGCAAACAAAAATGTTCTAAACTATTTGAAAAAAATGATAAAAAAATGAAAACAAATACAATTAAATTATAAATAATAATAAATTAAAAAAAAATTAAAAAATAAACAAAAAAAAATAAGGCTGTACAGACCATAAAGCATTACATATTTAAAAATACCTAAAAAAAAAGCTCAATAATGACACAGTATATCATACATTAACACACAATTCACATGTACACTTACTTTGACCACTTGGCCATTGACACGAGGATCCACCCGCTGTCTCTTCTTTTTGGGGGGAGCAGGGGGGACATCAGAGTCGGAGGAAGAGCTGGGGAGGCGTCTAGCAGGCCTTCTGGGTCGCATGTTGGATCCTCGTAGGTGTAAAACCGGAAGTGCATAAAACAAAAGCAAAACCTTTGACCCCCCCCCGCAAGCTAACAATGCAATGAAACGCCAAATATTATACTATAAAACGCTACATTAAAACAGCGTATGCATAGCAATGTTCTGAGCTATAGCGACACGCGTCTATACCACATTTAACAACGGTAGAACGCTGCATGATGCGAACGACAGCGACTGCTCAGTGCAAATGAATCTGAGCGAATCACACCATATTCATTAACATTTTACATACAGAACGCCGGCATTCTAGATTGTGTGACTAGAGGCCATTGCACCAGACTCTGTGTGATTAAAGTGAATTTTTAAACACATTAACAGCAGTAAGCAAGCGAAAAAACATTGAATGACATCGTTGGAGTAGTGTGACATTAACACTTTGCTGGCAGACATGTAAAAACATTTATGCATAAATGTAAATGATGAAGCCTTGGGTAATGATGAATCTTACGCTACATGGTGTTGTTCCAGTCACTCACCAAAATTGGCTTCATAAATGTGGACTTGCGTGCTGTGGCCAACGTACACCTGCCGATACCTGCCGATACTTGTCACTTACAAGGCACTACCTGTCGATATCCCTTCATGAATAAAGCCCTTGGTTGAACTTTATGTACATGTGTCTTTTTTTAACTGTTTTATGGCTGACACAGTAATTTTAGGCATTGCCACCAATGATCAGGATCAGGATAATTAGATATTCCAACCGAGCAAATGAGAATGCAGAGCAGTAATGCACATCTTTTTGTACTAAAAACACCACTGAATGCAAACAAAACACATTGGAGAATGCTATCTGCGTATCTTAATGTCTACGAAATATATAACCTAATTCAGCAGCAGTTATTGTACTACCATACTATCATTTGTGCTGCAATGTAATTGATCGGGAACACACAGAGAGGTCACTGGTGGGAAAGGAAATTAAAACAGAAAACTTATAGGCTTTACTGTGGTGCTTCATTGTCTGTCCATACAAAAGCTTTGTGTTATCACTCAACCAACAATATTATCTATCCAAAAGCCTTCTATAGAGACAAATTATTTAAGAGTACTTATTTTTCAATTTAAAGTGAAACAAACAAAAACAACCAGGGGAAGCACCAGGTTGTATATTACACAAGCAAAAACTAAAATCTGAAATCAGCGTATGTAATAAGATAGGCAAAAAAGCATATTAAACATTGTGGGGCTCTGTATCAGTCAGCAGCATGAGGTTTTCAGCTCAAAACAGGTTCAGCTCAAACTTTTTTTTATTCTGTGACATTCAAATAAAATACAGCTTTTACATTCAGGCCAAACAAGCACAAGTGCAAAATTAAAGTGCCAACTAAACATACAGTAGGCTTCCCAAACTATACAAGTGACATACCACTTGTTTTACCTGGAAGTCGGGAAAGAAACAATATGCAAACAAGACATGACATGCTGAAAAGGCAAGGTCCTCTAAATAGAACACTACCCAAAATGATTAGCTACTTTCAAGGGTTGAGTTGCCAAATAAAAGTAAAGCACGCACAGGTAATTTTACTGGGAAATATTTGATGTGCAGACAAAGTGCGCACCTTGCAGTTTTTCAAGAATAACAACCCTTTACATTTCAAAAACCATATATCTATTATTATATTTTTTTCTGAAAGATGACACCTTAAGCTTTCTACCAGGCTTGTAAGTGTGTGTGCATTTGTTTGGACCCGATCCCTTAAAAGAGACTCTGGTGTGGAGAGAGAGAGAGAGAGAAAGATGTGGTGCTCGAATGGGGGGGCTGAGGAGCGAGAAAGGCACAGATGTGGTGTTGGGATGAGGGGACTGAGGAGTGAGAGAGGCAGATGCGGTTCAGGGATAGGGAAAGAGGCAGATGGGGTGCCAGGATGAGGTGAGGGGCAGATGCGGATGTGGAGAGAGAGGGGGCAGGGGCCGATGTGGAGAGAGAGAAAGAGGAAGTGGATGTGGAGCGATAGAAAGAGAGAAAGGGCAGATGTGAAGTGAGAAAGAGAGAGGAGCGGATGCGAAGAGAGAAAGAGAGAGAGAGAGGAGAATGCAGAGGGAGAAGGGCAGATGCGCAGAGAGAGAGGGGCCGTTGCAGTGAGAGAGAGGTGGATGCAGAGAGAGATGGGGTAAATGGAGCGAGAGAGAGAGCGTATGCGGAGAGAGATGGTGTGGATGTGGAGAGACAGAGTGATAAAGAAGGCAGATACTGAGAGACAGAAAGAGAGAAAGAGAGAGGGACAGATGCAGAGAAAGAGAGGGAGGTGGATGCGGAGAGAGAGAGAAGGGGGCAGATGTGGAGTGAAAGGGGGCAGATGCGGAAAAAGAGAGGGGGCAGATGCGGAGAAATAGAAAGAGGGGGCAGATGTAGAGAGAGAGAAAGAGTGGATGCCAAGAGAGAAAGAGTGAGGGGGTGAATGTGGAGAGAGAGGTGGATGAGGAGAAAGAGGGAGAGGGGGGAAATGGAGAGAGAGGGAGCCGAATGTGGAGAGAGAGAGGCATTTGCAGAGAGAGAGAGAAAAGAGGATGTGGAGAGATAAGGGGGTGGATGCAAAGAGAGAGGAGGCAAACATTGAGAGAGAGAGAGGGGCAGATGTGGAGAAAGAATGAGAGAAGGGGGGGATGTGGAGAAAGAGAGAGAGGTGGATGCGGAGAGAGGGGCAGATGCGGAAAGATAAAGGTGGATGCTGAGAGAGAGGAAGGCGGATGCAGATATATATATAGAGAGAGAGAGAGAAAAAGAGACAAATGTGGTGAAAGAGGTGAATGAGAAGAGAGATAGAGAGAGCTAATTCACATCTGCATGGGTTTAAGCCCCCTCCAATAGCTTGTCATTGATTGCCAAAGAGAGGCTTTAGATTAGCAATTTTCTTCGTTTTAATTTTTTTACTGAAGATCCGCTTTAGGTGTCAAATTAAGGAGTGCCGCCATATCATATGCCAGCCCAGTTAATTATTACAATTCTCCCTCAACTTATCTTTAAGTAAAGGAAAAGCTTTTATTTGGAGCATTATTCTGAGAAATATAATTATACCAGGATAAATAGTTATAGATCTCTAAGCATAAAGGCATTGTAACCCCATACATTACAATCTAGCACTCTTTTCTTAGACTGTCATGTGGTGAGGAGCAGGTGGGGAAGTGGGTAAGTCTGTGCACAGCAGCCAGCATACTGTAATTATATCATTGATTACTGAATATGTCAGGCCCCCTGACTGCCCAGGCCCCAATGGGACCGTATCCTCCGCAACCCTTTTCAATACTCCCCTTACTGCAGCCAATAAAAACAACAATCTGCAAAGTTCTAAAATAAAAGAAGATAGCAACATTTCATATTTTGCTCACTTAATTTCAGTAAGCCTAAATGAGCATTGTTGCTTTCTTCATAGTAATTGCATTTTGTGTTACCCTATTAAACAAGCCCGATTCCTTTTCTAGGAGACACTTGCTATTCTAGACCACACACTGAATTCACTAATTACCAGCTTCACAATGACTAATTTACACTTTTATTTAGGAAATGGCAAACACCTCAAATGTTTATAGACATATTAACACTGGCTGAATGCAAACTGCAAAACCTATCACTGGCTGCAATATGCAAATGGCTAATGTGTCCCAAATATTTCTACAGTTTTAAAACAAGCTTAAATCTCTCAGTAACATCTAATGAGCAGCGTAATATAGGATCATTGCATTGCATTTTAAGTCTGTGAATGCTAAACATTACCCGGTTCTGGTATGTAATAAGCAACTAAAGCAGACCCCATATTGCACAGGCAGACCACCAAACACCTAAGAAACACTGTGCTAATTAGAAATAAGGACCCCTTTAGCCAAAGAGTGAGAACAAAAGAGAGAGAAAACATATTTTAACTATAGTAAAGCATATGCATATAATACTAGGACCCCCTTTAACAAAATTATGTTTTTTTTTTAGCTCAGACCCACATGTGACTCGCAGACCCCTGCTGTTTAGCTCACAAGATGTCCAAATGAATGCAGAATCAGTCTGAAGGGGGGCAGATCATGCTAGCTTACCCATCTCTGCAGCTTCCAATAAAGCACTTTGTTGCCCCCACTTGTTACGTGTTGCATACCTAGGACCAGCCATTATCTTCAGACTATTTGCTGACTAACAGAGAATAAAGCCATCTTAGGGAGAGACCCATGTTAAACGTATATTATAATATGATAAAAGAGACTGAAAGCCCCCCTATTCAAAAGTAAAAAAGACTGCTTTCTTAAAACAGGGTATTTGCATGGCAAATACAGACCAAGTATAACGGGCAAGACCTACCACTCTTAGTGAATAGGCAGAACAATGCAAATCTTTTCCTCTCTATGTTATCTCAAGACCTCAGTATAGCTTAAAATAATACTAAGCCATCATCTCCCTCTTGTGGACAAGTGTTTCAGGTTCCCACTATTCCACTATACTAGGCCTATAGCTTGCACTATTGTTACGATGTTCTCAAAGTTTCACCCCGCATACTGCCATCAACATCCAGGCCTTGTGCTGCAAAGCAGGATCACATGTCCACAAGTGAAAGACAACAAACGTGTAAATATTAACTATATTTGAGTACTGTATGCTCAGCAATTCTGGTAAATGCTTGAGGTAGCATATAGACAAAAAGATGAGGTGCATGGCACTGCCTACTAATTTAGAGAAAAAAGGATAACCTGTTACTCTTTGCCTTATTTATTTGCTATTTTGGCTATGCTACTCACAGGGTCGTACATAGCCCTGAAGGGGTCCCATAGCACGGGCCCTATCACAGGTCCCCATCAGCACAGTCCCCTGCCCCCCAGGGTGGACACTCACTAGCCAGGTTGGTAGGAGGTGTGCGGCACAGAGGTGCAGAAGGCTGCGGTGGTGCAGAAGGCATGTGGTGCGTGCACAGTGGGCTGTGGGAGGCATGTTGTGCGCTCATGGTGGGCCACTTAGGTGATTGAGTCACGTGGATGGAGCCGAAAGAGTCATGAGCCATGCGGCTGGGTGGGTGAGGTGCATCTCTGGATAAGTAAGCTGGGCCCGGGCGTACATTCAATACAGGTGGTGCAGGTAGCTTGTGCTGGGCCCCGAAAGCTCTCAACAAAGTTCTAATCAATGAATAATAGCAGTCTCCCTTTCCTGTGTTTCCGTCCACTTAAAAGAAATATTCCAATTTGTGATGCCCCTGTATATGAAACACCACAGAACCCCCACTTTTTTTATCTTGCTTCATAGTCCCACAACACCTACACAGGCTCTGTCTGGCAATCAATGCCTAATGATACAATTGCTGGGAACCTTCAACACCCTCCACTCAGCACAACTCAGTTCCTGGATCCTGCTTACATGTGCCATAAGGCAGCCATGAATAGGTAAGCTGATCCAGCTGGGCATACCAGCACCTGGGGTGGTAAAGTGCACAAGTTGGATGGATGCAGGGAATGTGGTCGCAGCTCATGAATGTGCTGTGGGATCGTATATTAATCTTACCTTCCCTGCATGGATGTGAGGGTCATTTCACACAGTAGAGCATGCTAAATCTGGATGCCTTGCAGATAGGGTGACCACCATCCATAGAGGCTTATGAGCTATAGGCCGGTAGTTGCACCTTTTAAAAGGCAGATATACATTCTTTCTTGCAATTATGTGTTAGGTCCTATTCAAAGGCACTCTAAACTAATATGACATACTGTCACAGTGGCCGATCTGACCCTGCATGCTCTTGTGCTACTGACAATATGCAGCTTCCTAGTGGCCTATAAAAGGAGGCCTGAGGCACTGGGAAGGTGCAGATCTACTTCCATACTACAGCTTGTTCCTGCACACACTTGAACCCTGAACACCCAGCTCTGTAACTGCATGCAGCTAAACTCTGAATGGTAGGCTCTGTTTCTGCACCAACATGGACTCTGAGCTTCTCTGTTCCTGCATGCACTATGTACCGAAATCTGTGCTCATCACTTGTCGGCGGCAGTTGTGGGACCCCAGTCTGTCTGCAGCACAGTCCATCTCAGACATTCTCCGCTGACTTCCTCCCAGTTCAGCCAACGTTAACCCAGTCTTGTCTTTCAGCTCCTGAGCTCCAGCTCAGCACACCAGAATCTGCAATTCATCTATACCTGACACTCTGGCCTTCCCTTCCCTGTTTTCCCTGTAATCATTATCACGGGAAGCCTCAGGTGGTCTGTCTCCAACTCTGTCTGATCCGCAACAAGGTACATGACACATACCCTCTCACACCATCAGTGAGCAGTGAGATACTAACTTTAATTACCAGAGTTTTGTCTGTTGGGGAACAGTAAAAAGGACAATTAAAAGTCAAAGATTTTTGTAACCCCCAGCTACTCCTTCCTCCTGTTGGGCATTTAAATAACAAAATCGTCACCTGATGCTGGTCACCTCAATGTTTCAACTTCAGATTTCATGCAGATAGCCTCCTTCTCTGTTATTTGTTTTTTCTGTTACCATCAGCCTGTTCCCATCATAAAGGACTTAATGTGCAGTTTTTGCTTCCTAAGGATCTTTAACTATAGAGGCATCCAAAAATAAAGTAATTTCTGAATCTTGGTCCACCTGAAATATTATTAATAGAATTCTAAAATAAAGGTATATATGAAAAAATTTTAAGTACACATTTCATTTAGGTGACTTTTCAATTCTTCCATGCAGATTGTACTTCTGGCTAGAATTTTGTTTAACTTTGGAAAGAAACAAATACAGCTTACATCTGCAAACATGGTTGCCAAAAGAGGAACCAGTCTAATCGGAGTATTGATTTTTTCCCTCTTTGTGGCTTCTTAATTTAGGTGTCTCTGTTACAATATAACAGAATTCTTAAAACGCTCTAAAGAAAGAGATACAGTTAATTGTAAATTACCATCTGTATAATTAGCATGGTCATGAATTAGCTATGAAAAAAGCACAAAGTACACCAACACAGTAACATCTAAAAGAGACCTGTAGCTGATGTAGAATATGTCAGGGATTTTATTTAGCAATAGGATGCACACATTGCATAGTGTAATGAACTTATCTATCTGGTTAGATTAGAAATTTCCCCTTAATCCATATTAGGGTTTATTCAGCAGCGTGAAAATTTCCTTTCTAACTTTTTTTTAAAGAGAAAATGTTTTTTCTAATGATTTTTTTATTTGGTGTAATTTAGCCCTTTTTTATGATGTGCAAGAGGAAAAAAATAAGAGGAATAAAAAGTCTCATGGTGTTGAATCAACCCAATTGTTACTTACCCATGAAAGATATTGCTTTTTGATTGGAAGTAGCTTTAGGGTTAGGAGTGTCCCAAATTTCCCAAGAGGTACCATAGAAAAGGGTCTTAATAATTTCTCTAATTGTGTAAGAGACCGTAAGCCTCTACTTTCTTTCTTTGAGAACCCTGTCTGAAAAAGATACAGATAGAGTAAGATCAGTCTTAGTGCATGTACTAACAACTTAGGTCTGGAAATCTACAAAATATCCTTTGTATTCACAGTTCCTATGGTGAGGAAGGTTTTGAGCTGCAGGGACTCCATATGGAAGCTACGTGGCCACTAGGTGCAAATAGAATAATTCAGTGCTGAGATGACAAGTAGGGATGAGCGAATCAATCCGGACGAACCCGGATTCGATTCGAATTTCATGAAAAATTCGATTCGGATCGAATCCGAATTTCCCCGTGCTTCGATCGCTCGAAGTTTTCCTTTATCATCCATTCATTTACATTACAGGCATTCTAAGATGGCGGACGGGACATGTCCACACATCTACCCCACTCCAGTGCATGCTGGGGCAGTCACATGCAGCCTATCAGCAGCCAGCAAGCCCGGTGACGTCACAGCGCTATTTAAGGCGGCGGACATCTTGCTTTTCCTCATTTCTCTATTGCATTCGTGAGACTTTGTTAGCTGTTTCAGGCTACTTTTGATGTGCATATATACTGAACTGATCTCAAGTCTGCTGTGGGAACATTACCATTTTGTAAAATCTCATTAGCCTCTGTATTTACTGTAAGCTGCGCGGTTATTTAAAGTAATTTGGCCTGTATGAGCCTGCTTACACACTGTTGCTGTGTGCATGTATACTGATCTCAAGTCTGCTGTGAGGCATCCCATTCTGTAACATACCATTAGCCTCTGTATTTACTGTAAGCTGCACAGTTATTTAAAGTAATTTGGCATGTATGAGCCTGCTTACACACTGTCGCTGTGTGCATATATACTGATCTCAAGTCTGCTTGGGGGCATCCCATTCTGTAACATACCATTAGCCTCTGTATTTACTGTAAGCTGCACAGTTATTTAAAGTAATTTGGCCTGTTTGAGCCTGCTAAGACACTGTTGCTGTGCATATATACTGATCTCAAGTCTGCTGTGGGCCATCCCATTCTGTAACATCACATTAGCCTCTGTATTTACTGTAAGCTGCACAGTTATTTAAAGTAATTTGGCCTGAATGAGCCTGCTTACACACTGTTGCTGTGTGCATATATACTGATCTCAAGTCTGCTGTGAGGCATCCCATTCTGTAACATACCATTAGCCTCTGTATTTACTGTAAGCTGCACAGTTATTTAAAGTAATTTGGCCTGTTTGAGCCTGCTAAGACACTGTTGCTGCGCATATATACTGATTTCAAGTCTGCTTGGGGGCATCCCATTCTGTAACATACCATTAGCCTCTGTATTTACTGTAAGCTGCACAGTTATTTAAAGTAATTTGGCCTGTTTGAGCCTGCTAAGACACTGTTGCTGTGCATATATACTGATCTCAAGTCTGCTGTGGGCCATCCCATTCTGTAACATCACATTAGCCTCTGTATTTACTGTAAGCTGCACAGTTATTTAAAGTAATTTGGCCTGAATGAGCCTGCTTACACACTGTTGCTGTGTGCATATATACTGATCTCAAGTCTGCTGTGTGGCATCCCATTCTGTAACATACCATTAGCCTCTGTATTTACTGTAAGCTGCACAGTTATTTAAAGTAATTTGGCCTGTTTGAGCCTGCTAAGACACTGTTGCTGTGCATATATACTGATCTCAAGTCTGCTGTGGGCCATCCCATTCTGTAACATCACATTAGCCTCTGTATTTACTGTAAGCTGCACAGTTATTTAAAGTAATTTGGCCTGTATGAGCCTGCTTACACAGTGTTGCTGTGTGCATATATACTGATCTCAAGTCTGCTTGGGGGCATCCCATTCTGTAACATACCATTAGCCTCTGTATTTACTGTAAGCTGCACAGTTATTTAAAGTAATTTGGCCCGTTTGAGCCTGCTAAGACACTGTTGCTGTGCATATATACTGATCTCAAGTCTGCTGTGGGCCGTCCCATTCTGTAACATCACATTAGCCTTTGTATTTACTGTAAGCTGCACAGTTATTTAAAGTAATTTGGCCTGTATGAGCCTGCTTACACATTGTTGCTGTGTGCATATATACTGATCTCAAGTCTGCTGTGAGGCATCCCATTCTGTAACATACCATTAGCCTCTGTATTTACTGTAAGCTGCACAGTTATTTAAAGTAATTTGGCCTGTTTGAGCCTGCTAAGACACTGTTGCTGCGCATATATACTGATTTCAAGTCTGCTTGGGGGCATCCCATTCTGTAACATACCATTAGCCTCTGTATTTACTGTAAGCTGCACAGTTATTTAAAGTAATTTGGCCTGTTTGAGCCTGCTAAGACACTGTTGCTGTGCATATATACTGATCTCAAGTCTGCTGTGGGCCATCCCATTCTGTAACATCACATTAGCCTCTGTATTTACTGTAAGCTGCACAGTTATTTAAAGTAATTTGGCCTGAATGAGCCTGCTTACACACTGTTGCTGTGTGCATATATACTGATCTCAAGTCTGCTGTGAGGCATCCCATTCTGTAACATACCATTAGCCTCTGTATTTACTGTAAGCTGCACAGTTATTTAAAGTAATTTGGCCTGTTTGAGACTGCTAAGACACTGTTGCTGTGCATATATACTGATCTCAAGTCTGCTGTGGGCCATCCCATTCTGTAACATCACATTAGCCTCTGTATTTACTGTAAGCTGCACAGTTATTTAAAGTAATTTGGCCTGTATGAGCCTGCTTACACAGTGTTGCTGTGTGCATATATACTGATCTCAAGTCTGCTTGGGGGCATCCCATTCTGTAACATACCATTAGCCTCTGTATTTACTGTAAGCTGCACAGTTATTTAATGTAATTTGGCCTGTGTGAGCCTGCTTACACACTCTTGCTGTGTGCATATATACTGATCTCAAGTCTGCTTGGGGGCATCCCATTCTGTAACATACCATTAGCCTCTGTATTTACTGAAAGCTGCACAATTAGTTAAAGTAATTTGGCCTGTATGAGCCTGCTTACACACTGTTGCTGTGTGCATATATACTGATCTCAAGTCTGCTTGGGGGCACCCCATTCTGTAACATACCATTAGCCTCTGTATTTACTCTAAGCTGCACAGTTATTTAAAGTAATTTGGCCTGTATGAGCCTGCTTACACACTGTTGCTGTATGCATATATACTGATCTTAAGTCTGCTTGGGGGCATCCCATTCTGTAACATACCATTAGCCTCTGTATTTACTGTAAGCTGCACAGTTATTTAAAGTAATTTGGCCTGTATGAGCCTGCTTACACACTGTTGCTGTGTGCATATATACTGATCTCAAGTCTGCTGTGAGGCATCCCATTCTGTAACATACCATTAGCCTCTGTATTTACTGTAAGCTGCACAGTTATTTAAAGTAATTTGGCCTGTTTGAGCCTGCTAAGACACTGTTGCTGTGCATATATACTGATCTCAAGTCTGCTGTGGGCCATCCCATTCTGTAACATCACATTAGCCTCTGTATTTACTGTAAGCTGCACAGTTATTTAAAGTAATTTGGCCTGTTTGAGCCTGCTTAGACACTGTTGCTGTGCATATATACTGTTCTAAAGCCTGCTTCGAGGCATCCCATTCTGTAACATCACATTAGCCTCTGTATTTACTGTAAGCTGCACAGTTATTTAAAGTAATTTGGCCTGTTTGAGCCTGCTTAGACACTGTTGCTGTGCATATATACTGTTATAAAGCCTGCTTGGGGGCATCCCATTCTGTAACATCACATTAGCCTCTGTATTTACTGTAAGCTGCACAGTTATTTAAAGTAATTTGGCCTGTTTGAGCCTGCTTAGACACTGTTGCTGTGCATATATACTGATCTCAGGTCTGCTGTGGGGGCATACCATTTGTTTTTGACTGCTTTTAATAAACCAGGCCGCAGGGCACCGCAAAACTGCACATTGAACCCTATCTGTTTATACTAAATAAGGAAATACATAAAAATGTCAGGCAGACAAGTGCCAGGATGTTCAAAGAGGAGTGGCAGAGGCCAAGATTCAGCAGGCAGAGGTGGCAGCAGACTAGGGGCGAGTAGCAGCAGGAGTCACGGTGAGAGACCTGGTCTGCCAGTATCTGCTAGCGATCGTGTCTCCACCAGTGACGCATCTGCCGTGGTAGATTGGTTAATGCGCTCATCAACAACACCATCACAACTTACGTCTGAAACCCCCAGTCTAGGGTCGGTAGGTTCCTCTGACACAACCCTGAGTTGGCATGCCCCGAGAGCAGTCCCTGTCCTCCCATTGCCTCTGTCCTACGCCGTTCCCTCCGCCCAGCGACGTATTCTATGCTTTGGGTTCAGCTACACTCTTTAGTGAGGAGGACGATCAGATAGAGGACAGTGAGCAGCTACTGCCCAGCCAAGAAATGGAGGTGGCTTCTTTAGCTAGGCAGACAAATAGTGATGTGGACAGTGTCGTGGGTGCTGCGAGCGTTCCAGCTCCTGTGCCAGACACTGTTGACGAATCCACGAACATCAGTGACGTACAGCCACAACTCGGTGATAATGATGATGATGATGAAGCCGATCGCACTTGGGAGCCGGGTGTTGAAGGGGCTTCATGCTCATCATCAGGAGAAGAGTGGCGCAGGTTGCCTCGGAGTCAGCAGCTCAGGCAGCAAGGTGTTAGCAGCATGGTTGGCAGGCAGCATGGGGGCACAATTGTAAAGTCTGGAGCCAAACGGGGCCGGGGTAGAGCACCTGCTGCGCGGCAGGCTACCTTATCGGGAGGTAGTGGGGCAGGGGTTCCTGGAGTTGGCGACAATAGCAGCGAATCAGTGAGGCCTGTTGGTGGGAAAAGTAGCTACTCGGCAGTGTGGCAGTTTTTCCTGAAGCATCCGCAGGAGGGTAACATGGCCACATGCAAGATATGTAGGCAGAAGGTGAAGCGTGGCCAGGGCCCAAATGTTGGCACCACGGCCCTGCGTCAACATATGATGCGTCACCATAAAGCGACCTGGGAGAACCGAGGCTCCCAAGGGGTGGTCCAGTCTGCTTCCTCATCAAGTGGCACGCCGCTCCCAATTTCTGCCAGCCAAGGCTCCAGCACCTCAGCCGAAGGCAGCTGTGCGTCATACCCATCCTCTGTCTCTCCTGCTCCTCCTCCTCCTCCTCCAAGTCATGCATCCCGCCAGCAATCCGTCAGCGAAGCCATGTCCAAGAGACAGCAGTATGCGCCCACTCATCCTACGGCGCAGAAGCTGAATGTGCTCCTGTCCAAGTTGCTGGTGCTGCAGTCGCTCTCTTTTCAGGTGGTGGACTCTGCACCTTTCAGAGAACTGATGGCTTGTGCCGAGCCGAGGTGGAGAGTCCCAAGCTATCATTTCTTTGCCAAGAAGGCAGTACCAGCGCTGCACACTTTTGTTGAACAGAAGGTGGGCCAGTCCTTGAGCCTGTTGGTGTGTAGCAAAGTGCATGGCAGCGCCGACGTCTGGAGCTGTAACTACGGTCAGGGAGAGTACATGTCATTTATGGCCCACTGGGTGAATGTGGTCCCTTTGCAGCAGCAGCAACTTGGACAGGTCACGCCGCTTCGGCCTCCGCGCTACCTGCCCGTTGGGCCTGTGACACTGTGCGACTCGGCCTCCTCATCCTCCGCCATCTCCCCTCACCCTCCACTGTAGGCTCAAGTCTCAGTGCCCCTCCAGTCTACCGTGTGTGCAGGGCAAGGAGGTGTCACACAGTGCTTCACATGGTTTGTCTTGGCGAAAGGAGTCACACAGGGGAGGAACTGCTTAAATTTATTCATCAGGAAATCCAAACATGGCTAACTCCAAGAAAACTTAAAATGGGAATCATGGTTACCGACAATGGGAAGAACATTTTGTCTGCGCTGCGCCAAGGAAGCCTGACCCATGCCCCCTGCATGGCTCACGTCTTCAATCTGGTTGTCAAGCGGTTTCTGAAGTGTTCCCCCCATCTGCAAGACATCCTAACAACTTCAAGGAAACTTTGCATGCACTTCAGCCACTCATACACCGCCAAACACACCTTTCTTGAGCTACAGCGTCAGAACGGTATCCCCCAACATAGTCTGATTTGCGATGTTTCCACCCGTTGGAATTCCACCCTTCACACGTTGGACCGATTATATGAACAGAGAAAAGCCATCACGGATTTCCTGATGATCCAAGCGGATAGGGGGACTCCCCTGTGTAACTTCAATGTCAACCAGTGGCAGCTCATATGTGACACCTGCCGTTTGCTCAGGCCCTTTGAGGAAGCCACTTTATTTGTCAGTCGGCAGGATTACGGGATGAACGACGTGATTCCACTGCTTCATATACTACAGCACATGTTAGAAACCATGGCTGGTCAGGGCACTGGAGACATGGCGTTTACATCTTACGGCCACATGAACCCCGTTGGAGCTGAACTGGAGGAGGAGGAGGAAGAGGAGGAGGAGTTGCCCAGCGAAACACAGTTTAGGCTTGGCGAAATGGCTGGTTTATCTAGTCAGCGGACAGGAGAGGAGGAGCAGGAGCAGCCAGAGGAGCTAGAGGGTTTTGAGGAAGGCGAGACAGAGGACCCGGACACACCGTGGCAGTATGCAGTGGAGATGGAGACAGGTAGTCCCTCCGAGTCACTTGCGCAAATGGCAGGAAGCATGCTCACGTGCTTGCGTAGTGACCCCAGAATTGTTTCCATTTGTCGGCGGGATGACTTCTGGCTGTCCACCTTATTGGACCCTCGCTTCCGGCACAAAATGGGGGCATTTTTTAAACCCGCCGAGAGGGAGGACAAACTGAACTACTATAAAGACATTCTACGTAGGCAGTTGGCCGATGCCTATCTGCGCCATGGTCCATACTCTCGCAGGTCTGACTCGAGGGGACCTCTACGCTCACCTTCCACTGCCATGGCTGCTGGGGGGGTTGGCAGGAGCAGCAGCAGCAGCTCCATCAGCAGCAGCCTCAGTCTTCAGTCGCTAATGAGTAGCTTTCTACACCCGCATAGTGAGGCTACTCATGAGCAGCAGGAAGACCTGGAGCAGGACCTCAACCAGCAGGTCATGTCATACCTTGACATGACCATGCCAACACACCTTGAGGATCCGCTGGAATTCTGGGCAGCCAAACTTGATTTGTGGCCGCAACTAGCAGAGTTTGCCCTGGAAAAGCTGTAATGCCCGGCAAGTAGCGCGCCATCTGAGCGGGTGTTTAGTGCGGCGGGGGCCATAGTTACGGCGAGGAGAACTCGTCTGTCAACTAAAAATGTGGAGAGACTCACCTTTGTTAAAATGAATCAGGGATGGATCAGCCAGGATTTCCACCCACCAATGCCTGATGCATGCGACTAGATTCAGCATGGCGCCACGTTTTACATTTTCCAAATGGTGCAAAACATATTTATGTCTTTAGGCCAATTTTTGGGCTCCTGCTGATGCCAACTTCAGGGTGTGCCTTCCAACCAATTTTTGGCCTCCTGCTGATGCCAACTTCAGGGTGTGCCTTTCAGCCAATTTTTGGTCTCCTGCTGCTGCGGCTTGCAACTCCAGGGTGTGATTCATCCAATTTTTGGGCTCCTGAAGCCAACCCCAGTGTCTCTTTAAAGTAATGTTTGGGCTCCTGCTGCTGCTGCCAACTCCAGGGTGTGATTCATCCAATTTTTGGGCTCCTGCTGCCAACTCCAGTGTCTCTTTAAAGTTATGTTTGGGCTCCTGCTGCTGCCAACTCCAGGGTGTGATTCATCCAATTTTTGGGCTCCTGAAGCCAACTCCAGTGTCTCTTTAAAGTAATGTTTGGGCTGCTGCTGCTGCTGCCAACTCCAGGGTGTGACTCATCCAATTTTTGGGCTCCTGCTGCCAACTCCAGTGTCTCTTTAAAGTTATGTTTGGGCTCCTGCTGCTGCTGCTGCCAACTCCAGGGTGTGATTCATCCAATTTTTGGGCTCCTGAAGCCAACTCCAGTGTCTCTTTAAAGCAATGTTTGGGCTGCTGCTGCTGCCAACTCCAGGGTGTGATTCATCCAAATTTTGGGCTCCTGCTTCCAACTCCAGTGTCTCTTTAAAGTTATGTTTGGGCTCCTGCTGCTGCTGCTTGCAACTCCAGGGTGTGATTCATCCAATTTTTGGGCTCCTGAAGCCAACCCCAGTGTCTCTTTAAAGTAATGTTTGGGCTCCTGCTGCTGCTGCTGCTCCCAACTCCAGGGTGTGATTCATCCAATTTTTGGGCTCCTGCTGCCAACTCCAGTGTCTCTTTAAAGTTATGTTTGGGCTCCTGCTGCTGCCAACTCCAGGGTGTGATTCATCCAATTTTTGGGCTCCTGAAGCCAACTCCAGTGTCTCTTTAAAGTAATGTTTGGGCTGCTGCTGCTGCTGCTGCTGCCAACTCCAGGGTGTGATTCATCCAATTTTTGGGCTCCTGCTGCCAACTCCAGTGTCTCTTTAAAGTTATGTTTGGGCTCCTGCTGCTGCCAACTCCAGGGTGTGATTCATCCAATTTTTGGGCTCCTGAAGCCAACTCCAGTGTCTCTTTAAAGTAATGTTTGGGCTCCTGCTGCTGCTGCTGCCGACTCCAGGGTGTGATTCATCCAATGTTTGGGCTCCTGCTGCTGCTGCCAACTCCAGGGTGTGATTCATCCAATTTTTGGGCTCCTGCTGCCAACCCCAGTGTCTCTTTAAAGTTATGTTTGGGCTCCTGCTGCTGCTGCCAACTCCAGGGTGTGATTCATCCAATTTTTGGGCTCCTGAAGCCAACCCCAGTGTCTCTTTAAAGTAATGTTTGGGCTCCTGCTGCTGCTGATGCCAACTCCAGGGTGTGATTCATCCAATCTTAGGGCTCCTGCTGCCAACCCCAGTGTCTCTTTAAAGTAATGTTTGGGCTCCTGCTGCTGCTGCTGTTGCCAATCCAGGGTGTGATTCATCTAATTTTTGGGCTCCTGCTGCCAACTCCATTGTCTCTTTAAAGTTATGTTTGGGCTCCTGCTGCTGCTGCTGCCAACTCCATGGTGTGATTCATCCAATTTTTGGGCTCCTGAAGCCAACCCCAGTGTCTCTTTAAAGTAATGTTTGGGCTCCTGCTGCTGCTGCTGCTGCCAACTCCAGGGTGTGATTCATCCAATTTTTGGGCTCCTGCTGCCAACTCCAGTGTCTCTTTAAAGTTATGTTTGGGCTCCTGCTGCTGCCAACTCCAGGGTGTGATTCATCCAATTTTTGGGCTCCTGAAGCCAACCCCAGTGTCTCCTTAAAGTAATATTTGGGCTCCTGCTGCTGCCAACTCCAGGGTGTGATTCATCCAATTTTTGGGCTCCTGCTGCCAACTCCAGTGTCTCTTTAAAGTTATGTTTGGGCTCCTGCTGCTGCTGCTGCCAACTCCAGGGTGTGGTTCATCCAATTTTTGGGCTCCTAAAGCCAACCCCAGTGTCTCTTTAAAGTAATGTTTGGGCTCCTGCTGCTGCTGCCAACTCCAGGGTGTGATTCTTCCAATTTTTATGCTCCTGCTGCCAACCCCAGTGTCTCTTTAAAGTAATGTTTGGGCTCCTGCTGCTGCTGCTGCTGCCAACTCCAGGGTGTGATTCATCCAATTTTTGGGGTCCTGAAGCCAACCTCAGTGTCTCTTTAAAGTAATGTTTGGGCTCCTGCTGCGGCTGCTGCTGCTGCCAACTCCAGGGTGTGATTCATTCAATTTTTGGGCTCCTGCTGCCAACCCCAGTGTCTCTTTAAAGTAATGCTTCGGCTCCTGCTGCTGCTGCTGCTGCCAACTCCAGGGTGTGATTCATCCAATTTTTGGGCTCCTGAAGCCAACCCCAGTGTCTCTTTAAAGTAATGTTTGGGCTGCTGCTGCCAACTCCAGGGTGTGATTCATCCAATTTTTGGGCTCCTGCTGCCAACCCCAGTGTCTCTTTAAAGTAATGTTTGGGCTCCTGCTGCTGCTGCCAACTCCAGGGTGTGATTCATCCAATTTTTGGGCTCCTGAAGCCAACCCCAGTGTCACTTTAAAGTAATGTTTGGGCTCCTGCTGCTGCTGCTGCTGCTGCCAACTTCAGGGTGTGATTCATCCAATTTTTGGGCTCCTGCTGCCAACCCCAGTGTTTCTTTAACCCTTTAAGTGCCAGCCTACCTGGAGTTTTTGTTACACTTTATTGCCAGACCATTTTTCACTATTTTGCACTATGCATGTTCAACTGTGATTTTTGAAGGGATTTCCAGGGATTTCCCAGAAAAATTGTAAATTGTTTTTTTCAGCAGAGTCTGGGCTTTAACATGAAATGTCTTGTTTGTCATTTTTTAAGTGTATTCTTAATATTTTGGGGTGAGATATGTGCAAAAAAATAAAAAAAATCTATTTTTTACAATTTGTAGTGTTTTTTGTAATAAAAAATGTAAGTTTGTCAATAAAATCTTATTGCGTGTGAAATCCCAATTTCTCCTGGTTACAACGGCACCACATATGTATTGGTAGATGCCCTTTCCTGCCCAGGAGACTCCCCCAAACTGAAACAGCGCTTTAGGGGATTTTCAGATCAAATACAGCTATGCTAAGCACTATGTGCACCTTGCAGTTTTTCAATAAAAACAGCCCTTTACATTTGAAATACCCCCCACAAACTATATATTCTCTGGAAGTACACACCTCAAGCTTTTTAGGCATACCAGGCTTGTTGATGTTGCCACAATTTTCTGGAAGTTCTCCCTCAATGTATTCTTTGGTTACACAAAACTTCCCTAAAAAAGGATAAAAAAGCAGAATCAAAGCCACATTTTTCTAAAGAAAACTATAAGCAAACAAGAAAAAACAGGTTAATCTAAAAAAACAACATCCCCCGAACAGAACGATACCCAACATGCATAGCTACTGTCAAGGGAAGAGTTGCCAAACACACCAAAGTAAAGCTTGGGGAGACGGTAATTTTGCTTGAAAATTTCAGCTCTGCAGACAAAGTGGCACCTTGCGCTTTTTCTACCAAGACAACCCTTTACATTTGGAATACCCGCCACAAACCATATATTTTCTGAAAGTACACATGATAAGCTTTCTAAGCATATCCAGCATGTTGTAGTGGGCCCATCTTTCTGGAAGTAATCCCTCAAAGAATTCGTTGGTCGCACAGGGTTTCCTTAAAAAATGTATAATAAAGCAGAATAAAAAATGAGTTTTTCTAAAATATCAATATGCAAACAAAAAAAAAACAAGCTAAATCTCAAAGCGCAAAATACCCCGAGCAGAACGATACCCAACATGCATAGGTACTACTAACCCTTTTAACTGCCAGCCTACTTTAGGCTTTGTCACCCTCTCTTGACAGGTCATTTTTCACCATTTTGCGCTATGCTTAACTGTGATTTTTGCAGGAATTTCCAGGAAAATCATATATTTTTTTTTTGCGGCAGAGTTTAGGCTTTAACATGAAATGTCTTGTTTGTAATTTTTTTACTGTTTTTTTTTTATATTTTTGAGTAAATTAAACAAAACAAAATAAAAAATTTTTTTTTAGAAAATTATCTCCTTTATTTCAAATAAAACATTTGTTTTATTAAAGAAAACCATATTGCATGTGAAAGCCCCATTTCTCCCGGTACCACATGTGTATCGGTAGCCCCCTGTTACTGTTCAGAAGACCCCCCAAACTGAAAAAACATTTTATAACATGTAAAAATAAAATACAACTACAATCCACACTATAAAGGGTTAAATGAAGAAAAAAAATCGGTGTGGGGTTCCCCTTCCTGGGGGGGAGGTAACCCCCATTTTTTTTATTTTAAGGGTTAAAAACCCTTAATAATTCCCATAAAAATGAAATGGGGTCCCCCCTATCCAGCATAAGTAGCCCAGGGATCAGCTATGCAGGGATTGTAGAACAGGGCGCAGGGGCCAGCTTTTGTGGCCCCCCGCCCTGCCAAGTACAAGCCAGCACCGCCTAAATCAGCCCGGGCCCTTCTGCCCCCCCTGGGCTTCGGGGAGGCAGGTAATAAAGGGGCCGGGGTTAATGGCAAGTCACCCGCTAGCCGCAGGTCACTTGACAGCCCTCGAGCCTTGTGAACTGGTACAGGGGTCTCATGGACTCCTTACAAGTTCACAATGGGTTAAAGTGGACCAACACCCAGGGCTGATCGGCCCCGGAATCTATAAGATTCCTGGACCATTCTATTCCCTCCCCCTGGGGCATCCAAAATCGGGATGCCCCCCTGTGTGAAACCCCCCGGAACACCTGCTACCACTTACTTGAATCCGGTCCTACGGCGCATGCACGGGCCGCATCCCCGCTATCCCTCTAGCAGGACGCGTGCCCAGGCCGACTATTTATGAATGGCCGCCACGGGCACGCTCCCTGTTAGAGGGAAGTGGGGGATGCGGCCGCCAGCGCGCTCAGAGCGGCTGAGCTTAGATGTCTCTTAGACGTCCATAACTCAGCTGCTCTGAGCGCGCTGATTGGACGAGCGGCCGCACATGCGCCGTAGGACCCGGGTAAGGTGAGTTATTGTGGGTGATCGGGGGGGTTTTACGCAGCGGGGCATCCCCAATCGGGATGCCCCAGGGGAAAGGACCAATACCCAGGAAAGTCAAAATCCTGGGTGTTGATCCACTTAAAATGTAAAAAAAAAAAAACACACCACAAAATGCTGGAAGCATTTATTACCAGCTGGGTGACAGGACATAAGGGGTTAATTAAAAAAAATTAACATAGGGTCCCCCCTCCCAGGGTGGGGGACCCCCTTTTTTTTTTGAATTTTAAGGGTTAAAAACCCTTAAAAATAAAAAAAAAAATGACGTAGGGTCCCCCCTACCCAGCGTTACCGACCCGGGCCAGCTATGGGGGCTTGTAGAACAGGCCCCCATAGCCATAGTGGCCCGGGCCCTTCTGCCCCCCCTGGCCTTTGGGGAGGCAGGTAATGGGGGGCTGGGGGTTAATGGCAAGTCACCCGCTAGCCCGCAGGTGACTTGCCAGACCCAGAGCCTTGTGAGCTGGTACAGGGGTCTGATAGATCCCTTACCAGCTCACAAAGGGTTAACTGTAAAAAAAAAAAAAAAACACACACACAAAATGATTTTATTAAAAAAAAAAAAAATTTTTTTACTGTACTTACCTCCGATTGCAAGCTCTTGTCCCTCACCGCTCTGATGACAGATGCCGGTGATCGGCATCCAGAGAAGGGGGGGCAGGAGATCAGAGGATCTCCTGCCACCTCCTTCCAGGTTGCCGATCACCGGCACCTGACAGCTGAAACAGCTGAAGCCAGCGATCGGGACCGGGATGACGTCATAGCCCCGCCCCCAAAAGGGGCGGGGCTTGACGGGAGACAGAACGGGGTGACGTCATAGCCCAAGGGGGCGGGGCTTAGCGGCAAGATGGCGGCCGCCATCGGGAAGAAGAGAGGAGAGAGCCTCCCGGGCTCTCTCCTGAAGATCGGCAAGCCCTGGGGGGGGATCGGAGGCCCCCCAGGTGAAGAGGAGGGTCAACGGGAGCCAGCGCACATGCAGGTAGGTAAATGTAATTTTTATTTATTTATTTTTTTTTTACAGGAAAGCCAGTGGCAGCTAAAACGGGGGGGGGGCACCCTATTCCGGGCCCTCCCCTGCAGCCGGAGGAGGTCCCACGGACGATCGGAGCCCACCATCTTAAAGGGGAGACCCGGCCGAATCAAACGAGGGGTCAGGTGAGTGTCTTTTTTTTTTTTTGGCCAGTTAACAGGGGGGAAAGCCAGGTACGTAAAATTTACGTAGCTGGCGTTTAATGACAGGAGAGGCAGCTACGTGAATTTTACGTAGCTGGCGTTTAAAAGGGTTAAAGTAATGCTTCGGCTCCTGCTGCTGCTGCTGCCAACTCCAGGGTGTGATTCATCCAATTTTTTGGCTCCTGCTGCCAACTCCAGTGTCTCTTTAAAGTAATGTTTGGGCTCCTGCTGCTGCCAACTCCAGGGTGTGATTCATCCAATTTTTGGGCTCCTGCTGCCAACCCAAGTGTCTCTTTAAAGTAATGTTTGGGCTCCTGCTGCTGCTGCTGCTGCTGCTGCCAACTCCAGGGTGTGATTCATCCAATTTTTGGGCTGCTGCTGCCAACTCCAGTGTCTCTTTAAAGTTATATTTGGGCTCCTGCTGTTGCTGCTGCCATCTCCAGGGTGTGATTCATCCAATTTTTGGGCTCCTGAAGCCAACCCCAGTGTCTCTTTAAAGTAATGTTTGGGCTCCTGCTGCTGCTGCCAACTCCAGGGTGTGATTCATCCAATTTTTGGGCTCCTGCTGCCAACTCCAGTGTCTCTTTAAAGTAATGTTTGGGCTCCTGCTGCTGCTGCTGCCAACTCCAGGGTGTGATTCATCCAATTTTTGGGCTCCTGAAGCCAACCCAAGTGTCTCTTTAAAGTAATGTTTGGGCTCCTGCTGCTGCTGCCAACTCCAGGGTGTGATTCATCCAATTTTTGGGCTCCTGCTGCCAACTCCAGTGTCTCTTTAAAGTTATATTTGGGCTCCTGCTGTTGCTGCTGCCAACTCCAGGGTGTGATTCATCCAATTTTTGGGCTCCTGAAGCCAACCCCAGTGTCTCTTTAAAGTAATGTTTGGGCTCCTGCTGCTGCTGCTGCCAACTCCAGTGTGTGATTCATCCAATTATTGGGCTCCTGCTGCCAACTCCAGTGTCTCTTTAAAGTTATGTTTGGGCTCCTGCTGCTGCCAACTCCAGGGTGTGATTCATCCAATTTTTGGGCTGTTGAAGCCAACCCCAGTGTCTCTTTAAAGTAATGTTTGGGCTTCTGCTGCTGCTGCTGCCAACTCCAGGGTGTGATTCATCCAATTTTTGGGCTCCTGAAGCCAACCTCAGTGTCTCTTTAAAGTAATGTTTGGGCTCCTGCTGCGGCTGCTGCTGCTGCTGCCAACTCCAGGGTGTGATTCATCCAATTTTTGGGCTCCTGCTGCCAACCCCAGTGTCTCTTTAAAGTAATGCTTGGGCACCTGCTGCTGCTGCTGCCAACTCCAGGGTGTGATTCATCCAATTTTTGGGCTCCTTCTGCCAACTCCAGTGTCTCTTTAAAGTTATATTTGGGCTCCTGCTGCTGCTGCTGCCAACTCCAGGGTGTGATTCATCCAATTTTTGGGCTCCTAAAGCCAACCCCAGTGTCTCTTTAAAGTAATGTTTGGGCTCCTGCTGCTGCTGCCAACTCCAGGGTGTGATTCATCCATTTTTTGGGCTCCTGAAGCCAACCTCAGTGTCTCTTTAAAGTAATGTTTGGGCTCCTGCTGCGGCTCCTGCTGCTGCTGCCAACTCCAGGGTGTGATTCATCCAATTTTTGGGCTCCTGAAGCCAACCCCAGTGTCTCTTTAAAGTACTGTTTGGGCTGCTGCTGCTGCCAACTCCAGGGTGTGATTCATCCAATTTTTGGGATCCTGCTGCCAACCCCAGTGTCTCTTTAAAGTAATGTTTGGGCTCCTGCTGCTGCTGCTGCCAACTCCAGGGTGTGATTCATCCAATTTTTGGGGCTCCTGCTGCCAACCCCAGTGTCTCTTTAAAGTAATGTTTGGGCTCCTGCTGCTGCTGCTGCCAACTCCAGGGTGTGATTCATCCAATTTTTGGGCTCCTGAAGCCAACCCCAGTGTCTCTTTAAAGTAATGTTTGGGCTCATGCTGCTGCTGCTGCTGCTGCCAACTCCAGGGTTTGATTCATCCAATTTTTGGGCTCCTGCTGCCAACTCCAGTGTCTCTTTAAAGTAATGTTTGGGCTGCTGCTGCTGCCAACTCCATGGTGTGATTCATCCAATTTTTGGGCTCCTGCTGCCAACTCCAGTGTCTCTTTAAAGTTATATTTGGGTTCCTGCTGCTGCTGCTGCCAACTCCAGGGTGTGATTCATCCAATTTTTGGACTCCGGAAGCCAACCCCAGTGTCTCTTTAAAGTTATGTTTGGGCTCCTGCTGCTGCTGCTGCCAACTCCAGGGTGTGATTTTTTCCAATTTTTGGGCCCCTTATGCCAACCCCAGTGTCTCATTAAAGTAATGTTTGGGCTCCTGCTGCTGCTGCCAACTCCAGGGTGTGATTCATCCAATGTTTGGGCTCCTGCTGCCAAGTCCAGTGTCTCTTTAAAGTTATGTTTGGGCTCCTGCTGCTGCTGCCAACTCCAGGGTGTGATTCATCCAATTTTTGGGCTCCTGCTGCCAACTCCAGTGTCTCTTTAAAGTTATGTTTGGGCTCCTGCTGCTGCTGCCAACTCCAGGGTGTGATTCATCCAATTTTTGGGCTCCTGAAGCCAACCCCAGTGTCTCTTTAAAGTAATGTTTGGGCTCCTGCTGCTGCCAACTCCAGGGTGTGATTCATCCAATTTTTGGGCTCCTGCTGCCAACTCCAGTGTCTCTTTAAAGTAATGTTTGGGCTCCTGCTGCTGCTGCTGCCAACTCCAGGGTGTGATTTTTCCAATTTTTGGGCTCCTGATGCCAACCCCAGTGTCTCTTTAAAGTTATGTTTGGGCTCCTGCTCCTGCTGCTGCCAACTCCAGGGTGTGATTCATCCAATTTTTGGGCTCCTAAAGCCAACCCAAGTGTCTCTTTAAAGTAATGTTTGGGCTCCTGCTGCTGCTGCTGCCAACTCCAGGGTGTGATTCGTTCAATTTTTGGGCTCCTGCTGCCAACTCCAGTGTCTCTTTAAAGTTATATTTGGGCTCCTGCTGCTGCTGCTGCCAACTCCAGGGTGTGATTCATCCAATTTTTGGGCTCCAGAAGCCAACCCCAGTGTCTCTTTAAAGTAATGTTTGGGCTCCTGCTGCTGCTGCCAACTCCAGGGTGTGATTCATCCAATTTTTGGGCTCCTGCTGCCAACTCCAGTGTCTCTTTAAAGTAATGTTTGGGCTCCTGCTGCTGCTGCTGCCAACTCCAGGGTGTGATTCATCCAATTTTTGGGCTCCTGAAGCCAACCCAAGTGTCTCTTTAAAGTAATGTTTGGGCTCCTGCTGCTGCTGCCAACTCCAGGGTGTGATTCATCCAATTTTTGGGCTCCTGCTGCCAACTCCAGTGTCTCTTTAAAGTTATATTTGGGCTCCTGCTGTTGCTGCTGCCAACTCCAGGGTGTGATTCATCCAATTTTTGGGCTCCTGAAGCCAACCCCAGTGTCTCTTTAAAGTAATGTTTGGGCTCCTGCTGCTGCTGCTGCCAACTCCAGGGTGTGATTCATCCAATTATTGGGCTCCTGCTGCCAACTCCAGTGTCTCTTTAAAGTTATGTTTGGGCTCCTGCTGCTGCCAACTCCAGGGTGTGATTCATCCAATTTTTGGGCTGTTGAAGCCAACCCCAGTGTCTCTTTAAAGTAATGTTTGGGCTTCTGCTGCTGCTGCTGCCAACTCCAGGGTGTGATTCATCCAATTTTTGGGCTCCTGAAGCCAACCTCAGTGTCTCTTTAAAGTAATGTTTGGGCTCCTGCTGCTGCTGCTGCTGCCAACTCCAGGGTGTGATTCATCCAATTTTTGGGCTCCTGCTGCCAACCCCAGTGTCTCTTTAAAGTAATGCTTGGGCACCTGCTGCTGCTGCTGCCAACTCCAGGGTGTGATTCATCCAATTTTTGGGCTCCTTCTGCCAACTCCAGTGTCTCTTTAAAGTTATATTTGGGCTCCTGCTGCTGCTGCTGCCAACTCCAGGGTGTGATTCATCCAATTTTTGGGCTCCTAAAGCCAACCCCAGTGTCTCTTTAAAGTAATGTTTGGGCTCCTGCTGCTGCTGCCAACTCCAGGGTGTGATTCATCCATTTTTTGGGCTCCTGAAGCCAACCTCAGTGTCTCTTTAAAGTAATGTTTGGGCTCCTGCTGCGGCTGCTGCCGCTGCTGCCAACTCCAGGGTGTGATTCATCCAATTTTTGGGCTCCTGAAGCCAACCCCAGTGTCTCTATAAAGTAATGTTTGGGCTGCTGCTGCTGCCAACTCCAGGGTGTGATTCATCCAATTTTTGGGATCCTGCTGCCAACCCCAGTGTCTCTTTAAAGTAATGTTTGGGCTCCTGCTGCTGCTGCTGCCAACTCCAGGGTGTGATTCATCCAATTTTTGGGCTCCTGCTGCCAACCCCAGTGTCTCTTTAAAGTAATGTTTGGGCTCCTGCTGCTGCTGCTGCCAACTCCAGGGTGTGATTCATCCAATTTTTGGGCTCCTGAAGCCAACCCCAGTGTCTCTTTAAAGTAATGTTTGGGCTCATGCTGCTGCTGCTGCTGCTGCCAACTCCAGGGTTTGATTCATCCAATTTTTGGGCTCCTGCTGCCAACTCCAGTGTCTCTTTAAAGTAATGTTTGGGCTGCTGCTGCTGCCAACTCCATGGTGTGATTCATCCAATTTTTGGGCTCCTGCTGCCAACTCCAGTGTCTCTTTAAAGTTATATTTGGGTTCCTGCTGCTGCTGCTGCCAACTCCAGGGTGTGATTAATCCAATTTTTGGACTCCGGAAGCCAACACCAGTGTCTCTTTAAAGTTATGTTTGGGCTCCTGCTGCTGCTGCCAACTCCAGGGTGTGATTCATCCAATGTTTGGGCTCCTGCTGCCAAGTCCAGTGTCTCTTTAAAGTTATGTTTGGGCTCCTGCTGCTGCTGCCAACTCCAGGGTGTGATTCATCCAATTTTTGGGCTCCTGCTGCCAACTCCAGTGTCTCTTTAAAGTTATGTTTGGGCTCCTGCTGCTGCTGCCAACTCCAGGGTGTGATTAATCCAATTTTTGGGCTCCTGAAGCCAACCCCAGTGTCTCTTTAAAGTAATGTTTGGGCTCCTGCTGCTGCCAACTCCAGGGTGTGATTCATCCAATTTTTGGGCTCCTGCTGCCAACTCCAGTGTCTCTTTAAAGTAATGTTTGGGCTCCTGCTGCTGCTGCTGCTGCCAACTCCAGGGTGTGATTTTTCCAATTTTTGGGCTCCTGATGCCAACCCCAGTGTCTCTTTAAAGTTATGTTTGGGCTCCTGCTCCTGCTGCTGCCAACTCCAGGGTGTGATTCATCCAATTTTTGGGCTCCTAAAGCCAACCCAAGTGTCTCTTTAAAGTAATGTTTGGGCTCCTGCTGCTGCTGCTGCCAACTCCAGGGTGTGATTCGTTCAATTTTTGGGCTCCTGCTGCCAACTCCAGTGTCTCTTTAAAGTTATATTTGGGCTCCTGCTGCTGCTGCTGCCAACTCCAGGGTGTGATTCATCCAATTTTTGGGCTCCAGAAGCCAACCCCAGTGTCTCTTTAAAGTAATGTTTGGGCTCCTGCTGCTGCTGCTGCCAACTCCAGGGTGTGATTCGTTCAATTTTTGGGCTCCTGCTGCCAACTCCAGTGTCTGTTTCAAGTTATATTTGGGCTCCTGCTGTTGCTGCTGCTGCCAACTCCAGGGTGTGATTCATCCAATTTTTGGGCTCCAGAAGCCAACCCCAGTGTCTCTTTAAAGTAATGTTTGGGCTCCTGCTGCTGCTGCCAACTCCAGGGTGTGATCCATCCAATTTTTGGTCTCCTGAAGCCAACCCCAGTGTCTCTTTAAAGTAATGTTTGGGCTCCTGCTGCTGCTGCCAACTCCAGGGTGTGATTCATCCAATTTTTGGGCTCCTAAAGCCAACCCCAGTGTCTCTTTAAAGTAATGTTTGGGATCCTACTACTGCTGCTGCCAACTCCAGAGTGTGATTCTTCCAATTTTTATGCTTCTGCTGCCAACCCCAGTGTCTCTTTAAAGTAATGTTTGGGCTCCTGCTGCTGCTGCTGCCAACTCCAGGGTGTGATTCATCCAATTTTTGGGCTCCTGAAGCCAACCTCAGTTTCTCTTTAAAGTAATGTTTGGGCTCCTGCTGCGGCTGCTGCTGCTGCCAACTCCAGGGTGTGAATCATCCAATTCCTGGGCTCCTGCTGCCAACCCCAGTGTCTCTTTAAAGTAATGCTTGGGCACCTGCTGCTGCCAACTCCAGGGTGTGATTCATCCAAATTTTGGGCTCCTGAAGCCAACCCCAGTGTCTCTTTAAAGTAATGTTTGGGCTGCTGCTGCCAACTCCAGGGTGTGTTTCATCCAATTTGTGGGCTCCTGCTGCCAACCCCAGTGTCTCTTTAAAGTAATGTTTGGGCTCCTGCTGCTGCTGCTGCTCCTGCCAACTCCAGGGTGTGATTCATCCAATTTTTGGGCTCCTGCTGCCAACTCCAGTGTCTCCTTAAAGTAATGTTTGGGCTGCTGCTGCTGCCAACTCCATGGTGTGATTCATCCAATTTTTGGGCTCCTGCTGCCAACTCCAGTGTCTCTTTAAAATTATATTTGGGTTCCTGCTGCTGCTGCTGCCAACTCCAGGGTGTGATTCATCCAATTTTTGGGCTCCTGAAGCCAACCCCAGCGTCTCTTTAAAGTAATGTTTGGGCTCCTGCTGCTGCTGCTGTCAACTCCAGGGTGTGATTCATCCAATTTTTGGGCTCCTGCTGCCAACTCCAGTGTCTCTTTAAAGTAATGTTTGGGCTCCTGCTGCTGCCAACTCCAGGGTGTGATTTTTCCAATTTTTGGGCCCCTGATGCCAACCCCAGTGTCTCTTTAAAGTAATGTTTGGGCTCCTGCTGCTGCTGCCAACTCCAGGCTGTGATTCATCCAATTTTTGGGCTCCTGCTGCCAACTCCAGTTTCTCTTTAAAGTTATGTTTGGGCTCCTGCTGCTGCTGCCAACTCCAGGGTGTGATTCATCCAATTTTTGGGCTCCTGCTGCCAACTCCAGTGTCTCTTTAAAGTTATGTTTGGGCTCCTGCTGCTGCTGCTGCTGCCAACTCCAGGGTGTGATTCATCCAATTTTTGGGCTCCTGAAGCCAACCCCAGTGTCTCTTTAAAGTAATGTTTAGGCTCCTGCTGCTGCTGCTGCCAACTCCAGGGTGTGATTCATCCAATTTTTGGGCTCCTGCTGCCAACTCCAGTGTCTCTTTAAAGTAATGTTTGGGCTCCTGCTGCTGCTGCTGCCAACTCCAGGGTGTGATTTTTCCAATTTTTGGGCTCCTGATGCCAACCCCAGTGTCTCTTTAAAGTTATGTTTGGGCTCCTGCTCCTGCTGCTGCCAACTCAAGGGTGTGATTCATCCAATCTTTGGGCTCCTAAAGCCAACCCAAGTGTCTCTTTAAAGTAATGTTTGGGCTCCTGCTGCTGCCAACTCCAGGGTGTGATTCGTTCAATTGTTGGGCTCCTGCTGCCAACCCCAGTGTCTCTTTAAAGTTATATTTGGGCTCCTGCTGCTGCTGCTGCCAACTCCAGGGTGTGATTCATCCAATTTTTGGGCTCCAGAAGCCAACCCCAGTGTCTCTTTAAATAATGTTTGGGCTCCTGCTGCTGCTGCTGCTGCTGCTGCTGCCAACTCCAGGGTGTGATCCATCCAATTTTTGGGCTCCTGCTGCCAACTCCAGTGTCTCTTTAAAGTTATGTTTGGGCTCCTGCTGCTGCCAACTCCAGGGTGTGATTCATCCAATGTTTGGTCTCCTGAAGCCAACCCCAGTGTCTCTTTAAAGTAATGTTTGGGCTCCTGCTGCTGCTGCCAACTCCAGGGTGTGATTCATCCAATTTTTGGGCTCCTAAAGCCAACACCAGTGTCTCTTTAAAGTAATGTTTGGGATCCTACTGCTGCCAACTCCAGAGTGTGATTCTTCCAATTTTTATGCTCCTGCTGCCAACCCCAGTGTCTCTTTAAAGTAATGTTTGGGCTCCTGCTGCTGCTGCCAACTCCAGGGTGTGATTCATCCAATTTTTGGGCTCCTGAAGCCAACCTCAGTGTCTCTTTAAAGTAATGTTTGGGCTCCTGCTGCGGCTGCTGCTGCTGCTGCCAACTCCAGGGTGTGATTCATCCAATTTTTGGGCTCCTGCTGCCAACCCCAGTGTCTCTTTAAAGTAATGCTTGGGCACCTGCTGCTGCTGCTGCCAACTCCAGTGTGTGATTCATCCAAATTTTGGGCTCCTGAAGCCAACCCCAGTGTCTCTTTAAAGTAATGTTTGGGCTGCTGCTGCCAACTCCAGGGTGTGATTCATCCAATTTGTGGGCTCCTGCTGCCAACCCCAGTGTCTCTTTAAAGTAATGTTTGGGCTCCTGCTGCTGCTGCCAACTCCAGGGTGTGATTCATCCAATTTTTGGGCTCCTGAAGCCAACCCCAGTGTCTCTTTAAAGTAATGTTTGGGCTGCTGCTGCTGCTGCTGCTCCTGCCAACTCCAGGGTGTGATTCATCCAATTTTTGGGCTCCTGCTGCCAACTCCAGTGTCTCTTTAAAGTAATGTTTGGGCTGCTGCTGCTGCCAACTCCAGGGTGTGATTCATCCAATTTTTGGGCTCCTGCTGCCAACTCCAGTGTCTCTTTAAAGTTATATTTCGGTTCCTGCTGCTGCTGCTGCCAACTCCAGGGTGTGATTCATCCAATTTTTGGGCTCCTGAAGCCAACCCCAGTGTCTCTTTAAAGTAATGTTTGGGCTCCTGCTGCTGCCAACTCCAGGGTGTGATTCATCCAATTTTTGGGCTCCTGCTGCCAACTCCAGTGTCTCTTTAAAGTAATGTTTGGGCTCCTGCTGCTGCTGCTGCCAACTCCAGGGTGTGATTCATCCATTTTTTGGGCTCCTGAATCCAACCCCAGTGTCTCTTTAAAGTAATGTTTGGGCTCCTGCTGCTGCTACTGTCAACTCCAGGGTGTGATTCATCCAATTTTTGGGCTCCTGCTGCCAACTCCAGTGTCTCTTTAAAGTAATGTTTGGGCTCCTGCTGCTGCCAACTCCAGGGTGTGATTTTTCCAATTTTTGGGCCCCTGATGCCAACCCCAGTGTCTCTTTAAAGTAATTTTTGGGCTCCTGCTGCTGCTGCTGCTGCTGCCAACTCCGGGGTGTGATTCATCCAATTTTTGGGCTCCTGCTGCCAACTCCAGTTTCTCTTTAAAGTTATGTTTGGGCTCCTGCTGCTGCTGCCAACTCCAGGGTGTGATTCATCCAATTTTTGGGCTCCTGCTGCCAACTCCAGTGTCTCTTTAAAGTTATGTTTGGGCTCCTGCTGCTGCTGCTGCTGCCAACTCCAGGGTGTGATTTTTCCAATTTTTGGGCTCCTGAAGCCAACCCCAGTGTCTCTTTAAAGTAATGTTTGGGCTCCTGCTGCTGCCAACTCCAGGGTGTGATTCATCCAATTTTTGGGCTCCTGAAGCCAACCCCAGTTTCTCTTTAAAGTAATGTTCGGGCTCATGCTGCTGCTTGCAACTCCAGGGTGTGATTCATCCAATTTTTGGGCTCCTGCTGCCAACTCCAGTGTCTCTTTAAAGTAATGTTCGGGCTCCTGCTGCTGCTTGCAACTTCAGGGTGTGATTCATCCAATTTTTGGGCTCCTGAAGCCAACTCCAGTGTCTCTTTAAAGTAATGTTTGGGCTCCTGCTGCTGCTGCCAACTCCAGGGTGTGATTCATCCAATTTTTGGGCTCCTGCTGCCAACTCCAGCGTCTCTTTAACCCTTTAAGTGCCAGCCTACCTGCAGCATTTCCCACTCCCTGTTGCCAGACCATGTTTCACTATTTTGCGCTACACATGTTCAACTGTCATTTTTGAAAGGATTTCCAGGGATTTCCCCGGAAAATGAAATATTGTTTTTTTCAGCAGAGTCTGGGCTTTAACATGAAATGTCTTGTTTGTATTTTTTAGGTGTATTCTCAATATTTTTGGGTGAAATATGTGAAAAAAAATGTAAAAAAATTATTTTTTTACAATTTGTAGTGTTTTTTTGTTATAAAAAATGTAAGTTTGTCAATAAAATTTTATTGCGTGTGAAATACCAATTTTTCCCGGTTTCAACGATACCACATATGTATAGGTAGACACCCTTTCCTGCCCAGGAGACTCCCCCAAACTGAAATAGCGCTTTAGGGGATTTTCAGAAAAAATACAACTGTGATATGCGCTATGCGCACCTTGCAGTTTTACCAGAAAAACAACCCTTTACATTTGAAATACCCCCAACAAACTATATATTCTCTGGAAGTACACACCTCAAGCTTTCTAGGTGTACCAGGCTTGCTGATGTGCCCATAGTTTTCTGGAAGTAATTCCTCAATGTATTCTTTGGTTGCAAAGAGTTTCCCCAAAAAAAGGATAAAAAAACAGAATCAAAGCCACATTTTCCTAAAAAAACTATATACAAACAAGAAAAAACAAGTTTAATCTGAAAAAGCAACATTCCCCGAACAGAACGATGCCCAACATGCATAGGTTCTGTCAAGGGAAGAGTTGCCAAACACCCCAAAGTAAAGCATGTGCGTAACGGTAATTTTACTTGAAAATTTCAGTTCTGCAGACAAAGTGCGCACCTTGCGATTTTTCAACCAAAACAACCCTTTACATTTGGAATATACCTGATAAACCATATATTACCTGAGAGTACACATGTTAAGTTTTCTAAGCGTACCCAGGTGGTTGTAGTGGGCTCATCTTTCTGGAATTAATTCCTCAAAGAATTCTTTGGTTGTGCAGGGTTTCCCTAAAAAATGTATAGCTGAAGCTATAAGCTGAATAAAAAACACCTTTTCCTAAAATATAAATATGCAAACCAGAAAAAACAAGCTAAGTCTGAAAGCGCAAGGTCTCCCGAACAGAACAATACCCAACATGCAGAGGTACTATTAACCCTTTTAATTGCCAGCCTACTTGAGATTTTGTCACCCTCTTTTGACAGGTCATTTTTCCCCATTTTGCGCCATGTTTTGCGCCATTTTTGCGCCATTTTTGCTGTAATTTTCAGGAAAATTATATTTATATTTTTTTGCAGCAGAGTTTAGGCTTTAACATGAAATGTCTTGTTTGTAAATTTTTTTTTGTTTTTTACAATATTATTAAGTAAAAAATAAATAAATAAATAAAAACATTTTTAGAAAATTGCCTCCGTTATTTTAAATAAAAAACGTATTTTATTAAGGAAAAGCATATTGCATGTGAAAGCCCCATTTCTACCGATTAGAACGGTACCACATATTTATCGGTAGCCCCCCGTTCCTGCCCAGGAGACCCCCCTAACTGAAACAAGTAATCTATAACATTTACAAATAAAATACAACTACCATCCACACTACAAAGGGTTAAATCGAGAAAAAAAAATGACATAGGGTCCCCCCTCCCTGGGGGGGACCCCATTTTTGGGGGGATTTTTAAGGGTTAAAAACCCTTAAAAATCCCCCCAAAAAATTGACATGGGGTCCCCCTTACCCAAAGTAACCAGCCCGGGACCAGCTATGCAGGGCTTGTGGAAACAGGGCACCGGGGCCAGCTTTTGTGGCCCCTGGCCCTGCAGGCTACAAGCCCGCATAGCCCGTGGGCCCGGCTCTTCTGCCCCCCCCTGGGCTTTGGGGAGGCAGGTAATGGGGGTGCCAGGGGTTAATGGCAAGTCACCCGCTAGTCACAGGTGACTTGCCACCTCCCCCAGCCTTGTGAACTGGTATAGGGGTCATGGACCCCTTACCAGTTCACAATGGGTTAAATGTAAAAAAAGACATACAAAAAGAAGACACACACAAAAAGAAAAAAATATTTTATTATTTTTTTTTTTTTTAATACTTACCTCCCATCCATCCTGGAGCACTGTGTCCCTCGGCGATCACTGGCTTCTGCTCACCTGCTGGAAGCCTTTTATAGCTGCTGGATAACAGAACACAAAGGGTGAATTAAAAAAAAAATGACATAGGGTCCCCCCTCCCAGGGAGGCAGACCCCATTTTTGGGGGGATTTTTAAGGGTTAAAAACCCTTAAAAATCCAAAAAAAAATGACGTGGGGTCCCCCTTACCCAAAGTAACCAGCCCGGAACCAGCTATGGGGGCTTGTAGGCACAGAGTGGGGGGGGCAGCTTTTGTGCCCCCCCCACCCTGCAGCCTACAAGCCCACATAGCCTATGTGGGCCCGGGCTCTTCTGCCCCCCCCCCTTGGCTTTGGGGAGGCAGGTAATGGGGGTGCCAGGGGTTAATGGCAAGTCACCCGCTAGGGCAGGTGACTTGCCACCCCCCCAGCCTTGTGAACTGGTATAAGGGGTCTCATGGACCCCTTACCAGTTCACAAGTGGTTAAATGTTGAAAAAAAAACCACACATTAATAAAAAGTATTTTATAAAAAAAAAAAAAAATTTTTTTTTTACTGTACTTACCTCAGATTGCAAGCTCTTGTCCCTCGCCGCTCTGCTGACAGATGCCGGTGATCGGCCTCCAGAGAAGGAGGAGATCAGAGGATCTCCTGTCACTTCCTTCCAGGGCACCGATCACCGGCATCTGAGAAGCTGAGAAGGCTGAAGCCGGTGATCGATCGGGGCCGGAATGACGTCATAAGCTCCGCCCCAAGGGGGCGGGGCTTAGCGGCAAGGTGGCGGCCACCATCGAGGATGAAAGGGGAGAGAGCCTCTCCGGCTCTCTCCTGAAGATCGGTACGTCCTGGGGGGGGATCAGAGGCCCCCCAGGTGAAGAGGAGGGACAGCGGGAGCCAGCGCACATGGAGGTAAGTGAATGTCATTTTTTTTTATTTTTTTTTTTACAGTTAGCAGCTTCTGCTGCCAAAGTGGGGGGGGGCAGCCTATTCCGGGGGCTCTCCTGGAGCCATCCAACCCCCCACGAGGGATCTGATGGCACCAAATTAAAGAGGAGACCCGGCTGGATCCAACAAGGGGTCAGGTGAGTATTTTTTATTTTTATTTTTTAAACCAGAAGCGGGGAAAGTCAAGCACGTAACACCTACGGGCTTGGCACTTAAGGCCCAGCCAAGCCAGCACGTAGGTGTTACGTGCTTGGCAACAAAAGGGTTAAAGTTATGTTTGGGCTCCTGCTGCTGCTGCTGCTGCCAACTCCAGGGTGTGATTCATCCAATTTTTGGGCTCCTGCTGCCAACTCCAGTGTCTCTTTAAAGTTATGTTTGGGCTCCTGCTGCTGCTGCTGCCAACTCCAGGGTGTGATTCATCCAATTTTTGGGCTCCTGAAGCCAACCCCAGTGTCTCTTTAAAGTAATGTTTGGGCTCCTGCTGCTGCTGCCAACTCCAGGGTGTGATTCATCCAATGTTTGGGCTCCTGAAGCCAACCCCAGTGTCTCTTTAAAGTAATGTTCGGGCTCATGCTGCTGCTTGCAACTCCAGGGTGTGATTCATCCAATTTTTGGGCTCCTGCTGCCAACTCCAGTGTCTCTTTAAAGTAATGTTCGGGCTCCTGCTGCTGCTTGCAACTCCAGGGTGTGATTCATCCAATTTTTGTGCTCCTGCTGCTGCCAACTCCAGTGTCTCTTTAACCCTTTAACCGCCAGCCTACCTGGAGTTTTTGTCACCCTTTGTTGCCAGACCATTTTGCACTATTTTGCGCTCCCCTTGTTCAACTGTGATTTTTGAAGGGATTTCCATGGATTTCCCAGGAAAATTATATATTGTTTTTTTTTCAGCAGAGTCTGGGCTTTAACATGAAATGTCTTGTTTGTCATTTTTCAAGTGTTTTTTTTATATTTTGGGGTGAAATATGTGCAAAAAAAATAAAAAATCTATTTTTTACAATTTGTAGTTTTTTTTTGTTATAAAAAATGTAAGTTTGTCAATAAAATCTTATTGCGTGTGAAATCCCAATTTCTCCCAGTTACAACGGTACCACATATGTATTGGTAGACACCCTTTCCTGCCCAGGAGACTCCCTCAAACTGAAACAGCACATTAAGAGATTTTTAGATCAAATACAGCTATGCTAAGCGCTATGTGCACCTTGCAGTTTTTTAATAAAAACAACCCTTTACATTTGAAATACCCCCCACAAACGATATATTCTCTGGAAATACACACTTCAAGCTTTCTAGGTGTACCAGGCTTGTTGATGTTGCCACAGTTTTCTGGAAGTTCTCCCTCAATGTATTCTTTGGTTACACAGAGCTTCCCTAAAAAAGGATAAAAAAAAACAGGATCAAAGCCACATTTTCCTAAAAAAAAATATATGCAAACAAGAAAAAACAAGTTAATCTGAAAAAGCAACATCCCCCGAACAGAACGATACCCAACATGCATGGGTACTGTCAAAAGAAGAGTTGCCAAACACCAAAAAGTAAAGCATATGCACAATGGTAATTTTGCTTGAAAATTTCAACTCTGCAGACAAAGTGCGCACCTTGCGCTTTTTCTGCCAAAAAGACCCTTTACATTTGGAATACCCCCCACAAACCATACATTCCTGAAAGTACACATGATAAGCTTTCTAAGCCTACCCAGCATGTTGTAGTGGGCCCATCTTTCTGAAAGTAATCCCTCAAAGAATTCTTTGGTCGCACAGGGTTTCCTTAAAAAATGTATAATAAAGCAGAATCAAAAATGAGTTTTCCTAAAATATCAATATGCAAACAAAAAAAAACAAGCTAAATCTGAAAGCGCAAGGTCCCCCGAGCAGAACGATACCCAACATGCATAGGTTCTATTAACCCTTTTAACTTCCAGCCTACTTGAGGTTTTGTCACCCTCTCTTGACAGGTCATTTTTCACCATTTTGTGCTATGCTTAACTGTGATTTTTGCAGGAATTTCCAGGAAAAATATATATTTTGCGGCAGAGTTTAGGCTTTAACATGAAATGTCTTGTTTGTAATTTCTTTACTGTTTTTTTTTAATATTTTTGAGTAAATTTAACAAAACAAAATAAAAAAATTTTTTTTAGAAAATTGTCTCCTTTATTTCAAATAAAACCTTTTTTTTTTTTTTAAAGAAAACCATATTGCACGTGAAAGCCCCATTTCTCCCGATTACAACGGTACCACATATGTATCGGTAGCCCCCCGTTACTGTTCAGAAGACCCCCCAAACTGAAAAAACACTTTATAGCATGTAAAAATAAAATACAACTACAATCCACACTATAAAGGGTTAAATCAAGAAAAAAAATTGGCATGGGGTTCCCCTTCCAAGGGGGAGGGGGGGGTAATCCCCATTTTTTTTAATTTTACGGGTTAAAAACCCCTTAAAATTTCCCATAAAAAATTACATGGGGTCCCCCCTACCCAGCATAACCAGCCCGGGGATCAGCTATGCAGAGCTTGTAGAACAGGGTGCAGGGGCCAGCTTTGGTGGCCCCCCACCCTGCCAGGTATAAGCCCGCACCTCCTAAATCTGCCCAGGCCCTTCTTCCCCCCCTGGGATTCGGGAAGGCAGGTAATAGGGGGGCCGGGGTTAATGGCACATCACCCGCTCGCGGCAGGTGACTTGACAGCCCCCCAGCCTTGTGAACTGGTATAGGGGTTTCATGGACTCCTTACAAGTTCACAATGGGTTAAAGTGGACCAACACCCAGGGATGATCGGCCCGGGAATCTATAAGATTCCCAGACCGTTCTATTTCCTCCCCCTGGGGCATACAAAATCGGGATGCCCCTCTGTGTGAAACCCCCCGGAACACCCGCTACCACTTACTTGAATCCCGGTCCTACGGCGCATGCGCGGGCCGCAACCCCGCTATCCCTCTAGTAGGGCGCTTGCCCGCGCTGGCTATTTACGCTCCCTGTTAGAGGGAAGTGGGGGATGCACCCGCTAGCGCGCTCAGAGCGGCTGAGCTTAGACGTCCATAACTCAGCCCCTCTGTGCGTGCTGATTGGACGAGCGGCCGCGCATGCGCCGTAGGACACGGGTGAGGTGAGTTATTGTGGGTGATCGGAGGGGGTTTCAAACAGCGGGGCATCCCCGATTGGGATGCCCGGGGAAAAGGACCAATACCCAGGATAGACAAAATCCTGGGTGTTGGTCCACTTAAAAAAAAAAACACACACCACAAAATGCTGGAAGCATTTATTACCAGCTGGGCGACAGGACATAAGGGGTTAATTTAAAAAAAATTGACATATGGTCCCCCCTCTCAGGGGGGGGGACTCCATTTTTGGGGGGGGAAATTTAAGGGTTAAAAACCCTTAAAAATCCCCCCCAAAAAATACGTAGGGTCCCCCCTACCCAGCGTTACTGACCCAGGCCAGCTATGGGGGCTTGTAGAACAGGGCGCAGGGGCCAGCGCTGGTGGCCCCTGGCCCTGCAGGCTACTAGCCCACATAGCCATAGTGGCCTGGGCCCTTCTGCCCCCCCCTGGCCTTTGGGGAGGCAGGTAATGGGGGGCTGGGGGTTTTGGCAAGTCACCTGCTCGCCGCAGGTGACTTGCCATACCCAGAGCCATGTGAGCTGGTATAGGGGTCTTATAGACCCCTTACCAGCTCACAAAGGGTTAACTGAAAAAAACACACAGACAAAATGATTTTATTTTTAAAAAAAAGAAATTTTTACTGTACTTACCTCCGATTGTAAGCTCTTGTCCCTCGCCGCTCTGATGACAGATGCCGGCGATCGGCATCCAGAGAAGGGGGAGACAGGAGATCAGAGGATCTCCTGTCACCTCCTTCCTCGGGCACCGATCACCGGCATCTGACAGCTAAGAGAGCTGTAGCCGGTGATCGGGACTGGGCTGACGTCATAGCCCCGCCCACAAAGGGGGCGGGGCTTAGCGGGGACGAGGGGACTGACGTCATTGGCCCCGCCCACAAAAGGGGCGGGGCTTAGCGGCAAGATGGCGGCCGCCATCGGAATAGCAGAGGGGAGAGAGCCTTCCAGGGGGCGGGGCTTAGCGGCAAGATGGCGGCCGACATCGGAATATCAGAGAGGAGAGAGCCTTCCAGGCTCTCTCCTGAAGATCGGAAAGACCTGGAGGGGATCGGAGGCCCCCTAGGTGAAGAGGAGGGTCGGCGGGAGCCAGCGCACACGGAGGTAAGTAAATGTCATTTTTTTTTTTACAGGAAAAGCCGGAGGAAGCTGAAATGGGGGGGGCACCCTATTCCGGGCCCTCCCCTGCAGCCGGAGGAGGTCCGATGAACGACCGGAGACCACCATCTTGAAGAGGAGATCCGGCTGAATCAAAAGAGGGGTCAGGTAAGTGACTTTTTTAAAAACTTTTTTTACTATTAGTGGGGAAAGTCAGGCACGTAAAACTTACGTGGCTGGCGTTTAAAGGGTTACAGTAATGTTTGGGCTCCTGCCCCTCATAGTGATGCCACTTCAACTCTCTGCAATTGTGCCGCTCTGCGATGCTATTAGCGATGCCTCTGATCTGCATGTGATATTTATTTAAAGTATTATTTAACTAACCCAGCACGCATCCTATGCGTGTTACAGCAAGGCAGAATGGTTTGCAACCCTATTGAGGCTCTAGGAGGCTCAGAAATAGCCGTTTTTAATAGCGATTCGTCGCAAATAAATTCGGGTCGAAACGATTTTTGTCGGAAAATTCGGCGAAACAGTCGAATCGAATTTTTCAAAAGTTCGCTCATCTCTAATGACAAGCATAGTCAAAGACAAATCTGTGATGGGCACCAGGGGTAAAAAAACAAGGCCACGTACACGCTGTGAAAGAAGCAAGCTTGGTTCAGCACTGCAAGGGATCCCATAAAAATCCAAAGGCCCTTATTTATGAAGGAATAGCGACAGGTAGCGACTGGTGATCGACCGGCAATGACGGGCCCCGCCACGAGAACGCCGGCTCCCCACCACAATAACACATTTATCAAGCCGATCCTGCTTAGCGACTGAGATAGCGCCAGATAGCCACTCATTCATCATTATTCCAGCCTCAGCCCACAGCGCCAGCGTCCGACCTTGAACAGCAACAGGTATGACCTCTCGCTACCTAGCGCTCTCCAATGCATTTCAATGGAACAATCTTTAAATATTCATAATTAATTGTTATTAATGTTTTTTTTTTTTTTAATGTGAAAAATTCTGTGACCACTTCTGCCATGTTAGTTAATTTTTTTAAGGTAAAAAAAAAAAAAATTTGTGCAGAATTGATATTACAGGTCTGATATTATTGTATTCATATTACTAAATTCTTTCAAAATTTTTTTTTTTTTTGGTTTCCAAAAATATGGTGGTTTGGGGGTTAAAAAACTACTTTTAACACATCGCCGCCAGCGCTCTGGGGTTTAAACATGCATTTCACAGCGTGATTTTTTGATGAATGTGGTGGGAGGCGGTCGCTCTGACCAGTCGCTATCATGCGCACCCATACATCGCGGAACCTGTCAAATAGCGACTCGTCACCCCGTATTCAACATTACTGCACACCGACTCCCGAACAATGGCCAAGCACAGCGACTACTAGCGGGCGCTGTGAAAATACTGCTACAGTCGCTCAACTGTCGCTACCTGCCGCTATTAATGAATCGGCCTCCCGATGTATTAGATACCGCTGAATGTGGGGCACATTGTTTGTGTGATGTTTTTAAGGATACCAATATATTTTGGATTTTTATGGGACCCCTTGCTGTGCTGAACCAAGCTTGCTACTTTCATCTCCACTCTGGATCAGCCAGGATCCAATTGCTTGCACACAAGATGATCAGTATCAAGGAGAGAGCTGCAAAAACTTTTCATTCATCTTTATTGTGCTGGATATGTTTAGCTCCCCCCTATCCATTTGCTATATGGATTAGTTCCCCACTCATGCCAGGTAGCACTATTTTTAAGCCAGCTGCCACCAGTATACATAAGCAGTATGTCTCATGATGAAACACAGCACCGCCTGAATTAAGCCAGCCAGCAATATCAGTGTGCTGAACATTCTGAACCAGTTAACACATTAAAGGAACTATTTTGTGAAATAGAGAGATATAAAAATTTGGTGATACAAAACCACTTTAGAAAGCTATGCCAATAAAACAGATTATCCTCTCCAATATCTCGATATTAAAAAGTGAGGGGAGCACAACAGATCATTCACTCCCTCCGTAAGGAGGACATACATATGAAGACCCCATTTGAAAGATTAGCCTCATCTTCAGGGGAGCACGCAGGAGCCATTTCCATGTCAATTCGTGGAAATTGACACCAAATTATCCTACATGCAGGCCTGGGACAGGGACCTAGGCGGCCCTACCTACAAGGTAACTATGAGGTGGTACATGGTCCCAGCCAGGATTGCCAAAGCCTTCCCAAATACCTCCCCCAACTGCTTCAGATAATGTATGACTCCAGGGGACATGCTACACACATGGTGGACTTGTCTATTGGCTTCCCAATTTTGGAATGAGATGAGGAAACTTATACATGAGGTTACTAAGATCAATCCCCCTCACACCGTGAATTTATCTGCTCAATGAAGGGGTCTCTGGAATCCCAAGACACACTTATCAGTTCATAAACAGGATCTTTTTATCTGCCAAAATTGCTATAGCAGTTTCTTGGAAACTTCCTTATATTCCCTTCTCCACAGTTCTTCAAAAATGAATTGGATCATGGTTATCAACAAACTTTCTAGTATTGCTAATGATAACCACCTGAAATATGAGCAGATATGGACGCCATGGGCGAGCCACTTTAATCTCCCATTATAATGCAGATGAGCGGGGCCACCTCTGCCCCTTAACCACCACCCCCCTCCCTTTAGCTAACTCCCCCTAGGACCCTTTGCCCTGACCCATCCCTGCTTCTCCTTCCAATCAACCCAACCCCCCTCTTTGTCTCTCTAATCTCTGCTCGCTCCTTTTCTGTAATCTTTTTTCCACCTCTCCTCTAAGACAGGAGTTTGCCAGGAGATTATTTTATAATCTTGTAGCAACATATTGTTGGAGCCTTTACCTTAGCACCTGAACTTTAGAACCCTCTTGTGCCTTGGGGGGCTTTCACTGGGGGGTAAATTATCCCTCTTGCCCTCCTGCGACGGCCTCCCAGACCCATGTATGAGACTAGTTAGTCCGCTCTCTAAGTGTATATTTAGCTAGCTTAAAGCTTTGATTATTAGCCTGGACAACAAACCAATAATATGCTACAGTTAGAAATCATGCATGCTTTCTATATTTTTATATGACCAAGTTTTCTTATTATTCAGCGGAAATCTTTTTTTCTTCCTCCTGGAATACAGGAGAGTACCTTTCATTGTACCTTTCATCCCTTAAAATAAAAAACACACTGTGCCTTTATGGAGAGAGCCGCCGTAGCTGACTGTGGGGCGGCATGATCGGGAGTCCTCCGCGGCTAGATTGGGGAAGGCATCGCCAGACACCCACAGTTTCTTCACAGTGTCTTGAGGCACCTGATAGGTGGACAGAGACAAAGCCCCGGTAATCCTCTTTCTCTGCCTCCCATCCACTGGAACACCAAGGGAGGTGGGTGTTGAGCTGTTTCCAGGGTTGAGGGTGTTCAAAGCCGGTTCGTGCAGCCCCTTTGGCTGAGGTGGCATGACACGCTGGTGTAGAAGATCTTCTCCCCTCTATATTGTCATTCATGACCTCACATGGCCTCACTTGTTGGAGGAGGGACAAGCACCACAGTACACACGTAAATAACAGCAAGCTTTACTAACCAGGTAGGATTAAAAGGTGGTCAGCCCAGAAACATGTCACCTGAACATGCTAACCATTCTCTGCACATGGGGCACTTGTATTTATAATGTTTTTAAGTATACCAGTACATTTTGGATTTTTATGGGACCTCTTGCTGTGCTGAACCAAGCTTGCTTCTTTCATCTCCACTCAGGATCTGCAAAAACTTTTACTTTATCATGCCTGCAAAAATTAGGCATCAGCCATCCTAGATTAGATTTCTAGGTTTACATTTTTTCTTGCCAGATTGAACTGGTAATCAATGTGGTAATCAACAATGGGTCTACATTGCTGGCAGAACTGTAAGTGGGGAGGACATACTCTTTTTCCCAAGTGGCTTCTGATACAGAAAGGTTGAGTTACATGGTATCCTCCATTCCCACTTTTCCTAAAAAAGATAAGCTGACATTACAATGTTACAATCAAGATAGATGTGTGCGCCTTTAACCAAAACCTAGATTCTATAGGGTCGATTCCATGCAGAACCCACATTTCACAGGGAATGGTGAGCAGCATCTAATTTCTTAGTTCTCGCTCTCTTACCTGATTCATGGACACATGTGAGACAGACAAACCTGCTTATGCAAAAAGCCTACAAGATAGTTGTGAGAATATTCTAACTTTCTGTGACAGTTTATTGATTAACTGTCAGCAAGTAGTAAAAGATTTCATTGATAAATGCATACCACTACAGCTGACATGGTTTTTATCATTGAAAATGTTCTTTTTTTACTTTATATTGTTTTAGTGCCCCCATAAGTCAACTAGCCCAGGCATCAGGCATAAGGGTTGGCAACCCAGGACTCAGAGACTGTGTCGGTCTGTCCTTGGCTCAGCCAGCATACCAGCACTTATGACCTTTTGTATTGGTTTGTGGCCCTAGGCTCTTCTGCACTCTCTGCGTCCCAAATAGGGGTGCAGGTAATCAGGCATGGTACTGCCATGTCACCCCCTAATGCTACCAGGTGACATGTCAGCCCCCTATCCTGTAAACTCGTATACGGCTCCCATAGGCCAATTGCCAGTTTCATCCAAGTGCAAAAAGAACACACCACAGACAAATAAATGTATTATTCTTAATTTTACTACTTATCATTCCCTGGCTTCTTTCTTCTTTCCCCCATCAGGCATTGTCCTCATCTGGTCCGACAACGTTTCATGTCCCATATCTGGTTGTCCCTCCATCTATGGGATTTTTCTTTGCTCTCCTATGCCATATCTTTTCACAGTGGGCATCAGTGCTGCTGTCCACTATGGCTAGTTGTCTCTCAGGGACACAGGTCCCCTCCTTTAATGTATGTCACAGGAAGTGAGGGGTGGAGGGTGTTTCCCCAGGAACCCTTCATCCTCTCCTTGGGACACAGGGGGTGTGGAAGAGCCTGGTGCCCATCAGGGCCCCGAATCCATACCACAGTACATAAGGGCTGGTAAACTGGCAGGGCCAGTGTCCAGCCTGCCTGAATTCTGAGTCCTTGGTTACCAGCCCTTATGCCTGGTGTCTAGTTATCTATGGGAATGCAAACATTTTTTTCATTTTTACATTTCATAATCTAGTAAAAGAAAATTGCCAGATGTCATTTTCATGGCATGGCTTTTATGAATGAAAAAGCATGCCAGTTAGGCATGCCAGTTTGTTTGTTTTTCAATACTGTTTTTTATTGTTTTATGTTTAAATCTATACTATTATAGATTGGGAAAGGGCAAATATAATATTACTATATAATTTATATATATATGGTGGTTACCCCCCAGAGGACTGGCAGTAGTCTTGTGACTGTCGAGAACCTATATATACTGGTCTCAGAACCCCAGGGTCATAGACTAGTATTATTAAATTCACCATGGCGAAGGCATCTGGGGTAGGGATCTGGTTATTACCACATGTCCAGTTTGCATGCAGTGGCACTGGACAAGGATAGCACGGTGTGCAGGGATTATGCTACGGTTGTAGTGGATAGGGAGGCAGTTGTCTCCTCCCTGAAGGGGGCTCTGGCCCCTGTCGCCAGTGCTTTCTGAGACTTAGGCCCTTATTTATGAAGGAATAGAGACAGGTAGCGACTGGTGAGCGGCCGGTAATGACGGGCCCCACCACGAGAACGCCGGCTCCCCACCACAATCACATTTATCAAGCCAATCCTGCTTAGCGACTGAGATAGCGCCATATAGCCACTCATTCATCATTATTCCAGCCTCAGCCCACAGCGCCAGCGTCCGACCTTGAACAGCGACAGGTATGACCTCTCGCTACCTAGCGCTCTCCAATGCATTTCAATGGAACAATCTTTAAATATTCATAATTAATTGTTATTAATTGTTTATTTATTTATTTATTTATTTTTTTAAATGTGAAAAATTCTGTGACTACTTCTGCCATTTTAGATAATTTTTATAAGGTAAAATTCATATTACAAAATTATTTAAAAAACTAGTTTCTTTTGGTTTCCAAAAATATGGTTGTTTGGGGGCTAAAAAACTACTTTTAACCCATCGCCGCCAGCGCTCTGGGGTTTAAACATGCATTTTACAGCGCGAGAATTTTTTGAGCGTGATTTGTTAATGAATATGGTGGGAGCCGGTCGCTAGGGCCAGTCGCTATCATGCGCTCCCATACAGCGCGGAACCTGTCAAATAGCGACTCCTCACCCAATATTCAACATTACGGCAAACCGACTGTGTCGCTATCAACTACCGAACAATGGCCAAGCACAGCGACTACTAGTGGGCGCTCTGAAAATTCCGCTACAGTCGCTCAACTGTCGCTACCTGCCGCTATTGATGAATCGGCCTCTTAAAAACCCCCTTTGCAGCCTGCATGCGGACCTAAACCCTTTAGTGAGGCTACCAAGAAGGTTTATAAAAAAAAAAATTCCTCTAAGTGTATTGAAGAGGATATTGTGGCTGCCATAGTCTCCTTCTAAGTCTTTAAACTTTGTCTGCAGCCCTAAAGTGGTCCTAAACCTATAGATTCATCATGGAGTATTGGCTACTAAAAAGGTTTTAAAGAAAATATTTTTTCCTCTGAGTTGAAGAGGATATTGTGGCTGCCATGGTCTCCTTCTGAGTCTTTAAATTCTGTCGGCAGCTCTCAAGTGCTTCTAAACCTATAGAGAGTCATAATGGAGTATTGGCTATTAAAAGGTTTTAAAGAAAATAATTTTTCCTCTGAGTTGAAGAGGATATTGTGGCTGCCATAGTCTCCTTCTGACTCTTTAAACTCTGTTGGCAGCCCTCAAATGGTCCTAAACCTATAGAGTCATTATGATGTATTGGCTACTAAAAAGGTAAGGAAAAAAATAAAGGGGAAAAAAAAGAACATTTTTTTCCTCTGAGGAAGGTTCTGGAGGAAGTTGTGGGGCATATGCTTTATTATAATCTGATCAATAGGGAATGGCAGAAGTCAGGTTGTCTTCTGACCATTCCTAAAGTACTAGATACTATGTATCCTTTTCCTCCTGATCAGATTGTATTATGGTCTCACCCTCCTGGGGTGGATGCTCTGGGGCCAGTTCTCTTTAAGATTTTGGCTATGCCATCTTCTGATAGTGCTTCTCCAAAGGATCCAGCGGATAAGCGCATGGATCAAGTGGCATGTCGTGCTTTTATGGGGTCAACTTTGCGGCCGGCCTGTGCTACATCCATAGCATTTTTTGTGAGCAGGAGGTTGTTAAAACAACTGAACTCTTAGACTTATATGGCTCGTTCATGGAAGCCATGCTCTAGTTGATCAAAGCCAGTTGGCTCTAACAGGTATGTGATCCAGGCTATGGAGGTTTGATCTGGTTGTGGGCCAGAGGCCTAGCTCTGGTGGTCGCCTTAAGGCGTGCTTTATGGCTTAAGCAATGGCCAGCTGACATAGCCTCTAAAAAGGAATATGACGGGACTCCCCTTTTAATGTGGAGCGTCTGTTTGGGAAGTGCTTGGTTGACTTGGTAAAGCATTCTACTAGTGGTAAGTCATTTAATCTGCCACAGAAGCCAAAGTCTAATACTGCTTCCGCAGGGCCTCTAATACTCTGGGGTTCCGGCTAGAGGTTCGGCCTCTTCGGGATACCGAAGAGAATTATTTTGGAATAAGACAAAGTTCCAAACTAGGGCAACATGTGTCTGGCAAAATAAAGCCAGACCCCCTTCGAAGCCAGCTCAGGCATGAAGGGATGCCCCCGCCCTTGAGGTGTAGGGGGAAAGCTTCTGCATTTAACTCATATTTGCAGGCTTTATGTAATAGATATTTGGATACAGGAAGTTGTATCCTCAGGTTACAAAATCAAATTAGGAACCAGACCCCATCAGAGATCTCTGATCAGGGGAATCCCAAATTAAGCAGAAAGCAGAATCATTGAGATCTGCCGTATCTCACCCTTTTAGAGATTGGAGTTTTTTATTACCACAGTGTATATATAAGGATGCATACCTACATTGTAGTAGGTGGCCTACTTCTTCAGTTTGTGGCGCTACCCTTTGGTCTATCATCAGCACCAAGGGTGTTTACCAAGGTGTTGGCATGTCTCATGTTTTTCTCTAAGAAGTCAGGGATACATGTAATCCTTTACGGAGTCTATCGGTTGATATGGGCCCCATCATGTCAGGGGGGCCAGAAGGATATTTTTTCATAGCTTCAAGAGTTATTCTTTTCTGGGAATGTCATGAGACGTCTCAGGCAAAAGTGCTTTTCCAACACAGAAGTGACTCTTTCTTCAGGTCAGGGTACAGGGTCTCTTGTCTTGCCCTCACCCAATGATTCATCAAGAAATGTGTCTGTTGGCCCTGATGGTATATTGCTTGAGTCAGTACCTTTTGCACTGTTTTCACCCCTGCAGATGGAATTGCTCACAATCTGGGATCGAGACCCACGCACTCTGGATCATTCTTTTGCATGACACCGTCAGCAAGGCAGTCTCTAGCCTGGTCCTCAGTCTCTTCAGATCCGCAAATCCTTTCTTACAGTACAGTGGAAGATCATCACCATGGATGCAAGTCTATCTGGTTGGGGGAGTGTCATGGAGTCACAAACTATCCAGGGACAGTGGAGTCCGAAGGAGAGCAGAATCTCCATAAGGACCCTGAAACTGAGAGCTATTCTATTGTATTCAGACATTGGACATCCCATCTGATGGGACATCCCGTCTGGATTCAAACAGACAATTGGACGGCGGTGGTATATATCAACCACCATGAGGTCATCAGAAACCGGTTCCATGTCTTTTGGTGGTACACATACCTGGAGTGGACAACTTGTAGGCCGATCATCTCAGAAGAACGGTCCTGCATCAGAGGGAATGGTCTCTTAGCCAGAGGGGTTTTTTAATCCCTATGCATGTGCTGGGGGATACCAGATGTAGATCTCTTGCATCAGGGCTCAGTCAGAAGGTCCAAAGTTTGTCTCAGCCCAGGGATCCTCTAACAATAGCAACAGTTGTCCTGACTCTTCAGTGGTCAGCATTCAAGCTTCTATATGCATTTCCCTCTGATTTCACTCCTGGGTCGAGTACTAAAAAAGGTTTAGCTCACAAGGGAGTCCCAACCATTCTGGTGGCTCCTCGGTGACAAGAAGAAGCTGGTTCTCAGACATAGTAAGGATGTTACAGGGCAACTTGTGGAGGCAATGATCCAGATCTTCTTACACAGGGATCTCTAAGGCATCCCAAATCACAAGTTGTGGCTTGGAATGCCTGGCTATTGAATCCTTTATCTTGGAAAAAGGGTTTTTTTCTGCCAGAGTCATCCAGACTATGAAGGCCAGGAAGAAATCTTTATCAAGTGATCTACTATAGAGTCTGGCAAGCATTTATCGCTTGGTGTGAATCCAGGGGTTCGCTTGTAGTACTGTTCTGTTTACAGAATATATTGATTTTTTGCAGAAGTCTTGATGAAGGTTTTCAATTTAGAATAAATATCTGCTATCTATTTTCTTTCAGAAACCCATAGCTGAGAATGATTTTATCAGAAATGATATGCTGATGTGCGGCCTCCTCATAATCCACTTCTGCCGGCTTGGGATCCGAACTTGCTTTTCATGGTCTTCCTTTTTGAACCATGGCATGGTAGATGCGTCATTAAATCTAAGGGCGCTTATGGTTATCTCTTAGTGGCAATAACCTCAGCAGGTGGGTTTCTGAATTAGCAGCTTATCAGTAAGCCTCGCTATTTGAGTGTTTTAGGATTTTCTTCCTAAAGGTATCTTTTCATTTTAATGAAGAGATAGTTTTGCCTTCCTTATGTCTTGCTCCAGTGTCTAATAAGGAAGGGGTGTTCTTCGCTGTTTGGATGTAGTGAGAGCACTAAGGTATTATCGCACTACTACACAATCTTTCCATAGTTTGGACTTCTTATGTCATAACTGAGGGTCCACCGAAAGGTCTTCCCCCAGCTAAGTCTGCCATCAGTCGATGAATTAGACAGACAGTGGTAAGAGTCTATTCTGCCAAGGGGAAGGAGCCCCGTGTTTGGGTCACAGTTCTTTCCACTAGGTGCCATTGGTGCTTCCTGGGCTTTTCAGCATCAGGCCTCGGTGGAACAGGTTTGTAAAGCTGCCACCTGGTCCTCAGGTTCATACATTTACCAATTTTACAAGGTAGGTGTTAGGGCCTCAGCTGATGCTGTATTTGGTCAAAAAGTACTTCAAGCGGTAGTGAATTGAACTACCTGCTGTACCGCGTTGGGGATCCCGCCCATATTATTCACTGCTTTTGGATGTCCCAGGTGTAATGATTAAGGGACGGCCTGGAATGGATTGGAAGAAAAAACACCATTCTTTGAGACTCACCTGTAGAATTGGTTTTGATTCCAATCCATTCCAGGCCGTCACATGCAGAACACAATCAGTACTAGCCAGAATGCCTGCAGCTCCTTTAACCTTGCTGCTGGTCTCTTGACAGCCTCCCAGACCAATGCTCTTCTTATCTGTTCATCAATTGTTGAGTGAAGTCCAGTTCTTGGTAATGTCACTCTTTTGCCAATTTTTCATCTTCACTCTATCCTATGGTATATCTAATTCCTTTGAATTTTTTCATTCCCCCTGACTAATAATTTTTTCAATAGTCAGATCACTTTGATGTCTTGTAAGCTATTGATGAACCATGGCTTTTGTAAACTGCAGAGGCTAAGAAAATGTCAGAAAAATTCTACTAGAGCAGCTGAACTTTATATGATGTTAATCAGAATCACCTTAAAGCAGACCAGGTACCAGGTATATTACTAGGTACATTACCGTTTGGATAACAGTTTATTCAAAAACTGGGCTGCAGGAGCCACATGCAAAAAGGTGGGGGGGGGGGGGGCAGTTTGTTCTACTTTAAGTGTGATTGCTTAATTCTGAATACAATCATTTCCCCAATTATAAGAGGGTGTCCAGACCTATGCTACCACATTTATTAGCATGGAGTGAGATTTTCAGTTTGATGAATCACTGTTTGCAATTTGGGACCCCAAACGGCATTGCAGGTAATCATGCCGACAGGTGAAGTGGCAGCTCCCCTATTCTGTGTACTCTAGAGATGAGCGAATTGAATCTGACGAATCTGAATTTGTTACGAATTTCAGGAAAAATTTGATTCTAAACGATTCGCTCGAATCGCTTCTTTAAAACTCTATTTACTGCGGTCCAGGCCATCTAAAATGGTGGATCCACATGTCAGGACATGTCCCATGGGGCAAAGAATCCTGCACCGGGGACATCCCATGCTGTCAACACGTGCTAGTATTTGTCTATAAAGAGTACCTGGCTACTTACCTTTTCCATTTGTAACAAAAAACATGTTTTAAAATTTGCTGTAGTCATTCACTTTCACTAGGGGAATCCCATGCTGTCACCGTGTGCTAACATTTGTCTTTGCGCCATCGCCATCTGCGCCATCATCCATCCTCTCCCAGGTCTGACTCGGGGGGGCCCTCTGAGTCTTCAGTCGCTAATGAGTAGCTTTCTTCACCCGCATAGTGAGGCAACTCATGAGCAGCAGGTAGACATGGAGCACGACCTGAACCAGCAGGTGGTGTTATACCTTGACAAGACCATACCAACACACCTTGAAGATCCACTGAACTTCTGGCCAGCCAAACTTGATCTGTGGCTGCAACTAGCAGAGTTTGCACTGGGAAAGCTGTCCTGCTCTGCCAGTGTTGTGCCATCAGAGGGGGTTTAGTGCGGCAGGGGCCATAGTAATCACAAGGAGAACTTGTCTGTCCATGAAAAATGTGTCTGGCCTTTCACAGTAACTAGGCCCTGAAGACTTTAACCGGACAAAATGGTGCAACTCTCAGAAGTATGTATGTGGTGTGTACTGATAAGGGCAGGTCAATGCTCTCCACTAGGCTTAAAACAGTATTTTGTGCCGGTAGCGAGGGTTAAAGAAGGTGGAGAGCCACCTTGGTGACAATTCGGCGGTCACTACGCAAGCACATGAGCATGCATTGTGCCATTTGTGCAAGTTACTCGGAGGGACTACCTGTCTCCATCTCCATTGCATACTGCCACGGTGTGTCTGGGTCCTCTGTCTCGCCTTCCTCACAACCATCTAGCTCCTCTGGCTGCTCCTGCTCCTCCTTCTGTGTCAGATGACTAGATAAACCCCCCATTTCGCCAAAACTAAACCGTGCTTCACTGTGCCCCTCCCCCTCCTCCTCCTCCTCCAGTTCATGTGGCCGTGAAATGTAGGCGCCATGTCTCCAGTGCCCTGACCAGCCATGGTTTCCAACATGTGTTGTAGTACATGAAGCAGTGGAATCAAGTCATTCACCCTGTAATCCTGGCGACTGACAAATAAAGTGGCTTCCTCAAAGGTCCTGAGCAAACGGTAGGTGTCACCCTATCCGCTTGGTCATCAAGAAATTGGTGATGGCTTTTCTCTGTTTGTATAGTCGATCCAACATATGGAGGGTGGAATTCCAATGGGTGTAAACATCGCAAATCAGACTATGTTGGGGGATACCGTTGTGATGCTGTAGCTCAAGAAGGATGTGCTTGCCGGTGTAGGAGTGGCTGAAGTGCATGCAAAGTTTCCTTCCCGTTGTTAGGATGTCTTGCAGATGGGGGGAACAAAAAAAAAGAGAAAAAAAAAGGGGCAAAAAAAGAGGAGAGGAGCCTGATGAAGTGGGTGATGTGCCCACGGAATGCGTGGCTCCTGGTGTGGTAGGCGGTAGGGAGACTTCACACATGTTATTTTCATGATACCTTGGCTTTATTTCTGGTGATGTTTTTTTTGTGATATTATTTTTTGATTGGTATTGTGATATATATATCAGTGGTTCCCCTTTGGGATGCCTAAATAATATATACAGGTGGTTATATTTTCATTGGTGAATATAGTAGATTGATATGTTTATGAGTTGTTATGGTTGGGAATATTAATTTTTAATTGATTGTTTGACTAGTAGCACTTGCACTTTATAAATATATAGAATTTGTAGTGATCCGGATCATAGGCAGGATTTGCACATGTTTAGTTGCACTGTTGGAACACTTTGTTGAATGATTTAGCACGTATATCTAGGCATTTGATATCAATTAGTGTGGTGAGACTCTCCGCATCGCCTACACATCTTCATGTTGGTTTGTCCTGTGTGTTATTGTCCCATTTATATGTTTTTTAAGGGATTTTAATATGTTGAGTGTATTGTATGTAGTGATTATTAATATGTAATTAATACAAATGTATTTTTTGATCAATTTATGAATTGAGAGTGCCTCCCTACATTCTTTTTTTTGTTCCTGGTCTGAGCTCTTTTGCAGCTTTGGGAGTGGCACCTCCTATAGATTGAATAGGGTATAGTGCAAGTCCCCATTTTTTTCCTTCCTGTTGCAGATGGGGGGAAGACTTCAGAAAATGGTTGACAACTAGGTTGAACACGTGTGCCACACAGGGTGCATAGCTCAGGCTTCCTTGTTGCAGCTCAGACAAGATGTTCTTTTGTAAGAAGGTTCCAGAGGAATAAAATGTTTATGATCTCAATTATTAATGAATTATTATTAAATCACTAGATGATTGATGTATATAGGTGCCTTGGATGAATGTGGAAGCTGTGGATGTTTACCTGCCATTTATTATGATTCTGATCTGGATGTGGCTGATTCAAAGGAAATCATACACATATAACATATATACATGTCCATATAATATAAAGGTTATTCCTTTTAATTGACTTTGCATTCGGACCTCAGGGAAATCTCAGGGAAATCTCTTAAAATATTTAACTGTAAACTGCCTCTTTGTGTAACAGGAAGTGTAAGTGTTGCGTGGAGGAGAAATGTAAGTTTGACCAGAAAATTATATTAAAGCAGGGAATGTGGGGGAAGGGTCTTCTTCTCTCTGCTTCCCCTCTGACAATGCAGGAGGATTGGAGGGCTGGGCAAAGGAAAAAAGGCCCTGGCTGTATTCACTTGGGAGAGATTGCCCCCTTTTTTGTATGGAAACTTTACATCATATTTACACCTTTCATATGATTACTTTTTCTGTAATGTAACCGGCTCTATTTTAATTGAATCCACTCATCAATTGTTGGTATCTGCCCAATACTTATAATCCAATACCTGGATTTTTCATAGCTGAGATTATATCTGGATGGCCCAATAGTACTTGTTAAAGTTAACACAAGGAACCAACATCTTACATCTTCTCATTGTTGGTCACCATGGTTCCCATTTGCAGTTTTTGTGGAATAAGCCATGATTTGATGTCTTGATTAATGATTTTTAGCAGTTCCTCCCATGTGTGACTCCATTCGCCAAGGCAAGCCATGTGAAGAACAGCATGACACCGCCGTGTCCTGCAAACATGGTAGGCTGGAGGAGCACTCAGACTTGTCTGTGCAGTGGAGGCTGCGGAGACGGCAGAGGATGAGGATATGGAGTTGCATACTGGCAAAGCTAAATAGATATGCACAGCCCAATATGTATAAAAAGAGTGTGCAGGCTCATGAGGTGTGCAGACCTGAGCAAATTTCTTAGTATTGGGATTCTAGATATATCCCAAAAACAGTCCACATAGAATGAGCCACACACACTTATAAAATGAGATCTTTTATTAGAAATAAATAATTATAGCATGTAATATACAAAGACATTCTTAAAAACATAAACACAAACAGAAATGGCTGGAGGGGGGGAGCCCAGACAATAACTCTATGTTGGGTAAATTATAACAATTTTATCATTAGTATTATGCTACAGGTTCATGGGGAAAAAAAAATTAAAAAAAAATTGATATATTTATATGTTATTAGTTAATATATATATGAATGTGTGAAATTTTTATTTAATTATTATTATTATTATTATTATTATTATTAGTGTGTGCAAATAAGATAAATGTTATCAATAAATATGTAATTGACAATTAGCAATGGTGTCAGAGAAAAAAAGTGCCTAAGTAGAAAAAATGTGCAAGCAGCAATAATATAAAGTGCTGAATAGTAAGGCTTATTAAATCCATGAGCAAAAATAGGCAAGTGCACTGTCACAGGCACAACGGCCTAGGAGCGTGGAGGCCACAGTGGTGGGACCTGTCTAAGTTGCCTTAAAGGATATGTATTGTCCCTGACCGTAGTTACAGTTCCAGATGTCGGCGCTGCCGTGCACTTTGGTACACACTGACAGGCTCAAAGACTGGCCCACCTTCTGTGCAACAAAATTGTACAGGGCTGGTACTGCCTTCTTCGCAAAGAAATGTAGCTTAGGACTCTCCACCTCAAGCCATCAGCACAAGCCATCAGTTCTCTGAAAGGTGCAGAGTCCACCACCAGAAAAGACAGGGACTGCAGCACCAGCAACTTATACAGGAGCACATTTAGCTTCTGCGCGTTGGATGAGTGGGTGCATACTGTTGTCTCTTGGACATGGCTTGGCCAATGGATTGCTGGCTGAATGACTGACTCGGAGTAAGAGGAGGAGCATCTGGAGCAACAGAGGATGGGTATGACACACAGGAGGTGGTGGAGTCTTGGCTGGCTAGAACAGGGAGCGGCGTGCCACTGGGTAATGCAGCAGGCTGGACCACCACTTTGGAGCCAGCTCTCCCAGGCCACTTTATGGTGACGCTGCAAATGTTGACGCAGGGCTGTGGGGCCAACATTGGGACCCTGGCCATGCTTCACCTTCTGCCTACACATCTTTCATATAGCCATGTTAACCTCCTGCGGATGCTTGATGAAAATCTGCCACATCGATGAGTAGCTGATTTTCCCACAAACAGTCCGCACTAATTCACTGCTGCTGCCACCACCGACTCCAGCAACCCCTCTTCCACTACCTCCCCGGGAAGGTAGCCTGCCATGCAGCAAGTGGTCTACCCCAAGCACATTTTCTTCCAGACTTTCCAATCTGTCACCATGCTGACTGCTAAATCCGTCACTCTCCATCACTCCAAGCCTTTAAAAGTGCCCTCAAAACTCACTTCTTCAGACAGGGCATATAATCTGTCTTAAGCAACTCCTATAACCTTCAAACTGCACATGCAGCCCAACTCAAGCTCTACCAATTGTGATCCCTACCTTTTGTCTCCACCCCTATACTTTAGACTGCAAGCTCACAAGGGTTTGTAATCATACCTTGTAAAGCACTACAGAAGATGATGGCGCTATATAAATAAAAATATTAATAATAATAACAATAATAATAATCATCATCATCATCGAGTTGTGTCTGGGTATAACTGATGTCCTCCTGAGGTTCCTCAACAGTGTCTGCTTCAGAAGCCAAAACACTTGCAACACCACCTCCCACACCACTCTCCTCATCACTACTTGCTAGCCTAGTGGAAGAAGCGGTGAGTGTCTCCTCCACTTCTTGGCTGGGCAGTAGCTGCTGATTTTTTTCTGTCAGATCGTCCTCACTGAATAGTGGAGCTGAACCCAAAGCATAAGATATAACCGATAGTTTACTGAAGGTGTCAGATGTCACTTGTGGTGAAGTGGATGATCGTGTTAACCAATCAATGACGGCTGATGGGTTGCTGGTTGAGATACGACCGCTAGCTGATACCGGGAGATCAGGCCTTTCACTGAGACTCCTTCTGCCACTCACCCCTAGTCTGCTGCGACCTCTGCTTGATGAATTTAGGTCGCTGCAACTCCTCTGTGCCCATCCTGGCACTTCTCTGCCTGACATACTTGCGTATATGAGGGGAGGACAAAACGCTACACTATGCTTAAAACAGGATTTGTCAATAACAGCAGCAGGTGTGTAACTATCTATGGCCTTTCACTAAGTAGTAACTAGGCCCTGTTGACTTTTACCGGAACAAAGTGGTAAAACTCTTAGATGTGCGTATGTGATGCACTGATTAGGGCACTTCAATGTGCTCCAGTATGCTTGAAAAATGTTTTTTTGAGAGACTGATCTGCGTGAAAATTAATCGGGCATGGATCAGCCAAGATTTCCACCCACCAATACCTGATGCATCAGAGTAGATTGATCATGGTGCCAGACCAACACTTCAGAAATATGGATAGTGCAAAACAGATTGAAGGTGCTGCTCTCCAGTTACAGGCATTCCTCCGCATCAGACCACAAGTAATTATTGAGGAAATGCTTTACGCTAATCTTAATTTTTATTAATATTCTTAGGATAAGATATACATCCCAAAATCTGTATATGTTCTCTTCATTCTGCTGCCAACTCCAGGGTGTGTCCTTCTGGCAAAATATAAGAGCTCCTCATGCTGCTGCCAACTCCAGTGCATTTTTTAGGCAATATATGGGCTCCTTATGCTGCTGCCAACTCCAATGTGTCTTTCAGGCAATATATGGGCTCCTAATGCTGCTGCCAACTCCAGTGTTTCTTTCAGGCAATATATGGGCTCCTAATGCTGCTGCCAACTCCAGTGTGTTTTTCAGGAAATATATGGGCTCCTTATGCTGCTGCAAACTCCAGTGTTTCTTTCAGGCAATATATGGGCTCCTAATGCTGCTGCCAACTCCAGTGCATTTTTTAGGCAATATATGGGCTCCTTATGCTGCTGCCAACTCCAATGTGTCTTTCAGGCAATATATGGGGTCCTAATGCTGCTGCCAACTCCAGTGTTTCTTTCAGGCAATATATGGGCTCCTAATGCTGCTGCCAACTCCAGTGTGTTTTTCAGGAAATATATGGGCTCCTTATGCTGCTGCAAACTCCAGTGTTTCTTTCAGGCAATATATGGGCTCCTAATGCTGCTGCCAACTCCAGTGTATTTTTCAGGCAATATATGGGCTCCTTATGCTGCTGCAAACTCCAATTTGTCTTTCAGGCAATATATGGGCTCCTAATGCTCCTGCCAACTCCAGGGTGTGTTTTTCAGGCAATATATGGGCTCCTTATGCTGCTGCCGACTCCAATGTGTTTTTCAGGCAATATATGGGCTCCTTATGCTGCTGCCAACTCCAGGGTGTGTTTTTAAGGCAATATATGAGCTCATTATGCTGCTGCCAACTGCAGTGTGTCTTTCAGGCAATATATGTGCTCCTTATGCTGCTGCAAACTCCAGGGTGTGTTTTTCAGGCAATATATGGGCTCCTTATGCTGATGCCACCTCAATACACTGTAATTGTGCCACTCTGCAACTGCGATTCAAATAGCGATGATCTGGATGTCATACTTCTTTACAGTATTATTTCACTAACCCAGCATGCATCCTATGCATGTTACAGCAAGGCAAAATGTTCTACAACCCTATTGAGGCTATCGGAAGGCCAGAAATAGCCATTTTTAATAGCGATTCGCAGCAAATAAATTCGGGCCAAAACAAATTTTTCCGGAAAATTCAGCGAATCAGCGGGATCGAATTTTTCAAAAATTCGCTCATCTCTAGTGTACTCTATAGGGGTCCCCTGGACTCCTTACAGTTCACCATAAGTAGTTAAAAAACACAACACAAAATATGTAATACTATACTAACTGCCCCGTGGCTTCTCCACCTAGCTCCATCTGGCCCACGCGGCTGTGGAAGCAAAGCTGAGACACCACTTCCTCCATGTGGATAACAGGGGACTCCTTCTATCTCACTTATTTAGGCAAATTCTCTAAAGATTTCCCCTATGTAACTAACCATGTCACTGGAAGGGAGCGTTATAGAGGAAATTTTCTAGGGGAATCACCCTCCATCCCCCTTCCCCCCGAGTGATATGTAAGGAACATGGAGACGAATCCAGAGGGGCTGCACCTCTCTAGCATTTATTACCCTCTCCTGGTGTAATTCATTACCATTGGCTGGAAGCCATGAACTGTGCCCGCCTTCTCTTCATTTGCCAGATGGTCATCTATTAGGCATCCTGCTGGTTTCAATTTAACAGAGCTGGCGTTGGACAAAGGATAACAAAAGGTTAATAAAGAGTACAAAGAAAAATGGGGATCCCACACTCCCCAGAAAACCAAAACCCCAATGAATTCAGTGGCACCACTATATATTTAAAGCGGACCTTCACTCTGAATAAGAGTCTATCTTATATGTTTCCCACACCCTGTACATACAGATTGTCTACAATAAAAATCATCCTACCTGCATCTACTGCATGTTATGAGCCTTTAAACATCCAAGATGGCGGCTTGTGGATGCCGCCATCTTATCAGGCAGCCTGCAAACAGGAAGTGCCTCCTGACTGTGCTGCTCTGCATTCTGGGACTGCTGACCTTTACCTGACCCCAGCTCTGCTCTGTCTGAGCAAAGCACAGCTATAACCCGCCCCCCCTGTACCTTATCCCACTCTCCTCTCCTCAGTAAGTGTGATGCTTCTGAGTCAAGATGGCGGCGCCCGTATCCTAAATTCCTGAAGAGAGTTGCAGCCCAGTGGGGGAAAGAATAATAAGTTAGTGACTAAAAACGTAAAATATATAAATTTTAGATGCTGGGGAACCGTTTTTTAAGAGTTTGGGCTTTTCATTAAATCACCCTGAAGGTCCGGTTTAAATACAAATATATACAACTTTTATTAATTCATGTGTATGTACAATGCAAAAAAGACACTTTAAAATCCAGTTTAAAAAACACAAACACAATGAAAACCAGAGGGGGGATGGGGGAAGGGGAATGGGGGAGACAAATAGATGGAATATACAATGCGGCTAGGTCAGAATGCTGATCACAATAAAAATGTATATATCAATTGGCTGGCAATCTAAAAATCTAATATAATCTACAAATATGAAAGTACTGTGCAAAAAACGTATTATTGATTAATACTTATTCCTATTGAGAAAGAAAATTTCTATTTCATATGTGTAATCAGGATGAACAGTATTTAAATACCTATCCTGTGAAACACCACCATTAATACTATAAACACCTAATAGATAAAGTGCAATGTGCCAATACACATAACCAATCTATCTACATAACACACAAAGAATCCACAAATAAACTACACTACTTAATCAATAGGACCAGCCGGGTAGAGAACAAACAGACACACAACATGTAACAGAAAGCTCACAGATCCACAGCTCGCCAGCAGCAAGTCCCTCCAAAAACACCCCTCACCGCCTCGCGTTGAGGCGCCTCTACTCCACTTAAGTGCCAGCTGCGTGAGACTCACATAGCTGAATTTAAACCCCCACAGTAAAAAAAAATATAAAAGTAAAATACTCACCTGACCCCTCGTTGGATCCGGCCGGGTCTCCTCTTTAATTTGGTGCTATCCAATCCCCTGTGGGGGCTTGGATGGCTCCAGAAGAGTCCCCGGAATACCCCCCCTCCTGCTTCGGCAGCAGCAGCTGCTAACTGTAAGATAAAAAAAATAAATTAAAATGACATTTACTTACCTGTGGCCGCGCTGCCTCTCGCTGCCCCAATTTACACTTTTATTAGGATGATATATACTTATTGCACATGGTCACTTTACATGTAAGTCTTTGCACATGGTAACTTTATATAGGGTTTATCTGTGGTTTATTAGGGCATTAATATTTGTATTTGTAATATTTAGGCAGATATGTTTATTAGTTTTGGATTGAGGGGTTTGACATTATTTATTCATATTCTTTGAGTGGCCACATGTACTATGCATTTATTGATGTGTTTATACCAATATTATTGTAATTTCATATATCCTACAAATTTTACATAATGATTGGTGCTGTGTAGGTCCCGGGTCTGTTTTTTACTTGTATTTCTTTTGTGTTTAATATTGTGTGATGGTCTAGTCTAGATAATAAAGATTTGTGTGATACATATTAACCGGCTGAGTGCCCTGCTTCAAGTTGGACTTGGTTAGGGTGTTCTTTAGTAGTTCTTTAGTAGTTAGTATGCAAATGTGAGGAGCCCGGGGTACACCTTTTGGTGTTAATATTTTAGCATTTGCTTATAATTGTTAGTGGTGCCCTCACCCATTTGTTTTCTTGTTACTTAAGAATCAGTCTGCTCGGGTGCTTGGAGGAGAGAGGTGGGGAGGGGGTTAGGGGTTTGATCGCCCCCCCTCCCCAGACTCTCTCCTCCAAACACCCGAGCAGACTGACAGCTGTCATCGCAGATCGCCGGGGGACACAGGATCGGAGGTGAGTAAAGTAAAAAAATAAATAAATAAAGATCATTTTTTTCTCTTTGTGTCTGTGTCTTTTTTTTTTCCATTTTACCCTGTGTGAACTGGTAAGGGGTCCATTAGACCCCTTATACCAGTTCACAAGGCTGTGGGATGGCAAGTCACCTGCGGCTAGCGGGTGACTTGCCATTAACCCCCGACACCCCCATTACCTGCCTCCCCACAGCCCAGGGGGGGCAGAAGAGCCCGTGGCCACGGGCTATGCGGGCTTATAGCCTGCAGGGCCAGGGGCCACAAAAGCTGGCCCCTGCACCCTGTTTCTTCAAGCCCTGCATAGCTGGTCCCGGGCTGGTTACTTCGGGTAAGGGGGACCCCATGTCATTTTTAGGGGGGATTTTTAACGGTCTTTAACCCGTAAAAATCCCCCCAAAAATGGGGTCCCCCTCCCCCCGGGAGGGGGCCCTATGTCATTTTTTTTAATTAACCCCTTATGCTCTGTCGCCCAGCAGCTATAAAAGGCTTCCAGCAGGTGAGCAGAAGCCAGTGATTTGGAAGGGACACAGTGCAAGATGGATGGGAGGTAAGTATTAAAAAAATATATATATAATTCTTTTTCTCTGTGTGTGTGGTGTTTTTTTTTTTTACACTTAACCCCTTGTGAACTGGTAAGGGGTCCAAGAGATCCTTTTACCAGTTCACAAGGTTGGGGGCTGGCAAGTCACCTGTGGCTAGCGGGTGACTTGCCAATAACCCCCAGCACCCCTATTACCTGCCTCCCCAAAGCCCAGGGGGGCAGAAGAGCTAGTGGCCATGGGCTATGCGGGCTTGTAGCCTGCAGGTCCAGGGGCCACAAAAGCTGGCCCCTGCGCCCTGCTCCTACAAGCCCTGCATAGCTGGTCCCTGGCTGGTTACTTCGGGTAAGGGGGACCCTATGTCATTTTTTTTCTTGATTTAACTCTTTATAGTGTGGATGGTAGTTGTATTTTATTTGTAAATGTTATAAAGCACTTGTTTCAGTTTGGGGGTCTCCTGGGCAGGAACGGGGGGCTACTGATAAATATGTGACTACTATGTATCTACTAATCCGTAGAAATGGGGCTTTCTCGTGCAATATGGTTTTCTTTAATAAAATACATTTTTTATTTAAAATAAAGGTGACAATTTTCTAAAAAAGGTATTTTTTTTTTTTTACTTAATAATAATATTGTAAAAAACAGAATTACATTTACAAAAAAGACATTTCATGTTAAAGCCTAAACTCTGCTGCAAAAAATATATATATAATTTTCCTGAAAATTCCAGCAAAAATGGTGCAAAATGGGGAAAAATGACCTGTCAACAGAGGGTGACAAAGTCTCAAGTAGGCTGGCAATTAAAAGGGTTAAAAGTAGCTATGCATGTTGGGTATTGTTTTGTTCGCGGGACCTTGCACTTTCAGACTTAGCTTGTTTTTTCTTGTTTGCATATTTATATTTTTTCTAGCTTTTTTATACATTTTTTTAGGGAAACCCTGCGCAACCAAACAATTATTGAGGGATTAATTCCAGAAAGGTGAGCCCACTACAACAAGCTGGGTAGGTTTAGAAAGCTAAACATGTGTACTTTCAGGGAATATATGGTTCATGGGGGAAATTCCAAATGTAAAGGGTTGTTTTGGTTGAAAAATAGCAAGGTGCGCACTTTGTCTGCAGAGCTGAAATTTTCAGGTAAAATTGCTGTTACGCACATGCTTTACTTTGGGGTGTTTGGCAACTCTTCCCTTGACAGAACCTATGCATGTTGGGTATCGTCCTGTTCGGAAGATGTTGCTTTTTCAGATTATACTTGTTTTTTCTTGTTTGTATATAGTTTTTTTTAGGAAAATGTGGCTTTGATTCTGCTTTTTTATCCTTTTTTTAGGGAAACTCTTTGCAACCAAAGATTACATTGAGGGATTACTTCCAGAAAACTGTGGCCACATCAACAAGCCTGGTATACCTAGAAAGCTTGAGGTGTGTACTTCTGGAGAATATATAGTTTGTTGGGGGTATTTCAAATGTAAAGGGTTGTTTTTCTGTAAAAACTGCAAGGTACACATAGCGCATATCGCAGTTGTATTTTATCTGAAAATCCCCTAAAGCTCTGTTTCAGTTTGGGGGAGTCTCCTGGGCAGGAAAGGGTGTCTACCTATACATATGTGGTACTGCTGTAACCGGGAGAAATTGGGATTTCACACGCAATAAGATTTTTTTGACAAACTTACATTTTTTAATACAAAAAATCACTACAATTTCACATATTTCACCCAAAAATATTGAGAATACACCTATGAAATGACAAACAAGACATTTCATGTTAAAGCACAGACTATGCTGAAAAAAACAATTTATAATTTTCCGGGGAAATCCCTGAAAATCCTCTCAAAAATCACATTTGAACATGGGGAGCGCAAAATAGTGCAAAATGGTCTGGCAACAGGGTGACAAAAACTCAAGCTATAGGCTGACGCTTAAAGGGTTAAAAAAAATAAAGAATATTTTTGTGGTGTTTTTTACTTGTGGCACCTCTACTCCATTTCAAAGGGCAAGCCACTTGCCTGACATCCCACATGGGGATACAAATGAGCTCAGTGCCCCACAGCATGGGCCTCTTGATCCCTGTGATTAACATTACCCTATGCTTGGTGTGCCAGGTTGCTAGGCTTTATGGGGGGACATGTATATCGAATTCTTGTTTTCTTTTTTTTAATTTTGCAACATCCCCCAAAAAATGATTTTTTATCTAATGTTATTTTCATTGAATACAAAAATAAAAAAAACAAGTATGTCAGTTAGTAAAGCTGTTTTTTTTCCCCTTTCCTAGCTGGTGAAAAAAGTAGTTACCAAAAAACTCAATCCCACCCAAAAGTCTAAATCTATAGAAAACTGCCTGAATCAGACAAGTTTGCACGAGAGAAGCCCCCCCCCCCCCCGCTAAAATATTGTCTGGGGTAGAGGATCAAAAACAAGTTTTCACACCTAAAACTGTGCAAGAATTCATTCTCTTACAGTCCTAATTTGCCCATTGTTGCTGAATAATCCCTTTGAGAAGGAGATTATCAGAGAACGCTTAACACGGGCAGTTTATGGCTTGGCAAATTGTAAATTAATTTCTGGACTGCTCTGTTTCTTTTTTTTATTTGGAGCTCTTTTTGATGTTCACTGTTCTGTGTGTATAAGCTGATAGATTTTTCTGTATAACATCATGTGTGAGAAAGAGAGAGAAGTCCGGCAGGTTCGGACGAACTCTAAATAAATGGGGACACACATTTCTGGACTCTGAGCCGAACACAGACTTCTGGCCTAAGTCCATGTTCAGGTTTGGGAATGTGAACTTGCATAGGTTTTTGGTTTAGGTTCATCCATATGTAGAGACAAATATTCTCAAAAGCTTACCTGAATATACTGTTATTCTTAAAAGGCCTTATCTGTTTACTTTACATTGGTACAGTATGCTGAAGTATTAAAAAGACTATCCAGGGAAAGGGAACAATAATACCCTCTTGGACTGACCCAGCTTTATAAAATATATTTTGTGGTTGTTGTGGTTTCTTAATAATTAAACTTTTCAATAATACATCACAGTTTATTGTGGAGAACTGAGGTTGGAAGATATTTCAGCAACTGACTTGCAGTGGTGATGGCATCATATTGCATTGCCATGTTAGAATAACCCATTCTGTGACAATTATGAAGGCAGACTGCTTGCTATGGATGGGACTGAATGGGTTGGGTTTAATTATTAAAATGTGTGTTCTAATACTTTTGTTGAAAATATAGACAAGAGAAAATTACACTGGGTCAGGTTTATGTCTATGTAGCAATAATATTGCAACCAGGATGATTGTGGGCTACTCGGAATCTCTCCACAATCGCTATGAAAGCACTGCCCATATTAACCTATTGGCCCTTTCACGTATGTGCGGGCCAATTGCAATTGCAAAGTAATTCAAGCAGCAATTTTGTGGTGCGGTACTAAATGACGATCTCAAGCATTTTCTTTAGTAAATCATTGTGTAAAGCGTGATGCATGTTCACTAGCAATTTCCATAGGACAAGGCTTGCACACTGTGATCACAATGAAATCAAAAATTCAAACATAAAGGCCCTGTTTTATAAACTTTCCTTTATATATCTCTTTAAATGTAACACTTTAATGATATTTAAAAGATAAGTCCACTTCCAATGGCATTGTTGAATGCGGATATTCATTTTTTGTGCCAAAAATAGGGATGAGCGAATCGATCCGGACGAACCCGGATTCGATCCGAATTTCAGGAAAAATTCGATTCGGATCGAATCCGAATTTCCCCGCGATTCGATCGCTCGAAGTTTTCCTTTAACATCCATTCATTTACATTACAGGCATTCTAAGATGGCGGACGGGACATGTCCAGACATCAACCCCGCGCCAGTGCAAGCTGGGACAGTCACATGCAGCCTATCAGCAGCCAGCAAGCCCGGTGACGTCACAGCGGTATTTAAGGCCGGCCATCTTGCTTTCCTGCCTCATTTCTCTATTGCATTCGTGAGAGACAGAACGTTGTGTAGCTGAGGGAGTGACGCAGTTAGACAGGCAGGGACAGACAGGGACAGGCTGGAGACAGGCAGGAGACAGACAGGAGACAGACAGAAAGTCAGCGAAAAACAGGGAAAGGTAGAAAAATCGGAGGCTGTCAGCCTGTCACAGGGAGTTTTTTTTTTTTTTTTTCATCCAGCCTGACAGGCTTTGTTAGCGTTTTCAGGCTGCTTATACTAACTAACTGTGCATATATACTGAACTGATCTTAAGTCTGCTGTGAGGCATCCCATTCTGTGACTACAGCAGCCTCTGTTTAAGACCATATAACCATTTGCTCTTATTATATTTGAAATTAGCCTGATAAAGACACTTTTGCTGGGCATAGTACTTCTGGACCCTGCCAGGGCATCCCATTCTGTGACTACAGCAGCCTCTGTTTAAGACCATATAACCATTTGCTCTTATTATATTTGAAATTAGCCTGATAAAGACACTTTTGCTGGGCATAGTACTTCTGGACCCTGCCAGGGCATCCCATTCTGTGACTACAGCAGCCTCTGTTTAAGACCATATAACCATTTGCTCTTATTATATTTGAAATTAGCCTGATAAAGACACTTTTGCTGGGCATAGTACTTCTGGACCCTGCCAGGGCATCCCATTCTGTGACTACAGCAGCCTCTGTTTAAGACCATATAACCATTTGCTCTTATTATATTTGAAATTAGCCTGATAAAGACACTTTTGCTCGGCATAGTACTTCTGGACCCTGCCAGGGCATCCCATTCTGTGACTACAGCAGCCTCTATTTAAGACCATATAACCATTTGCTCTTATTATATTTGAAATTAACCTGATAAAGACACTTTTGCTGGGCATAGTACTTCTGGACCCTGCCAGGGCATCCCATTCTGTGACTACAGCAGCCTCTGTTTAAGACCATATAACCATTTGCTCTTATTATATTTGAAATTAGCCTGATAAAGACACTTTTGCTGGGCATAGTACTTCTGGACCCTGCCAGGGCATCCCATTCTGTGACTACAGCAGCCTCTGTTTAAGACCATATAACCATTTGCTCTTATTATATTTGAAATTAGCCTGATAAAGACACTTTTGCTGGGCATAGTACTTCTGGACCCTGCCAGGGCATCCCATTCTGTGACTACAGCAGCCTCTGTTTAAGACCATATAACCATTTGCACTTATTATAATTGAAATTAGGCCTGATAAAGACACTTTTGCTGGGCATAGTACTTCTGGACCCTGCCAGGGCATCCCATTCTGTGACTACAGCAGCCTCTGTTTAAGACCATATAACCATTTGCTCTTATTATATTTGAAATTAGCCTGATAAAGACACTTTTGCTGGGCATAGTACTTCTGGACCCTGCCAGGGCATCCCATTCTGTGACTACAGCAGCCTCTGTTTAAGACCATATAACCATTTGCTCTTATTATATTTGAAATTAGCCTGATAAAGACACTTTTGCTGGGCATAGTACTTCTGGACCCTGCCAGGGCATCCCATTCTGTGACTACAGCAGCCTCTGTTTAAGACCATATAACCATTTGCTCTTATTATATTTGAAATTAGCCTGGTAAAGACACTTTTGCTCGGCATAGTACTTCTGGACCCTGCCAGGGCATCCCATTCTGTGACTACAGCAGCCTCTGTTTAAGACCATATAACCATTTGCACTTATTATAATTGAAATTAGGCCTGATAAAGACACTTTTGCTGGGCATAGTACTTCTGGACCCTGCCAGGTCATCCCATTCTGTGACTACAGCAGCCTCTGTTTAAGACCATATAACCATTTGCTCTTATTATATTTGAAATTAGCCTGATAAAGACACTTTTGCTGGGCATAGTACTTCTGGACCCTGCCAGGGCATCCCATTCTGTGACTACAGCAGCCTCTGTTTAAGACCATATAACCATTTGCACTTATTATAATTGACATTAGGCCTGATAAAGACACTTTTGCTGGGCATAGTACTTCTGGACCCTGCCAGGGCATCCCATTCTGTGACTACAGCAGCCTCTGTTTAAGACCATATAACCATTTGCTCTTATTATATTTGAAATTAGCCTGATAAAGACACTTTTGCTGGGCATAGTACTTCTGGACCCTGCCAGGGCATCCCATTCTGTGACTACAGCAGCCTCTGTTTAAGACCATATAACCATTTGCTCTTATTATATTTGAAATTAGCCTGATAAAGACACTTTTGCTGGGCATAGTACTTCTGGACCCTGCCAGGGCATCCCATTCTGTGACTACAGCAGCCTCTGTTTAAGACCATATAACCATTTGCTCTTATTATATTTGAAATTAGCCTGATAAAGACACTTTTGCTGGGCATAGTACTTCTGGACCCTGCCAGGGCATCCCATTCTGTGACTACAGCAGCCTCTGTTTAAGACCATATAACCATTTGCACTTATTATAATTGAAATTAGGCCTGATAAAGACACTTTTGCTGGGCATAGTACTTCTGGACCCTGCCAGGGCATCCCATTCTGTGACTACAGCAGCCTCTGTTTAAGACCATATAACCATTTGCTCTTATTATATTTGAAATTAGCCTGATAAAGACACTTTTGCTGGGCATAGTACTTCTGGACCCTGCCAGGGCATCCCATTCTGTGACTACAGCAGCCTCTGTTTAAGACCATATAACCATTTGCACTTATTATAATTGAAATTAGGCCTGATAAAGACACTTTTGCTGGGCATAGTACTTCTGGACCCTGCCAGGGCATCCCATTCTGTGACTACAGCAGCCTCTGTTTAAGACCATATAACCATTTGCTCTTATTATATTTGAAATTAGCCTGATAAAGACACTTTTGCTGGGCATAGTACTTCTGGACCCTGCCAGGGCATCCCATTCTGTGACTACAGCAGCCTCTGTTTAAGACCGTATAACCATTTGCACTTATTATAATTGAAATTAGGCCTGATAAAGACACTTTTGCTGGGCATAGTACTTCTGGACCCTGCCAGGGCATCCCATTCTGTGACTACAGCAGCCTCTGTTTAAGACCATATAACCATTTGCACTTATTATAATTGAAATTAGGCCTGATAAAGACACTTTTGCTGGGCATAGTACTTCTGGACCCTGCCAGGGCATCCCATTCTGTGACTACAGCAGCCTCTGTTTAAGACCATATAACCATTTGCTCTTATTATATTTGAAATTAGCCTGATAAAGACACTTTTGCTGGGCATAGTACTTCTGGACCCTGCCAGGGCATCCCATTCTGTGACTACAGCAGCCTCTGTTTAAGACCATATAACCATTTGCTCTTATTATATTTGAAATTAGCCTGATAAAGACACTTTTGCTCGGCATAGTACTTCTGGACCCTACCAGGGCATCCCATTCTGTGACTACAGCAGCCTCTGTTTAAGACCATATAACCATTTGCACTTATTATAATTGAAATTAGGCCTGATAAAGACACTTTTGCTGGGCATAGTACTTCTGGACCCTGCCAGGGCATCCCATTCTGTGACTACAGCAGCCTCTGTTTAAGACCATATAACCATTTGCTCTTATTATATTTGAAATTAGCCTGATAAAGACACTTTTGCTGGGCATAGTACTTCTGGACCCTGCCAGGGCATCCCATTCTGTGACTACAGCAGCCTCTGTTTAAGACCATATAACCATTTGCTCTTATTATATTTGAAATTAGCCTGATAAAGACACTTTTGCTGGGCATAGTACTTCTGGACCCTGCCAGGGCATCCCATTCTGTGACTACAGCAGCCTCTGTTTAAGACCATATAACCATTTGCACTTATTATAATTGAAATTAGGCCTGATAAAGACACTTTTGCTGGGCATAGTACTTCTGGACCCTGCCAGGGCATCCCATTCTGTGACTACAGCAGCCTCTGTTTAAGACCATATAACCATTTGCTCTTATTATATTTGAAATTAGCCTGATAAAGACACTTTTGCTGGGCATAGTACTTCTGGACCCTGCCAGGGCATCCCATTCTGTGACTACAGCAGCCTCTGTTTAAGACCATATAACCATTTGCTCTTATTATATTTGAAATTAGCCTGATAAAGACACTTTTGCTCGGCATAGTACTTCTGGACCCTGCCAGGGCATCCCATTCTGTGACTACAGCAGCCTCTGTTTAAGACCATATAACCATTTGCACTTATTATAATTGAAATTAGGCCTGATAAAGACACTTTTGCTGGGCATAGTACTTCTGTACCCTGCCAGGGCATCCCATTCTGTGACTACAGCAGCCTCTGTTTAAGACCATATAACCATTTGCTCTTATTATATTTGAAATTAGCCTGATAAAGACACTTTTGCTGGGCATAGTACTTCTGGACCCTGCCAGGGCATCCCATTCTGTGACTACAGCAGCCTCTGTTTAAGACCATATAACCATTTGCTCTTATTATATTTGAAATTAGCCTGATAAAGACACTTTTGCTGGGCATAGTACTTCTGGACCCTGCCAGGGCATCCCATTCTGTGACTACAGCAGCCTCTGTTTAAGACCATATAACCATTTGCACTTATTATAATTGAAATTAGGCCTGATAAAGACACTTTTGCTGGGCATAGTACTTCTGGACCCTGCCAGGGCATCCCATTCTGTGACTACAGCAGCCTCTGTTTAAGACCATATAACCATTTGCACTTATTATAATTGAAATTAGGCCTGATAAAGACACTTTTGCTGGGCATAGTACTTCTGGACCCTGCCAGGGCATCCCATTCTGTGACTACAGCAGCCTCTGTTTAAGACCATATAACCATTTGCTCTTATTATATTTGAAATTAGCCTGATAAAGACACTTTTGCTGGGCATAGCACTACTTGTCCCTGCCAGGTGTACTTACTGCTGGTTTTTAGGGCATCCCATTCTGTGACTACAGCAGCCTCTATTTAAGAACCTAACCATTTGCACCTATTCTAATTGAAATTAGGCATGATAAAGACACTTTTGCTGTGCATAGTCTTACTGCTGCCTGCCAGGTGCTCTCTGGTTTTTGGGACATCCCATTCTGTAACATACCATTAGCCTCTGCATTTACTGTATGCTGCACAGTTATTTAAAGAAATTTGGCCTGTATGAGCCTGCTAACACACTGCTGCTGTGTGCATATATACTGATCTCAAGTCTGCTGGGGGCATCCCATTCTGTAACATACCATTAGCCTCTGCATTTACTGTAAGCTGCACAGTTATTTAAAGAAATTTGGCCTGTATGAGCCTGCTTGCACACTGCTGCTGTGTGCATATATACTGTTCTCAAGTCAGCTTTGGGGCATCCCATTCTGTAACATACCATTAGCCTCTGCATTTACTGTAAGCTGCACAGTTATTTAAAGAAATTTGGCCTGTATGAGCCTGCTAACACACTGCTGCTGTGTGCATATATACTGATCTCAAGTCTGCTTGGGGCATCCCATTCTGTAACATAACATAACCTACCTACCATACTAAGCAGCTCTCTCACTTAAACTAAGCAGGCCTCTTGGAGGCTGATTGTCCACTTTTGGGTGTGCATTTATATTCGGTTTCATATACAGTGGGGTATCCCAATTTGTAAGATAACCTACCCCAACCATGCAAACTAAATAGGCCTGTTGCAGCCTGAGTTTCTCTGCTTGCGTATGGCCTGCATTACAATCTGTCTCTTTCAATGACACTGCTGCCTGGGGTATCCCAATTTGTAAGATAACCTACCCCAACCATGTAAACTAAAGGTTACGTCCTTCCAGAAGGAAAACTTATGCCGAACACTATTTTTGTTAGGGGCATTGACCTTTGGATTGATCGGCATGAAATTAATTTTTTTTTTCAAAGTATGGCGCTGTAAAGAAGGTCAAAATGATGTCTCATACTTGGATTATTGTTACTTTTTGTTCAGCTTGAAATATAACAGGCCACACGGGCATCCCAAGGCACATGCTATTTTAAACCTATCTGTTATACAACATAAGCGTTGATCAGGCTACTTCAGTTTGCACTTGTTTTTGACTGCTTTTAATAAACCAGGCCGCAGGGCACCCCAAAGCTGCACCTTGCACCCTATCTGGTATACAACATAAGCGTTGATCAGCATCAGCTTCATTAAGCTACTTCAGTTTGCACTTCCTTTTTGACTGCTTTCATTTAACCAGGCCGCAGGGCACCCCAAAGCTGCACCTTGCACCCTACCTGTTTATACTAAATAAGCATCTACAGCCTCAGCTTTATTAAGTTATTGCATTTTGAATTGGTTTTGGTCTGCTTTAAATACACCAGGCCGCAGGGCATCCCAAACCTGCATGTTGCACCCCATCTGTTATACTAAATAAGCGTTGATCAGCATCAGCTTTATTAAGCTATTGCATTTTGCATTGGTTTTTGTACTGCTGCCAAAACACTAGCCCATATGGGCATCCCAAACCAGCACATGTCACCCTATCTGTTATACTAAATAAGCTTCTACAGGCCCTTATTTTATTTATTTATTTTTATTTATATAGAGCTGCAATAGCTTATATTGTGAGGTTAATTTGCCATTTTGCAGCATAATATAGAGCAGCCCCTGTGTAAATCTGAGGGGCAATAGCTTATATAGTGAGGTAAATTTGCCATTTTGCTTCGTTATATAGAGCAGGCCCTGTGTAAATCTGAGGGGCAATAGCTTATATTGTGAGGTTAATTTGCCATTTTGCAGCATAATATAGAGCAGGCCCTGTGTAAATCTGAGGGGCAATAGCTTATATTGTGAGGTTAATTTGCCATTTTGCAGCATAATATAGAGCAGCCCCTGTGTAAATCTGAGGGGCAATAGCTTATATTGTGAGGTAAATTTGCCATTTTGCAGCATAATATAGAGCAGCCCCTGTGTAAATCTGAGGGGCAATAGCTTATATAGTGAGGTAAATTTGCCATTTTGCTTCTTTATATAGAGCAGCCCAGTTGCCATCTAAATCAACTACTGTCCGGCCAGTACAGCTTTTCCAGGGCAAACTCTGCTAGTTGCGGGCACAAGTCAAGTTTGGCTTCCCAGCAAATCCAGTGGATCTTGAAGGTGTGTTGGCATGGTCATGTCAAGGTATGACATGACCTGCTGTTTGAGGTCCAGCTCCAGGTCTTCCTGCTGCTCATGAGTAGACTCACTATGCGGGTGTAGAAAGCTACTCACTAGCGACTGAAGACTGAGGCTGCTGCTGATGGAGCTGCTGCTGCTGCTCCTTCCACCCCCCCAGCAGCCATGGCAGTGGAAGGTGATCGCAGACTTCCCCCCGAGTCAGACCTGCGGGAGTATGGGCCATGGCGCAGATAGACATCGCCCAACTGACTACGTGGGATGTCTCTGTAGTAGGTCAGTTTGTCCTCCCTCTCAGTGGGCGTAAAAAATGCCCCCATTTTGTGCCGGAAGCGAGGGTCCAATAAGTTGGAGAGCCAGAAGTCTTCCCGCTGACAAATGGAGACAATTCTGTGCTCACTAGTACGCATGCATGTGAGCATGCATCGTGCCATTTGTGCAAGTGACTCGGAGGGACTACCTGTCTCCATCTCCACTGTAAACTGCCATGGTGTGTCTGGGTCCTCTGTCTCGCCTTACTCACAACCCTCTAGCTCCTGTGGCTGCTCCTGCTCCTCCTCTCCTGTCAGATGACTAGATAAAATGGTCATTTTGTGAAACCTAAACTGTGGTTTGCTGTGCCCCACCCCCTCTTCCTCCTCCACTTCAGCCCCCACAGGCTTCATGTGGCTGTGAAATGTATGTGCCATGTCTCCAGTGCCCTGACCAGCCATGGTTTCCAACATGTGTTGTAGTACATGAAGCAGTGGAATCTCATCGTTCATCTCATAGTCCTGGCAACTGACTAATAACGTAGCTTCCTCAAAGGGCCTGAGCAAACGGTCGGTGTCACGTATGAGCTGCCAATGGTTTACATTGAATTTACACAGGGGTGTCCCCCTATCCGTTTGGATCATCCAGAAATCCGTGATGGCTTTTCTCTGTTCCTATAGTGCAGTGGTCCTCAACCCTGTCCTCAAGGCCCACCAACATGTCATGTTTTTTGGATCTCCAAATAGCCAGCTCTATTGCTCTGCAGCTGCACTAATTACTCCACCTGTGCATCTTTGTGGAGATCTGCAAAACCTGGCCTGTTGGTGGGCCTTGAGGACAGGGTTGGGGACCACTGCTATAGTGGATCCTGCATATGGAGGGTGGAATTCCAACGGGTGGAAACATCGCAAATCAGACTATGGTGGGGTACACCGTTGTGACGCTGAGGCTCAATAAGGTTGTGCTTGGTGGTGTAGGAGTGCCAGAAGTGCATGCTAACTTTCTTTCCTGTTGTTCTTTCAGATGGGGGCAAGACTTAAAAACTAGACTGAACACGTGTGCCATGTCAGGACGCATGACTCTGGCTTCCTTGTCGCAGCGCAAACAAGATGTTCTTCCAAGTGTAATGCAGCAGGCTGGACTTATGGTGACGCTGTCTGAGAGGAGAAATCCCTCAGACATCAAGATTAAAAATTCCAAGAATTTTTGAGGGCTAATTATTCAGAGGCAAATGATAGCTAGTTGTTTCTGATTTAATTACAAGGTGGAAACACACCCTCAAACAAAACTTCACTTTGGCAATACTATTGCATTTGTCTATTCATAATTTTATGTATATACACTAACTAACCTACTTTTTCTCCACAGGATGCTGCATGAAACACTGCCACATCGCTGAGTAGCTGATTTTTCCGAACAACAGTCCGCAATAATCTGCTGCTGCTGCCGCCGCCACCGCCGCAGACTCCAGGGACCCTCTTCCACTACCTCGGCTTGCAACACCTCCTCCCACGACACTCTCCTCATCACTAATTGCCGGCTAGTGGAAGAAGAGGCGAGTGTCTCCTCCACTTCTTGGCTGGGCAGTAGCTGCTGAATTTTATGATTATCAGATCTTCATCAATGGATAGTGGAGCTGAACCCAAAGCATAAAAGACAGACAACAGACAGTTGACTGGGGGTGTCAGATGCCACTTGTGATGCAGTGGACTGCTTTTGCAGCACTTCCAGACAAAGTTGCTTCATTGGCTGACACAATGACTGGTAAAGCTGTGGAACATATGGTTTAAAAGCAAAAATAACCATTTGTTTTTATATGAAAAAGACCCTGGTTTATACATAGTTTTTTTTTTTCCAGAGACTGCCCTGCGTGGAAATGAATGGCGCATGGATCATCCAAGCTTTCCTCCCAACAATGCCTGATGTATTCCAGTAGATTGATGACGGGGCCAGACCTACACTAAAGAAAGATGGATCGTGCAAAACAGATTTAAGGCGCTGCTCTCCAGTTACAGACATTCCTCCGCATCGGACCACAAGTATTAATAAAAAATCCTTTACGTTACTCTTACTTTTTATTAATATTCTTCGGATAAGACGGATCAGACATGATTCCAGATTAAAAATTCCAAGAATTTTTGAGGGCTAATTAGTCAGAGGCAATGATACCTTCTTGTTTCTGATTAAATTAAAAGGTGGAAACACACCCTCAAACAAAACTTCACTTTGGCAATACTTTTGCATTTGTTTATTCATAATTTTATGTAGATATTACTAACTAAGCTACTTTTTCTCCACATGACTCTCCACAGGGTGTGATTCATCCAATTTTTGGGCTCCTGAAGCCAACCCCAGGGTCTCTTTAAAGTAATGTTTGGGCTCCTGCTGCTGCTGCTGCTGCCAACTTCTGCCAACTCCAGGGTGTGATTCATCCAATTTTTGGGCTCCTGAAGCCAACTCCAGTGTATATTTGGGCTCCTGCTGCTGCCAACTCCAGGGTGTGAATCATGCAATTTTTGGGCTCCTGAAGCCAACCCCAGTGTCTCTTTAAAGTAATATTTGGGCTCCTGCTGCTGCCAACTCCAGGGTGTGATTCATCCAATTTTTGGGCTCCTGAAGCCAACCCCAGTGTCTCTTTAAAGTAATGTTGGGGCTCCTGCTGCTGCTGCTGCCAACTTCTGCCAACTCCAGGGTGTGATTCATCCAATTTTTGGGCTCCTGAAGCCAACCCCAGTGTCTCTTTAAAGTAATATTTGGGCTCCTGCTGCTGCTGCTGCCAACTCCAGGGTGTGATTCATCCAATTTTTGGGCTCCTGAAGCCAACTCCAGTGTATATTTGGGCTCCTGCTGCTGCTGCTGCCAACTCCAGGGTGTGATTCATCCAATTTTTGGGCTCCTGAAGCCAACCCCAGGGTCTCTTTAAAGTAATATTTGGGCTCCTGCTGCTGCTACTGCCAACTTCTGCCAACTCCAGGGTGTGATTCATCCAATTTTTGGGCTCCTGAAGCCAACCCCAGGGTCTCTTTAAAGTAATATTTGGGCTCCTGCTGCTGCTGCTGCTGTCAACTCCTGCCAACTCCAGGGTGTGATTCATCCAATTTTTGGGCTCCTGAAGCCAACCCCAGGGTCTCTTTAAAGTAATATTTGGGCTCCTGCTGCTGCTACTGCCAACTTCTGCCAACTCCAGGGTGTGATTCATCCAATTTTTGGGCTCCTGAAGCCAACCCCAGGGTCTCTTTAAAGTAATATTTGGGCTCCTGCTGCTGCTACTGCCAACTTCTGCCAACTCCAGGGTGTGATTCATCCAATTTTTGGGCTCCTGAAGCCAACCCCAGGGTCTCTTTAAAGTAATATTTGGGCTCCTGCTGCTGCTGCTGTCAACTCCTGCCAACTCCAGGGTGTGATTCATCCAATTTTTGGGCTCCTGAAGCCAACCCAAGGGTCTCTTTAAAGTAATGTCTGGGCTCCTGCTGCTGCTGCCAACTCCAGGGTGTGATTCATCCAATTTTTGGGCTCCTGAAGCCAACCCCAGTGTATATTTGGGCTCCTGCTGCTGCCAACTCCAGGGTGTGATTCATCCAATTTTTGGGCTCCTGAAGCCAACCCCAAGGTCTCTTTAAAGTAATGTCTGGGCTCCTGCTGCTGCTGCCAACTCCAGGGTGTGATTCATCCAATTTTTGGGCTCCTGAAGCCAACCACAGTGTATATTTGGGCTCCTCCTGCTGTCAACTCCAGGGTGTGATTCATCCAATTTTTGGGCTCCTGAAGCCAACCCCAGGGCCTCTTTAAAGTAATATTAGGGCTCCTGCTGCTGCTGCTGCCAACTCCAGGGTGTGATTCATCCAATTTTTGGGCTCCTGAAGCCAACCCCAGTGTATATTTGGGCTCCTGCTGCTGCCAACTCCAGGGTGTGATTCATCCAATTTTTGGGCTCCTGAAGCCAACCCCAGTGTCTCTTTAAAGTAATATTTGGGCTCCTGCTGCTGCTGCCAACTTCTGCCAACTCCAGGGTGTGATTCATCCAATTTTTGGGCTCCTGAAGCCAACCCCAGTGTCTCTTTAAAGTAATATTTGGGCTCTTGCTGCTGCTGCTGCTGCCAACTCCAGGGTGTGATTCATCCAATTTTTGGGCTCCTGAAGCCAACCCCAGGGTCTCTTTAAAGTATTATTTGGGCTCCTGCTGCTGCTGCTGCTGCCAACTCCAGGGTGTGAATCATCCAATTTTTGGGCTCCTGAAGCCAACCCCAGGGTCTCTTTAAAGTAATGTTTGGGCTCCTGTTGCTGCTGCTGCCAACTCCTGCCAACTCCAGGGTGTGATTCATGCAATTTTTGGGCTCCTGAAGCCAACCCCAGGGTCTCTTTAAAGTAATATTTGGGCTCCTGCTGCTGCTGCTGTCAACTCCTGCCAGCTCCAGGGTGTGATTCATCCAATTTTTGGACTCCTGAAGCCAACCCCAGGGTCTCTTTAAAGTAATATTTGGGCTCCTGCTGCTGCTACTGCCAACTTCTGCCAACTCCAGGGTGTGATTCATCCAATTTTTGGGCTCCTGAAGCCAACCCCAGGGTCTCTTTAAAGTAATATTTGGGCTCCTGCTGCTGCTGCTGCCAACTCCAGGGTGTGATTCATCCAATTTTTGGGCTCCTGCTGCTGCCAACTCCAGTGTCTCTTTAAAGCAATGTTTGGGCTCCTGCCCCTCATAGTGATGCCACTTCAACTCTCTTGAATTCAATTGTGCCGCTCTGCGATTCTATTAGCGATGCCTCTGATCTGCATGTGATATTTCTTCAAAGTATTATTTAACTAACCCAGCACGCATCCTGTGCGTGTTACAGCAAGGCAGAATGGTTTACAACCCTATTGAGGCTCTAGGAGGCTCAGAAATAGCCGTTTTTAATAGCGATTCGTCGCGAATTTATTCGGGTCGAAACGATTTTTGTCGGAAAATTCGGCGAATCAGTCGAATCGAATTTTTCAAAAGTTCGCTCATCTCTAGCCAAAAGCATGCCCTTGAAAGTGCTAAGCTTATCTAATATTTATTTTTAATTCTTTTGTAATTTTAGCAAATGTGTTTTTAATGGAAACAATGTTAATTACCTGCAACATTGTGCTTTTGGCAACTGAACACCAAATCTCTACACCAAGATGTAAAAAAAGAAGTGGGTCCTGTATACACAGAACACTGCTGCTATGGCTGCTATTGATGTGACAGAGCTCACTTAACTGTTAACATGGGCAGCAGCAGCAGAGTTCTTAGTGCACAGGCTCACTTCTCACTTGTAGATCTTGGTGTACAGATGTGATATACAGTTGCCAACAGCAACAGATTGCACATAGTGAGAAACTTCTTCATAAAATACATTCACTAATATAAGAAAAGAAAATACCAGATCAGCTCAGCACCTCATTTTGGCACACAACATGCTATTGAGATTGAACCTGCCATTTAAGTAAAGTTTGCTGAGTCCTAGCCAAAGTAACAAGAAAGTTTAAAAATACTAGTAAATAACAATGCAATAATTAAGACTATTATGAATATAAATTTGACTTTAATGTAGAATGAAGTGTACTATCTTTTAAATAGTACTATTTAACAGCACCTGACCCCTGCACAATACTGTTAAATGCCATTACATATTGAATGGAGAGTTGGAAGAAATTAAATTTCCTTTGGATACATGCAAAAGATGTTTTATTTATATTATAGTTGCTTAGAGACAAACTAACATGTATATTTCTCAGCATGAAAAGCTACAAAATGCCATACAACATATTACACGCTGCCTGTAGCCACTAGATTATAGTTATTACAAAGACTGCTGTTTCTTTACTAAATAAATGATTCTATTTTCATCAAGTTTTCATAGAGGTCAGCCTAACCCATTCTATCAGTGTGATTTCTCTGGCCTTTCATTCAGCATTAACATTGTACCTGAACTCACCTGAGCTTAGGCAATTAGCTTGTTTGAAAAAGGTTACATTTTAGACTCTTTTCATTGGATTGATTATTTATATTACATTTATTTACTTGTTTTATTTTAAAATGAGTTAAGGGCATTAACCAGTCAAAATGTAAAATCAGTTATCTGGCAATGTTCCACATGCAGTGTCAGATGCAAGCTGTCTCTTTGTATTGGTCACAGAGTGGAAGTGGGATTTCTTCTTCCTCTGGCTTCAGCACCTCCCCCTGTGGACCACCTATTCAATCCTGAGACTTGTGCTAAATTTGAACCCCCCTCTGTGATAGGCTAGAATCAATTCCAGCTCACTTCTTGGGTACCCCCCTCTGTAATAGAGTAGAATCAAGCCAAGCTCACAAAGCAATGGGCACAGTATGGTTGCATCACACAGCCCCACCACTCCCATCAATTATTGGCCCCACTTTATCAAAATTGCACCCCCCTCAGGACATCATCTGTATAATGCCTGTTAGCCTGACTTTGTTTTATTTTTTATCTTCAAATAGACTATGCTTCAGCAGGAGTATGATTATGCTTGGACCCAGTTCCAGAATGGGGGGTTGTAAGTGAGTGAGCTCCAGGAGATGGTGGACCAGCGCAGCAATGGTCAGACCTGAAGTGCTGGGCTCCCAAGGATGTCTATCAGCTTTATGATGCATACTGCTCCAATAAGTTAATTCCTCTTGTACAGCTTGTGAAATCCATTCACCCTAAAATGCCTTCTAATTCATGTTTTGGTAATCTCTTTTGTATACACAGATAAGCACCCCCCTCCCTCTGCAAATATGGAAAAGAAGTCTTCCCCTATCCACCAAGCAGTGACACCAACAGCTCATCGGAGGAGGGCCACTCTGCTCATGCAGAGGTTGAGGACCCGGAGTCATTAGTGGACAAGGTGGTGGATGACCCAGAGGTGTCAGCCGGGTAGGAGGAAGAGGTGGTGGTGGAGACTTCATCCAAGGTGGTGTTGGAGAAGTCGCTCCATGTTGTGGGTGACGATGGTTTGAAGGAGTCTGGTCCCTTAGACTTGGACTCTTACCTATCAAGTTGAGTGACAGCTTCACTACCTTCCTCCCCTTCTAGCCCGCCCTGGATGAAGGCCAGCACTTCATCCACTGGGGAGTTTCCTTGATGTCTTCCCAGTCTACCTGCAAAATGTGTTGCTCATGTGTGGTTTTGTCATCTTTCATATTGTTTCAGGCATTCACAGGCCAGAGACATCCTCCCCCCTTTCGGAATTATCACCAGAAACAAAACAAGATGAATGTTGTCTTACAAAACATACATCCTTAACTATCTAGGGTGTTGCCTCTGATCTGCCTGTTTGCTTGTTTTCCACACCTAAGGAAACTTCTTTTGTTTCTTTTTCTTTCCCCTGCCACAGATCAAGACATTTGCACCAGTGCTGTTGTCGCCTTTCCCCCAACAGCATCACATTGGGTCCAGTAGTATGGGCCCTCTCCCTAGCTGTGATGCTAAGTGACTTTGTTACAGGTTGACATCTGTAGCTATATTTACTATGCTGTGCCTAATGGTCACCTCCTCGATGTCCGCCAACTCTGTATTGTCATATATATAGTTACATAGTTAATACGGTTGAAAAAGGACATATGTCCATCAAGTTCAACCAAGGGTGTTGGGGTAGGGGAAGTTATTTTTTATTTTATTTTAAAGGTGGAAGTTATGAATTTTATTTTTTGTTTTTTTACTGATAATTGCTAACAGTAACTGTTAATGTTATTTTCTTCTAAATAAGCATCTAATCCTTTTTTGAAGCTGTCAGCAGTTGATGCTGTAACAATCTTTTGTGGGAGGCCATTCCATAGATTTATAATTCTTATGGTAAAAAATGATTGTCGCATCCGGAGACTAAATTTCTTTTTTCCAGTCAGTCGAAGGGAGTGCCACTTGTTTTTAGAGAGGATTTTACCTGAAATAGTGTTCCCCCATATTTTTTGTATATCTTTATACAAGTTAATCATGTCCCCCCTCAGTCGTCCCCTCTCAAGACTAAACAGATTTAATTCTCATAATCTTTCCTCATAACCAGGCCCGTATTTGTCATTAGGCACAGCGAGGCACAGGCCTAGGGTGGGCAGAGAGTGAGGGGGCGGGTGACAGGCAGCAGCTGTGTCATAGCAGAACTCCCAGGCACTGCTGCACTGTACGTGATGTATTGGTCATTTTTATTCAATAACCAGCCTCAGCGCAGCCATTCACACAGATGGGCAGGAGCTTGGCTGTCAAATGTATCGAGTTGCACTGAGCAGGGAGGGGGTGGAGGGCAGCTGGGGAGTGGCTTCCTCCTCACACACTGATGGGGGGCGACATGAGACCTCATGGTGTCCAGTGCATGGAGTCTGGCTGGATGGCAGCTTTCTTGTAGTCCTCCCCTACCTGGGCTCATCATGCAGCATGTCGGCTGTGTCAGGCACTACAACCTCTAGCTTAAAACCAACACCAGCAAGTCCAGCAACAGCAGGTACTGAATCTGGGCAGCCATGCTGCATTATGCCTCAGCAAAAAGTGTGTATGTAATGCTGGACAAAGGTCATATCTATCCTAAGTTCCAGCCCCCATCACATTTTTCCCTTATTTTCTACTCTGTCACATTTCCACATTCCCATATTCGGTCTTCCATTTCCATGTCCGTTTTCTCTTTTCTGTGTCTGCTCCTTCTTTCACTGTTTTCCGCATTCCCTTTCTCATCTCTCTCTTTTGCACTCTCTTTTCTTTGTCTCTTTTCACATTTCATTTTTTTCTCTCTTTTCCACATTCTATACTTTTTCTTTTTCACATCCCCTCCTTTCTCTCTATTCCACAATACCTTCTTTCTTTCTTACAATGCTTTCTCTCTTTTCCACATTCCCTCCTTTCTCTCTTTTCCACATTCCCTCTTCTCATTTCCACATTCCCTCCTTTCTCTCTTCTCTGCATTCCCTCCTTTCTCTCTTTTCCACATTCCCTCCTTTATCTCTTCTTCACATTCCCTCCTCTTTCTTTTCTCCACATTCCCTCCTCTCTCTTTTCTCCACATTCCCTCCTCTCTCTTTTCTCCACATTCCCTTCGTTCTCTCTTTTTCCACACGCCCTCAGTTCTCTATTTTTCCACATTCCCTCCGTTCTCTCTTCTCCACATTCCCTCCTTTGTCTCTTTAACACATTCCCTCCTTTCTCTTTTCCACATTCCCTCCTTTCTCTTTTCCATATTCCCTCCTTTCTCTCTTCTCCATATTCCCTCCTTTGTCTCTTCTCCATATTACCTCCTTTGTCTCTTCTCCACATTCCCTCCTTTGTCTCTTTTCCACATTCCCTCCATCCTCTCTTTTCCACATTGCCTCCGTTCTCTCTTTCCCACATTCCCTCCATTCTCTCTTTTCCACATTCGCTCTGTTCTCTCTTTTCCACATTCCCTCCTTTCTCTCTTCTCCACATTCCCTCATTTCTCTCTTTTCCACATTCCCTCCATCTTTCTCTCTTTCCCACATTCCTTCCATCTTTCTCTCTTTACCACATTCCCTCCATTTTTCTCTTTTATTCCATTCTTTCTCTATTCGTCATTCTCTCCTCCTCTCTCTATTTTACTTCCTACAGTACATGCATAGGGTGACAATTCGGCAAACAGCTCTGATAGACTGCAAAGGGGGTGCAAGCAGCTTTATCCCCAGTGACTGTCCCAGCCTATATATGTGTGTGACTGAGGTGGGGGCGCGCACGCTCCTGTCCCAGCTTATTTGAGTGGCTGTTGGGGCCATGCATAAGCCGAGGATGCAGGGGATTGTAAAAAGTCAGAGGTGTTTGCTGAACTACATATGCATGACACGCGGCCCCTCATGCACCATAGAAATGAGAAATGAGGAAAGGTGAGTCTTCTGGTCTTTATGAGTTTTACATAGTGGGCACCACAACTCGGGAGGCCCTGGGGGAGGCCAGTGGCCGGCCCTGGAATCTTTTCAATTCCAGGGCCGGCCATGCAGGGTTTTATTCAACTTTAAAGCAGACGCATAGGTACTACTACAACTACAGCAATCAGGGATTCTGCTTTGAGGGGGCACTAACTTCAATAGTGCCTAGGGAAGCAAGAACCTTAAATACAGCTCTGCTCATAACTAAGATCCTTCATTCTTTTCATTAGTTTGGTGGCTCTTCTCTGCACTCTTTCCAGAATCAGAGCGTCCTTTCTATGAATGGGTTCCCAGAACTGGACGGCATATTCCAGGTGAGGGCACACCAGTGCCTTGTAAAGAGGCAAAATTACATCCCTATCCTGTGATTATATGCCTCTTTTAATGCATGATAGTATCTTGGTGGCCTTAAAAGCAGCTGCTTGACATTGCATACTGTTATTTAGCCTGTGATCTACCAGTACCCCCAGATCCTTCTCAACAAGTGATTCTCACAGTATTACTCCCCCAAGGATATATGTGGCCTTTAGGATATTAGACCCCAAGTGCATGACTTTACATTTCTCCACATTGAACTTCATTTGCCAAGTGGATGCCCAGACACTCAATGAAGCTTGTGAAAAACTTTAATAGACTGCACTGTGCTACATAACTTTGTGTCATCTGCAGAGCTTTTAATTCCATCTTCTATGTCGTTTACAAACAAGTTGAATAATAGAGGGCCCAGTACTGAACCCTGGGGTACACTGCTTACAACTGGTAACCATTCAGAGTAGGTATCATTAAATACAACTCTCTACACACAATCCTTCAGCCAGTTTACAAACTGTATTTTTTAATCCTGAAGATTCCCCAATAAGCATCTATGGGGGACAGTGTGAAATGCTTTTGCAAAATCCAGAAAAACTATATTCACAGCCGCCCCTCTGTTGAGGCTTCTACTCACCTGCTCATATAAGCCAATCAGGTTAGTCTGGCAGCTTCTGCCCTTAGTTAAACCGTGCTTGTTGTCACTTATATTATAGATAGTTACATATTCGTGTATATAGTCCCTTATAGCCCCTTGTTCTGTCTTCTTACATGTTCATACAGTGTGTAATCCGACATTCAGCATAAACCATTCCTGTCTTCCAAATAAGAGGCCTGTTGTTTGCAGTTTAACAGGTTTATTATGTGATGGCGAAACAGGGTTATAGAAATATGGTAAAACTATAAGAATACAAATGACAATGTATAAGTACAGAGTATAACATCTGTATGTATCATACATTACATAACAGTGAAGTACACAACAAAAAAGCTGCCTATGCAAAAGATTGCATGGCTAGCTAACAGTCTAGCATCTACACAGTAAACTCTCTGAGTAGTACAAATATCTGAACAGCTCTAAATATCATAAAGCCCTAGTAATCGAGGTAAGTGACTCACCAGATATGTTGTTACACAGATGATGGAGTTTTAGAAGAGAGAAATGTGATGGCAGCTCTGATCTGTGTCAGGAGGCTAAAGACAGCCCACTTCTTCTTCCCAGAATGCTTTGCAATCTCCCATAATATTTTTAGATCAGAAAAACAAAATGTTATAACTTAACACTAGAGATGAGCGAACTTTTGAAAAATTCGATTCGACTGATTCACCGAATTTTCCGACAAAAATCGTTTCGACCCGAATTTATTCGCGACGAATCGCTATTAAAAACGGCTATTTCTGAGCCTCCTAGAGCCTCAATAGGGTTGTAAACCATGCTGCCTTGCTGTAACACGCATAGGATGCGTGCTGGGTTAGTTAAATGATACTGTAAATAAATATCACATGCAGATCAGAGGCATCGCTAATAGAATTGCAGAGAATTGAAGTGGCATCACTATGAGGGGCAAGAGCCCAAACATTGCTTTAAAGAGACACTGGAGTTGGCTGCAGGAGGCCAAAAATTGGATGAATCACACCCTGGAGTTGCAAGCAGCAGCAGGAGCCCAAACATTGGCTGAAAGAGACACTGGAGTTGGCAGCAGCAGGAGCCCAAAAATTGACTGACACACCCTGGAGTTTCAAGCAGCAGCAGCAGCAGCAGGAGCCCAAACATAGCTTGAAAGAGACACTGGAGTTGGCTGCAGGAGCCCAAAGATTGGATGAATCACACCCTGCAGTTGCAAGCAGCAGCAGCAGGAGCCCAAATATTACTTTAAAGAGACACTGAATTTGGCAGCAGGAGCCCAAAATTGGATGAATCACACCCTGGAGTTGGCAGCAGCAGCAGCAGTAGCAGGAGCCCAAACATTACTTTAAAGAGACACTGGGGTTGGCTTCAGGAGCCCAAAAATTGGATGAATCACACCCTGTAGTTGGCGGCAGCAGCAGCAGCAGCAGCAGCAGCAGCAGCAGGAGCCCAAACATTACTTTAAAGAGACACTGGAGTTGGCTTCAGGAGCCCAAAATTGATGAATTACAACCTGGAGTAGGCAGCAGCAGCAGCAGGAGCCCAAACATTACTTTAAAGAGACACTGGAGTTGGCTTCAGGAGCCCAAAAATTGGATGATTCACACCCTGGAGTTGGCAGCAGCAGCAGCAGGAGCCAAAACATTACTTTAAAGAGACACTGGGGTTGGCTTCAGGAGCCCAAAAATTGGATGAATCACACCCTGGAGCTGGCAGCAGCAGCAGCAGGAGCCCAAATATTACTTTAAAAAGACACTGGAGTTGGCTTCAGGAGCCCAAAAATTGGATGATTCACACCCTGGAGTTGGCAGTAGCAGCAGCAGGAGCCCAAACATTACTTTAAAGAGACACTGGGGTTGGCTTCAGGAGCCCAAAAATTGGATGAATCACACCCTGGAGTTGGCAGCAGCAGCAGCAGGAGCCCAAACATTACTTTAAAGAGACACTGGGGTTGGCTTCAGGAGCCCAAAAATTGGATGAATCACACCCTGGAGTTGGCAGCAGCAGCAGCAGGAGCCAAAACATTACTTTAAAGAGACACTGGGGTTGGCTTCAGGAGTCCAAAAATTGGATGAATCACACCCTGGAGTTGGCAGCAGCAGCAGCAGGAGCCCAAATATTACTTTAAAGAGACACTGTAGTTGGCATCAGGAGCCCAAAAATTGGATGATTCACACCCTGGAGTTGGCAGCAGCAGCAGCCCAAACAGTACTTTAAAGAGACACTGGGGTTGGCTTCAGGAGCCCAAAAATTGGATGAATCACACCCTGGAGTTGGCAGCAGCAGCAGGAGCCCAAACATTACTTTAAAGAGACACTGGGGTTGGCAGCAGGAGCCCAAAAATTGGATGAATCACACCCTGGAGTTGGCAGCAGCAGCAGCAGGAGCCCAAGCATTACATTAAAGAGACACTGGGGTTGGCTTCAGGAGCCCAAAAATTGGATGAATCACACCCTGGAGTTGGCAGCAGCAGCAGCAGGAGCCCAAATATTACTTTAAAGAGACACTGGGGTTGGCTTCAGGAGCCCAAAAATTGGATGAATCACACCCTGGAGTTGGCAGCAGGAGCCCAAACATTACTTTAAAGAGGCACTGGAGTTGGCTTCAGGAGCCCATAAATTGGATGAATCACACCCTGGAGTTGGGAGCAGCAGCAGGAGCCCAAACATTACTTTAAAGAGACACTGGGGTTGGCAGCAGGAGCCCAAAGATTGGATGAATCACACCCTGGAGTTGGCAGCAGCAGGCGCCCAAACATTACTTTAAAGAGACACTGGGGTTGGCAGCAGGAGCCCAAAGATTGGATGAATCACACCCTGGAGTTGGCAGCAGCAGCAGGAGCCCAAACATTGCCTTAAAGAGACACTGGGGTTGGCTTCAGGAGCCCAAAGATAGGATGAATCACACCCTGAAGTTGGCAGCAGCAGCAGCAGAAGTAGCAGGAGCCCAAACATTACTTTAAAGAGACACTGGGGTTGGCTTCAGGAGCCCAAAAATTGGATGAATCACACCCTGGAGTTGGCAGCAGCAACAGCAGGAGCCCAAACATTACTTTAAAGAGACACTGGGGTTGGCTTCAGGTGCCCAAAAATTGGATGAATCACACCCTGGAGTTGGCAGCAGCAGGTGCCCAAACATTAGTTTAAAGAGACACTGGGGTTGGCTTCAGGTGCCCAAAAATTGGATGAATCACACCCTGGAGTTGGCAGCAGCAGCAGCAGGAGCCCAAATATTACTTTAAAGAGACACTGTGGTTGGCTTCAGGAGCCCAAAAATTGGATGAATCACACCCTGGAGTTGGCAGCAGCAGAAGCAGCAGGAGCCCAAACATTACTTTAAAGAGACACTGGAGTTGGCTTCAGTAGCCCAAAAATTGAATGATTCACACCCTGGAGTTGGCAGCAGCAGCAGTAGCAGGAGCCCAAACATTACTTTAAAGAGACACTGGGGTTGGCTTCAGGAGCCAAAAAATTGGATGAATCACACCCTGGAGTTGGCAGCAGCAGCAGCAGGAGCCCAAATATTACTTTAAAGAGACACTGGGGTTGGCTTCAGGAGCCAAAAAATTGAATGATTCACACCCTGGAGTTGGCAGCAGCAGCAGTAGCAGGAGCCCAAACATTACTTTAAAGAGACACTGGGGTTGGCTTCAGGAGCCAAAAAATTGGATGAATCACACCCTGGAGTTGGCAGCAGCAGCAGCAGGAGCCCAAATATTACTTTAAAGAGACACTGGGGTTGGCTTCAGGAGCCCAAAAATTGGATGAATCACACCCTGGAGTTGGCAGCAGCAGCAGCAGGAGCCCAAACATTACTTTAAAGAGACACTGGAGTTGGCTTCAGGAGCCCAAAAATTGGATGAATCACACCCTGGATTTAGCAGCAGCAGCAGCAGCAGGAGCCCATACATTACTTTAAAGAGACACTGGGGTTGGCAGCAGGAGCCCAAAGATTGGATGCATCACACCCTGGAGTTGGCAGCAGCAACAGCAGCAGGAGCCCAAACATTACTTTAAAGAGACACTGGGGTTCGCTTCAGGAGCCCAAAAATTGGATGAATCACAACCTGGAGTTGGCAGCAGCAGAAGCAGCAGGAGCCCAAACATTACTTTAAAGAGACACTGGAGTTGGCTTCAGTAGCCCAAAAATTGGATGATTCACACCCTGGAGTTGGCAGCAGCAGCAGTAGCAGGAGCCCAAACATTACTTTAAAGAGACACTGGGGTTGGCTTCAGGAGCCAAAAAATTGGATGAATCACACCCTGGAGTTGGCAGCAGCAGCAGCAGCAGGAGCCCAAATATTACTTTAAAGAGACACTGGGGTTGGCTTCAGGAGCCCAAAAATTGGATGAATCACACCCTGGAGTTGGCAGCAGCAGCAGCAGCAGGAGCCCAAACATTACTTTAAAGAGACACTGGAGTTGGCTTCAGGAGCCCAAAAATTGGATGAATCACACCCTGGAGTTAGCAGCAGCAGCAGCAGGAGCCCAAACATTACTTTAAAGAGACACTGGGGTTGGCAGCAGGAGCCCAAAGATTGGATGCATCACACCCTGGAGTTGGCAGCAGCAGCAGCAGGAGCCCAAATATTACTTTAAAGAGACACTGGGGTTGGCTTCAGGAGCCAAAAAATTGAATGATTCACACCCTGGAGTTGGCAGCAGCAGCAGTAGCAGGAGCCCAAACATTACTTTAAAGAGACACTGGGGTTGGCTTCAGGAGCCAAAAAATTGGATGAATCACACCCTGGAGTTGGCAGCAGCAGCAGCAGGAGCCCAAATATTACTTTAAAGAGACACTGGGGTTGGCTTCAGGAGCCCAAAAATTGGATGAATCACACCCTGGAGTTGGCAGCAGCAGCAGCAGGAGCCCAAACATTACTTTAAAGAGACACTGGAGTTGGCTTCAGGAGCCCAAAAATTGGATGAATCACACCCTGGATTTAGCAGCAGCAGCAGGAGCCCATACATTACTTTAAAGAGACACTGGGGTTGGCAGCAGGAGCCCAAAGATTGGATGCATCACACCCTGGAGTTGGCAGCAGCAACAGCAGCAGGAGCCCAAACATTACTTTAAAGAGACACTGGGGTTCGCTTCAGGAGCCCAAAAATTGGATGAATCACAACCTGGAGTTGGCAGCAGCAGAAGCAGCAGGAGCCCAAACATTACTTTAAAGAGACACTGGAGTTGGCTTCAGTAGCCCAAAAATTGGATGATTCACACCCTGGAGTTGGCAGCAGCAGCAGTAGCAGGAGCCCAAACATTACTTTAAAGAGACACTGGGGTTGGCTTCAGGAGCCAAAAAATTGGATGAATCACACCCTGGAGTTGGCAGCAGCAGCAGCAGCAGGAGCCCAAATATTACTTTAAAGAGACACTGGGGTTGGCTTCAGGAGCCCAAAAATTGGATGAATCACACCCTGGAGTTGGCAGCAGCAGCAGCAGCAGGAGCCCAAACATTACTTTAAAGAGACACTGGAGTTGGCTTCAGGAGCCCAAAAATTGGATGAATCACACCCTGGAGTTAGCAGCAGCAGCAGCAGGAGCCCAAACATTACTTTAAAGAGACACTGGGGTTGGCAGCAGGAGCCCAAAGATTGGATGCATCACACCCTGGAGTTGGCAGCAGCAGCAGGAGCCCAAATATTACTTTAAAGAGACACTGGGGTTGGCTTCAGGAGCCAAAAAATTTAATGATTCACACCCTGGAGTCGGCAGCAGCAGCAGTAGCAGGAGCCCAAACATTACTTTAAAGAGACACTGGGGTTGGCTTCAGGAGCCAAAAAATTGGATGAATCACACCCTGGAGTTGGCAGCAGCAGCAGCAGGAGCCCAAATATTACTTTAAAGAGACACTGGGGTTGGCTTCAGGAGCCCAAAAATTGGATGAATCACACCCTGGAGTTGGCAGCAGCAGCAGCAGGAGCCCAAACATTACTTTAAAGAGACACTGGAGTTGGCTTCAGGAGCCCAAAAATTGGATGAATCACACCCTGGATTTAGCAGCAGCAGCAGCAGCAGGAGCCCATACATTACTTTAAAGAGACACTGGGGTTGGCAGCAGGAGCCCAAAGATTGGATGCATCACACCCTGGAGTTGGCAGCAGCAACAGCAGCAGGAGCCCAAACATTACTTTAAAGAGACACTGGGGTTCGCTTCAGGAGCCCAAAAATTGGATGAATCACAACCTGGAGTTGGCAGCAGCAGAAGCAGCAGGAGCCCAAACATTACTTTAAAGAGACACTGGAGTTGGCTTCAGTAGCCCAAAAATTGGATGATTCACACCCTGGAGTTGGCAGCAGCAGCAGTAGCAGGAGCCCAAACATTACTTTAAAGAGACACTGGGGTTGGCTTCAGGAGCCAAAAAATTGGATGAATCACACCCTGGAGTTGGCAGCAGCAGCAGCAGCAGGAGCCCAAATATTACTTTAAAGAGACACTGGGGTTGGCTTCAGGAGCCCAAAAATTGGATGAATCACACCCTGGAGTTGGCAGCAGCAGCAGCAGCAGGAGCCCAAACATTACTTTAAAGAGACACTGGAGTTGGCTTCAGGAGCCCAAAAATTGGATGAATCACACCCTGGAGTTAGCAGCAGCAGCAGCAGGAGCCCAAACATTACTTTAAAGAGACACTGGGGTTGGCAGCAGGAGCCCAAAGATTGGATGCATCACACCCTGGAGTTGGCAGCAGCAACAGCAGCAGGAGCCCAAACATTACTTTAAAGAGACACTGGGGTTCGCTTCAGGAGCCCAAAAATTGGATGAATCACAACCTGGATTTGGCATCAGCAGCAGCAGGAGCCCAAACATTACTTTAAAGAGACACTGGAGTTGGCTACAGGAGCCCAAAAATTGGATGATTCACACCCTGGAGTTGGCAGCAGCAGCAGGAGCCCAAACATTACTTTAAAAAGACACTGGGGTTGGCTTCAGGAGCCCAAAAATTGGATGATTCACACCCTGGAGTTGGCAGCAGCAGCAGTAGCAGGAGCCCAAACATTACTTTAAAGAGACACTTGGGTTGGCTTCAGGAGCCAAAAAATTGGATGAATCACACCCTGGAGTTGGCAGCTGCAGCAGCAGCAGGAGCCCAAACATTACTTTAAAGAGACACTGGAGTTGGCTTCAGGAGCCCAAAAATTGGATGAATCACACCCTGGAGTTAGCAGCAGCAGCAGCAGGAGCCAAAACATTACTTTAAAGAGACACTGGGGTTGGCAGCAGGAGCCCAAAGATTGGATGCATCACACCCTGGAGTTGGCAGCAGCAACAGCAGCAGGAGCCCAAACATTACTTTAAAGAGACACTGGGGTTCGCTTCAGGAGCCCAAAAATTGGATGAATCACAACCTGGAGTTGGCATCAGCAGCAGCAGGAGCCCAAACATTACTTTAAAGAGACACTGGAGTTGGCTTCAGGAGCCCAAAAATTGGATGATTCACACCATGGAGTTGGCAGCAGCAGCAGCAGGAGCCCAAACATTACTTTAAAAAGACATTGGGGTTGGCTTCAGGAGCCCAAAAATTGGATGAATCACACCCTGGAGTTGGCAGCAGCAGCAGGAGCTCAGACATAGCTTTAAAGATACACTGGGGTTGGCTTCAGGAGCCCAAAGATTGGATGAATCACACCCTGGAGTTGGCAGCAGCAGGAGCCAAAACATTACTTTAAAGAGACACTGGGGTTGGCTTCAGGAGCCCAAAAATTGGATGAATCACACCCTTTAGTTGGCAGCAGCAGCAGCAGGAGCCCAAACATTACTTTAAAGAGACACTGGAGTTGGCTTCAGGAGCCCAAAAATTGATGAATCACACACTTGAGTAGGCAGCAGCAGGAGCCCAAACATTACTTTAAAGAGACACTGGAGTTGGCTTCAGGAGCCCAAAATTGGATGATTCACACCCTGGAGTTGGCAGCAGCAGCAGCAGGAGCCAAAACATTACTTTAAAGAGACACTGGGGTTGGCTTCAGGAGCCCAAAAATTGGATGAATCACACCCTGGAGCTGGCAGCAGCAGCAGCAGGAGCCCAAATATTACTTTAAAAAGACACTGGAGTTGGCTTCAGGAGCCCAAAAATTGGATGATTCACACCCTGGAGTTGGCAGTAGCAGCAGCAGGAGCCCAAACATTACTTTAAAGAGACACTGGGGTTGGCTTCAGGAGCCCAAAAATTGGATGAATCACACCCTGGAGTTGGCAGCAGCAGCAGGAGCCCAAACATTACTTTAAAGAGACACTGGGGTTGGCAGCAGGAGCCCAAAAATTGGATGAATCACACCCTGGAGTTGGCAGCAGCAGCAGCAGCAGGAGCCCAAACATTAATTTAAAGAGACACTGGGGTTGGCTTCAGGAGCCCAAAAATTGGATGAATCACACCCTGGAGTTGGCAGCAGCAGCAGGAGCCAAAACATTACTTTAAAGAGACACTGGGGTTGGCTTCAGGAGTCCAAAAATTGGACGAATCACACCCTGGAGTTGGCAGCAGCAGCAGGAGCCCAAATATTACTTTAAAGAGACACTGGGGTTGGCATCAGGAGCCCAAAAATTGGATGATTCACACCCTGGAGTTGGCAGCAGCAGCAGCAACAGTAGCCCAAACAGTACTTTAAAGAGACACTGGGGTTGGCTTCAGGAGCCCAAAAATTGGATGAATCACACCCTGGAGTTGGCAGCAGCAGCAGGAGCCCAAACATTACTTTAAAGAGACACTGGGGTTGGCAGCAGGAGCCCAAAAATTGGATGAATCACACCCTTTAGTTGGCAGCAGCAGCAGCAGGAGCCCAAGCATTACATCGAAGAGACACTGGGGTTGGCTTCAGGAGCCCAAAAATTGGATGAATCACACCCTGGAGTTGGCAGCAGCAGCAGCAGCAGGAGCCCAAATATTACTTTAAAGAGACACTGGGGTTGGCTTCAGGAGCCCAAAAATTGGATGAATCCCACCCTGGAGTTGGCAGCAGCAGCAGGAGCCCAAACATTACTTTAAAGAGGCACTGGAGTTGGCTTCAGGAGCCCATAAATTGGATGAATCACACCCTGGAGTTGGCAGCAGCAGCAGGAGCCCAAACATTACTTTAAAGAGACACTGGGGTTGGCAGCAGGAGCCCAAAGATTGGATGAATCACACCCTGGAGTTGGCAGCAGCAGGCGCCCAAACATTACTTTAAAGAGACACTGGGGTTGGCAGCAGGAGCCCAAAGATTGGATGAATCACACCCTGGAGTTGGCAGCAGCAGCAGCAGCAGGAGCCCAAACATTGCTTTAAAGAGACACTGGGGTTGGCTTCAGGAGCCCAAAAATTGGATGAATCACACCCTGGAGTTTGCAGCAGCAGCAGCAGGAGCCCAAACATTACTTTAAAGAGACACTGGAGTTGGCTTCAGGAGCCCAAAAATTGGATGAATCACACCCTGGAGTTGGCAGCTGCGGCAGCAGGAGCCCAAACATTACTTAAAAGAGACACTGGGGTTGGCAGCAGGAGCCCAAAGATTGGATGAATCACACCCTGGAGTTGGCAGCAGCAGCAGCAGGAGCCCAAACATTACTTTAAGGAGACACTGGGGTTGGCAGCAGGAGCCCAAAGATAGGATGAATCACACCCTGAAGTTGGCAGCAGCAGCAGCAGCAGTGGCAGGAGCCCAAACATTACTTTAAAGAGACACTGGGGTTGGCTTCAGGAGCCCAAAAATTGGATGAATCACACCCTGGAGTTGGCAGCAGCAACAGCAGGAGCCCAAACATTACTTTAAAGAGACACTGGGGTTGGCTTCAGGAGCCCAACAATTGGATGAATCACACCCTGGAGTTGGCAGCAGCAGGTGCCCAAACATTACTTTAAAGAGACACTGGGGTTGGCTTCAGGTGCCCAAAAATTGGATGAATCACACCCTGGAGTTGGCAGCAGCAGCAGCAGGAGCCCAAATATTACTTTAAAGAGACACTGAGGTTGGCTTCAGGAGCCAAAAATTGGATGAATCACACCCTGGAGTTGGCAGCAGCATCAGCAGCAGAAGGAGCCCAAACATTACTTTAAAGAGACACTGTGGTTGGCTTCAGGAGCCCAAAAATTGGATGAATCACACCCTGGAGTTGGCAGCAGCAGAAGCAGCAGGAGCCCAAACATTACTTTAAAGAGACACTGGAGTTGGCTTCAGTAGCCCAAAAATTGAATGATTCACACCCTGGAGTTGGCAGCAGCAGCAGTAGCAGGAGCCCAAACATTACTTTAAAGAGACACTGGGGTTGACTTCAGGAGCCAAAAAATTGGATGAATCACACCCTGGAGTTGGCAGCAGCAGCAGCAGCAGGAGCCCAAATATTACTTTAAAGAGACACTGGGGTTGGCTTCAGGAGCCCAAAAATTGGATGAATCACACCCTGGAGTTGGCAGCAGCAGCAGCAGGAGCCCAAACATTACTTTAAAGAGACACTGGAGTTGGCTTCAGGAGCCCAAAAATTGGATGAATCACACCCTGGATTTAGCAGCAGCAGCAGGAGCCCATACATTACTTTAAAGAGACACTGGGGTTGGCAGCAGGAGCCCAAAGATTGGATGCATCACACCCTGGAGTTGGCAGCAGCAACAGCAGCAGGAGCCCAAACATTACTTTAAAGAGACACCGGGGTTCGCTTCAGGAGCCCAAAAATTGGATGAATCACAACCTGGAGTTGGCAGCAGCAGAAGCAGCAGGAGCCCAAACATTACTTTAAAGAGACACTGGAGTTGGCTTCAGTAGCCCAAAAATTGGATGATTCACACCCTGGAGTTGGCAGCAGCAGCAGTAGCAGGAGCCCAAACATTACTTTAAAGAGACACTGGGGTTGGCTTCAGGAGCCAAAAAATTGGATGAATCACACCCTGGAGTTGGCAGCAGCAGCAGGAGCCCAAATATTACTTTAAAGAGACACTGGGGTTTGCTTCAGGAGCCCAAAAATTGGATGAATCACACCCTGGAGTTGGCAGCAGCAGCAGCAGCAGCAGGAGCCCAAACATTACTTTAAAGAGACACTGGAGTTGGCTTCAGGAGCCCAAAAATTGGATGAATCACACCCTGGAGTTAGCAGCAGCAGCAGCAGGAGCCCAAACATTACTTTAAAGAGACACTGGGGTTGGCAGCAGGAGCCCAAAGATTGGATGCATCACACCCTGGAGTTGGCAGCAGCAACAGCAGCAGGAGCCCAAACATTACTTTAAAGAGACACTGGGGTTCGCTTCAGGAGCCCAAAAATTGGATGAATCACAACCTGGAGTTGGCATCAGCAGCAGCAGGAGCCCAAACATTACTTTAAAGAGACACTGGAGTTGGCTACAGGAGCCCAAAAATTGGATGATTCACACCCTGGAGTTGGCAGCAGCAGCAGGAGCCCAAACATTACTTTAAAAAGACACTGGGGTTGGCTTCAGGAGCCCAAAAATTGGATGATTCACACCCTGGAGTTGGCAGCAGCAGCAGTAGCAGGAGCCCAAACATTACTTTAAAGAGACACTGGGGTTGGCTTCAGGAGCCAAAAAATTGGATGAATCACACCCTGGAGTTGGCAGCAGCAGCAGCAGCAGCAGGAGCCCAAATTTTACTTTAAAGAGACACTGGGGTTGGCTTCAGGAGCCCACAAATTGGATGAATCACACCCTGGAGTTGGCAGCAGCAGCAGCAGCAGGAGCCCAAACATTACTTTAAAGAGACACTGGAGTTGGCTTCAGGAGCCCAAAAATTGGATGAATCACACCCTGGAGTTAGCAGCAGCAGCAGCAGGAGCCCAAACATTACTTTAAAGAGACACTGGGGTTGGCAGCAGGAGCCCAAAGATTGGATGCATCACACCCTGGAGTTGGCAGCAGCAACAGCAGCAGGAGCCCAAACATTACTTTAAAGAGACACTGGGGTTCGCTTCAGGAGCCCAAAAATTGGATGAATCACAACCTGGAGTTGGCATCAGCAGCAGGAGCCCAAACATTACTTTAAAGAGACACTGGAGTTGGCTTCAGGAGCCCAAAAATTGGATGATTCACACCATGGAGTTGGCAGCAGCAGCAGCAGGAGCCCAAACATTACTTTAAAAAGACACTGGGGTTGGCTTCAGGAGCCCAAAAATTGGATGAATCACACCCTGGAGTTGGCAGCAGCAGCAGGAGCTCAGACATAGCTTTAAAGATACACTGGGGTTGGCTTCAGGAGCCCAAAGATTGGATGAATCACACCCTGGAGTTGGCAGCAGCAGGAGCCAAAACATTACTTTAAAGAGACACTGGGGTTGGCTTCAGGAGCCCAAAAATTGGATGAATCACACCCTTTAGTTGGCAGCAGCAGCAGCAGCAGCAGCAGCAGGAGCCCAAACATTACTTTAAAGAGACACTGGAGTTGGCTTCAGGAGCCCAAAAATTAATGAATCACACCCTTGAGTAGGCAGCAGCAGGAGCCCAAACATTACTTTAAAGAGACACTGGAGTTGGCTTCAGGAGCCCAGAATTGGATGATTCACACCCTTGAGTTGGCAGCAGCAGCAGCAGGAGCCAAAACATTACTTTAAAGAGACACTGGGGTTGGCTTCAGGAGCCCAAAAATTGGATGAATCACACCCTGGAGCTGGCAGCAGCAGCAGCAGGAGCCCAAATATTACTTTAAAAAGACACTGGAGTTGGCTTCAGGAGCCCAAAAATTGGATGATTCACACCCTGGAGTTGGCAGTAGCAGCAGCAGGAGCCCAAACATTACTTTAAAGAGACACTGGGGTTGGCTTCAGGAGCCCAAAAATTGGATGAATCACACCCTGGAGTTGGCAGCAGCAGCAGGAGCCCAAACATTACTTTAAAGAGACACTGGGGTTGGCAGCAGGAGCCCAAAAATTGGATGAATCACACCCTGGAGTTGGCAGCAGCAGCAGCAGCAGGAGCCCAAACATTACTTTAAAGAGACACTGGGGTTGGCTTCAGGAGCCCAAAAATTGGATGAATCACACCCTGGAGTTGGCAGCAGCAGCAGGAGCCAAAACATTACTTTAAAGAGACACTGGGGTTGGCTTCAGGAGTCCAAAAATTGGACGAATCACACCCTGGAGTTGGCAGCAGCAGCAGCAGGAGCCCAAATATTACTTTAAAGAGACACTGGGGTTGGCATCAGGAGCCCAAAAATTGGATGATTCACACCCTGGAGTTGGCAGCAGCAGCAGCAACAGGAGCCCAAACAGTACTTTAAAGAGACACTGGGGTTGGCTTCAGGAGCCCAAAAATTGGATGAATCACACCCTGGAGTTGGCAGCAGCAGCAGGAGCCCAAACAATACTTTAAAGAGACACTGGGGTTGGCAGCAGGAGCCCAAAAATTGGATGAATCACACCCTTTAGTTGGCAGCAGCAGCAGCAGGAGCCCAAGCATTACATTGAAGAGACACTGGGGTTGGCTTCAGGAGCCCAAAAATTGGATGAATCACACCCTGGAGTTGGCAGCAGCAGCAGCAGCAGGAGCCCAAATATTACTTTAAAGAGACCCTGGGGTTGGCTTCAGGAGCCCAAAAATTGGATGAATCACACCCTGGAGTTGGCAGCAGCAGCAGGAGCCCAAACATTACTTTAAAGAGGCACTGGAGTTGGCTTCAGGAGCCCATAAATTGGATGAATCACACCCTGGAGTTGGCAGCAGCAGCAGGAGCCCAAACATTACTTTAAAGAGACACTGGGGTTGGCAGCAGGAGCCCAAAGATTGGATGAATCACACCCTGGAGTTGGCAGCAGCAGGCGCCCAAACATTACTTTAAAGAGACACTGGGGTTGGCAGCAGGAGCCCAAAGATTGGATGAATCACACCCTGGAGTTGGCAGCAGCAGCAGCAGCAGGAGCCCAAACATTGCTTTAAAGAGACACTGGGGTTGGCTTCAGGAGCCCAAAAATTGGATGAATCACACCCTGGAGTTTGCAGCAGCAGCAGCAGGAGCCCAAACATTACTTTAAAGAGACACTGGAGTTGGCTTCAGGAGCCCAAAAATTGGATGAATCACACCCTGGAGTTGGCAGCTGTGGCAGCAGGAGCCCAAACATTACTTAAAAGAGACACTGGGGTTGGCAGCAGGAGCCCAAAGATTGGATGAATCACACCCTGGAGTTGGCAGCAGCAGCAGCAGGAGCCCAAACATTACTTTAAGGAGACACTGGGGTTGGCAGCAGGAGCCCAAAGATAGGATGAATCACACCCTGAAGTTGGCAGCAGCAGCAGCAGCAGTGGCAGGAGCCCAAACATTACTTTAAAGAGACACTGGGGTTGGCTTCAGGAGCCCAAAAATTGGATGAATCACACCCTGGAGTTGGCAGCAGCAGGTGCCCAAACATTACTTTAAAGAGACACTGGGGTTGGCTTCAGGTGCTCAAAAATTGGATGAATCACACCCTGGAGTTGGCAGCAGCAGGAGCCCAAATATTACTTTAAAGAGACACTGAGGTTGGCTTCAGGAGCCAGAAATTGGATGAATCACACCCTGGAGTTGGCAGCAGCATCGGCAGCAGAAGGAGCCCAAACATTACTTTAAAGAGACACTGTGGTTGGCTTCAGGAGCCCAAAAATTGGATGAATCACACCCTGGAGTTGGCAGCAGCAGAAGCAGCAGGAGCCCAAACATTACTTTAAAGAGACACTGGAGTTGGCTTCAGTAGCCCAAAAATTGAATGATTCACACCCTGGAGTTGGCAGCAGCAGCAGTAGCAGGAGCCCAAACATTACTTTAAAGAGACACTGGGGTTGACTTCAGGAGCCAAAAAATTGGATGAATCACACCCTGGAGTTGGCAGCAGCAGCAGCAGGAGCCCAAATATTACTTTAAAGAGACACTGGGGTTGGCTTCAGGAGCCCAAAAATTGGATGAATCACACCCTGGAGTTGGCAGCAGCAGCAGCAGCAGGAGCCCAAACATTACTTTAAAGAGACACTGGAGTTGGCTTCAGGAGCCCAAAAATTGGATGAATCACACCCTGGATTTAGCAGCAGCAGCAGGAGCCCATACATTACTTTAAAGAGACACTGGGGTTGGCAGCAGGAGCCCAAAGATTGGATGCATCACACCCTGGAGTTGGCAGCAGCAACAGCAGCAGGAGCCCAAACATTACTTTAAAGAGACACTGGGGTTCGCTTCAGGAGCCCAAAAATTGGATGAATCACAACCTGGAGTTGGCAGCAGCAGAAGCAGCAGGAGCCCAAACATTACTTTAAAGAGACACTGGAGTTGGCTTCAGTAGCCCAAAAATTGGATGATTCACACCCTGGAGTTGGCAGCAGCAGCAGTAGCAGGAGCCCAAACATTACTTTAAAGAGACACTGGGGTTGGCTTCAGGAGCCAAAAAATTGGATGAATCACACCCTGGAGTTGGCAGCAGCAGCAGCAGCAGCAGCAGGAGCCCAAATATTACTTTAAAGAGACACTGGGGTTTGCTTCAGGAGCCCAAAAATTGGATGAATCACACCCTGGAGTTGGCAGCAGCAGCAGCAGGAGCCCAAACATTACTTTAAAGAGACACTGGAGTTGGCTTCAGGAGCCCAAAAATTGGATGAATCACACCCTGGAGTTAGCAGCAGCAGCAGCAGGAGCCCAAACATTACTTTAAAGAGACACTGGGGTTGGCAGCAGGAGCCCAAAGATTGGATGCATCACACCCTGGAGTTGGCAGCAGCAACAGCAGCAGGAGCCCAAACATTACTTTAAAGAGACACTGGGGTTCGCTTCAGGAGCCCAAAAATTGGATGAATCACAACCTGGAGTTGGCATCAGCAGCAGCAGGAGCCCAAACATTACTTTAAAGAGACACTGGAGTTGGCTTCAGGAGCCCAAAAATTGGATGATTCACACCCTGGACTTGGCAGCAGCAGCAGCAGGAGCCCAAGCATTACTTTAAAAAGACACTGGGGTTGGCTTCAGGAGCCCCAAAATTGGATGATTCACACCCTGGAGTTGGCAGCAGCAGCAGTAGCAGGAGCCCAAACATTATTTTAAAGAGACAATGGGGTTGGCTTCAGGAGCCCAAAAATTGGATGAATCACACCCTGGAGTTGGCAGCAGCAGCAGCAGCAGCAGGAGCCCAAACATTACTTAAAAGAGACACTGGAGTTGGCTTCAGGAGCCCAAAAATTGGATGAATCACACCCTGGAGTTGGCAGCAGCAGCAGCAGGAGCCCAAATATTACTTTAAAGAGACACTGGAGTTGGCTTCAGGAGCCCAAAAATTGGATGATTCACACCCTGGAGTTGGCAGCAGCAGCAGCAGGAGCTCAAACATTACTTTAAAGAGACACTGGGGTTGGCTTCAGAAGCCCAAAAATTGGATGAATCACACCCTGGAGTTGGCATCAGCAGGAGCCCAAAAATTGGCCTAAAGACATAAATATGTTTTGCACCATTTGGAAAGTGTAAAACGTGACACCATGCTGAATCTAGTCGCATGCATCAGCCATTGGTGGGTGGAAATCCTGGCTGATCCATCCCTGATTCATTTTGACAAAGGTGAGTCTCTCCACATTTTTAGTTGACAGACGAGTTCTCCTCGCCGTAACTATGGCCCCCGCCGCACTAAACACCCGCTCAGATGGCACGCTACTTGCCGGGCAGGACAGCTTTTCCAGGGCAAACTCTGCTAGTTGCGGCCACAAATCAAGTTTGGCTGCCCAGAAGTCCAGCGGATCCTCAAGGTGTGTTGGCATGGTCATGTCAAAGTATGACATGACCTGCTGGTTCAGGTCCTGCTCCAGGTCTTCCTGCTGCTCATGAGTAGCCTCACTATGCGGGTGTAGAGAGCTACTCATTAGCGACTGAAGACTGAGGCTGCTGCTGATGGAGCTTCTGCTGCTGCTCCTGCCAACCCCCCCAGCAGCCATGACAGTGGAAGGTGAGCGCAGAGGTCCCCTCGAGTCAGACCTGCGAGAGTATGGACCATGGTGCAGATAGGCATCGGCCAACTGCCTACGTAGAATGTCTTTGTAGTAGTTCAGTTTGTCCTCCCTCTCGGTGGGTTTAAAAAATGCCCCCATTTTGTGCCGGAAGCGAGGGTCCATTAAGGTGGACAGCCAGAAGTCATCCCGCCGACAGATGGAAACAATTCTGGGTCACTACGCAAGCACGTGAGCATGCTTCCTGCCATTTGCGCAAGTGACTCGGATGGACTACCTGTCTCCATCTCCACTGCATACTGCCACGGTGTGCCCGGGTCCTCTGTCTCGCCTTCCTCAAAAACCTCTAGCTCCTCTGGCTGCTCCTGCTCCTCCTCTCCTGTCCGCTGACTAGATAAACCAGCCATTTCGCCAAGCCTAAACTGTGTTTCGCTGGGCAACTCCTCCTCCTCTTCCTCCTCCTCCTTCAGTTCAGCTGCAACGGGGTTCATGTGGCCGTAAGATGTAAACGCCATGTCTCCAGTGCCCTGACCAGCCATGGTTTCCAACATGTGCTGTAGTACATGAAGCAGTGGAATCACGTCGTTCATCCCGTAATCCTGCCGACTGACAAATAAAGTGGCTTCCTCAAGGGCCTGAGCAAACGGCAGGTGTCACGTATGAGCTGCCACTGGTTGACATTGAAGTTACACAGGGGAGTCCCCCTATCTGCTTGGATCATCAGGAAATCCGTGATGGCTTTTCTCTGTTCATATAATCGGTCCAACATGTGAAGGGTGGAATTCCAATGGGTGGAAACATCGCAAATCAGACTATGTTGGGGGATACCGTTCTGACGCTGTAGCTCAAGAAGGGTGTGTTTGGCGGTGTATGAGTGGCTGAAGTGCATGCAAAGTTTCCTTGAAGTTGTTAGGATGTCTTGCAGATGGGGGGAACACTTCAGAAACCGCTTGACAACCAGATTGAAGACGTGAGCCATGCAGGGGGCATGGGTCAGGCTTCCTTGGCGCAGCGCAGACAAAATGTTCTTCCCATTGTCGGTAACCATGATTCCCATTTTAAGTTTTCTTGGGGTAAGCCATGTTTGGATTTCCTGATGAATAAAATTAAGCAGTTCCTCCCCTGTGTGACTCCGTTCGCCAAGACAAACCATGTGAAGCACTGTGTGACACCTCCGTGCCCTGCACACATTGTAGACTGGAGGGGCACTGAGACTTGAGCCTACAGTGGAGGGTGAGGAGATGGCGAAGGATGAGGAGGCCGAGTCGCACAGTGTCACAGGCCCAACGGGCAGGGAACGCGGAGGCCGAAGCGGCGTGACCTGTCCAAGTTGCTGCTGCAAATGGACCACATTCACCCAGTGGGCCGTAAACGACATGTACTGTCCCTGACCGTAGTTAAAGCTCCAGACGTCGGCGCTGCCATGCACTTTGCTACACACCGACAGGCTCAAGGACTGGCCCACCTTCTGTTCAACAAAAGTGTGCAGCGCTGGTACTGCCTTCTTGGCAAAGAAATGACGGCTTGGGACTCTCCACCTCGGCTCGGCACAAGCCATCAGTTCTCTGAAAGGTGCAGAGTCCACCACCTGAAAAGGGAGCGACTGCAGCACCAGCAACTTGGACAGGAGCACATTCAGCTTCTGCGCCGTAGGATGAGTGGGCGCATACTGCTGTCTCTTGGACATGGCTTCGCTGATGGATTGCTGGTGGGATGCATGACTTGGAGGAGGAGGAGGAGGAGCAGGAGCGACAGAGGATGGGTATGACGCACAGCTGCCTTCGGCTGAGGTGCTGGAGCCTTGGCTGGCAGAAATTAGGAGCGGCGTGCCACTCGGTGAGAAAGCAGTCTGGCCCACCTCTCCGGAGCCTAGGTTCTCCCAGGCCGCTTTATGGTGATGCTGCATATGTTGACGCAGGGCCGTGGTGCCAACATTTGGACCCTGGCCACGCTTCACCTTCTGCCTACATATCTTGCATGTGGCCATGTTACCCTCCTGAGGATGCTTCAGGAAAAACTGCCACACTGCCGAGTAGCTACTTTTCCCACCCCCTGGCCTCACTGATTCGCTGCTATTGTCGCCAACTCCAGGAACCCCTGCCCCACTACCTCCCGATAAGGTAGCCTGCCGCGCAGCAGGTGCTCTACCCCGGCCCCGTTTGGCTCCAGGCTTTACAATTGTGCCCCCATGCTGCCTGCCAACCATGCTGCTAACACCTTGCTGCCTGAGCTGCTGACTCCGGGGCAACCTGCGCCCCTCTTCTCCTGATGATGACGATGAAGCCCCTTCATCACCCGGCTCCCAAGTGCGATCGGCTTCATTGTCATCATCATTATCACCGAGTTGTGGCTGTACGTCACTGATATTCGTGGATTCGTCAACAGTGTCTGGCGCAGGAGCTGGAACGCTCGCAGCACCCACGACACTGTCCACATCACTATTTGTCTGCCTAGCTAAAGAAGCCACCTCCATTTCTTGGCTGGGCAGTAGCTGCTGACTGTCCTCTATCTGATCGTCCTCCTCACTAAAGAGTGGAGCTGAACCCAAAGCATAGGATACGTCGCTGGGGGAGGGAACGGCGTAGGACAGAGGCAATGGGAGGACAGGGACTGCTCTCGGGGCATTCCAACTCAGGGTTGTGTCAGAGGAACCTACCAACCCTAGACTGGGGGTCTCAGACGTAAGTTGTGATGATGTTGTTGATGAGCGCGTTAACCAATCTACCACGGTAGATGCGTTACTGGTGGAGACCCGACCGCTAGCAGATACTGGCAGATTAGGTCTCTCAGCGTGACTCCTGCTGCTACTGGCCCCCAGTCTGCTGCAACCTCTGCCTGCGGAATCTTGGCCTCTGCCACTCCTCTTTTCACTTCCAGCCACTTGTCTGCCCGACATAGTCGAATTGGCGTGGTAGTAGGTGATATTTTAAGAACCCCCAGGCAGCGGTGGGTCTATATGAAACAGAATATAATGCACACCAAAAGTGAGCAGTAACACTCAGCCTCCAACAGGCCTGCTTAGTGTAAATAAGAGAGCTGCTTAGTGTAAATAAAGAGGGGTATGGTATGTTACAGAATAGGATGCCCCAACAACAGAGCACCTGGGAGTACTATGCACAGCAAAAGTGTCTTTATCAGGCCAAATTACTTTTAGAATAAGTGCAAAGGGTTATAGTAAATAGAGGCTGGTGTAGTCACAGAATGGGATGCCCCAACCGCAGTGCACCTGGGAGCAGTAGTACTATGCAAAGCAAAAGTGTCTTTATCAGGCCAAATTACGTTTAGAATAAGTGCAAAGGGTTATAGTAAATAGAGGCTGGTGTAGTCACAGAATGGGATGCCCCAACCGCAGTGCACCTGGCAGCAGTAGTACTATGCACAGCAAAAGTGTCTTTATCAGGCCAAATTACTTTTAGAATAAGTGCAAAGGGTTATAGTAAATAGAGGCTGGTGTAGTCACAGAATGGGATGCCACAACAGCAGTGCACCTGGGAGCAGTAGTACTATGCACAGCAAAAGTGTCTTTATCAGGCCAAATTACTTTTAGAATAAGTGCAAAGGGTTATAGTAAATAGAGGCTGGTGTAGTCACAGAATGGGATGCCACAACAGCAGTGCACCTGGGAGCAGTAGTACTATGCACAGCAAAAGTGTCTTTATCAGGCCAAATTACTTTTAGAATAAGTGCAAAGGGTTATAGTAAATAGAGGCTGGTGTAGTCACAGAATGGGATGCCCCACCTGGGAGCAGTAGTACTATGCAAAGCAAAAGTGTCTTTATCAGGCCAAATTACTTTTAGAACAAGTGCAAAGGGTTATAGTAAATAGAGGCTGGTGTAGTCACAGAATGGGATGCCAAAACAGCAGTTTTCCTGGGAGCAGTAGTACTATGCACAGCAAAAGTGTCTTTATCAGGCCAAATTACTTTTAGAATAAGTGCAAAGGGTTATAGTAAATAGAGGCTGGTGTAGTCACAGAATGGGATGCCCCAACAGCAGTGAACCTGGGAGCAGTAGTACTATGCACAGCAAAAGTGTCTTTATCAGGCCAAATTACTTTTAGAATATGTGCAAAGGGTTATAGTAAATAGAGGCTGGTGTAGTCACAGAATGGGATGCCCCAACCGCAGTGCACCTGGGAGCAGTAGTACTATGCACAGCAAAAGTGTCTTTATCAGGCCAAATTACTTTTAGAATAAGTGCAAAGGGTTATAGTAAATAGAGGCTGGTGTAGTCACAGAATGGGATGCCACAACAGCAGTGCACCTGGGAGCAGTAGTACTATGCACAGCAAACGTGTCTTTATCAGGCCAAATTACTTTTAGAATAAGTGCAAAGGGTTATAGTAAATAGAGGCTGGTGTAGTCACAGAATGGGATGCCCCAACCGCAGTGCACCTGGGAGCAGTAGTACTATGCAAAGCAAAAGTGTCTTTATCAGGCCAAATTACTTTTAGAATAAGTGCAAAGGGTTATAGTAAATAGAGGCTGGTGTAGTCACAAAATGGGATGCCACAACAGCAGTGCACCTGGGAGCAGTAGTACTATGCACAGCAAAAGTGTCTTTATCAGGCCAAATTACTTTTAGAATAAGTGCAAAGGTTTATAGTAAATAGAGGCTGGTGTAGTCACAGAATGGGATGCCACAACAGCAGTGCACCTGGGAGCAGTAGTACTATGCACAGCAAAAGTGTCTTTATCAGGCCAAATTACTTTTAGAATAAGTGCAAAGGGTTATAGTAAATAGAGGCTGGTATAGTCACAGAATGGGATGCCACAACAGCAGTGCACCTGGGAGCAGTAGTACTATGCACAGCAAAAGTGTCTTTATCAGGCCAAATTACTTTTAGAATAAGTGCAAAGGGTTATAGTAAATAGAGGCTGGTGTAGTCACAGAATGGGATGCCCCAACCGCAGTGCACCTGGGAGCAGTAGTACTATGCAAAGCAAAAGTGTCTTTATCAGGCCAAATTACGTTTAGAATAAGTGCAAAGGGTTATAGTAAATAGAGGCTGGTGTAGTCACAGAATGGGATGCCCCAACCGCAGTGCACCTGGGAGCAGTAGTACTATGCACAGCAAAAGTGTCTTTATCAGGCCAAATTACTTTTAGAATAAGTGCAAAGGGTTATAGTAAATAGAGGCTGGTGTAGTCACAAAATGGGATGCCACAACAGCAGTGCACCTGGGAGCAGTAGTACTATGCACAGCAAAAGTGTCTTTATCAGGCCAAATTACTTTTAGAATAAGTGCAAAGGTTTATAGTAAATAGAGGCTGGTGTAGTCACAGAATGGGATGCCACAACAGCAGTGCACCTGGGAGCAGTAGTACTATGCACAGCAAAAGTGTCTTTATCAGGCCAAATTACTTTTAGAATAAGTGCAAAGGGTTATAGTAAATAGAGGCTGGTGTAGTCACAGAATGGGATGCCACAACAGCAGTGCACCTGGGAGCAGTAGTACTATGCACAGCAAAAGTGTCTTTATCAGGCCAAATTACTTTTAGAATAAGTGCAAAGGGTTATAGTAAATAGAGGCTGGTGTAGTCACAGAATGGGATGCCACAACAGCAGTGCACCTGGGAGCAGTAGTACTATGCACAGCAAAAGTGTCTTTATCAGCCCAAATTACTTTTAGAATAAGTGCAAAGGGTTATAGTAAATAGAGGCTGGTGTAGTCACAGAATGGGATGCCACAACAGAAGTGCACCTGGGAGCAGTAGTACTATGCAAAGCAACAGTGGTTAACCAGGGTGAAACAGCTAACAAAGCCAGTGACACTCAGGCTGGATGAAAAAAAAAAAAAATCTCCCTGTGACTGCCTCCGATTTTTCCTAACTTTCCCTGCTTCTTGCTGACTTCCTGCCTGTCTCCTGCCTGTCTCCTGCCTGTCCCTGTCTGTCCCTGTCTCTCTAACTGTCTCTCCCTGACTACAGCAGCGTCCTGTCTCTCACGAATGCAATAGAGAAATGAGGAAAAGCAAGATGTCCGCCGCCTTAAATAGCGCTGTGACGTCACCGGGATTGCTGGCTGCTGATAGGCTGCATGTGACTGCCCCAGCATGCACTGGTGCGGGGTAGATGTCTGGACATGTCCCGTCCGCCATCTTAGAATGCCTGTAATGTAAATGAATGGATGTTAAAGGAAAACTTCGAGCGATCAAAGCACGGGGAAATTCGGATTCGTTCCGAATCAATTTTTTCATGAAATTCGGATGGAATCCGGGTTCGTCCGGATCGATTCGCTCATCCCTACTAATAATGTTAAAATGAAATTAAATAAAAAAAATGTTATAATGTTAAAATGAAATGTGATCACACAATGTGTGTTCAAAATGTGTACTTTTTTAAACTTTGAAAAATAAGAAAAAATAATTTGCACAAATTCTCATGCAAATTTAAACAAGTGCAATAAATACCTTTGATTTTGCCGTCATTATTGGATGATGATTTGCCCATTCCTGACAGCCAGACTCCTGACCTTTCTGGGGAGGACCACACACAGGTAAGGTATAAATGGTGTGGAATGTGTTTAAAAAATTATTAGTGTTTAGTGAACCTACAATTTAAAATTTAACATACACCCCTCTTTATTCATAGCAGTCAACCTTTTTTGGGGACCTGGATGTGGACTCCTCCCAAGTGCCATGTGCTCAGCCAACTGAAACAGCACAAACGATACATGTGGAACTGCCAAAAATATGTTTATACCATATATCTACATGCAAAAAACCTTAGTTAACTATTTCTTGTATTACTCTTATAGAGCACTACCCAAACTACCACCAGAACAGTCCCCACAAGTGTGGAATGGTTTGATTTAGGGATTTTGGAGGCCTACAGTCACCATCAGCCACGTGCAAGACTCGAGAAGCACTCAAGGAGACTGACAGCGCATTGTGGCGTTGGAATCACAATCGCTGCTGCCAATGAAACGCTGTACTTTCTTGTGATTCATAGGTTGTGGACAGTCCAAGACAGCGGCCACCTTCTCAGGATCCATCACAATGCTGGTACTGGTGATAAGTAACCCCAGGAACTGAATAGAAGACTGTTCAAACTGACACTTCTCTAGTTTTGCATACAATTGATGATCACAAAGACACAGAAGGACTCGACGGACATGTTCCTGATGTTCTGAGAGGGAGGAGGAGAAGATTAATATATCGTCCAGGTAGATGATGACGAAAATATCAAGATAATCCCGGAACACGTCATTCAAAAAATGCTGGAATGTTGCAGGGGCTTTACAGAGAACAGCATGACCAGGTATTCAAAATGACCATAACGTGTGCGGAAGGCCGTCTTCCATTCATCACCCTGACGGATCCGAATTGAAATGTATGTTCCCCTAAAGTCTAACTTGGTAAAGAACCGAGCAGACCCAAAACGCTGGAAGAGTTCAGAAATCAAGGGCAAAGGATATCGGTTCTTGACTGTAATCTGATTGAGGGCCCGGTAATCTATACAGGGTCTAAGAGTCCCATCCTTCTTCTCCACTAAGAATATCCCTGCTCCTGCAGGTGAAGTGGAATGTCTAATAAAACCCTTAGCCAGGTTTTCATCAATATATTCGCAGAGAGTCGGTAACTCGGCTTCAGACAACGGATAAATACGTCTGAAAGGGATGGCCGACCCAGGGAGAAGGTCTATCGGACAGTCATAAGAGAGGTAAGGAGGTAGCCGGTCTGCACCATTTTTGTCAAACACATCCTGGAACTCTAGATACACTGGTGGAAGAGAATCCGGTGGATTAAGGATTACTACAGAGAGGTTACTCTCCTTCTTTCTGCAAAATTGATTGCAATAGGGAGAGAACAAAGAAACTGAGCCGGAAGACCAGTCGATGACGGGGTTATGTGTTGAGAGCCACGGGAAACCCAAAATGATAGGGTACAAAAGAGTGTGCATTAAATAAAAGTGTATTAATTCTGAGTGTCCATCAGGAGTAGAGCAGCTGAGAGATATATTTCTATGGGACACCGATCCAGAATTGGCGGTGGATCTGTCGGCCAAAGTGAGAAGCAGAGGAGTAGGTTGAACTTCACATGGAATATTGTGAGTCTGTGTGAATTCTAAGTCCATGAAACAGCTGCAGGCCCCGGAGTCAATCATGGCCCTGGTCTCGACCCTTTCTCCGTGGCCAGCTGTCCTCTAAAATAGGGCTATCAATTAGAACAGGGAGGAATGTGTCAGAGTCTGTGTTTCTGTCCATTCAGACTCAGGAAACCAGGAAGAGAAAACAAGCACAAGAGCTTACACTCTAGACTTTGTGTACCTGCAGTGGGCTGAACATCAGGTGTCGCTGTGGAGCAATGCGACAGATGAATAGCCTGCTCTGTTACAAACACCCGGCCAAGCATGTCTGGTGATGCATGCAGTCCATGACATAACATGCTCACGATGCTTTAAAGGGCAAGGAAGGCGAGGAGACTCACAGCGCATTGCGGCGTTGGAAACACAATCGCTGGTGTTCCAACAACAAATACAGGAAGTAAGGCATCACCAAGAAAAACAGAGCCAGCAACAACATGTTGAAGTACTTCAAGCAATTAACTGCTCTATTGACCGGCAGGACCAGACCTTGTTGTTGTTACATCAGCTTATACAAGAGTAGAATATTTTTTTTCTGCACTGTTGGCCCTCAACACGGTCCCTACGGCTGACACCTCTGAGCCCATACAAAAAAATATAAAATTAATAATTTTTATTTCTGTCAGATTATGTTATTTCATTTTTATCATTAAAACAAATAAATAAATAAAATGTGTGTTTGCTCTACTTTAACACATCAATACAACATACATGTGTATACATGTGTGTAACTATAGATAGGTATATGTATGTGGAGTTAATGAACATCAACAATAGGTAACACATACATCTACACATTTGTCTATGTTAAGTGTTACAATGTGTTACATTGAGAAACATATAATGCTTAAAATTTAACTTTAACAATGTTTGACAGTTACTGCATTAAGACGCTCCTAACTGCGAATCTATTGACTGCTGCGTATTCAGTAATAGCGACGCAAGGCGTTGTTCCAAAAATTTGCAGAAAAGCCTACAACACATCTATCAAAAGTACAGTGCGACAGGTAGTGAGAGGTAGCGAATGCTCAGAGTGACTGGCCCTCGGCGCTACACACCATATTCAACAAGAAATCTCAATGACAGAGCGTTGGCGCTCATATTTCTGTAGCTGTGGCATAAAGCGCCAAACACTGTGTGATTAAAGTGATTTTTACAAAACATTAAACAGTAACCAAGCGAAAAAACATGGAATGACATTGTTGGGGTAGTGTGACATTAACACTTTAGTGGCAGACATGTAAAAATTTATGTATAAAAAAAAAATGTAAAAAATATAATTTTCCAGGCCAGGAGAAATGTCAGAAAGATTTGAGAGTAAAACAAAAAAAAAATGGACACAGGAAAGGCATTAGAAGGAACGTCCACTGAAATGTATGGGAGAGCAACAGGTAGCGACAGGTAATACCTGGCGTTCTGCAGGCCTGAACGACGGTGCTCTTAGCTGAGCCTTGGGTAATGATGAATAGTACGCTACATAGCGTTGTTCCAGTCGCTCACCAGAATCAGCTTCTTAAATGAGGAATTGCGTGCCGTGGCCGGCATTAACCTACGCTACCTGTCGCTTACAAGGCACTACCTGGCGCTATCCCTTCATGAATAAAGCCCTGTGTTATATTGCTATATTGATGTACTGGCATACTCATAGTAGATTATCGCTGTTAGTTCCTCTTTTGCTTTATATATTATCAATTTTAACATTGTGTGAAACATTGAAAATTCTTAGCTTTTTATTGGTATTTCCCATTTTTAGTTTATACATTTTAATTTGACAAAAAACTGTGATATATGTACAGATTACACACAAAATTTTTTGCTATAACGCAAATGGAGGTTTCTGTGGCTGAGGTCAGCATTATACAGTGTATAGAAGTTTAAAATAAAAAAAAAAAAAACGAGAGAGGGGAAAATATAACATGGTGTGTTAACGAGGACAATTTATTTATAATTAGTGCAATGTTAGTGCCAACTGTTTTAGTGAAAATAAATACTCATTCTTTGTCAGTTTAAATCAAATAGGACATATAATGGTTTCACAATCAAAGAGTTTAAGTAGCCTACAATGTCTGGATCATTAATACATGACATTGCTCCTTCATCATATGCATGAAAATTAACAATGATGAGGTATTTAAAGCCCATATTAAAGTAAGATGAATTCTGAGCCAAATCAGAAGGTCACATAATAAGACATTTAGGACCAATTAAGAGAATGTCATGGGAATAATAAATAGGAATAGAAGTCACCTTTCTTAGTAGTACCTATAATATAAGGTTACTGTTACCTCAAATTACTCATTTATTGATCTCTTGTAAAAATCTATGCATTATTATTGTTATACCATAAGTTTCATTCCATAAGACACACCTGGCCATAAGATGCACCAAGGGTTTAGAGGAGGAAAATAAGAAAAAAATAAATAAAATTCAGAACTAAATGGTGTGCTAAAATACCATCTCCCTCATTTCAAGCAGTGAGCTGCATCCCTCATTACAGGCATTGTGCGGAATCCTTAATTATAGTCAGTAAGTGGCATCCCTCATTACAGGCAGTGAGCAGCACTCTCCATTATAGGCAATGAGGGGCATCCTTCATTACAGGCAGAGAGTGGCATCCCTCATTACAGCCAGTGCGCGGCGTCCCTCAATACAGTCAGTGAGCGGCATCCCTCATTACAGTCAGTGAGCGGTATCCCCTCCCAATGGAGGACTAGCGGGCCGGGAGCTTACCCAGCAGGTCTTCAAATGCCCTGTGCTTCACACACACAGACACACAAACACACACATGCACAGAGACACATACACACATGCACAGGCACAGAGACAATGACACACGCACACATGCAACGGCAGCCATAACTTTGCCCACAAAAAGTAATCCCTTTTTTAACTGTTTTCAGATTTAGTTTATGGGAAAATTTGGCATATTATCTGAACCAAACTTTTAACCCTTTAAGTACCATCCTACCTAAAGATTTTGTCACCTGCTTTTGACAGACCATTTTTTACTATACATGTTCAACTGTGATTTTTTACAAGTTGTAGTGTTTTTAATAAAAAAAAAAAATTTCAATAAAATCGTATTGCGTGTAAAAGTCCCATTTCTACCGGTTACAACGGTACCACATATTTATTGGTAGACATGTTTCCCTCAAGAGAAACAACTCTTTACATTTGAAATCTCCACCACAAACTACATACCTTGTAATTACAAACCACATGCTTTCTAGGTGTACCAGGCTTGTTGGAGTGGGTGCAGTTTTCTGGAAGCAATCCCTCAATTAATTATTTGGTTGCACAGGGATTCCATGAAAAGAGAATAAAAAGTTGAATCAAAGACATATTTTCCTGGAAAAACAATATGCAAACAAGAAAACAAGTCTGAAAAAGCAAGGTCCTCTGAACAGAACAATACCCAACATGCATAGGTACTGTCAAGGGAAGAGCTGCTAAACACTCCAAAGTAAAGCATACGTGTAAGGGTAATTTGAGAATCTCAACTCCTTCAAAGAATTCTTAGTTTACACAGGGTTTCCCTAAAAAATGTATAAAAAGCAGAATAAAAACACATTTTCCTAAAATATCAATATGCAAACAAGAAAAAAAAAACAAGATAAATCTGAAAGCATAAGGTCTCCTGAACAGAACAATACCCAACATACATAGGCATTTTTGACCCTTTTAACTGCCAGCCTATTTGAGATTCACAAGCAGTGGGTTTTGACACTGAATTCCTGATAAACAGGAGGTGGAGGAATGAGAATGCTGGAAGTGCATTGCAGGCTCTTCTAGCCATTATACTTACCCAGTGGGCTGTTAAAGAAATGTAGAGCCCTTGACGATGCTTGCTCGACCAAGTATCTGTGGGCAGGTGAACCCTGGTGTAAAGGAATCCTGTATAGCTTGGTGGACTGTCTGCAGCATATGTTGGTGGAGAGCAGGGATTAACTTTTTGGAGAAATAGTGGCATCTGGGCATGTTACACTGAGGGAGTGCATTGGCCATTAAAGCCTGAAATGATGGATTGTCTATAATCCTGAAAGGTAGTAGCATGAGAGTAAGCCTGCTGATGCTCCCCTGGAATACACCTGCGGACTGACTGCAGTGCCATGTGGAAGATGGTGTGGATTGCTCTACTTGTGAGTAGTGAGAGTGTCTGGCTCCTGCATCTGGAACTCGACTCTTTGTTGCTGCTGCCTGAGGCTTGTCTTCTCAGCCCATCTGGAGGGGAGAAAACTGATAAAGCTGCATAAGAAGGCAGATGGAGCAGAGATGGAGAAATCATGGGGAGGCAGCTGCTGTGCCCTTTGAGCCTCTCTCTCCTCTCTGGGGAGCTTAATGTGGTTGGTTATGCAGGAGGTTCCTGCCTTGGATCAGGACCACAGATGTTACAGATGTCCCATGGCCTATCATTCTGTGACATGACAAAAAACATCTTTTCAAGTGATGTCTTTTTAGATGAGCTAGTACTCGCCCTGGGCTACTTTGTCCTACCTGTGCTGGAAGACCATGCCTGGTTGATCACCTTTGATTGAGGGGTGGAGGCCATGGGCCTCAAGAAAAACATGATTTCCATTCCAAAATGGTGCTGCTCTTCTATTTCCTCCTCCATCTCACTGCTGGTCTGGCACCCATCTTCTCTGGGACCCATGTTAGGTCAAGCACCTCATCATCCTGCACCCTTTGCTTACTATAATCAAAGCAACTGGAGGGATTAGGATCTTCTGTATGTTCTCAGCCTTTTTGCTGTGATCTCAGGCCTACTGGGTGCCTAAACTTGCCCCCCTTCTTCTACTCCAAGGAAAGTAATACTTGTGAATCAGCACATGGGATTTGAGTCTCATTCTCATCGTCTTCCTGTCTGTTTCAAGCCCCCTGCCAAATTTAGACTAAAGGAATGGTGACAACGTTCCTCCAATAGATCCATCTCCACTACTTTTGAAACTTGTGGAGATATGGCCCTGGGCAGGGTAGTGGGGCCATGATGCTGGCTGGCCAGTGGTCACAGTTAACCAAGTCTGTGTCAGCCAGTCCACTAGTGCTTCTTCATCTAGCTGTTGTAAACAACAAGAAGCTCCTTGACCTGGCCTATAGTTTTGACATGCAACTAGGTAGGAATCTAGGTAGGTAATGTTTATATAGTGGGGGAGGGACCAATCATGATTCAACCCTAGCATCCTATCAGAAGTTTTCCTAAGTGTTAGATCATGGAAGCAACTGGCCTATGGGAATGATCTGTCAGCCACAGATTTTCTGAACAGTACACAGTGGCAAGGCTTACAGAGCCCTATTCTGGGAAAGGTCATAAATTCTCTCTCCAGAATTCACATGGTATTCACGATATAGAATTCCCAGTTTCAAGTCAAATTTAGCTTTGACCTGAATCCAGAGCCCATTAAAAGTTATTAACACCACTATTATTACTATTATATTATAAAACTGAATGTCATCAGTAAATGCCATTGAATGCATCCATTCAGATCCCAGGTCATGTAGCTACCATATTTTTGCTCCATAAGATGCATCTAGGATTTAGAGAAGAAAAAACAGTGTGGCATCCCCCCTTATAATTACCCCATTATATACAGTGTGACATCCTCCCCACCTGATTACCCCATTTCAGACAGTGTGGCATCCCTACCAATGCCCCATTATAGGCCCTGTGGCATTCTCCACCCCCCATATCCCCTATTATATACGTGTGGCATTCCCCCCATCCAATTCCCCTATTATATGTAGTGTCAGTGCCCAGTTCCACCATTATAGACTGAGTGGCATTCCCCACATTCCCCTATTATAGTCAGTATGACATCCCCCCATTCCCCCATTATAGGCAGTGTGGCATTACCCCTTTCCCCATCCTAGTTAGTGTGGCGCTCCCCCTCATTACCTTATTATAGACAGTGTGGCATCCCCCCAACACCCAATTGCATGCAGTGCTGCAATTTGTACGTTTTTAATCCTTTTTTACATTTTACGCTCCATAAGGCCCACTAACATTCCCCTCATTAATATTCCCCACATCATTTTACAAACACTGAAGATCCCCATCAAAATGATAAATATAATCTACAGTTTTACCTCCTTCCACATCCATAGTCATATCCTGTTTTACATCAATGAAGCACATCCTGAGATCTACCTTTACACAGTGTGGTGTTTTATTGTTAGTGGATGGAAGAGCTCTTTTACGCCTCTAATTTAACCATAACTAATTAATCATAAATTGGTACAGAAATAGTAGGGAGTCAAGAAGGATTTAATGTTTCAATACTTTTTTCTGAGTACTTTAATATACAGACTTTTGCATAGAAGTTTATTTAGTTTGTTGCCTCTACACATTTTACACATATGAATAAAATACAATACATTTATGTATTCTTCATAATCCACGGGGACAACATAAAATCATATATTGCAGTTGAATTACCAAAACATTGATACACACATTTACTGTAAACAAAACAGAAAAATAAGAAAAAGATAGAAGAGGAAAAAATAATACAATTTCTTCTGTTGGTGTGTATTCTAACCATGACTACCATATCGTCTAATTAATAAAGGTGAAAAAAGACATATGTCCATCAAGTTCAACCAAGAAAAGTGGTTGGTGACATTTATTTGTTTAGAATTCTTCCATTATCCAGTTTATTTCTTGTTTTAGAAGGCCAACCTTCTTCCACAACAAAGCAATGGTAGCCTTAGTCGCTACCAATATCAAACTCATCAGTTTACTTTTTGTCTGATTCACATTGAGTAGCTGTATTAGTTTCCTAATCAATCTGAAATCCTTTGATCCAGAAACTCAGAACCTTAAGACAAAGCCACCAGATGTCACCTGTGAATTCACATTATTGCACCTATTTTGAAGAGCTATTTTTCCCACCCAAGATGCAACAACTATACCATCTTGTTAATACCATAATATTAGTTTCTACTATAGAACTATTTATAGAGATCTGACCAATATTTTTCATAATGTCCAGGGATGCCCACAATTTAGAATACCCCACTGTGTGTTTCCCCATGGATCACCCAGGAAACTTACCTTTTCACAGTTCCTATGGAGCAGGCGCAAGCCCAGCTAATCGGCACGCTCTGTCACCCGGCTCCATTTGGCTCACTACCCACTGTTGGCTAGAGCAGAGACAAGTGCGCTGCCACCTGCATCCCCTACTCCTCTTTAGCTGTGAGTGTGAGAGTGCCAGCCATTGAGATAGGTACACACCACAGGTATGTAGGGGAAGAGGCGCAAAGACTGCAAGGGCTCCAATAAGAAGTGATTGGATAGAATGATCTGGGGGGTTTCACACAGAAGGGCATCTCAATTCAGGGTGCCCCAGGGGGTGGGACTCTGATGGCCCTGGAGTCGATGTTCCTCTGGATATAGTCTGAAAATAAAAACTGTGCTAAAAAGTGGGCACCTAAAGCAAGGTCATGTACATGACTAGGAAGCAGTTATTTTGTTGGCTGCTGGAAGCCACCATGATCACATCAAGTGAGTTCTGAGCAGAAGGGCGGAAATGGGTAATGCTGGTGGCACTGAAGGTATTCTCTGTGTGGGAACCTTTCAATCTCACCTTACCTTTTACAAAATTTGTCCGAAAAATATGTTTTTTTTTTTAAAAGGTATAAAACAAAGGCCCTTATTTAAGAAGGGATAGCGTCAGGTAGTGGCTGCTTAATGACAGGTAGCGACAGGTAGCGACTGGTGAACGCCGGGCACGACACGCAATTACACATTTATCAAGCAGAATCTGTTTAGCGACTGGGATAGCGCCATGTAGCCTCTGATCATTCATCATTTTCACAGCCTCAGCGAACAGCACCAGCATTCAGCCTTGCACAGCTCCAGGTATGACCTTTCGCTACCTGTCGCTCTCCCATACATTTCAATGGATGAACCTTTTCTTCTCTTTAAATGGTGTTTTTTTTTTTTTTCTTCAAAAAAATCACAAATAATTCTGTGACCTTTTCAAACCCTGGAGTTGCAAGCAGCAGCAGGAGCTCAAACATAGCGTAAAAGAGACACTGGAGTTGGCTGCAGGAGGCCAAAAATTGGATGAATCACACCCTGGAGTTGCAAGCAGCAACAGGAGCACAAACATTACTTTAAAGAGACACTGGAGTTGGCTGCAGGAGGCCAAAAATTGGATGAATCAAACCCTGGAGTTGCAAGCAGCAGCAGCAGGAGCACAAACATAGCTTGAAAGAGACACTGGAGTTGGCTGCAGGAGGCCAAAAATTGGATGAATCACACCCTGGAGTTGCAAACAGCAGTAGGAGCCCAAACATTACTTTAAAGAGACACTGGAGTTGGCTGCAGGAGGCCAAAAATTGGATGAATCACACCCTGGAGTTGCAAGCAGAAGCAGCAGGAGCCCAAATATTGCTTGAAGGACACCCTGGAGTTGGTAGCAGCAGCAGCAGGAGGCAAAATATTAGCATTGAAAAAGCATTTTTTTCATAATTTTTTCATTTTTTTATATATTTCCTCAGAAATGACATTACAGGTCTGGCATTGAAGTGTTCATGTTACAATGTTGTTACAATGTAATTCCATATGTTTTCGCTTTGTTACTAGTTGATAGATGCTTGAAAACACACTTTAAACACTCCACCTCCTGCGCTCTGGGCTTCAAACAAGTATTTTTCAGCACCAGAGATTTGTGAGGCTGTTTTTTTGTTGAATATGGTGTGAGTCGGTCGCTACTCCTCACAATGTATTCAACATTACTGAACAGCGAATGAGTCGCTATAAAGTAGCGACCCACGGCCGAGCACTGCGACTACTAGCGGGCGCTCTGAAAATGCCTACTACAGACGCTCATCTGTCGCTACCTGTCGCTAATGATGAATCAGCCTCTTAGTGATACAGTATTACATTTTCTTTAAAAGATCACACTGTACTTATACATTTTACAAATTCATCATATCGGTAGCTGTAACCTTTTGAAGCCATTTGCTCTTCAATGGGTTAATTGAAGTCCTAGAGGAAGTGATCTTTTTAAAATTCAGAACTGAAGGGGAAATTCCAGATGGGACAGGTGGGAATATTCTGACCTTAAAGCCTTAATGAAAAATGCAGTTTAACTTGATTCACAGAATCCACCTCTTTATAGTTGAATAAAGTTATTTATATTGTTATAATATACATGGTAAATAGTATAAACAGAAACAAATCTAATACATTTTAAGTAGGAAATTAAACACCAGTGGCAACAAATCATTCATGGGCAAGCATCGATGCCAGTGGCTGGAATCGGGGTGAAGGTGAGTGTCTTTTTTTTCTTTTATTACATTAGCAGGATTGCTATTTGGAGGGGCGGGGGTTATGTTTTTTTTCCAGGAAGGGGCTGAAGTGGCCCTTTAATATATATAAATGTTTTTAAAGGGTAATTAATAGTGTTGAGCGAACCCCTAGAGTTCCGGGTGGGTTCTGCAAGTTCGGCCAAACTTTGAACAAAAGTTCGGTTTGGGTACCCAAACTTGAGCCGAACTCGAATCAAAATCAAAATCAATGGGGACCCAAACCTCCCAGGGGGGTGCTTTAAAGTAATGCAGAGTGTGCAGCAGGAAGTAGTTGTACACTTACCTGAGCCCCACGATCCAGTCGGTGGTCAGTGATATTTCTGCTGTCAAAAAGGCTACAACCGGGGCTTCGGAAAGTTTGCCACCACTCCCATGATGGAGGTCACTGGAAGCAGCCTGCAGTTTGGGTTCCCCCATCACTAGTAATAAAATAATTAAGCAAATTAGTTCTGCTTTTCCAGAAAGGTCTATATATAGTATTCCCTGCACAACATGATCTGTACAGTAGTTATGAGCTACAAATGTGTGACCAAACCCGAATAACAGCAATATTTGCTTTTTATGCATTTAAAAAACAAAAAGAGGCTCCCCACAGACTATTAGTCCAATGCTCAGGGTATAGGGGATGGTGACTCAAAGCCTGAAGGTTTTGCCTTCTTTGGCAGAGATCCGATGTTCTACCAGGGGTGATGTGACTGATGGGGGGTGCAGGTAATTAGGTGGGTGTATCAACAAGCTACTCACCACATGCCTTAGGGCCAGTTACCAAGCATTATGAATAAAAACTTCCCACCTTTTTTTAAATAAACATTCAAATAATTTTAAAAAATTACATTATTCACCACAGCCATCTTCTACTCCATCTGGTGCTATGCCTCATACGGAAATGTCCTTGTTCCTCATTCTTCTTGGGAGGCATCCCCCAGCTCCAGCAGCTTCAGGGGAGAACACCCCCCCCCCCCACACACACACACACACACACATGTAGTCAGGCTTACCTTATCTCCAAATTGGTTAAATTGAACCACTTGTCAGGAGATACCATCAGTGAATTAGTTAGGATGTCTTTCCTCAGAAAGGGGTGCAGTGTACTGCAAAGACTTCATTCAGTTGCAAATACAGTACATACAGTAAACACTGGCCAATTTCTGGAAAAAAAAAGATGCCATTTCCACTTCCTTCTGTATTTTTCCTGATTCTGATATATTGCAATGTTCTCATTTTATACAATCAGTGAAAATGATTTTCTTTTTTAAATGTAACCTCCTTTAAAACAGACCTAAATCCTGTGTGAAGCTTCTTGTCATTCATTTAAATAGGAGCAACCACCTCCGTAGAGTCTATAACGGTCTATGGGCAGTGGGTTCCTTCTTTATGGTATATCCCAATTTGGGATGCTCCATTGTGTGAGACTCATGTTTTGATTGTTAGCCCACTGTGTCAAGCTACATTTGGTAATGTTTGATTAAGATTAATATATGGCTCCCGAAAAGATGAGGTTACGGCTGATGTTGGGATAAACACAAAACCAGGCATCCCTGATCGGGATGCCCCTAGCAGGAGGAGGTAAAGGAAAAAGGAAATGAAAATCCTGGATTTTGTTTCTCTTTAAAGTGGACCAAAACCCTGGATTTTGACTCTCAGGGGTTTTGGTCCTCACCCCTGGGGCATCCCAAATCAGTGTGAAACTCATCAGATCACCCAGAAAAACTCACCTTTACCCATTGCTATGGCACGTGAGCGTTCTCTGCTCTATTAGGTCTTTTCGGTTTAGAATCTGATAAGGGCCAAATGGAGCAAATTAAGCCAAAGGACGCTGAGTGCGCTGGCGGTTGCATTGCTAGCCTCTAGCAGGGGGTGTGCCTGTGCCACCCATTCATTAATGTCTGATACAGGCATGAATCTGGCTAATGGTATAGCATAGTGCTGTCACTGGGATCAGGTAGGCTCTACTGGGGATTTGGGGGTGAAGTTATCCACCCGCCCACAAGAGGTAGGGTAAGGGATGGCTGAGGTGGGGAAGGGGACTTTTTCGTGCCCTCTCTTCACCGTGGAAGAGCCCGTGGGGGATTGGAGCCCCCCTATGAAGAGGAGACTTGGTGGGAGGGATCACAAACAGAGGTAAGCAAATGTTTTTTTTTTACAGTTTTACAAATGCCGGTGGTGGCTGAAGTGTGGGGTGGTCTATTCCAGGTCCTCTCCTGAAGCCAGAAGAGCCTTGGGGGGGATCAGAGGCCCCCAGGTGAAGAGGAAACCTGGCTGGATTGATCGAGGGGTCAGGTGAGTGCCTTTTGGGCCGCTAGCAGGGGGGACGCCAGATACGTAAAATGTACATAGGTGGTATTTAAAGGTAGGAGAGGCAGCTCCGCAAATGTTACGTTTCTGGCATTAGAAGGGTTAAAATAGTTGGGAGAGGTCACTGTAATTATCCTCTAATTTACTGAAAATACATTAGACTTGGCACTATTGTGTTGTCTATTGATTTAACTGATTAAAAGCCCCCCCCCCCCCCCCCCACAAAGGTAAAGAGAGAAGTGAACAATGTACACACAGAACACTGCTTCTGGCCATGTGTAGGTGTGGGTGAGCTCCCTCACCTCAGCAGCAGCCATAGCTGCAGTGTTCTGTGTGTACATTGGACTCTCTTGGTGCACAGCAACAGATTACAACTGCAATGGCCAGCAGAGATAAACTTCCTTATTGCAAATCTTTAAAACAAAACATTAACAAAGCGGGGTACAGCAGCAAAAACAAAACAAAAAACAAAAGCAAAGCAGAACACCAGGTGCTGGTGTACAGGCTGGCCATCATGGCTTTGGGTCCCAGATTAGAGATGGCCAGGCACCTCCAGAGCACGTGTGTTGGTTTCCAGCTCAAGGTAAGCCGGCACCCTCCCAAGCAAGCCAAAATTGTGGTGCGCTACTCAGGCCACAGTAGAATGGGTACTTTAAATAGGGACATGACTACAAAAATAGGGAGTGAAGGCAAGGAGCTAAATAGGCAACACTAAGCAAGCCACATAATTACATACAATGGGGCACACCTGATACCAAGCAAGAACATAAAAATGCAACGCTAACTATAGAAATGCAGTAAGACACCAAAAATAGAGACACTTACCCAGAAGCCAAATGCCACTCAGAACACCAGTCTCAAATCACGAATACAGACAGTAGCTCCGTAAGATGAATGCGTCATGGGTGGAGCCAGAAAAGCCAGCCAAAATGCTAAAAAAACAGAGTTCGGGACCAACCACACACTAAAAATGCCAACAGACAGTGACCCCAGCCTATAGAAGGAGTCATTCACTGAAAATTGAACGGAGCCAACCAATTTGGTCATGCCATCAATTGCATTCCCCTTACCTGTGGTGGGGGCCAACCATGGCCGCAGCTCCAAGTAAAGCCACTTCAGAGAAAGGCGGCTAAGTCGGGTCAATTCAAACAGGGGTTGATCGAACATACAATTCACATCAAGACCACGGTGGGTGTGCGTGATCTCTGGCAGGTATAGTGTGAGCAGTCCATGGCACTGCAGATACTCATACTCTGCCAGATACTCATCCGTCGCACACATCGTTCAAGTGTCTGTCAACAATCCCACCAGCAAAAAGTGGGCGTAATATTACAGCGGCAACTTTCGCTTTTTAAACGCCCATCCCAAGGACATATCAAGGCTCAGAATGATGAGCCAGCGCAGGCAAAATCTGTAAAGTTATGAAATCGAGAACGCGTGAACTCGCAAAAACATGTATTAATACCCTCGTTTTCACGTACGCAATGGGAAAAGTCTAGGAAAAACAACAAACCTGCACAAAAAAAACGAATAAAAACTGCCAAAACTGAGAATAACAACCTCTCTTGCATGCAGAATGTGTTCGCAAATATTGCATATATTTTAAAGCCACATTTTCCATCTTTCAGACAGGTGTTTATGGCTCTTGTCATTACACTGCATGGGTCCCCCAACCTCACCCTCTATTCCCCCGAACAGGTCATGTTTCGTGGATCTCCACACAGATGTACAGATGAAGTAATTGGTGCAGCAGTGGAGATTCTCAACTTTGTGGAGATCCACAAACATGACCTCTTGGTGGACCTTAAAAAAGAGGGGTAGGGACTCCTGATCTAGAGAACATGGCTCTGTGTGGTAGATTTTAAAGATAGCAAAACCAGAGAAGCTGAAAACACATTTGCAAGTTTGAAAATAACTATTTGCCCTTGTTGCCCTAGTTCAACTCCCTTTGTACTGGTACTAGCCAGAAAGCTTTATCTAGCCATAAATGTCTTTCTGGCAGCTAAAATGCCCAGAGTGTTTTATATTTTATTTAGTTCTGTACAATGCTGTTTTACACTTAATATAATTTAGTAGAAGGTTGTCAAAAAGCAGTTTAAATGTTCTATTAATGACTATACTGGACCAAGTCCATGTCATGTATAGGTCCGTGACTACTCCGACCTCTAATAAAAGCAACATTTTTATTATTATTTTGACTTCTGGTTAACGTGTAAGGGGGTGAGCAAATGACACAACAAACACAAAAGGACAAGTGGTTAAGTATGGGACTGGGCACTAAAGACATGAGGGCTGACTTGAATGCCAAACAAACACTACTTTATTAGCAAATTGCACATAGACCCTAGCACACAAAGCTGTACAAAAATCCCAAACTACAAAATGCATAAAAAGCACAATAGAGTTGATACAGAGCCCCTTTCTTACCATTTTTTTGCGTGAAAATTTCCATTCTCGTCCGTTTTTCACGCTCGTCTGATTCAGCAGAGTGAGTAGTTTTGTGTGAAATGTTTTTAGTTTTGCATGATTTTTGTTTGGTAGCAAGACCTCCAAAAAATGGTGAGAAAGGGGCTTTGAATCAACCCTAATGTTGTGACTACAAAACTAAAAAATGGGAGCCCCCCATTCACCCATGCATCCACGCAGCCATCCAAACTCATCCACACAGTTAGTCTGAGTTGCCTGGCTAGGAGCTTAACTGAGGTTGGGAGGCTCCCCTGCATCTTTAGTGCCCAGTCCTACACTTAACCACTTGTCCTTTTGTGTTTGTTGTGCTATTAATTAGGTTGGTCGGATGCCGGTAGATGGTCTTACGGCAGTGCACAGGACGCTTACAAATGGGGTACTCTCCGTCTTTTATTGTATTTAGGTGGGTGAGCAAATTACTTACTAGAACAGGTTCTTGATTTAGTACTCCATGTTTTGCTGTGTGTAAAATTATCTCAGGCTGGCTTGTTAAGCAGTGTGTCCTCTCACAGCCACACTGTGCCCTCTCACTCCCAGAGGCACCGCTCTTCCACGCTACTCTCTGCTTCTTAAAAACGCTGCTCTGAGGAAGGAATACCCGAAACACGTGTCAGCAGCAAAAGGATACAGCACTATGCTTCCAGCTCCCATTCCAGCTTAACCCTGCATGGACTTCTTATTAGCAGCTTCATCATAAGTGCCTCTATGCACAGTTGCCAGGTACTCAAAAAAACTTGCTGATCTCTTGAAAGATTTACTGCCATAATCAGAGGATACATTGATTCTACCCATCAATTACCTGCGGGACTTTCTGAATGCTAGTCCACGAAATACTATAACCAGCAAACCTTACACAGCATTCGGACCGCTGCAAAATCTAATTATGTATAAATTGCATATAATTATTACCCTTGTGTGACAATAGTATCTGTGTTCCCTATACCCAATGTATTATATACCTTCATGTGGACCTACACTTGTACATTATAGATGAATTATACAGAAAATACATTTATTGTTACTTTTTGCATCACAACTATAGCAGTAGGTGTGCTTCTATTTGTAGTCTATTAAGGTATGACAGGGGTGGTTCACCCCATATTATATGAATGCACCCATTTGACAAGTTTAACCCTATGTGTTCCTTTTGAGCGTGCTTACCAATTTATAATAATTGCTCTCTCACTCCCAGAGCCAGGAGCAACTGGCAATTTTCAGCTGGCAGCTGGCCCAGCCAGCAGCCACATGTCCCTAATAACTGCTCTGCTACCACAAACATTGCCATGGTCCTCCAGAAAAATGCATGCGGTCTGTGTTCCACCAGCAGCCAGATAAAACTGTGGACCATGCAAATGCCAGGGCAGGTGAAACTGAGAGGTTATGCACAAGAATTTCCAGCAGTCTATATGCCCCTGCAACAGTCACATTGGTCTTCAACACCCATTTTCTTTATAATCTGCTTTAAAGAGGAGCAACCCGATCGGGGTGCCCACGAAGAAAGGATCTAAACCCAGGAGAGTCAAAATCCTGGGTTTTGGTCCACCTTATGTCGGACTGGAGACCCTTCAGGACAGGAGCCGGAACCGCTATTGGCAGTACCCGAAAGAGATAATAAGAGAGCAATGCAATGAAGCAATATTTAATATGTCTTGCTAGCAATTGGAAATCAAAGGAGGCTTTTACGGTGCATATTATATTATCACGAAGAGAGACATTGAGTGCCTGTGATTTTGAAGAGTTAATCTGGAGGCCAGAAATCCTTGAAAAGGCTCCTAAATTCTTAAACATATTTTGTAGAGATGCAGTCGGATCTGTGACAAAATATCGTCAGCAAATAACAATATTGTTTATGCTCATATCCCCCCACTGTGACTTCAGCAACACTACTATCATTTTGCAGTAACCTGTACAGGGGTTCAATTGCTAGTGCAAATAATATCGGAGATAGGGGACAACCCTGCCTTGTACCTCTGCCCAGAGTGAAACGGTCAGAGGTATAGCCAGAGTATCTAACGAATGCCCCCCAGGCTCGAGTATAAAGAGGATACCCAGTTAATTAAAGATGACCCAAGGCCCCATTTTCTCAAAATAAAAAGCAGATAGTCCCATGCCACTGTATCGAACGCCTTATAAATGTCCAACGCTAACATCATATCCTGCCGGCCCTCTACCTTTGCGTGATGGACTAGGTTCACAACCTTATGGATATGGTCCCCCCCCGGCACTGGGGTATGAATCCGACCTATTAAGGTGGGCTGCCAGAACCTTTGCCAGGATTTTTACATCAATATTCAGTGGAGAGATGGGCCGGTAGTTGGACCAGACCGTGTCATCAGCATTAGGTTTGAGTGTCATACTCACAGCAGCTGTGACCGACTCAGAGCTCCCCGAGGCTCCATCTCTCAAAGCATTCAAAGCCAACACCAGGTGGGGAGACAGTATCTCACTAAACCTTTTATAGTATAACACTATCAGCATTAGGTTTGAGTGTCATACTCACAGCAGCTGTGACCGACTCAGAGCTCCCCGAGGCTCCATCTCTCAAAGCATTCAAAGCCAGCACCAGGTGGGGAGACAGTATCTCACTAAACCTTTTATAGTATAACACAGAGAAGCTATCAGGGGCAGGCTGATTATTGACCTTTAGGGCTTTTATAGCTTCTTCCACCTATGTATAAGGGATTTGGCCTCAGGGGGGAGTTGGGGAAAATTGAGCTGGTCAACGAGATCCTCTGATGCTCACATTCAGTATCATTTTGGGTTTGTATAAGTCTTCAAGATGCTTACAGAAGGTCTCAACCACCTTTGAAGGATTACTAGAAAGGGTACCCTCCACGGTCCTTATGCAAACAGATTTGAATCTCTGCTCAATCCCTCTAATTCTCTTAGCCAGGGGAGTATTCGGTTTGTTACTAAGACACCACCACTTGGACCGGTTTATTTGGTGTTCAGCCTCCCCTGATAAACAGAGATTAAGCTGGTCACATGACTGATTTAGTAGGACCCTATTCCGCTTTGACGGGTGGTTCTTAAATGCAGGCCAACTGGTATGCGTCTGTAAGAGCTAGGAGCTTTCTCCTGTGGCTAGTCCTTCGCCGGAAAACTTTTTGCATTAGGAGCTTCTTGTGTCTTGTGAGCTTCCCAGCAATAACATTTCAACCCACCGACCCTGAATTGTGAAAAAAAAAAATCTTCCATCCCTTTGCGGACTCATTCCGACAAAGCTACATCAGACAACATGGGATCATATCATTTCCATGTCTTCTGAGGGGGTCTCTGAGTCAGGGACACTAGATCAACTGCTACTAGGTCATGATCTGACTACATGATTGGAATGATGGTCGCATGAACTAGCTGAGGCAGGGAGGGTTGCTTCAGTTAAATATGGTCAAGGATCTTATGTGGGCAAGAATAGTGAGTGTAATCGCGCCGGGTAGGGCGGAGCTCACTCTATGCATCAACTAGTTAATACTGGTTCATATAGCATGAAACGCTTTCCCTGAGGAGCTATATTTGGCCTCATTAGACACACTTCCAAAAACTTGTCTGACCAAGGTAGGGTATAAAATCTGGTTCGAGTCTCCTGCAATGATAAGGAGCCCCTTCTCAGTTTGATGCAAGACCCTGAAGAACTCCTCAAGAAAATAACATTTTGGTTTGGAGAATAGTAAGTTGCTACTGTAAACGGAAGATCCTGAATATCACCACCTGAGAAAGGGGACCAAAAGTTTGAAGGCAATTAGAACTCCCATTTGTTTAGTGTCTGCCGAGGCCATATAGAACAAGGGATAATCTGCACTAAGAAATTTAGGGGTACACTTTTTAGTGAAGTGCGTCTCCTGAAAACACACTATATCGGCGTGTAACGACCGCATTTGCCTAAATGCTTTCATCCTCTTCTGGGGGGACATTCAGACCCTGTACATTCAGTGAGACCAACCTAACCGACATTGTCTGGCCACCACCACGCTAGCACATGGAGAGGCCTGGAAACCCAGCTGAAAGTTAGGAAGAGAATGAAAAAAAGATAGGAGAAAGATTAAACAATAAACTCTAAAAGCGAACAGAAAAGGTGGAAGTACCTTCCACATTCTAACTTCTCACAGAGGAGGTGCAAACATCTACCCCGATGAAGTAAACACACCAAAATAGTGGGGCCTCCCGCTGAAGGCCCTGTAAAGCAGTCATTTGAAATCTGACCCCCCTTAGGGGGCAAGATAACACTGCTTCCTTTGCCGTTGGGTATCCTGCGGAGAAGGAAGTGCAGAGAGAGCATGCTACCAATACCCAGGCGCCCGACCCACCTGTGCTATAAACACAATATTAAACATCAGTTCATAAGCAATCTTATGTAAACCCAAACTATAAATCTGTAGAATTCAATAAACCCCAAAATATCACTAAAAACCCCCCAAAAAGGGTCAGCTGCAACCTATTACTTCCAAACCTCAGAATACTCAAAACACCCAACCTCCTTCCCCTGTCCTTAAGTTCCAGAGTCTTCAAAAGATACCACTCCTCGCCTTAGCCAAGGGAGAGTGAAGAGCAAGCCCCCTGGAAATAAACACAAGGATTATTTCCCATCATCCCTACCCACAACCGGCTTACCAAACCTGTGGACCTGCGCCGTTGCAGATTTTCCACTCAATTGTGTACTTCTCCAGGGGTCCCGCTTATCCTTAGCTGCCGGAGAAAAGGAGAGAGCTCTTTTCTTTTGTGGTGGGGCCGCTGGGGCAGCTTTAAGGCCGGCCTTGGACAGATCCAATTCTTGAGGTGTAGAGGCCTCAAAACGTTTGTCCACATGGTTAAACGAAACCTTGAAAGGGACCCCCCCTTTATATCTGATCCCGTTGACCCGCAGAACTTCAAGCGAGGGTTTCATGGCCCACCTTCTAGCGATGGTTTGAGGGGAGAGGTTGGCGTATAGTTGATAGGCAAAACTAGGCAAAAACGGAGTTGCTCCTTGGTGCGGTAAAAGTGCAGCTTTACTAGGACATCTTTCAGGAGGTCATCTGCTCTCTTTTTTTGCAGTGCTCTATGGATTCTGTCAAAATCCAACCTCTCAATGGGGATGGACGGAACAAGCTCCTGGAACAAAGCCGTAACTGTGGATTGCAAGTCCTGTACTGACTCAGGTATCTCCCTAACCCTGATGTTAACCCTTCGAGACCTATTTTCAACCTCCTCAAGCTTGTGGTGCAAAAATCCCTCAACGCTTCCGGTCTGCACTTAGGGAGGTTAGACCTGCTGCCTGAATCGGAAATTGTTGATCCAGAACTCCAAGTCTGTGGCCCGGCTCTTTAATTTACATTGAAAGATTGCTAGAGATCTGCATCATGATATTTTGGGCCCACCTTTCCAACGCCCTCTCAAGCATTGCTTCATACCTGTCCAAGAGCGGGGGCTGAGACTTGGACAGCAATCCATGTAGCGGCTCATCCATCCAGGACTCGTCATCTGGTAATAGGTCCGAGATATTCTGAGATTCGTTTTGGGGGGTAGCAGGGTCAGCCATTATCTTCTCCCCCTCGATTTTTAAGCCTACGAGCATTCTGCCAAGCTTCACAGAGGTGGGGAGAAATGACCGGAGCCAGCAATGTAAGACCCAATAAGATGACCCGGGGTGGACCAGAATCTTTACAGCGGGCAAATGGTGGACCCTTACCCCATTCCGCCAAGCCTTAATACTACCACAGTGCTTGGGCGCTTATTCAATCAAAGGGGTGTGCTGTCCCTTTAAGAAGGTGCTGCGCTGCTGTAATGGTCACCCCACTGGAGCTTAATCAGGGGCTGAGGTGCTTTCCTTTATTTAACTGTGCCCCCTTACTTCGGCAGCTGCGTCCCAGGGGAGAGCGGGGCCAAGGCAAGTTGAAGGTGTAGAGCTGCAGTAAGTAACAGCCAGACGCGGCTTGTGCTCCCCAGGATAGATGACTCTTCTGCTCCGGCCGCCTCCTGTGTAATTGCGCTGCGCCACCGCCACCAATATCTCCCACACTCTGCGAAGGGGGGCCAGGCAGGTGCCCAAACCTAGGTGGGCAGAACCGCCACTCCTACTTGCGTTCTGGGGCCGGGACGCCTGAGGATTTGCATACCTGCTGGATCCAGCCATCAGCGTTCCAATGCGCATGAGCTCTATATGTCTATTTTATATGCATCTGTGAAAACCATTCTACTCTCCTCGAGAATTCTGTCCAATCATTCTATTAGGAGTGTACATTCCCCTTACAGTTGAAGTGAACACCACTCTTTCCATGCTTACAGGTGCAATCTCGGAATAGGAGAGAAGTTTTCCTCATGGGGGACCTAAACAATGCCTGCCTCACCTCAGATCTTCCCTAACACTCTCAACACATTACTTGTACAAGCAGAGGAAATGACACACTGGATCACTGCTACACTATAATGGAAGGTGCCTACAGGGCAGTAGCATTAGCAACACTGGGATTTTCAGACCGCTGTTTAATACACCTTATCCCCCTGTACAGGCATTGTCTGAAATGGCTCAAGTTAAGTGCTAGGTTGGTTAAGAGCTGGTCCAAAGAAGCCACAGATAGACTCTAGGCATGATTTTACTTTATGGACTGGGAGGAGTTCAGATCCTCAGACCTGGAGGAATGACTCAGTTCAGTGCTCTCATACATCTCCTTCTGTGAGGATATAGTTATTCCAAATAAACAAACTACATACAAACCATATACAGTCAAAAGAAAAAGCCATGGTTTAACAGTGAAATCAGACAGATCTGGAAGCAGAAAGTGAAAGTGCACAGAGAGGAAACTAAGGAACATGCTTACGAAGGAAATCAAAGTGGCAAAGAAAGAATACACCTTGAAACTAGAGAAGGAATTCTCTTTAGAGAACACCAGGAAGGTTTGGGGAGCTTCCGAACTATAACCAACTATAAGAGCCTCCCTCAAAATGCTCTCTTGCGTCTACACCTCGCTGAGGAGCTTAACTCTTTCGATTGCAGATTTCAAATCTGCACCCTACTCTCTTCCCGCTCCGGTTTCACTCTCCCAGGAATTTGAAATAGAGCTTCTGTTTGGGGCAGTTTATATTACCTGCCTTTTCAAAGGTCTTAACCCAAGGAAGGCATCGGGTTCAGACAGCATATCTACAAAATGTCTATCATCTTGTGCTGACCAATTATCAAAGGGCCTTATGGATATCTTTCACACATCCCTAAAACACGGATGGTCCCACCTTGCCTCAAGAGGAGTATTATCATTCCAGTTCTTTCTTTCTTGTGCTAAATTACTATAGACCTGTTACACTTAAATCTGTGGTCATAAGGACCTTAGAGAGCTTAATACTTTGCCACCTGAAGAAGAGGTTGGACCCTCACCAGTATGCCTACTGACCAAACAGATCATCAGAGGATACTGTCAATATGGTCTTACATTACATGCATGGACATCTGGATCATCCAGACTTCTATGCCAGAATCAATTTCCTAGATTTCAACTCTGCCTTTAACATGATCGGGCCAAATCTGCTGATTGATAAGATGGCAAAGCTAGACATCCCTCCCCAATTATGTGTCTGAATTGGCAGTTTCTTGAGGTCAAGCTGGGCCCCTTCACATCCAGTGCTTGAATCACAAATGTAGGTACACCCCAGGGCTTGTCCTTTCACCTATAATCTTTACAATTTACACAAATGACTGCATCTCCTCAGAAGATTTGGTTAAGCTTGCCAATGATACAACACTCATTGGTCTGATTAAAAATAGAGTGGAAGATGCTTGATTCTGTTTTTTTGTTGGAATTTGCAGGACTTTACGGTATGCTTACCCCATCCGAGTGTTTGCCGTATTATTGCCGTATAATTACGCCCTCTTTTTGCAAGCGGGAACCGCCATATGCATTAATGATGGAGCCCTTTGAGGAGTTCTGTGAAGAGTATGAACATCTACAGCAGGGGAGACTGTTAACCAGTTACCTTCCAGAGCTTAGGCATACCCTCAGTTGCCTGGATATCGATCAGATGTTCGATCAACAGGTGTTCACATTTTTCTCTTTCTCTTGGGAAGCTTTACTCAGAGCTGTGGCCATGGTTGGCCCCCACCACAAAAAAGGGGCATGCAATTGGAGGTATTATGACCAAATTGGTTGTCTGCCTTCAATTTTTAGTGAATAGCTCCTTCCCGAGGCTAGAGGCACTTGTCATTTGGCATGTCCCAGTCTTCACTGAGCTGCTCCCTGGCCAAATTTCTCAATGGCATGGCTGTCCTGCAAAAGAAATACTGACAGAATGGCAGCCGTGAATGTGGTGAGGTTCAGTTTTTTCAACGCTGCGAATATGCCAAGTGGCATGGGTGCCATCAACTACCCACACATGGCCCTTACTCTCCCAGCTGTTAAGGAGTATATGTTTGGGGCCACTCTCCTGTATTTATGCCTTCTAGCCCCCTCTCTTGTCTTTATACTATGCTTGTCTCAGCTCCTCGAAACCAGCTTCCTTTTGTTGTTTGTTGTGCCTTTGGAATTTTGAATTTTATTTGCAAATAATTACTTGGGGCCACTCTACTTACCCTCTGTTTGGCTTTATTTCAGAAACCGAAAGATGGGCCACTCACTTAATGTCCAATTCAATGTGGGACTGGGATTTTGTTTTTTAGAGGTTTTGGGAGGCTTCCCGGGCTTATCCCATGATGCATTCATCTTCCCGAGTTCGAAGTTTATATACACATTTTGAGAGTTGTGAACTGAGTGGTGGCTGGCTCTTGGGTAAGTGTGTCTATTCTTCACTTGGCAAATAGAGGAAAGGGTTAATGCACTCTGAAGGTTGTATGATAGCAGAGTGCTCAGCCTCTCTCAAGTGCTCAGCCAGTGCTCTCAAGTCCATATACAAAAAGATCCACACTCCTAAAAATCCATCTTTTATTCAAATATAATTAAAAGCATCTCCAAAGACAAAAGCCCCCCAAAACAGTAGTTGCCAGACCCAAGCAGAAAGATTCTAGATCCTCTGACGCGTTTTGGACACAGTGGGTCCTTAATCATAGATTGTACTCTTCTCTTGACTCTGCATGTCTATTGTAGCATTGCAATATCACTGTTTTGCTCAGTTTAAAGGTATTTGTTTCATTTTGATGTGTTGCTACTTTGTTGTGGATGCCTATCTTTATCCACGCCCTACATCACTACTATTGTGCTCATGGGGCTAATTAACATTACCCTGCTCTCTGTAGCTAATCAAACCTCTTGTCCATGCATACTGCCTTCTGTTTTGCTTTTGCTTTGATTGATCAGTGGCTTGCCTTAGGAAACACTACATTTTTGCCTCCTACAAAATGTGTTTCCCACTGGTTCCACTTAGGACTTGGTTTATGCTGTTTGTGTGTTTTGGTCATTAATTGGTGTTAATGTTTGTTTTTGATGTCCTTTTAGGTTATTCGGGTTATTCCCTGCTTCCCTGGCTCCTGACATCCTGACAGATGGCCAGGAGGCCTATAATCGGGCCTACAACTGCCTTTGGCCTATTGAAGACGCGTTTTTTGTGTCTGGTCCACACAGGGAGCGCACTCCAATACAAGCCTGACAAGGTTCATCGTAGCCTGTATTGCCCTCCACAATTTTGCCCTAATGGAGAGAGTGTTATCATATGTGGAGGAACCAACCCCTGCTGCAGCTCCCGAGATACATGGCCTACTGTATTCTGGTACCTTGAGCCGTGCTACCCAATCTGTTCACTAGCATGTAGTCAACAACTCTTTTTCTTAATTTGAGTTGATGTATGTGTATATTTTGTCTTGTTTTTGTTTACCCCCTTTTGTGTTTTGGTATATGAAAATAAAACAGCCAAAACAAGTGGATGTTTGATGTCTTTCATTTAGAGGATATATCTACAATGCTCCCCCTCCATGGGTGGCTCAAGGGCAACACAGTACCCAAATTTCAGTAAAATAAATGTTTGCTCCTCGGCAAAAACAAAAAAGTCTATCAGCCGTGATTAGGGTAAAGTGGCCTAGTTTACACTCTGCTGGTTGGCATGCCACAGGCAGTGGGCACATACTGGCATTTTGCTGGTTTGCCTCCATCATTTGGCCCAGTAGCGTCTCCAAGGTTTGCTTGTGGCACCGCAGTCCCTTCACCACTGCATCCATGCCCTCCTGGATCTTCCTGATGGTACAGAGCACCACTTTAAAATAGCAGGTGGAGTTGTGGCTATTGGCCCGCCAGTTTGCCTCCATGATTTGGCACCTCTGCTGGCACACTGCTGGGGTCCGCTATGGTACATCGCGCTTGTGCACCTCAGCACAGGAGTGCTTCATACAGATGGCATCCCAATGACAAGGTCTAACATGACACCCACCGTGTTAACCCATGAGCAACAGGAGGAAATTATGATGGTAAGTTACACTTTAATGCCAAATGCCTACACATGTGTGCAGCATTACACTCTTGCCAAAGTGCCAATAGGTGACAGTGGCCACTAAATATGAGTGAAGGCACATGGCGCCACAGTAATGGTGAAGGCCTGGCCTTCCAACGTCACAGGCATGTTTGTATGAAACGCAGGGGTGCCTAAGTGATTTATGTTTGACATTTCTTTGCAATCCGCTACTACTGTGGGATGGGAGAGCTGGCTTTGCTTTGTTGCAGCCCTATCTGACAGTAGTAAAAGAGTTAGGCGCATCTTTTGGCATAAGTGCACCTGCGCTTGCAATCCGCTACTACTGTGGAATGAGAGAGCTGGCTTCACCTTGTTACTGGCAGCAGTATGCAAGCCCTATCTGACAGTAGTAGCGGAGTGGAGAGTTAGACCCGCCTTTTGGGTCTGCTCTTGCAATTTGCTACTGTGGGATGGGAGAGCTGCATTAGTTAGCATTGGCATACACTAGCATATACGAGGTTCAGGTGCTTGCACTCTCCCTGAAATTTACTTGAAGGAGCAGGGACATAAGTTAACAATGCACATCTGTTTGTTGTTTGCAGACCAAAGGTAGGACCAAGGGTGCGATTCCAAGCCCAACACACATGAAAAGAGGACGTTGGCAGAGGAAGTGGCAGCCCATGTGAGTGGCAAGGGGACGTCGCCTTACACATTCACCCAAATAATGCAGCACTGGTCAACCAGTTCTACAGCCAAAACTTCCCATGTAAGTGGATGTACAACAGAGAAGGTGAGCTATCAGAACAATTAGTAACATGTTTTACAAAAATATATTTTCTTTTGTAGCTGAGGAGTTTTGGCTGTGGATCAAGCGGACCCAGGTGCAAGGGGTCCGACCAGTGGGGCCCAGAAAAGAGGTTGTGGGTGGCCTTCCTCCTCTAATTCAGCACCATCATCAGCCACCGAGCCCACTAAAGAGGAGGGTGTGTTGGGCTTCCAGTCACCCACAGATCCTACACACTTCAGTAGGCTATTACCAAAAAACACAGGTTGTGCTGCATGTAAAGTCTAATAACATGTTTTCTAAGTGCTAATGTGTTGTGCTTCTCTGTTCCTACCTCATCGCAAGAATCAGGTGGGGGCCAAGCCAGTGAAGTGGAACAATACCCAACCATTACACAAACAACACATGCCCATAAATGCTAACTCAGGTTCTTTCCCTCTACAGACCCTGAAGAAAAGATGGTACCGCGGAGGTAGGGTGGCTCCCTAAAAATATGCATCAACCAGTTTGAGTAAGTATGTAAAAATGTGCATCATATACAGGCACACATGTGGACAAACAAGCGCTAATGTATATATTTCTTTTTAGGTTCCATGTTGGTCCCAGAAAACATTAAAATATTTTCTTCTTTTAAAATTTAACCACATAACAAGGGTTTTAAAATTGTATGCTGCATGGCGGCATGTTTTCTATGCATCTACATAAAGCAGACTCAAACAAATAGTGGTGTAAAATTGAACACCAAAACAGAAAGTGGCTAAAGTAGGAGGTGAGTAACAGTGGGTAGAAGCAGATGACAAGGCACCCAAAGTACAAAGGTAAGTATGTGTAAAAACATGCAGGGGGGGAGAAGGTAAGTGCGTGCAAGGACATGCAGACTACATGGTATGTCCTAGATGACAGCAGGGGGGAGAAGGTATTGGTGAGCAAGGACATGCATACTACCAGAGAGAAGCACCTTAAAATAGCTGGTGAAAAAAAAAAAGATGTACACCTGAAAGCCACAGAAGGACACGGCACACCGTGAAGAATGGGATCCAAGCAAGTTACGTCCGAAAACAGGTAAAAACTTGGCTTCAAAGACTACTTTGGCTGCAAATAACGTAAATGTTCGGCTAAAACGTAACGTGCACAAAGCAAATATGGCCGCTTACACATGAACTCTGTGAATGATACAAGCGTTCGCAAATTCCTGGTTTCCGAGATCAGTTCCCGAAAAAACTGAGAATTCATGGGCAGGCTTTGAATCTTTCCATGAACTTACTTCTAGGGATCTTAAAGCTATTTTCACCAGTTGGGCTGCAGGAATTTATGTAGGCTGTGCTGCTCGGTCTCTCTGCTCAGTCTGATAGTGGGATATTATAACCACTGAACTGTGTAACATAGTCCCATAGTGTAGATCCATGAGGTAGCATTAGGCCCTAAGACAGAGTTATGCATTGACATACTTGTTGTTAGGGTCTAGTTCATAATGTCCATCTGATCAAAAATGACTGCACACCCTCTTGCAGCAGGGAAGTCCGGATCAGGCCATGCCACTGTGCATTGATGCCACTAACCCTGTAAATGCGGCCATCTATATACCCTTATCTTCCAGGATCCTTCCACAGCAGCTGTGGAACAGCCTATTAGACTTAAATGGCTGCTGGTTTTAGAGTAATGTGTATGGCCGCTGACAAGCTTGAAAGGCTGCCCATGCCCACGGTCAAGTGGGTTGTACAACCCGGAATAGGTAAGTATCCAGACATGCCCATTCTCTAGTTTGGCAGTACTGATCCACAGTGGGGCAGCCCAATCCATGCTTCCCTGCTGCTGAGTATTAAAGAGGGAGTCCAGTCACTTTGACCAGACTTACTCTTTAAAGTACCGTATTTTTCGCCCTATAAGACACACCTGCTCATAAGACGCACCTAGGATTTTTTTTTTTGGGGGGGGGGGAATAAGAAAAATAATATTTTTAACCAAATAATAGGCAAAGTGCGGAATCCTTCAATTACAGGCAGAGTGGAATCCCTCTCCCATTCCTAATAGGCAGTGTGTCATTCCTCCTTCCCATAGGCAGAGTGGCATTCCCTCCATCCCATTCCCATAGGCAGAGTGGCATTCCCCCCATCCCATTCCCATAGGCAGTGTGGCATTCCCCCCCCATTCTCTATATAGGCAGTGTGGCATTCTCCCCTCCCATTCCCCATATAGGCAGTGTGGCATTCCCCCTCCCATCCCCCATATAGGCAGTGTGGCATTCCCCCCTCCCATTCCCCATATAGGCAGTGTGGCATCCCCCCCTCTCATTCCCATAGGCAGTGTGGCATTCCCCCTCCCATTCCCCATATAGGTAATGTGGCATCCCCCCTCCTATTCCCCATAGATGCAGTGTGGCACCCCCTCCCATTCCCCATATAGGCAGTGTGGCATTCCCCCCTCCCATTCCCCATATAGGCAGTGTGGCATTCCCCCCTACCATTCCCCATATAGGCAATGTGGCACCCCCTCTCATTCCCCATATAGACAATGTGGCACCCCCTCTCATTCCCCATATAGACAATGTGGCACCCCTTCCCATTCCCCATATAGGCAATGTGGCATCCCCCTCCCATTCCCCATATAGGAAATATGGCACCCCCTCCCATTCTCCATATAGGCAATGTGGCACCCCCTCCTATTCCCCATATAGACAGTGTGGCACCCCCCTCCCATATAGGCAGTGTGGCACCCCTCCCATTCCCCATATAGGCAATGTGGCACCCTCTTCCATTACCCATATGGGCAATGTGGCACCCCCTCCCATTCCCTATATAGGCAGTGTGGCACCCCCTCCCATTCCCCATATAGGCAGTGTGGCACCCCCTCCCATTCCCCATATAGGCAATGTGGCATCCCCTCCTCCTATTCCCCATAGAAGCAGTGCCCATAGGCACACAATGTTAAGAAAAAAAATCAACTCACATATTACTGGCGCTCCCGTGTTGCTGGCTGGGCTGCCACACTGGGATGCCAGAAGAAGATGGAGGCGAGTCCCCGCCGCTCCTTCTTACTGGCCGGGCCGCACAGACACCCGGCCCCATGAATCGGGTGGGCATGGCCTGCGGTGACTCGGCGTGCATCGCGTTGGCGCAGGCCACGCCCGCCCGTTCTATGGAGCTGGGTGTCTGCGCAGCCCGGCCAGTAAGAAGGAGCGGTGGGGACACGGACAGCTGCTCCTTCTTCTTCTCCGCTGCCTCTTCCAGCAAGGGCAGGAGCAAACAGCCGGGTCCGTGCAGCATGTGGGCGTGGCTTGTGCCGACTTGGTGCAGGCCACGCCTACCTGCTGCACGGCCCGGGGTGCTTGCGTGTGCCCCGGCTGGAAGAGGCAGCAGCTGGAGGACAGGAGATGATGGCAGATTGCCAGGCGCTGCCTCTGTCCCTGCCGCTGCTATCACTGCTACTGCTATCACTGCCGCAGCAATTGCAGCGGTGAGGACGGGGACAGAGACGGTAATGTGAGTTTACTTCTTTTTTATTTTATTTTTTTACATTCGCCCGATAAGGCGCACTGACGTTTTCCCCCACTTTTGGGTAAATATTCTCTAAATCAGTCGTATGGTTACATTACACATAAACAATTTAACCTATTTACATTCACATTACTATAAACTGCAAACAACATCTGAAAAATATTTAAAGCAGAAATCTTTTACAATACCTTTTAAGCATTGTGTGGAGACCAGGCAAATGTAAATACAGACAGCTGCAAGCAATACTGTCTCCACAGACAGTGGAGGCTGGGGAAACTCAGCAGAGAGGAGGGCTGGAGTGTCAAGTGTGAGGATGATGCAGAATCAGAAACACTAAGCAGGAACTGAGGAAGACAATAGGGAATTAAAGCTGATTGTAACTGAGGGGAGCCAGAGGGAAGAAACTGGTAGAGTGCTACACGGCGCATTGGTTTCAGCTTGGGGAGTCTGAAGCATCTGATTTTCGCCCGAGCCTTCCGCAAGAGGAAGCAGACAAGTCGGGGTCCCACTACTGCTGCCAATGGCCAGTAAAATATGGGAAAAGTCCTGTCCAGGTTTTAGAGAAATCTGATGCAAGGAAGCCAGAGAGTCCAGAGCCAGGGAAAGCCTTAATCCAGTGCCAAAGTTCAGAGAGCCAAAACCATCCAAGCCGGGGGTCAAGAGCCAAAGAGGTTGGTGTCCAAATCCAGAGGGTAAGAGCCAGAGTGGGATCGCAAGCCAGAGGGTCAAAGCCGGAGGAGGTCATAATCAGAGCCAAAAGTCAAACTAGGAAGTCACACCACGAACAGAGTCAAGCATAACTCCAAGAAGATCTGCAGGCATCTTCCTGGTGCCACAGGCCCCCTTTAAAGGGTCTTTGGTGCCAGGAACTACCTGCCACACATGTGGAGAAGCGCAAGCACTCGTGTTAGGGGCTACCTGCGAATGTGCACAACCTAAGTGATCACGCACAACCCTCGCCATGCAAGCACCCGAAGGGCGCGACTGAGCGTGCTTGCAGAGACAAGTGCACACACGCCGACACACGTAAGTAAGAACATATATCCTATAGTGACAGTATCTATTGCCAATATTTACAGGGATTATTGCAGTTGCTAATTTGACCCTGCTAACTTGTTGCTGATGGTTAACATGTCAGCTGTTGGTTAAAAGCCATTGAAAAATAGTTACAATGTCAAGATAACTTTCTAGGCTATTGTTTATAAAATACATTAAGTTTCAAGTTAAACTTCAATACCTCTGCAAACCTATATCTGATTTTGTTTCTACTTTAAACCTTTAAGTGCCAGTCTACCTAGATTTTTTGTCACCCTCTGTTGCCAGTTCATTTTTCACTATTTTGCGGTACACATGTTCAACTGTGATTTTTGAAGGGATTTCCTAGGAAAATTATATTTTAACATTAAATGTCTTGTTTGTCATTTTTTTGTGTAATAGTGTATTATAATATATGATGTAATATATGATGTATATGATCTAATGAGTGAAGTTAATGCAAAAAAAACATTTTTTTTAGAATTTGTAGTGTTTTTGTAATAAAAAATGTTTTTCAATAAGGTCTTATTACATGTAAAAGCCACATTTCTCCTGGTTCTAACGGTACCACATATGTACTGGTAGACATCCTTTCCTGCCCAGGAGACTCTCCCAAACTGAAACAGTGCTTTAGGAGATTTTCAGATAAAATACAACTGCTATGCACATCTTTTCAGTTTAAAAAGCAAAAAACCCTTTACATTTGAAATACCCCCAACAAACTACATATTCTGTGGAAGTACACACCTCAAGGATTCTAGATGTGACAGACTATTGTAGGTGCAGTTTTCTGGAAGTGATCCCTAAATTAAGTCTTTGGGTTTCCCTAAATAAATATAAAAGCAGAATCAAAGCCACATTTTCAAAAAAACAACACTGTTAACATTTGGAATACCCCCACAAATCATATATACCCTAGAAGTACACACATTAAGCTTTCTAGGCCTATCCAGCTTATTGTCTTGGCTTCTGGAAGTAATCTGTCGAAGAATTCTTTGATTGCAAATAGATAAAAAAGCAGAATAAAAAACACATTTTCCTGAAATATCTATATACAAGCAAGAAAAGCAAGCTAAATCTGATAAAAAGCACAAGGCCCCCTGAACAGAACAATACCCAACATGTATAGGTAATTTTAACCCGTTTAACTGCCAGCCTACTTGAGATTTTGTCACCCTATGTTAACAGATCATTTTTCACCATTTTGCACATGCTTAACTGTGATTTTTGCAGGAATTTCTAAGAAAATGACATATTTTATTTTTGCGGCAGAGTTTAGGCTTTAACATGAAAGTTTTTAAAATATTTTTGGTTAAAAAAAAAAAAAATATATATATATATATATATATATATATATATATATATATATATATATATATCTTTTTTTTTAAATAAAGCATTTATTTTATTAAAGAAAACCATATTGCATGTGAAAGCCCCATTTCTCCTGATGGTACCAGATATGCATTGGTAGCCCCCGTTCCTGCCCAGGAGACCCCCCCATACTGAAAAGAGCACTTTTTACAAATGAAATACAACTACTATCCCCACTATATGGCATGTGGTCCTCCCACCCAGCATAACCAGCCTGGGGACCAGCTATGGGGGCTTGTAGAACAGGGTGCAGGGACCAGCCTTGGTGGCCCCACCCCGCCGGCTACAAAGCCGCACAGCCTAAATAACCCCTGGGCTCCTCTGCCCCCTACAGGCTTTGGGGAAGCAGGTAATGGGGGGCGGGGGGTCAATGGAAAGTCACTCACTTAACAAGGGGTTAAATGTAAAGAATAAAAACTAAAAAATATATATATTTTTTTAAATAGTTACCTCCCATCCATTCTGGAGCACTGTGTCCCATGCTGCTCACTTCTGCTTCTGCTTTCCAGCTGCAACTGGAAGCATATTATACCTGCTGGGTGACTAGTAACAAAGGGTTAAGTTAAAAGAAATTTCACAGACTACCCCCTACCCCATTTTTGGGGGGCATTTTAAGGGTTAAAAACCTTTAAAAATAAAAAAAAAATGTGTGCGATCCACCCCACCCTACTGAGCATAACCAGCCCAGGGACCAGCTATGGGGGCTTGTAGAACCGGATGCAGGGGCCAGCTTTTGTGGCCCCCCACCCTGAAGGCTACAAGCCCGCACAGCTTGATGGCCCGGGGCTCTTCTGCTTTGGGAAGGCAGGTAATTGGAGGGGCTGGGGGTTAATGGCAAGTCATACACACACACACACACACACACACAAAAAAATGACTCTCTTCCTCCGATCCTCCGATCCACTCTTCTCCGATCCTGTGTCCCGCGGTGATCCTGTCCCCCGGCGATTGGATGAAAGGTGCCAGGGATGATCACTGGAGGGGGGCTGGGGAGGCAGGGGATTACAGGCCCTGACCCCTCCAACCTCCCTCCAGTGATCGCCCTCGGCAACTGACAGCACTGTGCCAGGAGCTGATGGTGACTATGTTGGAGGAAGGGAAGGGGCTATCTTTGAGGCCCTCTTCACTCCACAGAGAGCCCAGGGAGGATTGAAGCCCCCCCCCCCGTAAAGAGGAGGAGGAATCGCGCATGCAGGTAAGCAAATTTTTTTTTTATACAGTAAATGCTGGCAGCAGCTGAAGCATGCGGGGGCCCTACTCCTGGCCCTCTCCAGAAGCCGGAAGTGCCCGTGTGCGATTCAGACGCCGCCTGGGGGAAGAGAAGACCCAACTGGATAGAACCAGGGGTCAGGTGAATTTTTTTTTACATTATGTGCCTGCTAGCAGAGGGGAAAGCCAGGCATGTAACTCTTACATGCTTGGCACTTATGCACAGGAGAGGCAACCACGTAAGGATTAAGTGATTGGCAACAGAGGGGTTAAAGTTAGAGTTCAGTAAAGCCAAATTTTAGAAAACTTGTATTTGCAAATACTTGCCAAATACATAATTGATTTGCAAACATGGTAACATAATATTTTGGAATTTGTACTTTTCCTCTTATGACAGCATCTCTACAGTGCAGAATTCAGAGCCCAGGCCTATAAAGAGAATGTGCTAGGAGCAGAAAGCTTGCCAAGTCATACCAGAAATGTGTTTGGGGGTAACTCTCTCACAAAACCATAAGCAGTTGGATATGCTGTAGTCTCTCATGCTATATATAAATCTGAAATACATAAATACACGTGTGCAATATGCTAGCAACGTTTTCAGTAAATATTTCTGCATAAGAAATGCTTTGTTACTGATATTATCTGTGAAGGTTTGTTTTGATTATAATCATCATGTAGTCTGACCTCCAAACATTTGTACCAGAGCCCAATCCAGAACCCTACGATTTGCATTTCAAGTTTGTCCTCAGCATGTTCTTCAGCAATCAGAATCTGAAATTAAGATCAAGATCAAACAAGGCCTTAGGCTGATTGCCAGCTTGGGCCATGTGTTGCTGCTTTACGTTTCCTATATGAAACTTACTTCAGTGACAACAGAAAGAGCAGCACTATCGGTTTTGTCTTCATAAAGGTTTTTGAATGGCACAAGTTTGTAACATAATGGTTTTTAAGCTAACACACCTGTATCCAGTAGCGGACTGGGGCCCAAATCAGCCCTGCATTTTACCCGAGGCATGCTTGCTGAGGCCCCCCCAACCATGATGCCGGGGCTCCAGCACTGGGGGCTTCCTTGGATCCTTGGCTTGTGAGTACAGTGGGGCTGGGTATAGGAGCTGAGAGAGAGTCTAAAGGGGGCAGGAATTTAATGTGGGTGTTAAAGCAGCAGCGCAAATGGCGTCAAAGCAGTGCAGCCCTAAGTCTCCCCATGGCCAGTCCGGCCTACCTGTTCTGCCATCTGTGTATTAGCTTGTAGAAAGTTATAGTGCAATATTAAAATGTAAAATTATAGTGCGGAAGAGAATGTGGCTAAGTATATTTTCTTTTAATGAGTTCCTCTTTAAAGTGCTGGTTTATCTAAAAACTGCTAAGCTTGTATTGAATGGTACAGTGTGTATCTCATATAGAACAAGTGAAGAAACCCAGTTACTTGCGATATTATTACTTATGTTTATTTCAGCTAGCAGTCTCTAATTAGTTTATTTGAAATACAAAGCTAATACTGAAAAAGTAAGGTCGTGCAGTTTGGTTCAGATGCATCTTTCCCCGAGCATCTGCTGAGCGACACGGCGCTCGCTGGCTTCCTGCTGCCCTGCGCGCCCGCTGCTCTGGTGGAGATTGGTGGTTGTCTGCTTACAGAAGGCTGGTGTCCCTCTGGGCATCACATTATCACAGGCCCCACAAATGGACCAAATTTTGGAACAGGTGCAGGCCTTGACGGTGGCTGTGGAGCCCCTGGCGCCCCGAGTTGCAGCTCAGGAGAACCGTCCAGCTCTTGCATCCCCCAGGGGGCAATAGCTGCCTTTCCAGATGAACCCAAGATTCCCCTTCCAGAGAAGTTTTCTGGGGACCGGACTAAATTTGACAATTTCCGGGATGCCTGTAAACTCTATTTTCAGCTTCACCCTAATGCTTTCAGGCCCCAGGAGCAATGGGTGGGACTAATCATCTCCCTTCTGCATGGGGATCCCCAATACTGGGCTTTTAGCCTCTCCCCTCCGGCAGGCCTTAGTCCCCTTTTCTTCTGAGGAACCTATGCAGCTTGGGGTCACCAAGCTTTCTGAAGCGGAGAGGCGGAGGCATCTGTCGCAAGGTCTATGCCTTTATTGCGGAGAAGCCGGTCACCTGGTCCGGTCCTGCCCTCGGAAACAGGCATCGGGAAACTTCAGAGCCTAGATAGGGTCGAGGAAACCCACCTAGGCTGCAAGATATTTCCTCATTGTTGCACACAAATTACGCTGCCTGTTGAGATTAGTTATGATTTTGAGTTCAGATTTGTAGAGGCTCTTTTGGGTTGTGAGGCTGCCGGGAATTTTATTGATTGGGGTCTAGCTCAAGCATTAAAGATTCTGCTGCAATCTTTAGTCAATCCAATTAGAGTCAAAGCCATTTATAATACTCCTCTTGTCGGGGGCCTGATTCAGTACCGAACTCCACCAGTGTTTGTTAGAGTGGGGGCGGGACATACCGAGCTAATTAGCTTTCTTCTCCTTAAGATGCCTCTTACTCCTTTGGTTTTGGGACTACCCTGGCTGTCTAAAAACAATCAAAGACTGGGTCTTCTGGGCAGGTTATCAAGTGGGGGCCACAATGTTTCCAGTCTTGTCTTGAGCTTCCTGTACGTGCCACTCGCTTGACTGCTGAGGTAATCTCTACCCCTTATGCAGATTTCGCAGACGTGTTTTCTGAAAAGGCTGCTGATAAACTCCCTCCTCATAGGCCTTTTGACGGCCCTATTGATCTTCTCCCCAGAACTATGCCGGCTCGCGGAAAGATTTATGATTTAACCCGAGCTGAGAATGAGGCCATGAAAGAATATACTGCTGAGAATCTGCAGAAGGGTTTTATTCGGGCGTCTACCTCACTAGGGGGTGCCGGATTTTTCTTCGTGGAAAAGAAAGATGGCTGCTTGCACCCCTGTATTGATTATAGAGGCCTGAATAAAATGACAGTTAAAAATAAATACCCCCTTCTCTTAACCCTTTTGTTGCCAAGCCCGTAGCTGGCATATTCAAGCGTTAAGTGCCAAGCATGTAGGTGTTACGTGCTTGAAATTCTCTCCCTGCTAGCTAAAAAAAAAAGAAAAACAAGTACTCACTGACCCCTCTATCGATCCGTCCGGGTCTCCTCTTTAATTTGGTGCCATCCGATCCCCCCTGGGAGCTCGGATGGCTCCAGGAGAACCCCCAAAATAGTGACCCCCCCCTTCGGCAGCGGCTGCTGCTAACTGTAAAAAAAAAAAATGTAAAAAAATGACATTTACTCACCTGCAGCTGCGATCGCTCTCACAGGCTCTTCTCTTCTTCGGAGGGGGGCTTCGATCACCCCCCAGGCTGCTTAGTCTTCAGGAGAGGGCTCAACATGCCCTCTCCCCCTGCTTCCTGATGGGCGCCGCCATCTTGACGACTAGCCCTTGGGGGAGTGGCTTATGACATCACTCACCGGGTGTCGTCCTGGCTCCCCGCGGCTCAGCTGTCAGATGCCCTGGTGGTCTCTGGGCAGAGCAGTAGAGGGGTAGGGGATGATCTGATCCCCTGCCCCCCCCTGCTCTGGCCAGCAATCACCAGAGCCTCTGTCATCTGATCGACACAGGAGCTGACAATTGGAGATGAGTAAAGAAAAAAAAACATTTTTTTTTTTTTAAATAAATGACATTTTTGTGTGGTGTGTTTTTTTTTTACTGTTAACCCTTTGTGAACTGGTAAGGGGTCCATGAGGCCCCTATACCAGTTCACAAGGTTCTGGGTCTGGCAAGTCACCTGCGGCTAGCGGGTGACTTGCCATTAACCCAGAGCACCCTCATTACCTGCCTCCCTAAGCCCAGGGGAGGCAGAAGAGCCCGGGCCCACAGAGGGTATGTGGGCTTGTAGGCTGCAGGGAGGGGGCCACAAAATCTGGCCCCTGCACCCTGTTCCTATAAGCCCCCATAGCTGGTCCCGGGCTGGTTATGACGGGTAGGGGGGACCCCACGTCATTTTTTGGGGGATTTTTAAGGGTTAGGGTTAGCCTAACCCTAACCCCTGAAATTCCCCCCAAAAATGGGGTCCCCCCGGATGGCGTTTTTTTTTTTAAATAAATCGATTATGCTCTGTCGCTCAGCAGCTATAAAAGGCTTCCAGCAGCAGCAGGAGAGCAGAAGCCAGATTGATCAGCGTGGGACACAGTACCCAGGGATGGATGGGAGGTAACTATAAAAAAAACAAATAAAATATTTTTTTCTCCATGTGTATGTGTGTTTTTTTTTACATTTAACCCTTTGTGAACTGGTAAGGAATCCATGAGACCCCTATACCAGTTCACAAGGCTGGGGGCTGGCAAGTTGCCTGCAACTAGAGGGTGGTGACTTGCCATTAACCCCTTGCACCCCCAATTACATGCCCATGGAGCTTGTAGCCGGCAGGGCGGGGGGCCACCAAAACTGGCCCCTTTGCTCTGTTCCTACAAGCCCCCATAGCTGGTCTCGGGCTGGTTATGATGGGTACGGGGGACCACACGTCATTTTTTTTTTTTATTTTTAAGGGTTTTTAACCCTTAAAATTCCCAAAAAAATGTGGTCCCCCCCATTTTTTTTTTAATTAACCCCTTATATTTATAGTGTGGATAGTAGTATTTTATTTGTAAATGTTATAAAGTGCTCTTTTCAGTTTGGGGGGGTCTCCTAGGCAAGAATGGGGGGGCTACCGATGCATATGTGGTACCGTTGTAATCAGGAGAAATGGGGCTTTTACATGCAATATGGTTTTCATTAATAAAACAAATGTTAAAATAAAGGGGACAATTGTCTAAAAAATATTATTTTATTTATTTTTTTGTTTTTTTACGCAAAAATATTTCAAAAGCAGTAGAAAAATTACAAACAAGACATTTCATGTTAAAGCCTAAACTCTGCTGCAAAATATATATATATATATATATTTTCCTGGAAATTCTGGCAAAAATCACGGTTAAACATGGCGCAAAATGGGGAAAAATGACCTGTCAACAGAGGATGACAAAACTTCAAATAGGTTGGCAATTAAAAGGGTTAATAGTACCTATGCATGTTGGGTATTGTTCTGCTCGAAGGACCTTGCGCTTTCAGATTTAGCTTTTTTTTTCTTGTTTGCATAAATTGGGGTGTCACACGCAATAAGATTTTATTGACAAAAACTTACATTTTTTATTTCAAAAAAACACTACAAATTGCAAAAAATAGATTTTTTTTTTATTTTTTTGCACATATTTCACCCAACAGTATTAAGAGTACACTAAATAAAAGGCCAAACAAGACATTTCATGTTGAAGCTCAGACTCTGCTTAAAAAAACAATATATAATTTTCCTGGAAAATCGCTGAAAATCATTTCAAAAATCAAAGTTGAACATATGTAGCGCAAAATAGTGAAAAGTGGTCTGGCAACAAAGGGTGACAAAAATTCTAGGAAGGCTGGCACTTAAAGGGTTAATAGAAGGACTTTTTAACCAGGTCATTGGGGCCCAGGTTTTTTCTAAGCTTGACCTGAGGGGGCTTACAATTTAATCAAGATCCGACAGGGGGACGAATGAAAGACTGCCTTCAACACCCAGGACGGGCACCATGAATATCTTGTTATGCTATTCGGCCTATGTAATGCTCCGGAAGTCTTCCAGGACTTTGTTAATTAAGTTTTTAGAGAATACTTGGGCCGTTTTGTGGTCATCTACTTAGATGACATCCTAATATTCTCCCCGACCTTAACCAAGCATGGGGAGCATGTACGGATGGTTCTACAGAAATTAAGAGAGAATCACCTCTACGCCAAGCTTAAAAAGTGCGTTTTTGAGGTTTCTAAGGTTCCGTTCCTGGGATACATTGTCGCCGATACTGGTTTAACAATGGATCAGGCCAAAGTATCTGCAGTTCTCCAGTGGGAACAACCCAAAGATTTGAAGGGTTTGCAGAGGTTTCTGGGGTTTGCTATTTTTATAGGCGCTTTATAAAAAAGGTTTCCACCTTGGTAGCCCCACTCACCGACCTCACTGAGTAGGGGGCATTTACCCCTACTTGGTCGGGCCGATCCATCCAGGCCTTTGAGAACCATAAGCCTGCCTTTAGTTCAGCACCTGTGTTGGCCCCCCTGATATCCAACGAGCCTTCATGGTCAAAGTAGATGCATCCGAGCTCGGGGTAGAGGCGGTTCTTTCACAGTACAGTGGGTCTCCTGAACGGCTACATCCCTGTGCCTTTTCTTAAGAAAATTTAATTCCGCTGAGTGAAACTATGATATTGGCAATCGAGAACCTCTAGCTGTGAAATTAGCTTTTCAAGAATGGAGACATTGGTTAGAGGGGGCCCAGTTCCCAATTACGGTATTCACAGATCACAATAATTTAGAATACATCGAATCAGCTAAAATGTTAACCCCCCGTCAGGCCCGATGGTCTCTTTTCTTCTCCCAATTTAATTTCAATATAACGTACAAACCAGGAACAAAGGATACTAAAGCTGACGCTCTCTCCAGAACTTTCACAGTTGATAAAGTCCCTGTAGAGGAGATCCTTCCTATAATCCCACAACATAAAGTCATAGCCGGCATCCAACCTGATCTGTCGAGTGAGCTAAGCCGGATTCTCTTCGGTTCAAACCCGATCACCTCCTTTTTGTACCCCTGTCCCACTGCCTGGCAGTACATCAGCAGTTTCATGACTCTAAGATGGTGGGTCATCCAGGGGTTAAAAAGACTTTGGCCCTTCTAGCCCGTCATGTCTGGTGGTCATCTTACAGGAAAGATACCCAGGCCTTTATGTAGGTCTGTAAGATTTGTGCTCATAGCAAAACCCCCAGGTCAGCTCCTGCCGGACCTCTGGTGCCCCTGTCCACTCCTTCACAGCCTTGGATGCACTTGGCAATGGATTTTATTACTGATTTACCACAGTCTCAGGGATATACCATTATCTGGGTTGTGGTAGATCGATTTAGCAAAACGTCCCCCTAAAATAGCTGCCCACAGCAATTGGCACCATATTTCTTAGAGACTTCACTTCTTTCAGACTTCACGGAATTCCAGAAGATGTGGTCTCAGATAGGGGCAGTTCAATTTGTGTCACGCTTCTGGAGGGCATTCTGCTGCAAAATATATATATAAATTTTCCTGGAAATTCTGGCAAAAATCACGGTTAAACATGATGCAAAATGGGGAAAAATTACCTGTCAACAAAGGGTGACAAAACTTCAAATAGGCTGGCAATTAAAAGGATTAATAGTACCTATGCATGTTGGGTATTGTTCTGCTCGAAGGACCTTGCGCTTTCAGATTTAGCTTTTTTTCTTGTTTGCATAAAATGGGGTTTCACACGCAATTTGATTTTATTGACAAACTTACACTTTTTATTACAAAAAACACTACAAATTGCAAAAAAATGATTTTTTGTTTTGTCTTGCACATATTTCACCCAAACGTATTAAAAATACACAAAACAAAAGGCCAAACAAGACATTTCATGTTGAAGCTCAGACTCTGCTTAAAAAAAACAATATATATTCTCTAGACGATTGATTGTCCCAGTGGCCAGACTTATGGGCCAAGATTCAACAGAATTTGGTCCAGGCATCAGGTCAGCAGAAGATCTTTGAAGATTGTCACCGATCCAATAATCCAGACTATAAAGTGGGGGATTTGGTCTGGCTCTCTACCAAAAATTTAGCGTTACGCCTACTCTCTGTAAAATTGGGACCACAATATATCGGCCCTTATCCCATTTTACAGAAAATCAACCAAGTCACATAACTCAAACTCAAACTTCCACCATCCTTGAGGATTTGTAATTCTTTTCATGTTTCCCTCCTTAAGCCTGCCAGGGGAGTGGAGGAGGATTCTTCTCCTTCTTCCATCCTAGTTGATGGTCAACAAGAATTCGAAGTGGCCCAAATTTCGGATTCCTGTTTCCTCCGGAATTCCTTGCAATATTTAGTCGACTGGAAAGGGTATGGTCCAGAAGAAAGAAGTTGGGTCCCAGCTAGAGAAGTGCATGCGGACCGTTTAATTAGAAGATTTCATTGAGAAAATCCTCTTAAACCCAGGGTTGAGGGTCCTGGGGCCCCTACTCAAGTGGGGGTAATGTAAGGAACTTACCTTTACCAGGGGGCACGCGGCAAACGTCTGCTGAGCGGCACTCGCCGGCTTTCTGCTGTCAGGCACGCGCGCTGCTCTGAGGTGACGGGGAGCATGGCTGAATATGGCCGCCTCCCTCACTCCCCTGTAGCTGTGCGGGCACGCGCTCAGGCGCACGCCCCGCAGTCCCGTGTGTCTGCAGCCAGGAGGCGCTGTGCTGCTAGTGGCAGGCAGCGCAGCTTCCTCCTCACCTGTATAGAAACAGGGGCTGGTCAGCCCTGCTGCCAGGACTGACCAGCCCCTGGAAGTTTTACACCAATCACCTATCACATTCTAGTATTGCACCAATCAGCACATACACTTCCCCCCAGGGTGGCCATTGGTCAGTTCCCCAATAAATATGGAGTCAGCCCAGTACTCAGTGCCCATGATATGGGTGCCACCATCTTGCCTCAGAAGCATCACATACTGAGGAGAGGAGAGGGGATGCAAAAGTGCAGGGGTGGCAGTTTATAGCTGTTCTTTGCATAGATAGAGCAGAGCTGGGGTCAGAAAAAGGACAGCAATCCCAGAAAGCCGTCAAAAGACACTTCCTGTTTGCAGGCAGCCTGAGACTCCATGGGCCTCCCTCTTGGATGTTATAAGGGCTCATAAATTACAGTAGATGCAGTGAGGATGATTTTTAATGTGGGCACTACAGGGTAGTGTAAACATATAAGATAGGCTGTAATTGGGGGTGAAGGTCCAGTTTAGCACAGTTAATTTTGTGAGACCGGTGACAATATCTTTTTACTTTAGCTATTGTGTTGAAATTCAATATCCTGGCAGGGTGCTATTCAGTGTTGTCGGCACCAGGAGGAGCATGAGAGCATGGCTTATCATAACTACTCATAACATAACAGACACACTGGCCTCTATTCAGTAACATTTGAAAAAAAATCTGGTGCGAAAAAAATGCAAGTTAGCTAAAAAAAAATCATAAGAATTTCATTGTTACTGAATTACCAGTTAGGAAGACAATTAAAGTCAATGGCACTTTTATGGAGGGACCCATCCAGGAACTACAGACTGACTGTATGTTTGCCCCTCTGGCTGGTTCTAGTGTTTGAGGGACTTTTGGACACAGTTGACATGGGGCCCAAAACCTGGGCCTAGTAATCAGCCATCACAAAATGTTAATGGGGGAGCACACCATACATGCTATAGTGCCTGGCTGGGTCCCCATAAAGTTGAATCTGAGTAGAATCTTCCACCGCTCACCTGTTCAAAGCATGAGGCCAAGCCATTATGCATAGGTTATGAAGGGGCCCAGCAAGGAACTACAGACTGACTTTTTGGTTTGAAGCCCCCCCCCCCTCCCATAACCTGGTGGGGAAAGTGGTGGGGCCCAGGGCATGACAGAGGTTAAAAAATTAACAGTTATATTTTGAAACAGCCAATTTTGCATCGATGTGGCATAGTTTGGAAGAAGTGCTTGATAAATCAGACCCTTTATTTACAGCATGCGTCCAATGCCAGGGACAGCAGCGCAGCTCAGCCAGTGTTGGGCTTCCCTAAGAATTATGCCCCAAACAAGACAGCCAAAGGACAAGCAGGGCCCACCACCTGTTGAAAGAAAAACTTAAAGTTCACCTTTATTAAAATATTAAAATATATGGTATGGTACCAATATATCAATTACCATCAGTAGGATTGTTCTCTGCCTCCACCTGCACACTGCTCAGTAATATGAGTTATGATGGAAGATTTATATGGCAGCCATGTAGCAAGCAGGCATGATGCTTCCAAAATATTTTCCTCGTCCATGGAGTTATATCTTTAAATAAAGAAATAAAGAAATATGTGGCATGCAAAGGTGGGAAAATAAATGCAATTACCATACCTCGAAAATGTTGGGAATGAAATACTACAGACCAGATGGCGGTGCATTAGATCTGCAACAGATTATGGAAGCTCCTAAACGTTCCAGTTTCAACAACGTGATTGCAGCTTTCTAGCAACATGAATTGCAAGAGAAAAACAAGATGAATATAAAATGTTTAAAGAAATACATATAATTAACAGCAGATTACCAGATACTAGCTAACAAAAACTTTACCAATATAATAGCACTTCAAAATACCTATTAGCAATCGTTAGCAAATCAATTTAGTAACATAGTAACATAGTAACATAGTATGTAAGGCTGAATAAAGACTTTAGTCCATCCAGTTCAGCCTGTTTAACTCCTTCCAGTGGTCTAGTAGCCATAGCCGGAAATGTTATTACATGCCAGGAAGGCATCAAGGCCACTTTTGAACATTTTTAATGTATCCCTCATCACTACCTCCTCTGGCAGCGAGTTCCATAGTCTCACTGCTCTTACAGAGAAGAATCCCCTCCTATGTCGGTGGAGAAAGCACCTTTCCTCTAACCTTAGTGGATGCCCCCGGGTTATGGTTACACTCCGGGGTATAAATAGATTGTGGGACAGATCCTTGTATTGACCCCGAATATATTTATACATAGTTATTAGATCACCCCTCAATCGTCTTTTTTCTAGACTAAATAAGCCTAACTTGGACAATCTTTCCGGGTACTCTAGCCCCCGCACTCCTTTTATTAACTTTGTTGCCCTTCTTTGAACGTGCTCCAGTTCTGATATGTCCTTCTTAAGCACAGGTGCCCAGAACTGTACACAGTATTCCATATGGGGTCTGACCAGTGACTTGTACAGGGGTAAAATGATGTTCTGGTCATGAGCACCTATGCCCCTCCTGATGCACCCCATGATCCTGTTTGCCTTGGCAGCAGCTGCCTGGCATTGATTACTACAGTTGAGCTTATTGTCAACTAAAACCCCTAGATCCTTTTCCATTGTTGTTTTACCAAGTGTTTCTTTATTTAGTGTGTAATCATGACACAGATTTCTCCTTCCCATGTGCATAACCTTACATTTATCTGTGTTAAACTTCATTTGCCATTTAACTGCCCATGCTTCCAATTTATCTAAATCTGTTTGTAGTTGCCTGTTGTCCTCCTTTGTTTTAATTACTTTACTCAGCTTAGTGTCATCTGCAAAGATTGAGACTTTACTGTTTAATCCATACCCAATGTCATTTATATATATATTGAAGAGAATTGGTCCCAGAACTGACCCTTGTGGTACTCCACTAGTAACAGTGACCCAATCTGAGTGTGTACCATTGATAACCACCCTCTGCTTCTGATCACTAAGCCAATTTCCCACCCATCTGCACACGTTTTCCCCCAGTCCAAGCATTCTCATCTTTTGTACCAGCCTTTTATGTGGCACAGTATCAAATGCTTTAGAAAAGTCAAGATATATGATATCCAATGACTCCCCCTGATCCAATCTTGAACTTACCTCCTCATAAAAGCCGATCAGGTTTGTCTGGCAGGAGCGATTCCTCATAAATCCATGCTGATATGGAGTAATAAGGTCATTTTCCCCAAGGTGCTCCAGGATAGTATCCCTTAAGAAACCTTCAAACAGCTTGCCCACCACAGATGTTAAGCTTACCGGTCTGTAGTTCCCAGGATCCCCCCTAGATCCCTTTTTGAATATTGGCACCACATTTGCCAAGCGCCAATCCATCGGAACAAACCCTGTAGTTATGGAATCCACAAATATTAGAAATAACGGCTTGTCTATTACTGTACATAACTCCCTTAAAACACGAGGATGTATGTCATCTGGTCCCGGCGATTTATCGATTTTCATCTGCTTGAGACGGTGCCGAACTTCTTCCTTGGTTAGACCAGTGACATTTAATGGAGGGTTTCGGTTATTCCCCTGCATTTCACTCGGCATGTCACATTCTTTTGTGAATATAGAAGCAAAGAAGTTGTTAAGCAAATTAGCTTTCTCCTCATTTCCCTCTATAGGGGTCCCATCCTTGCTTTTCAGGGGGCCCACACCCTCAGGTTTGTACCTTTTACGGTTTATGTAGCTAAAGAATAATTTGGGGTTAGTTTTACTCTCTTTCGCGACCAGTCTTTCTGTCTCCAGCTTAGCTGCCCTTATCTGTTGTTTACATTGTTTATTTTCTTCTTTATAGTTTTTTAACGCTTCCGCTGTCCCTTCCTGCTTTAAACGTTTAAATGCCTTTTTTTTGTTGTTTATTGCCCCCTTAACCTTTTTATTTAGCCACATCGGTTTACATGTGTGTCTAATAGTTTTATTCCTGTAAGGTATATATCTGTCACACTGAAAATTAAGTATTCCTTTGAAAGTATCCCATTTAGCGTCCATGCTTTTGTTCTTAAGGACATTTTCCCAGTCAATGCAGTGTAGGGCATCTCTAAGTTGGTCAAACTTTGCCTTTTTGAAGTCCCGCGTTTTTGTGACTCCTTGATAAGGCACCCTAGTGACTGCTAATTGGAAATTAATGATATTATGATCACTGCTTCCAAGGTGTCCCCCAACCTGTACCTTTATTACTTTGTCTGGTACATTGGTTAGTATTAGGTCCAATATGGCTTTCCCCCTTGTTGGAGCTTGTACTTGTTGGGAAAGGTAGCCATCTTTTGTTTTAGATAAAAAACTATTACTTTTCTGCGAAACACATGTTTCAGCATCCCAGTCTATATCTGGGTAGTTAAAGTCCCCCATAATCACTACCTCATTTATTTTAGCGGCTATATCTATTTGCCTTAGCATCATATTTTCTATGGATTCGGATATATCTGGAGGTTTATAGCAAACCCCCATCAGTATTTTATTTTTGTTTCTCCCTCCATGTATTTCTACCCATACCGACTCCACATGGTCATTCCCCTCACATATATCCTCCCGCAGAGCAGGCTGTAGAGAGGATTTTACAATTAAGCAGACTCCACCCCCTTTGCGTTTGTTACGGTCCCTCCTAAACACACAGTATCCCTGTAAATATACTGCCCAGTCATAGCTTTCATCCAGCCAGGTCTCTGTTACCCCCACTATATCATATTGTTCTTCTGTTATTATCAGTTCTAGTTCATCCATTTTATTAGTCAAGCTTCTAGCATTTGTAAGCATGCATTTCAAATGCTTATGACAATTTTGATAATTCTGTATATTGCCCTTATTCCTGCTAGATGTGCTAACCCCTCCCCCCCCTCCACCCCCAGTTTCATGTCTACACCCACTGTCACTTTCTTTCCTAACTTCCCCTTTGTAATAGCTTTTACCCTCCCCCCCAATGCTCAGTTTAAACACTCCTCTAACCTTTTAGCCATCCTCTCCCCCAGAACAGATGCACCCTCCCCATTGAGGTGCAACCCATCCCTGCCAAAGAACCTGTAGCCCACTGTGAAGTCGGCCCAGTTCTCTAAGAACCCAAACCCCTCCTTTTTACTCCAATTTTTGAGCCACCTGTTTACATCTCTAATCTCCCGCTGCCTCTCTGGTGTGGCTCTTGGTACTGGTAGTATTTCTGAGAATACTACAGTTGAGGTCCTTGCCTTAAGCTTACGGCCTAAGTCCCTGAAATCATTTTTTAGGACCTTCCACCTACTTCTTCCTATGTCATTAGTGCCAATATGCACCATGACCGCTGGGTTCACGCCAGCCCCTCCCAACAATCTGTCAGCCCGCTCCGCTACATGCCGTACTCTTGCCCCAGGAAGGCAACACACTGTTCGGCAATCCCGGTCTTTGTGACAGATTGCCCTGTCTGTTCCCCTAATAATAGAGTCACCCACTACCAGCACCTGTCTTGCCTGCCCTGTTCTCCCATTTCCCCTCCCTTCCTTACTGGAGCCGACAGATGTGTCTTGCTGCAGCTCTGCCATTCCTGAGCTAACATCCTCCTCATCTGCCAACCGGGCAAACTTGTTTGGAGGTGCCTGTTCAGGGCTAGCCTCCCTGTAACTTTTACCCCTACCCCGCCTTCTAACTGTTATCCAGCTAGCTGCCTCATTTTCCTGCTTTTCCTCTCCCCCCATACTACCACCCTCCCCTGAGCCATGTAGTGCCAGATCAGTGAGATCCAGACTCTTTTGCATGATAACAATTTCTCTCAGTGTTGCCAATCGCTTATTTAGATCGTGAATCACGGCTTCCAAATCAGAGATTCGCAGGCATCCGGGGCATATATATTCACCATCGACCGATTGATCAAGAAGTGCATACATAGCACAAGATGTACACTGAACAGCATTGTTAGGCATGGAACCCATTGTATCAATTTGTGGGAACACCAAGTGTAGAATTTACAACAATTAAAATAATAATATGAAATCAAGGCAGATACTTACAGCTTCCGAACTTCTGCTTGTAACTTCTTCTTTTAACTCCTGCTTTAACTCACCACTTCCAAGCAGCCACTTACAGAGTCAGCAACAAGAGCACGCTCCAAGAGCTGTGTGTGTGGCCTTATAACACACCTGCTTCAATTAGGCCTCAATTAGGCCTCAGCAGGAATCCAGGAAAGAGAAAAAAAAAAAAAAATTTTTTTTTTTTTCTTTGGTTTAAATTTGTGCCAGCATTAACACACTGATTCACAAAAATAAAACAAACACAGTTTACTATATTTTACTTACCCAATGAGCTCAGTTTCCCAAAACTTACCACAGGAGATCCTGCTTTAACTCACCACTTCCAAGCAGCCACTTACAGAGTCAGCAACAAGGTATTAAATATTCACTTTAATAATGAAGCATTTTCAGTAATAAAAAAAAAATCTGAGAGTGTGTGGGATGGTGGCTAAAAACATATATGAGTGAAAATATATTGTACTTCTGACCTGTCCCTTGAGGAACAGGCGTCGGTGCATTGCATTTTTGTGGCCGCATGTGTTCTGTCATGTAGAAGTACATTAACTTTAATTTACTTTAAGCTTCAAATCCATATATGAAATGTATTGTTGGGCTAGGGTGGCTGGATTCCTTTAGTGCACTAACCATCACTGAAGGAAGCTTGGGTCGCGAGGGCAGCCAGGTCACAACTTCATTGTACCCACAAATCCATATTATTCTGGCCAAATTTACCCCCTAATCCAAATCTGAGCAACATGTTTTATACTTATACTTACTTGCTACCAGAGAGCCCATATTTAGTTAATTTAATATTTTAGCCCCTTCTAAATTGTAACACAGGAAGGTAACATCTCTGATCCTTTTGTGGTCCTTTCTTAGGTCTCTGACTCACTTCGAATCTGGGTACTTGTTACCTACATTATATATAAAGCCTGTTTAGGGGCATAACAAATACTTTCTTTTTGTGCTGCAGGCACAAATAGTAACAAAATAACTTTATAGCTTACTATAAATTTGTTACAGCTGTTTCTGCTCCCCGTTCTATGCGACCAGCGTGATCACGGGCCTCAGGACACTGGAAACTTTAGGTTGCCTGATGGCGTTGGAGCGAGAATGTGCTTCTATTTTTGCCTGCTGAACTGGCTTAAGTTAATCAGCTTAACTGGTGTCATCGCTCATAGATAGATGTGACCTGCTGGCCGGTAAGATCGTTCTTTTTTTTTTTTTTTTTGCCTGATTGTTACTCCACCTGCTGTGGGTTATCTGTTTATTAAAGTACATAATCAAGCGTTGGAGCTGTCGGCAGCAGCGGTTGGCATTATAATCGCATTTAACACCAAAGTGAAGTTGGTTAGTGTTTTATCCAGCTAGGAATACAATTAGTACTCACAGTGCATTACTACCGGTGGTATAAGCTTATTATCGGAAGGAGGAGGAGATATAGTTCGTGACAGGGTTACAAACCTCAATAAAATCTAACTTAGGAGCTGCTTGAGATATTATATTCTGACAGATGCAAAAGGGCTGCTGCATGTGCCTTAGCCTTATTTTTTTTTTTTTTTTGCCTTAATGGTGGGATGAACTGAGCTTCTTTTTTTCTTTTTCTTGATCTGTTCTGCCCCTACCAATCTCCTGTTCGACCACATAGGGGAACTGAAAAGGAAGAGAGAGAAGGAAGGGGGAGAAGAGGAAAAGAGAGGGGAAAGATAGAAAAAGGAAAAAAAAAGAAGAGGGAGAAAAAGAAAAAAGGAAAAGGAGAGAGGAAGGGGAGAGAAAAGAAAAGAAAAAAAAGTGAATGGAATAGAATTATAGGAAGGGAGGTATACTGCTAAAGATGTGTCGAAGAAAGGCAATGCATGACAGACATTTCTTAGTTATAACTCGAATCATTATACTCGATCAAAAGGATCCAGCATGTATGGGATGGATCAGGAGACTGACAACAAAACGTTAGAGCAATCATTGTCTCTTATTAATTTAACTCCAGTCAGAGGGGGCACGGAGTTTTCCCTGAGGAGTCCTTTAACACCAGCTGACTTATCATCACATATAGATCGAATTTCTAGGGCACACAATCTAATTGCACAAAAGGAAAGAGTGCTTAATGTAATATTAGATAAGACAAAAAATAGCTGGGTGGAAGAAGACCCAAAATCTAACAAAAATAGAGTGGTTAGGGATTGGTAAGGTACCTGCTAGCCAGGACCCCTGTTTGGATTCCCGCCCTGAAGGAAGCACTACAACTCCAAAGTGTTGTAAAATATAACTTTAATAATAGCAAAGATATATAATGACAGCTTAAAACACAAAAATAGCATAACACACAAAAACAAAGAACATGAAAACACTTAATCATAGCTTTAATCAACACTGCTTAATGGTACCACTCATCTATTTCAAACTGTATCCTATATCCTTCAGATATATCTAAACATAATCAACAACTATTCCATGGAATACCTACTCAGCATGCATATGGTTAATCATGAGTCCTGGTCACCTGAGGAGCTCCACGGGCTGATGCAATGCGGCACAGCGAGATCAGGATGAGCTTGGGAGGTCAGTGGGTTAATGGACCCACAGATGACTGTTCATGACAGGCGTCCCTCGTCATGGCTCTTGAGTCTCCTTATTCCACAGTGGAATACCCCTCAAATTTATGGCGCTGTCACTCCAAAAAGCTGGCCAAACTCCAAGGGGTGAAAGCAACCTGTTTCTTGATAAGAGTTAATCTAATCTTCCATACCTATCTCACCCAAGAATTGGCCAAATTCCCAGGTAAGATAAGTAAGGAACATATGTCACAAATCCATATGCTACGGTATACTGATAAGCCCCCAATCCACGTCACAGTTGTACATTTTGAAAAACATGTTTTTGACTTAAAACTCTGGTAAACATGTTTTTCAACCTTATCATCAGAAAACACATCTTAAACTCACTTTTGAAAAACATGCTTTTGACTTAAAACTCTGGTAAACATGTTTTTCACTTAAATTTGCTATATCATAGTTGTTTTTCACATTCTGGACATGTCAGGGCATATTCCTGGCTTACATTTGCTATGCTATAACACTATGATCACAAAATGTCTGCCAGTGGCATCCATCTGAGAACACAAAATGGTGGATGGTAATAACATTTATACAAAATGGCGGACAAAACCTAGAAAAATGGCGGACAAGATGGCGGCCAGATTGCCATTTCACCTATTATTATCACAGGAGATCAAGCATCGCTAAAGCAAAAAGAGCCAGTGTGCAGGCAAGAATGTCTAACAGTAGCCGATATAGCACTACTAATTAAAGAGCTAGCAACAGATATCAGCGAAATTAAATCTACAATTGGATCAATAGCACAAGATCTTAAGAACTCTATACAAAAAGCAGAGGAATCAGTTAAAGAAGTGGCAGAAATAGAGGATGCAATCCATTCCATAACACAACGATTAGAGAATCTGGAGGCAGACACCTTAACCCTAGCTAGAGAACGCAAACAAAATCATAAGATCCTCATATCACAACAAAAGCATATGAATAAGATAGCCGAAAAAATTTATGATTTGTAGAAACACTCCAGATGCAATAATTTAAGATTAGAGATGAGCGAGTAGTATTCGACCGAGTCGGTATTCGATCGAATACTACGCTATTCGTCATACTCGATTTCGATCGAGTACAGCGGCGATGGCGCACTCACAATTCGTTTCCCCTCACACCTTCCCTGGCGCGTTTTTTACACCAATCACCATGCAGGGGGGGTGGGACAGGTCCTGGGAGGACGCTGGCATCGCGAGAACGGCGTCTAGACGCATTGGCTGGAAAAACCATGTGACCTCGAATCTACAAAACTCAGCACTTCCTCTTCGTCAGCATTAGCAGCTTGAACTTAGTGAGGGATAGACGCTAACAGCAGGGAAAGACAGGCTGTGGCTGGCAGGGCCCCAGAAGCTCGAAATATCGCATTTACCACCATATATACCAGCTACCAGAAGACAAGAGCGTCATTAAGAGCCCTTATTAGGGCTACTATGCTGAACGGTATATAGCTCATATGTAGGCAGGCAGGGCCCCAGAAGCTCAGAATATCGCTTTTACCACCATATATACCAGCTACCAGAAGACAAGAGAGTCATTAAGAGCCCTTATTAGGGCTACTATGCTGAACGGTATATAGCTCATATGTAGGCAGGCAGGGCCCCAGAAGCTCAGAATATCGCTTTTACCTCCATATATACCAGCTACCAGAAGACAAGAGAGTCATTAAGAGCCCTTATTAGGGCTACTATGCTGAACGGTATATAGCTCATATGTAGGCAGGCAGGGCCACAGAAGCTCAGAATATCACTTTTACCACCATATATACCAGCTACCAGAAGACAAGAGAGTCATTAAGAGCCCTTATTAGGGCTACTATGCTGAAAGGTATATAGCTCATATGTATACAGGCAGGGCCCCAGAAGCTCAGAATATCGCATTTACCACCATATATACCAGCTACCAGAAGACAAGAGAGTCATTGAGAGCCCTTATTAGGGCTACTATGCTGAACGGTATATAGCTCATATGTAGGCAAGCAGGGCCCCAGAAGCTCAGAATATCGCATTTACCACCATATATACCAGCTACCAGAAGACAAGAGAGTCATTGAGAGCCCTTATTAGGGCTACTATGCTGAACAGTATATAGCTCATATGTAGGCAGGCAGGGCCCCGGAAGCTCAGAATATCGCATTTACCACCATATATACCAGCTACCAGAAGACAAGAGAGTCCTTATTATTAGGGCTACTATGCTGAACAGAATATAGCCCATATGTAGGCAGGCAGGGCCCCAGAAGCTCAGAATATCGCATTTACCACCATATATACCAGCTACCAGAAGACAAGAGAGTCATTGAGAGCCCTTATTATTAGGGCTACTATGCTGAACAGTATATAGCCCATATGTAGGCAGGCAGGGCCCCAGAAGCTCAGAATATCGCATTTACCACCATATATACCAGCTACCAGAAGACAAGAGAGTCATTGAGAGGCCTTATTAGGGCTACTATGTTGAACAGTATATAGCTCATATGTAGGCAGGCAGGGCCCCAGAAGCTCAGAATATCGCATTTACCACCATATATACCAGCTACCAGAAGACAAGAGAGTCATTGAGAGCCCTTATTAGGGCTACTATGTTGAACAGTATATAGCTCATATGTAGGCAGGCAGGGCCCCAGAAGCTCAGAATATCGCATTTACCACCATATATACCAGCTACCAGAAGACAAGAGAGTCATTGAGAGCCCTTATTAGGGCTACTATGTTGAACAGTATATAGCTCATATGTAGGCAGGCAGGGCCCCAGAAGCTCAGAATATCGCATTTACCACCATATATACCAGCTACCAGAAGACAAGAGAGTCCTTATTATTAGGGCTACTATGCTGAACAGAATATAGCCCATATGTAGGCAGGCAGGGCCCCAGAAGCTCAGAATATCGCATTTACCACCATATATACCAGCTACCAGAAGACAAGAGAGTCATTGAGAGTCCTTATTATTAGGGCTACTATGCTGAAAAGTATATAGCCCATATGTAGCCAGGCAGGGCCCCAGAAGCTCAGAATATCGCATTTACCACCATATATACCAGCTACCAGAAGACAAGAGAGTCATTGAGAGCCCTTATTATTAGGGCTACTATGCTGAACAGTATATAGCCCATATGTAGGCAGGCAGGGCCCCAGAAGCTCAGAATATCGCATTTACCACCATATAAACCAGCTACCAGAAGACAAGAGAGTCATTGAGAGCCCTTATTAGGGCTACTATGTTGAACAGTATATAGCTCATATGTAGGCAGGCAGGGCCCCAGAAGCTCAGAATATCGCATTTACCACCATATATACCAGCTACCAGAAGACAAGAGAGTCATTGAGAATCCTTATTATTAGGGCTACTATGCTGAACAGAATATAGCCCATATGTAGGCAGGCAGGGCCCCAGAAGCTCAGAATATCGCATTTACCACCATATATACCAGCTACCAGAAGACAAGAGAGTCATTGAGAGCCCTTATTAGGGCTACTATGTTGAACAGTATATAGCTCATATGTAGGCAGGCAGGGCCCCAGAAGCTCAGAATATCGCATTTACCACCATATATACCAGCTACCAGAAGACAAGAGAGTCATTGAGAGCTCTTATTATTAGGGCTACTATGCTGAACAGTATATAGCCCATATGTAGGCAGGCAGGGCCCCAGAAGCTCAGAATATCGCATTTACCACCATATATACCAGCTACCAGAAGACAAGAGAGTCATTGAGAGCCCTTATTAGGGCTACTATGCTGAACAGTATATAGCCCATATGAAGGCAGGCAGGGCCCCAGAAGCTCAGAATATCGCATTTACCACCATATATACCAGCTACCAGAAGACAAGAGAGTCATTGAGAGCCCTTATTAGGGCTACTATGTTGAACAGTATATAGCTCATATGTAGGCAGGCAGGGCCCCAGAAGCTCAGAAAATCGCATTTACCACCATATATACCAGCTACTAGAGATGAGCGAACTTTTGAAAAGTTCGATTAGGCCGATTCGCCGAATTTCACAAAGAAATTCGGGTTCGGCCGAATCGAACTTTTACGAAGTTCCCCATCATAAATGCCGGCATGGTGGGAGCCGGCCGGCGGGCCGGTAAAGCCTGATGACGCGCCCTCAGATGACAGCTGAGAGCGGCGCCGGCCTCCACGCTCCGGACCTGCAGGTAAGTGTTTGCTTTTTTTTGAAATGCCGGCATGGTGGGAGCGGGCCGGCCGGTTCCGCTGACAGCGGAGCCGGCCGGCCCGCTCCCACCATGCCGGCAAAAATGCTTTTTTTTTTTTTTTTTGTTTTTTAAATGCCGGCATGGTGGGAGCGGGCCGGCCGGCTTTACCGGCCCACCGGCCGGCTCCCACCATGCCGGCATTTTTTTTTTTTTAATTTCAGGAAAAATTCGATCGGCACGAACCACAAAATATTCGGGTTCGTGCCGAATCGAATATTTCCTGAAATTCGGAGCGAATTCCGGTTCGTCCGAACCGGTTCGCTCATCTCTACCAGCTACCAGAAGACAAGAGAGTCATTGAGAGTCCTTATTATTAGGGCTACTATGCTGAACAGTATATAGCTCATATGTAGGCAGGCAGGGCCCCAGAAGCTCAGAATATCGCATTTACCACCATATATACCAGCTACCAGAAGACAAGAGAGTCATTGAGAGCCCTTATTAGGGCTACTATGTTGAACAGTATATAGCTCATATGTAGGCAGGCAGGGCCCCAGAAGCTCAGAATATCGCATTTACCACCATATATACCAGCTACCAGAAGACAAGAGAGTCATTGAGAGTCCTTATTATTAGGGCTACTATGCTGAACAGTATATAGCCCATATGTAGGCAGGCAGGGCCCCAGAAGCTCAGAATATCGCATTTACCACCATATATACCAGCTACCAGAAGACAAGAGAGTCATTGAGAGCCCTTATTAGGGCTACTATGTTGAACAGTATATAGCTCATATGTAGGCAGGCAGGGCCCCAGAAGCTCAGAATATCGCATTTACCACCATATATACCAGCTACCAGAAGACAAGAGAGTCATTGAGAGCCCTTATTATTAGGGCTACTATGCTGAACAGTATATAGCCCATATGTAGGCAGGCAGGGCCCCAGAAGCTCAGAATATCGCATTTACCACCATATATACCAGCTACCAGAAGACAAGAGAGTCATTGAGAGTCCTTATTATTAGGGCTACTATGCTGAACAGAATATAGCCCATATGTAGGCAGGCAGGGCCCCAGAAGCTCAGAATATCGCATTTACCATCATATATACCAGCTACCAGAAGACAAGAGAGTCATTGAGAGCCCTTATTAGGGCTACTATGTTGAACAGTATATAGCTCATATGTAGGCAGGCAGGGCCCCAGAAGCTCAGAATATCGCATTTACCACCATATATACCAGCTACCAGAAGACAAGAGAGTCATTGAGAGTCCTTATTATTAGGGCTACTATGCTGAACAGTATATAGCTCATATGTAGGCAGGCAGGGCCCCAGAAGCTCAGAATATCGCATTTACCACCATATATACCAGCTACCAGAAGACAAGAGAGTCATTGAGAGCCCTTATTAGGGCTACTATGTTGAACAGTATATAGCTCATACGTAGGCAGGCAGGGCCCCAGAAGCTCAGAATATCGCATTTACCACCATATATACCAGCTACCAGAAGACAAGAGAGTCATTGAGAGTCCTTATTATTAGGGCTACTATGCTGAACAGTATATAGCCCATATGTAGGCAGGCAGGGCCCCAGAAGCTCAGAATATCGCATTTACCAACATATATACCAGCTACCAGAAGACAAGAGAGTCATTGAGAGCCCTTTTTAGGGCTACTATGTTGAACAGTATATAGCTCATATGTAGGCAGGCAGGGCCCCAGAAGCTCAGAATATCGCATTTACCACCATATATACCAGCTACCAGAAGACAAGAGAGTCATTGAGAGCCCTTATTATTAGGGCTACTATGCTGAACAGTATATAGCCCATATGTAGGCAGGCAGGGCCCCAGAAGCTCAGAATATCGCATTTACCACCATATATACCAGCTACCAGAAGACAAGAGAGTCATTGAGAGCCCTTATTAGGGCTACTATGTTGAACAGTATATAGCTCATATGTAGGCAGGCAGGGCCCCAGAAGCTCAGAATATCGCATTTACCACCATATATACCAGCTACCAGAAGACAAGAGAGTCATTGAGAGTTCTAATTATTAGGGCTACTATGCTGAACAGTATATAGCCCATATGTAGGCAGGCAGGGCCCCAGAAGCTCAGAAATCGCATTTACCAACATATATACCAGCTACCAGAAGACAAGAGAGTCATTGAGAGCCCTTATTAGGGCTACTATGTTGAACAGTATATAGCTCATATGTAGGCAGGCAGGGCCCCAGAAGCTCAGAATATCGCATTTACCACCATATATACCAGCTACCAGAAGACAAGAGAGTCATTGAGAGTCCTTATTATTAGGGCTACTATGTTGAACAGTATATAGCTCATATGTAGGCAGGCAGGGCCCCAGAAGCTCAGAATATCGCATTTACCACCATATATACCAGCTACCAGAAGACAAGAGAGTCAATGAGAGTCCTTATTATTAGGGCTACTATGCTGAACAGTATATAGCCCATATGTAGGCAGGCAGGGCCCCAGAAGCTCAGAATATCGCATTTACCACCATATAACAAACCTCCTCCTGTAAGCTTCCCTTACTGCTTTGGTAACACACTGTAACAAACCTCCTCCTGTAAGCTTCCCTTACTGCTGGGGTGACACACTGTAACAAACCTCCTCCTGTAAGCTTCCCTGACTGCTGGGGTGACACACTGTAACAAACCTCCTCCTGTAAGCTTCCCTTACTGCTGGGGTGACACACTGTAACAAACCTCCTCCTGTAAGCTTCCCTGACTGCTGGGGTGACACAATGTAACAAACCTCCTCCTGTAAGCTTCCCTGACTGCTGGGGTGACACACTGTAACAAACCTCCTCCTGTAAGCTTCCCTTACTGCTGGAGTGACACACTGTAACAAACCTCCTCCTGTAAGCTTCCCTGACTGCTGGGGTGACACAATGTAACAAACCTCCTCCTGTAAGCTTCCCTGACTGCTGGGGTGACACACTGTAACAAACCTCCTCCTGTAAGCTTCCTTTACTGCTGGGGTGACACACTGTAACAAACCTCCTCCTGTAAGCTTCTCTTACTGCTGGGGTGACACACTGTAACAAACCTCTCCTGTAAGCTTCCCTTACTGCTGGAGTGACACACTGTAACAAACCTCCTCCTGTAAGCTTCCCCGACTGCTGGGGTGACACACTGTAACAAACCTCCTCCTGTAAGCTTCCCTTACTCCTGGGGTGACACACTGTAACAAACCTCCTCCTGTAAGCTTCCCTTACTGCTGGGGTGACACACTGTAACAAACCTCCTCCTGTAAGCTTCCCTGACTGCTGGGGTGACACACTGTAACAAACCTCCTCCTGTAAGCTTCCCTGACTGCTGGGGTGACACAATGTAACAAACCTCCTCCTGTAAGCTTCCCTTACTGCTGGGGTGACACACTGTAACAAACCTCCTCCTGTAAGCTTCCCTTACTGCTGGAGTGACACACTGTAACAAACCTCCTCCTGTAAGCTTCCCCGACTGCTGGGGTGACACACTGTAACAAACCTCCTCCTGTAAGCTTCCCTTACTGCTGGGGTGACACACTGTAACAAACCTCCTCCTGTAAGCTTCCCTTACTGCTGGGGTGACACACTGTAACAAACCTCCTCCTGTAAGCTTCCCTGACTGCTGGGGTGACACAATGTAACAAACCTCCTCCTGTAAGCTTCTCTGACTGCTGGGGTGACACACTGTAACAAACTTCCTCCTGTAAGCTTCCCTTACTGCTGGGGTGACACACTGTAACAAACCTCCTCCTGTAAGCTTCCCCGACTGCTGGGGTGACACACTGTAACAAACCTCCTCCTGTAATCTTCCCTGACTGCTGGGGTGACACACTGTGACAAACCTCCTCCTGTAAGCTTCCCCGACTGCTGGGGTGACACACTGTAACAAACCTCCTCCTGTAAGCTTCCCTGACTGCTGGGGTGACACACTGTAACAAACCTCCTCCTGTAAGCTTCCCTGACTGCTGGGGTGACACACTGTAACAAACCTCCTCCTGTAAGCTTCCCTTACTGCTGGAGTGACACACTGTAACAAACCTCCTCCTGTAAGCTTCCCTTACTGCTGGGGTGACACACTGTGACAAACCTCCTCCTGTAAGCTTCCCTTACTGCTGAGGTGACACAATGTAACAAACCTCTTCCTGTAAGCTTCCCTGACTGCTGGGGTGACACAATGTAACAAACCTCCTCCTTTAAGCTTCCCTTACTGCTGGGGTAACACACTGTAACAAACCTCCTCCTGTAAGCTTCCCTTACTGCTGGGGTGACACACTGTAACAAACCTCCTCCTGTAAGCTTCCCTGACTGCTGGGGTGACACACTGTAACAAACCTCCTCCTGTAAGCTTCCCTTACTGCTGGGGTAACACACTGTAACATACCTCCTCCTTTAAGCTTCCCTTACTGCTGGGGTGACACAATGACACAAGAGGACATGTCTAACCACATCTCACACACACACACACACACACACACACACACACACACACACACACACACACACACACTGACAATTAGGGGCGGGGTCTATTTATTTTCCCCCTTGCCTATGCCATCTGTGGTTGTCATTAGGCAACGTGATTTTAAGGGGTGCAGAATTTTGTTCTTCTTTTTTGTACAGTTTGGCTTGGGGTCCATGGCAATGTAGAGGAAAGAAGGTTTCCTTGTCTTGTCTCACTTTACGTAGAAGTTATATTGTGTTTGGAGTGTATTGTTGAGTGGCTGTGATAGTGGCGTAATAGTGCGACTTGGGCGCGTTATATGCACCCAGACATGCTTCCCCTGCTGTCCCAGTTGCATTCCAGCAGTGTTGGCATCATTTTCTGATGTTTCAGGGTGGACTTGGTGACCTCCAAGTGGTCGAATTGAGATTTCCAAGTGGCGAGCATTTTTTTCCCATGGACTATAATGGGATTCGATAATCGGTCGAGTAGTCGAGTAACGCGGTCTATTCGAATCGAAATTCGAAATTTCGAATATTTCACTACTCGCTCATCTCTATTTAAAATTAAAAGGCATCCCAAATACAGTCAAACGCAAAGACCTAAAGGATCTTGTAAATAAAATATTTCAGACAGTTCTGGACTGCACAGTTAAGATCAAAATCGATCGCCAGGAGAGAATAAGGTACCTTGGCAATCTTTAAACGCAGGATGTACTGTGTTTCATTCCTGATTTTGACATAAAAGAAAAAATACTTTACCATAAGGAATATTAAAATCGATGCACTGAACATCAAAATTTTTCAAGATCTGTCCCCTCGTACTCTACATAAAAGATATGTGATCAAACCTCTTTTGGAATTGTTAGAGCAGAAGCAAATGCAGTATAGATGGACAAGCTCTCTAACTCTAACAGTGAACCATCATGGAAGAGCGTATATACTGCGCGATGGAGATGCAGTGGTGAAATTTGCCTCCTCTCTAGGGCTTGAGTTGATCAACATACCGGATTGGGAATTGCCAGACCCCAATGGGGACCTATTACCCCAAGATTTATTCATAGAAGCTTGGTCACGGGAGAATGAATAATTGCTGTATTAAATGGGGCTTCCTTTTTTTTTTTTTTTTTTTAATTATTAATTTTTTTTTCAATGCCATTTTCCATGCCCTTTTTGGGTGTGAGACCTATACTAGATGCTAGAAATAGATGGTCAGCGGTGAGATACAGCACAGGGGCATAGCAGAAATAAGGCTTAGGTCATGACCCAGACAATACAGGGTCAATTGGCAAGAGATAAGCTATCCCGAGCAGGGCCTAATCCAGGATGGGCAGGATGTGTGTGTGGGGGGGGGGGGGTTAGAGGAAGGGGGGGAGGGGGGAGGAAAATGGTAGGGAGAGTAAGAAAGACAGCCCCATAAACAGCTACAGAGTGTACTATTTTGGTAACCAAAATAAATTAAGAGCCAATAAACTTAGATAAAATCCCAGATCTGGACAGCGATGTCACTACTATATGAGAGAAAGAAGGGGAGAGCTATAAGGAAATATAATGACTAGTACAAGATGGATGAAATATACAGGAAACCACGAAATAAAGAAAATGGAGAGGTCAATTAAGATAGTTTTCTATAATATTAGAGGAGCAAACTCCCTGGCAAAGAGAGCAAACTTAATAAAGGAACTTTCCAGTTGGAATCCGGATATTGCCCTCATACAGGAAACACATTTCAAAACTAACAAAACACCACACAACACTTTTCGGAAATTCAGGAAACTGTTCCTTAATACTAATGGAAAAAAAAGCAAGAGGTGTAGCCATCTTAATCAATAAGAGATGTAAATTTTAGTTAATTCATCAATATGCCGATTCCAAAGCCAGATCGCTTATAGTAGGCAAACTATTTGATCAGGTTTGCACAATAGTAAACTTGTATGCACCAAATGAACGCCAAGAAACAAATTTATTGAAAAAAATTAAAAAGATGAAACGGGAGACTATAATTTGGGGGGGGAGACTTCAATTTAATTAGCGATACATGGATGGATACGACGGGTGCTAAAAGATCCCGATATGTCTCCCTAAACTTTTTAGAAAACTATCATTCATAGATATATGGCGTACACTACATCCAGGAGAAAAGGGCTTTTCGTGTTATAATAAGGCAAGTAATGTATATTCTAGAATTGATTACTTTTTTTGCGCAATAAATCTCTTTGACAAAGGTGATTTCTTGTGAGATTGCGCCCATTACAATTTCAGAACATGCCCCCATAATTCTACACATATCTTGGGAATCGCAAAAAATTTGAGGTCCCATGGAGCTTACATCACAACCTACTATACAATATAGAGTTAAAAGAGAAAATCAGGTGGGCGATAGATATCTAATTTTTACATAACAACACTGATGAGGTGCATCCCGGATCTATCTGGGAATGCCATAAAGCGGTTATCAGAGGAGTAATCATAGCCAACAGGGCCGGGGAGACCATAAAATGGAAAAATCATATTGCTACAACACTTCAAGAAATAGAGGCATTGCAGAAACAACAGATAAGTTCTCCAAGTAAAGAGACACTAACAAGGTTAACCAAATTCAGACTCCAACTCCAAAAATACAGTGACGACACAACCTAGGAATCAAACAAGGAAAGAGATCAATAGGGGTGGAGACTATTAGCAACGGCTATAAAAGACTATAGGGCACAGAACTTTATAGAAAAAATACAAAATTGAGAGGAGAATATGGAATACACTACAGAGGGAATAGCTAGAGAAGTTAGGGGATTTTATGAACGACTATATACTCCTAAATTGGTTAATTTAAAGGGCCTCCAGGAATATGTCTCTCGCTCCACTTATGCAAAAATATCTGCAGAAACCGCTCACGCACTGGAGAGCCCTTTAAGTGAGGCAGAGGTTGGAAAGGCAATAGACCTTTTGAAGGAGGGAAAATTTCCGGGACTAGACGGATTTATAGGCAAATATTATAAGGAATTTAAAGAGAACTTATTAATACCTCTAACCAGATATTTTAATAGCATAAATGCAGAATATCCCCTATCGAAATATGCCAATTGTGCCATCATCAGTTTAATCCCGAAGGAGGGAAAGGATTTAACGATGTGTTCCAGCTATAGGCCCATTTCCATGATCAATCTGGATTTTAAAATTCTGGCCACTGCATTAGCAAAATGTCTAGAACCTCTATGTGAACATATTAGGGTCGATTCAAAGAAACATGTAACAGCTTGGATTTTGGTGCCGATCATCCTATTTTTCCCGTCCGCTCGTGCGTTCGTATGAACTTGCGAGTGATTCTATAAGCAAATACGTTTCTATCCTAAAATTTACGTCCGTTCGTATGGCAGTTCGGGAATCAGACCTATGTCAGTTTCCATCCTGAATTTTCCGTTTCATTTCTCAGGTTGCAACATTGGTTTTGCCCTTTTTCCTTTTTTGTCTGGACGTAAATCCTTCTGATCTTGCGGCTGCGCACTACAAACTTACCTCATTAAAGTGCATTCTAAATATTTGGTCTTATTCTTCTTTATTTCATTCATTTTGTAGTAACCAACCATTAATGAATGCATTTGCATAAGTAAATCTTACTTTGTTTAATTTTTAGTTAACTTGCATTTTTTACTTGTGGATTTAATTTTAATATTTTGGCTTCAAATGGTACAACTTAAAATTTTGTGTGTGGTTACCCACACCCTCTACATACAGATTGCTCTCAAATATAAAAAAACACCCAGCAACTTCTGCATGTTATGAGCCTAGAAACAGCCAAGATGGCGGCTCAGGTATTATCGGGCAGCCTGCAAACAGAAAGGGCCTTGTGACTGTGTTGCTCTGCATTCTTTGATTTCTGACCTTTCCGTGCCCCCAGCTCTGCTGTGTCTGTGCAAAATACAGCAGTAACCCACATCCTGCACTTTATCCCGCTCTCCTCTCCTCAGTAAGTGTGATGCATCTGACCAAAGATGTGCTTAAATAATTAAACAAAGCAAAGGTAAACAACTACACCAATAAATGCAATCTAAAAATATTATTCTAGTACATCAATTTAAAAATAAATACCAAAGGACATAAGTTTCTTTAATTAACGCAAATAGATTGCAAAATAAAGGTTTACATGCAAAGGACTAATTAAGGTCCACATTAAAATGCTTTTATAAGGCATACATGAATCAGGTATGCATTGCCATACAATTTATGGCCTCGGCCATGCTGATACATGCAGTTCATTGGAGCTCAAGACGCGCAGACTCCTCCACATAGCCAAAAAACCTGTTCAAGAACAGCAATACGACTGCTAAAAGGTGTCGGCAGTGGCTTTCTTTTAAAACGTCTTTAGAGGTTTGAAAACTGTTCTCTGAATCACACCTAAACCCATTCGATTATCCTAAGTTTTACGTTTTGATCCTAAGTTTTAGGATTTGATCCTAAGTTTTACGTTTTGATCCTAAAATTTAGGAACGAACTTGCGATGATCGTAAGAGCATATACGCATTCGAACGTAGGCTCGTGGAAGTCGTAAATGGCCAAAAAAACAGGAAAAAATGACTAACACCCACCCAAACTTACGATTCTCGATCCGAAATCAATTAACTTTTGCTCTTTGAATCGAGGGGATTATGTCACCTATACAAGCAGGATTTAGGCCGGGCAATGGAATTTAAAAGAACATTGCCGTAGTTATGTCTTCAATTGTTAAAATTATTGATAATAGATCCAAGGCTTTATTGGTCACATTGGATGCAGAGAAAGCCTTTGATAGGGTTTCTTGGCCTTTTTTGGAAGCGATGTTGGCGCACATCGGTTTTGGCCCTATCTTTCGGGATAAACTGATGTCCATGTATAAGAATCAGACGGCGGTTATTAAAGTCAATGGCCTCTTATCAGATTCTCTAGAAATTAAAAATGGTACTCGGCAAGGGTGCCCCCTCTCGCCAATCTTATTCAACCTTCATTGAGAAAATCTAATTTGGCAAATTAACGCAGAGGACAAAATTAACCCTTTTGTTGCCAAGCACGTAACACCTACGTGCTGGCTTGGCTGGGCCTTAAGTGCCAAGCCCGTAGGTGTTACGTGCTTGACTTTCCTCGCTTCTAGTTTAAAAAATAAAAATCAAAAATACTCACCTGACCCCTTGTTGGATCCGGCCGGGTCTCCTCTTTAATTTGGTGCCATCCGATCCCCCGTGGGGGGTCGGATGGCTCCAGGAGAGCCCCCGGAATAGGCCGCCCCCCCCGCTTCTGCAGCAGCAGCTGCTAACTGTAAAAAAAAAATAAAAATAAAAATGACATTCACTTACCTGTGTGTGCGCTGGCTCCCGCTGTCCCTCCTCTTCACCTGGGGGGCCTCCGATCCCCCCCCAGGACTTACCGATCTTCAGGAGAGAGCCTGGGAGGCTCTCTCCTCTCTTCTTCTCGATGGCGGCCGCCATCTTGCCTCTAAGCCCCGCCCCCTTGGGGGCGGGGCTTATGACGTCATCCCGGTCCCGATCACCGGCTTCAGCTTTCTCAGCTTCTCAGATGCCGGTGATCGGTGCCCTGGAAGGAGGTGACAGGAGATCCTCTGATCTCCTGCCTTCTCCTTCTCTGGATGCCGATCACAGGCATCTGTCAGCTGAGCGGCGAGGGACAAGAGCTTGCAATCGAAGGTAAGTACAGTTAAAAAAATTTTTTTTTTTTTTGAATAAAATACTTTTTATTATTGTGTGGTGGTTTTTTTAACAGTTAACCATTTGTGAGCTGGTAAGGGGTCCATGAGACCCCTTATACCAGTTCACAAGGCTGGGGGGGTGGCAAGTCACCTGCCCTAGCGGGTGACTTGCCATTAACCCCCGCACCCCCATTACCTGCCTCCCCAAAGGCCAGGGGGGGGCAGAAGAGCCCGGGCCCACATAGGCTATGTGGGCTCGTAGGCTGCAGGGTGGGGGGCCACCAAAGCTGGCCCCCCCACTCTGTGCCTACAAGCCCCCATAGCTGGTCCCGGGCTGGTTACTTTGGGTAAGGGGGACCCCATGTCATTTTTTTTTTTGGATTTTTAAGGGTTTTTAACCCTTAAAAATCCAAAAAAAAATGGGGTCTCCCTCCCCGGGAAGGGGGGACCCTATGTCATTTTTTTTTTTAATTAACCATTTGTCATCCAGCAGCTATAAAAGGCTTCTGGGCAGGAAAGGGTGTCTACCTATACATATGTGGTATCGCTGTAACCGGGAGAAATTGGGGTTTCTCACGCAATAAGATTTTATTGACAAACTTACATTTTTTATTACAAAAAAACTCTACAAATTGTAAAAAAATATATATTTTTTAATTTTTTTCACACATTTCACCCAAAAATGTTGAGAATACACCTAAAAAATACAAACAAGACATTTCATGTTAAAGCCCAGACTCTGTTGAAAAAAACAATATATAATTTTCCTGGGAAATCCCTGGAAATCCTTTCAAAAATGACAGTTGAACATGTGTAGCGCAAAACAGTGAAACTCAGTCTGGCAACAGGGAGTGGCAAATGCTGCAGGTAGGCTGGCAGCGAAAGGGTTAAAGGAATTAAAGTCGGCGATGATGAAATCAAAGTTAGGGCTTATGCTGATGATTTAATTTTAACCATCACAGACCCATTCAACTCTCTACATGCTGTAATAGCAACTGTAAAAGAATTTGGTGTCTTCTCAAATGTTAAACTGAATTATAAAAAATCAGTCATTATGCCCTTTAATCTAAGTAAAATGGAACTAGAAGTTTGTCAGAGTGACACAGATTTCCTATGGAATCACAAGGAAATAAAATATTTAGGGATTATGATCCCAAGAAATCCCGATCATTTGTTTGTTGCAAATTATGTACCGCTGCTAGACCGTTTAAAGGATATGATCACCTCCTGGTCGCAACATCCTTGGTAGGATAAACACTATCAAAATGTTATTTCTCCCTCTCTTCTTATTCTTAGCACAAAATATACCCATCCATATCCCAAATCAATATTTCAAAAAATAGAACAATATGTTACATGCCTTTTATTGGCAAAATGCCAGACATAAAGTTAACTACACAATACTGACTAGACCAATATCAACCAGTAGCTGGGGGCCCCCTGATATACGAAGCTACCATAAAGCCATAATAACTCAAAGGCTATTAGACCGGATCCAATTACATCCAGGTATGGAGATTTTGCAGTTGGAAATGCACAAAAATCTTTTATATAGGATAACTTTGTTTATTCCAAAAATACTATCTGAATTGATAAAACAAGTTAAGCACCCATTTGTAAGAACAATTGTACAGACCCTAAGATCCTATATAAAGAATCCATCCCTTTCTCCTTTTCCGGATTTATTTACATCTCTCTCTTTAAATCCAGAATTTAGCAGAACTCGGTCCTAGCAAGATGGGCCACATTACACCATACTACCTCATGCCTAGGGGATCAGTTGCCTCTTCTCCTATATTTCTAGGAATTGCCCCTCAGCCAAGGATAGAGTCTTCATTTTTTCTAAACTTCTACCAACATTTATAAATTGATAGCTATCTTAAAACATTAAGGCTTCCCACTGCCCCCTACTCAATAAATTCTTTACAAGCTATATTGCTAAATATCCCCACTCAGTCAGGTAATTTGGCATATTTTTATAAGGTCATCACTACAACCCATGCTAGTCTACTTCCCAACTATACCAAAAAATGGGAGGCATCCTTTAATATAAATAGAAATGATTTTAATTGGCAAAAGGTTTTCAAAATCCCATTAATGAAAAAGGACTCTTGTCTTCGTATTTTTTCTCAGAAATTTATAGGCAGGTTCTTTTATACTGCTGATTATAATAGTAAATGTACACTTTTTGATTGTTGGTGGTGTGGTAGGCACCAAGCCACGGTACTCCACATTTGGTGGAATTGTGATTATGTCAAACCCATTTGGAAACTGTTTTGATGCTGAAACCATTAATGGGGGAAGAAGTCGACCTAGATGCCCAAGAAGCTCTTCTTCAAGACAAGGAAGTATTTAGTAAAACCCCCATTAAAAGAGCTGCCCTTATTGCAATCTGGGCAACTAAGAAAGCAATTCTTAAACACTGGGGAAAGGCATCAGGCCCTGGTATTAGATCATGGAAGGGGATGGCTCTTTCTTTTATTGAAGCTGAGTCTTCTCTAACAACGAATAGAGAGCAATGTGAAGCCTAGATAAAGATACATGACGCATTACAAAACATCCAACAAAAACCGTAGCTGGAAGGGGGTCTTGGGAGGAAGGAGGGGGTCTTGGGAGGAGGGAGGGAGGGGAAGGATTGTAATAAACTAATATATATCCAATATCCAGATGAAGACGTGGCTAAGTAATACATTCCCTTTGGGAAGTAATGGCCAAAATGAACCGAGGGGTTGAAAAAAATAAAATAATTAAAAATGGTAACAAAGATTACAAATTCTTATGACACTGGGAGGGTAATTTGTTGCTAGCGTCACTGAGCGCCAGTTTTGCTGCTAAGGAGAGGTACCACAGTGGCGCTAGGGAAAGGGCAAAGACACTATTGCCGTTTAGCATTTCTTGATAAGTGATGCTGCGTCTTTTTCCTGTTTCTGATAAAAGTAATGAATGCCTGTGTTAAATCCTGTCTCTGCCATTTAATGCTGCTGTTTGCTTACAGTCATTTCACAGCAGCGTTCTCTACTACTACAGCAACCAATACAGATCACACATATTGTTAAACTACATTATTTTAATAATCATAATTTTAACCCTTTAAGTGCCAAGCACGTAACACCTACGTGCTGGCTTGGCTGGGCCTTAAGTGCCAAGCCCGTAGGTGTTACGTGCTCGACTTTCCCTGCTTCTAGTATAAAAAATAAAAATGAAAAATACTCACCTGACCCCTCGTTGAATCCCGCTGGGTCTCCCCTTTAATTTGGTGCCATCCGATCCCCCGTGGGGGGTCGGATGGCTTCAGGAGAGCCCCTGGAATAACCCCCCCCCCGCTTCGGCAGCAGCAGCTGCTGACTGTAAAAAAATAAAATAAATAAAAATGACATTTGCTTACCTGTGGTCGCGCTGCCTCCCTCCGGGTCTTCTCTTCACTGGGGGGGCCTCCGCTTCGGCAGCAGCAGCTGCTGACTGTAAAAAAATAAAATAAATAAAAATGACATTTGCTTACCTGTGGTCGCGCTGCCTCCCTCCGGGTCTTCTCTTCACTGGGGGGGCCTCCGATCGCCCCCCCCAGCCTCTTCGGTGGCGAGGAGAGGGCAGAAAATGCCCTCTCCCCCCACTTCCTGCATCTCGACTGCTAGCCCCGCCCCTGATGTCACCAGCAGTTGTATTTTATTTGTAAATGTTATAGATTACTTGTTTCAGTTAGGGGGGTCTCCTGGGCAGGAACGGGGGGCTACCGATAAATATGTGGTACCGTTCTAATCGGTAGAAATGGGGCTTTCACATGCAATATGCTTTTCCTTAATAAAATACATTTTTTATTTAAAATAAAGGAGTCAATTTTCTAAAAATCTTTTTATTTATTTATTTTTTTATTTTTTTTTACTTAATAATATTGTAAAAACAAAATAACATTTACAAACAAGACATTTCATGTTAAAGCCTAAACTCTGCTGCAAAAAATATAAATTACAGCAAAAATGGCGCCAAAATGGCGCAAAACATGGCGCAAAATTGGGAAAAATGACCTGTCAACAGAGGGTGACAAAATCTCAAGTAGGCTGGCAATTAAAAGGGTTAATAGTACCTCTGCATGTTGGGTATTGTTCTGTTCGGGAGACCTTGCGCTTTCAGACTTAGCTTGTTTTTTCTGGTTTGCATATTTATATTTTAGGAAAAGGTGTTTTTTATTCAGCTTTTTTATACATTTTTTAGGGAAACCCTGCGCAACCAAAGAATTCTTTGAGGAATTAATTCCAGAAAGATGAGCCCACTACAATAAGCTGGGTACGCTTAGTAAGCTTAACATGTGTACTTTCAGGGAATATATGGTTTATGGGGAATATTCCAAACGTAAAGGGTTGTTTTGGTTGAAAAATCGCAAGGTGCGCACTTTGTCTGCAGAACTGAAATTTTCAAGTAAAATTACCGTTACGCACATGCTTTACTTTGGGGTGTTTGGCAACTCTTCCCTTGACAGAACCTATGCATGTTGGGTGTTGTTCTGTTCGGGGAATGTTGCTTTTTCAGATTAAACTTGTTTTTTCTTGTTTGTATATAGTTTTTTTAGGAAAATGTGGCTTTGATTCTGCTTTTTTATCCTTTTTTTTTGGGAAACTCTTTGCAACCAAAGAATACATTGAGGAATTACTTCCAGAAAACTATGGGCACATCAACATGCCTGGTACACCTAGAAGGCTTGAGGTGTGTACTTCCAGAGAATATATAGTTTGTTGGGGGTATTTCAAATGTAAAGGGTTGTTTTTCTGGTAAAACTGCAAGGTGCGCATAGCTCATATCACAGTTGTATTTTTTCTGAAAATCCCCTAAAGCGCTATTTCAGTTTGGGGGAGTCTCCTGGGCAGGAAAGGGTGTCTACCTATACATATGTGGTATCGCTGTAACCGGGAGAAATTGGGATTTCACACGCAATAAGACTTTATTGACAAACTTACATTTTTTATTACAAAAAAACACTACAAAATTTTTTTTTCACATATTTCACCCAAAAATATTGAGAATACACCTAAAAATTACAAACAAGTCATTTCATGTTAAAGCCCAGACTCTGCTGAAAAAAAAACAATATATGATTTTCCTGGGAAATCCCTGGAAATCCTTTCAAAAATGACAGTTGAACACGTGTAGCGCAAAATAGTGAAACATGGTCTGGCAGCAGGGAATGGCAAATGCTGCAGGTAGTCTGGCGCTGAAAGGGTTAAACTAATAAATTATCATAGTGCTACAAAAAAATCAACAAACAAAAAGAAAGTGTTCCAAAAAATTACTTTTAATTGTTTAACCTGTCTATGGCTTCCCTAACTCTCTAGGAGAACTCTACCTATAGCTGTTAGCCAGATTTTGAGAGTTGCAAGTATGTATGTCAACTACATTATTTGGGCATCATTTAGATCTGCTTTAGCTGGTTACACATATATTTTGGTTGTAGCTACTGCAGCAGTCCACGACCACTTTGTGACACTTACCTGAAAAAAGGAATTTATAATTTGTGTCCACCGGGCAAAGTCAATCAGTGTGTCTTCTGCACTGTCTGCAGTCATGTCTGGGACTTCAGGCATCAGTAGCGTTTCCTTAGCTCTTCCATTTGATGGAGAATGCAGATATTGTGTAGCACAAAGCAAGCGAGGATTACCTTGGACACCTTCTCTGGGCTGTACAGCATCTCCTGGCCAGGCCAAACATAGGAAGCGTGCTTTCACGCTTGCCGGTGGTCCTTTTAGCAAAGCATCTGGCCTTGTAGTGAGCGGCATTGTAGCGCGCTTCAGCTGTGGTATGTGGGTTCCGCACAGGGGTCATGAACCACGCCTTCTGTCCGTATCCCTTATCAGCTAAATACTAACACGTTGGTTAATGTGTTAATTGCAATACAAATGCACACCCCTACCTGCTTTATACCACATTTATGAAGGCGATTTTGGTGAGTGACTTTAACAGTGCTATGTAGCGTACGATTCATCATTACTGGCAGCTCAGCATATAGCGTCGGCGCTCTGGCTTCCAGAGCACCAGGTATTACCTGTCGCTACCTGTCGCTCTCCCATACATTTCAGTGGACGTTCCTTTTCTTCTGTTTAAACACAGTTTTTGTGTTTAATTTTTTTTTTCTCTCAAATAATTGTGTCACCTTTCCTGGCCTTGAAAGAGTCATTTTTGAAAACTTTTTTGATTTTTTAAATTTTGAATTGTCATTACATGTCTGGCATTAAAGTATTAATGTCACAATGTTACAACTTTGATCACGCAGTGTGTGGCGCGCTATGCAATAGCGACCAGATCCAGAGCGCCTACGCTCTACGTTTCTGTTTTTTTCGTTGAATATGGTGTGAGTCGCTGAGAGTCGGTCCCAATGAGTTGGTGCTACCTCTCGCTCCTTGCAATGCTGTACTGGTGTTCAAACGTCCAACATACATCTCATTCATCAATGCCAGCCAGGTTACTACAGCGAATGAGATGCTTTGTTAAAGTGCCGATAGCCGATCACAGTGTCTACTAGCGGTCGCTCTTAGCACCTCTGTACAGACGCTCATCTGCTGATACCTGGTGCTAGTAAAGAAACTGCCTGCCCACTGATAATGTGCTTGTTAAACAGGAATGTTTAGAATAGTTTAGACCCTAAATAGCACTGCTGCACATCATCGGACTGTTGCAGCAACTTCTTCACGTGGCAAAGAAGAAGGACCCATGAATTAATACTGTGAATATGAGGTCATGTTTTTGTGATCTGGCACAGTTGCAGATGCAGGATCAGATTTTGAAGGCCATGATGAGCCAGATTTCAAACCGGATCACAGCCAACAGCTGGAAGTAAATGTGGGAGCCAGCACTAGTCAACAAGGACAAACATTCACACCAAGCTGCTACTCAAGGCAACAGGAGGCTGTCTGTAAGTGGAGTACTCAATACTTGGCTATTTATGGATCCTTCTAACTTGCTGTTTATGAGTTATTATGTGGTTGGGCAATCTGTGTGTACAGGCTGGGAGAACCATATAAAATATGATCTTATTCAGAGTGAAGGTCCAGTTTAATTTCCAATGTCCTCTCTTGTTTATTTGTTAGCCCCCATTGGTGGTATCTGTAGAAGCAGAAAGACAACCCAGAATTGTGCAACTATATGAGCTGGGTACCAAATGCTGGATGCATAGAATAGGCAACAAGGTCATGGACAACTGGCCCAAAGAGTGGAAGGCAATGAACATCAACTCCAACAAAATCAAGGTGAAAATAATCCTTTGCCAACACAGGCTGCACTGGCATAGGAACAATGGATGCAGCAACAACTGCAGGCAGCATGTGGGTATACTAGCAGCAATCCAAGAGATTTATAGAGAGATGGCAGAATTGCTGAAGGTACTCAAGCAGCAGGTGAAACAGGAAAATATTTTTTCCAGGCATTGTTTGGAGAGGCCTGCGTGGCCTCTCCTCCACTCAATGTATTTGGATCCACTCCCGCCCCTTCGTATAAGATAAAACTAAGAAACACGGAGTCCCACCACTCCCAAACAATGGCACCACTCACTTATATGATTAACCTTGATGATTACTTTATTGATATCCAAAAATTCATATGTACAATACACACACTATTAAAACCAATTAAAATACATATATACAAGCTGTGGAGATAGAGAGGGGGGGAAACAGGGGGGTAAGGATATGTAAACACACCCCCCAGATGGTAATGTGTAAACTATCTACCAAAGGACAGCCAGGTAGAGAAACAAAACAGACACATATATAATGAATAAATAAACTTACATCTCAGAACGGCCAGTAATCAGACCCCCCTCCACTCACACAGACGCTGACGCGTTGCGTGACGTCACCCGTTTACACATTGCACCCAGCACTTTATTTATCTTGTTTGCACATAAATTAAGAAAAATATTAGTCTACATTAGTGTATTAATTAGGTTTTACACATCACAATTAATTATCAGCCAGGTTTGGAGCAGCGGTCACACTCTTTACTTATACTTGATATTGTATTCACGGCCTCAGTACCCATTACCATCTGGGGGGTGTGTTTACATATCCTTACCCTCCTGTTTCCCCCCCCCCCTCTATCTCCACAGCTTGTATATATGTATTTTAATTGGTTTTAATAGTGTGTGTATTGTACATATTAATTTTTGGATATCAATAAAGTAATCATAAAGGTTAATCATATAAGTGAGTGGTGTCATTGTTGGGGAGGACAGATTTGGGAGTGGTGGGACTCCCTGTTTCTTAGTTTTGTCTTATGCACTATTGTGCTTCTGTCACCCTTATGTGCACACTCCATTAGATCAAGGCTGGTGCGGTTTTGTTCTTGTTTTTCCTTCGTATAAGATCTTGTGTAATCAAGTGGATTTAAATGCGCTGGAGGCCACTACCCTACAGGGAACGTGCCTGCGCTGGCCAATCACAACTGTCTAGTGCAGGCACACACTCTGCTAAAGGGATATTGGGGATGTGACAGATTTTTGTGCATGTGCCGCTGGACCAGGAAAGAAAGAGAGTTTCCAGGCGATCCGGGGCGGTTTTACACACTGGGGCATCCAGATTCTGTATGCCCCCATGGGAAAGTAATGTTTTGGTACACTAAAAGGTGCCCCTAAAAGTATGGTACATACACCATAGTGTTTTTTGCTGCAGTCGTACATAAATGCATGACCTACATTATTTTATTAGTTTTATCTATCCAAAAATGTGTCCCTTTGACATCCAAAATACTTTATGGTTGTGTTTTCGCAAAAAAACATTTTTTTTTTAATCTAAAATTTTAGTATCCATCAGCTCTTGAGCAAAAGGGATTGCAGATTTGAAACTTCAAAACATAGTACACTGCTATTAACAGGGCCACTCACAACTGTTCAGAAGGTAGGTAAATATTTGTGAAACCCAAAAAACAGATACCAGCTGGCCAAACACATGGTAATGGTTATGTGTAAGAAGGTGTTGGGGACTCTACACAGGTCCATGTGCCAATTGTGGATTTATCGGTAAATGTACAATTAAGGTTAATGATTGATGTATAAAGATGAGAAAAAGTCAACCTGAGACTAGCATTAATCAAGCAAAAAAAAATGTCTGCCAAAATGACATAATTGTTAATTAAACAAATCCTTAGTTTGTTTCATTAAACTGACCAAGGCAACTACAGTTACAATACGGGGTATATATTACTTATCATCACAGCTTTGGCCCATGCTGCTGGACCCAACTTCATGCTGATGGGGACAAGGCAGGATCTGGGGCCCAAGGAATGTGCCACTGGGAATCTCAGGACCTGTGATAATCCAAGACAAAAACAATAACAAGAAAAATTAGTATTTTTTCTAGCAACATATAACTATTACTGATTGACAGTGTGTATGTGCATGTCAATATTACATAGGCTCGGGCAAATATTTTGAAAGGGGTGTGGCAGAAAAAACAGGACTATGATGCTCTGAAACAATAAGAATAAAGAAATATAAAACATGACACACACACTAGTCACTTGCAAAATAGATACACAAATTAGATACACAAAGGTAACTCATTAGTGGACATGGTGCTTCCCTCAAACCAGGGAGGGCTGTGAGGGGAGGAAGTGTGGGCTTGTTCCCCCCCCAGTTTGGTCCACCTGAGCCCAACTTCAAGGGGTCAGACTCCTCCACTCCCACTCCTGCACCCTTATGGAGAGGTGGGGAGTCCATCACCTCCTCCACCTCGGGACTCCCCACCTGAGACTGGCCCTCCCGGTCGCCAGACTTCAGTGTTACCTAATCAGAGTAGCTGATGACCCACACAGCATCTACCTCACCAGCCGACTCCTCTGGGACATCCAGATCCTCGTCCTCTTCCTCCCCTGGTTCCTCCACCTCACAATGGCAAGAAGGACCCTCTCCCTCCTTGCCATGCTTGTGGAGAGAGTGAGGGCTTGTCAATGAAGACACAAAACAATTCCTTGATTGTTCAAATACAACAAGCTATGATATGTCATATTTCTGCTGGCACATGTGCTATATGAACAAGTACAAAATCTAAAGAAAAAAAAACATTAGAGAACTTAACAGTTAACAACGAGTTGTTTCAATATACAAACATTTCTGCAGGCTAATTGATGAGAATGTTAAAAGACCCAGAAAATATTAAAACAAAACAAAAAATGCTGGGCAGATTGCTAAGATCTCTAGGCTATAAGAAATGCTAAATTCGCCACAAGAGACCTGAGTTAGGCATCAAGCTGAAGGGACAACACAGTGACAAATACACAGACATGCAGAATCAGAAAATAAAGAAAAAGGGAACATAATTAAAGACACACACACACACAGAAAAATAACTGGTGCTGCAAACACTCAAAATACACTTACCTAATTAATCTAGCCATAATCTGGGGCTGCGGGTTTGCCTGTGTCTGGGGCATCTTGTCACAGCAGAGGCAAACCAGAAGTGCACAAAGCGAAATAGAGAGCAGAACAGTAATAGCGAAACTACTACTACTATGACACCAATAAAAACAACGCAAAAAATATAGGTTAATGTATTTAAAAGACATCTCAAGCAGGCCAAGGATACCCTGTCAGTTGCTTGTAGTAAAAAAATGTGAAAAACGTTATGCAGAAGTAAAGATAACAAAATTAAAAAAAAGCAATGGAAGTCTATGGGAGAACACCACAGAGCTCCGATGAATCCAGGCATTATTCTTAAAAAGAACGCTACCTGATGCTGTTAGAGGTGCTGGGCATTTTGCCTGTCATAAATATGGTTTACTAGAACTTCGCTGTAAGGGCACCACTCTTAATTATCTAAGAAAAAAGTTTTTCCCTTAACCCTTTAAGTGCCAGCCTACCTAGATTTTTTGTCACACTCTGTTGCCAGACTACTTTTCACGTTTTTGTGCTACACATGTTCAACCTTGATTTTTGAAGGGATTTCCAGGGATTTTCCAGGAAAATTATATATTGTTTTTTTCTGGGCTTCAACATGAAATGTCTTGTTTGGCCTTTTTTTTAGTGTATTCTCAATACTTTTGGGTGAAATATGTGCAAAAAAATAAAAAAAATCTATTTTTTACAATTTGTAGTGTTTTTTTGGAATAAAAAATGTAAGCTTGTTAATAAAATATTATTGCGTGTGAAAGCCCTATTTCTCCCGGTTACAATGGTACCACATATGTATTGGTATACACCCTTTCCTGCCCAGGAAACTCCCCCAAACTGAAACAGCAGTTTAGGAGATTTCAGATAGGATACAACTATGCAATATGATTGCATAGTTGTAAGGGGTTAACTTAAAAAAAAAAATGACATAGAGGGGGGGACCTCATTTTCTTTTGGAATTTTAATGGTTAAAAACCCTTAAAATCCCCCCAAAAAATTATGTAGGGTCCCCCTTACCCAGCATTAGCGACCCGGACCAGCTATGGGGGCTTGTAGAACAGGGCGCAGGGGCCAGCGTTGGTGGCCCCTGGCCCTGCAGGCTACTAGCCCACATAGCCACTAAGTGGCCCGGGCCCTTATGCCCCCCCTGGCCGTTGGGGAGGCAGGTAATGGGGGGGCTGGGGGTTATGGCAAGTCACCTGCTAGCCGCAGGTGATTGCCAGCCCCAAAGCCTTGTTAACTGGTATAAGGGGTCTCATGGACCCCTTACCAGTTCACAAATAGTTAAAAGTAAAAATAGACACAGACACAAAATTCTTTATTATTCTTATTTTTACTTATACTCACCTCCCATCCAGTGTCCCGCGCCGCTGCAGATGACAGTTGTCGGTAGTGATCGGAGCAGGGAGGGTGGGAGGCAGGGAGATCAGAGCCTCCCTGTCTGCCACCCTCCCTGCTCCGATCGCTACTGACAAGTGACAGTTGGAGCACGGGTGCCAGTATAGAGGAGCGGGATGATGTCATCCAGCTCCTCCCACAAGTGAGCGGGGTTAGGGGAGGGGCCAGCACTGGACAGAGAGGACGGTGAGGGCCCATTGCTGGGTCCTCACCCGAAGAGTGGTAAGTCCAGGGGGGGGCTGCGAGGTGAGTTTGTGTCATTATTATTTTTTTTTCAGATGGCGCAGGGGGGGCCAATTCTGGGCCCCCTCCTGAAGATCAGAGACCCGGTGGCAAAAATCACATGGTGTGTGGGGTCTAGGCTGTATTGCAAGGTCTTAGACCCTTCCACCCCATGGCTTGCACTTGAGAGGTTTAGGGCAACCTCAGGTAAGCCTGCTCCCAATTTATCTATTGCACTGTATGTCCCAGATGGGCTCTCAGAGATTAGAGTTAGGACTGCACCCCACAGAGGCACTTTGGCGTAGTGGTGCAGCTTAAGCATACTTCTGCAGATGTGTGTGACCGAGTCCTCTGTTTTTAACCAAGTTTAGAGACAGATTATAGGCTGGCCTGCAAGCTAACAGGGTTGAGTGCTGTGGCTCCTTTAAGACTTGTGTGTACTAATTGCCCTGCTAACGTGCACCTCCCAGGTTAGTTATAAAATGGTCTGAGCAGCTGCCACCCCCCTTTGTTTCTTTTGAATTTGTGCAAGCACATGGTGTGTGGGGTCTAGGCTGTATTGCAAGGTCTTTGACCCTTCCACCCCATGGCTTGCACTTGAGAGGTTTAGGGTAACCTCAGGTAAGCCTGCTCCCAATTTATCTATTGCACTGTATGTCCCAGATGGGCTCTCAGAGATTAGAGTTAGGACTGCACCCCACAGAGGCACTTTGGCATAGTGGTGCAGCTTAAGCATACTTCTGCAGATGTGTGTGACCGAGTCCTCTGTTTTTAACCAAGTTTAGAGACAGATTATAGGCTGGCCTGCAAGCTAACAGGGTTGAGTGCTGTGGCTCCTTTAAGACTTGTGTGTACTAATTGCCCTGCTAACGTGCACCTCCCAGGTTAGTTATAAAATGGTCTGAGCGGCTGCCACCCCCCTTTGTTTCTTTTGAATTTGTGCAAGCACATGGTGTGTGGGGTCTAGGCTGTATTGCAAGGTCTTAGACCCTTCCACCCCATGGCTTGCACTTGAGAGGTTTAGGGCAACCTCAGGTAAGCCTGCTCCCAATTTATCTATTGCACTGTATGTCCCAGATGGGCTCTCAGAGATTAGAGTTAGGACTGCACCCCACAGAGGCACTTTGGCGTAGTGGTGCAGCTTAAGCATACTTCTGCAGATGTGTGTGACCGAGTCCTCTGTTTTTAACCAAGTTTAGAGACAGATTATAGGCTGGCCTGCAAGCTAACAGGGTTGAGTGCTGTGGCTCCTTTAAGACTTGTGTGTACTAATTGCCCTGCTAACGTGCACCTCCCAGGTTAGTTATAAAATGGTCTGAGCGGCTGCCACCCCCCTTTGTTTCGATAGGAGTTAAAAGGCCTTAATAATTCTGTGTTTGGTAAAGGAAAAGTTCTTAATTCCGAAGTAAACATAGGCTCTGGTCCCCTAGACATAAGGTGATATGGTCTAATGTGACCCATCTTTTCCTGACCCATCTCTGCTAGAAAGTCTGGATAAATTGATAATGATTTAAAAACATCTGGGAATGGAAACAAAGCCGGATTCTTTATATATGACCTCATGGTCAGTATTCATGTTTTTACAAAAGGGTGCTTAACCTCCTTACTCAATTCAACTAGTATTTTTAAATTATATGACGTTATTTTGTATAAGAGATTTGGGGGTATTTCCAACAGAAGAAATTCCATACCATGTTGTAGTTGCATCCTTTCTACTAATCTTTGTATTATAATGGCCTTGTAATAGCTTCTTATATCAGGGGCTCCCCATCCTCCCAACTTTATAGGTCTAATCAATATCTTGTAGCTGATTTTATGTTTTGCATTTTGCCAGTAAAAGGCATGTAGCATGTTATTAAGTTTTTTGAAAAAATCTGAATAGGTAGGTTCTGCGCTACAAATAGAAAAAGAGGGAGAAAAAACATTTTTATAACATTAATCTTCCCTAAAATATTTAAGGGGAGGTGTTACCAAAGTATGATCTTTTCTTTTAATCGATCTAACAGCGGCAAATCATTTGCCGCAAATAGATTGTCCTCATTTTTTGAGATCACAATTCCCAGATACTTTATCACATTCTCATTCCATAGGAACTCTGTATCCCCCTTACATTGCTCTATTTTCCTACTACTTAAATTAAAGGGCATAATGATTGATTTATTATAGTTCAGCTTAAAATTTGAATAGATACCAAATTGTTGTATGATCTCTATTGCCGTCTGTAAAGAGTTTAGCGGATCCGATATTGTTAAGATTAGATCGTCGGCATAGGCCCTAATTTTAATTTCCTCCTTACCTATTTTTATGCCTTTTTTCTTCTCCTCAGCATTAATTTGTCTAATCAGGTTCTCTAAATGTAGATTAAAAAGAATTGGGGATAGGGGGCACCCGTGCCGTGTGCCATTTTTAATATCTATTGGCTCTGACAGGAAACCATTTACTCTGATGACCGCGTCTGATTTTTATATATTGCCATTATTTTATCCCGAAGGATGGGTCCCAAACCGATATTTTCCAACATTACTTCTAGATAGGGCCATGACACCCTATCAAAGGCCTTCTCTGCATCTAATGTGACCAATAAACCTTTTATCCTTTCTTCTTTAATCTTAACAATAGAAGCCATAATTACTGCCAAGTTCTTTTTGATCCCATTACCTGGTCTAAAGCCCGCTTGTGCCGGTGATATATTATGGTCACAAAGGGGTTCTAAACGTCTTGCTAATACTGAAGCCATGATCTTAAGGTCAAGATTAATCAATGAGATAGGCCTGTAATTGGAGCAACTTAATGGGTCCTTTCCATCTTTTGGGATTAAACTAATGACAGCGCGATTGTCACTTTTCGATAAAGGGTGACTAGTACTTATATTATTCAGGTATTTAGTTAGTGGCGTTACTAACTTCTCTTTAAATTCCTTATAATATTGACCTATAAAGCCATCAATACCCGGGGATTTACCCTCCTTTAACCGTTCTATCGCCTTCCTCACCTCTCCTTCATTAAAAGGCTGCTCCAGTTTTTGAGCCAGTTCTACCAATATTTTTGCGTAGGTAGGGCATGAGATAAATTCCTTGAGGCCCTTTGCCGTCTCATTTTTCGGAGTATAGAGATGTTCATAAAAATGTTTAAATTCTCTGGAAATTCCTTCTATAGTGTATTCTATATTTCCCTCCTTATTTCTAATCTTTTCTATAAAATGTTGTGCCCTGAAGTTCCTTGCAGCCTTAGCCAATGGCCGTCCCCCTTTATTAATCACCCTCTTATAGTGGTCTCTAGATAGTTCCTTTGAACCATTCTTTCTTTCTACCAATATACCAACAAGTTTATATCTCGTTTTAGTTAATCTTTCCAATATTTCTTTATTAGGTGATTTTATATGTTGTTTCTGTAAACTTTCTAACTCTTGCAGTGTTGTAGTGATACTATTTTTCCATTTCTTAATTTCCCATGCCCTCGCCGCAATTGTAACCCGTCTAATTACTGCTTTGTGGCATTCCCAAATTGCTTGTTTCCATATAACCTTGTGGAGTGCCCGAAAGTTTCTTGGATTCTATGTGTTCTCTTGGCTTATAAATATGGTTTACAGCGTGTACAACATCAAAACACCTGACTCTATGTTTCACTACTTGGCATTAGCGTGGCATTTGCGTTTCTTAACTAAACGCCTTAATACAATGAACGACTTTGTAAATGAAGATACCATTTTACTGATATGCAACTTTGTTTTTCAGTTCTTTACAAGACTGTAAAGACTGTAAAGACTGTAAAGTTTGGCCCAAACCCTGTATTTTGCTATGTCAGTATAGAAAAAACATATATAATGGAAGGGACATGTGTTTCAATTTAATTTATAGTGTCTTCTTCAGCTGACAAGCCCTTTGGGTAGTGAGTGACAGCTTTACCACCCAATCATTGCAGCAGCAGCCCTGTCAATGATGATCCTGGAGGCTCTGCGGCACTGAATGCTGGGACTACTGCAGCAGCAGCTATTTTATATCTAGGCTCTAGGTTTTAGAGCACACTCTTTGATACCTCTAGCCATTTGAGATCTCCACCCCCTCTGCCCCCCCCCCCCCCCGTACCAAGCCTGACTCAACTAAAAAAACTGGGTGAACAGCATGTCAAGGTAAAGAAGAAAAAAAAAGGCATACTTTAATTAACTGTGCAATCTTACTATTGGATTGAAATATGACTCGCATGACTCAAGCTCACAGTCCCCATTTAAAGAAGTAGTTCACTTCTGTGGACTTTTCCTAAGACTCTGGGGCTGGGCAGTGCCGAGGGTTCATAGACGATCCGCTTATCTTCCCATCACTTCTGTGCCAGCAAATGGAAAAATAGAAAGAATGTGAGGCCTTTAGCCATTACTATATATTTTTTTTCATACTTTACTGAATTGATAATTAAATGTTTGATGGTAGAGATGAGCGAACTTTTGAAAAAATCGATTCGACTGATTCGCCGAATTTTCAGACAAAAATCGTTTCGACCCGAATAAATTTGCGACGAATCGCTATTAAAAACAGCTATTTCTGAGCCTCCTAGAGCCTCAATAGGGTTGTAAACCATTCTGCCTTGCTGTAACATGCACAGGATGCGTGCTGGGTTAGTTAAATAATACTTTGAATAAATATCACATGCAGATCAGAGGCATCGCTAATAGAATCGCAGAGCGGCACAATTGCAGAGAGTTGAAGTGGCATCACTATGAGGGGCAGGAGCCCAAACATTGCTATAAAGAGACACTGGAGTTGGCAGCAGCAGGAGCCCAAAAATTGGATGAATCACACCCTGGAGTTGGCAGCAGCAGCAGAAGCCCAAACATTACTTTAAAGAGACACTGGGGTTGGCTTCAGGAGCCCAAAAATTGGATGAATCACACCCTGGAGTTGCAAGCAGCAGCAGGAGCCCAAATATTACTTTAAAGAGACACTGGAGTTGGCTTCAGGAGCCCAAAAATTGGATGAATCACACCCTGGAGTTGGCAGCAGCAGCAGGAGCCCAAAGAGTACTTTATAGAGACACTGGAGTTGGCTTCAGGAGCCCAAAAATTGGATGAATCACACCCTGGAGTTGGCAGCAGCAGCAGCAGCAGGAGCCCAAATATTACTTTAAAGAGACACTGGGGTTGGCTTCAGGAGCCCAAAAATTGGATGATTCACACCCTGGAGTTGGCAGCAGCAGCAGCAGGAGCCCAAATATACACTGGAGTTGGCTTCAGGAGCCCAAAAATTGGATGAATCACACCCTGGAGTTGGCAGCAGCAGAAGCCCAAATATTACTTTAAAGAGACACTGGGGTTGGCTTCAGGAGGCCAAACATTGGATGAAGCACGCCCTGGAGTTGGCAGCAGCAGGAGCCCAAATATTACTTTAAAGAGACACTGGGGTTGGCTTCAGGAGGCCAAAAATTGGATGAATCACACCCTGGAGTTGGCAGTAGCAGCAGGAGCAGCCCAAATATTACTTTAAAGAGACACTGGGGTTGGCTTCAGGAGGCCAAAAAATGGATGAATCACACCCTGGAGTTGGCAGCAGCAGCAGGAGCCCAAACATTGGCTGAAAGAGACACTGGGGTTGGCTTCAGGAGCCCAAAAATTGGATGAATCACACCCTGGAGTTGCAAGCAGTAGCAGGAGCCCAAATATTACTTTAAAGAGACACTGGAGTTGGCTTCAGGAGCCCAAAAATTGGATGATTCACACCCTGGAGTTGGCAGCAGCAGCAGCAGGAGCCCAAATATACACTGGAGTTGGCTTCAGGAGCCCAAAAATTGGATGAATCACACCCTGGAGTTGGCAGAAGTTGGCAGCAGCAGCAGCAGGAGCCCAAACATTAATTCAAAGAGACCCTGGGGTTGGCTTCAGGAGCCCAAAAATTGGATGAATCACACCCTGGAGTTGGCAGAAGTTGGCAGCAGCAGCAGCAGGAGCCCAAACATTACTTTAAAGAGACCCTGGGGTTGGCTTCAGGAGCCCAAAAATTGGATGAATCACACCCTGGAGTTGGCAGAAGTTGGCAGCAGCAGCAGCAGGAGCCCAAACATTACTTTAAAGAGACACTGGGGTTGGCTTCAGGAGCCCAAAAATTGGATGAATCACACCCTGGAGTTGGCAGAAGTTGGCAGCAGCAGCAGCAGGAGCCCAAACATTACTTTAAAGAGACACTGGGGTTGGCTTCAGGAGCCCAAAAATTGGATGAATCACACCCTGGAGTTGGCAGCAGCAGCAGCAGGAGCCAAAATATACACTGGAGTTGGCTTCAGGAGCCCAAAAATTGGATGAATCACACCCTGGAGTTGGCAGAAGTTGGCAGCAGCAGGAGCCCAAACATTACTTCAAAGAGACCCTGGGGTTGGCTTCAGGAGCCCAAAAATTGGATGAATCACACCCTGGAGTTGGCAGAAGTTGGCAGCAGCAGCAGCAGGAGCCCAAACATTACTTTAAAGAGACACTGGGGTTGGCTTCAGGAGCCCAAAAATTGGATGAATCACACCCTGGAGTTGGCAGCAGCAGCAGCAGCAGGAGCCCAAACATTACTTTAAAGAGACACTGGAGTTGGCTTCAGGAGCCCAAAAATTGGATGAATCACACCCTGGAGTTGGCAGCAGCAGCAGCAGCAGGAGCCCAAACATTACTTTAAAGAGACCCTGGGGTTGGCTTCAGGAGCCCAAAAATTGGATGAATCACACCCTGGAGTTGGCAGAAGTTGGCAGCAGCAGCAGCAGGAGCCCAAACATTACTTCAAAGAGACCCTGGGGTTGGCTTCAGGAGCCCAAAAATTGGATGAATCACACCCTGGAGTTGGCAGAAGTTGGCAGCAGCAGCAGGAGCCCAAACATTACTTTAAAGAGACACTGGGGTAGGCTTCAGGAGCCCAAAAATTGGATGAATCACACCCTGGAGTTGGCAGCAGCAGCAGCAGGAGCCCAAATATACACTGGAGTTGGCTTCAGGAGCCCAAAAATTGGATGAATCACACCCTGGAGTTGGCAGAAGTTGGCAGCAGCAGCAGCAGGAGCCCAAACATTACTTTAAAGAGACACTGGGGTTGGCTTCAGGAGCCCAAAAATTGGATGAATCACACCCTGGAGTTGGCAGAAGTTGGCAGCAGCAGCAGCAGGAGCCCAAACATTACTTTAAAGAGACCCTGGGGTTGGCTTCAGGAGCCCAAAAATTGGATGAATCACACCCTGGAGTTGGCAGCAGCAGCAGCAGGAGCCCAAATATACACTGGAGTTGGCTTCAGGGGCCCAAAAATTGGATGAATCACACCCTGGAGTTGGCAGAAGTTGGCAGCAGCAGCAGCAGGAGCCCAAACATTACTTTAAAGAGACACTGGGGTTGGCTTCAGGAGCCCAAAAATTGGATGAATCACACCCTGGAGTTGGCAGCAGCAGCAGCAGGAGCCCAAATATACACTGGAGTTGGCTTCAGGAGCCCAAAAATTGGATGAATCACACCCTGGAGTTGGCAGCAGCAGCAGCAGGAGCCCAAAAATTGGCCTAAAGACATAAATATGTTTTGCACCATTTGGAAAGTGTAAAATGTGGCACCATGCTGAATCTAGTCGCATGCATCAGGCACTGGTGGGTGGAAATCCTCGGCTGATCCATCCCTGATTCATTTATGACAAAGGTGAGTCTCTCCACATTTTTAGTTGACAGACCAGTTCTTTTCGCCGTAACTATGGCCCCCGCCGCACTAAACACCCGCTCAGGTGGCACGCTACTTGCCGGGCTGGACAGCTTTTCCAGGGCAAACTCTGCTAGTTGCGGCCACAAATCAAGTTTGGCTGCCCAGAAGTCCAGCGGATCCTCAAGGTGTGTTGGCATGGTCATGTCAAAGTATGACATGACCTGCTGGTTGAGGTCCTGCTCCAGGTCTTCCTGCTGCTCATGAGTAGCCTCACTATGCGGGTGTAGAAAGCTACTCATTAGCGACTGAAGACTGAGGCTGCTGCTGCTGATGGAGCTGCTGCTGCTGCTCCTGCCAACCCCCCCAGCGGCCATGGCAGTGGAAGGTGAGCGCAGAGGTCCCCTCGAGTCAGACCTGCGAGAGTATGGACCATGGCGCAGATAGGCATCGGCCAACTGCCTACGTAGAATGTCTTTGTAGTAGTTCAGTTTGTCCTCCCTCTCGGTGGGTTTAAAAAATGCCCCCATTTTGTGCCGGAAGCGAGGGTCCAATAAGGTGGACAGCCAGAAGTCATCCCGCCGACAGATGGAAACAATTCTGGGGTCACTACGCAAGCACGTGAGCATGCTTCGTGCCATTTGCGCAAGTGACTCGGATGGACTACCTGTCTCCATCTCCACTGCATACTGCCACGGTGTGCCCGGGTCCTCTGTCTCGCCTTCCTCAAAAACCTCTAGCTCCTCTGGCTGCTCCTCCTCTCCTGTCCGCTGACTAGATAAACCAGCCATTTCGCCAAGCCTAAACTGTGTTTCGCTGGGCAACTCCTCCTCCTCCTCTTCCTCCTCCAGTTCAGCTCCAACGGGGTTCATGTGGCCGTAAGATGTAAACGCCATGTCTCCAGTGCCCTGACCAGCCATGGTTTCCAACATGTGCTGTAGTACATGAAGCAGTGGAATCACGTCGTTCATCCCGTAATCCTGCCGACTGACAAATAAAGTGGCTTCCTCAAAGGGCCTGAGCAAACGGCAGGTGTCACGTATGAGCTGCCACTGGTTGACATTGAAGTTACACAGGGGAGTCCCCCTATCTGCTTAGATCATCAGGAAATCCGTGATGGCTTTTCTCTGTTCATATAATCGGTCCAACATGTGAAGGGTGGAATTCCAACGGGTGGAAACATTAGACTATGTTGGGGGATACCATTCTGACGCTGTAGCTCAAGAAGGGTGTGTTTGGCGGTGTAGGAGTGGCTGAAGTGCATGCAAAGTTTCCTTGAAGTTGTTAGGATGTCTTGCAGATGGGGGGAACACTTCAGAAACCGCTTGACAACCAGATTGAAGACGTGAGCCATGCAGGGGGCATGGGTCAGGCTTCCTTGGCGCAGCGCAGACAAAATGTTCTTCCCATTGTCGGTAACCATGATTCCCATTTTAAGTTTTCTTGGAGTAAGCCATGTTTGGATTTCCTGATGAATACATTTAAGCAGTTCCTCCCCTGTGTGACTCCGTTTGCCAAGACAAACCATGTGAAGCACTGCGTGACACCTCCGTGCCCTGCACACATGGTAGACTGGAGGGGCACTGAGACTTGAGCCTACAGTGGAGGGTGAGGAGATGGCGGAGGATGAGGAGGCCGAGTCGCACGGTGTCACAGGCCCAACGGGCAGGGAGCGCGGAGGCCGAAGCGGCGTGACCTGTCCAAGTTGCTGCTGCTGCTGCAAAGGGACCACATTCACCCAGTGGGCCGTAAACGACATGTACTGTCCCTGACCGTAGTTACAGCTCCAGATGTCGACGCTGCCATGTACTTTGCTACACACCGACAGGCTCAAGGACTGGCCCACCTTCTGTTCAACAAAAGTGTGCAGCGCTGGTACTGCCTTTTTGGCAAAGAAATGACGGCTTGGGACTCTCCACCTCGGCTCGGCACAAGCCATCAGTTCTCTGAAAGGTGCAGATTCCACCACCTGAAAAGGGAGCGACTGCAGCACCAGCAACTTGGACAGGAGCACATTCAGCTTCTGCGCCGTAGGATGAGTGGGCGCATACTGCTGTCTCTTGGACATGGCTTCGCTGATGGATTGCTGGCGGGATGCATGACTTGGAGGAGGAGGAGCAGGAGCGACAGAGGATGGGTATGACGCACAGCTGCCTTCGGCTGAGGTGCTGGAGCCTTGGCTGGCATAAATTGGGAGCTCACTTGGTGAGGAAGCAGACTGGACCACCCCTTGGGAGCCTCGGTTCTCATAGGTCGCTTTATGGTGACGCATCATATGTTGACGCAGGGCCGTGGTGCCAACATTTGGACCCTGGCCACGCTTCACCTTCTGCCTACATATCTTGCATGTGGCCATGTTACCCTCCTGCGGATGCTTCAGGAAAAACTGCCACACTGCCGAGTAGCTACTTTTCCCACCCCCTGGCCTCACTGATTCACTGCTGCTGTTGCCAACTCCAGGAACCCCTGCTCCACTACCTCCCGATAAGGTAGACTGCCGCACAGCAGGTGCTCTACCCCGGCCCCGGCCCCGGCCGGCTCCAGCCTTTGGAATTGTGCCCCCATGCTGACTGCTACCACCTTGCTGCCTCAGCTGCTGACTCCGGGGCAACCTGCGCCCCTCTTCTCCTGATGATGACGATGAAGCCCCTTCATCACTTGGCTCCCAAGTGCGATCGGCTTCATCGTCATCATCATCATCACCGAGTTGTGGCTGTACGTCACTGATGTTCGTGGATTCGTCAACAGTGTCTGGCGCAGGAGCTGGAACGCTCGCAGCACCCATGACACTGTCCACATCACTATTTGTCTGCCTAGCTAGAGAAGCCACCTCCATTTCTTGGCTGGGCAGTAGCTGCTGACTGTCCTCTATCTGATGGTCCTCCTCACTAAAGAGTGGAGCTGAACCCAAAGCATAGGATACGTCGCGGGGGGAGGGAACGGCGTAGGCCAGAGGCAATGGGAGGACAGGGACTGCTCTCGGGGCATGCCAACTCAGGGTTGTGTCAGAGGAACCTACCGACCCTAGACTGGGGGTCTCAGACGTAATTTGTGATGATGTTGTTGATGAGCGCGTCAACCAATCTACCACGGCAGATGCGTTACTGGTGGAGACCCGACCGCTAGCAGATACTGGCAGATTAGGTCTCTCAGCGTGACTCCTGCTGCTACTGGCCCCCAGTCTGATGCGAGCTCTGCCTGCGGAATCTTGGCCTCTGCCACTCCTCTTTTCACTTCCAGGCACTTGTCTGCCCGACATAGTCTAACTGGCGTGGTAGTAGGTGATATTTTAAGAACCCCCAGGCAGCGGTGGGTCTATATGAAACAGAATATAATGCACACCAAAAGTGAGCAGTAACACTCGGCATCCAACAGGCCTGCTTAGTGTAAATAAGAGAGCTGCTTAGTGTAAATAAAGAGGGGTATGGTATGTTACAGAATGGGATGCCCCAACAGAAGTGCACCTGGCAGGCAGCAGTAAGTCTATGCACAGCAAAAGTGTCTTTATCAGGCCTAATTTCAATTAGAATAAGTGCAAATGGTTATATGGTCTTAAACAGAGGCTGGTGTAGTCACAGAATGGGATGCCCCAAAAAAGAATCGCACCTGGCAGGCAGCAGTAAGAATATGCACAGCAAAAGTGTCTTTATCAGGCCTAATTTCAATTAGAATAAGTGCAAATGGTTATATGGTCTTAAATAGAGGCTGCTGTAGTCACAGAATGGGATGCCCAAAAAAGGAGTGCACCTGGCAGGGTCCAGTAGTGCTATGCACAGCAAAAGTGTCTTTATCAGGCCTAATTTCAATTACAAAAAGTGCAAATGGTTATATGGTCTTAAATAGAGGCTGGTGTAGTCACAGAATGGGATGCCCCAAAAAAGAAGTGCACCTGGCAGGGTCCAGTAGTGCTATGCACAGCAAAAGTGTCTTTATCAGGCCTAATTTCAATTAGAATAAGTGCAAATGGTTATATGGTCTTAAATAGAGGCTGCTGTAGTCACAGAATGGGATGCCCCAAAAAAGAAGTGCACCTGGCAGGCAGCAGTAAGAATATGCACAGCAAAAGTGTCTTTATCAGGCCTAATTTCAATTAGAATAAGTGCAAATGGTTATATGGTCTTAAATAGAGGCTGGTGTAGTCACAGAATGGGATGCCCCAAAAAGGAGTGCACCTGGCAGGGTCCAGTAGTGCTATGCACAGCAAAAGTGTCTTTATCAGGCCTAATTTCAATTAGAATAAGTGCAAATGGTTATATGGTCTTAAATAGAGGCTGCTGTAGTCACAGAATGGGATGCCCCAAAAACCAGCAGTGCACCTGGCAGGGACAAGTAGTGCTATGCACAGCAAAAGTGTCTTTATCAGGCCTAATTTCAATTAGAATAAGTGCAAATGGTTAGGTTCTTAAATAGAGGCTGGTGTAGTCACAGAATGCGATGCCCCAAAAAGGAGTGCACCTGGCAGGGACCAGTAGTGCTATGCACAGCAAAAGTGTCTTTATCAGGCCTAATTTCAATTAGAATAGGTGCAAATGGTTAGGTTCTTAAATAGAGGCTGGTGTAGTCACAGAATGGGATGCCCCAAAAAGGAGTGCACCTGGCAGGGACCAGTAGTGCTATGCACAGCAAAAGTGTCTTTATCAGGCTTAATTTCAATTAGAATAGGTGCAAATGTTTATATGGTCTTAAATAGAGGCTGGTGTAGTCACAGAATGGGATGCCCCAAAAAGGAGTGCACCTGGCAGGGACCAGTAGTGCTATGCACAGCTAAAGTGTCTTTATCAGGCCTAATTTCAATTAGAATAAGTGCAAATGGTTATATGGTCTTAAATAGAGGCTGCTGTAGGCACAGAATGGGATGCCCCAAAAACCAGCAGTGCACCTGGCAGGGACAAGTAGTGCTATGCACAGCAAAAGTGCCTTTATCAGGCCTAATTTCAATTAGAATAAGTGCAAATGGTTATATGGTCTTAAATAGAGGCTGCTGTAGTCACAGAATGGGATGCCCCAAAAACCAGCAGTGCACCTGGCAGGGACAAGTAGTGCTATGCACAGCAAAAGTGTCTTTATCAGGCCTAATTTCAATTAGAATAAGTGCAAATGGTTATATGGTCTTAAATAGAGGCTGCTGTAGTCACAGAATGGGATGCCCCAAAAACCAGCAGTGCACCTGGCAGGGACAAGTAGTGCTATGCACAGCAAACGTGTCTTTATCAGGCCTAATTTCAATTAGAATAAGTGCAAATTGTTATATGGTCTTAAATAGAGGCTGGTGTAGTCACAGAATGGGATGCCTCACAGCAGACTTAAGATCAGTTCAGTATATATGCACAGTTAGTTAGTATAAGCAGCCTGAAAACGCTAACAAATCCTGTCAGCCAGCCAGTAACAAACACTCAGGCTGACTGCCTCCGATTTTTCCTAACTTTCCCTGTTTTTCGCTGACTTTCTGTCTGTCTCCTGCCTGTCTCCTGACTGTCTCCAGCCTGTCCCTGTCTGCCTGTCTAACTGCCTCTCTCCCTCACTACAGCGTTCTGTCTCTCACGAATGCAATAGAGAAATGAGGAAGGAAAAGCAAGATGGCCGCCTTAAATAGCGCTGTGACGTCACCGGGCTTGCTGGCTGCTGATAGGCTGCATGTGACTGTCCCAGCATACACTGCCCCACCTTACATGTCTGGACATGTCCCGTCCGCCATCTTAGAATGCCTGTAAATGTAAATGAATGGATGTTAAAGGAAAACTTCGAGCGATCGAATCGCGGGGAAATTCGGATTCGATCCGAATCGAATTTTTCATGAAATTCGGATCGAATCCGGGTTCGTCCGGATCGTTTCGCTCATCCCTATTTGATGGTCTTTTTTATGCTGATCATTAGGAGTATTTTTTTTTTCATTTTAATCTGTAATAGAAAGCTAGTGTAATTATTTATTTTATTGTATTTAATACAAAATGTGCTTATGTCTTTTTACTTGAACGATTTATTTCTATGACAGAATTTTTAAATAATAGTCTGGTGCAAATTATTTCCTGTCTTTTGTGTCCACTATAAAAGCCAGACCACCTGGAGCAATAGCTGATGACTGCTCACCTTTTTCATATGCTCTAAATGTTTAATGTTCTGAAAAACAGCAGGAATACAAAACCCAGTTGGTAACATTTAGTCTCAAATTACTTTTAATAAATGATAAAAGTAGATTTGACCCCATGTAGAATTCAGCAACATCCTTGTGATATGAAGCTAAAATGATTTACATTTTAATTTATTTTTAACGAGAAATCGTTATCTCATATTTCTTATTTTTGTCATGAGGAAGAGAAAAGTAGCATACAATATATTGGATATAAATACTTAACCCTGCCTAATACAGTTCTAGATAGTTAATATTTCTCTGGAAATTATTCCTATGTGTATATTATTTATAAAATTATAATAAATTATAAAATTTATAAAATTTAGGTGTGTGGGATCAGAGAATGGCAAGAAGTCAAGTGGAATCTTGCATTTATGATTTATCTTAGTGGAAAAGGAAATAAAATTTCTTACCCCACTGGTGTATTATAACAAGTAGTTACAGATTTTACTTTAATCCTGGCAATATTTGGCAGTATATAATGTGATCATTATATAGACTCGCCATGATGATTAATGATTAAAAGTATTTTTTAAACAATGGGCAGGCTGATTCATTAGTAACACCAGGTAGCGACAAATAAGCGTCTGTAGCAAGGATTTCTGAGCGACTTCTAGTTGTCACTGTGCTCGTCGATGGTTAGTTGTTTCAGAGCGCCTCAGTCGCATTGATGAATATGTTGCGTGAATTGCAGTAGTACGCTGTATGGGAGTGAACGGTGGCGCCAGCTCAGTGAGACTGACTCACACCACATTCATCAAAAAAACAGCCTCAAACAGCATGATTAAAGTCTGTTTTTGAGCATGTAACCACTAGTAACAAAGTGAAAACATGTGGAATTACATTGTTATTACATTGTAACATGAACACTTTACTACCAGACATGTAAGGACAATTCTGCATGAAAATATTATTAATCAAAAGAGTTTTCAAAAATGTCATTTTCTAGGCCAAGGTGCATGTCAGAAAGATTTGAGATTTTATTAAAAAAAATATTGGGATCAGGAAAGGGATTTAAGGATCCTCCATAGAAATGCATGGGAGAGCACCAGGTAGCGAGAGGTAATACATGGCACTCTGCAAGGCTGAACGCCAGCCCTGTACGCTGAGCCTGGGATAATGATGAATCGTATGCTACATGTCGTTGTTCCAGTCGCTCACCAGATTCGGCTTCATAAATGTGGAATTGGGCACCCCGTGGCCGGCGTTCTCCTGTCGATACCTGCCGTTACCTGCCCCTTACCAGGCACTACCTGTCGCTGTTGCTTCATGAATAAAGCCCTAAGTGTGTGTGTCTGTGTAAGGGTTTTATATTGTAAGGTCGTTGTACAGCAGAAATATTTTTAGCAATTTTTCTTTGATCAATATGTCTAAATTGTTATCAAATGATTGTACAATTGTATTGTATATGGGTTTACTATACCAATGTGCCTGCTAATTTATATTGTGTGTGGGTGAAGGAGACAGGAATGCTTCTTTTGTGGCTGTCAGGGCCAAGGCAAAAATATATCAATGGGTACTCATCGGTACCCATCACATTTATGTATGAGGACTGGGGAGACTGAAACAGCTCTAAACGGGGAGGCCGATTCATTAATAGCGGCAGGTAGCGACAGTTGAGCGACTGTAGCAGTATTTTCACAGCGCCCGCTAGTAGTTGCTGTGCTTGGCCATTGTTCGGTTGTTGATAGCGGTGTGCAGTAATGTTGAATACGAGGTGACGAGTCGCTATTTGACAGGTTCCGCGATGTATGGGTGCGCATGATAGCGACTGGTCAGAGCGACCGGCTCCCACCATATTCATCAAAAAATCACGCTCAAAAAATTCTTGCGCTGTGAAATGCATGTTTAAACCCCAGAGCGCTGGCGACGATGTGTTAACCCTTTAACTGCCAGCCTACCTTGAGATTTTGTCACCCTTTGTTGCCAGATTATTTTGCCCTATTTTGCGCTCCCCATGTTCAACTGTGATTTTTGAAGGGATTTCCAGGGATTTCCCAGGAAAGTGATATATTGTTTTTTTCAGCGGAGCCTGGGCTTTAACATGAAATGTCTTGTTTCTCATTTTCTAAGTGTATTCTCAATATTTTTGGGTGAAAATTGTGCAAAAAAATAAAAAAAAACTATTTTTTACAATTTGTAGTGTTTTTTTGTAATAAAAAATGTAAGTTTGTCAATAAAATCTTATTGCGTGTGAAACCCCAATTTCTCCCGGTTACAGCGTTACCACATATGTATAGGTAGATACCCTTTCCTGCCCAGGAGACTCCCCCAAACTAAAACAACGCGTTAAAAATACAAAATGCAACTATGCTACGCGCTAAGTGCACCTTGCAGTTTTTCAAGAAAAACAACCCTTTAAATTTGAAATACCCCCTACAAACTATATATTCCCTAGAAGTACACACCTCAAGCTTTCTAGGCGTACCAGGCTTGTTGACATGGGTGCAGTTTTCTGGAAGTAATCCCTCAATGTATTTTTTGGTTGCACAGGGTTTCCCTAAAAATGAATAAAAAAGCAGAATCAAAACCACATTTTCCTAAAAAAAACCTATATGCAAACCAGAAAAAAACTGAAAATCTGAAAAAGCAACATCCCCCAAACAGAACGATACCCAACATGCGTAGGTTCTGTCAAGGAAAGAGTTGCCAAACACACCAAAGTAAAGCATGCACATAACGGTCATTTTACTTCAGATTTTCAGCTCTGCAGACAAAGTGCGCACCTTGTGCTTTTTCTACCAAACCAACCCTTTACATTTGGAATATCCGCCATAAACCATATATTCCCTGAAAGTACACATGTTAAGCTTTCTAAACGTACCCAGCTTGTTGTAGTGGGCTCATCTTTCTGGAAGTAATATCTCAAAGAATTCTTAGGTTGCACAGGGTTTCACAAAAAAATGTATAAAAAAGCAGAATAAAAAACACCTTTTCCTAAAATATCAATATGCAAATAAGAAAAAACAAGCTAAATCTGAAAGCGCAAGGTCCCCCGAGCAGAACAATACCCAACATGCATAGGTACCTGTAACCTTTTGACTGACAGTCTACTTGAGATTTTGTCACCCTCTCCTGACAGGATATTTTTCACCATTTTGCATGATGTTTAACTGTGATTTTTGCAGGAATTTCCAAGAAAATGGCATATTTTTTTTTTGTGGCAGAGTTTAGGCTTTAACATGAAATGTCTTGTTTGTATTTTTTCTACTTTTTTAAATATTTTTAAATAAATAAATAAAAAAATAAAAATATATATATTTTTTAAATTGTCTCCTTTATTTTAAACAAAAACATTTATTTTATTAAAGAAAACCATATTGCATGTGAAAGCCCCATTTCTCCCGATTACAATGATACCACATATGTATCGGTAGCCCCCCGTTCCTGTCCAGGTGATCCCATAAACTGAAAAGAGCACTTTATAACATTTACAAATAAAATACAACTACTATCCACATAATAAAGGGTTAAATAAAAAAAATTGGTGTGGGGTCCCCATTCACGGGGGGGGGGGGGGGACACCATTTCTTTGGGGGATTTTAAGGTTTTTTTGGGAGGCAAGTAATGGGGGGTCTCTGGGTTAATGGCAAGTCACCCACTAGTCGCAGGTGACTTGCCAGACCCCCGAGCCCTGTGAACTGGTATAGGGGTCACATGGACCCCTTACCAGTTCACAAAGAGTTAAAAGTTAAAAAAAAAAACACAGACACACTTTAAAAAAAACTTTATTAAAAAAAATATTTTTTTAATACTTACCTCCCATCCATCCCCGTGTCCCACGCTGATCACTTAGGCTTCTGCTCTCCTGCTGCTGCTGGAAGCCTTTTAACCCCTACTGGGTTACAGGTAGCAAAGGGTTAATTAAAAAAAAAATGACATAGGGTCCCCCCTCGAAGGGAGGGGGACCCCATTTTATTTTTTGGTTTTTTTAGGGTTAAAACCCTTAAAAATCCCCCCCCCAAAAAAAAATGGCGTGAGGTCCCCCCTACCCAGCATAACCAGCCTGTGACCAGCTATGGGGGCTTGTAGAACAGGGTGCAGGAACCAGCTTTAGTGACCCCTGGCCCTGCCGGCTACAAGCCGTCATAGCCTAGGGCCACGGCTCTTCTGCCCCCCCCCGGGCTTTGGGGAGGCAGGTAATTTGGGGGGCCAGGGGTTAATGGCAAGTCACCCACTAGCCGCAGGTGACTTGCCAGACCCCCGAGCCTTGTGAACTGGTATAGGGGTCACATGGACCCCTTACCAGTTCACAAAGGGTTAAAAGTTAAAAAAAACACACAGACACATTTTTTTAAAAATATCTTTATTAAAAAAAAAAAAAAAAAAAAAAATGTTTTTTAATATTTTTTTTAATACTTACCTCCCATCCATCCCTGTGTCCCACGCTGATCTTAGGCTTCTGCTCTCCTGCTGCTGCTGGAAGCCTTTTATACCTACTGGGCTACAGGTAACAAAGGGTTAATTTAAAAAAAAATGACATAGGGTCCCCCCTCGAAGGGAGGGGGACCCCATTTTATTTTTTGTTTTTTTTAGGGTTAAAATCCTTAAAAATCCCCCCCCCAAAAAATGGCGTGAGGTCCCCCCTACCCAGCGTAACCAGCCTGTGACCAGCTATGGGGGCTTGTAGAACAGTGCAGGAACCAGCTTTAGTGACCCCTGGCCCTGCCGGCTGCAAGCCGTCATAGCCTAGGGCCACGGCTCTTCTGCCCCCCCCTGGGCTTTGGGGAGGCAGGTAATTTGGGGGGCCAGGGGTTAATGGCAAGTCACCCGCCAGCCGCAGGTGACTTACCAGACCCCCAAGCCCTGTGAACTGGTATAGGGGTCACATGGACCCCTCACCAGTTCACAAAGGGTTAAAGTAAAAAACCCTTTTACTTTACTCACCTCCGATCTTCATCTTCTGTGTCCCGCGGCGATCTGCTGTCAGTGACGGCTGGGCAGAGGGGGGGGGAAGCAGGCGATCGGAGGATCGCCTACCTCCCTCCTCCTCTGTCCAGCCGTCACTGGCATCTGACAGCTGAACCGCCGGGTGTCATCGGGGCATCGTGACGTCACCGGCCCCACCCCGAAGGGAGGAGGGCTGTTACTGTTATGCCCCCTCCAGAAGACAGAAGAGCGGGGGGGAGGATCGGAGCCCCCCCCCCCCCCCGTGAAGAGGAGAGCCTGCGGGAGCCGGCGGAGATAAAGGTAGGTAAGTGTCATTTTTTTTTTTTGTTTTTTTTTTTACAGGAAACCGGGCGGCTGCTGAAACGGGGGGGGCACCCTATTCCGGGCCCTCCCCTGCAGCCGAAGGAGCCCCGATGGGCGATCGGAGCGCCTCTGGCTGAAGAGGAGACCCGGCCGGATCGAACGAGGGGTCAGGTAAGTGTTTTTTATTTTTGCTTTTTTTTTTATTCCAGGGGAAAGTCAGGCACGTAAATTTTACGTGGCTGGCGTTTAACTGTTGGAGAGGCAGCCACGTAAAATTTACGTGGCTGGCAATAGAAGGGTTAAAAGTAGTTTTTTAACCCCCAAACCACCATATTTTTGGAAACCAAAAAAAAAAACAATTTTTAAAGAATTTAGGAATATGAATACAATAATATCAGACCTGTAATATCAATTCTGCACAATTTTTTTTTTACCTTAATAAAATTATCTAACATGGCAGAAGTGGTCACAGAATTTTTCACATTTAAAAAAAAAAAAAAAAAAAAATTAATAACAATTAATTATGAATATTTAAAGATTGCTCCATTGAAATGCATTGGAGAGCGCCAGGTAGCGAAAGGTCATACCTGTCGCTGTTCAAGGTCGGACGCTGGCGCTGTGGGCTGAGGGTGGAATAATGATGAATGAGTGGCTATATGGCGCTATCTCAGTCGCTAAGCAGGATCAGCTTGATAAATGTGTGATTGTGGTGGGGAGCCGGCGTTCTCGTGGCAGTGCCCGTCATTACCAGTCGCTCACCAGTCGCTACCTGTCGCTATTTCTTCATAAATAAGGGCCCAAGTAGACAGTTCTTACCCTGAGGGCTTAGCAGTGATTACATGCTTGGGACAGGTGAGCAGGATCTCATGCTGGAAACAGGTTAGCTAAGTCACAGGCTGGGAACAGATCAGCAAAGTCTTAGACTGGAAACAGGTTAGTGGTGTCACAGGCTGGGAAGAGTTCAGCAGAGTAACAGACAGGGAACAGGTCAGCACAGTCACAGGCTGGAAACAGCTGAGTAGAGTGACAGACTGAGAATGGGTTAGCGTAGTCAAAAGCTGGGATTAGGTGAGCAGAATAGGAAGTTGTGAATGGTTGAGTGGAGCCCCAGTACAGACAACAAAGTACAGACAATGAAGGGCTGGGGCCCCAGTACAGACTATGAAGGCCATAAGGCCCAGTACAAACAATTGAGGGCGTGATCCCCAAAGCACAAGGCAATACATGAGTCACAGAGGGCTGGGGAGCACAGGTTCACTCAAGCAAGCAGATGCAATGATCCTACCTGGAGGCAGGTATTGTAATAAACCCTCCATTGACCAACTTAAAAGTGTAATTTTTTTACACTTTATGTTTGTCCACAGTCCTAGATTATAGCTTTTTTCACCATAGGGGTTATATAGGACTGTAAGATACATGTGTTAGCAATAACATAACTACTTTGCAAAACACATGAGCAAGCCACATAATTGTTGGATCTGGTTCTAGAGTAAACATCGGCACTTCACAACTAGGGATGAGCGAATCTATCCAGACGAACCCGGATTCGTTCCGAATTTCATGGAAAATTAGATTCTGAACTAATCCGAATTTCCCTGCGATTCGATCGATCGAAGTTTTCCTTTAAACTCCATTTATTTCAATTACAGGCATTCTAAAATGGTGGATGAACATGTCCAGACATACCCCCTGGTGCAAGGTATCATGGGTAAGTCACATGCAGCCTATCAGCAGCCAGGAAGCCCGGTGACGTCACCGTGCTATATAAAGCAGCGGCCATCTTGCTTGTGCGCAGTTTAGCCTTGCATTGCGGCCAAAGCACAGCTAGTTAGAGACAGGAACAGAGAGTTAGAGATAGGTAGGTAGAGTCAGAGAGGCCGACAGAGAGGTAGACAGAGCCAGGGAAAAATAGGGAAAAACCAGAACCATCCAGCCAGGGACAGCTTAGAAGTGACAGTGAAAATTATTTTTTTTAATTAGCCAGATCAGTTTTCAATTCGATTTCAGTTCTTTGTGCTGTAAATCTGCCTTGCCACTGTGCATGCCATCTATGCAGTGGCTTATTTAACCCTATCTGTTACACACAAGCATTTATCATAATATATAACTGGATTCGTTAAAAAATTTTTTGGTCTGCCTTTAACAAAAAAAACACCAGCCCACCTGGGTATCCCAAACCTGCACTTAGCAGCCTATCTGTTATACTAAATACGCTTGTTGATCCTTCCCCAGCTTAATCAAAGTATTGCATTTTGAATTGGTTTTTGGTCTGCCTTTAACAAAAAAAACACCAAGCCGCAGGGCATCCCAAACCTGCACTTGGCAGCCTATCTGTTATACTAAATACGCTTGTTGATCCTTCCTCAGCTTAATCAAAGTATTGCATTTTGAATTGGTTTTTGGTCTGCCTTTAACAAAAAAAAAACAGGCGCAGGGCATCCCAAACCTGCACTTGGCAGCCTATCTGTTATACTAAATACGCTTGTTGATCCTTCCTCAGCTTAATCAAAGTATTGCATTTTGAATTGGTTTTTGGTCTGCCTTTATCAAAAAAAACACCAGGCCGCAGGGCATCCCAAACCTTCATTAGGTAGCCTATCTGTTATACTAAATACGCTTGTTGATCCTTCCTCAGCTTAATCAAAGTATTGCATTTTGAATTGGTTTTTGGTCTGCCTTTAACAAAAAAAACCACCAGGCCGCAGGGCATCCCAAACCTGCACTTGGCAGCCTATCTGTTATACTAAATACGCTTGTTGATCCTTCCTCAGCTTAATCAAAGTATTGCCTTTTGAATTGGTCTTTGGTCTGCCTTTAACAAAAAAAAAACCAGGCTGCAGGGCATCCCAAACCTGCATTAGGCAGTCTATCTGTTATACTGAATACGCTTGTTGATCCTTCCTCAGCTTAATCAAAGTATTGCATTTTGAATTGGTCTTTGGTCTGCCTTTAACAAAAAAAACACCAGGCCGCAGGGCATCCCAAACCTGCATTAGGCAGCCTATCTGTTATACTAAATACGCTTTTTGATCCTTCCTCAGCTTAATCAAAGTATTGCATTTTGAATTGGTTTTTGTTCTGCCTTTAACAAAAAAAAAAAACACCAGGCTGCAGGGCATCCCAAACCCGCATTAGGCAGCATATCTGTTATACTAAATACGCTTGTTGATCCTTCCTCAACTTAATCAAAGTGTTGCATTTTGAATTCGTTTTTGGTCTGCCTTTAACAAAAAAAACACCAGGCCGCAGGGCATCCCAAACCTGCAATTGGCAGCCTATCTGTTATGATAAATACGCTTGTTGATCCTTCCTCAGCTTAATCAATGTATTGCATTTTGAATTGGTTTTTGGTCTGCCTTTAACAAAAAAAACACCAGGCTGCAGGGCATCCCAAATCTGCACTTGGCAGTCTGTCTGTTATACTAAATTTGCTTGTTGATCCTTCCTCAGCTTAATCAAAGTATTGCATTTTGAATTGGTTTTTGGTCTGCTGCAAAGACACCAGGCCGCAGGGTATCTCATATTGCCAATTTTCATAGTATCTGGTGCAGAGAAGCAGTCCCTCACTTTATTTAGCTTCTTCTTTTTAAAGTAAACACATTTTTTATCGTACATATTGCGCATTTCAAATACATAAAAATGTCAGGCAGACAAGTGCAAGGATGTTCAAAGAGGAGTGGCAGAGGCCAAGATTCAGCAGGCAGAGGTCGCAGCAGACTAGGAGCGAGTGGCAGCAGGAGTCACGGTGAGAGACCTGAACTGCCAGTATCTGCTAGCGGTCGTGTCTCCACCAGTAATGCATCTGCCGTGGTAGATTGGTTAACGCGCTCATCAACATCTTCACAAGTTACATCTGACACCCCCAGTCTAGGGTCGGTAGGTTCCTCTGACACAACCCTTAGTTGGCATGCCCCGAGAGCAGTCCCTGTCCTCCCATTGCCTCTGTCCTACGCCGTTCCCTCCCCCAGCGACGTATCCTATGCTTTGGGTTCAGCTCCACTCTTTAGTGAGGAGGACGATCAGATAGAGGACAGTCAGCAGCTACTGCCCAGCCAAGAAATGGAGGTGGCTTCTTTAGCTAGGCAGACAAATAGTGATGGGGACAGTGTTGTGGGTGTTGCGAGCGTTCCAGCTCCTGTACCAGACACTGTTGAGGAAACCCAGAACATCAGTGACTTGCAGCCACAACTCGGTGACGATGATGATAATGCAGCCGATCGCACTTGGGAACCGGGTGATGAAGGGGCTTCATCGTCTTCATCAGGTGAAGGGGGGCGCAGGTTGCCCCGGAGTCAGCAGCTAAGGCAGCAAGGTGTCAGCAGCATGGGGGCACAATTGTAAAGCCTGGAGCCAAACGGGGCCGGGGTAGAGCACCTGCTGCGTGGCAAGCTACCTTATCGGGAGGTAGTGGAGCAGGGGTTCCTGGGATTGGCGACAGTAGCAGTGAATCAGTGCGGCCTGTTGGTGGGAAAAGTAGCTACTCTGCAGTGTGGCAGTTTTTCCTGAAGCATCCGCAGGAGGGTAACATGGCCACATGCAAGATATGTAGGCAGAAGGTGAAGCGTGGCCAGGGCCCAAATGTTGGCACCTCGTGGTCAAGGTTCAAAGCGGAGGTCGGCAACAGGGGTTCAGATCGAGAATAGTCGGTTCAGGCGGTGGTCGGCAACAGGGGTTCAGATCGAGAATGGTCGGTTCAGGCGGTGGTCGGCAACAGGGGTTCAGATCGAGAATGGTCGGTTCAGGCGATGGTCGACAACGGGATCAATAACAAATTCACAGAGGTCAATACTAGATATAAGGCGCTATCACAGGCATCGGGTAGCTGACAGGGAGATCCTTTATAGGGACAGACTACAAGGGTAGGTGTGTGTGTGATTGGTGCACATAGGAACCAACAGCTCATTGGCTGCACAATAATGGGAGGGCGAAAGCCCAACCTCCCCTGGGCTCATGGCCCAGAAACACCAGCCCACGGGCTCATTGGCCCATATCAAAACTCCTGGGCACATTGGACCTATTACAGCCTCCGGCGGGCGCGCTGAGTACAGCGCCGCCGGAGGACAAAACAATCACCCACGCGCGAGCACGAGCAGCAGTGACACGAGGGAGGAGAGCGGCCGTGCTCGGCGCCGCCTGAGCTGCCGCCACCGCCGCTCGGCGCCGCCTTAGCCTCCGCCGCTCGGCGCGGCCGCCGCACAGTGACAGCTGCGGACGGCCGCCTGGAGACGGCGCGGGAACGGGGTCCAGGTAAGCGGTTACTGACACTCCTCCTCCTCCAAGTCATGCATCCCGCCAGCAATCCATCAGCAAAGCCATGTCCAAGAGACAGCAGTATGCACCCACTCATCCTACGGCGCAGAAGCTGAATGTGCTCCTGTCCAAGTTGCTGGTGCTGCAGTCCCTCCCTTTTCAGGTGGTGGACTCGGCACCTTTCAGAGAACTGATGGCTTGTGCCGAGCCGAGGTGGAGAGTCCCAAGCCGTCATTTCTTTGCCAAGAAGGCAGTACACTGCACACTTTTGTTGAACAGAAGGTGGGCCAGTCCTTGAGCCTGTCGGTGTGTAGCAAAGTGCATGGCAGCGCCGACGTCTGGAGCTGTAACTACGGTCAGGGACAGTACATGTCGTTTACGGCCAACTGGGTGAATGTGGTCCCTTTGCAGCAGCAGCAACTTGGACGGGTCACGACGCATCGGCCCCCGTGCTCCCTGCCCGCTGAGCCTGTGACACCGTGTGACTCGGCCTCCTCATCCTCCACCATCTCCTCACCCTCCACTGTAGGCCCAAGTCTCAGTGCCCCTCCAGTCTACCATGTGTGCAGGGCACGGAGGTGTCACGCTGTGCTTCACATGGTTTGTCTTGGCGAACTGAGTCACACAGGGAAGGAACTGCTTAAATTTATTCATCAGGAAATCCAAACATGGCTTACTCCAAGAAAACTTAAAATGGGAATCATGGTTACTGACAATGGGAAGAACATTTTGTCTGCGCTGCGCCAAGGAAGCCTGACCCATGCCCCCTGCATGGCTCACGTCTTCAATCTGGTTGTCAAGCGGTTTCTAAAGTGTTCCCCCCATCTGCAAGACACCCTAACAACTTCAAGGAAACTTTGCATGCACTTCAGCCACTCGTACACCGCCAAACACACCCTTCTTGAGCTACAGCGTCAGAACGGTAGCCCCCAACATAGCCTGATTTGCGATGTTTCCACCCATTGGAATTCCACCCTTCACATATTGGACCGACTATATGAACAGAGAAAAGCCATCACGGATTTCCTGATGATCCAAGCGGATAGGGGGACTCCCCTGTGTAACTTCAATGTCAACCAGTGGCAGCTCATACGTGACATCTGCCATTTGCTCAGGCCCTTTGAGGAAGCCACTTTATTTGTCAGTCGGCAAGATTACGGGATGAACGACGTGATTCCACTGCTTCATGTACTACAGCACATGTTGGAAACCATGGCTGGTCAGGGCAATGGAGACATGGCGTCTACATCTTACGGCCACATGAACCCCGTTGGAGCTGAACTGGAGGAGGAAGAGGAGGAGGAGGAGGAGGGGCCCAGTGAAGCACAGTTTAGGCTTGGCGAAATGGCTGGTTTATCTAGTCAACGGACAGGAGAGGAGGAGCAGGAGCAGCCAGAGGAGCTAGAGGGTTTTGAGGAAGGCGAGACAAAGGACCCGGACACACCGTGGCAGTATGCAGTGGAGATGGAAACAGGTAGTCCCTCCGAGTCACTTGCGCAAACGGCAGGAAGCATGCTCACGTGCTTGCGTAGTGACCCCAGAATTGTTTCCATTTGTCGGCGGGATGACTTTGACAATGTCACTAAATGTCACTAAAGTGTTAGATGAAGGTGGTGCTGTGGATATCGCCTATCTGGATTTTAGCAAAGCCTCTGACACTGTACCACATAAGGAACTCATAGATAAGTTATTGAAGGTAGGAATCAATCCCTGGATAGTTCAGTGTATTTCCAGTTGGCTGAGGTATCAGAGCGTTGTTGTAAATGGTGTGCAATCTGAACAAAGGCGAGTTACAAGTGGTGTGCCGCAAGGCTCTGTCCTGGGCCCCATTCTTTTTAATATATTTGTAAGTGACATAGGAGAAGGCTTGGTAGGAAAAGTTTGTCTGTTTGCTGATGATACAAAGGTTAGTAATATGGTGGATATTCCTGGAGGTGTCTGCAACATGGAAAATGATTTAGCTTTACTGGATAGATGGTCAAAACTGTGGAAACTAGAGTTTAATGTCTCTAAATGTAAAATCATGCACTTGGGTAGAAGGAGTCCCTGCTCTGAGTACCGTATGGGCAGCACTGTGTTAGCCAGGACCTCGGAGGAGAGAGATTTAGGGGTACTGATTACTGATAGCTGAAAGATGAGTGGACAGTGTAGCCAGGCAGTGGGATAAGCAAGCAGGATGCTCGGCTGCATAGCTCGAGGCATCACCAGTAGGAAGAGGGAGGTTGTGATGCCGCTGTATAGAGCTCTGGTAAGGCCACGGCTAGAATACTGTGTGCAGTTCTGGAGTCCTTACCTGCAAAAAGACATTATTGAAATAGGTACGTGTCCAAAGGCGGGCAACGAAAATGGTGGAGGGACTTAAACTTAAAACTTATCAGGAGAGACTTAAAGAACTTAATTTGTACAGTCTGGAGGAAAGAAGGGAGAGGGGGGACATGATTGAGACCTTTAAATATGTGAAAGGATAGAATAAGGTTCAGGAGGGAAGTGTTTTTAAGAAGAAGCTTAATGATAGAACAAGGGGGCACAACCTGAAGCTAGTCAGGGGGAAGATCAGGAGCAATGTTAGAAAATATTATTTTACAGAAAGAGTAGTAGATGCTTGAAACAAACTTCCAGCAGAGGTAGTTGAAAAATCAACAGTCACTGAATTTAAACATGCCTGGGATAAGCACACATCTATCCTAAGATAAAGAGTACTAAGATAAACATATCCTAAGATAAAGAGTACATACAGTGTACACATAAGGGCAGACTAGATGGACCGTATGATCTCCTTCTGCCGTCAACCTTCTATGTTTCTATGTTTCTATGACTTCTGGCTCTCCACCTTATTGGACCCTCGCTTCTGGCACAAAATGAGGGCATTTTTTAAACCCGCCGAGAGGTAGGACAAACTGAACTACTACAAAGACATTCTGCGTAGTCAGTTGGCCGATGCCTATCTGCGCCATGGTCCATACTCTCGATAGGGCTGACTAGGGGGGGAGCTCTGCGCTCACTTTCCACTGCCATGGCTGCTGGGGGGGTTGGCAGGAGCAGCAGCAGCAGCTCCATCAGCAGCAGCCTCAGTCTTCAGTCGCTAATGAGTAGCTTTCTACACCCGCATAGTGAGGCTACTCATGAGCAGCAGGAAGACCTGGAGCAGGACCTCAACCAGCAGGTCATGTCATACCTTCACATTACCATGCCAACACACCTTGAGGATCCGCTGGACATCTGGGCAGCCAAACTTGGCTTGTGGCCGCAACTAGCAGAGTTTGCCCTGGAAAAGCTGTCCTGCCCGGCAAGTAGCGTGCCATCTGAGCGGGTGTTTAGTGCGGCGGGGGACATAGTTACGGCGAGGAGAACTCGTCTGTCAACTAAAAATGTGGAGAGACTCATCTTTGTCAAAATGAATCTGGGATGGATCAGCCAGGATTTCCACCCACCAATGGCTGATGCATGTGACTATGTTTCAGCATGGTGCCACGTTTTACACTTTCCAAATGGTGCAAAACATATTTATGTCTTTAGGCCAATTTCTGGGCTCCTGCTGATGCCAACTTCAGGGTGTGCCTTCCAGCCAATTTTTGGGTTCCTGCTGATGCCAACTTCAGGGTGTGCCTCTCAGCCAATTTTTGGCCTCCTGCTGCTGCCAACTCCAGGGTGTCTTTCAAGCAATGTTTGGGCTCCTGCTTATGCTGCTGCCAACTCCAGGGTGTGCCTTTCAGCTAATGTTTGTGCTCCTGCTTCTGCCAACTTCAGGGTGCCTTCCAGCCAATTTCTGGGTTCCTTCTGCTGCTGCTAACTCCAGGGTGTGTCAGTCAATCTTTGGGCTCCTGCTGCGGCTGCTGCCAACTCCAGTGTCTCTTTAAAGCAATGTTTGGGCTCCTGCAGCTGCTTGCAACTCCAGGGTGTGATTCATCCAATTTTGGGGCTCCTGCTGCCAACTCCAGTGTCTCTTTAAAGTAATGTTTGGGCTCCTGCTGCTGCTTGCAACTCTAGGTTGTGATTCATCCAATTTTTGGGCTCCTGAAGCCAAATTCAGTGTGTCTTTCAAGCTATGTTTGGGCTGCTGATGCTGCTGCTTGCAACTCCAGGGTGTGATTCATCCAATTTTTGGGCTCCTGCTGGCAACTCCAGTGTCTCTTTCAAGCTATGTTTGGGCTCCTGCTGCTGCTTGCAACTCCAGGGTGTGATTCGTCCAATTTTTGGGCTCCTGCTGCCAACTCCAGTGTCTCTTTCAAGCTATTTTTGGGCTCCTGCTGCTGCTGCTAGCAACTCCAGGGTGTCATTCAGCCAATTTTTGGGCTCCTGCTGCCAACTTCAGTGTCTCTTTCAAGCTATGTCTGGCCTCCTGCTGCTGCTGTTTGCAACTCCAGGGTGTCATTCAGCCAATTTTTGGGCTCCTGAAGCCAACTCCAGTGTCTCTTTAAAGCAATGTTTTGCCTCCTGCTGCTGCTTGCAACTCCAGGGTGTGATTCATCCAATTTTTGGCCTCCTGCTGCCTACTCCAGTGTCTCTTTCAAGCTATGTCTGGGCTCCTGCTGCTGCTTGCGACTCCAGGGTGTGATTCATCCAATTTTTGGGCTCCTGCTGCCAACTCCAGTGTTTCTTTCAAGCTATGTTTGGGCTCCTGCTGCTGCTGCTGCTTGCAACTCCAGGGTGTGAATTATCCAATTTTTGGGCTCCTGTTGCCAACTCCAGTGTCTCTTTCAAGCTATGTTTGGGATGCTGCTGCTTGCAACTCCAGGGTGTGATTCATCCATTTTTGGGGCTCCTGTAGCCAACTCCAGTGTCTCTTCAAAGCAATGTTTGGGCTCCTGCAGCTGCTGCTGCTGCTTGCAACTCCAGGGTGTGATTCAGCTAATTTTTGGGCTCCTGCTGCTGCCAGCTCCAGGGTGTGTTTTTCAGGCACTATAGGGGCCCCTCATAGTGATGCCACCTCAACTCTCTGCAATTGTGCCGCTTTGTGATTCTATTAGCGATGCCTCCGATCTGCATGTGATAATTATTTACAGTATTATTTCACTAACCCAGCACGCGTCCTATGCGTGTTACAGCAAGGCAGAATGCTTTACAACCCTATTAAGGCTCTAGAAGGCTCAGAAATAGCCGTTTTTAATAGCGATTTGTTGCGAATAAATTCGGGTCGAAACGATTTTTGTCGGAAAATTCGGCGAATCAGTCGAATCGAATTTTTCAAAAGTTCACTCATCTCTATTCACAACGGTAGGGTGGTGGGTGTATGATGCCCTGAAACAACAATTATTAAAATGTTGGACACAAGACTGTTGAAAATGACCATACAACCAAAACAATGAAGGCCACGCAACAGGGGATGAGGTGTTGGACTCTTGCCAGGGAGGACTTTAAGGAGAAATAGTGGTGCCCCTCCTCCTCCAAGCAGGCCCCAACTCTGAGGGGCAACCCTCCTCCCTCTCACTCCCCAAACCTTCAGGGAGTGTGGTGGAGTCCCTATCCTCCTCCTCACTAGGACTCACCACTTGAGTGTGGCCCCAGCGGTAGTTGGAGTCTGGCAAGGCCGCCTCAGAGGAGCTGAGGCTCCACACCGCCCTCACCTCAGCAACAGGCTCCACTGGGACAGCAACATCGTAATCCCCTTCCCCCCCTGGGTCCTTGACTTGACAATGGTGAGAGCGCCCCTTCCCCACTGAGTCATCAGAATCTGCGTCTCGGGTGCAGGGGAGAATGCCCTTCACCTGCTTTCCAAGGGGAGGCCGCTTATCTGTGGAGAGAAAAAAACAAAAGAAAATACAGCAGGTTAAAGTGGCAATATCTAAGAATTGTGTTTGTGTATGTGTAGTGAACTTACCAGAAGCGTAGGCATCACACAGCCTATAAACGCTCTTGGGGTCCCGACGCTTGAAGTCAGACCACCTCTGCCTTATTGCCTTTAGCTGTAGCTAAGTGTTGAAGCACAGGGACATTGTTGCCTTTCCCACCTCCACAATGTCGGCCTTATGAGTCACGGCGTAGTTTTACTCCCTTACGCAAAAATCCTAGATGCACAGAAAGGAAATTAAAAAATGAAAAAAAGGATGTAGCATGAGGATGTGCTGGGGAGTCTGGCCACACGTCTCTTGGGAGCCATTGTTCCGCACAGGAAAACCCAGAAGTACATAAAGCAAAACCTTTCAACCATTCGCAAAGTACAAACGCTCTAGAATGCCCCAAGACTGGAGCGCACAACATTACACTACATCTACAGGAGAGAACAATGCCACAGCAAACGCAAGGCGGTGTCCTGAGCTTTAGCGCCCAAGCCTACACCACATCTAACAAGAGGACAACGCTGAAACCAGCGAGGGGTAGCGCCAGCTCAGTGCGTCTGGCACTCGGCACTCAACACCGTACTTAAGAAAAAACTACACACACAGTGTCAGCGCTCTAAAGCTGGGCGCTGAAGCACAGAGCACCAGACGCTGTGTGATTAAGGTCTGTTTTTGAACACATGTACACCAGTAACAAAGCGAAAACACATGGAATTACATTGTTTAAAGACTGGGACAATAACACTTTAGTACTAGGCCTATAAATAGAATTCTGTATAAAAGTATAAAATGTAAAAAAATGTATAAGTGTTTGTATGCAGGCCAGGAGAGGTCACACAATGGTTTGAGCAATACGTGGTGGAACCTAGAGCGCCAGCACAATACGCTAGGCCGCCTCTGGTAATACATGTGACGCTACATGGCGCTATTAGAGGCGCTCACCAGATTCGTATTGTTAAATGTGTTTTTGCGTACAGTGCCCAGCATTCACCAGACACTACCTGCCGCTATGAAGCACTACCTGGCACTAGCCGTTCTTAAAAAAAAACCCTTAGTGTGTGAGGCTGAATAAAGACTTTAATCCATCCAGTTCAGGCTGTATAGAGATAAGATTTCCTTCAGTTGTCTAGTAGCCATAGCTGGTAATGTTAATACATGCCAGGAAGGCATCCAGGCCACTGCTGAACTCTTTTCATGTATTCTTCATGACTACCTCCTCTAGCAGAGAGTTCCATAGTCTCACTACTCTTACAGAGAAGAATCCCCTCCTATATCGATGGAGGAATTGTCTTTCGTTTAACCTTAACCCTTTAAATGCCAGCCACGTAAAATTTACGTGGTTGCCTCTCCGCCACTTAAGTGCCAGCCACGTAAATTTTACGTGCCTGGCATTCCCCAATAACACAAAAAAAAGTTTAAAAAAAAGTCACTTACCTGACCCCTTGTTTGGTCCGGCCGGGTCTCCTCTTCAGCCAGCGGGGCTCCGATCGCCGATCAGGGCTTCTCCGGCTGCAGGGGAGGGCCCGGAATAGGGTGCCCCCCCCCGTTTCAGCAGCCGCCGGGATTGCCTGTTAAAAAAAAAAAAAAAAAAATGACAGTTACTCACCTCCGCTCCCGCCGACTCCCGCCGCCTCTCCTCTTCATGGGGGGGGGGCTCCTATTACCCCCCCCGGGTCTTCTGTCTTCTGGAGGGGGGCATAACAGCCCTCCCTCCGTCGCATCTTCCGATGGCGGCCGCCATCTTGGATTTTGGCCCCGCCCCATTCGGGGGCGGGGCTAATGACGTCACCGCCGGGTGTCATCGGGGCACCCGGCAGTTCTACTGTCAGATGCCGGTGATGGCTGGGCAGAGAAGGAGGGAGGTAGGCGATCATCTGATCGCCTGCCTCCCCCCTTCTCTGCCCAGCTGTCACCTGCATCAGATCGCCGCGGGACACTGCATCTGAAGATCGGAGGTGAGTAAAGGTAAAATGTTTTTTTTTTTAAATACAATTTTTAAACAACCTGTGTCTGTGTTTATTTTTTATACTGTTAACCCTTTGTGAACTGGTAAGGGGTCCATGTGACCCCTTATACCAGTTCACAGGGCTCGGGGGTCTGGCAAGTCACCTGCGCAAGTGGGTGGCTTGCCATTAACCCCTGGCACCCCCATTACCTGCCTCCCCATAGGCCAGGGGGGGGCAGAAGAGCCCGGGCCCACATAGGCTATGTGGGCTCGTAGGCTGCAGGGTGGGGGGGCCACAAAAGCTGGCCCCCCCACTCTGTGCCTACAAGCCCCCATAGCTGGTCCCGGGCTGGTTACTTTGGGTAAGGGGGACCCCACGTCAATTTTTTTTTTGATTTTTAAGGGTTTTTAACCCTTAAAAATAAAAAAAAAATGGGGTCCGCCCCCCCCTGGGAGGGGGGACCCTATGTCATTTTTTTTTTTATTAACCCTTTGTGATCTGTCATCCAGCAGCTATAAAAGGCTTCTAGCAAGTGAGCAGAAGCCAGTGATCGCCGAGGGACAGAGGGCTCCAGGGTGGATGGGAGGTGAGTACAGTATAAAAAAAAAAATTAATAAAATATTTTTTTCTCTGCTTGTGTCTGTGTGATTATTTACTTTTAACCCCTTGTGAACTGGTAAGGGGTCCATGACCCCTATACCAGTTCACAAGGCTGGGGGGATGGCAAGCCACCTGCTCGGGGGTCTGGCAAGTCACCTGCGCAAGCGGGTGGCTTGCCATTAACCCCTGGCGCCCCCATTACCTGCCTCCCCAAAGGCCAGGGGGGGGCAGAAGAGCCCGGGCCCACATAGGCTATGTGGGCTCGTAGGCTGCAGGGTGGGGGGGCCACAAAAGCTGGCCCCCCACTCTGTGCCTACAAGCCCCCATAGCTGGTCCCGGGCTGGTTACTTTGGGTAAGGGGGACCCCACGTCAATTTTTTTTTGATTTTTAAGGGTTTTTAACCCTTAAAAAAAAAAAAAAAAATGGGGTCTCCCTCCCCTGGGAGGGGGGACCCTATGTCATTTTTTTTCTCGATTTAACCCTTTGTAGTGTGGTTGGTATTTGTATTTTTTTTGTGAATGTTATATAATACTTGTTTCAGTTAGAGGGGTCTCCTGGGCAGGAACAGGAGGCTACCGATAAATATGTGGTACCATTCTAATCGGTAGAAATGGGGCTTTCACATGCAATATGATTTTCCTTAATAAAATACATTTTTTATTTAAAATAAAGGAGTCAATTTTCTAAAAAAAATTTTTATTTATTTATTTATTTTTTTTACTTAATAATATTGTAAAAAAAAAAAAAAATTTACAAACAAGACATTTCATGTTAAAGCCTAAACTCTGCTGCAAAAAAATATATATATAATTTTCCTGAAAGTTCCAGCAAAAATGGCGCAAAACATGACGCAAAATGGGGAAAAATGGCCTGTCAACAGAGGGTGACAAAATCTCAAGTAGGCTGGCAATTAAAAGGGTTAATAGTACCTATGCATGTTGGGTATTGTTCTGTTCGGGGGACCTTGCGCTTTCAGACTTAGCTTGTTTTTTCTGGTTTGCATATTTATCTTTTAGGAAAAGGTGTTTTTTATTCAGCTTTTTTATAAATTTTTTAGGGAAACCCTGCGCAACCAAAGAATTCTTTGAGGTAATAATTCCAGAAAGATGAGCCCACTAGAACAAGCTGGGTACCCTTAGAAAGCTTAACGTGTGTACTTTCAGGGAATATATGGTTTATTGGGGATATTCCAAATGTCAAGGGTTGTTTTGGTTGAAAAATCGCAAGGTGCGCACTTTGTCTGCAGAGCTGAAATTTTCAAGTAAAATTACCGTTACGCACATGCTTTACTTTGGGGTGTTTGGCAACTCTTCCCTTGACAGTAGCTATGCATGTTGGGTATTGTTCTGTTCGGGGGATGTTGCGTTTTCAGATTAAACTTGTTTTTTCTTGTTTGTATATAGTTTTTTTAGGAAAATGTGGCTTTGATTCTGCTTTTTTATCCTTTTTTTAGGGAAACTCTTTGCAACCAAAGAATCCATTGAGGGATTACTTCCAGAAAACTATGGCCACATCAACAAGCCTGGTACGCCTAGAAAGCCTGAGGTGTGTACTTCCAGGGAATATATAGTTTGTTGGGGGTATTTCAAATGTAAAGGGTTGTTTTTCTGGAAAAACTGCAAGGTGCGCATATTGCGTAGCATAGTTGTATTTTATCTGAAAATCCCCTAAAGTGCTGTTTCAGTTTGGGGGAGTCTCCTGGGCAGGAAAGGGTGTCTACCTATACATATGTGGTACCGCTGTAACCGGGAGAAATTGGGATTTCACACGCAATAAGATTTCATTGACAAACTTACATTTTTTATTACAAAAAAAACTACAATATGTAAACATTTTTTTTACTTTTTGCAAACTAAATAAACCTAACTTGGACAAACTTTCAGGGAATTCCAATCCCTGCATTCCATTCATTTAGTTGGCCGCCTTTGAACACACTCCAATTCGGATATGTCCTTCTTATGCACTGGTGCCCAGAACTGTACACAATATTCCCTATGGGGTCTGACCAGTGACTAATAAATAGGTAAAATGATGCTCTGGTCATGGGCATCTATGCACCTCTTGATGCAACCCATGATCCTGTTTGCCTTGTAAGTTGCTGCCTGGCTTTGGGTACTACGGTTAAGTTTATCACTAACTAAAACCCTTAGGTCCTTTTCCATTGTAGTTTTACCAAACATTTCCCTATTTAGTGTATAATCGTGGCACAAATTGCTCCTTTCCATGTGCATAACCTTACATTTATCTGTGTTAAACTTCATTTGCCATTTTACTGCTTTATACTACTGTTAATTACTTTACACAGCTTAGTATCATCTGCAAAGATTGATACGTTACTGTCTATTCCCAATGTCATTTATATATAATAAAGGGGACTGGGCCCAAAGCTGACCCTTGCCGTACTCTTCTAGTAATGGTGACCCAATCCCAGTACGAACTGTTGATATCCACCCTCTGTTCCCTATCATTAGGCCACAACTCACCCATGTACACATGTTTTCCCCTAGTCCAAGCATTCTCATGTTTTGTACCAGTTTTTTTTATTTGGAACAGTATCACATGCTTTAGAAAAGTCAAGATATATGACAACCAATGACTCACCATGGTCTAGTCGTGAACTTCATCAACTTCATAAAAGCTGAACTGGTTTGTCTGGCAGGAGTGATTGCTGAATGAATCCATGCTTATAAGAAATAATAAAGTAATTTTCACAGAGACACTCGACAATAGAAGCTCTTGATGGTCTGTAGTTCCCAGGTATTGGCACCATATTTGCTAAGCACCAATCCTGTGAAACAACCCCCCTCATTATTGAATCTTCAGATATTAAAAATAGTGGTTTGGGTATTACTGTATACAATTCATGCTGTTCAAATGCTTATGGTTATTTTGTATATTGCCCTTAAAGCAGACCAAAACCCACATTTCTAACTAGCATCCCCTGCATTGTTCCCTCCATGAAAAGTGAAAATATCCTCCCTGACTCAAGTTTCATTTCAACACCCACTGTCTTTCTTTACTAACTTCCCCTATGAAATAGCATATACCCTCCCCCGTATATAGTTTAAACACTCCTCTAATATTTTATCATTTTGTGTGCAAACTGCATTTATCAAAGTTTTTCGCATTCTTGCATGTCAATGCAATGTGAAACAGGCATTTACTATTCATCAGCAACCACAAACTCAGCCATATCAGTGTGCCTGCTTTTTCTGGTGCAGTACATAATGAGCAAATTGTTCAGCATGTTATTTTATCATGCAAAATTAATGTGGGCCACCAGAAAGGCCTCACCCCCAAATCTACAAACAGGCCCAGCCGCACTGCCCAAAATAAAACAATATACCTTTATTGAATGTAATGAATGTATAAAAAATTATAAATTCAGCTTCACACTAAAAAAACACATTTGAAGATATTAAAAGACACACTGGATCACTGGTTTAGATAATCGCTGGCTCTTTAACAATGTCTCAACAAGTTCCTTATAAGCAAAACGTGCAAAAGTGCAAGCGTAATTCATATATAAATTGATAGTCCAAAGAGTTGAGCAAAACAAGCAATTTCATATGACACGATATGCAAAAATCATACAGAATTGATATTCCTAGAGAAGAACAGCCAACGTCAGTGCCAGAATATGGAACTGAGAGGCGTCCATATAAAGTGACCAGTGCTTAATTTATACTGTGCTCATATACCCTAAAAGTGCTAAATGCTAGTCATATAGTAAATGAGAATACAAAAAATATATTAGAAAGGTAAACCCCAGCTTTGTGCTCCAATACAGGGCTGTGCGCATGCCCCGGTAACACAATCATACAAAGGGGAACTATTAAAGTAAATGAATTATATCACCATGTCTCAGGCCATGCTCCAGCATCCAAGCGGGTGTACAGGCATCGACACGTTGCGTGGTCCTCCCTGTGACCACTTTGTCAGGATGTCATACCCGCAATGCCAGCCTCCTCATAGGCCTCTTAGAAGAACAAGAAAATATAGAGAAAGACAAAACCATCTTAAAGAAACCTTCATAAATCGACATTTATCCCCCTTGGACGAACAGTCCGGCCATACAGATATTTTACAATCTCTCCAATCACTCCAAACACAAAGGGTATGAACCTTACTAAAGCTGAAAGGGAGGCGATCCGCTCATTACAAGAGAGAAATGATATCATAATAAAAGAAGCGGACAAGGGGGGAAATATAGTTATTCTCTCCAGAGAATACTATCAAAATGAGGTCCTACGACAATTGAATGATAAAAACACCTATGAGAGATTAAGTGACAACCCGATTAAAAGACACCAGCAAGAATTTGAGGCACTCCTAAAAAATGCTTTTAAGGAAAAAGTGATTAATAAAACAACATTCAAATTCAAAGGATAGTGTTTCCACGTACCCCCACCTTCTACGTGCTGCCCAAAGTACACAAAAATCGATCTAGATGTCAGGCCCATAGTATTGGGTATCGGTAGGCTCAACGAGCATGCCTCCGTGTTCATAGACTCAGCACTCCAATCGCACTGGCCTCTTACATACGGGACTCCACGGACATTCTAAATAGACTTAACATGATCAATCTACCTGCTGGGTCTCTCTTTTAATCACCTGTGATGTGGAGTCCCTGTATACAAATACCACACATGGCATGGCAAAGCGTGCAGTGAAATATTTCTTGGATGCTGAGATTTGGAGAATAGAGCAGAGCACAGATTTGTATTAAAACTTCTGGACTTTGTACTCACGCACAACATGTTCCCATGACCAAAAATACTACCGACAATTACGGGGGGTGGCCATGGGAGCACTTTGTGCACCATCAGTGGCCAATCTCTTCCTGGGTTGGTGGGAGAGGGAGATTGTGTGGGGAAAAGATTTTGAAGAATACCACCAATAAATACTTGGTTGGTATCGTTATACTGACGATCTACTCATCCTCTGGCATGGACCAGCCCATTTGGACACAGAATTTATAGGACAACTTAATAACAACGAATTGAACATCCATCTCACTCACAACATGTCTCTCCACCAGGTGGTCTTCTTGGACCTGGAGATAAACCTGGAAGAAGATGGCTGAATTTGAACTAGACTCCATCGGAAGGAATTGGCAACCAACAGCCTACTTCACTTTGGAAGCTTTCACCAAAGAAATTTGAAACAAGGAATCCCAGTTGGTCAAATGCTGAGGGTCAGAAGAAACTGTTCCACTGAGAAGGACTTTAAAGAAGAAGCAAAGAATATGAAAACCAGGATTAGGAAATGTGGCTATCCAAGATGAACTGTTAAACGTGCAATCAGAGTCGGTAGCACCCCAAGGGAGGCACTGCTGTGCTGCAAGAAAGGTAAGAACAAAGTGATGAAGTCAGATTCATCAGTGAGTATAACAATTATTGGGAGACCATCAGAGGGATACTGAAAAAACATTGGGGGGTCCTGAAAGCAGACCCATACCTCACGTGATGGGTCAAGAAAGGATCCCAATTGACAGCTCGATGGGCACCCAACCTGAGAGACCAGCTATGTAGGAGCCATTACACAAGACCTAGAACGGGGCTAGAACATAGGAGCCAGGCAGGATCCAGACCATGTGGCAGGTGAAATGTCGGCCCGATGGTCACAACGTGTGATTCAGTAAAGGATCTGCATTTCAATAAAATACATTCAATTAAACAGAATCTAAATTGTAGATCTGAGGGTATCATTTACATGATAGAGTGTGGATGCCCAAAAAGGTATATTGGCGAAACAAATAATTCGGGTAAAATCCGCATACAGAAACACATCTCAAGTATCAAACTGGCAAAGAGGGACAAGGAAGTTGGCAAGACCCTCACCCCAGTAGCGGCCCATTTTTTAGAACAACACAATGCGTGTATAGATGGTATGCGCATCACTTATTTGATGACCGTTGGGTCTGAATGAAGAATTTTCATTTTCACCTTTTTTGGGTCGGGATTAACTTGTACAATTATTAAATTCCCAGAGATTATTAGGGTTCTGTACACTGTTGATTTGATGTTGTAAATAATGAAAAAATACCTTTTTTTCATATATATATATATATATATATATATATATATATATATATAATGTCAGGAAACGGCGCTTACCTGGGCCCCGTTCCAGCGCCGTCTCCAGGCGGCCGGCCGCAGCAGCAGTTCCCGCTCGGCGGCCGCGGCTGCTGCTGCAGGCGCGCGCACGGCCGTCCTTCCTCCTGCCTCCCTGCATCGTGCTCGCGCGCGTGCGCGAGCATGTCCGTTTTATGCCCTCCGGCGGCGCTGCTGTCTGCGCGCCCGCCGGAGGAAGAAACCCTAGACGGGCTCAGCCAGGGGGGAAGTTCCCCCTCACAGTTATGAGCCAATGAGCTCAGAGTTCAGGACTGGGCCAATGAGCCCTTAGTTAGGGAATATTAGGTTAGACGCCCTGACCCAATCACACGCCGCATCCCATGTGCGCCAATCACACTCCTATCCTCCATCTGTCTGTCCCTATAAAAGTTTCTGTCGGTCAGTTGTTCGGCGCCTGTGATAGTGCCTTATACCCAGTTAGTAGCTTGTCTCTACAGAATATTTTGATCTCCCGTTGCCGACCACCGCCCGTCTTGACTACCCCCCGATCCGATCTCCTGTTGCCGATCTTCGCCTGTGTTTTGACCACCCCCGATCTGATCTCCTGTTGCCGACCTCTGCTTGATCCTCGACCACGTCTTGTCCAATCCTTTGTACCGCTGCCATCTCGGAACTTCTGTCGCTGACCCCTAGCCTGTTGGACTTCCGTTATACGCTCAGTGATTGGGCTGCTCGGCACCACTTCCAGCCGCGGGTTCTCCAGGCCTCTGAACAGTAAGACTCCAATCTTTGAGCCATTGAAGTCCTGGGGGCAACCGATCCCGGGCAGGCGTGCTCTGCGTCCCGGCAAGCGGGGGCTCCTAAAGGTGAAGCTGGCTGCGGAGATTGGGGGTTGAGGTCTTACTGAGAGGGCTGGAGTTATCTAAGTGGATTGCTGTAGTACCCGGAGCGTGACATATAATTACTCACATTGTGTTGTTGTGTTTTGTTCTGTTTCACTTTAGCACTTTTGAGCACAAAATTACATTGCTGCGGAGTCCCCTGCCAGATCCCCAGCACATTATGCCGATTGAAAAAGGAAAACAGGAGAAGATCTAATCATCACCAGTATACTCAGAGGAGTAGAGCATTTTTTTAATGCACACTAACATGTAATATATTGCACAGCATTATACTGTATGAAATGTATAGCCAAACAAATGGGCATAGATTAGTGTGTAGCATAGGGATTAAGACATATGTTTGGGGTGAAAAGTTAGTCTCAAGCCTCAGATAATACTTACCTGTGGTGCACCCAGAGATGTAAAATAATCAGTATTGATCTCATGTAACTATCTATAATACTGACCAGTTCATGAGTATAAATATTGCTAGATCTTGTAATTATAACTATTCACACTTGTCTGTTATTGTTTGTCACAACTGTTTTTAATGTTAAGTTATAGATGCCAGATCCTTGCAGTCAATACATCCCAGCAGAGGTTAACTGTAATAGAAGATCCCAGTGTGCGTGCAGGGATGCCACAGAGAGCGCGCATGACAACGGGCGCTCCAGCGCATGGCGCCTCCTACTGCAGGGGAGTGCGCCTGCGCACCGGTGTCGGGCACATGTGCGAACCCGGGTGGCATATCCTGGTGTGTGAGTCCCGGGGAGGTGGGGGGGGTGTCAGCGTGTGGCCCTTATGTCCCCTCTAACGGGGGAGCGGGTGGGGCTCGCTGTGACGCCCCCCAACGTCACATCCACCTGTGAGGGTGCACTACGGACACAGTTTAAAAGGCACGGAGGCTGGCATGGCGGGTATGACATCCTGACGAAGTGGTCACAGGGAGGACCAGGCAACGTGTTGATGCCTGTACACCCGCCTGGACGCTGGAGCATGGCCTGAGACATGGTGATATAATTCATTTGCTTTAATAGTTCCTGTTTGTATGATTGTGTTACAGGGGCATGTGCGTAGCCCTGTATTGGAGCACAAAGCTGGGGTTTACCTATCTAATATATTTTTTGTATTCCCATTTACTATATGACTAGCACTTAGCCCTTTTAGGGTATATGAGCACGGTATAAATTTAGCACTGGTCACTTTATATGGATGCCTCTCAGTTCCATATTCTGGCGTTAGCTGTTCTTCTCTAGGAATATCAATTCTGTATGAATTTTTGCACATCGTGTCATATGAAATTGCTTGTTTTGCTCAACTCTTTGGATTATCAATTTATATATGAATTACGCTTGCACTTTTGCATGTTTTGCTTATAAGGAACTTGTTGAGACATTGTTAAAGAGCCAGCGATCCAGTGTATCTTTTAATATCTTTTAACGTGTTTTTGTAGTGTGAAGCTGCATTTATAATTCTGTGTACATTCATTACATTCAATAAAGATATATTGATTTTACTTTGGGCAGTGCGGCTGTGTCTGATTGTAGGATTTGGGGTGGCCCACACTATTTTTGCATGGTACTTCCCCCACAATATTAGTGGGGGGTCCTTCATTTAGCCTGCACTCATTTATTTGCTGTAGGGTCGTGCGGAGTTCGTTTGACCTTTGTACATGTTATTTTATTAGTTATTTTTTGTTTGTTTTTTTAACTTCTTGGAAAAAATGGTTTTACACCTGATATGTCTGTCATATTTGTAGCATTTATAAAATTATTGTCTTTTTTTTTTAATTTTACTAACGAACCAATTTTTTCATTATACACATTTTTTTTTAGTTGCGTCATATTTTGCAGCATATACTGTATGTAGCTTTTTCTCATTTGAATTTTTCTGATACAGGTACTTCTAGAGAAATGTTATATTCAAGCCAATTCTTCTTACAATTTTTAATTGTATTATTTTGTGCAGAAAATCCACGGATCCATTTGATGAATAGAAGCTTTTGTTGCGTATTTCTATTATTATTGCAGAAGTTTATTGCAACAAAAGATATTACAAAGGAGGATGTAATCTGAAAGGACCAGCATTTCCTTCTGCAAAAACAATCAAATTGTTGGCATCATAGCAGATCATTAGAATTGTGCCTCTAAAATTATTTTAAAATTGCTAAACCTCATGTGTATTTTATTCCTGGAATTTACCAAGATAAGTAATTTGTTTGCATACAATATAATTAAACAAAACAAATGCCTGGTGCATTGACTGCCTACTGTTTGTTCAAACAATAAGGAAAACTTTACCTGCAATAAACAAGGATATTGAGGGATCAAGTATTTCTGAACATGTCCATACAACATAAAAAGTAATAATAAATCCAAGCATTAGAATGTCAGTGGGAGCAATCATTGTAAACTTTGTGCATGCACAATTCTGTCCTAATTACAACAGACCAGAGAAGGGCACCCGCTAATATAAAATATGATTTGCTCTAGTTGCACTAAATAAGAAGTAACACAATTCACCACAACCCATTTACGGAACTAGGAGAACTATCCTCCTAGAAACTGGTGTTGGAAAAGGTATCTCACCTCAACATGTCAAGATTCCTTATTGAGCAGAGAATGCTGGCAGAGACTGTCACGTAAACAGTGGGAGCCCCATTGTGGCATTGTGCCTCCAGTGATTATGGAGCAAATTTAGACTATAGACTCAAACTAAAAATAGTATACTGATCATCACGAGAAAGCTAAATGTATAAGTTAATTATTGAACAGAACACAGACCATCTCAGAAAGTTGGCTGAGCACAGCAGTCCCTAAGTGTGATTAAATTAAGTATACATATTTCTATTAAAGAGACACTATAGTCAAGTCATTCTCGTTTGACAGCAAATAGAAACACATTATTTGACTGCAAGCAGCCATTCAGGTATGATGATGCGAGCTCAATCACAAATCCCTATTGGTCACCAGACATCAAGTGATTAACAGTCATACAATGAATTAGAAGGTTGGCTGATTTGGATATAGTGTCGCATTTTAACACAAAATTTAATTTTCTATATGTCACTTATTTTGGGAAAAAGTTTCATGGCTTATCACTGTCTGTTTATGAAAGGGCAACAAAGAAAGTTAACCCTCTGCACACTCATACTATTGAAAAACCTAGCTAACACTTGTTAAGCACATGGACTGTTAGTTAACATAGATTGCAATGAATGTAGAAGCGAGGTAGCCACGTCAAGGCCGTCCAATTAGTACCCCGTCCCTAACATTACTAAGTTTAAAAGTTTGTGCAGACATTGCTATGACTGCTATATATTGATTGGATGAGCACATCCTATTTTTCTTTTTGCTGTTTATGAAAGGGCAACAGGGAAGTACTTTTTTTGTATCAAAAGTCTGTTCTTGTATAAAATCATTAAATAGTGAGGGTTTCTGTACTATTCAATTTGGAAAGCATACATTCAACATTTTGCAGTGTCCAGCTTGATTAATTATTACTTGGTATAACATGGTTAAGCATAGGTCACTTTAATTTGTTTCTGATTTTCTTTTTGTCATCACACTTCACATTTAAAACATGTTTCCAGTCCCCAGGTTCTTACACAATACACATTAAATTCAATGCACTCTTACTGTTTTGGTATAAGTTCTCATTTATAAAGGGCTGCATCTGCCCCCATGCTGTTCTTTTCCAGAGAAAACAGCCTCAGGATTGTAAACAGACAGAAAATACATCAAGTTTACTGAAGGGGTTAATGGTGTACAGTGTCCAGATTATAATCAACGTGTGGAAGAGGGAATGGAGGCAGGGCCAGACCTGCTGAACCACCAGTTGACTTCAAAACATTATAGAAGTAAAAAGATAAATAATAAATAAATAAAAGTAGGTCAATTGCCACCTCACATTGCCTAATTTCATCAGAAAACAGAGGAGAGGCACATGGGAAAGGCACCAGATAAACTACTTGCTGCCCTATCAAACAAATAGAAAAGCTGGTCATCTTGCGACACACATTTCTAAAATGTAATTTGCATTGATACGCATTTTATGTTGAATTCTACATGTTTTGAGAGTGGGGTGCACACCATGCAATGCTAAGTAATGCCTATTAGGATTATAAGAACCCTTTTTTATCATTTTCATGTTTTAAAAGAAAAAAAAAACAATACAGCATTGCCCTCTCCCTTGAGCAAACCAGGCATTGGGGCGAGCAACCTATGTCTTAGAGGCCCTTGGATCCCTTACCAAATCAAAAATGAAAACATATATAATCACATCATTACAAGCATTTTATTAAGGCTGAAATAATAGAACTTATTCCATAGCGTAGTCCTTCTTTTGTCCACCAATGGACGAAGTCCTCCCTCCAGGTCCCTCCAGGTCCAGCGGCTTCTGTTCTGATGCCAGTGGCAGCATCTGTGTTGCGTTTTGGGTGTTGGAGGTGGCAGCAGAGGGGTTCCAGGAGTTCCCCAGGAGTCTTGCTGTGCTACGAAATCATGCTGTGGCTGGGCAGTGAGCAGAAATTAAAAGGGGGTGGCGATGGATCGTTGTCTGTATAGAATAAAGTGCAATAGAAACCATTCTTGTTGGATGCTACCTATGATCCAGCTGGTGCTGAGAGCAGGTCCTGAATTTCAGCTCTTATCCTGCCATGTGATCGCATGTCACACTGGCGCAGGGCAAAGACTGAGAGGGTGTTCTTGGCCCTGGCTGGATTACAGCACCCACAGTAAGAACTGCTTTTACTCTGCACTGCATTTGGCTGCTGTCCCCCTCAAGAGGTCTCTCAACTTCCGACCATGGCATGCCATGATGAATGTAGTAACAATGCCAGGCTTCCTGGGGACATTTATGGGCATCAATACAGATGATCACCCAGCTCACTTAGCACATAGATGAGCCACAACATGGGGGTGCAGTGAGGAGCAGGGCAGGAATGGGGGGTGCAGCAGGGCAGATTGCACGGGGTGCATTGGGGAACAGAAGAGATGGAGGTTCAGCAGCAGAGTAGAGAAGATGGGGGCAACAGGAAGCAGGGCAGAGAAAATAGGATGCATCAGGGAGCAGGGCAGAGAGGATGGGGAATTGATGGGAAGCAGGACAGAGATGCGATCCCTCCCACTGGGTCTCCTCTGCACCGGATGGCCTCTGAGCCCACCCAGTCTTCAGGAGAGGGCATGACAGGCCCCCTTCCCCTGTTTCCGCCGCCATCTTAAGGTGACTCCACATATAATTAATCACAAATGGGAAACTTCATCAGAGTTGGGGGAATCATTCCACAATGTTGTCTCCATGCAAAACATATATAGGCAATTGACCCAGAAAAAGAAAAAGAGACGCATCTAGCGTAATATTGTACATGCAAAACAACTTATTCCTGGAAAAAAATGCACTTACATTAAAATGAGTATGTGCAGCTTTAAGACCATTAGGTGGCTCTCACCCACTCCAAAACTGTCAGAAATGACCAAATCCTTAAAAAACACATGTGACTAGAAGATGAACCGCCTGCCTCCGCAAAATATTTTTTTTAATAGTCATTTTCTCTGTGTGTTGTCTTTTTTCTTTTACAATTAACCCTTTGTGAACTGGCAAGGGATCCATGAAACCCATGAGGCACAAGGTCTGGCAAGTCACCTGTGGCTAGCAGGTGGCTTGCCATTAACCGTAAGCCCCCATTACCTGCTTCCCAAAGCCCAGGGGGGCAGAAGAGCCCAGGGCCATTTAGGCTGTGCGGGCTTTTAGCCTTGCAGGGCCAGGGGCCACCAAAGCTTGCCCTTGCACCCTGCTCTACAAGCCCTGCATAGCTGGTCCCCAGGCTGGATATGCTAAGAAGGCGGACCCCATGCAATTTCTGTGGGTATTTTTAAGGGTTTTTAACTCTTAAAAGTCACCAAAAAATGGGGTCCCCCAGGAGTCTTTTTTTTGTTAACCCTTTATGTCCCATCACTCAGTGGGTATAAAAGGCTTCCAGCAGCAGTAGGAGGATGGAAACCAGAGTGATTGTCATGGGACACAGGCTCGGGGATAGATCTATGGGAGGTAAGTATTAAAATATAAAATAATGAAATTTTTTTTTATGTGTGTGTGTATGTTTTTTCACATTTAACTATTTGTGAACTGAGGTGGGATCCATTAGATCCCGGGTGACTTGCCATTAACTCCCAGCACCCATTACTTGCCTCCCCAAAATCCAGGGGGGCAGAAGAGCACAGGGCCATTTAGGCTGTGGGGCTTGTAGCCTTGTAGGGCCAGGGGTCCCCAAAGCTGGCCCTTGTGCCCTGTTCTACAAGTCCTGCATAGCTGGTCCTGAGGGGGTTATGCCGGGTAGGAGGGGCCACGCCATTTTTGGGGATTTTTAAGGCTTTTTAAGCCTCATGTTTATTATACCTCTATGTTCCATCACTCGGCAGGTATAAAAGGCTTCCAGCAGCAGGAGAAAAGAAACCAGGATGATCATCGTGGGACACAGTGCTCGGTGACTGATTGATGAGAGGTAAGTATTAAAAAATAAAATAATAAAATATTTTTTCTGATGTGTGTGTCATTTTTCATATTTAACCCTTTGTGAACTGGTAAGGGATCAATGAGAGAGGTCTGGTAAGTCACCTGTGGCTAGTGGATGACTTGCCATTAATCCCCAGCCATTAATATTGCCTGCTTTGCCAAAGCCCAGGGGGACACAGAAGATCCTGGGGCTACGACGGCTATGCAGGCTTATTGCCTCCATGGCCAGGGGCCACTGAGGCTGGCCTCCATGCCCTGTTCTGCAAGCCCTGAATAGCTGTCCTGGCTGTTTATGCTGGGAAGGGGGGACCCCACACCATTTTTTTATTTAACCCCTTATAGTCTGGCTAGTGGTTGTAGTTTACTTGTAAATGTTACAAAGTGCTCTTTTCAGTTTGGGCGGGTTACCTGGTCAGAAAAGGGAGAAATGGGGCTTTCACATGCAATATGGTTTCATTGAATAAAATAATTTTTTAAATAATTGAGACAAATTTTAAAAAGCATAATTTTAATTTATTTTTTTCAAACATAGTGAAAAAATGTCAACAGAGGGTGACAACTCAAGTAAGTTGGCCGTAAAAATGGTTTAAACTACCTATGCATGTTGGGTATTGTTCTGTTTGGAAGACCTTGTACTTTCAGATTTAGCTTGTTTTTTTCTTGCTTGCATATTGATATTTTAGGAAAATGCGTTTTTTATTCTGCTTTTTTTATACATTTTTTAAAGAAACCCTGTACAACCATAGAATTTTCTGGCATATAAACAGTGCAAGAGATAATTACAATTTACATAGAAATTGAATACAAGAGATACAAACTACATTGGCCCTTATTTATGAAGGAATAGCGACAGGTAGCGACTGGTGAGCGGCCGGTAATGACGGGCCCCGCCACGAGAACGCCGGCTCCCCACCACAATCACACATTTATCAAGCCAATCCTGCTTAGCGACTGAGATAGCGCCATATAGCCACTCATTCATCATTATTCCAGCCTCAGCCCACAGCGCCAGTGTCCGACCTTGAACAGCGACAGGTATGACCTCTCGCTACCTGGCGCTCTCCAATGCATTTCAATGGAACAATCTTTAAATATTAATAATTAAGTGTTATTATTTTTTTTTTTTTTTATGGGAAAAATTCTGTGACCACTTCTGCCATTTTAGATAATTTTTTTAAGGGAAAAAAAAAAATTGTACAGAATTGATATTACAGGTCTGATATTAATGTATTCATATTACTAAATTATTTAAAAAACTTGTTTTTTTTGGTTTCCAAAAATATGGTTGTTTGGGGGCTTAAAAACTACTTTTAACCCATCGCCGCCAGCGCTCTGGGGTTTAAACATGCATTTTACAGCGCAAGATTTTTTTGAGCGTGATTTTTTAATGAATATGGTGGGAGCCGGTCGCTAGGGCCAGTCGCTATCATGCGCTCCCATACAGCGCGGAACCTGTCAAATAGCGACTCCTCACCCAATATTCAACATTACGGCAAACCGACTGAGTCGCTATCAACTACCGAACAACGGCCAAGCACAGCGACTACTAGCGGGCGCTCTGAAAATGCAGCTACAGTTGCTCAACTGTCGCTACCTGACGCTATTAATGAACCTGCCTCCCCGAATACATTTAATACAGAGATACAGCAGCTCGTACATAGTGCAAGTGATAGAAGCTACTACAAACTCCTTTGAGCCTGGGCCTATGACACCTGGATTTTGGTAAGGATGCGGACAACCAAAGGAAAGAAACCATTCCTAGATCTAGAACTCCTGCAAGCTGGTACCGCAAGTCATCACCCAGATGGTACATACTGGAACAGGGTGTTTCCAGGGTGGGATGGTCCCAAAGAATATTCTCCACTTGTGACTTTGTTCTGAGTCTGTGCAGTTCCTGCAGGATGGTAAGGGTGCTCCAAATATTCTTTCTGCAATGTTGATTGTTCTTTGGAGTCAACACTTGTCTCTTTTAGTTGCTCCCTCAAACCAAACAGAAAAGGAAAAGCATAGTATGGAACCTATGACTGCATTAAAGAAGAGCACTAGCAACGTTTTTGACAGTCCCATCTTTTTCAGCTGCCTTAGGAAAAACAATCTCTGTTGCGCTTTCCTCAGTACAGCCAAGGTGTTCTTCTCCCAGCCGAGGTTGTCTGAGATGCTCACGGCAAGAAACTATGGGGGTTATTCATCAAGCCATAGCTCCAGGTAGTGACAGGTAGCGACAGGTAGCGAATGGTGAATGCCAGGCGCTGTAAGCAATACCACATTTATCAAAGCGATTCCGGTGAGCAACTCTAACAGTGCCATGTAGCTTCTGATTCATCATCATAGACAGCTTCTGGCGCTCTGGGTTACAGTGGCCCAATTTTGAGCGCTGGCGCTGTGCGAGGCTGTTTTTTTTTTATGAATATGGTTTGAGTCACTCACACTGACCAGTCGCTACCATTCGCTCCCATATAGCACTGTACTGGTGTTATAGCGACTCACACATCAAATTCATCAATGCCGGCTAGCAACTGAGGCAACCGGTAACAGCGAACCATAACAGCGAATCAGAGTGACTAGCGGTCACTCTGAGCGCCTCGCTACAGACGCTCATCTGCCGGTACCTGGCGCTAGTATTGAATCAGCCTCCACGCCTCTTTTGCTCTTTTGATTTCTACCCCATTAATTGAAAGGGGTGTATCTACAACAAGCTAGATACGCCTACAAAGCTCAATGTGTGTACTCGGGGATTATATGTGGTTTATGTGGGGTATTTTACATATAAAGGGTTGTTTTGGTTGAAAAAGTGCAAGGTGTGCAGTTTGTCTGCAGAACTGAATTTTTCAAGTAAAATTGCCCTTACGCGCATGCTTTGCTTTGGGCTGTTTGGCAACTCTGCATGTTGGGTATTGTTCTCTTCATTGAACTTGGCTTGTTTTTTCTTGTTTACATATTTTTTAGGAAAATGTGCCTTTAGTTCTGCTTTTTTATTCTTTTTTTAGGGAAGCCTTGTGCAACCAAAGAATTCATCGAAGGATATAGAAAACTGTGCCACAAAACCTGGTACACCTAGTATGCTTGAGGTGTGTACTTCCAGAGAATAATAGTTTGTAGGGGGTATTTCAAATGTAAAGGGTTGTTTTCCTTGAAAAACTGCAAGGTGCGCATAGCAATCTCCTAAAGCGCTATTGCAGTTTGGGGTCTTCTGGGCAGGAAAGGGTGTCTACCAATACGTATGTGGTACCATTGTAAATGGGGTATTTACACACAATATGATTTTTTGGGAAAAATTACATATTTTACAAAAAAAAACTACAAATTGTAAAAAAAAAAAAATATATATATATATATATATATATATATATATATATATATATATATTTTTTTTTTTGTATATATTTCACCAGAAAATCTTGAAAATACACTTAAACAACACTAAACAAGACATATCATGTTAAACCCCAGGCTCTGTTGAAAAAAACAATATATAATTTTCCTGGGAAATCCCTTAAAAAATCGCAATTTATCATGTACAGCACAAAATATTGAAAAATGGTCTGGCAATAGAGGGTGACAAAATCTCTAGGTAGGCTAGCAGTTAAAGGGTTAATAACTAGCTATAGACTGATGCTGGTGAAGTGAAGTATTGCTTTGCTATAAATAAGATTGTTTTAAAGTGAGTTTAGGAGCATTTGCGAGTTACTGGTTGTATTTTCAAGTGAGGTTGTATTATAATTGAGTGGACTTTATGTTGGGGGACTTAAAATTTGTTTTTTTTTTTTGCCTTGCTTGGCAGTTGTTGCTTAGGTGTTATAGAGCTGAAATTAAAAGACAAAGTGGCTGTAAGTACTAAGATTGTGTTGTTTTGGATATTGGCTGGCAACATTGAAGGTCTACTCAGTGCACAAGTTGTCATATGTATACTTTACAGGAGCAGCAGTTTCAGTTCCAATACTGCTTGACTTCTATGAAGAGGTGAGCATAAGCCTGAAAAAGGGGTGGCTATAACATTTTTCTGGAATTTGCAAAAGCATTTGACACTGTCCTCATATATGCTCATTGGGATAATTGAGGTATTCAGAATTAGAAAATTCAATCTGTAACTGGATTGAACACCAAAGAAAGAAAGAAAATAGCGGCTCCAGCTGCCACCAAGGGTCAACCCACTGCACCAAAATACCTAGACTATTTCAAACCAGATAATCAATATTTATTGATAAAAAATCCCAAGCATAAAATCACATTAAAATCATCCATTCACAAACATACATATTTCATAGTAGAAGAACAATGTATATATTCACCTAATGAGTTCTGCCCTAGGGAATGGTGCCCCGCTGTCCCCAAAGAGAGGTATAAACAGTCCACGCGCTCCGTGGCTACATACCTAGCCACTTCTTCAGGATGTAGTTAACTGGACTGTTTATGTTGTCTGAGTTGTGGTTAATGATACCTACACTGAATGGTTGTAAGCTGGGTTCAGTAATGGGCCCACTATTATTCAACTTGTTTATAAAAGATATAGAAGATGGAATTAATGGCACCATCTTTATTTCTGCATATGACACAAAGATATGTAGCATAGTGCAGTCTAATGAGGATGATCACAAGCTTTCTGACTTGGACACTTTGAATGTATGGGCAAGCACTTAGCAAATTCGATATGGAGAAATGTAAAATCATGCCCTTGGGGGTCTAACAACCTGAAGGCCACATATGTCCTTGGGGGAGTAAAACTGGGAGAATCACTTGTTGAGAAAGATCTGGGGGTACTGGTAGATCACAGGCTAAATAACAGCATGTAATGCCAAGCAGCTGCTTCCAAGGCCACCAAGATATTAGCATGCATTAAAAGAGGCATGGAATCACAGGATAGGGATGTAATTTTGCCTCTTTACAAGGCACTGGTGTGCCCCCATCTGGAATATGCCGTCCAGTTCTGGGCACCAGTTCAAGGATGTTTTGACTATGGAAAGGGTGCAGAGAAGAGCCACCAATCTGATAAGAGGAATGAAGTATCTTAGATATGAAGAAAGATTACAGGAATTGAATCTGTTTAGCCTTGAGAGGTGATAACTGAGGAGGGACATGATTAACTTGTATAAATATTCAAAAGGCCAGTACAAAAATATGGGGAAACACTATTTCAGGTAAAATCCTATCTGAAGACTAGGGGGCACTACCTTTGACTAAAAAAAAAAAAAAAAGAATCAATCTCCGGAGGCGACAATCTTTTTTTTTATCATAAGAGCTATAAATATGTGGAATAGCCTCCCACAGAAGCTTGTTACAGAACCAACAGCCGACAACTTCAAAAAAGGATTAAATGCTTATTTAGAAGAGAATAACATTAACAGATACTATTAGCTGTTATCGGTAAAAAAACTAAATTAGAACTTTCCCCAACTCTGAATCTTGCTTAAACTTGATGATATATGTCTTTTTTCAACCATATTAACTGTGTAACTATGAAATATTGTAATGCTACCTAAGGGATAGTAAAGACAGAAGTGGACGGCAATTATGTTTGTGTAGAGAGGGCTTTTAATAAGCACAGCTACTGTAGGTAAATAACACAATAGGATAGAGTCTATCCATTGTAATTAAATGAAGAGGCAACAACCTCCTTCCCCACTCACCAGCAGGCAGAGAAGATTGCGCTTGTATAGGACACCAAGATCTGCAAGAAGAGAGCAGTGACCCTGTACACACAGATCACAGCTGCTGGCCATGTGTAAGTGTGAGTGAGCTCCCTCACCTCAGCAGAGGCCATAGCAGCAGCATTCTGTGTGTACAGGGATCACTTCTTTCCTCTTGAAGACCTTTGTGTACAGTTTTCAATAGCAACAGACTGCAGGCAGAGAAAACTGTTTCTTTCTCAAAACACACATTTGCTAACATAAGAATAGAAAATAAAAAAAAAAAAAGAAATACTAGATCGGCACCTTGAGGACATCATTTTGGCACACAAAAAATATACACTTTAAAAGTTCCAACAAAAGTGAACTTTCCCTCTAGAGATGTACAAAACCTTTGGTGAGCGCTTTATGCTTTGAACGTCTCCCCGGCTTCCCAGCTGTCTGAACCAAACTCCCATCCCCTGCTCATCTCAGTAGTTTTGGGGCGATCCAGGAGTTTCAGAAATTAGGATGCCACAGGAAAATGGACCAAAATTAGCAGTGGTCAAAATCGCAGGTTTTGGCCTGATTGAAAGAGAAACAAAACCCCCAAGTTTCACATTCTTCCTCTATGGTGGGGCATACTGATTTGATATGCTCTACTGTGTGTATTTTCCCAAAACTTACCCCTTCCTGGCTCCCCTATGGTCCGCTTAGCCAATCAGCAGCATCTGTTCAATTCAGATGCCCTTTGCTGTTCTGAGCTCCGAATGGCAACGAGATCTGAATTTAGCAAGCGCTGCCAGTCGCATCCCCGCTTACCTGTAACTGGGGGCGTGCCCGCGTTGACCATTCAGAAAGGCCTGGTGTGGGTATGCATCTCAGATAGAAGTGATCTGGGGATCCGGCCACGCCACTGAGATGCACCGAAGATAAGATAAGTGAAACGGGGTCATATAGACTAGACACATTGGAGAGACTGGGAATGCGCCTGCTCCCTTTCTCTATGCCGGATTTTACTTTTAACAGCGCTTTAGGTCAGGCATTAATATGCACAGTATAAACTCTGTTTGGAACTAGAGCCTGCACATGTGTTGCGGCAATGGCGGAAAAGTGAGTGGTGTGGGTGATCTGCCACTGTGGCATCCCAAATCAGGATGCCTGATTCCCTGTCCCCAGGGCATCCCAATTTGTGCGTGAAATGCCCAAATCCCCTATCAAAAGGCACATACTCTAAGTGGACCAAATCCTGTCATTGTGACGATCTCTAATTTTGCACTTTCTTAAAGGCATACCAATTTATCACCTCAAAACCACTTAGGGGTTATTCATGAAGGGATAGCGCCAGGTAGGGCCTGTACAGCAGCAGGTAGCGTCAAGTAGCATCAGGTGAATGCCGGACACGGCACGCAATTACACATCTATGAAGCCAAATCTGGTGAGCGACTAGAACGCCATGTAGCGTTCAATTCATCATTATCCCAGCTTTAGCGTACAGCACCAGCGTTCAGCCTTGCAGAGCGCCACGTATTACCTCTCGCTACCTGACGCTCTCCCATACATTTCAATGGACGTTCTTTTTCTTCTCTTTAAACAGGGTTAAAACAGAGTTATTATTATTATTTTTCGTAAATAATCTCAAATAATGTTGTGACCTCTCCTGCCCTAGAAAAAGCCATTTTTCACACTTTTTTCATTTTTTATATGTTTATGCAGAATTGACATTACAGGTCTGGCATTAAGGTGTTCATGTTACAATGTTATAACAATGTAATTCCATATGTTTTCGCTTTGTTACTGGTGGATATGTGTGCAAAAACAGCCTTTAATCACACAGCCTCCTGTGCTCTGGGCTACAGCAAAGGATTTTTGAGCTGTGGGCTGTTTTTTTGATGAATATGCTGTGAGTCGGTCGCACTGACCAGTCGCTAACATTCTCTCCCATACAGAGCTGTACTGGTCATATAGCGACTCCCCACAATGTATTCATCAATGCTACACAGCCACTGAGGAGCGAACCACGGCCGAGCACAGCGACTACTAGCCCTGAAATGCCTGCTACAGACGCTCATCTGTCACTACCTGCCGCTAATAATGAATCAGCCTGCCCGATAGCTGGAGGACAGGAACGTGGTGCAGACTACAGAGAGGACAGGGATTTGACCGTTCCCTCTTCACTATGCCAGGGTTTGTTACAAACACAGATGAATGCTTGTATGGCATACAGTACTCACTGGATGAGAGCCCAAATGGTGAAATCATGTCCTCAATGTGCTGAGCAGATTTAGTGTTTTTATTTTTTCTTATGTTAGCAAATGTGTGTTTTATGGACACAGTTTTCACTATCTGCACTCTGTTGCTATTGGCAATCATACACCAAAATCTTTAAGAAGAGAAAAATGATCACTGTACAGGCAGAACACTGCTGCTATGGCCGCTGCTGGGGTGGGCACTCTCCCTTACACACGTCCCTTCTCTCTTCTTGGTGTAAAGACTTGGTGTATGGTTGCGAATAGCAACAGATTTCATATAGTGTAAACTACTTCCAAAAAAAACATATTTACCAACATAAGAAAAAAATGTCAGATCAGCTGAGCACCTTGAGCACATCCTTTTTGGCACAAAAAATATACAATTTGAAAAATGCCATGAAAGTGAACATTCTATTTAAAGTGGACCTATTACCACCTGGGCTGACTAAGTGCCCCTGGGGCATCCAATTCAGGTGCCTCACTGTGTGAGCCCCCTTGCAGGTGCACAATAACTTACCTTTTCAAGGGGTCCCATGTCACGATCGGGGCTGTGGCCACATCCCATTAGATTTAGATTTAGAGTGTGCCACATACTGCAGGGAGACGAGAGATACAGCCACTCCCTATGACTATTCAAAACAACCTTTTATGCCATGAATTAGATGGCACAGCATAAAGCACTGACTGGATGAGAGCCCGGGCATGCGCCAGGAGAGTTGAGTGGGTGGTTTGGGTCTCTCTCACGGGATGTCCCAGGAAAATTAATCTATCGCCAGGATAGTGTAAATCTTGGTGAGAGATCCACTTTAAACACTGACTTCTTTAACTTTAAAACATTAAAACAGAAGTAAATTCCCTCACTTATAAATCATAGGGGCAATTATTGGATGGCCTGACTTAAGTGTAGTATACTTTATAATTTCATGCAATTAAAAAAAAAAAAAAAAAAATGTTCTCTGATTCATAATCCAATGGTGCATGTGTGGGCCGAATTTGGGATGCCCCATAAAGAGGTAGATCAACACCCGCAAGAGTATTTTAAACCACTGTTTTGGATGTGTTTTGCCCTTTAACCCTTTCGCTGCCAGCCTACCTGCAGCTTTTGTCACTCTCTGTTGCCAGACCATGTTTCACTATTTTGCGCTCCCCATGTTCAGATTTTTGAAAGGATTTCCAGGGATTTCCCAGTTAAATTATATATTGTTTTTTTCAGCAGAGTCTGGGCTTTAACACAAAATCTTGTTTGTCATTTGTCAAGTGAATTCTTAATATTTTGGGATGAAATATGTGAAAAAAAATAAAACAAATCTATTTTTTACAATTTGTCAAGTACAAGTTTGTCAATAAAATCTTATTGCGTGTGAAATCCCAATTTCTCCCGGTTACAACGGTACCACATATGTATTGGTAGACACCCTTTCCTGCCCAGGAGACTCCCCCAAACTGAAACAGCACTTTAAGAGATTTTTAGAATAAATACAGCTATGCTAAGCGCTATGTGCACCTTGCAGTTTTTTAATAAAAACAACCCTTTACACTTGAAATACCCCCCACAAACTATATATTCTCTGGAAATACACACTTCAGGCTTTCCAGGCATACCAGGCTTGTTGATGTTGCCACAGTTTTCTGGAAGTTCTCCCTCAATGTATTCTTCTTTGGTTACACAGAGCTTCCCTAAAAATGGATAAAAAAAGCAGGATCAAAGCCACATTTTCCTAAAAAAACTATATGCAAACAAGAGAAAACAAGTTAATCTTAAAAAGCAACATCCCCCGAACCGAACGATACCCAACATGCATAGCTACTGTCAAAAGAAGAGTTGCCAAAACCCAAAAAGTAAAGCATGTGCACAATGGTAATTTTGCTTGAGAATTTCAGCTCTGCAGACAAAGTGCGCACCTTGCGCTTTTTCTACCAAAACAACCCTTTACATTTGGAATACCCCCCACAAACCATACATTCCTTGAAAGTACACATGATAAGCTTTCTAAGCATACCCAGCATGTTGTAGTGGGCCCATCTTTCTGGAAGTAATCCCTCAAGGAATTCTTTGGTCGCACAGGGGTCCCTTAAAAAATGTATAATAAAGCAGAATTAAAAAATGAGTTTTCCTAAGATATCAATATGCAAACAAGAAAAAACAAGCTAAATCTAAAAGCGCAAGGTCCCCCGAGCAGAACGATACCCAACATGCATAGGTACTTTTAACCCTTTTAACAGCCAGCCTACTTGAGGTTTTGTCACCCTCTCTTGACAGGTAATTTTTAACCATTTTGCACTATGCTTAACTGTGATTTTTGCAGGTATTTCCAGGAAAATGAAATATTTTATTTTTGCGGCAGAGTTTAGGCTTTAACATGAAATATCTTGTTTGTAATTTTTTTACTGTTTTTTAAAATATTTTTGAGTAAATTAAACAAAACAAAATAAAAAAAAATATTTTTTTAGAAAATTGTCTCCTTTATTTCAAATAAAACCTTTTGCATGTGAAAGCCCCATTTCTCCCGATTACAACGGTACCACATATGTATCGGTAGCCCCCCGTTACTGTTCAGAAGACCCCCCCAAACTGAAAAGAACACTTTATAACATGTAAAAATAAAATACAATTACAATCCACACTATAAAGGGTTAAATCAAGAAAAAAATTGGCATGGGGTTCCCCTTCCAAGGGGGGGGGGTAATCCCCATTTTTTTTTTAATTTTAAGGGTTAAAAACCCTTAAAAATTCCCATAGAAATGACATGGGGTCCCCCCTACCCAGCATAACCAGCCCGGGGATCAGCTATGCAGGGCTTGTAGAACAGGGCGCAGGGGACAGCTTTGGTGGCCCCCCGCCCTGCCAAGTACAAGCCCGCACCGCCTAAATCACCCCGGGCCCTTCTGCCCCCCCTGGGCTTCGGGGAGGCAGGTAATAGGTAATAAGCAGGTAATAGGGGGGCCGGGGTTAATGGCAAGTCACCCGCTAGCCGCAGGTGACTTGACAGCTCCCCAGCCTTGTGAACTGGTATAGGGGTTTCATGGACTCCTTACAAGTTCACAATGGGTTAAAGTGGACCAACACCCAGGGCTGATCGGCCCGGGAATCTATAAGATTCACAGACCGTTCTATTTCCTCCCCCGGAGCATCCAAAATCGGGATGCCCCTCTGTGGGACACCCCCGAACACCCGCTACCACTTACCTGAATCCCGGTCCTACGGCGCATGCGCGGGCCGCATCCCCGCTATCCCTCTAGCAGGGCGCATGCCCGCGCTGGCTATTTATGAATGGCCGGCGCGGGGAAGTGGGGGATGCGGTCTCCAGCACGCTCAGAGTGGCTGAGCTTAGACGTCTCTTAGATGTCCATAACTCAGCCGCTCCGAGCGCGCTGATTGGACGAGCGGCCGCGCATGCACCATAGGATCGGGGTGAGATGAGTTATTGTGGGCGATCGGGAGGGTTTCACAGAGCGGGGCATCCCCGATCGGGATGCCCCAGGGGAAAGGACCAATACCCAGGATAGTCAAAATCCTGGGTGTTGGTCCACTTTAAATGTAAAAAAAAAAACACAAACACACCACAAAATGCTGGAAGCATTTTATACCTGCTGTGTAACAGGACATAAGCGGTTAATTAAAAAAAAACATTGACATAGGGTCCCGGGGGGGCATTTTTATTTTGGAATTTTAAGGGTTAAAAATCCCCCCAAAAAATGACGTAGGGTCCCCCCTACCCAACATTACCGACCCAGGCCAGCTATGGGGGCTTGTAGAACAGGGCGCAGGGGCCAGCATTGGTGGCCCCTGGCCCTGCAGGCTACTAGCCCACATAGCCACTAAGTGGCCCGGGCCCTTCTGACCCCCCCTGGCCGTTATGGAGGCAGGTAATGGGGGGGCTGGGTGTTAATGGCAAGTCACCCACTAGCCGCAGGTGACTTGCCAGACCCAGAGCCTTGTGAGCTGGTATAAGGGGTCTCATGGACCCCTTACCAGCTCACAAAGGGTTAACTGTAAAAAAAAACACACCACACAAAAGTATTTTATAAAAAAAAAAAAAAAAATGTTTTTACTGTACTTACCTCCGATTGCAAGCTCTTGTCCCGCACCGCTGTGCTGACAGATGCCGGTGATTGGCATCCAGAGAAGGGGGAGGCAGGAGATCAGAGGATCTCCTGCCACCTCCTTCCCCGGCACCGATCACTGGCATCTGACAGCTGAGAAGGCTGAAGCCTGAGATCGGGGCCGGGATGACGTCATAAGGGGCGGGGCTTAGCGGCAAGATGGCGGCCGCCATCGAGGAGTAAAGGGGATAGAGCCTCTCGGGCTCTCTCCTGAAGATCGGTAAGTCCTGGGGGGGGATCGGAGGCCCCCCAGGTGAAGAGGAGGGACAGCGGGAGCCAGCGCACACGCAGGTAAGTGAATGTCATTTTTTTTTTTTTCAGCTAGCAGCTGCTGCTGCCGAAGCGGGGGGGGGCTATTCAGGGGGCTCTCCTGGAGCCATCCGAGCCCCCACGGGGGATCGGATGGCACCAAATTAAAAAAGAGACCAGGCCGGATCCAACGAGGGGTCAGGTGAGTATTTTTTATTTTTATTTTTTAAACTAGCAGCGGGGAAATTCAAGCACGTAACACCTACGGGCTTGGCACTTAAGGCCCAGCCAAGCCAGCACGTAGGTGTTACGTGCTTGGCACTTAAAGGGTTAAATAAAACAGCTTTTTGGTTTGGTTAAACAGACTGCTGACCCTTACTGCTCCCTCACCTTGGATGCTGGGACCTCACATTTACAAAATTCAGATAAATGCGCTCTAAATGCAGCCGCAGACCCCACAGTCCATTCGCATGTCATTAGTCAGAGTTTTCATACACGGCACAACATGTTTGAAGATATGTATCCTTCCACATAAACCCACTGCGTCTAGGGTCGGGATGAGCCTGGGAACTGCCTGATGTTTTCAGTCCTGTTTGCATTTGCAGATTCTTCTGCTGCTTGCCATCAGTTCGACTATCTCCATCTCGCTCGTTGGTCCTCTCCACCCGTGCTTTTAAAAGGCTGCCGCCTCCGCTCGCTCGTCTCCACTATTTCTGACACTGGCCAGTTGCCTTCATCATTCTCCTTCCTTCGGAGTGTAACGGTAACAGTGGAAAGCTCTTTCACCTTACAGAGGAAATGTACTACACTGTGTCGATATAAGAAGCCAGCTGCATGGGATGAAATGTTAAAACTTTTATTTAAAACTAACACACATTTTATCATCTCGTCATCAGAGTTTTGCATTGAACCTGTCATTAACCCTTATGTACCATCTGTTACTATGTCCTCCCTCTTTCGTCTCCTTAACTCCTTTGTATCTGTATCCATGCAATTCATGGATCCATGCATTCAGGGCTTTTCTCTTACAATAGTTTTTACAGCCTTAGAAGAAAGTTGGCAACTTCCAGAGTCAGTGAAAAATTGTGTGTGCTCAGCGGCAACTTGATGTGACAGGATTTGATGTTTTGCTGCTGATGCTGGCTGGCCATAAGAATTTTGAGACCACACCCAGCATCAGCCCCAGAAAAGTGAAGACTATGCGAGACTCAGGAGGCTGCAACGAGTGCAGCCTGGGGGCTCTTTTACCATTGGCCTATGTTTGGCTGCAGGCAGAAGACTGGTGGATCGACTTTGGGCACTGAGTGACGAGTATCCAGACTCTGGCCAAAAACCATAGGGAGGAACCTCAAGTGAATAATGAATTTTGCGTGGTTTGTTTAGAAAGCAGAGAGGGTTCAAGAAGTGAGATAGAGCCCTGAAAACAGGCTAGATTGTTTATTATTTTCCATACTTGTTTTGTGTATTGTAGCTGAAGATTAAAGTTGTATTTTGGTTTACGCAGGACAAATTTTACTACAAAGGTTCATGTTAACCCCCTAAAGAAGACTGTTGTTTGATGCTATCCCATTACAACATATAAACACGCATTTATATATAAACATATTTGAGAGTCTGTTGCCATTTTAGAAGCTTTGTGTAATGCAAAACAGAATTACCATGGAATTAACTCATCCTAACAGTAGTGCTCCTTTCTGTTATCTATGTTTTTGCTACAGTATCTTGTCCTCATTTACATTAATCTGATACTAGTTAAAAGTCTACGGTAGAAAGAAGAAAGGATGGGAAACATGTGGCAGAGTGATTAATGATTGCGATTAAATTCCTGCAGATTGTGGTTTTATGCCCCTGTGATTCTCTTGTCATTATCCAGCCCAGGAAACAACATTCGCAGAGACAGACATGCTGCTTTCTAACACAAATCATCCAGCTTATTATTATTTCATTAAGAGAGGTTGATACCATAAAGTATTGTAATTGCAAGGCATACAACAGTTCAACAGATTGATTTTGGTTTATAAAGTATTGTATGAAGTGCATCCGTACTATATCATACATAATGTGGTGCTCCTGTATTGCTGATAAGCTAAAGTATTTCATTACTCTTAACAGATTTGACATGTATTTAATGGTGGACAAAGAGTAATACTGCACTGCTGCATCTTTACCATTTATATCTTTCAGTGGCAGTTCAAACTATTCTTTAGTGCAGTCTGCTTAATATTGTGCAGTTTTTAAGAAAGTAAACAACATCATTTGAATGTTTTTCAGCAGCTAATAGAGCTCAATTATCACTTATGTATTGTACAATCAACAAATATTATTTCTGTAAAATGAGTCTGTAAAATGACAAAAGTAAAGTCAAACTGGAACAACATCCACATTTAACAAAAAAAAACATGTTGTTCCCTGCACGAGTGTCCAAATTGTAATGCCCAATAAAACAAATATTCTTAATTTTCAAGTCATTCCCCTGGTTAAATCTAGCACTGTGATTGGCCTTTACAGTCACGTGGCTTGCAGGTCTCCCCTGAGTATCTATCTGCCGAGGGTCTTGCTTCTCGCCATGGCACATGCAAAGACAAAAGAAATGCATTTCAACATCCGCTAACACATGTGTGGCAGTTCTCACTGGTCAAGACCCCCCAAATTTGGTAGTTCCTTTCCTTCAACTGTGTGTTCTGTCTCTGTTTTCCTACCTGACTGTTCTTGTACTGGGTATGACTCCAAGCCCAACACCTGGGCCTCCTCCTCTTGCTCTGGTGGTGGTTGGGGTGAGGCTAAAGAGGAGGATGAGGACGCTGGCAGGAGTCAGGATCGATGCCTTACACACACACACACACACACACACATACACACACACACACACACACACACACACACACACACACACACACACACACACACCCTGTCTTGCTTGCCTCACTGGTTAGACCCCTCTTCTCTGGGTGGCCTTGATTCTCAATCAGAACTCCCCAGCTAGATGAAAAGCAGAATTCAGTCACACAGTTCATCATGAGTGGTCAACATCTCTATGGAGCATCCACTTACCTGGGAAGTGCTGACTGGAGAACTGGAGCTACTGGGGCCACTTTCTTGTTTTGCGGTCTGATCAGTGGTACATGATTTGGGTGTGTGTAAAAGACGTCGGTCTCTGGGCTTTGAGATGATCAGCCACCTTCAATGCCAACATCCTCTTGGCATGGGTGTTGGACTTGATGTCGTACCTGTCCATAATAAAATTGTCCTAGTTTAGATCCACATCCACATTACCCTACCTGTCTAAATTCCTGTATCTCACATCTCCCCCCTGTGCAGCAGGCCAATATATGTATTGCCCTAACGCTTTTCTCAGTATGTGCATATGCACCACTGAGTAGGCGCATGACATTATTCCCAACTAGCATGCATCTCCAAATTGCTCACAGCTGTACAGGCTGACAGTGCTGCTGACACACCTAGGCCTAGTGTCGCACCCAGCTCTGCTGTCCACCATTGGTGGATTACTGTCTCAGAGCTCACTCCTGTCTGATCCCCCCAAGAGTCCCTTACAAACAGGCAAGGGTGGTACATGTGACAGTGGCCGGAGAGTATACCTGATGGCAGGTTCAATTTAGCACATGTGGGGTGGCATACCAATGGTGCTGGCCTGTTTCATTACTGGCCCATCAACAGCCAGAGTTTGGGTTGACACTTTTTGGCGCTATCAAGTTGACTCAAATTTGTCTTTAAGCAACAGGCATCCACCATTACTGTAAGGGCCAACATGTGACTTGGTTCATATGGCTATGCTCCACTGGCCAGTCTGTCACCTGTCCGCCTGTTTGCCTGCTTGTAAAGCGGCGAACATATGTAGTTAAAGCATGGTATAGTATGGGTAATCACCATCACAATGTATTTCTGCTCTTCGAAGGTAAACAGTGTGGGGGACATGTTGTTCTTTTCTCCTTTGTCGGGAATCTGTGTGATGCGCCCCTGCAAATTTTGTAAGTGTGTACCATTGTAAGCATCATTTGTGTGGGCATAAATGTCACATAATAAAAATTGGATTTGTATATTTGTTTAGTCATAACAAAAGAAAAAATGGGAGGGTCATCAGCAAATACAATTCAAAGAAATAAAATTAAGCATTTAAAACAGCAACATTAACTAAAGGAAGAGTCCACCAGGTGCTGGCCGACTGACTGACTTCAATATAGATGCTCATACTCTACCAGGTCCCTGTCAAGGACCTTTATCGCTAGTAAGCAATTTATTCTTCTGGCAAAAAGAGGGTGTCATTTGGGACTAGAAACCTATGGTTCTTACAGTCCCGAAAATGGCCAAATCAGGGCTCAGAATCACATGCAAGCACAGGCTAAACCTTTACATTTCTTGCCTGTGACAGTGGATCCTAAGGTGAGTTTTTTCATTTAACTGGTGAGGTTTTTTGGCTCAATTTTTTGAAATTTTTTGTTTATTTTTCATTAGATACAATTTTTATCTAACGTAAAATAGACTGACTGAACTATTTTTTCAGTTTTCAGTGTTTTGATTTTACTGCTTTTACCAGCTTTCAATTTAACATTGAAACTGACTGACTTGTTTTTTTGCATTTTAAGTTAGATAATTTGTAATGAAAAAATGTTTGTTCAATTTTTTTTGCCAATTGTTTTAATGAATGCCACTTAAGCAGGGTTTTTAATTTTATTTTGGCTGTTTATTTAGTTTTTTAAAAAAGGCTACTAGCCCAAGCAAAAGGGCTTGTAACCCAGAGGGCAGGGCTCAGAGGCCATGCTATTGGCGGTCCCTGTCCCTGAAAGTAACAAGCCCTTATACCCTTTGGTATGGGCTAGGGGATCTTCTAGGGGTGCCTTGGACCTTCTAGGGGTGCCTTTGACCTTTTTCCCAAACCAATGGGCACCAGGCTCTTCCACAGCCCTCATGCTCCACATGGGGGTGTGGGTAATGTGTCTCCTGACCATGGTGAACTGGTATAAGGGTCCCCTGGACCCCTTAACAGTACACCCCAAATAGAATTAAATAACATACCATATAAATTAATGTTATTGTTCTTAATTTAATTATTACTCACCTGTCCCTGTCTTTTTTCTTCTGTTGCCTGCCAGGCACCCTCTTCCTCCTCCAGTGGGTCTTCTTTGTCCCACCCTGTGTCCTCTTCCTTCTTTTGGAACATAGGTTCCCTCATCTTTCATCCTCACTACCCAGCGAGGGACTAAAGTGAGGGCAGGGGAAGCCAGGTAATGTGTGTGTGTTTTTATTTTTTACACTTTCACTTTGAACTTTTCTATGTTTCTGTGTGTTTTTTTTTTTACTTTGAACTATTTGTGAACTGGTAATGGGTCCTTATAAGGAGCGACTGGCAAATCACCTGCCAGCAAGTGTATGACTTGCTTTTACCCCTTGCCCCATTACTTGCATCACCAAAGCCCGGGGATGCAGAAGATCCCACAACCCATGAGGACTATGCAGGCTGGTAGAATTCAGGACCAGGGGCCAGCTGGTTGGCCTCTGGTCCCTGGTCTATCGGCCCCCATAGCTGGGCTGGTTTTACTGGGAAGGGGGACCCTACAACTATTTTTTTTTTTATTTAAGGTTTTAACCATTTATGTGTGCATAGTAGTTGTATTTCATTTGAAAACATTCTTTTTTAAATTTGTTGCCTTTCTCATAAAACAGACATTTTTTTTTTTAAAGAAAACCATATTGTGAAAGCCCCATTCCTCTCGATTACAACAGTTTTTTTTAATCATTTTATTTATTATGAAATCACAAAAAAAAATACAAATAAGACATTCCATGTTAAACACCAAACTATGTTTAAACATAACAATTTATCATTTTGCTGGAAATTCTAGCAAAAATCACAGTTAAACATATTTATCACAAAATGGTTAAAAATGGCCTGGCAACAGAGGGTGACAACATCTCTAGGTAGGCTGGCACTGAAAGGCTTAAACCTTACAGAAAAGAAAGAGCCTTAAGTGGGTAACCTAGCTGTGGAAGATGGGAAGGATAAAATAATTAAGAAAGCACACTATGCTACCTATAAATAGAGGCAGTGGGAGGGTATTGCTAGAACTCAGTTCAGGTAATGTTGCACTGCAGTTATATCGTCTCATCTGCTGTTGCTTATGCCAAAGTTGTGACATTAGTCTTCGGCTTGTCCTGAAGACCGAGTTAGTCTGCAATGTTAAACCTTGCAAACATTTTTTAATATAATCAACACAGTAATACACATTATGTGTTAAATATAGTCATCACAGTAATACATATTATATGTATTGTTCACCGGGCTATACTATTACCCTGGTGGAAAAATGATTAATACTACTGACTTGGTTACACTGACGTCGGCTGGTATTGGTGTCCAATTAAAGCATGCATAAACAGCATTAGTGTACACAGAGGTTTTACAATGAGAATCACTGTCCCCTTGGTTTGAAAAAGAGAAACAATACTGACACAAACATTTTGAACTATAAAGCTTTTAATCCATTTTTCTCTCTAGATATTTTAGCAATTTAGAAGTAGAGCCGGGGTCGGACTATGGCAGATACTGAAGCTAAATAAGTCTGCTTTTTCTATGCCTTTTTTTCCTATAATGAAATCCTAGCCTTGCTGACTAGATATTCTAGCTTACTATTTTAGGGCCTCATTACTAATCCTACAGCAACCGAAAAATGTCTTTACATCTGAAACCCCCATCCAACATCAACCAAATTTTAACATGCATCCAGCATAGCTGAGAGCCTTTCCACTAGATTCAATTATGACAATGTATGAACATTTCTTATAGTTGGCAAAGGTTGAAGAATTATTTCATAGGCCTATATACTAATATGATATATATATATATATATATATATATATATATATATATATATATATATATATTTATTTAATCAGTATGAGGAGACCAATGCATTTTTATTTTAGAAATTCACTTTTTCATGTCAAATATCCTGCCGTGGCTGAAACCCTGACATAATGTAATTGAAAATGTTTGTATATAGCTTGGAATGTTGCTGCACATTTGGGGATTATCACAGATGTAGCACGTTATTTATAAGCAGCTGTCACATAACACATGTATAGCACCTTTTTATACCTTAATTAGAGGCTGCCAGAGAGAGAACAAAAGTTACAATGGTGATGCAGGAGATTCAGTACCAATAGCGTAAAATATAAAAAACAGTATATTATATATACTACTTAGAACCTTCAGGAGAAAGGTAATCTTAAAGCAGAGGCAGAAAGCAGAATTAACCTAGAATATGACAGAGAGATGTTTATTCAAATTAAAATATTCCAAAGGGTCTCAATATCTCCATTTAAAAGAACAGATTTAGATTAAGATTAAGAAACAGATTAAGATGTTATTTAGACATTTAAAGTGCAATTCTAATTCTTTTTAATTTTATATTTGTTTCTAACAGGTACACATCAGAGACTTCCTCACTCTAGTCGGCTAATCATCTGATTGGTTAAGGCATGGGTGACATGTTTTACTCATTCTGCTAAAATTCAACTTCTTCAGTTTGGAAGGGTCACAGTCTTGTGTTCCAGTAGTAAAAGGGTTACTGGCAAGGTTCTAAACTGGATACATCATTATGCTGCTTAGACTTAGACTGCTGATCACATCATCTATTACATTGGAAGAATTATGGGGCTTGTAGTGCAGTTTTTACTTAAGGCCATAAAAATCACTCCCACTGTAACAAAACAAAGCCCCAGGAATATGAGAAAAATGTAAAAGATATGGAAGTGCAATCCTAACACAAATGTTTATTTTACATTCCAAAAGGTAAATACAATAAAGCAGAACATAAAACATTGAGTTTTCCTTTAACTTAATGGTAGTTCTTGAACTACTGTATACAGTTCTATGGATATATATAAATACATACAGAATTGGATAATCTTCCATTTTGTCATTCAATTTAACAATACAAAACTAGCTTTTTCACCAGTTGTCATAGCCTTAGAATGTTAATAACACAGGACTCTGCATAACTTTACAAGAGGCATTTTCCAGGTCATTATATCAGAGGACATGGTGAGAGTGGGAAGTTCATATAAATGTGAAAATGATGATACACAATAAATAGAGCAGCCATGAGTTAATATGTTACTGCCAGCAGTTCCTAAACCCCTCAGCATCTTTAGCCCTACCTCATGACTAGATGGCAATTTGTTTACATTTTGTAAAAAGGTACAACACAAGATCAAGTATAAATGTATGCATTCAAACATCCACGCCACAAGTGCTAGAGTTTCACGCAACAGTTGTATTTATCAGAAAAAGCTGTTTTTATGCCTAGATGTCCTTGACCATGGTCCCCCATATTGACATTCAGATGGGGAAAGCTCAACATAAGGGTTTACTGGATGAAAGCAGTTGATGTCTATTTGACAAAGGCTATCTATTGTTGGTAGTTGAGCACCTATAATTCTCTACGTTGATTTTCCATTGTGCCCCCTCCGTAACTGGCCAAAAATGAGAAACACATATCAGTCTCTGTGATTGCACTGTAGAATATTATCAACAGCTTTTTTGGGTGTCCAAATCCTCTCAATGTACAATCTCCACTTCAGGGCCTGAGTGATGGTGATTCCCAGGACTTTTGTTTTCTGGAATTTTTTTTAATTCAATTACCATCTCTACTGTTTTGTTAGGATTAAGGGTGAGATGGTATTCTTATGCCAATGACCTAACTTTTTGACCTCACTAAGGCACACCTGTCACTGATGATCCCAATGATGGCAGTATCATTAGCTAAACTAACTGAATCCGCCTTAGTTACACATCCATTGGTATATCGGGTAAAACAACAAGGTGAGAGAATGAAAAACCTAGAGGACACCCATATTGTTAATTCTGTGGCTGATTTTGAGCCCGCCTAGTTTTACACATTATGCACTGTTTTCCACAATTTTTTTTTTACAATTCCTGAGTATGTGGTGGGGCCATCATTTTGTTCAACTTTCTTTTGAAAAATGTCAGGTATTATGTTATTCAATGCTGAGCTAAATTCAGTCAATAAGCTAGTGAGAACTGGTGCCAGTTTTGTTAAACTTGTTTTAAGGCAGAATAGAGAGACACTGTCAAGTTCAGATGCCTTCCTAGTGTAAAGAACAAGATTCTTTAAGCACACAATTGGGAATTTCTTAGGGTTGAATTTTGCACACATGCAATATAACTTATTTCGCTTAGTATGGTAATAAAAATTTATATTTGCCGGATTTGCAGAATTTCCCTGAGAAATGTGGATTTGTCTGATTTGAACTTGCTCAAAAAACATAAAAAGCATAAGCTTACTGTTCAAGCAGGTGACTTGCCATGACCCTGGCCCCATTACCGGCATCCTCAAAGCCCAGGTGGTGCAGAAGAGCCCCATAAGGGCTATGCGGGCTGCGTCCCAGGGGCCTCTGTGCCCTGGGCTACAAGCCCCCAAAGCCATGGTGCCTGGGATTGTTTTTCTTGGATAGGGGGTACCGCATGCTATTTTAAAAAAAATGTATAAAGGTTTTAACACTTAAAAATAAAAAAATAATGCCATCTTCTGCTGCTTCTGACAGCCTAATAGATTGTTGAAAGCCATGAGTGGGGCAGCTCAGCCCTTCAAGCAGGCACAGCTCAATCTGTCAAGCAGAGAGTGAGATGTTAGAGGCCTGAGAGATAATCCTGGCTTCCGCAGATCTCTCCGCCTGTCAGAAGCAGTGGTGGGCAGCGCAGGACATCGACGATAGTTTGGAAGTAAGGTTTCTTTTACATTTAACCCTTTGTGAACTGGTAAGGGGTAGGGGAACACTATACTAGTTCACAGGGCAGGAGGAGCTGGCACGTCACCTGCAGCATGCGCCAGAGATGGAGCTGTCCGATCCTTCAAGCAGGAACAGTGGGATCTCTCAAGCAAAGAGGGAGATGTCAGAAGCCGGAGATATTCGCAGGAGCCAGCTTTTACTGATCTCTCCTGCTTCTGCTTTCTACCGACAGATTGAGCTGACATCAGCTCATTCGCTGTTGGGAACAGCCCCTCCCTGTAGCGGAGAGTGAGATGCGACTGGGGGCTGTGGACTAGTGTGAAGAGTGGCGTGGGACAGAACAGAGGACAGTGAGAGAGCAGGTGAGTTTTTATTGCCATTTACATGCATTTTACAGCGCAAGAATTTTTTGAGCGTGATTTGTTAATGAATATGGTGGAAGCCGGTCGCTCTGACCAGTCGCTATCATGCACTCCCATACAGCTCGGAACCTGTCAAATAGCGACTCCTCACCCAATATTCAACATTACGGCAAACCGAGCAACCGAGTCGCTATCAACTACCGAACAACGGCCAAGCACAGCGACTACTAGCGGGCGCTCTGAAAATGCCGCTACAGTCGCTCAACTGTCGCTACCTGCCGCTGTTAATGAATCGGCCCCAAAACACATTCACCCCCCTCCCCATATAAAAGACATGGTAAAGTTTGGATAATAAATCAAGGACACTGATTTTTAAAGATCCTACCAGAATTGATTCTGCAATAATTATAAATATATATAAGTATTCTATTAATCCCCATTGTTTATAGTAGCCATTAAACTGTCATTTCATACTTTCCATCTGAAGACTCGAGTGATGTTTTGCTGCTTAATGGAATGAATGTGTTTCTGCTTTCTGTGGTTTGATCTACTATGATAGAATAATTTAAATGCAGTTATTAGTGCTCACATCTGCTGAGCTAGCTTTTCACATGAAATGTACGCAAGCAGTAGGGCATCCACTTTGAAAAGAGAAACTGACTATGTTATATTCAATTTTCTCTGCACTTGCTAAATTTTGCCTAATGACCCATCTCAGTTATTGACATACTTAATAGAGTGGCAGTGAAATGCCACTATACCAAATGAGATAAGTCAGAATACAGGGGATTTCAACTCAACTAGCAGTATGTATTGCAATGTTTGTTCTTTTTCTCTGGAGCTTTGCAGCTTTTCTGCTAAACTAAACTCTGTAGCTGGCAATGTATTAGTGAAGGTATAATCGGAATCACAAAATCAATATATTTAGTAAAATAGTGCCTAGAAAGTCACCTTTGAAACAGTACCAGTAAGTAACTGTACTTTCCGATTAACAAAAGGAAAGAATTGCCAAAGGCCATTTTTTATCCTAAGTTTAAAAAACCCTAGTTTGCAGTACCTTTGCCTTCGACCACAGTGCATGCCCCACTCATCAGTGGCATCCTTGTTCTGAACGTTCTGAGTGGTGCTGTCTGAATTATTTTCCTTGAATTCTTTCCTTCAATTCTTTAGTTTGTTTAGAAGCTTAACCAACTTGGGGGTCCTCTTTATATTAAAATTGTACAATAAATAATTTAGCCTTCAAACACATTGGAGTATACATCAACAGATACAGACGAAAAGTGCTAGATGAAAGTAACACAAGTAATAAAAGATGTTTTAGCAATCCTTCATATACATGTTTACAGAATTACGTGCCAAAGAATTTACTAGCAAGATTATTTATCTGCCTGACAAACAGGCAGGTATAGTCGGTTTAGCAACAATAAATATATACTTATCTACTAGAATGGCAACCGTTTTTGGAGGCAGGCTGAGAAAAAAATCAGTGCATAATTTTAATGGCTTTTGCCAGGCCATGACAAGTTTATTTGCTGCCGAGTATCCGCTCCCAACATGCTATCCAGCTGGTCCATGAGTGTGTTCATCATGTGAAGTTATAGCATTCAGGGACAGATCATGGGCATAGTAAATATGTGATGGTACTAAGGCATCTGTATTGAAGTTGTAGATACTGTGGTACAGGAGAAAAAAAAAACTATAAATGTGTGGTGGGGAGGGGGGGGGGGTTGATTTTAGAAAATAAATCATTCAATTTCAGCACAGGCTGGGTGATGTGAACACTTTGGCCAACCCAGTCTCAGGAAGCAGAGCAGTGAGACCCTTCACAAATTCTCCCTGCACTCCCTATGGCCAGTCCATCCCTGACCATTTCTTAAAAGTAGAGTCTAGAACTGTTTAAACTATTTGGAAGACCTTAGCCCAGACTGTCTCAAAAAAGTTGTTCTAATAAATTGTGGTTTCTGTGTTCCTCTCCCTCTTCTAATACACATATGAGTTATCTAATATCTGGCATCTACTGTAAAAAGATGGCACAAGAATGGTACATTCCACAGGATGGTTGCACATCCTCTACACACCAACCATGGAGCAGTGGAATACAGCAGCAAGAGGACCCCAAGGCTTCTGGGGATTCTAAGGCCATGTTGATCAGCAATGTGAAGCTCCATGCTGCTAGTCTCAAAACAGGCATGATTACTGTGTATATAAATGTACTATGTATGTTAGAAATATTTACAGTCTATTCAGTGCCTTGAAAAAGTACTCAAACCCCTTGTGGAAGGAAAGAAGTTTTTTAGTCATAAACATTTTCCTGTTTACTTTCTGAAGATATGTAGGGGACACAGCAAGCCCATGGAAGAAGGTGCATTGGTTAGATGAGACTAATGTTGAACTTTCTGACCCAATTTCCAAATGCTATGGCCTAGATTCAGTCAAAAATAGCATGATAATGTTACCAACTAGGAAGACAATGAAAGTGAATGGCACCTTATGCTTTTACTCCTAGCTAGTGATTCAGTAACAATTAGATTCCCATGCTTTTTTCACCTAAAGTGAATTTAGATTTTTTTTCAACTGTTATTGAATTAAGAACCTTAGTATGGAGTAAATCTAACACTGCACCTCAGCATGAACACACTATCCCCACCATGAAACAGTGGTGGCTGCATCATGCTGCATGGATACTTTTCTTTAGCAGAGACTGTGAAGTTGGTCAGAGTTGATGAGAGGATGGATGGAGCTAAATACAAGGCAATCCTGGAAAGAAAACCTGTTAGAGGCTGCAAAAGACTTAAAGTGGACCAACACCCAGGATTTTGACTATCCTGGGTTTTGGTCCACTTCGGCGGGGCACCCCGATCGGGGGTGCCCCGCTGTGTGAAACCCCCCAGAAACCCCAAAAAACTCACCTCTCCCCGCTCCCATGTGAACGCCGCAGCCAATCCCCGCCAACGTCCAGGCGGGGGACAGGAACGTCCAAGCCGCTTCCGCCACCGCCGCCTCCCGCGCGTCACTCTCGGCGGCGGATCAGGTAAGATCTTTTTGGGGTTTCTGGGGGGTTTGATCCCGCGGGACATCCCGATCTCGGATGTCCCCCTGGGTGTTGGTCCACTTTAAGACTGGGCATTAGGGGGGCGTGTCCCGACTATGGAGGAGAGCAGACATGTGTAGCTGTGCTCCCGGACTCCTGGCCCCATCTACGAGACTCGAGACCCCAAAAAGCCACAATCAGCCCTCCAAAATGGCCGACGGCCGACAAGTGGCTCACAGGAGGAAAGGGTGCGGTGAGCAACATGCACGCGAGAAGGAAGAGGAGATGGCGCCGGCGTACCTCTCTTCCTCACAGAGCGAGGCATCTGAGCCCGAATGCCCGGGGACCTGCAGCCTCCACGCAGGATACGTCAGTGTGGCGGCGGAGAGACAGATCGGAGAGCTGGAGGACGAGGTGGGTGTAGCAAGATGGTGGCCGCAGAGTTATATGCGGCCGCGGCATCCCCCACACTGGAAGAAGCGGGAGGGGGAGGCGGGGAAGTGGAGGGGAGAGCACAGGCTGACATATCAATCCCAGAAAAGAGGCGAGACAGAGAAATGCTGCACAAGTCTCCTGACAGACGCCTGTGGGGGGGAGGCACTGAACAAGCCTGCGAGGGAAAATCTCCTCAGAGACAGGCTGGAGAGGATCTATTGCATGTCACATAATCCCCCCAGCTTATGCCTGCAACTAGCAAACAGTTTATGGAATACAGAAATTACCCCACAGTGCCCACAGATGTGAATTACACGCAGGGAAACACAGTCCTTGAAAGAGAAAGGGGCAAAGAAACTAAAAGTATGAGGCTAGAGAAATTTGCCTATTAGCCCAGGCTGAAGGACACTCCCATCCTGCTTACCCCTAATGACACCTAGTCTGAAGCACTCCCTCAGAGGGCGCCGAGGCAAAGGGAAAGCAGACAAGGGGCGCACGTGACAGAATGTGAAGTCCCCCCTTATATTGGCTCCCCACTATTCCCACTACTGTTGACCCCTGAGAGATTGAATGAGAGGGCAGGAGAGGGTCCCTTACTGATGTCCCCAAGGATTCTTTTATCACCGCCGGCCCCCCAATTATTAACATCGACTGGTATGCACACCTCATTCAATATGGGATATGCTGAAGAGTCTGCATCTCACTATAAAGAAATCCACATGGGAACTATCTCGCTTTTTAGGGGGATTCCGATGAGATCGGACATTGAAAACCTGATTGCAAAATATGAAGCAGCGTTAAAACATGAGCTTGCGACAGTTCAACATCAGGTTTCGAAAGCTGAAGACAGAATTAATACACTGGAGACAGATGGAGTCATATCAGCTGGCCGGATGCAGGCATTAGAATCTAGATGCGACAGGCAAGAAGCGATGTTGCAAGCATGCTATCTCCATTTAGACGACCTAGAAAACAGGAGTAGGAGAAATAATCGCCACCTCAGAGGCATCCTAGAAGCAACCGCAGGGGAAGACCTAAAACATGTCGTTTCCAACATCCTTAACACAGTCCTTGAGCGGGACCCAGTCACAGTCATTGAATTAGATAGAGTGCATATAGCTCTGGGACCCAAAAGTTCTTATCCGTGTTTCCCTCGGGATGTGGTGTACAGGGTCCATCTGTACTCTCTGAAAGAAGAAATACTTAAAAGGGTATGGAACAAAGGGTCGATTACCTACAGTGGGGGGACCTATCCAAACAGACCTTATTGAAGCTGTAGTGAAGAGCGGGGCTACATATAGATGGGGTTTCCCCTTTCATCTAATAGTAAGAAAAGAACAAAATAGTTTTACCTTGAAATCGCACCAAGATTTGGAGGGCCTATTTGACTTTCTCAAATGTGAGGTTCAGATTCCGAACTGGCTATCCCCGGAGTTCTCCCTTCCGGCAAAAGGACACTCGACCAGACCGCGTAGAGGCCCAAGGAGCTACCACGATTTGCAGCATTTAAGGAGATCCTGATATGAGAGCGGACTACATCAGAACTTACAGAACAAACTTTCTGTAGCCCAGTCACAAAATGATCCTTCAGGTAAACCGACGGTGGGTCCAAGGCCTTCTCCCCACCCTCTGGTTTCTCCATCTGGAATGGTGGGGGGAGAACACCATTCCAATCTAGAGAGAGTCCCAAGGGCGGTGACTGGGAGTGATGCTCTACAATGTGTCTCCATAACCTTCCTTTCATTTACCTTTACCTGACCAATTTAGCTAGCTACGTCCTGTTGCATATCAGTTACTTGGAAAGTTCATTCCTGCAGCAACCTTCAAGGTAGGCTTGCCTTAGCTTCCATTGTTGGTAAATGGTCTTCTTTTCACTGTGCTAATATTATGATTACATGTGGCTGATTGTTTGGTGTATAGGCCAAAGCAGGGGGTCGGGGGACGGTGAGTTACATGTTCTCGGGTCCCTAATTCCCTATCGGATGCTACACCCCCCAATAGGCTGGGCTCTCAAGCGCCTCGAGCGCTAGAAGCCTATTGCTTTCCATAGTTGGAAAAATACAGGTAGTTTGAAGTTGTTTCTCTTAGTTTCACTCTTGTTTACTTTGTACCCCCAACCAATTGGTTAGACAAAGTAGTCTTTCCATCCCTCCCCTACCTCCCCCCCTTTGTTTCACCTAGTGCGGACCCAATGTCCATCCACACGATGGCTGGAGCCAGGAAACAGACGGTACCGATTAAAAAAATAACTGAATTTAACATTGTATCCCTGAATGTCAAAGGGCTTAACAGCCTGGAAAAAAGGTCCCTGATTTTAAGAAATCTAAAAGGTCTCAAGGCACAAGTAGCCTTTCTACAGGAGTCCCATTTCAAGGCTAGTGGTCCTCCCTCATTTGGCAACAGAACCTATCAAAGAGGCTACCATAGCTACTCACCAGACTCATGGTCTCGGGGGGTCGGCATCCTGATTGATGCCGCTCTCCCCTAGGAACTAGATGACTATAAATCAGATGAAGAGGGACGATGGATTTTCTTGAAAGGGAAGGGAAGGTCATACCCCTACACATTTGCCAATTTATATCTGCCGAACTCAGGTCAGACCACTTTCATTGAAAAGGTACTAGAGACTCTTTCTTTTTTTTTTATATATTCTTTATTTACCATTTTCAAAAGTCATAAGGGAAAGGAAAGGCAATACACAATCAGTATGTGCACAGCATTGTCAGGCATGTATAAATTCAGACAGACACGATAATCAGAAAGATCACGTTGCGGCCAGGCTAACTCCTCCCAAATAACTGTTACGTTCTGCATGATGGAGGGGGGCGATCTCGTCATCCAGCCCATGGTCATAGCTGAAGAGAATTCCCAGGGATAGTCGGCCCACCCACCTCCATCCAATGACCCGCGTGACTCCCCCAAGTAGAACTGGGGATCACAGCTCCAGTCACCCCTGTGGGGGGTCTGGCTCCTGCACCACTGCTGTGGATCTGGGGGTCAGAGGGACTAAAACGAGAGGGAGAATAAACGGTAACAAGCAAACGAAAGGGAGAAAAGAGGGAGAAGTAAGGACAGGAAAGAGTGGGGAAAGAGAGGACTGTGAACCTACACTTATTATTGACTAGCCTCCAATAGCATCTTAAATTCCTGTGAGGTCGTAAAGATTACCCAATTGGTCCACTTAAGGCGGTGATCTTCCAAAGCTTCATTCTGCGCAGCAATCAGGCCCTCAAACCTCTCGATCTCTGCCACTTTACTCAGCCACATAGAGATGCTTGGGGGGGTTGGACTCTTCCAGAGCGAGGGGATACATGCCTTTGCAGCGTTCACCATCTGGCTAAGAACGGATCTCTGGTACCTTTTGGTGGGCAGCTCTGAGTGGTGGAGAAGAAAGAAGGCCAGGCCCTCGGGGACCTCCCAGCCTGTCATGCGCTGCGCTGTATCTCTGACCTTAGCCCAAAAGTTAGTCAATTTAGGGCATGTCCAGAAGATATGCAGGAGAGTACCCCTATCTCCATTACACCGAATATCTCCATTACGGCGAATAATACGCTTCCTGTGTTCAGCCGAGAAGGTGACCCTTAATTCTCTTTCCCATTTTGTGAAAGACGGCAGAGGGTCCTGGTCCCGGGGACTCACCAAGATTTTATAAATGAATGATAGTACGTGTTGGATAGGCCCCTTTTCCTCACAGAGCCTCTCGAACAGCGTAAGCTCTCTAAGTTGTCGGGCCTGCTGCTTCAGGGTGGACAGGAAGTGACTTAATTGCATTTGCTGCCAGTTGCCCCATCTCGGGAGTTCCCTGGACTCTGTAATTGCGTCCAGAGACACCCAACCATCCTGGCTACAGAAATGTCCAATCCTACTGACACCCTTCCTCAACCAACATTCCTCCGTCCCTCCCCCTGTCCCGAGGGGAAACGCTGGGTTTCCCAGGACCGGAAACAGGGGAGAGAAGGTCGGCGACATCTCGCTCCATGGGAAATATTTGTGGCAGATTTTAAGCTATGCTCCGATTGTCGGGTGCTTCAGTTCCACGTTTAGTGCCTGTCTCGGGAGCCAAGGGAGCGACACCAGTGGAAGCGATGAACCACCCTGCTCTATCTGTACCCATTGCTTGTGCTGTGAATGTCTGCACCAATCTACTATCCTAGTTAGGTGAGTAGCTGCATAGTAGAGGCTTGGGTCGGGAAGGCCCATCCCACCATCATCCCCTGACCTAGCTAGAATCTTCCTGTTTATTCTTGGGGTTTTCCCCAGCCAAATAAGTTTAGAGAAGAGTGTCCCTACTTTTTGCAGGAACACGTTGGGGACCACCACCGGTAATGCTTGCATTATGTAGAGAAGGCGGGGGAGTATGTTCATTTTGAGGGCATTACACCTCCCAAACCACAAGAGTTTTTTAAGAGACCAGGCTTCTAGGTCCTTTGAGAATGCTCGAATCAAGGGGGGGAAATTTAAGGAGTAAATTCTCTCCAAGGATCTGCCAAGTTTCGTACCTAGGCACGTGATATATTCTTTAGCCCACTTAAAAGGGAAAAATTGTCTGAGATTCTCCTCCCTTGCTGTCGTTATGCTAAGATTCAGTACTTCAGATTTCTGCATGTTCACCTTGTAATTGGACAAATTCCTATATAACTCCAACTCCTTTATAAGGTTTGGAAGTTTCACCTCAGGGCCAGTTATGAAGAAAAGTAAATCATCAGCGAATGCCGCTGCCTTGCAGTGGCCTGATGGGACGGAAATCCCTTGTATGTTAGGATTCTTTCTTACTTCATAAAAATGGTTCCCGTGTCAATATAAAAATTAAAGGAGATAAGGGGCACCCCTGTCTCATCCCGTTTCCGATGCCAAAGGGTTCCGACAGCGCTCCATTAACCCTAACTGAGGCCTGTGGGTTGCTGATATAGGCTGGCAATCCATGATTTCATGTTAGGCCCTAGGCCAATATGATCCAGGACTCCGAACATAAAGTCCCACCCTGTCAAATGCCTTTTCGGCATCGGTCGAAAGGAGGATTGAGGGCAGATTTCCCACGGGCACAGTGAATAAGGTTTAGCGCCTTCGCGGTGTTATCCCTTGCCTCTCTATGAGGCATGAATCCCACCTGATCTAGATGGATAACCTGGTGTAGATAAGGGGAGAGGCCATTGGTAAGTATTTCAGCGAAGAGCTTAATGTCTGCATTAAGAAGGGAGATTGGCCTATAACTGGAGCTCAAGGAGGGATCTTTCCCTTCCTTTGGTATCACCCAAATGTGTGCACGTAGACTATCCATTGGAAGCGTATTGTCTGCTTTTAAGGAGTTGAGAACCCCCAGGAGCCTAGTAGAGAGGGTCTCTGCGAAAGTTTTATAATAGATCAGGGGAGTCCATCCGGCCCCGGTGCCCTCCCATTAGCTGAGCCCTTGATGGACAGGGCAAGTTCCTCTGGTGCAATTGGGGCCTCTAAGTCTTCCAGGAGCACCCTCGGGAGCTTGGGCATTCCCGATTGCTGAATATACTCAATGATCCCCACCTGTCCGGGACCAGGGTGGCTAGGAGGAATGTTATAAAGTGATTTGTAGTATTCCCTGAAAACCCCCGCTATATCTTTATCTTTATGCACCATGTTACCCTCCCAATTCCTAATTCTGGGAATGTAAGTTTTAGCCCTTTCCCCCCTCAGAGCCGAGGCCAAGAGACGTTCACATTTTTCTCCTGATTTATAGAAGACTTTCCTGCTTTTTATAAGCTGGAGTTTATTTCTATCGTTGTAGATCCCTTTCAACCATTCTCTGAGGGAGGTCAGGGTAGCCAGATGCGACACTGCTAACGACTGCTTGTGAAGGGTCTTTAATTTTCGGATTTCTCTGCATATTTGTTTATTGCTTTCCTTCTTAACTCTAGCCCCATGTTGAATCAGCAACCCTCGGACGCATTTGTGCGCCTTCCACACCATGGGCAAACTTTTGTCAGGGGTGGAATTAGTTGTAAAATATTCCTGGAGATTCTTTCTCACGTCCTCCTTGATTATAGGGTCTTGTATGAGGGCACTGTTTAGTTTCCATGTCCAGGGCCGTGCCGCGTGGTCTCGTGTCACGAGCTTGAGAGATACCGGCGCGTGATCTGATATGGTGATATTACCTATTGCAGCTGCCGCAATCTGTGGCAACAGGTAATGTTGAATTAGAAAAAATCTAGTCTCAAATACATATTGTGCGGAGTCGAGAAATAAGAGTAATCGCTCGCACTTAGATTGAGAACACGCCACAGATCAATCAGCTTTTGGGAGTGGAAACGTTTTTTAGGGTAAGTGATATATAAGTGGCCTTTTGACGTATCTGTCATGGGTTCCAGGTTAAGGTTGAAGTCCCCGCCCACTATCAGCTTGCCCTTGGCAAAGTTGGTCAGCCTGCCTAGCACCTCTTTAAGAAAAGGGACCTGCCCAGAGTTAGGCGAATAAATATTTGCAAAGGTGAACATTTCAGATCTAATCCTCCCCTTAACAAAGAGCCATCTCCCATCTCCACCACTCAAAGCGCCCACCTCTTCCTACAGAGTAGATCTGGGGAGCAGAATACTCACTTCCCTAGATCTAGAGTCCGAGGAGTAGCTATGGTAGGAGGTTGGAAATACCTTGTTCTTGAGAGTTGGAGGGTTTGCGGCCTTGAAGTGCGTCTCTTGGAGAAGAGCCACCTGCGCCTTCAATGCCTTGATTTTGTTCAGGACCAGAGAACTTTTTTCTGGGGTGTTCAAGCCCTTCACGTTAAAAGAGACCAAGTTAATCTCACACATCACTGTGGTAGCGTGTTAGCTGTAAGTGAGGGGTCAGAGAGTCAATTTAAGACAGAAAGATGAGAGAGGCCGGAAGGCAGAAATAAATGGGGAAGACACGACAGGAAAGAGGGGGGGATGGGAGAAGTAAAACAAAACAAAATGAAACCAGTGTACGTGCCCAAACCTGGGCGGGGGGGGGGGCGATGAACTATATAGCAACTGCTCTAAGTTTCAGCTCTCCTCTATATGGAGGGAAGTTGAAACCAACCTAAGTGGGGGACTGTGTCAAGCGACGAATCCAGGAGCAATTATCACCCGAGCCCTCCGGGCATTAAATATCCTCTGGGCAACTGGTTCCAAGAGCCAACTGAGTCTAACGTGTAACCATAACGATAAGGTATACTTAACTATTGCGTCTACCGGACATCAGCGGAAACGTATGAACAGGAGCTCCTGAGGGAACCCACAGGCCCTGGCTGGGTCCCAGGGCCCCTGCCGGTCCTCAGTGTTCAGGGTCAGAATCCACTCTGCTGATGCCCCGCCAGGCCCGATCCGGCCACCGCCAACAACAATCAACATACATTAAAGAATTGAGAACTTCTAAAGACTGGAATTAAACGACCATGAGAGTGGGCATTCACTTGCGGGATCGTAAGGTAAGTATTTAAGGCTCGCTGTCTGTTGGTCTAGGGCATCTCTCATTTCTCATTCTTGGTCTGAGATGCTTCCCTCTGGGGCCTCTGCGTGACAGGCTCCATAGTTGGAAGGAGCCAATTGGAAACCGGGATCGGATCACAGCCCAAGAAGGAGAAAAGTCTGTCTAAGTCCCGGTAGGTTTTGAGGAAGAAGGTGTCACGGTTCTTAGAGATTATCAGGTGAAAGGGGTAACCCCAACGATATGAGGCACCTGCACCCCTGATAACATCCAGCACTGGTCTCAGCATTTTCCTCATTTGAAGCTTGCGTCTGGAGACGTCTGGAAGGATTTGTATCCTGGCTCCATCAAAGTCCACTGGACCGTGTCTCCAGGCCCTGCGTGAGGTTTGACCTTGTAGAAATGCACCCTGCAGAGCACATTTCTGGGACGTTCCGGATCTGGGTTACGTGGTCCCAAGGCCCTATGTGCCCTATCAATCTCAATCGGGGTGTTGATATTTCTCTCTAGAAGCGTATTGAAAATGGTGGTGATGATTTGCTTTACGTCTTCTCCTGTTGATGCCTCTGGTATACCCCTAAGTCGAAGATTATTTCTACGGTGTGTATTCTCCAAGTCATCGTGTTGCAGTTGGAGCTGAAGAATTTGCGTACTCTGCACCTCAACGCGTTCCGCCTCGTTAGCTGACTGGTGAGATGTAACCCTGGAATCGAGAGCCTGGAGATGGCCCTGCACCTCTGCAATGTCTTTCTTATAGGCCGCCTCATATTTAGCTATAAGTGCCTCAAAGTCCGCCCTGGTGGGAATGGACCTTAGGAAGGAGAGGGCCTCTTTATGGATGTTGCCGGCGTGTGTCACATCTCCAGCACCTTCTCCCAAGTTTTGGGGCGAGATCGGCGAGTATGAGGAGGCCGGGGATGGAAGGGCGACCCCCCCAGTGATAGAAAGGTCCCCAGTATGGAGAGGGAGTTCCTCTTGTGCAAAAGACAACATAGTTGAGGGGCTAAGGGCGACTGTGCCTCCGGGGGTTGACCACGCCATGGAGAAATCGGATGATGATTGCAGCAGGCTGGATGTTTGCACCGCAGAAGCGGCAGGCGCTGAGCCGATACGAGGCCCCCTCTCACTCCCTGGCCTGGAGCGGCTCCTTGATCTCAGGGTTCTCTGCGGGAGGGCATCTGTTGGGGGTGGGTGGATGATATAGGGTGAGCCCTGTGGTTCACTTGGGGGATTCTGACCCCTAGAATCCCCTTTGCCAGGAACAAACATGTACTTCACAGGCTTGTCCAGGGCCGCCTCCCTCCAGAATGATCTCTGGGAAGCCTGTGGCTCAGGCTCATGTGCGTGGGTTCTCTCCCTTCCTCCCTCCATTTCAATCTCGGCCATGACTGCCTCCTTCCTTATGAAGGTTTTGGTGCCCCCCCCCTCGTACCCCTGCTCCACCGCCCCGTGCGGTTTGCTGGGAATGTTCTTCCTTCCCTCTGCGGCCGCCAACTCAGCCGGCCCTTGCAGCCCTGGTATGTCACTGTTAGCAGCGGGGGTGCCTCGTCACTGACACCTCCTGTGCTGTTGCGGTGAGTGTTCACTGCCACTCCTAATGCGCGGGCAGTAGCGGGACCGCACTCCGCGGCACCTTGCTCGCCGGGAAAGCCGGGGGTTGTCCGCTCCCCCTCGGTGCTGGCCGCCATCTTGTCTGAAGGAGCCGCGGCCAACAACAGCCCCCTGCGGGACACGCCGGGCGCCGCCGCCTCCTCTCTCGCAGTCGGGACGCCTGCTGGCCCCTCTTCTCCCCGCTCACCAAGCAGGTAATCTTCGTTGCTCATAGATGTCCCCGATGAGGGGGATGATGGAGGTGCTGTCCTGCGCTCCATACAGCATTCACTTTGGCCGGCTGGCTGTCTTTTCCTCATGTCGCCGTCCATTCGAGCAGATTTTCTCCCCTTCTCTCTCCTTCTACTCTTCTTTCCAGTCATTTCTGTGGCTATCCTGGACACCAGATTGCTTTAAAAGTATGGTAGAAGCCCAGATAAGCACAAGAGCCCAGATTTCTGTGGCTACTCCATTCGAATGCCCGGCCACGTCCCCAGAGACTCTTTCTACCTTTAGAGAAGGGAAGCTGATTATCGGGGTTGCCTTTAATCTAACACTGGACCCACTCATCGACACTTCCGGTCGCACACCACAGTTGTCCGATGCTAAATTGAAAAGACTTAAAAAGGTACTCGCCCTACATCAGCTAATTGACCCATGGAGAATACAACATCCGTTTGTCAAAGACTATACCTTCTTCTCCACCCCCCACAATTCCTACTCTAGAATAGACTTATTTCTAGTGCCACAAGCCTCGCTGCCCAGGATCTCGGCCACAGATATTGGCAATATTACCATATCGGACCATGCTCCAGTGATACTGACAGCCATCCTACCGGGCCCGATTATGAAAGGATGGTCCTGGAGGCTAAACACTTCTCTTCTGGAGGACCAAGTAATCGCAGGTGAAATTCATAAAGAGCTACAGGAATTCTTTGCCTTGAACACCTCCACTGAAGTAAATCCTGGGGTCCTCTGGGAGTCCCACAAATGTGTCATTCGGCAAGTGTTCATTTAAATTAGGTCTAGAAATAAAAAAGGAGATGGCGAAATGCACACTGGAACTCCTGGCAGAGATTAGGAGGCTTGAAAGACTTCACAAGCAGTCCCTAGCAGCTGCGCATTTGGCCACCTTGATGTCACTAAGGGTACAACTTAAAACACTTTGCTGTGATAAGTTGAAGGCTCAGTTGACCAAATGCCGGAAAGCCTTTTATGAATCAGGGGATAAATGTGGTAGGCTCTTAGCCAGGGCGAAGACCTATGTCCCGAAGATTATAGATTCAGAGGGCCGGGTCAAACATCTGACCAGTGAGATCGCAGAAACCTTCCAGAAGTTCTAACGATCTTTATATAATCTACCAAATGAACAAGGGTCCGACCAAATGACCTCTATAGTCAAATATATCAGGGATTCAGGGATACCCAGTCTGCCACCTGAAGTGATTGAAGGTTTGGAGGATCCCATTTCTCTTATGGAGTTACAGAAAGCAGTTTCAGGGGCTGCTGGAGGGAAAGCACCAGGCCCAGACGGGCTGCCAGCTCAATGCTATAAACGAATGCTCCCAATCCTGGCCACCAGAATGTTGGCAGTCTTCAACTCCGTCAGATACGGGAGTTCCTTCCCGTTGGACTCCTTAAGGGCGTTCATCTCAGTACTGCCGAAGGAGGGAAAAGATCCCTCGCAATGTAGCAGCTACAGGCCTATATCACTTTAAAACTCAGATATTAAGAAATTCACTAAGATCCTGGCCACCAGAATTGCCTCACACCTTCACCATGTCATAGGGCTAGACCAAGTAGGCTTCACGCCGCACAGAGAAGCTAGGGACAATACCAATAAAGTGTTGAACCTAATCCACGCGACACAACAAAAGAACATTCAGGCCCTTCTCCTCGCGACAGATGCCGAAAAGGCCTTTGATAGGGTTAACTGCCATTTTATGAAAGCCACACTACAACATTTGGGTCTAGGACCTAAGGCACTAAAGTGGATCCTCAGACTTTATGTAGGCCCGTCGGCATCTGTGCGAGTGAACAGCGTGTTTTCAGACTCATTTGTCATTTCCAATGGGACAAGGCAGGGGTGCCCGTTATCCCCCTTGATCTTTATACTAACCCTTGAACCACTACTCTGCAGGATACACAGGCATCCAGATATTGAAGGCCGAAGGGGAGTATAAGGTAGCTGCATACGCAGACAATCTTATCTTCTGCCTTACAGGACCTGAAGTTTCATTACCCAATATAGTGGAGGAACTCAGACAGTATGGGAAACTCTCAGGATACAAAATTAACTATTCAAAATCAGAAATATTAAATGTAAACATTCCAACTACTAGGTTCTCCCGCATACAGAACTCTTTCTCATTCAAGTGGGCGAGGGAAAGCACCACTTACCTTGGAACCAAAATTGGATGCGACCTTTCAAAACTATGCAGCCTAAACTTCCCCCCACTCCTGAAAAGATTTCATGAAGACATTTTGAGATGGTCCCTAGGGAAAATGTCATGGTTCAGGCGATGCAACGCCTGCTCCCTAGACTGTTGTATCTTTTGCAGGCGCTTCCAATCTTGATCCCACAAGCCTTTCTCCAGAGGGTTAGAACTATCTTCACTTCATTTGTTTGGGGGGGGGGGGGGGGGGGGGGAGTGACATAGAATAGACAGGGACACACTAAGACAAAGGAGAATGGGGGGATTGGATTCCCAGATCTGGTACTTTATCATACAGCCGCACACTTGGGGAGAGTAGTTGACTGGTGTCTACACAGGAACAACAAGCAATGGGTGGGTTTAGAACAGAAGTCTGCTTAGGCTCAGTTGTCGAATATCCTGTGGTTGGAAGGGAAAGATGTACCCCGTGCCATTACCCCACAATAGGAGCAACTTTAAAGGTAGGAAAAAAAGCATCTGATCACCCGGAGATCTCCCCTTGGCCCTCCCCAATGATACCAGTTTTGGGTAATCCGCAAATGGAGAAGTGCAGGAGTACATACCACTTTTGGTCAGGCGAGGGTTGGGTGGATTTATCCACCCTTGCACAAGCCAAGGGGATATCGAGCTGGACGAGCTGGCAAAGCACGCAATTACTACATTTTCTTCGGTCACTAGGGGAATTATCCTCTAGACGAAGACATCTCACTCCCTTTGAAGAGAACTGCTTTAGCAGTAACACAGAAAAACACATCCTTTCCAACATGTACAAACTACTGATCTCCCCTTGGGTCAAAGGGTCCCACTCTTTGTGAAAAAACGGGAGAGGGATTTGAATATTTCCCTGACATCTGATCAGATCAGGAGGCTTGCACAAAATTCCATGAATGTAAATACAAAATACTTACCGGTTGGTACGCGGTCCCCACTCTGGTCAACGAGTGGTTTCCGGGCTCCTCGGCTAGTTGCTGGAGATGTGGCGCGGAGAGAGGAGACCTGTTACACATTTTCTGGTCGTGCCCCAAGCTCAAACCATTCTGGGATTCTGTGACAAGGATAGCGGACTCGATTACGGACTGCTCCCTACCAAATGACTCAGGTGTGTGTCTCCTTCACCTTACAAAAGCCCCCCTTAAAGAATATAAAAAAACACTCCAATGTCAGCTTCTGAAAGCAGCTAAGGCGTGTATCCCAAAAATGTTGAAGCAGGAGAATCCCCACTCGCTGGCAATGTGGATATTGAAAGTAAATGACATAATGCGCTATGAGAATCTCTTGCTAACAAAAGATGGAGGTTTTGAAAAATTCACCATTACATGGTAGAGTTGGATGATGTTCCTTGAATCTGATGAATGCAGGACAATCCTACCTCATTTCCAGTCTTAACTAAACCCTACTGTTGCACACCTCCCTCTCCCCTCCCCCCTTCCAGGTTAACAATCTGCTTGCACTTCTCCCCCTCCCCCCCTTTATTTTGTGTAAATTTTGCATCCATGACTAGACTATTCAATGCCGTTGCTAGAATATTGATTTAAGACAGAAGCTTGTAGATGCTTTATTTTTGTAAACAATCTTTATTATCAATGTACGTAATGGATGTTGTCACTTTTACATCTTGAAATAAATAAATAAAGAAGCTGTATCTGCAGCTGTAATTGCAGATAAAGGCGGTTCTACAAAGTATTGACTCCGGAGCGCTGGATACAGTTGCACACAGTACTTTTCATTGGTAAAAAAATTGGGAAAGCATGCATTATTTTCAGCTGCCTGCTGATCCCCAGTCATTTACTGCACTCGTATAGTATAAGAGCAGCAGGCACAGATTCAGTATATTTTTGCTCAGCACAGGCCTGGCAAGTTCTCAAAATGTCAGACATGAAAGCACCAATGCTTTTTGAAACTCATAACAGCAGAATAATTATATTTAATGATACTTGTACTTTAAATGGTAACATAGAAAAGGCAGTTTATGTGTAATTTGTGCCCAGAAATAATATGCTGTTGTACTGTGTATTTGATTGAAAGAGAGCTGCTTGCTACTAAAGAGTGCAGCTTGTCCAGAGGGGATCAATCACTTAGCCTTGCTGAACAGTACCATCTATTAGTTGTTTGTAATGGAGTAAATGCTGGTTACATGTAGAGAGGGCAATATTGATCTCAGTACCATTTATTAGTTTTATATTAGATTTCAGCTTCTAGCTTTTAGAGGTTATACATTGATTTTACATTAACCTAAATTATTAAAAAAACAAGGAACACTTCTCCATCTTTTGAAGTTAAATTAGTTTAGTACAGAGATTAGTCACACTATTCACTGGCCTAATTATCTTTTAGATTATTAGTCATACAATACACCATGCAAAATATTGGTTTGAAGGCAAACTCTAAGCATTCTGTTTTTTCTTTTTTTCTTTTTTATTCCTTTGTATCCTTCGTATATTTTTCATTGGTATCATTTGCTGTATTTACTACCAAACCAGAGTGTACTAACCTTATGGTGCTGCTAAAAGGAAAGCCCCCTTTTTTGTCAGGTGTTGTTCTGCCCTATTGTTTTCCTCTTTTTGAATATAAAATAAATATGTGTGTTAGGATTGTGCCCCCAGACCTATTATTTACTTACCAGCATGCTGTTTCCAAGTTTTTTGATTCCTGTGGGTCTGTATTGCTAAAGTGAAATTTACCTAGCTGGAAATTCACCTAAAGAGACAGCTGCATGAATTTCAGGTAGCTGGCAATGAAAGGTTTACAGTCTGGCCCTGGCTGCAGATACTTTTAATGGCAGTGTCTTATGGGGAAACACAACTTACCAATCAAAGATGCAGGCAACAAGAATGATGATATTTTTATGTGAAGTAAGTTTAACTTTGAGTTACATTTTTGGTGTGAAAGCAAACTTACATTTGAGTAAGCTTTTTTATTTGAAGACACAAAAATGTGTGAAGGTTTTTTTTTAATTATTTTTACCAAAAGACTACTTGTACCTGTGTTTTTACATGTGAAGTACATCATTTTTCCAATGACGTAGGAATAAGTTAAAAAAATGTATTATACAAAAGCAATCTATGGGGTTATGCTAAAAATGTTCAGTTTTTGGTTCTGCATAGCCCACAGGGTGCTATGGGTTCCAAACTTGAAAAAGTTATCTTTACATCATTAGAAAAATGATGGATATCACCTGCAAAAAATGCTTTGTCACATGTGCAGGCAATTTCCTTAGGAGACATTACAGATAACATTTTTATTTGCATTTTTTGTGTGTTAAAGTAAAAAAGCCCACGAGATGTACGTTTCAAACTTAATTTGTTAAATAATTAGTCGTATTTTTTTTTACAAAAGTAAACCTGAGCTTTAATGCTTTATAAGAGGTTGAAGGCAATAGCAAAGCATATAGTTTCAGTTACTTTTATAGGTTTTACGATGTGATCCTTGGCAGTTGCACCGCCAAAAAGTGGACTGAGGTGGCAGTAACAGGGCATTTAGTTAATGTATGTCTCTTTACTTTGCCTAACCTTACTGCAATAAACTTTACTCAGGATAGTTTCTTATTCCATTAGAACTGTAAAAGCAAAGCAAAAAGGGAGCCTGTGAAGTTGATCACGTGCTGGTAAACACATCTGAAACATTCAGTGTAGACAGGTATAGTAAAATGATAACATTGCAACACTTGCAACATCTGCAGTGCCCGACTGATTAACTGTTGCAACCTGTCCTGACACAGGATGGACACTAGCCTGGTAGTTTAACAAGCAAACCAGTCATCCCATGGCCAGCTTGCGACGACCGCACTGAACCTCCTGGTCAGTCAATGTGTTCCAAAGCTGAGGATAGGACTGAATATATATGGAGTGGATATGGCCACTCTTAATTTGATGGTATTAAAGCATTAATATTTTAGGACAGATCTGTGGCAGGGGTGAGTATGACTCCCATCAGCCATAAGTCTGAGGCTTTAACATAGGACATGATTTGGGATTTCTTAGCTGGAGGGGTACAGGGTGACTGGGGGAGTGATTATAAGGGCATTGCGTTGAAGGGTGGCATTTAAAACAGCAGCCCAATTGGCCCCAAATCAGTGCAACCAACCAGGTATTCATATGACCAGTCTGCCCCTGGGCTTAAACACGTGTCCACAATTTACAATTCGGAGCAGTGGCAGCTGCAGCAATGTCTGGTGGAAATGTTGGCGAACGCTCGGACGACGTGTGTGATGGAGCCCCTAGATGAGTATCTGGCAGAATACGAGCATCTGCAGTGCTGTGGGCTGCTTACCCTGTACCTGCCAGAACTCATGCACACTCACCATCGTCTTGATGTGAATCGTATGTCCAATCAACATATGTTTGAATTGACCAGACTGAACTGCCTTTCTCTCCAGAAGCTTTACCCAGAGGAGGAGTAAAGCCATGGTTGGCCCCCACCAAGGTACATGCAATTGATGACATGTCCAAATTGGTTGACTGCCTTCAATATTTAGCAAATGGCTCCTTCTAGAGGCTGTTGGCAATTCCCAGCCTTCGCTGGGCCACAGCCTGACTAAATTTATCAATGGCATGGTTGCCCTGCAGGAGAAATACATCTGTTTTACTGATAGCTTTGCAACCTGGAATGCGGTGAAGATGGGTAATTTCAACAGTGAATATGCCCAACATCAAGTAGTGAGGCTGGGCGGAGCTCCAGGGGTGGGGCGCAGCAAGGAAAATGATCAAGTTCAATACACAGAGTTCAGGGGCTGGCAAAGTCTGATAAGCAAATACAAATTCCAGGGCTGGTGGCAAACAGGAAAAGTCCAATAAACAATCTGAGTTCAGGGGCTGGCAGCAAACAGGCAAAGTCCAATAAACAATCCAAAGTCCTAACTGTGTAAACAATCTGAAGGTTAATCCAAGAGCTGATGAGAAAGCAGACCTGGTCAGTCCAGTATGACAGCCAGGAATTGCAGGAAACAGGAGGTGACATTGTGGTGCTGGCTGTGGGTGGCTTGCTCCTGGACATTCAGTTGAAAAGGAGGAGGTGGAATCCTGGCCAGGGTTGAGGGTTGGATGTATGAGGTGATGTGCATGCCAGGGGGGTTGCACTGGGTTTTCGCAGCAGAATGAGTGATTGCTGTGATAGGGTTTTGGGCTGCTGGAGCTAGTGCACCTGGGACTCCTCCATCTCCTGTATATAGACAGAGAAGGTTGACGGCAGAAGGAGACCATACGGTCCATCTAGTCTGCCCTTAGTATCCTCCAGGATTGGTGGCGTCTATATGGAGAAAGGGAGTATGGAATATTTGTTTGTTCACAAGCTCAAAGCCAGCAAATGCCTTGCTTTATTTCATTAGCCTGAGCCCACACATCCCTCATGTCCCTACCCATAAGCACATTGTGGTTCCACATTTACCTAATTTAATGGTTGTGTCCTCTCACTCATGCTTGGACTTTGTGTAGGTCTGGTTGGTGCGCTAGTTTCAGTTGTTGGACAAGAAACAGTTGTTGTTGAAGGTCCAATTAGTGCCAGAGAACCAGTCGGAGCTGGAGGTGGATGTATGGGTGGTGGCTGGCTGGGGGCTGTGGCTGGCTGGATGCTGCAAGCCAAGGTATAAACAATCTGAGCTAAACATATTTCTTAGTTGCACTCCTTAAGCTAGTCAAAATAGGGTACACATTGGGCACTACAGCTACGTGTGCCCACCACACATTTGTAAAAAATTACAAGGGCTGTTTTTGAGTGCAATTGTAGATAGACACATCTGTGTGATTAATTAGCAAACATGTGCGTCCCATCAAAGCACTCACTCTGTGTCCTTTAGAATCTGCTTAGAAGAGAGTAGGCAGTCAATATCCAGGGAGGATTACTTTTTAAGAATTAGAGATTTGCAAGTGAGAAAGTTCGCATCATGGTTAGACCATGGCAAAAGGTAAGAAACCGGTGTTGGTGACTTGGGGTAGGAACATGGTAAGTGTAAAGATATGGTCTATTCTGGTGAATAGTTTATAAAAGGTCGATGATGGGCAATAGTGGTAGGTGTGATGAGGATAATTCAGAACTAGTGAGTGAGCAAGTGCTGGTGAAATAGATTGTGAGCTGGGTTTTTTGGGGAGCCATAGTAAGGAGTTGACAGAAATGGGGGATACATAGTGAGGCCCATGTAGGGGTGTGTTCTGTGGTATGCAGTAACACAAAAATCTTTGTGGCTAAATAGTATTTGTACAGGGTGGGGAAATCTAGCACACTTTTATGCAAAAGAGTATTGCCTTTTTGATTCTAAGTTTGGAGTGCCCCCATGCATAGTCTATTATTTTGTTCTGTAGGTTGTTCAAAGTGGAGGAGCGGACAGAGTTTGGAGTACTCTAAAGAGGTAAAGGATATTGGGCAAGATGGACATTTTAATGGCGTTGAACTAGGAAAGTCTTATGTGGTCCCTCGTTTTAAGCAAGGCCTCTAAGTTTTTAAACATAGCTTATTTGGCTTTGTACAGATTGTGGCGATTTGCTGTAATCTTAATTCCCAATTGAATTGATGTGTCCACATCCATTTGAAGTTATTGGAGATCTGTTGTTTAGTTTTGGGGGAGAGGGATTTGGTGTCATTCAATTTGAGTCCAGAGATAGTACTAAAGAATGATAGTTCTTTAAGGAAGTTAGGGAGTGTGAAATGGGGAGAGGTGATTAAAATAAGAAAGTCATCTGCAAACACTGATATTTAGTGGTCAGTGTTACTGTGCATGACTCCTCTAATCGAGGGGTTGGATCTGATTTTAATTGCAAGAGGCTCCAATGCTAGTATAATTAGAATGGGGGCTAGAGGGCATCCTTGTCTGGTGCCATGTTCAATAGGGAAGGTAGCTGACTCAGAGTATTTAACTTGGGCTGTAGGGTGGTTAGTGCTGAGATCCATGTGAAAAAGCCTGGTCTGAAACCCCATTTTTGTGTGATGGAGAAAGTGGCAGAAGAGAGAGTGTCCAATGAGATAAGCATACTCTCATATTTTTGGGATTTGACTGTAATGATCATTTGCAAGATCCTCCACACTCTATTACCTGCCTGACACCTGGGTACAAAGACCACCTGCTTTAGGTGACTTATATTACTTAAAAAAATGATTAATTCTGTTTGCGATGATCTATGTAATTAACTTCAGGTTTAGTTTATGACTGGAGTGTTCTTTTCCCTTATGGGTGGCCTAGGATCAGATTTAAATGCATTGGAGTCTGCTAGGTATTCTTTTTGAAGTTGGAGAGGTTGGAGAGAGTGCAATTTGGTCTTTCTTCCTTTTAGAAGTTTGACAAAGAAAGCCCCTCATGACTGACTTAAAAGTACCCTAAAGGATCATGGAGAAGCTAACTGAGTTAGCATTCAAAGTAGCCCTGTGATGCTCTGAGTGTTTCCTCTAGAATCTGCTTGGAAGAGGGTAGGGAGTCATTCAATGTCCAGGGAAAATGACCTTTTTTAAGAATTAGAGATTTACAAGTGAGAAAAGGTTGCATCATGGTCAGACCATGTGTGAAGTGGTGAAGTGTGAAGACATGGTCTATTCTGGTTATTAGTTTATGAGGTTTGTGGATAGGAGTCATGCCTAAAACTATAAAGGTTTAAATTTACATTTATGGTTACGTTGTTTAGGTGTAAAGAGAGTTGAAAAGTGCACTTCCTGTATACATATGACATCCGCATGTATTGAGCTGAAAAATGTAAAGGCCTGGGATCTTTTATATATGTTTTGCAAGGCGGGTCTTTTAATATGTAAAGTTACCCGTGTAGACATTGAATAGCTAAGGGTTAAGTGACAGAAGCCTTGAGTGGCCACTATTCTGCCCCCGACGCATCCTATATCCCCAACCCTCCTGCTCAAGGCCCACCAACAGGCCAGATTTTGCAGATCTCCACAAAGATGCACAGGTAGTAATTAGTGCAGCTGGTTCTATAGCCCCGTTTCTACACCTGTGCATCAGTGTTGAGATCTGCAAACTCTGGCCTGTTGGTGGGCCTTGAGGAGGAGGGTTGGGGATATAGGATGCTTCGGGGGCAGGCTAGTGGCCTGTCCTGGAATCTTTTAGATTAGGTACGCTTTATGTAGATTCATTTTTTTTAAAGTGGACCAACACCCAGGATTTTGACTATCCTGGGTCTTGGTCCACTTCGGTGGGGCACCCCCGATCGGGGTGCCCCGCTGTGTGAAACCCCCCCGAACCCCCCGAACAACTCACCTCTCCCCGCTCCCAGCGCCGACGTACAAGGGAAGATCTTGAACGTCTAAGCGGCGGCGGCCGCCGCCGCCTCCCTCGCGTCACTTTGAACGCGCGCGCCCCCGCGCCGGCCATTCGCAGACGGCCGGCGCGGAGGCGCGCACGCCTACAGGGGCGCGAGGGAGGCTAGATAAGGTAGGTGAGTTGGGGTGTTTGGGGGGGGTTTCACCCCGCGGGACATCCCGATCTCGGATGTCCCGCGGGGTGGGGGGTGATCGGCCCGGGAATCTTATAGATTCCCGGGCCGATCACCCGTGGGTGTTGGTCCACTTTAATGTTTACTGCTCTCTTAACATCTTTTTTTAGCAACATAGAATTTCTAGCCCCTTCTCATACTCTCATAAGGTATGTATCTATCAATTCCCTTTTTTGCATTTTTTTTCACAGTAATAAATATTTATTTTAACATTTCCCACACAGTGTCTGTGCTCTAAAGTTTGAGAACATTTTCCCAGCCTACAATACCTTGAATTCCGCTTTTCTGGTAGAGTAGAAATATATTAAGGCTTTTACTGCCAGCCTACCTAGAGATTTTGAAATGTTTAAGCATTTTCCACTATATATGTTTAACTCTGATTTCTGCAGAAATTTCCAGGGATGTATTGGAAAATTATATATAGGGCTGTATTCATGAAGGGATAGCGACAGGTAGCGGCAAGTGACAGGTAGCGGAAGGTGAACGCCAGCCATGGCACGCAATTCCACATTTATGAAGCCGATTATGGTGAGCAACTGGAACAACGACATGTAGCGTACGATTCATCATTACCCAAGGCTTAGAGTAGAGCGCCGACGTTCAGGCTTGCAAAGCGCCACTTATTACCTGTCGCTACTTGCCGCTCTCCTATACATTTTAATGGACAATACTCTTCTTCACTTTAAACAGGCTTTTTTTTTTTTTTTTTTTTTTAATTATCAAATAATTGTGTGACCTCCCCTGGCCTATTTAAAGTCATTTTTGATTTATAATATTTTTAGGCAGAATTGTCCTTACATGTCTGGTATTAAATTGTTCAAGTTACAATGTAATAACAATGTAATTCCATGTGTTTTCATTTTGTTACTAGTGGATACATATTCAACAACAAACTTTAATCACACAGCTTCTGGCGCTCTGGGCTACAACTACCCGATTTTGAACGCCGACGCTGTGTGGGGCTATTTTTGGGATGAAATATGGTGTGAGTTGGTTGCACTGAGCTGGCGCTACCGTTCGCTCCCATACAGCGCTGTACTGGTGTTAGAGCGACTCAAACAATATATTCATCATTGCCGGCCAGCGACTGAGACGCTCTGAAATAGTAAATCATGGCCGAGCACAGCGACTACTAGCGGTCGCTCTCAAAGCCTTGCTGCAGATGCTCATCTGCCGGTACCTGGCACTATTAATGAATCAGCCTGCCCGTTTTTTTCAGCAGAGTCTGGGCTTTAAAATGAAGTGTCTTGTTAGTTTTAGTATTTTTTTAGTGCTTTCTCAATATTTATAGTTGAATATGTGGAAAAAAAACATTTTATTTTTTAGCATTTATTTTAGCATTTTTTAAAAATAATCAATATATCCACATTTGTATCAGTAGACCCATTCCTGCCCAGGACAGCCCTAAAAAAAGAGCACTTAATAAGATTTTAAAATAAAATACATTTCTGTGCACAATCAACCCTTAAACTCTCTAGCAAAACTAGGCCTGGCACTAGATATGTGGGCTGGTAGAATAGACTAGACTCAGAGGTCCCTGTGCCTAAAGTCTACCAGCCCACATAGCCCACACAGACACTGGGCTCTAGTGCACCCCCCTGACCATTGCCCATTGGGGATGCAAGTAATCAGGCTGGGGTTTTTGGCAAGTCACCTAGCTTGCCAGCCCCTCCTTCAGTTTTAACTGGTATAGGCAGTCTCAAAGACCTAACAGTTCACAAAGGGTTAAGTGAAAAACACACAGAAAAGTTCTATATTTTTTGAAACGTGTAAATAGAGTTTCCCACGGCATGAAAGGGCCACCCTACAGTGACACGGGAGCTGTAAGAGGTCGAAATCATGCCCAGCAAAAGACCCCGGCTTAATGATCGGAGACCTGGCAGGAGAGGAGGAGCTGGTGCTGGAACCTAGATGGAAGTGACCTTTTTTCAGTATTACATTCTTTGGTAGCTTATAGCAAGCCCCATCAGCATTGCATTATTGTTTTTCCACCATGTTTTGCAGAAACTGTAACCATGCAAACTCCACTAGTAAATTTCCCTTTTTTATCCTTTCATAGCATCGTCTGTAGACTTTTTCCAGTTTTCATAATCTTTTCTAAACAAACCATAACCCTGTAATCTAATCACCCAGTGAAAGCTATCATATATAGCCATGCCTCAGTTATCCCCACTATGTCAACATTTTCCTCTTCCATTAGGATTCCAATTTCCACAATTTGATTTGCCTTTATTTTAGCATTGCTCAGTAGGTTTTTGTTAATTTCTATTTTACGCATATCCCTGCTACCTATACTAAGCCATTACCAACCCTGGTTTAATTAATATATCTGCCTGGTACTGGAAGTATGGGAAGTATGTGTGGAAATACTACAGTTAAGGTCCTTGTCTTAAGTTTCTAACCTAAGTCCCTGAAATCATTTTACAGACTCTCTTCCTATTGATTACTATGGGCCTTATTTATCAAGGAATAGCGACAGATCGCGACAGATCGCGACAGATCGCGACAGATCGCGACAGATCGCGACTGGGGAGCCGGCCAGTAAAGCCAGGTACCGCAACTAGAACGCCGGCTCCCCTCCACAATCACACATTTATCAAGCCGATACTGCTTAGCGACTGAGATAGCGCCACCTAGCAACTCATTCATCATTATCCCAGCCTCATCCCACAGCGCCAGCGAACATCCTTGAACAGCGACAGGTATGACCTCTCGCTACCTGGCGCTCTCCAATGCATTTCAATGGCAGAATGTATTTTAATTAATAATAATTTTTTAATATATATTTTTTTTTAATTAAAAAAAAAAAAATCTGTGAACACTTCTTCCTTTGAAAATGTATTTTTTGGGGATTTTTAAAAAAAAAAAAAATTTTGGCAGAATTGATATTACAGGTCTGATTTTAAACTATTCAGGTTTGAATATTATTTCAAAATCATTCCATTTTTTTTTGGGGTGGTTAGGGGGTTAAAAAACTACTTTTAACACATCGCCTACTGCGCTCTGGGATTTAAACATGCATTTCACAGCGCTAGAAATTTTTAAGGCTGATTTTTTAATGAATATGGTGGGTGCCGGTCGCTATGTCCAGTCGCTATCATGCGCTCCCATACAACAGCGAACCTGTCAAATAGCGACTCAGCATCTTGTATTCAACATTACAGCACACCGACTGAGTCGCTATCATCCACCAAACAATGGCCAAGCACAGCGACTACTAGCGGTCGCTGTCAAAATACCGCTACAGTCGCTCAACAGTCGCTATTAATGAATCAGCCTCTATGTCATTCATTAATGTTGATATGTATACTCATCTCCCTCTCCCATGACATATCAAAATCAGTAGCAAGAAAGGCAATAACCTGTCTGACATTTCCAGTCATTGTAACAGAACAGAGCTCCTCATTGCTTCCATCCTCTCAAACATTTCCCCAAAGTGTTCTTGCTCAGTAAGAAGCAAACTCTTTTGTTTGATATCATTGTATATAAGTGTTCCAAATTGCTCATTTCAATCCATAAAATAGGATTCCAAATTTGCAACACAAACATTCTACACAGCATTATGCAGCCTCAAATGGCAGTTTAATTACTGCAAACATGGTGCAAAATGTACATTGGAAGGCATTGCTTTTCATGGACATTTACAGTCCACCCAGGCTCTAAACCTGCTGTCAGGGAACCGCGGGTCACATGATCCATCTAACAATCAGGAACACCTGAACACACAGCCCACTTTCCCAAAGCCCCTTCCGCTTGCCGCCTTCCGGGACTACCAGGCCCAAAGCATACGAACAAACAGATTCTTGGCTACGGCAAAGAGATCGCTCAAGTTAAATATAGGTTTTAATGCAATATGCACACTAGGCAGTGATAACAAACATTTAGCTATGATGGAATATGAATAAATACAAATATTGTTCTGAGAAGTGGGTTACAGGTTACAGAGAGTTACAAACAGAGATACAACAGTCAGTTACCTTAAAATGCAGCTGTAGAGTAGTGATCATGAGCTCCCACAAGGGGTATGTCAAGAGCTTATAGATGATATGGGCACCTCCAGCACGCATGCAGCGCGACTCCTCTCCAGAAGATGACAACTGCTGGCCCATGGTCTTCCCCCTTTATGCCTAGATCTCTGCCGTTTCACCCTCCTCCCAGACACAGGTCCTGTATAATTCTTTTGAAGCCCCATATGGCATCACACCTCCCCACTCCCCTCTGACCAAGGTGTTAGGAGATCCGCAGGAGGGCTTTCATCCTCAAACTGCCTTTCCTGAGTGTCAGAACTTCGTGCTTATATATATATATATATATATATATATATATATATATATATATATATATTCTTCCTAGCCTTGTAAGGGTGACATTTGCTAAGAACAGAGAATCTGAAAGGGGGATGCCTGGCATCAGCAATAAAATGACATATGATATTTGCCCTATTATTCACACCTGCTTTTCACACACAGCTGCAGCAAAGCAGTGGGGAGGGTTTGGTAAACATTGAGAGGGTTCATGTGCATAGGAGACTCCTTAAGAAGTGCTTAGAAGATGTGTTTGTAGGCCATACGACCTATGTAATTACAATCATTTATCATATCCACTATAGAGCCCATAGGTTTCCATGCTTCCAAATCAGGTTGTGAATTTTAACAATGAAGTTCTAGTTATGTATGGTGGTTTGTCTTCTGCTCCAGTTTTAGTGGATGCTGCTTCCTTTTCTACTGTCCACTCCTCTCTAGTTGCTTCTCAAATGAATTTCAGGAATGTTTCTCCTCGTGCTCTCTTTGCTACTACTTGAGCTCTAAACAAATCAAATTTGGTGTTCTTCTGTGTTCGGTGTCATCTTCTAGATGAGTTTCTTTGCACATTTTATCAGCTTTGGGACCAATTGTTTCATGCTTCATTTTTGCACCTCATGAAGGGTTTTTCTTTTTCTTGCCAGTCACTGCATAAAAAAGATGCAAGTGATAAATTATACACAGGCTGGTGGACGTAGCCGGCCATTCACAAATGCCTGGTGTGGGCACACGCCCTGCTAGAGGGATAGCGGTGATGCATCTGTGGCTCACGGGAAGCAAGGTAAGTGTTTTCCTGGGGGGTTTACATGGCAGGGCATCCTGATTATGGATTAAGGGTTAGGGCTAGCCTAAAAATTAAAAAAAAATGCCCCGGGAGGGGGGCCCTATGTGAAATTTTTATTTTAATTTATAAGGGTTAGGGTTAGCCTAACCCTTAAAATTCCCCCCAAAAATGGGGGCCCCCCTATTTTTTTTTTATATTTAAGGGTTAGGGTTAGCCTAACCCTAACCGTTAAAATTCCCCAAAAAATTGGGTCCTTCCCCCCCCCGGGGAGGGGGGACCCTATGTCATTTTTTTTAATTAACCCCTTATGCTCTGTCGCCTAGCAGCTATAAAAGGCTTCCAGCTGCGAATAGCGGGTGATCTGCCATTAACCCCCGGCACCCCCAATTACCTGCCTCCCCAAAGCCCAGAGGGGGGCAGAAGAGCCCAGCCCACGGAGCTTGTAGCCGGCAGGGCGGGGGGCCACCAAAACTGGCCCCTTCGCCCTGTTCCTAAAAGCTCCCATACCTGGTCCTGGGCTGATTATGATGGGTAAGGGGGGCCCCACGTCATTTTTGGGGGGATTTATAAGGGTTTTTTAACCCTTAAAATTCCAAAAAATGCCCCCCCAGGAGGGGGGACCCTATGTCATTTTTTTTTCAATTACCCCCTTATGTTTATAGTGTCGATAGTAGCATTTTATTTGTAAATGTTATAAAGTGCTCTTTTCAGTTTGGGGGGTCTCCTGGGCAAGAATGGGGGGGCTACCGATACATAGGTGGTACCGTTGTAATCAGGAGAAATGGGGCTTTCACGTGCAATATGGTTTTCTCTAATAAAGTAAATTTTTATTTAAAATAAAGGGGACAATTGTCTAAAAAATATTATTATTATATATAATTTTTTTGTTTTTTTATGCAAAAATATTTAAAAAACAGTAGAAAAATTACAAACAAGACATTTCATGTTAAAGCCTAAACTCTGCTGCAATATATATATATATATATATTTTCCTGAAAATTCCGGCAAAAATCACGGTTAAACATGGCGCAAAATGGGGAAAAATGACCTGTCAACAGAGGGTGACAAAACTTAAAGTAGGCTGGCAATTAAAAGGGTTAATAGTACCTATGCATGTTGGGTATTGTTCTGCTCGGCAGACCTTGTGCTTTCAGATTTAGCTTGTTTGCATATTTATATTTTAGGAAAACATGTTATTTATTCAGTTTTTGTATTCATTTTTTTAGGGAAACCTTGTGCAACCTAAGAATTCTACGAGGGATTACTTTCAGAAAGGTGAGCCTACTACAACAAGCTGAGTACTGTTAGAAAGCTTAACATGTGTACTTTCAGGGAATATATAAGGTTTATGGGGGGTATTCCAGATATAAAGGGTTGTTTTGGTTGAAAAATTGCAAGGTGTGCACTTTGTCTGCAGAGCTGAAATTTTCAAGTAAAATTACTGTTATGCGCATGCTTTACTTTGTGGTGTTTGCCAACTCTTCCCTTGACAGTACCTATGCATGTTGGGTATCGTTCTGTTCGGGACATGTTGCTTTTTTAGATTTTACTTGTTTTTTCTTGTTTGTATATAGTTGATTTTTTTGGAAAATGTGGCTTGATTCTTTCTTTTTAATTTTTTTTAGGGAAACTTTGTGCAACCAAAGAATACATTGAGGGATTACTTCCAGAAAACTAAGCCCACATAAACAAGCTTGGTACGCCTAGAAAGTTTGTGGCATGTACTTCATAGCATAGCGCATAGCACAGTTGTATTTTATCTGAAAATCTCCTAAAGCTCTGTTTCAGTTTGGGGGAGTCTCCTGGGCAGAAAAGGGTGTCTACCAATACATATGTGGTACCGCTGTGACCGGGAGAATTGGGGTTTCGCTCGCAATAAAATTTTATTGACAAACTTACATTTTTTTCTTACAAAAAAACACTACAAATTGCAAAAAATAGATTTTTTTTATTTCACCAAAAAGTATTGAAACACTAAATTAAGGCCAAACAAGACATTTCATGTTGAAGCGCAGACTGATGAAAAAAACAATATATAATTTTCCTGCGAAATCCCTGGAAATCCTTTCAAAAATCACAGTTGAACATGTGTAGCACAAAATAGTGAAACATGGTCTGGCAACAGAGGGTGACAAAAGCTGCAGGTAGGCTGGCAGCGAAAGGGTTAAATCGACTACAACCGGGGTTACAAAAATTAAATGTATTTTTATGTGCTGCAATCGGAATTTCCCTGGGGAGGGATGCATATGAGCACTGTTTCTTGTAAGGGTGTTGGTCCAGTGTTGCTGTGGCAAAAACATTGGCACTAAGTGGAATTTTTTTCAATAGATTTTTATTGAGTATAGGTTCAAAGTAAAATACAGAAATATTGATGTGCATGGCATATAAGCTGGTGAAGGTCTGCTGCAGATATCGAAAATAGGAGACAGAAGTATTTATGTATACAGATTAACAACTACATCCTACATCACAATTAATTGAAAATACAAATTAAATACAAAGCAATAACACAATTATGAAAACATAAAAACACTAAAAAATAAAAGAAAAAGAGAAAAAGAAAAGAGAAAGGGAAAAAAGAGGGGGGTGGGGGAAAGGGCAACAACTAGTAGAACATATACACTATAAACTATCAATAGCCAGTTTCAGATAATGAGGGTATGCAGATGCCCATTGTTGGGGGCAAACGAGTGTATACACGGCTCCCAGACCATCTCGAACTTTTCCACAGAATTGGTGACTAAAGCTCCTAATTTATCAGAATATTATTTATCATTTGGGGTGAATTTCAAAGAAAGGGATACTGCCCTTTCCAGGCATGTTTTAAAACCTGCTTTGCCATGGCAAAGACATGCTGCGCCAAAATCAATTGCGATCAAGAGCATTGAGGGGGCTTCAGATTTTATACCACAGTCTGTGGGACGAGGTTCCAAGATGTACCAAAAAGATTATGCACTAAGCTAGATGTTTTGAACCAAAAACTTACAGATTGCCCCAGATGTTTAGGTAATTGTCTATGGTAGTGCAACTCCTGAAGCATTGTGGAGAGTAGTTTGGGACAGCCCGGTGGATATGCTCTGGAACCAGGTACCATCTTGTTAACACTTTTATATTGATCTTTGAAGCTGCAACACAGGAATGAGTATGAAAGGTATTAGCCCAAGTCTTATTTCAATATTTATTCGACCAGCTACAAGACAGGAGTTTGGGCTCTACCATCCCATAACATGCTAGAAATCACTGATATAGTGTCCCGACACTTATTCATTACATGCTCTTTAAAAAAGTGACAGGCAAAGCTGTGCGTTGGCTTGTTTCTACATGTCGTGAATAAGATGTCGGACTTGTAAGTAGCAAACAAATTCACCATTGGGGGCATCATTGCTAACCATCAGTGAGTCAGTGATCTGGGTTCTCCTCTATCCAGAAGAATTATAATCCTAGTCAGGCTTAAAGATTCCCACCAGGGAAAACTTTGCAGAGAATCAAAGAGGATTCCGCATAAGTGACATAAGAGGTTTAGGGAATGAAAACAACAAGCAATCCCTATCGGTCTTTTTGACCCAGAGAAAGTCATTAATAGCCAAATGTCCCAGTTCTTCATTTTCTATGTCAACCCATAGAGACATTTCGGCTTTGCATGATAGGTCGCAAGTTACGCAACCTAACCTGCTTGATAATAGAGGGAGAGGTGAGAAAGACATATCCCTCTGCATGACTTATGCCTATAGAGAGTTATTCTAGAGACTCTTGGGCACAAATAAATTCACAGCGATTGCAGTGTCTGTGTGGGGACTAGGACTAGGGGCACTCAAAACAGATAGAACATTTCTGGTAGCCACTACATCTTTATTGCTACCAGTCTGTCTATCCATGAGAGGATCAATTTGTACCACTTATTAAAAAAAGAGGAAAAATTTGAAATCATGAGTGGGTTGTTGACCTCATAAAGACTGGGATATTCTCCCGCAATTAGTATTCCTAGATATGGGACAGACCGCACTTTCCACTGATAATCTTTTTTCACATACTGCACCTCAGACTCTGACAAACTAATATTAAATGCATATGATTTTAGTGGGTTAACCTATAGCCCAGATATACCTACAAATTCTCACAAAGTCTTACAGATTTGAAGACGATATCCTAGGATTGGTAACCACTTTCAGGATGTCGTCCACAAAGAGGCTAATCTTTTGGGCTTTGAATGCCACCTCCAATCCTCTAACGTCCAGGCATTGCTGTATCCATTGGCATAATGGCTTCATGACCAAGGTGAACAGGGGATAACAGCCCCCCCTGCCTCGTACCTCTCATAATGAAAAATCTATCTGATTTCCAAAATACTTAATAAAGGCAGTAGATTCGGCATACAACGAGTCTACCCTCTTAATAAAGCTGCCTAAAACCCAGCGTTGCAGTATCCTTTCCTAGAGTCCAGCGCTAGCAACATAGCCCCACCACCCTTTATTTTAGCTACATGCACTAGGTGAACAATCTTTTCATATTGTCTCCTGCTTGCCTGTAGGGAAATAACCAATTGCCCAATGTAGGAGTTGAGACAACAGGCCAGAATTTTAGATTTTCACATCTATATTCAAGAGGAAGATAGATCTGGTTTGGCCATACAGACAGTTGCAAACCAGTCTTAGGTATCATACTCACAGCAGTGTCACTGCCCCCCATTTTGACCTTTAAGCAGTGCATTAAAGGAGGAAATTCCTTATATTAAAAGGTTGAGAACCTATTAGAACCCAGTTGCTTATTTGGTTTTAACTGCTTAATAGCTAGCATAACTTCATCAGCTGAAATTTCTACATCCAGTGATTCCCTAGCCTAAGTAGTGGGATGCACTACTTGTGGGATGGCACTCTCGCCGAACATCGGACAAAGTGTGCTGCTCAGGTAAAGTGTGGAAAAGTTTAGAGGAAGGGGAATCCTCTATCCACCTTGATGGAGTGCCTGCAGGCGCATGCTCATGCTCATCAGTATGAGGAAATATTACCTGATTGGGGTCCCCACACAAGGCAGGCAATCCCTCAACGTGCTTTGAAATTTGAGTAAGTTAAGTTAAGTAAAGAGCTAAGGAACAGGTTCTGATGAGTTAGGAGAATAATAATTAACCAGGGCGACTGGGAAATTCTGCAAGTTCCCCACTAAAATCAGGAGTCACACATCTTCTGCTCTAACAGGAGCTGCATTGAACACTTCAGGGCTATCAATACTCCTTGGTGTTCTGTTTTGGTACTAACCATAAAAAGATATAGGCAGATGTAGTCCCCACTAAGATACTTAGGGGGTGATATCTTCATAAAATTTGTCTCCTGCATACATATATTCTCTGCATGGAGTGAACGCATCTTTTGAGGCACATTAAGGTCCTGAACGTCAAGAGACACAATTTCAACTGGCATGCCTCTGATGTATTGTAAAGCAACAAAGTACCAAAATTATGGGGAAAACTAGAATCAAGAAAACTAGAAACAGTAGTTGGAGTAGTAGTCAGAGAGAAATAGTTGATAAGGAAGAAAATAAAAGTAGCAAGAGAGAAAGAAAGAAAATAAATAAAATATGAATAAAAAAAACAAGAGACATGGACAGTCACCTATTTCACAATTAGCTCCAGTACCCCAATTATATATTTGGGATGAAGGAGCTGGAGTGAACATTTTTCAAACATCATGGTAGGTTAACCCCTTTTACTCAGTAAATTAAACATTATCTAAACAGCAAAAACCCAACAACTATGACTAACTCCATTATCATAGATGGAGGCTGCCCTGTTTGCTTCACAAACACCCAGTAGAAACCATCAAACCCATCCATAGGAGTACAGGGCAGAAGTCATTAGCTTAACACATATATACTCAGTATGTAAATAAAGTGAACTACCAGGTCCAAAATTACTACAGCCAGAGGGCGAAATAGAGCAAATTAAATTTGAACTTTACAAATCTCAAAGGATGTACTACTGACATTAAAGACAGGCCTGATAAGCAATGATTTCAATATGAAATATACTGTAAGTTTCGGCCTATAATCAGACCATAATCAGCTACTGTTATTAAAGTGGTTATGTACTCAAATCACCACTTCCCCATTTATGGTTTATGGCAGCAAATGGTAGTTAATCAGGTGACCAACAGAAACCATTTAAATTTGATGTGCAAGCCCACTAGAAAATCCAAATTGGTCACCCCCAGTCATGTGATTGCCAGTCTCTCATGAATGAGGAAGTGGTTAACATATGGGTATGGGACCGCTTTAAGCAGTTGGCTGCTCTACCAAAAAAATGTGTACTTCTTACACATATTACAACTTCCACCAAGACTGGTATCACCACATCCTGTTAACACCACAAAATTCCTTTTGAAGTATTGATTCCCCAGGTAAATTAGAATGTTTTTTTCAAATTATTATTATTATTGTTTTTTTATATGGCGCCATGATCTTCTGTAGCACTTTACAAGGTATGATTACAGACAAGGTATAACATATAGTACAGCGAACAATACAAACTAGATGCTATGAGGCTTAAACCAAGTGTTGTGAGCACAGGAGACAACAGAAAAGAGAGCCCTGCCCTTGCTAGCTAACAGTCTAATTATCTGTATCTCTAAAAGATACAATCCAGGAACTTCAGAGTATCTGGAAAGTCTGGATTGCTCAATTTTGACAATTCTATGTTAAAGTCATATTTCAGACAAGGCAATTGTTAGCCCCGCTACGTTTGGCAGTGTCCTAAACTATTTAACATTTTGAAATAGAAGAAATGAGTGAGATATTATTGTTTACAGATTCACCATATGATTTCTTATCTGAAGCAGTGGATGTGGCCCTTGGCTCTGTGATGTGGCATAATAATCAGCATAATAATCAGCATAATGGGTGGGGTCTGTAAGAGCTCGAGACCCTGCATCTGACACCCTGGTTGGGCTCCTTCCCTCTCTCACTTTTGCCAGGTGACATTGGATACCTAGAATAGCACCCCCAGATACGCTTGCACCCCCTCGCATGTGCACATGCCAACTCTGCCAGATGCACATGCGCACACTCCAAAACAGAAGTGCTCACTCCCAGACATACATGTGCACAGTCCCAAACAACACGTGCACTTGTGCACTCCCAGATGCGCATGAGTGCACTACCATACGCACAAGTGCATACTTCCAAATGCATGTGCAAACATTCCCAGATGTACATGCACACACTTCAGACATGGGCACACTCCCAGACATGCATTTGCACTCTCAGATATGCACCATATCAAATGCACGTGTGCACAGACCCGGATACACATGTGCACACCCCCTGCTGGAGAGAGGAACCCCACAAGTTTTACTTATTTTTAAGGGTAAACACTAAAAAAAAAATAAAAAAATGACATGGGTTACCCCTCTCCAGTGGGATAGGGAATGTCACGCCTTTTTTATTTTTAAGAGTTAGAACCCTTAAAAAAATGGCATGGGGTCCCCCCTATCCAGCAAAACCAGCATCAGCTATGCGGGATTGTAGACCAGGATTTGGCCCTGAAGTCCCACACAGTGTAGCCCATATGGGTGTGGGCTCTTTTGCACACCCATGGACTTTGGGGATGCAGGTAATGGTATGACAAGTCACCCGCTGGCTGGCATGTGACTTACCAGCCCCTCCTGTGAAATGGTAGAGGGGGCTCAGGGACCCCTTACCAGTTCACAAGGAGTCAAATGTATAAAAAACACAAACGCAAGTAAAAAATATTTTATTATTTCTTTTCCCCCCATATTTACTTCCGATCCATCGCCGATACCTGTGGCCCACGCCATCTTTATGCATGCTCTCTGCAGGTCTCTTGTTTAGGGGGCTCACCTCATTTAGGTGGCAGTGAATATTTTATGCAAGCAAGCATCACAGACACATTACATAGACACACGTTGACGCCGGGGTCTATTATCTTATAAACTTTTACACTGCCTAAATCTGTGGATGGCTTTTTAACGAGGATGAAATAAAATTTAACTTTTATCCCTCAATCGCTGGCTGGCTTTACTTTGTCTTGGATACGAGGTGAGCACTCACAGCCGCAGCCGCCTTTGTGTGTTTTTCCCGCTGGTTTTTGGACATCCGCCGCAGGTAGAGCTGACAATTAAACTGTTCTTATCTGATAAATAGGTCTGCTCAGTCGTGCCTTTTCCTGTTTGGATTGGGATCCAAAGAAAAATGTTTATTAATTATAACAGCGGTGAACTGTATCTATATAAGAATGTATATGTCATCCATTGAATGTTATTGTTTGGCAGCATGAGTAAAGATATAAATTGTTGTTCCCCACAATGGAGAGAGTAAAGTCTCAGTACGGTGACACAGCGTGCAGTCAAGATAAGCTTGATTCAGTATTTACTGCTGACCAGATACAATCACTGATCTAAAAAAATTGATCAGACAATACGAGGACACCATGAAAAAAGAATTGAAAACATGGTGGGACCTCAGATCATTGAACAAATACACACAAAGCTCCATGATTCTGAGAGGTCTACGTATCCATAAGATTCCAACAACTATATACTCAGATGCATTTAAAACGGAATGAGACTCTATCCTTACTCAAGCGTCATTGGAGCTAATGCGTTTGATTATAAAATATGAAGAAGAAAAATTAAAAGAAGTCCAGCTTAATATATCTACACTGGAAAGCTCAATGAAGGATTATGAAATAGATCCCAATTTTGAGGATTATATGACAAAAATGACGAAATCATTGGACACAATGGAAAAGCTGATTATGAATATCAAACGAAATAAGTTCCAACGAGATATGAACGATTATAAAAACAATAGAGTTTACACATGAAGGAGATATGGAAGCGGACCCCCTAGTCCGAGATCTATATTAAAGAGCACTTCAGGAAAGAAATTGGTTTCCTTAAATCTATCGGAGTCCTCCGATTCATCGAACAGTGATCGGTCAGATATGGAAATGGACACACAAAATTTTCCTGGGCCGATGATGTGGAAAGCAAGAAAAAAGAGGTCCCAAAGAGAACCCACAGAGCGGGCCGCAAACTTAGAGCAAACAACCCGCTGTACTCTGAGGAAACGCAGGACTTAATTAATGCAAAAAGTGTGATCAACCTTTCCTTCTACTCACTTACAACTGATGAGATCAAATTATTATCAAGAGGACTTTCGTTTTCCTCTACGTTTCATTTCAATTTATTTTCCACTATTATGGATGTCAACAAGTTTGTTAGAAATGTAACCCTTGGTAGGCTTTTTCAGAAGGATCCATTTAATGAGTCTGCCTTGTTAGATTTAAATGGTAGCACTGAACAGGTACTGACTGATGAGGAAGTCTTATATGATCATACAAATCAAATACAAACACAAGGGGTGCCCCAACCCCAGAAGGGGATATAACCAGAGACTAACAAAGGCACTCCATTAATTATAATTCATATCAAATGTATTGAATTATTACAATTTCATATCAAGACACATTAAAAACTGTTAAAAACATGTAACCTAATGTGCCCAGCGGGGGACCCTAATATATCAACAATTAATAATACTATATTCACAAATCAATTCACAGGCGTACTCTGCCTGAGGAAGTGACTTTAGGACACGAAACGCGTTGCAGGGATTTTGGGGGTCCCAGTGGTGGTCCGCACATGGCACTTTATTTGGCAAGTAAGATGATAATATTTTATGTATTTTGTTTGTGGTTTGCACCTACCTCTTTGACAGTAATTCTTGCACTGTTATGTTTGTATATATATTTGGATCTGATGCACTTTGGAAGCACTTGACACTTTGTGAATCTGCTGGTGCTTTCTATTTAGAAATGACAGTTGCGATATGTCACTTCCGCCCTATCTTTATCTATCGCGGCACGGGACTCTTGCCAATAGTCTAGCGTCACTTCCGCCGCCAATCTATTCATCCATGACGGGCTGTGTTCTTACTGTGGTGGCAGCATCTGCTGATCACCATGGCGGCCGTGTAATGGAGTATATCTCCTGCCCAATTTTGCATGGATGGATCTATTGGACAATGGAAAATATGGTCGGATCTATACACAGGAGAAAAGTATTCAGCAGGTGGGAAATATACTTATATCCTAATTGAAGTTAATTATGGTACCATTGTTTGAGTTAATTGTTTGGTTTTCTCTGGCCTTGCATGAGGGGGTGTTACCTACCCCTATGTCATGAAAAAGGACCCTGTGTCCGAAACGCATCGACGCCGGGGTCTATTATCTTATATACTTTTACAGTGCCTCAATCTGTGAATGGCTTTTTAACAAGGATTAAATAAAATTGAACTTTTATCCCTCAATTGCTGGCTGGCTTTACTTCATTGAATGTATCACAGACACATTACTTGTAAACCATTTAAAACTTTTCAACCTTTTCCCTAAATATCTTCAAGAAATCACTCCCACTTATTTGTTAAAAATGGGTATAAGATAGTTTAGAGTATAGTTCAATTGCCCGATATATATATATATATATATATATATATATTCAAGACTGGTATACAAGAGATAGTTTAGAGTCTGAACATCAATAATGTCTCAACTACCACTATTTTGCTTTACAGTATATTTAACCCTTTAATGCCAGCCTACCAAGATATTTTGTCACAATACCTAACATGCATAGGTAGTGTCAAGGGAAGAGTTGTCAAACACCCCAAGTAAAGCAGTGCGCACCTTGCGCTTTTTCTACCAAAACAACCCTTTACATTTGAAATACCCCCCACAAACCATATTTTCCCTGAAATAACACATATTAAAGCTTTCTAAGGGTACCCAGAATAAAAAACACATATTCTTGAAAAATTGATATGAAACAAGAAAAAACAAGCTAAATCTGAAAGTTCAAGGTCTCCCGAGCAGAACAATACCCAACATACATAGGTACCTTTAACCTTTTTAATTGCCAACCTACTTGAAATTTTGTCACCCTCTGTTGACAGGTCATTTTCACCATTTTTTGCTATGTTTAACTGTGATCTTTACAGGAATTTCCAGTAAATGTATATATATTATTATTTGCAGCAGAATGTATGCTTTCACATAAAATGTCTTGTTTGTAATTTTTCTACTGTTTTCTTTTTAAAATATTTTTAGAAAAGTGCTTCCTTCTAAATAAAACATTCATTTTATTAAAGAAAACCATATTGTACGTGAAAGCTCCATTCCTACACATATGTATCGGAAGCCCCCCCCATTCTTGACCAGGAGACCAAACTGAAAAGAGCACTTTATAACATTTACAAATAAACTAATATCCACACTATAAAGGGTTAAACCAAAAAAATGGCTTTCGGGGGGGGGGGGGGGGTGGACCCCATTTTATTTTGATTTTTGATTTTTAAGGATTAAAAATCCACAAAAAATTATGTGGGTTCCCCCATACCGATCATGACTAGTCCGCCACCAATTATGCAGGACTTGTAGGAACAGGGCACAGGGGCCAGCTTTGGTGGCCCACACAGCCAAGTCACACAGCCAAGTCACCCACTAGCCACAAGTGACTTTCCAGCCCCCAGCCTTGTGAACTGGTATAAGGGTCTCATGGACCTCTTACCAGTTCACAAAGGGTTAAGTGTAAAAAAAAAAAAGGCACGGGCAAAAAAAAGAAAAGACTTTTAATATTATTATTATTTTAAACACTCACCTCTGATCCTGTGTCCTGCGACGATTCTCTGCCCCAGCAATCCATTGATAGCTATCAGGGCTGATTACTAGATGGGGGCTGGGGAGGCAGGGGACCACAGCCCCCTACCCTCAAACCTGCCTCTGGTGATTAGCTCCGACTTCTGACAGTCCGGAACCTGGGGGAATGATGTCCTCACCATGGAAGAGCCCGGGGGGGGGGGTGGTTGGAGTGAAGAGGAGACACAGCCGAGGGATTTTTTTTTACACTTAGCAGCAGCAGCTGCTGAAGTAGGGGGGGGCTATTTATTGCCCCCTCCTGGAGCCAGAAGAGCCCTGGGGGATAGTCGGATACCCCCAGGGTGAAGAGAAGACCTGGCCGGTTCAAACAAGGAGTCAGGTGAGTCAGTTTTTACATTATTTTTTAAACTAGCAGGGGAAAGCCAGGTCCATAGGTACTATGGGATTGGCACTTTTTTCCTATGTTATCTAATCTGTGTTTCTGGAAGCAGTTCTCAATCGGTTGGTATTGGCAATGTACACTATAAAGAGAGAAGTGAGTCTTGTACACACAGAACATTTCTTCTATGGCCACTGCTTGGGTGAGGGAGCTCACACATGCCTGGTAGCAGTGTTCTGTGCAACTATTTGCAATCTGTCGCTATTGGCAATGTACACCAAATCTGCAATTGGTGTACATTGCCAATAGCAAAAGATGAAAACTGCTTCCATAAAACACATAGTTGCTAACATTACAAAAAAAATAAAAATGCTAGATCAGCTCAGCACCTGTAAGACATCATTTTGTCACAAAGAATATACAGTTTCAAAAATTCCATTGAAAGTGGACTTACCCTTAAAATAACTTTAGCTTTTTGCCTGTTTGAATTCGTTTTTTTAATACCTCACATTGAAAAGTGGAATATTCTACTATTCGCATTTTTTAGCCTGTATACAGTATTTAATTCATACATTGCTTTAACCATTTTTGTCCAAAACCTGGCCCAACAATCGGCTATGGAGTCATGTGGTCTGAAATCCTCTTCTAGGATTCTGGCCACTGGAGGAAACTTGGATCACATGACTGCCGGCTGCTGGGCTTGATATTGCTGGAGCGTGCGGGGGGGGGGGGGAGGCACTGTTCCGGCAAGTAAACAAGAGGTAGTGATGATGTATGTGAGGGGAGCCATCAGAAATCAGGATGCCCCCTAATGATTTGACCAACACCCATTTTGACCAAAATGAGAATAAATCTGCTTTAATATCCTGTAATGTCCAGTTTTTGATTGGGTCATCTTTTTGATTGATCTTTGTCTTGGAGTGCCTCAGTTAGCACTAATTAAAGTTACATAAAAATAATATTATTTTTAAAAGCAAAATTCACTGCAGATGCAAATAGGCAATGCTACAGATGATATAGAAATTCTTTTTAATGGGATAGATATTTCATTTTAAAAGTTACAAAATTTCAGCAGCTTATGTATGTTTGTATTTCCCATAAGTAGCTGTCAGTTTTTAACTTCTAAAAAAAAATGGACCATATTAAAAATTATTTCTCTATTTTCCGTTTCTGGGGTGCATGGCCTCAACATGAATACAATGCACTTCCTGCATTCTGAATTTCCTTTCAGCAGTGGGCAGTCTGCTGAAAGAGGATAGTTTTATTGTTAATTAAAGAGGAACAACAGAGGCCATTGAATCTTTTAGAGTACCACTCCTTGGGGAGTTCCCCAAAACTGGGATGCCCCCTTTGTGAACCTTCCCAATCACCAGTTTCACTCACCTTCTCCTGGAACGCTCACTATGTCTGTGTGCTCTGATCGCATCTCCGCTCACCTCTAGCCACATGCGCATCCGGGCTTTCTGAATAGGTGGCGTGCGCACGCCACAGCTGCAAGATGGGCAGGGAATGCGACTAGTGGCGCCACCCGGCTCCCTTCGGTGCCACTCGGCTGCTTAGCCATCCAGGCGGCTTAGCCATCAGCGGCAGCAAAGGGAGTCAGTTGACAAAAAGCATGCTGATTGGCTGAGTGCACTTGTTTTGTCTGAGTCTGCGCGGGGGTACACACAAGGCTGAATTGGGATGCCGCCGCACACAGAAACAATAAACGGGAAAGTGAAATTCCTGTGTGTTGTGACAGGGATAAGGGCGGTGAGATATAACTGAAAAATTTACACCTACAAATAATTTACCCCTGCAATCAAGCTAATCAGGACAATTGGTGTAAATATGGGTCTAGCATAAAAAAAAATTACTTGTAACATAACATAAATTACATACAGAGGAGGAGTGAGTCACAAATGTGAGTAAAAAACATTATGCAATGTATATCTTTTTGGCACTTTAAGAAGTATAACGTGAAACATAAAACTTACAAAAAAAAAGCAAATGATATTGTTAAAATCCGTTCTCAATGCATATTGCAAACAGTTTTATTTATTATCCTATTTAAACAAGGAACATGTACTGTTTTCCAGGTCTAAAAATACAATCTGATTAACAATAGACACAAAGTTCAAAGAGAATGCAATGCTTCACATTTCCTTTAATAGGCCAATTAATTTGAATATTATATTGCTTTCTTGCAACTTTCAGTATTTAAAAAAAAACAAAAAAATTCAACCTCTGACTGTTCCTCTTTTGAATCTATTTTTACACCTGAAAAACATAGTCTATGTTGTTTCTTATTTCATAGGATTATGACCAGTATAAAAAAAAGTAAGTAAAGTAAAGAAAGTAAAAGTAATATTTTATAGTTGGGCCTGCATTAGGCACCAGCAAGGTATAAATCCGACAAAAGCAATCATTCATACCAATCAAAATGAGTTGCAGACATGTGTTTTTTATAGATATTATACCCAGGGGTGGACTGACCATAGGGAGACCCGAGAAAAATTCCCAGTCTTTTTGTCTGTGGTCTTGGAAAAGGGATACTGTGCAACGCCAAAATGTTGGCAGTATTTTTCTACTTGGCAGTTTGGATTACGAATGTATTAAAGCTTTTTTGGTTCAAATGTTTTGCTATGGGACATACGGTACTGCCAAGAGCCACTGTATCTATATATATAACCCTTTCAGTGCCAAGCACGTAGATTCTACGTGCTCGCTTCCACTCCACTTAAGTGCCAAGCACGTAGAATCTACGTGCTTGACTTTCCCCCCTGATAGTAAAAAAAAATATAAATCCAAAATACTCACCTGACCCCTCGTTGGATCCGGCCGGGTCTCCCCTTTAATTTGGTGCCATCCGATCCCCTGTGGGGATTTATTATAAAAAAAAAAAATAAAATGACATTTCCTTACCTGAGGCCGCGCCGGGTCTTCTCTTCACTGGGGGGGCCTCCGATCGCCCCCCCCCAGCCTCTTCGGTGGCGAGGAGAGGGCAGAAATTGCCCTCCCCCCCCACTTCCTGGAACGGGTCTGCTAGCCCCGCCCCCCTGGGGGCGGGGCCGGGTGACATCTTATGATGTCACCAGCAGCCCTCTTAATGCCGGGACAGTGAGACAGACAATCAGTCTGCTCGTGTGCCTGGAGGAGGGCAGATGGGGAGGAGGAGAGGGCTGAGATCGCCCCCCCCTCCTCCCCAGGCTCTCTCCTTCAAACACACGAGCAGGCTGTCAGCGGAGATTGCCGGGGGACACAGGATCGGAGGTGAGTAAAGTAAAAAAAATAAATAAATAAAGATCTTTTATTTCTTATGTGTCTTATTTAACATTTAACCCCTTGTGAACTGGTAAGGGGTCCATGAGACCCCTTATACCAGTTCACAAGGCTGGGGGATGGCATGTCACCCGCTTGCCGCAGAGGGTGACTTGCCATTAACCCCCGGCACCCCCAATTACCTGCCTCCCCAAAGCCCAGGGGGGGCAGAAGAGCCCGGGCCCACACAGGCTATGTGGGCTCGTAGGCTGCAGGGTGGGGGGCCACAAAAGCTGGCCCCCCCACTCTGTGCCTACAAGCCCCCATAGCTGGTCCCGGGCTGGTAATGATGGGTAAGGGGGACCCCATTTCATTTTTTTGGGGGATTTTTAAGGGTTTTTAACCCTTAAAATTCCAAAAAAAATGGGGTCCGCCCCCCTGGGAGGGGGGACCCTATGTCATTTTTTTTTTAATAAACCCTTTGTGTTCTGTCATCCAGCAACTATAAATGGCTTTCAGCAGGTGAGCAGAAGCCAGTGATCGCCGAGGGACACAGTGCTCCAGGATGGATGGGAGGTGAGTATAAAAAAAAAAATAATAAAATATTTTTTTCTCTTTTGTGTGTCTGTGTTTTTTTTACATTTAACCCCTTGTGAACTGGTAAGGGGTCCATGACCCCTATACCAGTTCACAAGGCTGGGGGAGGTGGCAAGTCACCTGTGACTAGCGGGTGACTTGCCATTAACCCCTGGCACCCCCATTACCTGCCTCCCCAAACCCAGGGGGGGGCAGAAGAGCCCGGGCCCACGGGCTATGCGGGCTTGTAGCCTGCAGGGCCAGGGGCCACAAAAGCTGGCCCCTGTGCCCTGTTTCTACAAGCCCTACATAGCTGGTCCCAGGCTGGTTACTTTGGGTAAGGGGGACCCCATGTCAATTTTTTTGGGGATTTTTAAGGGTTTTTAACCCTTAAAAATCCCCCCAAAAAATGGGGTCCCCCCCCCGGGAAGGGGGACCCTATGTCTTTTTTTTTCTCGATTTAACCCTTTGTAGTGTGGATGGTAGTTGTATTTTATTTGTAAATGTTATAAAGTACTTGTTTCAGTTAGGGGGGTCTCCTGGGCAGGAACGGGGGGCTACCGATAAATATGTGGTACCGTTCTAATCGGTAGAAATGGGGCTTTCACATGCAATACAGTTTTCCTTAATAAAATAATTTTTTTATTTAAAATAAAGGAGTCAATTTTCTAAAAACATTTTTATTTATTTATTGATTTAATTTTTACTTAATAATATTGTAAAAAACAAAATAAAATTTACAAACAAAACATTTCTTGTTAAAGCCTAAACTCTGCAGAAAATATATATATAATTTTCCTGAAAATTCCAGCAAAAATGTCGCAAAACATGGCGCAAAACATGGCGCAAAATGGGGAAAAATGACCTGTCAACAGAGGGTGACAAAATCTCAAGTAGGCTGGCAATTAAAATGGTTAAAGGTAGCTATGCATGTTGGGTATTGTTCTGTTCGGGGGACCTTGCGCTTTCAGATTTAGCTTGTTTTTTTCTGGTTTGCATATTTATATTTTAGGAAAAGGTGTTTTTTATTCAGCTTTTTTATACATTTTTTAGGGAAACCCTGCGCAACCAAAGAATTCTTTGAGGGATTAATTCCAGAAAGATGAGCCCACTACAACAAGTTGGGTACGCTTAGAAAGCTTAACATGTGTACTTTCAGGTAATATGGTTTATGGGGGATATTCCAAATGTAAAGGGTTGTTTTGGTTGAAAAATCGCAAGGTGCGCACTTTGTCTGCAGAGCTGAAATTTTCAAGTAAAATCACTGTTACGCACATGCTTTACTTTGGGGTGTTTGGCAACTCTTCCCTTGACAGTAGCTATGCATGTTGGGTATCGTTCTGTTCGGGGGATGTTGCTTTTTCAGATTAAACTTGTTTTTTCTTGTTTGCACATAGTTTTTTTAGGAAAATGTGGCTTTGATTCTGCTTTTTTATCCTTTTTTTAGGGAAACTCTTTGCAACCAAAGAATACATTGAGGGATCACTTCCAGAAAACTATGGGCACATCAACAAGCCTGGTACGCCTAGAAAGCTTGAGGCGTGTACTTCCAGAGAATATATAGTTTGTAGGGGGTATTTCAAATATAAAGGGTTGTTTTTCTGGAAAAACTGCAAGGTGCGCATATTGCATTGCATAGTTGTATTTTATCTGAAAATTCCCTAAGGCGCTATTTCAGTTTGGGGGAGTCTCCTGGGCAGAAAAGGGTGTCTACCTATACATATGTGGTACCGCTGTAACCGGGAGAAATTGGGATTTCACACGCAATAAGATTTTATTGAAAAACTTACATTTTTTATTACAAAAAAAACTACAAATTGTAAAAATGTATTTTTTTAAATTTTTTTTTTCACATATTTCACCCAAAAATATTGAGAATACACCTAATAAATTACAAACAAAACATTTCATGTTAAAGCCCAGACTCTGCTGAAAAAAACAATATATCATTTTCCTGGGAAATCCCTGGAAATCCCTTCAAAAATCACATTGGAACATGGGGAGCGCAAAATAGTGCAAAATGGTTTGGCACCAAGGGTGACAAAAACTCCAGGTAGGCTGGCAGCGAAAGGGATACTTTTTGCAAGTTTTGCAGTATACTGTATATGCAATGCTTAACATTCTCAGTGGGCAACACTGCTTTTGGGCCTGATGGGCTACTGCTTTCAACATCCGCGTTAAATCTCTGTATCCCTTTAGCCTCAGGTACCCAGTACCAATGTACCCTACCAGCCAAGAAATCCAAACCAATGTTATGCCCCCCAGTGCTTTAGTCTCATCATCATGGGAGCGTTGGTCCATACACTCCCCTGCTACATTATGGGCCTGATTTATCAAGAATTTCTGCCAGACAACACCAGATCAGTACAATTTAAAGTAGTGCAAAATACAATTTAGAATTTTCACAGCATGCATGTTGTAGTACCACTAATATTTTAACAAATGTGTTTTACAGTGCAGCAACATGGGTGGGTGTAAAAAAATGTTAAATAGATTTTGCACCACTCTAATTTGTGTAGTGGCATAGTCTAGCAGAAGGGCTTCATAAATCAGGCCCTATGTTTCCCTACAATATTAAGAGTGTCCAGATCTGTCCTTGATCTGAAAGTGCAATTATATAGCCTTGGCCATTGGGCACTCTTTTGTTATGTTATAGTTATGTTTTCCCAAACATCTACTGTACCTGCAATGGGGCATTTTCTACAGGTGATTTACATCATTTGGCTAATGCCCTAGCTATGCACCTATTCACCAACTTGGAAAAATATACCAAAACCCTAGAAAATGCAAATAAGGATGTGTTAAGGTATTTTGAATTTATGTATTCTTACATGCACAAGTGAAATACATTATTCTGGATAATTTTGCATCAATTTAGGACTACTTGTCCTGCTTAACCCTTTAGGTACCAGCCTTCCTAGAGTTTATGTCACCCTCTGTTGCCAGACAATGTTTCACTATTTTGTGCTCCACATGTTCAACTGTAATTTATGAAGGGATTTCCCAGGAAAATTATATATTGTTTTTTTCAGCAGAGTCTGTTTGGCCTTTTTTGTATATTCTTAATACTAATGGCACTCTTTTTTTTTCAGAAAATTTTCAGAAAAAATACAACTATGTTATGTGTTATGTGCACCCAGCAGTTTTTTGAGAAAAAACACCTTTTACATTTGAAAACCCCCACAAACTATATATTCTCCAGAAGTACACACATTGAGCTTTCTAGGCGTACCAGACTTGTTGACATGGGCGCATTTTTCTTGAAGTAATCCCTCAATTAATTCTTTGGTTGTGCAGAGTTTCACAAGCTAAATCTGAAAGCGCAAGGTCCCAGGAACAGAACAATACCCAACATGCATAGCTACTTTCAAGCCTTTTAACTGCCAACCTACTTGAGACTTTGTCACCCTCTGTTGACAGGTCATTTTTCACCTTTTTGTGCCTTGTTTAACTTAGAAAAAACTACTAAGTTGTTAGCACCCATTGCAAAATACTCACTGGGGCCTAGATGAAACTGCTTACTAGTTGGCACAACCTGCATTATACTTACTGGGTGTTAGATAAAACCACTCGCTATTTGACACACCTTGTGTTTGGCTTTGATAAAACTTAAACATTGTGGCACATCTGGCATTAGACCCTATTGGCCTTTGATTAAATTATTACATTGTGGCACAGCTGGCTTTTAACCCTTTTGGCCTTTGATAAAACTATTTAATTGTAACACACCTGGTATTAGATGTTTTTGGCTTTGATAAAACTATAACATTGTGGCACACCTTGCATTAGACCCGTTTTGCCTTTGATAAAACTATTTAATTGTGGACACACCTTGGAAGGAGAATGATAAAGAAGGGGCACATTGACAAGCAGTTGGCAAGGGAGGCTTGGAGTAACGTGGTGACATTGGTAGTGCAACAAAACCCCTGGGTGAATTCTCTGACAAGTTAAGATTTTTTTCTAAATTAATTGAATGTTTAGCATTGGTAGGTATTTAGATTGGTTGAGTTTTGGGAATATGGTTACAGTTTGGGATCGATGGACTATAAATATGGAACCCATATACAGTATTTGGATAGGTAAGGCAATCAGCATGTGTATTGGCAGAATGTAGGGATCATTATACATGAATGTGGTAAGGGGTTTGTTTTGATAGAAGGACATATGATTGTAGAAAATCAATATAATGGATTTTGGGGAGACAGTGGGTATCCTGATTGTTGTATAAAATCTTCGTTATGCTATACAAAATGAAAATATAAAAATTCTGAACGTATTTATTGTGGCCCGCGACCAGTTTCTAAAAAACTTGTGCTATTCAAAAGGTTGAGCACCCCTGGTTTAGAGGCTCACCAGCCAGACCTTAGTCCTGCCAGTTCATCAGCCCTTATACCATTATGGTCCTCTGAACTTCCAGTGCTGACCTTTGGCAGAAAGGCTCCCTGTGTAAGAATTATGAATGGACCGGACCTCTGTGTGTGAACTGCACTCCCACTCAGATCCCCCAGCTTCTCATTTACATACTTCTCATTTAAAATATTTTATTTACATGCTTCTCATTTAAACCTGTTGTGGAGGCAGTGGTAGGCTGGGAAAATGGAAGCATCAGAGGGAGCCTTAGGTGTTTGCATGTATTTATTTTAATAGTATAATTTTTAAAAATACTAATAATGTGTGTTGTTTAGTAGCTCACAAGAGATAGGCTGCACTGAGTCAAGAGGGAGCTGGAGGTGTCTCGCATTCCTCCAGCCATGCTGACTACCACCCTGCTGTGATCCTTAAGCATCAATTCAGGACTGTTCCTGGGGTCCCAACATTAATCTGGGCTTCTATTATGCTCCCTGTTTTGGGCCTGTTTCTGCATACAGCACAAAGTATTTCTATCCCATCACAAAACTTTCCCATCTGTTCAGTGATATAACAAGCCAGTTCAAATGTTAGACTGAGACAGATGCACTGTGGATATTTATTTTTTGGTGCCCACTCGGCTAAGCATTGCAAGGAGAAATGCAGCCATCCCGACTGGCTCTGTGCTATTAGTGGAGGATCTGCTAGCATCATAGGCAGAGCAATTTCTTGTATTTTAGAGGGCATGTTGAATCACATTGTGCAGATACCTTGAATCAGCTCAGGTTTTAGGTGTAGCTCTTCAAATGACAGAATATAGTGGAGATGTTGGTCCCATTTTTAAAACTTCTACATTGTGACACGTTTCCACCAGGGATTTATGTATTAAATTGTTCAGAAGATAATTGGCTGCCAAATCCTCAACTTTCTCACTTTCAAGAATGGACTCAGAACCTGCATGAGTTCCACATTATGGAAAACCAATGTATGTTATTGTTATGCCAGTCACTGGGCTCCGCACTTTTCCCACCCTGCTCATTTCCTGCCATGCTGGAGCAAAAATGGTGTGTCTTCCCCCCTGGTGTGAGGACAAGGAATCCTCAGAAAAAACTGTCCTTTGGCAGGCTGCTGTCAGTCCAACAAACCACTCTGTGAGCCACGTGTGTATTGGCTTCCCACTGGGAAAATGGGCTTTCCTGTTTTTTAATTTTATTTTGTAATCATTTTTAATTTTTTATAATACTGATATATTTTTGTTTGCTTTGCTGGTGCCTGACCATGGGCATGGAACAAAGAACACATGGCTTTATGTAACATATGAAAAGACTCTGTTCTATACATGTATCAGCTTTTAGTTGACTATAAAGAAGGAGTTCTTTGTATCATGCATGAATGATTCTCCTTCAGCAGAAAGAGAGACAGGAGTGGTTGTGGACATATATAAGGGGGGAATTAAAAAATGAAAAAATATATAATAATAACACTAACAATGTTTTTCTGCTTGCTTTGCAGGTTCCTGGGCATAGACATGGGGAAGATTATTTAGTGTATAACCAAACTGCAATTTTAAAATTTTACAGTACCATGGAATACAATAAAATACTGTTGTTTTGCTTTGCAGGTCCCTGGTGATCTGGAACTTAAAGAAATGTGTGCCATCTCATTGCCTCAACTTGGTCTTGCCTTGCTATTCTTGCAGCGATATTCGGGCCTACAAGAATACGCTGCAAACTCTGGCATCTGCTTGCACCAGATATATATTTATTGATGTAACTATTTATTTATGTATGTATGTATTTATTTGTTGATGTAAATATTTATTTATGTGTATATGTATATATTGATTGATATTTATTTGTGTATTTCTTTAATTGTTTAGTTTACTGTGATGATTTTGAGGACTCTTCCTAGCCCATTTTGTACAGGGCCAATCACCCAGGTGTTATGCCCCTAATTCGGTCTCCAACACCCCTAACAAAAATAATCTCTCTGGTGTTCCCCTTGATTTTCTGCCCTCTAGCCCTTGCTACCCCTATTTTACAGTTATTTTTGGGTACCCAAGTTCGGGTTCCCATTGACTTCAATGGGTTTGGGTTCGGGGTTCTGAATCTGAACTTTGGTGGCAAGTTCAGCCGAACATGGTGAACTCGAACTTCGATGAGTCCGCTCATCACTACTGCTTAAAAAAAAATTCTATGCCTCACAGATGGTGTCAAAAGTGGGATTAAACCATGAGCCCTGTTACAAAATGTTACATTTAAATCGGACAAAACTGTGATTTTCAAGAACCACTTCTGTTGTACTAAAGAATATAAGTCAAAACAAATGGTGGAACAAGGTGCTAGATGGGCTGTTAACAGTTCCCAGTGCTGCTGAGCCATTTAAAAATACTTTAACTGAGATAATTGCTGGTTTCATGAAGTAGCTGGCTGTGCAGCAGATTAAAGCAGACAAAATGCAACTGGAGGAAGCCAGAAGAAATGATGAAGCATTGTAAAGGCATGATAAACATTGGAGGGAGCTGTTAAACACCTTAAAGCTAGAACAGTAACCGGCATCCCCTCCTCATAGTCAGCCTGTGTCGGTATTGCCCTGGAGGGACCCGCACAAGACATAACATATTCCCCATGATAATATTAAGAAATATTTACCTACATTTAAAAGTATTGCAAGCACCTGTCACTGGTCTAAGGAACAATGGGTGGTATGACTGGCACCTTATTTTACTAGCCCAGCTCGCATAAAGCAACATGAACATACAGGTTGCAAAAAACAATGAACTGGTTAAACTCAATTACTGCTACACTGATAGTTCATGGAAAGTCTTTACTTGTCTGTGGTATTTTTATGGGAAATGGATGAAACCGGAGACCAAGGCCAGATTAAGCCTGTACATGGTATGGAGCAGTTTCTCTTATAAGCCCCCCCCCAACATCATGTCCTTTATGACATACTCCTTAAAGCGTACCGACAGTCAAAAATGACTTAAACCAGACCCACACAACAAACAGTGCTCATATGCATCCCTCCCCAGGGCAATTTATATTGCTACACATAAAAATTAATTTACCTTTTTCTAACCCCTTTTGTGGTAAATTTTAAAAACAAAATGGTAGTTCATGGATGTGCAGGCCGCCTGCAAACATGAAGTGCTGCGGGGCTTCCTGTTACTGTGCTTTGTCAGTTATGTCAGTTGAATGCAGGCAGCTGCATGGTTGAGATGCTGGGAGAGGTAGCTCCAAAATGGCTGTTACCTTTCTTTTCCAACTGTGCCAGGCTGTTAGTCCAGTTTAAGTTTCCCATTTTCTCACCCCACAGCCAGAGACAAATATATACAACAATCTTGCACTTTCTGTAAATGTACAGTGTGCATAAGGAAGAAATAAGGAAAAAATTCACACCTATATTGCCACTTTATTTTCCTATCTTATCTTTCTGTGAATCATACAAAAGAGAAGCAGAGTCAATGTTTATCACAAACTAAATTGTATTGTAATACAAGGTATAAACTTAAACATAGCTTTAATTTACAAAATTCAAATGCTGTTGAGCTATATATGTCAGATGTATCATAAATGTACTCTTTGGGCTTTCAGAGCTGCAAAATCTGAAATTATATCTTCATACTCAATTGTGGAAAGCAGGGTTAGGTCAAATCGTGGATCTGTTATGGAAGAACAAATCTCATCAGATAAATGTAGAAAGCAACCTCCACATGTGGAAAGAGAGATTCCAGTTTGTGATTCCTGATGATTTCAAGGCACTCTATTGCTAATGGTGTTTCACTCCTTTGCCGAACTTGGCATACTGCACCATCTCACTTGGAAAGGAATCTCCAAAATCATCAGGATATGATCCACATCATTTGGCTGAATTAAGAAGACATGAATCAGAAATAGACTTGAAATAGGTCAGGAATCCGAACATATTATCAACCTTCTCATATTCTTTCATGCATTTTTTGAGGCACAAATGTAATTGATCCATAATAGGAATTAATTTTTCTACTCAAAATTTAACAAAACCTTTTACTATAACTTCATGTACATGAGTTTCATTACGAGCTTAAGATTCTATGGTCTGGATTTTTCACATTTGTCCTGTTGCTTTACCACATCTGTAAGACTCTGAATATTACTTTCAATTTCATTGAAGCAATTACGAAGACTGCCTATATATTCAACAAGTGAAATTAGAAACTTCACGGCAACGGACAGATCCAGTGACTTTTCTTGCAACTTTTTACTAGTTGCGTCAAACCTTTCTAATATCTTGTTCCGCATTCATGAAAGCAATATAGAGTGACCTCATCTTTTTCATTATGGTGCTTGCTTCTCTTTGTGTACCTGTATTAACTTCTTCATCTTCAGGCATTTCTTTCAGATACATTTTACCATCAGTTATTAACAGAACTTTTGTAGAACTTGCCCTTGCAGATGAGTTCCACTCAAACTTTGTAAACTATCTGCTCTTCCTGTTTCACTCCTCAGGTCTGAGCACACACTTTCCCATCTTTCAGTAGAGGTAGAGCAATAATAATAAAGTATTACACATAACCCCAAAAATCAGAAAGCAGCTTCACAGCTTTCAAAGGTCAATGAATGTTCTGTGCATGACATATAATCAACATATTTGCATTCCATTTTTAAAAGAGTTTGTAAGCCCTCAAATTTTCCAGATATATTTGATGCATTGTCATATGATTGGCCACGTGCATTTTTGATATACAGGTTTATTTTTATTTAGGGTTTCCAAAACTGCCATGTTAATTTCCTTGCCTTTATGTCCAACAGAGGCTTGAAAACAAAAAAAAATGCTCTTGAACTTCAACCCTTTCTGCGACATATGTCAATATTATAGTAAATTGGTCAACATGTGAAGTATCTTAAGCAGAGTCGACTGCTGAAGAAAAATATTTTGAGTGTTTCACTGCAATAATTTCTTCATGAACGGTAGAAGACAAATATGATGTATGGCCTTGACCTTGTTTGGCATATGTCTCTAGATGCCATAAAAGGGCCAAATATTGCAAGAAACTGAAGCGCACCTAAAATAATTTCCGTTTACATCATCATAAATATTTTTGCTATCTCCAATTAGGGCAAGCCTTCTTGCACAAAGAAACTTGAGAGCTTCTACCACTCTCCACAAAACCTATTTCCAGTACTTTTTCTGTTTCTCAAACTGAGATTCAAGAAGAATGACTATTTGTCCAGATGAGCTAACCCTGGATACCCAATGCTGAGCACATTTCATATGTCTTTCGCTAGTTTCATGACACAATGTTCACATGATTAGTCACAATACCCAGTTTGGAATTTGTCATTAAAATCACCAAATAGGACACAAAAGAAACAGAAAATATTTCCAGTGGAAGGGAATATATTAGCCAATCCCCTTTCCGACTCTTTCCATTCTTGAATTTCAATGTGAAAAAGAGCAGTATTGAGCATCTCTGTCAGATGTTTTTGTACACTTGGATCAAAAATCAAGGTTAGATATATTTGGTATGGTATAACACGTTTTCTGGTCTGGTAAGCTTGCACTGCATTTTTGTAAGGTGGTGACCATTGTTCAAGTGCAACATATGCCAACTCATTAGTTAACTGGTCAGTTTCTTCAATGAACGTATTTTCACAACTCAAGGCATCATCTGCATTATCTTTCACACGGCCAACATCTTTCTCACAGCCAGTATCCTCCTCATATACAGCTTGAGTACTTGTACATGCCTATATCAGCAGATAAAGTGATGTTTTCATCATCATAAGTTGACTGTGTGGTCTGACGTGAAAAAAATGTTGAAAGCTTAGAAATCTTTTTCCAAGATAACACTTTCTTTTACAGCTTTTCTTTTTGTTTGCATTTTTCATTCTCATGGATCCTTTTCATGATGACAATCTGCAAAAAAATGGTCTCTATATTCCCACAAAGCAATAATAAGAAAGCATAATGCAGGTTGCTTGGCCACATTGTGTTTAGGCTCTCCCCCACAAAACTGACCTGGCACTGCCACCTGCACCACTGGCAGATAGGCCATTTAAATACCCTCTTCTGTAACAGCAGCACTAGGTGCTAAAGATTAGAGGGATGTATGTAGCCCGAAGGTAAACTATTGGGGTTAATTTTTTGGAAGTATTGGTTCACCACCACTCTTTAAGAACATAAAAGGCTGATGAAACCCACCAAGAGGTACCATCATGTGTCAACTAATTAATGCAGCAAGGGCGTGTATTCCTGTGCAATGGAAGAAAGTGGATCCACCCAGTGTTTTGTTCTGGCTCAACAAGGTCTCAGAGATTGAGAGATTCAAGGGCATTATCACTGAGCGCAATGAAACGTCGGAGGTGCACTCTCTCAGATGGGCGAAATGGGCATTTAAATACCCTCTTCTGTAACAGCAGCACTAGGTGCTAAAGATTAGAGGGATGTATGTAGCCCGAAGGTAAACTATTGGGGTTAATTTGTTGGAAGTATTGGTTCACCACCACTCTTTAAGAACATAAAAGGCTGATGACATATGGTGACCACACAGTCCATCTAGTCTGCCCTTATGTGTATGTGTTTATCCCAGGCATTATGTATGCATATCCCAGGTATGTTTAATTCACTTGTTGATTTTCCAACCCCCTCTTTGCTCCTAAGCATCCCTATATCTTCCGCCTAATAAGTGCTTGTTAACACAGAACTGCCCATATAATACTCAGAAAGGGAATTCCATCTAGCCAAGTGCATGATTTTACCTTTAGAGACATATCACTTTAGATTCCATTGCTTTGACTTTTTATCCAGTAATGGAAAATCATTTTCTATGTTGCAGACACCTCCAGAAAAAATCACCTATTACTCACCTTTGTATCAGAAAACAGGAAATGTTACCTACCTGCCCTGGAACAGAGCCTCGCGGTATACCACTTGTAAGTCCCCTGCCTTCGGAGTGCATACTTTAAAATAATATTCTAAAACCTGTTCTTTAGCCACCTGAAACTTCACGCAATTAACCAAGCCCAATTTCCAATAATTTATATATAAAATGTTTATGTGGCAACATGCCAAAGGCTTGGCAGAAATCCAGATAGGCGATAGTCACAGCACCACCTTCATCCACCACTTTACTGATATTGCCAAAATCTCATTAAAACCAGTCCGACATGATCTGCCCTCAGTAAAGCTGTCCTGTTTTGAGGGCCAGCAAGAATAGGTCTACCAAATGCAATAGACTTTTGGAATGCTCAACATCTGCACAGTTTTGTTTACTATTCTTTTGCACGTGGCTGGTGGGGTTGGTGCTGGGTGATGTAATTAAAACTCTTTTTTTGACAAATGTTGCTTGGGAGAAAACATGACAGATCCCTGGCACTTGGACGTAACTCTAGATAGGTTAAACATGTATCTGATCTACTAGTCATTAAGACACATTAACTACCCCTAGGGCCACTACAAAGTTGGGGCTTATGCAGATGACTTGATTTTTGTGTCATGTCCCGAGGTCACTCTCCCTAACTTAATGCAAGAATTAGATGCCTACAGGGGAGTCTCGAACTACAAAATTAATCTGCAGAAATCTGAGGCCCTGAATTTTAATCTGCAAAGAAGCAGGGAAGTTGCCCTTCAAAATGCATTTTCCTTTAAGTGGATGAGTGGCCACATTATGTACCTAGGAACAAAAATAGGTAGGTCACAAAATCTTCCCGTTTAACTTTCCCCCGCTGCTACGAAGCTTCACTAAGGACATAGGTTTTGGCTCAAAAGAAATTGTCATGTTTTGGGAGGTGCAACGCCTTAAAAATGAACCTACTACTGTGTCTGCTATATTTAATGCAGGCACTCCCGATAGATATCCCCCGTGCCTTTCTGCAGAGAGTGGGGGCCCTATTCGCTAGATTTGTATGGTTTGGGAAGAGCCCCAGGGTTGACAAGAAAACCTTGAGAAGATCAAAGGAAAATGGAGGGATAGGGTTGCCAGATCCAAGTCTGTACCACAGTGCTGCACACTTATGCAGAATAATAGACTGGTGCAGACACTCGCAAGATAAGCAGTGGGTACAGATTGAGGAAAGCAACACATCTCTCCCGCTAAAATTTCTACCCTGGTTGACTAAGCAACATCTGGGGCCTGCGGCGAGACACCCAACGATCAGGGCTACCATAAAAGCCTTCCAGAGGTGCAGGTCACATAGTGACATATCACCGGCTTTCTCTCTGCTGTACCCAATCCTGGGAAACCCGGCGTTCCCGCTGGGAGTCTCGGGGGCGGTGGAGAGGTGGCTGAGGGGAGGCCTGAGTAGAGTCCGTCACTTTCAGAACCAGGGGGCATGGGAGTCGCCTGATGATTTGGCCAGACGCGCAAGATCTGCCTAGGTGTGGTGCTTGGCAGGGTATGCAGTTGAGACATTTTCTCTCATCACTTCAGCGGCAAGCGCTCATTTGAGAGGCTCTGTGAAAAGGAGGACCCCATAAGGCATGTACTCTCTTGTGCCTATAAGATATTGATTAGCCCGGAGAACGAGGAGGCACCATCCTTCATATCGAGGTGGGAGTAGACTCTGGGCACTTCCTTTACTTCAAAGCAATAGACCAAGATAGCTAGGCTGGCACATGAGATGGTTAGGTGTACCAAGTATAAAGAGTGCAACTATAAAATTTTAACTAGGTGGTACAGAGTCCCAGCCACACTTCATAGGTGGTTCCCGGAGGTGTCCCCTCTCTGCTGGCAATGTGGACAGGAGAGCGGTGACCTTCTTCACATTTTTTCATCCTGCCTGGGGGTGCAGGGATTCTGGTCCACAGTTAAGGAAACAATGGAAAGGCTGCTGAGGGAGGTGAAACCCACCAAGAGGTACCATCATGTGTCAACTAATTAATGCAGCAAGGGCGTGTATTCCTGTGCAATGGAAGAAATCGGATCCACCCAGTGTTTTGTTCTGGCTCAACAAGGTCTCAGAGATTGAGAGATTCAAGGGCATTATCGCTGAGCGCAATGAAACGTCGGAGGTGCACTCTCTCAGATGGGCGAAATGGGTAGCATTTGTATACTCGTCAGACTATAAGGTGCTAGTTGAAGGAAATCAGTAGGAGTATTAACAATTGGCCTGGGTGTGTCTTGTTCTCACTGTTATGCTTCTTGGTCTCGTACTAGGGTCCCTGGGGGAGTGAGGACAGGCCCCGGGCTCTCACGAGTGGGCATCGTGAAGAGGAAGGGGTGGGCCCCCTGTGAGTGGCCTGCGCTCCTCCCAGGCCTGGCCCTCCCGATTTGGAGCGATCTGGCCTGGCGGTGCAGGGGTACGCGGGGGGGGCGGCCCCCGCAGAAGTAAAATGTTACAAGACTTTACGCGGAGACAAACAAGGTAACAAGACCACTTGGAAGCTTAATTGATAATTTTTTATTATTATGTATCAGTCTGATGGCTATCTTTTATTGTTGTCTCTACGTACATTTACGTATGTCATTATTTTTTGAAAGTGCAATAAATAAAGAATATATAAAAAAAAACACATTAACTACAGTAGCTTTATAGTGGACAATGTTACCAAGCAGACATATCATCTGCCCAAATATACTACAAATAAGTAAAAAGTGTCGGATACCTGGACCCTAATTAATTTGTAATTGTTCACAACAGAACAGAGCCTAGGAAAACATTAGGTTGAGCAGTGTCCTATAAAAGATTTTAGGACATTAGGGCTGATTCAGAGCCTCCTCAAAACCGTGTTGTATTTGTCGCGTAATGTGTATTTTTCACTTTTTTCCGTATGCATAGGTGCGTACGCATGATTCAGATCCTTCATCGGGAGCCTTCCGTTTACTGTTCTTAGCTGCGTACACCAACGAGAATGCCATTTTCCGGCTCTCGTTGCATCCTCGAGAGGACGAGGTTTTTTTACTTAGTAAATCTCGTATACTACCAATTTTTTAGCGTTTTCCAACGTAGCATCCAACAAAGATTTTCAGTGTCCCGCTATATTCAGCATGCATCTTTCTCTAAATATACGTCCAGAAGAAAATCTGTCGGAAATCTGCTGGAAAGCTACTATGTTTGCATGCTTGTACGCATGTGCGCAACTATTTAACTCATTCATGTCCCCTGTCTCAACTATTCTCTTATTCACTTCTGCTCCAACTCACCTTAACTCACTAGCAGTTCCTGTTTTGATGTTCTCCCGCCATTCATGCTTACCTTAATTCACTAGCGGTTCCTGTTTTGATGCTCTTCTGCCATTCATGCTTACCTTAACTTACTAGCGGTTCCTGTTTTGATGTTTTCCCTCCATTCACGCTTACCTTAACTCACTAGTGGTTCCTGTTTTTATGTTCTTCCGCCATTCATGCTTACCTTAACTCACTAGCGGTTCCTGTTTTTATGTTTTCCCGTGATGAATGCTTGCCTTAATGTTCTGCATTCTGTAGTTATTTTTCTATTCCTTGTTGATGTCTTCAGATTTATGTTCTTTAGTGGATGTGTTCATGCATTCAAACACGAAACCTGGTTAAGTTTAAATATCTTTATTCTGATATATATTTTTGGGGGGTTGTAAAAACCACTGTTTTTTATGTCAAATGTCCAAATTATTTTTTTGGTAAAAATTTTAAAACAATAAAAATTTGTGGTAGTAAAAATGTTAAAACAGTAAAAGTTTTTTTTTTTGAAACATCAGAAATGTAAAATTTTTTTGATTTGAATATGTACATATTTACACATGGTGGCAGGCCCCAGGATTTTATTGTTCGCTGGTCCCCAATGAAGCTGCAAGCTCCTGGATGTCGCCCACCAGCCTATACACAGTTGCCGTCAAGACTTCTAATCTCTGCTGTGGTGTTTCTGTGAAAAGAAATCAAAAATTCAATTTTCGTATATACATTTTTAATACCTCTTGAATTAAATATTAATAATTTTCTAGGGTAGGGATTATGCCATAAATGATGCTAAGTTTATAGGCTAGGGTTTAGGTCATAAATTAAGCTTAATTTATAGGCTAGGGATTAGGCCATAAATTAAGCTAAATTTATAGGCTAGGGATTAGGAGATAAATTAACATCAGTTTGTAGGCTAGGGAATTCGAATACCTGTTGATGAAGCCATGTTATTGAAAATAACTACAAACTTACTAGGCTGGTAGACGACATGATCCTGGGGGACCAGCCTCCTCACTGGGGCCTGCCACTGCTCCTAGTCTGAGTCTGTTGAGAAAGCTAAAATATGGTTACTTATAATGTCAGATTGTTGAATGAAGAGATTTTAATTAGAATGTGTGTGGGTGACATCACCCACCTTGAAAATGCACCTCAGGGGCTTGTTCTTCTGCCATCTGTAATCCCGGCTCTTCAACCGCTACATCATCATCTAAAATAAGCAGGAAATTAGTGTGTATTTACAGTGCATGTACCTGTGTGTGCTTCTGTCTGATAATCATACTGGTGTGGTGCTGCTCCGCCATATGTTGTGACTCCCTGGCGAGCCGCTGATGCCCCTCCTCTGTAGACAGGTCCAGTGGCTGGTCATCGCCACCTACAGAGGAGGGGGAAGACCTTGGCACTGGAGAGGCACCACCTTCACTTGGGCCAGATCTATCCCGCACTGGCCGGACTGATCGCCTCCGGGTGGGTCGAATATGGTAATCCCTTTCTCTCACTAGAAGAGAATAGCATTCATAAACAGAGGCCTGCCTAAGGGTTTTTGTAGTTATAACATGTAATAGTAATGTACTTACTTGGGAAATGTTTCCCGAAGAATCGCCTCACCCGGGGCCTCTTTCTTCGCTTCAGGTCCGACCAGTGATCAGTGACCAATGATCTGGGTGTAAGTGAAGGTGATGTCACTGTCTTCGGCTATTTTGGCAACTGTCTCCAGTGCCAAAGTCTTCTTTTGGAAGACACTTGCCAGGAAATCATACCTGTTGGACATCATCATCTAAAAGGTAAAATAAAAACAGATTTGCTTAATTTTAACATCATACAAATCATTATGTAAATGATAGCAGTTTCATAAGTTACATTCCCCATAAGATTTCAATCCTTGAGCTATCTTTCTAGATGCCATTTTGGGGCTGCGCGCATGTGCGCACTAACTTTCACTTGCCACGGCGTTTAAAATCAATTTTGTCCCCACTGTTTATGGCTGTGCTGCCTGATCGCATATGCATGCATTTCGCGTGCAAATCAAAGGCCTGCACAAACACTTACTAGCATAATAGTCTCCTGTTGGTCGCGGGTGAAGAGCGCAGGTTACAGTATCTACAGATGTGTGGCGCCCCAGCAGTTTCCAGGATGCGCACGGCCGTACACACGCGTGCGCGTAAGCATCATACACAGTCATAACTATTTAAAGGGTACTAGGACACACAGCTGAGTGTCTTTTCAGATATCATTATGCCTGCCAAGAAAGGTAGCCGCCAGACCCCCAAGTCCCATGAACGGCATGAGCATCCGGCCAAACGGCATGAAAAAACTTCAGCCAGGCCTGCAACTAGGTCCCATAAAACCAGTGGCCACTCACATCCGAAAAGGACATCCACTCGCCACACGAAGGATCCATTGGGCCACACTCCAGCCCCCTCCAGACCTGGGACATCCTGGAAGGTGAAGAAGACTTCCTCCAGGAAGAATGCTCCCCAGCCCACAACATCCAAAACCCAAGGAGCACTACTACTAAGGGCAAGGGTAAGACTAGGCCTAGAAGCCTTATAGCCCACCAACAACACCCTCTCCTGCTCGTGCCCAATTTCACCATTCCAAGTGGAGAGCCCTGAGTCACTGGGCAGCTCAACGGCTGCAACTTCTTTGGCCAGCCAGCCTATGACACCCAGTCCCCATGCAAGTCCAGAACAATCATTTCTGAGCAAAAGGTCTAGCTATTCCACGGTTGAAAGTCATCCAAGAATGTCACCAACTAGACCACCAACCCAGGAAGAGGCAGCCAAGACAACATTAGACAGAAACCTGCGGCATGGGACCTTGAGCGGGCTCTTTACTGAGCCCCAAACTATGGCATTGGCAAGTGGGGTATCTGACCACTATGATGAGCTGTATGGGAGAAATTCTAAAGCCACCAGAAAAGGCAAAAATACACAAATATGGGTGGAGATCATGGGACAGGTAAATAGTGTTGGTCTGAAGAGGAAAGATGTTGAACAAATACAATGCAAAATACAATGGGGCTGGGTGTCATAGGCTGGCTGGCCAAATAACTTGCAGCCATTGAGCTGGCTGCTGACTCAGGGCTTGCTACATTGTAATTCTCAAATAGGCCTCGAGCAGGAGAGGGTGTTGTTGGTGGGCTATGGATTACTGCCCTACTGTTCCCATTGCCCTTAATACTAGTGCTCCCTATGGTTCTGGATGTTGGTGGACGGGAAGCATTCTGCCTGGAGGAAGTTTCCTTGGCCATCCTGGATGTGCCAAATTTTGAGGGGGCTGGAGTCTGGCCCAATGGATCATTCTTTGCCTAGTGGATGTCCTCATAGGCTGCAAGTGCCCTTCCCCACCTAATTTCTCTATGGAATAGAAAATTATTTAAATGAAGTTTCTCGGTTCTGTGTCATTTTTAGGCATTTTTGATCTGGTTGGTTACAAAAAGATGAGTGTTGTTAAAGGAAATCTTTGTAAATAAAAATTCATTAAGCTCAAATTTGTTCAAAAGGTTTTTTGTATTAGTTTGTGACCATAAGCAAATCAAAGTATAAATAATAGAAAATTTTTCAATCACAATGAAATAACATAAATCATGACACCAAAACTTAACCAAAATGAATAAAGTTTATGTAAAATAATTGGTAATTAGGTGGGCTGACTGCCCAGAAGCACTCTAGGTGCCCTCATATAATTCATCCGGAATGTCCATTACTGCTGGAGAGGGGGACATGTCGACATATCGGGAGACCTTCTGCATTATTGCAAAATTATGCAGAACGCAACAGGCAATAATGATCTTAATGACCTTGCTAGGGTCATATTGCAGGGCCCCTCCCTGTATGGTCCAGGCACCTGAATCTGCTCTTCAGCAGGCCGAAGGCCCTCTCCACCACAGCCTGGGTCTTCCTATGTGCACTGTTATAGCCCTCCTGTGGCTGCGCAAAAGATAACCCGAATCCCCTGCAAAAAAAACCATTCAGAGACATACAGTTTAACCCTAATGAAAATACTTTTAAAAACTTACCCAGTAGCCAACCACCAGACAAGTTTCCTGATTCAAACCAACCATAGAGGCTGGAATTCTTCAGGATATACGTGTCGTGGGTGGATCCGGGAAACCCTGCCATGACACTGAGGAACCAAAGGTCCGGGCCAACCACAGCTTGCACGTTAATAGAGTGGCCCATCTTTTGGTTCCTGTAATAGCAGAAATACAGGTTTTTAGTACCCCAAAACAATCCATCAAATAACCAAGTAAAAAAACAAAAATATAAGGGACCCTTATTGTTTAAGATTGTATGTTTCTAAATAATATTTATTACTACAACCAATAATTAATAGTTGGTCACTCGGGATTAATAAAGGCCTACATGAAATTGATTAATTAAGGTCTACGTGAAAATGATTAGTTAAGGTCTGAATGAAATTGATTAGTTAAGGTCTACATGATAATGATTAGTTAAGGTCTACATGAAATGAATAATTAAGGGCTACATAAAAATTATTGATTTAGATATACATTAAAACATACTGTGATTCAATGAGTTAATACAAGTCAGAATGTTCACCTAAACCACATACCTAAAGAGATATTCGGCAGCTGCTGGAGGCACCAATGCAACATGCGTACAATTAATCGCACCCATGATGTTGGGCATATCGGCTATATAAAAAAAAACCAACTTAAGAGCATTCCAGGCTACCATGTTGTCAGGGAAATATATGTATTTTTGACACAGGGTAGCCATGCCAACCAAAAATGTGTGCATGTGAAAGAGGCTCTGAATCAAGGCTATTGCCCCCCCCCCTCCCCTAACACACACATTCATTCAAGCACGTAAATAGGCCCAACTACTTTGTTTCTTAGCACTGGAGTCTAAAAGAGTTCTAGTCCCCATGGGGCATCCTGAATCAGGAAGGCCCACTGTGTGAAACCCCCTAATCAACCCAGAAATCACCTTTTCGGCATTTCCAAGGAGGTTGGGGATGGGACTTCTCCGACTCCCTATGCCTGAGCTATGGTCTGAAAGAGTGTTGTGTGATGTGCATTTTTATGTATCGCACACAGCACAGATTGCACCAGAGCCCAAGTATACGTCATGGAAAAGTTGGGAGGTAGGTTTTAGGTGCAATTAGGTGCAATTCTGCCCCTATAAAATGTTAAATAATGAACATTAAAGTACACCTTAGATGCCAAGAGCAACACTAGATAAGAAAGATGGCACAAATACACTTTAGAGTGCATAGTGCATGGGTACTGTAATAATACAATCCATAATTTCAAAAGATAAAATTTACGTAACCTCTACATTATTACAAGAACTGACAGTGCACAGGATAACCTGCTCTAAGGATTTGAAGAAAAGCAAGCCAGATTGTTAGCTGTTGCTTCTATTATTGAAAAATGACAGCAAATTAATTACTATCACATAAGGCCCCATCTGACCAACACATGACTTCCCAATATCAATCACTAACTCCATCGCCTCTGTCATTTATGCCTCTCAAATCAATGCTCCTTAAAGCAGAATAGGAGAAACAGAACTGAGCAGCAGCCATCCTGGAATGAAAAAGATCCCAGGGCCGGCTGCCAGCATTCCCCCAGGGCATCCTGAATCTGGAGGCAGAACACCCGGATAACATGCTGAGTGGCAGAACCCCCGTAAGAGGCTGAGAGGCAGAACCTCCCCATAACACACTGAGTGGCAGAACCCCCCCATAACAGGCTGAGTGGTAGAACACCCCATAACAGGCTGAGTGGCAGAGTCACTCCATAAAATGCTGAGTGGCAGAACCTCCACCCCCAAAACTAAATGATTAGCAGAACCCCCCATTCCCTCAACTCAAGGCTGTGTGCAGCAGTCAATAATGTCCAGGCAGCAACAAAGCAGCAGCCTGAGAGTTCCGTTGGGGGCCGGGACTCGTGCTGAAGCTGTGCATTGCCCAGCCATCTTAGGGAGATCGCCTCCCACTTTGCACTGGCCTCCTGATCTTGAGTGGCAGAGTCACTCCATAAAATGCTGAGTGGCAGAACCCCCACCCCCAAAACTAAATGATTAGCAGAACCCCCCATTCCCTCCACTCACCTCACTTCCGGTGCTGGGGGTGTCATGGCTGGGAGGGGAGCCAAGGTCTGGGGCTGTTTGCCGCTAGGAGGGGATATAAGGCTGGCTGCTGGGAGCCAGGGCAGGCCACTCAAGGCTGTGTGCAGCAGTCAATAATGTCCAGGCAGCAACAAAGCAGCAGCCTGAGAGTTCTGTTGGGGGCCGGGACTCATGCTGAAGCTGTGCATTGCCCAGCCATCTTAGGGAGATCGCCTCCTACTTTGCACTGGCCTCCTGATCTTTAGTTTAACCCTTTATCTGCCAGTCTACCAGTTTTTGTCACTCTCTGTTGCCAGACCATTTTTCACTATTTTGTGCTACACATGTTCAACTGTGATTTTTGGGGGGGAATTACAAGGATTTCTCAGGAAAATTTTGGGCCTGGGCTTTAGCAAGAAATATCCTGTTTGTAATTTGTTAAGTGTATTCTTAATATTTTGGGGCAAAAAAAACACAATTTGTAGTGCTTTTTGTAATAAAAAATGTAAGTTTTCAATAAAATCTTATTGCATGTAAAATGGCACCACATATGTATTGGTAGATACCTTTCCTGCCCAGGAGACTCCCCCAAACTGAAACAGTACTTTAGGAGATTTGCATATAAAATATAAATGCTACTGCAGATTTAAAAAAAAACAACTTTTTACATTTGAAATACCTCTAACAAACTATATATTCTCTAGAAGTACACATCTCAAGCTTTCTAGACCTTTCTAGATGGGCTTGTTGATGTAGGTGCAGTTTTCTGGAAGAAATCTCTCAATTAATTCTTTGGTTGAAAATGGTTTCCCTAAAAAAGAAAAAAGAAAAAAAAGTATAATCATTTTTCTTAAAAAAACACATGCAAACAAAAAAAGAAAGTTTAATCTGAAAAAGCAAGGTCCTTGGAACAGAACAATAATCAACATGCATGGGTACTGCCAAGGGAAGAGTTGCCAAAGACCCCAAGGTAAAGCATGTGCGTAATGGTAATTTTACTTGAGAAGTGCACATCTTGCATTTTATATTTGAAATACCCCCCCACATATAAGGGTCGATTCTAAATGCAAAAGTTAATTGATTTCGGATCGGGAATCGGAAGTTTGGGTGGGTGTTAGTCATTTTTTCCTTTTTTTTTTGGCCATTTCCGACTCGCGCGAACGTTCGAACGAATTCGTATATGCTCTTACGATCATCGGAGGTTTTACTAACAAAATCGGAAGTTTTACAACCAAATCGGAAATGTTCCCAACCAAATTGTAATTTTTCCGTTCGTTCCTAAAACTTCCGTTAATTGGATGTGTTTCCATGTGATTCAGAGAGCTGATTCCCACCCTAAAAATCCGTTTAATTGAAAATCCACTTCCGACACCTTTGAGGACTCGGATTTGCTATTGTAGAACATGTTTTGTGGCTATGTGGAGGAGTCTGCGCGCCTTCAGCTCCAATGAACTGCATGTATCAGCATGGCCGAGGCCATAAATTGTATAGCAATGCATACCTGAATCAATACATTTCATGTATGCCTTATAAAAGCATTTTAATGTGGACCTTAATTAGTCCTTTGCATGTAAACCTTTATATGATTTACTTTTAGAAATACATTCATTAATGGTTGGTTACCACAAAACGAATGAAATAAAGAAAAAGCAGAAATGAAGATTCGCCTGAGCGCACAGTGGTTTGGGTCAGTTTTAGGGGTGAGACATGGAAGATGTAAGAAAGTGCAAAGTGATTTAGCTAAGCATTGTAGAAGTGAGTGAGCCAAATATGTAGGCAGCACTTTAATGAGTTAAGTTTGTAGTGTGCAGGCGCAAGATCATAAGGATTTTCATCCGGACAAAAAAGGAAAAAGGGCAAAATCCAAAACCTACTTTGAAACCTGAGAAATGAAACGGAAAAGTCAGGATGGAAACTGACATTCAACTGATTCACTAACTGCCATACGAACGGACGGAAAACTTACACACGGTTTGAAATGCATTATAGAATCGCTCGAATGTTCATACGAAATCGGAAAATTTACACCAAAAAACACAGATCGGAAAAAATACTAACATTTTTGGTGTTTCTCTGAATCGACCCAATAGTCACTGAAAGTACACATGTTAGGCTTTCTAGACATACCTAGATTGTTGTAGTAGTTCATCTTTCTGGAAGTAATCCCTTGAAGAATTCTTTGGTTTTCCAGGGTTAAGCTAAAAAAAACAAATAAAAAGGCAGAATAAAAACACAACACAAAACAAGCTAAATCTGAAAGTGCAAGGTCACCCAAACAGAACAATACCCAACATGCATAGGTACTTTTAACCCAGCTTATTTGCGATGTTGTCACCCTGGTAATTTTTCACTATTTAACAAAAATATGTTTTTTAAAATTTGTCTAGTTTATTTTAAATAAAAAATGTATTTTATTTAAGAAAACCATATTGCATGTGAAAACCTACCACATTTTTGGGGAGATTTTAAGGGTTAAAAACCTACCTAGCTATGCAGAACCGGGTGCAAGGGACAGTTTCGGTGGTCCCTGGCCCTAGAGGATAAATGGCCTGGGGTTCTTCTGTCCCATGTGCTGTGAGGAGACAGGTAATGGGAGGCTGGGGGTAATTGCAAGTCAACCGCTAGCCACAGGTGTCTTGCCAGACCCCACATCTTGTGAACTAATATAGGGGTCTCATGGATCCCTTAACAGTTCAGGGTTAACTGGAAAAAAATACACACACACACATAGACACACACACAGAAAATGACTTAAACCGGACCTTCACCATGATTTATTGAAAAGCCCAAACCCTTAAAAAATGATTCCCCAGCATCTAAAATTAATATATTTTACATTTTTAGTCGCTCACTTATTATTCTTTCCCCCACTGGGCGGCAACTCTGTTCAGGACTTTAGGATACGGGCGCCGCCATCTTGCCTCAGAAGCATCACACATAATGAGGAGAGGAGAATGGTATAACATACAGGGGGGTGGGTTATAGCTGTGTTTTGCTCAGACAGAGCAGAGCTGGGGCCAGGAAAAGGTCAGCAATCCCAGAATGCAGAGCAGCACAGTCAGAAGGCACTTCCTGTTTGCAGGCTGACTGATGCCCCCTGAGCCACCATCTTGGATGGTTAAAGGCTCATAACATGCAGTAGATACAGTTAGGATGATTTTAATGTGAGCAATCTGTATGTACAGGGTGTGGGAAACATACAAGATAGGCTCTTATTCAGGGTGAAGGTCCGCTTTAACTGTCAGGTCAGGAGCGGGATGACATAAGCATGATATCGTCATCTAGTGGTGAAGATGGCTGTTGCAATGGTGGAAGCCGAAAGAGACTGTTGGGCCCTCACCTGATGATTGAAGAGCTCTGGGGGATCGGAGGCCCCCCCAGTGAAGAGGAGACCCGATGGGAGGGATCGCACACAGAGGTGAGAAAATGTTGGGGTGGGCTATTCTGGGCCCTCTCCTGAAGCCGGAAAAGCTCCGGGAGGGGGGGGAGATCGGAGATTAAGGGGTCAGGTTCTTTTTGGCCACCAACAGGGGGGAAAGGCAGGAATGTAAAATTTATGTAGCTGGCATTTAACAGTCAGAGAGGCAGCACATACATTTTTACGTGGCTGGCATTAGAAAGGTTAAAGAGATTCAGATCAGAAATGTTAAAGCTGGCACATGATGTACCTTTTGCTGGTCATTTTGTTTATATAAAAAATACTTTAGCGAAGGGGCTTTATCTGTTCTTTTAGCCTGGAGGTTATGATGAAGTAATTACTTCCAAAGCATGTCCTGACTGATCAGGGTAGTAACTTTACCACATAATTGCTGTTAGAAGTTTATGAACTTCTTGGTATTCAGCCCCTTAAAATCACAGTTTACCATCCACAGACAGACAGGCTGAGTGGTATAACACTAAAGAATATGCTTAAGCAATTTGCACACACTGATCCAAAACAATGGGACAAATGGTTACCTTTTCTGTTATTTGTCTATCCCGAGGTTCCACGAGAGTTTACAAGGTTTAGCACATTTTAATTTTTTATTGGAGACAACCTAAGGGACTCTTGGATGTTATTAGGGAAGAATGGAAAGGTAAACCTGGGCATCATACCAAGGTGGTGGAATATTGGTTTTTCAAATGAGGGAGAGATTGCTGAAAATTGATCAAATTTGTCCATGATAATACCCGCAAAGGGCTCCGCAGATGAAACACATATGCACAAAAGGGGTCAGGCCTCTGTGGTATGCCCTGGGAGGAGGTAATCTCTGGAGAATTTGGGAGATTTATAATCCTCTCCAATGAGACAGACAGGGAGGGTCTCCCTATGACAGAGGATCCTGTAGGTATTTCCACTCCGAGCAACTTAGAATACCTAGGGCAGTACCACTTCCAAACCCCATATTCAGCTGGCTCGGCAGGAAGTCTAGGGATCCTAGGATCGGTCTAAGTAGGGAAGGGAAGGTGGCAATGTTCTTTGAGGCTTGTCTGTTGGGCCTATTATAGGATGTGCCTTGAGATCACTAGGGATGTCACCCAAAGGCCATGGAAGGCCCGCTAATGGGACAGGCGACCACAACTGTTCCAGATGGACCCACCATTTGTGTCCTGTATGGAGATTCAAGTCCACTTTTCAGGCTCTTTGTTCGTTAGCTTACTTTCTGTGAAACTCACAGATAAGGGTAATATAATATAGCCATCTTTACATAGGAACAGTGCAATGTAATAAAAACCTCCAAAATAAAGAATGGTATACCAAGTATTCCACATCGAGACTGGGCGGTGATAAAACTTAATACGATCAACTTAAATATGGTGTGTACATATAAATGTGGTATGACCAATCACAACCAGGGGATGCATAGGGTGCCGCACACCAATGGTGAGTGTGGCTAGGATTTTTTCCCTTGTCCAGTTTTTAGTTGTGCAGATTTTTAAATAATTTTCCCAGCTAAATATGGTGCTGAATTTGTCATCCCTTTATCATAAACAGCCCAAAAATGTTATATATGGTATTTTATATATAGTAGCCGATACCAATATGAGAAGAATATTGACTGCTCCACTTCAGTAGATATTAGTTTTTAGGTTAGTCAACTTGATGATAAATCTGCAGTCTCAAATCCTGCTCTCAACTAAAAGCGGTGCTGTAACGAATCCTGCTCTGTCCTATTGTTTTTTATTAATATATTTACTGTACTTTTTGCCCTAAAGGAGGCACATGCCCATAACAAACACTTAGGATTTGGAGGAGGAAAATAAGGAGAGAAAAATCTGAACTGTTGTGCTCAACCCCCCCACCACAACCAAGAACAGGCAGGCAGGGTGGCATTCCCCCCCATTCCCATAGGCAGTGTGTCATTATTCCCTCCCATTCCCCATAGGCAGTGTGGATTTCCCCCCTCCAATTCTCCATAGGCAGTGTGGCATTTCCCCCCTCCCATTTTTTTTGTTACACTGGATCTGGTTGTGTTTATGTGAGGGTTTGTATTTGTTCTAGTCCCCATTTTAGGTGCATATGTGTGAGTATTTAATTTGTATTGTCTAAAATGCACAGAATTTTTTGGGGAAAATGTCTACATTGTGTTTTGTTTTCCTTTTTAATGAATATGATAAATTGTGATGTTGATCAAGTTACCCCTTCCCCCCCATTACATACATTGAGGGAATAAACCATGCTCCTCTTCTGTACAACCACAACACATAACATTGTCAATTTCTCCAGTTGCTGTTATATGCAGAGTGCACCTATAAACCCCTCCCGCCACAAAATTCAGAGTGTGCCTGAAGATTCTTCCCCCTCCACAATCTGCAGGGTGCACCTGCAGACTCCTCCTCTTCACAGGTAATATGCAGAGGGTGTGTGTGGACCCCTCCCCCACAATTAATATGCACAATTAAGTGCACTAGCAATCCCCCTCCTCGCCAATAGTGAATATGTAAACTGACTATCGGGTGGCAACTCTTTGGTAATTAAGGGGCTTATTTAACCCTTTTGTTGCCAAGCACGTAACACCTACGTGCTGGCTTGGCTGGGCCTTAAGTGCCAAGCCCGTAGGTGTTACGTGCTTGACTTTGATCGCTTCTAGTTTAAAAAATAAAAATAAAAAATACTCACCTGACCCCTTGTTGGATCCGGCCGGGTCTCCCCTTTAATTTGGTGCCATCCGATCCCCCGTGGGGGGTCGGATGGCTCCAGGAGAGCCCCCGGAATAGGCCGCCCCCCCCCCCGCTTCTGCAGCAGCAGCTGCTAACTGTAAAAAAAAAAAAAAATAAAAATGACATTCACTTACCTCCATGTGCGCTGGCTCCCGCTGTCCCTCCTCTTCACCTGGGGGGCCTCCGATCCCCCCCCAGGACTTACCGATCTTCAGGAGAGAGCCTGAGAGGCTCTCTCCCCTTTGATCCTCGATGGCGGCCGCCATCTTGCCGCTAAGCCCCGCCCCCTTGGGGGCGGGGCTTATGACGTCATCCCGGCCCCCGATATCTGGCTTCACCCTTCTCAACTTCTCAGATGCCGGTGATCGGCACAGGGTAAGGAGGTGGCAGGAGATCCTCTGATCTCCTGCCTCCTCCTTCTCCTGTACCGATCACCGGCATCTGTCAGCTGAGCGGCGAGGGACAAGAGCTTGCAATCGAAGGTAAGTACAGTAAAAAAAAATTATTTTTTTTTAATAAAATACTTTTTTTTATTGTGTGGTGTTTTTTTTTTTACAGTTAACCCTTTGTGAGCTGGTAAGGGGTCCATGAGACCCCTTATACCAGTTCACATGGCTGGGGGGGTGGCATTGCCATTAACCCCCGCACCCCCATTACCTGCCTCCCCAAAGGCCAGGGGGGGGCAGAAGAGCCCGGGCCCACATAGGCTATGTGGGCTCGTAGGCTGCAGAGTGGGGGGGCCACCAAAGCTGGCCCCCCCACTCTGTGCCTACAAGCCCCCATAGCTGGTCCCGGGCTGGTTACTTTGGGTAAGGGGGACCCCACGTCATTTTTTTTTTTGGATTTTTAAGGGTTTTTAACCCTTAAAAATCCAAAAAAAAATGGGGTCCCCCTCCCCGGGAAGGGGGACCCTATGTCATTTTTTTTTTAATTAACCATTTGTCATCCAGCAGCTATAAAAGGCTTCTGGGCAGGAAAGGGTGTCTACCTATACATATGTGGTATCGCTGTAAGCGGGAGAAATTGGGGTTTCTCACGCAATAAGATTTTATTGACAAACTTACATTTTTTATTACAAAAAAACTCTACAAATTGTAAAAAAATATATTTTTTTTATTTTTTTTCACACATTTCACCCAAAAATGTTGAGAATACACCTAAAAAACACAAACAAGACATTTCATGTTAAAGCCCAGACTCTGTTGAAAAAAACAATATATAATTTTCCTGGGAAATCCCTGGAAAGCCTTTCGAAAATGACAGTTGAACATGTGTAGCGCAAAACAGTCAAACTCAGTCTGGCAACAGGGAGTGGCAAATGCTGCAGGTAGGCTGGCAGCGAAAGGGTTAAGAAATAATAAGGCCCCGTAGTGCCAGATGAGTATCAGGTGAATGTCAGGTCCCAGTACAAAAGGTATATTTATCAAGTCAAATATCCACAGCGCCTCTGATAGTGCCAAGTAGTGCCCCATCTATCAAAAGCGCTGGAAATGGTGTGCTGGCACTGAGTTCCCTACAGCGCTAGATAAGACCAGGCGCTCACCCTGCATTATGTGGCCTTATCCTATACATTTCAATGGGCGGGGATGGTTTTAATTATCTAGGCCTCCTTTGTAATTTGTTTTGGCTTTGTGCATGTGCTACGGGATTCCTGGGCTGTTTGAAAGTATTTTTTATACATTTGTGTTGCACTGCAAACTTGTGATTTGGGCCATGCAAATCATGTGTCCTGTGTTTCATGTGTCCCCAATGCTATTCTTAGTGTTTTTAATTCTTTTTTGTGTTACCCAGCCCCTTCAAAAAATAAAAACAGGGTTTACTACAGATGCAGGGTGCCTGGAATCCCCTTCTTACAGCGCCAACTCGGGCACTGTGTATTTTTTAATAAAAGCTGCTGCTTTGCGCCTACCCCCCAGCCAGGGGGGGAACACAGGCATGGCGCTGCCTCGCTCCCTGTCACTGACAAGTGTGGGCACAGATAGCGGCTCCTGCAAGCTGCTCATCTGGCACCCACAGAAAAATATTATTAATAAGGCTCCAAGATGCAGGACAGAATACGGGTTAATTCATGGGACATGTGGAGGGGCAACATGTATGTGGGGGATAGGTATGTAAGTTGGTGGGTGGGAAATTAGGTAGATATTGGGGGAACATAGGTAGGTAGATAGGTAGTCTGACAGGTAGGTCAGTAGACTGACAGGTATGTCAATAGGTAGGAAGGTCGGTGAGGGGCAGGTAGGTAGATTAGCATGTGTGCAGGTAAATCAGCCTAAAACAGGAGAATGTTATAAAAGTAAAGCATCAGTCTCTAATGTAAAAAAGCTAATATTGGTCATAATCATTTTCTGTGTTTCTTGTGTAGCTTTTCTTACTTAAATCACTTTTTGTGTGATCATTTTTTTAAGCTTGAATGGAGAACAGCGCACAAGGAAATTGCATGTCTTCAAGTCTGTGAAATATGCATGGAACCCAGTCAGTAGAAGCATCATCAAAATGTACTGTACAATGTCTAAAAATAGCCTACAAGATTTTTGTAATGTGATTTTAGACCTCTGTAACCCAAGCAGTAATAAGTTGCCGTGCTTGATATAGAAATGTGTCAGTATTGCTGGCTACTGTATTCATTTACATGCTAATGCAGCTCATATGCATAAACACATTCCCATTTCGGCAAAAGTCTACTGAGTCAGGGAGGAGGTTGCTTTATTAGTGCGAACAAGAACCTGGATCCATTTTATGTAATAAATAACCTACTATAAATGGTTATTCAGCTACACATATCAAAAGAAAATGATCAGTACAAAGGTTTTTTTCTCACTTATATGCTTGACTTAAATTGTGCATGCTTTGAACTGATGAGACTGGCGTTGCACCTCGGGGTGCTCAATCCCACTGATCAGTAAGTTTTACAACACCGAAGCTGGACCAAAAAGAGCTTATTTGGCACTGTGAGATTTTTTTTCTTACATTCTTTTGTGCAAATTATTCAAACATTTGCACAGCTAAAAATGGTGCTAAATCTCACAGCGGAACAAAAGTCAGGATACATTTTTTTTCTCACAAAAAAAAGTGAGAAAAAAATTCTCACGGTGCTGAATCAGCCTATTAACTGAGAATTTAGTAGCTTTTTTCTTTTCTTAGCTAGCAGGAAAGATAGCCGCTGCTCCCATGAATGAGGACTGGAAGTGTTGGCACTAGGAGTTTCATAGGATCAGTGGCCATCTTTCTGTGGTCCCCGGCCATGGACCATTTGACTATGTTTCCAAACTCAAACAAGGACTTCTGGCTGGCGTCCATGTTCAGTTTTGGGTACCCAAACTAGCAAAGTCTGGTACAAGCTTGAACTTTGCGGTTTGGATGTGCCCAATACAAGTTAAAACCCCTCCACTATTTACTCCTTTCCAATAAGACATGAACCACATGCTGTGAAAGCTCTGGCCAACGGTCTTCCTCTGACTATTAGTATATTATCGGTAGTCTATAGGTAGTCTCATTTGTGAGGCTGCTAGTATTCTAGCTGGAATTAACATTTACCATAGACAAGACAGAGTGCTACTTGCCCCTCCTTCAGCACAAAACAAAAAAGAACAAAACTTAAATAAAAATAATATTAGGGTTAAGTTGTAGCTACTTTAGGTTCAGGCAACTCCCCATGTTCAGTCCACACCTCCTAATTTAAAGAAGTACTTAGGGGAAAAAATTCATCTAGAAATCTTCTTAAAGTGCACAAAAATGATAATGCTCTAAGTTTACACCCCCTCCCCAATCTGTTCTGCACTCCCTCTGGTAAAATCAAGATCTATGTTTGCCCACCAGTGCTGATGTGGTCCATGTTTATCTTTTGCAGTTATGGCCACCAAAGGAAACCCAGACCATTTGACCACCAGCAGCCAAAAGGGGAAATGGATTTCGCCAGGAGAGCACAGTGCTGGTAAGCAGATCAGGATAACTGGGGGAAGGTTCCTAACTGGATATTTGTGTGTGTGTGTGGGGGGGGGGGGTTCCAAACACTTTCCTACATTAGGTACAGACAAAATAAATTGGTGCTTACTGTGTACTTCTTTATCCTGACTTGTGCAAATAAACCAATATATCAAATTAACAATGGTTTCAGACCCTTTTAGTACTTTGGTTGTCTACCTGTACTAAACTGTGGGTATTGGCATCAACAATACAGTGGAGTACTAAGGCAGCCCAGTTTAAATATGCCCAAAGATGATCCCCAATTTTGGATGATGCAGGTTTTTATAGGACTCTTGCCCACATCCATAATAGAGGACACATTTCCCAATTAATTGGAAATAGGTACATTTCCAGCAGATGTGGTGGTTATCTATCTGAATTTACCCCTAAAAGAAATCTGAGGTGCAAAAATAAATCGCAAAAATACTATCGTCATTCTGAGTATAGGTTCATTTTAAGTAACCAATTACTTAAATTATATTTTTAGACTTAAGACACCTTTCTGCTTTTCTGGTAATAGCATACATATTTAACTACATTTTATTTTTCACATTTTCAACACCTATCACTTTTCATGCTTTTTAGTGAGAAATTTCACAGGAAAAAAAATAGTTAGCAAAGTCAGGTTTTTGGTATAATATGATTAAAGCACATACAATTACCTGGACTCTGATCATAAAAAAACCATAGACCCCCCCCCCTACTTAAAAACTGACCTAAGCTTGTAATGCAGGATTTTCTTTTAAGTATATTCTGCACAGATATGTATATTTTTTGGCCTTAAAAATGTGTCTCTTCCCCCCCCCCCCTCCCAGAGGCTACTAGCCTGTTGTATGAAAAATAGAGGTTGATATACCAGGGCCCAGAGGCCGAACAGGCCCTGTGCTACCAAGCATAAATCTGGCATTCAGTCCTTGGGGCCCTGGGATACCAGCCTCTATGCCTAGTGCACCTGGCTGTTAGCTTCAAAGTAAGGGGCTACACTTTTTACAAAAAATAAAATGATTAAAAGCAAACTTCCATTTTGTCATGTTTTATTGTTTTCTGCCTTGTTTTTTTCTCTGGGATGTAAAATAAACATTTATCCTGGGATTGCGTCCCCATACCTGTAACTTACTTATCAGCACTTTTTTTTATATTCCTCTGACTCTGTCTTGGTAAATTAGGAGTGGCTGTCTTACCTAGTTGTAAATCTCTTTGTATACTTTGTTACAACAAATCCCATAAACCTTGCACTGTAACAGGTGAGCTCATTAGCAGCTTTGCCTAAACAAAACAGAAGCAATTGACCTCCCCAGCTGAGAATGCTTCCAGTAACTTTGGCTATTGAAACACAAGATCGTTTTCCTCCTATTCGAGGAGGTTGAATTAGAGCAGAATGAGTTAATATTAATACTCTTGTCTCTGCCTCAGCCAATCAGATTATTAGCAAGCTAGAGTCAGGAAGTCTCTGATCTGTACTTTTACCACATCACTTTGATGTACATTGCTAAGGTAAATAAATTGTTCTTTTATAACAGAGTTGCAAACAAATAGAAATAAAAAAAAATAACAGCTTAGCACATTGATTACATCATTTTGGCACACAATAATGGAAACTTAAAAACATGGAGGAGTATGTGGTGTACTTTATACATCTGCTCTGATTTATTTTATGTTGCTGCACCAACTTTCACTCAAAAAAGGTCTTTGCTGAATCAAAGTATACAGTATGTTATTATGCAAATAATTTCCTTGATGTACTATATTGGCGCCCTATACTTTCTGGGCTAAATAGCTTTGTTCTCTTGCCCTGTTACATTTCAATCCCCAAAGAATGGAAATGTCCACAAAAGAAAAAATCGGGGTGGTTGGAGACAAGATAAATGTCATAAGGGGCTATAAATAGGTAAGGTAAGAAAATCACTAGAGTTTCACACAGCAGGCATCCTGATTTTGTAAAGGAGAGGGAAATCTGATGTTCCTGTTTAACAGGCAAAGTAAGTTTAAATATAGGACCCCTGCTTTGATCACCGTCACAATTCTTGCATCCATTGTACAAATGTTTGAAGAGTTTCTGCTTGAATTTCTCTGCAGGTTGTCAGAATAGACACCCAGAGCTGCAGTTTTGTTGTGAGCTGCCTCCCTTCATCATACCATATAGCTTTTAGCTTGAGAATACTCTAAGGTTCTCAATAGGGTTGAGGTCATGGGAGAATGGTGGTTACAACATAGAGCTCTCTCCTTTTATGCCCATAGCAGCCGGTGACTCAGATGTATTCTTTGCAGCATTAATTGGTGTATTGTCATGCAAGAAGACGATTTTGTTAAACTGGAGCAAAACTCGTTTTTCACAAAATGAGAGTTGTTACTAAAAAAGGGAGGTATCACGATTGCCGGTGTACGCTGTGCTTTAACCCAATTAATCAGCAGAAATATTACCTTTCTACTCCCTTAGTCCCTTAGTGACATTGAGCTCTGTGATTGGCCGCCATGGTCACGTGGTCTACAGGCTTCATCATTGTATCCATCGTCCAGCAACCACATGAATATGGTGGTCAATCACACAATTTCAACGGGGGACCAAAGAGAAAGATACGATTTCACTGGTTTAATGCGGTTAATGCGCAGGGGGGCAGTGGCAACTGGGATGTTCCCTTTGTGCTAGATTCTTGCCCAGAATATGACTTTGCCACCTCCTTGCTGACGCTGCAGCCTTAATGGGCATTATGGCCATCCACCAACCATCCTCTACTTCCTCATACTGAACCACCCAGGCTTGTAAAACACTCATCATTAAATAATGTTTAAAAGTTAGTCTTCATGTATGTCTTGGCCAACTGCAACCATTTATTTTTAGCACTGGTTGAGGGTTGCCAAATGTACAACTGCAAGCTTATGTAGGAAACTAACAGGCTGATTCATCATTAGCGGCAGGTAGCGACAGATGAGCGTCTGTAGCAGGCATTTTCAGAGCGCCCGCTAGTAGTCGCAGTGCTCGGCCGTGGGTCGCTACTTTATAGCGACTCAGTCGCTGTTCACTAATGTTGAATCCATTGTGAGGAGTCGCTATTTGACCAGTACAGTGCTGTATGGGAGCGCATGTTAGCGACTGCTCATAGCGACCGACTCACACCATATTCAGCAAACAAACAGCCTCACAAATCTCTGGCGCTGAAAAATACTTGTTTGAAGCCCAGAGCGCAGGAGGCGGTGTGTTTAAAGTGTGTTTTCAAGCATCTATCAACTAGTAACAAAGCGAAAACATATGGAATTACATTGTAACAACATTGTAACATGAACACTTTAATGGCAGACCTGTAATGTCATTTCTTAGGAAATATATAAAAAATGTAAAAATTAAAAAAAAAAATGTTTAAAGAGAAGAAAAGGATCGTCCATTGAAATGTATGGGAGAGCGACAGGTAGCGAGAGGTCATACCTGGCTCTGTGCAAGGCTGAACGCCGGTGCTGTTCGCTGAGGCTGGGAAAATGATGAATCAGACGCTACATGGCGCTATCCCAGTCGCTAAACAGATTCTGCTTGATAAATGTGTAATTGCATACCGTGTCCGACGTTCACCAGTCGCTACCTGTCGCTACCTGTCATTAACCAGCCACTACCTGACGCTATCCCTTCTTAAATAAGGGCCTAAATCTTGAGGTTTTCGGGACTCCAGAGACACCAGTGGCTTCAAATACCTGTTTTATGCTTTCTAATGGCATTTTAGCAGCTTCCCTCTTAATCCAATGACTTTGTCTGGTAGAAACTTTCCTCATTATGCTTTTATCCATACAAACCCACCTGTGATCTAAATCAGCCACAAAGCTCTTCATGGTAGCAGAGAGAGATCTTTTCCATTTTGAAACTGTGAAGCATCCTTCTTAAGTAGTTTTCCTTTAATTGGGCTCACCTGACCAACTAATTATCACAGGTATTTGAGACTTATTTCAATGATCCAAAGAGCCCTGAGACACAATACCAAAGAAGAATTTAATTTATAGAACACTTAAATCCAATTTGCATAATAATTTAGAACATGTTGAAGGTGTTTGTATCAAGGTTTGAGTTTGTTAAAGTGGACCAAAATCCAGGATTTTGACTATCCTGGGTTTTGGTCCTTTACACCAGGGCACCCCAATCGAGGGTTCTTTCCACTATGTGAAACCCCCCAGAACACCCAAACAAACTCACCTCTACCCGGTCCTATGATGCATGCTCGGCTGCTCATCCAATCAGCACGCTCGAAGCAGCATCTAAGCTGGTGTCTAAGACCAGTGGCTTTGAGTGCGCTGGCGGCCGCATCCCCCACTTCCCTCTAACAGAGAGTGTGCCCCTGTTAGAGTAAATGGCTGGCACAGAAACGCACCCTTCTGGAGGGATAGTGGGGATGCAGCTGCAGTTCGTGCATGAGCCGTTGGACCGGGAAGCAAGGTAAGTGAACTGGGAGACCTGGGGGGTTTCAAACTGCGGGGCATCCCTATTTTTGATGCCCCGGGCAGATCACGCTGGGTTTTGGTTGACTTCAAAGCCCATCGGTATTGCAAACTTTCTATGTTGCTTTAGTTTCTTTCCTAAAACACAAAATAATACTGGAGGGCTAAGTACCATCATAGTGGCATAATAACAGTTATCCTATTATTTGTATAACAAAAGGTATTTGTTACAGGGATGTTAACTTTTAAGCTCCTTTAAGGAACAGTGATGAATGTTTGCAAACTAAGTTCAGTTGAATATGTCATCAATCTACAAATGATTAATATGATTTTTTTTATTTTTAAATAATTTTAGTGAATTTTCAATAAAGCAAAATAGAAAAATAGAATATTTGAATATGACATTAGAAAATGCATTGTATGAATTTTCATAAAAGGTAACAGAAAATGGAAATATGAGCTGTTCTGATAATCACCTAAATATAATATTATTTTTTTATAAAATTATTATTTTTCCAATAGATTAGCAAAGTATTAATCGTAAAACAAAACAAAACAAAATATATCTAATTAGAGACCATAACTTATTAAAAATAAATAAATACATAAATAGTACTAAGAGTAATATGGGGAAATCAAAATTCAGACCAAGGACTCCAAATCTTCCTAAATTTTCACTTTTTAGTAAAATACCACTCAGCTTCTTGTCGACCATTATCCAATTTAATTTATCAATAAGCATTTGAAGTTTCAAAGTATGAGTGTCAGGTCCCGTGGGACACCCGCCTTCTGAGTAAGTCTGCAACCCCCAATCTCCGCTGCTAGCTTCACCTATAGTCAAGCGCCCATCTGCCGGGACGCTTTATACGCCTCACCGGGCACGGTTGCCCCCAGGACTTGGTAGCACAAAAGATGCGGACTTACGGGGAGGAAGGCGGATGAACCAGGAACGAGACTGGGCGAGGTCGGGCAAGCAGGGGTCATACACGGCAGATCAATCCAATCAAGCACGGCACCAAAGGATGAGACGGAAGAGTAGTCAAAGTCGAGCCAAGGGTCAAGTCGGAAGGTCACAGGTACGCAGTACAAGAGAGCAGGTAAATCATAGTCGGAAACAGGCACAGGTCGGTCCAGGCGGCAATCACAGGACGGTCATACACAGCAAGATCAATAACGGGAAAGTACAGATACAGATAATCACACCCAGCAGCACGCTATCATGGGCAAGGAACAAGTGTGAGGGGAACACCTTTATAGGAAGTGGGCTGACATGATTGGTGGGAGAGGGGACGTGATTGGTGCGACTTGGGATACCTGGGCTGATTGCCCAATTCACTTTGGACTCATTGGTCCACCTTAAATCCAAGGGCTCATTGGCCCACCTTAAGACAGCCTACGGCGGGTGCGCTGACTGCAGCGCCGCCGGAGGTTATAAGACAGCCGTGCTCGCGCACAAGCTATCAAAGATGAGCGGGGAGGAGAGGGGGCGTGCCTGCTCGGCCCCGCTCAGTCTGACGCTGCCTGTCGGAGACGCGGCCGCCGAGCGGGGAGGGAGGCAGACAGGCGCCGGAGCCAGCGCCTCCTGCAGACGCCGCGGGACAGGCGAAAAGGTGAGTTGTCCGTGACAATGAGATTTCCATGACATAGAAATGGTCAATATAGCTGCCAAATAACCATAGAACATAAATGTATTGGGAAATCACAACAGGTTTATTGAAAAAAGCAACCAGTGTGGATTTTCCACCCATTTCCCCATTACCTAAATTACAATACCAAATGATTGGTTACAAAACTTTACCACTTTAGGGCATTTCCACCATATATAAAACATATCACCTGTCCACAATTTCTGAAATATAAAGGAGATATATTTGGGTATATATTTGCCAGCCTACTGGGGACCATGTACCAAAGAGTAAATACCTTCAAGTTGGATTATAATTGTGAAGCATTGAGAGAACCTTTAGAACTATGAACCACCCATCTTCAGGACGAGTTAGGCATAATTTCGAAAAAATCATAATATTAACTCTATCCCATTCTTTAATTATCCTAGGATGTAAAAAATGCTTCATTTGTCTATGGGGGTTATTTAAGAAAGGATAGCGCCAGGTAGTGCTTTGCAGTGGCCGGTAGCGTCTGGTGATCGCTTTATATAATTAATTAAACTAAGGGTCTAGTTTGATCCCAAGATAATTAATACTATCAGTTTTATATTAAGGAATTGTTTTAAATTAAGTACCTCTTGGTCCGAGAATGTCCGCTCCTCAGACTTAGGCCCTTATTTAAGAAGGGATAGCGTCAGGTAGTGGCTGGTTAATGAGAGGTAGCGACAGGTAGCGACTGGTGAACGCCGGACACGGCACGCAATTACACATTTATCAATCAGAATCTGTTTAGCGACTGGGATAGCACCATGTAGCGTCTGATTCATCATTTTCACAGCCTCAGCGAACAGCGCCGGCGTTCAGCCTTGCACAGAGCCAGGTATGACCTCTCGCTACCTGTCGCTCTCCCATACATTTCAATGGACGAACCTTTTCTTCTCTTTAAACGGGGTATTTGTTTTTTGTTTCAAATTTCTGTGACCTCTTCTGGCATTGAAAATTTTTTCAGATTTTATATATTACTTCAGAAATCACATTACAGGTCTGCCATTAAAGTGTTCATGTTACAATGTTGCTACAATGTAATTACATATGTTTTCGCTTTGTTACTACTGGATAGATGCTGAAAAACACACTTTAAACACACCGCCTCCTGGGCTCTGGGCTTTAAACAAGCATTTTTCAGCGCCAGAGATTTGTGAGGCTGTTTTTTTGCTGAATATGGTGAGAGTCGGTCGCTACGAGCAGTCACTAACATGCGCTCCCATACAGCGCTGTACTGGTCAAATAGCGACTTCTCACAATGGATTCAACATTACTGAACAGCGACTGATGAAATAGCGACCCACGGCTGAGCACAGTGACTACTAGCGGGCGCTCTGAAAATGCCTGCTACAGACGCTCATCTGTCGCTACCTTGCGTTAGTGATGAATCAGCCTGCCCGTATCATTTAATTTTTAACCCAAAATTTTGCATCTGAAATAAATTAGGAAGTGAAGGGTGGAATGAGGAAACAAACAATAGAACATCATCAGAAAATAATGCACATTTAAGCTCCCTCCCCTTTACCCCCCCCCCCGACACCCCGCTTAATCTAATTGTTCTCGCCAATGGTTCCATTAACAACACAAATAATAATGACAACTTTTATCACTATCACTGTATGAGGACCTGTATTGGGACCTGTATCTATATACATTTCTCAAAATATTTTGAAATGTAGATCCAAAGCCTCCTCACAACAAACAAAAAAATAAAAGTCAATGCTACAAATGCTTTATGTAAATCTAATGAGAGAAGCATAACCCTTCTTGCTCCTCCTTGATTCCAGTTTGAACAGCAGACATCAAATCAATTACTCTTTGGGTCTGATTTGTGGCCTTCCTGGGATAAAACTCCCCTCATCAAGATGAATATATTGAACCAGAAAGGAGTTAAGCCTTAAATGTGCATAATCTTGTAAAGGAACATAAATTGATTGATTTCAGGATGATTTCCTGAAAAGCCCAAGAAGTTATGCATTTTTACTTTATTGCTTTTTTTCTCTGTGTATAAGATTGTCTCAATAAAAGGCTGTAGGAACATCAGACAACAGGTATTCAGAATGTGAAGCAGGTACTGTAGCAGGAAGACATCCCTTTAACAAGAAGATCAACTCTCTTCAGTTCAGGCACAAAGGTTCAGATTAGGTATACAAACCCAGGAGTTGAATTTAGGTAGGATAAACACACAAACCAAAAATAAAAGATGCATTAGATGTTTTCAATATTACATGACATGTATTCAATATTGATTCCGTACTCAGCAACCCAATCTAATCTTAGGGACCGACTGTGTAGAGGTCACTTCACACGCCCCAGGACATGGTTGGAGAAAAGTGTGGCAACGGACTGCCAGCCTTATGGAAGATGTTCCATTTGCAGGTTTGTGATTAAGACAAACCAGGTTCTTAATAAAAATACGGGGGAGATTTTTGGATAAGGCAAAATTTGGAGGGTATGATATATCTGTTGGAATGCGGATGTGGGCTTGGGTATGTAGGAGAAACAAAAAATGAATTGAGAAAACGAATACATGCCCATATATCGAATATCAGATTAGTGACAAGTAGAGATGAGCGAACTTCTTGAAAGTTCGATTCGGGCGATCGCCGAATTTCCCCAAGAAATTCGGGTTCGCCCGAATCGAACTTTCACGAATCGCTCATCTGAAAAAAAAAATGCCGGCATGGTGGCAGCGGGCAGGCCGGCTACGCTGTCAGCGGGCGGCGGAAGTATTTGTGTATTTATTGTAATCTAGTACTTGAGTCTTTTCTTCTCTTGCCAAATTTAGTATCAATTGAATTATGGTTTGCAAAAATTTTAGCACTAATGCACTTTATGAATTGTTTACAGTACTGGCACTTTATTGAAATCTAATGTTTGTGGGATTGGGATTATGGGTTTAATTAGGATGCCCTTGGTAATGTGAGGTCCAGTGTTATATGTCTTTAAATTGTCTGTTATGTGATTTTATGGGTACTTGCCAATAAATAATTTATGAATTCATGATATATATTTGGTTGATGTATTGATTACCATAGAGGGGGTGCAGTGATTTGGAACTATTTTGGGTGAAATGCTGGATTCACCATTATAACACTACAGCAACCAACTGTAATGGTCGGTTGTTTCTACATACAGGTGTCACTGTGTAGCCTTGTAGCACAGTCATTGTTCCAATGGCCACCATGGGATAAGCAACCAGGCTATTAATTTGCCTAATATGCAGCACCTGGATAAGGATCACCATCCAGATCTTCCCTGTGTGCCAGCAGACCTCCATCTTTTGTCATAGGCTGCTGGATTGCATTTTGTGTCTATCTGGGGTATGTTCTGGCACTCCCTCTGATTTCCCTCTAAGCTCCACTCCAGCTTAAGTTCTGTCATTTCCTTGACAATCAGCATCATATATTTTGTTTATTTGTACTGTAGATTTCCTCTGTTTAGTTATCTATTGTGTTTACGTGTGTGTACATGAATGTAAGGCTTGTTTGTATTTGCATTTTTTTTTTTAGTATCTCCAGTCTCTAGTTCCTTGCTCTGTCCTAAAATGTGCCTGTGGAGGAAAGCTCTGTCTGTGAAGCTCTACTCAGTTACACCAACATGGTCAAGCACAGACCTAACCCTTTAAATGATGGCTATGTAGAAAATATGTAGCTGCCTCCCCAACCATTAAGTGCAAACTTTGTAGCTTCTATGTAGTTGACATTTTCCTCTGTTAACAAGAAAAAAAATGCTCCCCTCTATTCGGGATACATCAGGGCACTCAATCCCCCCCCCCCCCTCCCCGGGTCTTCGGCAAGGCAGGGGATTCTCCCTCAGAAAAGGTACAGTGATCGGCATTGGATCAGAGATATGTAAAGAATAAAAGGGGTTTTAACAAATGTCTGTGTTTTTTACATGTAATCCTTTGTGAACGTGTACTATACCAGTTCACAAGGCATGAGGGGCTGGCAAATCACTTGCCATTAACTCCTGACCCCATTACATGCCTCACCAAAGCCTGGGGGGGTAGAGGAGCCTTGTGGGCTATGCGAGCTGGTAGCCTTCAGGGCCAGGGGCTGGCCGTTTGGTCTTGCTTGGGTAGGGGAACCACATGCAATTCTTTTTAAGGTTTAACCCCCAATAATTTATTTTGAAAAGTGCTCCCCCCCACCTGGAGAGGGGGAACTCCATGCCATTGTAAAAATGACATTTTTTTATTTAAAAAGGTGACAACATTTGAAAAATATAAATGTTTTAATTTTAGTTAGTAATAACATATTACTAATAATAATATTCTGAAAGCATTCAAAAATTTCAAGACATTTCATGTTTAAGCCAAAAGACTGACAAAAATATAACATTCCTGGAAATTCCTGCAAAAATCACAGTTAAACATAACCCAAAATGGTGAAAACGGCCTGTCAACAGAGGAGGACAATATCTTAAGTAGACTTGCAGTTAAACGGGTTAAAAGTACTTATGCATGTTGGTTATTTTTCTGTTAAGGGCACCTTGTGGTTTCAGAAATTTCTGCTGCCACTGACATCTGTAGGGAAGCAAAAGAATTACATTTACTCACCTGCACCCGCAATACTTCCTGCCGGGTCTCCTCTACCCCCCCGCAGGCTCTTCTGCCATGAGGAGAGGGCCCAAAACAGGTCCTCTCCCCCGCTTCCGCCATCACCACTCAGATAACGCCATCCTGTGACGTCATTCCACTCCTGTCGCTGAGTTGTCAAATTCCGGGGTGATTGGTGGAGGGAGGTTGAAGCGGCAAGGGACTTTGATCCCAAGCTTTTACAGCCCCTCTCCACTGATCACCCTTTTTTACCATGCGGTACCATTGTAACAGGGAGAAACTGGCCTTTTACACATAATATGATTTTATTCAAAGACTTAATTTTTTTATTACAAAAAAAACACAACAAATTGTTATATATCACTTTCTTTTAGATTCTTTTATATTCTACCTGCTCGCTTCTACTCCACTAAAGTGCCAAGCAAGTAGAATCTATGTTCTTGACTTTCTCCCCTGCTACAGTAAAAGTAAAGTAAAAAAAACTCACCTGACCCCTCGTTCGATTCGGTCGGCTCTCCTCTTCATCCGGGGGGGCTTCAATCCCCCACCCAGGCCCCCCCCCGGCTGCAGGGGAGCCATCAGAATAGCCCCCCCTTCAGTAGCCGCCGGAATTACATGTAATATATATATATATAAATTACATTTACTCACCTCCGTGCCCGATCGCTCCTGCCGGGTCTCCTCTTCACCGGGGGGCATCCAATCATCCCCCTGGCTCTTCAGCTTCAGGAGAGAGCCTGACAGGCCCTCTCCCCCTCCTCTCCCGATGGGCGCCGCCATCTTTGTGATGAGCCCCGCCCCTTTGGAGGTGGGGCTTATGATATCACTCCCCGGGTGTCATCCTGGCTCCGGGCTGTTGTTCTTTCACATACGATCATGGCTGGCCACAGGAGGGGGAGACAGGCGATGATCTGATCGCCTGCCTCCCCCCCTCCAATGGCCAGCGATGACCCCATCTGTAATCGGAGCTGCGAGGGACACAGGAGCTGACGATCGGAGGTGAGTAAAGTAAAAAAAGTTTTTATTTTTTAATAAAGTCACTTTTTTAATTATGTGTGTGGTGTGTTTTTTACTGTTAACCCTTTGTGAACTGGTAAGGGATCCATGAGACCCCTATACCAGTTCACAAGGCTGGGGGCTGGCAAGTCACCTGAGGCTAGCGGGTGACTTGCCGTTAACCCCCGGCACCCAAAATTACATGTCTCCCCAATGGCCAGGGGGGCAGAAGGGCCCAGGCCAGGGGCCACCAAAGCTGGCCCCTGCGCCTTGTTCTACAAGCCCTGCATAGCAGGCCTTGGGCCGGTTATGCTGGGTAGGGGGGATCTCAACCTTTCAACCCTTAAAATTCCCCCCAAAAATGGGGTCCCGCACCCCGGGAGGGGGGACCCTATGTCATTTTTAGCATAGCAGGCCTTGGGCCGGTTATGCTGGGTAGGGGGGATCTCAACCTTTCAACCCTTAAAATTCCCCCCAAAAATGGGGTCCCGCACCCCGGGAGGGGGGACCCTAAGTCATTTTTTTATTAACCCTATGTTACCTGTCACCCAGCAGGTAAAAATGGCTTTCAGTAAGGGATCTATGCGACCTCTATACAAGTTCACAAGGCTCTGGGTCTGGCAAGTCACCTGCGGGTAGTGGGTGACTTGCCATTCACTCTGAGCCCCCCATTACCTGCATCCCCAAAGCCCAGGGGGGGGCAGAAGAGCCCATGGCCATAGGCTATGCCAGCTTGTAGCCTGCACCAAAGCCTTGTGCAAGCCCCCATAGCTGGTCCCAGGGCTGGTTATGCTGGGTAGGGGGGACCTCACGCTATTTTGGGGGGATTTTTATGGGTTTTTAACCCTTAAAATTCCCCCCCAAAAAATGGGTCCCCCTCCCCCGAGAAGGGGGACCCCATGACATTTTTTTTAATTTAACCCTTTATAGCTAGGATAGTAGTTGTATTTTATTTGTAAATGTTATAAAGTGCTCTTTTCAGTTTTGGTGGGTCTCCTGGAAAGGAACAGGGGGGCTACCGATAGATATGTGGTACCGCTGTAATCAGGAAAAATGTTGCTTTCACGTGCAATATCATTTTCTTTAGTAAAATTAATTGTTTTCTGTCTCAAAAAAATATATAAAATTTTCCTGGAAATTCCTGCAAAAATCACGGGTAAACGTAGCACAAAATGGTGAAAAATGACCTGTCAACAGAGGGTGACAAAATTTCTAGTAGGCTGGCAATTAAAAGGGTTGAAAGTAGCTATGCATGTTGGGTATTGTTCTGATGAGGGGATCTTGCGCTTTCAGACTTAGCTTGTTTTTTCTTGTTTGCATATTGATATTTTAGGGAAAGGTGTTTTTTATTCTGCTTTTTTATACATATTTTAGGGAAACCCTGTCCAACCAAATAATTCTTTGACAGATTACTTTCACAAAGATGAGCCCACTTCAGCAAACTGGGTAAGCTTAGAAAGCTTAACATGTGTAATTTCAGAGAATATATGGTTTGTGGGGGGTATTCCAAATGTAAAGGGTTGTTGTGGTAGGAAAAGTGCAAGGTGCACACTTTGTCAGCAGAGCTGAAATTTTGAAGTAAAATTATTCTTACGCACATGCTTTACTTTGGGGTGTTTGGCAACTCTTCCCTTGACAGTACCTATGCATGTTGGGTATTGTTCTGTTCGGGGGACCTTGCTTTTTCAGATTTAACTTGTTTTTTCTTGTTTGCATATTGTTCTTTTTAGGAAAATGTGGCTTTTATTCTGTATTTTTATTCTTTTTTTTAGGGAAACCCCGTGCAACCAAATAATTAATTGAGAGATTACTTCCAGAAAACTGCACCCATGTCAAAAGCCTGGTACGCCTAGAAAGCTTGATGTTTCTACTTCCGGAAAAATATATAGGTTGTTGGGGGTATGTCAAATGTAAAAGGTTGCTTTTCTTGAAAAACTGCAAGGTGCGCATAGTGCATAGCATAGTTGCATTTTATCTGAAAATCTACTAAAGCGCAGTTTCAGTTTGGGGGGTCTCCTGGGCAGGAAAGGGTATCTACCAATACATATGTAGTACCGGGAGAAATTGAGCTTTTACACTCAATACGATTTTGATATTGATATTGATTTTTTTATTTTTTTGCACATATTTTACCCAAAGAATATTGAGAATACACCTAAAAAAATGACAAGACAATGCCTGGAAATCCCTTCAAAAATCAGTTTTTGAACATGTGCAGCGCAAAATAGTGCAAACTGGTCTGGCAACAAGGGTAAAAAAATCTCCAGATTTTACCTAAAAATATTAAGAATACACTGGGGAAATCCCTTCAAGAATCACATGTATAGCACAAAATATAGAAAAAAATGGTCTGGCGATAGAGGTGCCAAAATTTCTAGGTAGGCTGGAAGTTAAAGGGTTAAAGGGTCAGTTCACACCTGGAAGCACATCCAAAGGTAAACTTACTTCACTAAATCTTTAGCATAACCCTGAATGTGATATATATTTACAGCTGATGTCAGCTAAAGGTCTGGAGAAGCAAGTTTACCAATTGGGTGTTCTTTCAGCTGTGAATGGGTGTTTACATTTGAGTAAACTTTTTAAATGGAACACACAAAAAAATTCTGTAAACAATTTAGGCTCTACATTTTGTGATTGTGATTTGGATTTTTTATTGGCGAGGTACATCTTTTTCTGTTGGTGTAAGGGTTTTTCTTAAAGTGCCCCATTGCAATATAGTACCCAGCAGCAAGCAATACATAAATGAGTATACCCATCCAAATTGGGCTTAGAGGTGGGATTAACTTTATTTTGCTTTAGAAACCCTATCACTATCTACAATATGTTCTCTAACCATGTACTCCAGTTCACTGACTCATGTAAGCAAACCAGATGTTTTGGTTGTTTTTTATTTTATTTTCACTGCATTCAGAAGACAGAACACCCCAATAATTAATACATTATTTCCCACACACCATATGTATGAATTACATACGAGTTTGTAGTTTGGATGACCAATTTGGTATAACTTTATAGACTTTATTTACTAAGACCCTGAATACATATATAAGACAATATATCGCACATATTATAACATTAAACACATTTGTTTACTGTGCCAAGTGCAACAGTTTTATTTATTGTTTTCACCAGTCTGTTTTAAGTAAGTCAGATCTTGCCGTTTGCTAATTTTTTATTTTCCTGGCCAAGCATGTTTTGCCATTGTTCAAAAAAAAATCCTTTACATACAGCTTTTATTTGCGTTATTTCTATCAGCCAGCACATTGACTGTAGTATCCCCTAAACCCCCATTCAAGAACTGGCAGACCTCCCGGGCTTTACAGGCAGTCAGGTGTTAAATGATGGCTACACATCAGAAATACAACATAGAATGGCCTCTCCTCTGTACTTGCCAACTTACAAATTTAGCATTTACTATTTCTTCTCTAAAAGTACTATAGGTATAACATAATAATGAGTATGTAGAGAGCCGAACTAATAATAAGATAAAGGTTTGTTTTAGGTTGCATTGCATTACATCGCTCTTCTAGCATTTTGCTTATTCACAGATTTCTAAACCAAATAAAGAATCAGGTGCACTTGGGAGACAGGTAAGGTGTAGTTGGGAATTAAAAGTCTGACAGTTACCTTTGACTGGCAATTTGCAATATACAAAATCAAACACCGAACTCTTTTAGTGTATAATGGCTTAATTAGATAGAAGGTTTAAGTCCTTTCAACATCTAACTTGGCTAAGATAAATTTGAGTAAAGTGCAATAACGATATAGCATATAGCATATTAACTGAAACAACGGGCATCTCTTAATCCACACAAAGCCAAACAACAGATCGTAGAATCAACCCATATCAAAATGTGTAAGTTTCCCATTTAACAATGCCTTGCAGCAATACAGATTCACAGTCTCATACATATGCAAATCAGTTACTGCACATGCTCCTCAGGGCATTATTGTGAGTATAGAAAGTACACCTCCCCTTTAAAAAAAAAAAAAAAAACATTAATACTTACCTTTCTCTGCAGCAGCCTTGCCACCCTGGTCCAGCTAAACAAAACTTCATGTCCCATGAATAAGTCATGTGGAGCCAGCTCTTACCATTATGTCACAGTGATTTGCCATCCTCACTCCGTTTAATGCAATGTAGGTTGCATGTTGAGGCCACTGCAGGGAATGGAGTGGGTGTGCTGGAATCAATCGGGGTCATGCTAAGATATGGTGAAGAAAGTTTACTATTGGATGTGCTTTCTGCTGTGAACTGAAGTTTACAAATAAGTGAGCTTTTTACTTGATCACACAAAACAAATCTATAAAAAATGCAGTTCTTATATGTCCCAAAAGTTCACCTACCACTGTAATTTCCAATGATTAAAGGAACATTTTGTGTAAGTTTAAAAATCACAGTACCCTATGGGGTATGTAGAATAAAATGTGAACTCATTAGCATAAGCCTTAGGCTGCTGTTAGTTCCAAACGCTCAAAAAGTTATCCTTAACTCACTGGAAAAATAATGAAGAATGATAAATTAAAACAACTATTTTATTGCACTTTTTAGTGTGTTAAAAATCGTACCAAGCTGTAGGTTGCAATGCACACCAGAATGTGCACCCGCTGCGCATTTTCCAGTGCACTTTCTTTAGCATGCCTCCGATTGTGACTGAAGCCCATACAGTGGTCACAAAATTACTTCTGAACACTAGTGGTAACCATGGTGTCCTGTTGTAGTCCATCAAGCTGCCAAGATCAACCATGAGTCCTTCTCTACTTTTAATTTTTAGCAGAAGTAAGAAAACTCAGCAACGCTGGTCGCGGCACACATTTCTAATTTCTTTAATCTGTAAGGACACATTTAAGTGCGTAGAGAAAGAAGCATCCACCGGAGACAGTGTAAAACTCCCCCTTCTTTGGCAAAACTTTCCCTTGCAGTCCGATTCCTATTTAGGTTTGTTGTGGAGACCCTTGGTATTTGGTATGTGCTCGGAGGACTGAGAAGTCTACCTCGTGCTATGTGTACAACTTTCTTTTCCAATCTGAGTTACCATATAACCTAAAGAGAATACAGTACAAGGCTAGAGTGGAACTTACTCAAGATGCCATGTCTGGATAACAGCAGTGTCATTGTTGGCATTTAGATAATAAAACAGGGGTATACTGGCTTACCCCAGAAAAAAAAATTCACCAAACTGTAACGCCGCACTCAGTTACAGTTAAAAAAGACATATTTTATTCTATATTTTTATTCTATATTTTTTATATTGTATTCTATACATATATGTGCATATATGTGTCTTTTCCACACACAATATGCTATTACACGCACAGAGCAATTAGAACACAAAATACATTACATATTTGACAATCATGAAAAAATGTTAGCATATGTTCCAAATCCATGGATAGGCAGCTCTAACTTTTACATCGCTAGGTCTTTTTCCTACCACTGGTGGTGGCCACACCAGAGGTCCAGACCAGGTACAGTAGAGGGAGAAGACCATAGTAACAGCCCCTGGAGAGGGGATAATTTTTACAGATGAAGTGGAAAGCCCAATGGATAATTAATACAGGGATACAACCAACTGCCCCATTGTTTCTTATTTGAATTGTGTTGAGAAAGCCAGGCGAAACATGTTCACAGTGGTATATTATTTTTTGAGACATGAACTCACCTACTATATAATGTTACATGGAACGTATCTATTATTCATTGATGACAACAAACAGACGGATTCATTACTAACGCCAGGTAACAGCAGATGAGCGTTTGTAGATAGTGGTCGCTATGATCAGCTGTGGGTCGCTATTACAGAGCTCCTCAGTCGCTGTAGTAACATGGCTGGCATTGATGAATGAGATGTATGTTGGGCATTCTAACACCAGTACAGTGTTGCAAGGAGTAAACGGCAGCGACTACTCAGTACGACCGACTCTCAGCGACTCCCACCACATTCATCAAAAAATCACCCTCACACAGCGCCGGCGCTCAAAATTGGTTCACAATAGCCTAGAGCAGGCACTGCGTGATTAAAGTGGTTTTTGGAACAAATATCCACCAGTAACAAAGCGAAAACACATGGAATGACATTGTTGTAACATTGTGACATTAACACTTTTTCGAGGCCAGGAAATGTAACACAATTATTTGAGACAAAAAAAAAAAAATTGCAACCAGGAAAAGGATTTGAAGGAATGTCCATTGAAATGTATGGGAGAGAGAACGGGAGCAACAGGTCTTACCTGGCGCTTTGGAAGCTAGAGCTCCGATGCTATGCGCTGAGCCGCCTGTAATGATGAATCATACGCTACATGGCGCTGTTCCAGCCGCTAAACAGATTTGCTTTGATAAATTGTGGTCAAACATGTAAAGTATTTTGGAAGTGTGCCAATACTTTTGGACAGCAATTTTTAGTTACATTGTTCTGACCTCTTTTGTCACCAGCCCAACGACCATCAAGTTAAAAGTACAATCTGGTTGCTCTGGCAATTGCTAAAGTGGTCTGCTATTGACTGCAAATGCAGAAATGGTGTTTTTCACAAAGAAATTATACAGTAGATTAAACATCTTTGCATAATGTCAAAGTGACCTTTCTTAAAATTCTGTTTAAGTTCATCTCTTTGTTTTCACCAAAACATTTTTCACACAATGGCTTTCTGTTAACAATGGCTGTGATACGTTCACACACAATTTATGTACTGATCATGCGGTGTATTTTATAATGCCATTTACAGTTTTTTTTTTTAAACTGAAATTTGTGCATTTTTTTGCAGTGATGAACTTGTTCTTAGGACTGAAATGATCAGTTGGTCCTTTTTATCTTAGCTTATCTTGATAATCCTAATAAATTGCTTTATAGTACTGTAATTGGTCATATGTGGGACCCCTAAGCCCTCTTGCATTTTCTGTGCAAGTATCTGGGGTTTTGCCACTCTATTTGTTTTAAATGTATATTAGTGCAAATTCTCTTTTGCGGGTTAGACTCTTCTATTTCTGGAATATGTACACTATGTAATAATTTCCCAGTTGTCTAAATAAAAATATTATTTGGCAGACATATTTCGCCTATTTTGGCTTTCTCAATGCCCTTTAGTGGCCTGTCAAATATACAAATAAACAAACAAATGGTTTTAGTAAATATAATTAGCTACATTACTCAGTAAAGTGATATCCTATTATATTAAATACACACCTCTTGATATAGTTATAGGTATGCAAATTTTAGCTACCCTGTAGGTATAAAGGTGGACTTCATTGGCCAATGTCTTATGTTGGGTACAAAATCTGCCCTTCAGTTGTCAGATGCACCCCTGAATGATATCCTCACCCTGACAACTGAAGGACAGATTCGCCATACCACAGCAGACCCTGAAAGACTACCATGCAGGGGTAAGCTCTCCCTTTTATTTAATCTACATGCATTTATTTTATTAGCCAACAGAATATGGAAGAGGAAAGCAGTAGACTTCCACAAAATAAACACTGGATCCTAATATGGGGCGAATCTCCTATTATAGATAGCCAGCATAAGACATTATCTAGACATTATGGCCAGTGAAGTCCATCTTTATAACTACCGTGAATCTAACATTTACAAAAAGCTGGCTAGAGCGGCCAGCCTTGCCGCTGGATATGGCATGATCACAGCTCTAGGCGGTTTTTTTTTAATTTTAATTATGAAATGTTTTTATTTTAAAAAAATGCATGGGGTCCCCCTCAAAAGCCAAGCAGTCTGGGCTTTTGCACACTAGGGTTAAGAGGCTCCACTGTGCTGATCCTGTCCCTGGAGCAAAAATTAATATAGGACCCTGTCTTATTTTCATGGAAACACGGTAATAGTGGCACTATTTTTCCATCATAAACATAAAAATACTGCAAGTTCTCTAATAAACAAAAGTCACATACTGTGCTTATTTACCTTGCCCCCAAAATAAATACATTTGTGAATCAAATGAAGGGGAAAATGACCAGCTGGTGAGATATATTAAAAAGAACAGTTTAATTAAAGTGACTGTAAACTCAGGAACAATAATATGACTAATAATATGAGTAAACATCTCATCTGAAGCCTGCCTCGTGTGCCTTTCCTACCAGGCAGTGCCTCAAAAAAGCATTTACTATTACATCAGATAATCTTCTTAAAGACATTTGAGTAACAGGCTTATTTCATTCCGGAAACACATGCCGGCATTGTCCGACATGTTTTTGAACATGCAACTGTTTAGATGCTGATAAGCTCCCCACCAGGATGCTTTAAGGGTGTTCGGATGTGGTTGATGGGGGGGGGGGGGGGGGAGGCTTGCTAAGAAAAAGGTCTTTAATGCCTAGCTTTAGATTTTAGTGTCAATTTGCAGACTACATTTATTGACATTTGTAACATGTGAAACCAGTGAACAAATTGTACTATATTTTGTTAAGGACATGTTGATATTTATGGTCAGCCTTTCATTAATATATATATATATATATATATATATATATATATATATATATATATATATATATATATTAGATGCTAAGATTAATTAAGGACAGGGACAGTTTGTACAGCTTCTTGCAAATACTAAGACCACACATAAAAGACCTTATTCACTAAGCTATAAATAAAGTCTGGATGTAGAAAAAACGTAAGGTTGATATTCAGTTCTCACAACACAAAAGAGTGCTAACAATTCAAACAACAAAGAAACAAAGAAAATGTTATAGCTAAAGGCTTTATTTATTATTCATCCAGAGCTGTGTCGCAGATCCCTGCTACGATCCCATCTCTTTGATGTAGTGCTCCTTTCCTCCTTTATTCCTTACATGTAGATGTGTCTGATGTCATCAGAGAAAGCAATGTGACATGTGTTGTGCTAAAGAAGCATGAATAATTTGCCTAATGAGGTCTGAGTTGTCTTCAGGACGCTATGTGCTGGTATGTAAATTCAAGTCAAGCATCTGTGAGCTGAAAATGTTTGTACTGCCAAATCATGCAGAAGTGGCAATCTTGAGAATGTGAGCAGCATTAACAGAAATTTCCTTTGCAGTATTGTTATATAATGACTAGACAATGTGACTTACTGTATGTTACTAGCTATCATAGGCTTGATAAGAAGAACTGGAATGGCGTTACAAAATAAACATATGCAAAGTCTGTGCTATTTATTTCAAGTGCCAGGTCTGTTTGTGACAGGTTTTCTTTTTTTCTACTTAAGCCAGGCAGAGGGCCTGGTACCCAAAAGCTCAGGCACCAGCTCCTAGTGAGCTGATGGGCACTGAGCTTTTCCGCACCCTTATTGCCCAGAAAGGACTGTGGGTAATTAAGGAAAGCACTCACCATTGCAGGCAGGTGTATTCCTGTGCTCTCTATACTTTGAACTCCTATAGGGCGTCCTTTGGTAGCTTACAGTAAAAATGTTACTATATTTTATTAGCCATTTTCTCTAATATAAAATTGGTTGACTGAAGGAAAGTGCATTCACATTTTTTGCTATTGGAGCTAAAGTAACCCTTTTCACTAAACACATTCGCTACTGATTCTTGACTGACACCATGAAATCTCTTACAAAACAAATACTTTTTTATGATTTGGTGGAGAGTACAGGTCTGTTTTGTTTTAACTGTTTACAGGGATATTATTATGTAGTGTTATGCTGTGAAGGTCTACCTACAATATTTCTAGCTGCTTTGCGATAAAAAGCATATAAATATTGTGAATCTAATGTATGTACTTGGAACATATCCGGAAAGGATAAATACATCAACATCACTCATATTTTAGGAGCATGTCAGAAAAATGGTTATCACAGTTAAACTATCTTCCATAATGCTCACAGCTTGTTGGTTTTATATTATGGAACTAAAATATAGCCTTCATAAAATACAATGCAGAATATCATTGTGCTGAAGATGGAAAGAAGAAAAAAACAGGAGAGGTCACAAGGTACAGCTATAGCACAAAATGATAAGGTACTAAATATACCAATGCCCATTCTATAAGGAACATTACACTGCAAATCTCCTGGGAAATTTTCAAGTGAACAGAAGGGCACAGAGGATGTGAAAACACGAGAGTTTTGTGGTTCTATATTTTTATATGGATTTCAGTTTTTCTACAGGGAACACACATTTTAGTTTTAAAGGTCCCAAGGTAAAATTAACTTTTCTGCATTTCCATCTGTACTTCTTACTGAGACATTTACCTTGAAAGGGAAAATAGGTCAGGAAACACAAGCCAGCACATTAGGCAGTGATGTATATTAGGTATTGACGATCTTAAGTACAATACAAAATTTAGTGGACAAAAACCCACGGGGCATCCAAAATCGGGATGCCCTGCTGTGTGAAACCCCCCAGGTCGCCCCATACACTTTTGCGGTTCAACGGTGCATGCGTGATCCACAACTGCATACCCGCTATCCCTCTAGCAGGGTGCGTGCCCACGCCAGGCATTTGTGAATGACCGTCACGGGCACGCTCCCTGTATAGGGTAGTGGAGGATGCGGTCATCAGCGAGCTCGCCTTAAGTAAAGGCTTAGATGACGTGACGTCAGTGGCTCCAAGTGCGCAGATTGGACGAGTGACCGCACATGCGCCATAGGACCAGGAAGAGGTGAGCTGGTTTCATCAACCTGGGAAGTTTCACACAGCAGGGCACTCCCGGGGGCAAGGACCAAAAGCCGGGGGCAAGGACCAAAAGTCAAAATCCTGGGTTTCGGTCCACTTTAAACAGATAAAAAGGTCAGAGACACAATATTAAGTGGCAACAAGTGAAGACCCTATACAAATTAGCTTGAGGGCTGAATCCCATTTAGACAAAATCTATATTTTACTTTTGGTTTGTGTTTAGTGCACCAGTGTCACTTTAGTGTACTTTTTGTCATTGAAAAGACATGGGTTTCAAATTGACCTGCTATTTTGGTACTCCCTGGACACAATTCATACTGTCACCTCTCTCCCAATAGTGGGTGCCACATGTGACAGTGTGTGCAGTGGTTTCAGGTTTGTCATAAGAAAGAATCTTCTTATTGATGAGGTTAAATAAGTGGAATAGGATAGACTGCCCCTGCTTCACTTGCAGTGTATATTATTGTGTGCCAAAAGGAAGTCCTCAAGGTGCTTAACTGATTTAGTCATTGTTTTTTCTTATGCTGACAAATGTGTACCTGCAATCTGTTGCAATCATATACGGGGAGGCCGATTCATCAATAGCGCCAGGTAGCGACAGATGAGCGACTGAAGTATGGCGCTATGAGCGCCGCTAGCGTACGCTGCGGGCGGTAGCGATTCGCTATAGCAGGCCTCCTCAGTCGCTACCTGGCGTTGTTGGGAACAACGCCTACATTGCTGAATATGATGTTGGAGCTCAGCTTTGTAGGCGCTGTCAGTCAGTTTGACGACGCTATTCAACACAGCGCCTGCGCTTTGCTTTGCTGTGGGCTGGGAATCAAGTACCTTCAGAATAAAACACATTGCAACATGTTTCTTTACTTTTTTTAGTTTTTATTTTGTGTTGAAAAGGAAATAAAATTAAAACAGATATTAGAATGAAAATGAAAATTAAAACAGAATTAAACACATAGCCACATGTATTTTATTTGTTTTTTATTTTTTTAAGAAAAAGGAACTACAATTAAACCACCAATGAGAATGAAAATGAAAATTAAACCATAAATTTGAATGAAAAGGAAAATTAAACCAGAAATGAGAAAGCAAAGGAAAATTAAACCAGAAATGAGAAAGAAAAGGAAAATTAAACCAGAAATGAGAAAGAAAAGGAAAATTAAAACAGAAATGAGAATGAAAAGGAAAATTAAACCATAAATTAGAATGAAAAGGAAAATAAAAACAGAAATGAGAAAGAAAAGGAAAATTAAACCAGAAATGAGAATGAAAAGGAAAATTAAAACAGAAATGAGAATGAAAAGGAAAATTAATCCAGAAATTAGAAAGAAAAGGAAAATTAAACCAGAAATGAGAAAGAAAAGGAAAATTAAAACAGAAATGAGAATGAAAAGGAAAATTAAACCATAAATTAGAATGAAAAGGAAAATAAAAACAGAAATGAGAAAGAAAAGGAAAATTAAACCAGAAATGACAAAGAAAAGGAAAATTAAAACAGGAATTAGAATGAAAAGGAAAATTACAACAGAATTAAACACATAGCCACATGTATATTTATTTATTTATTTATTTATTTTTTACTAAAAATGAACTAAAATTAAAACAGAAATGAAAATGAAAATGAAAAATCCAACAGAAATTAGAATTCAAAGGAAAGTTCAGAAAAGTTCTAGAAAATGAAATTTGTGATCACGGTGCATCTCGGGGTGCCTGAAAAATTAAAAAAAGTGCAGTTAGTATATATCTTTAAATTTGTGTTTTCGCTGTAAAAAAATATTGCATTAATTGTTAACCAACATTTGCGTCTTACACCCCCCTTAGAGTGGTTTGGGTCATCTTACACCCCCCTTAGAGTGGTTTGGGTCATCTTACACCCCCCTTAGAGTGGCTTGGGTCATCTTACACCCCCCTTAGAGTGGTTTGGGTCATCTTACACCCCCCTTAGAGTGGTTTGGGTCATCTTACACCCCCCTTAGAGTGGTTTGGGTCATCTTACACCCCCCCTTTGAGTGGTTTGGGTCATCTTACACCCCCCTTAGAGTGGTTTGGGTCATCTTACACCCCCCTTAGAGTGGTTTGGGTCATCTTACACCCCCCTTAGAGTGGTTTGGGTCATCTTACACCCCCCCTTAGAGTGGTTTGGGTCATCTTACACCCCCCTTAGAGTGGTTTGGGTCATCTTACACCCCCCTTAGAGTGTTTTTTTTCTCATTTTGATGGGAGGTCAAATACATTTACCCAGTAGTGCAGTACTTGGATTAGAGTGAAGTGTAGTTAGCTTACCGCAAAAAAGGAAGTGATCATCCTTTCCCTTAGCTCATCGCCAGTCTGGGTGTCCTCAATTCTTCCTACGGGCAAGTTGGGGATTTCTGGCACCAGTGCTGTCTCCTCGGGGGCTTGAATTCGGTGGCATATACAAATATTATGGAGCACGCAGCAGGCGAGGATGATCTTGGAGACCTTCTGAGGGCTGTAGAGCATCTCTCCTCCTGGCCGTGCCAAACAGAGAAAGCGTGCTTTCAGCAGGCCGATGGTTCTTTCCACAATGCTTCTGGTCTTGCGATGTGCTGCATTGTAGCGTTCATGGGCAGAGGTCCGTGGGCTCCTGACCGGAGTCATGACCCACGTTCTCTGCCCATATCCCTTGTCCGCTGTTGAAAAAACACAAGGAGAGAGACAGCAATTAGTACTAGTACATGTTTTGTTTATCTTTTTTTCTAATTTGGCTTACTAGGCCACATATTTGAGTCAAAATACTTTGACATGGTTAATTTTTTACCCAGTAGCCAGCCAGCTGGCATTTCGTTGTTCTTAAACTTCCGGCACAGGACTGTCCGCTGCAAGACGTAAGAATTGTGGCATGAGCCGGGGAACCCCGATCTCACCGCCCGCAGCCTCATGTCTGGGTCACAGACAAGCATGATGTTGAGCGAATGGAATTGCTTTCTGTTTCTGTAATACAGCTTCTGTGCACGGGGAGGGCGGAAAGGGATATGTTTACCATCAACGCACCCTAGCACATTCGGGATCCCTCCCATGAGATAGAAAGCATGTTTTATTTTGGCAACCTCTTCCTCATCCTCAGGAAACTTGATGTAAATTGGGATTAAATCACAAATCGCCAGAACTACCTGGATTAGTATGCGGCTCATAGTAGCCTGGCTTATCCCGCTGAGGAGGGCGGAGGTTGCCTGGAAGGTCCCTCGTGCCAAAATATTCAGCGTGGCACACAGGCGTACTATGCCTGGAATGGATTGAGTGCGTTTGGTGGATGGCTCGATTTTGTGCTTAATCTGATCATATAGGGACTGTAGTGCAGCACGATTCAGACGGAAGAGGCTCCTGATCTGCTCGTCACTTAAGTCCCATACTGAAAGGCGGATTGCAAAGGAGCGGGGTGCCCTAAGCCTCACAACACCCCGCTCCCTTTCCTCCTGCTCTTTCAGCATACACATACATCCATCCACCCAGACACCATACATCACCCTCTTATCCATCACACACACTCAACAGATATACAAAATCAAAAAAACAAAAACCACAAACACACCACACACACACAAACAATCACACTCCACACACACCCGCTACAATGCAGCTCACCACAAAACCAGAACTATAGTGGTCCAAACCACCAGCCTGCTGAAAAACAGCTTTCTAAGTTAGGCACAACCAAGAGGGGAGTTGCTGCACAGCCCACAAAAGGCCCCAAAATCAAGCCTCACTTGCTGTATGCTCCACAATATTTGCATATGCCACCAAAAACAATCTCCTAAAGAAACAGCACTGATGTCAGAAATCACCCAACAAGCCACAGAGAGTGAGGACAGAACCCAGACAGAGACTCAAATGAGCTAAGGGAAGCAAGCACCGCACCACACCACAGCCTTTGCCACGGTGTAAGAATACCAGAAGCTTGCAAATTCCTTCCATTTATACTTCACTTTCAAAAAGGACAGGTCCGCTTTGCCGCCTTTTGCGTTGCTCTGCTATTTCCGGGCGCCAATTAGCCGACCCAGGTGTGCGTAAAACGGAGTGCGCACGCTAGTAGCGCTACTAGCGTACGTGAGCCGAAACTTGCGTGCATTAACGGACATGGGGGAAAATTCAGTGGTGGGCCAATGAAAGGTAAGCTGCTGTTTATTTAAATAGCCGTTAGGCTAGCCACATGTCACAAGGGTTTCAGATACATCAGTCCATTGTTGTATTTGGGTGTGTGTTGTTTGGTTAATGAGGTCTGTAATTAGTTAATTGGCTAACACACATGCTTCAGTCAGTGCAGTGGAGGTGTGGCTAGAAGGAACTGGCCTGTATGTGTGAATCAATTAAGTGGGCTGGTTTGTGATTGGCTGTTAGAGCACATAAAACCTGCCCAATCCAAAGAGACTGCGATGCCATTCTGTAGTCTGCATGCGTGCTTGTTGGGTGTGTATTTGTGTGTGTGTGCAGCTACAGGATGGAGCCAAATTCAGGACATCTGCCGGCCACAGCAGGCCCAAGTAGGAGTTTGGTGGGTGCTGTGCCCAGACCTCCCTTACGGAAAAGGGCCCAGCCTGAAGGTGGGGCAGCACCCCAGGCTAAGCGCCCAGGTGCCAAGAGGGAGCCTGAATTTAATTTGGCGGAGAATAATCATCTTGTGCGCCTTACACTTGCTAAATGGGAGCTACTCTTTGGCTCCCAAAGCAAGTCCATAGGCAAACAAGAAAGAAGCAAACTGTGGGATGCCATTGGTGTGGAGCTTAGTAGCACTGCTCAACACCCACATAGTGGCCCATCCTGCAGGAAACGCTTCTACACTTTGAGAGGGGCCCTTATGAAAAAGATGAATCACGATCTTGATGTGGACAGTGGGACCATCCAGGCTCCAAAGAGTACCTACAGGCCGTATGAGGAGATGCTGAAGGCCAAAATTCCACTGGCTCGGCTGCAGGGTGTGGATCCTGGGGATGACACCACAGGTTGGACTGAAGGTACATATTTTCTGCCTTTTTATAAAAGCTACTGTTAATGTATGTGATTAGCATTTTCTCTTTCTGACCAACTAACAGTAGGACCTGTGAAGTAGTACATTAGACCTCATACATTTTTTACTTTCCTGTCTGTTGCTTTCTGCATAGGTGCACATGCTGCTGTCCGGGATGTGCCTCAGGACACACAAACTCCTGCCCTTCAACCAACCTCAAGCCTAACCCAGTCTGCCATTGAAGGTATTTACCACTAATTTCGGTGCTGGTTGTTTGGGGAACAAATGGGTGTGGGAGCAGCTCCAACAATCAAGTGGGGCACTGTGGAGTATTAATAATATGGACCTGCGGCCTAATTTCACGCCCACTTTAACACTCACAGCAACTAACTAACAAGGCCCTAACATGTGTAGCTATGTTGGAAGGCAGAGATGTGTGGCCATATATCTGGATATAAATGTGGAAGCCACACTGGCCTTGATTAGTGAATATTAGTGAATGAGCTGCTCACACACACCTTAATGCATGTTGTATTTTTGCACGCACATTAACAATGGCTCAATGTTTGCTTGATTTTTGCCTAGCTCCCACGCCATTGGCCCCAGCATCTCCTCAGGAGCCAAGCTACTCTTTGGATGTCGGTAAGTGCATGTGTCAACCTTGCTTTATCCACTTTAACCCAAGTGCATGTGTCTCATTCCTCTTTTTTATTGGTAGGCCAAGTGACTGGTTCATCTTTGGACCCCACTTCCGATGTTGCAGGTCAACAGGACCCTGTTGGTGTGTATAGCAATACATAATGTATCCTTTATGCTGTTTCTGTTACACTGGTTCGATTTGGTTAGTCTAATAATCTACATGTTTGCTCTGTCAACTTGAAGATGCCTCTTGGGAGTGCTTATTCCCTCCCCAGGGTCAGTCTAATAGTTCTTGGAGTGATAGCAATGTATTTTGGAGGACATATTTTTGGACAAACATTCACCGTAGTAGTTTGATGAATATTTAGAGCCATTACTTGTGTTTTTTAGTTGACCCGAATATCGGAAGTGGCTGTCCAGAAAGGGCCCTTCAAGTTCAGGCTGCCAGAGATGAGGGTAAGTTGTTTTGCCTTGCTCTAGTCTGTATTTTGGCTCTACTTTTGTGGCACTTGCTTCTGGCAACTTGTGTGTCCACATGTATTTTAAAGGTCCAAGCTCGAGTGAGGGCCCCACTCCAGACATCTGGGAGATTGCGGGTATGTGTAATTTAAGCAATGTGTCTGATCTTATTTGCCAAAATTATTGCCTCTTAGTCCTCTAACATACATATTAACAATCTGAGTTTAACAGATACCTTTGGTCTAGTGTGTAATGCACTTTGTGGAGGTATGGCCTCGATAGCCTAGCCATGTTACATTTGAGTTTGGTCCACTGACCTACTAACCTGACTTTCCTGTTTAGCATATGCCAACTTGCCGGACATCTCTGATGTTGAATTGCCCCTCTCTGGCAGCGATACCTCGCTCCTACCTGTGGCGGACGACACGGAGGTAACATGGCTGATTTAGAGGACCTATAACCACATTGCCATGTTCGTGGGTAGTGGATGAAGCAACATGTCACATTTCCTTTCTTTGTCGTTTTGGCAGGAGGCGGAACCAGAACCCCAAGCTGGGACCTCTTCCCAAGTCCCATGTGGCCAAGCTTCCGAGGCTCAGACAAGGGTAAGTTGTATAGTGACTGTTTTGGCAAATTATTTTGAGGGCCATACATGCATTGTTTCTGTTTGTCTAAAATGTTGTTTTCTATTTTGTTAGCCTCAAACCCCAGCAAGAGGAGGTGTTGCACCAACCAGTGCCGATTTTTACCAGCTAGGGGTCCGGATGCTGGAGGACTACAGTCGCCAACAGCCGCGTGATGGAACTAATGAGCGCATTGCGGCGTTGGAACAGCAGGTGCTGATGTGTCAGCAACAACATGAGGCCCAGCAGCGCCAGATCGACCTGTTGATGCATAACCTTCAACAAAACCAGCAACTTGGTCGGCTGGCCAATGCAATGGAACAATCTATCCAGCAGCAGCAAGAAGCGATACAGCGACAGGACCAAACTTTGTTGTTGATACAACAGCTCATACAACAGCAGTCTATATTTTTTACTGCACTGTTGTCCCCCAACACTGCCCCTAGCAATGACTCCCAACCTCCCCGGCCACCCAGCCAAGAATATTAATTTTGTTTGTTTTTGTTTCTGTAAATATATTGGCTTAACCCACCTCTAAATTGTGTTTTTCCTAAGACATAGCTAATAACACAGTCAGGGATGAGTATCTTGATTTAGATATGTCAATGTATTTGTAAATTTAGGCCACACATTTGAGACCATAGCTTACTATGGTTAACACATGAAATGGCTCCAAAGGTATGGCTAAATTGACACACAAATGGGTTTAGAGACAGTTAAACTATGCTTTGCAAGGCACCACATTGTAATGATGTGAATCAAAAAGTTTTAATTTCAAACCTGGCCAACAGGGCCAACATTGCCCAACAAAGGGCGTCAACAGGCCAGCCTTCCCCCCACCCTAACGACGCCGCCGGCGCCTCTTCTTGGCCAGCAGCATCAGCTTCAGGAGCCTGATCTCCCGCCACAGTCTGCGATGCTGGTTTTCACAAGCTGTAGAGATGTATAAACAACAATTTATTAATAAATTGAATGTGACCTCAACAGACACAGATGTAGCAATGTAATGTCAGTGTGTCCAATTAGCTGACACTCACATTAACATTGTTGGCCACTGTGCGCTTATTTGTTAACATGATATGAGTACTATTGACTGGCAGGAATTTGGACAACACATCCCAAGCATACATTTACTCTTAAAGTGTACCAACACCCACCGGTGATCGGCCCTGGAATCTATCAGATTCCCGGCCCGATCACCTCCCTCCCCGCGGGACATCCGAGATCGGGATGTCCCGCGGGGTGAAACCCCCCCAACACCCCAAACTCCCTACCTCAGTTTCGGTGGGGCACGGCTGCCGGGCCCTCCCTCGCGCCCCTCTAGACGTGTGCGTGCCTGCGCCGGCCGTCTGTGAATGGCCGGCGCAGGCACGCGCGCGTAAAAAGGGACGTGCGGGAGGCGGAGGAGGAGGAGCCGCTTTGCCGCGGCTTGTACGTCGGCTGGAGGAAAAGTGAGTTCAGGGGGTTGACACACAGCGGTGACGATCAGGGGTGCCCCACCGTAGTGGACCAAGACCCAGGAAAGTCAAAATCCTGGTTGTTGTTCCACTTTAACTCTTGGGAAGCAAAGAAGGTATAAGTCCCAGTGTGTCCATTTATGTGTTTAGTCACAGCCAAACATCAGGGCCTATGTCCTAACGAGTAAACGAGTTTGCCCTATAATGTTAGAGGTCAAGACCTAATACGGCCCATTTGGTTGTGTCTAAGGCACAAATAGTCTCTATGTGGCCAAATGAAGAATGTGAGGCAACAATCAAGCATGCAGACAGGCATGTTGGATTATTGTACAAACACATGGAATCTAGATGTGTGTGAAATTAACACATAGGTACATTTTAAATGTCTGCAGATGTGACTAGAAGACATAGGTTTCACAAGTCTTTAGGCATATGAAGTGGGATGTACTCACCATCGCAGCTGTGGCGGGGGCCCATGCTGCTGGCCGTCCCTGGAGCTGGGGTGGGGAGGAGGTTTTTTGGCTCCGTCTGCGTAGCAACATCTGTCAACAGAAAGCAAAAGACAAAAACACAATTAGTGGGCCAATGACACCTGACTATTTGACATCCATCTGGTTATGGAGTCTGAAAAATCAAAGGCTTGCATGGTTACATACAGGTTGACCAAAATTAGCATATTTCCTGGTCCATGAGTTAATATAAATTAGTTATGGTTGCAACATGTATCCCTAAAGATAATGTGCAAATAACATAGACAGTGCAATGTAAAGGACTCATTAGCAGTTGATTGGCTAATGTTACTAGTGTGCAACATGTGTTAGCGGGAACAACTTAACCCAAGAAAAGAAATGAGAACACCCATCATGGTGTGGGCAGAAACATAGGGGTGGTTGCCAGTTGGCTAGCACTGTAGTGGGGTTTGTGAGGTTAAGGTACATTATCAAACCAGCTGTGACAATGGACCAGGAAACATGTGTCTGTTAAAAGTGGGCCAAGACACAGGATTGCCACAATTCTGTGTTTTGGTCCGCTTTGGCAGAGCACCACAATTTGAGTGAGACAACGTCCGCCGCCGCCGCTGCCTTCCGCACATCACTCCTCCAGTGTGTGCGCACGCGCAGCCCATTAGGAAACAGAGCGCAGGCGCACACACATCTAGAGTGGCACACAGGAGGCTGGGACGGTGGCTTCTGCAACCCCCAAAGAGGTAAGGAGTTTGTGGGGGTTTTTTTTGGGGGGGTGCCCTGGGTGAGGGATGTGATTTTTCAGGGAAGCTTCGAGAATCAAAGCACTATCAACAATGTTTGTGGGTCCACTTTAAGGAATGTCATAACATAGGGAATGTGATGGATAACAACAAACACTTACCACGACTATGCCCGTGGAGAATCCTTCTCCAAAAGGCCATGGAGGTGCCGCCTATATGATGCCCTGCAAATTAGAGAGGAATGGCAAGGGCTAAGTACAAATTGCAAGATGAAACCTGTCACAGACTAACAATGAAAAAAAGGACACTCACCAGGGGATGAACCGCCACTTGAAGCCCAGGGAGGGCTCTGAGGAGGAGGCGGGGAGACTCGGCTCCTCACACTCTGGTCGGAAGATCCACCAGGCAAAGGGCCACCCTCCTCCCTCTCACTCCCTGCTCCTTCAGGGAGTGTGGGAGAGTCCATTTCTACCACCCCACTTGGACTCCCCACTTGAGAGTGGCCCCTTGCCTGGTGAGACTCCTCAGACTCAGAGTGTGAGGAGCTGAGGCTTGATCCTGCCAGCCCCCCAGCAGCACACTCCTCTGGGGCGTCATCCCCTTCCTCCCCTGGGTCCTCTAAATAGGACCCGCGGGAGGGACCCTCCCCCGATGACTCCCCCGAGTCCGCCTGCCTGGTTCGGGGGAGGAATCCCTTCCCACGTTTCCCCAGGGGAGGACGCTTATCTGTGTTGAGGGGGTGAAAGAAAATAATTAATATAAAGAGCACAAATGGACACAGCTTAGCAGATGATTAGCCAAAAAGTATAAACATAGCATAAGCTTTAACTTACCTGATGCGTAGGCATGATATAGGCGGTACACGCCTTCAGGGTCCCGGCGCTTAAAGTCGGACCACTTCTGTTGGATTGCTCGGATGGAGAGCTCGGTGTGGAAGCCCCGGGACACTGTGGCCTTCACCTCCATGGCAATTCTTTTTTTTTCCCCCACGGGCATAGTCGTACTGGTTCACGCAGAAATCCCATGAGAAATGAAAAACAAACACAAATCAATACATGCCATCAGAACAATGGCATAAACAGTTATACAGAGACCAGATCAAAGTGGACCCACACCCAGGATTATCACTATTCTGGGTTTGTGTGCACTTTGGTGGCCCACACCAATTGTGGGTGGTCCGCTGTCTGAAACCCCCTTGGAAGGCCACAAATACACCACTGACGACGCTCCCACGTGACTGCGCCAGCCGAGCACAGCGCTCTGCGCCGCTGTGGTATGCGCATACAAGGCCGTTTGGACGTGCATACCAGCTCAGCTGGGTCTGCGCGGCAAAGTACGCATGTGGCATTTGACTCTAACAGGGAGTGCGCCTACACACAACATTAACAAATGTCTTGCGCAGGGGTACACCCTGCTAGAGGTAAGCGCAAGAGGCATCCGCAGCTCACGCATGCACAGATGGGACGGGGCTGAGGTAATTTTTAGGGCCCTCCAGGGGGGGCATCCCCGCAGGACATCCAGAATGGGGATGCCCCACGGGGAGTGATCCAATTGGGCCAGAAAAATTAGATATTTCAGGGCCAATCCCCCATGTGTGTTCTTCAACTTTAAACCTAAAATACCAAAACCAAATACTCACTTTGATCACCTGGCCATTAACGCGGCTATCCACCCGTAAGCGCCTTTTCTTGGCATGCCCAGGGGGGAAGGGGTGGGAGGGGTGCTATGTGGGGGAGGTGAGGTAGGTGGGGGAGGTGGGGGAGGGGTGGTGGGGTCGGAGTCGGAGGAGGAGCTGGGGAGGCGCATGACTCTGCGTCTTGCAAGCATTGTGGAAACGCTAAGGAGGAAACAGGAACCAGAAATGACCAAAGCGACATGGGAAAAAAAAAATAAATAAATAAAACGCTCCGCGCACCAGGAACAAGCTATTATCAGCTATGTGCAAGCTAAGTGGCGGAAAAAATAAAATGACGCTTGAAAAAACAAGCTATTGGCATAAGCGCTAGACATTTTTAGCTTTAGGTGGCTTTGAAACGCAAAGGAGGATACCGGAACCGGATATGACGCAGGCAACTGTGAATAAAAATTCAAAAACAAAGATGCGCGCAACAGGGACAAGCTAATATCAGCTATGTGCAAGCTAAGTGGCGGAAAAAATAAAATGACGCTTGAAAACAAGCTATTGGCATAAGCGCAAGACATTTTTAGCTTTAGGTGGCTTTGAAACGCAAAGGAGGATACCGGAACCGGATATGACGAAAGCAACTGTGATTAAAAATTCAAATAAAAAGATGCACGCAACAGGGACAAGCTAATATCAGCTATGTGCAAGCTAAGTGGCGGAAAAAATAAAATGACGCTTTAAAACAAGCTAGGGCCCAAGGCGCCACGAATTATTAGCTTGATTTAGCAGGGGGTTCTATATACTGTAATGCATAGGTCCTTGAAAAGCAAACCAAGTTGTGCTTAAATATACAAATCTTATTCCTTCCTAAAATCATCACAAAATCAAACTAGACAACTACATGATAATGTGGCACACATGAGAATGCATAACGGGTTGTTATGAGCTGGTACGACTGAATGTTAATCCTGCAATATGTGGCCATGCACGCTCACAACTACAGTGTATTCATTAAGAACGACTGGGGTCGCGGGAAGTGAATTCCTTGCAAATGGCAGAAGGGCACATGTATGAACAGCACAGCGCCGCACAACGCAGCGCAGCGAAGCACAGCGACGCTCGCGCCGCCACATAGCGAATTAAAACAGCGACTGCACAAACTCTGACCACCACAGATTCATCAAGGACAGGGCTGCCGAATAGCTTGGGCGCTGACAATTTCGAAGAGCGAACGTGACCGCCCAACATGACAGGCTACAAAATAGCTTTACAAGCCAAGTGTGTGGTGAAAACAAGCGATTTTGATGCCAATGAGTTTGGTTGGAGGAGATGCAATTCCCATGTCACTCACAACATTACATTGTAAAAATTAATAAAAACTTCAAAAACATAAAAATAACCAGCCAGATTAATAAAACATATCACTATAAACATGTGTTGAATTTTGTGCCAAAGAAAAGAACACAAAAACCACTTAAAACAATCATTGCAGCGTCTGCCATTGAAATGTATGGGAGAGCGGCAGGTAGCGCCAGGTCATACCTGTCGCTGTGATGGGATTAGCAGTGGTGCTGTTCGTTGCAGTCGGCTTCATGATGAATGCCGCGCTTGCCGTCGCTCTCGCCGGCGCCAGCCTCATTTAGCTTGATAAATGCATCATTGTGGCCGACGCCGGGCGTACTTGAGTCGGTAGCAGACGTTAGCTGGCGGACATGGCGCTCGTCAGACACTACCTGACGCTATCGCTTGATGAATAAGGGCCCAAGTCTGTACACCATGCCCTACAAGAAGAGAGTGAGCCCTGAATGCATGCTGCTGCTATAGCTGTTGAGGAGTAGAGAAGGTGAGCACTCTAATTGATTATTCTACATGCCCAGAAGCACTGAGAATTGCTTTCTAGGAAATAGATCCATAAATGGGCATTTGTGCATGTGAAAAGATGTACGCTTGTAAGCATGTGCTTTAAATACTGGCAAGCCCTAGCCAGAGACACCATTTGGTCATTCCTTGCTTAGTTACTCTCTACTTCAATCTAGTTCTGCCTGCCCACAGCCTCGGCCTATCTCTGATTAATATTCCATGAACTTGTTGCTCCAGCTCTGGTCTGTCTGTTACCACAGATTTAGCAAAACCCACTCGGTTACAGCGCCGATACCCGGCTTACAGCGTCTACTAGCGGACACTCTAAGCGCCGCTATACAAATGCTCATCTGCCGATACCTGGCGTTAGTAAAGAATTAGCTCTAAGTCAGAAGGTAGCGGGGATGCGGCTATCAGCGTGCTTATTGGATGAGCGGCCGCACATGCGTTGTAGGGCCAGGGAAGAGGTGAGTTTGTTTAGGAGATCGGGGGGGGTTCACACAGCGCAGCACACCTGATCGGGGTAAGGACCAATAACCCCGGGTTTTGGTCCACTCTAAACACTTCAATCCAGTTCTGCCCATTGCACTCTAAGGGATCTTGAGGTACAGTGCCAGGTTTCATCTGTTGTTGCTTCAACTAGAGCTCCCGATGCTGCATCCTTTTTGGCGCTACTGTTAAATAAGATGCTAGTCGGCAGCTGCATTATCGTTGTTAAATGAGATGCTGAGTGCCGCTGAGGCCCAAAAAGTGGTGCTGTGCGACACTGATGTTTCCTAAATAAGGCTCCCCATATCCATTACCTAGTGTGCTTGGGAAAAATGTGAAGAATGTGTCTTTCCTATCCTATTATATTGCACAATATCATGGAAGATGATGGCGATTTATAAATAAACAATAATAATAATATTAACTAGGTTTTCAGATTAGGACCTAGTTTACAATATGTTTAAAGTACCTGAATGAAAACAATTTACCACCTTGATTTTGCAATGAGCTTAAGTCCCTGCAGCTACTCAAAGAGGAATAGTGGGACAAATGCACTGATTTATAGCAAGTTTGCTCATCATGCATACAAGTATTTGGGTTTCTTTCTTTTTTGTTTAATGCTGTATTTTTTTTCTTTTAATAACCATAAAACCATTAATAACCACAACAGAATGGTTTGCTAGAATTAATGAGAAAGCCATGCCGTGGGAGACCTCGTCATTCTGTGCTGTGCATCTTGACTAGGAAGGCTAATTTATGCTATGAATTCTAATTCTGAGCTTTACCCATCTTCCCATCACTCTGACCAGCTTTGCAATCTCTGCTGAAGAAAAGTAATCCCACAAAAAGATGCTGCCATCACCATGTTTCATGTGGGGATGATGTTTTTAGGTCTGATGTACAGTGTTAGTCTTCCTCCACATATCAGTTGGCATTTAGGCCAACATGTTCAACTTAGGTCTTCTTCCACATGCTTGCTGTGTCCCATGCATACAATACAATACCAAACTTGGCTGCCTTCACATTTTTCTCATTAACTCTTCATAATACTTAAAACATCTATTCAACTGATTTACATATTTATTAGCAAGTATTATTAAAATTGGTAATTGTTATCCATAACATGGCACTCCAGGATTTTCAATTTCTAGGTATAGCAGAAACAATTTTAAGATTGAGTACGTGTTTCACCTCAAGTGCAGTTTTCTCAATACCTTCAGTTGTTATTATGTACTATAATTGAAATATAATGATCATAAATATACACATAATTTTAAATAGCACACATATATTCTTTTGTACTGTTGCTAACACTACATAATATTTTGTTACTTACATCTAAGTTACAGTCCATGGGCAAAATGTTTTCTGTGGTTGAGGCTCTAAACCAGACTAACACCCTTATTAGAAACAGTGCCCATATGCATCCCCCCCCAGAGCAAGTCCCTTTTTGTAACTCCTGCTGTGGTCGATTTTCCCTCCTCCATGGTGTCCTATGGACCTGCCAGTAGCCGGCAAAGTGAAAGTGCTGGTTGGTTTCCTGCTGCTCAGCAGCACAACTGGGATGCTGGGAAAGGAAGCCTCTTGGGTGCCCCAAGATGGCCATGACCAGGAGAAAATTGGTGAGGCAGCATTTCAGCTTTGAGTGGATGCAGGGACAAATGTCAGTCTTGACAATGATTCAGTATCATGCTTGCATATAGAGCAAGTGAATCCACTTAATAGACAGCTTGATAAAAATGTCTAGTACAGTCTCCTCTGATCATTTCAACATGTGAGATCTATGCCCCAGCTTGTAGTGCACAGCACACAATATGCGGTCATGGTCTTGGTATAGATGTCAGCTGAAGAGGCAGCTGCATTATGACACCAACTTGGAATCTGATAGGTAAGGGTACCATACTCCAATCTGGAGTGCGACTCATGTATGTGATGCATAAAAACATGATATCTGCTCCTTTTTTCCATCTTCATTCCCCTCCCCCTTTTGCACCTGGGGCAATCAAAGATGCCTTCTTTGCCCAGGGGATCACCAACAGGGGAACGTGTAACAACTTCCATACCTGTACAGCCCAATCAGTGACAACCAACCAACTCAACCCACAAAATACGCTTGGGAAGGTGAGCAATCCATTTTGGCATGCCTACCAGAATCATTTAAATTAACAGTATTTCTAGCATTAAATGGTAAACTTGCTAATGTTCAACCTGAAATGTTCATATGATACATGCTACCAGCAAGCGCTACACAAAATATTCAATCACTAATTTATTCTAAACGCTCATTACCATCAGCGTTTCCTAAAACTAACAAATTTTAGTTACATATTACCTTTTTTTTTTATTAAACTACAACAATTTATAGCTGTAGAGTCAGCCTAGGTCTTATTTGTTATGTCTAAAGAAGAGAACTCAGAAGAGATTCACTCCCTTTCTTTTAATAAATAAAACTCTGTAATAGATTAGCAGCCAAATTAAATTACTGTACAGTACTTTTGAATTTATGTAGTGACAGAAAGCTGGATACTTCTGACACTATTGCAGCAGCATTATCTTGCAAACTACTAAAAGTGCTAATAACCTGTATATTGTCATATGCTCTCATTTTTGTTACTGTTGACATGTTGCTACATTCTATCCTTAGACTTACTCCATCTACTTTACAAACATTTTATCTTTTTTGATATGTCAGCTTTGTCAAAAATAGAACCAATACACCTTTTGCTAAGCTTCTTGCAATAATCAATTTAATTGGTCTGTGACAAAACAGACAATGCACCACAGATTTAATTTCACATCCTTGACTGTTCATTTACACTTTCTCTTCACTCTTTCCCACTCTATGAGCCTAAATTTTTAGCATCTCCACTAGAGATGAGCGAACTTTTGAAAAATTCGATTCGACTGATTCGCTGAATTTTCCGACAAAAATAGTTTCGACCCAAATGTATTCGCTATGAATCGCTATTAAAAACGGCAATTTCTGAGCCTCCTAGAGCCTCAATAGGGTTGTAAACCATTCTGCCTTGCTGTAACACGCATAGGATGCGTGCTGCGTTAGTGAAATATTACTGTAAATAATTATCACATGCAGATCAGAGGCATCGCTAATAGAATCGCAGAGCGGCACAATTGCAGAGAGTTGAAGTGGCATCACTATGAGGGGCCCCTATAGTGCCTGAAAAACACACCCTGGAGATGGCAGCAGCCCAACCATTGCTTTAAAGAGACACTGGAGTTGGCTACAGGAGGCCAAAAATTGGATGAATCACACCCTGGAGTTGCAAGCAGCAGCAGCAGGAGCCCAAACATTGCTTTAAAGAGACACTGGAGTTGGCTGCAGGAGGCCAAAAATTGGATGAATCACACCCTGAAGTTGCAAGCAGCAGCAGCAGCAGGAGCCCAAGCATTGCTTGAAAGAGACACTGGAGTTGGCTGCAGGAGGCCAAAAATTGGATGAATCACACCCTGGAGTTGCAAGCAGCAGCAGCAGGAACCCAAACATTGCGTGAAAGAGACACAGGAGTTGGCTGCAGGAGGCCAAAAATTGGATGAATCACACCTTGGAGTTGCAAGCAGCAGCAGCAGCAGGAGCCCAAACATAGCTTGAAAGAGACACTGGAGTTGGCTGCAGGAGGCCAAAAATTGGATGAATCACACCCTGGAGTTGCAAGCAGCAGCAGCAGGAGCACAAACATTGCTTGAAAGACACACTGGAGTTGGAAGCAGGAGCCCAAAAATTAGCTGAATGATACCCTGGAGTTGCAAGCAGCAACAGCAGCAGCAGGAGCAGGAGCACAAACATTGCTTGAAAGACACACTGGAGTTGGCAGCAGGTGCCCAAAAATTGGCCTAAAGACACACTGGAGTAGCAAGCAGCAGCAGAAGCCCAAAATTGCCGAAAGACACACAGAGTTGGCAGTAGCATGAAGAGAACATATACAGATTTTTGGCACATCTATCTTATCCGAAGAATATTAATAAAATTAAGAGTAACATAAAGCATTTTCTCAATAATTCTTTGTGGTCTGATATGGAGGGATGTCTGTAACTGGAGAGCAGCGCCTTAAATCTGTTTTGCACGATCCATATTTCTTTAGTTTTGGTCTGGCCCTATCATCAATCTACTCTAATGCATTGGTGGGTGGAAATCTTGTCCGATCCATGTCCGATTCATTTCCACGCAGGCCAGTCTCTCAAAAACAAAACATGGAGAGTGACAGATTAGTAACATATTAGTAACATAGTAACATATTAGTAACATAGTAACATATATGGCCTCATTTCATCAAGCAAAGGTCTCTGCAGAATAGGGGTGAGTGGCAGCAGGAGTCTCAGTGAGAGGCCTGATCTCCCGGGATCAGCTAGCGGTTGTGTCTTGACCAGCAACTCATCTGCCGTCATCCATTGGTTAACACGATCATCCACTGCATCACAAGTGACATCTGACACCCCCAGTCAACTGTTGTATGTTATGCTTTGGGTTCAGCTCCAGTATTCAGTGAGGACGATCTGATAATCAGAAAAATCAGCAGCTACTGCCCAGCCAAGAAGTGGAGGAGACACTCGGCGCTTCTTCCACTAGGCGTGCAAGTAGTGATGAGGAGAGTGTCGTGGGAGGAGGTGTTGCAAGCGTTTTGGCTCCTTAAGCAGACACTGATGAGGAACCTGAGGAGGACATCATTGAGTTTTGAGAGCACTTTGAAAGGCTTGGAGTGATGCAGAGTGACAGATTTAGCGGCCAGCATGGTGGCAGAAGGGGAAAGTATGGAGGCAAATGTGCTCGGGGTAGACCACTTGCGCTGCAGGCTATCTTCCCAGGAGGTAGTGGAAGAGGGTCCCTGGAGTTGGCGGCGGTGACGGCGGCAGCAGCAGTGAGTTATTGTGGACTGTTGGTAGGAAAAATCAGCTACTCTGCGATGCGGCAGTTTTTCATCGAGCATCCGCAGGAGGTTAACATGACTATATGAAAGATGTGTAGGCAGAAGGTGAAGTGTTGCCAGGGTCCCAATATTGGACCCATAACCCTGCGTCAACATTTGCAGTGTCACCATTAAGCGGCCTGGGAGAGTTGGCTCCAAAGTGGTGGTCCAGCCTGCTGCATTACCCAGTGGCACACCACTCTCCAGTCAGCCAAGGCTCCACCACCTCCTGTGTGTCATACCCATCCTCTGTCGCTCCAGATGCTCCTCCTCCTCTTAATCCGAGTCAGTCATTCCGCCAGCAATCCATTGGCCAAGCCATGTCCAAGAGACGACAGTATGTGCTCACTCATCCAACGCGCAGAAGCTAAATGTGCTCCTGTATAAGTTGCTGGTGCTGCAGTCCCTCCCTTTTGAGTTGGTGGACCTTTCAGAGAACTGATGGCTTGTGCTGAGGTGGAGAGTCCCATGCTGTAATTTCTTTGTGAAGAAGGCAGTACCAGCCCTGTACAATTTTGTTGAACAGAAGGTGGGCCAGTCCTTTATCCTGTCAGTGTGTACCAAAGTGCACAGCAGTGCCTACGTCTGGAGCTGTAACTATGGTCATGGACAATACATATCCTTTTAGGCCCACTGGGTGATTGTGGTTCCTGCACAACCACAACAGAAACTTGGACAGGTCCCTCCACTGTGGCCTTCACGCTCCTAGGCCTTTGTGCCTGTGACAGTGCACTTGCACTTAGCAATGGTGTCACAGAAAAAAGTGGCTAATTGTCAAATACATATTAATACTTAACATTTATCTTATTTGAACATATTTATAATAATAACATATAATAACATATAACATAGCAACAATAACATATAACATAATAAAAGTAACGTATATAGTGTCTCAAAGTTTTTAGTTTTTTTGGTTAATTTTGTATTGTTTTTTTTTTATATTTTTAAATTTTTTTTTTATATTTTTGTATTTTTTAAAAACATATATATATATATATATATATATATATATATATATATATATATTTTTTAATTTTTTTTATATTTTTTTTTCCATTGACTTATAATATTTTTTTAATTTTTGTACAATTTTTTTTTGAATTTTTTAATTTTTTTTTTACTTTGTTTTTTTTAAATTTTTATTTTTTCTCTTTTTAAAAATAAAAATAAAAATTTCCCCAGTACCCTTCCAGCCTACCATGTGTGCAGGACACGGCGTTTTCACACTGTTCTGCACATGGTTTGCCTTGAGCCACAGAGTCACACATGGGAGGAACTGCTAAAAATGAGAACTCAATACATGAAATCTTGGCTTACTCCACAAAAACTGCAAATGGGACCCATAGTGACTGACACTGGGAAGAACATCTTGTCTGTGCTGCGACAAGAAAGCCTGAGCCATGCGTCCTGCCATGGCACATGTGTTCAATCTAGTTGTCAAGCGTTTTCTTAAGTCTTCCCCCCATCTGAAAGACATCCTAACAACGGGAAGGAAACTTTGCATGCACTTCAGGCACTCCTACACCGCCAAGCACACCTTTCTTGAGCTCAGCGTCAGAACGGTATCCCCCAAGATAGTCTGATTTGCGATGTTTCCACCCGTTGGAATTCCACCCTCCATATGCAGGATCAACTATAGGAACCGAGAAAAGCCATCACGGATTTCTTGATGATCCAAACGGATAGGGGGACTCCCCTGTGTAACTTCATTGTAAACCAGTGGCAGCTCATACGTGACACCTGTCGTTTGCTCAGGCCCTTTGAGGAAGCTACTTTATTAGTCAGTCGCCAGGACTATGAGATGAACAATGAGATTCCACTGCTTCATGGACTACAACACATTTTGGAAACCCTGGCTGGTCAGGGCACTGGAGACACGGCGCATACATTTCACAGCCACATGAAGCCTGTGGGAGCTGAAGTGGAGAAGGAGGAGGGGGTGGGGCACAGCGAAGCACAGTTTAGGTTTGACAAAATGACCATTTTATCTAGTCATCTGACAGGAGAGGAGGAGCAGGAGCAGCCACAGGAGCTAGAGGGTTGTGAGGAAGGCAAGACAGAGGACCCAGACACACCGTGGCAGTTTACAGTGGAGATGGAGACAGGTAGTCTCTCCGAGTCACTTGCACGAATGGCACGATGCATGCTCACGTGCTTGCGTAGTGACCGCAGAATTGTCTCCATTTGTCAGCGGAATGACTTCTGGCTCTCCACTAAATGGCGGCATTTTTTACACCAACTGAGATGGAGGACAAACTGAACTACTACAGAGACATCCTACGTAGTCAGTTGGCCGAGGTCTATCTGCGCCATGGTCCATACTGTGATGCCCAGCGGGAAACCAGCCTTCTGTAAGCAGGCAACCCCCAATCTCCACCGCCGCTTCTACCTATATTCAAGCCCCCATTTGCCGGGACGCTAGGTACGCCTCACCGTACACGGTTGCCCCAGGTCTTAATAGGCGCAAAGTATGGCTGCTTACGGTGAAGGCCGATGAACCACGAGGGTATCCCGAAGCCGAGCTCCTTCACAGGTAGTCAATCTGGAGGGTGCGTCAGAGTACAGGGATGAGACAGGTGCGTAGTCAGGAGTAGCCAAAGGGTCAAGCCAGGAGGTCAGAGATTGCGGGGTATCCAGAGGGGCAGGCAGCTTCGTGGTCAGACAAAGCAGAGGTCAGTACAGGCAGCAGACAGGAATGGTCAATCAAGCCATGTCAGAACTGAACCGGCACAAAATGGGGGCATTTTTTAAAACCGCCGAGAGGGAGGACAAACTGACCTACTACAAAGACATTCTACGTAGTCAGTTTGCTGATGCCTATCTGCGCCTATCTGGTCCATACGCCCGCAGGTCTGACTCGGGGGGACCTCTGCGATCACCTTCCACTGCCATGGCTGCTGGGGGGGGTGGAAGGAGCAGCAGCAGCTCCATCAGCAGCAGCCTCAGTCTTCTGTCGCTAATGAGTAGCTTTCTACACCCGCATAGTGAGTCTACTCATGAGCAGCAGGAAGACCTGGAGCAGGACCTGAACCAGCAGGTCATGTCATACCTTGACATGACCATGCCAACACACCTTGAGGATCGCCTGGACTTCTGGGAAGCCAAACTTGACTTGTGGCCGCAACTAGCAGAGTTTGCCCTGGAAAAGCTGTCCTGCCCGGCCAGTTGTTGATTTAGATGGCATCTGGCCTGCTCTATATAATGCTGCAAAATGGCAAATTTACCTCACTATATAAGCGATTTCCCCTCAGATTTACACAGGGGCTGCTCTATATTATGCTGCAAAATGGCAAATTTACCTCACTATATAAGCTATTGCCCCTCAGATTTACACAGAGGCTGCTCTATACAATGCTGCAAAATTGCAAATTTACCTCACTATATAAGCTATTGCCCCTCAGATTTACACAGGGGCTGCTCTATATTATGCTGCAAAATGGCAAATTTACCTCACAATATAAGCTATTGCCCCTCAGATTTACACAGGGCCTGCTCTACATAATGCTGCAAAATGGCAAATTTACCTCACAATATAAGCTATTGCCCCTCAGATTTACACAGGGCCTGCTCTATATAATGCTGCAAAATGGCAAATTTACCTCACTATATAAGCTATTGCCCCTCAGATTTACACAGGGCCTGCTCTATATAATGCTGCAAAATGGCAAATTTACCTCACTATATAAGCTATTGCCCCTCAGATTTACACAGGGCTTGCTCTATATAATGCTGCAAAATGGCAAAGTTACCTCACTATATGATCTATTGCTGCTCTATATAAATAAAATTAAAATAAAAAAAGAGCCTGTAGAAGCTGATTTAGTATAACAGATAGGGTGCAACGTGCTTGTTTGGGATACCCTGCGGCCTGGTGTTTTGACAGCAGGACAAAAAACAATTCAAAATGCAATAGCTTAATTAAAAGGAGGCTGAAGATTCTTATTTAGTAAAACAGATAGGGTGCAACATGCTTGTTTGGGATACCCTGTGGCCTGGTATTTTGACAGCAGGACAAAAAAACTATTCAAAATGCAATAGCTAAATTAAAATGAGGCTGTAGACGCTTATTTAGTATAACAGATAGGGTGACATGTGCTGGTTTGGGATGCCATGGGACTGGTTTATTTAAAGCAGACAAAAACCAATTCAAAATGCAATAGCTTTATTAAAATGAGGCTGAAGACGCTTATTTAGTATAACAGATAGGGTGCAACGTGCTTGTTTGGGATACCCTGCGGCCTGGTGTTTTGACAGCAGGACAAAAAACAATTCAAAATGCAATAGCTTGATTAAGCTGAGGATGAACAAGCTTATTTAGTATAACAGATAGGGTGCTACGTGCAGGTTTGGAATACCCTGCGGCCTAGTGTTTTGGCAGCAGACCAAAAACCAATTAAAAATGCAATAGTTTGATTAAGCTGAGGATGAACAACGCTCATTTAGTATAACAGATAGGGTGACATGTGCTGGTTTGGGATGCCCATGTGGGATGGTGTATTTAAACCAGACAAAAAACAATTCAAAATGCAATAGCTGAATTAAAATGAGGATGAACAACGCTTATTTAGTATAACAGATAGGGTGCTACGTGCAGGTTTGGGATACCCTGCGGCCTAGTGTTTTTTGCAGCAGACCAAAAACCAATTCAAAATGCAATAGCTTGATAAAGCTGAGGATGAACAACGCTTATTTAGTATAACAGATAGGGTGACATGTGCTGGTTTGGGATGCCCATGTGGGCTGGTGTATTTAAAGCAGACAAAAAACAATTCAAAATGCAATAGCTTGATTAAAATGAAGCTGAACAATGCTTATTTAGTATAACAGATAGTGTGACATGTGCTGGTTTGGGATGCCCATGTGGGCTGGTGTATTTAAACCAGACAAAAACCAATTAAAAATGCAATAACTTGATTAAAATGAGACTGAACAACACTTATTTAGTATAAAAGATAGGGTGACATGTGCTGATTTGGGATGCCCATGTGGGCTGGTGTATTTAAACCAGACAAAAACCAATTCAAAATGCAATAGCTTGATTAAGCTGAGGATGAACAACGCTTATTTAGTAAAACAGATAGGGTGCAACATGCAGGTTTGGGATACCCTGTGGCCTAGTGTTTTAGCAGCAGACCAAAAACCAATTCAAAATGCAATAGCTTGATTAAGCTGAGGATGAACAACGGTTATTTAGTATAGCAGATAGGATGACATGTGCTGGTTTGGGATGCCCATGTGGGCTGGAGTATTTAAACCAGACAAAAACCAATTCAAAATGCAATAGCTTGATAAAAATGAGGATGAACAACGCTTATTTAGTAAAACAGATAGGGTGCAACGTGCTTGTTTTGGATTACCCTGCGGCCTGGTGTTTTGACAGCAGGACAAAAAACTATTCAAAATGCAATAGATTAATTAAAATGAGGCTGTAGATGCTTATTTAGTATAACAGATAGGGTGACATGTGTCGGTTTGGGATGCCCATGGGGCTGGTGTATTTAAACCAGACAAAAACCAATTCAAAATGCAATAGCTTGATTAAAATGAGGCTGAACAACGCTTATGTAGTATAACAGATAGGGTGACATGTGCTGGTTTGGGATGCCCATGTGGGCTGGTGTATTTAAACCAGACAAAAACCAATTCAAAATGCAATATCTTTATGAGAAATAGCCTTTAAAAGCTGCTTTAGTGTGACCACAATACAAGGCTGAAATGCGCCCCAGCAAGATGGCCGCCGTTTATATAGCGCTGTGACGTCACCGGGGCTCCTGGCTGCTGATAGGCTGCATGTGACCTTCCCATGATAACTTGCCCAAGGGGATATGTCCAGACATGTCCATCCACCATTTTACAATGCCTGTAAGTGAAGGAAATGGAGTTTAAATATAACCTAAATTTTCTCTAATCAGTTTTGGCACAACCAGAGCTGAATAGCAAATTGTAGGCAAACTATACATCCATATGCTTTTACCTTTAAAAAAGTGCCCCATTCCACTGGGGCTGCTAGCTTGGTACACCTGGCATAGGGGCTGGTATCTCCAGGGCAGGTAGGCCAAGCCTTTCCCCCTGGTGGCAGCTTCATTCCTCTATAAAGTGCTTCCATTTTTCACTTTAACATAAACAGGTGCATCTCAATAAATTAAAATATTTTTTTGATTTGATTAATTTCAGTAATTAAAAAGTAAAGAGCATCTAATTTATCGATTTATTTTATGTGCTTACTTCTTTGAATGTTGAAAATTATGGCTTACAGATAATAAAAAATCCAAAACATAGTATTTCATACGGTAAGCATACAGTATTTTCCGGGTTCTCTTTTGATAAGAGGACATAGGCAAATTGAAGTTGGCACAATGAGCGCAACTAGATTAGACTAGACTATTAAATGGAATAGTTTGTTTCAATGATAGGTTAGATAAGCCTAACTTTAATTTAGAAAATGGAGGCCTGAAATAAGATCAATGCTACCGAAAGACGATTGGACATTATTTTCAGATTCCAATGGGTGCCCAACTAACAGGGATACTAATATAAGTTGAATTTGAAGCATTTGCTTAGACACTCTGTAGTGGCTGATAAATTTCATGGCCACATGATGGCAGCTAAATGCAAGCAACAATGAAGAATGTCCTAGGATTTTTAAGATCATGTGTAATTGCAGATATTCTTTGCATATCGTTAAAAAAATGTTTGCTTTACTGGCACAAAATGTGTTAGTCCAAAATGTAAGAGTATCTTGAACTCGACTGACACAAATTTTTCAACCTACTGTAAATAACATTGTGATAAAATAGGCATTTGTCAACTTATGTCTTTTGTTATAAGCCTTTTTCTCTCAGAGCAAATCAAAAGACAGTAATATATAATGCACTCACCTTAACATTTTACTTATTCAAACCATTACAGATCTGACAGTCCACAACATTATCTGTGTATTATTTTCCAACTGCATAAATAATATCAGTACACGCTGTCAAGCATCTAAAAATAAATATAAAATAATTGTAACTGCAAAAATAGTTAATGAAAAAGCACAACAAATGAGAGATGACAGAGCTAGTCAATTTCTGAGATATATGTGTAACTTACATACAAAACTATTTTTGTTAATAAAGACAATAAAACACTATATTTTACACAATCCATTCACTTCCACTAAATTGATCTTGTCAAATTTGTGTATTTGTTGAAGCCACACAGCAATTTATTTTTAGTATTATTGTTTTTGCCAGACTAGCACATATCAAATCTGTCACTTATAATGTGTTCTTTCTTGAATGTACATGTATACATATTCTGCCAGAAGATTCTATTCAATTGACAAAATATGTGAATGTAAGCAGTGCAGTTTCATAACAAATTACATTTCTAGATATATATTCCAAATTAAGCACATCACTGGTTAAACTCATTTATTCCTTTATTTATATATTATGCGGCAAGGTATATTACATCATATGTGTTTACTATGATGTGCTCCTTTTAGCATAATTTTTGTGGCTATAGTGCCAGGTTTGGAGTGTCAGCATTCCAATCTTATCTGGCCTGGTGTTATGCACTACATTGGTACTAGCAGTCACTGTGCGGAACGATTTGATTGTTGCACTTAGGCATTGACCTGCCTGTTGGACACGCCGGCCCATCCCATTTTGTGCACAGCAATCATCCTGGTGTTCGACCCTCTAGCCCTTGCTACCCCCATTTTACAGGCATCTTTGGTCCTCCAAATTAGGGCCCATATTGATTTCAATGGGGCTCAGGTTCAGGCCATGTCTGCGGACCTGAACAGGACTTTAGCGGCAAATTGGCCAAACTCGTCTAACCCAAATTTCAGCGGGTTCACCCATCCCTACTCAGGGGTAAACTTGGAAGAAATGAATCTCTCAGGTGCTTCAACATGGCGGCTATATGCAGGAGCAACTAGACACCCAGCAAACAGTAAAGAGAGTAATAGAAAACACAGGTAATGGTACCAGTATTATCAGGGTGTAATATTTGCCTGGTCGGAGAAGGATTTAACAGTGAATAAGCTTTTCTATGCTGATGGCTGTAGTTCTGGTTTATGCAAAACACTGCCAACTTCCAGCCCTCCAATTGGCCACACTCAATTGATCCTGTGCAGGTCTCTAAGAGGCAGGGGAGCAGAATCAACAGCACAAAGTATGGCAGGCAGCACCTCCTCCAACTGCATTGTCTAAGAGTGCTACACCCTGTCAAGCATGATGCTGATCTTCCATCTTTCATCCCTGAGTCAGACATTATTAGAGGCCCTCACCTTTGCCAGATAGACTGACATTTGGAAGGGAAGTATTGGTTTGTTATAAACAAGATTGTTTAAAGCGAGTTCAGGAGCTTTTTGCGAGTTGTATTTGCAAGTGAGGTTGTATTATAATTGAGGGGACTTTCCATTAAGGGACATTATATTGGGGGACTGTGCTAAAATAAGAAGTTAAAAGCCAAAGTTGCTGCAACTGTGAGCACTAAAATTGTTTTTACTGCTGTTTTGTAACTGGGATAATGACTAGCAATATTGGAGGTCTACTTCAGTGCACAGTTTGTCATATGTATACACTTCAGGAACAGCAGTTCCAGGGTGAATACCGCTGTGGTAAATGTGAGCAAATTGCAAACCTGGAAGCTCGGGTAAAAGATCTGGAGGAGCAAAATGCAACACTGAGGGAGATTGACAATATGAAAAAGGGCATTCTGCTCAATGAGCAGGCAATAAATGGGGTAGATACAGAAGGTGGAGTAATGGGTCAGGAGGAGCAGATAAGTAGCTGGGTAAATGTAGATAGAGGGAGTGGAAAGGGTGCACAGAAAAGGAAGGCCATACCTGTGCCTGCGCACCCTAGCAAAATTGCCACGTTGGGTAATCATGCAAGAGTGTCAGTCTCAGAAATGGCAGTCCTAGCAGATACTGTTCACCCTAACAGCCGGGAGAACAGCCTAGATAGTGAGCGGGTGCTTGGGACTGCAGGTAGGACTAGACAGTTAGTGATCATAGGGGATTCTATTATCAGGCGGACTGATAGAATAATTTGTCACTAAGACCGCCTCAACCGAATGGTTTGCTGTCTCCCTGGTGCCAGGGTTCGGCATGTGGTGGAAAGAGTGGCTAAATTACTGGGAGGGGCTGGGGATGACCCAGCTGTCGTGGTCCACGTGGGGACCAATGACAGAATTAATGGGAGATGGAGGATCCTTAAGAATACATTTAAGGAATTAGGCACCAAGTTGAAGGGAAGGACCTTCAAGTTTGTATTCTCTGGAATACTGCCAGTGCCATGCGCTACACATGAAAGACAGCGGGAGCTTAGAGAGCTCAAGTCCTAGTGCAGGGCAGAGGAATTTGGGTTCCTAGAGCACTGGGCTGACTTTTCATTGGGGTACAAACTGTATTCTACAGATAATTTGCACCTGAATAGAAGAGGGGCCGATGTGCTGGGCAAGAGGATACTATAGGGGGTGGAGAGTTATTTAAACTAGAGTTGAGGGGGGAGGGCAAGAGAAAGTCAAAAGTGAAGACAGGTTACGTAGGGGAACAGCACATGATGGTGGGTGGAGAATTAGACGGGGGGACTGCTATGAAGGATAAGGAGATCCACGTGTTGCAAACCAGCAGTGAAATATTAGGCAGATGCATTACTACAGAAGCTAATACTGTACCTCAATGTGTCAAACTAGATAGGAACATAAAGTGTATGTTCACAAATGACAGAAGTCTGGCAAGTAAAGTAGAGAAGTTGAGACTCTAGTGCTGGTAGAGAATATTGATGTTGTTGGTGTGACTGAGACATGGCTGGATTCCACACATGACTGGACTGTCAATTTACAAGGTTTTGCTCTTTTTCGGAAAGACAGAGCAAAAAGTAAAGGGGGCGGCGTGTGCCTTTATCTAAAGCAAGAATTCAAAGCATATATTAATGAGGGGATACTAGCAGAAGATTGTGAGGATGTAGAATCATTGTGGGTAGGAGTGAGGACCAATGTAAACAATGTTAAAATACATTTTGGTGTAATCTATAGGCCCCCAAATATAACTGAGGAAATAGAGGGTCAACTGCATAAACAGATAGAGCAGGCTTCACAGGCTGGTACAGTGGTGGTGATGGGGGACTTCAACTACCCAGGAATCGACTGGAGACACGGTTCTGCTTCCACTACAAGGGGGAAAGCATTCCTCAGCTTGCTACAAGATAATTATATGAATCAGTTTGTGGAGGCATACAGATACAGGGATACAGATGCCAAATGGGAGTATTCCTACTGGTAACAAATATAAGCTGACACCTGTGGTTAAAAGGGCAATAAAGAACAAAAAAAGGCTTTTAAACATTATAAGGCTGAACTCTCAGCTGTAACAATTGAAAAGTATAAACTAGTAATAAAAATGTGTAAGTAAGGTTGGCAAAAGCACAAAATGAACGAGATGTGGCCAAAGAAAGCAAAACTAACCCTAAACGTTTTTTAAATATATTAATTCGAAGATAACTAAATCAGAACAGGTATGTGCCCTAATTAATGATAATGGGGAAATGGCCACTGGGGATGAAGATAAGGCGGAGCTGTTAAATGGATTCTTTAGCTCTGTGTATACAAGAGAGGAGCAAGGAGCCAACACAAGAGATGCCGCTGATAGCAATAGCCCAAGTATTAGAATTAACAAGCTAAACATGGATACCATCCAAAAAAAAACTAAATAATTTAAATGTGAATAAGACTGCAGGACCAGATGGACTTCCGTAAAGAACTGAGTTCCGTTATCTCATCACCCTTGTTGTTGATACTTTAAGACTCACTAGCAACTAGTATAGTGCCAAGGGACTGGCGCAAGGCAAATGTGGTGCCCATTTTTAAAAAGGGCTCTAGGTCTTCTCCGGGCAATTACAGACCTGTTAGCTTAACATCCATTGTGGGGAAGTTGCTTGAGGGGCTTTTAAGGGACTACATAAGAAGTGACAACCAATATGATTTTACTAAGGACAGAAGCTGCCAGACTATCATGTTTGGCTTCTATGAGGAGGTGAGTAGAAGCCAGGACAAAGGGGCGGCTGTGGATTTAGTTTTTCTGGATTTTGCAAAAGCATTTGACACTGTCCCCTTTAGATGCTTATTGGGGAAATTGAAGTCTTCAGGATTAGGAAACACAGTTTGTAACTGGATTGAAAACTGGCTGAAGGATCGTGTGCAGCGAGTTGTGGTTAATGATACCTTCTCTGAATGGTTACCGGTTGTAAGTGGCATACCCCAGGGTTCAGTGCTGGGCCCACTATTATTCAACTTGTTAATAAACGACATAGAAGATGGAATTAAAAGCACTGTCTCTATTTTTGCAGATGACATAAAGATTTGTAGTACAGTGCAGTCTATTGAAGATGTTCACAAACTTCAGGCTGACTTGGACACTTTAAGTGTCTGGGCATCCACTTGGCAAATGAAGTTCAATGTGAAAAAATGTAAAGTCATGCACTTGGGGTCTAATAACCTGAGGGCCACATATATATATCCTCGGGGAAGTAAAACTGAGAGTCACTTGTTGAGAAGGATCTGGGGGTACTGGTAGATCACAGGCTAAATAACAGCATGCAATGCCAAGCAGCTGCTTCCAAGGCCACTAATATACTATCATGCATTAAAAGAGGCATGGAATCACGGATAGGGATGAAATTTTGCCTCTTTACAAGGCACTGGTGCACCCTCACCTGGAATATGCTGTCCAGTTCTGGGCACCCATTCATAGAAAGGGCGCTCTAACTCTGGAAAGAGTGCAGAGGAGAGCCACTAAACTAATAAGGGGAATGAAAGATCTTAGTTATGAGGAAGGATTACGAGAATTAAATCTGTTTAGTCTTGAGAGGAGACGGCTGAGGGGGGAAATTATATAAAATATATAAAAATATATAAATGGCCCATACAAAAAATATGGGAGAACACTATTTCAGGTAAAATCCTCTCTAAAGACAAGGGGGCACTCCCTTCGACTGGAAAAAAAGAAATTTAGTCTCCGGAGGCGACAATCATTTTTTACCATAAAAACTAAAAATCTATGGAATAGCCTCCCACAGAAGCTTGTTACAGCATCATCCGCTAACAGTTTAAAAATGGATTAGATGTTTTTTTTTAGAAGAAAATAACATTAACAGTTACTATTAGCGGTTATCAGTAAAAAATAAATAAATAAAATATATAGCTTCCCCTATAAAATAAAATAAAAGATAACTTCCTCTACCCCAACACCCTTGGTTGAACTTGATGGACATATGTCTTTTTTCAACCGTATTAACTATGTAACTATGTAACCTGCATGCAGTCATGTTAAGATGCTTCTGTTTTGTGCTAAATCAAACAGCGAGAGTTCCACTTTTATGGGGCACAAAATGAACCAATCTACACTAGAACAGATTACATGTTTGAGCTTGTGCCAAACTGACATCATAAACATTACTTTCTTCAACACCAAAACCATGCCCATCTGCCCCCCCTCCTCATTCAACAAATATTAAAATTATATTTACCTATCTACCCCCCACATTATCTTAATGGAAAATATACTGTAAATATACTGCTCCTCATTATTACAACATTATTATTTAAATAACATACATTTTATATTAACCTCCCTGGCGTTATGATTATGTCTGGAATTTTGTAGCAAAAGTGTTACCATTTTTTTGTATGGAAATTTGGTGTTATGTATTGTAGGCCTGCAATTCTTAGCAATTACTTACTTAAACCTGACCATAGAAGACTCTAGTAGACCTCTCAGATGTGATAAAGTTCGAAACATAAAATCATGAATTATAATCTAATAAATAATATAATTTTATTCAATAATGTAATAAATAATGAAATTTGTCAAACAAAGAAAATTCAGTAAACATCCTGGGTGTGGTAAATTTTGAAACATGGGACTGCACATAGACCGACGTCACAATCAGGGCAATGGAACCTGATTTCCTTTCTGATTTTTTTCCATTGCCATCTCGCTTTGAGCAGCAAACTACGCACATCCTTGTAGGTGCTGCCTTTTATGCGGTTGGCGGGATGTAATCCATAAAGTGACGACCAGTCAGGCGTTCTGGGTTGACAACGTCAACAGCACGACGTCCAGATCTGTTCACGGCCACTGATGGCGTTTGGTAGTTCACAAAAATCCGCTCCGCCACCTTCCAGATAAAGTCAGAATGAACAAGAGGCTTGTCACTCTTTCCTCTGTGCAGTGTATAGGCATTCCAGAGGCATTGTTCCAGGAGATGCCTGAAGATTTTTTTGTAATATTTTTTTTGTTGTTTCCGCATAGCCGGATAAAATGTCATCGCCTGATCGGCTCTATCGACTCCTCCCATGGTGTTGTTGTAGTCAATCACAAGTTGTGGCTTCATGACATCTTTCCCACCTCTTGTGTGGACCATAACAGTGGAGGTGTTATGCACTGTACTCATTAGGCACACATCTTTTTTGTCACGCCAACGCATTGCCATCATCTTTCCTTTCTGCCAGGAAACCATTTCTCCTGTTTTCAGTTTTTTCTTGGCAAACATAGATGGCAGGTCACGTCGGTTGGCCCTAACGGTTCCATACCCATCAGTCTTGTGTTTTATCAGAAACTCGTACAGCTCAGGCGATGTGTAAAAGTTGTCCGTTGTCACACAATACCCCTGATTCAGCAATGGCTCAAGCAGTGTGAGGACTGATGACGTTGCCATCCCATAGTTGCTGTACCTGGGGTTGAATTGTGTTCCTTTACCGGTGTATATGACGGAATTCCATATATAGCCAGTGGCAGACTCGCAGAGCATATAGGATTTTATTCCAAACCGTGCTCTCTTGGATGCGATGTATTGAATCCAGCTGAGGCGTCCCTTGTAAGCCATCAGACTTTCATCAATGCTGATGTCTCTATCTGGCACATAGGACTGCTGGAAATGTTTTATGATCATTTGGTATACTTCCCAGATCTTCTTGAGTTTTGCCGCTGGATGTGTGGCTTCGTCAAATTCCTCATTGTTGGTGAAGTGCAAATTCTTCATTATGAGGGAAAATCGGCACTCGGACATAATGGTGCCAAAAAATGGGGTTTCCAGCAATTTATTGGTAGTCCAGTACCATTTCTGTAGGGGTTTCCCCACCACCCCAGAAAGAAGTATTAGCCCCAGGAACTTCCAGATGTCCTCTTTAGTCACCGGTTCCCATTTTCTGTTCCTGGAAAACTTGCTATGCAGAGTTGCGGATTGCTGCTCGTTGTAGCGATTTGTCTCCGTGACAATCTTTTCAATGATGTCATTGGTACGCCAAAGGATCATTGAGCTCAACGTCTACCTTCATCCCAGGTGATCCAGTAAACGGAAATCTTGGCGGCGGTACCTCATCAATACCGCAATCAATTGGGCACCAAGTGCGCACATCACTGAGGTCGGGTGCAAAATCGTCGCTGTCGCCACTTCTCTGGTCAGTGTCAGAGTCAGATGACAAATCTTGCCACGAATTGCTATCGCTCATCTCTGCGAGGCGCTCTGTGTCGCTGCCGCTGTCACTTATCTGATCCAAAACCGCTTTGGAGATGCTAAAGTGACGCTTTGATGCCATGGTAAAAAAATTTATTTTATGGGCAGAAAAAGGGCAGGCAGGGCAGTGTAGGATGATCAAAGGGCAAATATGAGGTGTTACAGTGTCAAATCTGAGGTGATACAGTGTAATCTCACAGGATTTCACTGTATCACTTGACTGTGTGTGTGTTTCACTTTTACAATTTTGAATCTGCCGCCCAGTTCCGCCCCCATGAGCCTCTGCGGCTCACAGAGACGGAACCAGGAAGTCAGAGGGACGCATCTGCCGGGGCTCTCACCGGCGATCACAGCGGGGACATCGCTGGATCGCAAGGAAAAGGTAAGGAGACTCCGATGCTCCTCTGCCTAATCTACCCCGAGCATGACTCAGGGTTACCGCTACTTACAGCGGAAGTCACACTCGGGAACACCGCCAGGGAGGTTAAAATGTGTCTGGCATGAGTAAACAAATGTAACCAGCTGCATGCTGCCCCAGTAATCATGCTTGCAGCTAGTAGCAAATGATAAAGACTGTAAATACTGTAAAGAAGTATGACATGCAGATCAGAGGCATCGCTACTAGAATTGCTGTCGCAGAGCGGCACAATTACAGAGCCTTGAGGTGGCATCAGCATAAGGAGTCCATACGTTGCCTGAAAAACACACGCCGGAGTTGGCAGCAGCATTAGGAGCCCATATATTGCCTGAAAAACACATTGGAGTTGGCAGCAGCATAAGCAGCCCATATATTGCCCGAAAAACGCATTGGAGTTGGCAGCAGCATAAGGAGCCAATATATTGCCTGAAAGACACACCCTGGAGTTGGCAGCAGCATTAGGAGCCCATATATTGCCTGAAAGACACACCCTGGAGTTGGCAGAAGCATAAGGAGCCCATATATTGCCTGAAAGACACACCCTGGAGTTGGCAGCAGCATAAAGTGCCCATATATTGCCTGAAAGACACATTGGAGTTCACAGCAGCATTAGGAGCCCATATATTGCCTGAAAGAAACATTGGAGTTGGCAGCAGCATAAGGAGCCCATATATTGCCTGAAAGACACACCCTGGAGATGGCAGCAGCATTAGGAGCCCAAATCTTGCCTAAAAGACATTCCCTGATGTTGCCAGCAATATTAGAAGCACATATATTGCTTAAAAGACACACCCTGGAGTTGGCAGCAGCATTAGGAGCCCATATATTGACTGAAAGACACACCCAGGAGTTGGCAGCAGCATAAGGAGCCAATATATTGCCTGTAAGACACACCCTGGAGTTGCCAGCAGCATTAGGAGCCCTTATATTGCCTGAACGACACATTGGAGTTGGCAGCAGCATTAGGAGCCCATATATTGCCTGAAAGACACACCTTGGAGTTGGCAGCAGCATAAGGAGACCATATATTGCATATATTGCCTGAAAAATACATTGGAATTGGCAGCAGCATTAGCAGCCCATATATTGCCTGAAAGACAAACCCTGGAGTTGGCAGCAGCAGTAGGAGCCCATATATTGCCTGAAAGACACACCCTGGAGTTGGCAGCAGCATAAGGAGCCCATATATTACCTGAAAAACACACCCTGGATTTGGCAGCAGCATTAGGAGCCCATATATTGCCTGAAAGACAAACCCTGGAGTTGGCAGCAGCACTAGGAGCCCATATATTGCCTTAAAGACACACTCTGGAGTTGGCAGCAGCATTAGGAGCCCATATATTGCCTGAAAGACACACCCTGGAGTTGGCAGCAGCATTAGGAGCCCATATTTTGCCTGAAAGACACATTGCAGTTGGCAGCAGCATTAAGAGCCCAAATTTTGCCTGAAAGACACACCCTGGAGTTGGCAGCAGCATTTAGAGCCCATATATTGCCTGAAAGACACACCCTGGAGTTGTCAGAAGCATAAGGAGCCCATATATTGCCTGAAAGACACACCTTGGAGTTGACAGCAGCATTAGGAGCCCATACATTGTCTGAAAGACACACCCTGGAGTTGGAAACAGCATAGGAGCCCATAAATTGACTAAAAGACACACCCTGGAGTTGGCAGCAACATAAAGAGACCATATATTGCCTGAAAAATACACAGGAGTTGGCAGAAGCACAAGGAGCACATATAATGCATATATATTGCCTGAAAAACACATTGCAGTTGGCAGCAGCATTAGGAGCCCATATATTATCTGAAAGACACATTGGAGTTGGCAGCAGCATAAGGAGCCCATATTTTGCCTGAAAGACACACCCTGGAGTTGGCAGCAGCATTAGGAGCCCATATATTGCCTGAAAGACACACTCTGGAGTTTAAAGCAGCATTAGGAGCCCATATATTGCCTTAAAGACACACCCTGGAGTTGGCAGCAGCATAAGGAGCCCATACATTGCCTGAAAGACACACCCTGGTGTTGGCAGCAGCATAAGGAGCCCTTATATTGCCTGAAAGAAACACCCTGGAGTTGGAAACAGCATTGGGAGCCCATATATTGACTGAAAGACACACCCTGGAGTTGGCAGCAGCATAAAGAGACCATATATTGCATATATTGCCTGATAAATTCATTGAAGTTGGCAGCAGCTTTAGAAGCCCATATATTGACTTAAAGATAGGAGCCCATATATTTCAAGACACATTGCAGTTGGCAGCAGCATAAGGAGCCCATATATTGCCTGAAAAACACACTGGAGTTGGCAGAAGCATAAGAAGCCCATATATTGCATATATATTGCCTGAAAAACACATCGGAGTTGGCAGCAGCATTAGGAGCCCATATACTGTCTGAAAGACACATTGGAGTTGGCAGCAGCAAAAGGAGCCCATATATTGCCTGAAAGACACACCCTGGAGTAGGCAGCAGCATTACAAGCCCATATATTGCCTGAAAGACACACCCTGATGTTGGCAGCAGCATTAGGAGGCCATATATTGCCTGAAAGACACAACCTGGAGTTGGCATCAGCAGTTGGAGCCCATATGTTTCCTGAAAGACACAGTGGAGTTGGCAGCAGCCTTAGGAGCCCATATATTGCCTGAAAAACACATTGGAGCTGACAGCAGCATAAGGAGCCTATATTTTGCATATATATTGCCTGAAAAACACACTGGAGTTGGCAGCAGCATTAGGAGCCCATATGTTGTCTGAAAGACACAGTGGAGTTGGCAGCAGCATTAGGAGCCCATATATTGCCAGAAAAACACATTGGAGTTGGCAGCAGCATAAGGAGCCCATATATTGCCTGAAAGGCAAACCCCGGAGTTGGCAGCAGCATTAGGAGCCCATATATTGCCTGAAAGACACACTCTGGAGTTGGCAGCAGCATTAGGAGCCCATATATTGCCTGAAAGACACACCCTGGAGTTGGCAGCAGCATAAGGAGCCCTTATATTGCCTGAAAGAAACACCCCGGAGTTGGAAACAGCATTGGGAGCCCATATATTGACTGAAAGACACACCCTGGAGTTGGCAGCAGCATAAAGAGACCATATATTGCCTGAAAAACACACTGGAGTTGGCAGAAGCATAAGGAGCCCATATATTGCATATATATTGCCTGAAAAACACATTGGAGTTGGCAGCAGCATTAGGAGCCCATATACTGTCTGAAAGACACATTGGAGTTGGCAGCAGCAAAAGGAGCCCATATATTGCCTGAAAGACACACCCTGGAGTAGGCAGCAGCATTAGGAGCCCATATATTTCCTGAAAGACACATCCTGGAGTTGGCAGCAGCATTACAAGCCCATATATTGCCTGAAAGACACACCCTGATGTTGGCAGCAGCATTTGGAGGCCATATATTGCCTGAAAGACACAACCTGGAGTTGGCATCAGCAGTTGGAGCCCATATGTTGCCTGAAAGACACAGTGGAGTTGGCAGCAGCATTAGGAGCCCATATATTGCCTGAAAAACACATTGGAGTTGACAGCAGCATAAGGGGCCCATATTTTGCATATATATTGCCTGAAAAACACACTGGAGTTGGCAGCAGCATTAGGAGCCCATATGTTGTCTGAAAGACACAGTGGAGTTGGCAGCAGCATTAGGAGCCCATATATTGCCTGAAAAAAACATTGGAGTTGGCAGCAGCATAAGGAGCCCATATATTGCCTGAAAGACACACCCTGGAGTTGGTATCAGCAGTTGGAGCCCATATGTTGCCTGAAAGACACAGTGGAGTTGGCAGCAGCATTAGGAGCCCATATATTGCCTGAAAAACACATTGAAGTTGACAGCAGCATAAGAAGCCCATATTTTGCATATATATTGCCTGAAAAACACACTGGAGTTGGCAGCAGCATTAGGAGCCCATATGTTGTCTGAAAGACACAGTGGAGTTGGCAGCAGTATTAGGAGCCCATATATTGCCTGAAAAACACATTGGAGTTGGCAGCAGCATAAGGAGCCCATATATTGCCTGAAAGACACACCCTGAAGTTGGCATCAGCATTAGGAGCCCATATGTTGCCTGAAAAACACAGTGGAGTTGGCAGCAGCATTAGGAGCCCATATATTGCCTGAAAAACACATTGGAGATGGAAGCAGCATAAGGAGCCCATATATTGCATATATATTGCCTGAAAGACACACCCTGGATTTGGCAGCAGCATTAGGAGCCCCAATATTGCCTGAAAGGCAAACCCCAGAGTTGGCAGCAGCGTTAGGAGCCCATATATTGCCTGAAAGACACACCCTGGAGTTGGCCTCAGCATTAGGAGCCCATATGTTGCCTTAAAGACACAGTGGATTTGGCAGCAGCATTAGGAGCCCATATATTGCCTGAAAAACACATTGGAGTTGGCAGCAGCATAAGGAGCCCATATATTGCCTCAAAGACACACCCTGGAGTAGGCAGCAGCATTAGGAGCCCATATATTTCCTGAAAGACACACCCTGGAGTTGGCAGCAGCATTAAAAGCCCATATATTGCCTGAAAGACACACCCTGATGTTGGCAGCAGCATTAGGAGGCCATATATTGCCTGAAAGACACAACCTGGAGTTGGCATCAGAAGTTGGAGCCCATATGTTTCCTGAAAGACACAGTGGAGTTGGCAGCAGCATTAGGAGCCCATATATTGCCTGAAAAACACATTGGAGCTAACAGCAGCATAAGGAGTCCATATTTTGCATATATATTGCCTAAAAAACACACTGGAGTTGGCAGCAGCATTAGGAGCCCATATGTTGTCTGAAAGACACAGTGGAGTTGGCAGCAGCATTAGGAGCCCATATATTGCCTGAAAAACACATTGGAGTTGGCAGCAGCACAAGGAGCCCATATATTGTCTGAAAGGCAAACCCCGGAGTTGGCAGCAGCATTAGGAGCCCATATATTGCCTGAAAGACACACTCTGGAGTTGGCAGCAGCATTAGGAGCCCATATATTGCCTGAAAGACACACCCTGGAGTTGGCAGCAGCATTAGGAGCCCATACATTGCCTGAAAGACACACCCTGGTGTTGGCAGCAGCATAAGGAGCCCCTATATTGCCTGAAAGAAACACCCTGGAGTTGGAAACAGCATTGGGAGCCCATATATTGACTGAAAGAAACACCCTGGAGTTGGCAGCAGCATAAAGAGACCATATATTGCATATATTGCCTGATAAATTTATTGAAGGTGGCAGCAGCTTTAGAAGCCCATATATTGACTTAAAGATACACCCTGGAGTTGGCAGCAGCATAAAGAGCCCATATATTTCAAGAAAGACACATTGCAGTTGGCAGCAGCATAAGGAGCCCATATATTGCCTATAAAACACACTGGAGTTGGCAGAAGCATAAGGAGCCCATATATTGCATATATATTGCCTGAAAAACACATCTGAGTTGGCAGCAGCATTAGGAGCCCATATACTGTCTGAAAGACACATTGGAGTTGGCAGCAGCAAAAGGAGCCCATATATTGCCTGAAAGACACAACCTGGAGTAGGCAGCAGCATTACGAGCCCATATGTTTCCTGAAAGACACATCCTGGAGTTGGCAGCAGCATTACAAGCCCATATATTGCCTGAAAGACACACCCTGATGTTGGCAGCAGCATTAGGAGGCCATATATTGCCTGAAAGACACAACCTGGAGTTGGCAGCAGCATTAGGAGCCCATATATTGCCTGAAAAACACATTGAAGTTGACAGCAGCATAAGGAGCCCATATTTTGCATATATATTGCCTGAAAAACACACTGGAGTTGGCAGCAGCATTAGGAGCCCATATGTTGTCTGAAAGACACAGTGGAGTTGGCAGCAGCATTAGGAGCCCATATATTGCCTGAAAAACACATTGGAGTTGGCAGCAGCCTAAGGAGCCCATATATTGCCTGAAAGACACACCCTGGAGTTGGCATCAGCAGTTGGAGCCCATATGTTGCCTGAAAGACACAGTGGAGTTGGCAGCAGCATTAGGAGCCCATATATTGCCTGAAAAACACATTGAAGTTGACAGCAGCATAAGGAGCCCATATTTTGCATATATATTGCCTGAAAAACACACTGGAGTTGGCAGCAGCATTAGGAGCCCATATGTTGTCTGAAAGACACAGTGGAGTTGGCAGCAGTATAAGGAGCCCATATATTGCCTGAAAGACACACCCTGGAGTTGGCATCAGCATTAGGAGCCCATATGTTGCCTGAAAGACACAGTGGAGTTGGCAGCAGCATTAGGAGCCCATATATTGCCTGAAAAACACATTGGAGATGGAAGCAGCATAAGGAGCCCATATATTGCACATATATTGCCTGAAAGACACACCCTGGATTTGGCAGCAGCATTAGGAGCCCATATATTGCCTGAAAGGCAAACCCCGGAGTTTGCAGCAGCATTAGGAGCCCATATATTGCCTGAAAGACACACCCTGGAGTTGGCCTCAGCATTAGGAGCCCCTATGTTGCCTGAAAGACACAGTGGAGTTGGCAGCAGCATTAGGAGCCCATATACAGGTCCTTCTCAAAAAATTAGCATATAGTGCTAAAGTTCATTATTTTCCATAATGAAATGCTAAAAATTAAACTTTCATATATTTGAGAAAATGCTAAAAATTAAACTTTCATATATTTGAGCATCGATGCTCAGCGGGCGAGCGGACGCCCGACACGAGCACAGCAGGAGGAAGATTCCCCTCACTACATGCTCCGACTGCAAGAAAAAGGAGGCAACAGGGACAACAGAATCACCCTGGGGCATTTTTGCAGTGGGAAACAATAAACCTGCCGGAATGAAAGCTGGATGCTCATTCTACAAATACACAGGATATCAACAAAAACCCATTTAAAGGGACAGTGCAGAAAACAAAAAACGTCACTGGCTCTGATATAGCTGTGAATAGAATGCATTCCACAGTCAGACCTTTCTCAGGAAAATCACACATTGGATAACAGATCTAATCCTAGATAAGGCGATAAGGGCATTGATAAAGCCGACATAGCAAGGCGAAACATGTCTGCCCATCTGATTTCACCTGTAAGGTATTAATAGGAGGCAACGATGGATATACCTGTATGAATTCTAAATATATAATGTTGAATGATGCCACATGAACTGATGTGTTAAATTGTGCTTCCTATATGTTATTATTTTTATGTCATTATCTTTGTATGCACTGGAAGAAATTCTAATTAAATATATAATAATTTTATCTAAAAGTCTATAGTGTGGTCATAATCAGAGACATAAATTTGTAAGCGGGATACCTAACCCGTAAGTCAAAATACAATAGAGCAGCATTAGTAGCCCATATATTGCCTGAAAGACACACCCTGGAGTTGGCAGCAGCATACGGAGACCATATATTGCATATATTGCCTGAAAGACACACCCTGGTGTCTAGCTTAGGCGTAATTTATCTAAAATTTACAAAAATATATTTGTATACCTGCAGCCCTCAAAATATATAAAGCAACTTAAGAGCTCAAATACATATATATATATATCAACAATTACGCCTTGTTGTCTAAGAGTTCACTGAAAAACAGTGAGTTTTGAGGATAATTGCATCCACAGATAACTATCACTACACAAGCAATCAGACACAGACCCCAGACAAAGGAAAAACAGGTTTAACTAGTTTCCGAGAACAATAGTTTCTATTGAGAAAAAGGAAAATAATGCAATAAAAGCCAATATAGTTACAAAAATGCAATTCAGTAGCTTAACAATAGTTCAACAAACTTATCTTAGTTAAGCTGGTTCCGATTCCAAGGTCACTTGGGTCTTCAGTTTCCAAACAACAGCAGAAGGTCCATCATGTGTCTCCGGTTTGGGTGTGAGCGGGAAAGAGAGAGAGGAGTCCTCCTTGCAATTCCTTTTGTCCGGCATAGGACCACCCCTCTTGACCAATCACATGTCTCCAAAATTGTCCAATGGGTGAATGCTATCTTATTAACCAATGGGAAATCTACACATATACCCATAGGAAGACAAGCCGCATGGTTTCAGCCATCTTGGAAACAGTCTTCAGCCATTTTGTAACATTCCAACTCAAACAATTTATACATTTATAGCAGATCAAACCCATAATGTGTCTGTAGCACTACACCTGGATTTGGCAGCAGCATTAGGAGCCCATATATTGCCTGAAAGGCAAACCGTGGAGTTGGCAGCAGCATTATGAGCCCATATATTGCCTGAAAGAAACACTCTGGAGTTGGCAGCAGCATTAGGAGCCCATATATTGCATATATTTTGCCTGAAAAACACACTGGAGTTGGCAGCAGCATTTGGAGCCCATATATTGCCCGAAAAACACAGTGGAGTTGGCAGCAGCATTAGGATCCCATCTATTGCCTGAAAAACACATTGGAGTTGACACCAGCATAAAGAGCCCATATGTTGCCTGAAAGACACACCCTGGAGTTGTCAGCAGCATTAGGAGCCCATATTTTGCCTGAAAGACACATTGCAGTTGGCAGCAGCATTAGGAGCCCATATTTTGCCTGCATGACACACCCTGAAGTTGGCAGCAGCATTAGGAGCCCATACATTGCCTGAAACACACACCCTGGAGTTGTCAGTAGCATTAGGAGCCCATATATTGACTGAAAGACACACCCTGGAGTTGACAGCAGCATTAGGAGCTCATACATTGCCTGAAAGACACACCCTGGTGTTGGCAGCAGCATAAGGAGCCCTTATATTGCCTGAAAGAAACACCCTGGAGTTGGCAGCAGCATAAAGAGACCATATATTGCATATATTGCCTGATAAATTCATTGAAGTTGGCAGCAGCTTTTGGAGCCCATATATTGCCTGAAAGACACACCCTGGAGTTGGCAGCAGCATTAGGAGCCCATATATTGACTTAAAGATACACCCTGGAGTTGGCAGCAGCATAAGGAGCCCATATATTTCAAGAAAGACACATTGAAGTTGGCAGCAGCATAAGGAGCCCATATATTGCCTGAAAAACACACTGGAGTTGGCAGAAGCATAAGGAGCCCATATATTGCATATATATTGCCTGAAAAACACATTGCAGTTGGAAGCAGCATTAGGAGCCCATATATTGTCTGAGAGACACATTGGAGTTGACAGCAGCATAAGGAACCCATATATTGCCTGAAAGACACACCCTGGAGTTGGCAGCAGCAATACAAGATCATATATTGCCTGAAAGACACACGCTGATGTTGGCAGCAGCATTCGGAGGCCATATATTTCCTGAAAGGCACAACCTGTAGTTGGCAGAAGCATTAAGAGCCCATATATTGCCTGAAAGACACACCCTGGAGTTGGCATCAGCAGTTGGAGCCCATGTGTTGCCTGAAAGACACAGTGGAGTTGGCAGCAGCATAAGGAGCCCATATATTGCATATATATTGCCTGAAAAACACACTGGAGTTGGAAGCAGCATTAGGAGCCCATATGTTGTCTTAAAAACACATTGGAGTTGGCAGCAGCATAAGGAGCCCATATATTGCCTGAAAGACACACCCTGGAGTTGGCATCAGCATTAGGAGCCCATATGTTGTCTGAAAAACACATTGGAGTTGGCAGTAGCATTAGGAGCACATATATTGCCTGAAAAACACATTGGAGTTGGCAACAGCATAAGGAGCCCATATATTGCCTGAAAGACACACCCTGGAGTTGGCATCAGCATTAGGAGCCCATATGTTGCCTGAAAGACACAGTGGAGTTGGCAGCAGCATTAGGAGCCCATATATTGCCTGAAAAACACATTGGAGTTGGCAGCAGCATAAGGAGCCTATATATTGCATATATATTGCCTGAAAAACACACTGGAGTTGGCAGCAGCATAAGGAGCCCATATATTGCCTGTAATACACACCCTGGAGTTGTCAGCAGCATTAGGAGCCAATATATTGCCTGAAAGACACACCCTGGAGTTGGCATCAGCAGTTGGAGCCCATGTGTTGCCTGAAAGACACAGTGGAGTTGGCAGCAGCATAAGGAGCCCATATATTGCATATATATTGCCTGAAAAACAGACTGGAGTTGGCAGCAGCATTAGAAGCCCATATGTTGTCTGAAAAACACATTGGAGTTGGCAGCAGCATAAGGAGCCCATATATTGCCTGAAAGACACACCCTGGAGTTGGCATCAGCATTAGGAGCCCATATGTTGTCTGAAAAACACATTGGAGTTGGCAGCAGCATTAGGAGCACATATATTGCCTGAAAAACACATTGGAGTTGGCAACAGCATAAGGAGCCCATATATTGCCTGAAAGACACACCCTGGAGTTGGCATCAGCATTAGGAGCCCATATGTTGCCTGAAAGACACAGTGGAGTTGGCAGCAGCATTAGGAGCCCATATATTGCCTGAAAAACACATTGGAGTTGGCAGCAGCATAAGGAGCCTATATATTGCATATATATTGCCTGAAAAACACACTGGAGTTGGCAGCAGCATAAGGAGCCCATATATTGCCTGTAATACACACCCTGGAGTTGTCAGCAGCATTAGGAGCCCATATATTGCCTGAACAACACATTGGAGTTGGCAGCAGCATTAGGAGCCCATATATTGCCTGAAAGACACACCCTGGAGTTGGCAGCAGCATATGGAGACCATATATTGCATATATTGCCTGAAAGACACACCCTGGATTTGGCAGCAGCATTAGGAGCCCATATATTGCCTGAAAGACACACTCTGGAGTTGGCAGCAGCATTAGGAGCCCATATATTGCAAATATTTTGCCTGAAAAACACACTGGAGTTGGCAGCAGCATTTAGAGCCCATATGTTGTCTGAAAGACACAGTGGAGTTGGCAGCAGCATTAGGAGCCCATATATTGCCTGAAAAACACATTGGAGTTGACACCAGCATAAGGAGCCCATATATTGCCTGAAAGACACACCCTGGAGATGGCATCAGCATTAGGAGCCCATATGTTGCCTGAAAGGCAAACCCCGCAGTTGGCAGCGGCATTCGGAGCCCCTTTTTTGCCTGAAAGACACATTGCAGTTGGCAGCAGCATTAGGAGCCCATATTTTGCCTGAATGACGAACCCTGAAGTTGGCAGCAGCATTCAGAGCCCATACATTGCCTGAAACACACACACTGGAGTTGTCAGAAGCATTAGGAGCCCAATATATTGACTGAAAGACACACCCTGGAGTTGGCAGCAGCATAAGGAGCCCTTATATTGCCTGAAAGAAACACCCTGGAGTTGGAAACAGCATTGGGAGCCCATATATTGACTGAAAGACACACCCTGGAGTTGACAGCAGCATTTGGAGCCCATATGTTGCCTGAAAGCCACAATGGAGTTGGCAGCAGCATAAGGATCCCATATATTGCCTGAGCAACACATTGGAGTTGGCAGCAGCATTAGGAGCCCATGTGTTGCCTGAAAGACACACTCTGGAGTTGGCAGTAGCATATGGAGACCATATATTGCATATATTGCCTGAAAGACACACCCTGGATTTGGCAGCAGCATTAGGAGAACATATATTGCCTGAACGGCAAACCGTGGAGTTGGCAGCAGCATTAGGAGCCCATATATTGCCTGAAAGACACACTCTGGAGTTGGCAGCAGCATTAGGAGCCCATATATTGCAAATATTTTGCCTGAAAAACACACTGGAGTTGGCAGCAGCATTTAGAGCCCATATGTTGTCTGAAAGACACAGTGGAATTGGCAGCAGCATTAGGAGCCCATATATTGCCTGAAAAACACATTGGAGTTGACACCAGCATAAGGAGCCCATATATTGCCTGAAAGACACACCCTGGAGATGGCATCAGCATTAGGAGCCCATATGTTGCCTGAAAGGCAAACCCCGCAGTTGGCAGCGGCATTCGGAGCCCCTTTTTTGCCTGAAAGACAAATTGCAGTTGGCAGCAGCATTAGGAGCCCATATTTTGCCTGAATGACGAACCCTGAAGTTGGCAGCAGCATTCAGAGCCCATACATTGCCTGAAACACACACACTGGAGTTGTCAGAAGCATTAGGAGCCCAATATATTGACTGAAAGACACACCCTGGAGTTGGCAGCAGCATAAGGAGCCCTTATATTGCCTGAAAGAAACACCCTGGAGTTGGAAACAGCATTGGGAGCCCATATATTGACTGAAAGACACACCCTGGAGTTGACAGCAGCATTTGGAGCCCATATGTTGCCTGAAAGCCACAATGGAGTTGGCAGCAGCATAAGGATCCCATATATTGCCTGAGCAACACATTGGAGTTGGCAGCAGCATTAGGAGCCCATGTGTTGCCTGAAAGACACACTCTGGAGTTGGCAGCAGTATATGGAGACCATATATTGCATATATTGCCTGAAAGACACACCCTGGATTTGGCAGCAGCATTAGGAGAACATATATTGCCTGAAAGGCAAACCCTGGAGTTGGCAGCAGCATTAGGAGCCCATATTTTGCCTGAAAGACACACTCTGGAGTTGGCAGCAGCATTAGGAGCCCATATATTGCCTGAAAAACACATTGGAGTTGGCAGCAGCATTAGGAGCCCATATATTGCATATATATTGCCTGAAAAACACACTGGAGTTGGCAGCATCATTTGGAGCCCATATGTTTTCTGAAAGACATATTGGAGTTGGCAGCAGCCTAAGGAGCCCTTATATTGCCTGAAAAACATACCCTGGGGTTGGCAGCAGCATGCGGGGCCCATATATTGCCTGAAAGACACACCCTGGATTTGGCAGCAGCATTAGGAGCCCATATATTGTCTGAAAGACACACCCTAGAGTTGACAGCAGCATAAGGAGCACTTATCTTGCCTTAAAGACACACCCTAGGGTTGGCAGCAGCATAAGGAGCCCATATATTGCCTGAAAGACACACCCTGGAAATGGAAGCAGCATTAGGAGATCATATATTGCCTGAAAGACACACCCTGGAGTTGGCAGCAGCATTAGGAGCCCATATTTTGCCTGAAAGACACACCCTGGAGTTGGCAGCATCATTAGGAGCACATATTTTGCCTGCAAGACACATTGCAGTTGGCACAAGCATTATGAGCCCATGTATTGCCTGAAAGACACAACCTGGAGTTGGCAGAAGCATTAGGAGCCCATATATTGCCTGAAAGACACACCTTGGAGTTGGCAGCAGCATAAGGAGACCATATATTGCATGTATTGCCTTAAAAATTCATTGAATTTGGCAGCTGAATAGGGAGCCCATATATTGCCTGAAAGACACACCCTGGAGTTGGCAGCTGCATATGGAGCCCATATATTGCCTGAAAAACACACCCTGGAGTTGGCAGCTGCATAGGGAGGCCATATATTGCCTGAAAGAAACACCCTGGAGTTGGCAGCTGCATTAGGAGCCCATATATTGCCTTAAAGACACACCCTAAAAGTTGGCAGCAGCATAAGGAGCCATATATTGCCTGAAAGACACATCCTGGAGTTGGCAGCATCATTAAGAGACCATATATTGCCTGAAAGACACACCCTGGAGTTGGCAGCAGCATTAGGAGCCCATATATTGCCTGAAAGACTCACCCTGGAGTTGGCAGCAGCATTAGGAGCACATATTTTGCCTGAAAGACACATTGCAGTTGGCAGAAGCATTAGGAGCCCATTTATTGCCTGAAAGACACACCCTGGAGTAGGCAGAAGCATTAGGAGCCCATATATTGCCTGAAAGACACACCCTGGAGTTGGCAGCAGCATAAGGAGACCATTCATTGCCTGGAAATTTCATTGAAGTTGGCAGCAGCATAAGGAGCCCATATATTGCCTGAAAGACACACTCTGGAGTTGGCAGCAGCATTAAGAGCCCATATATTGCCTTAAAGACACACCCTGGAGTTGGCAGCAACATAGGAGCCCATATATTGCCTGAAGGACACACCCTGGAGTTGGTAGCAGCATAAGGAGCCCATATATTGCTTTAAAGACACACCCTGGAGGGGGCAGTAGCATTAAGAGCCCATATATTGCCTTAAAGACACACCCTGGAGTTGGCAGCAGCATAGGAGCCCATATATTGCCTGAAAAGCACACCCTGGAGTAGGCAGCTGCATAGGGAGCCCATATATTGCCTGAAAGACACACTCTGGATTTGGCAGCAGCATTAAGAGCCCATATATTGCCTTAAAGACACACCCTGGAGTTGGCAGCAGCATAGGAGCCCATATATTGCCTGAAGGACACACCCTGGAGTTGGTAGCAGCATAAGGAGCCCATATATGGCTTGAAAGACACACCCTGGAGTTGGCAGCAGCATTAAGAGCCCATATATTGCCTTAAAGACACACCCTGGAGTTGGCAGCAGCATAGGAGCCCATATATTGCCTGAAAAGCACACCCTGGAGTAGGCTGCAGCATATGGAGCCCATATATTGCCTGAAAGACACACTCTGGATTTGGCAGCAGCATTAGGAGCACATATATTGCCTGAAAGACACATTGCAGTTGGCAGAAGCATTAGGAGCCCATTTATTGCCTGAAAGACACACCCTGGAGTAGGCAGAAGCATTAGGAGCCCATATATTGCCTGAAAGACACACCCTGGAGTTGGCAGCAGCATAAGGAGACCATTCATTGCCTGGAAATTTCATTGAAGTTGGCAGCAGCATAAGGAGCCCATATATTGCCTGAAAGACACACTCTGGAGTTGGCAGCAGCATTAAGAGCCCATATATTGCCTTAAAGACACACCCTGGAGTTGGCAGCAACATAGGAGCCCATATATTGCCTGAAGGACACACCCTGGAGTTGGTAGCAGCATAAGGAGCCCATATATTGCTTTAAAGACACACCCTGGAGGGGGCAGTAGCATTAAGAGCCCATATATTGCCTTAAAGACACACCCTGGAGTTGGCAGCAGCATAGGAGCCCATATATTGCCTGAAAAGCACACCCTGGAGTAGGCAGCTGCATAGGGAGCCCATATATTGCCTGAAAGACACACTCTGGATTTGGCAGCAGCATTAAGAGCCCATATATTGCCTTAAAGACACACCCTGGAGTTGGCAGCAGCATAGGAGCCCATATATTGCCTGAAGGACACACCCTGGAGTTGGTAGCAGCATAAGGAGCCCATATATGGCTTGAAAGACACACCCTGGAGTTGGCAGCAGCATTAAGAGCCCATATATTGCCTTAAAGACACACCCTGGAGTTGGCAGCAGCATAGGAGCCCATATATTGCCTGAAAAGCACACCCTGGAGTAGGCTGCAGCATATGGAGCCCATATATTGCCTGAAAGACACACTCTGGATTTGGCAGCAGCATTAGGAGCACATATATTGCCTGAAAGACACATTGCAGTTGGCAGAAGCATTAGGAGCCCATTTATTGCCTGAAAGACACACCCTGGAGTAGGCAGAAGCATTAGGAGCCCATATATTGCCTGAAAGACACACCCTGGAGTTGGCAGCAGCATAAGGAGACCATTTATTGCCTGGAAAATTCATTATAGTTGGCAGCAGCTTTAGGAGCCCATATTTCCTGAAAGACACACTCTGGAGTTGGCAGCAGCATTAAGAGCCCATATATTGCCTTAAAGACACACCCTGGAGTTGGCAGCAGCATAGGAGCCCATATATTGCCTGAAGGACACACTCTGGAGTTGGTAGCAGCATAAGGAGCCCATATATTGCTTTAAAGACACACCCTGGAGTTGGCAGCAGCATTAAGAGCCCATATATTGCCTTAAAGACACACCCTGGAGTTGGCAGCAGCATAGGAGCCCATATATTGCCTGAAAAGCACACCCTGGAGTAGGCAGCAGCATATGGAGGCCATATATTGCCTGAAAGACACACTCCGGATTTGGCAGCAGCATTAGGAGCTCATATATTGCCTTAAAGACACTCCCTGATGTTGGAAGCAGCCTTAGGAGCCCATATATTGCTTGAAAGACACACCCTGGTTTTGGCAGCAGCATTAGGAGCCCATATATTGCCTGAAAGACACACCCTGGAGTTGGAAGCAGCCTTAGGAGCCCATATATTGCCTGAAAGACACGCCCTGGTTTTGGCAGCAGCATTAGGAGCACATATATTGTCTGAAAGACACACCCTGGAGTTGACAGCAGCATAAGGAGCCCATATATTGCCTAAATGACACACCCTAGAGTTGGCAGCAGCATAAGGGGCCCATATATTGCTTGAATGACACACCCTGGAGTTGGCAGAAGCATTAGGAGCACATATTTTGCCTGAAAGACACATTGCAGTTGGCAGAAGCATTAGGAGCCCATATATTGCCTGAAAGACACACCCTGGAGTCGGCAGAAGCATTAGAAGCCCATATATTGCCTGAAAGACACACCCTGGAGTTGGCAGCAGCATAAGGAGACCATTTATTGCCTGAAAAATTCATTGAAGTTGGCAGCAGCTTTAGTAGCCCATATATTGCCTGAAAGACACACCCTGGAGTTGGCAGCAGCATTAAGAGCCCATATATTGCATTAAAGACACACCCTGGAGTTGGCAGCAGCATAGGAGCCCATATATTGCCTGAAAGACACACCCTGGAGTTGGCAGCAGCATAAGGAGCCCATATATTGCCTGAAAGACAAGTTGCAGTTGGCAGCAGCATAAGGAGCCCATATATTGCTTGAAAAACACATTGGAATTGGCAGCAGCATAAGGAGCCCATATATTGTCTTAAAGACACATTGGAGTTGGCAGCAGCATAAGGAGCCCATATATTGCCTGAAAGACACACCCTGGAGTAGGCTGCAGCATAAGGAGCCCATATATTGCCTGAAAGACGCACCCTGGATTTGGCAGCAGCATTAGGAGCTCATATATTGCCTGAAAGACACACCCTGATGTTGTCAGCAGCATTAGGAGGCCATATATTGCCTGAAAGACACATTGCAGTTGGCAGCAGCATACTGAGCCCATATATTGCCTGAAAGATACACCCTGAAGTTGGCAGCAGCATGAAGAGAACATATACATATTTTGGGCACATATATATTATCCTAAGAATATTTATAAAAATTAAGATTAAGGTAAAGCATTTCCTCAATAATTACTTGTGTTCTAATGCAGAGACATGTCTTTAACTGGAGAGTAGCGCCTTAAATCTGTTTTGCACTATCCATATTCTGAAGTGTTGGTCTGGCACCATGATCAATCTACTCAGCAGAGTTGGCAGCAGCATTAGGAGCCCATATATAATATATCATTGAGTTTTGAGGGCACTTTTAAAGGCTTGGAGTGATGGAGAGTGATGGATTTAACGGTCAGCATGGTAGCAGAAGGGGAAAGTCTGGAGGCAAATGTGCTCAGGGTAGTCCACTTGCTGCAGTGCAGTCTACCTTTCCAGGAGGTAGTGGAAGAGGGTCCCTGGAGCAGGCGGCAGCAGCAGCAGCAGTGAATTAGTGCAGACTGTTGGTAGCAAAATCATCTACTCTGCGCAGGAGGTTAACATGGCTATATGAAAGATGTGTAGGCAGAAGGCGAAGTGAGGCCAGGGTCCCAATGTTGGCCCCACAGCCCTGTGTCAACATTTGCAGCGTCACCATAAGACAGCCTGGGAGAGTTGGCTCCAAAGTGGTGGTCCAGCCTGCTGCATTACCCAGTGGCACGCTGCTCCCTGTTCCAGCCAGCCAAGGCTCCCCCACCTCCTGTGTGTTATGCCCATCCTCTGTCACTCCAGATGCTCCTCCTCCTCCTAATCTGAGTCAGTCATTCCGCCAGCAATCCATTGGCCAAGCCATGGCCAAGAGACAACAGTATGTGCCCACTCATCCAATGCACAGAAGCTAAATGTGCTCCTCTATAAGTTGCTGGTGCTGCAGTCCCTCTACCAGAGAAAGGGGGTGCACTACATGAATCAATAAATGTGCTCACTAAACCAAAAGGTTACACAAAAGAAAATGGAGTACTGTGCTCAAAGCACCCTATCCATCCCTAATAGGAGCACCAAACAATTTACTTAAAAGCCAATTTATTAACAGTCAATATACATGCAAACACTAACAATCACTACATTAATAAAAAAATACATACATTAAAAACAGCTGCATCTGCCCAAATACATATCTATAATCATCACAATATTATCATTCAATGGGGAACAGGACCCCCTAATACACTCCTAAAAATTGAGGGAGCAGGGGGACTCTAAAGGTTCATTTGTGGCGGCACAAAGGATCAATCTTCAAGTATAAGTATAAAGTGACTGGTGCTATACTCTGTGAAATGAATACAGAATATATGATAATAACAGAGTAAATAACTCATAAATAGTAGTGAAACCCACATACACTGTGTTCATATAAAACAAGATAATGTGCAAATGTCACAATAATCAATCATAAATATAAACACGAACAACAAACAGGGGCACAAACCAGACCCAAAATGTGCAAAAACGCAATCAAGCAGATAAACAATCTCATATAAAGTGCAAGTTACCAAACCAATGCGGCAAGCAGCAGCACACATGTTCCCACAAAGGGGGGGGGGGGTGTCAGGGCAGAGTACAGCAGGGACACCTGCCCACGCAGCTCCCGTGCTGCTTCTGCTGGGTGAGGGGACCTGTCTAAACAAAATCGCAGTCCTTCATATTTGCCGACGGCCCGGTCACAGGTGAGCGCTCCCTGCCATCACTGCTCCGGAAGAACCACAGCACACGCGTCCTGGGGCCGGAAGTGACGCCCTGGTGGCCTCCCGGAACAGGAAGAACCACCTGCACTCCACAACGGGGCGGGGAAACCCCTTACACCGTGAGAGTGCGCCGCACACAGTCCGCTCCCAGTGTGGAGGCAGGTGCCAGCCCGCGCATCACCAACGGCCCCAAAGGTGGGTGGATGACAGCCCCGCTGCCGCCCTTGGGTGCGACAAGCGAAGGGGCGCCCGAGCCAGCTCCGCCTGCCCCCGCCCACACCCCCATCCCGAGCCACATCCAATAAGGAGAGCGGAATCGGGGAGAGGGCGGGACTGACAAGCGTACAAGGGAGGTAAATCCCGGGGGGGGGTAAGGGTTCGATCGGAGCAGAGTGGGCCACTGGCAAGCCAGGAGGCATTTCCACTGTTAAAAAACATGCAACCAATTCCTTGCTAAACAATTAAAGTGTACAATTATTTATATCTCGAAAATATACAATATGCATGACATAATAGTGTTTTGGGACCACAAATAGAACACTTTAAGTACAATAAGCAGTTTTAGGTTCAATGTTTATACTAATCAATTGCTAAGCATTCAGCATAATCCCTACTTTGGAAAAGGCAGCCCATAAAAATAGGGAACTGCACAGGCACCACAGGAGTCAGTCCAATACTATTATAAAAATTATATGGGTTAGTATATGGTCCAATTCACACTTGAGTCAATCACAGGGTAATAAACTACAGAGTACCAATGTATCTAGGATCATGATATATGGAGAAGAAAGAGTTTTAGAGATCTTCATTATCAAAAAGTTCCATTGGTAATGCCCTGCATATTTCCTTGATGTCAAGAGCTTGTTTTCAATGTCAATCCAGTACTTCATGATGAGCCTCACGTGAAGCACAAACAGGTGACAATCAATATCTGAAGTGACAAAAGGAAAAAAAAAAAGAAACAAAAAAGAAACACATGAATACAGTGAGCGCAAAAATGTGTGTGACACCACAAAAGTGTAACACACACAAACATGATGCGCCATAACAAAAAACTATTATCAAAAAATGAAATTCAAATCATAAGATGGGGACAAGCCCCAAAAAGAGGGGAAAAAAGACACACCCCAATAAAAAACATTAAGAACCAACACCCGAGTGATCATAAGTGCAACTGATACACTATAAGGATGTATAAACAGTGTGTGGACAATATATAAACAACCGAACCCACCCCCAATCCACAAATATCTCCCCTTCCATTGGGATGTTATCAGGCCCAATGTGAGCCCTAACCGATTAAAGGACACCTTCCCCCCAAAAACATCTCTACACTGGACTCCTGCCAAGGGTGACCATGAGTGAAACAGTGGATACAAAGAGGCCCCCATGGAAACAAAAAAAAAAAAGGAAAACAAAGCCCTATGTTGGAGCCCATTATAGAAGAGTTCTCATACAGTGGGCAAAAGGGTGATCAATATTAATCACACCATCCAACAGGAGTATGCTATGGCAATCCCGAAGCCAATAAATTACACTTAATCATCATCCTAAAAAGGGCTTGAATGCCCAGTCCTCATTCAGGCCAACAGAGGATCGTGTATAAAGTTGGAATATCCACCTAAGTTCTCTCTGTAAGAGCAATTTTTTCAAGTCACCTCCATGGGATCCCACCCATACTCTTTCAATACCAATAACCTTAAGAGAGGAGGGATTACCCCCATGTTTTTCAAAAAAGTGACGTGCCACCGGGGAAATAGTCTTACCCAAGAAGATGTACCGATGAGCCAGCCTAATGTTGGATAGATGTGCTTGTAGCCTTGTCCTTAGTGCGTTTTTTGTTTCACCTACATACGCTTTTGGACAATCACACTGTAACACACATATGACTGAGCGAGTCCTGCAATTAATAAAAGTTTTAATGTTAAATTTTTGACTATTTCCATAATTGGTGACATAACATGTCTTTTCCACATATCTACACACAGAACACCCACCACAGGGTGAACATCCCTTTGTCTTGCTGTTAGATAGCCAAGTGTCTTCTGCTGTAAAATGGCTGTGGCACAAAAGATCTCTAAGATTGGGCGCCCAACGTGCTGTCATCAGGGCTCTTTGTCCCACGATCTCTGATATGACAGCATCAGAGGTCAAAACGTGCCAATGTTTATTCATGGCCTTTTTTATCTCAGGCCATTGATTGTTGAAATCCACCACTAGTCTGACTTGATTATTCCTCTGTTTACGTCTCCCTGGTTTCAATAAGTCCAATCGATTTGTCATCTTAGCCCATCTATAGGCCTTCTGAATGACCTTATTTGGATAACCATGTTCTTTGAATCAATGGGACAAGTCACCATCCTGTTGTTCGAGCCCGCAGGAACTGTCCAACTGGGATACCATTTTTTAGATGTTGTATGTGTCCACTTCCATGATACAACAGACTGTTCACTGCTGTAGGTTTCCTATACAGATTAGTCCCTATTGAACCATCCGGCCCTAAAAATAAAACAACCAAGCCATGTCCAAGAGACAACAGTATGTGCCCACTCATCCAACACGCAGAAGCTAAATGTGCTCCTGTATAAGTTGCTGGTGCTGCAGTACCTCTGTTTTCAGGTGATGGACCTTTCAGAGAACTGATGGCTTGTGCCGAGCCGAGGTGGAGAGTCCCAAGCAGTCATTTCTTTGTGAAGAAGACAGTACCAGGCCTGTACAATTTTGTTGAACAGAAGGTGGGCCAGTCCTTGAGCCTGTCAGTGTGTACCAAAGTGCACGGCAGCGCCTACGTCTGGAGCTGTAACTACGGTCAGGGACAATACATATCCTTTAAGGCCCACTGGGTGATTGTGGTTTCTGCACAATCACAACAGCAACTTGGACAGGTCCCGCCGCTGTGGCCTCCACACTCCTAGGCCGTTGTGCCTGTGACAGTGCACTTGTCTATTTTGGTTCATGGATGTGCACGTTTCTTGCAAATAGGCACTTTTTTCTCTGACACCATTGCAATTACATATTTATTGATAACATTTATCTTATTTGCACACATTTATAATAATAATAATAATTAAATGCATATTTATTTTGTTAATTTTGATTTTTTTTTCCATTTTGTTTTTTTATTTAATTTTTTTTATTTATTTTTTTTTATATTTTGTATTTTTTTTTTTTTTTTATTTTGATTTTTTTTTTTGTATTTTGATTTTTTTTAAACATTTTTTTACAAAATGCAAAAAGTAAGTAGCCAGGTACTCTTAACAGACACATGCTAGCATTTGGGATGCCCCCCGGTGAAAGGCAATGACTGCTGGAATCTTTAAAACGTGACATTTTTACAAAATGCAAAAGGTAAGTAGCCAGGTACTCTTAAAAGACATATGCTATAATTTGGGATGCCCCCGGTGAAAGGCAATGACTGCTGGAAACTTTAAAACGTGACTTTTTGACAACATGCAAAAGGTAAGTAGCCAGGTACTCTTAAAAGACACATGCTATAATTTGGGATGCCCCCGGGGAAGGCAATGGCTGCTGGAAATATTACAACGTGACTTTCTTTATAAAATGCAAAAGTTTAGTAGCCAGGTACTCTTAAAATATAAATGCTAGCACGCTTTTTAAAGAATGACACCAGGAAAAGGAAAAGCTAAATAGGTGTGTTATTAACACTAAATAGGCTTGAAAGCTAATGCAAACACTGTAAACTGTCTCTGTCTGTCTCTCTCTGTCACTGTCACAGCCTCTCTCTTTCTCTCTCTGGCTCTATCTGTCCCTCACTCTATCTGTACCTTGTTCTATCTATATCTATCTATCTATCTATCTATCTATCTATCTATCTATCTATCTATCTATCGTGATGATTAGCTCTGGTAGACAGCAGGATGTTTGCAGTATAGAGGCTCAGAGGCGAAAAGTTAAACTTAAAGTCCGGGTTTATTCACACCAAAATCCATAAAAGCATATGCCCTTTCGGGTTACATCACCTTTTCAGGAAAATGCAGCATAAGTCAATCAGACAGGCAAACGGCTTTTTTAGTCATTGGGCAAAGTTGCTGCTTTGCAATCGAATCCACCTTGGGTCCGCATGAAACCGCCTGCATAGGAGTTTTCAGCCAGGCTCACAGAGTCTCACTCCACAAGTGAGCTCCAGTCATAAGGGTCGATTCTAAATGCAAAAGTTAATTGATTTCGGATCGGGAATCGGAAGTTTGGGTGGGTGTTAGTCATTTTTTCCTTTTTTTTTTGGCCATTTCCGACTCGCGCGAACGTTCGAACGAATTCGTATATGCTCTTACGATCATCGGAAGTTTTACTAACAAAATCGGAAGTTTTACTAACAAAATCTGTGATTCAGAGAGCTGATTCCCACCCTAAAAATCCGTTTAATTGAAAATCCACTTCCGACACCTTTGAGGACTCGGATTTGCTATTGTAGAACATGTTTTGTGGCTATGTGGAGGAGTCTGCGCGCCTTCAGCTCCAATGAACTGCATGTATCAGCATGGCCGAGGCCATAAATTGTATAGCAATGCATACCTGAATCAATACATTTCATGTATGCCTTATAAAAGCATTTTAATGTGGACCTTAATTAGTCCTTTGCATGTAAACCTTTATTTTGCCACACATCCATACAATTGCGATTTATTTTTAAACTTATGTCCTTTGTTATTTTTTTTTTTTGGATTATTGTTGTACTTGAATCTTAATTTGTTTTCGGATTTATTGTTGTAGTTGGCAACCTTTGCTTTGTGTAATTATTTTATCTTATCTTTGGTCAGATGCATCACACTTACTGAGGAGAGGAGAGTGGGATAAAGTGCAGGGTGCGGGTTACAGCTGTGTTTTGCTCAGAGACAGCAGAGCTGGGGGCCTTGAAAGGTCAGAAATCCCAGAATGCAGAGCAACACAGTCACAAGGCCCTTTCTGTTTGCAGGCTGCCTTATATTACCTGACCCGCCATCTTGGCTGTTTCAAGGCTCATAACATGCAGAAGATGCTGGGTGTTTTAAAAATTTGGAGAGCAATTTGTATGTACAGGGTGTGGGTAACAACACAAAAAATTTAAAGTTGTACCATTTGAAACCAAAAATTTTAATTAAAAAACGCAAGTAAAAAATGCCAGTTCAAAATAAAAAAAAAAAAAAAAATGTATGATTTACTTTTAGAAATACATTCATTAATGGTTGGTTACCACAAAACGAATGAAATAAAGAAAAAGCAGAAATGAAGATTCGCCTGAGCGCACAGTGGTTTGGGTCAGTTTTAGGGGTGAGACATGGAAGATGTAAGAAAGTGCAAAGTGATTTAGCTAAGCATTGTAGAAGAAGTGAGTGAGCCAAATATGTAGGCAGCACTTTAATGAGTTAAGTTTGTAGTGTGCAGGCGCAAGATCATAAGGACTTTCGTCCGGACAAAAAAGGGCAAAATCCAAAACCGACTTTGAAACCTGAGAAAGGAAACGGAAAAGTCAGGATGGAAACTGACATTCAACTCATTCACTAACTGCCATACGAACAGACGGAAAACTTACACATGGTTTGAAATGCATTATAGAATCGCTTGAATGTTCATACGAAATGGGAAAATTTACACCAAAAAACACAGATCGTAAAAAATACTAACTTTTTTGGTGTTTCTCTGAATCGACCCTATAGACAGTGCACAGCTGATTCCCCAGGCTATTTATGCGGCCTGTAAAACCCGGAACTGGGTAGTGGGATGGAGTCCCACCCTGCTCTACTCCATCCCAGTAAAACCGTCCCGGGTTAGCCTTTCAGCTATACTAACTTCAGCACCAGACTGCCATTAGCAGCTGATGCTGGAAAACAAAACACACAGTTTTACTGCACCAAGGCCAGGTACCTTGGTGCCACATACCTTCTGTCAATGGCGGCCCCTTGCACCTTACCACACTATCTATCTATCTATCTATCTATCTATCTATCTATCTATCTCTCGCTCTGTCTCTGCGTGACCCGTTCTCGCTGCAATACAGTGTCGAAATGAGCTTCCGCAAAATGGCCGCCACTTATATAGGGCTGTGACATCATCGGGAAGCCTAGCTGCTGATAGGCATCATGTGATGCCTACCCAGGATTCTTTGCCCCATGGGACATATCCTGACATGGGGATCCACTATTTTAGATGGCCAGGATAGTCGTAAATTGAGTTTTAAGGAAGCGATTCGAGCGATCAAATCGCGGCGATATTCGGAATCGTTTAGAATCAAAGTTTTCCTGAAATTCGGATTCGTCAGATTCGATTCACTCATCTCTAGTTGACATACATTTTATTTTTCTAGCAGAGGATCAAAATAAATTGACAATGGCCATTATTTCAGTTGCTCATTAAGCTAAGACAACATCATTTGATTTAAAGTTTTTGCTAGTGATGAATAGTTTATAGCAACTTCAAATTTAATTAGCAAAAAGTTATTTTTAGGCTTAAATAATGTAAATGAGGTATAAGCACGCCATAATTAATGAGCAAAAAATACATGATTTACTTGTGTATATTTTCAGTAAATAAGGAATTTTGATTTAATCTGAACACATCTTGAGCTTAATGCACTTTTAAATAAATCACTGCCATAATGGCTCCTAAGGGCTAAACTATACTTTTACAACAAATGTTAAAATACCATTGTAATGTGTAGAAAAAAGCTAGAGTAAACATGAAATTTTGTTTATTTTTTTCTGTGGTTGATTTCTATAATGATCACAGCCAGTCAAACAGACCTGTATTTCTTCAGAGAGTTTCATTACACAGGCTGTATTCTATTACAATGAAGGGAGTGAGTAGTGATTCTGACCCACCATTAAACCTGACTACATGGTCAGGACCCTGAATGGCATGGGCTTGAGGTGGCGTAGGTGAGTTACTGATTATTGGACTGGCACCAATCATAATATTACAAGGGGTTTACAAATGCTTAGAGGGGCACATATTTTAAACTTTAAAGCAGGAACCAGTCCTTATTTTCGCAACATATTTTAAGGCAAGTTTAATGAATCAAGGCCCTAGTGTTTTATATATAAGAAAATGTGTACATTTGCAACAAAATGGACTTCTGGGAGCAAATTCAGATGACCACATTTAAAATGGGCACAATCCTAATGGTCAGTGATAGACAGCTACTGTAAAATCTATTACTGCTTTTTCCAAGGTGAGTCCCTTCCCCCAAGCAAAATTCTGTAATTCGCTGCTCGTGATGTAAGCATTTCTTCCTGGATTCTGGCCCCAAAATATATGTAGACAGAAGTGTGAGTCTGTAAGGCAATGTGGGCTTGCTTTTGTTAAATGGGAGAAAGGAGGGGGCAGGCTCAGGACCATGGCTCTAGGAATTCTAAAAGTACATAAACTCTTTACCTCTGGAACTTTAGAATAGGTCACACTTCATTTGCAATTCTTCAGTTCTTCAATGGCAAATGATCCACAACTGGAATACAAACGGAAACAACTCTGGTCTACCCAAGAAAAAGATACTCGCCGACACTTAGAAAGACTTTGTAGAGTTGAGTTTTAAGAGTTTAAGGATATTTTGAAGGCAAAAAAAACTGAAAACCCTGACCTTGTGCCCCATGTAGACCATCACTCCTAGTCTGGGGCTCTGGCTCTTACCAGATCGTAGGATCCATGTCTAGTGCCACCTTGCATGATTGCTCGCCTCTTCCATGCATCCAATGGGGTAACGCCCCCCACCATCTGTAACTGTAGAGCTGCCATGCCCCTCCCTTCACTGCAATGTAAAGAGGCATGTGAAGACCTAACATGTCTCTTTCCATTGGCGTAAATGTAGGGGGACATGGCAGCTCCAAAATCACTGATGGCGGGGGCTTCGCCCCATCGAGAACGCAAAAGGAATGATCGATCGAGGTGTGCAGCGCGGGACATGGCTCCTGTGATTAGGTGAGAGGTGGACTAGGAGCAATAGTCTGTGTGGGACATAAGGTTAGTACCATCTTTTTTTATTTTGCCTGCAAAATGTCTTTAAGGATATGGAGCGCATCCATAAAATACTTTATTCTTTCAACTCCAGAGAAGCTTACATGTAATGTGAAAGGTGTGGTATTGGATACAAGACAAATGTTTGCTCAATGTCCATTTATTTATTTTCCTACTAGTATGTTGGAATAGGGAAATGTCCACTTGGGTCACTTGTCAGGGCAAGGGTAAAAACGTGAATTATTAGCTCTTTCTGGAATTTTGGTGAACAAGATTTTTTTCAGTATTTCATACGTTCATACCAATGCAAGTTTGATGCCCAGTGAGGCACCTGCCTTCTCTAAGCTGAAAACCCCCAATCTCTGACGCCGCTTCCACTTATAGTGAAGCTCCCCTTTGCTGGGACGCTTGAAATGCCTCGCTGGACACGGTCACCCTCAGATCTTAAAAGGCTCAAAGGATGTCAGCTTATGGGGAAGGCAGATGAAGCACAAGGGTATACCAAAGCCAAGGTCATACACGGGTCGTCCCTCAGAGGTTGCGTCAAAACACAGAGATGAGACAGGAGCATAGTCGAGGGTGGCCAGACGGTCAAGCCGGGTGATCAGAGGTAGCGAGGTATCCAAAAGGGGCAGGCAGGTTCAAGGTCAGGCAAGCAAAAGGTTGATTCAGGCAGCAATCTGGGAAGGTCGATCAAGCCAAGTTGGTATTAGATAAGCAGAGATTAAATCCCACCCTAAGCTCAAGATACTATAAGAGTCACTGAGGACAGGGCTAGTTCCCTATTTATGGGGTGATTGACCAACGGCAACCAGAGAAGAAGTGTGGTGATTGGTGCAACTGTAACACTCTACATTTTCGAGGGGCTGGTCAGTCTTGGCAGCAAGAAGGGTTCTTTTTTTCCCTTTTTCTTGTTGTTGTTTTGGAGTGCAATTAAATGGATTTTTGTTAATGCTGATTTAAATGAAAGGCTCAAGGGAATGTTTAGCACAGGTTGGTGACTGTATATGGGAAGGGATGGTTGACTTTGTTTAAGAGTGTGGTTAAGCTTAGTATACAATGAGGAAAAGTCGCATATGAGATAAGAGTACATGGGCTTATGAAGAATGGTTGTATAATTGGTTAGTTTCACAGCTTTAAGGGGCTTTACACTTTAAGGGGTTATTTTAGGGTCTAAGGAGAAATGTTTGCACCATTTGTGGGGTATGATCACACAATTCTATGATATAGATATTAGGAATAAGGGCAAACAGCAATATAGGTGATATGGATTTTTCACCATATGGGTAGGAAGTATGGGTCACTCTTTAAGGATTTCCCTTTTTTTCTTTCCCTTTCAGAGAACAGGAGGGTAGTAGGGGAGAGGGATGGATGATGTTGGGACTGTGAGATAGTTGAAAAGATAAGATAATAATTAGAAATATATGAATAGCTGGTTTAAGTAGAGGGGTAAATGCACTGCTAAATACAGCTACAATCTCAGCCGACCAGATATTAATGGGTTAACTTTGTAGCCTCCATCCAGATGATCTAGGATGGAAGGTTCATGTCTCCATTCTAGAAGTGAAATGTATTTGGTTGTCGCGTATTTTTCTTATTTATTGGGTGTTTTTTTTGTTCTTCTTTTCTCTGAGTCTCTTGGGTCAGATTCTGTTATGGGTGCTCAATGAAAACAGGACATGATCCTGTTTATAAGATAGTTTCTATGGTGTATGGAGAAAAGAAAGACGAACATATACAATATGTATTGTGCCCTGTGAGGTGGTACACAGGTAGAAGGAAGACAGCTTTACTTATCTCTACTTTCACATATGCTAAACTCTAATAATTTTTGAATTGTAAGATAGTTTCTCACAACTTGCAGGGCTTTAACTTCCCGATTAAAAAGGAAAAAAGCATTAATATAAATTATAAATCATTAGCTGCAGATATTCTCCTTTGCAGGAGACCGACTTTCAGGCCAAAGCCCTGCCAAGATATCATAGTGAAAGATTTTGCCACTTTTTTGGTGGCGAAATCTATCTTTTGTGTAGCAGAAAAGAAACGTGGGGTAGCAGTCTGCATCGCCAAATGAACCCCCTTTACTCTGGTTGAACAAATTTAATATAGAGAGGGTAGATATTTATTGATTAAATTGGACAATAGGGGGTGCTGTTGTCTCTATAGTTAGTTATTATACTCCAAACTGGTGGAAAATGAATTTCTTTAATAGAATAATGGAAGTATTGAAATATAGTGGAAAAGCACTCTGAAGCAAAAGTCTTCAATAGTCCAAGGGCTTGCGCCCAACCTGTGAGCCCCTGTATACAGCTTATTTAAAAACAGTTTTAGACAAAAGAATTAAAATGACAATTCAGATTGGATGCATTGACACATAGCATATTTCTATTGGACATTTCAAATATATACAGCACATAAAGAAGGATTAACTTATGCCATAAAACCATATGTTCCCTATTAAACATACATAACATTCTTTAGTGACACAATGGAATGTAGAAGATGGCATACAGACATCTAATAAAATTAATACTACTTCTAAGTTTCCCCTACATCCCCCCTGTTGTTAGCTCCTTCTAACACAATCCAGGATGCGCTTCAGCTTAATAGATGATAGGCTCGATTCAGAGACATATTCGTCCGGACTTCCATAGCTGTCTGTGAAAGTTTGGGTGGGTGTCAGTCTTTTTTTTTGCTTTTTTTCGTCCATTTTCTACTCGCACGAAAGTTCGAACTAATACGTATATGCTCTTTCGATGATCCAAAGGAAATCTGAAGTTTTGCGGAAGTTCGGAACATGTTCCAATCCAAATCAGAAATTTTTAGTTCGTTCAGATAACTTCCGTTATTGGGATGGGTTCCCATCTGGTTCAGAGAGCTGATTTCCGACGGACCACCACCCTATAAATCCGTTTCATTTCCGATCCACTTACGGTACCTTTGAGGGCTCGGATTGCTATTGTTGAACATGTTTTGCGGCTATGTGGAGGAGTCTGCGCGCCTTTAGCACCAAGGCATTGCATGTATCAGCATGGCCGAGGCCATAAATTGTATAGCAATGCATACCTAAATCAATACATTTCATGTATGCCTTATAGAAGCATTTTAATGCTGACCTAAATTAGTCCTTAGCATGTAAACCTTTATTTTCCCACACATCCATATAATTGCTATATTTTTTTAGACTTATTTCCTTTGTGAATTATATTTAGATTGTTGAACTTGAATCTTAATTTGTTGTAGGAGTTATTGTTTTAGTTGGTTACCTTTGCTTTGTGTAATAATTTTATATTTGGTTGCAGGAACCGCAAGATGTGCAACTCGCACTTGCTCCTGATGCCCGTTTTTTGCCTGCAGAATGCGGGCCACGGGTTCTCTAATCGGGCACTATGCAAAACCCGGGCTGTGGTGGCGAGGGCCCTCTGGCTTTTGAAGTCCAGATTTGGGTGTTTGGACCATACAGGGGGAGGGGGGGGCACTGCAGTATGACCCCAACAAGGTTATACCAATATTTTAATTTACGCTTTTTAACAGGGACCACACGTGCCAGAGTGGCACAAATGAGTGTCAGGGTCCTTCAGTTGGTGGGCGAGATTCAGGAGCTGCGCAACTCGTTGGGGACCACAGATGAAGAATAATGTTCTGTGGCCTGCCATTGCTATGTATTTTGTTTTTTATAGTTGTAAAAATTTGAAATTTTCAAAATGTTTTAAAATGTTATATATTATGATGGAATAAAAAAAATGTTACAGTGTCATTTCATTAACAAAATGCATTAGCACAAAACTAATGGGCCCAGAAATATTTAAAGATGAATATTTACATGTCCGAGAAGTGGTTTGGGTGAGCTTTAAGGGTCCAAAAGGGAAGATGGAGGATAGTGCTAAGTGATTTAACTAAACATTGTAGTAGAAGTGAGGGTGGCAAATATGTAGGCAAGCACTTTAATGAGTTAAGTAACATGTGAAAATGAAACGGAAAAGTCAAGATGGAAAATGACATACTTGTATTCGTAATCTGCCGTATGAACGGACGGAAACTTTACAGAAGGTTTTCAATGCATGCACAGAATCGCTCGCACACTCATACGAGAGTGGAAACATTTCCAAAAAAAAATCGGCACTAAAACGGAATGTTTTTTTTGTCTCTCTGAATCGAGCCTGATCTTGATAACCTTATCATGTAAACACAGTTTATTTTGGTTTTTCACATCTTGGGTAACAACAGGTGTATATGTTAACATCATGGTGGCCTTGAAGAACAGTTTCTTGCAGCATGAAAACTGTATGAAATGTAGTAGGTCTGCACAGAATAGCAGTAAAAGAGGACCAAACACATTTGCTAGAATGTAAGTACAGCAAGAGTTTCTGCACAAACTCTTCCTGGAGTTCAAAGAATCATATGCAGTCCATATCAGTTCTGTATAGTAGTCAACCTCAGACCTCTTAATTCTTCTTTAACGGCATTAAAGGCCTCATCGGTGATGTTGATGAACTTCAATAGTCCATATAGTTTTTTCTGTATCCATTTGAATTTGCTGCTGCTTGTATTCCAGGGGTTAACCAACTTGCGACAAAGGACCTTGTGAAAAAAACTTGTATTCATCTGGAACATCTTCTAATGAAAAGTATGGACTACGATAAGGGTGCACATGCTCACTTATTGAGCACACATCTGACCAGTCTCAAGGGAATCTGGTATATACCATACTACCACATTAAACGTCCTTCAAATTTGAAGTTCCCAAGCTTAAATTTTCTCATATCTCATCAGTTTACAATTAAGAGTTACTCCCCATTTTTGTCCACCCCGATTATTATAGTAACAAATTTCAAACTCCTTCTTTAATATCACTTTCAAATCTTTTTCTTCTACATCTTTATTCCAAGTTCGGGATGCTGCAAATGTCCTCCAAACTCCCTTACACTGGTTGATGTTTATTTATCAAACTTGTATGATAAATACAGTTCCAAAGAGTCTGCCCTACACAAGCCAAACCACTTGTATATGAGAACTATGCATTATTTTGAAATGATTACCTAAAAACCAGCAACATAGTCCTATACCCACTATCTGTGTGGTTGGTACATGAATGGAAATTTGTGAAGGATATAAGCCTACATAGTCTTCAGGCCCCTGGGCTCCTATGTCCCCCTCCAAATCTTTTTCTTCTACATCTTTATTCCAAGTTCGGGATGCTGCAAATGTCCTCCAAACTCCCTTACACTGGTTGATGTTTATTTATCAAACTTGTATGATAAATACAGTTCCAAAGAGTCTGCCCTACACAAGCCAAACCACTTGTATATGAGAACTATGCATTATTTTGAAATGATTACCTAAAAACCAGCAACATAGTCCTATACCCACTATCTGTGTGGTTGGTACATGAATGGAAATTTGTGAAGGATATAAGCCTACATAGTCTTCAGGCCCCTGGGCTCCTATGTCCCCCTCCAAATCTTTTTCTTCCACATCTTTATTCCAAGTTCGGGATGCTGCAAATGTCCTCCAAACTCCCTTACACTGGTTGATGTTTATTTATCAAACTTGTATGATAAATACAGTTCCAAAGAGTCTGCCCTACACAAGCCAAATCACTTGTATGTGAGAACTATGAAAAATTTAAGAGTGCCAATCCCGTTGCTACCCCTGTTACAAATGGGGTAAATCTTTGATTTTTTGAGGGCTTGCACGCTACTGCCAGGCCTACAAAACTACAGATTGTCAACGCTTGTAAAAAGCCATTATTTCTATTCACTTTTCATGAATGCTTTAGCCCTTCTAGGGCCAGCTATGTGAGCCTCACGTAGTAGCCTCTCCTACCATTAAGTGCCAGCTACGTAAGACTCACATAGCTGAATTTAAGCCCCCACAGAGCAAAAATGATAAAAGTTAAAAACTCACCTGACCCCTTGTTCGATCAGGTCAAGTCTTCTCTTCACCCGGGGGGGGGGGGCAATCCGATCTTCATCTGGGCTCTTCTGGCTTCAGGAGAGCACCTGGAATAGCATGCCCCTTACTTTGGCCACCTCTGCTGCCAACTGTAAAAAAAGGGGAAAAATATTACATTTACCTCTCCAGCACCTTCGCAAAGGCTGGCTGCTAGCCCTGCCTTTTGTGGGTGGGGCAAATGGCGTAATTGACAAAGTCATTCCCACACCTGCTCAGTAGCTTTGGGCGATTGGAGGTGGGAGGTTGGAGGGGCAAGGGGGCTGCCGATCACCCAGCAGCTGTCATCAGAGCTTTGTGGGACATAATTGCCTGGGGACAGTGGATGATCGGAGGTGAGTAAAGGAATGCACTAATATAAACCTGCATTTTTTTTCTTACCCCTGCCTTAGGCATTTATTAGTAAAATATCTGGTATTTGGGTATGTTTTTGCCATCAGCAAAACACATAACCAGCTTGGGGACCAGCTTTGCAGGGCTTGTAGAACAGGTCGCAAGGGCCAGTACAAGCACCACAGGCTAAATGGCCCCTGGGCCCTTCTGCCCCCCCTCAGGCTTTGGGGAGGCAGGTAATTGGGGGGTGGGGTTAATGGCAAGTCACCATCTAACCGCAGGTGACTTGCCAGCCTCCAAGCCTTGTGAACTGGTATAGGGGTCTCATTGATCCCTTACCATTTCACAAAGGGTTAACAGTAAAATAAAAAGACATCACAGTAAAAAAATCAGTTGAATCAAATTTTTCGGAATTCATGGGAAAACAACACTATGTCCCTGACACAGGTAGTTTAGCTCCTTCATTCACACACTAACAAAGTATCACCATAGAAAAACATCACCTTTCCTATGGGAACTTGAATGAGAATGGTACCTCCTTCTGGCACACATAAGCAAGTTCTTGGCAACCGAATGGCAGCTTCCTTGTGGAACACCAAATGGGACACTACTTCACCACAAATAAAGAGTGGGCTTCTTTTGTTATCTGTCTAAGCATCAGCCGGAGAAATCTTCCAGAGGTATGGCAAAAGGCGGAGATTATTCGCGGGAGACCACACTGCGCTAAGGCACAGGTCTCAAAACACAGGTTAATAATTCCTATCTTTCACCACACTCTGGATCCCTTTTTAAGGAGGCAAGCCAGCAGTTATTTGCTCACTAATAGCTTGCCAACTAGACTTTAGATCAAATACACTCTCAGTTTTGCATTTACTGTGAGTTAAGGTAGCAGTGTAAACCTTCTAGCAATGGGTTGTATCAAGGTTAACAGACAAGACTCAATAGATGGATTGCAGAGTTAAACAGTAGTAAACATTAGAGATGAGTGAATCGAATCTGACAAATCCAAATTCAGGAAATTCAGGAAAAATTTGATTCTAGCCTGATCCGAATATCGCCGTGATTTGATCGCTCGAATCACTTCCTTAAACTCAATTTACTGTGGTACAGGCCATCTAAAATGGTGGATCCACATGTCAGGGCATGTCCCATGGGGCAAAAAATCCTGGGTAGGCATCACATGGTGCCTATCAGCAGCAAGGCTCCCCGATGATGTCACAGCCATATATAAGAGGCGGCCATCTTGCGGGGGCTCATTTGGGTGGTGTATTGTGGTGAGAACAGGTCTGGGAGAGATAGAGCCAGGGAGAGACAGAGCCAGGGAGAGATAGAGCCAGGGACAGAAAAAGACAGGGCAAGAAAGAGAGAGACAGTGACAGAGAGAGACAGTGACAGAGAGAGACAGTGACAGAGAGAGAAAGTTTACAGTGTGTTTGCATTAGCTTTCATGCCCAGATATTTCAAGGCTATTTAGTGTTAATACAGGTAACAAACACCTGCCTATTTAGCTTTTCCTATTGTAACAAGAACCACGTTTTAAAAGTTCTGTAGTTCTTTTAAATCACTTTCACCGGGGGCATCCCATAGCAGCCCATGATGTGACAGTGTATTTGCCTTTCTCTTTTGCTAGAGCGCCTGCCTATATCGCTCTTATTTTTCAAACAAAACCACGTTTTAAAACTGCCTGTAGTGCATTTAACTCTGATCAGGGGCATCCTATTTAACCCTTTTGTTGCCAAGCACGTAACACCTACGTGCTGGCTTGGCTGGGCCTTAAGTGCCAAGCACGTAGGTGTTACGTGCTTGACTTTCCTCGCTTGTAGTTTAAAAAGTAAAAACAACAAATACTCACCTGACCCCTTGTTGGATCCGGCCGGGTCTCCTCTTTAATTTGGTGCCATCCGATCCCCCGTGGGGGGTCGGATGGCTCCAGGAGAGCCCCCGGAATAGGCCGCCCCCCCCCCGCTTCTGCAGCAGCAGCTTCTAACTGTAAAAAAAAAAAAAATAAAAATGACATTCACTTACCTGTGTGTGCGCTGGCTCCCGCTGTCCCTCCTCTTCACCTGGGGGGCCTCCGATCCCCCCCCAGGACTTACCGATCTTCAGGAGAGAGCCTGGGAGGCTCTCTCCTCTCTTCTGCACGATGGCGGCCGCCATCATGCCTCTAAGCCCCGCCCCCTTGGGGGCGGGGCTTATGACGTCATCCCGGTCCCGATCACCGGCTTCAGCTTTCTCAGCTTCTCAGATGCCGGTGATCGGTGCCCTGGAAGGAGGTGACAGGAGATCCTCTGATCTCCTGCCTTCTCCTTCTCTGGATGCCGATCACCGGCATCTGTCAGCTGAGCGGCGAGGGACAAGAGCTTGCAATCGAAGGTAAGTACAGTAAAAAAAAATTTTTTTTTTTTCTAATAAAATACTTTTTATTATTGTGTGGTGTTTTTTTTTCACATTAACCCTTTGTGAGCTGGTAAGGGGTCCATGAGACCCCTTATACCAGTTCACAAGGCTGGGGGGGTGGCAAGTCACCTGCCCTAGCGGGTGGCTTGCCATTAACCCCCGCACCCCCATTACCTGCCTCCCCAAAGGCCAGGGGGGGGCAGAAGAGCCCGGGCCCACATAGGCTATGTGGGCTCGTAGGCTGCAGGGTGGGGGGGCCACCAAAGCTGGCCCCCCCACTCTGTGCCTACAAGCCCCCATAGCTGGTCCCGGGCTGGTTACTTTGGGTAAGGGGGACCCCACGTCATTTTTTTTTTTGGATTTTGAAGGGTTTTTAACCCTTCAAAATCCAAAAAAAAATGGGGTCCCCCTCCCCGGGAAGGGGGACCCTATGTCATTTTTTTTTTTAATTAACCATTTGTCATCCAGCAGCTATAAAAGGCTTCTGGGCAGGAAAGGGTGTCTACCTATACATATGTGGTATCGCTGTAACCGGGAGAAATTGGGGTTTCTCACGCAATAAGATTTTATTGACAAACTTACATTTTTTATTACAAAAAAACTCTACAAATTGTAAAAAAATGTTTTTTTTTTGTTTTTTTTCACACATTTCACCCAAAAAAATTGAGAATACACCTAAAAAATACAAACAAGACATTTCATGTTAAAGCCCAGACTCTGTTGAAAAAAACAATATATAATTTTCCTGGGAAATCCCTGGAAATCCCTTCAAAAATGACAGTTGAATATGTGTAGCGCAAAATGGTGAAACATCGTCTGGCAACAGGGAGTGGCAAATGCTGCAGGTAGGCTGGCAGCGAAAGGGTTAAAACCCTTAAAAATCCCCCCCAAAAAATGGTGTGAGGTCCCCCCTACCCAGCGTAACCAGCCTGTGACCAGCTATGGGGGCTTGTAGAACAGGGCGCAGGGGCCAGCTTTAGTAGCCCCTGGCCCTGCCGGCTACAAGCCGTCATAGCCTAGGGCCACGGCTCTTCTGCCCCCCCTGGGCTTTGGGGAGGCAGGTAATTTGGGGGGCCAGGGTTTAATGGCAAGTCACCCACTAGCCGCAGGTGACTTGCCAGACCCCCGAGCCTTGTGAACTGGTATAGGGGTCACATGGACCCCTTACCAGTTCACAAAGGGTTAAAAGTATTTAAAATAAATAAACATTTTTTTCAAACAACTTTATTAAAATAATTTTTTTTTTTACTTTACTCACCTCCTGTGTCCCACGGCGATCAGATGCAGGTGACGGCTGGGCGGAGGAGGGGGGAGGCAGGCAATCGGATGATCACCTACCTCCCTCTTCCTCTGTCCAGCCGTCACCGGCATCTGACAGCTGAACCGCCGGGTGCCCCGACGACACCCGGTGGTGACGTCATCGACCCCACCCCTGAAGGGGGGAGGAGGGCTGTTATGCCCCCTCCAGAAGACGGAAGAGCGGGGGGGTGATTGGAGCCCCCCCCCGTGAAGAGGAGAGCCTGCGGGAGCCGCTGGGACAAAGGTAGGTAACTGTCATTTTTTTTTTTTTTGCAGGAAACCGGGCGGCTGCTGAAATGGGGGGGACCCCATTTTGGGCCCTCCCCTGCAGCCGGAGGAGCCCCAATGGGCGATCGGAGCCCCTCTGGCTGAAGAGGAGACCCGGCCGGATTGAACGAGGGGTCAGGTAAGTGTCTTTTTTTTTTACTTTTTATGTTATTACTGAGGAAAGTCAGGCATGTAAATTTTACGTGGCTGGCGTTTAACAGTTGGAGAGGCAGCCACGTAAGATTTACGTGGCTGGCAATAGAAGGATTAAGAACATCTGACAGTGTATTTGCCTTATCTTTTGCCAGAGCGCCTGCATATATTGCTCTTGCTTTTCTACCAAAACCATGTTTTAAAACTGCCTGTAGTGCATTTACTCTGATCAGGGGCATCCTATTTAAGGCCACCTGACAGTGTCTTTGCCTTTATTTTTTGCTAGAGCGCCTGCCTATATCGCTCTTGCTTTTCTACCAAAACCAGGGTGTAAAGCTTTCTGTAGTGCAATTAACTCTGACCAGGGGCATCCAATTTAAGGCCATCTAACAGTGTCTTTTCACTTGTTTTTAGTAAGTGAACCTGTCAATATTGCTTTTGCTTTTCTACAAAAACAATGGTTTAAAGTTTGCTGTAGTGCTATTAGCTAACTTTGAGCACGGGGCACCCCATTTCAAGCAATCTGACAGTGTGTTTGCATTAGCTTTTATCACGGGCAGCAGTCTACATTGTTTTTGCTTTTCTACAAAAAACAAATTTCAAACTTTGCCCAGGGGGCATCCCATTTCAGGCAATCTGACAGTGTTTGCATTTGGTTTTAGCACGGGCACCAATCTATATTGCTTTTGGTTTTCTACAAAAACCACAGTGTAAAGTTTGCTATAGTGCTATTAACTAAATTTTAGCACAGGGCATCCCATTTCAGGCAATCTGGCAGCGTATATTCCAAATGTTTTAGCACAGGGCATCCCATTTCAGGCAATCTGGCAGCGCATATTCCAAATGTAAAGAGTTGTTTTGGTCGAAAAAACGCAAGGTTTGCACTTTAGGGTTGATTCTGAGACACAGTCACATGCATTTTCGCATGTGTCTGTGTATTTTTTTTGACTGTTTGCCTGGTTTTTGCTTTTTACGTTACGTTTTCCATGCGTATGTTCGCATATATGCTCGTGTATAGGCACTTTCGATGGACGGATCTAAATCTGATAAATTGCGTTAGTTCGGAGAAGTTACGGATCTAAATCTTATAATTTGCGTTAGTTCAGATAAGTTACGTTATTGGGATGGGCTTTCGTCTGATTCTGAGACCTGATTGCCCATGGACCACCGCCCTATAAAACAGTTTCATTTCCGCTCCACTTACGGGACAATTTTTGACTCGGATTGATTATGTTTTGTGGCTATTTGGGGGAGTATGAGCGCCTTCAGCTCAATGGCATTGCATGTATCAGCATGGTCAAGGCCAGATTGCACCGGTGACGCATGCATATCGACGGCATGCATGACGTTGAGCTGTTCGATCTGACCCGACTTAATCGCGCTTCCCTCCATAAACTGTATAGTGAGCTGCGGCTATGGATAGCCCGCACCACAAGGAAGGGCAAGCAATTTCAGGTATGACCAAGATGCTGGGCTGCCTGCACTTTTTGGTGAACAGCTCGTTCCAGAGGCTGTGTGCCCTTACCGTGGAGATGTCCCAGCCTACTCTGAGCTGCGCGCTATCAAAGTTTCTGGACGGCATGGCTACCATAAGTCCCAAATATATTTCCTTTCTGGACGACATGGTAGCCTGGAGCGTGCTTAAGTTGGGTATTTATAATATCGCCGACATGCCCAACGTCATGGGTGCGATCGATTGCATACACGTTGCATTGGTCCATCCCGCAACATCTATAGGTAATTGAATTATGTCATTTTGTTATATTGTTTAGCCAAACTTAATTGTAACTATCTATTAATGCCTCCTTCTCAAGTGTCCCTTTGAAGCACTTTCCAATGCATAGCTTAATCCCTCCTTCTCAAGTGTCCCTTTGAAGCACTTTCCAATGCATATCTTAATCCCTCCTTCTCAAGTGTCCCTTTGGAGCACTTTCCAATGCATACCTTAATCCCTCTTTCTCAAGTGTCCCTTTGAAGCACTTTCCAATGCATACCTTAATCCCTCCTTCTCAAGTGTCCCTTTGAACCACTTTCCAATGCATAGCTTAATCCCTCCTTCTCAAGTGTCCCTTTGAACCACTTTCCAATGCATAGCTTAATCCCTCTATCTCAAGTGTCCCTTTGAAGCACTTTTCAATGCATACCTTAATCAATACTTTTTATGTAAGCCTTATAAAAGCATTTTAATGCTGACCTTAAATAGTCCTTAGCATGTTCAACTTTCTTATCTAACATATCCATATAATATTAGGGTCGATTCAAAGAAACATGTAACAGCTTGGATTTGGGTGTCATCCTATTTTTCCCGTACGCTCGTGCGTTCGTATGAACTTGCGAGTGATTCTATAAGCAAATACGTTTCTATCCTAAAATGTACGTCCGTTCGTATGGCAGTTCGGGAATCAGACCTATGTCAGTTTCCATCCTGAATTTTCCGTTTCATTTCTCAGGTTGCAACATTGGTTTTGCCCTTTTTCCTTTTTTGTCTGGACGTAAATCCTTCTGATCTTGCGGCTGCGCACTACAAACTTACCTCATTAAAGTGCATTCTAAATATTTGGTCTTTTATTTTTCTTTATTTCATTCATTTTGTAGTAACCAACCATTAATGAATGCATTTGCATAAGTAAATCTTACTTTGTTTAATTTTTAGTTAACTTGCATTTTTTACTTGTGGATTTAATTTTAATATTTTGGCTTCAAATGGTACAACTTAAAATTTTGGGTGTGGTTACCCACACCCTCTACATACAGATTGCTCTCAAATATAAAAAAACACCCAGCAACTTCTGCATGTTATGAGTCTAGAAACAGCCAAGATGGCGGCTCAGGTATTCTCGGGCAGCCTGCAAACAGAAAGGGCCTTGTGACTGTGTTGCTCTGCATTCTTTGATTTCTGACCTTTCCGTGCCCCCAGCTCTGCTGTGTCTGTGCAAAATACAGCAGTAACCCACATCCTGCACTTTATCCCGCTCTCCTCTCCTCAGTAAGTGTGATGCATCTGACCAAAGATATGCTTAAATAATTAAACAAAGCAAAGGTAAACAACTACACCAATAAATGCAATCTAAAAATATTATACTAGTACATCAGTTTAAAAATAAATAACAAAGGACATAAGTTTCTTTAATTAACGCAAATATATTGCAAAATAAAGGTTTACATGCAAAGGACTAATTAAGGTCCACATTAAAATGCTTTAATAAGGCATACATGAATCAGGTATGCATTGCCATACAATTTATGGCCTCGGCCATGCTGATACATGCAGTTCATTGGAGCTCAAGACGCGCAGACTCCTCCACATAGCCAAAAAACCTGTTCACGAACAGCAATCTGACTGCTAAAAGGTGTCGGCAGTGGCTTTCTTTTAAAACGTATTTAGAGGTTTGAAAACTGTTCTCTGAATCACACCTAAACACATCCGATTATCCTAAGTTTTACGTTTTGATCCTAAGTTTTAGGATTTGATCCTAAGTTTTACGTTTTGATCCTAAAATTTAGGAACGAACTTCCGATGATTGTAAGAGCATATACGCATTCGTACGTAGGCTCGTGCGAGTCGGAAATGGCCAAAAAAAAAACACCCACCCAAACTTACGATTCTCGATCCGAAATCAATTAACTTTTGCTCTTTGAATCGAGGGGATTGTTTTTTTAAACTACTTATGTCCTTTGTTATTTATTTAGGGATTGTAGAACAGTTTTTTTAATTTGTCTTCGAAGTTAGTGTTTTTGTTGGTTACCTTGGCTTTGACTTTTTTTTTTGGTTCAGAAATCGCAAGATGGGCCATTCGCTGAATATCCAAGCAGTGGTGGGGCCGGACATGTGATTCCTTAGTGTACTTGCAGGGTATCCAGGCTCATCCCATGACGCGTATATCTTGAGGAGCTCCTGCTTATTTCGTCAGTTTGAGTCTGGAGAATTATCTGATGGCTGGCTCCTGGATAAGTTTGCTGAAATTCCATCATTCACTTTTCACTGTATGCCTATGAATATAGTTGATGACCCATGTCTTAAAGTAGACCAACACCCAGGATTTTCACTATCCTGGGTGTTGGTCCACTTCCGCGGGGCACACCGATCGTGGGTGCCCCACTGTGTGAAGCCCCCCAGAAAGCCCCAAAAACTCACCTGACCCCGCTCCCACGTGACTCGCTCCACTAATCACCGCCGAGGTTCATCGACGGACAAGGTGAGAGCGCCCGCCGCGCCTCTTGCACGTCCCTCTTACAAGGAGCAATGCCAGCCATTCACAAACGGCCGGCACGGGTGCGCGCCCTGCTAGAGGGATGCGCGAGAGGGGCAGCGGCCCGCGCATGCGCCGTTGGAGCAAGGAACAGGTAGGATTTGCGGGCGTCCTGGGGGGTTTCACACAGCGGGGCACCCCCAAACTTTTCCCCTTAGAACTTGTGCTGCCTTTCTCTTTGGATGTGGTATGCCGGGGAGCAGGAGAGGGTGTGCTTGGTGGGCTGGGGCTTCTTGCCCTCTGCTTACTTTTCCCCTTAGAATTTGTGCTGCCTTTCTCTTTGGATGTGGTAGGCCGGGGAGCAGGAGAGGGTGTGCTTGGTGGGCTGGGGCTTCTTGCCCTCTGCTTACTTTTCCCCTTAAAGCTTGTGCTGCCTTTCTCTTTGGATGTGGTAGGCTGGGGAGCAGGAGAGGGTGTGCTTGGTGGGCTGGGGCTTCTCGCCCTCTTCTTCTTTTGGCCCTTGGATGTTGTGCTCCCTTTCTCTTTGGATGCGGTAGGCCGGGGAGCAGGAGAGGGTGTACTTGGTAGGCTGGGGCTTCTCGCCCTCTGCTTACTTTTCCCCTTAGAACTTGGGCTGCCTTTCTCTTTGGATGTGGTAGGCCGGCGAGCAGGAGAGGGTGGCTTGGTGGGCTGGGGCTTCTCGCCCTCTTCTTCTTTTGGCCCTTGGACATTTTTCTCCCTTTCTCTTTGGATGTGGTTGCACGGGGAGCATGGGGAGAGGGTGTTTGTGGGCTCGGGCTTCTTGCCCGCTGCTAACTTTTCCCCTTGGACATTGTGCTACCTTGCTGTTTGGATATGGTTGCGCGGGGGGCCTTCTTCTTGGAGGATCCTTCCTTGCAGGTGCTTGATGTTTTTAATGTGCCTGGAGTTGTGGGCAATGTAGCCTTGTGGTGGCCACTTTTGCTCCGCATTTCAGCCACCTTTGCAGTAGATTTGTGTGACCGAGTGGCCGGTCTGGAGGATGAAGTGTCCTCATGCCGCTCTGTTCTTTTGGTCTTGGCCTCCTTGGCTGCTGGTTGCTTTGCATTAGCTTTTTTGGGCGCCATGATGACAATCTCAAAGAGAATGAGCTGTGTGTCCATTATCCTTTAAATACAAATGACTAGGTATGATGCTTACGCGTTTGCATACGCGTGCGTACGGCCGTGCGGAACCCGAAAACCGCTGGGGCATTACCTATCTGCTGCAGACAAGAAGAAAGATGGCGCCCACTATCTTCACCTGCCAACAAGAGATCGTTATGCTCATAAGTGTATTGTAAGGATGTTGATTTGACATTTAAATGCATACATAGGCCTTAAGGAAGTGCAGGAAGAAACAGTTGTTTTTAAAAGTGAACCAACTCACTTGGTCTAGAAGGAGGTTAGAAATGTGTTGGGGAATGTCATTTAGTCAACTGATCTAATTGTGACTGATATTTGTATGCTGTTTGACTATTTAATTTTTTGTGTTTTTAGACTATGCTTAAGCGCAGGTACGACTACCTGCCCAACACCTTTGAGAAGAGGAATCTGGCCCTGGAGATTGTGGCCCGGATCCACCAGGAAACAGACACCACCTTCACTCATGCGCAGATCATGCAGCACTGGTCGAACCGGAAGCGACTACACATGGCCCGGGTTCCGCGATTTTTTGCGAACCATTTCCCAAGTAAGTACATACCGATTGCATGCTATATGTAACTAATACAGAAGGCAGGCCTTTATTTATAAATGCTTTTCTTTTCTAGTGACGGAAATGGACTATCGCATATGACCCACCCAGAGGCGCGCAGTCCGGCCAGTGCGACAGGAATCTGCACCAGCAAGTGAAGGTGGTTAATCTCCAGGGCCAAGTTCCTACCCTTCCTCTGTAGCTGCGTCAGACCAGCCCCTGGACCTATCCACAGAGGAGGGGCGTCACGGAGTGGGCAGGCAGTCGTACAAAATGACTGAGTCACTAGCCTCTGGTATGGGACTCTTAATGTAACCCCACACACATACATGCTATTTAAACCAAAGCTGATTCCCTTAATCTCTTTTTATAGATGAATATGTAGCAGGGGAACAATCTGGAGCAGAGACTGCAGCAGATCATGCCCAAGAGGAACATGGAGAAGGTGGGTGATGTCACACACACATTCTAAGTGTCCTTTGATTACTGCTGAATCAGACATTAGAAGTGAGCCTATTTTAAATGTCTCTACAGCCTCACATTCCCAGCAGTGGCAGGCCCCAAACCGTAGAGTAGTCCCCGAAGCAGAGGTCGCCCACCACCGAAGTAAGTTGTAATGTAAATATTTTGCGTATGTGGAAAATAACATCACCAATCAACCTAAATCCATTGTCAATGTCCTTAGCATAATGACATATGCCCTCCTCCTTTAAGAAATTCCTTAGCATAATGACATATGGCCTCTTCCTTTAAGAAATCTTTTAGCATAAAGACACATAGCCTCTTCCTTTAAGAAATTCCTTAGCATAATGACATATGGCCTCTTCCTTTAAGAAATTCCTTAGCATAATGGCATATGGCCTCTTCCTTTAAAAAGTCCTTAGCATAATGACACATGGCCTCTTCCTTTAAGAAATTCCTTAGCATAATGACATATGGCCTCATGAGTTAGATTTCAACCTAATCAGCATTCCATCCCCAGCTGTTAAACATGTATTTGCAGAACAATAATTTTCTTCTCTTTTTTTTACAAACACCGCACATGCAAGATTGTACAACTCACTGCGACAGAGTTTTGGTTGGTGCGCGATATGCAGGAGCTGCGAGATTCGTTGGGGACCACAGATGAAGAATAATTATCTGGGGCCTGCCATGGCTTTGTATATAGTTTTATGTTTTTAAAGATTTTATACAAATTGTAAATATTTGTGATGTTTTTAAAATTTTTACCCCCAAAAATTTAACATTTTTGTACTGCCACAAATTTGACAACATAAGAAAGGCAAAATAATTTGCCAGTTGTTATTAAAAAAAAATAAAACTTGTTTCTGTGTCATTTTATGTTAAAAAACATTCATTAAGGGTTGGTTACAGCAAAATGTAGTAAGAACCCCAAAAAATTAAGAATATCTAGACCGCGATCTAATTGAGGTAAGCATGAGGTGCGCAAAGGGAAGAATATACAGACTGCGATGTAATTGAGGTAAGCATTAAGGGCGCTAAGGGAAGAATATACAGATCACGATGTAATTGAGGTAAGCATTAAGGGGCATTAAGGGAAGAATATACAGACTGTGATGTAATTGAGGTAAGCATGAGGTGCACAAAGGGAAGAATATACAAACTGTGATGTAATTGAAGTAAGCATTAAGGACGCTAAGGGAAGAATATACAGACCGCAATGTAATTGAGGTAAGCATTAAGGGGCGCTAAGGGAAGAATATACAGACTGCGATGTAATTGAGGTAAGCATTAAGGGCGCTAAGGGAAGAATATACAAACCGCGATGTAATTGAGGTAAGCATGAGGTGCGCAAAGGGAAGAATATACAAACTGTGATGTAATTGAGGTAAGCATTAAGGACGCTAAGGGAAGAATATACAGACCGCGATGTAATTGAGGTAAGCATTAAGGGGCGCTAAGGGAAGAATATACAGACCACGATGTAATTGAGGTAAGCATGAGGTGTGCAAAGGGAAGATCGCGATGTAATTGAGGTAAGCATTAAGGGGCGCTAAGGGAAGAATATACAGACCGCGATGTAATTGAGGTAAGCATTAAGGGGCGCTAAGGGAAGAATATACAGACCGCGATGTAATTGAGGTAAGCATTAAGGGCGCTAAGGGAAGAATATACAGACCGCGATGTAATTTAGGTAAGCATGAGGTGCGCAAAGGGAAGAATATACAGACCACAATGTAATTGAGGTAAGCATTAAGGGCGCTAAGGGAAGAATATACAGATCGCGATGTAATTGAAGTAAGCATTAAGGGAGCTAAGGGAAGAATATACAGACTGCGATGCAATTGAGGTAAGCATTGTAGCAGAAGTGAGTGATCAAAATATTGAGACGAGCACATGAATGAGTTAATTTTTTTGTGCGCATGTGTAAGGTCGGGAAGATTTCCGTCTGGACGTTTATTTATAGAAAAAGGAATTCAGAATCTGACGGGAAACGTAAATCATTTGTTCAAGGCGATGTTGGAAAAAGGCAAAAAACGGAAGCCTACGTTGTTTCCTAAGTAACCTAAACAAAAAACGAAAGCTGAAAAATGGCATTCTCATTGGCATACGAAAGAACGAACACTTTACTGAAGGCTTGCGATGCATGCTTAGAATCACTCGTACACTCATACGCAAGCGGGAACAAAACCATAAAAAAACGAAATTCATTTTATGTCTCTCTGAATCAACCCTTTTGTCTGCAGAGCTGAAATGTTTAAAATTACCCTTATGCTCATGCATTCCTTTGTGGTGTTTGGCAACTCTTCCCTTGACAGTACCTATGCATGCTGGGTATTGTTCTGTTGGGGGGGCTGCTTTTTCAGATTGAACTGTTTTTTGTTTGCATATAGTTTTCTTTTTAGGAAAATCTTCTTCTTTAGGGGAACTCTGTGCAAAAAAATAATTCATTGAGGGATTACTTCCAGAAAACTGCGGCCACATCAACAAGCCTGGTATGCCTCGAAAGCTTGAGGTGAGTACTTCCAGAGAATGTATAGTTTGTTGGGGGTATTTCAAATGTAAAGAGCTGTTTTTCTTGAAAAACTGCAAGGTACGCATAGTGCATAGCATAGTTGTATTTTATCTGAAAAATTTCTAAAGCACTGTTTCCTGGGTAGGAAAGGACATCTACCAATACATATGTGGTACCGTTGTAACAGGGAGAAATTGGGATTTAACACACAATAAGATTTTGTTGACAAATCTTGACAAACTTTTATTAGAAAAAGACACTACGAATTGTAAAAAATTTTTAATTTTTTTGCAATATTGAGAATGCACTTAACAAATGACAGACAAGACATTTCATGTTAATATATACAATATATAATTTTCCTGGAAAATCCCTTCAAATATCATAGTTGCACATGTGTAGCGCTGGCACTTAACAGGTTAAACTATCAAAGACAGCCACTGGCTAATGATATTCTAATTAGGTTGAGGGTTATTCATATGCTAATTAGCCATGGCCAGTATAAATGATAATTAATCTACTAAAACATGTTTTTATACAGCATTGGGTGACTTCAGAGTGTTATAAAGGACTTTCAGGGTCATCAGGCATTGTTTTCCCTGTGTTTTAGATGAAAGTCTGCCTGAATTAGTTCGGACCAAACCAAACTATTTCGAAAAAGTTTGGCGAACCGGCAAACCGAACTTTTGAAATGTTTACTCATCTCTACTTAGCACCTTTACCTGAAGCTGTCGATCTTTACCTGAAGTTGTAGCTTCAAAAAAAAGTATGCAAATGATTTAAATTTTAATTTAGAAATACTCCCTGTTTCTTGCCAGAAAACAGTAAGAGCTAATACTCATTTGTGCCAACATTTAGACCATTGTTTCAATAACTTCAGGATGGTCAGCTGTCAAAAAGCTGAGCTAGAGTTAACACATGTTGGGTCAACCGTAATGATGAGGATTAGCACTCAGAAGCAAAAGTCCTCAGGAACACAATACCTATGCGTACCTCTGCAACCAATGCCTGTGAGCCCCTGTATACAGTTTGTATATAAACAAAATAATTTAAAATGACCTTCCGGACTGGATGTCTGAACACAAGGCATATTTCCATTGGATTTTTCAAATATATGCAGCACATCAATAAAGTTTAACTTACCCATTAAGAACATCTGTTCCTCATTAAGCAAACACAGCATTTCTCCAACAGTAATAGGCCTCAAAATAGAAGGTATGGCAATTTGGGAAGGTGATTCAAATATGGCACTGGATACCTCCTTGGATAAACCACAAGCCTCTAGAGCAAGACTCCAAAAAGAGCAGACAATGGGCAAAGTTATTAGCCTCACAGGGCCTGATAGATATTTGGAGGGAATACAACAGGTCAGGTAGAGACTACACCTTCTTTTCTGCTGCACATCAAGCTATTACTATATTGACTGCATCTCTACATCTAATGCTCTTGCCTCTAAGGCCATTAGATGCTGCATATTGAACTGTGTTTGGTCAGATCATCCAGTGGTGGCGCTGTGGGTTAGAAGGTTGTGGTCAAAACCTTATGTATTTAGTTAGAGGTTGAAAAGGGCAATAATAAGGATCCCAGGGGTTGAAGATGAGATTTATAAAGGGCTAGAAGAGTTTTTGCAAACTGAATAAAGAGGACAACACAAATCCTGCAGTGAATTGATTATCCAATACGGAATTCATTAGATGTATATTCATCCAAATTACTTCTAGACTGAAAAGAGATAAAGAAAATAACTTTAAAATTATGGAGAAATTTAGAGCTCTGGATAGACTTAGGACATAAGAGACAACCTGATAGAGGGGTTATGTGAAAAATTGAAGCTGGAGATAAATATGCTCTTGACAACGAAGACAGAAAGAGCACTGAGCTAAGCTAGGTAGGATGCTGGCACAACAGTTAACAAAAAAGGCAAAAAAGAGTATCACTTCCTAAGATTAAAAAAGAAGATGGGTCACTAACCCAATCCCCAGAGCAAGTACTAGAGGATTTTTTAAAATTTTACTCCATGCTTTATTCCAAGCCCCACTCTATGGAGCAAAATATCTTTGAGGATTGGATAAAGGAGAAAGGGAATGAGAGGATCTCCACCTCTCAGAGAGCAGTAATGGAGAGAGATATATCTGAGGAAGAGGTACGGAAGATGGCCCTGTCAAAGACACCTGACCAGAAAGGCTTTCCAGCCTGCACTACAAACAATTTAGTAAGATATTAGTCCTGCATATGGTATTGCGGTACAATAGTATTATGGAGGAAACAACTATTCCTAAAAAAGGTGAGGACCCTACTGATTGCGTGAGTTATCGCCTGATTTCTTTGATCAATAATGATATTAAAGTATTCACCAAGATACAGGCTTAATACATTTTTGGAGGATGTGATCCACCAGCACCAGGTGGAATTTGTTCCTAGGAGACAGGGGTCCAACCAAACCAGAAGCACCTTACTGAGGGAGCTCTGGGATGGGGGGCTAACAAAAAGGAGGTATGTTTCGGTTGATGTCCAGAAGGCTTTCGATACCCTCTTTTCGGTATACGTAAAAGTGGTTTTACAAGATATAGGGGTTTGGTTGAATTTTTTTGGGATCATTAAATCTCTCTATTCATGCCCTAAAGTGACACTGAGAATTAATGGATATAGTACGAGACCTCTGGACATCAACTGTGGAACTAGGCAGGGTTGCCACTTTGTATTGGCTATGGAACAGTTAGCCGAGAGATTTCGGACCCAATCAGGGTTTAAGAGGGTTAGGCACAGGATTAAAGGGCATAAATGTGCTTTGTTTGCCGATAACTTGCTCCTAAACAAGTAATAATGTGGACTCTTTCTGGGTTGAGGATAAATGGGTCCAAGTCATCGGCACTTGATATTAGTCTGGAATCAGAAACTAGGGAGAGAATAAGAAATTTAATAGAAGTACAATGGCTTACAATACCTGGGGATTAGGCTCTCTTCTAATCCAAATGAAATATACAAGTTAAATTACGTCCACTTATTTAAGGAGTTAAAAGAACCTCTAAGGGGTTGGAGCTCTAGACGTTTGTATTGGCTGGGGAGAGTCGCAGCAATTAAAATGCACTTACTACCCAAGATTTTGTATTTGTTCTGAACTCTCCTGATATTAATAGATTTAGGGGATCAGGAAAAAATACAGCAAAGTGTCATAAGCTTAGTTTGGAAGACCACGCTCAGGAGCCTCACTTTTAGCACCCAAAGAGCTGGGGGGAGTAGTTCCCAAATTCTTGTTCTATTAATATGCAGCAAGATTATCACAGTTACATAGTTGGCAATGATACACGAATGGGACAAGGAACCAGAGTGGGCACAGTCCAATCACTGTGGAGTCTATGCTATGGATCTCAACAAAACATTTTGAGAGAGATAATAACGATCTGGGATAAGGTCAGAAGGACACACTCTCTAAGTTTGTATTTTATACCATTGATCCCTATTTTCAAAAACCCTGACTTCAAACCGGGATTTATAGAGGGGGGGTGTCGTGAGTGAGCAATGTGAGTGGAACACTTCCTGAAACAGTCAAATATATGCTCTTATTATTGAGAGACCAGTATCAATTACCCCGGTTGAAAATGATAAAATTATAGAGCAAATCTTGCATTGTATTAGATCCTAAATTAAGCATCGGAGAACAGGATTAGAGTATAAAGTGTTTGAAAGATACTGTATGAGAAAAACGGGGGGGCAGGGGGAATCTCCTTGTTATATGTTGCTCCGTTTAAGAGAGAGACTAAATTGCCACGTATGAAGGTCTGGGAAGAGGATTTGGGGAAATACTGTAATACTCTGTGGGCCAAAAGTATGGCTCAAGCGGAGCGTACATCAATGAACAGCTAAATAAAAGAGGTCAACATCAAAGTCTTGGCCATATGGTATAGATAGAGCTAGGAAAAGGCTGATTGAGATAATGTTATTGGCAGCTAAGACTACAATAGCTTATTGCTGGAAGCAGGAAGACAGAAAATAAACTGGTTATTAATTCATGAAAAACTAACTAGTATTTTACAGAATAATCAGTTACAATTTGATCATTCGTGGACGCTATGGGAGAAAGATAGTAGTAGAAATATAGTACAATAGAAAATGGTTAGGATCTGAAACTTTAGAATGTATTTTTTTTGTTTTAATTGGTTTGGTTATAGTTTTTGATATTGTATGGATATCAAACCCCGGGGACGCCCATCTTCTTTGTTAACTTACAACCCCCAATCTCGCCCGATAGCTTTACCTTTAGCCAAACTCCCATTTGCAGGGATGCTTTAAATGCCAGACACGGTTGCCCCCAGTACTTTTTAGCTCAAAGGATGTAAGCTCACACAGGTGAAGATGGATGAACCAAAGGTAAGACTGGGAGTAATAGGGTATCCGAGGAAAGTACAAATTACATTTCTGGGAACCTTTGGGCTCATTGGCCCTTTAAATTACTGCAGCGCCGCCAGAGAGCATAAGAGAGACACGAGCATGTACAGAGGAGCAGGGGAGATGGCTGTAAGAGGAGGAGGTGGCTGCGCTTGGAGCTGCACAAGCTGATGCCGCTCAAGCGGGTGACTAGTAGAGATGATTCGGCCGATTCGCCAAATTTTCCGGGAAAAATCGCTTCGGTCCGAATTGATTTGCAACGAATCGCTATTAAAAACGGCTATTTCTGGGCGTCCGAGAGCCTCCATAGGGTTGCAGAACGTTTTGCTTGGCTGTAACATGCATAGGATGCATTCTGGGTTAGTGAAATAATATTGTAAAGAAATATGCAGATCAGAGGCGTCGCTATTAGATTCGCTGTCGCAGGGCAGCACAATTACAGAGCCTTGAGATGGCATCAGCATGATGAGCCCATATATTGCCTGAAAAACACACCCTGAATTTGGCAGCAGCATAGGAAGCCCATATATTGCCTGAAAGACCCACCCTGGAGTTGGCAGCAGCATAGGGGGCTCATATATTGCCTGAAAGACACACACAGGAGTTGGTAGCAGCATTAGGAGGCCATATATTGCCTGAAAGACACACTCTGGACTTGGCAGCAGCATAGGGAGCTCATATATTGCCTGAAAAACACATTGGAGTTGGCAGCAGCATAGGGAGCACATATATTGCCTGAAAAACACACCCAGGAGTTGGCAGCAGCAGAAGGAGCTCATATATTTCCAAAAAGACACACACACCCTGGAGTTGGCAGCAGCAGCAGCATAGGGAGCCCATATATTGCATGAAAAACACACCCATGAGTTGGCAGCAGCATTAGGAGTCCATATATTGCCAGAAAGATACAAGTTGGAGTTGGAAGAAGAATAGGGAGCTCATACATTGCCTGAAAGACACACCCAGGAGTTGGCAGCAGCAGAAGGAGCTCATATATTGCCTAAAAGACACACCCTGGAGTTGGCAGCAGCAGCATTAGGAGCCCATATATTGCCTGAAAGACACACTCTGGACTTGGCAGCAATATTAGAAGCACATATATTGCCTGAAAAACACACCCAGGAGTTGGCAGCAGCATAGGGAGCCCATATATTGCTTGAAAAACACACCCAGGAGTTGGCAGCAGCAGAAAGAACTCATATATTGCCTTCCGAATTGATTTGCAACGAATCGCTATTAAAAACGGCTATTTCTGGGCGTCCGAGAGCCTCCATAGGGTTGCAGAACGTTTTGCTTGGCTGTAACATGCATAGGATGCATGCTGGGTTAGTGAAATAATATTGTAAAGAAATATGACATGCAGATCAGAGGCGTCGCTATTAGATTCGCTGTCGCAGGGCAGCACAATTACAGAGCCTTGAGATGGCATCAGCATGATGAGCCCATATATTGCCTGAAAAACACACCCTGAATTTGGCAGCAGCATAGGAAGCCCATATATTGCCTGAAAGACCCACCCTGGAGTTGGCAGCAGCATAGGGGGCTCATATATTGCCTGAAAGACACACACAGGAGTTGGTAGCAGCATTAGGAGGCCATATATTGCCTGAAAGACACACTCTGGACTTGGCAGCAGCATAGGGAGCTCATATATTGCCTGAAAAACACATTGGAGTTGGCAGCAGCATAGGGAGCTCATATATTGCCTGAAAAACACACCCAGGAGTTGGCAGCAGCAGAAGGAGCTCATATATTTCCAAAAAGACACACACACCCTGGAGTTGGCAGCAGCAGCAGCATAGGGAGCCCATATATTGCATGAAAAACACACCCATGAGTTGGCAGCAGCATTAGGAGTCCATATATTGCCAGAAAGATACAAGTTGGAGTTGGAAGAAGAATAGGGAGCTCATACATTGCCTGAAAGACACACCCAGGAGTTGGCAGCAGCAGAAGGAGCTCATATATTGCCTAAAAGACACACCCTGGAGTTGGCAGCAGCAGCATTAGGAGCCCATATATTGCCTGAAAGACACACTCTGGACTTGGCAGCAATATTAGGAGCACATATATTGCCTGAAAAACACACCCAGGAGTTGGCAGCAGCATAGGGAGCCCATATATTGCTTGAAAAACACACCCAGGAGTTGGCAGCAGCAGAAAGAACTCATATATTGCCTGAAAGACACACCCAGGAGTTGGCAGCAGCATTAGGAGCCCATATATTGCCTGAAAGAAACACCAAGGAGTTGGCAGCAGCATTAGGAGCCCATATATTGCCTGAAAGACACACTCTGGACTTGGCAGCAGTATAGGGAGCCCATATATTGCCCGAAAAACACATTGGAGTTGGCAGCAGCAGAAGGAGCTCATATATTGCCTGAAAGACACACTCTGGAATTGGCAGGTGCATGAGGAGCCCATATATTGCCTGAAAAACACATTGGAGTTGGCAGCAGCATAGGGAGCTCATATATTGCCTGAAAGACACACCCAGGAGTTGGCAGCAGTATTAGGAGCTCATATATTGCCTGAAAGACACACCCAGGAGTTAGCATCAGCATAGGGAGCCCATATATTGACTGAAAGAGACACTGAAGTTGGCAGCAGCATTAGGAGCCCATATATTGCCTGAAAAACACATCCTGGAGTTGGCAGTAGCATAGGGAGCACATATATTGCATGAAAGACACACCCTGGAGTTGGCAGCAGCATGAAGAGAACATATACATATTTTGGGCGCATATATCTTATCCTAAGAATATTAATACAAATTAAGATTAACGTCAAGCATTTCCTCAATATTTACTTGTGGTCTGATGCGGAGGAATGTCTGTAACTGGAAAGCAGCGCCTTAAATCTCTTTTGCACTATACATATTTCTTTAGTGTTGGTCTGACACCATGATCAATCTACTCTGATGCATCAGGCATTGGTGGGTGGAAATCTTGGCTGATCCATGCCCGATTCATTTCTACGCAGGCCTGTCTCTCAAAAAAACATTTTTCAAGCGTATTGGAGCACATCGAATTGCCCTCATCAGAGCATCACATACGCACATCTAAGTGTTTCATCGCTTTGTCCTCCCCTCATATACACACTAAGTATGTCAGGCAGAGAAGTGCCAGGATGGGCACAGAGAAGTTGCAGAGGCCTAAATTCATCAAGCAGAGGTATCAGCAGACTAGGGGTGAGTGGCAGCAGAAGTCTCAGTGAGAGGCCTGATTTCCCGGCATCAGCTAGCGGTCGTGTCTCGACCAGCAACCCATCTGCCGTCATCCATTGGTTAACACAATCATCCACTTCATCACAAGTGACATCTGACACCCCCAGTCAACTGTCGGTTATATCTTATGCTTTGGGTTCAGCTCCGCTATTCAGTGAGGACGATCTGATAATCAGAAAAATCTGCAGCTACTGCCCAGCCAAGAAGTGGAGGAGACATTCACCGCTTCTTCCACTAGGCAGGCAAGTAGTGATGAGGAGAGTGGTGTGGGAGGTGGTGTTGCAAGCGTTTTGGCTTCTTAAGCAGACACTGTTGAGGAACCTGAGGAGGACATCAATGAGTTTTGAGGGCACTTTTAAAGGCTTGGAGTGATGGAGAGATTTAGCGGTCAGCGCGGTGGCAGAAGGGGAAAGTATGGAAGCAAATGTGCTCGGGGTAGACCACTTGCTGCGCGGCAGGCTACCTTCCCAGGAGGTAGTGGAAGAGGGTCCCTGGAGTCGGCAGCGGCGGCGGCGGCGGCAGCAGTGAATTAGTGCAGACTGTTGATAGGAAAATCAGCTACTCAGCGATGTGGCAGTTTTCCATCAAGCATCCGCAGGAGGTTAACATGGCTATATGAAAGATGTGTAGGCAGAAGGCGAAGTGTGGCCAGGGTCCCAATGTTGGACCCAAAGCCCTGCGTCAACATTTGCAGCGTCACCATAAAGCGGCCTGGGAGAGTTGGCTCCAAAGTGGTGGTCCAGCCTGCTGCATTACCCAGTGGCACGCCGCTCCCTGTTCCAGCCAGCCAAGGCTCCACCACCTCCTGTGTGTTATACCCATCCTCTGTCGCTCCAGATGCTCCTCCTCCTCCTCTTAATCCGAGTCAGTCATTCCGCCAGCAATACATTGGCCAAGCCATGTCCAAGAGACAACAGTATGTGCCCACTCACCCAACGTGCAGAAGCTAAATGTGCTCCTGTATAAGTTGCTGGTGCTGCAGTCCCTCCCTTTTGAGGTGGTGGACCTTTCAGAGAACTGATGGCTTGTGCGAGTCGAGGTAGAGAGTCCCAAGCTGTCATTTCTTTGCGAAGAAGGCAGTACCAGCCCTGTACAATTTTGTTGAACAGAAGGTGGGCCAGTCCTTTAGCCTGTCAGTGTGTACCAAAGTGCACAGCAGTGTCTACGTCTGGAGCTGTAACTACGTTCAGGGACAATACATATCCTTTAAGGACCACTGGGTGATTGTGGTTCCTGCACAACCACAACAGCAACTTGGACAGGTCCCTCCACTGTGGCCTCCACGCTCCTAGGCCGTTGTGCCTGTGACAGTGCACTTGCACTTAGCAATGGTGTCACAGAAAAAAAGTGCCTAATTGTCAATTACATATTAATTGTTAACATTTATCTTATTTGAAAACATTTATAATAATAACATATAACATAATAACAATAACATATAACATTTATCAATTTTTTTTGGTTAATTTTGTATTCTTTTTTTATTTAAATTATATATTGACATTATATATATATATATATATATATATATATATATATATATATATATATATATATATATATATATTGTGATTTTTTGTATTTTTTTTATTTTTTTTTTAAATATTTTTTCCATTGTCTTTTTTAAATATTTAGTTAATTTTTTTACAATTTTGTTTTTCATTTTTTTTTTGTATTTTATTTTTTCTAAATATTTTTTTTTATTTTTATTTTTTTCAGTGCCCTTCCAGCCTACCATGTGTGCAGGACATGGTGGTTTCATGCTGTTCTTCTCATGGTTTGCCTTGAGCCACAGAGTCACACATGGGAGGAACTGATAAAAATCATAAATCTCCACCAAAACTGCAAATGGAAACCATGGTAACTGACATCCTAACGACGGGAAGGAAACTTTGCATGCACTTCAGCCACTCCTACACCGCCAAGCACACCCTCCTTGAGCTACAACATACCCCTCGATTCAAAGAGCAAAAGTTAATTGATTTCGTATCGAGAATCGTAAGTTTGGGTGGGTGTTTGTCATTTTTTCTTGTTTTTTTGCCCATTTCGTATTCGCACGATCGTTCGCGCATAGACGTATATGAACATACGCATTTCGTACGAGAATCGTATAATTTGCGTTAGTTCGTGTGTTTTTCCCGTCCAAATCGTATTATTTGCGTCCGATCCTGTTTTTTACGTCCTTCACATGGGCTTGCGACCAATTCAGAGAGGTGATTGCTAATTGTTTGGAAGCCCATTAAAGAGCTGCTTTACGAAATGTTTGCCGGCAGCTATTTGGCCTCGGGAGTAGGATGGAGCGGAGCGAGTTTGTGGCACATCAAGGGCTTATGCTTTTTGGCATTGAGTTGATCGAGATGTCTGAGAGCAGATTGCCCCTGCGTCGTCGCATGAACATCGATAGCATGAATGATGTTGAGCTGTTCGAGCTGACCAGGCTTAATCGCGCTTCCCTCCATAAATTATATAGTGAGCTGCGGCCATGGTTAGCCCGCACCACAAGGAAGGGGCATGCAATTTCAGGTATGACCAAGATGCTTGGCTGCCTGCAATTTTTGGCGAACGGCTCGTTCCAGAGGCTGGGTGCCCTCTCCGTGGGGATGTCACAGCCTACGCTGAGCCGCGCACTCTCTAAATTTTTGGAAGGCATGGCTGCCATAACTCCAAAATATATTTATTTTCCGGATGATATGGCAGCCAGAAACGCCATTAAGCTTGGGTTTTATAATGTGGCCGACATGCCCAACGTTATTGGTGCTATTGACTGCACACATGTGGCACTCGTACCTAGGGCAGCCGACGAGTATATATATAGGTATTGAGATTGGTTATTATGTTGGCCAACGTGTCATGTAACCTGTTTTCCTTTGCGGCAGCATATTTGTTTATCCCTCATTTGTGTAGCTGCTTTATCTAGGCTTTTCATTAGTATTTCCCAATAGAGTGCAGACATGTTTTGTTGTTAATTTTTTATTTTGGGTCAAATATCAATTACCCTTTTTGTATGTTTTTGCCTTAAGGAATCGTAAAATGGGACACTCACTTAATGTCCAGGCCGTGGTTGGTCCGGACATGCGGTTTATGAGTGTCCTTGCCGGCTACCCAGGATCGTCCCACGACTCCTATATCCTCAGGCGATCTGGGTTGTTTCGGAGATTTGAGGCAGGTGAATTTTCGGGGGCATGGCTGCTTGGTAAGTGTGTCCTATTTGTGTGTTATTAAATGTTGCATTAATCTTGTATTTGTTGATATGTTTGTATTTGAATTCTTTACATAAGCGTCAAACTGCCTTTTTCTTGGGTCATATATTATGAACTTCCAAAAAAAATGCTTGCCTCGCTTTGTCCTTCAGAATGTTTTCCCTTTAGTTAGGATGTCTGTAAGTTCCTTGTCCCTAAATATATTGGTTTGGAGTTTATACCCAAGGATCTTTGAGCTTTGGCTCCTTTTGTACTATTGGTCTTTAAATGTCAAAGTGGACTTAAACTGCATACATTGTAGTTTCCAGATAAATGTGGATAGCCCCTCAGCAGCATCCTAATTGTAACATGTCTGAAAACTAAAAATATATTTAAATTCCAAATACCCTTGGGCGTGCAGATGTTTGTTAATTAATTGGTATATTGAAGTGCCATTTTTAATTAGGTAATACATTAGTGGAAAGATTTATTTGGCTAATGTGCCCTGTTTTTTTTTTGGCCCACTTTACCTTACATCATTATGATATATGTTAATTTTTTTGTGTTTGTTGTGTTGCCTTTGTAATTTTGATTACATTTAATTCTCTGTTTAAGGTGATTCCGGGTACCCACTTCTACCCTGGCTCATGACGCCTGTGCTGCGGCCCCAGGATGCCTCTCAGGAAGCGTACAACCGTGCGCATCGCAAGACCCGGGCTGTTGTGGAGAGGGCCTTTGGGCTGCTGAAGACACGTTTTCGTTGCCTTGACCATACTGGGGGCGCCCTGCAATATGATCCCAAGAAAGTGATCGACATTATCATGGCATGTGCTGTTTTGCACAATTTTGCCATCCTGGAACGTGTCCCACGTTATGTGGACAGCCTGCCCTCTTCAGCCGTCGAGGATGAAGTCGAGAATTTTGAGGGGCCCCCCAGTGAGTCTGGCCAATCTGTTAGAGCCAACCTGATCATGCAGCATTTTACTTAACTTTTTTCCCTGTCTCAACATTCTGTGTGTCTGTGTTATCCTTTTTGTTAAATATGTTGTTTTGCCGTAATGTGGCATTACCTCAAAGTAAAAGATTTAGACCTTAATTGTTGCCTAATGTATTTCATGTAGTTTCCTTAGCTTTAGATTTGCATTGTTACACCTCTTCAAACAAAAATTATCTGGTTTAGCCCAAGCTGTTTAAAATGTGTTCCCACTAAAAACGCCACAAGTATTGTAAGTTAGATTTTTTTTTTACTTAGAAAAGGAAAAATTATAGTGCTTAACAGAAAACATTCCACATACATCTGTGGTTACAAATGGATAACATTACAAAAAAAACATCGAGCACATCTACACCTGGAAGTGAGTGGCACAACCAAACAAGGACACCCAGTCCAAAGGCCAGCCTAGTCCAGTCATTAATATTGCCTGTGCCCAGGGATATTTGGGCATGGCCATAATGTCACACAAACATGTCTGCAAACAGGAGGAGCACCAACCAAATCCATATTTAAAGCCATAAGTGGCCAGATACCCTCCACATAGACCTATGGCATTGGCTAGTGGCCTTAAGCATTACTCTAAGGAGCTATATGGGAGCAAATACAAAACACAACCTGCATGAGCAACATAAAATGGATTGTTTGAAACCTCAAAGGACACGTAAATACAGTGGGGGTTAAGAGAAAAGATGTCCCACACACCCATGGCTTAATAGGGTGGCTGCCCATAATACCCAGGTGGAGGTCCAGGTGGAGGTCCATGTGAATGGGACCTAGCCTGGGCCATGGCAGCATTGTGAATTTGAAACTGCTCCACAATGTTTCTCTGCATATTGGTCATCTCAGCCATGGCTGACTGGATGCCATTACTTGCATTGACCACGTTGCTGTTGAGGGTACGCAACTCCGCGAGGATGCCCTGTAGACTGGTATGGATGTTGACCATGTCGGCATGCCTTTGCTCACGCTCTGTAACGAGCTGTGTGTCATAAGAGTCCCTTTGTTGGGTCCATAATTGAAGCAGGGCACTCTGCCTCCCCTGGGAAATTGTGGGGCGGCGTAATGGAGTCCGCCGCACAATTACCCTGGCTCTTGGGCGTGCCCTGCCGCGTGGTGTCGTCCCCTCAACAGCAACAGGCCTGCTTTGCAAATCCTCAGCAGCAGAGTGAACACTGGGGACTGTAGTGTCAGTCTCCCCATGTGCATGCACAATGGATGGAGATTCACTCTGCTGCTGAGGATTGGCCAGAGAAACATTATGGAGCAGTTCCAAATTGGGACCCAGGGGGAGGTCATCCGACGTGCCCTGCATGGAGACATCATCATCTTCCTCCATGTCCTGGATCTCTTCCATGAGTGTGCGGGTCTGTAGGGACATATAAAAAAAAAAAAGTGTAAGTTGGCGTCCAAATTTGGGATTCCAACAGTTTAACACATTCTTAAGCACTTGGTAGTATTTATGGTACTAAATTAACTTACCGGAAATCTCTGATCTGGGCTCCTATGCTGTACGGACCTGGTAGGCATAACCAAACTGGGGGGTGAGTTTACCCTTGCTGAGGGATCATGCTGGGCTGAAGAAGAGAAAAACAAACCACGTAAACACACACATAACCATTTTTGGGATAGGTAATCAAATATAGCTCTATTTGTAATATTAATCAACTCTAGAGCTATGGGGACATTTGTTAAAAGACACGCAAGTTTAGATAGGTGCAATGGCTCGCGAAAACTGCTAACTGACCTCAGTTCGAAGTCAGGAAGTGTACCCAGTCAGCATACAACTTTCAACGCACATTTTTGGATTTAGACTACCATTCGCTAGGTCCGGGGTACTCAAACAATTGTTGGAAAGGCCCATTTAAAGGTATGTGGTGAGAGGTGAATGTCTGGCCATGGTGCTGACGCAGGGGGTGTCTAGTTAGAAATAAACACACTGGTGGAGGTGCTGGAGATTTCAAAGTGCAAACTAATAAAGGCTGCTTGCCCTTGCTGGGCTGGATGGGGCAGAGCTGAGGGGACAGGGATTGGATGGCTAAAGGGGGGAGTTAACGTATTGATGGTGATGGGATGGATGGAGCAAATCTGTTACAAATGTATGGGGCTTATGTGGGGGGGGGGGGGCATGGGGTGACTGTGGCAGATGGGGCAGAGCTGGGGCAGCGGGACACGATTGTACCAAGAGAAAGATGTACCAAGTTACTGTGTACCTTGCAATGCCACTTCCTGTGCAGTACTTCATATTGCAATGCTATGTTTCTGGGAGCCATCACATTGGGCAGGAGAACAACCACTACATCGCCGATCAAGGGGGCAGCTCTGAGCACGTCAACACAGAAGTAACTGAGTGCAGGGCTGTCTGGGCAGGGGTCCTGGAATCTGGTGCCAAGGTCCGCATTGGGACCCCGGGCCGGCAGTTGAGTCTCGCTGCTCTAGGTCAGATATGTTTGGGGGTGGCTAATGACATTGTTAACTCAAACACAACTCACACAACAAAAAGGCAACCCATACATAATGATGTGTGTTTTGTGATTGATTCCAAATATATCACTTTTCTGGAGAAACTTCATGACTTTAACAATCCAATTGGAAATTTGATCTTTGCCATAATGGCTGTGGGCCTAAATGTGTGATTCCCAGGGACCAAAAGAGGACACAAACAGGCACAGTAGTGCGAGGCCAAGCAAGGCAAACCATAGGGGCATCCCGTTATCTTGTTACTAGTGAACTGTAGATTATTTAGCAAACAGGCAAACATGCAGATTTAAGAGTACTCACCGTGGGTACGGGTCGGTGAGTCTGTGTCCCTTAGACCAGCATGTCCACCGACCGCGACCGGATGGAGAAGTCCAAGCACAATCTCCTCAGCAGGGGTAAACTCCAATTTAGATGGAAAGCCACCTCCAGTTTTCAGGCTGAAAAGAGAAAATCGTTTGGTACTCAGAAAAGGTGCATACAGTACATCCTAAACATTATATTTAGAGAAAACATTTATTTACCTGTAATTATGCCTTTTAATTTCTTTTTGCCGTACAGCATACTTCAGATCAGAGATTTTCTTCTGAATTTGGGACACATCTTTCCTCTCTTCCCCCGCTGCATTTACTTGTCGGAGGATGGTTTCAAACAATTCCATCTTGCGCTGCTTTGTGGTGTGTTTTGATTTGCTCCCATAGAGCTCGTCATAGTATAATGTAAGGCCACTAGCCAATGCCATATTTTGGTCATGGGAGAATCTCCCACTCAACTGGCCGCGGCGCAATGTGCGGCCAGATGGTTGGCTTGGCTGCTCCTCCATGTGTGCAGACACATGTGGTGACATTATGGCCTGGGGCTGGGTAGGGGAATGGCCGGATTGGTGGCTTCCCAATGACTGGACTGGACTGGCCAAGGGACTGGGTGTTCTGGCGTGGCTGGCCACCGAACTTCCAGGTGTAGATGTGGTCATGGTTGCAATTCTGGGCCCTCTTGGGGGGCTATGTTCCCGGCTGGTGCCAGGTCGGGGGCTCTGTTCCCGGCTGGTGCCAGGTCGGGGGCTTCTGGCCCTGGATGGGGTTCTTCGGGCCCTGTAGGGGCTTCTGGCCCTGGATGGTGTTCTTCGGGCCCTGTAGGGGCTTCTGGCCCTGGATGGGGTTCGGCGGGCCCTGTAGGGGCTTGTGGCCCTGGATGGGGTTCGGCGGGCCCTGTAGGGGCTTCTGGCCCTGGATGGGGTTCGGCGGCCTCTGGCTGGGCTTCGGGCCCTGGATGGGGTTCGGCGGCCTCTGGCTGGGCTTCTGGCCCTGGATGGGGTTCGGCGGCCTCTGGCTGGGCTTCTGGCCCTGGATGGGGTTCGGCGGCCTCTGGCTGGGCTTCGGGCCCTGGATGGGGTTCGGCGGCCTCTGGCTGGGCTTCGGGCCCTGGATGGGCTTCTGGCCCTGGATGGGGTTCGGGCCCTGCTGCGGGGCCTGGGTTGCCGAACTGCCCTACTTGAAGCCATGGCCGGTGTGGGCTCCCTTGTGCGGCCTCTTCTGGGGGCAGAGGTGGTGGGTGCTGCAGTTGGCTGCTTTTTGGCTGCAGGGGCACGTGGCTTTGGGCCCCTTTTTTGGGTTCCTGAGGGTCCAGGGTCCCTTGGTGGGGCCGAGGTGGTAGTCTTGCCTCTCAGCTTTCTCCTACCTTGCTGGGACCTTGTTGTTGGGCCCTCCGCGGTCTTGCTTTGCTGGGGTCGCTTGCTCATAGGCTTTTTAGGTGCCATCTTACACAAATGCTCAAAGAGAATGAGCTTTGGGTGCAGGGACCTTTAAATAATGAGCCCAGCGTGTGACGCCTATGCGCACGACTACGCGCTCGTACGAACGTACGTTCGAGCGGAACCAGGAAACCGCTGGGGTTTCACTTATCTGCTGCCTTGAAGAAGCATAAAGATGGCGCCCACTATCTTCACCCATCAACAGGAAGAGATCCTCATGCTGGTAAGTGGCTGCCTGTGCATTTTAATCTAATAGTCAATGATGGCCTAAATGTAAATGATGCGTTTGGAACTAGTTTGGGGTCTCTTAATGTTTAATCACTGGCTCCTCACACTTCATCCTCAAGGGCCGAGCCTGGCCACGTTTTCACCTGTCTATGCTGATGTCCTAATTCGGCCAATTGCTCCGGCTTAGCAACAGTTAATTAACCTGTGGAGTAGCGGGGCTAGCTGGCAAACCTGGCCTGTCTCGGACCTTGATGCGGATGTTTGAGGAACACTGTTTTCCTAAGCCATAAAAACACAACGGGAAGCCACACACGTGGGCCAAAAGCCTAAGCATTAGCCTACATCTTGGATGTTTAAACCATCCTAACATGCCATAGATGCAGGTGGGCTGATTCTTGATGTTGGCTATTATCTGTATGTACATGGTGTGTGATACATATAACATAAGACCAGACTCTCATTCACAGTCAACGTCCTCTTTAAGGCACTCCCCAAAAATGGCTGCCACTCGAAATGTGTGTGTTAATGACATTAAATTCTCAACTTGTGATGCCACACATATGTGTGTGTGTGTAAAAGTAAAATCTCTGTGTCCATTATGTTTTTCAGATCATGCTTCAGCGCCGGTATGACTTCGCGCCCAATGTGTGCGAGAAAAGGGACATCGCCCGGGAGATCATCGCGGAGATACACCGTGTGACTAGCACCACCTTCACTCACACCCAGATAATGCAGCATTGGTCGGACCTGAAACGTCTGCACATGCCCCGGGTGCGGAGGTATTTTGGAATCCATTTCCCAAGTAAGTACAAAGCAATTGCATGGTATATGTTCCAAATGTATAAGTTATGCCTTTATTTATAATGACTTTTCTTTGGTAGTGTTGGAAATGGATTTCAGAATTCGCCGCACCCGGAGGCGTACAGGCCGACCAGTGCTGCATGAGTCTGCATCTGTGAGTGAAGGTGGTGGATCTCCCGGGCGACGGACCTACCCCTCCTCTGTGGCCTCCTCAGACCAGCCCCTGGACCTTACCACAGAGGAGGGGCCAAACCGCGTGGGCGTGGAGTCATACCTGGCCAGGCATGGGGAAGGCTCTGGTATGTCACTCTTCATGTATAGGCACAAAGATATACATGGCAGGCCAAAAACTAAGTTATCCTTTATTATGTATTTGTAGAAGCTTCTGGTGCGGGTGAAATAGTGGAGGAGGAGGCAGCAGAGATGCTGGAAGTCGATCCTGGCGAAGGTGAGTGATGTCAGCCAGACTGGGAGCCAGATATGTTGGGAATAGTGACTCTCTACAAGTACTAACCAAATGTCACATGTTTCTCCAGGGACTTCTTCACAGCAGAGCCAGGACCAAGGGCAGCCTGTTGGCCCCAACCAGCCATCTGTCGGCCACCAACTCCGTAAGTCTCCATGCCATTATTCATATTAATGTTTGGTTAGCTAATAACACACACATAACTAAAGGCGTAGCCAATGTGTAGTTCACACTTTCATGTGGGCACTTCGTTAGCTTAAAGAGGACCCTAACTTGTATTAAGAACCAAAGAATTAGCCATCACACTGTACCTACAGATTAGAAACATGGAAAAACACCCTTCACCCATCTAATGCATGTTATTAGACTGAACCAAACCAATATTGGGGGATATGGAATGCACAATATTTACAGGCAGCATGGGATACAGATTGCAAAAAGGAAGGTGCTGCCATGCATTGTGTGAGTGATGACCTTTCCCTCAACCCAGCTATGCTCGGGATTCCCAACGCACCACTGTAACCTACTCCCCTGTACTTTATCCAACTCTCCACTCCTCATTAAGTGTTATGCTTCAGAGTCCAGATGGCGGCGCTGTAATCCCAAAAAAACCCAAATTAACTTTGAGGTGGTGCAGAATCATTTGTGAATAGTTATTGGTTTTCATTAAATAATGTGGAAGGTCCGGTTTAAGGAGTTTAAACACTTACCTGTGGGAAATGCATTAACTGTATCCCTTGGAAGAATGACATATGTCATGCATTTACATGTATTTGATTAACCCTAAATCTATTTCCAGCATACAAACCGGTCGGGGACTCCTATTTATGTTTCTTTCTCTATTGGTTACAGGGATGATCCCCCAAACATTGGCGGGGAAAAAAAAAAGAATGAAGGAGTTGGTGGCCGAGCTGCTGGCCATACAGGCGACGTTGGGGCCAACAGATGAAGAAGAGGATGATGAATAGTGCCCTTGGTCCTGGCTCCTTTGTTTAACTTGTTTTTAAAGTTTTTAACATTTTAAAAATGGTTTTATGGATTTTTTCAAAATCCAAAAAATATGTTGTAAAAAAAAACCCAAAACAAAAAAAAATTATGTGTTTTACTGTTCCAAAAAAAAAAAAACATTTAGATGTGTTTTATTGTTAAAAACCAAAAAAAAAATTATATGTGTTTTACTGTTCCAAACAAAAAAAAAATTTATATGTGTTTTACCTAGACAAAAAAAAAAAAAAAAAAGATTTAAAAAAAACAACCAAAAAAAAAAAAAGAGGTTTTGAAAATTAGTTAAAACAAAACCGAGCAAATCATTTAAATAAATTAGATTTTAAGCCTTCCTAAATGTGTCTTTTCTAATATGCACACACCCAAAAAATTACACAAACCAGAAACAACACGCTTAGAAACATATAGACATATGTACATTATGTGATTTTCTTACGTTTTAGGGACCGAGAAAGGAAGTTGGATGCAAGCGCTAAGAGGTTTAGGTAAGTTTGAGGGACCGAGAAATGAAGTTGGATGCAGCCGCTAAGGGGTTTAGGTAAGTTTGAGGGACCGAGAAATGAAGTTGGATGCAGCCGCTAAGGGGTTTAGGTAAGTTTGAGGGACCGAGAAATGAAGTTGGATGCAGCCGCTAAGGGGTTTAGGTAAGTTTGAGGGACCGAGAAATGAAGTTGGATGCAGCCGCTAAGGGGTTTAGGTAAGTTTGAGGGACCGAGAAATGAAGTTGGATGCAAGCGCTAAGAGGTTTAGGTAAGTTTGAGGGACCGAGAAATGAAGTTGGATGCAAGCGCTAAGAGGTTTAGGTAAGTTTGAGGGACCGAGAAATGAAGTTGGATGCAAGCGCTAAGAGGTTTAGGTAAGTTTGAGGGACCGAGAAATGAAGTTGGATGCAAGCGCTAAGAGGTTTAGGTAAGTTTGAGGGACCGAGAAATGAAGTTGGATGCAGCCGCTAAGGGGTTTAGGTAAGTTTGAGGGACCGAGAAATGAAGTTGGATGCAGCCGCTAAGGGGTTTAGGTAAGTTTGAGGGACCGAGAAATGAAGTTGGATGCAGCCGCTAAGGGGTTTAGGTAAGTTTGAGGGACCGAGAAATGAAGTTGGATGCAAGCGCTAAGAGGTTTAGGTAAGTTTGAGGGACCGAGAAATGAAGTTGGATGCAAGCGCTAAGAGGTTTAGGTAAGTTTGAGGGACCGAGAAATGAAGTTGGATGCAAGCGCTAAGAGGTTTAGGTAAGTTTGAGGGACCGAGAAATGAAGTTGGATGCAAGCGCTAAGAGGTTTAGGTAAGTTTGAGGGACCGAGAAATGAAGTTGGATGCAGCCGCTAAGGGGTTTAGGTAAGTTTGAGGGACCGAGAAATGAAGTTGGATGCAGCCACTAAGGGGTTTAGGTAAGTTTGAGGGACCGAGAAATGAAGTTGGATGCAGCCGCTAAGGGGTTTAGGTAAGTTTGAGGGACCGAGAAATGAAGTTGGATGCAAGCGCTAAGAGGTTTAGGTAAGTTTCTGGTTGAGGGTGCGCATGCGCAAGATCTTATAAACATACGAACGCACGAATCTAAGAGGCCAAAAACCAATGAAAGCCAGAGGCAAACGCAAGTAATTGGAAGAGGTTGACGATGGAAGCAGCCGAAAAAACAGGCTGCCGCCGCAACAGGTGAGCACATGAACGTGATTTTTACGATTGCCAACTGACTGAGGCAAGTTCGGGAGATATCATACGAACGGACGTATCTTTTAGGATAGAAACGTATTTGCTTATTGAATCACTCGCAAGTTCATACGAACGCACGAGCGGACGTGAAAAATAGGATGATCGTGAGCCAAATCCAAGCTGTTACATGTTTCTTTGAATCAACCCAATAGTCTGATTTGCGATGTTTCCACCCGTTGGAATTCCACCCTCCATATGTTGGATCGTCTTTACGAACAGAGAAAAGCCATTACTGATTTCTTGATGATCCAAGTGGATAGGGGGACTCCCCTGTGTAAATGTTCATCCTCAGATTAATCAAGCTATTGCATTTTGAATTGGATTTTGTCCTGCTGCCAAAACACTAGGCCGCAGGGTATCCCAAACCTGCACGTAGCACCCTATCTGTTATACTAAATACCTGTAAGGATCTTACCGTCTCGCCGTCCCCGGTCCCACGCTGCGTCTTCGGGCGGCCCGCTTCCGCCTCCTGTCCGGCGGTCCCCTTGTGTTGCTGCCTCCCGGCGCTGCTGTGGGGTCCGGGGTTCGGCGGCGGCGGGGTATGGTAGTGGCCGCGCTATGGCCCGCTCAGTGGGGCTGGGCAGCCCCGCCAGTCTGTCCGCCAACGCGGCTCTTCCTCCTTCTGGCGGGGGCACGCCCGGCCAGCAACGTGCTCGCGCGCGCGCGCGAGCATGTTCTCTTTATGCCTCCCGGCGGCGCTTCTCCTAGCGCGCCCGCCGGAGGCGGATTTGAAGTATCCAATCATCTGCATCCTGGTGGGAGTCGGTCCCAGGGACTGGACGGCCTGTCTGGCCTGGGCAGTTCAGTTCCTGGGACCGCTCCCGTTTTTTGAAGTTGCACCAATCATTCCAATTCCCTCCTTGACCTCCCTTTCCTACTGGCCAGTGCTTCCTTTATATTCAGGCTGCTCCATTTTCCCAGTGCCCGTTATAGCTTCTGGGTTGTTGGGAGCGTTATAGACTGTCCTTGATCGTATATACTCGGCTTGTTATTTCTGACCATCCTTGCTTGCTGCCTGCCCTGACCTTTTGCCTGCCTGACTTCGATTTTGCCTGACCCTTCTGATACCTCGCTCCGTGACCTCCTGGATTGACCTCGGCTTGTTTGACTGCTCTGTGTTACCTCCGCTGGATACCTCGCTTTGTGATCTCCTGGTTTGACCTCGGCTAGTTATTGGACATTCTCCTCCAAGCATCCTCCTTTGGGACTCCCTGCCGTTCATCAGTCTCCACCTTAAGATGGTAATCTTTGCGCCCATTAAGTCCTGGGGGTAACCGAGTCTGGAGAGGCATAATCCGCGTCTCCTGCGAGCAGGGACTTGTCTATAGGCAGAAGAGGCAGTGGAGATTGGGGATTATCAGCTTAAGACAGAAAGGTGTCCGGCACAGCCTAACAGTATAACGGGCCCGAAAAATGGACCAGATCTTAGAGCAGGTGCAGGCCTTAACAGCGGCTGTGGAGCACCTGGCTCATCGCGTTGCGGCCCAGGAGAACCGTCCAGCTCCAATCATCACCAGTCCTCAAGGGGCTCCGGCCGCATCATCAGTGGAACCCAAAATTCCACTCCCAGATAAATTCTGTGGCGACCGAGCTAAGTTTGCCAACTTCCGGGACTCATGTAAACTTTACTTCCAACTTCGTCCTGTTTCTTCAGGGTCACAGGAGCAGCGAGTGGGTTTGATTATCTCCCTCCTCCAAGGTGATTCACAATCCTGGGCCTTCAGTCTACCGTCCCAGGATCCTGCTCGTCTCTCAGTAGATAACTTCTTTTCTGCTATGGAGATTCTGTATGATGACCCTGACAGAGGAGCGACGGCAGATGCTAAGCTTCGTACCCTACGACAGGGCCGGCGGCCCGGACGAAGACTATTGTTCAGAATTCCGGCGCTGGGCAGTGGATTCGCGTTGGAACAATCCAGCCCTGTGCGGCCAGTTTCGGCCAGGACTGGCCGATTCCATTAAAGATACCTTGGTGAATTATCCAGTTCCCCAGACATTAGATGAGAATATGCACCTTGCCATCCGCATAGATCGACGTCTTCGGGAAAGACGCTTGGAGAAAGGGTCACATCCCGATTCAAGTTTGAGAGCCGAGGCTCCAGTTGTGCTATCTTCTGAGGAACCTATGCAACTGGGAGCTACTAAACTCACTGAAGTTGAGAGACGTCGGCGCTTGTCGGAGTGTCTGAGCCTGTACTGTGGCGGAACTGGTCACATGGTCAGAGTCTGCCCTCAGAAGCCGATGGGAAACTTCAGAGCCTAGGGGGTATCGAGGGGACCCACCTAGGCTGCAAGGTATCTCCTCATGTATCGTCTCCAGTCATAATTCCGGTTCAGATTAAAATTGGTCTAAAATGTTTGAATTTAGAGGCTCTCTTAGATTGTGGAGCAGCAGGGAACTTCCTTGACTCTGATTTAGCTCAGAGCTTAGGAATTTCGCTCCAGTCCCTGCCTGCACCTATTCGAGTCTCTGCCATTGATGGCACACCAATTGCAGGTGGACTCGTTCAGTTTAAACCCTTACCAGTATCATTTAGAGTGGGAGCTGGCCATTCTGAAGTCATCAGTTTCCTTGTCCTTAGCATGCCTAACACCCCCTTAGTTCTTGGATTGCCTTGGCTGCAGAAACACAATCCCCAAATTGATTGGGTGTCGGGGCAAATTGTTAAGTGGGGTCACCAATGCTTTCAGGCCTGTTTGGATCTTCCAGTTCGAGCCACTCAATTATCTCTGGAAAAGGTTCCCACTCCATACCTTGATTTCTCTGACGTCTTTTCTGAAAAGGCGGCAGATAAACTTCCCCCCCATAGGCCTTGGGATTGTCCCATTGAGCTCCTTCCAGGTACCATGCCTCCTAGGGGGAGAATTTTTAATTTAACGCGAGCCGAAAACCATGCCATGCTGGAGTATATCGCAGAAAACCTAAAGAAGGGGTTTATCCGGGCGTCCTCTTCCCCGGCGGGGGCAGGATTTTTTTTTGTTGAAAAGAAAGATGGGCGGCTCCGTCCATGTATTGACTATCGGGGTTTAAACAACATCACTATCAAGAACAAGTATCCCCTGCCACTTATTGAGGGGCTATTTAGGTGGTTGGGGCTCAGGTTTTCTCCAAACTAGATCTCCGGGGCGCCTATAATCTCATCAGAATTAGACAGGGGGATGAATGGAAAACGGCCTTCAATACTCTTGAAGGACATTATGAATATCTAGTAATGCCGTTTGGTCTGTGTAATGCCCCCGCAGTCTTTCAGAGTTTCGTGAATGAGATATTTAGAGACTTCTTAGGTCGTTTTGTGGTAGTTTATTTAGATGACATTCTGATTTTCTCTTCATCACTTTCGGAACATCGCAAACATGTTCGCATGGTCTTACAAAAACTCAGAGAAAATTGTTTATTCGCCAAGTTAAAAAAGTGCCAATTTGAAGTTTCGGAAGTTCCTTTTCTGGGTTACATTATTTCTAATACTGGTCTTTCCATGGATCAATCCAAAGTGAAAGCAGTATTAGAATGGGAACAGCCCAAAGATCTGAAAGGTCTGCAGAGGTTTTTGGGGTTCGCCAATTTTTATAGAAGGTTCATTAGAAATTTCTCTTCTCTAGTAGCTCCTCTGACTAATCTCACTAAGAAGGGGGGGTACCCTGCTGTTTGGCCGGATCAGTCCGTTTATGCTTTTGATAAACTTAAAGAAGTCTTCAGTTCTGCCCCTGTGCTGGTGCATCCGGACTGCCAGTTACCATTTATTGTAGAAGTGGATGCCTCTGAGATTGGGGTGGGAGCGGTAATGTCTCAATACAGTGGGTCCCCTGAGCGCCTCCATCCTTGTGCCTTTTTCTCTAAAAAATTCACTACTGCCGAAAGGAATTATGACATTGGTAACCGGGAGTTGTTGGCAATTAAGTTGGCCTTTTAGGAGTGGAGACACTGGTTGGAGGGGGCTCAGTACCCGGTTACAGTCTTTACTGATCATAAAAATTTAGATTACATCCAATCTGCTAAAAGATTAACTCCTAGACAGGCTCGCTGGTCCTTGTTCTTCTCTCGGTTTAACTTTTCCATAACCTATAAACCAGGGTCCAAAAACGTTAAGGCTGATGCCTTATCCCGGAGTTTTTCTTTTTCTAATTTACCAGAAAGGGAGAATGTACCCATTTTGCCCCACTCTATGGTGGTAGCTGCCATCCAACCACAACTCCCTGATTTAATTCAATTTCAGCCTGAAGCTCTGGCTGAAAAGCCTAATTTTGCCCAGTTCGTGCCCTCCCTTTATCGTGCTGCTTTTCTATCCCATTTTCATGACTCTAAGACAGCGGGTCATCCTGGGGTCAAAAAGACCATCGCTTTGCTGTCTCGCCAAGTCTGGTGGCCATCCTTTAGAAAGGATGCACGAGATTATGTCCAAGCCTGTAAGGTGTGCGCTCGGAGTAAGTCATTAAGACACTCTCCCGAGGGTGCCCTACTACCACTGCCCATTCCCTCTCGCCCTTGGACCCATTTGGCCATGGATTTTATAACGGATCTTCCACCTTCCCAGGATGTACTGTCATTTGGGTGGTGGTGGATCACTTTTTTAAAATTTTTTAAAATCCATGGCATTCCAGAAGATGTTGTGTCTGATAGGGGGGTCCAGTTTGTTTCCCGGTTTTGGAGGGCTTTTTGCGCCAAGTTGGGCTTCACCGTCTCCCTTTCTTCTGCATTTCACCCTCAGTCCAATGGGCAAACCGAAAGAACGAACCAGTCTTTGGAGCAATATTTGCGATGTTTCATTTCCGATACTCAAACGGATTGGGTGTTGTTCCTTCCGTTTGCTGAATTTGCACTGAATAATGTCTCGCATTCTTCCACTAGAATTTCTCCTTTTCATTGTGTTTACGGTAAAGATTTGAGATTTTCAGCCTTGTTAGACCAACCCTCTAGAGTTCCTTCCTTGGATGAATGGATGTCCCGATGGCCGGGGTTATGGAATAGGATCCAGCAACATTTGTCTAAGGCTGTCCTTCAGCAAAAAAATTTTGCTGATCGTAAACGTTCTTGTAATTCTGATTATTGTGTGGGGGACTGGGTTTGGCTTTCGACTAAGAATTTGGCCTTACGCCAACCCTCTGCTAAGTTGGGTCCGAGATTTATTGGTCCCTTTCCCGTACTGCAGAGAATCAATCAAGTTACGTATCGTTTAGATCTCCCCTCCTCTATGAAAATTTGCAACTCCTTTCATGTCTCCCTTTTGAAACCTGCTAGGAACCATGAACCTAATAATCCTCCAAGTCCTGTTTTGGTTGAAGGGCAACAGGAGTTTGAGGTTGCCCGGGTTCTGGATTCTCGCTTTTTCGAAACTACCTTCAGTATTTGATTGATTGGAAGGGTTACGGCCCTGAAGAAAGATCTTGGGTTCCGGCCAGGGAGGTTCATGCGCAGAGTTTAGTGAAGAAATTTCATAGGGAGAATCCTCAGAAGCCCAGCTTGGAGGGTCCAGTGGCCCCTCCTCAGAGGGGGGGTAATGTAAGGATCTTACCCTCTCGCCGTCCCCGGTCCCGCGCTGCGTCTTCGGGCGGCCCGCTTCCGCCTCCTGTCCGGCGGTCCCCTTGTGTTGCTGCCTCCCGACGCTGCTGTGGGGTCCGGGGTTCGGCGGCGGTGGGGTATGGTAGTGGCCGCGCTATGGCCCGCTCAGTGGGGCTGGGCGGCCCCGCCAGTCTGTCCACCGACGCGGCTCTTCCTCCTTCTGGCGGGGGCGCCGGAGGCGGATTTGAAGTATCCAATCATCTGCATCCTGGTGGGAGTCGGTCCCAGGGACTGGACGGCCTGTCTGGCCTGGGCAGTTCAGTTCCTGGGACCGCTCCTGGTTTGACCTCGGCTAGTTATTGGACATTCTCCTCCAAGCATCCTCCTTTGGGACTCCCTGCCGTTCATCAGTCTCCACCTTAAGCTGGTAATCTTTGCGCCCATTAAGTCCTGGGGGTAACCAAGTCTGGAGAGGCATAATCTGCGTCTCCTGCGAGTGGGGACTTGTCTATAGGCAGAAGAGGCGGTGGAGATTGGGGACTATCAGCTTAAGACAGAAAGGTGTCCGGCACAGCCTAACAATACCCTTGTTCATCCTCATCTTAATCAAGCTATTGCATTTTGAATTGGTTTTTGTCCGGCTGCCAAAACACTAGGCTGCAGGGTATCCCAAACCTGCACATAGCACCCTATCTGTTATACTAAATAAGCGTTGTTCAGCCTCATTTTAATTAAGCTATTGCATTTTGAATTGGGTTTTGTCTGCTTTAAATACACCAGCCCACATGGGCATCCCAAACCAGCACATGTCATCCTATCTGTTATACTAAATAAGCGTTGTTCAGCCTCATTTTAATTAAGCAATTGCATTTTGAATTGTTTTTTGTCTGCTTTAAATACACCAGCCCACATGGGCATCCCAAACCAGCACATGTCACCCTATCTGTTATACTAAATAAGCGTTATTCAGCCTCATTTTAATTAAGCTATTGCATTTTGAATTGGGTTTTGTCCTGCTGCCAAAACACTAGGCCGCAGGGTATCCCAAACCTGCACGTAGTACCCTATCTGTTATACTAAAGAAGCATTGTTCAGCCTCATTTTAATTAAGCTATTGCATTTTGAATTGGGTTTTGTCTGCTTTAAATACACCAGCCCACATGGGCATCCCAAACCAGCACATTTTACCCTATCTGTTATACGAAATAAGCGTTGTTCAGCCTCATTTAAATTAAGCTATTACATTTTGAATTGTTTTTTGTCTGGTTTAAAATACACCAGCCCACATGGGCATCCCAAACCAGGACATGTCACCCTGTTATACTAAATAAGCGTTATTCAGCCTCATTTTAATTAAGCTATTGCATTTTGAATTGGTTTTTGTCCTGCTGTCAAAACACCAGGCCGCACGGTATCCCAAACCACCATGTTGCACCGTATCTGTTATACTAAATAAGCTTGTTCAGCCTCAGCTTTATTAAGCTATTGCATTTTGAATTGGTTTTTGTCCTGCATCCCATATTGCCAATTTTCATAGTATCTGGTGCAGAGAAGCAGTTCCTCACTTTATTTAGCTTCTGCTTGTTAAAGTATACACATTTTTTAAAGTACCTATTGCGCATTTCAAATACATAAAAATGTCAGGCAGACAAGTGCCAGGATGTTCAAAGAGGAGTGGCAGAGGCCAAGATTCAGCAGGCAGAGGTCACAGCAGACTAGGGGCGAGTGGCAGCAGGAGTCACGGTGAGAGACCTGATCTGCCAGTATCTGCTAGCGGTCGTGTCTCCACCAGTAACGCATCTGCCGTGGTAGATTGGTTAACGCGGTCATCCACATCATCACAAATTACATCTGAGACCCCCAGTCTAGGGTCGGTAGGTTCCTCTGACACAACCCTGAATTGGCATGCCCAGAGAGCAGAAGCTGTCCTCCCATTGCCTCTGTCCTACGCCGTTCCCTCCCCCAGCGACGTATCCTATGCTTTGGGTTTAGCTCCACTCAACTCCAGGGTGTGATTCATCCAATTTTTGGGCTCCTGCAGCCAACTCCAGTGTCTCTTTCACGCAATGTTTGGGCTCCTGCTGCTGCTGCTTGCAACTCTAGGGTGTGATTCATCCAATTTTTGGGCTCCTGCAGCCAACTCCAATGTCTCTTTCACGCAATGTTTGGGCTCCTGCTGCTGCTGCTTGCCACTCCAGGGTGTGATTCATCTAATTTTTGGGCTCCTTCAGCCAACTCCAGTGTCTCTTAAAGTAATGCTTGGACTCCTGATGCTGCTGCTTGCAACTCCAGGATGTGATTCATCCATTTTTTGGGCTCCTGAAGCCAACTCCAGTGTCTCTTTAAACGATGTTTGGACTCCCGCTGCTGCTTGCAACTCCAGGGTGTGATTCATCCAATTTTTGGGCTCCTGCTGCCAACTCCAGTGTCTCTTTCAAGCTATGTTTGGGCTCCTGCTGCTGCTGCTTGCAACTCCAGGGTGTGATTTATCCAATTTTTGGGCTCCTGCAGCCAACTCCAATGTACCTTTCATGCAATGTTTGGGCTCCTGCTGCTTCTGCTTGCAACTCCAGGGTGTGATTCATCCAATTTTTGGCCTCCTGCACCCAACTCCAGTGTCTCTTTAAAGTAATGTTTGAGCTCCTGCTGCTGCTTGCAACTCCAGGGTGTGATTCATCCAATTTTTGGCCTCCAGCAGCCAACTCCAGTGTCTCTTTCAAGCTATGTTTGGGCTCCTGCTGCTGCTGCTTGTAACTCCAGGGTGTGATTCATCTAATTTTTGGGCTCCTTCAGCCAACTCCAGTGTCTCTTTTAAGTAATGCTTGTGCTCCTGCTGCTGCTTGCTTGCAACTTCAGGGTGTCATTCAGCCAATTTTTGGGCTCCTGCGGCCAACTCCAGTGTCTCTTTCAAGCTATGTTTGGGCTCCTGCTGCTGCTGCTGCTTGCAACTCCAGGATGTCTTTCAGCCAATTTTTGGGCTCCTGCTGCCAACTCCAGTATCTCTTTCAAGCTATGTTTGGGCTCCTGCTGCTGCTGCTTGCAACTACAGGATGTGATTCATCTAATTTTTCTGCTCCTGCTGCCAACTCCAGTGTCTCTTTCAAGCTATGTTTGGCCTCCTGCTGCTTGCAACTCCAGGGTGTCATTCAGCCAATTTTTGGGCTCCTGCTACCAACTCCAGTGTCTCTTTCAAGCTTTGTTTGGGCTCTTGCTGCTGCTGCTGCTTGCAACTCCAGGATGTCATTTAGCCAATTTTTGGGCTCCTGCTGCCAACTCCAGTGTCTCTTTCAAGCTATGTTTGGGCTGCTGCCGCTGCTCCTGCTACTGCTGCTACCGCTGCTTGCAACTCCAGGGTGTGATTCATCCAATTTTTGGTCTCCTGCTGCCAACTCCAGTGTCTCTTTCAAGCTATGTTTGGGCTCCTGCTGCTGCTGCTTGCAACTTCAGGTTGTCATTCAGCCAATTCTTGGGCTCCTGCTGCCAACTCCAGTGTCTCTTTCAAGCTATGTTTGGGCTCCTGCTGCTGCTGCTTGTAACTCCAGGGTGTGATTCATCTAATTTTTGGGCTCCTTCAGCCAACTCCAGTGTCTCTTTAAAGTAATGCTTGTGCTCCTGCTGCTGCTTGCTTGCAAATCCAGGGTGTCATTCAGCCAATTTTTGGGCTCCTGCTGCCAACTCCAGTGTCTCTTTCAAGCTATGTTTGGGCTCCTGCTGCTGCTGTCTGCAACTCCAGGATGTCATTCAGCCAATGTTTGGGCTCCTGCTGCCAACTCCAGTGTCTCTTTCAAGCTATGTTTGGGCTCCTGCTGCTGCTGCTGCTGCTTGCAACTAAAGGGTGTGATTCATCTAATTTTTCGGCTCCTGCTGCCAACTCCAGTGTCTCTTTCAAGCTTTGTTTGGGCTCTTGCTGCTGCTGCTGCTTGCAACTCCAGGGTGTCAGTGAGCCAATTTTTGGGCTCCTGCTACCAACTCCAGTGTCTCTTTCAAGCTATGTTTGGGCTCTTGCTGCTGCTGCTTGCAACTCCAGGATGTCATTCAGCCAATTTTTGGGCTCCTGCTGCCAACTCAAGTGTCTCTTTCAAGCTATGTTTGGGCTGCTGCTGCTGCTGCTGCTGCTGCTTGCAACTCCAGGGTGTGATTCATTCAATTTTTGGGCTCCTGCTGCTAACTCCAGTGTCTCTTTCAAGCTATGTTTGGGCTCCTGCTGCTGCTGCTTGCAACTTCAGGTTGTCATTCAGCCAATTCTTGGGCTCCTGCTGCCAACTCCAGTGTCTCTTTCAAGCTATGTTTGGGCTCTTGCTGCTTGCAATTCCAGGGTGTCATTCAGCCAATTTTGGGGCTCCTGCTGCCAACTCCAGTGTCTCTTTCAAGCTATGTTTGGGCTCCTGCTGCTTGCAATTCCAGGGTGTCATTCAGCCAATTTTTGGGCTCCTGCTACCAACTCCAGTGTCTCTTTCAAGCTCTTGCTGCTGCTGCTTGCAACTCCAGGATGTCATTCAGCCAATTTTTGGGCTCCTGCTGCCAACTCAAGTGTCTCTTTCAAGCTATGTTTGGGCTGCTGCTGCTGCTGCTGCTTGCAACTCCAGGGTGTGATTCATTCAATTTTTGGGCTCCTGCTGCCAACTCCAGTGTCTCTTTCAAGCTATGTTTGGGCTCCTGCTGCTGCTGCTTGCAACTCCAGGGTGTCATTCAGCCAATTTTTGGGCTTCTGCTGCTAACTCCAGTGTCTCTTTCAAGCTATGCTTGGGCTGCTGCTGCTGCTGCTTGGAACCTCAGGGTGTGATTCATCCAATTTTTGGCCTCCTGCTGCCAACTCCAGTGTCTCTTTCAAGCTATGTTTGGGCTCCTGCTGCTGCTTGCAACTTCAGGGTGTCATTCAGCCAAATCTTGGGCTCCTGCTGCCAACTCCAGTGTCTCTTTTAAGCTATGTTTGGTCTCTTGCTGCTGCTTGCAACTCCAGGGTGTCATTCAGCCAATTTTTGGGCTTCTGCTGCCAACCCCAGTGTCTCTTTAAAGCTATGTTTGGGCTGCTGCTGCTTGCAACTCCAGGGTGTGATTCATCCAATTTTTGGGCTCCTGAAGCCAACTCCAGTGTCTCTTTAATGCAATGTTTGGGCTGCTGCTGCTGCTTGCAACTCCAGGGTGTGATTCATCCAATTTTTGGGCTCCTGCTGCCAACTCCAGTGTCTCTTTCAACCAATGTTTGGGCGGCTGCTGCTGCTTGCAACTCCAGGGTGTGATTCAGCTAATTTTTGGGCTCCTGCTGCTGCCAGCTCCAGGGTGTGTTTTTCAGGCACTATAGGGGCCCCTCATAGTGATGCCACCTCAACTCTCTGCAATTGTGCCGCTCTGCGATTCTATTAGCGATGCCTCTGATCTGCATGTCAAAATTATTTATAGTATTATTTCACTAACCCAGCATGCATCCTATACGTGTTATAGCAAGGCAGAATGGTTTACAACCCTATTGAGGCTCTAGGAAGCTCAGAAATAGCCGTTTTTAATAGCGATTCATCGCGAATAAATTCGGACCGAAACAAATTTTGTCGGAAAATTCGGCGAATCAGCCGATTCGAATTTTTAAAAAGTTCGCTCATCTCTAATCAAATCGTCCGCATATGCGGCCACTTTGTATTGCTTTGACCTATTGGTTAGGCCTCTGATGTCTGGGTTGTGGCGGATACGGCATAGGAAAGGTTCCAAGGTGAGTATGAAAATTAGGGGTGATAGAGGACACCCCTGCCTCGTCCTGTTTGTTATCAAACAGGAGTTCGATATGACACCATTCACTTGAACCCCGGCAGACGGGAACCCATAAAGGCTTTCGCTCCAGCTTAGAGCATTTTGGCCTAGCCCAATGTGCCTAAGTTTAGCTTGCATAAAGTCCCAATTCACTCGATCATAATCTTTTTCTGAGTTTGTCGGCAATAGGAGGGCAGGGGTCTTGCTCTTTTGGGCCTCCCTGTGCGGCATGAACCCCACCTGGTTCCAGGCCAATGACATTGTGTAAGTGAGGAGCTAGTCTGGAGGCCAGGATCTTGGCGAAGAGTTTCAAGTTCAGGAGTGAGATTGGCCTGTAACTCATACATTAGGCTCAATTCATAGAGACGAAAAAAAAACTTCCTTTTTAGTGCCGATCTGTTTTTTTTGTGAAATGTTTCCGTCCTCGTATGAGCGTACAAGCGATTCTATGCATGGATTGAAAACCTTCTGTAAAGTTTCCGTCCGTTCGTACGGCAGATTACGAATACGAGGATGTCATTTTCCATCCAGACTTTTCCGTTTCATTTCCACATGTTACAACGTAGGCTTTCGTTTTTGCCCTTTTCCCATCGTATCCTCCAACGAATCCTTTACGTTTTCCCGTTCGATTCTGTTTCCCTTTTTCAATAAATATTCATCCAGACAGAAATCCTTATGATCTTGCGCCTGCGCACTACAAACTTAACTCATTAAAGTGCTCGCCTACATATTTGCCACCCTCACTTCTACTACAATGTTTAGCTAAATCACTTAGCACTATCCTCCATCTTCCCTTTTGGAACCTTAAAGCTCACCCAAATCACTTCTCGGTCATGCGAATATTCATCTTTAAATATTTCTGGGCCCATTAGTTTTGTGTTAATGTATTTTGTAAATGAAATGACACTGTAACATTTTTTTTTTGGATTCCATCATAAAATATAAAATTTATAAAAATTTTGAAAATTTCTAATTTTTACAACTATAAAAAACATAGCAATAGCAGGCCACAGAACATTATTCTTCATCTGTGGTCCCCAACGAGTTGCGCAGCTCCTGCATCTCGCCCACCAACTGAAGAACCCTGACACTCAGTTGTGCCACTCTGGCACTTGTGGTTCCTGTTAAAAAACTTAAATTAAAATATTGGTATAACCTTGTTGGGGTCATAATGCAGTGCCCCCCCTGTATGGTCCAAACACCTAAATCTGGACTTCAAAAGCCAGAGGGCCCTTGCCACCACGGGCCGGGTTTTACATAGTGCCCGATTAGAGAACCCCTGGCCCGCATCTGCAGGCAAAAAACTGGCATCAGGAGCAAGGGCAGGAGTGGATATCCAGAATCCCCTGAAAGAATTTAAAAATACTAACATAAAATACACATTCTACGCTACAATATTGTTTAACATGTCATCAAGGGCTAAAAACAGCAATAGGTTAAGTCATGAGTCATCAACTATATTCGTTGCCATACAGTGAAAATGGATTGATGGAATGTGAGCAAACGTACCCAGGAGCCATCCACCAGATAATTCTCCTGACTCAAACTGACAAAATAAGCCTCAAGCATCATGGGACGACCCTGGATGCCCTGCAAGAACACTGAGGAATCGCATAGCTGGACCAATCACTGCTTTTAAGTTGTGTGAGTGGCACATCTTGCGGTTCCTGCAACCAAATATAAAATAATTACACAAAGCAAAGGTAACCGACTAAAAACAATAACTCCTACAACAAATTAAGATTCAAGTTCAACAATCCAAATATAATTCACAAAGGACATAAGTCTAAAAAAATATAGCAATTATATGGGTGTGTGGGAAAATAAATGTTTACATGCTAAGGACTAATTAAGTTCAGCATTAAAATGCTTCTATAAGGCATACATGAAAAGTATTGATTCAGGTATGCATTGCTATACAATTTATGGCCTCGGCCATGCTGATACATGCAATGCCTTTGTGCTAAAGGCGCGCAGACTCCTCCACATAGCCGCAAAACAAAGGTCCTGTAAGTGGATCGGAAATGAAACGGATTTATAGGGTGGTGATCCGTTGGAAATCAGCTCTCTGAATCAGACAGAAACCCATCCCAACAACGGAAGTTATCTGAACGAACGAAAAATTTCCGCTTTTGTTTGGAAAATGATCCGAACTAATGGAAATGTTCCGCTTTGCTTCAGTTTATCGAAAGCGCATTCCCGAACGTTCGTATGAATGAAAAATGAAAGAAAAAAAAGCAAAAAAATGGCTAACACCCACCCAAACTTTCACAGACAGCTACGGAAGTCCGGACGAATGTGTCTTTGAATCAAGGCTATTGTGTGGGGTCTTTGCCGTCCTTTGGGATAACCGATATAAAGGCTCTTAGGGAGTCCACCGGAAGGGCATTCGAATCTCTAATTGAGTTGAGGGCTTCAAGGAGCTTCGGGGCCAGGAGGGGGAAGAATTTCTTGTAGTATGGGAGGCTAAGGCCGTTGGGCCACTATCCAGAGACTTAAAAGGCAGTATGGCTTTGGAACATATAGCCATTAACAATTGCCCTAATCAGATGTGGGGCCTTTTTCTTGTCTTAGTCCCAGCTACAAGACAACTAAAATTATACAAATATATATATATATATATATATATATATATATATATATATATATATATAATGCATACAGTTTGTAATGCGATTTGAGAAATTACAGTGGTCTAACAAACATCCCATTGCAGTTCTATGACAAATCATAGTTTTAGCTATGCATATATGTACAATTACAGTTGCCTAGACTTATTACTTGAAATGTAATTGACACAATTCATGACCCATTATTTGTACAAAAATGTCTCCAGATTCATAATATGCAGGGACATGAGGCTGCATAAATTTTTTAATCTGAAAACTGCTTTAGAATACTGTTGGTAGTGTACTGTTGGCATACCTCATGCATACAACAGAAGAAATAATTGCAATATATGTTTTCTGTTGATATAGGCAAACTGACATGAATAAAATAATTCCTTAGTGATTTTTCAGGGGCTAAGTGAGCAGAACAAAATGTCATGTGCCTAGCACAAAGTGAATTGTCAACTTGCAGTCTAGGACTGCAATGCTTAACATCATGTTTTCACATTCATTATTGTAAAATTCCCTTTGTGATGATACATGATTGCAATGTATTATAATGGTAATAAGGAAAATAAAACTTAACATATTTACCTTTTTTTCTGAGATTTTGTTATTGAAAGAAATAAAGTTTAAAATATTGTTTTTCCTAAATAATGATATTTATGCATAATCAAAAATAGTGCAGTTTTCTATATGTTGCTGTATACCCCAATTTAAGATGGGCAGGCTGATTCATTACTAATGCCAGGTAGTGACAGATGAGCGTCTGTAGAGCGGATTTCAGAGCGACCGCTAGTAGTCGCTGTACTCAGCCATGGATCATTGTTTTAGAGTGCCTCAGTCGCTGTCCTGCATTGATGAATATCATGTGAGAGTTGCAGTACTACGCTGTATGTGACCTAATGGTAGCACCAGCTCAGTGCAACTGACTCACACCACATTCCTCAAAAAAACAGCCTCAAACATTGCTGGTGCTCAAAATCATGTAGTTGTAGCCCATAGCGCCAGAAGCTGTGTGAAAAAAAGGCTGTTTTTGAACATGTATCCACTAGTAACAAAGCAAAAACATATGGAATTACATTGTTCTTACATTGTAACATGAACACTTTAATACCAGACATGTAAGGACAATTCTGCATAAAAATATTATTACTAAAAAAAAGTTTTCAAAAATGTAATTTTCTTGCCCAGGATACGTGTCAGAAGTTTTGAGAATTTTTTTTAAGGAAAAAAAAAAAATGAGATCAGGAAAGGGATTTAACCCTTTCACTGCCAGCCTACCTTGAGATTTTGTCACCCTTTGTTGCCAGACCAGTTTTGCACTATTTTGCACTCCCCATGTTCAACTGTGATTTTTGAAGGGATTTTCAGGGATTTCCCAGGAAAATAATATATTGTTTTTTTTTCAGCAGAGGCTGGGCTTTAACATGAAATGTCTTGTTTGTCATTTTCTAAGTGTATTCTTAATATTTTTGGGTGAAAATTGTGCAAGAAAAAAAAAAAAATTTTTTACAATTTTATAGTGTTTTTTTGTAATAAAAAAATGTAAGTTTGTCAATAAAATCTTATTGCGCGTGAAACCCCAATTTCTCCTGGTTACAGCGGTACCACATATGTATAGGTAGACACCTTTTCCTTCCCAGGAGACTCCCCCAAACTGAAACAGAGCTTTAGGAGATTTTCAGATAAAATACAACTGCGATATGCAATATGCACACCTTGCAGTTTTTCAAGAAAAACAACCCTTTACATTTGAAATACCCCCGACAAACTATATATTTCCTAGAAGTACACACCTCAGGCTATCTAGGCGTACCAGGCTTGTTGACATGGGTGCAGTTTTCTGGAAGTAATCCCTCAATGTATTCTTTGGTTGCACAGGGTTTCCCTAAAAATGAATAAAAAAGCAGAATCAAAACCACATTTTTCTAAAAAAAACTATATGCAAACCAGAAAATCTGAAAAAGCAACATGCCCCGAACAGAACAATACCCAACATGCATAGGTTCTGTCAAGGAAAGAGTTGCCAGACACACCAAAGTAAAGCATGCGCATAACGGTAATTTTACTTCAAAATTTCAGCTCTGCAGCCAAAGTGCGCACCTTGTGCTTTTTTTACCAAAACAACCCTTTACATTTGGAATATCCCTGATAAACCAAATATTTCCTGAAAGTACACATGTTAAGCTTTCTAAGCATACCCAGCTTGTTGTAGTGGGCTCATCTTTCTGGAAGTAATATCTCAAAGAATTCTTAGGTTGCACAGGGTTTCACAAAAAAAATGTATAAAAAAGCAGAATAAAAAACACCTTTTCCTAAAAAATCAATATGCAAATAAGAAAAAACAAGGTAAATCTGAAAGCGCAAGGTCCCCCGAGCAGAACGATACCCAACATGCATAGGTACCTGTAACCTTTTAACCGCCAGCCTACTTGAGATTTTGTCACCCGCTGCTGACAGGATATTTTTCACCATTTTGCGTGATGTTTAACTGTGATTTTTGCAGACCTTTCCAAGAAAATGACATATTTTCTTTTTGTGGCAGAGTTTAGGGTTTAACCCTTTGAGTGCCGGCCCCCTGAGATTTTTTGTCACAATCTGTTGCCAGACGACTTTTCACGTTTTTGCGCTACACGTGTGCAACCTTGATTTTTGAAGGGATTTCCAGGGATTTCGATGAAAATGATATATTGTTTTTTTCAGCAGAGTCTGGGCTTCAACATGAAATGTCTTGTTTGGCCTTTTTTTAGTGTATTCTCAATACTTTTGGGTGAAATATGTGCAAAAAAATTAAAAAAAACTATTTTTTACAATTTGTAGTGTTTTTTTTGTAATAAAAAATGTAAGTTTGTTAATAAAATATTATTGCGTGTGAAAGCCCTATGTCTCCCGGTTACAATGGTACCACATATGTATAGGTATACCCCCTTTCCTGAAACAGCAGTTTAGGAGATTCCAGATAGGATACAACTATGCAATATGATTGCATAGTTGTAAGGGGTTAATAAAAAAAAAAAAAATGACATAGGGTTCCCCCTCCCGGGGGGGGGGGGGGGGGGACCTCATTTCTTTTTTGGAATTCTAAGGGTTAAAAACCCTTAAAATCCCCCCCAAAAAATGACATAGGGTCCCCCTCACCCAGCATTACTGACCCGGACCAGCTATGGGGGCTTGTAGAACAGGGCGCAGGGGCCAGCGTTGGTGGCCTCTGGCCCTGCAGGCTACTAGCCCACATAGCCACGTGGCCCTGGCCCTTCTGTCCCCCCCTGGCCGTTGGGGAGGCAGGTAATGGGGGGCTGGGGGTTATGGCAAGTCACCCGCTTGCCGCAGGTGACCTGCCATACCCAGAGCCTTGTGAACTGGTATAAGGGGTCTCATGGACCCCTTACCAGTTCACAAAGGGTTAAGTTAAAAAAAGACACCAGACAAGTTATTATTCTATTTTCACTTATACTTACCTGCCATCCAGTGTCCCACGCTGCTACAGATGACAGTTGTCGGTAGTGATCAGAGCAGGGAGGGTGGCAGGCAGGGAGATCAGAGCCACCCTGCCTGCCACCCTCCCTGCTCCGATCGCTGCTGACAACTGACAGATCGGAGCCCGGGTGCCAGTAACCCGAGGAGCGGGATGACGTCATCAAGTGGGCGGAGTTAGGGGTGGGGCTAGGGGCGGGGCCAGCGCCGGCCGAAGAGGATGGTGATGGCCCGTTTCTGGGCCCTCACAAGCAGCGTGGAAAGCCCAGGGGGGGGATCGGAGCCCCCCCTGGTGAAGAGAAGACCCGGGGAGAGCCATCGCGCTGCCAGGTGAGTAAATGTCATTTACAGTTTTTTTTTTTTTTCAGATGTCGGCGCCGGCGGGGGGGGGGGGGGGCTATTCCTATATATAAGTCTGTATGTTTTTTACTTTTTGTTTTATGGGCCTCTAAAGTCAGCTACGTGAGTCTCACGTAGCTGGCACTTAACGGTTGGAGAGGCAGCTACGTGAGAGTCACGTAGCTGGCACTAGAAGGGTTAACCTGAAATGTCTTGTTTGTATTTTTTCTACTTTTTTTAATATATTTTTAAGTAAATAAATAAAAAAAAATAAAAAAAAGATATATATATTTTAAATTGTCTCCTTTATTTTAACAACAACATTTATTTTATTAAAGAAAACCATATTGCATGTGAAAGCCCCATTTCTCCCGATTACAATGATACCACATATGTATTGGTAGCCCCCCGTTCCTGTCCTCATCCCCTAAACTGTCTCATAGATCCCTTACCAGTTCACAAAGGGTTAAAAGTAAAAAAAAAACACACAGAGACACACTTTAAAAATAACTTTATTAAAAAATAATACATTTTTTAATGATTTTTTTTTAAATACTTACCTCCCATCCATCCCTGTGTCCTACGCTAATCACTTGGGGGGATTTTTAAGGGTTAATGGTGAGGTCCCCCCTACCCAGCGTAACCAGCCTGTGACCAGCTATGGGGGCTTGTAGAACAGGGCGCAGGGGCCAGCTTTAGTGGCCCCTGGCCCTGCCGTCTACAAGCTGTCATAGCCTAGGGCCACGGCTCTTCTGCCCCCCCTGGGCTTTGGGGAGGCAGGTAATTTGGGGGGCCAGGGGTTAATGGCAAGTCACCCGCTAGCCGCAGGTGACTTGCCAGACCCCAGAGCCCTGTGAACTGGTATAGGGGTCACATGGACCCCTTACCAGTTCACAAAGGGTTAAAAGTAAAAACAAAGACAAACACTTTTTTCAAATAACTTTATTAAAAAGAAAAAAAAAAATTTGACTTTACTCACCTCCGATCTTCATCTCCTGTGTCCCGCGGCGATCAGATGCAGGTGATGGCTGGGCAGAGGAGGGGGGAAGCAGGTGATCGGACGATCGCCTACCTCCCTCCTCTGTCCAGCCGTCACCGGCATCTGACAGCTGAACCACCGGGTGCCCCGATGACACCCGGCGGTGACTAGAATCCAAGATGGTGGACGCCATCGGAGGGAGGAGGGCTGTTATGCCCCCTCCAGAAGATGGAAGAGCGGGGGGGGTGATCAGAGCCCCCCCCCCCCCCCCCCGTGAAGAGGAGAGCCTGCGGGAGCCGGCGGGGACAAAGGTAGGTAACTGTCATTTTTTATTTTTTTTGCAGCAAACCGGGCGGCTGCTGAAATGGGGGTTGCCCTATTTTGGGCACTCCCCTGCAGCCGGAGGAGCCCCAATGGGTGATCGGAGCCCCTCTGGCTGAGGAGGAGACCCGGCCGGATCGAACGAGGGGTCAGGTAAGTGTCTTTTTTTTAAACTTTTTATGTTATTACTGGGGAAAGTCAGGTACGTAAATTTTACGTGGCTGGCGTTTAATGGTTGGAGAGGCAGCCACGTAAAATGTACATGGCTGGCTATAGAAGGGTTAAAGATTGTCCATTGAAATGTATGGGAGAGCGCCAGGTAATGACAGGTAAGACATGACGCTCTGCAAGGATAAAAAAACAGCGCTGTACGCTGAGCCTGGGATAATGATGAATTGTACGCTACATGGAGTTTTTCTAGTCGCTTACCAGATTCGGCTTCATAAATGTTTAATTGCGTGCCGTCTCCGGCGTTCACCTGCGGCTACCTGACGCTACCTGGCGCTGCCTGCCTCTGTACAGGCACTACCTGGCGCTATACCTTCATGAATAAGGCCCTTAGACTTTGAATATTAGGTCAATTAAATGTTGTATAATAATATTTCTAATAAATAAAAGCAGAAACAAATCTACAATTGCTATCTGTCAAAGTTCGATCAGACCAAAGGCTGACATCAAGAGGTAAAGGAAGGCATGACACATTTGTATTTTGAAGAATCACATCCTAGCATCTTTACATAAAATGCTGGGAGCTAAATACTATTTTGAGAATGTTAGTGTTTGGATTCAGATCCATATTATATTTGAATGAAATGGCCGCTTCAGTGTCAAAGCAAGGAACAGTATGCCTGACTTTGGTGGCACACTCCTCATTCAAATAGGATAAAATGAGAAAAATACTGTACATAGCATGCCATTTCACCTGTCTTTTGTTTATTTTTTCAGATCTTCTTCATAGTTTTTGGAACATGAGAGCGTGTTTTCGTTAACTTCTCTGAATACAAAATATTGTAACACCATTTAGGTTTGTCACATACTGTATTGTAATGTTTCAACTAAATACTTTTTGACTACAGGTGTGTTGTGTGTACCAGGTTAAACAATTTGTATGAATAGTAAAAATATGGTTTGGCAATATTGAAGCATCCTGGTGTATCCTTTGTAGAGGATGTTTTAAGTTGCATTAATCCTTAAAAGTTTTATCATTACTCAGAATATGAGAAATGTCATTAGAGAGCTGTATGTTTTTGTCTCACTGTGTTAATTTCTTAGAATACATAGGTAATGTGTACTCATAAAACAATATATATATTTTTTACTGAAAGGAAAGTATGCTTATGCAGAGCATTTTAGAATAATTTACATGCAATAAAATTGTCACCATAAATATTTTTTTTAGTATGTATTCCCACGTCACATATGGCAATATTTATGTATCAGGGAAAACTGATTTTGACAATTTGACATGTATGCATAAATAATATGTAAAAGAATAGGGTGATTTGCATTTGCTATTTGCTTTATCTACTTGACTATTATACAGTGTATGGTAAACAGAACCAAGGCAAACAATTTGGTCCATATACTGTTTGGATACATGTCTAGTAGAATGGCCGGTGCTACTCTGCACGGTCCAGAAAAACATCAGGCAACAGTATAGACCACAAGCAAAAATGTTTTGGGCCATAATCCTCACCCAACATAAGTCATTTCACCCTACATGAATATTACCAAGCTACTTATTAAGGCAATATGGTCATGGCCTATGCACAGAAGTTTTAACATACAGTAACATGATAGTGAGTCATATGTGCAGTGCTTTGGTACGTATCCCTTGGGTTGTCCAGAAAATTAGGGGCTTATTTAAGCAACGCTAGTGCCATGTAGGACCACATAGCGGCAGGTGTTTTTCTGGCGCTCCACAAGAAAGCCATATTTATGACTGCAAACATTAATAGCTCCTTTCATAGCATAGTTAGCATTCCATGTATCAATAACGCCAGGTGTTTTTTGAGCTCCGGGCTGTGTGTCCTACAGTGCCACATCATATAAGATGCTCAGTGTTGTTCTCTAATACACTTCCTTTGACCTTTCTAGTAATGTTATTTTTACTAATTACTAATTATGGTTCTTGTTTTTCCATTTTTGTCACAATCAACTGACATGGGATCCCTGACCTGCTCTTTTACCTTCATTATAGTATGGTACATTGTTGTTTTTCTGAAAAAATACCATTTTGTGAGTATTCACCTGTAAAATGGGTATTACGAGTACACACAACCCGCTTCCAACATTCATGAAACTTGGGAAACCGGCCTGTAGAGGGCGATCTTGCAGAGATGACATGGAAAAAAGGAGCCCCTCCTGGTCCATAAGTACTCGGGACCTCCCACTATTCCACAGTCTTTTATAAAAGCAGTGAGAAAACCAGGAAGAGCAAATTATATAGTGAATTGAAAATAATAAAAACCACCATATAAAGGACCCCAGAACAAAAAAGGGCGGGGGAAGCAGGGTGTGTGACATACTCGTAATACCCATTTTACAGGTGAGTACTCACAAAAAGGTATTATTCCTAGCATGTCACACACCCCGCTTCCAACATTCATGACACTTGGGATATCCAATAGCAGTGTCCATAATGGGCGGGGATCCAACAAGGCAAAAATGCATAACTTAAATTACTGCAGCTTGCAGAACTTTACGACCAAAAGCAGCAACCGCTGAGGCCCGCACATCAACCTTGTAAAACTTAGAAAAAGTATGCACCGAAGACCAAGTAGCAGCCTTGCAAACTTGTTCAACAGACGCCTGGTGCTGAAAAGCCCAAGAAGCCCCAACAGCACGAGTAGAATGAGCAGTAACACGTAAAGGGGGAACCTTCCCCTTAGCAGAATAGGCCCCAACAATGGCCTGAGGTAACCATTTACTGATGGAAGATTTGGCGGGTGCCAAACCCTTCCTAGGCCCAGAGGGCACAACAAAAAGGGCATCTGTCTTACGGAAAGCAGAAGTAGTAACCAAATAATACTTAACACAACGAACAACATCCAAAGAATGTAAAACCCTTTCCTTGTTATTACTAGGATTAGGGCACAATGAAGGAAGAACTATATCCTAATTTAGGTGGAAGGCAGACACCACCTTAGGAAGAAAATCTGGTTTAAAATGGAAAACCACCTTATCCTGATGCCTTTCGAAGTAAGGGGCCTGGATAGACAGGGCCGCCAATTCAGAAACCCGACGGACAGAGGTAATAGCAACCAAGAAAGCAACCTTCTGAGTAAGAATATGAAGAGGAAAATTCTGCAATGGCTCAAAAGGAGCAGCCTGCATGGCAGAAAGCACCAAGTTAAGATCCCAAACTGGAAGTAGGAGCTTTCTAGGAGGCCGCACATGCGTGACCCCCTGAAAAAAAAGTCTTAACCAAAGGATGAAGAGCAAAAGATCTTTGAAAGAAAAATAGCCAAAGCAGAAACCTGCCCCTTCAAAGTACTAATCTGGAAACCCAAATCCAGACCATGTTGCAGAAACTCCAAAATCCTAGGGATAGAAAATACCATGCAGGGCAAGACCCTAGACTCACACCAATCAATATAGGACCTCCAAGTCCTGTAGTAAACAACAGAGGAAGACTTTTTCCTAGCTCTAACAAGAGTCTGAATGACCGCGTCAGAGAGACCTTCCTCTTTTAAGATGGAAATTTCAGCAGCCACGCCGTCAAAGCCAGCGTTGGTAAATTGGGGTAACAGAGTTGACCTTGGGTGATGAGATCTGGAAGAAGAGGCAGATGCAACTGATCCTCTGCTAGCCTTGTGATGTCTGCGAACCATAGACTTCTTGGCCACCTTGGAGCCACCAGAATTGCTGGCGCCCCTTCCAGAACCAGCTTGCGCACCACCTTGCTTATCATGGAGAATGGGAGAAACAGAAACCCCAGATCCTTCCAGGCCAGAAACATGGCATCCGCTACCACTGCCAGAGGATCCTGGGATAGAGACACAAAAGCTGGAAGCTTGTGGTTGTGACGAGAAGCAAACAGGTCCAACCGTGGAGTCCCCCACTTGTGACAAAGAAACTGAAAGACCCTGGGATTGAGAGACCCCTCTCCCCGGCGAGCACATGCTCTGCTCAGGGAGTCTGCCTCCACATTCTCTATCCCCGGAATGTAAACTGCCAATATGCAGGGAACATTGATCTCTGCCCAGTGGAGGATCAGAGATACTTCCCGGAGGGCACCCCAACTGCGAGTCCCTCCTTGGTGATTGATGTATGCAACTGCTGTTCGGTTGTCTGACCGAATCTGAACCGGCAGCCCCCGCAAAAGATGAGTCAGTCGGAGCAGAACAAGCCGAATGGCCCGAAGTTCCAATAAATTGATTGGAAAGTGAGCCTCCTGAGGCCCCCACAACCCCTGGAACCGGTGCTTCCTCCAGATGCCCCCCCAACCCATAAGGCTGGCATCCATAGTGACCAACTCCTAACAGGGGGTCAGAAATGACTTGCCGTTTGAGATTGCTCGAAGTCAGCCACCACTGAAGAGACCACAGAACGCGGGGAGACAACAAACAAACCCGATTCAATGACAGAGGGCACTTGTCCCACTTCGCCAAGAGAAAGAGCTGAAGTGTCCTCATATGAAACTGAGCAAACGGGACCGCTTCGAATGTGGCCACCATCAGCCCCACTAGCCTCATCCCCAAGCGGATAGGCTGACGAGGATTGGACAAGAACAGACAAATTAAATCTTGAATCAGAACCATTTTGGACTGAGGAAGAAATACCCTGGCCTGAAGGGTATTCAGAAATAAGCCCAGAAAGGGAATCTCCCTTACAGGATAAAGAGAGGATTTGGCATGGTTTATCACCCAACGGAACCTCTCTAGTGTAGCCACCACGGTCCTGGTGTCCAATTCCGCCTGATTGAAGGACGAGGCTGTGATGAGAAGGTCGTCCAAGAATGGCACAATGCGAATGCCCTGGAGCCTGAGAATAGCCATTACTCCTGCCAAAACCTTGGTAAATACTCTTGGGGATGAGGTGAGACCGAATGGAAGGGCCGCAAACTGAAAGTGCTGGTCTTCCACTGTGAATCTGAGGAACCTCTGGTGAGCGGAACAAATAGGGCAGATAAGCATTCTTGATGTCGATGAAAGTCATAAAGTCCCCTTGACGGAGAGCGTCAATCGTTGATCTTAACGACTCCATGCGGAGCCTTCTGAAGCGAATAAATTGATTTAGTCGTCTCAGATCTAGAATAGGCCGAACAGAGCCGTCTTTTTTGGGAACCGTAAATAGGTTGGAGTAAAACCCCAGAGCCCTTTCCGCAAGAGGAACCAGGCGAATAACATCCATGTTTAAGAGATTCGCAACAGCTGATCCGCGGGCATCCGAGACCTGAAAAATCTGGGCGGAGGCCGGAACTCGAATTCCAGCTTGTACCCGGAGGACACAACCTCCAGAATCCATCTGTCTGATACCTCTTTGACCCAAGCCTGGAAAAAGAACCGCAGCCGTCCCCCCACCCGCACGGGTGAGGGCGCCTCCTCATTGCTGGGCAGGCTTGGAAGTGGCCTTAAGCTTGGATCCCCAATTCTGACTTGAACGGCCACGTCCTCTTCCTCTGTTCCATGCAGTCCCCCTAAGGGCTGAAAAGGCCGATCCTCTGCCTGCTCTGGAACCACGAAAAGAAGGGTTAAAAGAGGCCGATCCCCGAAAGGAACGATGTTGCTTCTTATGCTGAGGCAATTTGCCTCCTTTAATGACAGAATCCAATTTATCACCAAAGAGGCAAAATCCCCCAAAGGGGAGTGCTGTAAGTGACTTCTTAGCCACCGCGTCAGCCGCCCACTGGCGTAGCCATATAGACCGCCATATAGCAACTAGCAAAGCGGAATTTCTGCTACACATGGCCATGGTATCATCCAAAGCAGAAAGTACAAAAGACACAAATAAATCACATCGCTTAAGAGCGGCATACTCATCAGAGGCTGGATCAAGCCCTGAGGAATTTAATAGGTCTCTAATAAGAGACCTAATAGCGACTACCATAAGTGCCGAGGCACCCACAGGTCGTAAGGCTGAGCCAACACTAGCTGGCAAGCCATTTGATCAATACGTTTGTCCTCCCCATCCTTAAGGTTAGTAGATTCCGGAGAATGCAAAACAGAGGAATTGGACAAACTGAGCACAGGTGCATCCACCACAGGGGGTGATGACCAACGTTTAACAGTGTCTGAAGGAAAGGGATATTTCTTATCCCAGCCTAAAGGAATGCCAGGAAGCCGCGCAGGCTTCTCCCATTCCTTAAGAATGATCTCTTCAAAATGTTTTTGATCTGGAAATTCTAAACGAGGCTTGGAGGCTCCAAAGAACTCCCCCTTCAGAGGAGGGACTGCTTCTGGAAGATCGATTGCCAAAACCTCATACAATTGAGCAAGAGCTTTAGGGGTGTCAAAAATCTCCCCTTCACCTTCTTCAGCGTCAATACCCACAAATTGCTGAACATCAGAAACATCAGATTCCTCAAAGAATTCTCCTTCTCCAAACGGAGAACAATCTGACCAATCAAGACGCTTGCTACAATCAAGCTCATTTGCCTCAACAGCAGGAGCTAAATGTTTTCTTTTAGCTGAGGCCTTCTTGGCCACAGAGCTAGACATTAATTTTTCAATGTGAGCCAATCTGGCACATACATCAGAAAGCGACTCTCCACCCATGACAATATCACTGGGGGTATGGACAAGACAAGGTGGTGTGGGAGAAGAGGCCGGAGCCCCAGACCCTGAGGCTTGGGCCTCTGAATGCTGTATTATAATCAATTGAGCACAAGCTACACAAAGAAATGCCCCACATCGCAAACACTGCCGAGTCTGTCCCAAAGGAATTGAGAGCCCAGTATCCTGAGATGCCTCCATATGGTGTTTCTTAAAATACGTAATTTTTTTTATAGTCGCCAAGTATATGGGATTTTAGCTGAATCTACCCGGGATGCCCCTTAATAGTCCCTAAATGGGAGGATTTAACAAGGACCAGGAGAAACCCCTATTAAAGAGTTCCCACCTGGAAGACACAATAAAAATATACAATAAGCCTTATGCATATAAAAGACTTCCCTTTAGCACAGCTAAAGGGTACTCACAATGGCCACGACAGCCCTGCGACCAACGACCTGCGAAAGCCCAGCAGAAGCACCAGCGCAGCAGCCAGAACCAGCGGAGAGACCAGCGCCAGAACCGGAACCAACATGCCAGTAACAAACCACATGTGAAACAGGAAGAGAGAGCTTGAAATCCGGCGCCGCCGAGAAGCGCCACACCACAAGAAATGCTCAGAGAGCGGAGGGCGGGACAGCCGAATGACGTCAAAGGACGGGGCCGGACGGCGCCCGTCAAGCCCCGCCCACATCCGGAAGCATGCGCTGACCGAAAGAGAGGGAAATTTAAAAAATCCCAACAAGAAGAAACACAGGTAAGAAACTTACTTACCCTCCTCTTTAAAAATAAATGCATAGGCCAAAGACACTCCCCAATAAGATTCCCCCCCCCCTTCATTACCCCAGCAGGGTCCAGGGGAGCCAAAAGGGGGAGGAACAAGAGCACCAACAAGCACAGGGAGATTTCAAGGGATGGGGCATCCCATGCCGGGAGACACCAGCCCGGATTCCGCCTACCCCTTATTTGAGGTCTCACGGAGGGAGCAAGCTCCCATATACATCCAAGGGTGTATCTACCCTTGCCCGAGCCCATCAGCCAAGGTTGGGAGGCATAACATAAACATCATAATAAAAAATGAGGTTCAGGCAGAAATAGAAAATGACCGGGAGTAACCCCGGCTACCTGCAGGAAGGAGAGTCATCTTCTGAATGCTTCGACGACTGCAGAGACAAAAAGACTGGGGAATAGTGGGAGGTCCTGGGTACTTATGGACCAGGAGGAGCTTCTTTTTTCTCCATGTCATCTCTGCAAGATCGCCCTCTACAGGCCGGTTTCCCAAGTGTCATGAATGTTGGAAGCGGGGTGTGTGACATACTAGGAATATAGCATTTTTGTGCCTGCCATTCAAGTGGTAGGGCTTCTGCATGTCCCCAATGTAATTCCATGTGTTCTCAATGTGTGCCTGTTTCCTGTGGCTTTTTTACAGGCTTTTTTATATTGCAGCAGGTGCTGTGTGCCTTACTGACAAGTTTTAAATTGTTGGCTGAGCGTTCCTCAATGGTGCTACCTCTTATTGTGTGCTACATTCCTTCTTTATTAAATGTGGTGGAGGAGGTGGGGGATTCCCCACCACTCCATGAGTGTGTAGGAGGAGGACTGGAGGAGTCTGGCCCCTTGGCGTTGGGAGCCATCAGTCCAAATTACAGAAGAAATGCCCTCACTTCCTCCCCTTGCAGCCCTCCTTGACTGGAGGCCAGCACCTAGTCCCCTGGTGAGTAGCCTTTGTGTTTTGTAATGGTCCTGACTAGTGATGAACTGACAAGTGTGCTGCTCATCTTGTGTTTGCTTTCATATTGTTTCAGGGCATCATAAGCAGACCTCCTCCACACCCCTTCCATTTTTTTTCACCCAAGCCGCTGTCAGTTAATTGTGGCTTCCACAAACACACGCATCAACCTAGCTAATGTGTTGCTTCTGCGCCTATTAAATGGTTGGTTTTCCCAGCTAATGTTTGTTGCTTTGTTTAGTTTTGCTTTCCTTTCACTCCTCATAGATCTACATATCCTCCTGCTGACACGTTCCTTGGCCCCCCAATTGGTCTTGTTCCCTCCAGCATACAGTTGGGTCTAGCAGCATGTGCCAAAGCCAGATCTGTGATGGTGAGTAACTTAGACCCAGAGTGCAAACACTTGCAGATGTTTTGGTAAATATTTACCATTATCAAATTTGTAATTTTTGGGTGGCAAAACAGCAATTTGTTTTTTTGGGTGTTGGTGGTTGATTTAACCTTCTATCTGTTCTACATAATTTAATGTAGTTACATTCTGAAATGTTTTTGGGTCAATGGCCATTCAATCATAAAAATGAAAGGGTCCCCCATAGTAGCTGGTTACACATCCTGTTCATATTTTACACCTGGTCCTGTGTGGAGTCCCTCAGATATTGTTTGTGGTTTGGACAACCAACATTATTGTGCCTTTCCTTTGGTTATTGGATTGAGTTGAGCTTCAACTTGTGCTGACCCTGGTGATATATGTTGCCAGATTGGGCTACACATTGGGGTCATGCTAAATAATTGTTGAAGCCACTGTTACTTGCAGTGTGCATTGTGTTGTGAATTGCAACCTGCATCCCGGTGAGCTTTGTATTGTTTAGACAAAAAAAGGGTCCAAAAAATGTATTTTTTTCCTTTTACCCACCAAAATTACCAGTACATGTAACGGGCCATTTTACAGGTGAGGTGCATCATTTTTACAATAAGGTAAGGCTATTTGTTTTTAGGTTTGTAAACAACAGAAACCTATGCTCTATGCAGCAAAAATTGTTGAAATCTTTAGCATTGCCAATAGGATGCTGCTAGTTCCAAACGTAAAAAAAATATATCCTTATGCGAATGCAAAATAAATGTACCAAATAAGTGGCATCACATGTACAGGTGATTTTGCAGGTAAAAATGTAAGACAAATAACTTTTTGTGAACTTTTTTGTGTGTTATTGCTACAAAAAAAAAAAACGGGATGCAGGTTCCATTCCACATAACCAACTGAAGTCACACTCCCTTCACCAACTATTTAGCATGACCTTGATTGTGTGCTGTCCCTTTTAATATCAAACTTGGTGGGTGGTGTAAACAATGACACATGTATTTTGACCTTGGTGACACATGTTAAATTTAATGTTTTTTTGCCCCCCTGGCCGTGGTTATATATTGTGTTTTAGAAACACTAGTTAGGTCTTAGTAAATATTGGACCCAACAGTTGTGGTATTTTATTTGTCATTTAAGTTGCTCTTTGTGATGTTTACATGGTTTCCTAATTTTTGTTTCTGTCTCTTCTCAACAGCCTGCATACGTGAACATCATAGACTCTGGCAATATGTCCTGGACTCCAGAGATATGCTGCTGGACATGTGGGAGAAGATGCTTGGTGGGGCCAAAAATTGTTTATATGGCCGTATTGGCCTATTTATGGTAAACTAGATTTTTTAAAAATTTACAGTTTCTAAAATTAGTTTTACTTACTTATTCACAATGTTCACATAAAGTACAAACACCACATTCACAGTTCCATTGGGCATAAATGCATTCAAATATATTGCTTGTGAGAACTCAAAATGCATTGGAAACAATCTTCCCACAAATGTAAACTTCAAAAACACACAATTACCAGGTCACATCATGGACATATAGTGAGGGACCATTATGATGTTGGGCATCCAGGGGTTGTCAGTCAGGAGGAACCAGTGGAATTTGTATTGGTGTTGTTTGGCTATTATGCACAGAAGGGTTGTTTGAAGACACTGCCCCAACTACAAACAGGACCTGCTGCCTGCTTGCCCCAATGATTCCTTTCTGATTAAAGCTACTGCAGTTGTCCTTGCCTGATGCCTGTGACTCTTTCTGCCATTCGTTGTTGCCTATTGTAGGCTTGAAGCATTCGCGTAACAAGTTCATATAGCTGTGTGCTACTGGGTCGCCTTTCAGGCTCGGCAACTACCACCAATGGAGCCTGAACATTAGAGAATAAGCTACACCACACAAATCACTGTGTTTGGATTAGGGTTATCGTTACCTCATGAGCTCACTCATCAGATTGTGTTATGTGTGCCGTTACTTGTTGGCCATATGCTGGTGACAGCAGTAAAATATCAATATATGGGGACTGGCAAACATTTGAATTTACACACACTGTGTTAATGATGCCAATTGGGACTGTGTTGCTGGTTGACCACATTAATGCAGTCCAGCACAGTGGGCCCAAAGGGGTCGTTGTCTTGAATTATATGTAACATATAACTTACCAAGGTGGACCCAGATGTCTGGGCTTGCTTGAACACCTGAATAATTGTATGTCTCCCTTCCAGATAGGGTTAGCGGAAGTAGAGGACACAATGGGTTGTCCTGTATATAAACACAGGTGAAATGTAAAATTTGTGTGACAAAGTAGGCCAGTAACATGTACACATTTAAACCTGAGTCTGTGGATTTGGCTAAAATGCATAATCACTGCTCAAATACCTGTGTAGCCTTATCCCCTGATGATTGTGACATCTGTGGCAGTGGGGACTGCTGGCCTTCTTTAGATAAGGGTCGGCAATCATAACACACTGGAGGAGGGTGTTGACACCTTGCAAGTTGCAAGAAGAGAACTTCAAGTATGGCCACAGCATCAAAACGTTACTTAACTACTAGCAAGAACCAATGCAAAGCCACTCCAACTGAATGTATTATGTGGCCCATGTCCAATAGAGGAGACATCATGGACAATGTGGAACAAACATCAAAATGCCAATGCACAATACGAGTGTGGTTATCGCCACATACCTCCACACACCTCCACACCTCGCACGTTGAGCTAGGCTGGAGGTTTCCAAACATAGTTGTTGTGACCATCAATACTGCTTATCAAAACAGGGACAAGCAATTTGGATAACATGGACAAAAAAAAAGCAAATATCCTGAATGTGCAATGGACAGGAAAAAATCAACAAAAGGCACAATAAGGCACACAAACAGGGTCAGGCTGACTGAACCAGTAGCTGGGGTCATGTGTGTAGCGTGAAACAGTATAGACTAAAATCAGAAGACCAAAGCATCGGGATTAAAAAACGGAAGCATTCAGCAAGCATGGTACCAGGCAACAGGAGCATACAAATTTATTTTAGCCAATGAAGAGGGCACTTACAGACAGGCTCCGGTTGGCTTGAGGAAGAGTTGGCTATGGGTGTGGAACAGTGTGGCATAATAACCAGAGTAGAGGAAAACAAAAATCTCAAATAGGCTGACAGTTAAAAAGGTTTTAAAGTAACTATGCATGTTGGGTAATGTTCTTTTTGGTGGACCTTGTGCTTTCAGATTTAGGTGGGTTTTTTTTGTTTGCATATTGATATTTTGGGAAAATGTGTTTTTAATTGGCTTTTTTATACTTTTTTTTAGGGAAATCATGTGCAACCAAAGAATTATTTGAGGGATTACTTCCAGAAAGAAGAAGCCACTACAATAAGCTGTATACACTTAGAAAGCTCTGTGTGTGTGTATTTTCAGAGAATATATGTGTGGGGGTATTCCAAATGTAAAGGGTTGAAAAGGTGCAAAGTGCGCAGAGCTGAAATTTGCAAGTAAAATTACAGCTACATACATGCTTTACTTGGCAACTCTTCCCTTGACAGTACCTATGCATGTTGGGTATTATTCTGTTTAGATAAAAAAAATTCAGATTTAACTTGCATTTTCTTGTTTTCATATTGTTTCTTTAAAGAAAACGTGGCTTTGATCCTGCTTTTTTATTCTTTTTTTTAGAGAACCCTGTGCAACCAAAGAATTAATTGAGGGATTACTTCCAGAAAACTTGCCTAACTCTATTGCCTAACTCTATTTGAGCCCCATGGGCAAATCCAGTCTGGCAGTGTCTGCGGGCATGTCTGGGACTTTAGACACCAGCTGCATTTCCTCGGGCTCTTCCATTCAATGCAGTATGCAGATATCGTGTAGAGTTAGGCAAGTCATAGACAGGGAAAAGGAGCAAAAGAGAGACTGAATACAGAAACTTTTTTTCTCCCCTCTAGGCACTGTAAAAAACATTATTTGGATTATTCCTTTTGTAAAATAAAAAAGTTCAGAGAAGTTAGAATAAAAAAAAAATCAAATTGTAACTTTAGGTATGAGCTGTGTTGTGTGTTGCTGTACTACAGAACGCTACTATTGAATGCCTTGAAACAACTGACAACATTAAAAAGAAGAGGCACATTGGTACACAGGGGGGATGCCTCATTAGCACCCATCAGACAGTACTTTTATCAAAGTCAGACTCAGAAACACTGCGCCACTTGGCCAGCAATGCTAAAGGCAATAGTACCATTGGTCTGTCTGCAGCGTTCCAGTTGGGATGCTGTCAGCACCTCTCCTTAGCAGCACAAGCGGTGCTCAGTGGGGCTGTCAATAAATTAGCCTCTAAGACGCAAAAGGAAAATTAGTAGAGACATTGAAAGGCATGAATGTTGTGCATGGTGCAGTTAATTTTCTGCAAATAATGATGGTATCACAAAATGTATGCATGGCCATGTTTACTGGACTATGCGTTGACAGTAACATGTTTTGGTCACATAGAAGCACAGGGCATATATGAGTTTATGGAAAACATTGTTGCCACTGGGCACTTTGTACAGGGAGTAAGCACAGGCACAGTTTTGTGGAATACAACTGTGTAAAGTGGTGTGTATGGCAGTAGCTTGCAGCATCAAGCAGAAAGGAAATGAGGAGGAGCTTCTTCTCAGAGGCCATCTATACCAACCAAGAAGTCCTCATCAGGTACTGGTTTTGACACATGGTACTGTATATAGTCATTTATTAGTTACCCTGGTATAGTGGACATTTGTATTTTTTGATCTGCTTTGATCTTATATTTCCTATATAACGCCCATTTCATTGTGTGTAATGTCTTGTATGGTTATGAATGTTACAAATAAATCTTGAAGTTTAGAGGTCCTGTTACACCTCCCTGTAATCAAAGGCAGCAAAGGCTACATGTGTGGCATCAACAAGTAAGGAGGTAGAAGAAGAAGCAGATACAGCAGTGGATAGACAGCTACTCTGCCCTCTGGCCCAATTGCAAGTAAATGAGTTGTACTGTTCATAAAAATGATCATGCAAAGCAAGGTGGACTGTTGTGGGTATCTCATTTCTCAAAGTTTGCTGTGAATAATAAGAAATAATCTGCATAAAACGAGCAAGTAAGGGAGTTTATTGCCCCCCCATTCCAAAAAATCAGGAGCTCTAGCAAGGCCCAACCTCGCCCAAAATAGCTTATTAAGATATAAATAAAATCATCTTAATTTTATTCCTTGTATAAATCATTAAAAAAAAATTGTACAGAAACAATTTCATTATCACATTTGATTACAACATATATTGGATACAATGTGCATCACAATTGACATCCATAAAAAATATTCAATTCATATGCTTAGGTTATTGCCTTGTCTTGCAATGGCTGAACAGTTGGTTTAGGGCAGACAAATTTCGCCTGGCAATGGGCTTCATCAGTGCCCCATACAATAACCAGTGGTTATGTAAGATCATAACAATATCAATAAATATTCTACTATAACACTGTGGATTCACAAAGTAATAGCAACAGTGTTAATTTGTACCTTGTTGTATTGAATGACTATCGTAGTCTAAGCAGCCCCTGGTCCCTGGGTTCTGTTTGCTCACAATAGGTGGCTAGATAATACATTCATCCAAATATATGTATATGGTACCCAAGTCAATGAAAAGCAGATGCAGGCTCCGAGCAACCATATGAGATGGTGGCACCTGAAACAGATCATAGGCATGCCTGCTTGAAATGTGCAACATGTAAAATTTCGCTCTAGTGTAAGCTAAGTAAAAGCTGTGAAAATACCTTGTCTGTTACTATGGAGATATGAAGCGGCACGAGGGGGGACAGAAGAGAACGTCCCCTCCCTCCTATCATATGTAGTTTACCGGCACCAGTACGGTGCAGACGAGTCCAAATACGTCACGCACCATTACGTGCACGCCGGAGCCCCGCCCTCCCACTTCCTTCACTGTAAAACGTGTCGGAGGTTGCCGGGGGGACGAGGGCGGCGCGCAACGTAGGAGACATCCTGCGCTGCTGGCCCAGCCCCTTCCAGGGGCGGAGCGCGTGACGTGCTCCGGCCATCTCCCGGGGCGAACAACGTTGGCGTCCCCACTGGCGCCGGCACGTGTCTGCGCATAGGCGCCATTTATGTGGAGACCGGGAAAAATGGGCAGTAAAGGCCCAACATCCATCGAAGGCATATTTGGAAAATATAAATTCTATAAATAATGATAATACATGTTTAGGTAACATAACTGACACAACTACATAAGTAGTGCAGTTATGTTCTCTATGACCAAAAAATTGACTGTCATATTATACAGATGAGCCTAATAAAAAAGTTACCTTGCAATAACAATGGTTAGTAAAACCTGGAATAAACCAGGGTACCAATTAGCGTCAGGTCCCACGAAATGTCAGCCTTACGAAGCATGTAGGTGCCACCAAATTTCACATGGCCTGGGTAGTTATCCCCACCCGCTCCTTAGATGATTTGTTAACGGGAAAACGTTTTTTATATAGTGAGGAATTATTTTATTATCCAAGATAAAAATGTCAAGGACCCACATTGTCATTAAGGGAGTATTATCTCTATATACCCTAGAACCCCAGGTATTTTTCCACGGGTCGCTGTCAACTACAATAATCATGTACAGAGGATATGTAATACACAAAAAAAATACATACATACATACAGCATTCCCAAACAGTCAAATATACGGCACATAGCTTATGGATTCATTCAACCCAGGGTACCTGTAAGCCTTGTAGTGGTATATCCACTGTGTCTCCCATTGTAGGGTGACTCCTCCTAGGTCACCCCCCCCCCCCCTGTGGGGGTATAATCTGCCCTTGCCTGTCAAACTGCCTTATTGCAGCTAAAGGAGATTTTGATTTTCAAATAAAAGAAAACGTATTTTTCACTTTATCATGTGAGAGTCTCACAATTTCAAAAAATAATAATCATCTGTGCTTGACTGTGTTTTAGATGGGGAGGCTCTCCAGGTAAGGTGCATATATCTTCAAACAAGAGTAAAATAGATAGCAGCTGTCTATGGCATAATACATATTCAATTTAATTTTCAGCAAAAAATGTTTACACTGGAATACATCTAAAGTTAAATAGATAAGCTTGAAGCACCAAATAATAACATTTTCCAGATGTCCGTAACTGTTTATTCACAGAACAAGGAAGATTTTAATTACTCTGAGTTATTCATAAATGTCAATAGGTGGAAATGACTTGCTTTTTGAATAGACGTCAAGCTTATTTACTTAACTTCCTCACTAAATTTGGAAGTAACACATGGCATACCTTTCTTCTGTATGCTTATTTCTATTTAAGTAGTTTTGAGACAAAACTAAAAAGATTATGACATACAGATTGAAAACATATTTGGATATGGCAATTAAGTTTTACCTAAAAGTGAACTATAATTATTTATTCTCCCAAGAAGATACACAGTTGAAAGATGGTCTGCATTCTATGACTTTGAGGGCCTTTTTTAAATACAATTTTAAAATAAATTTATTGTATTTATTTTCTCCAAGTAATTCATGCCATAACCTTATCTCAGACAGGGACGGGTTATGAGGGGGGTGCAAGGGACGCGCTCCTCGGGATAGAGAGAACCATGGATACAAATAGAAAAGTGGGCAAACATGCCTTTACATACGCTGTTATATGCACTATTAATATCAGTAGCTAGTAGCATGACATTAATAGCAGTGGCTTGTGCTAAGACTTTAATTTAATTGGCTACCAACAACCAGAGGCCTAGAGTCCAAAAATCCACAGGAATATAGTGCTTGATGGCATGTGTAAAGAAGCTGTTGAAAGGCCTAGAGGTCCTGTTGTAGTTGCATTAATCTCCTTACCATGGTAGTAGCTCGAAGAACATATGTTATGCGTGAGAAGTAGGGATGAGCGAATCGATCCGGACGAACCCGGATTCGATCCGAATTTCAGGGAAAATTCGATTCGGATCGAATCCGAATTTCCCCGCGATTCGATCGCTCGAAGTTTTCCTTTAACATCCATTCATTTACATTACAGGCATTCTAAGATGGCGGACGGGACATGTCCAGACATGTAAGCTGGGGCAGTGTATGCTGGGACAGTCACATGCAGCCTATCAGCAGCCAGCAAGCCCGGTGACGTCACAGCTGTATTTAAGGCCGGCCATCTTGCTTTCCAGCCTCATTTCTCTATTGCATTCGTGAGAGACAGAACGCTGTGTAGCTGAGGGAGAGACAGTTAGACAGTTAGACAGGCAGGGACAGACAGGGACAGGCTGGAGACAGGCAGGAGACAGACAGGAGACAGACAGAAAGTCAGCGGAAAACAGGGAAAGGAATGGAAAATCGGAGGCTGTCAGTTTTTTTTTTTTTTTTCATCCAGCCTGACAGCCAGGCTTTGTTAGCGTTTTCAGGCTGCTTATACTAACTAACTGTGCATATATACTGAACTGATCTTAAGTCTGCTGTGAGGCATCCCATTCTGTGACTAAAGCAGCCTCTGTTTAAGACCATATAAGCATTTGCTCTTATCATATTTGAAATTAGCCTGATAAAGACACTTTTGCTGGGCATAGCACTACTTGTCCCTGCCAGGGCATCCCATTCTGTGACTAAAGCAGCCTCTGTTTAAGACCATATAAGCATTTGCTCTTATCATATTTGAAATTAGCCTGATAAAGACACTTTTGCTGGGCATAGTACTACTGGATCTTTTTTGGGGGCATCCCATTCTGTGACTAAAGCAGCCTCTGTTTAAGACCATATAAGCATTTGCTCTTATCATATTTGAAATTAGCCTGATAAAGACACTTTTGCTGGGCATAGCACTACTTGTCCCTGCCAGGGCATCCCATTCTGTGACTAAAGCAGCCTCTGTTTAAGACCATATAAGCATTTGCTCTTATCATATTTGAAATTAGCCTGATAAAGACACTTTTGCTGGGCATAGTACTACTGGATCTTTTTTGGGGGCATCCCATTCTGTGACTAAAGCAGCCTCTGTTTAAGACCATATAAGCATTTGCTCTTATCATATTTGAAATTAGCCTGATAAAGACACTTTTGCTGGGCATAGCACTACTTGTCCCTGCCAGGGCATCCCATTCTGTGACTAAAGCAGCCTCTGTTTAAGACCATATAAGCATTTGCTCTTATCATATTTGAAATTAGCCTGATAAAGACACTTTTGCTGGGCATAGTACTACTGGATCTTTTTTGGGGGCATCCCATTCTGTGACTAAAGCAGCCTCTGTTTAAGACCATATAAGCATTTGCTCTTATCATATTTGAAATTAGCCTGATAAAGACACTTTTGCTGGGCATAGCACTACTTGTCCCTGCCAGGGCATCCCATTCTGTGACTAAAGCAGCCTCTGTTTAAGACCATATAAGCATTTGCTCTTATCATATTTGAAATTAGCCTGATAAAGACACTTTTGCTGGGCATAGTACTACTGGATCTTTTTTGGGGGCATCCCATTCTGTGACTAAAGCAGCCTCTGTTTAAGACCATATAAGCATTTGCTCTTATCATATTTGAAATTAGCCTGATAAAGACACTTTTGCTGGGCATAGCACTACTTGTCCCTGCCAGGGCATCCCATTCTGTGACTAAAGCAGCCTCTGTTTAAGACCATATAAGCATTTGCTCTTATCATATTCGAAATTAGCCTGATAAAGACACTTTTGCTGGGCATAGTACTACTGGATCTTTTTTGGGGGCATCCCATTCTGTGACTAAAGCAGCCTCTGTTTAAGACCATATAAGCATTTGCTCTTATCATATTTGAAATTAGCCTGATAAAGACACTTTTGCTGGGCATAGCACTACTTGTCCCTGCCAGGGCATCCCATTCTGTGACTAAAGCAGCCTCTGTTTAAGACCATATAAGCATTTGCTCTTATCATATTTGAAATTAGCCTGATAAAGACACTTTTGCTGGGCATAGTACTACTGGATCTTTTTTGGGGGCATCCCATTCTGTGACTAAAGCAGCCTCTGTTTAAGACCATATAAGCATTTGCTCTTATCATATTTGAAATTAGCCTGATAAAGACACTTTTGCTGGGCATAGCAATACTTGTCCCTGCCAGGGCATCCCATTCTGTGACTAAAGCAGCCTCTGTTTAAGACCATATAAGCATTTGCTCTTATCATATTTGAAATTAGCCTGATAAAGACACTTTTGCTGGGCATAGTACTACTGGATCTTTTTTGGGGGCATCCCATTCTGTGACTAAAGCAGCCTCTGTTTAAGACCATATAAGCATTTGCTCTTATCATATTTGAAATTAGCCTGATAAAGACACTTTTGCTGGGCATAGCACTACTTGTCCCTGCCAGGGCATCCCATTCTGTGACTAAAGCAGCCTCTGTTTAAGACCATATAAGCATTTGCTCTTATCATATTTGAAATTAGCCTGATAAAGACACTTTTGCTGGGCATAGTACTACTGGATCTTTTTTGGGGGCATCCCATTCTGTGACTAAAGCAGCCTCTGTTTAAGACCATATAAGCATTTGCTCTTATCATATTTGAAATTAGCCTGATAAAGACACTTTTGCTGGGCATAGTACTACTGGATCTTTTTTGGGGGCATCCCATTCTGTGACTAAAGCAGCCTCTGTTTAAGACCATATAAGCATTTGCTCTTATCATATTTGAAATTAGCCTGATAAAGACACTTTTGCTGGGCATAGCACTACTTGTCCCTGCCAGGGCATCCCATTCTGTGACTAAAGCAGCCTCTGTTTAAGACCATATAAGCATTTGCTCTTATCATATTTGAAATTAGCCTGATAAAGACACTTTTGCTGGGCATAGTACTACTGGATCTTTTTTGGGGGCATCCCATTCTGTGACTAAAGCAGCCTCTGTTTAAGACCATATAAGCATTTGCTCTTATCATATTTGAAATTAGCCTGATAAAGACACTTTTGCTGGGCATAGCACTACTTGTCCTTGCCAGGGCATCCCATTCTGTGACTAAAGCAGCCTCTGTTTAAGACCATATAAGCATTTGCTCTTATCATATTTGAAATTAGCCTGATAAAGACACTTTTGCTGGGCATAGTACTACTGGATCTTTTTTGGGGGCATCCCATTCTGTGACTAAAGCAGCCTCTGTTTAAGACCATATAAGCATTTGCTCTTATCATATTTGAAATTAGCCTGATAAAGACACTTTTGCTGGGCATAGCACTACTTGTCCCTGCCAGGGCATCCCATTCTGTGACTAAAGCAGCCTCTGTTTAAGACCATATAAGTATTTGCTCTTATCATATTTGAAATTAGCCTGATAAAGACACTTTTGCTGGGCATAGTACTACTGGATCTTTTTTGGGGGCATCCCATTCTGTGACTAAAGCAGCCTCTGTTTAAGACCATATAAGCATTTGCTCTTATCATATTTGAAATTAGCCTGATAAAGACACTTTTGCTGGGCACAGCACTACTGGATCTTTTTTGGGGCATCCCATTTTGTGACTACAGCAGCCTCTGTTTAAGACCATATAACCATTTGCACTTATTATAATTGAAATTAGGCATGATAAAGACACTTTTGATGTGCATAGTCTTACTGCTGCCTGCCAGGTGCTCTCTGGTTTTTGGGACATCCCATTCTGTAACATACCATTAGCCTCTGCATTTACTGTAAGCTGCACAGTTATTTAAAGAAATTTGGCCTGTATGAGCCTGCTAACACACTGCTGCTGTGTGCATATATACTGATCTCAAGTCTGCTTGGGGCATCCCATTCTGTAACATACCATTAGCCTCTGCATTTACTGTAAGCTGCACAGTTATTTAAAGAAATTTGGCCTGTATGAGCCTGCTAACACACTGCTGCTGTGTGCATATATACTGATCTCAAGTCTGCTTGGGGCATCCCATTCTGTAACATACCATTAGCCTCTGCATTTACTGTAAGCTGCACAGTTATTTAAAGAAATTTGGCCTGTATGAGCCTGCTAACACACTGCTGCTGTGTGCATATATACTGATCTCAAGTCTGCTTGGGGCATCCCATTCTGTAACATACCATTAGCCTCTGCATTTACTGTAAGCTGCACAGTTATTTAAAGAAATTTGACCTGCATGAGCCTGCTAACACACTGCTGCTGTGTGCATATATACTGATCTCAAGTCTGCTTGGGGCATCCCATTCTGTAACATACCATTAGCCTCTGCATTTACTGTAAGCTGCACAGTTATTTAAAGAAATTTGGCCTGTATGAGCCTGCTAACACACTGCTGCTGTGTGCATATATACTGATCTCAAGTCTGCTTGGGGCATCCCATTCTGTAACATACCATTAGCCTCTGCATTTACTGTAAGCTGCACAGTTATTTAAAGAAATTTGGCCTGTATGAGCCTGCTTACACACTGCTGCTGTGTGCATATATACTGATCTCAAGTCTGCTTGGGGCATCCCATTCTGTAACATAACATAACCTACCTACCATACTAAGCAGCTCTCTTATTGAAACTAAGCAGGCCTCTTGGAGGCTGATTGTCCACTTTTGGGTGTGCATTTATATTCGGTTTCATATACAGTGGGGTATCCCAATTTGTAAGATAACCTACCCCAACCATGTAAACTAAATAGGCCTGTTGCAGCCTGAGTTTCTCTGCTTGCGTATGGCCTGCATTACAATCTGTCTCTTTCAATGACACTGCTGCCTGGGGTATCCCAATTTGTAAGATAACCTACCCCAACCATGTAAACTAAAGGTTACGTCCTTCCAGAAGGAAAACTTATGCCGAACACTATTTTTGTTAGGGGCATTGACCTTTGGATTGATCAGCATGAAATTAATTTTTTTTTTTCAAAGTATGGCGCTGTAAAGAAGGTCAAAATTATGTCTCATACTTGGATTATTGTTACTTTTTGTTCAGCTTGAAATATAACAGGCCACACGGGCATCCCAAGGCACATGCTATTTTAAACCTATCTGTTATACAACATAAGCGTTGATCAGCATCAGCTGCTTTATTAAGCTACTTCAGTTTGCACTTGTTTTTGACTGCTTTTAATAAACCAGGCCGCAGGGCACCCCAAAGCTGCACCTTGCACCCTATCTGGTATACAACATAAGCGTTGATCAGCATCAGCTTCATTAAGCTACTTCAGTTTGCACTTCCTTTTTGACTGCTTTCATTTAACCAGGCCACAGGGCACCCCAAAGCTGCACCTTGCACCCTACCTGTTATACTAAATAAGCATCTACAGCCTCAGCTTTATTAAGTTATTGCATTTTGAATTGGTTTTGGTCTGCTTTAAATACACCAGGCCGCAGGGCATCCCAAACCTGCATGTTGCACCCCATCTGTTATACTAAATAAGCGTTGATCAGCATCAGCTTTATTAAGCTATTGCATTTTGCATTGGTTTTTGTACTGCTGCCAAAACACTAGCCCATATGGGCATCCCAAACCAGCACATGTCACCCTATCTGTTATACTAAATAAGCTTCTACAGGCCCTTTTTTTATTTATTTATTTTTATTTATATAGAGCTGCAATAGCTTATATTGTGAGGTAAATTTGCCATTTTGCAGCATAATATAGAGCAGCCCCTGTGTAAATCTGAGGGGCAATAGCTTATATAGTGAGGTAAATTTGCCATTTTGCTTCGTTATATAGAGCAGCCCAGTTGCCATCTAAATCACCTACTGTCCGGCCAGTACAGCTTTTCCAGGGCAAACTCTGCTAGTTGCGGGCACAAGTCAAGTTTGGCTTCCCAGCAAATCCAGTGGATCCTGAAGGTATGTTGGCATGGTCATGTCAAGGTATGACATGACCTGCTGTTTGAGGTCCAGCTCCAGGTCTTCCTGCTGCTCATGAGTAGACTCACTATGCGGGTGTAGAAAGCTACTCACTAGCGACTGAAGACTGAGGCTGCTGCTGATGGAGCTGCTGCTGCTGCTCCTTCCACCCCCCCAGCAGCCATGGCAGTGGAAGGTGATCGCAGAGGTCCCCCCGAGTCAGACCTGCGGGAGTATGGGCCATGGCGCAGATAGACATCGCCCAACTGACTACGTGGGATGTCTCTGTAGTAGGTCAGTTTGTCCTCCCTCTCAGTGGGCGTAAAAAATGCCCCCATTTTGTGCCGGAAGCGAGGGTCCAATAAGTTGGAGAGCCAGAAGTCTTCCCGCTGACAAATGGAGACAATTCTGCGCTCACTAGTACGCAAGCATGTGAGCATGCATCGTGTCATTTGTGCAAGTGACTCGGAGGGACTACCTGTCTCCATCTCCACTGTAAACTGCCACGGTGTGTCTGGGTCCTCTGTCTCGCCTTCCTCACACCCCTCTAGCTCCTGTGGCTGCTCCTGCTCCTCCTCTCCTGTCAGATGACTAGATAAAATGGTCATTTTGTGAAACCTAAACTGTGGTTTGCTGTGCCCCACCCCCTCCTCCTCCTCCACTTCAGCCCCCACAGGCTTCATGTGGCTGTGAAATGTATGTGCCATGTCTCCAGTGCCCTGACCAGCCATGGTTTCCAACATGTGTTGTAGTACATGAAGCAGTGGAATCTCATCATTCATCTCATAGTCCTGGCAACTGACTAATAATGTAGCTTCCTCAAAGGGCCTGAGCAAACGGTCGGTGTCACGTATGAGCTGCCAATGGTTTACATTGAATTTACACAGGGGTGTCCCCCTATCCGTTTGGATCATCCAGAAATCCGTGATGGCTTTTCTCTGTTCCTATAGTGCAGTGGTCCTCAACCCTGTCCTCAAGGCCCACCAACATGTCATGTTTTTTTGATCTCCAAATAGCCAGCTCTATTGCTCTGCAGCTGCACTAATTACTCGACCTGTGCATCTTTGTGGAGATCTGCAAAACCTGGCCTGTTGGTGGGCCTTGAGGACAGGGTTGGGGACCACTGCTATAGTGGATCCTGCATATGGAGGGTGGAATTCCAACGGGTGGAAACATCGCAAATCAGACTATGGTGGGGTACACCGTTGTGACGCTGAGGCTCAATAAGGTTGTGCTTGGTGGTGTAGGAGTGCATGCTAACTTTCTTTCCTGTTGTTCTTTCAGATGGAGGCAAGACTTCAGAACTAGACTGAACACGTGTGCCATGTCAGGACGCATGACTCTGGCTTCCTTGTCGCAGCGCAAACAAGATGTTCTTCCAAGTGTAATGCAGCAGGCTGGACTTATGGTGACGCTGTCTGAGAGGAGAAATCCCTCAGACATCAAGATTAAAAATTCCAAGAATTTTTGAGGGCTAATTATTCAGAGGCAAATGATAGCTAGTTGTTTCTGATTTAATTACAAGGTGGAAACACACCCTCAAACAAAACTTCACTTTGGCAATACTATTGCATTTGTCTATTCATAATTTTATGTATATATACTAACTAACCTACTTTTTCTCCACAGGATTGTGGATGCAACATGAAAAACTGACACATCGCTGAGTAGCTGATTTTTTCCTATCAACAGTCCCCAATAATTCACTGCTGCTGCTGCCGCCACCACCGCAGACTCCAGGGACCCTCTTCCACTACCTCGGCTTGCAACACCTCCTCCCACGACACTCTCCTCATCACTAATTGCCGGCTAGTGGAAGAAGAGGCGAGTGTCTCCTCCACTTCTTGGCTGGGCAGTAGCTGCTGAATTTTATGATTATCAGATCTTCATCAATGGATAGTGGAGCTGAACCCAAAGCATAACAGACAGACAACAGACAGTTGACTGGGGGTGTCAGATGCCACTTGTGATGCAGTGGACTGCTTTTGCAGCACTTCCAGACAAAGTTGCTTCATTGGCTGACACAATGACTGGTAAAGCTGTGGAACATATGGTTTAAAAGCAAAAATAACCATTTGTATTTATATGAAAAAGACCCTGGTTTATACATAGTTTTTTTTTTTTCCAGAGACTGCCCTGCGTGGAAATGAATGGCGCATGGATCATCCAAGCTTTCCTCCCAACAATGCCTGATGTATTCCAGTAGATTGATGACGGGGCCAGACCTACACTAAAGAAAGATGGATCGTGCAAACCAGATTTAAGGCGCTGCTCTCCAGTTACAGACATTCCTCCGCATCGGACCACAAGTAAGTATTGATAAAAAATCCTTTACGTTACTCTTACTTTTTATTAATATTCTTCGGATAAGACGGATCAGACATGATTCCAGATTAAAAATTCCAAGAATTTTTGAGGGCTAATTAGTCAGAGGCAATGATACCTTCTTGTTTCTGATTTAATTAAAAGGTGGAAACACACCCTCAAACAAAACTTCACTTTGGCAATACTTTTGCATTTGTTTATTCATATTTTAAGTAGATATTACTAACTAAGCTACTTTTTCTCCACATGACTCTCCAGAGGGTGTGATTCATCCAATTTTTGGGCTCCTGAAGCCAACCCCAGGGTCTCTTTAAAGTAATGTTTGGGCTCCTGCTGCTGCTGCTGCCAACTCCAGGGTGTGATTCATCCAATTTTTGGGCTCCTGAAGCCAACTCCAGTGTATATTTGGGCTCCTGCTGCTGCTGCTGCCAACTCCAGGGTGTGAATCATCCAATTTTTGGGCTCCTGAAACCAACCCCAGTGTCTCTTTAAAGTAATGTTTGGGCTCCTGCTGCTGCCAACTCCAGGGTGTGATTCATCCAATTTTTGGGCTCCTGAAGCCAACCCCAGTGTCTCTTTAAAGTAATGTTTGGGCTCCTGCTGCTGCTGCTGCCAACTCCTGCCAACTCTAGGGTGTGATTCATCCAATTTTTGGGCTCCTGAAGCCAACCCCAGGGTCTCTTTAAAGTAATATTTGGGCTCCTGCTGCTGCTACTGCCAACTTCTGCCAACTCCAGGGTGTGATTCATCCAATTGTTGGGCTCCTGAAGCCAACCCCAGGGTCTCTTTAAAGTAATGTTTGGGCTCCTGCTGCTGCTGCTGCCAACTTCTGCCAACTCCAGGGTGTGATTCATCCAATTTTTGGGCTCCTGAAGCCAACCCCAGGGTCTCTTTAAAGTAGTGTTTGGGCTCCTGCTGCTGCTGCCAACTCCAGGGTGTGAATCATCCAATTGTTGGGCTCCTGAAGCCAACCCCAGGGTCTCTTTAAAGTAATATTTGGGCTCCTGCTGCTGTCAACTCCTGCCAACTCCAGGGTGTGATTCATCCAATTTTTGGGCTCCTGAAGCCAACTCCAGTGTATATTTGGGCTCCTGCTGCTGCTGCTGCTGTCAACTCCTGCCAACTCCAGGGTGTGATTCATCCAATTTTTGGGCTCCTGAAGCCAACTCCAGTGTATATTTGGGCTCCTGCTGCTGCTGCTTCCAACTTCTGCCAACTCCAGGGTGTGATTCATCCAATTTTTGGGCTCCTGAAGCCAACTCCAGTGTATATTTGGGCTCCAGCTGCTGCTGCTGCCAACTCCAGGGTGTGATTCATCCAATTTTTGGGCTCCTGAGGCCAACCCCAGGGTCTCTTTAATGTAATATTTGGGCTCCTGCTGCTGCTGCTGCTGTCAACTCCTGCCAACTCCAGGGTGTGATTCATCCAATTTTTGGGCTCCTGAAGCCAACTCCAGTGTATATTTGGGCTCCTGCTGCTGCTACTGTCAACTCCTGCCAACTCCAGGGTGTGATTCATCCAATTTTTGGGCTCCTGAAGCCAACTCCAGTGTATATTTGGGCTCCTGCTGCTGCTGCTGCCAACTTCTGCCAACTCCAGGGTGTGATTCATCCAATTTTTGGGCTCCTGAGGCCAACTCCAGTGTATATTTGGGCTCCTGCTGCTGCTGCTGCCAACTTCTGCCAACTCCAGGGTGTGATTCATCCAATTTTTGGGCTCCTGAGGCCAACTCCAGTGTATATTTGGGCTCCTGCTGCTACTGCTGCCAACTTCTGCCAACTCCAGGGTGTGATTCATCCAATTTTTGGGCTCCTGAAGCCAACTCTAGTGTATATTTGGGCTCCTGTTGCTGCTGTCAACTCCTGCCAACTCCAGGGTGTGATTCATCCAATTTTTGGGCTCCTGAAGCCAACTCCAGTGTATATTTGGGCTCCTGCTGCTGCTACTGTCAACTCCTGCCAACTCCAGGGTGTGATTCATCCATTTTTTGGGCTCCTGAAGCCAACTCCAGTGTATATTTGGGCTCCTGCTGCTGCTGCTGCCAACTTCTGCCAACTCCAGGGTGTGATTCATCCAATTTTTGGGCTCCTGAAGCCAACTCCAGTGTATATTTGGGCTCCTGCTGCTGCTGCTGCCAACTCCAGGGTGTGATTCATCCAATTTTTGGGCTCCTGAGGCCAACCCCAGGGTCTCTTTAATGTAATATTTGGGCTCCTGCTGCTGCTGCTGCTGTCAACTCCTGCCAACTCCAGGGTGTGATTCATCCAATTTTTGGGCTCCTGAAGCCAACTCCAGTGTATATTTGGGCTCCTGCTGCTGCTACTGTCAACTCCTGCCAACTCCAGGGTGTGATTCATCCAATTTTTGGGCTCCTGAAGCCAACTCCAGTGTATATTTGGGCTCCTGCTGCTGCTGCTGCCAACTTCTGCCAACTCCAGGGTGTGATTCATCCAATTTTTGGGCTCCTGAGGCCAACTCCAGTGTATATTTGGGCTCCTGCTGCTGCTGCTGCCGACTTCTGCCAACTCCAGGGTGTGATTCATCCAATTTTTGGGCTCCTGCTGCTGCTGCCAACTTCTGCCAACTCCAGGGTGTGATTCATCCAATTTTTGGGCTCCTGAGGCCGACTCCAGTGTATATTTGGGCTCCTGCTGCTGCTGCTGCCAACTTCTGCCAACTCCAAGGTGTGATTCATCCAATTTTTGGGCTCCTGCTGCCAACTTCTGCCAACTTCAGGGTGTGATTCATCCAATTTTTGGGCTCCTGAGGCCAACCCCAGGGTCTCTTTAAAGTAATATTTGGGCTCCTGTTGCTGCTGCTGCTGTCAACTCCTGCCAATCCAGGGTGTGATTCATCCAATTTTTGGGCTCCTGCTGCTGCCAACTCCAGTGTCTCTTTAAAGCAATGTTTGGGCTCCTTCTGCCCCTCATAGTGATGCCACTTCAACTCTCTGCAATTGTGCCGCTCTGCGATTCTATTAGCGATGCCTCTGATCTGCATGTGATATTTCTTCAAAGTATTATTTAACTAACCCAGCACGCATCCTGTGCGTGTTACAGCAAGGCAAAATGGTTTACAACCCTATTGAGGCTCTAGGAGGCTCAGAAATAGCTGTTTTTAATAGCGATTCGTCGCGAATGTATTCGGGTCGAAACGATTTTTGTCGGAAAATTCGGCGAATCAGTCGAATCGAATTTTTCAAAAGTTCGCTCATCTCTAGTGAGAAGGTTCTTTCATAATGCTATGAGCTTGTTTAATGAATTTAATTTTTTACTACCATGAGAATTTTTTTCAACCCTTATTGAATCGAGGCCTTAGTTTTTATCTGTAGGGATTAGGTGATTTAGGCTGTGGTCAGAGTGTTTTTTAGAACAATTTAAAGTAGAAGGGATAACAGATAATAGACATGAACTTGATGTGTGATGAGCAGCCCTTCTTCAGCAGTGAAACATCTGTACTCTAGACTGTATTGATATAGAAACAGCTGCCACCCCCTGTTATTTTACATGCCATTTTTAGGTCACAATAGATCATAAACAGTGAAAATCCTGGTAGGTGTATGCTCCTTATGATTTTCTATTTTAGCCACATTAAGGTAAGGCACAGACCTGCATAGTTAGCCAGGTCAGAGGATTTACCACACATCATCTGCATTTGATCCATTTTGTTAGGAATGGAGCATACATTTGCCTGGTATATTTTATCAAGGGTAAGATGGCATATCGGTCTGTATCATATACATTCTTGCTTGGCAGTTATTCCCTCTTTTCCCTCCCCCCCCCCCTTTAAGATAGATCTACTTCCGTCTCGATTTACTAACCATTTATGTTTCTGACCTGAGTGTGATAGATCGAGATATATCAGTATCTTTATATAATATATTGCCTGTTGCCTGTTGATTATTGCCAATCGTTATCTATTTTATATAGCTTATACATTTATGCATGTTTTGTGTATTTTTATTAACTGCTTAGATTGTTGTGACAGCGGCTTGGACGGCTTCCTTCCCTCACGCTGCCTGGCGTCCTCGTCACCTAGCAACAATTTCCCGTTGCTGGTTGATGGCGGGGGTTTCTTCTCCCATTTGATTGGCTGACACCTCTTCTGTTTGATTGGTGTTCGCCAGGTTGCGCCGGCTTATGACGTCATTCTACTTCCGGCGGCGTGAGGAACGGACGCGCTCGGGGCCGCTGGTGATTACAGGTGAGTCCTTTCCTTTACTATTTAAGATTGTTTATATGGCCATATACCATCTATGACTAAGGACCTACTTACAACGTCCGAAACGTGTTAGAATATGTGCCTATTTTTTTGACTTGTTGGGGTCCTTCACTGATTTTATGGTGCTTTCTGTTATGGAGTTTTTGGTTTTACTTTTTGCTTAAATAAACGTCAAGATTTAGTGCGGATCCTCTTCCTTTTTGTTCCCTATACGTCTGAGGGGCAGGAACGGCCCCTGATCCTGCACCCAGTGACCAGTGTGCGTCCACCTCCCAGTGTTTTTCTCTGCATTTTTGTGTTCCTGTGGATTGCACCTGGCTTCTTTGGATTTAAGCACATCTAATATGGCTACTATAAGATCTACAGTAGCCCAGGATAGCCCCGACAGTCCTTTTGATAACATTAATCTGATTACAGATAAACGGAAACGATTGGCTCAATTGGATGCTTTCTCTCATACATCGCAGGAAGCCACTGAACTTCCTGGATCCACCATGGACATACAAGCGTTGTTCAAACTCCATGGAGACCTTCTTAATAAGGAGACTAAAATCTGGTGGGACATGTCTACATTATCCAAATATATCGATGATCGTATGATCCCCCGTGGATTACGGATCAAAAAGTTCCCCACCTTTGAGCTCCCTGAGACATTTAAAGAGAGATGGAATAATGTTCTCACTGAGGCATCGCTGTCTTTAATGTCCATATTGGTGGAATACCAAGGGCAACGGCTGGATGAATTGCAGGCCTCCCTTGAAAAGTCTACAGCGGATCTTGAGAATAAGAGATCAGTGCCGGGCTTTAATTCCTTATATAAGAAAATGTTGGAACTACAAGAGAAATTGGAAGCCAACATTGTTAGCGTTAAAAAACGCAAATACCAAAGGGACACCAATGACTATATGGACGATAGGGTCTATGATTGGAACATCTATGGTCCCAGGAAACAAGGACCAAGACCGATTTTAAAGCGGCCAGCTAGATCCAGGCCCAAACGAGTGACCTTTCTGACATCTGACTCTGATTCAGACCAATATGATCAGTATGATCAGTATAATCAAATGGCCCCTACTACCACGAGACGAAAATCGGGAGATATGAGTCCCCGATCCACCTCCTATAGGTCTAACAGATCACAAGAAAAAGTTAGTGATGGTTTTTTAGGGGACCGTATTTCTGGGCAAACTACACGGATGGTCACGCGCTCCAGACAAAGAGACCGTGCAGAAGGGCAGGCCGCCGACACATACGGATTAAGACAAGGCTGGCGGAGGCCGCGACGTTAGATATGGACAATAGCCTCGATTCAGAGACACATTCGTCCGGACTTCCGTAGCTGTCTGTGAAAGTTTTGGTGGGTGTTTGTCATTTTTTTGCTTTTTTTCGTACATTTTTCATTCGTACGAACGTTCGGGAAGATGCGTATATGCTCTTTCGAAAAACGGAAGCAAATCGGAAGTTTCTCGTACATTCGGGAGCATTTTTCCACCAAATCTGAAATTTTTCGTCCGTTCAGAAAGTTTTCGTTATTGCAGTGGGCTTGCGATTAATTCAGAGAGCTGATTGCCGATGGGACAACACCCCATAAATCCGTTTCATTGCCGAACCACTCCCGGCACCTTTTAGACGTCGGAACTAGAGCCATGGACGAGTCTACTGCCTTTGAGGAGCATGAGGATCTGCAACTCATGGGAATTGAGATCGTCCGGAGGTCACAGACCAGACTGCATCGGCGGCGACGCATGGACATCAATAGCATGCATGACGTTGAGCTGTTCGAGCTGACCAGGCTTAATCGCGCTTCCCTCCATAAATTGTATAGTGAGCTGCGGCCATGGTTAGCCCGCACCACAAGGAAGGGGCAAGCAATTTCAGGTATGACCAAGATGCTTGGCTGCCTGCAATTTTTGGCGAACGGCTCGTTCCAGAGGCTGGGTGCCCTCTCCGTGGGGATCTCTCAGCCTACGCTGAGCCGCGCACTATCCAAATTTTTGGAAGGCATGGCTACCCTAACTCGGAAATATATCTGTTTCCCTGAGGATATGCTAGCCCGAAATGCCATTAAGCTGGCATTTTATAATATCGTCGACATGCCCAACGTCATGGGTGCTATTGACTGCACACACGTTGCCCTCGTCCCGCCGGCAGTCGACGAGTATATATACAGGCAAGTTGTGGCTTCCATTGTATCTAAATGTTTTGTTGTCCCTCCTTTGGCCAATACCATTATTTGTATTTCTCCATCCTTGTTTTAAAACCATCATTGTGAATAGTCCCTCCTTTTAAGCAGAGCATCCTTGCCCTTATTTACTCCATTTTTAGACTCCCTTATTGTGAATAGTCCCTCCTTTTAAGCAGAGCATCCTTGCCCTTATTTACTCCATTTTTAGACTCCCTTATTGTGAATAGTCCCTCCTTTTAAGCAGAGCATCATTGCCCTTATTTACTCCATTTTTAGCCTCCCTTATTGTGAATAGTCCCTCCTTTTAAGCAGAGCATCCTTGCCCTTATTTACTCCATTTTTAGACTCCCTTATTGTGAATAGTCCCTCCTTTTAAGCAGAGCATCCTTGCCCTTATTTAATCCATTTTTAGCCTCCCTTATTGTGAATAGTCCCTCCTTTTAAGCAGAGCATCCTTGCCCTTATTTACTCCATTTTTAGACTCCCTTATTGTGAATAGTCCCTCCTTTTAAGCAGAGCATCCTTGCCCTTATTTACTCCATTTTTAGACTCCCATATTGTGAATAGTCCCTCCTTTTCATTAGCCACTCTATGTTGCTAGTCTCTCCTTTTACATATTCCCTCATTGCAATCAGTCCCTCCATGATAATGCTTCCTCCTTGGCAAGAGTATGTGCAACAATGGACCTTCTTTTTCCATTCTTTGCCAACTTTGGCCCAAGTCAAACATTTTAAAGTGTACTTGAAAGAGAACAAGTCACTCAACCTTGTAAAGGCTCGAACATACATCTTCTTTTGTTGGCCACTTAAATGTAAGGTAGTTGTTTATTGTTAGTTGTCTGGATGTTAACGTTTGACTTAGCCTGTTAGAAGTGAGCGTTGGATTCGTGGCCTTATTTTTTTTTATTTGGTTTTATGTTTCTTTTTGTCACAGAAATAGGAAAATGGGCCACTCACTGAATGTGCAAGCAGTGGTGGCCCAGGACATGCGTTTTCTGAGCGTCCTGGCAGGCTACCCTGGCTCAGCCCATGATGCCTACATCCTGCGCCGTTCTGGATTATTCCGGCGGTTTGAGTCAGGAGAATTTGCGGGTGCATGGCTCCTTGGTAAGTTGAGTCCAATTACCGATTTAGAATTTATATGTGTGGCTTGAATGTTTGTGGGAGTCCCCTTTCCTCCACAATGCCTTGCCCATCACCTTGGGAACATGTGTAACCCGAGTGGACCCATTACTTGATCCAAACTACATTGGCTGCAAAATTTATAGTCCTGCATTGTTTGAACTCCAAAGTGTAATGAGAACAAAAGTCAGAAACAGTCTTCAAAACACTTTGACATCCAAATCTGTTAGGGACTTTAGCAGAGGGTCTGCGCCATCTTTGCTTACATGCATTTCACTTACTGAGTAGAGGTGAGCGGGATAAAGTGCAGGGGCAGCCTTACACCTGTTTTGGACTAAGGCAAAACAGAAAATGAAAATTACAATGTATAAAAATATACAAAATACCGCGCTGTAATTAAATAAATTAGTGAAATAATAATTAACTTAAAAGTGTGTGTCTTGAACCAGCTACCACGTGCTAATACTTAAATCCCACCATTAAGTACAAAAACAATAATAAATCCCGAAGAACACAGAGCTAGTAATTGTAAGTTGAAGTCCTCTTTAAAGTCCTTCCAAATATTTTGAAAATCCACCAAGTGCCATGTAAATCCAATCGTGCACCACCACCAGTTTAGGTACCCTTACCAGATGTGGTTGGATCAGATCGCAAAATCATCAATCAAGCAGAGAAATCCTCCAAATGGTTCCACCTGGGGTCAGCTCATTCAGATTCAAGATGGCTAACAGAAATCCCCACAGAATATCCATGCAAAAAGGAATAAAAGAACCATAGCGCAATACTGTATACTACAATCTCTTTTAATAAAGCCGATAAAACACTCACAAAGATTCAAATTAAAATGCGCATGTAAAGGTGAGGCCTTAAGCCAACTCACGCTGCTGAATTCCAGAACCGCCGGCTCCCAACGCGTTTCGTCGCTTAGCGCGACTTTAACTAGGTGAGCCGGCGCGGCGGTGAACAACGTTTAAATGTATTGAAGGCGGGACAGTGGGAACGCATCATCGTTCCTCTCCTCCAATCAGGGGCCGGAGACAACGTCACCAGCATCTAACACCCAATCAGTGGAGTAGGGGGTGAATATCATTATCCCCATCCTCCAATTACAGGCCAGACAGGCCTCACCGCGTCTGACCTATCGAGGCATGATAATGAATAGCAGGACGCGCGCTTGCAAAAGCGTCCCGTTACCCAGGCAACCCGGCCATTTCTACCCGGAATCCAAGCCCACCCTATACACCTCCCACAACTAAAATGGAGAGATTAACCCATGGCATCCCTGTGCGCTCTAATCTTGCAGACATATGGGCAATTAAAGCCACCTCAGCCTATAATGTTCAAACACAGGTACGCTAGAGCCCAGGGTAAATAGAAATGCACCAATGCATAATCCATGTTTAAAAACTGCTGCTAATAATTAAAATAAAGCAAATCAGCAAGGTGAGTTGGCTGTACAGCATGTCATATATTTTAAACTTACAGCATACATGTATAAAAACTGCGGTGCACTCCATCATGTAAATTAGCCTCACCATTCTACACATATGAGTACACCTATACTAAAATACAGCTTGAAAGCTGCACTACTCATTAAAATCTAAAAACCTAGATATCGAACCATTAAAAATATTGCAGATAGCCTGAAAAAACGATACACTACGACATTGGAAAGATATAGGTGAGTGATCCACATGTACTAGCAAAGATATCAAATCAGCCCTAGGATGAATCAATAAAGCAGTTAAGATCAAACTCTATGTTTAACCCTTTAGGGCTAAGAGTGTCTAACTTGTAAATCCATGCACTCTCTTTTTTAGACACTTCCCTGATCAGGTTAGAACCCCGCCAATGAGTCTCAACTTTCTCTAGGGCTATAAAGGACATACCAGAAGGGTCACAATTATGCCTGAGCCTAAAATGTTCAGACAAACTATGGCCCTCAAAACCTTTTTTTATGTTATAAAGGTGCTCCCTTATCCTAACCCTCAATTCTCTGGTCGTCCGGCCAACATATAACAAATTACAAGTACACCAGATCAAGTAGACCACATACTTAGATGAACACGTGATAAATTGTGTTATCTTAAATTGTTTCCCCGTAGTCGGGTGGGTGAATATCCTAAAGGGCTTTTTTACTGATTGACAAGTTCTACAGCCAATACATTTCCCACATCTAAAGAAACCCTTTTGTTCCGATCCAAAGAACGATGACGGGTGGGTATTTTTTATAGGTGGATCCACGTAACTCCTAGTGAGTAAATCCCTCAGATTGGGTGCTTTCCTATAGATTACTCTAGGGCTAGATGGTAACTTAGGGCCCAAGATCTCATCCCCCTGCAGAATATGCCAGTGCTTGGATAAGATTTTCCTCACTTCCTTATACTGAACACTAAAGTTAGTTATAAAGGAGAAATCCTCCACAGTTGGAGGTTCTACCACTGACCTTTTCTGCGGGAACCTCTCCTGTGATCTAACCCTTTCTAACTGCTGGTGCACCATTCCAGTTTCATACCCCTTATCAAGGAATTTCTTAGTCAAACCCACTGCTTGTCCCTCAAAGTCCTCCAACTTAGTACAATTCCTCCTCAGTCTCATATATTGCCCCCTGGGGATGGCTTTAATCCAATTTGGATGGTGGCAACTTTTTGCAGGGACAAACCCATTCCGATCGGTCGGTTTGAAATAGGTCACAGTAGTCAAAACAGGGATTTCTATACGTATCGTTAAGTCCAAAAAGTTAACCCTTTCCGCACTGATCTCAGCAGTAAATTCTAGGTTAAACTGATTTTCGTTAACCTGCGTGAAAAAGGTTTCCAATGTATCCTTAGGACCCTCCCATATACATATGACATCATCAATAAATCTCTTCCAAAGTTTAAGTTGTGGCCATACTTTACCAAAAACAAACTGTGACTCCCACCACCCGACAAAAAGATTGGCCATACTTGGCGCAAACTTGGCGCCCATCGCCACCCCCTTCTTTTGCAAATAATAACGACCCCCACACCAAAAATAGTTGTGGTCGAGTGCAAAGGTGAGGCACTCTATGATAAACTCAATCTGCATACGGGGTAGGTTGGAATCTTCATTCAAAAAATGTCTAACCGCTTCTATCCCTTGATTATGTGGAATGTTGGTGTATAATGACGTCACATCCGCCGTTGCCAGCAGAGTGGCGTCATTGACAACCTGTTCTGCACAAATATTCAGGACATGGTTGGAGTCTTTTAAATAGGCAGGCAATCGTAACACAAGGGGCTGCAGAAAAACATCCACATATTCCCCTAATCTACATGTAATTGAACCCACCCCGCTCACTATCGGGCGGCCAGGGGGTTTCACTAAACTCTTGTGAATTTTCGGTAGATAATAGATTGTGGGAACCCTAGGGGCTTGTACATTCAAATAGTCCTTCTCCCTTTTATTAAGAATCCCACTAGCAAGACCTTTTTCTAATAGGCCCATTAGCTGTGCCTGATAGTCCTTAGTTGGATCTTTAGTTAATACCTCATAGGTCTGTGGGTCCGCTAGCAATCTATCCAGCTCCTCCACATAATCCTTCTTGTCCAGGACCACCAGCCCCCCCCCCCCTTGTCAGCTGGTTTAATGACCACCTCATGCTTCTGTTCCAAACTCTTAAGACCTCTATGCATAGGTGCCCCCCACTTCTTGTTTTTCACTTCCAAATTTCTTATATCCCTCGTAACCACATGCTTGAATGTATCCAAACAGAAGTTAGAGGAAATGAGGGGATTAAATAGGGATTTATTTTTCAAACTTGTATGTAAAGGCTCAATCCCTTGTTGCAGGGAGTCTGTGAGGGCTACCGAGGCTGTCTCACTCCCGGATCCCCCTGCAGCCCCATTAGAAGGAGCTATTTCATCCATTGATTTATTCAAAAAGAATTTTTTCATATTCAGTCGTCTCATATATTTTTGAAAATCAATGTAAGTTGAAAAATTATCCAGATTTTTGGGGGGCGCAAATTTCAATCCTAAATCCAGAATCCTCAATTCTTCTACAGACAACTCTATAGAGCTAAGGTTAAAAATCCCAGAGCCTAGCACCTCCTTATTCTTCTTGTGTCTAGCTCCTCCTCTTCTTCCTCTCTGTCGTACATTTTTCTTTTTAGGGTAAGGTTCTGTTGTGGGGCCTTCCCTCGATCCCTGGGTGTTGCATAATCCCCCACTCGTATTGGGGTATCCCGGCCTTCCCGAAAAAGGGGCACCCGGGGGTTTGAAGTCATAGGAGGCCTATATATACCTCCTTCCCTCAGCCTCTCCTTCTGGTTAGAGGGTCCATTCTCCCTCCTCCAAACAGGGGACCTCTTCCTCCAATTCCTTTTTAGACTCCGACCCTCATCCAAGAACTCCTTGGATCTTGGATCCACAGGATCCATAGCAGTCCTCCCCACATAAGGTCTCCTGATCACACCCTCCCTCCTATAAGCCCCAGAGTCCCCCTCATCCCTTCCTGCCCATCGGTTACGATACCGCGGACCAAATCGTGCTTCTCTTACTGGGACCTCTTTCCTTAAGGGGGTCTGGATACCACTTATTTCACCCTCCATGTTCAATCCCTTTCCTTCCAGGTCCACCTTAGTCTGCCACTTGAACACTTTGCCATTAGCATAATCACTCTTATCCCTCTGTATTTTTCTTATTTTCCTTTTCCTCACTATTTCCTCCTCCTTCTCCAATCTAATCTTCATCTCCTCTGATCTCTTTAGAAACACTTCAGAGGCTCCAAAAGGTATTAATTTTTGTTTCAAAGCTTCCTTTTCCTGCTCTAATTTTCTCAACATTTGCATTTTCTTCTTAATCAGTCTATCCACCAATAAAAGGCCACAATCATTAAAAAATTCAAACCATTCCCTCTTGGAATCTGTGTTATCATCTCCATCATGTATCTCTAATGACCACCTCAATTGTTGTGGTACCATTTTTTGTCCAACATATTTCTCTAGGGTGGCAATATCCCACTTGATGCGAAGTTCCTTATTAAGCAATTTATATAAGGCCTTCAAATCATCCTCCAAATTTACTCGTGGGGGAATGCCACTCTCCAGAAGAAGTTCATCACCAAAATCAACATTCCTTTTAGTACTAAACGTGAAAATATCCATTTATACAATAGCTGCAGGTATGAGTGAGAATAACAAAAACCAAAATTACAATGTATAAAAATATACAAAATACCGCGCTGTAATTAAATAAATTAGTGAAATAATAATTAACTTAAAAGTGTGTGTCTTGAACCAGCTACCACGTGCTAATACTTAAATCCCACCATTAAGTACAAAAACAATAATAAATCCCGAAGAACACAGAGCTAGTAATTGTAAGTTGAAGTCCTCTTTAAAGTCCTTCCAAATATTTTGAAAATCCACCAAGTGCCATGTAAATCCAATCGTGCACCACCACCAGTTTAGGTACCCTTACCAGATGTGGTTGGATCAGATCGCAAAATCATCAATCAAGCAGAGAAATCCTCCAAATGGTTCCACCTGGGGTCAGCTCATTCAGATTCAAGATGGCTAACAGAAATCCCCACAGAATATCCATGCAAAAAGGAATAAAAGAACCATAGCGCAATACTGTATACTACAATCTCTTTTAATAAAGCCGATAAAACACTCACAAAGATTCAAATTAAAATGCGCATGTAAAGGTGAGGCCTTAAGCCAACTCACGCTGCTGAATTCCAGAACCGCCGGCTCCCAACGCGTTTCGTCGCTTAGCGCGACTTTAACTAGGTGAGCCGGCGCGGCGGTGAACAACGTTTAAATGTATTGAAGGCGGGACAGTGGGAACGCATCATCGTTCCTCTCCTCCAATCAGGGGCCGGAGACAACGTCACCAGCATCTAACACCCAATCAGTGGAGTAGGGGGTGAATATCATTATCCCCATCCTCCAATTACAGGCCAGACAGGCCTCACCGCGTCTGACCTATCGAGGCATGATAATGAATAGCAGGACGCGCGCTTGCAAAAGCGTCCCGTTACCCAGGCAACCCGGCCATTTCTACCCGGAATCCAAGCCCACCCTATACACCTCCCACAACTAAAATGGAGAGATTAACCCATGGCATCCCTGTGCGCTCTAATCTTGCAGACATATGGGCAATTAAAGCCACCTCAGCCTATAATGTTCAAACACAGGTACGCTAGAGCCCAGGGTAAATAGAAATGCACCAATGCATAATCCATGTTTAAAAACTGCTGCTAATAATTAAAATAAAGCAAATCAGCAAGGTGAGTTGGCTGTACAGCATGTCATATATTTTAAACTTACAGCATACATGTATAAAAACTGCGGTGCACTCCATCATGTAAATTAGCCTCACCATTCTACACATATGAGTACACCTATACTAAAATACAGCTTGAAAGCTGCACTACTCATTAAAATCTAAAAACCTAGATATCGAACCATTAAAAATATTGCAGATAGCCTGAAAAAACGATACACTACGACATTGGAAAGATATAGGTGAGTGATCCACATGTACTAGCAAAGATATCAAATCAGCCCTAGGATGAATCAATAAAGCAGTTAAGATCAAACTCTATGTTTAACCCTTTAGGGCTAAGAGTGTCTAACTTGTAAATCCATGCACTCTCTTTTTTAGACACTTCCCTGATCAGGTTAGAACCCCGCCAATGAGTCTCAACTTTCTCTAGGGCTATAAAGGACATACCAGAAGGGTCACAATTATGCCTGAGCCTAAAATGTTCAGACAAACTATGGCCCTCAAAACCTTTTTTTATGTTATAAAGGTGCTCCCTTATCCTAACCCTCAATTCTCTGGTCGTCCGGCCAACATATAACAAATTACAAGTACACCAGATCAAGTAGACCACATACTTAGATGAACACGTGATAAATTGTGTTATCTTAAATTGTTTCCCCCTTGTGTTACGATTGCCTGCCTATTTAAAAGACTCCAACCATGTCCTGAATATTTGTGCAGAACAGGTTGTCAATGACGCCACTCTGCTGGCAACGGCGGATGTGACGTCATTATACACCAACATTCCACATAATCAAGGGATAGAAGCGGTTAGACATTTTTTGAATGAAGATTCCAACCTACCCCGTATGCAGATTGAGTTTATCATAGAGTGCCTCACCTTTGCACTCGACCACAACTATTTTTGGTGTGGGGGTCGTTATTATTTGCAAAAGAAGGGGGTGGCGATGGGCGCCAAGTTTGCGCCAAGTATGGCCAATCTTTTTGTCGGGTGGTGGGAGTCACAGTTTGTTTTTGGTAAAGTATGGCCACAACTTAAACTTTGGAAGAGATATATTGATGATGTCATATGTATATGGGAGGGTCCTAAGGATACATTGGAAACCTTTTTCACGCAGGTTAACGAAAATCAGTTTAACCTAGAATTTACTGCTGAGATCAGTGCGGAAAGGGTTAACTTTTTGGACTTAACGATACGTATAGAAATCCCTGTTTTGACTACTGTGACCTATTTCAAACCGACCGATCGGAATGGGTTTGTCCCTGCAAAAAGTTGCCACCATCCAAATTGGATTAAAGCCATCCCCAGGGGGCAATATATGAGACTGAGGAGGAATTGTACTAAGTTGGAGGACTTTGAGGGACAAGCAGTGGGTTTGACTAAGAAATTCCTTGATAAGGGGTATGAAACTGGAATGGTGCACCAGCAGTTAGAAAGGGTTAGATCACAGGAGAGGTTCCCGCAGAAAAGGTCAGTGGTAGAACCTCCAACTGTGGAGGATTTCTCCTTTATAACTAACTTTAGTGTTCAGTATAAGGAAGTGAGGAAAATCTTATCCAAGCACTGGCATATTCTGCAGGGGGATGAGATCTTGGGCCCTAAGTTACCATCTAGCCCTAGAGTAATCTATAGGAAAGCACCCAATCTGAGGGATTTACTCACTAGGAGTTACGTGGATCCACCTATAAAAAATACCCACCCGTCATCGTTCTTTGGATCGGAACAAAAGGGTTTCTTTAGATGTGGGAAATGTATTGGCTGTAGAACTTGTCAATCAGTAAAAAAGCCCTTTAGGATATTCACCCACCCGACTACGGGGAAACAATTTAAGATAACACAATTTATCACGTGTTCATCTAAGTATGTGGTCTACTTGATCTGGTGTACTTGTAATTTGTTATATGTTGGCCGGACGACCAGAGAATTGAGGGTTAGGATAAGGGAGCACCTTTATAACATAAAAAAAGGTTTTGAGGGCCATAGTTTGTCTGAACATTTTAGGCTCAGGCATAATTGTGACCCTTCTGGTATGTCCTTTATAGCCCTAGAGAAAGTTGAGACTCATTGGCGGGGTTCTAACCTGATCAGGGAAGTGTCTAAAAAAGAGAGTGCATGGATTTACAAGTTAGACACTCTTAGCCCTAAAGGGTTAAACATAGAGTTTGATCTTAACTGCTTTATTGATTCATCCTAGGGCTGATTTGATATCTTTGCTAGTACATGTGGATCACTCACCTATATCTTTCCAATGTCGTAGTGTATCGTTTTTTCAGGCTATCTGCAATATTTTTAATGGTTCGATATCTAGGTTTTTAGATTTTAATGAGTAGTGCAGCTTTCAAGCTGTATTTTAGTATAGGTGTACTCATATGTGTAGAATGGTGAGGCTAATTTACATGATGGAGTGCACCGCAGTTTTTATACATGTATGCTGTAAGTTTAAAATATATGACATGCTGTACAGCCAACTCACCTTGCTGATTTGCTTTATTTTAATTATTAGCAGCAGTTTTTAAACATGGATTATGCATTGGTGCATTTCTATTTACCCTGGGCTCTAGCGTACCTGTGTTTGAACATTATAGGCTGAGGTGGCTTTAATTGCCCATATGTCTGCAAGATTAGAGCGCACAGGGATGCCATGGGTTAATCTCTCCATTTTAGTTGTGGGAGGTGTATAGGGTGGGCTTGGATTCCGGGTAGAAATGGCCGGGTTGCCTGGGTAACGGGACGCTTTTGCAAGCGCGCGTCCTGCTATTCATTATCATGCCTCGATAGGTCAGACGCAGTGAGGCCTGTCTGGCCTGTAATTGGAGGATGGGGATAATGATATTCACCCCCTACTCCACTGATTGGGTGTTAGATGCTGGTGACGTTGTCTCCGGCCCCTGATTGGAGGAGAGGAACGATGATGCGTTCCCACTGTCCCGCCTTCAATACATTTAAACGTTGTTCACCGCCGCGCCGGCTCACCTAGTTAAAGTCGCGCTAAGCGACGAAACGCGTTGGGAGCCGGCGGTTCTGGAATTCAGCAGCGTGAGTTGGCTTAAGGCCTCACCTTTACATGCGCATTTTAATTTGAATCTTTGTGAGTGTTTTATCGGCTTTATTAAAAGAGATTGTAGTATACAGTATTGCGCTATGGTTCTTTTATTCCTTTTTGCATGGATATTCTGTGGGGATTTCTGTTAGCCATCTTGAATCTGAATGAGCTGACCCCAGGTGGAACCATTTGGAGGATTTCTCTGCTTGATTGATGATTTTGCGATCTGATCCAACCACATCTGGTAAGGGTACCTAAACTGGTGGTGGTGCACGATTGGATTTACATGGCACTTGGTGGATTTTCAAAATATTTGGAAGGACTTTAAAGAGGACTTCAACTTACAATTACTAGCTCTGTGTTCTTCGGGATTTATTATTGTTTTTGTACTTAATGGTGGGATTTAAGTATTAGCACGTGGTAGCTGGTTCAAGACACACACTTTTAAGTTAATTATTATTTCACTAATTTATTTAATTACAGCGCGGTATTTTGTATATTTTTATACATTGTAATTTTGGTTTTTGTTATTCTCACTCATACCTGCAGCTATTGTATAAATGGATATTTTCACGTTTAGTACTAAAAGGAATGTTGATTTTGGTGATGAACTTCTTCTGGAGAGTGGCATTCCCCCACGAGTAAATTTGGAGGATGATTTGAAGGCCTTATATAAATTGCTTAATAAGGAACTTCGCATCAAGTGGGATATTGCCACCCTAGAGAAATATGTTGGACAAAAAATGGTACCACAACAATTGAGGTGGTCATTAGAGATACATGATGGAGATGATAACACAGATTCCAAGAGGGAATGGTTTGAATTTTTTAATGATTGTGGCCTTTTATTGGTGGATAGACTGATTAAGAAGAAAATGCAAATGTTGAGAAAATTAGAGCAGGAAAAGGAAGCTTTGAAACAAAAATTAATACCTTTTGGAGCCTCTGAAGTGTTTCTAAAGAGATCAGAGGAGATGAAGATTAGATTGGAGAAGGAGGAGGAAATAGTGAGGAAAAGGAAAATAAGAAAAATACAGAGGGATAAGAGTGATTATGCTAATGGCAAAGTGTTCAAGTGGCAGACTAAGGTGGACCTGGAAGGAAAGGGATTGAACATGGAGGGTGAAATAAGTGGTATCCAGACCCCCTTAAGGAAAGAGGTCCCAGTAAGAGAAGCACGATTTGGTCCGCGGTATCGTAACCGATGGGCAGGAAGGGATGAGGGGGACTCTGGGGCTTATAGGAGGGAGGGTGTGATCAGGAGACCTTATGTGGGGAGGACTGCTATGGATCCTGTGGATCCAAGATCCAAGGAGTTCTTGGATGAGGGTCGGAGTCTAAAAAGGAATTGGAGGAAGAGGTCCCCTGTTTGGAGGAGGGAGAATGGACCCTCTAACCAGAAGGAGAGGCTGAGGGAAGGAGGTATATATAGGCCTCCTATGACTTCAAACCCCCGGGTGCCCCTTTTTCGGGAAGGCCGGGATACCCCAATACGAGTGGGGGATTATGCAACACCCAGGGATCGAGGGAAGGCCCCACAACAGAACCTTACCCTAAAAAGAAAAATGTACGACAGAGAGGAAGAAGAGGAGGAGCTAGACACAAGAAGAATAAGGAGGTGCTAGGCTCTGGGATTTTTAACCTTAGCTCTATAGAGTTGTCTGTAGAAGAATTGAGGATTCTGGATTTAGGATTGAAATTTGCGCCCCCCAAAAATCTGGATAATTTTTCAACTTACATTGATTTTCAAAAATATATGAGACGACTGAATATGAAAAAATTCTTTTTGAATAAATCAATGGATGAAATAGCTCCTTCTAATGGGGCTGCAGGGGGATCCGGGAGTGAGACAGCCTCGGTAGCCCTCACAGACTCCCTGCAACAAGGGATTGAGCCTTTACATACAAGTTTGAAAAATAAATCCCTATTTAATCCCCTCATTTCCTCTAACTTCTGTTTGGATACATTCAAGCATGTGGTTACGAGGGATATAAGAAATTTGGAAGTGAAAAACAAGAAGTGGGGGGCACCTATGCATAGAGGTCTTAAGGGTTTGGAACAGAAGCATGAGGTGGTCATTAAACCAGCTGACAAGGGGGGGGGGCTGGTGGTCCTGGACAAGAAGGATTATGTGGAGGAGCTGGATAGATTGCTAGCGGACCCACAGACCTATGAGGTATTAACTAAAGATCCAACTAAGGACTATCAGGCACAGCTAATGGGCCTATTAGAAAAAGGTCTTGCTAGTGGGATTCTTAATAAAAGGGAGAAGGACTATTTGAATGTACAAGCCCCTAGGGTTCCCACAATCTATTATCTACCGAAAATTCACAAGAGTTTAGTGAAACCCCCTGGCCGCCCGATAGTGAGCGGGGTGGGTTCAATTACATGTAGATTAGGGGAATATGTGGATGTTTTTCTGCAGCCCCTTGTGTTACGATTGCCTGCCTATTTAAAAGACTCCAACCATGTCCTGAATATTTGTGCAGAACAGGTTGTCAATGACGCCACTCTGCTGGCAACGGCGGATGTGACGTCATTATACACCAACATTCCACATAATCAAGGGATAGAAGCGGTTAGACATTTTTTGAATGAAGATTCCAACCTACCCCGTATGCAGATTGAGTTTATCATAGAGTGCCTCACCTTTGCACTCGACCACAACTATTTTTGGTGTGGGGGTCGTTATTATTTGCAAAAGAAGGGGGTGGCGATGGGCGCCAAGTTTGCGCCAAGTATGGCCAATCTTTTTGTCGGGTGGTGGGAGTCACAGTTTGTTTTTGGTAAAGTATGGCCACAACTTAAACTTTGGAAGAGATTTATTGATGATGTCATATGTATATGGGAGGGTCCTAAGGATACATTGGAAACCTTTTTCACGCAGGTTAACGAAAATCAGTTTAACCTAGAATTTACTGCTGAGATCAGTGCGGAAAGGGTTAACTTTTTGGACTTAACGATACGTATAGAAATCCCTGTTTTGACTACTGTGACCTATTTCAAACCGACCGATCGGAATGGGTTTGTCCCTGCAAAAAGTTGCCACCATCCAAATTGGATTAAAGCCATCCCCAGGGGGCAATATATGAGACTGAGGAGGAATTGTACTAAGTTGGAGGACTTTGAGGGACAAGCAGTGGGTTTGACTAAGAAATTCCTTGATAAGGGGTATGAAACTGGAATGGTGCACCAGCAGTTAGAAAGGGTTAGATCACAGGAGAGGTTCCCGCAGAAAAGGTCAGTGGTAGAACCTCCAACTGTGGAGGATTTCTCCTTTATAACTAACTTTAGTGTTCAGTATAAGGAAGTGAGGAAAATCTTATCCAAGCACTGGCATATTCTGCAGGGGGATGAGATCTTGGGCCCTAAGTTACCATCTAGCCCTAGAGTAATCTATAGGAAAGCACCCAATCTGAGGGATTTACTCACTAGGAGTTACGTGGATCCACCTATAAAAAATACCCACCCGTCATCGTTCTTTGGATCGGAACAAAAGGGTTTCTTTAGATGTGGGAAATGTATTGGCTGTAGAACTTGTCAATCAGTAAAAAAGCCCTTTAGGATATTCACCCACCCGACTACGGGGAAACAATTTAAGATAACACAATTTATCACGTGTTCATCTAAGTATGTGGTCTACTTGATCTGGTGTACTTGTAATTTGTTATATGTTGGCCGGATGACCAGAGAATTGAGGGTTAGGATAAGGGAGCACCTTTATAACATAAAAAAAGGTTTTGAGGGCCATAGTTTGTCTGAACATTTTAGGCTCAGGCATAATTGTGACCCTTCTGGTATGTCCTTTATAGCCCTAGAGAAAGTTGAGACTCATTGGCGGGGTTCTAACCTGATCAGGGAAGTGTCTAAAAAAGAGAGTGCATGGATTTACAAGTTAGACACTCTTAGCCCTAAAGGGTTAAACATAGAGTTTGATCTTAACTGCTTTATTGATTCATCCTAGGGCTGATTTGATATCTTTGCTAGTACATGTGGATCACTCACCTATATCTTTCCAATGTCGTAGTGTATCGTTTTTTCAGGCTATCTGCAATATTTTTAATGGTTCGATATCTAGGTTTTTAGATTTTAATGAGTAGTGCAGCTTTCAAGCTGTATTTTAGTATAGGTGTACTCATATGTGTAGAATGGTGAGGCTAATTTACATGATGGAGTGCACCGCAGTTTTTATACATGTATGCTGTAAGTTTAAAATATATGACATGCTGTACAGCCAACTCACCTTGCTGATTTGCTTTATTTTAATTATTAGCAGCAGTTTTTAAACATGGATTATGCATTGGTGCATTTCTATTTACCCTGGGCTCTAGCGTACCTGTGTTTGAACATTATAGGCTGAGGTGGCTTTAATTGCCCATATGTCTGCAAGATTAGAGCGCACAGGGATGCCATGGGTTAATCTCTCCATTTTAGTTGTGGGAGGTGTATAGGGTGGGCTTGGATTCCGGGTAGAAATGGCCGGGTTGCCTGGGTAACGGGACGCTTTTGCAAGCGTGCGTCCTGCTATTCATTATCATGCCTCGATAGGTCAGACGCGGTGAGGCCTGTCTGGCCTGTAATTGGAGGATGGGGATAATAATATTCACCCCCTACTCCACTGATTGGGTGTTAGATGCTGGTGACGTTGTCTCCGGCCCCTGATTGGAGGAGAGGAACGATGATGCGTTCCCACTGTCCCGCCTTCAATACATTTAAACGTTGTTCACCGCCGCGCCGGCTCACCTAGTTAAAGTCGCGCTAAGCGACGAAACGCGTTGGGAGCCGGCGGTTCTGGAATTCAGCAGCGTGAGTTGGCTTAAGGCCTCACCTTTACATGCGCATTTTAATTTGAATCTTTGTGAGTGTTTTATCGGCTTTATTAAAAGAGATTGTAGTATACAGTATTGCGCTATGGTTCTTTTATTCCTTTTTGCATGGATATTCTGTGGGGATTTCTGTTAGCCATCTTGAATCTGAATGAGCTGACCCCAGGTGGAACCATTTGGAGGATTTCTCTGCTTGATTGATGATTTTGCGATCTGATCCAACCACATCTGGTAAGGGTACCTAAACTGGTGGTGGTGCACGATTGGATTTACATGGCACTTGGTGGATTTTCAAAATATTTGGAAGGACTTTAAAGAGGACTTCAACTTACAATTACTAGCTCTGTGTTCTTCGGGATTTAAAACAGAAAATGGGTCAGGTAAAGTTAAACCATAATACATTGTTCTGCAGCACAGACAGGAAACAATAGCTGCTAACAGTCTGCCTGATTACCCAGCATCCACAGTATTATTGACCTACTTTGGGCCCCCATCTCTCACATATGTTTAATTGTTGTTTTGCCATCTGCAATAAGTATGCTCATGTTTGGGTGACAATGTCACATACCTCATTAATATTTTATTTAAAGCAATTTTGCACTGCAATGTCTGAATTAATGGTAATATTAGTTTCCCTTACATTGTTATAGGCGATTTGGGGTACCCACTACTCCCGTGGCTGATGACTCCGGTCCTCCGGCCACAGACTCCAGCCCAAGAGGCCTACAATCGTGCCCATAGAAAGACCAGGGCAGTGGTGGAGAGGGCCTTTGGACTCCTGAAGACCCGTTTTCGGTGCTTGGACCACACTGGGGGCTCCCTGCAGTATGACCCTAAAAAGGTCATTGATATCATTATGGCATGTGCAGCGCTGCATAATTTTGCTATTCTGCAAAGGGTCCCCCGATATGTTGATTGCCCACCCTCTCCACCCTCCGATGAGCCAGACGACGCCTATGTGGGCCAGCCAAGTGCGTCTGGGCAAGCCGTGCGGGCCAATTTAATAGCCACACATTTTGCCTAATTTATGTTTGGGTTTGGATGTGTTTTTTTGGACTTGGTTATTGTTTATTTTTTTATTTGGTTTTGGTATGTATAATTTCATTATGAATAAACCAATAATGAATTTGTGCTAAAAAAAACAACACCAATGTTTGTGGACTTATTTGGAGACATTTTTTTTTTTTTTTGGTCTACTTGAAGTAATATTTCTCAATCAAAACACCACGGACATAAACTTGGTGAAACCAAAATATTTACTAGTTTGTAAAATGTTTCTGCCATACAAACTGAATAGGAGGTGAGTGCCCCTCACAGACTTTGGGGCCAGACATATACATGAAATTGTTTGAAAAACATGTTCCAAAACATAAAAATTGACACAAATAAGCCCTCTCCTGCTTGCCCACATTTTCAACAGACACAGGTTTGAAGCAAACCTAGCTATGCCACATCTACACCTGTAAGTCAATGGCCCACCCAAACCAGAACAGCCAGTCCCAATCCCAATCCAGTATAATCACAGCCAGGGTCCAAGGTCTTAGTTTGGCAGCCCAGAATGTCACCCAATGATGCTGCCAAACATGAGGAGCCACCACAAATGATATTGTGCCCAAGACAGCCACGCCACAGCTTAAGTGGCCGCTTCAGTGAGTCTTGGGCTCTGGCATTGGCTAGTGGGCTACCTCACGCCTTGAATGACCTATATGGGGGCAAATCCAAAACAACCTAGCAAGAGCAGCGCAAAATGGCAGATTTTTAGCCCTCACCAGACAAGTCAATCCAGTGGGGATGTCTCGCAAAGATGTGGAACAGATTCAGGCCAAACACACATTAATATTGGTGATGCCCATAGAACCCAGGTTGGGGCCCTTGGGGGGGCCCTAACCTGGGCCTGTGTGGCATTCAGAATCTGCAACTGTTCCAAAATGTTTCTTTGGTTACTGTGCATTTCGGCCATGCCTGACCTGATTTCGGAGGTCAAGTTGGCCATGTGGCTGTTATGGGTCCTCAATTCAGTCAGCACGGCACTGAAGGTAGTATTTAGGGACTCTAATTGGCCCCTAAGATGCTCTTGATTTTGCTGATTTTGGCGACGAAAAAGCCGCCTCTCTTGGTGCCATGCTGACTCCATCATCTGCACGCCCCTTCCCTGGGAAACTGGGCGACGTTGCTGAGTACGCCGCCCAATTCCCCGGGTTGTGGGGCGTGCAGATGATGTTGCTCGAGGACCCCCAACAGCCACAGGTATGCTCGCCAAATCCTCAGCAGCAGATCTGAAACTGGGGACTGGAGGGTCAGTCTCTGCATGCTGCCCACGATGTGCAGGCAGCATGCAGCCAGCTTCCCTCTGCTGCTGAGGATTTGGTGGAGAAACATTTTGGGACAGTTGCAGATTCTGGCTCAGGGGAAGATCTTCATCATCTCCAAGGAAGCTTCCATCTTCCTCCTGCTCCTGGATTTGCTCCATCAGTGTGTGGCTCTCTGTTGGGGTAATGTAAAAAAAAAAGGTTCGGTGTGGGGAATACATATATAAATCAGACAAGAAAAATGACAAGCCACATGCATACACAACAGCATGAAAAAACACTTACCGTAGATATCGGATCCTGGGTCCTATGCATTGCGGAAGAAGACGGCAGCGGTAACATGGCAGAGGAGTCCCCACTAGCTGAGGGATGATGCTGGGCTGCATTAGAAGAAAAAGAGCTATGAAAACACACAACTATGCATTGTTGATGTTTAAGCACACTTATGCTAAGCAAAGAAACGTGTCCAAGCAGGAATGGCCACTCCCACAACGTGGCCACTTGGCCTTCACTAGGAATGCCATTACATTAGTGCATGGATTGTTAAACCAGACTAGACACATTGGTCACGTGTCTAAAAACAAACATGCAAGTAATGGCTGCTGTGTGAGTTGCCACATCCCTTTTAGGCGATGAAGTTAACACACTAAGGTGCAAAATAGCAGTTACAATATGATTCTGGTGGGGAACATTGTATCTCTGAAAACATTTGTAGCAAACCATCTTAATCCGTTGGGCACCCAACTCAGCTCTTACCAAATTGACCAACAGCCAAAGATGTTAGTGTGGCGTGTGCTTGTCAATTAATACATAGCACACATTCCTTTTCTCCACTCCTAAGTTTCGTAGTTTTCTGTAATTTACTTAAACGTCATGTATGTGGGTGTCAATTTGCACATTACCAGTCCACACACATTACACACCCTGGTCAAAGTGAGCACTCCACTAAAAGCAACACCCTAGAGCCATGTGTTTAGCTAGCCCTTGCAGCCACCCCCTAGAGCCATGTGTTTAGCTAGCCTTTGCAGCCACCCCCTAGAGCCATGTGTTTAGCTAGCCCTTGCAGCCACCCCCTAGAGCCATGTGTTTAGCTAGGCCTTGCAGCCACCCCCTAGAGCCATGTGTTTAGCTAGCCCTTGCAGCCACCCCCTAGAGACATGTGTTTAGCTAGCCTTTGCAGCCACCCCCTAGAGCCATGTGTTTAGCTAGCCCTTGCAGCCACCCCCTAGAGCCATGTGTTTAGCTAGCCCTTGCAGCCACCCCCTAGAGCCATGTGTTTAGCTAGCCTTTGCAGCCACCCCCTAGAGCCATGTGTTTAGCTAGCCCTTGCAGCCACCCCCTAGAGCCATGTGTTTAGCTAGCCTTTGCAGCCACCCCCTAGAGCCATTTGTTTAGCTAGCCCTTGCAGCCACCCCCTAGAGCCATGTGTTTAGCTAGCCCTTGCAGCCACCCCCTAGAGCCATGTGTTTAGCTAGCCCTTGTAGCCACCCCCTAGAGCCATGTGTTTAGCTAGCCTTTGCAGCCACCCCCTAGAGCCATGTGTTTAGCTAGCCTTTGCAGCCACCCCCTAGAGCCATGTGTTTAGCTAGCCCTTGCTGCCTATGTGTAGGTTGACACACATTTTTGGGGTCATTCACACATTACTAACCTGCTGGAATTGGCGGGTTGTTGGTGTCCTGCTGGCCCGGGTGTCCCTGTAAGGCCATAGGATGAAGCAATCCCAGAACCATCTCCTCAGCTTGTGTAAATCTCATTTTTGTTGGAAATCCTCCGCCAGTTTTTTCGCTGTAAAACATAGTAAGCATAATTAAGCGCACTGATGGATACACAAGAATAATAAAAACCCACAAATAAGCTAGGTACCTTTGACTCTGTTTCTTCCGCACTGCATATTTCAGGTCCGATATCTTCCGCTGAACCTGTTCCACATCTTTGCGTTCCTCACCCGCTGCATTGACTTGCCTGGTGAGTTCTTCCAAAATCTCTGCTTTGCGCTGTTTGCTGGTGGTTTTGGATTTGCTCCCATATAGGTCGTCAAAATATAAGGTGAGCCCACTAGCCAATGCCAGAGTTTGGGACTCACCAAAACAGCCACTCAAGTGTCCTCGGCGCAATGTGCGCCCTCTTTGGGGTGGTTGTGGCTCCTCAGTGCTTGGTGGCAAATGGGGTGACATTCTGGGCTGGGGGGATGGAGGAGACCTCAAGGACTGGAGGCTGGCTGTGGATCGTACTGGACTGGGAAAGGGACTGGGTGTTCGGGGCTGGGTGGCCACTGAAGTTGCAGGTGTCGATGTGGCATAGGGGGAATGCATGACAACCTGTGCCGGAGGAGAATGTGGGCGAGCAAGAGAGGGTCTGGGCGAGCTGGAGCTGCTGCTTTGAGCCCTGTGGGTCTGTGGGGCCTTGGAGTTCGTTGACTGGGGTGAGGCATATCTGGTGGTTCGCACACTCTTGGCCTCTGCTTTGGAGCCACGTACGGGGGGGAGGGGGCCGTTGGCCTTTGACGGCTTTTCGGGCTTCTGGACCTTGTTCGGCCCCTGCTGCGCCTTGGGCCCCTGCTGCGGCTTCTGGACCTGGACCTGGTTTGGCCCCTGCTGCGCCTTGGGCCCCTGCTGCGGCTTCTGGACCTGGACCTGGTTCGGCCCCTGCTGCGCCTTGGGCCCCTGCTGCGGCTTCTGGACCTGGACCTGGTTCGGCCCCTGCTGCGCCTTGGGCCCCTGCTGCGGCTTCTGGACCTGGACCTGGTTCGGCCCCTGCTGCGCCTTGGGCACCTGCTGCGGCTTCTGGACGTGGACCTGGTTCGGCCCCTGCTGCGCCTTGAGCCCCTGCTGCGGCTTCGGGCCCTGTGTTTGGGGCCTTTGGCTATGGCCTTGGTGCCACGTGGGGGGGATGTGGGGCAGGGTGGGGTGGGGCTTCGTCCCCTCTTACCCATCTGTGGGGCATGAGCTTGCCCAGCCTTGGTTTGCTTGCTCTTTGGTTGGGCTGCTGCAACCTCCTTTTTGGCCGCGGCCTTTGTGGTAGGCCTTAGCCTGGCTTTGGGCTCTTGGGAGCGTGTTCTCGGTCCCTCGGCCTGCTCAGCCCGCTTGGTCTGCTTCTTCTGGCCAGTAGTTTTTTTCGGTGCCATTTTGGGTGGACTCTCAAAGAAAATAAGCTGTGTGTGCAGGGCCCTTTAAATAAGGTATCCGGCGTGTGACGCCTACGCGTTCGCTTACGCGCACGGCCGGCCGTTCGCATGGCCGTGCGAAACCCGGAAACCGCTGGGGCAGTGCTTATCTGCTGCCGAGAAGAAGAAGAAAGATGGCGCCCACTATCTTCACCCGCCAACAAGAAGAGATCATCATGCTCGTAAGTGTCTTTTAAGGACTTTGCTTGGCTTTCTAAATGCTGCTCTACATGTTAAGGATGCGCACGAAGTAATAGATTGTTTTTAAATTTGGTTCAACTACATGCACACCCAAGCGCACGCCACACACGTGCCAAACAACAGTGCTGGCAGATTTAAAAGTTAACTTAGCCTAGAAGTGTGTGTGTGTATGTGTTCATGTGATTGAACCAAAGAATGTATTGTTGCCACTTCTTGATAGGCATTTCTGATTTCTTGCTATGTTTGATTTTTGTTTTGTAGACCATGCTGGAGCGCAGGTACGACTACCTGCCCAACTCGTTTGAGAAACGAAATGTCGCCCTGGAGATCATCTCGGAGATCCAACATCAGACCGACACCACCTTCACCCACACACAGATAATGCAGCATTGGTCAGACCTGAAGCGACTGCACATGCCCCGGGTGCGGAGGTTTTTCGGGATCCATTTCCCAAGTAAGTACATAGCGCTTGCATGCAAGATGTAACTACGACAGAAGTTAGGCCTTTTATTTATAATGCCTTTTCTTTGGTAGTGTTGGAAATGGATTACCGTATTCGCCGCACCCGGAGGCGCACAGGCCGACCAGTGCTGCATGATTCTGCAGCTGGGAGTGAAGGTGGTGGATCTCCAGGGCGACGGGCCGACCCCTCCTCTGTGGCCTCCTCAGACCAGCCCCTGGACCTTACCACAGAGAAGGGCGGCACAGCGTGGGCAGGGAGTCGTACCCTGCCACGCATGCGGGAGCCTCTGGTATGTCCCTCTTCATGTATCCGCACACACATATACATGCTATCTCCTACCCAACTGATTCCTTTCATCTGTTTATCTAGATGCTTCTGGAGCGGGTGAGGAAGTGGAAGAGGAGGCAGCAGATGTGCTCCATGCAGAAGCTGGAGAAGGTGAGTGATGTGAACCAGACTTGGCAAAAGACATTTTCTGACTGAGGAATTTGACCATAAAACTGAACATATTTCCCATGTTTCTACAGGCACTTCTTCACATCAGAGCCAGGACCCAGGACCTCAGTGTGTTGTCCCCAACGAGCCAGCTCGCAGCCACCAACCAAGTAAGTAGTCAGGGCATTATTAGCATTTATGTGGTACTTGACATCAACATACAGATACATCAAGCCCTAGCCAATGGCAATTTAAGAGTGACCTGTGGCCACTTCCTTAGCTTAATGACTTGCCAGAATTACATATGTAGCCTTGATTTATTTGTGTAACTTCCAAACATTCAATCCACAGGTGGCAAACATGTATTGGTATGAGTTGGAGGTGTACGGTTTCTAACCGAGTTGGTTAGACCACCTTGATTCTCCTATGGCGGGGCCTGGATTCCAACGATGAATTGCTTGTCTTCAAATTAAAAAATGATATCTCAATGTGTTTAATATAAAACACACTTTTATTTGGGAACGGGGATGACAGCGGGGAACAGGAACGGGGCGGTGGTGGGGAAAAGTCACTGTGGGGGGATGGGAGTAGAAACTTTGGCAGCAGTAGTCCGAGCTGCTTGGAAGATAGGAAAGTCCTTAGTGCTTGTTTCAAAACTTCTCAGTCTGGTTGAAATTTCTTCAAGATTCATTAAATGACGGAGGGGTAGTTCGAGCGGCGTCCTTGCCGAACTCCAAAGTCCTTTTCCTGGATGAAAATTAGTTGGAGCGGCGTCCTTGCCGAGCTCCAGTGTCCGACGCGCGTTTCGGTGAGATCACCGTCTTCAGGGAACTGATTATGAGCTTAAAACTATAGCTGTCTTTTTATTAGTGGAGGTGTTCACGTGGATGTATTGGTATGAATCTAATGTTTTTTTCTCCATTTGTTACAGGGACCACACGGCAACAAATTTTTCAAATGAATAGGAGGGTCCTTGCGTTGGTGGCCGATATGAAGGTGATGGTTGACTCGTTGGGGACAACAGAAGAAGACGAAGAGGAGTAAAGTCCTGGGTCCTGGCCCTGTTATGCTTAAGACTTTTTAAACATTTTAAAATTGTTTTTATTTAAAAAAAATGTAACGATTGGCCCAGAGCCCAAAATATTTAAATGTTTTAATGCCCACAAAAAAATTTTAGAGTAAAAAAGTTCAAAGAAACCAACGTTTCAGTGTCATTTCTGGTAACACATACATTTACAAAAAAGAAAGGGGCAAATACTTATTTTGAGGTCAAGATTCAGATGTCCACGAAGGGATTTGTGTAAGTTTTAGGGTGCTAAAATGGAAGAAGAATCTAAGCGCTAAGGGATTTGGGTAAGTTTTAGGGACCTAAAATGGAAGAAGAATCTAAGCGCTAAGGGATTTGGGTAAGTTTTAGGGACCTAAAATGGAAGAAGAATCTAAGCGCTAAGGGATTTGGGTAAGTTTTAGGGACCTAAAATGGAAGAAGAATCTAAGCGCTAAGTGATTTGGGTAAGTTTTAGGGACCTAAAATGGAAGAAGAATCTAAGCGCTTAGTGATTTGGGTAAGTTTTAGGGACCTAAAATGGAAGAAGAATCTAAGCGCTAAGTGATTTGGGTAAGTTTTAGGGTGCTAAAATGGAAGAAGAATCTAAGCGCTAAGTGATTTGGGTAAGTTTTAGGGACCTAAAATGGAAGAAGAATCTAAGCGCTAAGTGATTTGGGTAAGTTTTAGGGACCTAAAATGGAAGAAGAATCTAAGCGCTAAGTGATTTGGGTAAGTTTTAGGGACCTAAAATGGAAGAAGAATCTAAGCGCTAAGTGATTTGGGTAAGTTTTAGGGACCTAAAATGGAAGAAGAATCTAAGCGCTAAGGGATTTGGGTAAGTTTTAGGGACCTAAAATGGAAGAAGAATCTAAGCGCTAAGTGATTTGGGTAAGTTTTAGGGACCTAAAATGGAAGAAGAATCTAAGCGCTAAGTGATTTGGGTAAGTTTTAGGGTGCTAAAATGGAAGAAGAATCTAAGCGCTAAGTGATTTGGGTAAGTTTTAGGGACCTAAAATGGAAGTAGAGATGAGCGAACTTTTGAAAAATTCTATTCGACTGATTCGCCGAATTTTCTGACAAAAAACGTTTCGACCCGAATTTATTCGCGACAAATCGCTATTAAAAATGGCTATTTCTGAGCCTCCTAGAGCCTCAATAGGGTTGTAAACCATTCTGCCTTGCTGTAACACGCACAGGATGTGTGCTGGGCTAGTTAAATAATACTTTGAATAAATATCACATGCAGATCAGAGGCCTCGCTAATAGAATCGCAGAGCGGCACAATTGCAGAGAGTTGAAGTGGCATCACTATGAGGGGCAGGAGCCCAAACATTGCTTTAAAGAGACACTGGAGTTGGCAGCAGCAGGAGCCCAAAAATTGGATGAATCACACCCTGGAGTTGCAAGCAGCAGCAGGAGCCCAAACATTGGCTGAAAGAGACACTGGAGTTGGCAGCAGCAGGAGCCCAAAAATTGACTGACACACCCTGGAGTTTCCAGCAGCAGCAGCAGGAGCCCAAACATTACTTTAAAGAGACCCTGGGGTTGGCTTCAGGAGCCCAAAAATTGGATGAATCACACCCTGGAGTTGGCAGCAGCAGCAGCAGCAGGAGCCCAAACATTATTTTAAAGAGACACTGGAGTTGGCTTCAGGAGCCCAAAAATTGGATGAATCACACCCTGGAGTTGGCAGCAGCAGGAGCCCAAACATTACTTTAAAGAGACCCTGGGGTTGGCTTCAGGAGCCCAAAAATTGGATGATTCACACCCTGGAGTTGGCATCAGCAGGAGCCCAAAAATTGGCCTAAAGACATAAATATGTTTTGCACCATTTGGAAAGTGTAAAACGTGGCACCATGCTGAATCTAGTCGCATGCATCAGGCATTGATGGGTGGAAATCCTGGCTGATCCATCCCTGATTCATTTTGACAAAGGTGAGTCTCTCCACATTTTTAGTTGACAGACGAGTTCTCGTCGCCGTAACTATGGCCCCCGCCGCACTAAACACCCGCTCAGATGGCACGCTACTTGCCGGGCAGGACAGCTTTTCCAGGGCAAACTCTGCTAGTTGCGGCCACAAATCAAGTTTGGTTGCCCAGAAGTCCAGCGGATCCTCAAGGTGTGTTGGCATGGTCATGTCAAAGTATGACATGACCTGCTGGTTCAGGTCCTGCTCCAGGTCTTCCTGCTGCTCATGAGTAGCCTCACTATGCGGGTGTAGAAAGCTACTCATAAGACTGAGGCTGCTGCTGATGGAGCTGCTGCTGCTGCTCCTGCCAACCCCCCCAGCGGCCATGGCAGTGGAAGGTGAGCGCAGAGGTCCCCTCGAGTCAGACCTGCGAGAGTATGGACCATGGCGCAGATAGGCATCGGCCAACTGCCTACGTAGAATGTCTTTGTAGTAGTTCAGTTTGTCCTCCCTCTCGGTGGGTTTAAAAAATGCCCCCATTTTGTGCCGGAAGCGAGGGTCCAATAAGGTGGACAGCCAGAAGTCATCCCGCCGACAGATGGAAACAATTCTGGGGTCACTACGCAAGCACGTGAGCATGCTTCCTGCCATTTGCGCAAGTGACTCGGATGGACTACCTGTCTCCATCTCCACTGCATACTGCCACGGTGTGCCCGGGTCCTCTGTCTTGCCTTCCTCAAAAACCTCTAGCTCCTCTGGCTGCTCCTGCTCATCCTCTCCTGTCCCCTGACTAGATAAACCAGCCATTTCGCCAAGCCTAAACTGTGTTTCGCTGGGCAACTCCTCCTCCTCTTCCTCCTCCTCCTCCAGTTCAGCTCCAACGGGGTTCATGTGGCCGTAAGATGTAAACGCCATGTCTCCAGTGCCCTGACCAGCCATGGTTTCCAACATGTGCTGTAGTACATGAAGCAGTGGAATCATGTCGTTCATCCCGTAATCCTGCCGACTGACAAATAAAGTGGCTTCCTCAAAGGGCCTGAGCAAACGGCAGGTGTCACGTATGGGCTGCCACTGGTTGACATTGAAGTTACACAGGGGAGTCCCCCTATCTGCTTGGATCATCAGGAAATCCGTGATGGCTTTTCTCTGTTCATATAATCGGTCCAACATGTGAAGGGTGGAATTCCAACGGGTGGAAACATCGCAAATCAGATTATGTTGGGGGATACCGTTCTGACGCTGTAGCTCAAGAAGGGTGTGTTTGGCGGTGTATGAGTGGCTGAAGTGCATGCAAAGTTTCCTTGAAGTTGTTAGGATGTCTTGCAGATGGGGGAACACTTCTGAAACCGCTTGACAACCAGATTGAAGACGTGAGCCATGCAGGGGGCATGGGTAAGGCTTCCTTGGCGCAGCACAGACAAAATGTTCTTCCCATTGTCGGTAACCATGATTCCCATTTTAAGTTTTCTTGGAGTAAGCCATGTTTGGATTTCCTGATGAATAAATTTAAGCAGTTCCTCCCCTGCGTGACTCCGTTCGCCAAGACAAACCATGTGAAGCACTGCGTGACACCTCCGTGCCCTGCACACATGGTAGACTGGAGGGGCACTGAGACTTGAGCCTACAGTGGAGGGTGAGGAGATGGCGGAGGATGAGGAGGCCGAGTCGCACGGTGTCACAGGCCCAACGGGCAGGGAGCGCGGAGGCCGAAGCGGCGTGACCTGTCCAAGTTGCTGCTGCTGCAAAGGGACCACATTCACCCAGTGGGCCATAAACGACATGTACTGTCCCTGACCGTAGTTACAGCTCCAGACTTTGGCGCTGCCATGCACTTTGCTACACACCGACAGGCTCAAGGACTGGCCCACCTTCTGTTCAACAAAAGTGTGCAACGCTGGTACTGCCTTCTTGGCAAAGAAATGACGGCTTGGGACTCTCCACCTCGGCTCGGCACAAGCCATCAGTTCTCTGAAAGGTGCAGAGTCCACCACCTGAAAAGGGAGCGACTGCAGCACCAGCAACTTGGACAGGAGCACATTCAGCTTCTGCGCCGTAGGATGAGTGGGCGCATACTGCTGTCTCTTGGACATGGCTTCGCTGATGGATTGCTGGCGGGATGCATGACTTGGAGGAGGAGGAGGAGGAGCAGGAGCGACAGAGGATGGGTATGACGCACAGCTGCCTTCGGCTGAGGTGCTGGAGCCTTGGCTGGCAGAAATTGGGAGCGGCGTGCCACTTGGTGAGGAAGCAGACTGGACCACCCCTTGGGAGCCTCGGTTCTCCCAGGTCGCTTTATGGTGACGCATCATATGTTGACGCAGGGCCGTGATGCCAACATTTGGACCCTGGCCACGCTTCACCTTCTGCCTACATATCTGGCATGTGGCCATGTTACCCTCCTGCGGATGCTTCAGGAAAAACTGCCACACTGCCGAGTAGCTACTTTTCCCACCCCCTAGCCTCACTGATTCCCTGCTGCTGTTGCCAACTCCAGGAACCCCTGCTCCACTACCTCCCGATAAGGTAGACTGCCGCACAGCAGGTGCTCTACCCCGGCCTCGGCCGGCTCCAGCCTTTGGAATTGTGCCCCCATGCTGACTGCTACCACCTTGCGTCCTCAGCTGCTGACTCCGGGGCAACCTGCACCCCTCTTCTCCTGATGATGACGATGAAGCCCCTTCATCACCCGGCTCCCAAGTGCGATCGGCTTCATCGTCATCATCATTATCACCGAGTTGTGGCTGTACGTCACTGATGTTCGTGGATTCGTCAACAGTGTCTGGCGCAGGAGCTGGAACGCTCGCAGCACCCACGACACTGTCCACATCACTATTTGTCTGCCTAGCTAAAGAAGCCACCTCCATTTCTTGGCTGGGCAGTAGCTGCTGACAGTCCTCTATCTGATCGTCCTCCTCACTAAAGAGTGGAGCTGAACCCAAAGCATAGGATACGTCGCTGGGGGAGGGAACGGAGTAGGACAGAGGCAATGGGAGGACAGGGATTGCTCTCGGGGCATGCCAACTCAGGGTTGTGTCAGAGGAACCTACCGACCCTAGACTGGGGGTCTCAGACGTAAGTTGTGATGATGTTGTTGATGAGCGCGTCAACCAATCTACCACGGCAGATGCGTTACTGGTGGAGACCCGACCGCTAGCAGATACTGGCAGATTAGGTCTCTCAGCGTGACTCCTGCTGCTACTGGCCCCCAGTCTGCTGCGACCTCTGCCTGCGGAATCTTGGCCTCTGCCACTCCACTTTTCACTTCCAGGCACTTGTCTGCCCGACATAGTCTAACTGGCGTGGTAGTAGGTGATATTTTAAGAACCCCCAGGCAGCGATGGGTCTATATGAAACAGAATATAATGCACACCAAAAGTGAGCAGTAACACTCAGCCTCCAACAGGCCTGCTTAGTGTAAATAAGAGAGCTGCTTAGTGTAAATAAAGAGGGGTATGGTATGTTACAGAATGGGATGCCCAAACAGCAGAGCACCTGGGAGCAGTGCTACTATGCACAGCAAAAGTGTCTTTATCAGGCCTAATTTCTATTAGAATAAGTGCAAAGGGTTATAGTATTAAATAGAGGCAGGTGCAGTCACAGAATGGGATGCCCCAACAACCAGAGAGCACCTGGCAGCAGTACTACTATGCACAGCAAAAGTGTCTTTATCAGGCCTATGTTAGGCACTTACCTCACCGCCGTTCCGGGTCCCGCGGCGCGTTGCCGGCTGGCTCCCACCGAGCTGCGGCCCGGCGGTCCCCGGGTCTGCCGGCTCCTCGGCACCGTCACGGGGATCTGGGGCGGGCGGCGCAGGACGCCATGGGTGGCCGCGTCGCAGCCCGCTCCGCGCGGCTGCGCGGCCTTGCGGCTCTCCCCTCCAGCTCTGCGCTTCCCCTTCCTGGCGGGGGCGCGCCCGATCATCAACGTGCTCGCGCGCGCGCGCGAGCACGTCTGCTTTATGCCTCCCGGCGGCGCTTCCCCCAGCGCGCCCGCCGGGGGCGAGTTTGAATTGCCCAGTCAGTGGCCGGTTCTTGGGATCGGACCCAGGGACTGGTCGGCCTGTCTGGCCTGGGCCGTCCAGCTCCTGGGACCGATCCCACTTCCTTGTTTGCACCAAGCACCTTCCTTCCCTCCTTTTTCCCTGTTTCCCATTGGCCAGACTTCCCTATATATTTGCACTGTTCCAGTTTCCCAGTGCCCGTTATAGCTTCTGGGTTCTGGATGTGTGCTGCTGTGTTTGTGAAGATATTGGATTGGATTTGGATTTGGACCCTGACTATTCTTGCTAGCTGCCTGCCCTGACCTTCTGCTTTGCCTGACCATTCTCTTGCCTGACCCTCCTGTACTTCGCCTGTGACCTCCTGGAATTGACCCCGGCTACCCTCGACCATCCTCAGTCTTCTCCCCTGGATACCTCGCCTGTGACTTCCCGGTTTGACCTTGGCCTGAATTACGGACTTTCCGCACCCGGCATCCTCATTCGGGATTCCCTGCTTAACACCAAACTGCACCTTAAGCTACTATCCCTTGCGCCTGTTAAGTCCTGGGGGCAACCGACTGGGAGAGGCATTGCTCGCGTCTCCTACAAGCGGGGGCTTGTCTATAGGCAGAAGTGGCGGTGGAGATTGGGGGATACTGGCTTAAGACAGACGGGTGTTAGGTACAATCCTGACATTATAACGGGCCAGAAGAATGGACCAAATTTTGGAGCAGGTGCAGGCCCTGACGGCGGCGGTGGAGCACCTGGCTCATCGAGTTGCGGCCCAGGAGAACCGTCCAACTCCCATGGTCCCCACTTCTCAGGGGGCTCCGGCCGCAATGACGGTGGAACCCAAGATCCCGCTCCCTGAAAAATTTTTTGGCGATAGGGCAAAATTTGCCAATTTCCGGGACTCTTGTAAACTTTACTTTCAGCTTCGCCCGGTGTCCTCGGGCTCACAGGAACAAAAAGTGGGCTTGATTATATCCCTGTTACATGGAGACCCTCAGTCCTGGGCCTTTAGTCTATCAGCTCAGGACCCCATCCGCCAGTCAGTGGACAGTTTCTTCACTGCAATGGAGGTCCTTTATGACGATCCTGACAAGGGGGCCTCAGCTGACGCAAAGTTACGTACCCTCCGCCAGGGACGCCGTCCAGCCGAGGACTACTGTTCCGAATTCCGGCGTTGGGCAGTTGACTCACGCTGGAACAATCCTGCCCTCTGTGGCCAATTCCGGTTAGGTCTGGCTGACGCTATCAAAGATACCCTGGTGAACTACCCGGAACCCCAAACACTGGATGACTTAATGCATTTGGCCATCCGCATTGATCGCCGACTCCGGGAACGGCGCCTGGAGAAAGGATCACATTTTGAACCCGCTGCAAAATCTGAGGTTCCCGTCGCTCAACCTTCTGAAGAGCCTATGCAGCTAGGTGCCACCAGGCTCACCGAAGGCGAGCGACGACGACGTCTATCCGAGGGGCTCTGTCTATACTGTGGTGGGACCGGCCACATGGTTAGACTTTGCCCAAAGAAACCGTCGGGAAACTTCAGAGCCTAGGGGGTATCGAGGGGGCCCTCCTAGGCTGTAAGGTATCTCCTCAAGTATCGTCTCCAGTTGTTGTCCCAGTTCAGGTTATGTTTGGTGCCAAATATATTAACTTAAAGGCTCTTCTCGATTCTGGAGCAGCTGGGAACTTCCTAGACTCTGATCTAGCTCAGACTCTAGGAATCATGGCACAAACCTTGCCAACTCCTATCCGGGTGTCAGCCATTGATGGCACTCCAGTGGCCGGGGGGTTAGTTCGGTTTCAATCACCTCCCATGCAAATCAAAATTGGAGCCAGTCATTCTGAGGTTATCAGGTTCCTGATTTTGAGCATGCCTGGGACCCCCTTGATTCTGGGGTTGCCATGGCTGCAGGCGCATAATCCTCAAATTGATTGGGTTTCGGGGCAAATTACCAAGTGGGGACACCAGTGTTTCCGGAGCTGCCTTGAATTTCCCCTCAGGGTCACACACTTACTCCCTAGTGGGATTCCTACTCCATATTTGGAGTTTGCTGATGTTTTTTCAGAAAAGGCAGCAGACAAACTTCCTCCCCATAGACCTTGGGACTGCCCAATAGAACTGCTCCCTGGTACGATGCCTCCCAGAGGGAGAATATTTAATTTGACCCGAGCAGAAACCCTTGCCATGCGGGAATATATCGCTGAGAACTTAGAAAAAGGGTTTATTCGGCCTTCATCTTCCCCAGCGGGGGCAGGGTTTTTTTTTGTGGAGAAAAAGGATGGGGGACTTCGCCCCTGTATCGATTACCGGGGCTTAAATGACATCACGGTAAAAAATAAGTATCCCCTACCGCTTATTGAGGGGCTCTTTACACAGGTGGTCGGGGCGCAGGTCTTCTCCAAACTAGATCTCAGAGGGGCCTATAACCTCATAAGAATTAGGCAGGGGGACGAGTGGAAAACGGCCTTTAATACCCTTGAGGGGCATTATGAATATTTGGTTATGCCCTTCGGCCTGTGTAATGCCCCTGCGGTTTTTCAAAGTTTTGTTAATGAAATTTTCCGAGATTATCTTGGCCGATTTATGGTTGTCTACTTAGATGACATTTTAATTTTTTCTTCATCCCTTGATGAGCATCGAAAACATGTGCGCCTAGTTTTGCAGAAACTTAGAGAGAATTGTTTATATGTCAAATTAAAGAAATGCCAATTTGAGGTATCTGAGGTTCCGTTCCTCGGTTACATTATCTCTAAGTCTGGTCTGTCTATGGACCAATCTAAGGTGAGGGCTGTTTTGGAATGGGAGCAACCCAGAGATTTGAAGGGCCTGCAGAGGTTTTTGGGTTTTGCCAATTTTTACAGAAGGTTCATTAAGAATTTCTCAGCCCTGGTTACACCACTAACCAATTTGACAAAGAAAAGCGGGTACCCCCCGGTTTGGCCGGCTCAAGCTGTCCAGGCCTTCGAGAATCTTAAGAGGGTATTTAGCGGGGCTCCCGTCCTAGTCCATCCCGATGAACAACGACCTTTCCTTGTAGAGGTGGATGCCTCAGAGATAGCCGTCGGAGCGGTCTTGTCCCAATACTACGGCTCACCTGCTCGCCTCCATCCATGTGCCTTCTTCTCCAAGAAATTCTCAGCGGCCGAAAAGAATTATGATATCGGTAACAGAGAATTACTGGCCATCAAACTCGCCTTCCAGGAATGGAGGCACTGGTTGGAGGGGGCTCAATATCCAGTAACGGTCTTTACTGACCATAAAAATCTGGAATACATTCAGTCCGCCAAGAGGTTAACTCCTAGACAGGCTCGCTGGTCCTTATTCTTTTCTCGGTTTAACTTTTCTATAACATATAAACCCGGGTCTAAGAATGTAAAGGCGGACGCCCTGTCTCGGAGTTTCTCTCCCCCTGACTTACCGGAAAGGGTGGTTTCTCCCATCGTACCTCGCTCCCTAGTGGTGGCCGCCATTCAACCCCAACTTCCTGATCTTACTCAGTTCCAGGCCCAAGCTCCTCCTGGGAAACCCGCGTCAGCCCTGTTTGTGCCTTCTGCTTACCGGTCTGAGTTTTTGTCCCATTTTCATGATACTAAAACAACCGGGCATCCAGGGATTAAAAAAACCATAGCTTTATTGTTACGCCAAGTTTGGTGGCCTTCTCTCAGGAAGGACGCTCAAAAGTTTGTCTCCGCTTGCAAAGTCTGTGCCCAAAGTAAGTCCTTGAGGAGCTCACCGGAAGGCCCACTCCTTCCATTATCCATTCCTGCCTCCCCGTGGACACATTTGGCCATGGATTTTGTTACGGACCTCCCTCCGTCTCAGGGTCATACGGTTATCTGGGTAATTGTGGACCGTTTTAGCAAGATGGCCCATTTCGTCCCTTTAAAGAAACTCCCTTCAGCTCAAACTCTTGCTCAACTTTTCATTACTCATGTCTTTAGGATTCATGGTATTCCCATGGATGTTGTTTCGGATAGGGGGGTCCAGTTTGTCTCCCGGTTTTGGAGGGCCTTCTGTGCCAAGTTGGGGTTCTCTGTCTCCCTTTCCTCGGCCTTTCATCCGCAATCGAATGGTCAAACCGAGAGGACGAACCAGTCCCTAGAACAATACTTGCGCTGTTTTACGGCAGGTTCTCAGACTGATTGGGCCTTCTTCTTACCTTTTGCAGAATTTGCTTTTAACAACGCTACGCATTCATCCACAGGGGTTTCTCCTTTCCACTGTGTTTATGGCAAGGATCTGAAGTTTTCTGCTCTTTCGGACCAACCCTCTAGAGTTCCCTCCGTGGATGAATGGGTTTCTAAATGGCCAGGGGAGTGGAATAAAATCCAACAACACCTAACTAGGGCCGCTCGTTTACAGAAAAAATTTTCTGATCGCAAGCGATCGTCTAATTCTAACTTTAAAGTGGGTGACTGGGTTTGGCTCTCAACCAAGAACTTGGCGCTACGCCAACCCTCCGCAAAGTTAGGACCCAAGTTTATTGGCCCATTCCCCATAACACACAAAGTCAATCAGGTGACATACCGGTTGGCCCTCCCCTCATCCATGAAAATCTGTAAATCCTTTCATGTTTCACTTCTTAAGTCCGCAAGAAACCATGAACTTAATAGTCCCCCTAGTCCTGTGGTAGTTGAGGGGCATCAGGAGTTTGAGGTTGCCCGGGTCCTTGATTCTCGTTTCTTTCGGAACTCTCTTCAATATCTTATTGACTGGAAGGGGTACGGTCCGGAAGAAAGATCTTGGGTTCCTGCCAGAGAAGTTCATGCACAGAATTTAGTAAAGAAGTTTCATAGAGAGAATCCGTTAAAACCCAGCTTGGAGGGTCCAGTGGCCCCTCCTCAGGGGGGGGGTAATGTTAGGCACTTACCTCACCGCCGTTCCGGGTCCCGCGGCGCGTTGCCGGCTGGCTCCCACCGAGCTGCGGCCCGGCGGTCCCCGGGTCTGCCGGCTCCTCGGCACCGTCACGGGGATCTGGGGCGGGCGGCGCAGGACGCCATGGGTGGCCGCGTCGCAGCCCGCTCCGCGCGGCTGCGCGGCCTTGCGGCTCTCCCCTCCAGCTCTGCGCTTCCCCTTCCTGGCGGGGGCGCGCCCGATCATCAACGTGCTCGCGCGCGCGCGCGAGCACGTCTGCTTTATGCCTCCCGGCGGCGCTTCCCCCAGCGCGCCCGCCGGGGGCGAGTTTGAATTGCCCAGTCAGTGGCCGGTTCTTGGGATCGGACCCAGGGACTGGTCGGCCTGTCTGGCCTGGGCCGTCCAGCTCCTGGGACCGATCCCACTTCCTTGTTTGCACCAAGCACCTTCCTTCCCTCCTTTTTCCCTGTTTCCCATTGGCCAGACTTCCCTATATATTTGCACTGTTCCAGTTTCCCAGTGCCCGTTATAGCTTCTGGGTTCTGGATGTGTGCTGCTGTGTTTGTGAAGATATTGGATTGGATTTGGATTTGGACCCTGACTATTCTTGCTAGCTGCCTGCCCTGACCTTCTGCTTTGCCTGACCATTCTCTTGCCTGACCCTCCTGTACTTCGCCTGTGACCTCCTGGAATTGACCCCGGCTACCCTCGACCATCCTCAGTCTTCTCCCCTGGATACCTCGCCTGTGACTTCCCGGTTTGACCTTGGCCTGAATTACGGACTTTCCGCACCCGGCATCCTCATTCGGGATTCCCTGCTTAACACCAAACTGCACCTTAAGCTACTATCCCTTGCGCCTGTTAAGTCCTGGGGGCAACCGACTGGGAGAGGCATTGCTCGCGTCTCCTACAAGCGGGGGCTTGTCTATAGGCAGAAGTGGCGGTGGAGATTGGGGGATACTGGCTTAAGACAGACGGGTGTTAGGTACAATCCTGACAGCCTAATTTCTATTAGAATAAGTGCAAAGGGTTACAGCAGTAAATAGAGGCTGGTGTAGTCACAGAATGGGATGCCCCAACAGGAGTGCACCTGTGAGCAGTAATACTATGCACAGCAAGTGTGTTTATCAGGCCAAATTTCTATTAGAATAAGTGCAAATGGTTATGGTATTAAATAGAGGCTGGTGTAGTCACAGAATGGGATGCCCCAACAGGAGTGCACCTGTGAGCAGTAATACTATGCACAGCAAGTGTGTTTATCAGGCCAAATTTCTATTAGAATAAGTGCAAAGGGTTATAGTATTAAATAGAGGCTGGTGTAGTCACAGAATGGGATGCCCCAACAACCAGAGAGCACCTGGCAGCAATACTACTATGCACAGCAAGTGTGTTTATCAGGCCAAATTTCTATTAGAATAAGTGCAAATGGTTATGGTATTAAATAGAGGCTGGTGTAGTCACAGAATGGGATGCCCCAACAACCAGAGAGCACCTGGTAGCAGTACTACTATGCACAGCAAGTGTGTTTATCAGGCCAAATTTCTATTTGAATAAGTGCAAATGGTTATGGTATTAAATAGAGGCTGGTGTAGTCACAGAATGGGATGCCCCAACAACCAGAGAGCACCTGGCAGCAGTAATACTATGCACAGCAAGTGTGTTTATCAGGCCAAATTTCTATTAGAATAAGTGCAAATGGTTATGGCATTAAATAGAAGCTGGTGTAGTCACAGAATGGGATGCCCCAACAGGAGTGCACCTGTGAGCAGTACTACTATGCACAGCAAGTGTGTTTATCAGGCCAAATTTCTATTAGAATAAGTGCAAAGGGTTATAGTATTAAATAGAGGCTGGTGTAGTCACAGAATGGGATGCCCCAACAACCAGAGAGCACCTGGCAGCAGTACTACTATGCACAGCAAGTGTGTTTATCAGGCCAAATTTCTATTAGAATAAGTGCAAAGGGTTAGAGCAGTAAATAGAGGCTGGTGTAGTCACAGAATGGGATGCCCCAACAGGAGTGCACCTGTGAGCAGTACTACTATGCACAGCAAGTGTGTTTATCAGGCCAAATTTCTATTAGAATAAGTGCAAATGGTTATGGTATTAAATAGAGGCTGGTGTAGTCACAGAATGGGATGCCCCAACAACCAGAGAGCACCTGGCAGCAGTACTACTATGCACAGCAAGTGTGTTTATCAGGCCAAATTTCTATTAGAATAAGTGCAAAGGGGTACAGCAGTAAATAGAGGCTGGTGTAGTCACAGAATGGGATGCCCCAACAACCAGAGAGTACCTGGCAGCAGTACTACTATGCACAGCAAGTGTGTTTATCAGGCCACATTTCTATTAGAATAAGTGCAAATGGTTATGGTATTAAATAGAGGCTGGTGTAGTCACAGAATGGGATGCCCCAACAACCAGAGAGCACCTGGCAGCAGTACTACTATGCACAGCAAGTGTGTTTATCAGGCCAAATTTCTATTAGAATAAGTGCAAATGGTTATGGTATTAAATAGAGGCTGGTGTAGTCACAGAATGGGATGCCCCAACAACCAGAGAGCACCTGGCAGCAGTACTACTATGCACAGCAAGTGTGTTTATCAGGCCAAATTTCTAGTAGAATAAGTGCAAAGGGTTACAGCGGTAAATAGAGGCTGGTGTAGTCACAGAATGGGATGCCCCAACAACCAGAGAGCACCTGACAGCAGTACTACTATGCACAGCAAGTGTGTTTATCAGGCCAAATTTCTAGTAGAATAAGTGCAAAGGGTTACAGCAGTAAATAGAGGCTGGTGTAGTCACAGAATGGGATGCCCCAACAACCAGAGAGCACCTGACAGCAGTACTACTATGCACAGCAAGTGTGTTTATCAGGCCAAATTTCTAGTAGAATAAGTGCAAAGGGTTACAGCAGTAAATAGAGGCTGGTGTAGTCACAGAATGGGATGCCCCAACAACCAGAGAGCACCTGGCAGCAGTACTACTATGCACAGCAAGTGTGTTTATCAGGCCAAATTTCTATTAGAATAAGTGCAAATGGTTATGGTATTAAATAGAGGCTGGTGTAGTCAAAGAATGGGATGCCCCAACAACCAGAGAGCACCTGGCAGCAGTACTACTATGCACAGCAAAAGTGTCTTTATCAGGCCAAATTTCTATTAGAATAAGTGCAAATGGTTATGGTATTAAATAGAGGCTGGTGTAGTCACAGAATTGGATGCCCCAACAACCAGAGAGCACCTGGCAGCAGTACTACTATGCACAGCAAGTGTGTTTATCAGGCCAAATTTCTATTAGAATAAGTGCAAATGGTTATGGTATTAAATAGAGGCTGGTGTAGTCAAAGAATGGGATGCCCCAACAACCAGAGAGCACCTGGCAGCAGTACTACTATGCACAGCAAAAGTGTCTTTATCAGGCCAAATTTCTATTAGAATAAGTGCAAATGGTTATGGTATTAAATAGAGGCTGGTGTAGTCACAGAATGGGATGCCCCAACAACCAGAGAGCACCTGGCAGCAGTACTACTATGCACAGCAAGTGTGTTTATCAGGCCAAATTTCTATTAGAATAAGTGCAAATGGTTATGGTATTAAATAGAGGCTGGTGTAGTCACAGAATGGGATGCCCCAACAACCAGAGAGCACCTGGCAGCAGTACTACTATGCACAGCAAGTGTGTTTATCAGGCCAAAATTCTATTAGAATAAGTGCAAATGGTTATGGTATTAAATAGAGGCTGGTGTAGTCACAGAATGGGATGCCCCAACAACCAGAGAGCACCTGGCAGCAGTACTACTATGCACAGCAAAAGTGTCTTTATCAGGCCAAATTTCTATTAGAATAAGTGCAAATGGTTATGGTATTAAATAGAGGCTGGTGTAGTCACAGAATGGGATGCCCCAACAACCAGAGAGCACCTGGCAGCAGTACTACTATGCACAGCAAGTGTGTTTATCAGGCCAAATTTCTATTAGAATAAGTGCAAATGGTTATGGTATTAAATAGAGGCTGGTGTAGTCACAGAATGGGATGCCCCAACAACCAGAGAGCACCTGGCAGCAGTATTACTATGCACAGCAAGTGTGTTTATCAGGCCAAATTTCTATTAGAATAAGTGTAAATGGTTATGGTATTAAATAGAGGCTGGTGTAGTCACAGAATGGAATGCCTCACAGCAGACTTGAGATCAGTTCAGTATATATGCACAGTTAGTGTATAAGCAGCCTGAAAACGCTAACAAAGCCAGTCAGCCAGCCAGTAACACTCAGGCTGGATGAAAAAAAAAAAAATCTCCCTGTGACTGCCTCCGATTTTTCCTAACTTTCCCTGCTTTTCGCTGACTTTCTGTCTGTCTCCTGCCAGTCTCCTGCCTGTCTTCTGTCTGTCCCTGTCTGTCCCTGGCTCTCTGTCTCTCCCTCACTACAGCAGCGTCCTGTCTCTCACGAATGCAATAGAGAAATGAGGAAAAGCAAGATGTCCGCCGACTTAAATAGCGCTGTGACGTCACCGGGCATGCTGGCTGCTGATAGGCTGCATGTGACTGCCCCAGCTTGCACTGGCACGGGGTTGATGTCTGGACATGTCCCGTCCGCCATCTTAGAATGCCTGTAATGTAAATGAATGGATGTTAAAGGGAAACTTCGAGCGATCGAATCACGGGGAAATTCGGATTCGATCCGAATCAAATTTTTCATGAAATTCGGATCGAATCCGGGTTCGTCCGGATCGATTCGCTCATCCCTAAATCTAAGCGCTAAGGGATTTGGGTAAGTTTTAGGGACCTAAAATGGAAGAAGAATCTAAGCGCTTAGTGATTTGGGTAAGTTTTAGGGTGCTAAAATGGAAGAAGAATCTAAGCGCTAAGTGATTTGGGTAAGTTTTAGGGTGCTAAAATGGAAGAAGAATCTAAGCGCTAACTGATTTGGGTAAGTTTTAGGGTGCTAAAATGGAAGAAGAATCTAAGCGCTAACTGATTTGGGTACGTTTTAGGGACCTAAAATGGAAGAAGAATCTAAGCGCTAAGTGATTTGGGTAAGTTTTAGGGACCTAAAATGGAAGAAGAATCTAAGCGCTAAGTGATTTGGGTAAGTTTTAGGGTGCTAAAATGGAAGAAGATTCTAAGCGCTAAGTGATTTGGGTAAGTTTTAGGGTGCTAAAATGGAAGAAGAATCTAAGCGCTAAGTGATTTGGGTAGGTTTTAGGGACCTAAAATGGAAGAAGAATCTAAGCGCTAAGTGACTTGGGTAAGTTTTAGGGACCTAAAATGGAAGAAAAATCTAAGCGCTAAGTGATTTGGGTAAGTTTTAGGGACCTAAAATGGAAGAAGAATCTAAGCGCTAAGTGATTTGGGTAAGTTTTAGGGTGCTAAAATGGAAGAAGAATCTAAGCGCTAAGTGATTTGGGTAAGTTTTAGGGACCTAAAATGGAAGAAGAATCTAAGCGCTTAGTGATTTGGGTAAGTTTTAGGGTGCTAAAATGGAAGAAGATTCTAAGCGCTAAGTGATTTGGGTAAGTTTTAGGGTGCTAAAATGGAAGAAGAATCTAAGCGCTAAGTGATTTGGGTAAGTTTTAGGGACCTAAAATGGAAGAAGAATCTAAGCGCTTAGTGATTTGGGTAAGTTTTAGGGTGCTAAAATGGAAGAAGAATCTAAGCGCTAAGTGATTTGGGTAAGTTTTAGGGTGCTAAAATGGAAGAAGAATCTAAGCGCTAACTGATTTGGGTAAGTTTTAGGGTGCTAAAATGGAAGAAGAATCTAAGCGCTAACTGATTTGGGTAAGTTTTAGGGACCTAAAATGGAAGAAGAATCTAAGCGCTAAGTGATTTGGGTAAGTTTTAGGGACCTAAAATGGAAGAAGAATCTAAGCGCTAAGTGATTTGGGTAAGTTTTAGGGTGCTAAAATGGAAGAAGATTCTAAGCGCTAAGTGATTTGGGTAAGTTTTAGGGTGCTAAAATGGAAGAAGAATCTAAGCGCTAAGTGATTTGGGTAGGTTTTAGGGACCTAAAATGGAAGAAGAATCTAAGCGCTAAGTGATTTGGGTAAGTTTTAGGGACCTAAAATAGAAGAAAAATCTAAGCGCTAAGTGATTTGGGTAAGTTTTAGGGACCTAAAATGGAAGAAGAATCTAAGCGCTAAGTGATTTGGGTAAGTTTTAGGGACCTAAAATGGAAGAAGAATCTAAGCGCTAAGGGATTTGGGTAAGTTTTAGGGACTTAAAATGGAAGAAGAATCTAAGCGCTAAGGGATTTGGGTAAGTTTTAGGGTGCTAAAATGGAAGAAGATTCTAAGCGCTGAGTGATTTGGGTAAGTTTTAGGGTGCTAAAATGGAAGAAGAATCTAAGCGCTAAGTGATTTGGGTAAGTTTTAGGGACCTAAAATGGAAGAAGAATCTAAGCGCTTAGTGATTTGGGTAAGTTTTAGGGTGCTAAAATGGAAGAAGAATCTAAGCGCTAAGTGATTTGGGTAAGTTTTAGGGTGCTAAAATGGAAGAAGAATCTAAGCGCTAACTGATTTGGGTAAGTTTTAGGGACCTAAAATGGAAGAAGAATCTAAGCGCTAAGTGATTTGGGTAAGTTTTAGGGACCTAAAATGGAAGAAGAATCTAAGCGCTAAGTGATTTGGGTAAGTTTTAGGGTGCTAAAATGGAAGAAGATTCTAAGCGCTAAGTGATTTGGGTAAGTTTTAGGGTGCTAAAATGGAAGAAGAATCTAAGCGCTAAGTGATTTGGGTAGGTTTTAGGGACCTAAAATGGAAGAAGAATCTAAGCGCTAAGTGATTTGGGTAAGTTTTAGGGGCCTAAAATGGAAGAAAAATCTAAGCGCTAAGTGATTTGGGTAAGTTTTAGGGACCTAAAATGGAAGAAGAATCTAAGCGCTAAGTGATTTGGGTAAGTTTTAGGGACCTGAAATGGAAGAAGAATCTAAGCGCTAAGGGATTTGGGTAAGTTTTAGGGACCTAAAATGGAAGAAGAATCTAAGCGCTAAGGGATTTGGGTAAGTTTTAGGGTGCTAAAATGGAAGAAGATTCTAAGCGCTAAGTGATTTGGGTAAGTTTTAGGGTGCTAAAATGGAAGAAGAATCTAAGCGCTAAGTGATTTGGGTAAGTTTTAGGGACCTAAAATGGAAGAAGAATCTAAGCGCTAAGTGATTTGGGTAAGTTTTAGGGACCTAAAATGGAAGAAAAATCTAAGCGCTAAGTGATTTGGGTAAGTTTTAGGGACCTAAAATGGAAGAAGAATCTAAGCGCTAAGTGATTTGGGTAAGTTTTAGGGACCTAAAATGGAAGAAGAATCTAAGCGCTAAGGGATTTGGGTAAGTTTTAGGGACCTAAAATGGAAGAAGAATCTAAGCGCTAAGGGATTTGGGTAAGTTTTAGGGTGCTAAAATGGAAGAAGAATCTAAGCGCTAAGTAGTTAGGGTGAGCTTTAAGGGCTCAAAAGGGAAGAGGCAGGATAGCGCAAAGTGGTTAGGGTGAGCTTTAAGGGCTCAAAAGGGAAGAGGCAGGATAGCGCAAAGTGGTTAGGGTGAGCTTTAAGGGCCCAAAAGGGAAGAGGCAGGATAGCGCAAAGTGGTTAGGGTGTTTTTTTTTTTATTCTAAGTGATGTGAGTGAAATATATGCAAGCACTTTAATGAGATAAGTTTGTAGTGCGCAGGCGCAAGATCGTAAGAATTCCGTCTGGACGAAGAAATTTGGAAAAAGTGAAGCAAGATGTATCGGGAAGCGGAAAGGATTCGTGTGAGGATACGATGGAAAAAGGGCAAAAACGAAAGGCTACGTTGTTAGCTGAGAAAATGAATCTGAAAAGTCTTGATTGAAAATGACATCCTCGTACGCATACTCTGGCATACGAGCGGACGGATGCTTTACGGATCGTTTACGAAGCATGCTTGGAATCGCTCGCACATTCATACGAGAGCGGGAACTTTTGAAAATGATATGACGACGGCACGAAATCTGAAGTTTTTTTGTGTCTCTCTGAATCGAGGCTAATGTCCTGAACCTATCCGATCATGATTTGTCGCCTACTGAAGTGTCTTTATTGTCCAAAGGACTGTCCTTTGTTCCTGACACACATTTCAATTCTTTTAATACCTTATTAGATGTAAATAAATGTATTAGATCGTTGACTTTAAAACGACACTTCTCTAATGACAAGTGTAGGGCTAATCAGTATGATGAGTTTAAGTTGACACAGTCTGTGGGCTTGATGCCCCAGGATGCTCAGACAAAGGGGTTGAGGATCCAGCCGAGTGATTCGGCATTGCATGATCTCCAAGGATCAGAAACGTCTGTTTGTATGACATCTACATCTAAGTTTTCTGAGCTATGTAGGAATACTGATATTGACCAGTTACAATTTGAATTGGGTTGTTAGTTGTTGTTAGTTGTTGTTAGTGCCCCTGAACCGCCGCATTTCGGTAACCCCGACTTCTATCCCTTCAATTCTAGGGGGGATGTTCTTAATTTGTTTTCGGATTCTGTAGAACGAGATCTTATGGACCTCAAACCCCAGAATCTTCACAGATGTAGGAGGAATCTTTCCCCACAGGAGGTCAAGGCCCTCACTGATCTCAGAAATAATGATAGTATAGTCATAAGGCAGGCAGACAAAGGGGGCAAAGTAGTGGTTTTAAATAAAACCACCTATCGTGATGAGGCTGTGAGACAGCTTAGGGATACCACTACATATAGAAAGCTCCTTGTAGACCCAACTAAAGATTTTCAGTTTTTGCTCTTTAAACTTATTGATGAGGGACACTCATTGGGGGTGTTATCCTCCAAGTTAGTGGACCGTCTTAAAGTCCTTCACCCTATTGTGCCACTGTTTCACCACCTGCCCAAGAGACACAAGCAGGATAACCCTCCTAAGGGCAGGCCTATAGTGGCAGGGATAGGGGGACTCTATGAACCCTTGGGCAAATGGCTGGATACTATCCCCTCGATTCAAAGAGCCAAAGTTAATTGATTTCGTATCGAGAATCGTAAGTTTGGGTGGGTGTTTGTCATTTTTTCTTGTTTTTTTGCCCATTTCGTATTCGCACGATCGTTCGCGCATAGACGTATATGAACATACGCATTTCGTACGAGAATCGTATAATTTGCGTTAGTTCGTGTGTTTTTCCCGTCCAAATCGTATTATTTGCGTCCGATCCTATTTTTTACGTCCTTCACATGGGCTTGCGACCAATTCAGAGAGGTGATTGCTAATTGTTTTGAAGCCCATTAAAGAGCTGCTTTACGAAATGTTTGCCGGCAGCTATTTGGCCTCGGGAGTAGGATGGAGCGGAGCGAGTTTGTGGCACATCAAGGGCTTATGCTTTTTGGCATTGAGTTGATCGAGATGTCTGAGAGCAGATTGCCCCTGCGTCGTCGCATGAACATCGATAGCATGAATGATGTTGAGCTGTTCGAGCTGACCAGGCTTAATCGCGCTTCCCTCCATAAATTATATAGTGAGCTGCGGCCATGGTTAGCCCGCACCACAAGGAAGGGGCATGCAATTTCAGGTATGACCAAGATGCTTGGCTGCCTGCAATTTTTGGCGAACGGCTCGTTCCAGAGGCTGGGTGCCCTCTCCGTGGGGATGTCACAGCCTACGCTGAGCCGCGCACTATCTAAATTTTTGGAAGGCATGGCTGCCATAACTCCAAAATATATTTATTTTCCGGATGATATGGCAGCCAGAAACGCCATTAAGCTTGGGTTTTATAATGTGGCCGACATGCCCAACGTTATTGGTGCTATTGACTGCACACATGTGGCACTCGTACCTAGGGCTGCCGACGAGTATATATATAGGTATTGAGATTGGTTATTATGTTGGCCAACGTGTAATGTAACCTGTTTTCCTTTGCGGCAGCATATTTGTTTATCCCTCATTTGTGTAGCTGCTTTATCTAGGCTTTTCATTAGTATTTCCCAATAGAGTGCAGACATGTTTTTTTTTTAATTTTTTATTTTGGGTCAAATATCAATTACCCTTTTTGTATGTTTTTGCCTTAAGGAATCGTAAAATGGGACACTCCCTTAATGTCCAGGCCGTGGTTGGTCCGGACATGCGTTTTATGAGTGTCCTTGCCGGCTACCCAGGATCGTCCCACGACTCATATATCCTCAGGCGATCTGGGTTGTTTCGGAGATTTGAGGCAGGTGAATTTTCGGGGGCATGGCTGCTTGGTAAGTGTGTCCTATTTGTGTGCTATTAAATGTGGGATTAATCTTGTATTTGTTGATATGTTAGTATTTGAATTCTTTACATAAGCCAGAAACTGCCTTTTTCTTGGGTCATATATTATGAACTTCCAAAAAAAATGCTTGCCTCGCTTTGTCCTTCAGAATGTTTTCCCTTTAGTTAGGATGTCTGTAAGTTCCATGTCCCTAAATATATTGGTTGGGAGTTTATACCCAAGGATCTTTGAGCTTTGGCTCCTTTTGTACTATTGGTCTTTAAATGTCAAAGTGGACTTAAACTGCATACATTGTAGTTTTCATCTAAATGTGGATAGCCCCTCAGCAGCATCCTAATTGTAACATGTCTGAAAACTAAAAATATATTTAAATTCCAAATACCCTTGGCCGTGCAGATGTTTGTTAATTAATTGGTATATTGAAGTGCCATTTTTAATTAGGTACTACATTAGTGGCAATATTTATTTTGCTAATGTGCCCTGGGTGTTTTTTTTGCCCTTTACCTTACATCATTATGATATATGTAAAATTATTTGTGTTTGTTGTGTTGCCTTTTTAATTTTGATTACATTTAATTGTCTGTTTAAGGTGATTCCGGGTACCCACTTCTACCCTGGCTCATGACGCCTGTGCTGCGGCCCCAGGATGCCTCTCAGGAAGCGTACAACCGTGCGCACCGCAAGACCCGGGCTGTTGTGGAGAGGGCCCTTGGGCTGTTGAAGACACGTTTTCGTTGCCTGGACCATACTGGGGGCGCCCTGCAATATGATCCCAAGAAAGTGATCGACATAATCATGGCATGTGCTGTTTTGCACAATTTTGCCATCCTGGAACGTGTCCCACGTTATGTGGATAGCCTGCCCTCTTCAGCCGTAGAGGATGATGTAGAGAATTTTGTGGGGCCACCCAGTGAGTCTGGCCAATCAGTTAGAGCCAACCTGATCTTGCAGCATTTTAGTTAATTTTATTTCGTGTCTCAACATTCTGTGTGTCTGTGTTATCCTTTTTGTTAAATATGTTGTTTTGCCGTAATGTGGCATTACCTCAAAGTAAAACATTTTTACCTTAATTGTTGCCTAATGTATTTCATGTAGTTTCCTTAGCTTTAGATTTGCATTGTTACACCTCTTCAAACCAAAATTATCTGGTTTAGCCCAAGCTGTTTAAAATGTGTTCCCACTAAAAACGCCACAAGTATTGTAAGTGAGATTTTTTTTTTACTTCGAAAATTAAAAATTATAGTGCTTAACAGAAAACATTCCACATACATCTGTGGTTACAAATGGATGACATAACAAAAAAAACATCGAGCACATCTACACCTGGAAGTGAGTGGCACAACCAAACAAGGACACCCAGTCCAAAGGCCAGCCTAGTCCAGTCATTAATATTGCCTGTGCCCAGGGATATTTGGGCATGGCCATAATGTCACACAAACATGTCTGCAAACAGGAGGAGCACCAACCAAATACATATTTAAAGCCATAAGTGGCCAGATACACTCCACATAGACCTATGGCATTGGCTAGTGGCCTTAAGCATTACTCTAAGGAGCTATATGGGAGCAAATACAAAACACAACCTGCATGAGCAACACAAAATGGATTGTTTGAAACCTCAAAGGACAAGTAAATACAGTGGGGGTTAAGAGAAAAGATGTCCCACACACCCATGACTTAATAGGGTGGCTGCCCATAATACCCAGGTGGAGGTCCAGGTGGAGGTCCATGTGAATGGGACCTAGCCTGGGCCATGGCAGCATTGTGAATTTGAAACTGCTCCACAATGTTTCTCTGCATATTGGTCATCTCAGCCATGGCTGACTGGATGCCATTACTTGCAGTGACCACGTTGCTGTTGAGGGTACGCAACTCCGCGAGGATGCCCTGTAGACTGGTATTGATGTTGACCATGTTGGCATGCCTTTCCTCACGCTCTGTAACGAGCTGTGCCTCATAAGAGTCCCTTTCTTGGGTCCATAATTGAAGCAGGGCACTCTGCCTCCCCTGGGAAATTGTGGGGCGGCGTAATGGAGTCCGCCGCACAATTACCCTGGCTCTTGGGCGTGCCCTGCCGCGTGGTGTCGTCCCCTCAACAGCAACAGGCCTGCTTTGCAAATCCTCAGCAGCAGAGTGAACACTGGGGACTGTAGTGTCAGTCTCCCCATGTGCATGCACAATGGATGGAGATTCACTCTGCTGCTGAGGATTGGCCAGAGAAACATTATGGAGCAGTTCCAAATTGGGACCCAGGGGGAGGTCATCCGACGTGCCCTGCATGGAGACATCATCATCTTCCTCCATTTCCTGGATCTCTTCCATGAGTGTGCGGGTCTGTAGGGACATATAAAAAAAAAAGTGTAAGTTGGCGTCCAAATTTGGGATTCCCACAGTTTAACACATTCTTAAGCACTTGGTAGTATTTATGGTACTAAATTAACTTACCGGAAATCTCGGATCTGGGCTCCTATGCTGTACGGACCTGGTAGGCATAACCAAACTGGGGGGTGAGTTTACCCTTGCTGAGGGATCATGCTGGGCTGAAGAAGAGAAAAACAAACCACGTAAACACACACATAACCATTTTTGGGATAGGTAATCAAATAAACCTCTATTTGTAATATTAAGCAACTCTAGAGCAATGGGGACATTTGTTAAAAGACACGCAAGTTTAGATAGGTGCAATGGCTCGCGAAAACTGCTAACTGACCTCAGTTCTAAGTCAGGAAGTGTACCCAGTCAGCATACAACTTGCAACGCACATTTTTGGATTTAGCCTACCATTCGCTAGGTCCGGGGTACTCAAACAATTGTTGTAAAGGTCCATTTAAAGGTATGTGGTGAGAGGTGAATGTCTGGCCATGGGGCTGACGCAGGGGGTGTCTAGTTAGAAATAAACACACTGGTGGAGGGGCTTGAGATGTCAAAGTGCAAACTAATAAAGGCTGCTTGCCCTTGCTGGGCTGGATGGGGCAGAGCTGAGGGGACAGGGATTGGATGGCTAAAGGGGGGAGTTAACGTATTGATGGTGATGGGATGGATGGAGCAAATCTGTTACAAATGTATGGGGCTTATGTGGGGGGGGGGCATGGGGGGACTGTGGCAGATGGGGCAGAGCAGGGGCAGCGGGACACGATTGTGCCAAGAGAAAGATTTACCAAGTTACTGTGTACCTTGCAATGCCACTTCCTGTGCAGTACTTCATATTGCAATGCTATGTTTCAGGGAGCCATGACATTGGGCAGGAGAACAACCACTACATCGCCAATCAAGGGGGCAGCTCTGAGCACGTCAACACAGAAGTAACTGAGTGCAGGGCTGTCTGGGCAGGGGTCCTGGAATCTGGTGCCAAGGTCCGCATTGGTACCCCGGCCCGCCAGTTGAGTCTCGCTGCTCTAGGTCAGATATGTTTGGGGGTGGCTAATTAAATTGTTAACTCAAACACAACTCACACAACAAATAGGCAACCCATCCATAATGATGTGTGTTTTGTGATTGATTCAAAATATATCACTTTTCAGGAGAAACTTCATGACTTTACCAATACAATTGGAAATTTGATCTTTGCCATAATGGATGTGGTCCTAAATGTGTGATTCACAGGGACCAAAAGAGGACACAAACAGGCACAGTAGTGCGAGGCCAAGCAAGGCAAACCATAGGGGCATCCCGTTATCTTGTTACTAGTGAACTTTAGATTATTTAGCAAACAGGCAAACATGCAGATTTAAGAGTACTCACCGTGGGTACGGGTCGGTGAGTCTGTGTCCCTTAGACCAGCATGTCCACCGACCGCGACCGGATGGAGAAGTCCCAGCACAATCTCCTCAGCAGGGGTAAACTCCAATTTAGAAGGAAAGCCACCTCCAGTTTTCAGGCTGAAAAGAGAAAATCGTTTGGTACTCAGAAAAGGTGCATACCGTACATCCTAAACATTATATTTGGAGAAAACATTTATTTACCTGTAATTATGCCTTTTAATTTCTTTTTGCCGTACAGCATACTTCAGATCAGAGATTTTCTTCTGAATTTGTGACACATCTTTCCTCTCTTCCCCCGCTGCATTTACTTGTCGTAGGATGGTTTCAAACAATTCCTTCTTGCGCTGCTTTGTGGTGTGTTTTGATTTGCTCCCATAGAGCTTGTCATAGTATAATGTAAGGCCACTAGCCAATGCCATATTTTGGTCATGGGAGAATCTCCCACTCAACTGGCCGCGGCGCAATGTGCGGCCAGATGGTTGGCTTGGCTGCTCCTCCATGTGTGCAGACACATGTGGTGACATTATGGCCTGGGGCTGGGTAGGGGAATGGCCGGATTGGTGGCTTCCCAATGACTGGACTGGACTGGCCAAGGGACTGGGTGTTCTTGCGTGGCTGGCCACCGAACTTCCAGGTGTAGATGTGGTCATGGTTGAAATTCTGGGCCCTCTTGGGGGGCTAGGTTCCCGGCTGGTGCCAGGTCGGGGGCTCTGTTCCCGGCTGGTGCCAGGTCGGGGGCTTCTGGCCCTGGATGGGGTTCTTCGGGCCCTGTAGGGGCTTCTGGCCCTGGATGGGGTTCTTCGGGCCCTGTAGGGGCTTCTGGCCCTGGATGGGGTTCTTCGGGCCCTGTAGGGGCTTCTGGCCCTGGATGGTGTTCGGCGGGCCCTGGCTGGGCTTCTGGCCCTGGATGGGGTTCGGCGGCCTCTGGCTGGGCTTCTGGCCCTGGATGGGGTTCGGCGGCCTCTGGCTGGGCTTCTGGCCCTGGATGGGGTTCGGCGGCCTCTGGCTGGGCTTCTGGCCCTGGATGGGGTTCGGCGGCCTCTGGCTGGGCTTCTGGCCCTGGATGGGGTTCGGCGGCCTCTGGCTGGGCTTCTGCCCCTGGATGGGGTTCGGCGGCCTCTGGCTGGACTTCTGGCCCTGGATGGGGTTCGGCGGCCTCTGGCTGGGCTTCTGGCCCTGGATGGGGTTCGGCGGGCCCTGGCTGGGCTTCTGGCCCTGGATGGGGTTCGGCGGCCTCTGGCTGGGCTTCTGGCCCTGGATGGGGTTCTGCGGGCCCTGGATGGGCTTCTGGCCCTGGATGGGGTTCGAACCCTGCTGCGGGGCCTGGGTTGCCGAACTGCCCTACTTGAACCCATGGCCGGTGTGGGCTCCCTTGTGCGGCCTCTTCTGGGGGCAGAGGTGGTGGGTGCTGCAGTTGGCTGCTTTTTGGCTGCAGGGGCACGTGGCTTGGGGCCCCTTTTTTGGGTTCCTGAGGGTCCAGTGTCCCTTGGTGGGGCCGAGGTAGTAGTCTTGCCTCTCAGCTTTCTCCTACCTTGCTGGGACCTTGTTGTTGGGCCCTCCGCGGTCTGGCTTTGCTGGGGTCGCTTGGTCATAGGCTTTTTAGGTGCCATCTTCCACAAATGCTCAAAGAGAATGAGCTTTGGGTGCAGGGACCTTTAAATAATGAGCCCAGCGTGTGACGCCTATGCGCACGACTACGCGCTCGTACGAACGTACGTTCGAGCGGAACCAGGAAACCGCTGGGGTTTCACTTATCTGCTGCCTTGAAGAAGCATAAAGATGGCGCCCACTATCTTCACCCGTCAACAGGAAGAGATCCTCATGCTGGTAAGTGGCTGCCTGTGCATTTTAATCTAATAGTCAATGATGGCCTAAATGTAAATGATGCGTTTGGAACTAGTTTGGGGTCTCTTAATGTTTAAGAAGTGGCTCCTCACACTTCATCCTCAAGGGCCGAGCCTGGCCACGTTTTCACCTGTCTATGCTGATGTCCTAATTCGGCCAATTGCTCCGGCTTAGCAACAGTTAATTAACCTGTGGAGTAGCGGGGCTAGCTGGCAAACCTGGCCTGTCTCGGACCTTGATGCGGATGTTTGAGGAACACTGTTTTCCTAAGCCATAAAAACAAAACGGGAAGCCACACACGTGGTCCAAAAGCCTAAGCATTAGCCTACATCTTGGATGTTTAAACCATCCTAACATGCCCTAGATGCAGGTGGCCTGATTCTTGATGTTGGCTATTATCTGTATGTACATGGTGTGTGATACATATAACATAAGACCAGACTCTCATTCACAGTCAACGTCCTCTTTAAGGCACTCCCCAAAAATGGCTGCCACTCTAAATGTGTGTGTTAATGACATGAAATTCTCAACTTGTGATGCAACACATATGGGTGTGTGTGTAAAAGTAAAATCTCGGTGTCCATTATGTTTTTCAGATCATGCTTCAGCGCCGGTATGACTTCGCGCCCAATGTGTGCGAGAAAAGGGACATCGCCCGGGAGATCATCGCGGAGATACACCGTGTGACCAGCACCACCTTCACTCACACCCAGATAATGCAGCATTGGTCGGACCTGAAGCGTCTGCACATGCCCCGGGTGCGGAGGTTTTTTGGAATCCATTTCCCAAGTAAGTACAAAGCAATTGCATGGTATATGTTCAAAATGTATAAGTTATGCCTTTATTTATAATGACTTTTCTTTGGTAGTGTTGGAAATGGATTTCAGAATTCGCCGCACCCGGAGGCGTACAGTCCGACCAGTGCTGCATGAGTCTGCATCTGTGAGTGAAGGTGGTGGATCTCCCGGGCGACGGACCTACCCCTCCTCTGTGGCCTCCTCAGACCAGCCCCTGGACCTTACCACAGAGGAGGGGCACAACCGCGTGGGCGTGGAGTCATACCTGGCCAGGCATGGGGAAGGCTCTGGTATGTCACTCTTCATGTATAGGCACAAAGATATACATGGCAGGCCAAAAACTAAGTTATCCTTTATTATGTATTTGTAGAAGCTTCTGGTGCGGGTGAAATAGTGGAGGAGGAGGCAGCAGAGATGCTGGAAGTCGATCCTGGCGAAGGTGAGTGATGTCAGCCAGACTGGGAGCCAGATATGTTGGGAATAGTGACTCTATACAAGTACTAACCAAATGTCACATGTTTCTCCAGGGACTTCTTCACAGCATAGCCAGGACCAAGGGCAGCCTGTTGGCCCCAACCAGCCATCTGTCGGCCACCAACTCCGTAAGTCTCCATGCCATTATTCATATTAATGTTTGGTTAGCTAATAACACACACATAACTAAAGGCGTAGCCAATGTGTAGTTCACACTTTCATGTGGGCACTTCGTTAGCTTAAAGAGGACCCTAACTTGTATTAAGAACATAAGAATTAGCCAACACACTGTACCTACAGATTTGAAACATGGAAAAACACCCTTCAGCCATCTAATGCATGTTATTAGACTGAACAAAACCAATATTGCGGAATATGGAATGCGCAATATTTACAGGCAGCATGGGATACAGATTTAAAAAAGTAAGGTGCTGCCATGCATTGTGGGAGTGATGACCTTTCCCTCAACCCAGCTATGCTCTGGATTCCCAACGCACCACTGTAAGCTACTCCCCTGTACTTTAGCCAACTCTCCACTCCTCATTAAGTGTTATGCTTCAGAGTCCAGATGGCGGCGCTGTAATCCAAAAACCTCCTAAATGTACGTTGATCTGGTGCCTAATCATTTGGGAATAGTTATTGCTTTTCATTAAATAATGTTGAAGGTCCGGTTTCAGGAGTTTAAACACTTACCTGTGGGAAATGCATTAACTTTATCCCTTGGAAGAATGACATATGTCATGCATTTACATTTATTTGATTAACCCCAAATCAATTTCCAGCATACCAACCGGTCTGGTACTCCTATTTATGTTTATTTCTCTATTGCTTACAGGGATTATCCCAAAAACCGTCCAGGAGAAAAAAAAAAGAATCAAGGAGTTGGTGGCCGAGCTGCTGGCCATACAGGCGACGTTGGGGCCAACAGATGAAGAAGAGGATGATGAATAGTGCCCTTGGTCCTGGCTACTTTGTTTAACTTGTTTTTAGAGTTGTTACAATTTTAAACAGGTTTTATGTTTTTAAAAAAAAAAAATATACATGTTTTTAAAAAAAAACAAAAAAAAAAATTTATATGTGTTTTACCCCCCCAAAAAAAATTAGACTATGTTTTAAACCAAACAACAAAAAAAAACAGATGTTTTGAAAATTACTCAAAACAAAACAAAGCAAAGAATTTAAATAAATTATATTTTAAGCCTTCCTAAATGTGTCTTTTCTAATATGCACACCCAAAAAAAATTACACAAACCAGAAAAAACACGCTTAGAAACATATAGACATATGTACATTATGTGGTTTTCTTACGTTTTAGGGACCGAGAAATGAAGTTGGATGCAGGCGCTAAGAGGTTTAGGTAAGTTTTAGGGACCGAGAAATGAAGAAGGATGCAAGCGCTAAGGGGTTTAGGTAAGTTTTAGGGACCGAGAAATGAAGTTGGATGCAGGCGCTAAGGGGTTTAGGTAAGTTTTAGGGACCGAGAAATGAAGTTGGATGCAGGCGCTAAGGGGTTTAGGTAAGTTTTAGGGACCGAGAAATGAAGAAGGATGCAAGCGCTAAGGGGTTTAGGTAAGTTTTAGGGACCGAGAAATGAAGAAGGATGCAAGCGCTAAGGGGTTTAGGTAAGTTTTAGGGACCGAGAAATGAAGAAGGATGCAAGCGCTAAGGGGTTTAGGTAAGTTTGAGGGACCGAGAAATGAAGTTGGATGCAGGCGCTAAGAGGTTTAGGTAAGTTTTAGGGACCGAGAAATGAAGTTGGATGCAGGCGCTAAGGGGTTTAGGTAAGTTTTAGGGACCGAGAAATGAAGAAGGATGCAAGCGCTAAGGGGTTTAGGTAAGTTTGAGGGACCGAGAAATGAAGTTGGATGCAGGCGCTAAGAGGTTTAGGTAAGTTTTAGGGACCGAGAAATGAAGTTGGATGCAGGCGCTAAGGGGTTTAGGTAAGTTTTAGGGACCGAGAAATGAAGAAGGATGCAAGCGCTAAGGGGTTTAGGTAAGTTTCTGGTTGAGGGTGCGCATGCACAAGATCTTATAAACATACGAACGCCAATGAACCAATGAAAACCAGAGGCAAACGCAAGTAATTGGAAGAGGTGGACGATGGAAGCAGGCCAAAAAACAGGCTGCCGCCGCAACAGGTGAGCACATGAACGTGATTTTTACGATTGACAACTGACTGAGGCAAGTTCGGGAGATATCATACGAACGGACGTATATTTTAGGATAGAAACGTATTTGCTTATTGAATCACTCGCAAGTTCATACGAACGCACGAGCGGACGTGAAAAATAGGATGATCGTGACCCAAATCCAAGCTGTTACATGTTTCTTTGAATCAACCCATATGTTGCAGCCGCTAGTACATAGACTCCCGGGATTTTTACAAGATACAGGGCATTTGATACAACTTTTATCAGATACACAATGGGAACCAGGGTCATTGTTATGCACCATGGATGTCACGTCCCTCTATTCCTCAATCCCGCAGGATCTGGCGATTCAGGCCTTGGAGTTTCACCTTACTCACTATTCAGACTATAGTTCTGATCTTTGTATTTTTATTGTTATGGCAACTGAGTTCCTGTTGCAACATAACTATTTTGTATTTGACAGAACCTTTTATTTGCAGATCAGAGGAGCTTCTATGGGGGCCCCATTTTCACCTTCCCTAGCTAATCTGTACATGGGGTGGTGGGAACACCACTCCATCTACAGTGATAGGAATAAGTGGAGACACCTCATTGTAGCTTTCTTTAGATATATTGATGATCTGTTAATATTGTGGCGAGGCACTCACAGTGACCTCACAATCTTTGTGGAATATTGCAAAATGAATGATTTAAACCTAGAATTTACAGCACAAGTACAACAGAAAGAAATAGAGTTCCTTGATTTGAGTTTGGTAGTGGATTTACAAGAACAGGTCCTCCATACTTCTACTTACCGTAAACCTACGGCAGGAAACAACATCTTGAGAGCCTCCAGCTGCCATCCCCCACACACTATTAGATTCATTCCTGTGGGGGAGATGGTACGGAGTAGGAGAAATTGCTCCCGCCTAGAATCTTTTGTGGAGGAGTCCACCCAGATACAATCCAGGCTTATTGCGAGAGGCTATCCCCCTTGGATGTTATCGAGGGCCAAGCACATAGCCCTTCATAAATCCCGGGCAGTTCTATTGGGTAGCAGGCATAGTAATGACAATAAGGTTCGGGATGGAGTGCCGTTTGAGGGTGTAACTTTTAGTACCCCCTACACCCTAGAGTTTAAACAAGTCAGCAACATTTTTAGGAATAACTTACCTATCCTAAAGTCAGATCCACTCCTTAAGGACATAGTTGACAAGGGTGTGCGGATAGTTAGTCGGAAATCTCCAAGTCTGTCTAGCTTGTTGTCACCTAGTTTCTTTCAATTGTCTAGTCCCCGTGGCCCGTCTTGGCTATCTACAACGGGATTCTTTCCATGTGGCGCCACGCGCTGTGGCTTATGTAAATATGTACATAGAGGTAGTAAATTCACTTCTTCAACTACAGGTAGAAGTTTCTTGATTAAGTCATTGTTGAATTGTAATTCCAAAATGGTTATCTATCTAGCTACGTGTGCATATTGCGAGAAACAATACGTAGGTTGCACAAAGCGCAAATTAAAGACCCGCATAACGGAGCATTTGCATGGGGTGGGCAGACCGGAGCTGGTTAAAAATTCCAATGTGGCCAGGCATTTTAACCAGTCCCATCCTGGGGATAGTGTCTTGATTAGAGTTAGTGCCATAGAGAGAGTATGTATGAGTCCCAGAGGGGGGATATTCACAAAAAATTACTAACTAGGGAAGCATTTTGGATTTTTAGTACCCGCTCCCCCCTGGGCCTCAACCATAGGTGGGAAATCTCTTACATTACTATTAAGTAGAGATCCTTACCTTTATGCTTGGATTCTCTGTGCTAGCAATCATATGATGGATCAGGTTTTCAAACCACTAGCGCCATATTTTAGCATGTATAAAAAATATTTCTTTCTATATCAGGATTTTGGGGATTAGCATATTTGCTTAGATGCATACGATACTGACATTTATATTACACATGATGTTGATATTTTATCTAACATCCGTGCCAGCATGCCATACCCTGACTGTGATTTTTTCACTTGATTTGTTTTACCATACATGATTTGAGGAATGGTCAAGCTGTATCTGTATCATATACATTCTTGCTTGGCAGTTATTCCCTCTTTTCCCTTCGCCCCCCCCCCCCCCCTTTAAGATAGATCTACTTCCATCTCGATTTACTAACCATTTATGTTTCTGACCTGAGTGTGATAGATCGAGATATATCAGTATCTTTATATAATATATTGCCTGTTGTCTGTTGATTATTGCCAATCGTTATCTATTTTATATAGCTTATACATTTATGCATGTTTTGTGTATTTTTATTAACTGCTTAGATTGTTGTGACAGCGGCTTGGACGGTTTTGTGTTGGAGAAAGAATTAGGGGGGTAAGACTTGGGCAATTGCCCAACACTTTAACCGCTCACTCACAGCCAAGACTTGTGGGATCCACGCCTGGTTTATCTTAAGGATTGTAATCATGTCAACGTTTATGGATGATGATCGGTGATGACACACCTTCTGGTGCTGTATACACATTCTGATAGGACATTTGCCGCAGGACAGGCCCGCACCTCTAAGGCATAAAGGAAAGCTCTGGCCATATGTCCAATTTACCAACCCAGAAATTAAATGCAGAGGACACATTACTCAGTACCAGGAGATGGGTGACAAATAGTCATCCACCATGCAAGTCAAAGCCTGTCTCCTGATACTACGGACTGTAGTATCCGATGGTGGTGAATGTGGTGGACAATTAAATATGTTTTTCCACATTGTGACCATGCTTACCCCCCCCCCCCTGTGAGGTGCTACTGGTGTCCCTGGTGATTGGTCCCCCTCTTCCTCGTGCCACAACCGAGCCCTCAAAGTCAGAGTTCTCTACCAAACTCTACCAGTAGTGTGTCACTGGTGCATTGTTGTGGCGTATGTGAACCAGGCTGCCATGAGTCAAGAGGAAGCTGTCCTCAGTGTCAGGTGTCGCCTCCTCCTGATTCTGCCTCCAGCCATGCTACAGTGACTTTCTTTAGCTGCTCTGGGTGCCACCCTGCTGTGAGAGAAAGTCCTCCTCCTCCCCCCTCCAAAACTGTCCTCTGTCTGGACAGTGGAGTACCTGTCCACTGTCGGTCCAGCAACGCACCTAGTGAGCCACGTGTGCACTGACCTGGCAGTGGGAAAATTGGGCCCTCTTTATCCACCTCTGCTTCCTCCTACTGACAATGGCGCTGACCATGTTTGTGGAGTACTGGAAGCATTGCAGCACCATGCAGATGTCCCTCATGAAGGTCCACTCACTGGTGGTGAAGTGCTGTTGGTCTGCACTTCGACTCACTCCACATTGACCCAGTGGGCAGTTAGAGAGATGTAATGTCCCTGCCCATGCTTTCAAGTCCACGTGTATGTGGCATGGTGGACAATGGAACTGATGACATTGTCCAGTGCACATCTTATTTTTTTCACAAGCTGTTGGTGCAGGGCAGGGATGGAATGGCGAAAAAAGTAGTGGTGGCTGGGAACGTTTTTTCGTGGAACATCTGCCGCCATCAGATCTTCATCAGGCGGAATGGGAGCATTTTAAAGGCCACCAATTTTATAATGCTCGCATTTAGGGCCAAGGATCATGGGTGAGAAGTAGGGATGAGCGAATCGATCCGGACGAACCCATATTCGATCCGAATTTCAGGAAAAATTCGATTTGGATCGAATCCGAATTTCCCCGCGATTCGATTGCTCGAAGTTTTCCTTTAACATCCATTCATTTACATTACAGGCATTCTAAGATGGCGGACGGGACATGTCCAGACATCAACCCCGCGCCAGTGCAAGCTGGGACAGTCACATGCAGCCTATCAGCAGCCAGCAAGCCCGGTGACGTCACAGCGGTATTTAAGGCCGGCCATCTTGCTTTCATGCCTCATTTCTCTATTGCATTCGTGAGAGACAGAACGTTGTGTAGCTGAGGGAGAGACAGTTAGACAGGCAGGGACAGACAGGGACAGGCTGGAGACAGGCAGGAGACAGACAGGAGACAGACAGAAAGTCAGCGAAAAAACAGGGAAAGGTAGAAAAATCGGAGGCTGTCAGCCAGTTTTTTTTTTCTTTTTTCATCCAGCCTGACAGGCTTTGTTAGCGTTTTCAGTCTGCTTATACTAACTAACTGTGCATATATACTGAACTGATCTTAAGTCTGCTGTGAGGCATCCCATTCTGTGACTACAGCAGCCTCTGTTTAAGACCATATAACCATTTGCTCTTATTATATTTGAAATTAGCCTGATAAAGACACTTTTGCTCGGCATAGTACTTCTGGACCCTGCCAGGGCATCCCATTCTGTGACTACAGCAGCCTCTGTTTAAGACCATATAACCATTTGCTCTTATTATATTTGAAATTAGCCTGATAAAGACACTTTTGCTGGGCATAGCACTACTTGTCCCTGCCAGGGCATCCCATTCTGTGACTACAGCAGCCTCTGTTTAAGACCATATAACCATTTGCTCTTATTATATTTGAAATTAGCCTGATAAAGACACTTTTGCTGGGCATAGCACTACTTGTCCCTGCCAGGGCATCCCATTCTGTGACTACAGCAGCCTCTGTTTAAGACCATATAACCATTTGCTCTTATTATATTTGAAATTAGCCTGATAAAGACACTTTTGCTCGGCATAGCACTACTTGTCCCTGCCAGGGCATCCCATTCTGTGACTACAGCAGCCTCTGTTTAAGACCATATAACCATTTGCTCTTATTATATTTGAAATTAGCCTGATAAAGACACTTTTGCTCGGCATAGCACTACTTGTCCCTGCCAGGGCATCCCATTCTGTGACTACAGCAGCCTCTGTTTAAGACCATATAACCATTTGCTCTTATTATATTTGAAATTAGCCTGATAAAGACACTTTTGCTGGGCATAGTACTTCTGGACCCTGCCAGGGCATCCCATTCTGTGACTACAGCAGCCTCTGTTTAAGACCATATAACCATTTGCTCTTATTATATTTGAAATTAGCCTGATAAAGACACTTTTGCTCGGCATAGTACTTCTGGACCCTGCCAGGGCATCCCATTCTGTGACTACAGCAGCCTCTGTTTAAGACCATATAACCATTTGCTCTTATTATATTTGAAATTAGCCTGATAAAGACACTTTTGCTCGGCATAGTACTTCTGGACCCTGCCAGGGCATCCCATTCTGTGACTACAGCAGCCTCTGTTTAAGACCACTCACTGGTGGTGAAGTGCTGTTGGTCTGCACTTCGACTCACTCCACATTGACCCAGTGGGCAGTTAGAGAGATGTAATGTCCCTGCCCATGCTTTCAAGTCCACGTGTATGTGGCATGGTGGACAATGGAACTGATGACATTGTCCAGTGCACATCTTATTTTTTTCACAAGCTGTTGGTGTAGGGCAGGGATGGAATGGCGAAAAAAGTAGTGGTGGCTGGGAACGTTTTTTCGTGGAACATCTGCCGCCATCAGATCTTCATCAGGCGGAATGGGAGCATTTTAAAGGCCACCAATTTTATAATGCTCGCATTTAGGGCCAAGGATCATGGGTGAGAAGTAGGGATGAGCGAATCGATCCGGACAAACCCGGATTCGATCCGAATTTCAGGAAAAATTCGATTCGGATCGAATCCGAATTTCCCCGCGATTCGATCGCTCGAAGTTTTCCTTTAACATCCATTCATTTACATTACAGGCATTCTAAGATGGCGGACGGGACATGTCCAGACATCAACCCCGCGCCAGTGCAAGCTGGGACAGTCACATGCAGCCTATCAGCAGCCAGCAAGCCCGGTGACGTCACAGCGGTATTTAAGGCCGGCCATCTTGCTTTCATGCCTCATTTCTCTATTGCATTCGTGAGAGACAGAACGTTGTGTAGCTGAGGGAGAGACAGTTAGACAGGCAGGGACAGACAGGAACAGGCTGGAGACAGGCAGGAGACAGACAGGAGACAGACAGAAAGTCAGCGAAAAAACAGGGAAAGGTAGAAAAATCGGAGGCTGTCAGCCTGTCACAGGGAGTTTTTTTTTTTCTTTTTTCATCCAGCCTGACAGGCTTTGTTAGCGTTTTCAGTCTGCTTATACTAACTAACTGTGCATATATACTGAACTGATCTTAAGTCTGCTGTGAGGCATCCCATTCTGTGACTACAGCAGCCTCTGTTTAAGACCATATAACCATTTGCTCTTATTATATTTGAAATTAGCCTGATAAAGACACTTTTGCTCGGAATAGTACTTCTGGACCCTGCCAGAGCATCCCATTCTGTGACTACAGCAGCCTCTGTTTAAGACCATATAACCATTTGCTCTTATTATATTTGAAATTAGCCTGATAAAGACACTTTTGCTGGGCATAGCACTACTTGTCCGTGCCAGGGCATCCCATTCTGTGACTACAGCAGCCTCTGTTTAAGACCATATAACCATTTGCTCTTATTGTATTTGAAATTAACCTGATAAAGACACTTTTGCTGGGCATAGCACTACTTGTCCCTGCCAGGGCATCCCATTCTGTGACTACAGCAGCCTCTCTTTAAGACCATATAACCATTTGCTCTTATTATATTTGAAATTAGCCTGATAAAGACACTTTTGCTGGGCATAGCACTACTTGTCCCTGCCAGGGCATCCCATTCTGTGACTACAGCAGCCTCTGTTTAAGACCATATAACCATTTGCTCTTATTATATTTGAAATTAGCCTGATAAAGACACTTTTGCTCGGCATAGCACTACTTGTCCCTGCCAGGGCATCCCATTCTGTGACTACAGCAGCCTCTGTTTAAGACCATATAACCATTTGCTCTTATTATATTTGAAATTAGCCTGATAAAGACACTTTTGCTCGGCATAGTACTTCTGGACCCTGCCAGGGCATCCCATTCTGTGACTACAGCAGCCTCTGTTTAAGACCATATAACCATTTGCTCTTATTATATTTGAAATTAGCCTGATAAAGACACTTTTGCTGGGCATAGTACTTCTGGACCCTGCCAGGGCATCCCATTCTGTGACTACAGCAGCCTCTGTTTAAGACCATATAACCATTTGCTCTTATTATATTTGAAATTAGCCTGATAAAGACACTTTTGCTGGGCATAGTACTTCTGGACCCTGCCAGGGCATCCCATTCTGTGACTACAGCAGCCTCTGTTTAAGACCATATAACCATTTGCTCTTATTATATTTGAAATTAGCCTGATAAAGACACTTTTGCTCGGCATAGCACTACTTGTCCCTGCCAGGGCATCCCATTCTGTGACTACAGCAGCCTCTGTTTAAGACCATATAACCATTTGCTCTTATTATATTTGAAATTAGCCTGATAAAGACACTTTTGCTGGGCATAGCACTACTTGTCCCTGCCAGGACATCCCATTCTGTGACTACAGCAGCCTCTGTTTAAGACCATATAACCATTTGCTCTTATTATATTTGAAATTAGCCTGATAAAGACACTTTTGCTCGGCATAGCACTACTTGTCCCTGCCAGGGCATCCCATTCTGTGACTACAGCAGCCTCTGTTTAAGACCATATAACCATTTGCTCTTATTATATTTGAAATTAGCCTGATAAAGACACTTTTGCTGGGCATAGTACTTCTGGACCCTGCCAGGGCATCCCATTCTGTGACTACAGCAGCCTCTGTTTAAGACCATATAACCATTTGCTCTTATTATATTTGAAATTAGCCTGATAAAGACACTTTTGCTCGGCATAGCACTACTTGTCCCTGCCAGGGCATCCCATTCTGTGACTACAGCAGCCTCTGTTTAAGACCATATAACCATTTGCTCTTATTATATTTGAAATTAGCCTGATAAAGACACTTTTGCTGGGCATAGTACTTCTGGACCCTGCCAGGGCATCCCATTCTGTGACTACAGCAGCCTCTGTTTAAGACCATATAACCATTTGCTCTTATTATATTTGAAATTAGCCTGATAAAGACACTTTTGCTCGGCATAGCACTACTTGTCCCTGCCAGGGCATCCCATTCTGTGACTACAGCAGCCTCTGTTTAAGACCATATAACCATTTGCTCTTATTATATTTGAAATTAGCCTGATAAAGACACTTTTGCTCGGCATAGTACTTCTGGACCCTGCCAGGGCATCCCATTCTGTGACTACAGCAGCTTCTGTTTAAGACCATATAACCATTTGCTCTTATTATATTTGAAATTAGCCTGATAAAGACACTTTTGCTGGGCATAGTACTTCTGGACCCTGCCAGGGCATCCCATTCTGTGACTACAGCAGCCTCTGTTTAAGACCATATAACCATTTGCTCTTATTATATTTGAAATTAGCCTGATAAAGACACTTTTGCTCGGCATAGTACTTCTGGACCCTGCCAGGGCATCCCATTCTGTGACTACAGCAGCCTCTGTTTAAGACCATATAACCATTTGCTCTTATTATATTTGAAATTAGCCTGATAAAGACACTTTTGCTCGGCATAGTACTTCTGGACCCTGCCAGGGCATCCCATTCTGTGACTACAGCAGCCTCTGTTTAAGACCATATAACCATTTGCTCTTATTATATTTGAAATTAGCCTGATAAAGACACTTTTGCTCGGCATAGTACTTCTGGACCCTGCCAGGGCATCCCATTCTGTGACTACAGCAGCCTCTGTTTAAGACCATATAACCATTTGCTCTTATTATATTTGAAATTAGCCTGATAAAGACACTTTTGCTCGGCATAGCACTACTTGTCCCTGCCAGGGCATCCCATTCTGTGACTACAGCAGCCTCTGTTTAAGACCATATAACCATTTGCTCTTATTATATTTGAAATTAGCCTGATAAAGACACTTTTGCTGGGCATAGTACTTCTGGACCCTGCCAGGGCATCCCATTCTGTGACTACAGCAGCCTCTGTTTAAGACCATATAACCATTTGCACTTAAGTTAATTGAAATTAGGCCTGATAAAGACACTTTTGCTGGGCATAGCACTACTGGATCTTTTTTGGGTCATCCCATTCTGTGACTACAGCAGCCTCTGTTTAAGACCATATAACCATTTGCACTTATTATAATTGAAATTAGCCCTGATAAAGACACTTTTGCTGGGCATAGCACTACTGGATCTTTTTTTGGGGCATCCCATTCTGTGACTACAGCAGCCTCTGTTTAAGACCATATAACCATTTGCATTTATTATAATTGAAATTAGCCCTGATAAAGACACTTTTGCTGGGCATAGGCTTACTGCTGCCTGCCAGGTGCACTTCTGTTGAGGCATCCCATTCTGTAACATAGCATACCCCTCTTTATTTACACTAAGCAGCTCTCTTATTTACACTAAGCAGGCCTGTTGGAGGCTGAGTGTTACTGCTCACTTTTGGTGTGCATTATATTCTGTTTCACATAGACCCACCGCTGCCCGGGGGATCTTAAAATATCACCTACTACCACGCCAGTTAGACTATGTCGGGCAGACAAGTGCCTGGAAGTGAAAAGAGGAGTGGCAGAGGCCAAGATTCCGCAGGCAGAGCTCGCATCAGACTGGGGGCCAGTAGCAGCAGGAGTCACGCTGAGTGACCTAATCTGCCAGTATCTGCTAGCGGTCGGGTCTCCAGCAGTAACGCATCTGCTGTGGTAGATTGGTTGACGCGCTCATCAACAACATCATCACAACTTACGTCTGAGACCCCCAGTCTAGGGTCGGTAGGTTCCTCTGACACAACCCTGAGTTGGCATGCCCCGAGAGCAGTCCCTGTCCTCCCATTGCCTCTGTCCTACGCCGTTCCCTCCCCCAGCGACGTATCCTATGCTTTGGGTTCAGCTCCACTCTTTAGTGAGGAGGACGATCAGATACAGGAGGACAGTCAGCAGCTACTGCCCAGCCAAGAAATGGAGGTGGCTTCTCTAGCTAGGCAGACAAATAGTGATGTGGACAGTGTCGTGGGTGCTGCGAGCGTTCCAGCTCCTGCGCCAGACACTGTTGACGAATCCACGAACATCAGTGACGTACAGCCACAACTCGGTGATGATGATGATGACGATGAAGCCGATCGCACTTGGGAGCCGGGTGATGAAGGGGCTTCATCGTCATCATCAGGAGAAGAGGGGCGCAGGTTGCCCCGGAGTCAGCAGCTGAGGCAGCAAGGTGGTAGCAGTCAGCATGGGGGCACAATTCCAAAGGCTGGAGCCGGCCGGGGCCGGGGCCGGGGTAGAGCACCTGCTGTGCGGCAGTCTATCTTATCGGGAGGTAGTGGAGCAGGGGTTCCTGGAGTTGGCAACAGCAGCAGTGAATCAGTGAGGCCAGGGGGTGGGAAAAGTAGCTACTTGGCAGTGTGGCAGTTTTTCCTGAGGCATCCGCAGGAGGGTAACATGGCCACATGCAAGATATGTAGGCAAAAGGTGAAGCGTGGCCAGGGTCCAAATGTTGGCACCACGGCCCTGCGTCAACATATGATGCGTCACCATAAAACGACCTGGGAGAACCGAGGCTCCCAAGGGGTGGTCCAGTCTGCTTCCTCACCAAGTGGCACGCCGCTCCCAATTTCTGCCAGCCAAGGCTCCAGCACCTCAGCCGAAGGCAGCTGTGCGTCATACCCATCCTCTGTCGCTCCTGCTCCTCCTCCTCCAAGTCATGCATCCCGCCAGCAATCCATCAGCGAAGCCATGTCCAAGAGACAGCAGTATGCGCCCACTCATCCTACGGCGCAGAAGCTGAATGTGCTCCTGTCCAAGTTGCTGGTGCTGCAGTCGCTCCCTTTTCAGGTGGTGGACTCTGCACCTTTCAGAGAACTGATGGCTTGTGCCGAGCCGAGGTGGAGAGTCCCAAGCCGTCATTTCTTTGCCAAGAAGGCAGTACCAGCGCTGCACACTTTTGTTGAACAGAAGGTGGGCCAGTCCTTGAGCCTGTCGGTGTGTAGCAAAATACATGGCAGCGCCGACATCTGGAGCTGTAACTACGGTCAGGGGCAGTACATGTCGTTTACGGCCCACTGGGTGAATGTGGTCCCTTTGCAGCAGCAACTTGGACAGGTCACGCCGCTTCGGCCTCCGCGCTCTCTGCCCATTGGACCTGTGACACCGTGCGACTCGGCCTCCTCATCCTCCGCCATCTCCTCACCCTCCACTGTAGGCTCAAGTCTCAGTGCCCCTCCAGTCTACCATGTGTGCAGGGCACGGAGGTGTCACGCAGTGCTTCACATGGTTTGTCTTGGCGAACGGAGTCACACAGGGGAGGAACTGCTTAAATGTATTCATCAGGAAATCCAAACATGGCTTACTCCGAGAAAACTTAAAATGGGAATCATGGTTACCGACAATGGGAAGAACATTTTGTCTGCGCTGCGCCAAGGAAGCCTGACCCATGCCCCCTGCATGGCTCACGTCTTCAATCTGGTTGTCAAGCGGTTTCTGAAGTGTTCCCCCCATCTGCAAGACATCCTAACAACTTCAAGGAAACTTTGCATGCACTTCAGCCACTCCTACACCGCCAAACACACCCTTCTTGAGCTACAGCGTCAGAATGGTATCCCCCAACATAGTCTGATTTGCGATGTTTCCACCCGTTGGAATTCCACCCTTCACATGTTGGACCGATTATATGAACAGAGAAAAGCTATCACGGATTTCCTGATGATCCAAGCAGATAGGGGGACTCCCCTGTGTAACTTCAATGTCAACCAGTGGCAGCTCATACGTGACACCTGTCGTTTGCTCAGGCCCTTTGAGGAAGCCACTTTATTTGTCAGTCGGCAGGATTACGGGATGAACGACGTGATTCCACTGCTTCATGTACTACAGCACATGTTGGAAACCATGGCTGGTCAGGGCACTGGAGACATGGCGTTTACATCTTACGGCCACATGAACCCCGTTGGAGCTGAACTGGAGGAGGAGGAGGAAGACGAGGAGGAGGAATTGCCCAGCGAAACACAGTTTAGGCTTGGCGAAATGGCTGGTTTATCTAGTCAGCGGACAGGAGAGGAGGAGCAGGAGCAGCCAGAGGAGCTAGAGGTTTTTGAGGAAGGCGAGACAGAGGACCTGGGCACACCGTGGCAGTATGCAGTGGAGATGGAGACAGGTAGTCCATCCGAGTCACTTGCGCAAATGGCACGAAGCATGCTCACGTGCTTGCGTAGTGACCCCAGAATTGTTTCCATCTGTCGGCGGGATGACTTCTGGCTGTCCACCTTATTGGACCCTCGCTTCCGGCACAAAATGGGGGCATTTTTTAAACCCACCGAGAGGGAGGACAAACTCAACTACTATAAAGACATTCTACGTAGGCAGTTGGCCGATGCCTATCTGCGCCATGGTCCATACTCTCGCAGGTCTGACTCGAGGGGACCTCTGCGCTCACCTTCCACTGCCATGGCCGCTGGGGGGGTTGGCAGGAGCAGCAGCAGCAGCTCCATCAGCAGCAGCAGCCTCAGTCTTCAGTCGCTAATGAGTAGCTTTCTACACCCGCATAGTGAGGCTACTCATGAGCAGCAGGAAGACCTGGAGCAGGACCTCAACCAGCAGGTCATGTCATACTTTGACATGACCATGCCAACACACCTTGAGGATCCGCTGGACTTCTGGGCAGCCAAACTTGATTTGTGGCCGCAACTAGCAGAGTTTGCCCTGGAAAAGCTGTCCTGCCCGGCAAGTAGCGTGCCATCTGAGCGGGTGTTTAGTGCGGCGGGGGCCATAGTTACGGCGAGGAGAACTCGTCTGTCAACTAAAAATGTGGAGAGACTCACCTTTGTCAAAATGAATCAGGGATGGATCAGCCAGGATTTCCACCCACCAATGCCTGATGCATGCGACTAGATTCAGCATGGTGCCACGTTTTACACTTTCCAAATGGTGCAAAACACATTTATGTCTTTAGGCCATTTTTTGGGCTCCTGCTGCTGCTGCTGTCAACTCCTGCCAACTCCAGGGTGTGATTCATCCAATTTTTGGGCTCCTGAAGCCAACCCCAGGGTCTCTTTAAAGTAATGTTTGGGCTCCTGCTGCTGCTGCTGCTGCCAACTTCTGCCAACTCCAGGGTGTGATTCATCCAATTTTTGGGCTCCTGAAGCCAACTCCAGTGTATATTTGGGCTCCTGCTGCTGCTGCTGCCAACTCCAGGGTGTGATTCATCCAATTGTTGGGCTCCTGAAGCCAACCCCAGTGTCTCTTTAAAGTAATATTTGGGCTCCTACTGCTGCTGCTGCCAACTCCAGGGTGTGATTCATCCAATTTTTGGGCTCCTGAAGCCAACTCCAGTGTATATTTGGGCTCCTGCTGCTGCTGCTGCCAACTCCAGGGTGTGATTCATCCAATTTTTGGGCTCCTGAGGCCAACCCCAGGGTCTCTTTAAAGTAATATTTGGGCTCCTGCTGCTGCTGCTGCCAACTTCTGCCAACTCCAGGGTGTGATTCATCCAAGTTTTGGGCTCCTGAAGCTAACTCCAGTGTATATTTGGGCTCCTGCTGCTGCTGCTGCCAACTCCAGGGTGTGATTCATCCAATTTTTGGGCTCCTGAAGCCAACTCCAGTGTATATTTGGGCTCCTGCTGCTGCCAACTCCAGGGTGTGATTCATCCAATTGCTGGGCTCCTGAAGCCAACCCCAGTGTCTCTTTAAAGTAATATTTGGGCTCCTACTGCTGCTGCTGCCAACTCCAGGGTGTGATTCATCCAATTTTTGGGCTCCTGAAGCCAACTCCAGTGTATATTTGGGCTCCTGCTGCTGCTGCTGCCAACTCCAGGGTGTGATTCATCCAATTTTTGGGCTCCTGAGGCCAACCCCAGGGTCTCTTTAAAGTAATATTTGGGCTCCTGCTGCTGCTGCTGCCAACTTCTGCCAACTCCAGGGTGTGATTCATCCAATTTTTGGGCTCCTGAAGCCAACTCCAGTGTATATTTGGGCTCCTGCTGCTTCTGCTGCCAACTCCAGGGTGTGATTCATCCAATTGTTGGGCTCCTGAAGCCAACCCCAGTGTCTCTTTAAAGTAATATTTGGGCTCCTACTGCTGCTGCTGCCAACTCCAGGGTGTGATTCATCCAATTTTTGGGCTCCTGAAGCCAACTCCAGTGTATATTTGGGCTCCTGCTGCTGCTGCTGCTGCCAACTCCAGGGTGTGATTCATCCAATTTTTGGGCTCCTGAAGCCAACCCCAGGGTCTCTTTAAAGTAATGTTTGGGCTCCTGCTGCTGCTGCTGCCAACTTCTGCCAACTCCAGGGTGTGATTCATCCAATTTTCGGGCTCCTGAAGCCAACTCCAGTGTATATTTGGGCTCCTGCTGCTGCTGCTGCCAACTCCAGGGTATGATTCATCCAATTTTTGGGCTCCTGAGGTCAACCCCAGGGTCTCTTTAAAGTAATATTTGGGCTCCTGCTGCTGCTGCTGCCAACTTCTGCCAACTCCAGGGTGTGATTCATCCAATTTTTGGGCTCCTGAGGCCAACCCCAGGGTCTCTTTAAAGTAATATTTGGGCTCCTGCTGCTGCTGCTGCCAACTTCTGCCAACTCCAGGGTGTGATTCATCCAAGTTTTGGGCTCCTGAAGCTAACTCCAGTGTATATTTGGGCTCCTGCTGCTGCTGCTGCCAACTCCAGGGTGTGATTCATCCAATTTTTGGGCTCCTGAAGCCAACTCCAGTGTATATTTGGGCTCCTGCTGCTGCCAACTCCAGGGTGTGATTCATCCAATTGCTGGGCTCCTGAAGCCAACCCCAGTGTCTCTTTAAAGTAATATTTGGGCTCCTACTGCTGCTGCTGCCAACTCCAGGGTGTGATTCATCCAATTTTTGGGCTCCTGAAGCCAACTCCAGTGTATATTTGGGCTCCTGCTGCTGCTGCTGCCAACTCCAGGGTGTGATTCATCCAATTTTTGGGCTCCTGAGGCCAACCCCAGGGTCTCTTTAAAGTAATATTTGGGCTCCTGCTGCTGCTGCTGCCAACTTCTGCCAACTCCAGGGTGTGATTCATCCAATTTTTGGGCTCCTGAAGCCAACTCCAGTGTATATTTGGGCTCCTGCTGCTTCTGCTGCCAACTCCAGGGTGTGATTCATCCAATTGTTGGGCTCCTGAAGCCAACCCCAGTGTCTCTTTAAAGTAATATTTGGGCTCCTACTGCTGCTGCTGCCAACTCCAGGGTGTGATTCATCCAATTTTTGGGCTCCTGAAGCCAACTCCAGTGTATATTTGGGCTCCTGCTGCTGCTGCTGCTGCCAACTCCAGGGTGTGATTCATCCAATTTTTGGGCTCCTGAAGCCAACCCCAGGGTCTCTTTAAAGTAATGTTTGGGCTCCTGCTGCTGCTGCTGCCAACTTCTGCCAACTCCAGGGTGTGATTCATCCAATTTTCGGGCTCCTGAAGCCAACTCCAGTGTATATTTGGGCTCCTGCTGCTGCTGCTGCCAACTCCAGGGTATGATTCATCCAATTTTTGGGCTCCTGAGGTCAACCCCAGGGTCTCTTTAAAGTAATATTTGGGCTCCTGCTGCTGCTGCTGCCAACTTCTGCCAACTCCAGGGTGTGATTCATCCAATTTTTGGGCTCCTGAAGCCAACTCCAGTGTATATTTGGGCTCCTGCTGCTGCTGCTGCCAACTCCAGGGTGTGATTCATCCAATTGTTGGGCTCCTGAAGCCAACCCCAGTGTCTCTTTAAAGTAATATTTGGGCTCCTGCTGCTGCTGCTGCCAACTCCAGGGTGTGAATCATCCAATTTTTGGGCTCCTGAGGCCAACCCCAGGGTCTCTTTAAAGTAATATTTGGGCTCCTGCTGCTGCTGCTGGAAACTTCTGCCAACTCCAGGGTGTGATTCATCCAATTTTTGGGCTCCTGAAGCCAACTCCAGTGTATATTTGGGCTCCTGCTGCTGCTGCTGCCAACTCCAGGGTGTGATTCATCCAATTTTTGGGCTCCTGAGGCCAACCCCAGGGTCTCTTTAAAGTAATATTTGGGCTCCTACTGCTGCTGCTGCCAACTCCAGGGTGTGATTCATCCAATTTTTGGGCTCCTGAGGCCAACCCCAGGGTCTCTTTAAAGTAATATTTGGGCTCCTGCTGCTGCCAACTTCTGCCAACTCCAGGGTGTGATTCATCCAATTTTTGGGCTCCTGAAGCCAACCCCAGTGTCTCTTTTAAGTAATGTTTGGGCTCCTGCTGCTGCTGCCAACTTCTGCCAACTCCAGGGTGTGATTCATCCAATTTTTGGGCTTCTGAAGCCAACCCCAGGGTCTGTTTAAAGTAATGTTTGGGCTCCTGCTGCTGCTGCCAACTCCAGGGTGTGATTCATCCAATTTTTGGGCTCCTGAAGCCAACCCCAGGGTCTATTTAAAGTAATATTTGGGCTCCTGCTGCTGCTGCCAACTCCAGGGTGTGATTCATCCAATTTTTGGGCTCCTGAAGCCAACCCCAGGGTCTCTTTAAAGTAATGTTTGGGCTCCTGCTGCTGCTGCCAACTCCAGGGTGTGATTCATCCAATTTTTGGGCTCCTGAAGCCAACCCCAGGGTCTCTTTAAAGTAATGTTTGGGCTCCTGCTGCTGCTGCCAACTCCAGGGTGTGATTCATCCAATTTTTGGGCTCCTGCCGCTGCCAACTCCAGTGTCTCTTTAAAGCAATGTTTGGGCTCCTGCCCCTCATAGTGATGCCACTTCAACTCTCTTGAATTCAATTGTGCCGCTCTGCGATTCTATTAGCGATGCCTCTGATCTGCATGTGATATTTATTCTAAGTATTATTTAACTAACCCAGCACGCATCCTGTGCGTGTTACAGCAAGGCAGAATGGTTTACAACCCTATTGAGGCTCTAGGAGGCTCAGAAATAGCCATTTTTAATAGTGATTCGTCGCAAATTTATTCGGGTCGAAACGATTTTTGTCGGAAAATTCGGCGAATCAGTCGAATCGAATTTTTCAAAAGTTCGCTCATCTCTAGTGAGAAGGGCTCAATTTCCAATATCTTTCCAAAGTTTGTGGGATGGAAAGCTGGGATGGTGTGGACAGGCTTGGCGGTGGTGGCCATGGTGGTGCTGGAGGTGGTTGAGGTCCCACATTCTTCCTTTGGGGGGGAAAGGTGGACCTGTTGTTGGGGAGGTGGCGCCGGAGGCTGAGACAGAGGGAGACAAAGGTGTTTGCAGGTTTAGCTGGTGGTTCTGCCACTGCAGCTCATGTTTTGCTTGTAGATGCCTGGTCATGCACGAGGTGCAGAGATGATTAGGTTTCCCTCGCTTCAGTGACTGCTGGCACTGCTTGAAAATGACATATGTCCTGTCCGTGGTCGACTGGTTAAAAAAAATGCTGGAGATATCCTATGTGCCTGCCTTGGCATGCTCAGTTCCTGGGTGTGGTGGGCACTTCATCATCCTCCCTGACATCCTCTTCCACCCACTTCTCCCTACTAGCCTGCCTCTGAGCCTCAAAATTGTAGAAAGCTGCAGCAGTCAGCGCTTGGGTCTCATCATCATCCAGGGTGTCCTGTGATGGTACACTGACCACGTCTTTATTCTCCCATAAAAGCACTGTGGCATCCATGAGCCCTAGGTCTGCAACTGGGGCAGGCAGATGAGCAATAGTATCCCAGCCAGGTGTGTGTCATCATACAGCATTAGTGATTTCCTTGCAGATTTTACGGGGAGGTGAGTTGAAGGGCTCTGCACTATTTGCAGCAGTGGAGTGGGTGGAAGACAATCCCATGAAACTGGTAGCACTGTGTGCCATATAATTTAAGACTGTCTCAATTTGTTCTGGCCTCACCACTCTGCCTACAAAAATGTGCTCCAAACTTAAAGCGGACCTTCACCCTGAATGAATGAGTCAGTCTTATATGTTTCCCACACCCTGTACATACAGATTGCCCATATTAAAAATCATCCTACCTGCATCTACTGCATGTTATGAGCCTTTAAATATCCAAATGGTGGCTCATGGAGCATCAGTAAGCCTACTGGATGTGCCTTCTGCATTCTAGGATTGATGTCCTTTCCCAGACCCCAGCTCTGCTCTGCCTGTGCAAACTCCGCCCCCTGTTTTTTTTTCCCTCTCCTCTCCTCAGTATGTGTGATGCTTGCTGAGTCAAGATGGCGGCGCCCATATCCTAGAGTCCTGAACAGAGTTACAGCCCGGTGGGGGAAAGAATAAGTAAGTGACTAAAAGATGCTGGGGAATAGTTTTTTAAGGATTTGGGCTTTTCATTAAATCCTGCTGAAGGTCCGGTTTAAGCACTCGCTGGCACCAGAGAAATAAGTAGCAGGCAAGTATAAAAGACATCCTTTCCCTGCAGCACCAGCGACCGGATGAGCACCAGCCCTATTACCAGCAGCAGAAGAAGCAGAAGCACCATGGCCATGCACCTGTCCCTTATTTGCTGCTTTCTGCATTGTTAGACACCTGCAGTTACAGTGGCCATAGAGCAAGGTGTGGGATAAAAAAATGTGGGATAACATAGTAAACACACCCCAGTGATTAGTTCAAGTTGTGGGATAACAGGGTACACACCAATGATTAGAACAAGTTGTAGTATAACAGGGTAAACTTACTCCAGTGCTTAAAGAAAGTTTTAGTACAACAGGGTACACTCACACCAGTTCTTAGAACAAGTTGTAGTATTACAGAGTACACATCAGTGCTTAACACAAGTTTTAGTTTAAAAAGGTACAAATTAGAGCTCAAAGCAAGTTGTAGTATAAAAGGGTACAGGCACCCCATTGTTTAGAACAAGTTGTAGTATAGCAGGGTACACACACCCCACTGCTTAGAGCAAGTTATAGTATAACAGGATACACACACCCCGGTGATTGGTGCAAGTTGTGGGATAACAGATTACACCCCAGTGCTTAGAGCAAGTTGTGGGATAACACAGTACACACACCCCAGGGCTTAGAGAAAACTGTAGTATAATAGGGTACACTCACCCCAGTGCTTAGGGCAAGCTGTAGTATAACAGGTTACACTCACCCCAGTGCTTAGAGCAAGTTGTGGTATAACAGGGTACAATCTCCTCAGTGCATAGATCAAGTTGTAGTATAACAGGGTACACTCATCCCAGTGCTAAGAGCAAGTTGTAGTATAACAGGGTACACACCAGTGCTTAGAGCAAGTTGTAGTATAACAGGGTACACTCCCCCTAGTGCTTATAACAAGTTGTAAAATAGCAGGATACACTCATCCCAGTACTTAGAGCAAGTTGTAGTATAACAGGGAACACACCAATGCTTAGGACAAGTTGTATTATAACAGGGCACAAAACATAGCCTGTGATACTCCTGAATACTTTCTGTAAAAAAAAACACAAGGTCAGCAACGGCAGAAAAGAAACAACTGAAGATTATTTGGTAAACACATTTTGCAGGTAGACAATGGCCAGCCAACTGTGAAGACATTTAGCAAACTCACCTAGCCTCCTCCAAGGCATCATCACCAACACCCAAGTATGGCAGGGAGTCTTCAGCTTCCTCATTTGAACTCCCCATCTAAGACTGGGAAAATTCCTCATCAGAGGCTTCCGCCACTTCCTTGGGCAATGAGCCCACCACCACCTGCTCCCCGGCTGACTCCTCTGGGTCATCCACCACTTTGTCCACTTCTGACCTTGGGTCCTCCACCTCTGCATGGGCAGTGTGCTACTGCCCTAATGATGTTCTGCCCCACTGCTTCGAGGATGGGGGCGGACATCTTTTCCATAGTTGCAGGTGGCACTTATCTGTGTAGAAAACAGAAAGAAAAATAAAGGTGATTGAGGAGACACATTTTTGTGGATGGATTTGACAAGGTCTACAAGGCTTACTATATTACTGGCATCATAGATGAGTAGACCTTCTGATCCACACAGTGCATCAGTACAGACCTCTGCTGACTAATGGATTTTCTGAAGCACTAAACAATTGTCGCCTGGACCTCTCTGACGATCATCCTTTTCCAGAAGTTGGGCCGGACATGGTCATACTCCTGCTGGAGCATCATCTATAGGAAGGAACAGGAAGAATCTGCCCAACTGTTAAAATATAGATGTTGGACAACACAATCATGTTAAAATTCAAAGGTCAGCACGAATTTTCCGACAAAAATCGGTTCGACACGAATTTATTTGTGACGAATCGCTATTAAAAACGGCTATTTCTGAGCCTCCAAGAGCCTCAATAGGGTTGTAAACCATTCTGTCTTGCTGTAACACGCATAGGACGCGTGCTGGGTTATTGAAATAATACTGTAAATAATTATCACATGCAGATTGGAGGCATTGCTAATAGAATCGCAAAGCGGCACAATTGCAGAGAGTTGAGGTGGCATCACTATGAGGGGCCCCTATAGTGCCTGAAAAACACACCCTGGATCTGGCAGCAGCAGGAGCCCAAAAATTAACTGAATCACACCCTGCAAGCAACAGCAGCAACAGCAGCAGCTGCAGGAGCCAAAACATTGCTTTAAAGAGACACTGGAGTTGGCTGCAGGAGCCCAAAAATTGGATGAATGACACACTGGAGTTGCAAGCAGCAGCAGGAGCACAAACATTGCTTGAAAGAGACACTGGAGTTGGCAGCAGGAGCCCAAAAATTGGCTGAATGACACCCTGGAGTTGCAAGCAGCAGCAGGAGCCCAAACATAGCTTGAGAGAGACACTGGAGTTGGCTGCAGGAGCCCAAAAATTGGTTGAGTCACACCCTGGAGTTGCAAGCAGCAGCAGCAGGAGCCCAAATATTGGCTGAAAGAGACACTGGAGTTGGCAGCAGGAGCCCAAAAATTGGATGAATCACACCCTGGAGTTGCAAGCAGCAGCAGCAGCAGCAGCTTGAAAGAGACACTGGAGTTGGCTGCAGGAGCCCCAAAGTTGGATGACTCACACCCTGGAGTTGCAAGCAGCAGCAGGAGCCCAAACATAGCTTGAAAGAGACACTGGAGTTGGCTGCAGGAGCCCAAAAATTGGTTGAATCACACCCTGGAGTTGCAAGCAGCAGCAGGAGCACAAACATAGCTTGAAAGAGACACTGGAGTTGGCAGCAGGAGCCCAAAAATTGGATGAATCACACCCTGGAGTGGCAAGCAGCAGCAGGAGCACAAACATTGCTTTAAAGAGACGCTGGAGTTGGCTTCAGGAGGCCAAAAATTGGATGAATCACACCCTGGAGTTGCAAGCAGCAGCAGCAGGAGCCCAAACATAGTTTGAAAGAGACACTGGAGTTGGCTTCAGGAGGCCAAAAATTGGCTGAATGACACCCTGGAGTTGCAAGCAGCAGCAGCAGTAGCCCAAACGTAGTTTGAAAGAGACACTGAAGTTGGCTGCCGGAGCCCAAAAATTGGTTGAATCACACCCTGGAGTTGCAAGCAGCAGCAGCAGCAGGAGCCCAAATATTGGCTGAAAGAGACACTGGAGTTGGCAGCAGGAGCCCAAAAATTGGATGAATCACACCCTGGAGTTGCAAGCAGCAGCAGGAGCCCAAACATTGTGTGAAAGAGACACTGGAGTTGGCTGCCTCAGCCCAAAAATTGGATGAATCACACCCTGGAGTTGTAAGCAGCAGCAGGAGCACAAACATAGCTTGAAAGAGACACTGGAGTTGGCTTCAGGAGCCCAAAAATTGGCTGAATGACACACTGGAGTTGCAAGCAGCAGCAGCCCAAACATAGCTTGAAAGAGACACTGGAGTTTGCAGCAGGTGAATCACACCCTGGAGTTGCAAGCAGCAGCAGCAGGGGCCCAAAATTGCCAGAAAGACACACCCTGGAGTTGGCAGCAGCATGAAGAGAACATATACAGATTTTCGGCACATATATCTTATCCGAAGAATATTAATAAAAAGTAAGAGTAACGTAAAGTATTTTCTCAATAATTACTTGTGGTCTGATGCGGAGGAATGTCTGTAACTAGAGAGCAGCGCCTTAAATCTGTTTTGCACGATCCATATTTCTTTAGTGTTGGTCTGGCCCCATCATCAATCTACTCTAATGCATCAGGCATTGGTGGGTGGAAATCTTGGCTGATCCATGCCCGATTCATTTCCACGCAGGCCAGTCTCTCAAAAAAAAACATGGAGAGTGACAGATTAGTAACATATTAGTAACATAGTAACATATAAGGCCTCATTTCATCAAGCAGAGTAGGGGTGAGGGGCAGCAGGAGTCTCAGTGAGAGGCCTGATCTCCCAGGATCAGCTAGCGGTCATGTCTTGAACTGCAACCCATCTGCCGTCATCCATTGGTTAACACGATCATCCACTGCATCACAAGTGACATCTGACACCCCCAGTCAACTGTCTGTTGTATGTTATGCTTTGGGTTCAGCTCCACTATTCAGTGAGGATGATCTGATAATCAGAAAAATCAGCAGCTACTACCCAGCCAAGAAGTGGAGGAGACACTTGCCGCTTCTTCCACTAGGCTGGCAAGTAGTGACAAGGAGAGTGTCGTGGGAGGAGGTGTTGCAAGCATTTTGGCTCCTTAAGCAGACACTGTTGAGGAACCTGAGGAGGACATCAGTGAGTTTTGAGGGCACTTTTAAAGGCTTGAAGTGATGGAGAGTGACAGATTTAGTGGCCAGCATGGTGGCAGAAGGGGAAAGTATGGAGGCAAATGTGCTCGGGGTAGACCACTTGCGCGGCAGGCTATCTTCCCAGGAGGTAGTGGAAGAGGGTCCCTGGAGTTGGCGGCGGCGGCGGCGGCGGCGGCGGCAGCAGCATAAGTGAATTAGTGCGGACTGTTGGTAGGAGAAATCAGCTACAAGCCCATGTTGCAGTTTTTCATCAAGCATCCGCAGGAGGTTAACATGGCTATATGAAAGATGGGTAGGCAGAAGGTGAAGTGTGGCCAGAGTCCCAATGTTGGACCCACAGCCCTGCGTCAACATTTGCAGCGTCACCATAAAGTGGCCTGGGAGAGTTGGCTCCAAAGTGGTGGTCCAGCCTGCTGCATTACCCAGTGGCACACCGCTCTTTGTTCCAGCCAGCCAAGGCTCCACCACCTCCTGTGTGTCATACCCATTCTCTGTCGCTCTAGATGCTCCTCCTCCTCTTAATCCGAGTCAGTCATTCCGCCAGCAATCCATTGCTAAGCCATGTCCAAGAGACAACAGTATGTGCCCACTCATCCAACACGCAGAAGCTAAATGTGCTCCTGTATAAGTTGCTGGTGCTGCAGTCCCTCCCTTTTGAGTTGGTGGACCTTTCAGAGAACTGATGGCTTGTGCCGAGCCGAGGTGGAGAGTCCCATGCTGTCATTTCTTTGCGAAGAAGGCAGTACCAGCCCTGTACAATTTTGTTGAACAGAAGGTGGGGCAGTCCTTTAGCCTGTCAGTGTGTACCAAAGTGCACAGCAGTGCCTACGTCTGGAGCTGTAACTATGGTCAGGGACAATACATATACTTTTAGGACCACTGGGTGATTGTGGTTCCTGCACAACCACAAAAGCAACTTGGACAGGTCCCTCCGCTGTAGCCTCCATGCTCCTAGGCCTTTGTGCCTGTGACAGTGCAATGGTGTCACAGAGAAAAGTGACAAATTGTCAATTACATATTAATAGTTAACATTTATCTTATTTGAACATATTTTTAATAATAACATATAATAACATATAACATAGCAACAATAACATATAACATAATAACAGTAACATATAAAATCTATCAACATTTTTTTTTTGGTTAATTTTGTATTTTTTTTTTTAATATTTTGTATTTTTTTTAATATTTTGTATTTTTTAGAAACACATATAATATATATATATATTTATTTATTTTTTTTTTTATATTTTTTTTTCCATTGCCTTTTAATATTTTGTGAATTTTTGTACACATTTTTTTTCATTTTTTAATTTTTTTTTTACTTTTTTTTCTAAATATTTATTTTTTCTCTTTTTTTTTAAATTATTATTTTTTTTTTCCTAGCCTACCATGTGTGCAGGACACGGCGGTTTCACGCTGTTCTTCATATGGTTTGCCTTGAGCAACAGAGTCACACATGGGAGGAACTGCTAAAAATGAAAACTCAATACATGAAATCATGGCTTACTCCGCGAAAACTGCAAATGGGACCCATGGTGACTGACACTGGGAAGAACATCTTGTCTGCGCTGCGACAAGGAAGCCTGAGCCATGCGTCCTGCCCTGGCACACGTGTTCAATGTAGTTGTCAAGCGTTTTCTGAAGTCTTCCCCCCATCTGCAAGACATCCTAACAACGGGAAGGAAACTTTGCATGCACTTCAGGCACTCCTACACCGCCAAGCACACCCTTCTTGAGCTTCAGCATCAGAACGGTATCCCCCAACATAGTCTGATTTGCGATGTTTCCACCCGTTGGAATTCCACCCTCCATATGCAGGATCGACTATAGGAACCGAGAAAAGCCATCACGGATTTCTTGATGATCCAAATGGATAGGGGGACTCCCCTGTGTAACTTCAATGTAAACCAGTGGCAGCTCATACGTGACACCTGCCATTTGCTTAGGCCCTTTAAGGAAGCTATTTTATTAGTCAGTCGCCAGGACTATGAGATGAACGATGAGATTCCACTGCTTCATGTACTACAACACATGTTGGAAACCATGGCTGGTCACAGCACTAGAGACATGGCGCATACATTTCCCAGCCACATGAATCCTGTGGGGGCTGAAGTGGAGGAGAAGGAGGGGGTGGGGCACAGCGAAGCACAGTTTAGGTTTGACAAAATGACCATTTTATCTAGTCATCTGGCAGGAAAGGAGGAGCAGGAGCAGCCAGAGGAGCTAGAGGGTTGTGAGGAAGGTGAGACAGAGGACCCAGACACACTGTGGCAGTCTGCAGTGGAGATGGAGACATGTAGTCCCTCCGAGTCACTTGCACAAATGGCACGATGCATGCTCACGTGCTTGCGTAGTGACCACAGAATTGTCTCCATTTGTCAGCGGGATGACTTCTGGTTCTCCACCTTATTGGACCCTCGCTTCCAGCACAAAATGGGGGCATTTTTTACACCCACTGAGAGGGGGGACAAACTGACCTACTACAGAGACATCCTACGTAGTCAGTTGGGCGAAGTCTATCTGCGCCATGGTCCATACTCTCGCAGGTCTGACTCGGGGGGACCTCTACGCTCACCTTCCACTGCCATGGCAGCCGGGGGGGGGGGGGTGGCAGGAGCAGCAGCTCCATCAGCAGCAGCCTCAGTCTTCAGTCGCTAATGAGTAGCTTATTACACCTGCATAGTGAGTCTACTCCTGAGCAGCAGGAAGACCTGGAGCAGGACCTGAACCAGCAGATCATGTCATACCTTGACATGACCATGCCAACACACCTTGAGGATCCGCTGGACTTCTGGGAAGCCAAACTTGACTTGTGGCTGCAACTAGCAGAGTTTGCCCTGGAAAAGCTGTCCTGCCCGGTCAGTAGTTGATTTAGATGGCAACTGGGCTGCTCTATATTATGCTGCAAAATGGCAAATTTACCTCACAATATAAGCTATTGCCCCTCAGATTTACACAGAGCCTGCTCTATATAATGCTGCAAAATGGCAAATTTACCTTACAGTATAAGCGAATGCCCCTCAGATTTACACAGGGGCTGTTCTATATAATGCTGCAAAATGGCAAATTTACCTCACAGTATAAGCTATTGCCCCTCAGATTGACACAGGAGCTGCTCTATATAATGCTACAAAACCAAGAGCGGATTTAACTCACACAATATAACCTATTTCTCAGGTTTATATAGGGACTGCTCTATTTAATGGTGCAAAACCATAAATGTACCTCATAATATAAACTATTGCCCCCCCCAGATTTACTCAGGGGCTGCTCCATATAATGGTGCAAAACAGGGCAAATGTATTGTCCAATATAAACTATTGCTGCTCTGATTTACACAGGAGGGCCACTCTAAAGAATGGTGCAACATGGCGAATTTAGCTCACAATATAACATAGATTGCAAAATGAGATTTTCAGACAGGGCCTGCTCTATAAAATGGCAATTTTACCTCACAATATAAACTATTGCTCCTCAGATTTACACAGGGATTTAGGTTGATATGTATAATAGTGCAAAACAGCGAATTTACCTCACAATACTGTATAAACTATTGCTCCTCAGATTTACACAGTGGGCTTCTCTATATAGTGGTGCAAAATGGCGAATTTACCACACTATATAATCCATTACAGCTCTATATAAAAAAAAATAAATAAATAAAAAAAAGGGCCTGTAGAAGCTTATTTAATATAACAGATAGGGTGACATGTGCTGGTTTGGGATGCCCATGTGGGCTAGTGTTTTGACAGCAGGACAAAAACAAATTCAATATTCAATAGCTTAATAAAACTGAGGCAGAACAAGCTTATTTAGTATAAAAGATAGGGTGACGTGCTGGTTTGGGATGCCCATGTGGGCTGGTGTTTTGACTGCAGGACAAAAACCAATTCAAAATGCAATACTTGCACAGTGGCAAGGCAGATTACGGTTTACAGCACAAAGAAATCAAATTGAATTGAAAACTGATCAGGAAAATCACCCTGTCGCTGTCACTTTTATGCTGTCCCTGGATTGTTCCGGTTTTCCACTATCTTTCCCTGGCTCTGTCTGCCTCTCTAAATCTCCCTACCTATCTGTAAATCTCCCTACCTATCTGTAACTCTCCCTACCTATCGCTAACTGTCTGTCCCTGTCTGCAGCAACCACCGCTGTCTCACGAATGCAAGTCTGAAATGCGCACAAGCAAGATGGCCACCGCTTTATATAGCACGGTGACGTCACCGGGCTTCCTGGCTGCTGATAGGCTGCATGTGACTGTCCCATCATACCTTGCCCCGGGGTACATGTCTGGACATGTGTGTCCACCATCTTAGAATGCCTGTCATTGAAATGAATGGAGTTTAAAGAAAAACTTCGATCGATCGAATCGCGGGGAAATTCGGATTCGTTCAGAATCGAATTTTCCATGAAATTCGGAACGAATCCGGGTTCGTCCGGATCGATTCGCTCATCCCTATATATAGAAAAAACTTTAAATACCGCGCTCAAAAACAACTCTTAGCTTACTATAAACTTTTTGGGTCCTCAACGTATAAAAACTCCTTTGTCCATAGAGTCCAAATAGATTTGCAAAAAATAATAACAGAGCTCCCCTAGTTCAGGGCAGTATTCTTAAGTATCCCCAAATGGGATGCCCCGAAAAAGTCTTAACAGGTGCAGTGCATATATTTTCAAAGAATCGTGCTGGTTCCAATCATCCACCACCACACAGACCTCTTACCAGAGTGTCACAGGAAGTGGGCTTATACCGGGTTAATTTTTCCAAAATTAAATGCAGCCAGGCCAAAAGAAAGAGTCTCCACTAAAATATCTCAACAGGTAGGCTTAACAAGTTAATCTTCCATCATTTCCAAAATTAGACACAACCCAGTCAAAAGAGAGCTCCTCCACCTCGACAGTAAATGGAATCTAGCAGGGATGCTGACATATCTCTTCAATCTGGGTACCAAGCAATGTTCAGAGTGTCTCAGGAAGTGAGCTTTATAACGGATTACTTTTTCAAAAACTCCAAAATTAAATGTAGCCAGGCCATAAGAGAGCTTCTCCACCAAAGTGTCTCAACAGGTGGGCTTAACAGATTAATCTTCCATACTTCCCAAATTTAGACACGGCCCAGTTAAAAGAGAGCTTCTCCACCTCAGCAGTAAATAAAATCAGGCAGGAATGCTGGAACAATATCTCTCCAATCTGGGTTCCAAACAGTGTTCTCAGCACATAACATATAAAAGAAAAAAAGGAGGAAATCTTGCGTGATACCCTCAAAAACAGTATTTTTAATACTTAAAAATGCACTCACATGTTATATAAGCAAATCGCGCATATAAAAATTCAGGGATGGTTCTCCTCTCCTATATATAACAGCAAGAATTTTCTGCATGATTTCGTTAGCAATTTAGAAATGTGAAGGGAGTTATAGTGTGTGTGTGTGTGTGTGTGTGTGTGTGTGTTCTTTTTCAATAAAAAGTAAGGCCAGAGCAAATGGAGGTGTTGTCATAAATCTGGTGCAATTCATCCAAGCTATTTTTGGGTGACACTGGGGCATTTTTTGTCCTAGGCCCTGTGGAGTAACTTGAACCGTTGCTGCCACCCAGCCTGTCATGGGAGAGTAAATGTAAAATTTTTATAATTATAGAACTCTTGCTACCCTCAGCTGCCTGTTGAAGGCCCTGTGAGATAACTTCAACTTTCACTGCTGCTGCCCAGCCAATCCTGGGGCAGTTAAATTGGATCCATCCACCCACTTTCCCCTGGTGCTGGACTTCCACTTGAATGCCACCCGCAGTTCTCAATCACAAGCACTGTGGGGTAATTTGCACCGCTGCTGCCCAGTCTGTTATGGGGCAGTTAATGACGTCTGACTTCCTGTGTAACACCCCTGAGTTCTTAACCATCTGCAAGTCTAGCGCTCAGTGTTTGTTCTATTAAACCGGACCTTCAGCAAGATTTCATGAAAAGCCCAACCCTTAAAAAAAATTCCACAGCATCTAAAATTAAAGTTTTTAGTCACTTATTATTCTTTCCCCCCGCTGGGCTGCAACTCTGTTCAGGACTCTAGGACACCATCTTGACTCAGAAGCATCACACATAATGAGGAGAGCAGGATAAAGTACAGGGGGCGGGGTTATAGCTGTGCTTTGCTCAGACAGGGCAGAGCTGGGGTCAGGAAAAGGACAGCAGTCCCAGAATGCAGAGCGACACAGTCAGAAGACACTTGCTGTTTGCAGGCTGCCTGAAGCCCCATGAGCCGCCATCTTGGATGTTTAAAGGCTCATAACATGCAGTAGATGCAGGTAAGATGATTTTTAATGTAGACAATCTGTATGTACAGGGTGTGGGAAACATATAAGATAGACTCTTATTCAGGGTGAAGGTCCGCTGGGCTGCAACTCTGTTCAGGACTCTAGGACATGGGCGCCGCCATCTTGACTCAGAAGCATCACACATACTGAGGAGAGAAGAGCAGGATAAAATACAGGGGTCGGGGTTATAGCTGTGCTTTGCTCAGACAGAGCAGAGCTGGGGTCAGGAAAAGGACAGCAGTCCCAGAATGCAGAGCGACACAGTCAGAAGACACTTCCTGTTTGCAGGCTGCCTGAAGCCCCATGAGCTGCCATCTTGGATGTTTAAAGGCTCTTGACTAGAGATGAGCGAATCGATTCAGACGAACCCGAATTTGTTCTGAATTTCAGGAAAAATTAGATTCTGAAATAATCCGAATTTCCCCTCGATTCGATCGATAGAAGTTTTCCTTTAGACTCCATTTATTTCAATTACAGCCATTGTAAAATGGTGGATGCACATGTCTGGACATATCCCCTGGGGCAAGTTATCATGGAAAGGTCACATGCAGCATATCAGCAACCAGGAAGCCCGGTGACGTCACAGTGCTATATAAACGGCGGCCATTTTGCTTGTGCTCATTTCAGCCTTGCATTGCAGACAGAATGGAGGTTGCTGCAGACAGGGAGAGACTTAGGGCCTTATTTATCAAGGGATAGCGCCAGGTAGTGTCTCACTAGCGCCAGCTATCGGCGGCTACTGACTCCAGAACGCCAGGCGGCGGACACAATCACGCATTTATCACGCTAAATGAGGCTAGCGCCGGTGAGAGCGTCAGCTAGCGCGGGATTCATCATGTAGCGGACTGCAACGAACAGCGCCGCTGCTAATCCCATCACAGCGCCAGGTATGACCTCTCGCTACCTGGCGCTCTCCAATGCATTTAAATGGAGCAATCTTTAAATATTCATAATTCATTGATATGAAGGTTTTTTTTTTTTTGTCTACTGTCAAAAATTCTGTGACCACTTCGGCAATGTTAGATATTTTTGTTAAGGTAAAAAAAAAACATTTGTGCAGAATTGATATTACAGGTCTGATATTAAAGTGGACCAACACCCTGAGGTGATCGGCCCGGGAATCTATAAGATTCCCGGGCCGATCACCTCACACACCGCGGGACATCCGAGATCGGGATGTCCCGCGGGGTGAACCCCCCCTGAACACCCCAAATCCACCTACCTGGTCTTCGGCGGCGGCCGGCCGCCTCCGCCTCCCTCGCACCCCTCTAGGCGTGCGCGTGCCCGCGCCGGCCGTCTCTGAATGGCCGGCGCGCACACGTCAAGAGTGACGCGCGGGAGGCGCCGACGGGCAAGCTGCTTGTACGTTGCTGTCAATCAGCTTGTCCGTCGGCGCTGATTGGACGGCGCGGCCACGTGGGAGCGGGGAGAGGTGAGTTTTGGGGGCTTTCTGGGGGGTTTCACACAGCGGGGCACCCCCGATCGGGGTGCCCCGGGGAAGTGGACCAATACCCAGGATAGTCAAAATCCTGGGTGTTGGTCCACTTTAATGTATTCATATTACAAAATGTTTAGAAAAACTTGTTTAATTTTTTAATCAAGAAATATGGTTGTTTGGGGGTTAAAAACTACTTTTAAGCCATCGCCGCCAGCGCTCTGGGGTTTAAACAAGCATTTCACAGCGCGAGAATTTTTTGAGCGTGATTTGTTAATGAATATGCTGGGAGCCGTTCGCTCTGGCCATTCGCTGTCAGGCGCACCCATACAGCACGGAACCTGTGAAACAGCGATTCCTAACCCCGTATTCAACATTACCGCACACCGACTGAGTCGCTGTCAACAAGCGAACGGCCAAGCACAGCGAATACTAGCGGGCGCTGTGAAAATCACGCTACTGGCGCTCATCTGTCGCTACCTGGCGCTATTAATGAATCGGCCTCCCCCAGACAGGCAGGGAGAGTCAGGGAGACCCACAGAAACCAATACAGTGCCAGGGAGAGCCAGAGAAAGATAGGGAAAAATCGGGAACGATCCAGGCAGGGACAGCAGAGAAAGTGGCAGGGAAACTTTTTTTTTATTTTCACTTCACTTCATTTACCAGATCAGTTTAAAATTGCTTTTTTTTGTGCTGTAAATATTCCTGGCCACTGTGCATCCCATCTTGACAGTGGCATATTTAACCCTATCTGTTACACACAAGCATTTCTTATAACTCGATTAGTTTTAATTTTTTTTGTATGCTGTAAAAACCCCAGCCCACATGGGCATACAATTTCAGCAAATTTCACCCTATCTGTTAAACTAAATCAGCTTCTAAATGCTCTGTTTTATTAATATATTGCATTTTGAATTGGTTTTGTGCATCCTGTAAAAACACCAGGCCACATGGGCATCCCAAACCAGCACATTTCACCCTATCTGTAATACTAAATCCACTTTTAAGGCTCTGTTTTATTAATATATTGCATTTTGAATTGGTTTTGTGCGTCCTGTAAAAACACCAGGCCGCAGGGTATCCCAAACCGGCACATTTCACCCTATCTGTTAAACTAAATCAGCTTCTAAATGCTCTGTTTTATTAATATATTGCATTTTGAATTGGTTTTGTGCGTCCTGTAAAAACACCAGGCCACATTGGCATCCCAAACCAGCACATTTCACCCTATCTGTAATACTAAACCCGCATCTAAAGGCTCTGTTTTATTAATATATTGCATTTTGAATTGGTTTTGTGTGTCCTGTAAAAACACCAGGCCACATGGGCATCCCAAAACAGCACATTTCACCCTGTTATACTAAATCCGCTTCTAAAGGCTCTGTTTTATTAATATATTGCATTTGGAATTGGTTTTGTACATCCTGTAAAAACACCAGGCCGCAGGGTATCCCAAACCAGCACATTTCACCCTATCTGTTATACTAAAGCAGCTTCTACAGGCTCTGTTTTATTAATATATTGCATTTTGAATTGGTTTTGTGCACCCGGTAAAAGCACCAGGCCGCAGGGTATCCAAAACCTGCACATTTCACCCTATCTGTTATACTAAAGCAGCTTCTAAAGGCTTTGTTTAATTATTATATTGCATTTTGAATTGGTTTTGTGCTTCCTGTAAAAACCCCAGGCCGCAGGGTATCCCAAACCAGCACATTTCACCCTGTTATACTAAATCAGCTTCTACAGGCTCTGTGTTATTAATATATTGCATTTGGAATTGGTTTTGTGCTTCCTGTAAAAACACCAGGCCGCAGGGTATCCCAAACCAGCACATTTCACCCTGTTATACTAAATCAGCTTCTACAGGCTCTGTGTTATTAATATATTGCATTTGGAATTGGTTTTGTGCTTCCTGTAAAAACACCAGGCCGTAGGGTATTCCAAACCAGCACATTTCACCCTGTTATACTGTGTATTGGATTATGTTAATGTTTAGCAGGATCGGGTATATGTAATTATGTAGATAGGTTGTTGAAGGATGGTCCTGGGAGAGGGTACCCTCTGTGCTCGCCCGCCTCGCGCCGCGCCAAGTGGGGCCAACGGGCAGTGCGCTAGTACTCCCCGCGGCCGGTTACATCCTTGCTCGTTTTTCAGCCAGTGTCGGCTGACGCTGGTACAGGTGCTGGGGCCGCTGACGCACTTCCGGCCGGGGTGCGTCGGTGGGCCTTGGCGGCTTGTCATTGGCCGGGGTCGCCGGCGCACTTCCGGCCGGGGTGCGCGCGGCGGCGCGGTCACGAGCAGAGCCCATTGGCGTGGGAGCGGGGTGGGTGAGTATATAGGGGCGCCCACAAGTACAGGACCCTACTTGCTTTGCCCTTGAAGTAACGGGTCCCCGACCGTTACGAGCGCGTAGGCTAGGGGCAGGGGGACACACCGACAGGCTGGCCAATGTGTATGGGTAATGTACTGATTTACATGTGATATGGTTTTGGTCTGTTTTTGCTTGTTTCCGCTCTCGGCGGTCCTCTTATGTCATTATAATTGTAGGCACTTAGCACTTAGCACTTTAAATATAGATTTTCTAGTTTGATACAAGCACTATTAATTATGGTTTATGTATAGAGGTCATATTAATTGGCATAGGCTAATATAAGAGAGCCGGCGGTCTGCGCCCCCTTGTGGTCACTGTGTGACTTTTTAGATGTTTTTAAATGTTTGTATTATGTGATCCATGATTCATGAGTAAAAATAAATAGGTTATCTTTTGTACACTTTAACTGGATGGTGCTGTTTTTCTGGCGCTTTTTGGGGGGATGGTGGGATCTCCTCCTATGGTTTAAATTTATTAATATATTGCATTTTGAATTGGTTTTGTGCTTCCTGTAAAAACATCAGGCGCAGGGTATCCCAAACCAACACATTTCACCCTGTTATACTAAAGCAGCTTCTACAGGCTCTGTTTTATTAATATTTTGCATTTTGAATTGGTTTTGTGTGTCCTGTAAAAACACCAGGCCGCAGGGTATTCCAAACCAGCACATTTCACCCTATCTGTTATACTAAATCAGCTTCTAAAGGCTCTGTTTTATTAATATATTGCATTTTGAATTGGTTTTGTTCATCCTGTAAAAACACCAGGCCGCAGGGTATCCCAAACCAACACATTTTACACTATCTGTTATACTAAAGCAGCTACTAAAGGCTCTGTTTTATTAATATATTGCATTTTGAATTGGTGTTGTGCTTCCTGTAAAAACACCAGGTGCAGGGTATCCCAGACCAACACATTTCACCCTGTTATACTAAAGCAGCTTCTACAGGCTCTGTTTTATTAATATATTGCATTTTGAATTGGTTTTGTGCGTCCTGTAAAAACACCAGGCCGCAGGGTATCCCACACCAGCACATTTCACCCTGTTATACTAAAGCAGCTTCTACAGACTCTGTTTTATTAATATATTGCATTTTGAATTGGTTTTGTGCGTCCTGTAAAAACACCAGGCCGTAGGGTATCCCAAACCAACACATTTCACCCTGTTATACTAAAGCAGCTTCTACAGGCTCTGTTTTATTAATATTTTGCATTTTGAATTGGTTTTGTGTGTCCTGTAAAAACACCAGGCCGCAGGGTATTCCAAACCAGCACATTTCACCATATCTGTTATACTAAATCCGCTTCTAAAGGCTCTGTTTTATTAATATATTGCATTTGGATTTGGTTTTGTACATCCTGTAAAAACACCAGGCCGCAGGGTATCCCAAACCAGCACATTTCACCCTATCTGATATACTAAAGCAGCTTCTACAGGCTCTGTTTTATTAATATATTGCATTTTGAATTGGTTTTGTGCATCTTGTAAAAGCACCAGGCCGCAGGGTATCCAAAACTGGCACATTTCACCCTATCTGTTATACTAAAGCAGCTTCTAAAGGCTTTGTTTAATTATTATATTGTATTTTGAATTGGTTTTGTGCTTCCTGTAAAAACCCCAGGCCGCAGGGTATCCCAAACCAGCACATTTCACCCTGTTATACTAAATCAGCTTCTACAGGCTCTGTGTTATTAATATATTGCATTTGGAATTGGTTTTGTGCGTCCTGTAAAAACACCAGGCCGCAGGGTATCCCACACCAGCACATTTCACCCTGTTATACTAAAGCAGCTTCTACAGGCTCTGTTTTATTAATATATTGCATTTTGAATTGGTTTTGCACGTCCTGTAAAAACACCAGGCCGCAGGGTATCCCAAACCAGCACATTTCACCCTGTTATACTAAAGCAGCTTCTACAGGCTCTGTTTTATTAATATATTGCATTTTGAATTGGTTTTGTGCGTCCTGTAAAAACACCAGGCCACAGGGTATCCAAAACCGGCACATTTCACCCTAGCTATTATACTAAAGCAGCTTCTACAGGCTCTGTTTTATTAATATATTGCATTTGGAATTGGTTTTGTGCGTCCTGTAAAAACACCAGGCTGCAGGGTATCCCAAACCAGCACATTTCACCCTTGTGGCTCAAGGCAAACCATGTGAAGAACAGCGTGAGTCCTGCACACAAGGTAGGCTGGAAGGGCACTGAAAAAAAAAAAAAAACAGAAAAAAAAATATTAAGAAAAAACAAAATACAAAAAAAAATTGTAAAAAAATGTAAAAAATATTTAAAAAAACTGAAAATGAAAAAAAAAAATACAAAATTAACCAATAAAAAAAATTGGATACATTTTTTATGTTATTGTTATTATGTTATATGCTATTATATGGTATTATTATAAATGTGTTCAAATAAGGTAAATGTTAACAATTAATATGTGATTGTCAATTAGGCACTTTTTTCTGTGGCACCATTACTAAGTGCAAGTGCACTGTCACAGGCACAACGAACTAGGAGCGTGGAGGCCACAGAGGAGGGACCTGTCCAAGTTGCTGTTGTGGTTGTGCAGGAACCACAATCACCCAGTGGTGCTTAAAGGATATGTATTGTCCCTGACTGTAGTTATAGCTCCAGACGTAGGCACTGCTGTGCACTTTGGTACACACTAGGCTAAAGGACTGGCCCACCTTCTGTTCAACAAAATTGTGCAGGGCTAGTACTGCCTTCTTCGCAAAGAAATGACAGCATGGGACTCTCCACCTCGGCTCGGCACAAGCCATCAGTTCTCTGAAAGGTCCACCACCTCAAAAGGGAGGGGCTGCAGCACCAGCAACTTATACAGGAGCACATTTAGCTTCTGCACGTTGGATGAGTGGGCACATACTGTTGTCTCTTGGACATGGCTTGGCCAATGTATTGCTGGCGGAATGACTGACTCGGATTAAGAGGAGGAGGAGCATCTGGAGCGACAGAGGATGGGTATAACACACAGGAGGTGGTGGAGCCTTGGCTGGCTGAAACAGAGAGCGGTGTGCCACTGGGTAATGCAGCAGGCTGGACCACTACTTTGGAGCCAACTCTCCCAGGCCGCTTTATGGTGACGCTGCAAATGTCAATGCAGGGCTGTGGGTCCAACATTGGGACCCTGGCCACAGTTCGCCATCTGCCTACACATCTTTCATATAGCCATGTTAAGTGGATGATCGTGTTAACCAATGGATGACGGCAGATGGGTTGCTGGTCAAGACACGACCGCTAACTGATACCGGGAGATCAGGTCTCTCACTGAGACTCCTGATGCCACTCACCCCTAGTCTGCTGAGACCTCTGCTTGATGAATTGAGGCCTAATATGTTACTATGTTACTAATATGTTACTATGTTACTAATTACAAATATGTTACTAATTACAAATATGTTAATAATATGTTACTATGTTACTAATATGTTACTATGTTACTAATGTGTTACTATGTTACTAATATGTTACTATGTTACTAATGTGTTACTATGTTACTAATGTGTTACTATGTTACTAATATGTTACTATGTTACTAATGTGTTACTATGTTACTAATATGTTACTATGTTACTAATATGTTGCTGGTCAAGACACGACCGCTAGCTAATACTGGGAGATCAGGCCTCTCACTGAGACTCCTGCTGCCGCTCACCCCTAGTCTGCTGCAACCTCTGCTTGATGAATTTAGGCCTTTGCAACTTCTCTGTTCCCATCCTGGCACTTCTCTGCCTGACATACTTAGTGCGTATATGAGGGGAGGACAAAATGCTACACTACACTTAAAGCAGGATGTGTCGATAACAGCAGCAGGTGTGAAACTATCTATGGCCTTTCACTAAGTAGTAACTAGGCCCTGAAGACTTTAACAGGAACTCTTAGATGTGCGTATGTGATGCTCTGATGAGAGCAATTCAATGTGCTCCAGTACGCTTGAAAAATGTTTTTTTGAGAGACTGGCCTGCGTGGAAATGAATCAGGCATGGATCAGCCAAGATTTCCACCCACCAATGCCTGATGCATTAGAGTAAATTGATCATGGGGCCAGACCAACACTAAAGAAATATGGATATTGCAAAACAGATTTAAAGCGCTGCTTTCCAGTTACAGACATTCCTCCACATCAGACCACAAGAAATTATTGAGAAAATGCTTTATGTTAGTCTTACTTTTTATTAATATTCTTCGGATAAAATATATGTGCCGAAAATCTGTATATGTTCTCTTCATGCTGCTGCAAACTCCAGGGTGAGTTTTTCAGGCAATATATGGGCTCCCTATGCTGCTGCCAAGTCCAGAGTGTGTCTTTCAGGCAATATTTGGGCTGCTGCTGCTGCCAAATCCAGTGTGTCTTTAGGCCAATTTTTAGGCTCCTGCTGTCAACTCCAGTGTCTCTTCCAAGCAATGTTTGGGCTCCTGCTGCTGCTGCCAGCTCCAGTGTCTCTTTCAAGCAATGTTTGGGCTCCTGCTGCTGCTGCTGCCAACTCCAGTGCCTCTTTCAGCCAATGTTTGGGCACCTGCTGCTGCTGCTGGCAACTCCAATGTGTCTTTAGGCCAATTTTTGGGCTCCTTCTGCTGCTGCCAACTCCAGGGTGTGTCTTTAGGCCAATTTTGGGCTCCTGCTGCCAACTCCAGTGTCCCTTTCAAGCAATGTTTGGGCTCCTGCTGCTGCTGCTGCCAACTCCAGTGTATTTAGGCCAATTTTTGGGCTCCTGCTGCCAACTTCAGTGTATCTTTCAAGCAATGTTTTGGCTCCTGCTGCTGCTGGCAACTTCAGTGTGTCTTTAGGCCAATTTTTGGGCTCCTGCTGCCAACTCCAGGGTGTGTCTTTAGGCCAATTTTGGGCTCCTGCTGCCAACTCCAGTGCCTCTTTCAAGCTATGTTTTTCCTCCTGCTGCTGCTTGCAACTCCAGTTTGTCATTCAGCCAATTTTTGGGCTCCTGCTGCCAACTCCAGTGTCTCTTTCAAGCTATGTTTGGGCTCTTGCTGCTGCTGCTTGCAACTCCAGGGTGTCAATCAGCCAATTGTTGGGCTCCTGCTGCCAACTCCAGTGTCTCTTTAAAGCTATGCTTGGCCTCCTGCTGCTGCTGCTGCCAACTGCAGTGTGTCTTTAGGCCAATTTTTGGGATCCTGCTGCCAACTCCAGTGTCTCTTTCAAGCTATGTTTGGGCTCCTGCTGCTTGCAACTCCAGGGTGCCATTCAGCCAATTTTTGGGCTCCTGCTGCCAACTCCAGTTTCTCTTTCAAACAATGTTTGGGCTCCTGCTGCTGCTGCCAACTCCAGTGTGTCTTTAGGCCAATTTTTGGGTTCCTGCTGCCAACTCCAGTGTCTCTTTCAAGCTATGTTTGGGCTCCTGCTGCTGCTGCTTGCAACTCCAGGGTGTCATTCAGCCAATGTATGGGCTCCTGCTGCCAACTCCAGTGTGTCTTTCAAGCTAGGTTTGGGCTGCTGCTGCTGCTTCTGCTTGCAGCTCCAGGGTGTCATTCAGCTTATTTTTGGGCTCCTGCTGCCAACTCCAGTGTCTCTTTCAAGCTATGTTTGGGCTGCTGCTGCTGCTGCTTGCAACTCCAGGGTGTCATTCAGCCAATGTTTTGGCTCCTGCTGCCAACTCCAGTGTCACTTTGAAGCTATGTTTGGGCTCCTGTTGCTGCTGCTTGCAACTCCAGGGTGTCATTCAGCCAATTTTTGGGCTCCTGCTGCCAACTCCAGTGCGTCTTGCAAGCTAGGTTTGGGCTGCTGCTGCTGCTTGCAACTCCAGTGTGTCATTCAGCCAATTGTTGGGCTCCTGCTGCCACCTCCAGTGTCTCTTTCAAGCTGTGTTTGGGCTCTTGCTGCTGCTGCTTGCAACTCCAGGGTGTCAATCAGCCAATTGTTGGGCTCCTGCTGCCAACTCCAGAGTCTCTTTAAAGCTATGCTTGGCCTCCTGCTGCTGCTGCTGCCAACTGCAGTGTGTCTTTAGGCCAATTTTTTGGTTCCTGCTGCCAACTCCAGTGTCTCTTTCAAGCTATGTTTGGGCTCCTGCTGCTGCTTGCAACTCCAGGGTGTCATTCAGCCGATTTTTGAGCTCCTGCTGCCAACTCCAGTGTCTCTTTCAAGCTATGTTTGGGCTCCTGCTGCTTGCAACTCCAGGGTGTCAATCAGCCAATTTTTGAGCTCCTGCTGCCAACTCCAGTGTCTCTTTCAAGCTATACTTGGCCTCCTGCTGCTGCTACTGCTAACTGCAGTGTGTCTTTAGGCCATTTTTTGGGTTCCTGCTGCCAACTCCGGTGTCTCTTTCAAGCTATGTTTGGGCTCTTGCTGCTGCTGCTTGTGACTCCAGGGTGTCATTCAGCCAATTTTTGGACTCTTGCTGCCAACTCCAGTGTGTCTTTCAAGCTATGTTTGGGCTCTTGCTGCTGCTGCTTGCAACTCCAGGGTGTCATTCAGCCAATTTTTTGGCTCCTGCTGCCAACTCCAGTGTGTCTTTCAAGCTATGTTTAGTCTTTTGCTGCTGCTGCTTGCAACTCCAGGGTGTCATTCAGCCAATTTTTGGGCTCCTGCTGCCAACTCCAGTGTCTCTTTCAAGCTATGTTTGGGCTCCTGATGCCTCTGCTTGCAACTCCAGGTTGTCATTCAGCCATTTTTTGGGCTCCTGCTGCCAACTCCAATGTCTCTTTCAAGCTATGTTTGGGCTGCTACTGCTGCTGCTGCTTGCAGCTCCAGGGTGTCATTCAGCCTATTTTTGGTCTCCTGCTGCCAACTCCAGTGTCTCTTTCAAGCTATGTTTGGGCTCCTGCTGCTGCTTGCAACTCCAGGGTGTCGTTCAGCCAATTTTTGGGCTCCTGCTGCCAACTCCAGTGTCTTTTTGAAGCTATACTTGGCCTCCTGCTGCTGCTACTGCTAACTGCAGTGTGTCTTTAGGCCAATTTTTGAGTTCCTGCTGCCAACTCCATTGTCTCTTTCAAGCTATGTTTGGGCTCCTGCTGCTGCTTGCGACTCCAGGGTGTCATTCAGCCAATTTTTGGGCTCCTGCTGCCAACTCCAGTATCTCTTTCAAGCTATGTTTAGGCTCTTGCTGCTGCTGCTTGCAACTCCAGGGTGTCAATCAGCCAATTGTTGGGCTCCTGCTGCCAACTCCAGTGTCCCTTTAAAGCTATGCTTGGCCTCCTGCTGCTGCTGCTGCCAACTGCAGTGTGTCATTCAGCCAATTTTTTGGTTCCTGCTGCCAACTCCAGTGTCACTTTCAAGCAATGTTTGGGCTCCTGCTGCTGCTGCTTGCAACTCCAGGGTGTCATTTAGCCAATTTTTGGGCTCCTGCTGCCAACTCCAGTGCGTGTTTCAAGCTAGGTTTGGGCTGCTGCTGCTGCTGCTTGCAACTCCAGTGTGTCATTCAGCCAATCTTTGGGCTCCTGCTGCCAACTCCAGTGTCTCTTTCAAGCTATGTTTGGGCTCTTGCTGCTGCTGCTTGCAACTCCAGGGTGTCAATCAGCCAATTGTTGGGCTCCTGCTGCCAACTCCAGTGTCTCTTTAAAGCTATGTTTGGCCTCCTGCTGCTGCTGCTGCCAACTGCAGTGTGTCTTTAGGCCAATTTTTGGGTTCCTGCTGCCAACTCCAGTGTCTCTTTTAAGCTATGTTTGGGCTCCTGCTGCTTGCAACTCCAGGGTGTCAATCAGCCAATTTTTGGGCTCCTGCTGCCAACTCCAGTGTCTCTTCTTGGCCTCCTGTTGCTGCTACTGCTAACTGTAGTGTGTCTTTAGGCCAATTTTTGGGTTCCTGCTGCCAACTCCAGTGTCTCTTTCAAGCTATGTTTGGGCTCTTGCTGCTGCTTGCAACTCCAGGGTGTCAATCAGCCAATTGTTGGGCTCCTGCTGCCAACTCCAGTGTCTCCTTAAAGCTATGCTTGGCCTCCTGCTGCTGCTGCTGCCAACTGCAGTGTGTCTTTAGGCCAATTTCTGGGTTCCTGCTGCCAACTCCAGTGTCTCTTTCAAGCTATGTTTGGGCTCCTGCTGCTGCTTGCAACTCCAGGGTGTCATTCAGCCGATTTTTGAGCTCCTGCTGCCAACTCCAGTGTCTCTTTTAAGCTATGTTTGGGCTCCTGCTGCTTGCAACTCCAGGCTGTCAATCAGCCAATTTTTGGGCTCCTGCAGCAAACTCCAGTGTCTCTTTCAAGCTATACTTGGCCTCCTGCTGCTGCTACTGCTAACTGCAGTGTGTCTTTAGGCCAATTTTTGGGTTCCTGCTGTCAACTCCAGTGTCTCTTTCAAGCTATGTTTGGGCTCTTGCTGCTGCTGCTTGCAACTCCAGGGTGTCATTCAGCCAATTTTTGGGCTCCTGCTGCCAACTCCAGTGTCTCTTTCAAGCTATGTTTGGGCTCCTGATGCTGCTGCTTGCAACTCCAGGGTGTCATTCAGCCAATTTTTGGGCTCCTGCTGCCAACTCCAGTGTCTCTTTCAAGCTAGGTTTTGGCTGCTACTGCTGCTGCTGCTGCTTGCAGCTCCAGGGTGTCATTCAGCCTATTTTTGGTCTCCTGCTGCCAACTCCAGTGTCTCTTTCAAGCTATGTTTGGGCTCCTGCTGCTTGCAACTCCAGGGTGTCATTGAGCCAATTTTTGGGCTCCTGCTGCCTACTCCAGTGTCTCTTTCAAGCTATGCTTGGCCTCCTGCTGCTGCTACTGCTAACTGCAGTGTGTCTTTAGGCCAATTTTTGAGTTCCTGCTGCCAACTCCATTGTCTCTTTCAAGCTATGTTTGGGCTCCTGCTGCTGCTTGCGAATCAAGGGTGTCATTCAGCCAATTTTTGGGCTCTTGCTGCCAACTCCAGTGTGGGTTCAAGCTAGGTTTGGGCTGCTGCTGCTGCTGCTTGCAACTCCACTGTGTCATTCAGCCAATTTTTGGGCTCCTGCTGCCAACTCCAGTGTCTCTTTCAAGCTATATTTGGGATGCTGCTGCTGCTGCTGCTGCTTGAAACTCCAGGGTGTCATTCAACCAAGTCTTGGGCTCCTGCTGCCAACTCCAGTGTGTCTTTCAAGCTATGTTTGGGCTCCTGCTGCTGCTGCTTGAAACTCCAGGGTGTCATTCAGCCAATTTTTGGGCTCCTGCTGCCAACTCCAGTGTCTCTTTCAAGCTAGGTTTGGGCTCCTGCTGCTTGCCACTCCAGGGTGTCATTCAGCCAATTTTTGGGCTCCTGCTGCCAACTCCAGTGTGTCTTTCAAGCTATGTTGGGCTCCCGCTGCTGCTGCTTGCTACTCCAGGGTGTCTTTAGGCCATTTTTTGGGCTCCTGCTGCCAACTCCAGTGTGTCCTTCAAGCAATGTTTAGGCTGCTGCTGCTGCTTGCAACTCCAGGGTGTCATTCAGCCAATTTTTGGGCTCCTGTTTCCAACTCCAGTGTGTCTTTCAAGCTAGGTTTGGGCTGCTGCTGCTGCTTGCAGCTCCAGGGTGTCATTCAGCCAATTTTTGGGCTCCTGCTTCCAACTCCAGTGTCTCTTTCAAGCTATGTTCTGGCTCCTGCTGCTGCTTGCAACTCCAGGGTGTCATCCAGCCAATTTCTGGGCTCTTGCTGCCAACTCCAATGTGTCTTTCAAGCTAGGTTTGGGCTGCTACTGCTGCTGCTTGCAACTCCAGGGTGTCATTCAGCCAATTTTTGGGCTCCTGCTGCACACTCCAGTGTCTCTTTCAAGCTATGCTTGGCCTCCTGCTGCTGCTGCTGCCAACTGAAGTGTGTCTTAAGGCCAATTTTTGGGTTCCTGCTGCCAACTCCAGTGCCTCTTTCAAGCTATGTTTGGGCTCCTGCTGCTGCTTGCAACTCCAGGGTGTCATTCAGCCAATTTTGGGCTCCTGCTGCCAACTCCAGTGTCTCTTTCAAGCTAGGTTTGGCCTCCTGCTGCTGCTGTTTGCCACTCCAGGGTGTCATTCAGCCAATTTTTGGGCTCCTGCTGCCAACTCCAGTGTCTCTTTCAAGCTATGTTTGGGCTCCTTCTGCTGCTGCTTGAAACTCCAGGGTGTCATTCAGCCAATTTTTGGGCTCCTGCTGCCAACTCCAGTGTCTCTTTCAAGCTATGTTTGGGCTACTGCTGCTGCTACTGCTGCTTGCAACTCCAGGGTGTCATTCAGCCAATTTTTGGGCTCCTGCTGCCAACTCCTGTGTGTCTTTCAAGCTATGTTTGGGCTCCTGCTGCTGCTGCTTGCAACTCCAGGGTGTCATTTAGCCAATTTTTGGGCTCCTGCTGCCAACTCCAGTGTGTCCTTCAAGCTAGGTTTGGGTTGCTGCTGCTGCTTGCAGCTCCAGGGTGTCATTCAGCCAATTTTTGGGCTCCTGCTGCCAACTCCAGTGTCTCTTTCAAGCTAGGTTTGGGTTGCTGCTGCTGCTTGCAGCTCCAGGGTGTCATTCAGCCAATTTTTGGGCTCCTGCTGCCAACTCCAGTGTCTCTTTCAAGCTATGTTTGGGCTCCTGCTGCTGCTGCTTGCGACTCAAGGGTGTCATTCAGCCAATTTTTGGGCTCTTGCTGCCAACTCCAGTGTGTCTTTCAAGCTATGTTTGTGTTCCTGCTGCTTCTGCTTGAAACTCCAGGGTGTCATTCTGCCAATATTTGGGCTCCTGCTTCCAACTCCAGTGTGATTTTCAAGCTAGGTATGGGCTGCTGCTGCTGCTGCTGCTTGCAACTCCAGGGTGTCATTCAGCCAATTTTTGGGCTCCTGCTGCCAACTCCAGTGTAGCTTTCAAGCTATGTTTGGGCTCCTGCTGCAGCTGCTTGCGACTCCAGGGTGTCATTCAGCCAATTTTTGGGCTCCTGCTGCCAACTCCAGTGTATCTTTCAAGCTATGTTTGGGCTCCTGCTGCCGCTGCTTGCGACTCCAGGGTGTCATTCAGCCAATTTTTGGGCTCCTGCTGCCAACTCCAGTGTCTTTCAAGCTATGTTTGGGCTCCTGCTGCTGCTGCTTGCGACTCGAGGGTGTCATTCAGCCAATTTTTGGGCTCTTGCTGCCAACTCCAGTGTGTCTTTCAAGCTATGTTTGTGCTCCTGCTGCTTCTGCTTGAAACTCCAGGGTGTCATTCAGCCAATATTTGGGCTCCTGCTTCCAACTCCAGTGTGATTTTCAAGCTAGGTTTGGGCTGCTGCTGCTGCTTGAAACTCCAGGGTGTCATTCAGCTAATTTTTGGGCTCCTGCTGCCAACTCCAGTGTCTCTTTCAAGCTATGTTTGGGCTACTGCTGCTGCTGCTTGCAACTCCAGGGTGTCATTCAGCCAATTTTTGGGCTCCTGCTGTCAACTCCGGTGTCTCTTTCAAGCTATATTTGGGCTGCTGCTACTGCTGCTGCTGCTTGCAGCTCCAGGGTTTCATTCAGCCAGTTCTTGGGCTCCTGCTGCCAACTCCAGTGTCTCTTTCAAGCTATGTTTGGGCTCTTGCTTCTGCTTGAAACTCCAGGGTGTCATTCAACCAATTTTTGGGCTCCTGCTGCCAACTCCAGTGTGTCTTTCAAGCTAGGTATGGGCTGCTGCTGCTGCTGCTGCTTGCAACTCCAGGGTGTCATTCAGCCAATTTTTGGGCTCCTGCTGCCAACTCCAGTGTAGCTTTCAAGCTATGTTTGGGCTCCTGCTGCAGCTGCTTGCGACTCCAGGGTGTCATTCAGCCAATTTTTGGGCTCCTGCTGCCAACTCCAGTGTCTTTCAAGCTATGTTTGGGCTGCTGCTGCTGCTTGCAACTCCAGGGTGTCATTCAGCCAATTTTTAGGTCTTTGCTGCCAACTCCAGTGTCCCCTTCAAGCTATGTTTGGGCTCCTGCTGCTGCTGCTTGCAACTCCAGAGTGTCATTCAGCCAATTTTTGGTCTCCTGCTGCCAACTCCAGTGTCTCGTTTAAGCTATGTTTGGGCTCCTGCTGCTGCTGCTTGCGACTCCAGGGTGTCATTCAGCCAATTTTTGGGCTCCTGCTGCCAACTCCAGGATGTCTTTCTGCCAATTTTTGGGCTCCGTCTGTTGCCAGCTCCAGGGTGTGTTTTTCAGGCAATATAGGGGCCCCTCATAGTGATGCCACCTCAACTCTCTGCAATTGTGCCGATCTGCGATTCTAATTGCGATGCCTCTGATCTGCATGTCATAAATATTTACAGTATTATTTCACTAACCCAGCACGCATCCTATGCGTGTTACAGCAAGGCAGAATGGTTTACAACCCTATTGAGGCTCTAGGAAGCTCAGAAATAGCCGTTTTTAATAGCGATTCGTCGAAACGAATTTTGTCGGAAAATTCGGCGAATCAGCGAATCAAATTTTTTCGCTCATCTCTACTACTAACATGCAGTAGATGCAGGTAAGATGATTTTTAATGTAGACAATCTGTATGTACAGGGTGTGGGAAACAAATAAGATAGACTCTTATTCAGGGTGAAGGTCCGCTTTAAGTCATAGGAGCAACCATGTCACTTACTGTTTGTGCTACTAAGTTCTCGGGCCATGTTTGTTAAGGCCTACCTTGGGTCCCGGCAAATAGGGGCTTGTCTATAGGTAAAGCTAGCAGCGGAGATTTGGCAATACTCACTGAACTGGACTTGCTAAATGGTGAGACTTACAGTTACATCTGAGTGAGCTTTTCTTACTTTAACATGCAAAACAATTGTTCTAATTTTTCTCAAAAAAATCACTGGTAAAAAAAAATTCTTGAAAGTTTGGAAACAACAGCACCCTATAGGTCATGCTAAAGAACAATGTTTTTCTTCTGCATAGCCCATAGGGTGCTTTGAAATTGCCCTATCCCAAATTGGAAAAGACTAACCTTTTGGGAACATTTTTGAGTGTTAAAGTAAAAAAAGCTCGCTCAGATGTAAGCTTCAGTTCACACCCAAAAGAACAAGAAAAATTGAACTTGCTTTAACAAGTAAATAGCACAACCCCGTTGACTCTACAGTCCCAGAACCCACATGGAAAAAGGTTACTGTACAGAAATAAATCACCACAGATAAAAAGGTCTAAATTCTAAGGCACCATGTGTCCCAAAAAGTATTAGGTCTTCCACTGTGAATCCACCTTTTCTTTAGCTTATACCAGAGTCTCCCTGTCCTTCCCACTCTCTGCTGTTATAACTCCCATCCCTGAATTAACTCTGTCTTGTTACCACAAGGGCCAGGGACCTGAAAAAGGAGGATAGGTGCCATCAAGAACATCAAAGACATGTCCCATTTAACCAGTGCACAATTTATGTTGCTCTTGTCTACAATAAGGAGTATCTAAAAGCTGTTGTTCAGGCAAAAAACTAGGGAGAGACATGGCCTTCTCCATCAAGACAGAACTCTGCTCCCTGGCACGCCATACTCTACTCCCTGGCACTTCATTCATTGCAATGGAGGGGATATACTAAGACAGGGGTGTGTCAGTCCTGGTACACCCCCTCCATTGCAACAAATGGACCACACAGTGTTTGTTCTCTTTTGAAACAACGGAGTCAGACAGAGGAGATGCTGGTGAAAAAAGGAGAGTATATCTTTTTTTTTCCTTTTGCCTGGACAATCCTTTTAAGTGCACAGTTAAACCTCACTGACACCCATGTTTGGTTTGTAAGCTTAAATTCTGTTTTAAGGAGTAAGTATAATTGAGTAAGAGAGCACTGCATGTGAAAATCTTCCCACAATTGGACATTACATTGAAAACAGAAAATGCAGAACAGCAAAAAAATAGTAAAATGTTTTTCTTTTTTGTCATGGCCAATGTATTCTGAACTTGATTTTATAGGAAAATAATGCCATTAATTAACACTAAAAAGAAACCTTTGAAAATCATAGACAGAAAAATTGAATATCCAATATTAAGAACATGGTTGTGTATTCTTGTATTTTTCTAAATTTATTCAAGGGCATGGTAAGGTTCTGAGGTGTGAAAAGTACTCACAAACATTATTATTTTTTCAGTGCAGGCATTTTACTTTTCATCTGGAAAATCAATATCCCTAAATAGTATATAACAGGAAGACTTTTCTGCATGATTTCGTTAGCAATTTAGAAACTAAGTCACACATTTAAAATGTGAAGGGAGTTATAGTGTGTGTGTGTGTGTGTGTGTGTGATCTTTTACAATAAAAATTAAGGCCAGAGCAAATGGAGGTGTTGTCATAAATCTGGTGCAATTCATCCAAGCTATTTTTGGGTGATGGATCTGTTCAGTTTTTTTATGTTCTATTCATTTTTCAGGATTTTTCATTTGGAAACAATTTTTCCAAGTTAAAAATGAGTTGAAAACTAATTATTTTTAACATTTCCCAATAATAATTTACTATTTTGTCATTAGATGCAATTTTTATGTAACAAAAAAATGTTGGCTGAATTTTTTGTCACTTTTCCTTGTTTAAATAAATGCCACTCAACCAGCAAACTTTTAAGCAGGGAAAGTGACACTGGGGCATTTTTTGCCCTAGGCCCTGTGGAGTAACTTGAACCATTGCCGCCACCCAGCCTGTCATGGGGGAGTAAATGTAAAATTTTTGAAATGATAGAACTCTTGCTACCCTCAGCTGCCTGTTGAAGGCCCTGTGGGATAACTTCAACTTTCACTGCTGCTGCCCAGCCAATTCTGGGACAGTTAAATTGGATCCATCCACCCCCATCCCCTGGACCCCTTACCAGTTCACACCAAGTGTAGAAAAAAACCCATCACACAAACCCCCCCCCCCCTCCAGCGTCAACTGTCAGAAGCTGATGCCTGCACCGCCATTTGGATGAAAGGAAAACATAGGTTCCCCCTTTTTTTATCCGCGAGACCCAGCTGAAGTTTGCGATGGGGAACAAGCTTTTATACGTGGAGGTTTGGCCTCCCCTATGTCATTGCTGATGTTACAGAAGAAACAGCACCTTAAGGCCCTTTTGTGACATAAGTGATGTGGAGGAGATTCCAGTGAGGCCTCGCCTCCTAGTATAAAAGCTGCTTCCTGGTGGCTCATCAGGGCATCTAAAGACTTACAGGCAGGCTCCCAAGCAGTGTAAATTTAAAGGATGCTGTGTGGAAGCCCAGCTGTAGAAGGTAAGTATAAGTTAATTAGGAATATTAAAAACATTTTTCTTAAACTTGTATTTGTTTTTTATTTTTTTTACAATTTCTTTGCACTGGTAAGGGGTCCAATGGACCCCTATACCAGTACATACTCCATTACCCGCACCACCAATGGGCACGGTGGTGAGGATAATCCCAGTAGCCCATGGCATGGGCTGTTGCTGGGCACCGGACTTGTTCTACAGGGCATAAGGACTTATAATGTGCAAGACCAGGGGATGGCTGGATGGCCCTTGAGCCCTGGAATTACAAGCGCCAATGTTTGGCTTGCTGTGATGTTAATATTTATAGGGCGGTTAGTGTAAATAAATGTTCAGGTTCGGGGACCTGAACACAATGAAATCAATGGGGACCTAGACTTTGGGGGATGACTGTGAGGGGGGTGCAGAGTTTGCAGCAGAAGTGTGCCCGCGTTCCCCCACTCTCAGCGGCGGTGACAGTAGCCTCAGAAATTGGCCCCAGCCAGGGCCAAGATGACCGGCACTAGGAGTGTCCTCACAGATGCTAGTTGGCAGCCATCTTTCTGTAGCCTATTTTGTATTCCACCAAGTGGAGCAGAGGCAGATCATTATGTTGAAACAAGTCCAGAAGGGTTTTTTATTAAACAATTTACCACTAAATGTATGATGTATTCCATGCAGGAAGGATGTGTATAATCAGTTGCCTAAAAGCAGTTCAATCCACGGGCAGGCTGATTCATTACTAGGTTGGCAGGTAGCGACAGATGAGCATCTGTACAGCTAGTGGTCGCTCTGATCGGCCATGAGTTGCTATTACAGAGCGCGCCCGTCGCTATATTAACCTGTGCGTCATTGATGAATTAGATATATTGCAGTCACCATTAAGCCACTTTACATTCACTCACCCAAATCTAATGGTGTAGGTACGTTCTTTTTAATGTGTTAACTCTAAAATGTTATGTAAATGTTATATTGTCAATGATAACATTGCCAATATAATTTTTTTTTTTTTTTGGTTATGTGTGTGTTTATGTAAATTACAGTTTATTGAAAAAAATACCAACACAAATGTTAGAAGAAAGCAATAAAATATTTATTATAAATTAAAAAATATGTCCAACATGGGCGTAAAACTGGGGCAAAGCCGCAACTCTAATTCCACCCACCCTACGTCTTTTTCTTCTTCCGCAGCAGCATGAGTCTTGTCCTTCGAACATACTGCCACAGTCTGCGATGCTCCATTCTGCAAGCTGTAGGGAAATAAAAAGATATCTAAGTGCCGCAGTACCCCAAAAACGGTACATACCTATGAAAGGTGTAAATGTGTTAAAATTATTTAATATGAATATAAACTTTTGTAACCCTTGAACAACACCCAAGTTCTTCTAAATAATATATGGGCCAAATCAAAAAAAGGTTCACCATTCTAGATTTACATTATAATGTACCTTAACTAACCAACTTAAGATGCGGAACACTGTAGTTCATCTTTTACACAAATGCGCCTGTCCCTTTTTATTGTAAAATTCCTCACCTATGTATGTTTTTGTTGTTGAAGGTAAAATAGTAGGATTAATAGAAATCCATAACCTGATCAACAGCTGCCTATTTATTTTTTAAACAAGTTACATTAGCAGAGCCATCAAATTAGCATGCTTACATGCAATTATGATTGATGTTTGCTAATATAGCATCTCTATGTTTAATAGTAAACAGCAGACTGTCTCTAACATTAGTTCATGTTAATGGACACAAGCATATTTTAGAAAAAATGTTTAGGACATGGAAATTGGTGTACTCACCATCGCAGCTGTGGCTTTGGCCCATGCTGCTGGAGGTTCCTGGAGCAGGGGTGGGGAGAATTAGGACGGGTCCGTCTGTGTGGAAACATCTGTTCAGATCAAAAAGAAAAACACAAACGATCATAAGGACAATGTATGTTATGTTTTTAATAGGCATCACCAAGTATTGTTTAGAATGTTACTATAACCATACTTTTGGGTATATATTTGGCCATGTGTTTGTTTAAAAATGGCAAAAGTTCTAGCCACATTAATTCATGATTTAGTGGTACAACAGTAGAGGAGCTACTGTAAAATAGGCCACATGGGCCCATCACTACCATATGAGGTATTGGGGCTAATCAAATATTATATATGTTAATAAACATATTTAAAATGTAATATATGGAAGATTTAAAACAACTCTTACCACGACTATGCCCGAGTGCCTGATCTGCAGCATAGTTGGCGGAGGTGGAATCCCAGGGAGGGCTATGAGGTGGAGGCAGGGAGCCACTCTCCTCCCTCTCACTCCCTGATCCTAGAGGGATTGTGGTGGAGTCCCTTGCCTCCTCCCCACTGGGGGTTTGGGACTCAGCTAAGTCTGATTGTGAGGAGCAGAGGCTCCATACTGCCCTCACCCCAGCAGCACACTCCACTAGGGCATCAGCCCCTTCCTCTGGGATCTACGAGAGGGACCCTCCCCCACAGACTCATTTGATCCCAACACACATGTGCGGGGGAGAATCCCCTTCCCGTGTTTCCCCAGGGGAGGACGCTAATCTGTGGAGAGGAAATAAAAGACAAAAATTACAAAATGACACTCAAATAAATTACTCTGCACACATTATAGAAAATCCAAGAATGTATTTAGGTTTGACTTACCAGCTGCGTAGGCATCATAGAGCTGGTATACGCCCTCATTGTCCCAGCACTTGACCATTTCTGTAGGATGGCTTGCCTGGTGAAGTCCTAAGAAAAATATACAAAAAATATATACAAAAAAAAAATGAATTATTCTGAAATATGCAAATCTACAAATTATACATTTTTGCTTAAGTCACTATAATAATGTAATACATTTTTACAAAAAATTCAAAATATCAAAAAAATAAAGTTATATGGATATGGATTTTTATGTAATCAAATGACCAAAAATACTATTTATAAAATAAATTAATAATAATATAAAAAAAAAAAAAAAACTAGTTTGCCCTTAACATACCAAAAAACTTTACAAATGAAAATACATTATAAATTTTGCTTTAGCAGCTAGAATAAAAAACACAAAAAATAAAAACATATGTACACTTACTTTCACAACTTGCCACTTGACCAGAGGATCCACCCTCTTCCTATTCTTCTTTGGGGAGTCAGGGGGTCAAGGGAGGCTGAAGGGGCAGGGGGCGGGTGTTAGGGTATCAGAATCTGAGCAGGAGCTGGGGAGGCGTCTGGCAGGTCTCCTGGGCCGCATGGTGGATCCTCGTAGGTGTAAGACCGGGAGTACACAAAACGAAAGTGAAAGCAAAAGCTTTGACCCTCCTCGCAAAATAAAAACGCAATTAAGCACCAAATATCCCGCTACGAAACGCAACATTAACACTGCGTACGCATAGCAATGTTCGGCGCTATAGGCACACACGCCAATACCATATTTAACAACTGTAGAGCACTGCAACTACTCAGTGTGACTGAATCTCAGCAAATCCAACCGTATTCATCAAAAGTGTCAGTGAGCGAACGCAGGCGTTCTAGATTGTGTGGCTGGAAGACATAGTTCCGGACGCTGTGTGATTAAAGTGATTTTTTAGACACGGGAAAAGCATTAATCAAGCGAAAACCCATGGATTGACATTGTTTGTGAGGTGTGACAATACCACTTGAGTTACTGACAAATACAGACATTTTTGCATAAATGTATAAAAAAAAATAAAAATTCAAAAACATGATTTTTAGGGCCAAAATGAATGTCTGAAAGATTGCTTAACAAATAAAAAAAAAAAAAAATGGGATGAGGAAAGGGATTTAAGGATCGTCCATAGAAATGTATGGGAGAGCGCCAGGTAACGAGAGGTAAAACATGGCGCTCTGCAAGGCTGAACGCAGGCGCTGTACGCCGAGGCTGGTATAATACATGGCGTTATCCCAGTCGCTCAACACAATCGGCTTCATAAATGTGGAATTGCATGCTGTGGCTGGCGTTCTCATGCCGATACCTGATGCTACCTGTCACTTAACAGCCACTACCTGTCGCTATTCCTTCATGAATAAGTGATATTGAAGTGACTGCACCACCAGTAGCTAGGCCAGGTATGAATTCAACTGGCAATGCAGAAACAAATGTCATTCATTGGTACTCCCCTTCCATCTATAGACAATATATTTATAAACAAACTTAAAATGACAGTGTAGGGCACCAAATTTTTGAAAACCTTTGGCACCCTTGATGGATCTTGTTCAACCTGGACACAGATACAGAGTTCATCTGGCAAGAACTATCAGACTCAAAAGTGACTATAGGGGCATACACTGATGTATATACTGTGTATATATTAAAAAGCTACAGTCTTTTATTGTTAATCTGAACTGTTGTATATTGATAATCTGAATCCTTATATTCCTAAATTTCTCTAGCAGCCTCTCGCTTGCAGAAAATTCCTTGGAGTGTATGTATGCTACTGTACTTGACAAAAATAAATGTATTCCTGATATAGGTGCTTCTAGGTATTATGAAAAAAAATATTCGAAGAATCAAATCAGTGATAAGGTGGATTGGGCTACATGGGTATTGTCCCATTAATCTATACCCCTGCATAAGGGATTAGCATGCACTATGCAGCACTGTTCACCACAATCACTTGATTTACTTCTATCTTACTTCTATCTGTTCTAGATGTTCCCCAATGTCTCTCCATCTATCTCACCAGCTAACTATCTGCAGTATAACTATTTTCTCCCTTTTGCTAGTCCACTGAAAATGGCTTCTGGGCTCCTTGTCTACATTTTTACATAACAGGGAATAGTTATGAAAGTGTCAAATCAAACATGTTTTTGGATTTGAAGATGGTTCGCTCTTATAAAAAAGAGAGAATTTTGAGAAAAGAATCCTTTTTGCTTTTGACCCTTTAAACGCCAGCCACGTAAAATTTACGTGGCTGCCTCCCCTGCAGTTAACTGCCAGCCACGTAAATTTTACGTGCCTGACTTTCCCCACTAATAGTAAAAAAAGTCACTTACCTGACCCCTCGTTTGATTCAGCCGGGTCTCCTCTTCAAGATGGTGGTCTCCGATCGTTCATCGGACCTCCTCCGGCTGCAGAGGAGGGCCCGGAATAGGCTGCCCTCCCCCCGTTTCAGCTGCCTCCGTCTTTTCCTGTAAAAAAAAAAATGACATTTACTTACCTTCGTGTGCGCTGGCTCCCGCCGACCCTCCTCTTCACCTGGGGGGCCTCCGATCCTCCCAGGTCTTTCCGACCTTCTTGGAAGGCTCTCTCCCCTCTGCATTCCGACGGCGGCCGCCATCTTGCCGCTAAGCCCCGCCCCTTTTGGGGGCGGGACTAATGACGTCATCCTGGTCCCAATCACCGGCTTCAGCTCTCTCAGCTGTCAGATGCCGGTGATCGGTGCCGGGGAAGGAGGTGGCAGAAGATCCTCTGATCTCCTGCCTCCCCCTTCTCTGGATGCCGATCACCGGCATCTGTCATCAGAGCGGCGAGGGACAAGAGCTTACAATCGGGGGTAAGTACAGTAAAAAATTTTTTTTTTTAATAAAATTATTTTTATTTTACTGTCTTTTTTTCAGTTAACCCTTTGTGTGCTGGTAAGGGGTCTATAAGACCCCTATACCAGCTCACAAGGCTCTGGGTATGGCAAGTCACCTGCGGGGAGCAGGTGACTTGCCAAAACCCCCAGCCCCCATTACCTGCCTCCCCAAAGGCCAGGGGGGGGGCAGAAGGGCCCAGGCCACTTTGGCTATGTGGGCTAGTAGCCTGCAGGGCCAGGGGCCACCAGCGCTGGCCCCTGCGCCCTGTTCTACAAGCCCCCATAGCTGGTCCGGGTCAGTAACTCTGGGTAGGGGGGACCCTACATAATTTTTTGGGGGATTTTTAAGGGTTTTTAACCCTTAAAATTCCAAAAAAAATGGGGTCCCCCCCTTGGAGGGGGGACCCAATGTCAATTTTTTTTTTAAATTAACCCCTTATGTCCTGTCGCCCAGCTGGTAATAAATGCTTCCAGCATTTTGTGGTGTGTGTTTTTTTTTTTTCAAGTGGACCAACACCCAGGATTTTGACTATCCTGGGTATTGGTCCTTTTCCCCGGGGCATCCCGATCGGGGATGCCCCGCTGTGTGAAACCCCCCCGATCACCCACAATAACTCACCTCACCCGGGTCCTACGGCGCATGCGCGGCGGCTTGTCCAATCAGCGCGCTCAGAGCGGCTGAGTTATGGACGTCTAAGAGACGTCTAAGCTCAGCCGCTCTGAGCGCGCTAGCGGGTGCATTCCCCAATTCCCTCTAACAGGGAGCGTAAATAGCCGGCGTGGGCACGCGCCCTACTAGAGGGATTGCGGGGATGTGGCCCGCGCATGCGCCGTAGGACCGGGATTCAAGTAAGTGGTAGCGGGTGTTCCGTGGGGTGTCACACAGAGGGGCATCTTGATTTTGGATGCCCCGGGGGGAGGAAATAGAACAGTCTGGGAACCTTATAGATTCCTGGGCCGATCAGCCCTGGGTGTTGGTCCACTTTAACCCATTGTGAACTTGTAAGGAGTCCATGAGACCCCTGTACCAGTTCACAAGGCTGGGGGACTGTCAAGTTACCTGCGGCAAGCGGGTGATTTTCCATTAACCTCGGCCCCCCTATTACCTGCCTCCCCGAAGCCCAGGGGGGGCAGAAGGGCCCGGGCTGATTTAGGAGGTGCGGGCTTATACCTGGCAGGGTGGGGGGCCACCAAAGCTGGCCCCTGCGCCCTGTTCTACAAGCCCTGCATAGCTGATCCCCGGGCTGGTTATGCTGGGTAGGGGGTACCCCATGTCATTTTTTATGGGAATTTTTAAGGGGTTTTTAACCCTTAAAATTAAAAAAAATGGGGATTACCCCCCCCCCCTCTTGGAAGGGGAACCCCACGCCAATTTTTTTTCTTGATTTAACCCTTTATAGTGTGGATTGTAGTTGTATTTTATTTTTACATGTTATAAAATGTTTTTTTAGTTTGGGGGGTCTTCTAAACAGTAACGGGGGGCTTCCGATACATATGTGGTACCGTTGTAATCGAGAGAAATGGGGCTTTCACATGCAATATGGTTTTCTTTTAAAAAAAAAGGTTTTATTTGAAATAAAGGAGACAATTTTCTAAAAAAATTTTTTTTTTATTTTGTTTTGTTTAATTTACTCAAAAATATTAAAAAAAACAGTAAAAAAATTACAAACAAGACATTTCATGTTAAAGCCTAAACTCTGCTGCAAAAATAAAATATATCATTTTCCTGGAAATTCCTGCAAAAATCACAGTTGAGCATAGCGCAAAATGGTGAAAAATGACCCGTCAAGAGAGGGTGACAAAACCTCAAGTAGGCTGGCAGTTAAAAGGGTTAATAGAACCTATGCATGTTGGGTATCGTTGTGCTCGGGGGACCTTGCGCTTTCAGATTTAGCTTGTTTTTTTTTTGTTTGCATATTGATATTTGAGGAAAACTCATTTTTTATTCTGCTTTATTACACATTTTTTAAGGAAACCCTGTGCGACCAAAGAATTCTTTGAGGGATTACTTTCAGAAAGATGGGCCCACTACAACATGCTGGGTACGCTTAGAAAGCTTATCATTACATTATCTATTACTTTCAGGAATGTATGGTTTGTGGGGGGGGTATTCCAAATGTAAAGGGTTTTTTTGGCAGAAAAAGCGCAAGGTGCACACTTTAGGGTCGATTCTAAATGCAAAAGTTAATTGATTTCGGATCGGGAATCGGAAGTTTGGGTGGGTGTTAGTCATTTTTTTCCTTTTTTTTGGCCATTTCGTATTCGCACGAACGTTCGGGCATATGCGTATATGTTCTTTCGATTCCCGCCCGTCAATTGTATTTTTCCCGTTAGTTATTGTATATTTCCCGTCCAAATCGTATTTTTTGCGATCGTTCCTAATTTTTCCGTTAATGACATGGGCTTGCGAGCAATTCAGAGAGCTGATTGCCAAGTGTTTTGAAGCACATTTAATGGTTGATTTCCGAAATGTTATCCGGCAGCTTTTTGGCCTCGGGAGTAGCATGGATAGGAGTGAGTTCGAGGAACATCAAGCTCTAATGCGTTTTGGCATCGCTTTGATCCGGATGTCTGAGGGCAGATTGCCCCTGCGTCGTCGCATGAACATCGATGGCATGAATGACATTGAGCTGTTCGAGCAGACCAGGCTTAATCGCGCTTCCCTCCATAAATTGTATAGTGAGCTGCGGCCATGGTTAGCCCGCACCACAAGGAAGGGGCAAGCAATTTCAGGTACTGTATGACCAAGATGCTTGGCTGCCTGCAATTTTTGGCGAACGGCTCATTCCAGAGGCTGGGTGCCCTCTCTGTGGGGTTTTCCCAGCCTACGCTGAGCCGCGCACTATCCAAATTTTTGGAAGGCATGGCTGCCATAACTCAGAAATATATTTATTTCCCTGATGATATGTTAGCCAGAAACGCCATTAAGCTTGGTTTTTTTAATATCGCCGACATGCCCAATGTAATTGGTGCAATTGATTGTACACATGTGGCCCTCGTTCCTCGTGCAGCCGACGAGTACATATACAGGTAGATATTTTTGGACTTTTTTTTGTTTAAGAGTTGATTAGCATAAACCATCCTATTATTGATCCCAATGTGTAATATTCCCTCTGATTATTCATCCATATGTTTTTAGTCCATTAGCTTACAGATCCCTCTGTCCAATCTTCCCTTCTCATACTAATCCCTATGTGGATTGATCCCCTTATAGTTTTTATCCTTGGTTCAAGTTTGCCTCCTATTACTGATGACAATAGTGTTTCATTCCTCTTTATTTTTGTAGCTTGTTTGGCCTGCGTTTGTAATTTAGGAATGAACTTAATGATCCCTGTGTTTACTTTACATGCTGATTACTGATCCCTTAGTTGAATGTATCCTTTTTTTTTGGTTTGTGTGCCTTTTTTTGATTGTGCCCAACGTGTAATGGAACCTATTTTACTTTCATGGTTCTTTTTTTTGGGTGGTTATTGTCCCTGCCTTTTTTTTTGGGGTGTATTTGACCGTACAATTTAGATCTGTCATTTGTGTGCAGCCCTGTTTTTTTCTGCCAAATGTTTTGTGCCCTTATCTGTTCACCCTTTTTTAATTTTTTTCTCTTTAGGAATCGGAAAATGGGACACTCCCTTAATGTCCAGGCAGTGGTTGGGCCTGACATGCGTTTTTTGAGTGTCCTTGCCGGCTACCCTGGCTCTTCTCACGATTCCTATATTCTTAGGCGATCTGGTTTGTATCGGTGATTTGAGGCTGGTGAATTTTCTGGTGCATGGCTGCTTGGTAAGTGTGTTTCATTTTTGGCACTTGCTATTTTCCTTGACTTGTTTAATAATATATGGTTTCACTCTCGAACGTTTTCTTTAGATCTGACCCCACATTTTGCAACGGTTGCAACATCTTTAATTATTCTTGCACAAACAAACAAGCGGTTTCCTGACTTTTTCCTTGTATCTATTTTGACGATGTGTGTAACTCCCATGTTTCTAAATCTCTGCTCTAGCAGATTGTGGCAAAGTTTAACCCAGTTTCTGGTCCATTTGGAAGATTAGTCTGTAACTGACATACTCGTGTTTTGATGCATACAGTGCATTTTCATAGTTATTTGTGTGTGTCCCCTCAGCAGCATAATAATTGACACATTTCTGATCCCTTAAATATACCCATATTTAATAGTACCCTTGACCTAGCAGATGTGTTACCAGTCTATGTTGACTTTAAGCATATTATGGATCTTTTCACCACATCTCTTCCCCTAATTATTTGGATAATGTGGCCTGGTTTTTTTATGTTTTAATTTTGCTTTAAAGTAAATGGGTTTGGTTTTCTGACTTTCATTGTTTAATTGTCTTTTCTCTTTCTCTTCTTAAGGGGACTCAGGTTACCCTCTTCTACCTTGGCTCATGACGCCTGTGTTGCGGCCCCAGGATGCCTCTCAAGAAGCCTACAACCGTGCGCACCGCAAAACCAGGGCTGTGGTCGAGAGGACCTTTGGCCTTTTGAAGACCCGTTTTAGGTGTTTGGACCATACCGGGGGCACCCTTCAATATGACCCTAAGAAGGTTATTGACATTATAATGGCGTGTGCAGTTCTGCATAATTTTGCCCTCCAAGAACGTGTCCCCCGATATGTTGATGTTCTGCCCTCTACACCCATTGAAGATGAAGCCGAGAATTATGTTGGGTCAACCACTGAATCTGGCCAATCTGTGCGTGCCAATTTGATTGTGCAGCATTTTTCCTAGTTTTCATTATTTGTGGTTTTCAATTTTTGTTATTTTGTTGCCTTTGTTGGCAATTTTCTTACATTAAATGTTCATTTTTATGCATGCAATTAGTTCTACTGTGGTGACTAATGTTTCCTTTGCTTTTAATTAACCTTGTAAACCATGTAAAAGTATAATGTGTTTGTTTTAGTCCAAGGGGAGGTGCACTGTTATTTTAAAGCCAAACAAACCAGTTTTTAGAATGTTTCAAAAATGTAATTTTGGTCTGACCACCAAAAAATTAACAAATAGTTTTACCGCAAATTAAACATTCACCATTCAATTGTACTTGTTCACAATTAAACACAGGGTTTTTATACATCAACAAAAAAAAACATCTACACCTGGAAGTCTGTGGCACACCCAAACAAGGACAGCCAGTCCCATGCCCATCCCAGTCCAGTCATTAATAGTGCCTGTGCCCATGGCTAATTTGGGCTGCCCATAATGTCAGCCAAACATGTCTGCAAACCGGAGGAGTCCCAAAACCCAAAATAAATGTAAAGGCATAAGTGGCCCATGTTAAAGGACACCTACTCTCACCATTCCAATATGGCATTGGCTACTGGCCTAACTACAAAATATAATGAGCTATATGTGAGCAAATCCTTAACACAACCTGCAGCTCAAACCCAAATAGGATGTTGGAAAAACTCAAACGACAAGTAAATACAGTGGGGGCAATAGAAAAGATGTGTCACACAATCAAGGAGAGGTTTACTTAATAAGGTGGATGCCCATAAAACCCGGGTGGAGGGCCATGTGGCTGGGATCTACCCTGGGCGAGGGTTGCATTTGTAATCTGCAACTGCTCACAAATGCTTCTCTGCATATTGAGCAATTCACCCATGCCTGGCTTGCATTAGTTGCATTGACCATGTTGCTGTTGTGGGTCCTAAGCTCACTCAGCATGGCCTGTAAGGTAGCATTGAGGGTGTCCATCTGGGCATGCCTTTCCTCATGCAGATGTTGATGGCGTGCCTCAAATGCTCTCCTCTCCTCATGCCGTAAATCAACCATGGCATTCTGCCTCCCCAGGGTAATTCTGCAAGGGAGTGCGCCGCACAATTACCCTGGCTCTTGGGTGGGCCCTGCCTCGTGGTCTGGGGCCCTCAACAGCAACCGGCATACTTTGCAATTCCTCAACAGCAGAGGGAAGCCTGGGGACTGTAGCCTCAGTCTCAGCATGCTGTGCCCCATATGCATGCTCAATGGATGCGGGTTCACTCTGCTGCTGCGGAATTGACAGAGAAACATTTGTGGACATTTGTAGATTCTGACCCAGGGGGAGTTCTTAGGATGGGCCCAGCATGGTTCCATCTTCCTCCATGTCCTGGATCTCTTCCATGATTGTGTGGGTCTATAGGGACAGAAAAAGAACAACAAATAAGTTTGTGTTCTTAATGTAATACAAATCATTTTAAAACATGCTTCTTCACTTTGTTTCACAAAATAAACACCATAAACTTACACGAAAACTCGGATCTGGACTCCGATGCTGTACAGAACTAAAAGGCATATTCAAACTGGGGGGGGAATCCACACTTGCTGTGGTCTGATGCTGGCCTAATGAAGAGACAAGGGAAACAAGGTCAACACACACGTAAGCAATGTTTTCTTTAGCAAAGTAAAACAAATATATTTGTTAATATTAATTAACTCTACAGCAACGTGCAAAATTATTGCATTACCCTCAGTTGGAGATGTGTGCAATCGATTGGTTTAACTGCTAAGTGACCTCATTTCAAAGTTAGGAAGTGGACACAGTCAGCATCCAACTAGCATTGGCCACAAATCGAGTTGCACTAACATTTTTTAGTTCATATCTGTTTTGGGCTCTTATTTCTATCTTTGGCGTCAAACACAACTCACACACCCAATGTCCCACACATCCCTATTGATGTGTGTTCTGTGTTTGAGTCTACATTTCTGACTTGGCTTAATTTTAATGGTTCTTCCATGCCAAATTTTGGGTCATTAAGAATTAAACTAATGTATCTGTCAAAATATGTTGGGGAAAAATGGACACAAATATGACACAACCATGCACAATAGCGCTAGGCAAAACAAGCCACAGCAGAGGGGCGTAGCGTCATCTTTGACCTTTATCAAGTTAATTAACCTAGCCACAAGGGAAACATGCATATGAAGGTTACTCACCTTCTGTACGGGTCGGTGAGTCTGTGTCCCTTAGGGCTGCATGGCCACCACGAATGGATGGAGAAGGCCCAGCACCATTTCCTCAGCAGGTGTGAACTCCAATTTTGTGGGATAACCCCCTCCAGTTTTCATGCTGTAAAAGAAAAGTTGGATATTCCAAATTAAAAATTAGCATACATCCTAACAATGACATTTTAATAGATCATTTATTTACCTATAATTATGCCTTTTGATTTCTTTTTGGCGTACAGCATATTTCAGATCCGAGATTTTCCGTTGGATTTGGGCCACATCTTTCTTCTCTTCCCCTGCTGCATTTACTTGGCATTTGAGTTGTTCCAACATTTCCATTTTTCGCTGCTTGGTTGTGAATTTGGATTTGCTCCCATATAGCTCATCATAGACTAATGTTAGGCCACTAGCTAATGCCATGTTTTGGCTATGGGAGAAACGCCCACACAACTGTCCGCGACGCAAGATGGCCTTTCTTGGCCCTGTTGGGGGGCTAGGTGCCCTGCTTGGCCCTGGTCGTGGGCTTCTGTCCCAGGAAGGGCTTCGGGCCCTGGTGCGGGTCCGTGACCGTCTTCTGTCCCTGGTGCTGGAGCGTCCAGGGCTTCGGGGCCTGCTTCTGGCCCTTGAATGGCTTGGGGGCCTGTAAGGGCTTCTGGGGCTGGATGGCCTTCGGGCCCTGGTGTTGGACCGTGCCGGGCTTCTGGGGCTGGATGGCCTTCGGGCCCTGGGGCTGGACCGTGCCGGGCTTCTGGGGCTGGATGGCCTTCGGGCCCTGGTGCTGGACTGTGCCGGGCTTCTGGGGCTGGATGGCCTTCGGGCCCTGGTGCTGGACCGTGCCGGGCTTCTGGGGCTGGATGGCCTTCGGGCCCTGGTGCTGGCCCGTGCTGGGCTTCTGTGCCTGGATGGGCTTCGGGCCCTGGTGCTGGACCGTGCCGGGCTTCTGGGGCTGGATGGCCTTCGGGACCTTGTGCTGGCCCATGCTGGGCTTCTGTGCCTGGATGGGCTTCGGGCCCTGGTGCTGGACCATGCCGGGCTTCTGGGGCTGGATGGCCTTCGGGCCCTGGGGCTGGACCGTGCTGGGCTTCTTGGCCTGGATGGCCTTCGGGACCTGGTGCTGGACCGTGCAGGGCTTCGGTGCCTGGATGGGCTTCGGGCCCTGGTGCTGGACCGTGCAGGGCTTCGGGTCCTTTTAGCAGTTTTGGGGGCCGCAGGGGCACGTGACTTTGTGGCCCTTTTTTGGGAGGTTGCGGGTCCAGTGTCCCTTGTGCCGAGCTGCTAATAGCCTTGCTTGGCCGACCCTTCTTTGCTCCTTGTTTGGACCTGGTTGTGGGTCCCTCAGCGGCCTGGCTTGCCTTGGTCCGTTTAGCAGGGATTTTTTTGGGAGCCATTTTCGTGCAAAAGTCAAAGAGAAATGAGGTTTGGGTGCAGGGCCCTTTAATTAAGGCGCCCAGCGTCTGACGCCTATGCGCTCGCCTACGCGATCGTATGGACGTACGTTCGTGCGGAACCAGGAATCGCTGGGGTTTTACTTATCTGCTGCCTTGAAGAAGCATAAAGATGGCGCCCACTATCTTCACCCGTCAACAAGAAGAGATCCTCATGCTGGTAAGATAAACAACAGGAATGCCAGCTCATAGACAGGAGATGTAACTCCCTACTCAGGCAGGGCTAGAGTGCTCACCTCATTATTTGGTAATGTCCAAAAAGCCATAGAGAAGCCAGCCACATAGCAGAAGAGTGAATTAAAAGTCCATTTATTCCAACCTGGTTAAAAGTCCGTCACAGCGGTACAAATAAGAGCAGCATACATAAGGTGTCCTCACACGTCTACGCGTTTCGGGTTTACACCCTTAATCATGACAAAGGACGGGTTCCAGGACATACATTTATATACAAAGTCAAATAATGAGATAATTAAAATCATCTGTGAATGGGAGAGACATAATAACTAACCTTATTTCAAACATCCCGTCCGCTTCATTGAACAATCAAAAAGAAGTGCGCCTAGACAAAACATCCTGGCGGACACCTGTGCTGAGCGACAAAGAGACCAATGAAAAAGAGGGGGAGGTCGAGCCTCAGATCTGGGCCTTTTTTGAGGATATTAACATGTCCCCAATCTCGGACACCCATAGACTGACAGTTGACGAGGATATAGGGGTGGAAGAGGTACTTCAAGTGATCAAGGACCTCAAGTCCAACAAGAGGCCCGGACCTGATGGCTTCACGGCTTCATTTTATAAAAAATTGGCCCCGATCATAGCCCCTCGGTTGGCAAGAGTGTTTAACCATATAAAGCAGGGCAACCCCATTGATCCGGACATGCTCCGGGCCTCTGTGGTGATGATTCCAAAACCCGGTAAGGATCTCCAATCCTGGATGAATTATAGACCCATCTCTCTGTTAAACCTGGACCTGAAGATCCTTACCAAAATCATCTCCAACAGGATAAACACCTTCCTGGGGGGGATGGTAGGGAGGGACCAGGTGGGATTTGTCCCTAAGAGACAGGCGGGGGATGGAGTGAGGCGGATCCTACAGTTGCTGGAGGGAGCTCGTTCCCGGAAATCGGAGGCCTTCCTGCTCTCTTTAGATGTGGAGAAGGCCTTCGACTCACTCTCTTGGCAATACCTTCGGTTTTCCTTGCAGGAGTGGGGGGTTTGGCCCGGGGCTACTATCTTGGATTACAGCCATTTACTCGAAACCCATGGCCCATGTGAAGTACGCGGGTTATAACTCTACAGATTTCCAGATAAGGAGGGGGACTAGGCAGGGATGCCCACTATCCCCAATACTCTTTATCTTGGCGCTTGAACCGTTGGCTGAAAAGATTAGGCAGAACCCCTCCATCCGGGGCATACCATGGGCTGGTAGAGACCACAAAATCTCACTTTTCGCGGACGACATGCTCCTTCTGCTTACTTCCCCCCACGTATCGGCCCCTAATGCAATTCGCACATTATCCTCCTTCAGCGAAATTTCGGGCTTGAAACTGAACGCCTCCAAATCTATGGCCTTAGACGTTTCACTAACCGATACCACTAGACAACAACTGGCCCAAAACTTCTCTTGGACCTGGGTACAGAGACTTCCATATTTGGGGATTAAATTGACCAAAGATTATAGGGATCTCTATAACGCCAACTACCCGGAGATGATTAAATCTCTGGACGCACTACTGCAGTCGTGGAGCTTCTTAAGATTGTCATGGTTGGGGAGGATCGCCGCTTTGAAGATGACATATCTACCGAAAATTTTATATCTTTTTCGGGTCCTCCCTGTGCCTGTGCCTAGGCGCCAGCTGGATACCCTCCAGCGGAAGATCCTCTCCTTCTCATGGAATAAGTCCAAACCACGGCTCAGGAGAAATATTCTTTATTGTAAAAAAGAGGAAGGTGGATTGGCTTTTCCATCCCTTCACAAATACTACCTAGCCGCCCAGGTTGCACCACTCACCCTTCTTCATGCCCCGGGGGACAGGCCACTCTGGGTGTTAAATGATATAGCTGAATGCAGCCCGGTGACACCAGCCTCGCAGCTCGGTGGATCCCCAAATCCTCCAGACCGAGGACCATTTCCAATATACTTAATTTACTGAATATTTGGGACACAATAAAGCACCTTTTCACCTCCCCCCACCTGCCTGCCTCCCCGGTGTTCGGTAACCCTCTGTTCCCGCCGGGTCTGTCTCATCAAATGGGGTTTAAGTGGTGGAAACGTAAACAACTCACACTGTTATACGATTTTTGCACCCCGTGGGGGATGAAATCCCAGCAGCAATTGGCCCTTAACGAAGGGTTCCCCCCTGCTGAAACCTCCACAGATGACAGATCCACAGATGACAGATCCCTACCCTATTTAATACATATATTGTATAATAACGGAGCCAATCATAATAAGTTACTATAGAGACTTGTATTTCAAAACTTCAAATCCCAGATGTGCAATATATAAACCATTATAATTATGAAAGACAAAGAAAAGAGAGTCTGAGGTGCAAAATTGTATATAGAATGGATAGACAAAAGGAGACAGAATAAACAAGATAGGATAAAATAGATTGAATTAAATTACATGTAAATTACCAGAAAGATCTCTATAAAGAGGTTAATTCAATTCTTATTTTTTATTTTTCTAAATTCTGCAGTCAAACACTATTTAATTTAGATATCATTAGGGACAAAGAGGAATAAACATTATCTTAAAAATAGATCCACATCCCACCTATAATTCAGTCCCATAGGGGCACGGGTTCCCAATTTAAAGATCAAAAAAACCTCACGTTGAAGCAATTTCTCAGTAAGGTTCCCTCCCCTAGGGCCAAGGCGTACCCTTTCTATCGCCATACATCTAAAGCTTGTAAGGTCACCCGCATGATGGTTCCTAAAATGCCGTCCTACATTAGACGAAGCATTGGGACGCTCCACAGATGACGCGGTAATATGTTCTGATACTCTTTTTTTCATGGCTCTAGTAGTACACCCCACATATTGGATACTGCATGACTCACATGTTATCAGGTAAATAACATTACATGTATTACAGTTAATGAAACTATTAATTTGAAACGTTTCTTTAGTATAAGTAGACCTAAAGCTGGAGCCAGTCTGGGTATATTGACATATTCCACATCTTCCGTTGGCACACTTAAAAAATCCTTTCTGGGATAACCAGTAGGGATGAGCGAATCGATCCGGACGAACCCGGATTCGATCCGAATTTCAGGAAAAATTCGATTCGGATCGAATCCGAATTTCCCCGCGATTCGATCACTCGAAGTTTTCCTTTAACATCCATTCATTTACATTACAGGCATTCTAAGATGGCGGGCGGGACATGTCTGGACATGTATCCCGCGCCAGTGCAAGCTGGGGCAGTCACATGCAGCCTATCAGCAGCCAGCAAGCCCGGTGACGTCACACAGCGGTATTTAACGGCGGCCATCTTGCTTTTCCTCATTTCTCTATTGCATTCGTGACAGACAGACAGAACGCTGTGTAGCTGAGGCAGTTAGACAGGCTGGAGACAGGCTGGAGACAGGGACAGACAGGGACAGGCTGGAGACAGGCAGGAGACAGGCAGGAGACAGACAGGAGACAGACAGAAAGCCAGGGAAAGGTAGGAAAAACGGAGCTGGCTGACAGGGAGATTTTTTTTTTTCATCCAGCCTTTGTTAGCGTTTTCAGGCTGCTTATAGTAACTAACTGTGCATATATACTGAACTGATCTTAAGTCTGCTGTGAGGCATCCCATTCTGTGACTAAAGCAGCCTCTATTTAATAGCATAATAAACATTTGCACTTATTCTCATAGAAATCAGGCCTGATAAAGACACTTTTGCTGTGCATGCTCTCTGGTTTTTGTGGCACTGGCATCCCATTCTGTGACTAAAGCAGCCTCTATTTAATAGCATAATAAACATTTGCACTTATTCTCATAGAAATCAGGCCTGATAAAGACACTTTTGCTGTGCATGCTCTCTGGTTTTTGTGGCACTGGCATCCCATTCTGTGACTAAAGCAGCCTCTATTTAATAGCATAATAAACATTTGCACTTATTCTCATAGAAATCAGGCCTGATAAAGACACTTTTGCTGTGCATGCTCTCTGGTTTTTGTGGCACTGGCATCCCATTCTGTGACTAAAGCAGCCTCTATTTAATAGCATAATAAACATTTGCACTTATTCTCATAGAAATCAGGCCTGATAAAGACACTTTTGCTGTGCATGCTCTCTGGTTTTTGTGGCACTGGCATCCCATTCTGTGACTAAAGCAGCCTCTATTTAATAGCATAATAAACATTTGCACTTATTCTCATAGAAATCAGGCCTGATAAAGACACTTTTGCTGTGCATGCTCTCTGGTTTTTGTGGCACTGGCATCCCATTCTGTGACTAAAGCAGCCTCTATTTAATAGCATAATAAACATTTGCACTTATTCTCATAGAAATCAGGCCTGATAAAGACACTTTTGCTGTGCATGCTCTCTGGTTTTTGTGGCACTGGCATCCCATTCTGTGACTAAAGCAGCCTCTATTTAATAGCATAATAAACATTTGCACTTATTCTCATAGAAATCAGGCCTGATAAAGACACTTTTGCTGTGCATGCTCTCTGGTTTTTGTGGCACTGGCATCCCATTCTGTGACTAAAGCAGCCTCTATTTAATAGCATAATAAACATTTGCACTTATTCTCATAGAAATCAGGCCTGATAAAGACACTTTTGCTGTGCATGCTCTCTGGTTTTTGTGGCACTGGCATCCCATTCTGTGACTAAAGCAGCCTCTATTTAATAGCATAATAAACATTTGCACTTATTCTCATAGAAATCAGGCCTGATAAAGACACTTTTGCTGTGCATGCTCTCTGGTTTTTGTGGCACTGGCATCCCATTCTGTGACTAAAGCAGCCTCTATTTAATAGCATAATAAACATTTGCACTTATTCTCATAGAAATCAGGCCTGATAAAGACACTTTTGCTGTGCATGCTCTCTGGTTTTTGTGGCACTGGCATCCCATTCTGTGACTAAAGCAGCCTCTATTTAATAGCATAATAAACATTTGCACTTATTCTCATAGAAATCAGGCCTGATAAAGACACTTTTGCTGTGCATGCTCTCTGGTTTTTGTGGCACTGGCATCCCATTCTGTGACTAAAGCAGCCTCTATTTAATAGCATAATAAACATTTGCACTTATTCTCATAGAAATCAGGCCTGATAAAGACACTTTTGCTGTGCATGCTCTCTGGTTTTTGTGGCACTGGCATCCCATTCTGTGACTAAAGCAGCCTCTATTTAATAGCATAATAAACATTTGCACTTATTCTCATAGAAATCAGGCCTGATAAAGACACTTTTGCTGTGCATGCTCTCTGGTTTTTGTGGCACTGGCATCCCATTCTGTGACTAAAGCAGCCTCTATTTAATAGCATAATAAACATTTGCACTTATTCTCATAGAAATCAGGCCTGATAAAGACACTTTTGCTGTGCATGCTCTCTGGTTTTTGTGGCACTGGCATCCCATTCTGTGACTAAAGCAGCCTCTATTTAATAGCATAATAAACATTTGCACTTATTCTCATAGAAATCAGGCCTGATAAAGACACTTTTGCTGTGCATGCTCTCTGGTTTTTGTGGCACTGGCATCCCATTCTGTGACTAAAGCAGCCTCTATTTAATAGCATAATAAACATTTGCACTTATTCTCATAGAAATCAGGCCTGATAAAGACACTTTTGCTGTGCATGCTCTCTGGTTTTTGTGGCACTGGCATCCCATTCTGTGACTAAAGCAGCCTCTATTTAATAGCATAATAAACATTTGCACTTATTCTCATAGAAATCAGGCCTGATAAAGACACTTTTGCTGTGCATGCTCTCTGGTTTTTGTGGCACTGGCATCCCATTCTGTGACTAAAGCAGCCTCTATTTAATAGCATAATAAACATTTGCACTTATTCTCATAGAAATCAGGCCTGATAAAGACACTTTTGCTGTGCATGCTCTCTGGTTTTTGTGGCACTGGCATCCCATTCTGTGACTAAAGCAGCCTCTATTTAATAGCATAATAAACATTTGCACTTATTCTCATAGAAATCAGGCCTGATAAAGACACTTTTGCTGTGCATGCTCTCTGGTTTTTGTGGCACTGGCATCCCATTCTGTGACTAAAGCAGCCTCTATTTAATAGCATAATAAACATTTGCACTTATTCTCATAGAAATCAGGCCTGATAAAGACACTTTTGCTGTGCATGCTCTCTGGTTTTTGTGGCACTGGCATCCCATTCTGTGACTAAAGCAGCCTCTATTTAATAGCATAATAAACATTTGCACTTATTCTCATAGAAATCAGGCCTGATAAAGACACTTTTGCTGGCCAAAGCCCTACTGGACCCTGCCAGGTCGATTCCTGCCCGGGGCATCCCATTCTGTGACTACAGCAGCCTCTGTTTAAGACCATATAAGCATTTGCTCTTATCATATTTGAAATTAGCCTGATAAAGACACTTTTGCTGGCCAAAGCCCTACTGGACCCTGCCAGGTCCATTCCTGCCCAGGGCATCCCATTCTGTGACTAAAGCAGCCTCTGTTTAAGACCATATAAGCATTTGCTCTTATTATATTTATATTATAAGACACTTTTGCTGGGCATAGGCTTACTGCTGCCTGCCAGGTGCACTTCTGTTGAGGCATCCCATTCTGTAACATAGCATACCCCTCTTTATTTACACTAAGCAGCTCTCTTATTTACACTAAGCAGGCCTGTTGGAGGCTGAGTGTTACTGCTCACTTTTGGTGTGCATTATATTCTGTTTTATATAGACCCACTGCTGCCTGGGGGTTCTTAAAATATCACCTACTACCACGCCAGTTAGACTATGTCGGGCAGACAAGTGCCTGGAAGTGAAAAGAGGAGTGGCAGAGGCCAAGATTCCGCAGGCAGAGCTCGCATCAGACTGGGGGCCAGTAGCAGCAGGAGTCACGCTGAGAGACCTAATCTGCCAGTATCTGCTAGCGGTCGGGTCTCCACCAGTAACGCATCTGCCGTGGTAGATTGGCTGACGCGCTCATCAACAACATCATCACAACTTACATCTGAGACCCCCAGTCTAGGGTCGGTAGGTTCCTCTGACACAACCCTGAGTTGGCATGCCCCGAGAGCAGTCCCTGTCCTCCCATTGCCTCTGTCCTACGCCGTTCCCTCCCCCAGCGACGTATCCTATGCTTTGGGTTCAGCTCCACTCTTTAGTGAGGAGGACGATCAGATACAGGAGGACAGTCAGCAGCTACTGCCCAGCCAAGAAATGGAGGTGGCTTCTTTAGCTAGGCAGACAAATAGTGATGTGGACAGTGTCGTGGGTGCTGCGAGCGTTCCAGCTCCTGCGCCAGACACTGTTGACGAATCCACGAACATCAGTGACGTACAGCCACAACCCGGTGATGATGATGATGATGACGATGAAGCCGATCGCACTTGGGAGCCGGGTGATGAAGGGGCTTCATCGTCATCATCAGGAGAAGAGGGGCGCAGGTTGCCCCGGAGTCAGCAGCTGAGGCAGCAAGGTGGTAGCAGTCAGCATGGGGGCACAATTCCAAAGGCTGGAGCCGGCCGGGGCCGGGGCCGGGGTAGAGCACCTGCTGTGCGGCAGTCTACCTTATCGGGAGGTAGTGGAGCAGGGGTTCCTGGAGTTGGCAACAGCAGCAGTGAATCAGTGAGGCCAGGGGGTGGGAAAAGTAGCTAATCGGCAGTGTGGCAGTTTTTCCTGAGGCATCCGCAGGAGGGTAACATGGCCACATGCAAGATATGTAGGCAAAAGGTGAAGCGTGGCCAGGGTCCAAATGTTGGCACCACGGCCCTGCGTCAACATATGATGCGTCACCATAAAACGACCTGGGAGAACCGAGGCTCCCAAGGGGTGGTCCAGTCTGCTTCCTCACCAAGTGAGCTCCCAATTTCTGCCAGCCAAGGCTCCAGCACCTCAGCCGAAGGCAGCTGTGCGTCACACCCATCCTCTGTCGCTCCTGCTCCTCCTCCTCCTCCTCCAAGTCATGCATCCCGCCAGCAATCCATCAGCGAAGCCATGTCCAAGAGACAGCAGTATGCGCCCACTCATCCTACGGCGCAGAAGCTGAATGTGCTCCTGTCCAAGTTGCTGGTGCTGCAGTCGCTCCCTTTTCAGGTGGTGGAATCTGCACCTTTCAGAGAACTGATGGCTTGTGCCGAGCCGAGGTGGAGAGTCCCAAGCCGTCATTTCTTTGCCAAGAAGGCAGTACCAGCGCTGCACACTTTTGTTGAACAGAAGGTGGGCCAGTCCTTGAGCCTGTCGGTGTGTAGCAAAATACATGGCAGCGCCGACATCTGGAGCTGTAACTACGGTCAGGGGCAGTACATGTCGTTTACGGCCCACTGGGTGAATGTGGTCCCTTTGCAGCAGCAACTTGGACAGGTCACGCCGCTTCGGCCTCCGCGCTCTCTGCCCATTGGGCCTGTGACACCGTGCGACTCGGCCTCCTCATCCTCCGCCATCTCCTCACCCTCCACTGTAGGCTCAAGTCTCAGTGCCCCTCCAGTCTACCATGTGTGCAGGGCACGGAGGTGTCACGCAGTGCTTCACATGGTTTGTCTTGGCGAACGGAGTCACACAGGGGAGGAACTGCTTAAATGTATTCATCAGGAAATCCAAACATGGCTTACTCCGAGAAAACTTAAAATGGGAATCATGGTTACCGACAATGGGAAGAACATTTTGTCTGCGCTGCGCCAAGGAAGCCTGACCCATGCCCCCTGCATGGCTCACGTCTTCAATCTGGTTGTCAAGCGGTTTCTGAAGTGTTCCCCCCATCTGCAGGACATCCTAACAACTTCACGGAAACTTTGCATGCACTTCAGCCACTCCTACACCGCCAAACACACCCTTCTTGAGCTACAGCGTCAGAATGGTATCCCCCAACATAGTCTGATTTGCGATGTTTCCACCCGTTGGAATTCCACCCTTCACATGTTGGACCGATTATATGAACAGAGAAAAGCCATCACGGATTTCCTGATGATCCAAGCAGATAGGGGGACTCCCCTGTGTAACTTCAATGTCAACCAGTGGCAGCTCATACGTGACACCTGCCGTTTGCTCAGGCCCTTTGAGGAAGCCACTTTATTTGTCAGTCGGCAGGATTACGGGATGAACGACGTGATTCCACTGCTTCATGTACTACAGCACATGTTGGAAACCATGGCTGGTCAGGGCACTGGAGACATGGCGTTTACATCTTACGGCCACATGAACCCCGTTGGAGCTGAACTGGAGGAGGAGGAGGAGGAAGAGGAGGAGGAGGAGTTGCCCAGCGAAACACAGTTTAGGCTTGGCGAAATGGCTGGTTTATCTAGTCAGCGGACAGGAGAGGAGGAGCAGGAGCAGCCAGAGGAGCTAGAGGTTTTTGAGGAAGGAGAGACAGAGGACCCGGGCACACCGTGGCAGTATGCAGTGGAGATGGAGACAGGTAGTCCATCCGAGTCACTTGCGCAAATGGCACGAAGCATGCTCACATGCTTGCGTAGTGACCCCAGAATTGTTTCCATCTGTCGGCGGGATGACTTCTGGCTGTCCACCTTATTGGACCCTCGCTTCCGGCACAAAATGGGGGCATTTTTTAAACCCACCGAGAGGGAGGACAAACTCAACTACTACAAAGACATTCTACGTAGGCAGTTGGCCGATGCCTATCTGCGCCATGGTCCATACTCTCGCAGGTCTGACTCGAGGGGACCTCTGCGCTCACCTTCCACTGCCATGGCCGCTGGGGGGGTTGGCAGCAGCAGCAGCAGAAGCTCCATCAGCAGCAGCAGCCTCAGTCTTCAGTCGCTAATGAGTAGCTTTCTACACCCGCATAGTGAGGCTACTCATGAGCAGCAGGAAGACCTGGAGCAGGACCTGAACCAGCAGGTCATGTCATACTTTGACATGACCATGCCAACACACCTTGAGGATCCGCTGGACTTCTGGGCAGCCAAACTTGATTTGTGGCCGCAACTAGCAGAGTTTGCCCTGGAAAAGCTGTCCTGCCCGGCAAGTAGCGTGCCATCTGAGCGGGTGTTTAGTGCGGCGGGGGCCATAGTTACGGCGAGGAGAACTCGTCTGTCAACTAAAAATGTGGAGAGACTCACCTTTGTCAAAATGAATCAGGGATGGATCAGCCAGGATTTCCACCCACCAATGCCTGATGCATGCGACTAGATTCAGCATGGTGCCACGTTTTACACTTTACAAATGGTGCAAAACATATTTATGTCTTTAGGCCATTTTTTGGGCTCCTGCTGCTGCTACTGCCAACTTCTGCCAACTCCAGGGTGTGATTCATCCAATTTTTGGGCTCCTGAAGCCAACTCCAGTGTATATTTGGGCTCCTGCTGCTGCTACTGCCAACTTCTGCCAACTCCAGGGTGTGATTCATCCAATTTTTGGGCTCCTGAAGCCAACTCCAGTGTATATTTGGGCTCCTGCTGCTACTACTGTCAACTCCTGCCAACTCCAGGGTGTGATTCATCCAATTTTTGGGCTCCTGAGGCCAACTCCAGTGTATATTTGGGCTCCTGCTGCTGCTACTGTCAACTCCTGCCAACTCCAGGGTGTGATTCATCCAATTTTTGGGCTCCTGAAGCCAACTCCAGTGTATATTTGGGCTCCTGCTGCTACTACTGCCAACTTCTGCCAACTCCAGGGTGTGATTCATCCAATTTTTGGGCTCCTGAAGCCAACTCCAGTGTATATTTGGGCTCCTGCTGCTGCTACTGTCAACTCCTGCCAACTCCAGGGTGTGATTCATCCAATTTTTGGGCTCCTGAAGCCAACTCCAGTGTATATTTGGGCTCCTGCTGCTGCTACTGCCAACTTCTGCCAACTCCAGGGTGTGATTCATCCAATTTTTGGGCTCCTGAAGCCAACTCCAGTGTATATTTGGGCTCCTGCTGCTGCTGCTGCTGCCAACTTCTGCCAACTCCAGGGTGTGATTCATCCAATTTTTGGGCTCCTGAAGCCAACTCCAGTGTATATTTGGGCTCCTGCTGCTGCTGCTGCTGCCAACTTCTGCCAACTCCAGGGTGTGATTCATCCAATTTTTGGGCTCCTGAAGCCAACTCCAGTGTATATTTGGGCTCCTGCTGCTGCTACTGTCAACTCCTGCCAACTCCAGGGTGTGATTCATCCAATTTTTGGGCTCCTGAGGCCAACTCCAGTGTATATTTGGGCTCCTGCTGCTGCTACTGTCAACTCCTGCCAACTCCAGGGTGTGATTCATCCAATTTTTGGGCTCCTGAAGCCAACTCCAGTGTATATTTGGGCTCCTGCTGCTGCTGCTGCTGCCAACTTCTGCCAACTCCAGGGTGTGATTCATCCAATTTTTGGGCTCCTGAAGCCAACTCCAGTGTATATTTGGGCTCCTGCTGCTGCTACTGTCAACTCCTGCCAACTCCAGGGTGTGATTCATCCAATTTTTGGGCTCCTGAAGCCAACTCCAGTGTATATTTGGGCTCCTGCTGCTACTACTGCCAACTTCTGCCAACTCCAGGGTGTGATTCATCCAATTTTTGGGCTCCTGAAGCCAACTCCAGTGTATATTTGGGCTCCTGCTGCTGCTACTGTCAACTCCTGCCAACTCCAGGGTGTGATTCATCCAATTTTTGGGCTCCTGAAGCCAACTCCAGTGTATATTTGGGCTCCTGCTGCTGCTACTGCCAACTTCTGCCAACTCCAGGGTGTGATTCATCCAATTTTTGGGCTCCTGAAGCCAACTCCAGTGTATATTTGGGCTCCTGCTGCTGCTGCTGCTGCCAACTTCTGCCAACTCCAGGGTGTGATTCATCCAATTTTTGGGCTCCTGAAGCCAACTCCAGTGTATATTTGGGCTCCTGCTGCTGCTGCTGCTGCCAACTTCTGCCAACTCCAGGGTGTGATTCATCCAATTTTTGGGCTCCTGAAGCCAACTCCAGTGTATATTTGGGCTCCTGCTGCTGCTACTGTCAACTCCTGCCAACTCCAGGGTGTGATTCATCCAATTTTTGGGCTCCTGAGGCCAACTCCAGTGTATATTTGGGCTCCTGCTGCTGCTACTGTCAACTCCTGCCAACTCCAGGGTGTGATTCATCCAATTTTTGGGCTCCTGAAGCCAACTCCAGTGTATATTTGGGCTCCTGCTGCTGCTGCTGCTGCTGCCAACTTCTGCCAACTCCAGGGTGTGATTCATCCAATTTTTGGGCTCCTGAAGCCAACTCCAGTGTATATTTGGGCTCCTGCTGCTGCTACTGTCAACTCCTGCCAACTCCAGGGTGTGATTCATCCAATTTTTGGGCTCCTGAAGCCAACTCCAGTGTATATTTGGGCTCCTGCTGCTACTACTGCCAACTTCTGCCAACTCCAGGGTGTGATTCATCCAATTTTTGGGCTCCTGAAGCCAACTCCAGTGTATATTTGGGCTCCTGCTGCTGCTACTGTCAACTCCTGCCAACTCCAGGGTGTGATTCATCCAATTTTTGGGCTCCTGAAGCCAACTCCAGTGTATATTTGGGCTCCTGCTGCTGCTACTGCCAACTTCTGCCAACTCCAGGGTGTGATTCATCCAATTTTTGGGCTCCTGAAGCCAACTCCAGTGTATATTTGGGCTCCTGCTGCTGCTGCTGCTGCCAACTTCTGCCAACTCCAGGGTGTGATTCATCCAATTTTTGGGCTCCTGAAGCCAACTCCAGTGTATATTTGGGCTCCTGCTGCTGCTGCTGCTGCCAACTTCTGCCAACTCCAGGGTGTGATTCATCCAATTTTTGGGCTCCTGAAGCCAACTTCAGTGTATATTTGGGCTCCTGCTGCTGCTACTGTCAACTCCTGCCAACTCCAGGGTGTGATTCATCCAATTTTTGGGCTCCTGAGGCCAACTCCAGTGTATATTTGGGCTCCTGCTGCTGCTACTGTCAACTCCTGCCAACTCCAGGGTGTGATTCATCCAATTTTTGGGCTCCTGAAGCCAACTCCAGTGTATATTTGGGCTCCTGCTGCTGCTGCTGCTGCCAACTTCTGCCAACTCCAGGGTGTGATTCATCCAATTTTTGGGCTCCTGAAGCCAACTCCAGTGTATATTTGGGCTCCTGCTGCTGCTACTGTCAACTCCTGCCAACTCCAGGGTGTGATTCATCCAATTTTTGGGCTCCTGAAGCCAACTCCAGTGTATATTTGGGCTCCTGCTGCTGCTACTGCCAACTTCTGCCAACTCCAGGGTGTGATTCATCCAATTTTTGGGCTCCTGAAGCCAACTCCAGTGTATATTTGGGCTCCTGCTGCTACTACTGCCAACTTCTGCCAACTCCAGGGTGTGATTCATCCAATTTTTGGGCTCCTGAGGCCAACTCCAGTGTATATTTGGGCTCCTGCTGCTGCTACTGCCAACTTCTGCCAACTCCAGGGTGTGATTCATCCAATTTTTGGGCTCCTGAAGCCAACTCCAGTGTATATTTGGGCTCCTGCTGCTACTACTGCCAACTTCTGCCAACTCCAGGGTGTGATTCATCCAATTTTTGGGCTCCTGAGGCCAACTCCAGTGTATATTTGGGCTCCTGCTGCTGCTGCTGCCAACTTCTGCCAACTCCAGGGTGTGATTCATCCAATTTTTGGGCTCCTGAAGCCAACTCCAGTGTATATTTGGGCTCCTGCTGCTACTACTGTCAACTCCTGCCAACTCCAGGGTGTGATTCATCCAATTTTTGGGCTCCTGAGGCCAACTCCAGTGTATATTTGGGCTCCTGCTGCTGCTGCTGCCAACTTCTGCCAACTCCAGGGTGTGATTCATCCAATTTTTGGGCTCCTGAGGCCAACTCCAGTGTATATTTGGGCTCCTGCTCCTGCTGCTGCCAACTTCTGCCAACTCCAGGGTGTGATTCATCCAATTTTTGGGCTCCTGAAGCCAACTCCAGTGTATATTTGGGCTCCTGCTGCTGCTGCTGCTGCCAACTTCTGCCAACTCCAGGGTGTGATTCATCCAATTTTTGGGCTCCTGAAGCCAACTCCAGTGTATATTTGGGCTCCTGCTGCTACTACTGCCAACTTCTGCCAACTCCAGGGTGTGATTCATCCAATTTTTGGGCTCCTGAGGCCAACTCCAGTGTATATTTGGGCTCCTGCTGCTGCTGCTGCCAACTTCTGCCAACTCCAGGGTGTGATTCATCCAATTTTCGGGCTCCTGAAGCCAACTCCAGTGTATATTTGGGCTCCTGCTGCTACTACTGTCAACTCCTGCCAACTCCAGGGTGTGATTCATCCAATTTTTGGGCTCCTGAGGCCAACTCCAGTGTATATTTGGGCTCCTGCTGCTGCTGCTGCCAACTTCTGCCAACTCCAGGGTGTGATTCATCCAATTTTTGGGCTCCTGAGGCCAACTCCAGTGTATATTTGGGCTCCTGCTGCTGCTGCTGCCAACTTCTGCCAACTCCAGGGTGTGATTCATCCAATTTTTGGGCTCCTGAGGCCAACTCCAGTGTATATTTGGGCTCCTGCTCCTGCTGCTGCCAACTTCTGCCAACTCCAGGGTGTGATTCATCCAATTTTTGGGCTCCTGAAGCCAACTCCAGTGTATATTTGGGCTCCTGCTGCTGCTGCCAACTTCTGCCAACTCCAGGGTGTGATTCATCCAATTTTTGGGCTCCTGAGGCCAACTCCAGTGTATATTTGGGCTCCTTCTGCCCCTCATAGTGATGCCACTTCAACTCTCTGCAATTGTGCCGCTCTGCGATTCTATTAGCGATGCCTCTGATCTGCATGTGATATTTCTTCAAAGTATTATTTAACAAACCCAGCACGCATCCTGTGCGTGTTACAGCAAGGCTGAATGGTTTACAACCCTATTGAGGCTGTAGGAGGCTCAGAAATAGCCGTTTTTAATAGCGATTCGTCGCGAATTTATTCGGGTCGAAACGATTTTTGTCGGAAAATTCGGCGAATCAGTCGAATCGAATTTTTCAAAAGTTCGCTCATCTCTAATAACCAGGTTGAAGATAAAGTGTTGCTTCCCCTAAAGAGGCTAGGTTTCTGACCAAGTGTGGGACATTTTCTACTAACAATTCTCACTCCATGCTTCAAAACCTCTTTGAGTTGCGGGTCACAGTTAAGTATAGGGAGATGTTTATTAATAATTTGTTTTATTTTGTTAAATTCTTCACTGTATGTGGTGACTAAAGTAATCTTATCGTTATTCTTTTTATGAGCCATAGATCTATTTCTCTTCTCTGTTAATTTTCCATGATCATCTCCATTAGCATACATAGATTTATCCAACATATATTTCCTATCTCTACCACTGGCTAAGTTTTTTGCCCTTTCCAAAACATTTGGAGGGTAACCCCGATTTAGAAGTCTATCTGAGATAATATCTAGCTCCGTATCAAAAGCAGTCTGCTCTGAACAATTCCTACGTGCCCTGACCATCTCCCCTAAAGGAATGGCTCTAATTGTATGGGGTGGGTGACAACTGTCAGCCCGTAAAGTCATATTACCTGCCGTGTCTTTTCTATAAGTTTTTGTATATAGTATACCAGTGTCTTGAGTCACCCCTATAGTTAAATCCAAAAATGAAATAGTGCAGGGATTATATTCAAATGTAAATTTTAAATTTAAAGAGTTATTATTTAGATAGTTCACAAATGATTTGATTGACTCCTCCCCTCCTTTCCAGATAAAGATAAGGTCATCGATATATCTACCATACAACTGGATGTTATCCAGAAAGGGGTTAATGTGGCCATAAATGCTCTCCCTCTCCCACCAGCCCATATATAGGTTGGCGAGAGAGGGAGAGAAAGGGGCCCCCATCGACGCTCCACAGCGTTGTAGGTAATACTCATTGCCAAATAAGAAGTAATTATGTTTAAGAAGATAATCAATCACCAAAAGCAAGAAATTCTTCAATTCATAAGAATACATCGAATAATTATCCAAATGAAATTGTAACGCCTCTAAGGCCAAATTATGCGGTATTATGGAGTACAGAGAGGAGACGTCACATGTGAGCCATCCAAAACTCTCCTCCCATTGGAATTGCTCTATCTGATACATGACATCACGTGAGTCCTGCAAATAACCCGGGAGTCTACGAACCAAGGGTAGTAGGTGAGAGTCCACCCATCGCTCCAGTCTCTCATTCATCCCCCCTACTCCAGCCACAATCGGCCTCCCCAAAGGGGGACGATCTGGCTTATGGATTTTGGGGAGATGATGAAAGACTGGGGCGACGGGAGAAATCACCACCAACGCATCCACCTCTTCTCTACTCAACACCCCAAGTGCTTGGCCATCCTCCAAAATTTCCATAAGATCTAATTGAAATCTCTCCAAGGGGTTACTATTAAGTTTAATATAAGTGGCAGGGTCATTTAATTGGCGAAGGGCCTCAGACTCATAGTCTACAGTATTCATAACTACCACACAGCCTCCTTTGTCTGCAGGTCTAATTCGAATTTTATCATTTTTCATTAGTTGGTTTAAAGCTTTTTTCTCGGCCATTGATAGATTAGGTCTATATTGTGATTTAGGGTTCTTGGCCAGTTCCATCAAATCTGACTCCACAGCCTCCTGGAAGACATCTAATGCAGAGACTCTAGAATTAATTGGATAGAACTAATTGTTAGTCAATTTAGGTCTAGAAGGGGGCATAATTTTAGTAGGGCCATGGTCCGACAGGTCCTCCAGCCATAATCGCATGCTCAGGTCCCGGAACGAGGATAATGTACCACTATCTAATTTAGGGGAAATCATGGCCGGATATGTAGGTTCCAAATCACCAATTTCATCCTCCACACAATCTGATTGAATATGTGTGAAGTCTGAACCCAAAGAAACATTGGGGAGAAAATGTTTTCGTAATGTTAAATTGCGTGCTAACCTATTCACATCCAAGATTGTAGAGAAGACATCAAAATGATGGGTCGGGGCAAAAGACAACCCCCTAGATAGTAGATTAGTTTCAGGGATAGAGAGAGAATAGGAAGACAGATTCATCACACTTATTATATCTACATTCTCCGTTCCCTTAAAGCGTAACGACCGTTTGGATTGATGTTTTCTCCCCGCTCGATGTTTCCTTGGGAGTTTCTTTTCTTCCTCATCTTTGATTGAGATGGCCCGTGAAAATTTCTCCCTTCCGGTTCAGTGTCTGAGCGATCACTGTTGGACGACCATTCTGATGAATTAGATATATCAAATGATACAGATTTCCGTCCGGATCCAGATTTTAATATAGATCTGGGTTTATAATTTCTATGGTGGCGTTTCCAGGTATAGATACGATTGTTCCTATAATCCTCCGAATCTCGTTGGAATTTGGTCCTTTTCACGACCATAATCTGTGATTCCATTTGATCAATAGATTTCTTCATCTGTGTTAAAAGATCATCAAATTGGGGGTCAGGCTCAAACTCTTTTAGAGAAATTTCCAGCTGTGCAATATTAGATTGAATTTCTTTCAATTTATCCTGCTCATACCTGGTAATTAATTTCATGAGATCCAGGGAGGCTTGCGATAAAATATTATCCCATTCAGTTTGAAATTTTTCTGAATAGATCGTAGTCGGCATTTTTCGCAGCCGTAGCCCTCTTGGGATCATATCATTTTGAATGTATTTAGTAAGGGAACTAAGGTCCCACCAGGTTTTAAGTTCTTTTTTCATTAGATCCTCATAATCTGTCACCAGATTTTTAAGATCAGTTGACTGAACACCTATTTGTGCACACAGGTCAGACTTGAAGACAGAGTCAAACTTGTCTTGACTCTGTTTGGTGTCTCCGTGACATGATTTAACCCGCTCCATAATGCAGATATGCGCTCTGACTTTCATACACAGCTAATACATGACGGTTCCAGTATAATACTTTCTGGCGAAATTCAATGATTGTCCCGATCTGAGCACGGCTGAGCAAAAGAAGCAGATAAACAACAGGAATGCCAGCTCATAGACAGGAGATGTAACTCCCTACTCAGGCAGGGCTAGAGTGCTCACCTCATTATTTGGTAATGTCCAAAAAGCCATAGAGAACCCAGCCACATAGCAGAAGAGTGAATTAAAAGTCCATTTATTCCAACCTGGTTAAAAGTCCGTCACAGCGGTACAAATAAGAGCAGCATACATAAGGTGTCCTCACACGTCTACGCGTTTCGGGTTTACACCCTTAATCATGACAAAGGACGGGTTCCAGGACATACATTTATATACAAAGTCAAATAATGAGATAATTAAAATCATCTGTGAATGGGAGAGACATAATAACTAACCTTATTTCAAACATCCCCGTCCGCTTCATCATGCTGGTAAGTGCCTTTCTCTGCCTTTTAAGCAAATACTAAATGATGTACTACATGTAAAGGATGCGCTTGGAACAACTTTTGATGAACTTAAAGTTTCCCAAATACATTCCAAAGCAAAGGCACGCCACACACATGCCAAACAACTCTTAAGGCCAAAGCAAATATTGACTTTGACTCTAAATGTGTGTGTTAATGCCATTAACTTAGCAAAATCTGGTTTAACACATATGCCTAGGTGTTGAAAACTAAATGCTGTGTTTCAATTATGTTTTGCAGACCATGCTTGTGCGCAGGTATGACTTTGTGCCAAATTATTTTGAAAAACGAGCCATCGCCCTGGAGATCATCACCGAAATCCAGCGGGTCACCAGCACCACCTTCACCCACACGCAGATCATGCAGCATTGGTCGGACCTCAAACGGCTTCACATGGCCCGGGTGCGGAGGTTTTTCGGGATCCATTTCCCAAGTAAGTACATAGCGATTGCATGGTATATGTTAAAAAGTCATAAGTTAGGCCTTTATTTATAATGACATTTCTGGCTTAGTGTTGGAAATGGATTCCCGCATTCGCCGCACCCGGAGGCGCAGAGGCCGACCAGTGCTGCATGAATCTGCAGCTGGTAGTGAAGGTGGTGGGTCTCCAGGGCGACGGACCTACCCCTCCTCTGTTGGTTCATCAGACCAGCCCCTGGACCTTACAACAGAGGAGGGGCGGAACCGTGTTGGCACAGAGTCATACCCTGCCATGCATGCGGAAGCCTCTGGTATGTCACTCTTCATGTATATGCACAAATATATACATGCAAGATCAGACAATAATTATTCCTTTATTCTTGATTTCTAGATGCTTCGGGAGCGGGTGAGGAAGTGGAAGATGAGACAGCAGATATGCTTGAAGATGACCCTGGCGAAGGTGAGTGATGTCAGCCAGAGTGGGACCAAGATATTTGGGGAATAGTGACTCAGACCCTAAAAATAACCCTATTTCCCATGTTTCTCCAGGGACTTCTTCACACCAGAGCCAGGACCAAGGACATCCTGTTGGCCCCAACCAGCCATCTGTCGGCCACCAACCAAGTAAGTAGGCATGCCATTATTGTGACTTCTGTGTTAGTTGCCAATAACACACAGATAAATAAAGGCGTAGCCAATGGGTAGTTCACACTTTCCTGTGGGCACTTCCTTAGCTTAAAGCGGACCTTCACTCTGAATAAGAGCCTAGCTTATATGTTTCCCACACCCTGTACCTAACGATTTCTCACATTCAAAATCATCAGACCTGCATCTACTGCATGTTAGGAGCCATTAAAAAGCAAAGATGGCGGCTTAGGGAAGGCGCCATCTTTACAGGCATCATGCAACCAGGAAGTGCCTTATGAATGTGCTGCCCTGCATTCTGGGACTGCTGACCTTTCCCTGAGCCCAGCTCTGGTCTGTATTAGCAAAGCACAACTATAACCTGCTCCCCTGGACCTTATCCCACTCTCCTCACCTCAGTAAGTGTTATGCTTCTGAGTCCAAATGGCGGCGCACCTCTCCAAAATTCCGGAACAGAGTTGCAGCACAGTGGTGGAAAGAATACTAATTTTTTGCCTAAAAATGTAACACTAAAAAATATGATATGGGGGCAAATCATTTGTAAATAGTTAGTGTTTTTCAGTAAATCATGTAGAAGGTCTGGGTTAAGCACTTAGGCCCTTATTCATCAAGCGATAGCGCCAGGTAGTGTCTGACGAGCGCCAGGTCCCGCCAGCTAACAGCGGCTACCGACTCAAGTACGCCCGGCGTCGGCCACAATGACGCATTTATCAAGCTAAATGAGGCTAGTGCCGGCGAGAGCTTCAGCTAGCGCGGGATTCATCATGTAGCCGACTGCAACGAACAGCGCCGCTGCTAATCCCATCACAGCGCCAGGTCTGACCTGTCGCTACCTGCCGCTCTCCCATACATTTCAATGGCAGACACTGCAATGATTGTTTTAAGTGGTTTTTGTGTTCTTGTCTTTGGCACAAAATTCAACACATGTTTATTGGGATATGTTTTATTAATCTGTCTTGTTATTTTTCTTTTTTAGATGAAAGTTGTAATTTTTACACTTTAATGTTGTGAGTGACATCTAAAATGCATCTCCTCCCACAAAACTCATTGAGCTCAAAATCGCTTGTTTTCACAACACACGGGGCTTGTAAAGCTACTTTTTAGTCAGTGATGTTTGGCGCTCACGTTCGCTCATCGAAATTGTCAGCGCCCAAGCTATTCGGCAGCCCTGTCCTTGATGAATCTGTGGTGGTCAGAGTTTGTGCAGTCGCTGTTTTGATTCGCTATGTGGCGGCGCGAGCGGCGCTGTGCTGCGCTGTGCTGTTCATACATGTGCCCTTCTGCCATTTTCCAGGAATTCACTTCCCGCGACCCCAGTCGTTCTTAATGAATACACTGTAGTTGTGAGCGTGCATGTCCACATTCTGCAGGATTTATTCAGGCGTACAAGCTCATAACAACCCGTTATGCATTCTCCTGTGTGCCACATTATCATGTAGTTGGATAGTTTTATTGTGTGATTATTTTATGAAGGAATAAGATTTGTATTTTTAAGCACCAAGCTTTTTGGTTTTCAAGGACATATGCATTACAGGATCTTGAACCCCCTGCTAAATCAAGCTAAAAATTAATGGCGTCTTTGCCAATAGCTTGTTGTAATGCGTAAATATACTTTTTCCCGCCACTTAGCTTGCACATAGCTGATATTAGCTTGTTCCTGTTGCGCTGAGTTTTTTTGGGGGGGGAATTTTTGGCACAGTTGCTTTGGTCATATCCGGTTCCTGTTTCCTCCTTTGCGTTTCAAAGCCCCATAAAGCTTTAACATTCTTGCGCTTTGTCCAATAGCTTGTGTTAATGTGTAAATTGTGTTTTTCCGCCACTTAGCTTGCACATAGCTGATATTAGCTTGTTCCTGTTGCGCAGAGTTTTTTTTTGAATTTTTGGCACAGTTGCTTTGGTCATATCCGTTTCCTGTTTCCTCCTTTGCGTTTCAAAGCCCCATAAAGCTTTAACTTTCTTGCGCTTTGGCCAATAGCTTGTGTTAATGTGTAAATTGTGTTTTTCCGCCACTTAGCTTGCACATAGCTGATATTAGCTTGTTCCTGGTGCGCGGAGCGTTTGTTTTTTAATTTTTTTTCCCAGTTGCTTTGGTCATATCCGTTTCCTGTTTCCTCCTTTGCGTTTCAAAGCCACATAAAGCTAAAAATTACTAGCGCTTAGTCCAATAGCTTTTTGGAATGCGTAAAACGACTAGTTCCGCCACTTAGCTTACACATAGCGGATATTAGCTGGTTCCTTTTGCGAGGAGCGTTATTTTTATTTTTTTTTGCCCCTGTCGCTTTGGTCATATCCGGTTCCTGTTTCCTCCTTTGCGTTTCCACCATGCTACCCAGGAGACGGATTTTGCGCCTCCCCAGCTCCTCCTCTGATTCTGACCCCACCACCCCTCCCCCACCTCCCCCACCTACCTCACCTCCCCCACCTACCTCACCTCCCCCACCTAACCCCCCTCCCACCCCTTCCCCTCCTGGGCAAGCAAAATGCAAGCGTCAGAGGGTGGATAGCCGCGTAAACGGCCAGGTGGTCAAAGTGAGTATGTTTATCTTGGATTTTATGTTTAAAGTGGACCAACACACAGGGGGGATTGGCCCTGAAATCTCTTAGTTTTCAGGACCAATCTGATCACTCCCCGTGGGGCATCCCAAATCTGGATGTCCTGCGGGGATGAACCCCCCTGGAGCCCCAAAAACCTTACCTTAGCCCCGTCCCATCTCTGCATGCGTGATCCGCGGATGCGTCTTGCGCTTCCCTCTAGCAGGGTGGGCCCCTGCGCAAGACATTTGTGAATGGCCTGCGCAGGCGCCCTCCCTGTTAGAGTGAAATGCCACACGCGTCCTACAGCGCTCAAAGGCAGCTGAGCTGGTATGCACGTCCAAGCGGGCTTGGACATGCATACCACAGCGGCGCAGAGCGCTGTGCTAGCCTGGCGCAGTCACATGGGAGCGTGGTCAGTGTATTTCTGTTGGACCCAAACCCAGAATAGTCAAAATCCAGGGTGTTGGTCCACTTTAATCTGTTCTCAGTATAACTGTTTATGCCATTGTTCTGATGTCATGTATTGATTTGTGTTTGTTTTTCATTGCTCATAGGATTTCTGCATCCACCAATATGACTATGCCCGTGGGGGCAAAAAGCGCATTGCCATGGAGGTGAAGGCCACAGTGTCCCGGCGCTTCGACACCCACCTATCAGTCCGAGCTATCAAGCAGAAGTGGTCGGACTTCAAGCGCCGGGACCTTAAGGCGTGTACCGCCTATATGATGCCTATGCATCAGGTAAGTTTAAGCTTATGCTATGTTTATACTTTTGTTTAAATAATCTGCTAAGCTGTGTCCATTTGGGGTATTAATATTAATTATTTTCATTCACCCCCTCAACACAGATAAGCGTCCTCCCCTGGGGAAACGTGGGAAGGGAGTCCTCCCCCGAACCAGGCAGGCGGACTCGGGGGATTCATCGGGGGAGGGTCCCTCTCGCGGCTCCTATTTAGAGGAACCAGGGGAGGAAGGGGATGACGCCCCAGAGGAGTGTGCTGCTGGGGGGCTGGCAGGATCAAGCCTCAGCTCCTCACACTCTGACTCTGAGGAGTCTCACCAGCCAAGGGGCCACTCTCAAGTTGGGAGTCCAAGTGGGGTGGAAGATGTGGAAGATGTGGACTCTCCCACACTCCTTGCCCCTGTCGCTTTGGTCATATCCGGTTCCTGTTTCCTCCTTTGCGTTTCCACCATGCTACCCAGGAGACGGATTTTGCGCCTCCCCAGCTCCTCCTCTGATTCTGACCCCACCACCCCTCCCCCACCTCCCCCACCTACCTCACCTCCCCCACCTACCTCACCTCCCCCACCTAACCCCCCTCCCACCCCTTCCCCTCCTGGGCAAGCAAAATGCAAGCGTCAGAGGGTGGATAGCCGCGTAAACGGCCAGGTGGTCAAAGTGAGTATGTTTATCTTGGATTTTATGTTTAAAGTGGACCAACACACAGGGGGGATTGGCCCTGAAATCTCTTAGTTTTCAGGACCAATCTGATCACTCCCCGTGGGGCATCCCAAATCTGGATGTCCTGCGGGGATGAACCCCCCTGGAGCCCCAAAAACCTTACCTTAGCCCCGTCCCATCTCTGCATGCGTGATCCGCGGATGCGTCTTGCGCTTCCCTCTAGCAGGGTGGGCCCCTGCGCAAGACATTTGTGAATGGCCTGCGCAGGCGCCCTCCCTGTTAGAGTGAAATGCCACACGCGTCCTACAGCGCTCAAAGGCAGCTGAGCTGGTATGCACGTCCAAGCGGGCTTGGACATGCATACCACAGCGGCGCAGAGCGCTGTGCTAGCCTGGCGCAGTCACATGGGAGCGTGGTCAGTGTATTTCTGTTGGACCCAAACCCAGAATAGTCAAAATCCAGGGTGTTGGTCCACTTTAATCTGTTCTCAGTATAACTGTTTATGCCATTGTTCTGATGTCATGTATTGATTTGTGTTTGTTTTTCATTGCTCATAGGATTTCTGCATCCACCAATATGACTATGCCCGTGGGGGCAAAAAGCGCATTGCCATGGAGGTGAAGGCCACAGTGTCCCGGCGCTTCGACACCCACCTATCAGTCCGAGCTATCAAGCAGAAGTGGTCGGACTTCAAGCGCCGGGACCTTAAGGCGTGTACCGCCTATATGATGCCTATGCATCAGGTAAGTTTAAGCTTATGCTATGTTTATACTTTTGTTTAAATAATCTGCTAAGCTGTGTCCATTTGGGGTATTAATATTAATTATTTTCATTCACCCCCTCAACACAGATAAGCGTCCTCCCCTGGGGAAACGTGGGAAGGGAGTCCTCCCCCGAACCAGGCAGGCGGACTCGGGGGATTCATCGGGGGAGGGTCCCTCTCGCGGCTCCTATTTAGAGGAACCAGGGGAGGAAGGGGATGACGCCCCAGAGGAGTGTGCTGCTGGGGGGCTGGCAGGATCAAGCCTCAGCTCCTCACACTCTGACTCTGAGGAGTCTCACCAGCCAAGGGGCCACTCTCAAGTTGGGAGTCCAAGTGGGGTGGAAGATGTGGACTCTCCCACACTCCCTGAAGGAGCAGGGAGTGAGAGGGAGGAGGGTGGCCCTTTGGCTGGGGGATCTTCGGAGCAGAGTGTGAGGAGCCGAGGCTCCCCGCCTCCTCCTCAGAGCCCTCCCTGGGATTCAAGTGGCGGATCATCCCCTGGTGAGTGCACATTTAGTCAGTGTTAGTCTGTGACAGGTTACATATGGCCATTTGTACTTAGCCCTTGCCATTCCTCTCTAATTTGCAGGGCATCATATAGGCGGCACCTCCATGGCCTTTTGGCAACGCCTTCTCCACGGGCATAGTCATGGTAAGTGTTTGTTGTTATCCCTCACATTCCATATGTTATGACATTCCTTAAAGTGGACCAACACCCATTGTTGATTGTGCTTGGAATCTCTAAGCTTCCATGCCCAATCACCTCCCTCACCCAGGGCCCCCCCCCCCCAAAAAAAGCCCACAAACTCCTTACCTCATTGGGGTTGGCAGAAGCCACTGTCGCAGCCTCCTGCGTGCCCCTCTAGATGTGTGTGCGCCTGCGCTCTCTGCTTCCTAATGGGCTGCGCGTGCGCACACACTGGAGGAGTGATGTGCGGAAGGCAGCGGCGGCGGACGGTGTCTCACTCAAATTGTTGTGCTCTGCCAAAGCGGACCAAAACACAGAATAGTATCAATCCTGGGTATTGGCCCACTTTTAACAGACACATGTTTCCTGGTCCATAGTACAAGCTGGTTTAATAATGTACATTAACATCACAAACTCCACTACCGTGCAATCCAAATGGCAACCACCCCTATGTTTCTGCCCACACCATGATGGGGGCTAGCAAATGTGTTATTTGGTTAAGTTGTTCCGGCTAACACATGTTGCCCACTAGTAACATTCTACAATCAACTGCAAATTATTCCTTAGCATTGCACTGTCAAGGTTATTGGCACTTTATCTTTATGTGTCCATGTTGCAACCATAAATAATTTACAGGAACTCATGGACCAGGAAATATGCTAATGTTGGACAACATGTGTGTAACCATGCAAGCATTTGTTTTTGCAGACTCCCTAACCAGATGGATGACAAATAGTCATGTGTCATTGGCCCACTAATTTTGCTTTTCTCTTTTGCTTTCTCATGACAGATGTTGCCACGCAGACGGAGCCGGTGTACATCACCACCACACCTCCCAGGACGGCCAGCAGCATGGGCCCCCGCCACAGCTGTGATGGTGAGCACATCCCACTTCATATGCCTAAAGACTTGTGAACCCTATGTCTTATAGTCAATTCTGCAGACATTTACAATGTACCTATGTGTTTAAGCAACACACATCTAGGTTACATGTGTTTGGAAAACAATCCTACATGCATGTCTGCATGCTTGATTGTTGCCTCACATTCTTGAGTTTGCCACATAGAGACAATTTGTGGTTTGTACCCAACCAAATGGGCCTGCTTAGGTCATGACCTCTAAGATTCTTGGCCAAACTAGTTTACTCGTTAGGACTTAGGCCCTGATGTTTGGCTGTGACTAAACACATAAATGTCCACACTGGGACTTATACCTTCTTTGATTACGAAGAGTTAAGAGTAAATGTATGCTTGGGATGTGGTGGCCACATTTAAGCCAGCCACTAGTACTCATATAATGGTAACACCTAAGGGCACAGTGGGCAACAATGTTAATGTGAGCGTCAGCTAATTGGACCCCCTGACATTACATTGCTACATCTGTGTCTGTTGAGGTCACATTCCATTTATTAAATCTGGTTTTTTTTTACTCTCTACAGCTTGTGAAAACCAGCATCGCAGACTGTGGCGGTCGATCCAGCGTCTTCGCCTTATGCTGCTGGCCAAGAAGAGGCGTCGGCGTTAAAGTGGGGTGATGACTGGCCCCTTGTTTTAGCCCCTTTGTGGGCAAATGTTGGGCCTGTTGCCCACCTTTCGAATTAAAATGTTTCTATTTTTCTAATTACAGTGTGTTGTGCCTTGCCAAGCATAGTTTAAGTGTCTACAAACCCATTTGTGTGTAAATTTTGCCATACCTTTGTAGCCATTTAATGTGTAAACCATAGTAAGCTATGGTCACAAATGTGTGGCATAAATTTTGGCCTACATTTACATATGTAGATCAAGATACTCATCCCTGACTGTGTTCTTAGCTATGTCTTAGGAAAAACACAATTTAGAGGTGGGTTAATCAAATCTATTTACACAAAAATTAGAACCACAAACAAATTAATATTCTTGGCTGGGTGGCCGGGGAGGTTGGGAGTCATTGCTAGGGGCGGTGTTGGGGGCCAACAGTGCAGTAAAAAAAATAGACTGCTGTTGTATGAGCTGTTGTGTCAACAACAAACTTTGTTCCTGCCGCTGGAGACATTCTTCCTGGCGCTGGAGACATTCTTCCTGGCGCTGGAGAGATTGCTCCATTAGACTGCCGAGGCGACCAAGTTCCTGGTTATGTTGTTGGTTTTGGAGCAACTGGTCTATCTGGCGCTGCTGGGCCTCATTTTGTTGCTGACACATCAGCACCTGATGTTCCAACGCCGCAATGCGCTCATTAGTTCCATCACGCGGCTGTTGGCGACTGTAGTCCTCCAGCATCCAGACCCCTAGCTCATAAAAATCATGACTGGTTGGTGCCACACCTCCTCTTGCTCTGGTTTGAGGCTAACAAAATAGAAAACAACATTTTAGTCAAACAGAACCAATGCAGCTATGCCCCTCAAAATCATTTGCCCAAACTGTAACAATACAACTTACCCTTGTTTGAGCCTCTGAAGCTTGGCCGCATGGCACTTGGGAAGAGGTCCCAGCTTGGGGTTCTGGTCCCGCCTCCTGCAAAAACAACCAAGAAAGGAAATGTGACATGTTGGTTCATCGCCTACACACGAACATGGCAATGTGGTTATTGGTCCTCTAAATCAGCCATGTTACCTCCGTGTCGTCCGGCACAGGTAGGAGCGAGGTATCGCTGCCAGAGAGGGGCAAATCAACATCCGAGAGCTCCGGCAAGTTGGCATATGCTAAACAGGAAAGTCAGGTTAGTAGGTCAGTGGACCAAACTCAAATGTAACATGGATAGCCTTTCGAGGCCATACCTCCACAAAGTGCCAGATTACACACTAGCCAAAAGGTATCTTGGAAACTCAGATTGCTAACATGTATGTTAGAGGAATATGAGGCAATAATTGGGCCAAATTAGATCAGACACATTGCTAAAATTACACATACCCGCAATCTCCCAGATGTCTGGAGTGGGGACCTCACTCGAGCTTTGCCCTGGAAAATACATGTTTAAACACAAGTTGGCTGAATAGTGCAACAAAAGTAGAGCAAAAATACATACTAGATCATCAAGCCAAAACAACTTACCCTCATCTCTGGCAGCCTCAATGTGAAGGGCCCTTTCCGGACAGCCACTTCCGATATTCTGGCCAACTAAAAGACACAATTAATGTCTCTAAATATTCCTCCAACTACTTGGGTGAAGGTTTGTCTTTAAATATACTCAAAAAATGCATTGCAATCACTCCAAAAACTATTAGACTGACCCTGGGGATGGAAAAAGCACTCAAAATAGGCATCTTCAAGTTGACAGAGCAAACATGTAGATTATTAGACTAACCCAATTGAACCAGTGTAACATAAACAGCATAAAGGATACATTATTTATTGCAATACACACCAACAGGGTCCTGTTGACCTGCAACATCAGAAGTGGGGTCCAAAGATGAACCAGTCACTTGGCCTACAAATCAAAAAGAGGAATGATAGACATGCACTAGCGGCTAAAGCAAGGTTGACACATGCACTTACCGGCATCCAAAGAGTACCTTGGCTCCTGAGGAGATGCTGGTGCCAATGGCGGGGCAGCTAGGCAAAAACAAAGCAAACATTTAGCCATTGGTAATGTGCCGCACAAAATAAAACATGCATTTAGGTGTGTGTGAGCAGCTCAATCAATAATATTCCCTAATCAAGGCCAGTGTGGCTTACACATGTATATGCAGATATATGGCCACACATCTCTGGCTTCCCACATAGCTACACATGTTAGGGCCTTGTTAGTTGCTGTGAGGGTTAAAGTGGGCGTGAAATTAGGCCGCAGGTCCATATTAGTCATCCTCAACAGTGGTACAAGTGAGGTGCTCCCACACCCATTTTGGGCAAAAACAACCAGCCCCTAAATTAGTGTGAAATACCTTCAATGGCAGACTGGGTTAGGCTGGAGGTTGGTTGAAGGGCAGGATTTTGGGTGTCCTCCTCCCCCGAATCATGGACAGCACCATGTGCACCTATGCAGAAAGCAACACACATGAAAGTAAAACATTTATGAGGTATAATGTACTACTTCACAGGTCCTACTGTTAGTTGGGCAGAAAGAGAACAAGCTAATCACATACATTAACATTACCATCACAAAATAGAAAGAAAATAAGTACCTTCAGTCCAACCTGTGGTGTCATCCCCAGGATCCACACCCTGCAGCGAGCAAGTGGAATTTTCCCCTTCAGCATCTCCTCATACGGCCTGTAGGTACTCTTTGGACCCTGGATGGTCCCACTCTCGACATCAAGGTCGTGGTTCATCTTTTTCATAAGGGCCCCTCTCAAAGTGTAGAAGCGTTTCCTGCAGGATGGGCCACTACGTGGGTGTTGAGCACTGCTAGTAAGCTCCTCACCAATGGCATCCCACAGTTTGCTTCTTTCTTGTTTGCCTAGTGACTTGCTTTGGGAGCCAAAGATCAGCTCCCATTTTGCAAGGGTCAGGCGAACAAGATTATTATTCTCCGCCAAATTAAATTCAGGCTCCCTCTTGGCACCTGGGCGCTTAGCCTGGGGTGCTGCACCACCTTCAGGCTGGGCCCTTTTCCTTAAGGAAGGTCTGCGCACAGCACCCACCACACTCCTACTTGGGCCTGCTGTGGCCGGCAGATGTCCTGAATTTGGCTCCATCCTGTAGCTGCACACACACACCAATACACAACCAACAAGCACGCATGCAGACTACAGAATGGCATCGCCCTCTCTTTGGGTTGGGCAGGTTTTATGTGCTCTAACAGCCAATCACAAACAGGCCCACTTAATTGATTAACACATACTGGCAAGGTGCTTGCAGCCACAGCTCAAATGCAGTGATTGAACCATGTGTGGTAGCCAATTAACTAATTACAGACCTCATTAACAAAACAACACACAACCAAAGACAACATTGTACTCATGTATAGTAAACACTTGTGACATGTGGCTATACAAACGGCTATTTAAATCAAGAGCAGCTTACCTTTCATTGGTCCACCACAGAATTTTCAGCCATGTCCGTTAATGCACGCAAGTTTAGGCTCACGTACGCTAGTAGCGCTACTAGCGTGCGTGTGCGCACTCCGTTTCACGCACACCTGGGTCAGCTAATTGGAGGCCGGAAATAGCAGAGCAACGCAAAAGGCGGCAAAGCGGACCTGTCCTTTTTGAAAGGGAAGTATAAATGGCTGGATTTGGCAAGCTTCTGGTATTGTTACACTGTGGCAAAGGCTGTGGTGTGGTGCTTGTTTCCCTTAGCTCATTTGAGTGTCTGGCTGGGTTTGGTCCTCACTCTCTGTGGCTTGTTGGGTGATTTCTGACATCAGTGCTGTTTCTTTAGGAGATTGATTTTGTTGGCATATGCAAATATTGTGGAGCATACAGCAAGTGAGGCTTGATTTTGGGGCCTTTTGTGGGCTGTGCAGCAACTCCCCTCTTGGTTGTGCCTAACTTAGAAAGCTGGTTTTCAGCAGGCTGGTGGTTTGGACCACTATACTTCTGGTTTTGTGGTGAGCTGCATTGTAGTGAGTGTGTGAGGAGTGTGATTGTTTGTGTGTGTGGTGTGTTTGTGGTTTTTGGTTTGGTTTGGCTGATTTGGTATATCTGTTGAGTGTGTGTGTGATGCATAAGAGGGTGATGTATGGGTGGATGGATGTATGCGTATGCTGAAAGAGCAGGAGGACAGGGAGCGGGGTGCTGTGAGGCTTAGGGCACCCCGCTCCTTTGGAATCCGCCTTTCAGTATGGGACTTAAGTGACGAGCAGATCAGGAGCCGCTTCCGTTTGAATCGTGCTGCACTACAGTCCCTATATGATCAGATTAAGCACAAAATCGAGCCATCCACCAAACGCACTCGATCCATTCCAGGCATAGTACGCCTGTGTGCCACTCTTAATATTTTGGCACGAGGGACCTTCCAGGCAACCTCTGCCCTCCTCAGCGGGATCAGCCAGGCTACAATGAGCCGCATATTAATCCAGGTAGTTCTGGCGATTTGTGATTTGATCCCTATTTACATCAAGTTTCCTGAGGATGAGGAGGAGGTTGCCAAAATAAAACATGCCTTCTATCTAATGGGAGGGATCCCGAATGTGCTAGGTACACATATCCCTTTCCGCCCTCCCCGTGCACAGGAGCTGTATTACCGAAACCGGAAGCAATTTCATTCATTTAACATCATGGTGGTCTGTGACCACGAAATGAAGCTGCGGGCGATGAGATCGGGGTTCCCCGGCTCATGCCACGATTCTTACGTCCTGCAGCGGACAGTCCTGTGCCGGAAGTTTGAGAACAACGAAATGCCAGCTGGCTGGCTACTGGGTAAATAATTAACCATGTCAAAGTATTTGGCCTAAAATATGTGGCCTAGTAAGCGAAATTAGTAAAAATGAAAACCAAAACATGTACTAGTACTAATTGCTGTCTCTCTCCTTGTGTTTTTTCCACAGCGGACAAGGGATATGGGCAGAGAACGTGGGTGATGACTCCGGTCAGAAGCCCACAGACCTCTGCCCATGAACGCTACAATGCAGCACACCGCAAAACCCGAAGCATTGTGGAATGAACCATCGGCCTGCTGAAAGCACGCTTTCTATGTTTGGCACGCCCAGGAGGAGAGATGCTGTACAGTCCACAGAAGGTCTCCAAGATCATCCTCGCCTGCTGTGTGCTCCACAACATTTGTATATGCCACCGAATCCAATCCCCTGAAGAGACAGCACTGGTGCCCGAAATCCCCAACTTGCCCGCAGAAAGAAGTGAGGACACCCAGACTGGCAATGAGCTAAGGGAAAGCATGATCACTTCATTTTTTGCGGTAAGCTAACTACCCTTCACTGTAGTCCAAGTACTGCACTACAGGGGAAATCTTTTTTGACTCCAATCATAATTTGTCCAAAACCACTATAAGGGGGGTGTAGAATGACCCAAACCACTATGAGGGGGGGGTGTAAGATGACCCAAACCACTATAAGGGGGGTGTAAGATGACCCAAACCACTATAAGGGGGTTGTAAGAGGACCCAAACCACTATAAGGGGGGTGTAAGAGGACCCAAACCACTATAGGGGGGTGTAAGATGACCCACACCACTATACGGGGGGTGTAAGATGACCCAAACCACTATAAGGGGGGTGTAAGATGACCCAAACCACTATAAGGGGGGGTGTAAGATGACCAAAACCACTATAAGGGGGGTGTAAGATGACCCAAACCACTATAAGAGGGGTGTAAGATGACCAAAACCACTATAAGGGGGGAGTAAGAGGACCCAAACCACTATAAGGGGGGTGTAAGATGACCTAAACCACTATAAGGGGGGTGTAAGATGACCAAAACCACTATAAGGGGGGAGTAAGAGGACCCAAACCACTATAAGGGGGGTGTAAGATGACCTAAACCACTATAAGGGGGGTGTAAGATGACCAAAACCACTATAAGGGGGGTGTAAGATGACCAAAACCACTATAAGGGGGGTGTAAGATGACCAAAACCACTATAAGGGGGGAGTAAGAGGACCCAAACCACTATAAGGGGGGTGTAAGATGACCCGAACCACTATAAGGGGGGTGTAAGATGTCCAAAACCACTATAAGGGGGGTGTAAGATGACCAAAACCACTATAAGGGGGGTGTAAGATGACCAAAACCACTATAAGGGGGGAGTAAGAGGACCCAAACCACTATAAGGGGGGTGTAAGATGACCCAAACCACTATAAGGGGGGTGTAAGATGACCCAAACCACTATAAGGGGGGTGTAAGATGACCCAAACCACTATAAGGGGGGTGTAAGATGACCAAAACCACTATAAGGGGGGTGTAAGATGACCAAAACCACTATAAGGGGGGAGTAAGATGACCAAAACCACTATAAGGGGGGTGTAAGAGGACCCAAACCACTATAAGGGGGGGTGTAAGATGACCAAAACCACTATAAGGGGGGAGTAAGATGACCAAAACCACTATAAGGGGGGTTTAAGAGGACCCAAACCACTATAAGGGGGGTGTAAGAGGACCCAAACCACTATAAGGGGGGGTGTAAGATGACCAAAACCACTATAAGGGGGGGTGGAAGCTGAACAACATAACAATTAGGGTTGTTGTGCAAGTTGGACCCAAATGTTTGTAACAAATTAATGCATTATTTTTTAACAGCGATAATGCCACATTAAATATAAATACTAACTGCAGTGAACCTGAAGGGGTGCACCACTAATAAACTAGAATACTGTGCTCACTCCTCAAACCATCCAACCTATTTCTATAAGAGTGGCCATGAAAAAATCATGCCTTCCTCCCATGAGGAGCACCAAGAGAATTATACTGACAAACTATCTATGAAAAAGTAATTTTATTGACACAATATAAAGTTAAAAAAATACATAAATACACACAAACCACAGGACAATATAAAAACAAGTAACAAGTCCCTATAAATGTCACTCCATATATAGTATCAAAAGCCACAAATAGTGGACCATATCAATAATAAGTGATGCTAGCGCTCCCAATATACTGAATGCAGTGAGGCAAAAAATATTAAAAAACGAAGGCACTGGAGTCTGTCAGCGCAGGGACAAAACTGTCCCTGCACTCACCTACCCCGGTACCTGTGCCGGCACCACCCACAATAACAGATAATGTGTATACCCTAATTCACTCCAAGTATCTAAATGAAAAAATAAAAAAACTATAAATAAGGAAAATACATAGCTAATCCTAAAAACTAAATACAAACACTAGAAAAGTGACAAAATACACACAAACAAACCATAAAACATGTGAATACAAAATAAACTCCCCACAGTGAACATAAGCAAATACCCACTATAAATAATGTGATGAAAAAAATATATATATCCACTGGTAAATAATAATTAAATCCCTATCAACATGTGGGCATAATCAATATCATGATACCAATGACCACGATGATGCAGCAAATACATGCATAATAACTGAAAAAATATATAAGCTAATGTATATACATAAACTAAGTGCCTTAAATAAATATAAATACACTAACAGTATCACTAATATGTTCCCAAGTGTAAAGAACCAATATATCCAGGTATTACAGGTACCAATATAAATGAGACAACAGATGGTGTCAGCAGAAATACATCAAAATACTACCAAAACCATGAAAGTGGGAGACATAGCCAGCATCACGTTATGTCAAAACAGGGACCGCACACAGACCCGGCCACCCGCGCCCGCCGCCCCCATGCGGCTTCAGAAGGGTGAAAGGTGAAATCCATCTCCATTGCAAGTCCTTATAAATAAATAACCCACCTGTTGTGTATCAAGGTGATGCTCCCGCCAAATGCGCCGTCGGAACGCTCCGCCCGCACACACACAGATACACCAGCCAGGTGCGGCCGAATGACGTAAGGCCGCCAGACGCTGCCTGTGTCATAACAGCCGCACAGTGCCCAGCCAGCGTGCGCGTGCCTGCCCCCCGCGCGTGTGACCGCAAGCCCGGCTGCGAGCTAGCAGCCGCCCGGCCAGCACCACGGAGAGCGCCCCAGCAGCCGCCCAGCCAGCACCACGGACAGCGCCCCAGCAGCACGGAGGCAGAAGGCAGAGCGCAGACGGGGCACAAGGAGGGAGAAACACCGAAGGGACACACAGGGGCCGTATCCAATTGTCAATTTAATTAATATTGTCTAATATTCATTACATATACTTGAAGTAAATAGTCATATATCACAATGGGCCAAAATCTCTACTACATGAGGCAGGTGGTGCCCATAAACACAACAATCGATGTAAATAAAACACATATTTAAGTATATACAACAGAATGCAGTAAAAAAGGGGAGAAAGGGGAATTTAGGAGGAAAAGGCAATGAATAGCCAAATACACAATGCTAATCAAGTGAAAAGCAATTCCTAACACTGCATAGCACTTAAAGGGAAATGACCAATATTAAGAAGTCCACAATATCTATAAAGGGGAGTCGAATCCAAATGCACTACTGAGGCCAGCCCCATAATGGGGGTATCCACTGAACATACTCCAATAAGCCACTGCTTCCAGAATTACGATGCTGTTATTTAGGTATCCAAACGGCACAAAACACGATTGCATGCCCGTCGGTCATCCACCATCCTGGATACCACTGCTGTGGAAACAGATGAAGGCCATGTACAGACCGAAGAACATGTTCAATATCGGCCTGATGATTGTCTCCAGGGGGGAATCTTTATTAGGGCAACAGTGGAACCTCCCATCTTCAAACCCGACTCAAACCCGTAGGGGAAATTTCATGTGAGTGAAGTGACCTGTGAACCACAAAAACAATAACGTGACCATCATGTGCATGACTGACCCTAATAAAAATAATAATATGTGTAAACAATAAAAAATAAAATAAACACACATTGTCAATACACTGTAAATGTATAAGGGATAACCCCGTGCGTATATAACAAAGCTACACAAAATTTGAAAAGGTGAAAAAAACAAAAGAAAAAAGAAGAAAAAAAAGGGGAGTGTCCTGCCAACCAGCACAGTCCCCAAACATAAACAATTAAAAATAAGATTACTAATGTGCAATAATCCAGATAAGGCCACTGGATGCCCAACCCCCTGTCTATACCTAAAAAAGGCCATCAACTGACCCAGGATGTCGGCTCCCATGCAGGCAGATGGTATCACTCCTGCATGTGATAACCAAAATATCACAACTCACCGCTGGGGTATGTGGTGGAAAGGATCCGGACCTCACATACTCCCCCATATATATGACCACCGTCCCTTCAATATGGAACTTCACCCTAGAAACGGGGAAAACGACCACTCCTCATTCAAGCCAATTGGGGACCTCGTGTTCAATTCGAAAATCCAGCGTAATTCCCGTTGTAGGAGTCGACGCTTGAGGTCACCCCCACGAGGCCCCAAACGGACCCTTTCTATTCCTGTCACTTTAAGGGACGAAAAATCGCCCCCATGGGTCTCCAAAAAATGCCTGGCTACCGGCGTGATGGGCTTACCTGCATCGGTATCACGTCTAGCCAATCTGATATTTGACAGATGTCCTTGTATACGGGTCCTTAGCGCATTTGCCGTTTCACCCACATACTTCTTAGGACAATCACATTCAAGTAAATAGACAACCGAGCGGGTCCTACAGTTGATAAAAGAGGAGATCTTAGAACTTTTATGCGTCAAATCATTCCTCACCTCCGTGGTGCTAGTCATGTACTGGCAAATAGAGCATTTACCGCAGGCAAAGGAGCCCTTAACACTTCTATCCGGAAGCCAGGTATTCGTCACAGGAAGATGACTTTTAGAGAGTTTTCTAACTGCACTTTTTAATATTTTTCAGGCACCCCGAGAATCATCTTGAACTTTCCTTTTGTTTTTTTCATAATTTTCCTTTAATTTGAAAAAAATTTCAAACCAAAATAAAAAAAATTAAAAGAAACATGTTGCAATGTGTTTACTTGTGAAGGTACTAACATTGATTTCAAGCCCACAGCAAAGCAAAGCGCAGGCGCTGTGTTGAATAGCGTGGTCAAAATGACAGCGCCTACAAAGCTGAGCTCAAACATCATATTCAGCAATGTAGGCGTTGTTCCCAACAACGCCAGGTAGCGACTGAGGAGGCCTGCTATAGCGAATCGCTACCGCCCGGGGTGTACGCTAGCGACGCTCATAGCGCCATACTTCAGTCGCTCATCTGTCGCTACCTGGCGCTACGCTAAATTCCTTACCTTAATTACTATGAAGAATGACATATGTGATGTATTCCGCTGGATTTGACTAACAAACAATCAATCCGCAGCCTACAAACAGGTCTGCTACTACTATTTATGTTTATTTCTCTATTGGTTACAGGGACCCCACCGCAAACAGTGGCAGAAAAAAAAAAAGGATCCTTGAGTTGGTGGCCGAGCTGCAGGCCATACAGGCGACGTTGGGGCCAACTGAAGAAGATGATTAGTGCCCTTGGTCCTGGCTCCAGATTGTAAATAGTTTTTTAAAATTTTACAATATTTTAACTATTTTTAGAAAAAAAAAAATTTTTAAAACAAATATATATTGTTAAAAAAATAAATATTTTAACTTTCGAAAATGACTCTTTTCTATTTATAACATACATTAAATTTTGCACAACACGAAAAGGCATGTTTTAATAACTAAATACAAATGTACATTAAGTGGTTGGGGTAATATTTATGAACCACACAAATAAGAAGAATGCAACCGCAAAGGGGTTTGGGTAAGTTTTAGGGTCATGAAAAACAAGAAAAATGCAACCGCCAAGGGGTTTGGGTAAGTTTTAGGGTAATGAAAATGAAGAAAAATTCAAACGCCAAGGGGTTTGGGTAAGTTTTAGGGTCAGGAAAAACAAGAAAAATGCAACCGCCAAGGGGTTTGGGTAAGTTTTAGGGTCATGAAAATGAAGAAAAATTCAACCGCCAAGGGGTTTGGGTAAGTTTTAGGCCCATCAAAAACAAGAACAATGCAACCGCCAAGGGGTTTGGATAAGTTTTAGGGTCAGGAAAAAAAAGAAAAATGCAACCGCCAAGGGGTTTGGGTAAGTTTTAGGGTCAGGAAAATGAAGAAAAATTCAACCGCCAAGGGGTTTGGGTAAGTTTTAGGGTCATGAAAATGAAGAAAAATGCAACCGCCAAGGGGTTTGGGTACGTTTTAGGGTCATGAAAATGAAGAAAAATGCAACCGCAAAGGGGTTTGGGTTAGTTTTAGGGTCAGGAAAATGAAGAAGAGTGCAACTGCCAAGGGGTTTGGGTCAGTTTTAGGGTTAATAAAGGTACGTGTAAGAATGTCGCAAAGTAGTTGGGTTGAGCTAGGTAGTGTACGATATGGGCCACATTAGTTGAGTGTAGCTTGTATTGCGCATGCGCAAGATCTTCTACATTTACGAGCGCACGAGTATTAGAGGTTAAAATGCAGGCAAAACCATCGGGAAACGCAAGAAATACGAAGAGGTGGACGATGGAAGAAGGGAAAAATAACATGCTGCCGTCTCAACAACAGATCACTCAACCTAAAATTTACGTTTGAAAATGACTGGCCCAAGGTCGGGAGATAACATACGAATGGACGGGCATTTTACAATAGGAAACTCATTAGGTTACAGAATCACTCGCAAGTTCATACGAGTGCTCGAGCGTTCGGAAAAAATACCGTGATCGGCAACAAAATCAAAGCTTTTACATGTTTCTTTGAATCGACACTTTTGTCTGCAGAGTTGAAATTTTCAAGCAAAATTACCATTGTGCACATGCTTTACTTTTTGGTGTTTGGCAACTCATCTTTTGACAGTACCTATGCATGTTGGGTATCGTTCTGTTCGGGGGATGTTGCTTTTTCAGATTAACTTGTTTTTTCTTGTTTGCATATAGTTTTTTTGAGGAAAATGTGGCTTTGATCCTGTTTTTTTTATCCTTTTTTAGGGAAGCTCTGTGTAACCAAAGAATACATTGAGGGAGAACGTCCAGAAAACTGTGGCAACATCAACAAGCCTGGTACGCCTAGAAAGCTTGAAGTGTGTATTTCCAGAGAATATATCATTTGTGGGGGGTATTTCAAATGTAAAGGGCTGTTTTTATTAAAAAAACTGCAAGGTGCAATACATATGTGGTACTGTGTAACTGGGAGAAATTGGGATTTCACACGCAATAAGATTTTATTGACAAACTTACATTTTTTATTACAAAAAAAAACTACAAATTGTAAAAAATATATTTTTTTAATTTTTTTGCACATATTTCACCCCAAAATATTAAGAATACACTTGAAAAATGACAAACAAGACATTTCATGTTAAAGCCCAGACTCTGCTGAAAAAAACAATAAATAATTTTCCTGGGAAATCCATGGAAATCCCTTCAAAAATCACAGTTGAACAAGGGGAGCGCAAAATAGTGCAAAATGGTCTGGCAACAAAGGGTGACAAAAACTCCAGGTAGGCTGGCGGTTAAAGGGTTAATGAGAGCGAAAATCTCTACTACTTCATTTTCTATTGAAACTATTGAAACTTCAAGGGCAACTCTTCTTTCACTCTAAGAAACAAAAGAGGGTAAAAATAAAGGGGATACCTCTTTCATGTTAAAAATAGAGGACCTCATTTTGCTGCTTAGTTGCTTTCAATAAATAGAAAACACATTTAGAATGTTATCTCTGATTACTGATAAAGTGGGGCTAAAGGTTACAGTAATGCACAGTTTGACTATCAGACGTGGCACAGATCAGTCAGATCACAGTAGGGGTGAATGGGCAGGGGCTCACTTTGCAGTACAGATGTTACAATGAGGTACAGCAAACAGATATGAGGTTACTGGATATTTGTGGTACCGATGTATTGTTCATTTTGTGTTAAAGATGACTGGGGCTGTGGGTCAATTTGTAGCACAAACAAATTAAGCACAGTTAATTAAGCAAAGGGGTCAGCTTTGTGGTAATAAACCACAATATTCTGAAGACATATTAGGTCAAGCTGTACAGCGTGACAGTTTAGCTGAGCTAGGGGTATGCGGGATTGCGGGTCATTTCGATTTTGCAAAAATGTTTTAACATCCTTTTTTATATGGTCTGCCCTCAGGAGATAAAAAACAGCTTTGCCAAACATTCTGTCTTTGAACATGTATTGCAAACTGTATGCAAAATGAAAACGTTTACAACTTGCTTACAGTGACTCACTAAACTGTCATGCGAGTTGAAATTCTTGTATGAAAGTGAGAATATTAATTTTTATATGCTTCTTGCATAGGCGGGTTAAACTTGCTTGTGTCCCTAAATCACCCGAGACAGTGATAATTCATGCTTCTGAGTGGCATCTTGCACCCAGCAGAGTTTTTGGTGAATGGCTCTAAATTTAGCCCCTTGTCAAATCATGGTTGATTAATTTGGGAATACTTGAAATATATTCTCAGATGTATAAAATAAAGGAAAAGAAAACAATGTTGATATATTGATTAAAATTATTTAACCCCAGAGGTTAACTAATAGGTATCCTCATCTATCTATTGACTTGCAAAAACAAATTAATTTTAATCTCTTTAAAAAGGGAGTATAAACCCAATGGCAATAATAAGGTAGCACGCAGTTCACCTGAGGCCTGTCCCATGTGCATCTCCTATATTTCCTGCAGTGCTGGCTAGCACATCTCCAAAGTTTGGCTTCATTTAATTTCCATTTTTCCAAGACTACATTTAAAATTCATCTAACCACCATCTGTCTCTTGGTGCTCTTAGTGTGAGTGAGCTACGGCGATCCCACAGCAGTTTCTGACCACAGCAGATCATGTTAATGGCTCACTCTTTCCAGCACAGCCACATTACCATATTTTTTGCCCTATAAGGCGCACTTGTTTTCCCCCAAAAGTGTAAGTGTGTGTGTGTGTGGGGGGGGGGGGGGGGGGTGTCAGTGCATCTGTCAGTCCATCAGACGAATGTAAAAAAAATAGTAAACTCACATACACAGTTAATACGGTTGAAATAAGACATACCGTATATACTCGAGTATAAGCCGAGTTTTTCAGCCCACTTTTTGGGCTGAAAAAAGCCACCTCGGCTTATACTCGAGTCAATACGGCGCCGTCAGCCGCTCCCGCCGCCGCCTGCACTTTCAGGCTGCTGCGTGCAGGTCGTCGGTGGGCGTGCCCCATATGGCCGGCGTCCAATGAAAACATTGGACGCCGGCCATATGGGGCACGCCCACCGACGACCAGCGCGCAACAGCCAGGAAGTGCTGGCGGCGGCTGGAGCGGCTGACGGCGGCGGCGACGGCGGCGACGGCGGAGGGAGCGGATGACGGCGGCGCCGGATGATGGCGGCGGCGGGAGCGGCTGACGGCGGCGGAGGGAGCGGCTGAAGGCGGAGGCGACGGCGGCGGCTGGCGGCGGCGGGAGCGGCTGACGGCGGCGGAGGGAGCGGCTGAAGGCTGGAGGCGGATGACGGCGGCGGGAGCGGCGGCGCTGAATGGAGAGAGCGACCGGCTGGAGGAGGAGGTTGGTGGCGGCAGCAGCAGCAGGTACCGTTTGTGTGTGTGTGAGTGTGTGTGTGCGTGCACGCTGGTTCATGCCCAGTCCTTTAGAGCAGGGGCAGGGCCAAAAAATGTGCCTTTCCTGTCCACAGCAGCATTAACCCTGCCTGTCCCTGCTTTCCCCCCAAGAATGTTTAATGCCTCGGCTTATACTCGGGTCAATAGCTTGTTCCACTTTTTTGGGGTAAAATTAGGTGCCTCGGCTTATACACGGATCGGCCTATACTCGAGTATATACGGTATGTCTATCAAGTTCAACCAAGGATGTAGGGGTAGGTGAAGTTATTTTTTTATTTTATTCATTTATTTATTTTTTTTTCTTGATCACTCCCATGCTGCTGGCTGGGCTGCCACAGAAGCCACTGCTTGGAGTAAAGACCTGGCTCTGTGCAGCAGGTGAGCAGGACTGGCACACGACGCTGGTCATGCCCACTCACTGCATGGAGCTGGGTGTGTTCGTGCTGCCAGAGAAGCAGCAGCGGAAGCAGGGACAGCGTGGAATGTGGACAAGGGGGACATCACCCAGGGGTCAGTTACCCTGCCCACCCACCTGTCGCTCCTCCATCTTCTGGCCTCCTTTATGCTGCTCTAAGGCTAAAATTTAATGTTTTCTTTTTACATTTTTGTGTGTGTGGGTTAAGTGAATCATAAATAATTTTAATAAAAACCAGACACAAATGTATAATACAAAATACACATTTTTTATTAATATTAAAAAAGCGGCAACCCTAATTCCCCCACCCTATGGCTTTTTCTTCTCCCAGCAGCTTTTGTCTGTTTTTTGGACATACTGCCACAGTCTACGATGCTCCAGTGTGCAAGCTGTAGGGAAGAAATAACAAAATTAAGTTCAGCAGTTCAAAATAGACAGTATATACCTATGAAAGGGGAAAACATAGTTATTGTAAATAATATGAATGCACACTATTTTAACCCTTAAACAAGAGGCAAGTTTGGCTAAATAATAGATGCCAAAACAATCAAACCTGGCCCACCATTCTATATTATCCACCGTAGTCTCACATCAGAAACTACCTTAACTAACCAAATAAGGCCTACTTGACCAGCTGAAGACTGAACTTCATGTCTTGGTCAATTACTCCATTGCCAATATGATATAAAATCCTTCACCTATCAAATTTAATGAATGGGAAGTTACAATAGTAGCAGGATTAGAAACCCACCACATAATCCCTAGCTGCGTTTATCATGTATTGTCAAGTAACATTAGCAGGCCCACCAAATTAGCATGCATACATGCAATTATGAATGATGATTGCAAATAGAGCATCTCCATCTCTGATAGTAAACAGTAGACTGTCACTAACATGTGTACATGGTAATGGACACAGACATATGCGTGTAATCAATGTTTGAATTAGAATTTAGGGTACTCACCATCGCAGCTGTGGCTTGGGCCAATGCTGCTGGAGGTTCCCGGAGCTGGGGTGGGGAGAATTAAAACCGGGTCCGTCTGTGTGGAAACATCTGTTAGGAGAAAAAACAAAACAGAAACAATCATAAGAACTATGTATTTGATGTTGTTACTAGGCCTCAACAAGTATTAGTTAAAATGATAACATATAAATACTTGTGGGTATACACATGGCCTAGCCACATTAGATTTTGATTTAGGGGTACACCAGGAGAGCAGCTGCTGTAAAATAGGCCACATGGCCACTTCACAACCACATAAGTTTTTTTAGGCTTTAAAAGGCTAGAAACATAAAACAATATTTGCATATACATTATTTTTATAATTAAAACAACTCTTACCACGACTATGCCTGAGTGCCTCATCTGCAGCATAGCTGGAGGAGGTGCTGGCTCTATGATGCCCTGAAAAACAGGTATACAAAGAAAGGATCATTATAGTAACAACAAGGTACCAATGGAAAAAAAACCCACACTAATAAGTCCACTCACCAGGGGATGAGCTGCTGCTGGTATCCCAGGGAGGACTATGAGGTGGAGGTGTGGAGCCTTCACTCCTCACAATGGGCCCAGCAGATCTCAAACCTGATGCGCCACCTTACTCCCTCTCACTCCCTGATCCTAGAGGGAGTGTGGTGGCATCCCTTGCCTCCTCCCCACTGGGACTCCCCACTTGAGAGTGGCCACAGGGGGTTTGAGACTCAGCTGAGTCCGATTGTGAAGAGCTGAGACCGCATACAGCTCTCACCCCAGCAGCACTCTCCACTGGGGCGTCATCCACTTTCTCCCCTGGCTCCTCTATATGGGAGATGAGAGAGGGACCCTCCCCCACAGACTCATCAGACCCCACCACACGTCTGCGGGGGAGGAGACCCTTCCCGCGTTTACCCAGGGGAGCACGCTTATCTGTGGAGAGGAAACAAAAATGTAAAAAAATTGGTTACACATAAGCAGATTACTGTGCGCACATTAAAATAATTTTTACATGTATGGGTGTTGGACTTACCAGATGCGTAGGCATCATAGAGCCGGTAGATGCCCTCATTGTCCCAGCACTTGAAGTCAGACCATTTCTGGATTATGAATCGTGCTGTCAAATCGGTGTTGAAGCACTGGGACACGGTGGCATGCAGCTCCCCTACAATGCTGCTCTTGGCACTCCTGAATGCAAAAATCCTAAAAAAAAGATACAAATAGTGCAAAGTATATTCATTTTCATTAAATTTTGTTTAAAAAAATAAAAATAAAAACATTTTAGGCAAAGTCACTATTTATATTTTGTAAAACAAAAATATATTTTACAATATTGATCTATTGGAATGTATATGGATATTGGTACACATTTAAGCAAACGAAAATGCCCTAAACAATGTTAAAAAACACAAAATAAAAAAAAAATATTAAAACAAAAAAAATAAAAAAAGTATTAAAAATAATAATAAAAATATAAATTAAAAAAGTAATTTAAAAATGCTACAACATATGACTTTCAAAAAAATAAAACAAATTTTTGCCCTGTACAGACCATAAAGCATTACATATTTAAAAATACTTATTTTTAAAAAAATTAAAAACACAAAATGACACTACGCAGTACAGCATACATTAACACAATTCACATGTACACTTACTTTGACCACTTGGCCATTGACCCGAGACTCCACCCACTGTTTCTTCTTTTTGGGGGGGCAGGGGGGCTGAAGGGGCAGGTGGGGGGAATCTGAGTCGGAAGAAGAGCTGGGGAGGTGTCTGGCAGGCCTTTTTGCTAGCATGGTGGATCCTCGTAGGTGTAAAACCGGAAGTGCATAAAACGAAAGCGAAAGCAAAACCTTTGACCCCCTCGCAAGCTAACAATGCAATGAAACACCAAATATTAAGCGACAATACGCTACTTTTAAACAGCGTAGCATAGCAATGTTCTGCACTTTAGTGAAACACGCCAATACCACATTTAACAACGGTAGAGCTCAGCATGATGCGAACAACAGTGACTGCTCAGTGCAAACGAATCTGAGCGACTCACACCATATTCATTAAAAATTTACACTGACAGAACTCTGGCATTCTAGATTTTGTGACTGGAGCCCATAGCGCCAGACGCTGTGTGATTAAATTGAATTTTTACACACATTAACATCAGTAAGCAAGCAAAAAAAACATGGAATGACATTGTTGCAGTAGTGTGACATTAACACTATAGTGCCGGACATGTACAAACATTTATGCATAAATTCAAAATTCAAAAATGTCATTTTTTGGGCCAGGATACATGTTAGAAATATTTGAGTTTAAAAAAAATAAATAAAATGGGATCAGGAAAGGGATTATAAGGAACGTCCATTGAAATATATGGGACAGCGGCAGGTAGCGTCAGGTAAGATGTGGCGCTCTGCAAGCCTGAACGCCAGCACTAGAGATGAGCGAACCGGTTCGGACGAACCGGAATTCGCTCCGAATTTCAGGAAATATTCGATTCGGCGCCGCTCTCAGCTGTCATCTGAGGGCGCGTCATCATGACAGCTGATGACAGCTGAGAGCGGCGCCGGCCTCCACGCTCCGGACCTGCAGGTAAGTGTTTGCCTTTTTTCTCAAATGCCGGCATGGTGGGAGCGGGCCGGCCGGTTCCGCTGACAGCGGAGCCGGCCGACCCGCTCCCACCATGCCGGCAAAAATGCTTTTTTTTTTTTTGTTTGTTTTTTAAATGCCGGCATGGCAGGAGCGGGCCGGCTGGCTTTACCGCTGAACCGGCCAGCCCGCTCCCACCATGCCGGCATTTTTGATGGGTAACTTCGTAAAAGTTCGATTCGGCCGAACCCGAATTTCTTTGTGAAATTCAGCGAATCGGCCAAATCGAACTTTTCAAAAGTTCGCTCATCTCTAGCCAGCACTGTACGCTGAGCCTTGGGTAATGGTGAAACTCAGTCGCTCATCATAATCGCCTTCATAAATGTGGAATTGCGTGCCGTGGCCGGCGTTCACCTGCTGCTACCTGCCGCTACCTGTGGCTTACAAGGCACTACCTGTCGCTATCCCTTCATGAATAAAGCCCCTGGTCTGCACTATAATAATAACAAGAGATGAAAACTGCTTCAATAAAATTCAAATTTGCTGACATTAGAAAACATTAAATACTAGATCAGCTAAGCACCTTTAAGACATACTTTTGCCACACAAAACTTCAATCAAAATCTGTAAGATTCCCTGGCCCCTTGATTCCGCCCCTCCCGGGGCATCCTGAATCAGGCCCCACTGTGTGAAACCCCCAGGTCACCAAGTATACTCACCTTCAGCCCAGGTCCAATGGCACATGTGCAAGCAGCGCCGCATCCCCGCTATCCCTTTTAGCACTTGAAGTCAGACCATTTCTGGATTATGAATCGTGCTGTCAAATCGGTGTTGAAGCACTGGGACACGGTGGCATGCAGCTCCCCTACAATGCTGCTCTTGGCACTCCTGAATGCAAAAATCCTAAAAAAAAGATACAAATAGTGCAAAGTATATTCATTTTCATTAAATTTTGTTTAAAAAAATAAAAATAAAAACATTTTAGGCAAAGTCACTATTTATATTTTGTAAAACAAAAATATATTTTACAATATTGATCTATTGGAATGTATATGGATATTGGTACACATTTAAGCAAACGAAAATGCCCTAAACAATGTTAAAAAACACAAAATAAAAAAAAAATATTAAAACAAAAAAAATAAAAAAAGTATTAAAAATAATAATAAAAATATAAATTAAAAAAGTAATTTAAAAATGCTACAACATATGACTTTCAAAAAAATAAAACAAATTTTTGCCCTGTACAGACCATAAAGCATTACATATTTAAAAATACTTATTTTTAAAAAAATTAAAAACACAAAATGACACTACGCAGTACAGCATACATTAACACAATTCACATGTACACTTACTTTGACCACTTGGCCATTGACCCGAGACTCCACCCACTGTTTCTTCTTTTTGGGGGGGCAGGGGGGCTGAAGGGGCAGGTGGGGGGAATCTGAGTCGGAAGAAGAGCTGGGGAGGTGTCTGGCAGGCCTTTTTGCTAGCATGGTGGATCCTCGTAGGTGTAAAACCGGAAGTGCATAAAACGAAAGCGAAAGCAAAACCTTTGACCCCCTCGCAAGCTAACAATGCAATGAAACACCAAATATTAAGCGACAATACGCTACTTTTAAACAGCGTAGCATAGCAATGTTCTGCACTTTAGTGAAACACGCCAATACCACATTTAACAACGGTAGAGCTCAGCATGATGCGAACAACAGTGACTGCTCAGTGCAAACGAATCTGAGCGACTCACACCATATTCATTAAAAATTTACACTGACAGAACTCTGGCATTCTAGATTTTGTGACTGGAGCCCATAGCGCCAGACGCTGTGTGATTAAATTGAATTTTTACACACATTAACATCAGTAAGCAAGCAAAAAAAACATGGAATGACATTGTTGCAGTAGTGTGACATTAACACTATAGTGCCGGACATGTACAAACATTTATGCATAAATTCAAAATTCAAAAATGTCATTTTTTGGGCCAGGATACATGTTAGAAATATTTGAGTTTAAAAAAAATAAATAAAATGGGATCAGGAAAGGGATTATAAGGAACGTCCATTGAAATATATGGGACAGCGGCAGGTAGCGTCAGGTAAGATGTGGCGCTCTGCAAGCCTGAACGCCAGCACTAGAGATGAGCGAACCGGTTCGGACGAACCGGAATTCGCTCCGAATTTCAGGAAATATTCGATTCGGCACGAACCCGAATATTTTGTGGTTCGTGCCGATCGAATTTTTCCTGAAATTAAAAAAAAATGACAGCTGAGAGCGGCGCCGGCCTCCACGCTCCGGACCTGCAGGTAAGTGTTTGCCTTTTTTCTCAAATGCCGGCATGGTGGGAGCTGTCAGCGGAGCCAGCCGGCGGGCCGGTAAAGCCGGCCGGGCCGCTCCCACCATGCCGGCATTTAAAAAACAAAGAAAAAAAAAAAAGCATTTTTGCCGGCATGGTGGGAGCGGGCCGGCCGGCTCCGCTGTCAGCGGAACCGGCCGGCCCGCTCCCACCATGCCGGCATTTGAGAAAAAAGGCAAACACTTACCTGCAGGTCCGGAGCGTGGAGGCCGGCGCCGCTCTCAGCTGTCATCTGAGGGCGCGTCATCATGACAGCTGATGACAGCTGAGAGCGGCGCCGGCCTCCACGCTCCGGACCTGCAGGTAAGTGTTTGCCTTTTTTCTCAAATGCCGGCATGGTTGGAGCGGGCCGGCCGGTTCCGCTGACAGCGGAGCCGGCCGACCCGCTCCCACCATGCCGGCAAAAATGCTTTTTTTTTTTTTGTTTGTTTTTTAAATGCCGGCATGGCAGGAGCGGGCCGGCCGGCTTTACCGCTGAACCGGCCAGCCCGCTCCCACCATGCCGGCATTTTTGATGGGTAACTTCGTAAAAGTTCGATTCGGCCGAACCCGAATTTCTTTGTGAAATTCAGCGAATCGGCCAAATCGAACTTTTCAAAAGTTCGCTCATCTCTAGCCAGCACTGTACGCTGAGCCTTGGGTAATGGTGAAACTCAGTCGCTCATCATAATCGCCTTCATAAATGTGGAATTGCGTGCCGTGGCCGGCGTTCACCTGCTGCTACCTGCCGCTACCTGTGGCTTACAAGGCACTACCTGTCGCTATCCCTTCATGAATAAAGCCCCTGGTCTGCACTATAATAATAACAAGAGATGAAAACTGCTTCAATAAAATTCAAATTTGCTGACATTAGAAAACATTAAATACTAGATCAGCTAAGCACCTTTAAGACATACTTTTGCCACACAAAACTTCAATCAAAATCTGTAAGATTCCCTGGCCCCTTGATTCCGCCCCTCCCGGGGCATCCTGAATCAGGCCCCACTGTGTGAAACCCCCAGGTCACCAAGTATACTCACCTTCAGCCCAGGTCCAATGGCACATGTGCAAGCAGCGCCGCATCCCCGCTATCCCTTTTAGCAGGGCATTCCCACGTCAGGCATTTGTGAATGGTCAGCGCAGGCACACTCCCTGTTAGAGGGTAGTGGGGATGCGACGCTGGCATGCTCAGCTGTGTTTGGCTAGACTCGGCTCCTTAGACTAGCCAAGCCGAGAATGCGTCAGTCCAGTCGAGCGTGCTGATTGGACAGGAGATTGCAAATGTGCCGTAGGACCAGGGAAAGGTGAGACAGTTCAGGCATCCACATTCGGGGTGCTCCAGGGGCAAGAACCAAAACCCAGGATAGTTAAAATCCTGGGTTTTGGTCCACTTTAATCACACAATATCATCCCAAACACAGCATTTGCTCCATATCTGACCTTTTCCTAGCCTCTGATCTTGTTACTTTCTCTCACTCTCACCTCCAGAACTTCTCACATGCCTCTCTTACAGAATATGTACTGCCTGAGATTCCTGTACAGATCATTCTAAATTGAGAATATGACTAGCGGAATAAAAAAATAAAGCATGTCCAGTTGCTATAATTTAATATTACAGATATTATCCATGTCATCTACATCGCCATACCTCGCCATATTCATGTATTTGGATGTATTGCATTTAGTTTTAAAATGTAAGTCATATGTAACAGGCATAGCTTTTTTATAATTCTTTTCTCACATAAAACTTTTAAAGTTTGGTGTTTTTCAGTCATGAAGCCCACATTCATCAGAGAATTTTTTGAAACGTTGCTTAATTTAGGTGACTTTTATTACCTGTTTTTTTCTAGTTGCTAAAGAACACAAAAACTTTCCTTGCATGTCACCATGATGTCTGCTATACTCGTCAGACCAATATACTGTTAAATATTAGGCCCAAATGACAAAGCGATAAGCAGGAAGAATGTATTGCTGCTTATGATGACAAATTGGTGCATTTTCATGTCAAATCAGTCCTTCTAAGTTAGATCCAACTCACTTTTAATAGCAGTGTTAAGTCACTGTAACTATTACAATAAATAAATATTAGAAGATTTATAAAATCATTATTCAGCCCTTTAGGGCCTTTTATATGGTTACACTACATATTAGGGTTGATTCACAGCCTCTTTTAAGTGCACTTACAAGTGCAAGTGTGTGTATGTGCAATTTTTGTGTATTGTTTGGTCCATTTTCGAGCTTCTGGTGTGTCGTATTGGCGTTTGCGTGCTTGTGTGTACTTATGCACAAAAACAAAAACTATTATAGAAGGCTCTGAATCAACCCTAATGTTTACTTCTCTCATCTTTTCACACTAGTGTAGAGTTTATTAGCCTTCACATTAGCAGCCTACAGTACTGTATAGACTCTAGCCTCCTATTAGCAATAAAAACAGAACTACCAATTTAACAGAAGAAGCAGAAACATCATTTCCACATATAAACTCTAGACATTTGAACTATCTAACCGATTTATCGTAAGATTTGGTAATAAAACGTGTCTGCTGCAGCACAGAACATGTTTAATTGTGGAAAAAGCACTGGGAATTAAATTACTTTATTTCTGGACTCCTTTATTAAAATACAGATTTTTCCCTTAAAACTATAACATAAAAGTCTGCAGATGATTTGTCCTGTTACCGTTTACTATTTTCTCGAACCTTATGATTATGCAAACAAAATCATGGGTCTATTTTATGCCTTTATTGGAGCTGAAATAAAAAATGGCACTGTCTGAACTAAAAGAAGTACTGTGTGATTTGTATTACTTTTATATACATCTTTGATGTTCCCATGCATGTTCATGTAATCACTAGAGCTGCAATTACTTTCAATTTAAAAAGTTAGTAGTTTAAAAAAATGTACACTTTTCTTTGAGTTAGCAGTAAAATTAATAGATCTTTAAAGCAGATCAACTGGCAAAAAAGACTGCTAAGAGACGCAGCTCTGAGGCATCCTGGTTTGGGATGCCCTGAAGTGATCACAGTCAGCAGCCAGCCTAATGCCTCACTGGGATTCACCTGAATCTTTAAGTCCGTTCATTAATTGGAGGGGTGTCTTGCTGACACATCTAGTCGACTAAAAGTTCTGATATGATAGTGTTAAATATCAAACTAAAATAGGTGTGCAGACAATCCAACTGCTTGTACTCATACTGCAATGCCATGTTCCCAGTGTCGTCTGAAGACCTATGCAAATTGAAGTGTAGAAAATTTGCTACAAGTGATCCTCTTCAGCTAGTGCAGTCACTCAAAATACTATATGGCTCAGGTCTGAAGTTATTTAGGTTGATTCTTGCATTACCAAAGATAGAACAACACCCTTTCCAGTCTGTTTTGAAAAAAACATTATCACAGCAGTGTGTGTGTGGCTGTAGAAAATGTATTCAGAAACATTTGAGTAGCCATTACTGTTCTTCCACATACTGTTCTTCCTTCTTTGCCAAGAAGAATCAGCCACCATTCCATCCATCTAACATGTGGAATGTCTCTCTTATTTACAGCACTAAAACTGATGCATACTCGGGGAATTATTCAAAAAATGTTGCAAGTCTATTGAGAGGCCAAGTTTTGTAATACAGTGAAGTAATCAGTAACAATCAGTTAACTGTGATAAAAGACCTTGAATGTTAATCCCTGTGAAACATGTACAATTCATGTTCACCCAATCCGCCCTTTTTTTAAGAAATGTGTTTTTTAGGGTTGAAAGGGCATTTACTAGGATTGTGAAATCAGGTAGTATAGAGCATGCCTTATTCACGAACAAAGCAAAAGAAATGTGAAAATGTTGCATTTTTATTGTTGGACTGAGGACTGTAAGGTATTGTTTTCTGTACATTCCCAGAGAATATCATCAATCTTCCTTTATGTGAAGAAATTTGGGCAAGGAGCATTTCAGTTTGATCCTTTTATTTTATTTCAGTCATTATGTTGGCTATATTATAGTGTCTTGAATATGTTGGTTTGTATATTAGAATATTGAGTCCAGTTGCTTTGATGATCAGGATGGATGAAAACCTTCACAGACATAAGATGATTCCTTTGCTTGGAGATATAAGTTACCGTATATACTCGAGTATAGGCCGATCCGTGTATAAGCCGAGGCACCTAATTTTACCCCAAAAAAGTGGAACAAGCTATTGACCCGAGTATAAGCCGAGGCATTAAACATTCTTGGGGGGAAAGCAGGGACAGGCAGGGTTAATGCTGCTGTGGACAGGAAAGGCACATTTTTTGGCCCTGCCCCTGCTCTAAAGGACTGGGCATGAACCAGCGTGCACGCACACACACACTCACACACACACAAACGGTACCTGCTGCTGCTGCCGCCACCAACCTCCTCCTCCAGCCGGTCGCTCTCTCCATTCAGCGCCGCCGCTCCCGCCGCCGTCATCCGCCTCCAGCCTTCAGCCGCTCCCTCCGCCGCCGTCAGCCACTCCCGCCGCCGCCAGCCGCCGCCGTCGCCTCCGCCTTCAGCCGCTCCCTCCGCCGCCGTCAGCCGCTCCCGCCGCCGCCATCATCCGCCGCCGTCATCCGCTCCCTCCGCCGTCGCCGTCGCCGCCGCCGCCGCGCCGTCAGCCGCTCCCGCCGCCGCCAGCACTTCCTGGCTGTTGCGCGCTGGTCGTTGGTGGGCGTGCCCCATATGGCCGGCGTCCAATGTTTTCATTGGACGCCGGCCATATGGGGCACGCCCACCGACGACCTGCACGCAGCAGCCTGGAAGTGCAGGCGGCGGCGGGAGCGGCTGACGGCGCCGTATTGACTCGAGTATAAGCCGAGGTGGCTTTTTTCAGCCCAAAAAGTGGGCTGAAAAACTCGGCTTATACTCGAGTATATACGGTAAGAACGTTAAAGTAGTAATGTTTTGGTGTACTTTAGGAAACATATGTGTATAGCAATTAAATAACTTTTGAAATGCAGCTAAATTGTTTCAAGAAATAAATGAGAATTGTTTTTTCCTATTTTACATACAGCCAGTTTCCTAATATTGATCAGACAAGATATGAAAAAATCCACCCTACCGTCCAATTATTAGTGGTATTGGTTCAATTACCAGTAATTTGGGGAAGTATTTAGACTGGTTCCTTCAGCCAATAGTTTCCAAACTTCCATCCTTCTTAAAGGATAGTCAGCAAGTTTTAGGAATTTTAGAAGATTTAACAGTGAGTGAAAATACCCTCCTTATAACCATAGACGTCGTATCCTTATATACAAATATTCCTCATGAGAAAGGTTTGGAGGCATTGAGGTATTACCTGATTCATGATACAGAATTGCTGACTTTCCAAGTAGAATTTTTAATGGATTGCTTTCAATTTGCACTGTCTCACAACTTTTTTTGGTTCAATAATTGTTTTTATTTGCAAATTAGAGGCGTGGCTATGGGGGCAAAATTTGCCCCCAGCCTAGCCAATATTTTTATGGGGTTATGGGAAAATGCCTTCATTTATCAAACAACCAGGAAGGAGTTAACCTTATGGAAAAGGTACATAGATGATTGTATAGTTCTGTGGGAGGGAGATGAACAGTCCTTTGAGGAATTCTTTGTGACAATCAACTCAAACGATTGGGGACTTTCTTTCACCAGGGAAATGAGTAAAGAAAAAATTCACTTTCTTGATTTAGAAATTGAAAAAGAGGGCTCTAATCTGAAGACCAAATGTTTTTTTAAAGAAACAGACCGCAATTCTTATGTGCCACGTACTAGTTGCCACCATCCAAATTGGCTTGGAAATATCCCAAAAAGCCAATTTCACCGCGTTAGGAGAAATTGTAGCCATAAAAGGGATTACTATAAACAGGCAAAAATATTGGGGGATAGATTTACTAGTAAAGGTTATTGCCCAATAATGATACAAAATGATATTGATCATGTTGGAGAAACTGAAAGGAGAACAATTCTAGATGTATCTCGTAAAAAAACTAAAGACATGAGAAACAATGCTAGTGAATTTGCATTAGTAACCCAGTTTGGACAAAATTATAAGGATGTTAAAAGGGTGTTAGAAAAACATTGGCATTTACTTAAAGGTGATGAGTTGATTGGACATAGTACCTGATAAACCAAAAGTAATTTTCCGCAGACCACCAACAATAACCACAGAATTGGTAACAAGTTATATTGAACCATTGAAAGATACCGGGACATTTTTGAATAATAATCTAAAGGGTTTTTATAATTGCGGAAAATGTATGGCCTGTAGATTAAATGTAACATCAACATCAAGAAAAAATAAATGTTTTAAATCTAATGTAACCGAAAAAAGATACAAGATAAAACAATTTTATACATGTAACAGTGCAAATGTAGTGTATCTTTTGGAATGCAGTTGTGGAAAACAGTATGTGGGAAGGACTACTAGATCTTTTAAAATTAGACTGAGGGAACACTTATATAACATCAAAAAAGGTGTGATTACACATAGTGTTTCCTCTCATTTTAAGGAGTCCCACAATAGTGATCCGAGGGATTTAAAATTCTGTATAATAGATAGCCCTATTAAAACATTGAAAGGAGGAAATATGACTAGGAAATTGTCCCGCCTTGAATCTAAGTGGATTTTTAATTTGAAATCTATGGTTCCAAAGGGTTTGAACATAGAATTTGATTTGAATTGTTTTATAGGTAATCATTAGTAGTAGTTTTTTACCTGTGCTTTAATTTATTTCTATGTCTCCATCAATTGCCCCGGTTTTTTACAATCTATTGCTTAATTCCCCTTTTTTATACATTCCCCTTTCCCATTATTGTCATCTAAAAAGGTGTTTGTCCCGTTGTCCTTATATTCTTTTATTTTTAATGCTATCTTAAAAGGTATTCCGCTGCTTACTTTTATATAAAAAAATTGGTCTTATACTTATAATACTGATATGGAATTTTAAATGAATTTAGGCATGCATTAAAGTAGATTTATAAAGTTTATATTACATTTTTAGCGTTAATTGTTTAATATCTGTTGAATAATCTGTATTAAACAAGCTGCTTTTATTAGGATGATCATGCATTAAGCCTGCAAAGATCTCTTGTGTTCTAAGAGTCATCAAATAAATAATAAAAAATCCTCTCTTTAACTTAAAGATGATTATATTGGCCAGTACATATAGATCTCTGACAGCTTGGATAAATAGAGTCAAGCTGCGGAGTACAAGTGGTTAATCCAGCTCGCTCACATGATCCCTGGCCTGCAATTAAAAACCCGGACGCTCTCCAGTGCCCGCAGCTCATGATTAAGTTGTCTCTGACAACGAAACGCGTTGGGCGGGGCCAGCACTGAGAGGCGTCATCACGTATTCACTGAGAGGAAGAGCAGCAAAAGTAACAAGCGTTCCCGTGTCCCGCGGCCGAGGAGATGCTATATATATTTCTCTGTATTCATGTGAAAGTAGAGGAAAGATCTTGATACCTTAAAGAGGATCTAAATTATACTGCAAGTTACATTCATTCATCTGGTACGTTATTTAGAAATTGGTGACGGGAACTTGCACGAATAAGGTTTATTTGATATTCACATATGAGGTGGATAAGTTCACAAAGCCTGAAGAGGACTTTGGTTTGGATTTAAATTTAAAGCGTCCTGCGGAGTTTTTGGGTGTTTTGACACCAATACATTAAAATACTTGACAACTACGTGCAGACTGAACCAACACAGTCTGTCTTACTCCAGCGTGGACATTTATGTATAAATGAAATGTTTATATTGGTGTGTTTAATTTAAGAGTGTAAGCGCGGTGTTTTTGGAGAATTGCCTCCATCTGTTGTAATAAGATATGAAGAGGACCTTTATTTTCTATTTGCTGGAAAGTAAAAAATACTTATAATTGGAAAACAATAGCAAGACCTGCGGGTTTAAATTGCAATACATGTTCAAACACTTGACCAAATTGCTGACAGAAGATCATATGAATCAAAATGATATGTTAGGACTGATATAAAAATTAAATAATTTAAGACTTAATATGTCTTTTGAAATGTTGTGGTTCATTATTGCAAAACTGACCCAATTTAATTGATACCTGAATTTTGTTGGTGCTACAAAGCCTACAGCCATTGTCACCTTTAGCTCAAAATGTATCTTTACAAGCAACCTCATATCTGTGCCCCTAAACAGCCTGCACAGTAGGTAGCCCGGTGTTTTGGATCTTATAGCCCTGGCCACTTATATTCGCTGCAATGAAAGGGGTTTGTCAAGCGTGTGATGTGGCCGGACAGGCTCGGATACCGCTCCGCGCCCACTCTATGGAATCAGAGGTTAACGGCTGGTGCTGCAGAGCTGTTGAAGTACTTGGCTCGTCCTCCGGAAGGTGTCAGGAGTGAGGGGAAGACGGGAGAAGCGTCCCTACCTCTTTTTGTTGGTGGAAGTTGGTCAAGGAAGTTCAAGAAGTGATTTTGGGGGTGCGGTGGCATGGTGGGCCTTCAAGATGGCGGCGGCCGGCCCCAGAACGGATGTAGTGGAGGAAGACGCCCTAACCTGGCGAGCGTTTGGAAAAGGACAGGACCCCTAGAGCGTTAACACGGCGAAGAAAGTCAAGTATAAATGGGGATTTCCACTTAGGGTTCAATTCTTTCATACAAATAAGGTCAGCGTTAACCAGCGAGGAGCTTCAAAATATCCTATCTGACCTGGGCTTGTTGAATGGCAAGCAGACGGGATCAGCAGCCAGAAGATTCTTGAATATAGATGTTTCCCCTAAAGCACAGAGGGCTGGGAAGCAGCAAAGACAACAAGCAACCTCTGATATCATTGCCCCTGTATTAGCAGAAGGGGATACTCAATGCATGTTGGTTTTGAAATGTTTTTCTTTCTCTTCTAGGATGTCTCTTGCAAGATTTTCAACTAGGGGATCGAGCGAGGCCGTGTGGTTGATTGGTAGTGGGAGGGGGGTATTTGGGTTCTGTGTTTGATTTGGAAGGTAGGATAGCATGTTGGGAGGGTTGGGAAGTTGTTTATGCACATTAGGACAAACTAGCTATGTAGCTTTATTCCCGGTAAGATCCCTGGTTAAATGTTCTTTTGTTTCGCTTTAATTTAGTGGTTTCTATTAGATTAAAGTTGTCATAATGGGGGGTTAAGATTCACTTTTAGGGTTCAAGAGCTTATTGGGCTTGCAAATGTCCCTGTCTTTAGTATTTTTAAGGGGGGGTTAGGTAAGTAAGATATATGTTATATTATGGTGTAAACAGGTCTTCTCGACTTCCTGGCTAAAAATTGGTTAAGGGCTATTGTCCTATATGTAATTGGGGGGGGGGGGGGGTGATCAAAATGGCTCTCGAGAACTCCTTTTTGGAAGAGATAATGTCTTATAAGCTTCGTATTCTGCCTTCTGGAGGGCGTGTTTGGGTGTGTGGGATAATAGTATCTTAATGTAAGTTTGAGGCATAACTCTGCAAGTATGGTAAGAAACGCCTTTTTCCGTGGGGCGGCCTTGTTTTGCTGCACTCACATACTACGCCTATTGACTTTTTGTCAGTAGGGCTGGTTTTTCCACCCTTATCCTTACTCTGTAATCTTTTTTTTGTGGATTGTTGGTGCTGACCAGGACGTGCCACTGGGAGGGGGAGGTGTTTTTTTTCTTTCTTTCTTTCTTTCCTTCTCTTTATTTTATTTTACCTTCCTTTTCTCCCGTAGAGCCTCTGACTTGAATACACAAAGATGTGCAAGGGTTTCACTCCCCACAGAAACGTAACATGGCTTTTAGGAAGATACACTCGCTTAAGCCGGAAGTGATATTTAAACAGGAAACACATTTTTCGCAGACTTCGAGACCCAGGTATTTTGACGCTTCGTACCACCGGTATTTTCTTTCTTGCGCACAGACGAAACAGAAGGGGATATTTATTGGATTTAGGAAAAATGCGTTTTTCTCCTGCAAGTCTGAGGTCAGTGATCCAGAAGGCAGGATTTTGATACTGGTGGGTACGTTGCAGGATGTTGACATTACTGTGGCGTCATATTATGCTCCCAATACGGGTCAACTCCATTTTATGGAAAGTTTCCTGGAGACGGTATACAAACAAGCTCTGGGGCTGCTGGTTATATGTGGAGACTCTAATATGATCTTGCACCCACACATTGACAGACAATCACCTAGGTCTGTAATTCCAGCTCCTTCAACAGTTGCTACAGCAAGGGCATTTAGGCTATTGTTAGAAAAGCATGCCTTGGTAGATGTATGGAGGGAGGGTCATCCGGGTACACAATTATTTACTAATTTCTCACATGATCTTTATACACGGATAGACCATATTTTTACCCCATTTCAGATCCTCCCCAATGTGGGTAGCTCTCAGATTGTACCGATCTCATGGTCAGATCATGATGGGGTTATTTTAAGATTGAATTCGCTATTAGTTAAGCAGACAGGGAGTATGTGGGTTCTGAATGAATCTTTATCGGATGAGAATTTGGTCGAGGAAGTTCAAGAAGTGATTTCAACTTATTTTAAAGATAATGATGTACCTGAGGTTTCATCGATCATTCAATGGGAGGCACATAAGCCTGTTCTTAGGGGGAAGCTAATACAACTAGCTTCTAGGAAAAGAAGGGAGAGGAATGTGTATATAGAAAAGTTGGAAAAAACATATGCGGACTTAGTTGAACAGGCCTCGGGAGCAATGACACCCCCGATAAGAGCTAGCCTTACGAGAGCGGCGGAAGATCTGAATTTGGCCTTAGCTGCAAAGGCAGAGAATTGTTTAAGGGGGATTAAGCACAAGTATTATGTTAAAGGGAACTTAGCGGTTATGCTGGGGTGTAATGGACCCTCCCCCCTAGTCAGTCGGAAAACATACAGGGCTCATCCAATGTTAACCTCGCCTCAATGATTGTTAGTTAAGTTAATGCATAAAAATGTTTTTATTGGTGCTCTTGAGCTCCAGCATGAACATTTTGACACTTGTACAAATACATTATTAAAAGACAGTGACTGTCAACATTCAAATTACACGACCTTGTCCTGCAGAGCAGACTAGTTTCGCTATGGATATCTTTATATCTATGGGGGTATAACATAAAAACACATTTTTGAACAACTGAGTCGTCAGATCGGTAATTTCATCAAATGACATGAATATGAACAAAAACTTTACCTGAAAGTGTAGGGCAGCCGCTCCAATTCATTGGACACTCTAGGACAATTGAATAGAGCATCCCATATTAGATTAAATCTCAGCTAGTGATGCAGGGCCGGGGGTATCCGTGCCCCCATTAAGGGGTTTACCCAGTATAGCTGTCAAAAATAATGAATACACGTGATTAATGTGTTGGCCCAGACCATGAAGGTGTAATGCCTTTCAGCAGGATCACCAAGTATCCCCCAGATCTTGGAGCCTGCTGTTGGGCTGGATGCGGGGTAATGCCAGGAATATTTGAATTCATAGCTATATAACACCCTTCTATACAGGTGTAAAAATATGGAAAGGGGGTACATTAATATACATGGTGTAAATAGTATAGCTGGATTGGTGGTGGGGATGGAGCCAACCACAGTGAGTAACTATAAAATGGTTCTTTGAATAAATAATGTGTTGGCTTACCTGTAACAAGATGCTACTATATGTGCTGTCCTGGCGATGCATCCCCGGGTGCCATAGAGTGTGTGAAAGCGCCGGCTTAGCTGACAAGTAGGGGGCGATGGGTAGCCCCGTGAGCACCGCAGCCAAGAACGGCGCTGACACGCTGCATGTCAGCGTCCTCCAATCTCTCCTCTGCCGTCCAAGCACAGCTTCAGAAGCCGGGGGAGATCGTAGATGTGGCGCTGACATCACTTCCAGCGGCTGGGGCGCACAATGCAGAAGGCAACCTGCCTAAAAGCACATGCGCCCCCATCGTACGGAAGTGACGCGGCCCCCGATCGCACGTCTGTCAGGCTGTCCCTGCTAGTGGTTGCCATTTTCATGGAGACCGTAGAATGTATTTTTAAATTGGCCAAGTGTGTACAGAAACAATTATAACAGGGTGAATGGAATATTGGTAACAACTGTAAGATCTAATTGTTAAACTAATTGTCACCAATTACAAGAATATAAATGGAAAAAAGGTAAAGTAGATTATGTATTCAATTATAGTGCATCCTTTTACAGTTATTACCCACACTCTCTGCCTGTGTATTGCTAAATGTCAGTATGTGCGGGGGACAGCTAAGCAAGAACTAGAGCGCTAAGATCCCAACTCACCTCCATGCTGGGGCCATAGGGGAACCTGGGACTGTCTGAGTAAGGCTGGCCTGAAAAATAGCCAAAAATAGAATTTTTCTTAAAGGATAGTAAAACCAAGGTTGGATTAGTACCTTACCTTGAACATGGTACTAAGCTCTAAAAATGTATATTGTCCATTTATGAGGAGCGGGTGCCCTGCATGAAAATAACAAACAACAGAACAGAGGATAGACAAAATTTACACATACATTGACAGGACTAAATGCACTTTCACCGAATAGCAGTTTAAGATTTCAGAAAGGGCACGAAACTTATCGATTAATTTAATCCCGGGAGGCGGTGTAGTGTAGGTAATAACTGTAAAAGGATGCACTATAATTGAATACATAATCTACTTTACCTTTTTTCCATTTATATACTTTTAATTGGTGACAATTAGTTTAACAATTAGATCTTACAATTGTTAACCTATATTCCATTCACCCTGTTAAAATCGTTTCTGTACACACTTGGCCAATTTAAAAATACATTCTACGGTCTCCATGAAAATGGCGACCACTAGCAGGGACAGCCTGACAGACGCGCGACCGGGGGCCGCATCACTTCCATAGGTTGCCTTCCGCATTGTGCGCCCCAGCTGCCGAAAGTGACGTCAGCGCCACATCTACGATCTCCCCCGGCTGCTGAAGCTGTGCTTGGACGGCGGAGGAGAGATTGGAGGACGCTGACATGCAGCGTGTCAGCGCCGTTCTTGGCTGCGGTGCTCACGGGGCTACCCACCGCCCCCTACTTGTCAGCTAAGCCGGCGCTTTCAGACGCTCTATGACACCCGGGGATGCATCGCCAGGACAGCACATATAGTAGCATCTTGTTACAGGTAAGCCAACACATTATTTATTCAAAGAACCATTTTATAGTTACTCACTGTGGTTGGCTCCAGCCCCACCACCAATCCAGATACACTATTCACACCATGTATATTAATGTACCCCCTTTCCATATTTTTACACCTGTATAGAAGGGTGCTATATAGCTATGAATTCAAATATTCCTGGCATTACCCCGCATCCAGCCCAACAGCAGGCTCCAAGACCTGGGGGATACTTGGTGATCCTGCTGAAAGGCATTACACCTTCATGGCCTGGCCCAACACATTAATCACGTGTATTCATAATTTTTGACAGCTATACTGGGTAAACCCCTTAATGGGGCCATGGATACCCCCGGCCCTACATCACTAGCTGAGATTTAATCTAATATGGCATGCTCTATTTGATTGTCCTAGAGTGTCCAATGAATTGGAGCGGCTGCCCTACACTTTCAGGTAAAGTTTCTGTTCATATTCATGTCATTTGATGAAATTACCGATCTGACGACACAGTTGTTCAAAAATGTGTTTTTATGTTATACCCCCCATAGATATAAAGATATCCTTAGAGTCCTAGTAGACACTGAAGAAGCTTACCATAGCGAAACTAGTCTGCTCTGCAGGACAAGGTTCTAACTAGTGCCAAAATCTTGATCGTGTAATTTGAATGTTGACAGTCAATGTACAAGTGTCAAAATTTTCATGCTGGAGCTCAAGAGCACCAATAAAAACATTTTTATGCATTAACTTAACTAACGATCATTGAGGCGAGGTTAACATTGGATGAGCCCTGTATGTTTTCCAACTGACTGGGGGGAGGGTCCATTACACCCCAGATTAACTGCTAAGTTCCATTTGAGGGGCCATCTTCTTAACCAGCCGCCACGTTACCCACCATACCATTAGAGGTGGGTGGTCATCCTTACAAATTAAGCACAGTTTTAACATCTGGATTAAGTGGTTGGTTAGGCAATTCTGGGTGAAACCCCAAAAATACGGGGTGAACCCAATCTTTTTGTTCCACTATAGCAAAAAATATTATGTTAAAGCCAATAAGCCAGGTTTTTTGTTGGCTCGGAAACTGAAAACTTCTGATCAGGAATTTAAACCTATTAAGTTGACAGATACAAGAGGAGCATCTACAGGTAATCCCAAGAAAATTGTTGACATTTTTGGTGTGCAACTCCAAAAGCTTTATTCCGCCCCGGCTGAGATGCCTAAGGACGCTCTTAGTCATTTTCTACAGGGGGTAAATTTGCTGCATATCTCTGAGGGGATGAGGGAATGGTTGGATAGTGACTTTAGTCATCCAGAAATTGTTAAAGCTATTAAGGATTTGAAGCTGAACAAAGCCCCTGGCCTGGATCGATTCTCTGCGGGATATTTAAAAAAATTTGGTACACTTTTGGCTCCAAGAATGGTTGCAGCTTTTAATGAAGTTAAGCATGGATGGGTCTTTTCAAAGGAAACATTGACTGCTGCTGTCAGTATGATACAGAAACCAGATACAGACCATCTAGTTGGTCAAATTATAGACCAATTTCCCTCTTGAATTTGGATGTTAAGATTTATGCCAAAGTTTTGGCAGAGAGACTCTCAAGCTTCTTGCCATATTTAGTGGCGAAAGACAAGGTGGGTTTCATCCCAGGGTGGCAGGCAGGGGACAACATAAGGAGGATTGCACATGTGATTCATGCAGCGGAGCAGGGAGGGAGACAGACTATGCTTCTTTCGCTTGATGTGAGGAAAGCGTTTGATTCAGTTTCTTGTATTTGTTTCATCTTTTGGAGTACTGGGGTTTTGGGGATGGTTTTATTTTCAGTTTGAAGGTGCTGTATGCTGCTCCCTGTGCTTTTGTATTGCGGTTTCAAGTCACAGTCATTCCAGTTGGAGAGAGGAACTAGGCAAGGTTGTCCTTTGTCTCCCCTGCTTTTCGCCCTGGCGATGGAGCCCTTGGCTTATGCTATAAAAGAGGCGAGAGATATTTCTGGATTTAGCTTGGAGGGACTATCTCACAAACTTTGCCTGTTTGCGAATGTTGTCATTTTGTTTATCACTAATCCTTTAAAATCTATTTAGGAAGATGGAAAAATCTCATCAAACACCGCGCTTACACACTTATTGTTAAACTAAAATGAATGAATTAAAAATTATCTACATATATAAAAAAACAAATGTCCACGCTGGAGTAGATCAAACTGTGTTGGTTCAGTCTGCAAATACTTCACAAAGAATGTTTTTTGTCAATTTGTAAATTTGCCCCCAGCCTGGCTAATATATTCATGGGGTTATGGGAAACTGCCTTTATATATGGAACAGCAAGGAAGGAGTTAACCCTGTGGAAAAGATATATTGATGATTGCATAGTTTTATGGGAGGGGGATGAACAGTCCTTGGAGGAATTTTTCATTTTAATAAACTCAAATGATTGGGGACTATCTTTCACCAAAGAAGTGAGTAGGGAAAAAATTCACTTCCTTGACCTTGAAATTGAAAAAGAAGGATCGGTTTTAAATACAAGGTCTTTTTTTAAAGAAACTGATAGGAATTCTTATGTGCCACGGTCCAGCTGCCACCACCCAGATTGGCTTGGTAATATCCCAAAAGGTCAATTCCATCGTATTAGGAGAAATCGTAGGCATGATGGAGATTATTATAAACAGGCTAAAATATTGGGTGATAGGTTTATTAGTAAAGGTTATTGCCCATTAACAATACAAAATGATATTGACCAGGTTGGAAAGTTTGACAGAAAAAAGATATTGGGGGCATCCCGTAAAAAAACTAATGATATGGGAAATAACCCTAGTGAGTTTGCATTAGTAACCCAGTTTGGGCAAAATTATAAGGATGTTAAGAAGGTACTAGATAAACACTGGCACTTACTCAAGGGAGATGAGCTGATAGGACATTTAGTACCTAACAAACCAAAAGTGATTTTTCGTAGACCTCCAACTATAACCACAGAATTAGTAACTAGTTACATTGAACCACCTAGAGATGGTGGTACTTTTCTAAACAATTTGAAGGGGTTCTATAATTGTGGAAAATGTATGGCTTGTAGATTGAATGTAGTATCCACACCAAGAAGTAGTAAAAGTTTAAAATCAAATGTAACAGGAGATGATTTTAAGATTAAACAATTTTTTACATGTAATAGTGTAAATGTGGTTTATCTTTTAGAGTGCAGTTGTGGTAAACAGTATGTGGGAAGGACAACTAGAACTTTTAAGATAAGATTGAGAGAACATATATACAATATTAAAAGAGGCTTTATTACACATAGTGTCTCTTCCCATTTTAAGGATATTCACAATAGTGATCCGAGGGATTTGAAATTTTGTATTATAGATAGTCCTTCAAAAACATTAAAAGGAGGAAATGAGATTAGGAAATTGTCCCGTCTTGAATCCAAGTGGATTTTTAATTTGAAATACATGGCTCCAAGAGGTTTGAACATAAAATTTGATTTAAATTGTTTTATAGGAAATCATTAGTAGTAACAAATTCTATCTTTGCTCTTTTTTGTCCCTCTTGTGAGTTGTCCCTCTAGTTAACCTTGTCCCTCCTGCTATTTGTCTCCATGATGTCCATATGCACTATTTTAAATGAATTGGTCTGGTACACTTTTTAGAGTTAATATCTTGATTTTTTTGGATATATATTTTTTATACAGTATATATTCCTTTTAAAGTTTAATGATGAATTAATTTGGTTATGCATTAATGTAGTTGTTTATATTAAAGTACTTTTTATTCTATGGAAGTGTTTATATATATAATGTTAAGTTTAATGATTGTGTTTATAAACTGTGCAAAGACATACCCCTCGATTCAAAGAGCCAAAGTTAATTGATTTCGTATCGAGAATCGTAAGTTTGGGTGGGTGTTTGTCATTTTTTCTTGTTTTTTTGGCCATTTCGTATTCGCACGATCGTTCGCGCATAGACGTATATGAACATACGCATTTCGTACGAGAATCGTATAATTTGCGTTAGTTCGTGTGTTTTTCCCGTCCAAATCGTATTATTTGCGTCCGATCCTATTTTTTACGTCCTTCACATGGGCTTGCGCCCAATTCAGAGAGGTGATTGCTAATTGTTTGGAAGCCCATTAAAGAGCTGCTTTACGAAATGTTTGCCGGCAGCTATTTGGCCTCGGGAGTAGGATGGAGCGGAGCGAGTTTGTGGCACATCAAGGGCTTATGCTTTTTGGCATTGAGTTGATCGAGATGTCTGAGAGCAGATTGCCCCTGCGTCGTCGCATGAACATCGATAGCATGAATGATGTTGAGCTGTTCGAGCTGACCAGGCTTAATCGCGCTTCCCTCCATAAATTATATAGTGAGCTGCGGCCATGGTTAGCCCGCACCACAAGGAAGGGGCATGCAATTTCAGGTATGACCAAGATGCTTGGCTGCCTGCAATTTTTGGCGAACGGCTCGTTCCAGAGGCTGGGTGCCCTCTCCGTGGGGATGTCACAGCCTACGCTGAGCCGTGCACTGTCTAAATTTTTGGAAGGCATGGCTGCCATAACTCAAAAATATATTTATTTTCCTGATGATATGGCAGCCAGAAACGCCATTAAGCTTGGGTTTTATAATGTGGCCGACATGCCCAACGTTATTGGTGCAATTGACTGCACACATGTGGCACTCGTACCTAGGGCAGCCGACGAGTATATATATAGGTATTGAGATTGGTTATTATGTTGCCCAACGTGTCATGTAACCTGTTTTCCTTTGCGGCAGCATATTTGTTTATCCCTCATTTGTGTAGCTGCTTTATCTCGGCTTTTCATTAGTCTTTCCCAATAGAGTGCAGACATGTTTTGTGGTTAATTTATTATTTTGGGTCAAATATCAATTACCCTTTTTGTATGTTTTTGCCTTAAGGAATCGTAAAATGGGACACTCCCTTAATGTCCAGGCCGTGGTTGGTCCGGATATGCGGTTTATGAGTGTCCTTGCCGGCTACCCAGGATCGTCCCACGACTCCTATATCCTCAGGCGATCTGGGTTGTTTCGGAGATTTGAGGCAGGTGAATTTTCGGGGGCATGGCTGCTTGGTAAGTGTGTCCTATTTGTGTGTTATTAAATGTGGCATTAATCTTGTATTTGTTGATATGTTTGTTTTTGAATTCTTTACATAAGCGTCCAACTGCCTTTTTCTTGGCTCATATATTAGGAACTTCCCAAAAAAATGCTTGCCTCGCTTTGGCCTTCAGAATGTTTTCCCTTTAGTTAGGATGTCTGGAAGTTCCTTGTGCCTAAATATATTGGTTTGGAGTTTATACCCAAGGATCTTTGACCTTTGGCTCCTTTTGTACTATTGGTCTTTAAATGTCAAAGTGGACTTAAACTGCATACATTGTAGTTTCCAGATAAATGTGGATAGGCCCTCAGCAGCATCCTAATTGTAACATGTCTGAAAACTACAAATATATGTAAAATCCAAATACCCTTGGCCGTGCAGATGTTTGTTAATTAATTGGTATATAGAAGTGCCATTTTTATTTAGGTTATACCTTAGTGGAATTTTTTGGGGCCCTAATGTGCCCTGTTTTTTTTTTGGCACACTTTACCTTACATCATTATGATATCTGTGAAATTTTTGGTGTTGGTTGTGTTGCCTTTTTAATTTTGATTACATTTAATTCTCTGTTTAAGGTGATTCCGGGTACCCACTTCTACCCTGGCTCATGACGCCTGTGCTGCGGCCCCAGGATGCCTCTCAGGAAGCGTATAACCATGCGCATCGCAAGACCCGGGCTGTTGTGGAGAGGGCCTTTGGTCTGCTGAAGACACGTTTTCGTTGCCTTGACCATACTGGGGGGGCCCTGCAATATGATCCCAAGAAAGTGATCGACATTATAATGGCATGTGCTGTTTTGCACAATTTTGCCATCATGGAACGTGTCCCACGTTATGTGGACAGCCTGCCCTCTTCAGCCGTCGAGGATGAAGTCGAGAATTTTGTGGGGCCCCCCAGTGAGTCTGGCCAATCTGTTCGAGCCAACCTGATCAGCCAGCATTTTACTTAACTTTTTTCCCTGTCTCACCATTCTGTGTGTCTGTGTTATCCTTTTTGTTACATATGTTGTTTTGCCGTAATGTGGCATTACCTCTAAGTAAAACATTTAGACCTTAATTGTTGCCTAATGTATTTCATGTAGTTTCCTTAGCTTTAGCTTTGCATTGTTACACCTCTTCAAACCCAAATTATCTGGTTTAGCCCAAGCTGTTTAAAATGTCTTCCCACTAAAAACGCCACAAGTATTGTAAGTGAAGTTTTTTTTTTACTTTGAAAAGGAAAAATTATAGTGCTTAACAGAAAACATTCCACATACATCTGTGGTTACAAATGGATAACATTACCAAAAAAACATCGAGCACATCTACACCTGGAAGTGAGTGGCACAACCAAACAAGGACACCCAGTCCAAAGGCCAGCCTAGTCCAGTCATTAATATTGCCTGTGCCCAGGGATATTTGGGCATGGCCATAATGTCACACAAACATGTCTGCAAACAGGAGGAGCACCAACCAAATACATATTTAAAGCCATAAGTGGCCAGATACACTCCACATAGACCTATGGCATTGGCTAGTGGCCTTAAGCATTACTCTAAGGAGCTATATGGGAGCAAATACAAAACACAACCTGCCTGAGCAACACAAAATGGATTGTTTGAAACCTCAAAGGACAAGTAAATACAGTGGGGGTTAAGAGAAAAGATGTCCCACACACCCATGGCTTAATAGGGTGGCTGCCCATAATACCCAGGTGGAGGTCCATGTGAATGGGACCTAGCCTGGGCCATGGCAGCATTGTGAATTTGAAACTGCTCCACAATGTTTCTCTGCATATTGGTCATCTCAGCCATGGCTGACTGGATGCCATTACTTGCATTGGCCACGTTGCTGTTGAGGGTACGCAACTCCGCGAGGATGCCCTGTAGACTGGTATGGATGTTGACCATGTCGGCATGCCTTTGCTCACGCTCTGTAACGAGCTGGGCGTCATAAGAGTCCCTTTGTTGGGTCCATAATTGAAGCAGGGCACTCTGCCTCCCCTGGGAAATTGTGGGGCGGCGTAATGGAGTCCGCCGCACAATTACCCTGGCTCTTGGGCGTGCCCTGCCGCGTGGTGTCGTACCCTCAACAGCAACCGGCCTGCTTTGCAAATCCTCAGCAGCAGAGTGAACACTGGGGACTGTAGTGTCAGTCTCCCCATGTGCATGCACAATGGATGGAGATTCACTCTGCTGCTGAGGATTGGCCAGAGAAACATTATGGAGCAGTTCCAAATTGGGACCCAGGGGGAGGTCATCCGACGTGCCCTGCACGGAGACATCATCATCTTCCTCCATGTCCTGGATCTCTTCCATGAGTGTGCGGGTCTGTAGGGACATATAAAAAAAAAAGTGTAAGTTGGCGTCCAAATTTGGGATTCCAACAGTTTAACACATTCTTAAGCACTTGGTAGTATTTATGCTACTAAATTAACTTACCGGAAATCTCTGATCTGGGCTCCTATGCTGTACGGACCTGGTAGGCATAACCAAACTGGGGGGTGAGTTTACCCTTGCTGAGGGATCATGCTGGGCTGAAGAAGAGAAAAACAAACCACGTAAACACACACATAACCTTTTTTTGGATAGGTAATCAAATATAGCTCTATTTGTAATATTATTCAACTCTAGAGCAATGGTGACCTTTGTTCAAACACACGCAAGTTTACATAGGTGCAATGGCTCTCAAAAACTGCTAACTGACCTCAGTTCTAAGTCAGGAAGTGTACCCAGTCAGCATACAACTTTCAACGCACATTTTGTGATTTAGCCTACCATTCGCTAGGTCCGTGGTACTCAAACAATTGTTGTAAAGGCCCATTTCAAGGTATGTGGTGAGAGGTGAATGTCTGGCCATGGTGCTGACGCAGGGGGTGTCTAGTTAAAAATAAATACACTGGTGGAGGGGCTGGAGATTTCAAAGTGCCAACTAATAAAGGCTGCTTGCCCTTGCTGGGCTGGATGGGCCAGAGCTGAGGGGACAGGGATTGGATGGCTAAAGGGGGGAGTTAACGTATTGATGGTGATGGGATGGATGGAGCAAATCTGTTACAAATGTATGGGGCTTATGTGGGGGGGGGGCATGGGGGGACTGTGGCAGATGGGCCAGAGCAGGGGCAGCGGGACACGATTGTGCCAAGAGAAATTTTTACAAAGTTACTGTGTACCTTGCAATGCCACTTCCTGTGCAGTACTTCATATTGCAATGCTATGTTTCAGGGAGCCATCACATTGGGCAGGAGACCAACCACTACATCGCCGATCAAGGGGGCAGCTCTGAGCACGTCAACACAGAAGTAACTGAGTGCAGGGCTGTCTGGGCAGGGGTCCTTGAATGTGGTGCCAAGGTCCGCATTGGGACCCCGGGCCGCCAGTTGAGTCTCGCTGCTCTAGGTCAGATATGTTTGTGGGTGGCTAATTAAATTGTTAACTCAAACACAACTCACACAACCAAAAGGCAACCCATACATAATGATGTGTGTTTTGTGATTGATTCCAAATATATCACTTATCTTGAGAAACTTCATGACTTTAACAATCCAATTGGACATTTGATCTTTGCCATAATGGCTGTGGGCCTAAATGTGTGATTCCCAGGGACCAAAAGAGGACACAAACAGCCACAGTAGTGCGAGGCCAAGCAAGGCAAACCATAGGGGCATCCCGTTATCTTGTTACTAGTGAACTGTAGATTATTTAGCAAACAGGCAAACATGCAGATTTAAGAGTACTCACCGTGGGTACGGGTCGGTGAGTCTGTGTCCCTTAGACCAGCATGTCCACCGACCGCGACCGGATGGAGAAGTCCAAGCACAATCTCCTCAGCAGGGGTAAACTCCAATTTAGATGGAAAGCCACCTCCAGTTTTCATGCTGAAAAGAGAAAATCGTTTGGTACTCAGAAAAGGTGCATACAGTACATCCAAAACATTATATTTAGCGAAAACATTTATTTACCTGTAATTATGCCTTTTAATTTCTTTTTGCCGTACAGCATACTTCAGATCAGAGATTTTCTTCTGAATTTGGGACACATCTTTCCTCTCTTCCCCCGCTGCATTTACTTGTCGGAGGATGGTTTCAAACAATTCCATCTTGCGCTGCTTGGTGGTGTGTTTGGATTTGCTCCCATATAGCTCGTCATAGTATAATGTAAGGCCACTAGCCAATGCCATATTTTGGTCATGGGAGAATCTCCCACTCAACTGGCCGCGGCGCAATGTGCGGCCAGATGGTTGGCTTGGCTGCTCCTCCATGTGTGCAGACACATGTGGTGACATTATGGCCTGGGGCTGGGTAGGGGAATGGCCGGATTGGTGGCTTCCCAATGACTGGACTGGACTGGCCAAGGGACTGGGTGTTCTTGCGTGGCTGGCCACCGAACTTCCAGGTGTAGATGTGGTCATGGTTGCAATTCGGGGCCCTCTTGGGGGGCTAGGTTCCCGGCTGGTGCCAGGTCGGGGGCTCTGTTCCCGGCTGGTGCCAGGTCGGGGGCTTCTGGCCCTGGATGGGGTTCTTCGGGCCCTGTAGGGGCTTCTGGCCCTGGATGGGGTTCTTCGGGCCCTGTAGGGGCTTCTGGCCCTGGATGGGGTTCTTCGGGCCCTGGATTGGGTTCGGCGGCCTCTGGCTGGGCTTCGTGCCCTGGATGGGCTTCGGGCCCTGGATGGGCTTCGGGCCCTGCTGCGGGGCATGGGTTGCCGAACTGCCCTACTTGAAGGCATGGCCGGTGTGGGCTCCCTTGTGCTGCCTCTTCTGGGGGCAGAGGTGGTGGGTGCTGCAGTTGCCAGCTTTTTGGCTGCAGGGGCACGGGGCTTGGGGCCCCTTTTTTTGGTACCTGAGGGTCCAGGGTCCCTTGGTGGGGCCGAGGTGGGAGTCTTGCCTCTCAGTTTTCTCCGACCTTGCTGGGACCTTGTTGTTGGGCCCTCCGCGGTCTTGCTTTGCTGGGGTCGCTTGCTCATAGGCTTTTTAGGTGCCATCTTACACAAATGCTCAAAGAGAATGAGCTTTGGGTGCAGGGACCTTTAAATAATGAGCCCAGCGTGACGCCTATGCGCACGACTACGCGCTCGTACGAACGTACGTTCGAGCGGAACCAGGAAACCGCTGGGGTTTCACTTATCTGCTGCCTTGAAGAAGCATAAAGATGGCGCCCACTATCTTCACCCGTCAACAGGAAGAGATCCTCATGCTGGTAAGTGGCTGCCTGTGCATTTTAATCTAATAGTCAATGATGGCCTAAATGTAAATGATGCGTTTGGAACTAGTTTGGGGTCTCTTAATGTTTAATCACTGGCTCCTCACACTTCATCCTCAAGGGCCGAGCCTGGCCACGTTTTCAACTGTCTATGCTGATGTCCTAATTCGGCCAATTGCTCCGGCTTAGCAACAGTTAATTAACCTGTGGAGTAGCGGGGCGAGCTGGCAAACCTGGCCTGTCTCGGACCTTGATGCGGATGTTTGAGGAACACTGTTTTCCTAAGCCATAAAAACACAACGGGAAGCCACACACGTGGTCCAAAAGCCTAAGCATTAGGCTACATCTTGGATGTTTAAACCATCCTAACATGCCATAGATGCAGGTGGGCTGATTCTTGATGTTGGCTATTATCTGTATGTACATGGTGTGTGATACATATAACATAAGACCAGACTGTCATTCACAGTCAACGTCCTCTTTAAGGCACTCCCCAAAAATGGCTGCCACTCTAAATGTGTGTGTTAATGACATTAAATTCTCAACTTGTGATGCAACACATATGGGTCTGTGTGTAAAAGTAAAAGCTCTGTGTCCATTATGTTTTTCAGATCATGCTTCAGCGCCGGTATGACTTCGCGCCCAATGTGTGCGAGAAAAGGGACATCGCCCGGGAGATCATCGCCGAGATACACCGTGTGACCAGCACCACCTTCACTCACACCCAGATAATGCAGCATTGGTCGGACCTGAAACGTCTGCACATGCCCCGGGTGCGGAGGTTTTTTGGAATCCATTTCCCAAGTAAGTACAAAGCAATTGCATGGTATATGTTCCAAATGTATAAGTTATGCCTTTATTTATAATGACTTTTCTTTGGTAGTGTTGGAAATGGATTTCAGAATTCGCCGCACCCGGAGACGTACAGGCCGACCAGTGCTGCATGACTCTGCATCTGTGAGTGAAGGTGGTGGATCTCCCGGGCGACGGACCTACCCCTCCTCTGTGGCCTCCTCAGACCAGCCCCTGGACCTTACCACAGAGGAGGGGCCAAGCCGCGTTGGCGTGGAGTCATACCTGGCCACGCATGGGGAAGGCTCTGGTATGTCACTCTTCATGTATAGGCACAAAGATATACATGGCAGGCCAAAAACTAAGTTATCCTTTATTATGTATTTGTAGAAGCTTCTGGAGCGGGTGAGATAGTGGAGGAGGAGGCAGCAGAGATGCTTGAAGTCGATCCTGGCGAAGGTGAGTGATGTCAGCCAGACTGGGAGCCAGATATGTTGGGAATAGTGACTCTCTACAAGTACTAACCAAATGTCACATGTTTCTCCAGGGACTTCTTCACAGCAGAGCCAGGACCAAGGGCAGCCTGTTGGCCCCAACCAGCCATCTGTCGGCCACCAACTCCGTAAGTCTCCATGCCATTATTCATATTAATGTTTTGTTAGCTAATAACACACACATAACTAAAGGCGTAGCCAAGGTGTAGTTCACACTTTCATGTGGGCACTTCGTTAGCTTAAAGCGGACCCTAACTTGTATTAAGAACATAATAATTAGCCAACACACTGTACCTACAGATTTGAAACATTGAACAAACAGCCTTCAGCCATCTAATGCATGTTATTAGACTGAAAAAAACCAATATTGCGGAATATGGAATGCGCAATATTTACAGGCAGCATGGGATACAGATTGAAAAAAGTAAGGTGCTGCCATGCATTGTGGGAGTGATGACCTTTCCCTCAACCCAGCTATGCTCTGGATTCCCAACGCACCACTGTAACCTACTCCCCTGTACTTTATCCAACTCTCCACTCCTCATTAAGTGTTATGCTTCAGAGTCCAGATGGCGGCGCTGTAATCAAAAAACCTCCCAAATGTACTTTGATCTGGTGCAGAATCATTTGGGAATAGTTATTGGTTTTCATTAAATAATGTTGAAGGTCCGGTTTAAGGAGTTTAAAGACTTACCTGTGAGAAATGCATTAACTTTATCCCTTGGAAGAATGACATATGTCATGCATTTACATGTATTTGATTAACCCCAAATCTATTTCCAGCATACAAACCGGTCTGGGACCCTATTTATGTTTATTTCTCTATTGCTTACAGGGATTATCCCAAAAACCGTGCAGGAAAAAAAAAAAAAGAATCAAGGAGTTGGTGGCCGAGCTGCTGGCCATACAGGCGACGTTGGGGCCAACAGATGAAGAAGAGGAGGATGATTAGTGCCCTTGGTCCTGGCTACTTTTGTTAACTCGTTTAACATTGTTTTATATAGTTCAAAAGTTTTAATGTTTTAAAAAAAAAAAAAATAATAATTTTACGATGTTTGTAAAAATACAAATAAAAAATTTTACTATGTTTGTAAAAAAAAAAAAAAAAAAAATTTTACTATGTTTGTAAAAAACCAAAAAAAAATGTTTACTATGTTTATAAAAAAAAAAAAAAAAAAAATTTACTATGTTTGTAAAAAAAAAAAAAAAAAAATTTTACTATGTTTTAAAATACCAAAAAAAAAAAACAAACTAAATAATTTAAATAAATTATATTTTAAGCCTTCATAAATGTGTCTTTTATAATATGCGCACCCAAAAACAATTACACAAACCAGAAAAAACACGCTTATAAACATATAGACATATGTACATTATGTGGTTTGGGTAAGTTTTAGGGTCGTCAACATGAAGAAGGATGCAAGCGCTAAGGGGTTTAGGTAAGTTTGAGGGACCGAGAAATGAAGTTGGATGCAGGCGCTAAGGGGTTTAGGTAAGTTTTAGGGACCGAGAAATGAAGAAGGATGCAAGCGCTAAGGGGTTTAGGTAAGTTTTAGGGACCGAAAAATGAAGAAGGATGCAAGCGCTAAGGGGTTTAGGTAAGTTTGAGGGACCGAGAAATGAAGAAGGATGCAAGCGCCAAGGGGTTTAGGTAAGTTTGAGGGACCGAGAAATGAAGAAGGATGCAGCCGCTAAGGGGTTTAGGTAAGTTTGAGGGACCGAGAAATGAAGTTGGATGCAGCCGCCAAGGGGTTTAGGTAAGTTTTATGGACCGAGAAATGAAGTTGGATGCAGCCGCTAAAGGGTTTAGGTAAGTTTGAGGGACCGAGAAATGAAGTTGGATGCAAGCGCTAAGAGGTTTAGGTAAGTTTTATGGACCGAGAAATGAAGTTGGATGCAGCCGCTAAAGGGTTTAGGTAAGTTTGAGGGACCGAGAAATGAAGTTGGATGCAGCCGCTAAAGGGTTTAGGTAAGTTTGAGGGACCGAGAAATGAAGTTGGATGCAAGCGCTAAGAGGTTTAGGTAAGTTTGAGGGACCGAGAAATGTTGGATGCAAGCGCTAAGGGGTTTAGGTAAGTTTCTGGTTGAGGGTGCGCATGCGCAAGATCTTATAAACATACGAACGCACGAATCTAAGAGGCCAAAAACCAATGAAAACCAGAGGCAAACGCAAGTAATTGGAAGAGGTTGACGATGGAAGCAGCCGAAAAAACAGGCTGCCGCCGCAACAGGTGAGCACATGAACGTGATTTTTACGATTGGCAACTGACTGAGGCAAGTTCGGGAGATATCATACGAACGGACGTATCTTTTAGGATAGAAACGTATTTGCTTATTGAATCACTCGCAAGTTCATACGAACGCACGAGCGGACGTGAAAAATAGGATGATCGTGAGCCAAATCCAAGCTGTTACATGTTTCTTTGAATCAACCCATATGCATTAAGCCTGTAAAGACCCCCTGTGTTTAAGAGGATCCTATTGTTTGGGAATACCGTTTGAATTCAAGGTTTGTGAATGTTTTAATGGCCAGTTCATGAGATTGTTATTAGCTTGAATAGTAAAAAAGCGAAAATGTGGTAATTAAGTAGTTAAATCAGCCAGACCACATGATCGCCCCCTGCATTCAAAATAGAGACGCTCCATAGTGCCCGTAGCTCATGATTAAGTCGTCGACGACGAAACGCGTTGGGCGGGGCCAGCACTGTGAAGCGTCATTACGGATTTGACTGAGAGGAAGAGCAGTACAGCGTTCCCGTGTCCTGCGGCCGAGGAGACGGTGTGTGATACGCGGCTGCATTACGGTTTGGATGTAAACCGCACCGAAGGTAGTGTGTATAAGAGCATAAGAGGTCTTTACAGCGCGCCTTCCGTTACTGACTTTGAAGCTTGAATTTTGGATTTTGAAAGGCGTGTTTTTCTGTGATTGCTGGTAAGCCTAATAAATGAGGGCAGGTGCTCATGATTTCTAAGGATATCACGCTATGTCCTTTTATTTGTTTGTTTCCATGTGACATAATCGTTGGAGTGGTGGATCAATAAGGAGGTTGAATATTAAGGAGGATCTAAACTCGTTATCACTACATAACCATATCCTATACTGTTTGGAAAGCATACAAAAGTTTTCGTACCTTAAAAAGGACCTAAACCATACAGCAAGCTTTATGTGTCTGGTACGTCATTTATAATGTGGTGACGGGAGCTGGCACAAGTTATTATTACTATTGGATATTCACATAGGAGGTGGACATTTTTTCTAATGCTGCTAAAAATCTGTATATAAGTCAAAGGAGATATTAACGTCCTGCGGAGTTTCTTGGTGCTTTGACACTAAGACAAAAAACAATCCTTTAAAATCGCTTCCAAATTTGATGAAACTCTTAGGGGAATTTGCAAAGATTTCGGGGTTGGAGGTTAATACCTCTAAGTCACGAGCATTAAATATTAGTTATTCAGAAGATGTTTGGGGGAGGCTATCTCTATTGTTTGACTTTAAGTGGGAGAAAGAGTGTTTGAAGTATCTAAGGGTTTATCTCACGGGAAGTTCTCTGGGTTATATGCGGCAAATTATCCACCTCTGTTTAAAGTATTTTCGGGCATGTTGGGTCGTTGGAGGGGTCTAGGGTTATCTTGGCTGGGCAGAATAAATGCAGTAAGAATGACCTCGCTCCCAAAGTTTCTATACTGTACCAGGGTTTTGCCGATAAAAATTCAATTAAAGCACTTGGTTGACTTTGAGCGCAGGGTTTTGGATTTTATATGGGAGGGGAAAAGATTTAGGGTTGCGAGGCATACACTCTTGAGACCTAAGGAGCTGGGAGGGCTGGGGTTTCCAGACTTTTTCAAATACTATCAGGCAGCGCAAATTGCGCAATTATGTGGTTACCATGAGAGAATAGATACCCTTTTTGGGTGGAAATCGAGGGAAGAATCATGTCAGGGTTAGCTATAGGGAATTTTTTGTGGATGGTCCCTGCTGCGAGAGAGGGTTGTGACAATCCTATTATTCTTCATTCTTTGTCAGTATGGGATGTGGTTAAGTATTCGGGGGGATTACTATCTCAACATTTCCCCATTCTATCTATTTGGAATAATCCCATGTTTTAACCTGCCATGGTCTCCCCGCAAAATGTTATGGGATGGAAAGAAAAAGGGGTGGGGAGGGTTATGGATTGTATACGGGAAGGTAGGGTTTTAGCTTTTCAGCAGTTTAAGGACAAATTTGGGCTGGGTCACAGGGCGCTGTTTGGTTACATGCAAATGCAGGATTTTGTGAGGCTTTTGATTCAGGGTAAGACAGGTCTAGAATTTTAACAAGTTTTGAGAAACGTTGTCTAAATGATCCTAGAGGAAGAGCCATATTGTCAGATGTGTATGTAGCCTTGTCCCTATCCTCTGCGACTAGGGAGCTGAGGTATGTTACTAGATAACAGGAGGATTTGGGAGGTTCTCTAGCAAGGGAAGAGTGGAAGAGCATGTGGACTGTAGCATTACATGGTAATGTTTTGGTGTTGGCGGTGGAGGTAAACATGAAGGTAATGATGAGGTAGTACTTGGTTCCATAAAGATTAGCCCGTAACAAACATTCAGATCATTCTGGGAAATGCTATAGGGGATGTCAGGAAGTTGGGTCATTTAAGCATGTGTGGTGGGATTGTAGGGTGGTGGCTAGGTTCTGGGGAAATTTTTTTAGGGTGTGTCTAATGTAGTTGGGAGTTACCTGTGGATCCTTGGGTCGCTTTATTGAATAAACCGTTGAGCCAGGGGGATGATATGCATAGTAAATTGGTACATCACTTATTGATGGCAGCAAAATTAATTATAGCCAAAGCTTGGAAGTCCGATACTCTTAGCTTAGTTAATGCATGTATGGCGATGGAAAAGCTCTCTGCTTTGAAGGAAGGGAGTATGGGCAAGTTTGAGCGAACTTGGATGCCTTGGGTTAATAAGTATTTGCCGGGTAGTTTTGATATAGGGTTGATGGCCCTGTAGCGTGGAGGGGGATGATCATGTGGTATGAAATTAGAAAGGGTTGGAAAAGGGAGGTTTTTCTTTCTATTTCTCTTTTTCCCTATTTCTTTCTTTCTTTCTTTCTTTCTTTCTATTTTCTATCTGTTTCTATACTCCTTACTCTTTGAGGTGGGTTCTGGTCGGCACCACCAAAAGAGCATTAAACTTCTTTAATCTCGGGCTTTAAGGAAGAGGTTTTTCTTGTTTCCTCAGGTAAGAGTATGGTAATTCTTCGGAATAAGGATAGGGGGGAGGGGTATTGGGTATGTTTTGTTGATATTTGACAAAGTCTGAGGTATGTGATATTCATTCGCTATAAATCAAGATTGGATGGCGTATATGTTATACTGGATATGTGCTGTGTATGAATCTTTTTCAGTCTTGTGATATCACTGCTTGTACAATTGTTATACTCAATGAAAATAAAAAAAAAAGTTTTGAGTGAAAATGCAAAAAAAAATAAAGAAAGAGGCTTGTGAAGTCCTGGCGGCCTGCCGTTGTGGAAGCGCCGGTGACTGGCAGTCCCAGGTGGCTCAGTACTCAGTCTGATGATCAGATAAGATTCATCTGTTGGAAACAAAAGGAGTGCAATCAGCAGTAAATTATATGCTGCTTCTGGAGGAATGTGAAGATTACCTGATTTTTTATAAGTTTTAGACTCCTAAATAGGGTTGAGCGAAACCAAATCACAAAGTTTGGGTTCGTATTGAAACTTGCCGTGCTTGGGTCCCTGAACCTGAGCCTGGATTTCAGCTAGATATCTGGATGCATGTTCAGTGCTCAGCCCGAAGCCGTAAGAAGGCACAGCAGCCAATGAGTCTTCTTTCTTCCCCTACCTCCATTGGCCTGGCGGAACACGTGACCTTGCCATATAAAAGGCAGGGTCCATGCCACGCCACACAACACTGCTGTGCGCTCTGCAAGCTAGTTAGGGAAAGGTGCTGCTGCTGCTGAAGGACAGACAGGGCTTTATTTGTTTTAGAAACAATTGTTGCTTTCTGGACATTTGTTTAGGAAAATTATTATATCAGGGCTAGATAGGTGTTTAATTGCGCTATTTTTCAGGACATTTAGTCAGGGAAAACTGCCAGAGTGAGGGCGAGATAAGTAGAGTGCCAGTACTATGTAATAGCATCTCCCAGTTCAATCATTTTTATTGAAAGCTTAGACATCATAGATCGACAACTGACATCCAACAATGTTAGCAAAAGAAACACCTTGATTTTGCTCCCCCATCTCCCGGAGGGACGAAATAGTGAAGAAAATTAAAGAAAAATAAAAAAAAGAGAAAGGAAAAGGAGAAAAAAAGTGAGAAGGGGTTCCTGGCCTCTAAGTTAGCTCCCTAGATCAGCAGTAATTCCTGGTCAAAAAGTCTCAGCAGAAAGTGGGATATCCAGGCTCCCCAAGTCCCTGAAAAGAGAGACAGGTTCCCTTGCATACAAGCCGCCACCTTCTCGAAGAACATGACGTCGTTGACTCGCAAAATCAGATTACCAAAAGGGATGTCTGGCTTCTTCCAGGATTGCGCTACAATTATTTTTGCCGGCGTCTTATAAGTTCGAACTGGACTTTTGAGCATCCTGGGGCTTTCAAATTGAGCAAGACCAGCTGCGCAGAGGGGGTCAGCTGTAATCCTGTGGCCTTCCTAATAACGTAAAATACCCTGGCCCAAAATCATTTTGCCACCCTGCAATCCCACCAGATATGAATATATGTCCCACAATGATGGCAACCCCGAAAGCATTCAGAGGAATAAGACAGACAAAATCTGTGAACCCTCTCAGATACTAGATACCACCTCAGTGCTACCTTGGTGTTAATCTCTTGCGCGGTTACATTTAGGTACCCTGAAAAGAATGCCTCCATGATGCTCACCAGTCACTGTCCAAGAGAGTTAAATTAAGATCGGACTCTCATTTCAGCGTGGCTTAAATGGGCGCCCCCACCACCCCGCACAGCTGCTTATAAAGCAAGGCAATCACCCCAAAATTTGTTGGCGTGTGGTCCCTGTAACAAATGGAGAAAAAAACATTAGACTCATACCAATACATGTTTGCCACCTGTGGATTGAATGTTTTGAAGTTACACAAATAAATCAAGGCTACATGTGTAATTCTGGCAAGTCATTAAGCTAAGGAAGTGGCCACAGGTCACTCTTAAATTGCCATTGGCTAGGGCTTGATGTATCTGTGTGTTGATGTCAAGTACCACATAAATGCTAATAATGCCCTGACTACTTACTTGGTTGGTGGCCGCGAGCTGGCTCGTTGGGGACAACACGCTGAGGTCCTGGGTCCTGGCTCTGCTGTGAAGAAGTGCCTGTAGAAACATGGGAAATATGTTCAGTTTTATGGTCAAATTCCTCAGTTAGAAAATGTCTTTTGCAAAGTCTGGTTCACATCACTCACCTTCTCCAGCTTCTGCTTGGGGCACATCTGCTGCCTCCTCTTCCACTTCCTCACCCGCTCCAGAAGCATCTAGATAAACAGATGAAAGGAATCAGTTGGGTAGGAGATAGCATGTATATGTGTGTGCGTATACATGAAGAGGGACATACCAGAGGCTCCCGCATGCGTGGCAGGGTACGACTCCCTGCCCACGCTGTGCCGCCCCTCCTCTTTGGTAAGGTCCAGGGGCTGGTCTGAGGAGGCCACAGAGGAGGGGTCGGCCCGTCGCCCTGGAGATCCACCACCTTCACTCCCAGCTGCAGAATCATGCAGCACTGGTCGGCCTGTGCGCCTCCGGGTGCGGCGAATACGGTAATCCATTTCCAACACTACCAAAGAAAAGGCATTATAAATAAAAGGCATAACTTCTGTCGTAGTTACATCTTGCATGCAAGCGCTATGTACTTACTTGGGAAATGGATCCCGAAAAACCTCCGCACCCGGGGCATGTGCAGTCGCTTCAGGTCCGACCAATGCTGCATTATCCGTGTGTGGGTGAAGGTGGTGTCGGTCTGATGTTGGATCTCCGAAATGATCTACAGGGCGACGTTTCGTTTCTCAAACGAGTTGGGCAGGTAGTCGTACCTGCGCTCCAGCATGGTCTACAAAACAAAAATCAAACATAGCAAGAAATCAGAAATGCCTATCAACAAGTGGCAACAATACATTATTTGGTTCGATCACATGAACACATACACACACACACTTCTAGGCTAAGTTAACTTTTAAATCTGCCAGCACTGTTGTTTGGCACGTGTGTGGCGTGCGCTTGGGTGTGCATGTAGTTGAACCAAATTTAAAAACAATCTATTACTTCGTGCGCATCCTTAACATGTAGAGCAGCATTTAGAAAGCCAAGCAAAGTCCTTAAAAGACACTTACGAGCATGATGATCTCTTCTTGTTGGCGGGTGAAGATAGTGGGCGCCATCTTTCTTCTTCTTCTCGGCAGCAGATAAGCACTGCCCCAGCGGTTTCCGGGTTTCGCACGGCCGTGCGAACGGCCGGCCGTGCGCGTAAGCGGACGCGTAGGCGTCACACGCCGGATACCTTATTTAAAGGGCCCTGCACACACAGCTCATTCTCTTTGAGAGTCCACCCGAAAAAAGCTACTGGCCAGAAGAAGCAGACCAAGCGGGCTGAGCAGGCCGAGGGACCGAGAACACGCTCCCAAGAGCCCAAAGCCAGGCTAAGGCCTACCACCAAGGCCGCGGCAAAAAAGGAGGTTGCAGCAGCCCAACCAAAGAGCAAGCAAACCAAGGCTGGGCAAGCTCATGCCCCACAGATGGGTAAGAGGGGACGAAGCCCCACCCCACCCTGCCCCACATCCCCCCCACCACGTGGCACCAAGGCCATAGCCCCCAAACACAGGGCCCAAAGCCGCAGCAGGGGCCCAAGGCGCAGCAGGGGCCGAAGCAGGTCCAGAAGCCGCAGCAGGGGCCCAAGGCGCAGCAGGGGCCGAACAAGGTCCAGGTCCAGAAGCCGCAGCAGGGGCCCAAGGCGCAGCAGGGGCCGCACAAGGTCCAGATCCAGAAGCCGCAGCAGGGGCCCAAGGCGCAGCAGGGGCCGAAGAAGGTCCAGGTCCAGAAGCCGCAGCAGGGGCCCAAGGCGCAGCAGGGGCAAAAGCAGGTCCAGGTCCAGAAGCCGCAGCAGGGGCCCAAGGTGCAGCAGGGGCCGAACAAGGTCCAGAAGCCCGAAAAGTCGTCAAAGGCCAACGGCCCCCTCCCCCCCCGCACGTGGCTCCAAAGCAAAGCCCAAGAGTGTGCGAACCACAAGATATGCCTCACCCCAGCCCACGACCTCCAAGGCCCCACAGACCCACAGGGCTCAAAGCAGCAGCTCCAACTCGCCCAGACCCTCTCTTGCTCGCCCACATTCTCCTCCGGCACAGGTTGTCATGCATTCCCCCTATGCCACATCGACACCTGCAACTTCAGTGGCCACCCAGCCCTGAACACCCAGTCCCTTTCCCAGTCCAGTACGATCCGCAGCCAGCCTCCAGTCCTTGAGGTCTCCTCCATCCCCCCAGCCCAGAATGTCACCCCATTTGCCACCAAGCACTGAGGAGCCACAACCACCCCAAAGAGGGCGCACATTGCGCCGAGGACACTTGAGTGGCCGTTTTGGTGAGTCCCAAACTCTGGCATTGGCTAGTGGGCTCACCTTATATTATGACGACCTATATGGGAGCAAATCCAAAACCACCAGCAAACAGCGCAAAGCAGAGATTTTGGAAGAACTCACCAGGCAAGTCAATGCAGCGGGTGAGGAACGCAAAGATGTGGAACAGGTTCAGCGGAAGATATCGGACCTGAAATATGCAGTGCGGAAGAGTCAAAGGCAGCTGTACAGGTACCTAGCTTATTTGTGGGTTTTTATTATTCTTGTGTATCCATCAGTGCGCTTAATTATGCTTACTATGTTTTACAGCGAAAAAACTGGCGGAGGATTTCCCACAAAAATGAGATTTACCCAAGCTGAGGAGATGATTCTGGGCTTGCTCCATCCTATGGCCTTACAGGGACACCCAGGCCAGCAGGACACCGACAACCCGCCAATTCCAGCAGGTTAGTAATGTGTGAATGACCCCAAAAATGTGTGTAAACCTACACATAGGCAGCAAGGGCTAGCTAAACACATGGCTCGAGGGGGTGGCTGCAAGGGCTAGCTAAACACATGGCTCGAGGGGGTGGCTGCAAGGCCTAGCTAAACACATGGCTCGAGGGGGTGGCTGCAAGGGCTAGCTAAACCCATGGCTCTAGGGGGTGGCTGCAAGGGCTAGCTAAACACATGGCTCTAGGGGGTGGCTGCAAGGGCTAGCTAAACACATGGCTCGATGGGGTGGCTGCAAGGGCTAGCTAAACACATGGCTCTAGGGGGTGGCTGCCAGGGCTAGCTAAACACATGGCTCGAGGGGGTGGCTGCAAGGGCTAGCTAAACCCATGGCTCTAGGGGGTGGCTGCAAGGCCTAGCTAAACACATGGCTCGAGGGTGTTGCTTTTAGTGGAGTGCTCACTTTGACCAGGGTGTGTAATGTGTGTGGACTGGTAATGTGCAAATTGACAGCCACATACATGACGTTTAAGTAAATTACAGAAAACTAAGAAACTTAGGAGTGGAGAAAAGGAATGCGTGCTATGTATTAATTGACAAGCACACGCCACACTAACATCTTTGGCTGTTGGTCAATGTGGTAAGAGCTGGGTTGGGTGCCCAACGGATTAAGATGGTTTGCTACAAATGTTTTCAGAGATACAATGTTCCCCACCAGAATCATATTGTAACTGCTATTTTGCACCTTAGTGTGTTAACTCATCGCCTAAAAGGGATGTGGCATGTTTGTTTTTAGACACGTGACCAATGTGTCTAGTCTGGTTTAACAATCCATGCACTAATGTAATGGCATTCCTAGTGAAGGCCAAGTGGCCACGTTGTTGGAGTGGCCATTCCTGCTTGGCCACGTTTCTTTGCTTAGCATAAGTGTGCTTAAACATCAACAATACATAGTTGTGTGTTTTCATAGCTCATAGTTTTTCTTCTAATGCAGCCCAGCATCATCCCTCAGCTAGTGGGGACTCCTCTGCCATGTTACCGCTGCCGTCTTCTTCCGCACTGCATAGGACCCAGGATCCGATCTACGGTAAGTGTTTTTTCATGCTGTTGTGTATGCATGTGGCTTGCCATGTTTTTCTTGTCTGATTTATATATGTATTCCCCACACTGAACCTTTTTTTTTTTACATTTCCCCAACAGAGCCACACACTGATGGAGCAGATCCAGGAGCAGGAGGAAGATGGAAGCTTCCTTGGAGATTATGAAGATCTTCCCCTGGGCCAGAATCTGCAACTGTCCCAAAATGTTTCTCCGCCAAATCCTCAGCAGCAGAGGGAAGCTGGCTGCATGCTGCCTGCACATCGTGGGCAGCATGCAGAGACTGACCCTCCAGTCCCCAGTTTCAGATCTGCTGCTGAGGATTTGGCGAGCATACCTGTGGCTGTTGGGGGTCCTCGAGCAACATCATCTGCACGCCCCACAAACCGGGGAATTGGGCGGCGTACTCAGCAACGTCGCCCAGTTTCCCAGGGGAGGGGCGTGCAGATGATGGAGTCAGCATGGCACCAAGAGAGGCGGCTTTTTCGTTGCCAAAATCAGCAAAATCAGGAGCATATTTGGGGCCAATTAGAGTCCCTAAATACTACCTTCAGTGCCGTGCTGACTGAATTGAGGACCCATAACAGCCACATGGCCAACTTGACCTCCGAAATCAGGTCAGGCATGGCCGAAATGCACAGTAACCAAAGAAACATTTTGGAACAGTTGCAGATTCTGAATGCCACACAGGCCCAGGTTAGGGCCCCCCCAAGGGCCCCAACCTGGGTTCTATGGGCATCACCAATATTAATGTGTGTTTGGCCTGAATCTGTTCCACATCTTTGCGAGACATCCACACTGGATTGACTTGTCTGGTGAGGGCTAAAAATCTGCCATTTTGCGCTGCTCTTGCTAGGTTGTTTTGGATTTGCCCCCATATAGGTCAGTCAAGGCGTGAGGTAGCCCACTAGCCAATGCCAGAGCCCAAGACTCACTGAAGCGGCCACTTAAGCTGTGGCGTGGCTGTCTTGGGCACAATCTCATTTGTGGTGGCTCCTCATGTTTGGCGGCATGATTGGGTGACATTCTGGGCTGCCAAACTAAGACCTTGGACCCTGGCTGTGATTGTACTGGATTGGAATTGGGACTGGCTGTTCTGGTTTGGGTGGGCCATTGACTTACAGGTGTAGATGTGGCATAGCTAGGTTTGCTTCAAACCTGTGTCTGTTGAAAATGTGGGCAAGCAGGAGAGGGCTTATTTGTGTCAATTTTTATGTTTTGGAACATGTTTTTCAAACAATTTCATGTACATGTCTGGCCCCAAAGTCTGTGAGGGGCACTCACCTCCTATTCAGTTTGTATGCCAGAAACATTTTACAAACTAGTAAATATTTTGATTTCAACAAGTTTATGTCTGTGGTGTTTTGATTGCGAAATATTAGTTCAAGTAGACCCAAAAAAAAATAAAAAAAAAATGTCTCCAAATAAGTCCACAAACATTGTTGTTGTTTTTTAACACAAATTCATTATTGGTTTATTCATAATGAAATTAGACATACCAAAAACAAATAAAAAAATAAACAATAACCAAGTCCAAAAAAACACATCCAAACCCAAACATAAATTAGGCAAAATGTGTGGCTATTAAATCGGCCCGCACGGCTTGCCCAGACGCACTTGGCTGGCCCACATAGGCGTCGTCTGGCTCATCAGAGGGTGGAGAGGGTGGGCAATCAACATATCGGGGGACCCTTTGCAGAATAGCAAAATTATGCAGCGCTGCACATGCCATAATGATATCAATGACCTTTTTAGGGTCATACTGCAGGGAGCCCCCAGTGTGGTCCAAGCACCGAAAACGGGTCTTCAGGAGTCCAAAGGCCCTCTCCACCACTGCCCTGGTCTTTCTATGGGCACGATTGTAGGCCTCTTGGGCTGGAGTCTGTGGCCGGAGGACCGGAGTCATCAGCCACGGGAGTAGTGGATACCCCAAATCGCCTACAACAATGTAAGGGAAACTAATATTACCATTAATTCAGACATTGCAGCGCAAAATTGCTTTCAAAAAAATATTACTGAGGTATGTGACATTGTCACCCAAACATGAGCATACATATTGCAGATGTCAAAACAACAATTAAACATATGTGAGAGATGGGGGCCCAAAGTAGGTCAATTATACTGTGGATGCTGGGTAATCAGGCAGACTGTTAGCAGCTATTGTTTCCTGTCTGTGCTGCAGAACAATGTATTATGGTTTAACTTTACCAGACCCATTTTCTGTTTTGGCTTAGTCCAAAACAGGTGTAAGGCTGCCCCTGCACTTTATCCCGCTCACCTCTACTCAGTAAGTGAAATGCATGTAAGCAAAGATGGCGCAGACCCTCTGCTAAAGTCCCTAACAGATTTGGAGGGCAAAGTGTTTTGAAGACTGTTTCTGACTTTTGCTCTCATTACACTTTGGAGTTTAAACAATGCAGGACTATAAATTTTCCAGCCAATGTAGTTTGGATCAAGTAATGGGTCCAGTCGGGTTCACATGTTCCCAAGGTGATGTGCAAGGCATCGTGTATGAAAGGTGACTCCCACAAGCATTCAAGCCACACATATAAATTCTAAATCGGTAATTGGACTCAACTTACCAAGGAGCCATGCACCCGCAAATTCTCCTGACTCAAACCGCCGGAATAATCCAGAACGGCGCAGGATGTAGGCATCATGGGCTGAGCCAGGGTAGCCTGCCAGGACGCTCAGAAAACGCATGTCCTGGGCCACCACTGCTTGCACATTCAGTGAGTGGCCCATTTTCTGATTTCTGTGACAAAAATAAAGATAAAACCAATTTTAAAAAAAGAAGGCCACGAATCCAACGCTCACTTCTAACAGGCTAAGTCAAACGTTAACATCCAGACAACTAACAATAAACAACTACCTTACATTTAAGTGGCCAACAAAAGAAGATGTATGTTCAAGCCTTTACAAGGTTGAGTGACTTGTTCTCTTTCAAGTACACTTTTAAATGTTTGACTTGTGCCAAAGTTGGCAAAGAATGGAAAAAGAAGGTCCATTGTTGCACATACACTCTTGCCAAGGAGGAAGCATTATCATGGAGGGACTGATTGCAATGAGGGAATATGTAAAAGGAGAGACTAGCAACATAGAGTGGCTAATGAAAAGGAGGGACTCTTCACAATAAGGGAGGCTAAAAATGTAGTAAATAAGGGCAAGGATGCTCTGCTTAAAAGGAGGGACTATTCACAATAAGGGAGGCTAAAAATGTAGTAAATAAGGGCAAGGATGCTCTGCTTAAAAGGAGGGACTCTTCACAATAAGGGAGGCTAAAAATGTAGTAAATAAGGGCAAGGATGCTCTGCTTAAAAGGAGGGACTATTCACAATAAGGGAGGCTAAAAATTGAGTAAATAAGGGCAAGGATGCTCTGCTTAAAAGGAGGGACTATTCACAATGATGGTTTAAAAACAGGGATGGAGAAATACAAATAATGGTATTGGCCAAAGGAGGGACAACCAAACATTTAGATACAATGGAAGCCACAACTTGCCTGTATATATACTCATCGACTGCCGGCGGGACGAGGGCAACGTGTGTGCAGTCAATAGCACCCATGACGTTGGGCATGTCGGCGATATTATAAAATGCCAGCTTAATGGCGTTTCGGGCTACCATATCCTCAGGGAAACAAATATATTTCCGAGTTAGGGTAGCCATGCCTTCCAAAAATTTGGATAGTGCGCGGCTCAGCGTAGGCTGAGAGATCCCCACGGAGAGGGCACCCAGCCTCTGGAACGAGCCGTTCGCCAAAAATTGCAGGCAGCCAAGCATCTTGGTCATACCTGAAATTGCTTGCCCCTTCCTTGTGGTGCGGGCTAACCATGGCCGCAGCTCACTATACAATTTATGGAGGGAAGCGCGATTAAGCCTGGTCAGCTCGAACAGCTCAACGTCATGCATGCTATTGATGTCCATGCGTCGCCGCCGATGCAGTCTGGTCTGTGACCTCCGGACGATCTCAATTCCCATGAGTTGCAGATCCTCATGCTCCTCAAAGGCAGTAGACTCGTCCATGGCTCTAGTTCCGACGTCTAAAAGGTGCTGGGAGCGGTTCGTCAATGAAACGGATTTATGGGGTGTTGTCCCATCGGCAATCAGCTCTCTGAATTAATCGCAAGCCCACTGCAATAATGAAAATTTCTGAACGGACGAAAAAATTCAGATTTGGTGGAAAAATGCTCCCGAATGAACGAGAAACTTCCGATTTGCTTCCGTTTTGCGAAAGAGCATATACGCATATTCGTACGAATGAAAAATGTACGAAAAAAAGCAAAAAATGACAAACACCCACCAAAACTTTCACAGACAGCTACGGAAGTCCGGACGAATGTGTCTCTGAATCGAGCCTTATGGTATTGGTAAGAGAAATAGTCAGCTCTACCTGAGACCATCCAAGTCAGAGTCTGTAGCTTGCTTGCAGGGTGGCTGTGGCTGCGAGCACCACAAGTAATGTAGTATGAAGAAGCCAGCAAGCATTCAGCAATAAAAATTCCAAAAACTTTATTTCAAATGATTAAAAGACATTCCAGTAACAGGCAGACCCATGAGACAAATTGGGGGTGAAATCCTCTTGTCAATGCGTTTCAGACCACCTGGTCCTTACTCAAGACATGAGGATTTAACCCCCAGAACCACTTAAATACACCCAAACCCACATCAGCTTTCCTCTCCCCAGACAAATCCAATTAATCACAGGTTGAAATCTCATAAACAATCAATTAGCCGTGTGTCTGATCGCCATACCTGTAACACGTCCGGTGTGTGTTCCACTTAATATCTCCAGGCTGTACTGTGTTGGAGCGTAAGTGAGGAAGAAAGGGAGCTTGTTTTTATTTGTCCATTTTGGGGTGGTGTAACTGCAGGTGTTCAACAATGCAGAAAGCAGCAAATAAGGAACAGGGATGTGGCCGTGGTCCTGCTGCTGCTGTTAAGGAGCTGGTGCTGCTAGGAGAGGGCATGTTTCATCCTTACCTGCTACATCTTCCTATGGTGCAAGCAGGCACCAGGGTTTGGAGCACATTTTTGTAGGCCCTATAAAGAGGGAGGCTAGAAGGAAGGAGTGGATGGAAGAGGATGCCAGGTAGGATGACAAGGTCCTTAATGCAATGTGGACTGAAGGCCATCATAGGTCACACAGCCCCAGGCAGCCAGCAGAAGAGGGAGAAGGCTGCCAGCGGTCATCCTATTGCTGCCACTTCCCACCACACCCAGTGACTGAGTGCACCAAGGCAGGCTCACAGGATCTCACCAGCGTGGCATTTTTAGGCAGTCCACAGCAGACAAGACACATATTATTTGCAAGCTGTGCCAGCAGTGCCTGAAACAAGGTATAATTCTTAATAATGTCAGCACCAGATCTATGATCAGGCACCTGAAAGCCAAATATGAGATGCAGTGGCGGAAACACCTAATAACCATAGAAACATCCGAGGCTTACTCTGCTGCTTCTGTTAACTCAGCCATTACCACCTCCCCAACAAAAAGGCCATCTGTTTCTCCCCAAATGGCAGATGTGGGACCCCCACCACCTTCCCCCCCCCCCCACCAGCAGCAGCAGGACCATCAACATTGCCATGCCAGTCCACGCTATCCCAAGAAAGCATTCAGCTTTCCATCTCGCAAACTTTGGAAAGAAAGCGGGTGTTTGGCCAATCCATGAGCCCTGGCTCTGAATATGAGCATTTCCTGGCTGAGACAGACATTGTGGAGGCTGTCCCACAATATACTTTTCTCAGTCGCTACTACTTTTCTCGCCAGGCCACCCCTGTCCTGCGCCAATCTAACTTACAATATAAAATATGTTCAAGAGTCAAGAGAGCATGGTTGGCAAGTGAGATTTATTTAGAGATTTCCTCTAAGCATTTCTAATAATAAAAATTCATATTACATGCAAGCCACCTTTGGGGCAAATAACTGATATCTTGAGATGTTGAACTCCTCTCTTTACTACATATCATTCTCTACTGTATTATGCCAGAATATGCTTTTACAAAAATTCAGATTAGATTTGTATTTTTAGGCTAAGGTTATTCTAAATGTGTTGTATAAGTCCTTCGCTCTTGTTCGTATGGCCCTTGTCAAATGATATGCTTTCAAATATGTGTAGTTTCTGTGAAAAATATATATATGAATATATGACCATATATTAAAAAAAATATGGAAGATTTCTATTTTCATCACTTATCAGCTAGAGAGATTCCCAGTGAAGCCACGTCCTTGAATTTGAAATGCCTCCCTTCAACGGGGACCAGGCAGAGTGCCCGTCTGTAAGGAAGGGGGACCCTAATCCTTCTTCATTCCACACTCCATCAGAGTGGTCCTGCTTTTTTCACAGAGGCTCCAGACAGCGTGAGGACAACCTTTGGTGCTGGATGAAGATGGCAGAGGTAAAGGTAAAACAACAAAGTACTTTTGTGTGGCTTTTTGTTATTTTGTCTACCTTAAACTAGTAAGGGGTCCTGGGGTGGGGGGCAGAAAATTACCTTGGCCCATGATTGCCGCATGGGACCTCTGTAAAGATAAGACATTAAAAGCCTCTGTGGGGGTTCACACAGTGAATGGGTCCACTTTAATGGAAATACCAGTGGATTATAGTAGTGAAAATGAACTTAATAGATCCAAAATCATTTTTCAAAGATTGCATCTACATTTTTTATCTCTTTCAAAACATTGAAAAGACATGTTTTTGAGTAACATTAAGTTAAATGTCTCCTATAAAGATGAGGGGGTGATACTGCCACAGTGTCTGCTATAAAGATGAGGTGGTGATACTGCCACATTGGCCTTGATTCACAGCCTCCTTTTCCTTCACTTTCCTTCACTTTCACATGTGTTTGGGGCTGGGGACTAGCTATGCAGGGCTTGTAGAACAGGGCACAAGAGCTATCCTTGGTGGCCCCACACCATGCTGGCTACCAGTCCACAGAATCTAAATGGCCCTGGAGTCTTCTGCACCCCCCAGGCTTTGGGAAGGCAGATAATTGCGGAGGCGGGGGGGGTTAATGGCAAGTCACATGCTATATACACAAAATTCCAGGACTAGGTTCAGCCCTGGTGCAGAACTATCCCAGACCCAGCAATACTCACCACACCTCTAGATTATTTTGGTTAAAAAAATACCATCTTTTATTATAAAAATATTAATATCACAAAATACATAGGTGCAAAAAAATCTCATTTGTACAAATATTCAAATCATTTGATGTAAAGTGACTGATTTCAGACTAACATTGACGTGCTTGCTTTACAGTATAGTACATTTATATTACAATATTGATGCCATGATTAGATTCTTAGAAACATGATAACTATTTTGTCTTACTGATCCAAAGATTGGCCAGACAGGGCAGACATGTTTCGCCACATAGTCTTCTTCAGTGCCCTAATATACACAATAAAGAGAAAAAGAATATACTTTATCATAAGAATGAATAAGAATGTACACAACTTAATTCAACACTTAGTATGTAACCCCTTAAGTCAAAATCATCACTGTTTTGCTTTTACAGCATAATCAAATTAAACATACACCTTATATGGTAATTAATTTGTAGTAATTGAGTTGGTCCTATATTATGACCTAGTCCATTTTTTAAGACCAGGACCTTTCTTATTTACCTGATTTTTTGTTATCCTCAGAGAATGTCAGGTCATTAGTAGAGATGAGGAGTCACCGCCTATCCCTCCCTTTTCATATATATTAGTCTGATTTCTTAATATTAAATTCTCTTTGTTTATAGCCCTATTAGGGTCTCATAATTGAAGATGTCTAAGGATCCTGACGTGCTAAAAAAAGACCACAAACGGTAGTCAGATTGTTTTTAATGACCGCCCATTTCTCAGGGAAAGAAAAGAAAGAGTGAAATAGAGAAGAGAAAGGGAGGAAGGAGGGAAAGAGTGGGGGAGGGGAGAAGGGGAAAGAAAATCCCCCTTGGAGCTTGTTATTTCTGCTATATATAATGGTGTTAAATTTACCTTAAATTCTGCGTGACCGCAGCATAGTGCGCATGTTTCCCTTTGTCATGCAGTCGTGTGGGAGCCGTCATTAATCTAAGGCAGAACAAATTATCATCTATACTGGTGATCTTATAGGCTCATTCTCCTCAAAAAGTCTGGCTCAATGGCCATACAACCTTACCTTGCTATGGCTCCATACACGCCCCTCCTGACACCGCAATGCAGCCAGCGCGTTTGAGGTATAATGGAGTGTGAAAGTTAATGGCCGTGCGGGATCCGCCCGCTACTCACTCGGTTGCCTGATCCTCCTGTACTTTCCTGACCGAATCAGTTGGGGGAGAAAGCGCCCTCCATGTACGCTGGCTGACGGCGCGCATATGTCAGCGCTTCCTGTTTTTAAGCGCTGGAGGATAACTCCCGGTCCGCTGGCCGAAAGTGACCTCACGCGCCGTCCCTATACTATCTGATGTCTGTTAAAATGCGCCATTTTGTTGCGGCCTTGCCCTTTGTAATTGGTCATTGCCTCCCTGCACAAAGGCATCATGCATGATCTTTATGATATGAATAAAAGAAGTAAATGTTCCTGCGTGCGTTTGCTTGCCACCCCCCCATCTATACCCCTTTCTCAGAAAGACGGGGAGATCTATTACACCGTTCTCCCGCATTGCGCTATTTACATGCGTCCATCCATTTTGGTGTAGCTCTGGCTTCTACATGTGTTTATCATGTCATTGTTTCACTTAGGGTTACCTAGATTGGGCGCCATTGAATTGAAATGGATACCTATTTTTTGTAACTTGGGCGTCATTATGCTGTAGCCCTGAAATGTGTACATATTTACTATCCTGTACTTCTAGGAACACCTAATGTGATTTTCACCCAGAAAAAAACGGGATTTTTAACCAATGAGTACGCGCAGTAATCCCAATAGGCCCCATCCAGTATATAGATAGCAGCTGTATCTATGGGTAAAATAGATATCTGTTCAGATTGTTATTTGGGACAAACCCAATGACATGATCCCATGGCGCTTGCACACTCGGAACAATCCTACCCTATTGACATTTTTTACCTTCATAACCTGTTTTTAAATTTAATGGCCCCTAGGCATATGTTCCAGACTTCTACAGTATAATTGGGCATTGCGGTGAAATTCGTTTTGGGGCAATGTCCCCCCCCCCCCCCCTTTCCCCCCTCCTTCTGTCCCATATATTAGGTCTCTTTATATGTCACATTGCGGAATAAATGGGGGAGATGTAGGTGAATCCCCATATCCTCCCATTATGCTACTGACATTCTCTGTCACTCGTGGCTAAAACTTAGCCTCATTACATTTTCACAGGCATATTAATATATTTAGACCTGGGAATTTATGTGCTTTGAGCCGGAATATCCAACGCGTCTCAATTATTAAAGTGCCCTTTTCCAGATTCCCACCCCTAATGGATGGATGTATCCTATCCAGGCCTTGAAATTTTTATGTGGCCGGATTGCTGTTGTGATATTTTTTAAAATGACGCCCTAAGGGGGTTTTTTCGTTGTTATTCTTAATACTGTACTGATGTTCGTATATCCGTTTTTTTAACGGACGGTTTGTTTTTCCCACATAAAAACTCCCGCAGCCACAGGTGAGTAGGTAAATAACATTACTTGTATTACAATTAATGAAATGTCTAATTTTATATTTTTCTTGATTTAGTATTGTTTCTGTTCCTGATAATACATATTGGCACATACTACAGTTACCACATTTGTATGTGCCCCGGATTTTACAGCAATCGGCCCTTTGTTGTTCAGAAAAATGGCTACATACCAGTTTATCCTTTAAATTGTTAGGTCGCCTAAAAATTATTTTGGGTTTTGGAGGTAAAAAAGTTCTCAGAAACGGATCATTCAGTAGTATGGGCCAATTTGTCTGAAGAATATCCCGAACCTTCGCGTGTGCATCTGTGTAAGTAAGTATTAATGCTGGGCCAGTGTCTTTTTTTGCCCTTTTGGGCCTGTACAATAATTGTTGTCTATCGAGATGACGGGCTTTTTTATAGGCGGCCTTCAAAATTGGTCTGCTATAACCCCGTGCTTGCAATCTCGTCCAAATTTTTGTGGCTTCTGTTTTAAAAGTTTGTATAGAAGAACAATTGCGACGAGCGCGTACAAACTCACCATATGGGATGCTACGTAATAGGTGAGCTGAATGCGAGCTGGTTGCTCGCAGCATTGTATTGGCCGATGTATCCTTTCGGTATAGCACCGTATTAATTTGGCCTTGCTTGTCCTTTTGTATTTCCAAATCAAGGAAGGTGACGCTATTTTGGTTCCAATGACTCGTGAATTTCAAATTCAAATCATTGTTATTGAGCATGTGAACAAAATCTCCCAGTTCCTCCTCCGGCCCCTCCCATATGACCAAAATATCATCAATGTACCTGTTCCATTAACTTTCACACTCCATTATACCTCAAACGCGCTGGCTGCATTGCGGTGTCAGGAGGGGCGTGTATGGAGCCATAGCAAGGTAAGGTTATATGGCCATTGAGCCAGACTTTTTGAGGAGAATGAGCCTATAAGATCACCAGCATAGATGATAATTTGTTCTGCCTTAGATTAATGACGGCTCCCACACGACTGCATGACAAAGGGAAACATGCGCACTATGCTGCGGTCACGCAGAATTTAAGGTAAATTAAACACCATTATATATAGCAGAAATAACAAGCTCCAAGGGGGATTTTCTTTCCCCTTCTCCCCTCCCCCACTCTTTCCCTCCTTCCTCCCTTTCTCTTCTCTATTTCACTCTTTCTTTTCTTTCCCTGAGAAATGGGCGGTCACTAAAAACAATCTGACTACAGTTTGTGGTCTTTTTTTTAGCACGTCAGGATCCTTAGACATCTTCAATTATGAGACCCTAATAGGGCTATAAACGACGAGAATTTAATATTAAGAAATCAGACTAATATATATGAAAAAGGAGGGATAGGCGGTGACTCCTCATCTCTACTAATGACCTGACATTCTCTGATGATAACAAAAAATCAGGTAAATAAGAAAGGCCCTGGTCTTAAAAAATGGACTAGGTCATAATATAGGACCAACTCAATTACTACAAATTAATTGCCATATAAGGTGTATGTTTAATTTGATTATGCTGTAAAAACAAAACAGTGATGATTTTGACTTAAGGGGTTACATACTAAGTGTTGAATTAAGTTGTGTACATTCTTATTCATTCTTATGATAAAGTATATTCTTTTTCTCTTTATTGTGTATATTAGGGCACTGAAGAAGCCTATGTGGCGAAACATGTCTGCCCTGTCTGGCCGATCTTTGGATCAGTAAGACAAAATAGTTATCATGTTTCTAAGAATCTAATCATGGCATCAATATTGTAATATAAATGTACTATACTGTAAAGCAAGCACGTCAATGTTAGTCTGAAATCAGTCACTTTACATCAAATGATTTGAATATATGTATAAATTAGATTTTTTGCACCTATGTATTTTGTGATATTAATATTTTTATAATAAAAGATGGTATTTTTTTTAACCAAAATCATCTAGAGGTGTGGTGGGTATTGCTGGGTCTGGGATAGTTCTGCACCAGGGCTGAACCTAGTCCTGGAATTTTGTGTATATAGGTCATAGCGGACCAGCTAATATCAAACCCCCTCAGAACACTAAAGGAAGGGTCGCCAATCAATCAGACTGCTTTGTCCATCAGGATAAACCAGTCTGGACTTTTGTGTTGTGGTTACTAAGAGGGTAGGAGGATAATATATTTCCTCTTGGCGTACCCCCTAAAATTGGCATTAACTAATTATTGTCTGAATTGATTGAATTGAGCTGATATCTGTTCACAGAAATGACGCAATTAGGGACCAATGACTGGGATACAATGATGACAAATTTGACTCAGTGCCGGGTTTCTAACAAAGATACCATTGAGAAAAAGGAACAGACTAATATACTTTTTAACTCATTATATAAGGCTCTAGCAAAAAAGTCCAAAACTTGGTGGGATATCCAATATCTCCAGGAATATATTGATCATGGCCTAGTACCTAAGGGCCTCAGGGTCCGCCTGTTTCCTCAATTACCTAACCCAAGTGATCAATTTAAGAAACAATGGGAAGAAACCTTACAAAATTGTTCACTGCAACTTATCAAACTTTTAATAAATTACCATACAGAGCATTTAGTAATACTAAATGCTCAAATTCAATCAATTATAACGGAGCTACATACAAAACAGAAAAATGAACAATTCAAACAGAGGGACTCCGGAATTAAGGAGTCCATTGAAAAATTGAATAAAGAAATTATTCAGATCAAAGAGCAGAAATTATTCAGAGATAGACAGGCCTACAAGAATAATGAGGCATATGCATGGCCTACCATGCAACAGGGACAGAGAGGGAGAAGGGAGAGACCGGATAGGCAGGGGAATTCCTTGGATACCTCGCCCTTGAGGGAGAGAGGGGTCCCAGATACACGAAACAAACATGGGGGAAAAAGTTTATTCCCCCTAATAGACGAGGAGAGTATCAACAAGGTCCCCAAAGATGGGACAACCCTTGTCCATAACAGAGAGAACAGCAGAAATACCTACAGAAACAGAAAATGGATCAGAGAACCCCACCTCCACCTGAGGAGGAAAATGAATTAGAAAGACCTAGAAGAGATTTTTTAGACGGAAGCGCAATGCGCGCCGGAATAAACACAGAAATAAGGCTAGAGGAAAACGTGTCAAAGAACTCTGCTCCCCCATTTCCACCGATCCCACAGGCCGAAAGAAATCTAAGACTATTTCATCAATAACTATGGCACCAATAGATACCAATACTTCCCTTCCTACACAAACGAGCAAAGAGATGGACATCATCAATTTAACTAACTTTACATTAACAAAAGATCAAGAACAATTGCTCCGACTTGGACTTAATTTTTGTCCATCCAAAGGCTTGGACTTGTTTGACATAACCAAAGATATCCACCTCTTTGCTAGAAAAATACTTTGTCGTTTTCAGTTCATGGACAAGGAAGGGCCACCTGGTGGACTAGAAAACCGACCTACTGTATCAGAATCACAGTTAGAACAAGACATGATAGATCTAGGATTAGAGGTGGCCGGTCACTGTATTCGTGGAAAGCCATTAATCCAATTTAAAAAGCCATCTACGTATTATCCTCCCATAGGCCTGAATCATAATGTAGCAACATTTGTTAATCTAACGGTATCCAATTTGGAGGCACTCCCGCATAAAACATATAAACCCACAAACCTAAGCAAGGATCTTGCAGCCGCCATAAAGGAATTAGAGTCTAAAAATGACCTGATTATAAAATCGGCGGACAAAGGCGGGAATATAGTAATCATGTCTAGGGATCAATACATAGATATGTGCCTACGAATTTTAAACAATAAGGATTGGTACATAAGGGCCCCCACGTCCAGGCTGGCGGTTAACGCCCGGGAATACCACGCCATATTACAACAGGCTCGCGACCAGGGAGTGATAGATTCCGGTACTGCTGGGTTTCTGGAGGCGCCCCACCCGATAACACCAACGTTTTATGCCCTTCCTAAGGTGCATAAATCGTTGGTGTCCCCGCCCGGCAGGCCCATCGTGTCGGGCATGGGAGCGCTCACAGAAAATGCCAGAAAGTATGTGGACTTACATCTTCAGCCCCTGGTCATGAGCCTGCCATCCTACGTGAAGGACACAGGCCACATTCTATGTGTCCTGGATGGAATGTGGGTGGATCCCGGGGCGTTTCTGGTCACCCTGGACGTGGAGGCCCTTTACTCAAGTATTCCCCACGATAAAGGCTTGACAGCTGTAGAAACTTTTCTGAATGAGCTTGATGTGGCAGAACACAATCACAATCTTTTCCTCCTCCGGCTCCTCAACTTCGTCCTCACCCACAATATGTTCCTCTTTAATGGGCAACTCTACCACCAGGTGCAGGGAACAGCGATGGGGACGACGTGTGCCCCATCGTTTGCTAACCTGTACCTGGGGTGGTGGGAAAGGGGACTGTGGACTGAGGACAACATGGCCAAGTACCTGTGCCACGTTTCGGCCTGGCACAGGTACATTGATGATATTTTGGTCATATGGGAGGGGCCGGAGGAGGAACTGGGAGATTTTGTTCACATGCTCAATAACAATGATTTGAATTTGAAATTCACGAGTCATTGGAACCAAAATAGCGTCAGCTTCCTTGATTTGGAAATACAAAAGGACAAGCAAGGCCAAATTAATACGGTGCTATACCGAAAGGATACATCAGCCAATACAATGCTGCGAGCAACCAGCTCGCATCCAGCTCACCTATTACGTAGCATCCCATATGGTGAGTTTGTACGCGCTCGTCGCAATTGTTCTTCTATACAAACTTTTAAAACAGAAGCCACAAAAATTTGGACGAGATTGCAAGCACGAGGTTATAGCAGACCAATTTTAAAGGCAGCCTATAAAAAAGCCCGTCATCTCGATAGACAACAATTATTGTACAGGCCCAAAAGGGCAAAAAAAGACACTGGCCCAGCATTAATACTTACTTACACAGATGCACACGCGAAGGTTCGGGATATTCTTCAGACAAATTGGCCCATACTACTGAATGATCCGTTTCTGAGAACTTTTTTACCTCCAAAACCCAAAATAATTTTTAGGCGACCTAACAATTTAAAGGATAAACTGGTATGTAGCCATTTTCTGAACAACAAAGGGCCGATTGCTGTAAAATCCGGGGCACATACAAATGTGGTAACTGTAGTATGTGCCAATATGTATTATCAGGAACAGAAACAATATTGAATCAAGAAAAATATAAAATGAGACATTTCATTAATTGTAATACAAGTAATGTTATTTACCTACTCACCTGTGGCTGCGGGAGTTTTTATGTGGGAAAAACAAACCGTCCGTTAAAAAAAACAGATATACGAACATCAGTACAGTATTAAGAATAACAACGAAAAAACCCCCGTAGGGCGTCATTTTAAAAAATATAGGATACATCCATCCATTAGGGGTGGGAATCTGGAAAAGGGCACTTTAAAAATTGAGACGCGTTGGATATTTCGGCTCAAAGCACATAAATACCGAGGTCTAAATGAGACACTCACTTTTGCTTCATTTCTGTGAACAAATATATTAATATGCCTGTGAAAATGTAATGAGGCTAAGTTTTAGCCACGAGTGACAGAGAATGTCAGTAGCATAATGGGAGGATATGGGGATTCACCTACATCTCCCCCATTTATTGAGCAATGTGACATATAAAAAGACCTAATATATGGGACAGAAGGAGGGGGGAAAGAGGGGGGGGGACATTGCCCCAAAACGAATTTCACCGCAATGCCCAATTATACTGTAGAAGTGTGGAACATATGCATAGGGGCCATTACATTTCAAAACAGGTTATGAAGGTAAAAAATGTCAATAGGGTAGGATTGTTCCGAGTGTGCAAGCGCCATGGGATCATGTCATTGGGTTTGTCCCAAATAACAATCTGAACAGATATCTATTTTACCCATAGATACAGCTGCTATCTATATACTGGATGGGGCCTATTGGGATTACTGCGCGCACTCATTGGTTAAAAATCCCGTTTTTTTCTGGGTGAAAATCACATTAGGTGTTCCTAGAAGTACGTGATAGTAAATATGTATACATTTCAGGGCTACAGCATAATGGCGCCCAAGTTACAAAAAATAGGTATCCATTTCAAGGCTACAATACAATAGCGCCCAATCTAGGTAACCCTAAGTGAAACAATGACATGATAAACACATGTAGAAGCCAGAGCTACACCAAAATGGATGGACGCATGTAAATAGCACAATGCGGGAGAACGGTGTAATAGATCTCCCCGTCTTTCTGAGAAAGGGGTATAGATGGGGGGGTGGCAAGCAAACGCACGCAGGAACATTTCCTTCTTTTATTCATATCATAAAGATCATGCATGATGCTTGGATGCATGTGCAGGGAGGCAATGACCGATTACAAAGGGCAAGGCCACAACAAAATGGCGCATTTTAACAGTCATCAGATAGTATAGGGACGGCGCGTGAGGTCACTTCCGGCCAGCGGACCGGGAGTTATCCTCCAGCGCTTAAAAACAGGAAGCGCTGACATATGCGCGCCGTCAGCCAGCGTACATGGAGGGCGCTTTCTCCCCCAACTGATTCGGTCAGGAAAGTACAGGAGGATCGGGCAACCGAGTGAGTAGCGGGCGGATCCCGCACGGCCATTAATTTTCACACTCCATTATACCTCAAACGCGCTGGCTGCATTGCGGTGTCAGGAGGGGCGTGTATGGAGCCATAGCAAGGTAAGGTTGTATGGCCATTGAGCCAGACTTTTTGAGGAGAATGAGCCTATAAGATCACCAGTATAGATGATAATTTGTTCTGCCTTAGATTAATGACGGCTCCCACACGACTGCATGACAAAGGGAAACATGCACACGATGCTGCGGTCACGCAGAATTTAAGGTAAATTTCACACCATTATATATAGCAGAAATAACAAGCTCCAAGGGGGATTTTCTTTCCCCTTCTCCCCTCCCCCACTCTTTCCCTCTTTCCTCCCTTTCTCTTCTCTATTTCACTCTTTCTTTTCTTTCCCTGAGAAATGGGCGGTCACTAAAAACAATCTGACTACCGTTTGTGGTCTTTTTTTAGCACGTCAGGATCCTTAGACATCTTCAATTATGAGACCCTAATAGGGCTATAAACGAAGAGAATTTAATATTAAGAAATCAGACTAATATATATATATACAATGTGCTCTTAATGGCGTCCACTATGCAGGCTGCTCCATTCCAGTCCTATGACACGCTCATACTGCAACCAATGAGGTTTCGACACGTCATTCGTGCGAGCTGATTGGAGGAAGGCTCCCCTCTCGCATCACAACACGGAAGTGAATCTTCCATGGTGTGTAGGGAGCTGAGATGTGCGCGTTATGGAGCTGGACACTCAGGATCGGAGCTCTTATATTCTAACTCTGACTACATACATACAGGTACGCCATTCCCTTATCTTTTTGCGGCCTTTCCCATCTCTTTTATGCCGGGTCTTTGTCTCAGGTGAAATGTGTTGTGTAATTAACAATGATTAACATGTGTATAAATGACGTTTTTTTAAGTTGCCCCATTGTCATGATTAAGAGCTGGTGCTCGAAACGCGTCGACGTGGGGCCTGCTCGTTGTATGCTTTTTACAATTTACCATGCTGTGATGGACTTTTAAGTGCTTCAAATAAAGGATCGATGATTTTAAGGCTCCCACTCCATGGCTGGCACTCTTTCATTCTGGACTGCGATATTTTCAGAGGTGAGCGCTCTGTGCCTTGTGCCTTCAGTGAGAGCTGCTGCTTATATCCAAGGAATCTGAGGCTGGCATTTCTTACTTATATTCTTTTTCTCTTTATTGTGTATATTTGGGCACTGAAGAAGACTATGTGGCGAAACATGTCTGCCCTGTCTGGCCGATCTTTGGATCAGTAAGACAAAATAGTTATCATGTTTCTAAGAATCTAATCATGGCATCAATATTGTAATATAAATGTACTATACTGTAAAGCAAGCACGTCAATGTTAGTCTGAAATCAGTCACTTTACATCAAATGATTTGAATATTTGTACAAATGAGATTTTTTGCACCTATGTATTTTGTGATATTAATATTTTTATAATAAAAGATGGTATTTTTTTAACCAAAATCATCTAGAGGTGTGGTGGGTATTGCTGGGTCTGGGATAGTTCTGCACCAGGGCTGAACCTAGTCCTGGAATTTTGTGTATATAGGTCATAGCGGACCAGCTAATATCAAACCCCCTCAGAACACTAAAAGGAAGGGTCGCCAATCAATCAGACTGCTTTGTCCATCAGGATAAACCAGTCTGGACTTTAGTGTTGAAGTCACATGCTAGCCACAGGTAACTTGCCAGTCCCCAAGTCTTGTGACTCATGGATCCCTTACCAGTTCACAAAAGGGTTAAATGTAAAAAAAAGACAGATACACTAGAGAAAAATTACATTTATTTTTTTTTTTTCTTCACTCACCTCCATCCCCCGGCGATCATGTTCCACAAAGCTCTGATAACAGCTGCCAGGTGATCAGTGGAGGGGGGCTAGGGGCAGGGATCACAGCCCCTTACCCCTCCAACCCTCTCCCCACCAATCAACCTGGCGCTGCAGAGAGTCTAAAGTGCATGTGGGAGGATGTCATAGATGACATCATAGGTGTCTACGGTGGGCGATACGGGAAGTGATGAGAAGGGCCCGTTTCTGCCCTCCCGGTGAAAGGGAGACCCAGTGGGAGGGATGAGTAAATGTCATTTTTCTTTACAGTTAGTATCAGCGGCGGCCAAAGTCAGTTCAAAGTCTTTTCGAGCCCTCTCCTGATGCCAGAAGAGCCCCGAGGGAGGATTGGATGCCCCCCGCATGAAGAGAAGACCCGGACGGATCAATTAAGAGGTCAGGTGAGATTTTAACTCTTATACTTTTTTTATTGGTGTTTAAAATCAACTACGCGAGTCTCGCATTGCTGGCACTTAATGATAGGAGAGGCAGCTAACTTAAACTCACGTAGCTGGCACTAATAGAGTTAAATGTTAAATCGGAAGCTATAAAGGTCACCCCAACCACTTTGCGCTATCCTCCATCTTCCCTTTTGGACCCTTAAAGCTCACCACAACCACTTAGCGCTATCCTCCATATTCCCTTTTGGACCCCTAATACTTACCCAAACCACTTCCCGGTTAGGTTCTTCTTCCATTTTAGGCCCCTAAAACTTACCCAAACCACTTCTCGGTTAGGTTCTTCTTCCATTTTAGGGCCCTAAAACTTACCCAAACCACTTCCCGGTTAGGTTCTTCTTCCATTTTAGGCCCCTAAAACTTACCCAAACCATTTCTCGGTTAGAAATACCAAACAAACATAAAAAGAAGGGGAGATCCACTCTATTATATGCATGTGCACTGCCAGGAATCCTGGCGTCCAGCTAACCAAATTAAATCACTAATGCCACTAAGGCCCACCGACGTCCCCACCCCACCGCATCTTGGCATACTGACAGCGTGCAGTGAGAGGAACCAGCTGCACAGCAACCTACTCATACAACGCTGGCCGGCGATATCTTGTGTGGATGAATGGCTAGCCCCCTCCCCCTGTATCAGGACTGTTATACCGGACTGTACAGCCTAATCTCTGAAGAGCAAAGCTGTGAGACAGAGCTAAGTATAAGCGGTGTCCTGTCACGTGTTTGCTGTGGAGGGAAAAAGCTGTGTGCTGGAGCAGCAGGCTGATATATGATATATGATATCTGTGAATACAGTTAATAGTGGGACACCCATGTGCTAGAGGCTGCTAAGGAATCGTTTTGGCGCCATACATGTTTGATGGGATAGGGGAGATCACTCCGTTTAGCCACGCAATTTTCAGCAAGGACAATGTGGCAGCAGGACTATTAACCCTTTCAAAAATCCCTGTTTATAATAATTAAAGTGAACCCACCGAGCATGACGATACAAGGAATATGACTTCAAACATCCAACCCTGAACTGGGATACCTCTATAAGTTTGCTGCTGCGCAAGTGCTGGGATCCACATTGGTGCTGGGAGTCTATCCAGCTTTCAATATCTGCTGAGTGTGGTGGGGAGTGATTGGGATGCCAGTGTGGCTGCGTGAGGCTGCATGAGGGGGGCCCCATCTTTTAAGTCACCATATATGTATTTTATGTGTTCATAGTGTAATTTATATATCTATCTGTAAGTGCCTGAATAACTTTTGAAATCCGTGTAATAAAATAGTGTTGTATCGGCTTTAACTTGTGGAGCATTAGTGCCAGTCCAACGTTAAAGTGGACCAACACCCAGTATTTTGACTATCCTGGGTCTTGGTCCACTTCGGTGGGGCACCCCCGATCGGGGTGCCCCACTGTGTGAAACCCCCCCGAACCCCCCGAAAAACTCACCTCTCCCCGCTCCTCCGCCGCCGCCTCCCGCGCGTCCCTCTTGACGCGTGCGCGCCCGCCTAGAGGGGCGCGAGGGAGGCGGCGGCGGAGTTTGGGGTGTTTGGGGGGGTTTCACTAATTCACAAGTTTCACAATCTTATAGATTCCCGGGCCGATCACCCGTGGGTGTTGGTCCACTTTAAGCGTGTGTATGTGTGGCATTAGTCACTTCTCGGTTAGTTTCTTCTTCCATTTTAGGGCCCTATAACTTACCCAAACCACTTCCCGGCTAGGTTCTTCTTCCATTTTAGGGCCCTAAAACGTACCCAAAACACTTCCCGGCTAGTTTCTTCTTCCATTTTAGGCCCCTAAAACTTACCCAAACCACTTCCTGGTTAGGTTCTTCTTCCATTTTAGGCCCCTAAAACTTACCCAAACCACTTCGCGGTTAGGTTCTTCTTCCATTTTAGGCCCTAAAACTTACCCAAACCACTTCCCGGCTAGGTTCTTCTTCCATTTTAGGGCCCTAAAACTTACCCAAACCACTTCCAGGTTAGGTTCTTCTTCCATTTTAGGGCCCTAAAACTTACCCAAACCACCTCCCGGTTAGGTTCTTCTTCCATTTTAGGCCCCTAAAACTTACCCAAACCACTTCCCGGTCATCTGAATCTTCATCTCTAAATATTTATTTCACCCTTCGTTTGGTGTTAATGTATTTGTGTAAAAAATGACCCTGAAACTTTGATTTTGGTTTAATTTTTTTTTTAGTTGAAGGCCATTTTTTTGGCCCATTTGGAATATTTGTTTTTTTTACACATTTTTAAAAAAAGTTAAAACGGAATCAACTTTAAAATTAATAAAAATTTAAAATATTTTAAACAATTTACATAAATAAAAACAGTTACAGGACCCAGAACACTATTCTTCTTCTGTTGTCCCCAACGAGTCAACCAGCTGCTGCATATCGGCCACCAACTCAAGGACCCTTCGATTCATTTCTTCCACTCTTGCCCGTGTGCTCCCTGTATCAAATTTTGGAAAAAAAATTACTTAGAGACAAATACATGTTTCTCACCTGTGGATGGAATGTTTTTTAGTTGGCTACATAAATCAAGATGACATATGTCAGTCTGCTAAGTAATTACTCTAAGCAAGTGGGCACAGTTTAGTCTGCTAAGTAATTACTCTAAGCAAGTGGGCACAGGTCAGTCTGCTAAGTAATTACTCTAAGCAGGTGGGCACAGGTCAGTCTGCTAATGCCATTGACTATGGCTTGATGTATCTGGGTGATTATGTCAATTAACACATACTGCAAAGAATGACATTACAACTAAATTGGTTGGTGGCCGACGGATGCCTCGTTGGGAACAACCCTACATCCTGGGCCCTGCCACTGTTGTGAAGTAGAGGCTGTCGAAACATGGCAAATAGGGTCACTTATAATGTCTTAGTCAACAGTAATCAAATGTCATTTTCAATGTGTGTGTCACATCACTCACCTTCTCCCTGTGCCTCCTGGGCGGGATCTGCTGCAGTCTCTGCATCCTCACCCGCTCTAGAAGCATCTACAAAAACAGATTAAGGGAATCAGCTTGGGTGGAAATAGCATGTATATGTGTGCGGTTACATGAAGAGTCACATACCAGAGGCTCCCGCCTGCGTCGCTGGGTATGACTCCCTGCCCACGCCGTGCCGCCCCTCCTCTGTGGAAAGGTCCAGGGCCTGGTCGGAGGACCCAACAGAGGAGGGGTAGGACCGTCACCCTGGAGATCCACCACCTTCACTTCCAGCTGCAGATTCATGCAGCACTGGTCGGCCTGTGCGCCTCCAGGTGCGGCGGATTCGGTAATCCATTTCCAACACTAGAAAACAAAAACAATTATAAATAAATGCCTACCTTCTGCATGAGTTACATCTGGCATGCAATCGCCATGTACTTACTAGGGAAATGGATTCTGAAAAACCGCCGCACCCGGGGCATGTGCAGCCGTTTCAGGTCCGACCAATGCTGCATGATCTGCGTGTGGGTGAAGGTGGTGTCCGTCTGATGTTGGATTTCGGCAATGATCTCCAGGGCGACGGTGCGCTTCTCAAAAGAGTTGGGCCGGTAGCCGCACCTGCGCTCCAGCATGGTCTACAAAACACAAAATCCAGCTAGGTTTTAGTTCAAACTGCATACAAATATCTGTCAATAATCGATCATTTGACTAAATGACATTAACAGACACATTTGTAGCCTATTACAATCCTTGAAGCTGCCCTCAGTGTTGGTTCGCACGTGTAGGCCCTCACTTCGGTTTGGCACGCAGTTTTAGACACTTTTTAAACAAACCGTTTCTTCCTGCGCTTCCTTAAGGGCTAGGCATGCATTTAGATGGCAAACTTACAAGCATGATGATCTCTTCTTGTTGGCGGGTGAAGATTGTGGGTGCCATCTTGCCTCTTGTCTGCAGCAGATAAGTTATGCCCCTGTGGTTTCCAGGTTCTGCACGGGCGGACGAACGGCCGTACACACGAGTACGCATAGCGTGAGACCCCGCCAATCTTATTTAAAGGGTCCTGGACACACAGCCCATTCTCTTTCAGAGTCCATGAGCAATGGCACCTAAAAAAAGCTCCACCAAAACCAGCAAAGGAGGGCACCAGCAAACAGCCAGCCAAATGGCAGGAGCCTGGTGAAGGGCCCAAGACTCGGTCAAAGATGACCAAAAAGAAGTTGCGGCCAACCCGCATTGCCCAGCCAAAGGCACCCACCACAACTACCCAAAAAAAGGAGGCCGCTGAAAAAAGGAAGCCACAGGCCAGAAAGCCGACCCCAATGCAGGGGAAAAAAGGGACCAAGAGGGTGCAAAGCCCCAGCCCCCTAAGGTCACTATCACCCCACCCACGTGGCTACCATGGCAAGACAACCAAAAGGAGACACTGGGAAAGAAGCCCCAACAGCTCAACCTCCCCATCAACAACACCCGCACGGGGCCACAAGGCTCATACCAAGAGGGCAAGGCACAGGGCAAGAAGTCCGAGTTCGCCCACCCCACCCGCACGGATGTCAAAATCAGCGGACAAGAGGGCAAGGCACAGGCCCCAAAGCCCAAGCTCTGGGTCACCCCTGGACCGGCCGTCTACCTCCAAGGGGCATGGGTATTCTAAGGGCCCACAGAGGCACAGGGCCCCAAACACGACTTTATCCACAACACTCACTCCTCGGCCACATTTGGCAACGGCACAGGTGGAAAATATGCCACAGCTACGCCTGCTAGCTCAGTGGCCACCCAGCCAAGAACTCCAAGTCCATATCCAAGTCCAGTTCAATCAGAAGCCAGCCACCTGTCCTACATTTCTCCCCAACACAGCCAGGCTAGAATGTCCCCCCATTTGCCGCCAACCACTGATGAGCCAGAACATCTAGCAACAGGGCGCACATTGCGCCGAGGCCACTTGAGTGGCAGGTTTGGTGAGGCCCAAACTCTGGCATTGGCTAGTGGCCTCACCTTGTATTATGATGAGCTATATGGGCGCAGATCCAAAGCTACAAGCAAGCAGCGCAAAGCCGAGATTTTGGAGGAGCTCACCAGACATGTCAATGCAGCAGGGGAAGAGCTCAAAGATGTGGAGCAGATACAAAGGAAAATATCGGACTTAAGTATGCAGCACGGAAGAAATAAAATAAACGACGCAATTACAGGTACATATATACTTTGTGGATTTGTCTTCATCTTGGATTGGCAACATTTAGCTAAATGTGTCCAACTCTCTTTTTCAGCTTACAAACTGGCGGCGGATTCCCCACAAAACTGCAATTTACCCGAGCTGAGGAGATGGTGCTGGGCCTGCTACATCCTGTGGCCTTAGAGGGACACTCGGCCCGACAGGACACGGACATCCCTACTATTCCTGCAGGTTAGTAATGTTAGTGTGTATGTTAAATTTGATCTACGTGTAAAATGAGGCACAAACCCATATATTAACACATGACCCTAGGGTGTGCCTTGTAGTGGAGGTAGAATAGGAAAGAAAAGCTGGGGTACACAGGACCAACCCCCCTGCTTAAAAGGTCAAAAGGGGCTCCTAGGAGGACCTCGCTAGCATACTATGCAAAAATTGATTGTAGTATTACAAAATTTAGAAGCAATTTATTATACTGAATTTGACAACACATAATCCATATATAAAAAGTGACTTTTGTGAATTAAAAAAATATATAAATTTTTTCTATCACAGCATATGGTTGATAAATGGTTCATGATGTCTCCAATCCATAAATTGATGAAAAAATCCCGCAGTACAGACTAGTTTCGCTTCTCATTAAGCTTCATCAGTGTCTGCTGGGACTAGTGGTTATTTCACCATCTACAGAAATAAATAGTCATACTATCAATAAGCGTCCGAGCTGATTACATCATGCTCCTTTAAATACCATCAGTGACATTATTTAATACTTTTCTGTAGGAAAAGAGATTTCCTGCATACCTGAATATAGGAGACAGTTGCTGTGCATGGGGTGCTCTTTGGGATGACCAAAGGATAACAGAAACTCCGCAGATTAAACCCCAAATAAGAATTGCATATACTTTAAGAGCAGCCAGCTATAGGGACAATGAAATTAAAAATATTGGACAAATTATTGAATCAGTTAACCACAATCGGCAATACAGAGATTAATATCAATGTCGTTTATTAGATCACACCCTAGGTCAGGGACCATATTTGTAACCCCGCATGCCCTTATGGGGGCCTAAACCAGCTTTACAAGGAGATATATAGAACCGAATGGTTACTGCAGTAAGATGGAAAAATATAGGAGTCCAAGACAAGAGGATCCCCTGTGTATGTGTGGGGTATATAAAAATTAAATTAGGTATAAGTACATAGTGTCCCCCCCCCCAAATTATAGAATGAATACATCTCATTGGGGATAAAGAAACACTACATCGATCCTCACAGAGCAATGCCCCCTACCACCTAAGGGGTCCCAACATCACTACGACTATTATGTCAATATTATCACATTGAACTATCAGTATGTCTGTCCTACCTTGTAGTTGCTGGAAACAGGTGCCTTGCGCCGCGCTGTGCTAGGGACCTCCGTAGGTCAGACAGTTGGTGTGTCAACCCGGTAGACTTGTCCGATTCACAGCGCGAGTGACGATCAGCGGCGGGCTCCAACTCCCAACCACGCTGTATGTGAGCAGGCGGGGAGAGCCCAGTTAAAACTCGCGCTGGCGTCAATGTCACTTCCGGGCACGTGGACACGCACCGCGCTCCATTCAAGGACGCTGAAACGCAGATGCGCTCCACCACCCGGAAGTGGCAGGGCACCCGGCTGTGTGGAAATCCGAGGCTGCGCTGCGTTCCAACTAAGTGGAAACGCAGCTCCAGAATTATGTGGATCTTATTAATAACCGGATATATGGGAAGGGTAAAAGCGCGATAATCAAAAAGGACCTTAAAAGCCCCTGATTATTTAATGGCGACTTCAAACCTTGCTGGTAATGCGATATAGATTACCTATTATAGTAAATATTATAAACAGGGTAAGAGGGAATATCACTACCCATAGTTACATATGAAATAACATATAGTACCTATAAATGTGTGTCTAAGGGACAAAGTCCACGGACTTCCAATAGCTAAGCCCCCAAGAACCGAAAGGAAACAAGGGGAAACACAACATATGTCCCTGATCCCTAGACATGGTGTGACCTGTTATGGGATTAAAAGGAATTCTGTATTGTCTGTCAATAACAAAATATACATAAGGTAGCCGATATTTAGAAGTCCCTAACTTTGCTGGCAAAAAAGATAATAGAAAAAAGGGGAAAGCGATTATTTAGCCCCTGCAGAGCAACCATCGCCTATTTACAGTGAACACCAAACATTATAGAAAACACACCTTGTTAGTTACACAGGTTGTAATTAAACACGAAAGGGGAAACTGATATTCAATGTGCCCCTGACTTTATAGGTGTCTCCAAAGAAAAAGAGAGAGGACCTACTCTGCAGTGAGTTGTGTTACAAGAATGGAAGAAAACTGATTGACTCATTCAGGCCTGGCGAAGAGAAGGCTCTGAAATGATTTATCCACTTTGTTTCTCTCTGGAGGGTGATTCTTTCGATGTCACCCCCCCCTAGGATTAGGATGAATACGGTCAAGGCCCACTACTTTCATCCCATTTGGGATCTGTTGATGACATTTCAGAAAGTGTCTACCAATTGGGGTCTTGGTGTTACCCGAGCGAATATCATACGTATGCTCGTAAATCCGTTTCCTCAACTGTCTGTTGGTCTTACCAATGTAATATTTTTGGCACGGACATATTAACATGTAGATGACGTGACAAGATCTACAGTTAACGAAATGTTTCAACTGTATCTGGGGAAAAGTCCCCACAGTTAGTGTCTTAGTTGTATATATAAACCTACACAGGTTACAATTCTGGCAGTGGTAGGTGCCAGGAACCGTGCAACATATTGTTTTCGGGTCCCTCGTAAAGTGACTATGAACTAGTCTGTCGCGCAGATTTCTGGACCTCCTAAAAATGAATTTGGGCTTTTTAGGGAGCAGGGGAGCTAATGTGATGTCATTGGTCAAAACATGCCAATGGCGGTTAAAGATTTCCTTGATCTGTGCATGTTGTTCAGTAAAGGTAAGAATTAAGGCTAACCGCTGTTCCTCATTTTTGTTTTTTGGCTTATAGAGGAGGTCCTGGCGGGGTCTATCCCTCGCCTTCTTATATGCCTTTCTGAGTGTCTGTGCCTTATATCCCCTTGCTTTCAGCCTTATCCGTATATTTTCCGCTTCTTTCTCAAAATCGTCGTTATGGGAGCAATTCCGGCGAGCTCGAATTTACTCCCCATATGGAATGCTATTAAGAAGATGTTTAGGATGGGCACTCGAAGCCCTAAGGATAGTATTTGCTGCCGTATTCTTGCGGTAAAAATCAGTAGAAATTTGTCCCTGCGTGTCTATCATAATGGTGAGGTCCAAAAAGGTGACCCTGGTCGGACTACAATCAAGGGTAAAGCGTAGGTTCATAGTATTGTTATTTAAAGCAGCCACAAATTGTGATAGGTCATCCAGAGCCCCCGTCCAGACGATAAAAATATCGTCAATGTACCTGTGCCACGTAGCCACGTGGCACAGGTACTCGGACATCTCATCCTCACTCCACAACCTCCTCTCCCACCCCCCCAGATACAGATTTGCGTACGATGGCGCACACGTGGTGCCCATTGCAGTTCCCTGTATCTGGTGGTAGAGTTGGTGATCGAACAGGAAGAGGTTGTGGGTGAGGATGAAGTGTAGAAGCTCCAGTAAAAAATTATTGTGGTCGTGTTGGTGAATATCCAATTCATCAAGGAAGCCACGAACCATTTCAAGGCCCTGGTTGTGGGGGATGCTGGAATACAGGGCCTCCACGTCCAGGGTCACCAGAAAGGAACCAGGGGCCACACACATCCCATCAAGGATGCGGAGGAGGTGTCCCGTGTCCTTGAGGTATGATGGCAATTGATGGACCAACGGTTGCAGGTAGTGGTCGACGTAGCGACTGGCCCCCCCAGTCAGAGACCCCACGCCCGACACTATGGGTCTACCCGGCGGTGCTGTGATGGATTTGTGCACCTTTGGTAGCGCATAGAAAGTGGGTATGGTCGGGCATGGGACCTCCAGGAAAGAGCCAGTCGCCCCGTCGACCACACCTCTCTCCCGCGCCCTCCTGACAAGACTGTGATAGGCCCCAGAGTCCTCCTGCACCCTGGACATGGAGGCCCTGACATATCACTGATCATTTTTCAGAATATCAAGACACATATTAACATAGGAGGTCTTGTCCATAATGACAATGTTCCCCCCCTTGTCGGCGGGTTTTATTACCAACGACTGATTATTGGTTAATTCCTCCAGAGCTGATTGCAAGTGTGGGGGGAAATTAATCCCCCTACCTTTTTTCAGCCTACCCAGGTCGGTGACGACCAAGTCCACGAAAGTGGCCACGTGGGCATTGGTAGAGAGAGGTGGATAGTATGTTGAGCGTTTTTTAAAGGTTGTCTGCTTTTGGATGACCATTGGGGTGGTACCAGTGGCTTCAGAGGCCAGATCCGAGAGGATTGTCATCATCTCCTCATCGGACACTGGCCTCTGCGCCAGTGGCACCTCCTCCGGGTCTGGTGGTTTAGTGTAGTGGAGGTACCAATTTAAACAGGGTGTGCTATGTGTGGCGGGTCATCATTTGCTTTTTTCCTTGCCCATACATGATTTGGGAGAGTCTTGAGGAACACTATTGAGAGCAAAGGACTGTCTGTTATGTATTTAGAGTCAATTTGGGTTTGAGCTGTGCTTTGGTCCGAAAGACTTGATCTGGGGTGCTTGAAAGTTTGACCTAGAAAGAATGGCAACCAGCCTAATCTAATGGCAAATGCTATTGTAGTGTGGTCCCATAATGGGCTTTTAGGGATGTGTGAAGCCTCAGAACAGCCATTACATGCATGTTTATTTTGGTTAAGGAGACCAATGTGTATGTACTTGTTGACTAATACGTCTAACAGATAATGGCATTCATAGTCAAGTTAAACTTGGTCCATTGGGGGAGTTGCCATTCATGCATGGGCCCGTGTTTTAGTGAACCATATGTGTTAATACAAATCACCAATGCCTAGTCGTGTGTTAACATGCCTTCTTTTCCCCAATGCAGCCCAGCATCATCCCTCAGCTAGTGGGGAATCCTCAGCCAGTTTTACCATGCCGTCTACTTCCGTGCTGCCTCGGACCCAGGATCCGATATATACGGTAAGTGTCTTTTTATGATGTTGCTTATGCATGTGCCTTGCCATGTTTCTTCTTGCTGAATTACATATGTATTACCCAAACTGAACCTTTTTTATTTACATGTCCCAACAGACCCACACACTGATGGAGGAAATCCAGGAGCTGTTGCATTGGACCTTCTGAACCGCTCCCCTGAAACAGAATCTGCAACTGTTCCAACATGTTTCTACACCAAATCCTCAGCAGCAGAGGGAAGCAGGCTGCATGCTGCCAGCCCATCGTGGGCAGCATGCAGAGACTGAGCCGACAGTCCCCAGTGTTAGCTCTGCTGCAGACCTGTGGCTGTTGGTGGACCTAGAGGCACATCATCTGCACGCCCCCCAACCCAGGGAATTGGGAGGCATAGTCAACTACGTTGCCCAGTTTCCCAGGGGAGGGGTGCGCCGATGATGGAGTCAGCATGGCACCATGAGAGGCGGCTATTTCGCCTCCAAAATCTTCATGGGCAATTAGAAACATTAAACAACACCTTAAACTCCATGCTGACTGAATTTTGGTCCAACAACAGCCACATGGCCCTCCTTATCCAATTATTACAGTGCCATGCTTGAGGAAGTTCGAAATAGCAACAGCCACATGGCCACCTTAACTAACAATCTCAGTGCCATGATGGCTGAATTTCGAACTTCCAATAGAAACATGTTGGAACAGTTGCAGACTCCGAATGCCATACAGGCCCAGGTGAGGGCCCACCTCCAAGGGCCCCAACCTGGGTTTTATGGGCATCCCCCATAAGGCCTATTTGGCCTGTATCTGCTCCACATCTTTGATCTACATCCCCACTGTATTGACCTGTTTGGTGAGCCCTACCAATATACCCTTTTGGGATGGCTTTGGATTTGCGCCCATATAGCTCATTAGAGTGCTGAGGTAGCCCACTAGCCAATGCCGGAGGTGAAGCCTCAATGAACCTGCCACTCAAGCTGTTGCGCTGCATACTTGTGGCGAATTACATTGGTTCTGGCTCCTCCTGTTTGTAGGCATGATTGGGGGACATTCTGGCCTGGCAAACTACTACCTTGACCCCTGGCTGAGATTGAACTGGACTTGGATTGGGACTGGGGGTTCTTGTTTGGGTGTCACACTGACTAACAGGTGTATATGTGGCATAGATTTGGCTGCTTTACACCTGTGCCTGTGACAAATGTGGCCAAGCAGGAGAGGGGGTGTATGTGGGCCTATTTGTTTGCTGCACAATGTGGACATGGCAATGCTTGTCACCTATGTTTTTAAAATGTTCATTTGTCAGAAACTTTGGACAGGAGTGCCTTACTTTACAACTCCTGCCTCTGGCCAATTGCTATGTGGCATGATTTGCCTAAACTTTCATTTGTGTTTTGGTCATGTATTTTATGCAACTATGGGAACGACCATCAACTCCAATGTTTGCTTTGGAAATAAACTACATTAAATTGTAATTAACCTGTTGTGGACTAAGTATATGCCTTAATGTTTTTGGGGAATAAAGATGACTTAAAGTAGGCACTAACAAATTTGGAACATCCAAAAAAAAAAGCCTAAAATCATGTGTGAGGGTCTTTGTAATTAATTATTTACGGTTTGTAAAAATAAGAAACAAACATCCAAACACAAAGGTCCAAAAACACAATTAACAAAAAATAAAGGGACCAAACAAAGGAACACCAAATTAAGCAAAATGTGTCTCTATTAAATTAGACCGCACGGCTTGGGCAGACGCACTCGGTGGGCCACGATAGTCCTCGTCTGGGTCATCGGTGGGTGGAGAGGGGGGCAAATCCACATACCGGGGGACACGCTGCAATATAGCAAAATTTAGCAACACTGCACAGGCCATTATAATATCTATGACCTTTTTGGGGTCATACTGAAGTGCTCCCCCGGTATGGTCCAAGCATCGGAAGCGGGTCTTCAATAGGCCATACGTCCTCTTCACTACAGCCCTGGTCTTCCTGTGTGGCCTATTATATGCCTCCTCGGCTGCATTCTGGGGTCGGAGGACGGGCGTCAACAGTCACAGAAGTAGTGGATAGCCGGAATCACCTGCCAAAATGTATTATTAAAAACATAAATTACACATTACTCAATAAATGCCATCAACATGACTAGGAGGCTAGGTCACATTTGCTACACAGCATGAGCATACATAGTGCACAGGCCAAAAAAAAAACAAAAAACATCAAATAGATGTGGAAACAAATTAAACATCCAAGATGGCGGATGAGGGACATTCAGCCAGACTGCTAACAGGTATTGGTTTCGGACTGTGCTGCTCAGCATTCTTGGATGTCTTAAATTTTCAGGACCCTGTATCTGCTTTGTATGAGTCCAAAGCAGCTCTAACCCACCCCCTGCACTTTATCCCGCTCTCCTCTACTCAGTAAGTGTAATGCATCTAAACAAAGATGGCGCAGACCCTATTATAAATTCAAGGACATAATTTAAGCAGAGTGTGGGGAAGAATAATTCTTACTTTGCTCTAAATTCAATTTTAACATTTTGCTAATGCAGGACTAACATTTGGCAAGGCTTTGTTGTTTGAAAAATCTAATGGTTAAGGTCGTGTTTCACATGTAAACAAGGTGTTCAAATAGGCATAGTTTCATACATGGGACACAAACTAAATTCATAGCCATACATATAAAAAAAGGACGTTATTGGCGTCAACTTACCAAGGAGCCATCCACCGGAAAATTCCCCAGACTCAAACCGACCGTACAATCCAGATCTTCGAAGAATGCAGGCATCATGGGATGAGCCTGGGAACCCAGCGAGCAGACTAAGGAACCGCATGTCCGGGGTCACCACTGCTTGGACATTCATTGAGTGGCCCATTTTGCAGTTCCTGGGATGAAAAAAAAAACATTAGAGAGGGAAGGAAAACTAGGGAAACACTAACTAATCACACCCTAAGCAAAACCTGTGGTCCAATTAAAATAGCAATAAACAAGTACATAAGTATTTGGTTTAGCAAAAAAAAGAATATGTATGTTTGAAAAAGGAAAGATTAACTTAGAAGTGTCTATTTCAGGTACACATTAAAATGTTTCCTTGGTGAACACGTGACATTTATATGCAACTAAATACGGTTCATGGTTCCACAGGGACTCTTTACAAGGAGGGAATAATTAAAAGGAGGGAATAATTAAAAGGAAGAAATAATTAAAAAGGAGGGATACATTGCAATGAGGGTTAAATTACAAGGAGGGTTAACTTACAAGGAGGGGTTACTTACAAGGAGGGAATAATTACAAGTATGAAATAATTACAAGGAGGGATTAATTGCAAGGAGGGATTATGTAAAAGGAGGGATAACTTAAAAGGAGGGATAAATTACACGGAGGGATTATTTTAAAGGATGGATAACTTACAAGGAGGGATTAATTACAATGAGGGATTGCTTAAAAGGAGGGATTATTTTCAATGATGGATAACTTACAAGGAGGGAACAATTCTAAGAAGGGACATTTTACAAGGAGGGACTTTTTGCCTTTTTTTGGACATTAAAAAAAAAACGGGATGCGCGCGTGGCGATGATGGCGGCGGTGTGAGGCAGCTCCGCGCCCGGCGGCATCAAACGGGAGCATTAACGGCGCAGGAGCCAGCTGCATACCTCAGACCGGGGGTGAGACTCACCGGAATCCAGAGAGAGACTCGGAGCGGCGGCGGTGTTTATCTGCGGAAGGGAGAAAGAGGAGCCCCGGCGACAGCGGAGGAGGAGGTGATTTCAAGATGGCGGAGGACATCAGCCTGGAGGACTTAGATGTCATTAATCACAGCGAGGCGTCTTTCTTTGAGGAGGAGAGAGGGAGAACGGGTCTGCAGAGCTCAGCCACGCAGGCCGACGTAAGTGCTGATTTATTAATTCAATTTGAGGGTTTATTACAGAAAGCCCTGGCAGCTAACACTATGCTGATCAAAGAGCACCTGTCTAAAGAGCTGGACAGGGTGTCAGGCAGTCTGACTGCATTAGAGAGCAAGGTGGCTGAAGTCATAATTTCACAGGAAGCTATTGACTCTGATGTTAATCAGCTGAAGATAGATAACTCCCTCCTGTCAGCAAAGATAGAGGACATGGAGAACAGAGATAGAAGATGTAACCTCAGGTTTAGAGGTTTGCCAGAGCATTTTGAGGATGTAAAGGCAGTGATTACAGCGATATGCCAGGAACTGTCACCAGGAATCCCACTGGAAAGGCTGGAATTCGACCGCATACATAGAACCCTGGGCCCCCGTAGACCTGTTGAAGATCTACCCAGAGACATTATAGCCAAATTCCATTTCTATAATACCAAGGAAGTGATACAGAAAGCCGCTCGTCAATCAGCGGGCCTAGTGTTCCAAGGATATAAGTTCCAGGTCTATTCTGACATATCTCCAGCAACCATGGCGAGGAGAAGAGAATTAAAACCGCTGCTAGCAATCTTACAGGACTACAAAATTAAATATAAGTGGGGCTTCCCCTTTCGCATAACATTTACCTATAAAGATTCTTCATATTCAGCCTCCTCACTGGAAGAGTTAAAGGGCCAGTTGGTGGCAGCAGGTGTTACTAGACCAGCCCAGACTAAATCTCCCAGGATCTTAGAGGAATCACCTAAAATTCAGCGAGCTGGGAAGAGGCTAAGAAAAGGTCCTAGGTCGGCGGGATGCAGCTCCTCCCTCTCTTTTTCAGACCCCTGAGATGTCCCAGCCATTGCAGTGGATCCGTCAGGCTCTGGACTGTTTCTCGAACCCTAGTATCTTCTTGTTTTGGTTTTTAATTATGGCTTGACCTGAAACGCAAGATCTTGTAATTACAAGCTGAAGATTTACATGTTGAGTTAAAGCGGCAATAGTAGAAATGAAGAGGTTGACAGACTAAGCCGAAACTGTTTTTTTTTTTTTTTTTTATATATATACATGTTGTTTGTGAGTAGTGTTCTGTGTTAGTTTGTTCAATGGCTTGTCTTGTCGACCATATCTATTGTGTTGAATTCAATGACCTTATTGCATACTCTCCCCTGGATTTGATGCTCTCCCTCTTAATCCTGGGAAGAAGAGACTTCATAGTCTTTTGTTAATTTAGTTTAATATAAGTTGCAGGTTGTAGTTTGATAATATTTTGGCTCTGTTATGCGCCTTATAGTATGTGATTACGATAACTCCCGTTTGCCCGCCGGCATACTCATGACGTACTCCAGCAGAATCAAAGGGACTATCCCTCTGATTTGATCCCTATATATCTATTTTCTTTAATTGTTGAGTTAATTTTAATATCTAGATTAAAATTGTTAGATTGTTTAAAAACTTAATTACATGTTAGGCTGCTTACCTGGCCTATTAGCATTTTTGTGACATTAGGTGTGAAGGTTGGTGTGTGTGGGGACCCCCCAGGTGGGTGTCACTGTAGGCTCCTTTTGGGTTCTGGAAACTCAATTTGATTCCTAGTCCGTTTAGGCACCCCTAGGAGCATTTACTGGAGCTTCCCTTACATTACTGTTACTTGACGCCATTTGGGGGCGCCCCCATATTCACCGACTCTGGTGACTTAAATTTATCCTACTCCCCGCCTTCCCTAGATTTTCCCTCCCCTACCTCCCTATCTCTTCCCTTTCTTCTTTGTGTCTTTTTCTTTTTCCTTTATTCTCTTCTTATATTTGTGGAGCTTTTTTATATTTGACTAGGGTCAGAAGATTATTTGTAAAATGACTACTGTGCTTTCTTTAAATGTTCAAGGATTCAATTCCCCACACAAGCGGAGTCTTGCATTTAGGAAATTCAGAGCTCTCCGACCAGCGGTCCTGTGCCTACAGGAGACACATTTTTCGAAATCCTCCACTCCCCGGTTCTTAGATGCAGCTTACCCCCAGGTATTTATGGCATGTACAGACACTAAACAGAAGGGGGTCTTGATTGGGTTCAGACGCGACGCTCAATTTCACTGTAAAAAGGAGCTTAAAGATCCAGAGGGCCGATACTTAATTCTTGTTGGGACATTGCAAGATTCGGAAATTACAATTATCAACTACTATGCACCCAACACAAACCAGGTAGCCTTTTTATCTGATCTCTTTGATAAAGTAGGAAGTATAGCACAGGGGTTGACGATATTATGTGGGGACTCTAATCTGGTTATAAATCCATATATGGATAGACAGGCCCCAGGCAATACCTTAGTGAACCCACAAATGGCAGCAGCATCTAAGGCCTTTAGAGGACTTCTAGATACCCATTGTTTGGCGGACTGCTGGAGGGAAGCTAATCCAGGCAATCAAAACTTTACACACTTTTCTCATCCCCATAATGTGTGGACAAGAATTGACCACGTTTTTCTAACCCAGAGATCTATGCCCTCATTGAGATCCGCTAAAATTCTCCCAGTGTCCTGGTCAGACCATGACGGTATGCTAGTAAAACTAGACTTTCTGTCCTGCAGACGGTCTGGATTTTCTTGGTCATTGAATGCTTCTCTCTTGGCAGACCCAACAGTGGTTGCAGAGGTTTCTAATGCTCTGACTGAATATTTTCAAATCAATGAATCTCCTGAGATCTCTGCAGTTACTTGTTGGGAGGCCCATAAACCTACTATAAGAGGTAGACTCATCCAGATTGCCTCCAGGAAAAAGAAAGACAGAAATAAATACATTGAAAACTTAGAAAGAGAATATCTGAGAGTAGCGGAGGCAGCGAGACAGCAGATGACCCCTTCGTTGCGAGCGGAGATTCACAGGGTGACACATGAGCTGAATCTTGCTTTGGCAGGGAGGGCAGAGAACGCCCTTCGTTGGGTGAAACATAGGTATTATTGCAAAGCTAATAAGCCTGACGTATTGCTGGCTAAAAAATTGAGAACCCCAGAGCAGGGTTTCAACCCTGTTAGACTAAAAAATGAGAGAGGGGACTTAACAAGTAACCCTATCAAAATTGTTGAGATCTTTAAAGAACAACTCAAAAAATTATATACCAATCGCAACCCGCCCACTTCTGGGAATATGTGAGGGGCGTTTCTCTGCCCTCCCTGCCAGACCAATTGCATGAAGCTATGGAAAGTGAGTTTAGTATCCCAGAAATAGAGAGAGTAATTTCAAACCTGAAGCTTAACAAGAGGCCGGGCCCAGATGGTTTTGTAGCGGCCTATTACAAGGCCTTCTGTCCTGTGTTGGCTCCGAAATTGAGGGCTATGTTTAATGAGATACGAGAGGGAGGTACATTCTCTCAGGAATCTCTAACAGCCTCAATTAGCATGATACCTAAACCAGACACTGATTACACTCTGTGGTCTAATTTTAGGCCTATATCCCTTATCAATTTAGATATGAAAATATGTACAAAGATTTTAGCTGACAGGCTAGCAGAATTTCTTCCTCAGTGAATTCACAACGATCAAGTGGGTTTTATTCCAGGTAGACAAGCTGGAGATAACATCAGAAGGGTGGTTCAGCTCACGCAGATAGCTAACAATAAGAGTATACCGTGCACGCTCCTCTCTTTAGATATAAGAAAGGCTTTCGACTCGGTGGCCTGGGAATACCTTTTCTACCTGCTGGACTTTTGGGGTTTTGGCCCGAAATTTTCTAGGATAGTGAAAGAAATTTATTCAAAACCGATTGCTTATGTGAAATATAGTGGATGTAAATCGGACACTTTTCCCCTGATGAGAGGCACTAGGCAGGGTTGCCCATTGTCACCTTTGCTGTTTGCACTGGCGATGGAACCCCTTGCACAAATCATAAGGATGTCGCCAGATATAGGGGGGGTGAAGGTGGGCAAAGCTGTCTATAAATTATGTCTTTTCGTAGATGACGTACTATTAACAGTGTCAAATCCAATCATTTCCCTCCCCAATATATTGAGGACTCTGGGAGAATTCGAGCGGATCTCTGTTCAAGTGAACACTACGAAATCAAGGGCGCTAAATATAAATATTCCGGACAATCATTGGGCCCAGATACAGGCTGGGGTTTGACTTTCACTGGGAAAGAGAAACAATTAAATATTTAGGAGTGAACTTGACCAAACTCTATACTTCTTTATTTGAGGCTAACTTCATTCCACTTCGACATAAGCTTTTGGCTTTATTGAAGAAATGGAAGTTTTATGGTCTCTCTTGGCTAGGCCGGATTGCGGCAATAAAAATGACCCTTCTCCCAAAATTTCTGTATCTAACAAGAACGCTCCCAGTACGGATTCCCTCAATTTATTTAAAACAGCTTCAAAGTAAAATATTGGATTTCATATGGGACCACAAGCGCCCACGAATTGCGGGTTGTATTATGCTTAAACCAAAATGCCAGAGTGGCCTGGGGGTGCCCAATGTTAAAAAATATTATCAAGCTGCACAATTGGCTCAAGTGATAGCATACCACACAATTATAGATGTTCCAGCATGGATACAGATAGAGGCAGACTTGAGTGATCCAGTGGGGATTGACAACCTCCTGTGGCTACCATCTAAAGAGAGGAGATCAGTGGGTAATCCAATAATAGACCATTCCTTAAAGCTCTGGGATGACTTGCGGTCTACCGTAGATTTGGTCTCCCCCCATATGCCGTTATTGAAGATCTGGGATAACCCTATGTTTCTCCCAGCACTCACAGACCCTGCAAGGTTCTCCACTTGGAAGAGGAGGGGGGTCAAATATCTCAGGGATTGTTTTCAAGACTCCAGGATATCTACATTTCAGGAAATGAAAGATAAATTTTCATTACAACCTAAAGACTTATTTGGGTATTTCCAGGTAGCTCATTTTGTAAAGACTGTAGGCCCAGCACAGGTCAGTTGCGATCAGCTCACTTTTTTCGAGAAACGTTGTAGTAAGGACCCAAGAGGGAGAGGGATTATTTCGGAAATTTATAGTAAGTTATGCGAGGGATCAGGAGCCCAAGTTTTGTCTTACAGACAAAAATGGGAGAGGGAACTGGGAGAGACGAAAGACCAAGCGGAATGGCAGAAAATGTGGGGTTCGAGTTTTGGGGTTTCTGCATCTGTCATGTCAGTGGAAGCTAATGTCAAATTGACTCTTAGGTGGTACCTAGTACCGGATCAAATGAAGCACTTTGGGTCAGATGTAAAAGGACTCTGCTTCAGAGGTTGCTCAGCTGAGGGTTCTTATAAACACATATGGAGGAACTGCGACAAAGTGAAGTTATTCTGGCAAGCAGTGTTTAAAGCTATAAGCAAGGTTTTAGGTAGGCAGATACCACAGGACCCATGGGTGGCTTTATTAAACTCTCCCATTGACAACTGCTCCAAAAATCAGAGGCTACTGACCTATCATATCCTGACAGGCGCGAAACAGACAATAGCAGGCTTATGGAAAACTACAGACCTAAACTTTAGGTTACTTATTAATAAAGTGAATTTCATTATGTCTATGGAGAAGCTCACTGCAATTCAAAGTGGGGACTTGGATGGATTTCGGGAATTGTGGACTCCTTGGATACGGGCCTACGGCTCTAAAAATTTTGATGAAACCCTGCTCTGGGTTTAATAAGCGACCTCTTTAGCTTATGTCTGGCTTCCTTTTTTCGTCTTTCTTCTCTCTTTCTTTGTATCTCTTCTTTTCTTTCCCTTTTTCCCCTTATTTTTTCCCATCCCGATTGCCCTCCCCCCTCCCTTTACTCCAAAGGTTAAGAACATTTTTTGTAAAGTTTAAGATTTTATTACATAGAGTATTTTAGTTGATTGGTTCGACTTCAATCATTGGCGTGGGACCTTTCTGGCTAGGAACGCGGTCTCCGGAAGGAATTGCAGGACAACAACCTCGTTCTTCGCACAAAGTTCTGTATTATATAGAAACTATTGTAATAATGCTTCTCCATGTTGGAGATTATTGCCTGTTCTGCAATTTTTGAAATGATCCATTCAATAAAAATTTATTGAAATGAAAAAAAAAAAAAAGACGGAAACAAAACTGATTGGACTTGTCTGTAGATATACTCGTCGACTGCCGGAGGGACCAGGGCAACATGGGTGCAGTCAATGGCACCCATGACGTTGGGCATGTTATAAAATGCCAGCTTAATCGCGTTTCTGGCTACCATGTCGTCAGGAAAACAAATATATTTCCGAGTAATGGTAGCCATGCCTTCCAAAAACTTGGATAGCGCGCGGCTCAGCGTAGGCTGGGAGATCCCCACGGAGAGGGCACCCAGCCTCTGGAACGAGCCGTTCGCCAAAAATTGCAGGCAGCCAAGCATCTTGATCATACCTGAAATTGCTTGTCCCTTCCTTGTGGTACGGGCTAACCACGGGCACAGCTCACTATACAATTTATAGAGGGAAGCGCGATTTAGTCTGGTGAGCTCGAACAGCTCAAAGTCATGCATGCCATCGATGTGCATGCGTAGCCGGTGCAATCTGGTCTCAGCCCTACGGAAATTTCAATGCCCATGAGCTGCAGATCTTTATGCTCCTCAAATACACTAGAGTCATCCATAGCTGCTAGTCTCGAGGTCAAAATGGTCCCGTAAGGGGATCGCAAAGGAAACTGATTTATAGGGTGGTGGTCCATCGGCAATCAGCTCTCTGAATGAGACGCAAGCCCATAGCAATAATGTAAGTTATCTGAACGAACGAAAAATATCAGATTTGGTTTGGAAAATGACCCAAACTAACGCAAAAGATCCGTTTTGTTTTCGTTCATCGAAAGCGCATATACGCATTTGCCCAAATGTTCGTACGAATGAAAAATGAACGGAAAAAACACAAAAAATTACAAACACCCAAAAAAAATTTCACAGACAGCTACGGAAGTGCAGACGAATGTGCCTCTGAACCGAGCCTAATGTGTCACCTACACCTAAAAAAAGAGAACTACATTAGTTTTACAAATTAAATGATAATTTCGCTTCTGAAAAATGTCACACTATACTCATTGAGTATAGGATGAGTAATGGATCTGAGTTTTCATGCTCCAGCAAACGTGGATCCACTTGCACCTCCCCCTCTTGATCCCCCCTGAACATCTGTTTGGATTAAAACAAAATTAATTTACATAACTCTCAAAACTATATTGTGCACACCCTCTTACAATACAATTACCCTGGGGACTGGTTAATAAGTTATTTTCCACATATATTCCCTGTATTGTTGCCTGCTCGATATAAGGCACAATTTTCCACTCTGAAAACTAAGCATGTAGCCTCTATTAGTCCATTTAGGATCTTTAGTCATTTTTTTCAGAGGAAATTCCAGTGACTGTAACTTTTTGGGTAGTTACAGCAGTTCTTTTTTTCTCTTCCAACAACATTCAGATATGCCCTGCCATATTGCATCTGTACCATCCTTGCCATTCAAATGTGCCTCATCACCATATAGGTCAAGCCAGTTAGCAATGACCTGATCACAGAGCTGCATGTTTTCTAGAGTAGAGCGTGAATTCCGCTTAGCACCCTGACCAGCTGCTGGCCCCTGACTATCAGCTGCACCCTGATTAGATGCTGATCCTTTGTGTTTCTTTTTTGCGGTGGTGGACCTGTGTAGGTTAATGTGACAGGCTCCTCATACAGGTTGTCCACAGGACAAGGAGCAACACTTTTAGTGGGCCGGAGAGCTCTTCCGTGGTCATGGGATGAATTTTCAGCCCGCGCTTAAAGTACAAAGTAAAGTTGCAAAATCACGTTTTGGAAACTGAAACTGAAACTCTCCTACTCACAACTTGCCAGACTCCCAGTCAATTAAACTCACAGCCTCACAGTAACTCACTCTCTCTCTCCTTCTGTCACAACACACCAGACTATATTTTTTGTTTAGCACAAATGTAATTGTCACCCCACCCCACTTTGGGGTGTCCTCTGTCTTTCACATTCACTAATTCCAACTGAAGGGTTGCATTACCTTGGTTCTTCATGTTTTCTGTTGCTTCACACTCACAAACCTCATTTGTGTACCTTCTTGTGTCGCTAATACGTAACTGGTTCTTGCAATGCTTGCATGCGCAGTTGGTACACATGCGCACAGGCTTATTTGTGTCTGCATGGCACCACGCAGTATAAAAGTAGTTGTATGTTCTCCTTACAGATGTTTTTAGGACCCTTGTTGAGCTTGCTTTATAGTGCTTCTGCTTTACTTGATTACTGATTGTGTTAGTTGTTCCTGTTGTGATAGGAGTTGCTGCTGGTGTAGGTTGTGCTAGGTGTGTTTGAAGTTGCTGCTAGTGTGGGTTGTGCTAGTTGTGCTGTGTTTTTTGAGACAGTAGTGGGATTTGTGAGTGGGTTTGCTTGCAGAGTTTGCAGGATGAGTGTCTCCCATGATATGATTGAGCTTGAAGGGATGCTGGCTTTTTACTGCCTCACATGTTGTTTAATCCCTTAATGAGGAAAGGGAGGATATGGTGCAAGCAACACAGCGTGTGCCCAAATTGTTTACTGCTAGAACAGATCTTGAGACACTGGATGATGAGCGTAACTGTTGTAGGTGCCATTTGAACCATACAGCCACTATGAATTTGTGTTCACAAAATTGATCCTTCTACTGCTAGAGGCCATGCAGTGCCAGGGATGGTGAAAAGTTTGGCTACTTTGTTTTTAATTTCTTGGGAGAGGTCGTTTTTAAACCTCATCTGGTCTGTTTACTGGGTTGAGTCAGAAATGGTTTGGTGAAGCGCAGGAAGAATGGAAGGCAACTCCACAGGTATCTAAGACAGGCAGAATCTGGTGGATTGGGTATTTCTGATAAGTCATGTTGGGGGTAATAATGTCAAAAAAGTATGCATGGCTCGCCAAATAAGTGATACATTTATTTTTGTTTTACTTTTACAGTGAAGAAAACCAACAAACAAGTTTGTTCATCCCAAAACCAATAAAAATCTGTGAGCAACACTCTGTACTGCACACCGTATTAAATCATTTTTGGCCCACTGAAAAGAGTGGCGCTGTATGTAACAGGCACTGGTCAACATTTTTTCATTATAGTTACAGGATATTATTGCTGTGAACAAAGGGGTTGAGTTTTACAGTGCATTTAGGCTGCACTTTAGTTGTGCCCCAAAGTACACATTGGTAAAAAATAGCTTTCAAAAACTATTTTACAAGAAAATAATAAAGTGACCTTTGGTTACAAATAGAGGTGAGCGAACTTTTGAAAAATTCGATTCGACTGATTCGCCGAATTTTCCGACAAAAATCGTTTCGACCCGAATAAATTCGCGACGAATCGCTATTAAAAACGGCTATTTCTGAGCCTCCTACAGCCTCAATAGGGTTGTAAACCATTCAGCCTTGCTGTAACACGCACAGGATGCGTGCTGGGTTAGTTAAATAATACTTTGAAGAAATATCACATGCAGATCAGAGGCATCGCTAATAGAATCGCAGAGCGGCACAATTGCAGAGAGTTGAAGTGGCATCACTATGAGGGGCAGAAGGAGCCCAAATATACACTGGAGTTGGCCTCAGGAGCCCAAAAATTGGATGAATCACACCCTGGAGTTGGCAGGAGTTGGCAGCAGCAGCAGCAGGAGCCCAAATATACACTGGAGTTGGCTTCAGGAGCCCAAAAATTGGATGAATCACACCCTGGAGTTGGCAGGAGTTGGCAGCAGCAGCAGCAGGAGCCCAAATATACACTGGAGTTGGCTTCAGGAGCCCAAAAATTGGATGAATCACACCCTGGAGTTGGCAGGAGTTGACAGCAGCAGCAGCAGGAGCCCAAATATACACTGGAGTTGGCTTCAGGAGCCCAAAAATTGGATGAATCTCACCCTGGAGTTGGCAGGAGTTGACAGTAGCAGCAGCAGGAGCCCAAATATACACTGGAGTTGGCCTCAGGAGCCCAAAAATTGGATGAATCACACCCTGGAGTTGGCAGAAGTTGGCAGCAGCAGCAGCAGGAGCCCAAATATACACTGGAGTTGGCTTCAGGAGCCCAAAAATTGGATGAATCACACCCTGGAGTTGGCAGGAGTTGACAGTAGCAGCAGCAGGAGCCCAAATATACACTGGAGTTGGCTTCAGGAGCCCAAAAATTGGATGAATCACACCCTGGAGTTGGCAGGAGTTGACAGCAGCAGCAGCAGGAGCCCAAATATACACTGGAGTTGGCTTCAGGAGCCCAAAAATTGGATGAATCTCACCCTGGAGTTGGCAGGAGTTGACAGTAGCAGCAGCAGGAGCCCAAATATACACTGGAGTTGGCCTCAGGAGCCCAAAAATTGGATGAATCACACCCTGGAGTTGGCAGAAGTTGGCAGCAGCAGCAGCAGGAGCCCAAATATACACTGGAGTTGGCTTCAGGAGCCCAAAAATTGGATGAATCACACCCTGGAGTTGGCAGGAGTTGACAGTAGCAGCAGCAGGAGCCCAAATATACACTGGAGTTGGCTTCAGGAGCCCAAAAATTGGATGAATCACACCCTGGAGTTGGCAGGAGTTGACAGTAGCAGCAGCAGGAGCCCAAATATACACTGGAGTTGGCCTCAGGAGCCCAAAAATTGGATGAATCACACCCTGGAGTTGGCAGGAGTTGACAGTAGCAGCAGCAGGAGCCCAAATATACACTGGAGTTGGCCTCAGGAGCCCAAAAATTGGATGAATCACACCCTGGAGTTGGCAGGAGTTGACAGTAGCAGCAGCAGGAGCCCAAATATACACTGGAGTTGGCCTCAGGAGCCCAAAAATTGGATGAATCACACCCTGGAGTTGGCAGAAGTTGGCAGCAGCAGCAGCAGGAGCCCAAATATACACTGGAGTTGGCTTCAGGAGCCCAAAAATTGGATGAATCACACCCTGGAGTTGGCAGGAGTTGACAGTAGCAGCAGCAGGAGCCCAAATATACACTGGAGTTGGCCTCAGGAGCCCAAAAATTGGATGAATCACACCCTGGAGTTGGCAGGAGTTGACAGTAGCAGCAGCAGGAGCCCAAATATACACTGGAGTTGGCCTCAGGAGCCCAAAAATTGGATGAATCACACCCTGGAGTTGGCAGGAGTTGGCAGCAGCAGCAGCAGGAGCCCAAATATACACTGGAGTTGGCTTCAGGAGCCCAAAAATTGGATGAATCACACCCTGGAGTTGGCAGAAGTTGGCAGCAGCAGCAGCAGGAGCCCAAATATACACTGGAGTTGGCTTCAGGAGCCCAAAAATTGGATGAATCACACCCTGGAGTTGGCAGGAGTTGGCAGCAGCAGCAGCAGGAGCCCAAATATACACTGGAGTTGGCTTCAGGAGCCCAAAAATTGGATGAATCACACCCTGGAGTTGGCAGGAGTTGACAGCAGCAGCAGCAGGAGCCCAAATATACACTGGAGTTGGCTTCAGGAGCCCAAAAATTGGATGAATCACACCCTGGAGTTGGCAGGAGTTGACAGCAGCAGCAGCAGGAGCCCAAATATACACTGGAGTTGGCTTCAGGAGCCCAAAAATTGGATGAATCACACCCTGGAGTTGGCAGAAGTTGGCAGCAGCAGCAGCAGGAGCCCAAATATACACTGGAGTTGGCTTCAGGAGCCCAAAAATTGGATGAATCACACCCTGGAGTTGGCAGGAGTTGACAGTAGCAGCAGCAGGAGCCCAAATATACACTGGAGTTGGCCTCAGGAGCCCAAAAATTGGATGAATCACACCCTGGAGTTGGCAGGAGTTGACAGTAGCAGCAGCAGGAGCCCAAATATACACTGGAGTTGGCTTCAGGAGCCCAAAAATTGGATGAATCACACCCTGGAGTTGGCAGAAGTTGACAGTAGCAGCAGCAGGAGCCCAAATATACACTGGAGTTGGCCTCAGGAGCCCAAAAATTGGATGAATCACACCCTGGAGTTGGCAGAAGTTGGCAGCAGCAGCAGCAGGAGCCCAAATATACACTGGAGTTGGCTTCAGGAGCCCAAAAATTGGATGAATCACACCCTGGAGTTGGCAGGAGTTGACAGTAGCAGCAGCAGGAGCCCAAATATACACTGGAGTTGGCTTCAGGAGCCCAAAAATTGGATGAATCACACCCTGGAGTTGGCAGGAGTTGACAGTAGCAGCAGCAGGAGCCCAAATATACACTGGAGTTGGCCTCAGGAGCCCAAAAATTGGATGAATCACACCCTGGAGTTGGCAGGAGTTGGCAGCAGCAGCAGCAGGAGCCCAAATATACACTGGAGTTGGCCTCAGGAGCCCAAAAATTGGATGAATCACACCCTGGAGTTGGCAGAAGTTGGCAGCAGCAGCAGCAGGAGCCCAAATATACACTGGAGTTGGCCTCAGGAGCCCAAAAATTGGATGAATCACACCCTGGAGTTGGCAGGAGTTGACAGTAGCAGCAGCAGGAGCCCAAAAAATGGCCTAAAGACATAAATATGTTTTGCACCATTTGGAAAGTGTAAAACGTGGCACCATGCTGAATCTAGTCGCATGCATCAGGCATTGGTGGGTGGAAATCCTGGCTGATCCATCCCTGATTCATTTTGACAAAGGTGAGTCTCTCCACATTTTTAGTTGACAGACGAGTTCTCCTCGCCGTAACTATGGCCCCCGCCGCACTAAACACCCGCTCAGATGGCACGCTACTTGCCGGGCAGGACAGCTTTTCCAGGGCAAACTCTGCTAGTTGCGGCCACAAATCAAGTTTGGCTGCCCAGAAGTCCAGCGGATCCTCAAGGTGTGTTGGCATGGTCATGTCAAAGTATGACATGACCTGCTGGTTCAGGTCCTGCTCCAGGTCTTCCTGCTGCTCATGAGTAGCCTCACTATGCGGGTTTAGAAAGCTACTCATTAGCGACTGAAGACTGAGGCTGCTGCTGCTGATGGAGCTTCTGCTGCTGCTGCTGCCAACCCCCCCAGCGGCCATGGCAGTGGAAGGTGAGCGCAGAGGTCCCCTCGAGTCAGACCTGCGAGAGTATGGACCATGGCGCAGATAGGCATCGGCCAACTGCCTACGTAGAATGTCTTTGTAGTAGTTGAGTTTGTCCTCCCTCTCGGTGGGTTTAAAAAATGCCCCCATTTTGTGCCGGAAGCGAGGGTCCAATAAGGTGGACAGCCAGAAGTCATCCCGCCGACAGATGGAAACAATTCTGGGGTCACTACGCAAGCACGTGAGCATGCTTCGTGCCATTTGCGCAAGTGACTCGGATGGACTACCTGTCTCCATCTCCACTGCATACTGCCACGGTGTGCCCGGGTCCTCTGTCTCTCCTTCCTCAAAAACCTCTAGCTCCTCTGGCTGCTCCTGCTCCTCCTCTCCTGTCCGCTGACTAGATAAACCAGCCATTTCGCCAAGCCTAAACTGTGTTTCGCTGGGCAACTCCTCCTCCTCCTCTTCCTCCTCCTCCTCCTCCAGTTCAGCTCCAAGGGGGTTCATGTGGCCGTAAGATGTAAACGCCATGTCTCCAGTGCCCTGACCAGCCATGGTTTCCAACATGTGCTGTAGTACATGAAGCAGTGGAATCACGTCGTTCATCCCGTAATCCTGCCGACTGACAAATAAAGTGGCTTCCTCAAAGGGCCTGAGCAAACGGCAGGTGTCACGTATGAGCTGCCACTGGTTGACATTGAAGTTACACAGGGGAGTCCCCCTATCTGCTTGGATCATCAGGAAATCCGTGATGGCTTTTCTCTGTTCATATAATCGGTCCAACATGTGAAGGGTGGAATTCCAACGGGTGGAAACATCGCAAATCAGACTATGTTGGGGGATACCATTCTGACGCTGTAGCTCAAGAAGGGTGTGTTTGGCGGTGTAGGAGTGGCTGAAGTGCATGCAAAGTTTCCGTGAAGTTGTTAGGATGTCCTGCAGATGGGGGGAACACTTCAGAAACCGCTTGACAACCAGATTGAAGACGTGAGCCATGCAGGGGGCATGGGTCAGGCTTCCTTGGCGCAGCGCAGACAAAATGTTCTTCCCATTGTCGGTAACCATGATTCCCATTTTAAGTTTTCTCGGAGTAAGCCATGTTTGGATTTCCTGATGAATACATTTAAGCAGTTCCTCCCCTGTGTGACTCCGTTCGCCAAGACAAACCATGTGAAGCACTGCGTGACACCTCCGTGCCCTGCACACATGGTAGACTGGAGGGGCACTGAGACTTGAGCCTACAGTGGAGGGTGAGGAGATGGCGGAGGATGAGGAGGCCGAGTCGCACGGTGTCACAGGCCCAATGGGCAGAGAGCGCGGAGGCCGAAGCGGCGTGACCTGTCCAAGTTGCTGCTGCAAAGGGACCACATTCACCCAGTGGGCCGTAAACGACATGTACTGCCCCTGACCGTAGTTACAGCTCCAGATGTCGGCGCTGCCATGTATTTTGCTACACACCGACAGGCTCAAGGACTGGCCCACCTTCTGTTCAACAAAAGTGTGCAGCGCTGGTACTGCCTTCTTGGCAAAGAAATGACGGCTTGGGACTCTCCACCTCGGCTCGGCACAAGCCATCAGTTCTCTGAAAGGTGCAGATTCCACCACCTGAAAAGGGAGCGACTGCAGCACCAGCAACTTGGACAGGAGCACATTCAGCTTCTGCGCCGTAGGATGAGTGGGCGCATACTGCTGTCTCTTGGACATGGCTTCGCTGATGGATTGCTGGCGGGATGCATGACTTGGAGGAGGAGGAGGAGGAGCAGGAGCGACAGAGGATGGGTGTGACGCACAGCTGCCTTCGGCTGAGGTGCTGGAGCCTTGGCTGGCAGAAATTGGGAGCTCACTTGGTGAGGAAGCAGACTGGACCACCCCTTGGGAGCCTCGGTTCTCCCAGGTCGTTTTATGGTGACGCATCATATGTTGACGCAGGGCCGTGGTGCCAACATTTGGACCCTGGCCACGCTTCACCTTTTGCCTACATATCTTGCATGTGGCCATGTTACCCTCCTGCGGATGCCTCAGGAAAAACTGCCACACTGCCGAGTAGCTACTTTTCCCACCCCCTGGCCTCACTGATTCACTGCTGCTGTTGCCAACTCCAGGAACCCCTGCTCCACTACCTCCCGATAAGGTAGACTGCCGCACAGCAGGTGCTCTACCCCGGCCCCGGCCCCGGCCGGCTCCAGCCTTTGGAATTGTGCCCCCATGCTGACTGCTACCACCTTGCTGCCTCAGCTGCTGACTCCGGGGCAACCTGCGCCCCTCTTCTCCTGATGATGACGATGAAGCCCCTTCATCACCCGGCTCCCAAGTGCGATCGGCTTCATCGTCATCATCATCATCATCACCGGGTTGTGGCTGTACGTCACTGATGTTCGTGGATTCGTCAACAGTGTCTGGCGCAGGAGCTGGAACGCTCGCAGCACCCACGACACTGTCCACATCACTATTTGTCTGCCTAGCTAAAGAAGCCACCTCCATTTCTTGGCTGGGCAGTAGCTGCTGACTGTCCTCCTGTATCTGATCGTCCTCCTCACTAAAGAGTGGAGCTGAACCCAAAGCATAGGATACGTCGCTGGGGGAGGGAACGGCGTAGGACAGAGGAAATGGGAGGACAGGGACTGCTCTCGGGGCATGCCAACTCAGGGTTGTGTCAGAGGAACCTACCGACCCTAGACTGGGGGTCTCAGATGTAAGTTGTGATGATGTTGTTGATGAGCGCGTCAGCCAATCTACCACGGCAGATGCGTTACTGGTGGAGACCCGACCGCTAGCAGATACTGGCAGATTAGGTCTCTCAGCGTGACTCCTGCTGCTACTGGCCCCCAGTCTGATGCGAGCTCTGCCTGCGGAATCTTGGCCTCTGCCACTCCTCTTTTCACTTCCAGGCACTTGTCTGCCCGACATAGTCTAACTGGCGTGGTAGTAGGTGATATTTTAAGAACCCCCAGGCAGCAGTGGGTCTATATAAAACAGAATATAATGCACACCAAAAGTGAGCAGTAACACTCAGCCTCCAACAGGCCTGCTTAGTGTAAATAAGAGAGCTGCTTAGTGTAAATAAAGAGGGGTATGCTATGTTACAGAATGGGATGCCTCAACAGAAGTGCACCTGGCAGGCAGAAGTAAGCCTATGCCCAGCAAAAGTGTCTTATAATATAAATATGATAAGAGCAAATGCTTATATGGTCTTAAACAGAGGCTGCTTTAGTCACAGAATGGGATGCCCTGGGCAGGAATGGACCTGGCAGGGTCCAGTAGGGCTTTGGCCAGCAAAAGTGTCTTTATCAGGCTAATTTCAAATATGATAAGAGCAAATGCTTATATGGTCTTAAACAGAGGCTGCTTTAGTCACAGAATGGGATGCCCCGGGCAGGAATCGAGCTGGCAGGGTCCAGTAGTGCTTTGGCCAGCAAAAGTGTCTTTATCAGGCTAATTTCAAATATGATAAGAGCAAATGCTTATATGGTCTTAAACAGAGGCTGCTGTAGTCACAGAATGGGATGCCCCGGGCAGGAATCGAGCTGGCAGGGTCCAGTAGGGCTTTGGCCAGCAAAAGTGTCTTTATCAGGCCTAATTTCAAATATGATAAGAGCAAATGCTTATATGGTCTTAAACAGAGGCTGCTTTAGTCACAGAATGGGATGCCCTGGGCAGGAATCGACCTGGCAGGGTCCAGTAGGGCTTTGGCCAGCAAAAGTGTCTTTATCAGGCTAATTTGAAATATGATAAGAGCAAATGCTTATATGGTCTTAAACAGAGGCTGCTTTAGTCACAGAATGGGATGCCCCGGGCAGGAATCAAGCTGGCAGGGTCCAGTAGTGCTTTGGCCAGCAAAAGTGTCTTTATCAGGCTAATTTCAAATATGATAAGAGCAAATGCTTATATGGTCTTAAACAGAGGCTGCTTTAGTCACAGAATGGGATGCCCTGGGCAGGAATCGAGCTGGCAGGGTCCAGTAGTGCTTTGGCCAGCAAAAGTGTCTTTATCAGGCCTAATTTCAAATATGATAAGAGCAAATGCTTATATGGTCTTAAACAGAGGCTGCTTTAGTCACAGAATGGGATGCCCTGGGCAGGAATCGACCTGGCAGGGTCCAGTAGGGCTTTGGCCAGCAAAAGTGTCTTTATCCGGCCTAATTTCAAATATGATAAGAGCAAATGCTTATATGGTCTTAAACAGAGGCTGCTTTAGTCACAGAATGGGATGCCCTGGGCAGGAATCGACCTGGCAGGGTCCAGTAGTGCTTTGGCCAGCAAAAGTGTCTTTATCAGGCCTAATTTCAAATATGATAAGAGCAAATGCTTATATGGTCTTAAACAGAGGCTGCTTTAGTCACAGAATGGGATGCCCTGGGCAGGAATCGACCTGGCAGGGTCCAGTAGGGCTTTGGCCAGCAAAAGTGTCTTTATCAGGCCTAATTTCAAATATGATAAGAGCAAATGCTTATATGGTCTTAAACAGAGGCTGCTTTAGTCACAGAATGGGATGCCCTGGGCAGGAATGGACCTGGCAGGGTCCAGTAGGGCTTTGGCCAGCAAAAGTGTCTTTATCAGGCTAATTTCAAATATGATAAGAGCAAATGCTTATATGGTCTTAAACAGAGGCTGCTGTAGTCACAGAATGGGATGCCCCGGGCAGGAATCGAGCTGGCAGGGTCCAGTAGGGCTTTGGCCAGCAAAAGTGTCTTTATCAGGCCTAATTTCAAATATGATAAGAGCAAATGCTTATATGGTCTTAAACAGAGGCTGCTTTAGTCACAGAATGGGATGCCCTGGGCAGGAATGGACCTGGCAGGGTCCAGTAGGGCTTTGGCCAGCAAAAGTGTCTTTATCAGGCTAATTTCAAATATGATAAGAGCAAATGCTTATATGGTCTTAAACAGAGGCTGCTGTAGTCACAGAATGGGATGCCCCGGGCAGGAATCGAGCTGGCAGGGTCCAGTAGGGCTTTGGCCAGCAAAAGTGTCTTTATCAGGCCTAATTTCAAATATGATAAGAGCAAATGCTTATATGGTCTTAAACAGAGGCTGCTTTAGTCACAGAATGGGATGCCCTGGGCAGGAATCGACCTGGCAGGGTCCAGTAGGGCTTTGGCCAGCAAAAGTGTCTTTATCAGGCTAATTTCAAATATGATAAGAGCAAATGCTTATATGGTCTTAAACAGAGGCTGCTTTAGTCACAGAATGGGATGCCCCGGGCAGGAATCGAGCTGGCAGGGTCCAGTAGTGCTTTGGCCAGCAAAAGTGTCTTTATCAGGCTAATTTCAAATATGATAAGAGCAAATGCTTATATGGTCTTAAACAGAGGCTGCTGTAGTCACAGAATGGGATGCCCCGGGCAGGAATCGAGCTGGCAGGGTCCAGTAGTGCTTTGGCCAGCAAAAGTGTCTTTATCAGGCCTAATTTCAAATATGATAAGAGCAAATGCTTATATGGTCTTAAACAGAGGCTGCTTTAGTCACAGAATGGGATGCCCTGGGCAGGAATGGACCTGGCAGGGTCCAGTAGGGCTTTGGCCAGCAAAAGTGTCTTTATCAGGCTAATTTCAAATATGATAAGAGCAAATGCTTATATGGTCTTAAACAGAGGCTGCTTTAGTCACAGAATGGGATGCCCTGGGCAGGAATCGAGCTGGCAGGGTCCAGTAGTGCTTTGGCCAGCAAAAGTGTCTTTATCAGGCCTAATTTCAAATATGATAAGAGCAAATGCTTATATGGTCTTAAACAGAGGCTGCTTTAGTCACAGAATGGGATGCCCTGGGCAGGAATCGACCTGGCAGGGTCCAGTAGGGCTTTGGCCAGCAAAAGTGTCTTTATCAGGCCTAATTTCAAATATGATAAGAGCAAATGCTTATATGGTCTTAAACAGAGGCTGCTTTAGTCACAGAATGGGATGCCCTGGGCAGGAATCGACCTGGCAGGGTCCAGTAGTGCTTTGGCCAGCAAAAGTGTCTTTATCAGGCCTAATTTCAAATATGATAAGAGCAAATGCTTATATGGTCTTAAACAGAGGCTGCTTTAGTCACAGAATGGGATGCCCTGGGCAGGAATCGACCTGGCAGGGTCCAGTAGGGCTTTGGCCAGCAAAAGTGTCTTTATCAGGCCTAATTTCAAATATGATAAGAGCAAATGCTTATATGGTCTTAAACAGAGGCTGCTTTAGTCACAGAATGGGATGCCCTGGGCAGGAATGGACCTGGCAGGGTCCAGTAGGGCTTTGGCCAGCAAAAGTGTCTTTATCAGGCTAATTTCAAATATGATAAGAGCAAATGCTTATATGGTCTTAAACAGAGGCTGCTTTAGTCACAGAATGGGATGCCCCGGGCAGGAATCGAGCTGGCAGGGTCCAGTAGTGCTTTGGCCAGCAAAAGTGTCTTTATCAGGCCTAATTTCAAATATGATAAGAGCAAATGCTTATATGGTCTTAAACAGAGGCTGCTTTAGTCACAGAATGGGATGCCCTGGGCAGGAATGGACCTGGCAGGGTCCAGTAGGGCTTTGGCCAGCAAAAGTGTCTTTATCAGGCTAATTTCAAATATGATAAGAGCAAATGCTTATATGGTCTTAAACAGAGGCTGCTGTAGTCACAGAATGGGATGCCCCGGGCAGGAATCGAGCTGGCAGGGTCCAGTAGTGCTTTGGCCAGCAAAAGTGTCTTTATCAGGCCTAATTTCAAATATGATAAGAGCAAATGCTTATATGGTCTTAAACAGAGGCTGCTTTAGTCACAGAATGGGATGCCCTGGGCAGGAATGGACCTGGCAGGGTCCAGTAGGGCTTTGGCCAGCAAAAGTGTCTTTATCAGGCTAATTTCAAATATGATAAGAGCAAATGCTTATATGGTCTTAAACAGAGGCTGCTTTAGTCACAGAATGGGATGCCCCGGGCAGGAATCGAGCTGGCAGGGTCCAGTAGTGCTTTGGCCAGCAAAAGTGTCTTTATCAGGCTAATTTCAAATATGATAAGAGCAAATGCTTATATGGTCTTAAACAGAGGCTGTTGTAGTCACAGAATGGGATGCCCCGGGCAGGAATCGAGCTGGCAGGGTCCAGTAGGGCTTTGGCCAGCAAAAGTGTCTTTATCAGGCCTAATTTCAAATATGATAAGAGCAAATGCTTATATGGTCTTAAACAGAGGCTGCTTTAGTCACAGAATGGGATGCCCTGGGCAGGAATCGACCTGGCAGGGTCCAGTAGGGCTTTGGCCAGCAAAAGTGTCTTTATCAGGCTAATTTCAAATATGATAAGAGCAAATGCTTATATGGTCTTAAACAGAGGCTGCTTTAGTCACAGAATGGGATGCCCCGGGCAGGAATCGAGCTGGCAGGGTCCAGTAGTGCTTTGGCCAGCAAAAGTGTCTTTATCAGGCTAATTTCAAATATGATAAGAGCAAATGCTTATATGGTCTTAAACAGAGGCTGCTTTAGTCACAGAATGGGATGCCCTGGGCAGGAATCGAGCTGGCAGGGTCCAGTAGTGCTTTGGCCAGCAAAAGTGTCTTTATCAGGCCTAATTTCAAATATGATAAGAGCAAATGCTTATATGGTCTTAAACAGAGGCTGCTTTAGTCACAGAATGGGATGCCCTGGGCAGGAATCGACCTGGCAGGGTCCAGTAGGGCTTTGGCCAGCAAAAGTGTCTTTATCAGGCCTAATTTCAAATATGATAAGAGCAAATGCTTATATGGTCTTAAACAGAGGCTGCTTTAGTCACAGAATGGGATGCCCTGGGCAGGAATCGACCTGGCAGGGTCCAGTAGTGCTTTGGCCAGCAAAAGTGTCTTTATCAGGCCTAATTTCAAATATGATAAGAGCAAATGCTTATATGGTCTTAAACAGAGGCTGCTTTAGTCACAGAATGGGATGCCCTGGGCAGGAATCGACCTGGCAGGGTCCAGTAGGGCTTTGGCCAGCAAAAGTGTCTTTATCAGGCCTAATTTCAAATATGATAAGAGCAAATGCTTATATGGTCTTAAACAGAGGCTGCTTTAGTCACAGAATGGGATGCCCTGGGCAGGAATGGACCTGGCAGGGTCCAGTAGGGCTTTGGCCAGCAAAAGTGTCTTTATCAGGCTAATTTCAAATATGATAAGAGCAAATGCTTATATGGTCTTAAACAGAGGCTGCTGTAGTCACAGAATGGGATGCCCCGGGCAGGAATCGAGCTGGCAGGGTCCAGTAGGGCTTTGGCCAGCAAAAGTGTCTTTATCAGGCCTAATTTCAAATATGATAAGAGCAAATGCTTATATGGTCTTAAACAGAGGCTGCTTTAGTCACAGAATGGGATGCCCTGGGCAGGAATCGACCTGGCAGGGTCCAGTAGGGCTTTGGCCAGCAAAAGTGTCTTTATCAGGCTAATTTCAAATATGATAAGAGCAAATGCTTATATGGTCTTAAACAGAGGCTGCTTTAGTCACAGAATGGGATGCCCCGGGCAGGAATCGAGCTGGCAGGGTCCAGTAGTGCTTTGGCCAGCAAAAGTGTCTTTATCAGGCTAATTTCAAATATGATAAGAGCAAATGCTTATATGGTCTTAAACAGAGGCTGCTGTAGTCACAGAATGGGATGCCCCGGGCAGGAATCGAGCTGGCAGGGTCCAGTAGTGCTTTGGCCAGCAAAAGTGTCTTTATCAGGCCTAATTTCAAATATGATAAGAGCAAATGCTTATATGGTCTTAAACAGAGGCTGCTGTAGTCACAGAATGGGATGCCCCGGGCAGGAATCGAGCTGGCAGGGTCCAGTAGTGCTTTGGCCAGCAAAAGTGTCTTTATCAGGCTAATTTCAAATATGATAAGAGCAAATGCTTATATGGTCTTAAACAGAGGCTGCTGTAGTCACAGAATGGGATGCCCCGGGCAGGAATCGAGCTGGCAGGGTCCAGTAGGGCTTTGGCCAGCAAAAGTGTCTTTATCAGGCCTAATTTCAAATATGATAAGAGCAAATGCTTATATGGTCTTAAACAGAGGCTGCTTTAGTCACAGAATGGGATGCCCTGGGCAGGAATCGACCTGGCAGGGTCCAGTAGGGCTTTGGCCAGCAAAAGTGTCTTTATCAGGCTAATTTCAAATATGATAAGAGCAAATGCTTATATGGTCTTAAACAGAGGCTGCTTTAGTCACAGAATGGGATGCCCCGGGCAGGAATCGAGCTGGCAGGGTCCAGTAGTGCTTTGGCCAGCAAAAGTGTCTTTATCAGGCTAATTTCAAATATGATAAGAGCAAATGCTTATATGGTCTTAAACAGAGGCTGCTGTAGTCACAGAATGGGATGCCCCGGGCAGGAATCGAGCTGGCAGGGTCCAGTAGTGCTTTGGCCAGCAAAAGTGTCTTTATCAGGCCTAATTTCAAATATGATAAGAGCAAATGCTTATATGGTCTTAAACAGAGGCTGCTTTAGTCACAGAATGGGATGCCTCACAGCAGACTTAAGATCAGTTCAGTATATATGCACAGTTAGTTACTATAAGCAGCCTGAAAACGCTAACAAAGGCTGGATGAAAAAAAAAAAATCTCCCTGTCAGCCAGCTCCGTTTTTCCTACCTTTCCCTGGCTTTCTGTCTGTCTCCTGTCTGTCTCCTGCCTGTCTCCTGCCTGTCTCCAGCCTGTCCCTGTCTGTCCCTGTCTCCAGCCTGTCTAACTGCCTCAGCTACACAGCGTTCTGTCTGTCTGTCACGAATGCAATAGAGAAATGAGGAAAAGCAAGATGGCCGCCGTTAAATACCGCTGTGTGACGTCACCGGGCTTGCTGGCTGCTGATTGGCTGCATGTGACTGCCCCAGCTTGCACTGGCGCGGGATACATGTCCAGACATGTCCCGTCCGCCATCTTAGAATGCCTGTAATGTAAATGAATGGATGTTAAAGGAAAACTTCGAGTGATCGAATCGCGGGGAAATTCGGATTCGATCCGAATCGAATTTTTCCTGAAATTCGGATCGAATCCGGGTTCGTCCGGATCGATTCGCTCATCCCTAGTTACAAATTCCTGCATTTGCATTATGTACAAATCATAATAAAAGTTCTCTGCAACTAAATGAGCATTACATTATTAATAAGCAAGAAACACTTCAGTACAGTTCAGTCCATTGTTGTCTATGGCAGTAGCTCTCAACCTTTTAATGCCAAATACCAAGAAAAACACATATAAGGACAAATGGTTCTGATAGGGCTGGCACTTCCAAAAAACACGCATTTACGGCTAAATTGCCAAAAACACATACATTTATTAGTAAATAATACCATTGGCACATAGACATATAACCCAAATGTCCCTAAAATTCTAAAAAGCTAGCATAGCATAAATAGACACGGGGCCCCCATACATACCACACCCCCCATGTTCACACATAGCACCGCACATCCAATAAGTGTAATGGCTGGCCAGCCAATATTGCACAGGGGAGCCTAAGTCCTTTCTGAAGTAAAATGTTCACTTATTATCAGCAGCTTTGCATGAATGGTAAAGTGCTTTGTGCTAACTATAATATTGGCCAATCCAGCTCTGTTAGTATCTAGCAGCAACCAATCCATATATATCAGTATTGCTTATACTGCGATTATGACAGCTTCATTAAAGTGCCGAAGTGCATGAAACAATGTCCGCATCCTTATGAACAATGGCCCCGGGTGGGAGCAGCGTCAGGTCGGGCCGAAATAAACGTTAGGCCACCGACACTCGCCCCCGCGGCTCGACCGCCTACAATACCTCTCCTAGGCCGCGGCCAATGCGTTATCCCGCATTACAACAGGGGCTCTCTATCTTGGAAGCATCTCCCGTGCGGCCAGCTTGTATGGTGAGGAGACCAGGGGGCGTGGTGGGGCTGTCCGTCCACTGTCGCACATTTTGCCCCGCCTACTGGGGCTTCGTCAGGGTGGTGTGGGCCAATCGCTGCCTGCTATTTGTTCTCTCACCATGCCTCCTTCGGTATGGTTCAGCCAATCGTCTGTCATTAACCCTATACGGGCTTAGTGCAGCTCCATTTCAGCGCCGCCGTCGGTTTTATTCATCAGGCTGTAAATTTTAGGCAGAACATTGACATATTGTATGGGGAGCATCCTATATATGGGCCCCCGTGTTTATTTATGCTATGCTAGCTTTTTAGAATTTTAGGGACATTTGGGTTTTATGTCTATGTGCCAATGGTATTATTTACTAATAAATGTATGTGTTTTTGGCAATTTAGCCGTAAATGCTTGTTTTTTGGAAGTGCCAGCCCTATTGGAACCATTTGTCCTTATATGTATTTTTCTTTATTACAGTTGTGAGGTTCATGGGCGCCCTTTATGAGTTTTGGAGCAGTGACTATTTGAGCATGGTCTCCCTAGACAATTTGCAATGCCAAATACCCCCTAATGACAAGCAATCACATGTACCCTGAAGTAGGAGATCAATTACTAATGTTACCAAAATAAGTAGGTTACGGGCATAGTAGCACTTTTTCAAGCAAGAAAGAGTAATGTTTTACTGGAAAAATAATATAATAGTTGGCCTACAGCATTCCTATGCCAGGACCAAAGTGTAAAGACAATAGACTGCTCTAAGTATGTCTGTACAAACGAGAGAGAGGAAGAGGGACACCAGCTAAGACGTCAGCTGTGGAGTGTTTGCCCTAAGGTGCTGTACTCTTGGATTGGAGTCAGTGAGAGGGGCTGATTCATGGCACTTACTGAAAGTGGACCTGAGTGTGCTTTGCCACCCCCTTTACTCATTTAAAAGATCTACAACTACCGGGTATATCCTGTAATCCTGTAAGACACCACTGTACACTTGTGGCACTCCAACAATCTAGAGTAATAACAGGGGCTTAGAATTTGACAAACATTGCTAAATCACTTTGGTGAATGCAGCAAATGTATCTTCATTTAATTTGTTAACATTCTTATTTTTGAATAGTGCTCTTTCCTAGAATCAATCCCTTCCAATCTATATCTTGTAGTGTATCCCTCAGCAGGGGCAACTTGACCAAGATAAAGTTAAAGGTTTTTGTTTTTTAACTTTTCAGAAGCTGTAGTATATTAAATAAAATGTTTCCTAAGGGTGATCTCATTTTAACATTAGCAATCAGCTCGAAATTATGTGAAATTATCAGATCCAGTAGAGCATGATTTCTAGCTGGGGTTTCTAAAAAATGTTCCATAAATTATTCTGCAAAATAATTATAAGATTTAAATAAATAAACACAGTGTATTTTCCGCTCTTCCGCACCCCCAATAGCTAGGGGGGGGGGGGGCGCCCTTAAATTTCAGGTGCTCCAGCAGCTTCTGCAGCAACCCAGGCTTGTTTCCTTTGCTTCTGCGGGTGGGACCTGTAAATAGGCCATGCCCACCCGCTGAAGCATGGAAATCAGCTACGGGAGCCTGTAGGTATGTCAGTGTGTGTGAGAAAAGAGACCAAAGCCGGATTTTGAGTTATCCCAAAATAGGGTAACCCGTGTCCGGAATTGGTTTAGGCGCGCTTTATACCGTGTATTGACAATACAATCTACCTGGATGTGGATATGTAAAGTGTTCACACAAACCAGATATTTTTCTAATATGTTAAGCCAAGTAAACTTATTTAGGATTGTATGAATTATTAGAAGAAGGTTATTTCAGACACAAATCATTTACAAATTATCATTAATGAATTATTTAAGAAAAGTCACTGATAAATCATATGAGCTAGATTAATATCTTGGTCAGAAGAATGACTTGTTCAGAAACTTACCGCCACGGCCCGGGGGTTCGTAACCCTCCCAGGGCCTCTGATGGAATATTTCTCCGGTAAGTACTGTGCCCCAATGTTGATTGTGCTTTTAGGCGTCTAGATGTGCTTGTAATCCTTAAATGGATTGGATGGCTGGCCTCTGTTTCAAAGGATGCTTTGATATCCAGGTGTTAAACTTAATCATGCAACTTGCAAAAGAACACCTTAAAAGAAATTCTTTATTTCTTTAAAAACACAAAAATTGAAGTATAAAATCCAGCGCTCAGAAGAGCTTGTTGTTAATATCTGAGCGGTCCTTTGGAAAGGAAAAGGTGGTAAGAGTTAAGCAATACTCTCCAACTGTGCTGGAGGAATAAATGTAATGTCCGCAGTTAGTCCGCAGTTATTCCAAAGACTGTTGTCTCCAAGTGCCAGCTGACTTGTTTGCAGAGTATTAGTGGCAGGCTGTGTAAACAGTGTGCTGGAGCGGTGACCTCTCGTTCCGCTTTGTAGAGTATTAGCGGCAGGCTGTATGAACAGTGTGCTGAAGCGGTGACCTCTCGTCCCGCTCTGTAACCTGTGCTAGAGCGGTGACCTCTCGTCCCGCTTTGCAGAGTATTAGTGGCAGGCTGAATAAACAATGTGTTGGAGCGGTGACCTCTCGTCTTTGGTTACAGAGCGGGATGAGAGGTCACCGCTCCAACACATTGTTTGACAAAAAAATTGCTGAAAAACATGTGGGAAAGAACCATTCAAAGTCATTTTAAATTATACAGCTTATAGTGATGTGTGGCCAAAGTTTTTCACCAATGTTTCACGGATAAGGAACCTTATTTAACCCTTTAAGCGCCAAGCAAGTAAAACCTACGTGCTGGCTTGTCCAGGACCTAAGTGGCAAGCATGTAGGTGTTACGTGCTTGACTTTCCTTCCTGCTAGTTAAAAAAAAAAAAAATTAAGAAAATACTCACCTGACCCCTCTATCGATCCGTCCGGGTCTCCTCTTTAATTTGGTGCCATCTGAGTCCCCGGAATAGCTCCCCCTCCCTGCTTTGGGTGCGGGGCCACTGTTAAGTAAAAAGAAAAAAAAAAAGACATTTACTCACCTGTGGCTGCGATGCCTCCCGCTGGGTCTCTTCTTCACCGAGGGGGCCTCCGATCGCCCCCCCGGGCTCTTCCATGGTGAGGAGAGGGCGACAAATCACCCTCTACATCACTTCCTGGGTCGCGTCACTGTGACGTCACTCGGCAGCCGGCTTCTCTCGCCCGCACCCAAGACGATCAGTCTTGCCTGGTGCTTCGAGGAGATTGGTTGGAGGGGAAATAGGGCTGTGATCCCTCGCCCCCCCAGGCTCCCTCCACCGAGCACCTGGCAGCTGTCATTGTGGATCGCCGGGGGACAGAGGAGGATCGGAGGTGAGTAAAATGTCATTTTTTTTATTATGTGTCTGTGTTTTTTTTTTTTTTTTTTTTTACTTTTTTACTTTTAACCCTTTGTGAACTGGTAAGGGATCCATGAGATCCCTATACCAGTTCACAAGGCTGGGGGCTGGCAAGTCACCTGCAACTAGCGGGTGACTTGCCATTAACCCCCGGCACCCCCAATTACCTGCCTCCTCAAAGCCCAGAGGGCCCGGGCCCACAAAGGGTATGCAGGGTTGTAGGCTGCAGGGTGAGGAGCCACAAAAGTTGGCCCCTGCGCCCTGATCTACAAGCCCCCATAGCTGGTCCAGGGCTGGTAATGCTGGGAGGGGGGACCCTATGTCATTTTTTTTTAATTAACCCCTTATGCTCTGTCGCCCAGCAGCTATAAAAGGCTTCCAGCAGGAGTGCGCATGCGCGCGGACCTCTGATGGCAGCAGAGTGAAAGAGCTCCGTGCCCACCGAACACACTGCGGGATCAAGCAATAAGGCAGGCACGTCACTTACCTCACACGGAGCCGCAACCGAGCGGGGAGAGACGGCGGGTGCCAGAGTGAGCGGAACAGGCGAGGTCTGAGCTCCGGGAAGCGCCCTGCGAGCGGCGTCTGCGGCGGGCCTAGCAGACAGCAAGGCCTAGCACAGGAGAGACGGCGGTGACGTCAGCGGCTGAGAGAGACGGCCGGTGCGAGCTGTACAGGCGAGGTCTGAATCACGAAAGCGCTCTGCGAGCGGGGACCGCAGAGAGACAGGCAGGTGGCAGACCCAGCATAAGACAGGCGGCAGTGACCTCAGCAGCTCGGGGAAAGAGCTGTGGATGACAGTGACTGCAGACGCAGCCTGAGGTGAGCCCCTCCAGCAGCGCAGGCGTCCAGCAGGAACACCAGAGGAGCCCTCAAACGCTGAAGAGAGTTAACCTCCAGCAGCCCCAGCCAGCAGACTCCTGAGAGCCACACACCACAAGCTCCAAAGAGGTGAGCAATACCCATCTCAGCCATAAAAAATAGCTGCACTTGAGCCAGCTGCAATTTGTGATACTCCTGTAAATAGAAGCTTAACCATATCCCAATTTTACTTTGTGAGAAATTGCTGTTATGGCAAAGGCCAGGGAAACAATAGAGGGTCTATCTATAATAGAGATGGAGGAAGTGGAAGGTAGTGAAGCTTCCTTTTTGGCTAGTGAGTCTGAAGAAGCTCTGGGTATGTGCAAAAATAACATGGCATTAGACTTACTTCCTAAAATAGATAACCTGCTCCAAACGGCCTTAGCCTCAAACACACAGCTTATAATGGAGCATTTGACGAAAGAAATTGAAAAAGTATCCTGTGGCTTGATCACTCTTGATAAGAAAATTAACGACGTATCCACAGCACAGGTAGCTCTGGAGACAGAGGTTACACAGCTGAAAAGAGATAACTATATCCTGAGCACAAAAATGGAGGATCTTGAGAACAGAGATCGCAGAGCGAATTTACGTTTCAGGGGCTTCCCAGAACACATGGAAGATGCAAAAGCTGTTGTATTAGGACTATGCCAGGAACTAGCCCCAAATCTACCAGTGGAAAAGCTGGAACTAGACAGGGTGCATAGAGCCTTAGGCCCAAGACGAACGCCCGAAGAACCCCCGCGCGACATTATCGCCAAATTTCACTATTACACAAGCAAAGAAATTATCCAAAAGGCAGCCCGGGAAGCGACAAACCTCTGCTACCAAGTTTGTGCTTTGCAAGTTTTCTCCGAACTCTCAGTGCTACAATGGCCAGAAGGAAGGAACTTAGACCGTTATTACTTACCTTACGGGAACACAGCGTCAAATATAAATGGGGCTTCCCTTTCCGAGTGTCCTTTATGTACAAAGGCGAGTCTTACACGGCGACATCTCCAGAAGAACTGCAGCAACACATCTCAACTATGCAACTCTCGAAAGCCCTGGGTTCTAAATCGTCCCGATCTGTCGATGATTCCCCCAGATCACAACGCGCCGGGAAGCGGCAGAAACGTTGGACATCTGCAACTGGGCGAGGGACTCGCTTAATTTATGAGGAATCATGAGAGTCTGGGTGCGGCAATGCTTCCTTTTCTCTTTTTCTTTTTCTCCAGGATACAATCCATAGGCTGACGACCACTCATGCCTCCATATGCCCACGCTCGGTGTAGGGTAACTTAGTTATCTTTACAGTTATTAATCTTTATATTTGGTTTTTTTTGATACAAAAAATGTACAATTATGCTACCAACGCTAATGTACCGTTATTTTCTTGTTCTTGTTTCCTTCTTCTCATCCCCCCGCTCCCCATAAGCATAGAGTCATATTATTTGTTGAGTATACTTGTTGTTCAGTTAAAAGACACAGCCTGCCTCAGTAATGTGGTGTTAGATTTACATAATCCCATGTGCTCGGTGGCATCTACATGCCGCACTCACGTTAAATCGGGGTTAGAAAACCCCTTGATTTGCTTATCCTTTGAGATTCCTATTTTCACGTTAAGCGACTATTACCATTGTTTCAGTAAATAACTTTCTTTTTATTCTTGTTCTGCTTTTTGTCCAGCTTCAGATCTAGTGCGCCCTCGGCCTAATACTTAAGAGGGTCTGACGGTGCACAGCTCGCCTGGTTGATCCTGTAGAGGGAGGTTGTCCGCCTAAATTTATCCTTAGGTACGGTGCGCAACGTGGGTTGGTGGGCCGCCCCCCTCTGCAGAATCGACTGGACGACTTTCTTTCATAACCTTAACTGGTAATTTTCTTCAGTGGCTGCATCAATAGGTGGCGGCCTGAACGAGGACTTTTTTCTTTTCTTTTCTTCCTCTCCCCCTTTACCCTCTCCCACCCTCATCCCTCTTCCCGTTTACAAGTAATCACCATGACTACAATATTCTCGTTGAACGTTCAGGGATTTAACTCCCCTAACAAGAGGAGTATGGCCTTCCGTAAAATAAACACTCTGCACCCGGATGTCATATGCCTCCAGGAGACACACTTCTCGAGCTCCTCCAGACCTAAATTCCTTAACGCTAAATACCCACAAATTTTTATGTCCTGCGCGGACACTAAACAGAAGGGAGTCCTTATTGGCTTCAAAAGGGGAACCCAATTCCATTGTTCCAAGGAAATCTCAGATGAAGGAGGCAGATATCTTATCCTTATTGGTGAAATGCATGACGCTGAAGTAACGCTTGCTACATACTATGCCCCCAACGTCAATCAGCTACCTTTTTTGTCTCGCTTCCTAAAAGAGGTGACAGCTGTAGCCAAAGGGACAATTATAATATGCGGAGACTCAAATTTAGTTCTAAACCCCCTTCTGGATAGACAGTCCACGAAAGGATCCTTAGCAGGATCCCAGTTGATTACGACCTCAAAAGCCTTTAGAAATCTATTAGACTCCTGTTCAGTAGTAGATTGTTGGAGAGAAGCTCACCCTGGAACCCAGAATTTTACGCACTACTCCCATCCCCACTCGGTATATACCAGAATAGATCATATCCTACTATCCATACCTACACTGGCGTTATTGACGGCTATAGACATAATTCCGATCTCTTGGTCCGACCACGATGGCCAGTTACTTAGATTGCATTCTCTACTTAGCAGACCGCTGAGTTCGTTGTGGTCCCTTAATGAATCTCTTCTCTCAGACCCGGTGCTAACTCAATCCATCACTGACACACTGACTGAATACTTTACATTAAACGATACGGGAGAAGTCTCTACCACGATATGCTGGGAAGCACATAAGCCAACCATTAGGGGTAAGTTAATCCAATTAGCCTTGAAGAAAAAAAGGGAAAGAAATGCCCATATAGACAAACTGGAAAAGGAATACCTAGAACTAGCAGACAAAGCCAAACGACGAATGACGACAGATATCAGGTCTAAACTAAATAGAGTGTCTGACGAACTTAACCTTGCTCTAGCGGGTAAAGCAGAAAATGTCTTAAGGCGCCTTAAACATAAATATTATTGCAAAGCAAATAAGCCTGACTCCCTACTGGCAAAAAGGCTGAAAACCCCCGATCAGTCTTATAGCCCTATTAAATTGAAAAGCGATAGAGGGATAGTCTCTAGTAACCCGGTTAAAATAGTAAAGATTTTCAGAGACCAACTTTCTAAGTTATACTCTAACCCCTGTCCGCCAAAAGTGGAAGAGATCTCGGCCTTTTTGGAGAGACTTTCCCTGCCCGACATACCGGATACGCTGAGAACCCTTATGGACTCTGATTTTAACGTTGCAGAAATCCAAAAAGTAATAGCCGGACTACAACCTAATAAAAGGCCAGGACCTGACGGATTCCCTGCCGCATACTATAAATGCTTTACCTCTATATTGGCTCCGAGGCTGACGGCGGTCTTTAATGCGATTCGAGGCGGTGAGTCCTTCTCGCAGGAATCACTCACTGCCTCGATAAGCATGATCCCGAAGCCAGACTCGGATCACACGACTTGGTCTAATTACAGACCAATATCTTTAATTAACCTAGACGTTAAGATATTTACAAAAGTCCTAGCAGATAGATTATCTGGATATATGCCACTTTTAATCCATAATGATCAGACAGGCTTTATACCAGGGAGGCAAGCGGGAGATAATATTAGACGAATGCTACAGATCTCGAGTGTGGCCAGGGAAAGGGATCTGCCCATTTTGATGCTCTCGCTGGACATCAAAAAAGCTTTCGATTCGGTGTCTTGGGAATACCTTTTCTACCTATTGGAAAAATGGGGCTTCGGCCCCCAGTTTCTGAATATACTAAAAGCAGTCTACAAAGCACCAATAGCCTTTGTGAAATATTGCGGATTCAGGTCGGATCCCTTCCCGCTGGCCAGAGGGTGCCCATTGTCCCCCTTACTATTTGCCATGGCGATGGAGCCTTTAGCCCAGATGATAAGAAGCTCCCCAGATGTTCTAGGAGTGGAAATTGGAGGCGAACAACATAAACTCAGTCTGTTTGCAGACGACGTCCTGTTAAGCGTTTCCAATCCTATTATATCCATACCTAATTTATTACAAATCCTGAGTCAATTTGCGGAAATATCCGGCCTACGGGTCAACACCGCAAAATCCAAAGCGTTAAATATTAACCTCCCAGAAGGACTTTGGCGTCAGTTACAAGCCAGTTACGACTTTAGCTGGGAAACTAAGGCAATTAAATATCTAGGGATAGCTCTGACTAACACATACGAATCTCTCTATGCGGCTAATTACATACCCTTACGCAGGAAATTTCATATTTTAATGACACAATGGCAGGAATGTAATCTATCGTGGCTGGGCAGAATGGCAGCGGTCAAGATGTCCTTGTTACCCAAATTTTTGTACCTATCTAGAACTCTTCCAGTGAGGCTCCCATCTAAGTTTCTTAAGGAGATTCAAGGCCAGGTTCTTAGATTTATTTGGAGTGGGAAACGTCAAAGGATAGCGCGGAAAATTATGCTGCGGTCAAAATCGGCGGGTGGCATGGGGGTGCCAAGATTCGAGAAATACTATCAGGCTGCACAAGCCTCGCAGCTTCTCTCATACCACGCTACCGTTGATGCTCCAGGTTGGGTCCATATCGAATCGGTCATGTCCATGCCCTCACCGATTAGTGACCTTTTATGGCTCACACCGAAGGCTAGAAACCTAGGGAATAATCTGATTATGGCTCACTCTCTTCGGTTGTGGGACGACATTAAATTCTCAGGCGGGCTGGCCTCTCCTCATCTGCCTCTAATGCCACTTTGGGGAAATCCATTATTTACCCCCGGAATTACTGACCCACTTAGGTTTAGCAGGTGGCATAACTCGGGAATCTTACGTGTGCGTGACTGCTGTCATGGCTCCGAAATAGCCTCCTTCCAACATCTTAGAGATAAGTTTGGGCTCTCGCCAAAAGATTTCTTTGGATATCTCCAAGTACATCATTTCGTAAAGTCTATAGTGAAGAACACCCCAAACCTAGAAGACTATTCTTGTTTTGAACGCCGATGTATACGTAATCCGAGGGACAAAGGAGCTATCGCTAGCTTATACCACTCACTCTGCAAGAACTTAGACGGTGCCACCCCAACATACAGGAAAAAATGGGAATCCGAATTGGGAGGAGAAAGGGCTCCCGAAATATGGGATAGGATGTGGCGGGCATCATTTGGCAAAAGAGCCTCAGTACAAGCAATAGAAGTTAACATAAAGGTAGCTCTGCGTTGGTATTTGGTCCCTACGCAACTAGTGCACGTATCGGTGGGAGCGCAGAATAAATGCTTTCGCGGCTGCGATATGCCAGGCTCGAATAGCCATATTTGGTGGAATTGCGAGGTTTCCAGGAAATACTGGGATAAGATCCAAACTCTACTATGTAAGGTTTTTGGTATAAATATTACCTTAGACCCCTGGGTGGCATTATTAAACGAACCTCTAGCAGGAACCTCGACTAGGCAGAGACGATTGCTGTACCATGTCCTTACCTGTGCTAAGTCAGTCATCGCTAAGGCATGGAAAACTCCCTCGCTAAGCTTTGAGGAATTTAAAAACAGGGTCAATAATACACTAACTATGGAAAAACTATCAGCTATCCATGAAGGCAGTCTGGAGGAGTTCCGGGAGGTGTGGGCTCCTTGGATCAGGGAAGTTTTTCCTAACACGTTCGACTGGGACCTTTTAAGTGTCTAGGTACCGGTTTATTTTAAAATATTCAGATCCTTACCCTTCCCTCCTCTCCTTCTATCCTTCCCCTTTTTCTCCCTCTCCCCCCTCCTCACCTTTCAGCCGAGCTCTCTCTGGGGCTCTGTGAGTTGATCTATACTCGATCTATTTCAGTCAATACATTCGGGAAACGCTCAGGCTAGTAAGTAGCTTTGGTTTTGGTGCGAGCCTTGCAATGCTAGCCGGATCGCTTCTTGTCTATCAGTTCTGATGTGATGTTTATTATACGCGAAAGAAGATGCTCTGTGTTATTTTCATAGCCTTTATTATAGCTACTCATGGAGCGATATCTTGAAATGTTTAAAGTCCTCATTGTATACTAGCAAAGTCTTGTAAGTACCATTTTGTCTTTGATACTTTTGCGAATTTCAATAAAAATCATTGAAAGAAAAAAAAGGCTTCCAGCAGCATCAGGAGAGCAGAAGCCAGAGTGGTCAGCGTGGGACACAGGGATGGATGGGAGGTAAGTATTAAAAAGTATTAAAAAAATAAATAAAATATTTTTTCTGCTTGTCTCTGTGCGTTTTTTTTACACTTAACCCCTTGTGAACTGGTAAGGGATCCATGAGACCCCTATACCAGTTCACAAGGCTGGGGGCTAGCAAGTCACCTGCGGCTAGCGGGTGACCTGCCATTAACCCCCGGCACCCCAATTTCCTGCCTCCCCAAAGCCCAGGGGGGGGGGGGCAGAAGAGCCCAGCCCACGGAGCTTGTAGCCGGCAGTATGGGGGCCAAAGCTGCGCCTTGTTCCTACAAGCCCTCATAGCTGGTCTCGGGCTGGTTATGATGGGTAAGGGGGACCCCATATAATTTTTGGGGGGTTTTAAGGGTTTTTAACCCTTACAATCCCCCCACAAATGTGCCCCCCCCCAGGAGGGGGGCCTATGTGGGTTTTTTTTTATAATTAACCCCTTATGTTTATAGTGTGGATAGTAGTTGTATTTTTTTTGTAAATGCTATAAAGTGTTCTTTTCATTTTGGGGGGGGTCTCCTGGGCAAGAATGGGGGGCTACCGGTAAATATTTGGTACCGCTGTAAACGGGAGAAATGGGGCTTTTAAATGCAATATGGTTTTTTCTAATAAAGCAAATGTTTTATTTACAATAAAGGAGACAATTGTCTAAAAAATATTTATTTATTTATTTGTTTTTAAAATATTAAAACAATTACAAACAAGACATTTCATGTAAAAGCCTACACTCTGCTGCAAAATATATATCTATAATTTTCCTGGAAATTCTGGCAAAAATCACGGTTAAACATGGTGCTGCCTGGGTGAAAAATGACCTGTCAACAGAGGGTGACAAAACTTCAAGTAGGCTGGCAATTAAAATGGTTATTAGTAACTATGCATGTTGGGTATTGTTCTGCTGGGGAGCCCTTGCTCTTTCAGATTTAGCTTGTTTTTTCTTGTTTACATATTGATATTTTAGGAAAACATGTTATTTATTCAGCTTTTTTATAAATTTTTTAGGGAAACCCTGTGCAACCTACGAATTCTTCGAGGGATTACTTCCAGAAAGGTGAGCCTACTACAACAAGCTGGGTACTCTTAGAAAGCTTAACATGTGTACTTTCAGGTAATATATGGTTTATGGGCGATATTCCAAATGTAAAGGGTTGTTTTGGTTGAAAAATTGCAAGAGCTGAGAGCTGAAATTTTCAAGTAAAATGACCATTATGCGCATGCTTTACATTGGGGTGTTTGTCAACTCTTCCCTTGACAATAGCTATGCATGTTGGGTATTTTTCTGTTCGGGGCATACCGTATTTTTCGCCCTATAAGACGCACTTATTTTTCCCCAAAAGTTGGGGAAAAATGTCAGTGCGCCTTATCGGGCGAATGTAAAAAAAAAAAAAAAAAAAAAAAACTCACCCGTCCCCGGCGCTCCCGCGTTGTCTGGCACACTGTGAAAGGCCAGAGGAGCGGCGGGGGCTCTGTCCCGGCCCCGCTGCTGCGATCGCTGTCTTTTCAGGCAGCGATGACAGCGGCGGGGCCAGAGACAGAGCCCCTGCCGCTCCTCCATCTGCTTCCGGGCTCAGAGCACACGCGAGCACAAAGGTCCCGGCAGTGGGTGGGAATGACCTGCACCGGCGCAGGCCACGCCCACCCGCTGCCCGGACCTTTGTGCTCGCATGTGGAGAAGCAGATGGAGGAGCGGCAGGGGCTCTGTCTCTGGCCCCGCCGCTGTCATCGCTGCCTGAAAAGACAGTGATCGCAGCGGCGGGGCAGGAACAGAGCCAGCTCATGAATGGGGTGGGCGTGGCCTGCGTCGACGCTGCGGCGCAGGCCACGCCCACCCCATTCACGGAGCCGGCCGCTCAGCGCAGCGGTGTCAGCGGACAGGTGAGTTTAACTTTTTTTTTTAATATGGCGCCTGCCTATACTAATGGGGGGAGGGGGGTGGGAATGGGGGGAGAGGGGCCACACAGCCAATTCTAATGGGAGGAGAGGGGCCACACAGCCTATGGGAATTGGGGGGAGGGGGATGCCACACAGCCTTTGGGAATGGGGGGAGGGGTATGCCACACAGCCTATGGGGATGGGGATGCCACACAGCCTATGGGGATGGGGATGCCACACAGCCTTTGGGAATGGGGGGAGGGGTATGCCACACAGCCTATGGGGATGCCACACAGCCTTTGGGAATGGGGGGAGGGGTATGCCACACAGCCTATGGGAATGGGGGGATGGGGATGCCACACAGCCTATGGGAATGGGGGGATGGGGATGTAACACAGCCTATGGGAATGGGGAGAGGGGGATGCCACACAGCCTATGGGAATGGGGGGATGGGGATGCCACACAGCCTATGGGAATGGGGGAGGGGGATGCCACACAGCCTATGGGAATGGGGGGATGGGGATGCCACACAGCCTATGGGAATAGGGGGATGGGGCGGCCACACAGCCTTTGGGAATGGGGGGAGGGGTATGTCACACAGCCTATGGGAATGGGGGGAGGGGGATGTCACACAGCCTATGGGAATGGGGGATGCCACACAGCCTATGGGAATGGGGGGATGCCACACAGCCTATGGGAATGGGGGGATGCCACACAGCCTTTGGGAATGGGGGGAGGGGTATGCCACACAGCCTATGGGAATGGGGGGAGGGGGATGTCACACAGCCTATGGGAATGGGGGATGCCACACAGCCTATGGGAATGGGGGGAGGGGGGTGCCACACAGCCTATGGGAATGGGGGGATGGGGATGCCACACAGCCTTTGGGAATGGGGGGGAGGGGTATGCCACACAGCCTATGGGAATGGGGGGATGGGGATGCCACACAGCCTATGGGAATGGGGGGAGGGGGATGCCACACAGCCTTTGGGAATGGGGGGAGGGGTATGCCACACAGCCAATGGGTATATGAGGAATGGGAGGGGGGATGCCACACTGTATATACGGGGAATGGGATGGGGGCATGCTACACTGTCTATGGAATGGGGGCATCCCACACTGCCTATGGGAATTTGATAGGGGAATGCCACACTGTCTGTAATGGTGCGTTTTTGGTTTAAAAATGTTTTTTCTTATTTTCTTCCCCCAAATCCTAGGTGCGTCTTATGGGCAGGTGCGTCTTATAGGGCGAAAATATGGTATTTCTTTTTGAGATTTTACTTGTTTTTTCTTGTTTGCATATAGTTTTTTTTAGGAAAATGTGGCTTGATTCTTCCTTTATATTCTTTTTTTAGGGAAACTCTGTGCAACCAAAGAATTGATTGAGGGATTACTTCCAGAAAACTATGCCCACATAAACAAGCTTGGTATGCCTAGAAAGCTTAAGGCGTGTACTTTCAGGGAATATATAGTTTATTTGCGGTATTTCAAATGTAAAGAGTTGTTTTTCTGGAAAAACTGCAAGGTGCGCATAGCGCCGTTGTATTTTATCTGAAAATCTCCTAAAGCGCTGTTTCAGTTTGGGGCAGTCTCCTGGGCAGCAAAGGGTGTCTACCAATACATATGTGGTACCGCTGTAATGGGGAGAAATTGGGGTTTCACACGCAATAAGATTTTATTGACAAACTTAAATTTTTTATTATAAAAAAACACTACAAATTACAAAAATTGATTTTTATATTTTTTTTTTGCACATATTTCACAGAAAAGTATTGAGAATACACATAAAAAGGCCATGCAAGACATTTCATGTTAAAGCCCAGGCTCTGCTGAAAAAAACAATATATAATTTTCCTGGGAAATCCCTGGAAATCCTTTCAAAAATCACAAACATGTTTAGCGCAAAATAGTGAAACATGGTCTGGCAACAGAGGGTGACAAAAGCTGCAGGTAGGCTGGCACTTAAAGGGTTAAAGGGGACAAACCCTCCTCCATTTGCCAGTCTCCTTGGTTTGGGATACCATGCAGTGTAAAACCTCTGCAGTTTTCCATATGCTCAATCTCACCCATGATTCAATGGCACAACCCTGTTTTGCGCAGTGGGCACCTCTGTTAAAACACAAACCACAGAATTTTGTAGGGGGTGTCCCCACAGTGAGCTGAGGCAAAACAACAGTCTGTTTTGATTTGCTGACCCACTTTAGTTGTGTTGGACGAATTTTCCAAAGCATGCCACAACATATCAACATTTTATGTTTTGAATGTGTTTGTATTATTTCAAAGGTCATAATTCCAGTGCTCTGGTCATAATACTACAGGAACCTGGCCCTTTATAATTTTTGAATCAACAAGTTTTATTCTTAGCATAAAAGTAAAAATAGTTACAATTGTAAATATTAATACATCACACCGAGCTAGAGAATTTATAATTATGCAAATAAGAGTTAAATTTAGTAGCGCCCGACGTATAAATGTCCTTATTCCAACAAGGATAATACAAGCAAAAAAAAATATAGAGAAAATACAGAGCACCAAAACAAACAGTAGATAAGGTCAGAGTCCCACAGCATGTGCACTTCACAGTATATCGTGAGTCCAATCCTCCACCAACAATGTAAATGCTTACCAGCTACAAAGTAGGATATAGCTTCAATGCATGCCACCAATGACTGCAATCAATTCCAAGCAGATTCCCCTTTAAGGCGCTGACTCGCCACATGATATGCAAGTCCAAATCTCAGCGGGACATATATAAAAAAACAGAACCAGACAAAATGTAATTCCGTATCATTCAAGTGTTTAATTAATAAAAAAGGAAATACACTCACAAACCAGGAAGATAAAACAGCATTGAATAAGTCCAGAGTTGAGCCGGCCCTGGAATCCGATGGCCACGGGGGGGCAGGAAATAAAGACGTTGGGTACCACTTTGAATAACTCCGCCACGGGCCACCGCCGGCATGTTTTGTCGCTACTGGGCGACTTTAACAAGGCTGGTGGCATGGCAGAGTGGCAGGAGTTTTATAGCCAAGGAAGTAATGGGGGCTTATCCCAGAATGCAGTGCAGCAGCTTGGATTAAAACACCTGTAAAAAGACATACCGCAGAGGTCATAATGACCAAATAATAAGCAGGCATCTAAGAAGGCGCTATGCTAAAAAAAAAAAAAAACGCATCCATGCGGTTTCCCAAAAATATTGGATTGCAAAGCAGATGGAACGCGGAAGCGTGTTCAGACGCCATAGTCACGTGATCGTGACAATATGCAGCCATCGATCTTACTGCAAAATACAAAGCATGTCACTGAGCGTCCGCCTCTTAACCTGGTGACACAAAAGCGGACTCAGACATAACAGTCGCATGACCATAACAAGTGATCAAGAGACTTGCACATTCCTACACATCTCCATAGAGCGCAAGACAGTGCACTCACAACAGCAGGCCATGTGATCGCAACAAGCGATCACATGATCAGTCTAGCAGATAGAGCACACAACAGCGTTCCACTAGCGTGCTGAGAATCTCTCAGTGAATCAAATTGATTGCCAAATTAGTTGTTAGCTCCTATATGGGGAACATTTTAAAATCCAGCTTATATAAATACAGAATGAGGCAGAATGAAAAACCAACATGGGCAGTCTGATTCCAGTGCAAGCACACACAGATACACATACAACAATATTATAATATGATGCAAAAAATATTAAAAAGAAGCTCCAAATAAGATATAAGATAAAACAGGACTAAAATACCAACTATAAACAATGTCAACTGTAAATGTTTAAGAAGAATCAATAAAACAATTTTAATCAAAATCAATGTTTAGACCGGCTGGATAAAGCGTGCCTAAATTGTAGATCCACCAGCCTTCTATTCTTGAGAGTTCCCTAACAAAATGAGAACCCCGCCAGTGACGCTCAATCCTATCTAGCCCAATAAAGGACATAAGTGTAGGGTCACTATTATGGCATGATTTAAAATGGGCTGATAGGCTGTGGGCTTCATACCCACGTTTCACATTGTACATGTGTTCCCGTATACGTATCCTTAGCTCACGGGTGGTACGTCCAATGTACATCTTCAGGCAGGGACACCAGATCAGGTAAACTACCCCTTTAGTCCAACAGGAAATGAACTTAGAGATTTTGTGAATTTTCCCTGTTTAGGGATCTTGAAACGATCTTTTGAATTTTTCAGTTTGAATGCACCCCTTACATCCAGCACAGGTGCCGCACCGATAAAACCCAGTAGATGGATTCCCCAGAGTTGTTCTAGATTTTGGGGGGTCAATATAACTTTTTTATTTATTTTATTCTTAAACTGTCAGGTTTTCTAGTGGAAGATGGTAGCATTGGGTAGCACTTCTGCCCCAAATCATTTAGCTGAATTAGTACTATGCATACAAGTAGTCTGCATTGTTCGTCAAAGCAAGTTAATTATTTGCACTCCCCTTCTACAATCATTTTTTAGGGTTACATTGCTTGTACACACAGGACATAAGCAGACTGTGTTGCCAGGGCTGCATTGCAACCTATTTCTACCCATGGACAAATCTCCTGCCTTCCTGCAGCTCAGTCACTCCTCCACATACAGCTGGAGGCAGGACGGAGTGAGCTGCCCTGGTTTATCCGATGCCAATGCTCTGTACCAAGTAGAGCTTAATGCCATAAAATAATATTATTGGGATACAGCGCTGATTAGATGTGAGCCTGTGTCTGTATGGTGAAACTGTCTGAAAGCTAGGTCTTACACAGTAAGGCATCCCAAATAGAGATTTCAGGGGCAAGGACCAAAACCCAATGTAGTGAAAATCCTGGGTTTTGGTTTACTTTAGTCAATGTAAGATACAGTGGTTGGTCAAAAGGGTGAGCATGCAGGAGGTTAAATAGCTTTTTTAAATAAATGGAGTGGTCACAACCCCTGATCATTATAAATGTGTGAGCACTACCTACTTTCTTTTTTGACAGTGCAGACATTGCCAGAAACATATTTACAATATCTCAGGCTTACAGTTATGGTGGTGATGGGCCATGGATCTTCAGAATAGGGCAATAATAGTATGATGTATCACATGTAGAGAAATAACTTATACTGGATAGAAGTTTTGTATTTAACCTCCCCTGCTCTAGTCTTTATAAGAGGCTCTAGTCAACAAGTGAATTAGCCTTCAGTTTCCTTAAGCATTTAACTAGCAGGGGCACTGATTAGTAAATAGTCCACATGCATAATAAGCCCAGATCTTCAGGAAAAGAGGGGTTTTCAGCAAAGCAACTGCCAAGAATGCTTAATGAAATTGCCTAAAGTTAATTGGAAGTCATGCAAAGAGTAGTTGTCTATGTAGAAAGAAAGCCTTTAAGAATACAAAGACTTAATAAGGAGAACTTGCTTCTGCCTAGAGTTCCAGTGAATGTCAAGCTGATTAAGTAGCTTTACCATTGTTACAGGATCATAGAAATGGATAAGGAAGAGCGCCAGCAGATGGGAATTTAAGAAGTTTGCTTATCTGCTGTGAGTTGATGACACGGTTTTCAAAGCAAACATTCTGTAGATCTAAAAATTTAATAAACTCAATTGATACCAATCATTTTGACTTTTCTTGAAACACTGAATTCCTTGTTCCAGAGCATCTAACAGAACAAATGAAATTATTCCTCATAGCATGTATTTCAATTTGCCTCTTCTGTCATCTCTTGCTTCATAAACAAAAAAGTATTGACAACATCTCATTAGAGCAGCTACTAGAAATCATTGAAAATCGTGGTGTGATTTTTATCGCAATAATCCTGGAGAGTTTACATAATTTAGCAAGCTGACAACAATGTTCCTCACTGTATGTTATTATTGATGTAACATAGCCAGCACAGAAGTCACAGAAATATTATTAGTAACACTACACAAATACAACTGGACAAAAATAAGCAACAGTTTGCCCTCCCTTGATCCTTAAAGTAAACCTGTCACTAGGAGGGTTCAGGATGAATTCTCCTAGTGACAAGATACACCATGTAGCAACAAGTAGACTCAATCCATCAATATGTCGGTTGGATATCTTTCAGAATAAGTTTGGACATTTGTGCAAATTTACCAGGGGCAGTGGCTTAATCTTAAAAACACAAAAGCAGAAATAATACCTGTGCATTGCGAGGTTAAATGGCATACAGGTTCTAATTTTGTGACGGAGCTACTAAGAATGCTAAGAATACCTAAATGCAGATGAGGCTTATGCTTGTGGGCTTATCCTTGTGGGCAGGCTTAAGCCTTCCAAACTACTACCCTTGCCTGCATGCTGACATTAATAAAATGCTTACATATTCTCCACACTGTGAACACAAGGGGCCCAATCACACCCTGCAATGATACATGCCACCACTTACAGAAAGTGAAGCTATTGCACGTGCATGCAGCCATTCCTCTTTAATCTGTAGAAGCTCCAGCGATGGATGAGTTGAGAGCAAACATATCCAAACTTCCCACAATTACAAGCACAATGTGATGAAAATATGCTCCAAAGGCTAGTGTGACAAATTAAAAGATTTAACGTGAATCCCTTAAAGGGTAATTGCTTATCTTTCTTTTCTATGTTTGGAACTCTTTTTTATGAAAGAAACATTTTCTCTAGCAAAAATGTGTTTCCCGTAGCAATGCCAAAACCAACTGGTGCGTGTGGTGTACAGAACAGATATGTCCTGGTTGAGGCAGATATGATGCTCCACATTCCTCAACTCACAAGTTAAACCCCTCCTGCTGTAATTTAGCTTATTCAGGTGAGGGGATCCCAGTCTTGCAGCCAACAGTAACTAAAGGGTTACTGGCAGCGTTCTCACCTGGTGAGGTCATTAGTTCTGCTTGATTTAGCCAAAGCTGCCAATTACCTCACCTGTTACAGGGAAGGATTCTAGGGCTTGTGGTTAGTAGTTTTTATTCAAGGCCAGGAAATCTACCCCCTTACTTTTGCAACACAGAACCACAGATATACGAAACTTGGAAACAACATGCTAATTATGAAATTTATGTCCTTTATCCACCATGTAAGGTGATCTTCGTTTACTACATTCTTCGAAAGCCAGTGCACCACAAATGTTTTTCTGGATTTGATTCCGCTGCACCAAGAACTCACACTATGCAATAGGTAATGGGCCCAGTGACTGAATGAAGACCCAGAGACTGGATAAAGCTCAGTGACTAGGCACGGCCCTGAAACCCTGAATGGGAGACAGCACTGTCAACTTGAAGAAAAATCTTCCACAGAGACATCTCCTGTATACAAGTAAAACTGTTCTTATATATAAAGAAGGCAGAGTGGCCAGCAGGTCAGAGCTTAAACTCTTAGTGGCCAAGCTAAACAACCTAAAGCAAGCTAAAGATATGTGAGTGGAAGTGCTATTTTCCAGATATGACTTGTGGGAAGTTATCACTGCAGAGAAGCCACAGTACAATAACTGGGACAGGAAAAACAGGCACGGGCCACCATAAGCTTACTAGTAGAAGATGATCGGCTTATTCACACATTCAGTGAGAATACAGCGAAAGGCATGTAGTATGTACTGAAAAGATTGCATGAGAAAGCCAGTTTAAAGATCAAGTTGTTCCTGCTTAGGGAACTTTACAAAATGAGGTTTTCATAAGGGTATGAGCGTTCAGAAAGGGAAGCCAGTAAACAGATAAGGGCTGCAAAGGGAGAGATAAAAATCCACAGAATTTTCAGAAAGAAAGTCTGTCTGAAGTTATTCACAGCAAATCACTATTAAAAATGGCTATTTCTGGCCTACCGAGAGCCTCAATAGGGTTGTAGAACATTTTTCCTTGCTGTGACATGCAGAGGGTGCATGCTGTAATGCAGATTAGAGGCATCAGTGCCGCAGACACAGAGCGGTACAATGACAGAGCATTGCATCAGCATGTGGAGACCATATATTGCCTGAAAGAAACAGCCTGGAGTTGGCAGCAGCATGAGGAGACCATAGATTGCCTAAAAGAACACCCTCGAGTTGGCAACAGCATGAGGAGATCACATAGTGCCAGAAAGACACACTCTGGAGTTGGTAGCAGCATGAAGAGACCATATATTACCTGAAATACACACTCTGGAGTTGGCAGCAGCATGAGGAGACCATATAGTGCCTGAAAGACACACCCTGGAGTTGTCAGCAGCATGAGGAGATCCCGTAGTGCCTTAAAGACACACCCTGGAGTTTTCAGCAGCATGAGGAGACCATATAGTGGCTCGATGAAACACCCTGGAGTTGGCAGCAGCAGAAGAAGACCACAAAATGCCAGAAAGTAACATATATTGCCTGAAAGACACACCCTGGAGTTGGCAGAAGCATCAGCAGACTATAAATTGGCTGAAAGACACACCCTGGAGTTGGAAGCAGCATGAGCAGACCATAAATTGCCTGAAAGATACACCCTGGAGTTGGCAGCAGCATAAGCAGACCATAAATTGCCTGAAAGACACAGTCTTGAGTTTGCAGCTGCATGATGAGACCATAAATTGGCTAAAATGCACACCCTGGAGTTTGTAACAGCATGAGGAGACCATATAGTGGGTTGATGACACACCCTGTAGTTGTCAGCAGCATAAGAAGACCACAAAATGCCAGAAAGTAACACTCTGGTGTTGGCAGCAGCAAAATCAGAACATATATTGCCTGAAAGACACACCCTGGAGTTAGCAGCAGCATGATGAGATCACATAGTGCCAGGAAGACACACACTGGAGTTGACAGCAGCATGAGGAGACCATTGCCTGAAGGACACACCCTGGAGTTGGCAGCAGCATGAGGAGACCACATAGTGCCTGAAAGACACACACTGGAGTTGGCAGCAGAACATATAAACATTTTGAGCACATATATGCTATCCTAAGAATATTATGAAAAGTTAAGTTTTACAAAATGTATTTCTTGAATAATTACTTGTGGTCTAATGCGGAGGAATGTCTGGAACTGGAGAGCAGCGCCTTAAATATGTTTTGCACTATCCATATTTGTGAAGTGTTGGTGTGGCACCATGATCAATCTACTTTGATGCACCAGGCATTGGTGGGTGGAAATCTTGGCTGATCTATGCATAATTCATTCATTTTAAAGCGTACTGGAGAGCATTGACTTTCCCTCATCATTGTATACCACATACATACATCTAAGAGTTGTACCAATTTGTTCCTGTTGAAGTCTTTAGGGCCTAGTTATTGTGAAAGGCCAGACATAGTTGCACACCTGCTGCTGTTGTTGACAAATCCTGTTTTAAGCGTAGTGTAGCGCTTCATCCTTCCCTCATATACACACGTATGTCAGGCAGAGAAATGCCAGGACAGGCACAGAGGAGTGGACCTAAATTAATCAAACAGAGATCGCAGCAGACTAGGGGTTAGTGGCAGCAAGAGTCGCAGCGTAAGACCTGATCCCCAGGTATCAGCTAGCGGTTGTGTCTCTATCAGCAACCCATCTGCCATCATCAATTGGCGGTCATCCACTTCATCACAAGTGACATCTGACACCCCCAGTCAATTGTCAGTGGCTTCCCCAGAAACAACCCTCACTTGGGATGGCCCAGGGGGCAGTCTCTGTCCTTCAATTGCCTCTGTTCTATGCTGTTCCCTCCCCCAGCGAAGTATCTTATGCTGATAGAGGACAATCAACAGCTACCGCCCATCCAAGAGGTGGAGGAGACACTCACCATTTCCTCCACTAGGCAGGCAAGTAGTGATGAGGAGAGTGGTGTGGGAGGTGGTGTTGCAAGTGTTCTGGCTCCTGAAGCAGACACTGTTGAGGAACCTGAAAAGAACTTCAGTGAGGTGCAGACACAACTCGATGAAGCCAATTGCACTAGGGATCCAGGTGCAGAAGGGGCTTCATCATCATCAGGAGAAGAGGGTTACAGGTTGCCTGTGAGTCAGCAGCTGAGGCAGCATGGTAGCAGAAGTCGAAAGTCTGGAGGCAAACTTGCCCAGGGCCGGGGTAGACTACCTGCTGCACGGCAGGCTACCTTCCCAGCAGTTAGTGGAACAGAGGTTCCTGGAGTCGAAGGCAGTAGCAGTGAATTAGTGCAGACTGTTGGTGGGGAAATCAGCCTGGTGGTGTGGGAGTTTTTCATCAAGCATCCGCATAAGATTAACATGACCACATGCAATATGTGTAGGCAGAAGGCAAAGCTTGGCCAAGGTCCCAATGCTGGCACCACCGCCCTGCATCAACATATTCAGCGTCACCATAAAGCTGCCTGGAAAGCCTTCTGCATCACCCAGTGGCACTCCACTCCCTGTTCTAGCCAGTCAAGGCTCCACCACCTCAGCCGAAGGGAGCTGTGTGTCATATCCATTCTCTGTCACTTCAGATGCTCCTGCTCCTCCTACTCGGAGACAGTCATTCCACCAGCAATCCATCGGCGAAGCCATGTCCAAGAGACAACAGTATGCGCCCACTCATCCAACGCCCAGAATATAAATGTGCTCCTGTCCAGGTTGCTGCAGTCCCTACCTGATGGCTTGTGCCGAGCCGAGATGGAGAGTCCCAAGCCGTCATTTCTTTGCGAAGAAGGCAGTACCAGCCCTGCACAATTTTGTTGAACAGAAGGGGGCCCAGTGCTTGTGCTTGTGTATGTACCAAAGTGCACTGCAGTGCCGATGTGAGGAGCTGTAACTATGGTCAGGGAAAATAGATGTCCTTTACGGCCCACTGGGTGAATGTGGTTCCTGCACAACTGCAAGAGCAACTTGGACAGGTCACACCGTTTCCACCTCCATGCTCTCACGCTGTTGTTCCTGTGACAGTGTGCGACTCCGCCTCCTCATCCTCTGCCATCTCCTTAGCCTCCGCTGCACGAACAAGTCTCAATGCCCCTCCAGCCTACCATGTCACGCTGTTCTTCAGATGGCTTGCCTTGGCGAGTCACACAAGGGAGGAACTGCTAAAAGAAATCAAATCATGGCTTACTCTGTGAAAACTGCATATGGGAACCATGGTGACCAACAATAGGAAGAACATCTTGTCTGCACTGCGACAAGGAAGCCTGAGCCATGTGCCCTGTATGGCACACATGTTCAATCTGGTTGTCAAGCATTTCCTGAAGTCTTCCCCCCATCTGCAAGACATCCTAACAATAGGAAGGAAACTTTGCATGCACTTCAGCCACTCGTACCCAGCAAAGCACACCCTCCTTGAGCTGCAACGTCAGAATGGTATTCCCCAACATAGTCTGATTTGCGATGTTTCTGCCTGTTGGAATTCCACCCTCCATATGTTGGACCGACTGTATGAACAGAGAAAAGCTGTCACCGATATATTGATGATCCAAGCAGATAGGGGAACTTCCCTGTGTAATTTCAATGTAAACCAGTGGCAGCTCATATGTGACACCTACTGTTTGCTGAGGCACGTTGAGGAAGCCACCTAATTTGTCAGTTGCCAGGATTACAGACTGAACAGTCATTCCACTGCTTTATCTACTACAACGTGTTGGAAACTATGGCAGGTCAGGGCACTGGAGATGTGGCGCCTACATCTCACGGCCACATGCTGAACTGGAGGAGGAGGGGGGGACAGTGGAGCACAGTTTAGGTTTTGCAAAATGGGCAGTTTTTCTAGTCATCTGACAGGAGAGGAGGAACAGGGGCAGCCAGAGGAACTAGAGAGTTGTGAGAAAGGTGAGACAGAGGACCCAGACACACTGTGGCAGTATGCAGTGAAGATAAAGGCAGGTAGTCCCTCCCAGTCACTTGCTCAAATGGCATGATGTATGCTCAAGGGCTTGCATAGAGACCGCCAAATTGTCACGGTGGGATGACTCCTGCTCTCCACCTTATTGGACCCTCACTACCGGCACAAAACGGGGGTGTCAGGGAACCGCGGGTCACGTGATCCAAACTATCCATCAGGGACCTCCGGATACACAGACCGCTTTCCCAAAAACCCCGTCCATTTGGCTAATAGGCCCAAAGCCTGCGGACACAGATTCTTGGCTAAGGCAAAAAGATCGCTCAAGTTAAATAAAGGTTTTAATGCTATAAGCACACTAGGCAGTGATAAACATTTGGTTATGATGGAATATGAATGAATACAAATGCTGTTCTGAGTAGTGGGTTACAGGTTACAGTGAGTTACACAGAGATATATAATAGTCAGTTACCTTAGTATGCAGTTTCAGAGTAGTGGTGATGAAGAGCTCCTACAAGAGGTAAGTGGCAAGCTTGTTGATGGGCACCTCCAGCATGCGTAAACCATGACCTCTCCGGAAGTGACCCTGTTCTCGTCTCCTTGGCCTACCTTTAAGCACAGTCTCTGTCCCTCCACCCCCTTTCCTCCAGACACAGATCCTGAATCATTCCTTTGTAGCCCCATGCTATCACACTTTCCCAGTGAAGAAGCATGTTGGCCCCTCTATGTCTAAGTAAGGTGTTAGGAGAGCCCAGGGGAGCTTTGATCCTCAAACTGCCTTTTCTGCAGTGTCAGAACCTCATGCCCATATATGGACTTCCTTTTCCTGTTAGCCTTGTAAGGGTGACATGTGCTACGTACAGAAAATCTTAAAGGGTGATGCCAGGCATCAGTGATCAATGAAATGTAATATTTGCCCTATTCCCCACAGGGGGCCTTTTTTACACACATTGAGAGGGAGGACAAACTGACCTACTACAGAGACATCCTACGTAGTCAGTTGACCAATGCCTATCTGCAATCATCCATCCTCTCATAGGTCTGATTCGAGAGGCCCTCTGCACTCACTTTCCACTGCCATGGCTGCTGGGGAGGGGTGAGGTGGCAGGAGCAGTAACAGCTCCATCAGCAGTCTACAGTCACTGATGAGTCGCTTTCTTCCCCTGCATAGTGAGGCAACTCATAAGCAGCAGGTAGATCTGGAGCAGGATCTGAACCAGCATGGTGGCATATCTTGACAAACTTGATTTCTGTCTGCAACTAACAGAGTTTGCCCTGGAAAAGCTGTCCTGTTCGCCAGTAGTGTGCCAGAGTGGGTGTTTAATGTGGCAGGGGCCATAGTAACCCCAAGGGGAACTTGTCTGTCTATGAAAAATGTGTCTGGTCTTTCACAGTAACTAGGCCCTAAAAACTTTAAAAGGAACAAAATGGTACAACTCTCCGATGTATGTATGTGGTGTGCACTGATAAGGGCAGTTCAATGCAATCCAGTAGGCTTAAAACAGTATTTTTGGATAACAGCAGCAGGTGTGCAACTATGTTTGTCTCTTCACACTAACTAGACCCTGAAGACTTTAACAGGAAAAGAATGGTACAACTCTCAGATGTACGTGTGTGGTGTGCACCGATAAGGGCATTTCAATGCTCTCCAGTAGGCTTAAAACAGTATTTTTAGACAACAGTAACTATGTCTGGCATTTCACACTAACTAGCCCATCATCACTTGAACATAAAACAAAATGCAAAAACTGTTAGATGCACTTAAATGGGATGTCCTGATTAGGTCAGCTAAATGCGCCCCAGCAAGCTTTAAAACAAGGTTTTGGAACAAGAGCAAGAGGTGGATATTCTTGGGCAGCTGTGTAGTTTTATCTGGCTTTTAACACTAACTAGCCAATCAGGACTTGAACATCAGATGCATTTAAATGAAATGTCCTGCTTGGGCCAGTTAAATGTGCTCCAACAGGCTTAAAAACAGGATTTAGTTACAACAGCAAAAGGTGGATTTCTGGGGGGCAGTTTTGTTATTTTGTGTGACCTTTCCCACTTACTAGGCTATCAACACCTGGGCATAAAACAAAATGCAAAAACTCTCAGATGCACTTAAATTGGATGCACAGATTGGGCCAGTTAAATGTGCTCCAGCAGGCTTAACAACAGAATTTAGTTACAATAGCAAGAGGTGGCTTAACAACAGGATTTAGTTACAACAGCAAGAGGTGGATTTTTTTTAGAAGGTGTGTGGTTTTGTGTGGCCATTCACACTAATTAGGCAATCAACACCTGTGCATAAAACAAAATGCAAAAGCTTTCAGATGCACTTAAATGGGATGGCCTGATTGGCCCAGTTAAATGCTCTCCAGCAGGCTTAAACACAGGATTTAGTTACAACAGCAAGATGGGGATTTTTTAGGGGGCAGGTGTGTGGTTTGGTGTGGCCTTTCACACTAAATGGGCTATCAACACTTGGGAACAAGACAGAATGCAAAAACTCTCAAATGAACTTAAATGGATGCCCTGATTAGGCCAGTTCAATGTGCTCCAGCAGGCATAACAACAGGATGTAGTTACAACAGCAAGATGTGGATTTTTTTGGGCAGGTGTGTGGTTTTGTGTGGCCTTTCACACTATCCACCCCATGAACACTTCAACATAAAGCAAAATGCAAAAACTGATGTGCTTAAACCAGACCAACACCCGTGTCAGAAATCGTCACTTACCTGGGCCCCGTTCCAGCGCTGGTCGTGGGCGGCCGGGTGCGGCGGCTGTGTCTGCTCGGCGGCCGCGCCGGGCAGCGGCTGCTTCTGCTGGCGCGCGCGCGCCCCCACGCACGTGCACGTTCTGTTTATATCCTCCGGCGGTGCTGCTCTCAGCGCGGCCCCCGGGGGAAAGTTAATTAGGGCAGGTGGGGTGGTGGGAGTGGCCTGCCAATGAGCCCTAGTGTTGTCTTTGGGCCAATGAGCCCAGTTAGGGACAGTTCAGGCCAATCCTGGCTTGGATCAAAGTGCACCAATCACTCACACCTTCCCTCTCTGTCTCTCCCTATAAAGGCAATTCCCTCTCAGTTGTGAATTGCCTGTGATAGCGCCTTGTACCCTGCATAGTCGTTGCCGACCCCTGCCTGAACCGACTATTCTCGATCTGATCTCCGTTGCCGACCCCTGCCTGAACCAACTATTCTCGATCTGATCTCCGTTGCCGACCCCTGCCTGAACCGACTATTCTCGATCTGATCTCCGTTGCCGACCTCTGCTTTGTACCGTGACCTCGAGCTGCCTCTTCCCTCTGTACCTCTGCGATCTCTGACTTCCCCGTGTCAACCTCTGGCCTGGTTCTGGACTTTCGCTACCCTCGCTCTTAGCCATTGGTTCTTCAGACCTCTTAACCAGTAAGCTCTCATCCTTTGAGCCATTGAAGTCCTGGGGGCAACCGATCCCGGGCAGGCGTATTTTGCGTCCCGGCAAGCGGGGGCTCCTACAGGTGAAGCTGGCTGCGGAGATTGGGGGTTATCAGGTAACCTGTATTGCTAGATTAATGCAATTTAACTTTATGACATTGGATGGCGATGTTACATATAACTATGTGTAGTCTGTGTTGTACATTCTCTACTGCATGTCATGTTTCCTGCACATTGAGGTGATCTCTATGACCTTTTCTTCCTATCTATGTTATCCACTATGTAAGGTAACTTTATTTTACTGCACTCATGTTCCAGTAAAGCCAGTTCCTGTTACGCCATTAATGTCTTTCTTGATTTGACCCCACAACACCCAACACAAGATATGATCTTGCATAAATTGAATATTATTACATGCTGTGGTAAATATATAAATGTGGCAGTGCAGGATGTGGGACACAAGTAGTTGTGTATTTAGTTGTGCTATAAATAAATAGATTGTTGGTACAGGCTACTGTACAGATGATAAAGTAAGCAGAGTGGGCCCCACAACACTTGCATGTAATAACATTTCCAGCTATGGCTACTAGACCACTGGAAGGAGATCTATAGTGGCCGGGATGCCCTCCTTGCATGTAATAACATGTGAAATGCATGTTTAAATCCCAGAGCGCAGTCGGCGATGTGTTAAAAGTAGTTTTTTAACCCCCTAACCACCCAAAAAAAAATGGAATGATTTTGAAATAATATTCAAACCTGAATAGTTTAAAATCAGACCTGTAATATCAATTCTGCAAAAAAAAAAAAATTTTTAAATAAAATTAATTAAAATACATTCTGCCATTGAAATGCATTGGAGAGCGCCAGGTAGCGAGAGGTCATACCTGTCGCTGGCGCTGTGGGATGAGGCTGGGATAATGATGAATGAGTTGCTAGGTGGCGCTATCTCAGCCCTGAGAGTGTTTGGAGCTCATTCACCCTCCTGGCAGAAATAATAGCTAGCAGGAAACAACATTTAAAAAATAACTATTTTTCTGAAACCTCCTCTGGTGGCTCGAAGGGAGGCTCCATTTATCCTTTTATTACAATTGACAAGTCCCAGGTAGGGAAGCCCTTGAATGGTGCCGGTCTCTTACGCAGGACGCATTTGAAAAAACGATTAACAAGTACATTTTGTCTCAATTTACGTTCCAGAAAAATGTAAAATGCAGAGTCTTGAGTTTTCAGGGTACTTACAGACAGTCGCTTGTCAAACCTTCCTGTAGAAACTCTAATACTGTGGCTTTATCTTTTTTCTTCCAATTGTTAACTTTACAAAAATAAGAAAACCGTTTCCATACCTTTCCATAGATAAGTCTCGTAGTTAACTTACAACCCTCTAGTAGTGTTTCAGTGACTTTCGAGGTGCAACCTTTCCTTCCTAATAATGACCTTCCAGTATCCAGGCTGTCAGACATAAGGGTTGATTCAGAGAGACATAAAAAGACTTTCGTTTTTGTGTCGATCTGTTTTTTTTTTCCCGCTCGCGTATGAGTGTACTGAAAGAGGGGCCATCCACCAGTGTTGGATAGCTATTGTCTCACCCAATATATATGAGTGTAGGCGTGATTCTAAGCATGCATCGCAAGCCTTCAGTAAAGTCTTTGTCCGTTCGTATGCTAACGAGAATGTCATTTTTCAGCTTTCGTTTTCCGATTATGTTACTCATGAAACAACGTAGGCTTTCGTTTTTGGCCTTTTTCCATCGTCGCCTCCAATGAATCATTTACGTTTCCCATTAGATTCTGAATTCCTTTTTCTATAAATAATCGCCCAGACGAAAATCGTTACGACCTTACGCCTGCGCACTACAAAATTAACTCATTAATGTGCTCGTCTACATATTTTGTTTTATGACTTCTGCTACAATGCTTAGCTAAATCACATCGCAGTCAGTCTATACTTTTCCATTTCCCACACCTAAAACTTACCTAAATCACTTCGCGGTCTCATTCTTCTTCCATTGGCGCACCTAAAACTTACCAGTTATCAGGTAACTAATGGAGACCCTGGCTTGCTCTGCCCAAGACGTGTATACACTCCTAGTGGAGTGAGCTGTTACCCCACTGGGTAAATTGACATCTCCATATGCCAGTTTAATGGTACTTTTCATTCACCTAGCTAATGTAGTCTTTGAGACCCTCAAACCCTTCCTGGAGCCTAAAAAGGAGATAAACAAGCTTTCCTGAAATCTTTGGTTTGTTGCAGATATTGTAATAGGAGAGATCTGACATCCAAAGCCACCAGTTCCGGATCTTCGTCCGTGACGGAAGGAATAATGATCTCCTGAGATCTGTGGAAATCTGATGCAACATTAGGAAGGTAGCAAGGGTCCACTTTCATCACGATGTGATCTGTAAAAACCTGGAGAAAAGGGTGTTGACACGACAAAGCTTGAATGTCGCTGACTCTTCGGGCTGAAGTAATGGCCACTAAAAATAATACCTTCCACGTAAGCAACTTGATATCCAGACTCTTGTTTGGATAAAAGGGTGGAGAACTTAATAAAGATAAGACTTTTGCTAGGTCCCATTGTGGAATCACCTTACAAGGAGCTGGCTTAGAACGTTTGACCGCAAGCAGAAACCTTTTAATAATAGAAATAGATGAAAGTTTTCTATCCAAAAAAACTGACAGGGCCGCCAGCTGAACCTTTAGTGTATTGACACTAAGGCCCATATTGACCCCATCTTGCAAAAAATCCAGAATAACCAGTATTATAGAAGAAATCTTGCTATTCTCCATTTTCAAAGAGTTAAAGTTTTTCCATACCTTAAGATAAATCTTTCTGGTCACAGCCTTCCTGCTTGCCAGAAGAGTACTTATCACTGGGGTTGAAAATCCCTTCTTTCGCAGTAAGGAGACTTCAGGGTCCAAACTGTTAACCTCCATCACTGGGGATTTGGACAGTAAACAGGACCCTGGGATAAGAGATGAGGGGTCACCGGAATCTCCCAAGGGTCCTGAATTGATAGTTCCACTAGAGTTGAAAACCAGGATCCTCTTGGCCACCACGGAGCTACCAGGATAACTGTAGCTGGTTCCTTCACAAGCTTCTTCAGCACCATTGGAATCAAACGCACCAGAGGGAAGGCATAGGCCAGATTGAAGTGCCATGGCTGAGCTAGCGCATCTACTCCCAATGACTGATCTCTTGGATCCAATGAGAAATATTGGTCCACCTTGTGGTTTCTTGCTGACGCAAATAGGTCCACCTCCGGAACGCCCCTCTGAACACAAATTGTCTTGAAAACAACTGGATCCAGAGACCAATCTGATTCCTTCATCTGTGATCGGCTTAGAAAATCTGCCACCTGATTCAGGGTCCCTTTTAAGTGAATCGCCGTCAGGGACTTCAAATTGATTTCTGCCCATGACAATATTTCCTATGCTGTGGCCATCAATTTCGAGGATCTTGTTCCTCCCTGATGGTTTATGTAGGCCACCGATGTTGCGTTGTCTGATCTGATCTGCACGTGCTTCCCTCGCAGGTGTGACTTCAGGGACCATAAGGCTTACTTTATTGCCACCAATTCCCTTAGATTGGATGAGGACTGACTCAGGATTCTTGACCATTTTCCTTGAGCTGTCCATGTCTTGCAATGTGTCCCCCAGCCCCAGGCTGAAGCATCCGTAGTCACCGTCATCTCCTTTGGGTCTCCCCAAGGCAAACCTCTTAGAAACCGACCTTCCTCCAACCACCAATTCAGAGAATACTTTACTTCCTCTGATATTGGAAGCTGTAGATCCAATCCCTGCGGGGAGCCATCCCAATTCTTCAGAATATGTCCTTGCAGGCATCTGGAGTGAAGTTAGCCCCATCTTACCGCCGGAAAGGATGATGTCAGAAATCCAAGAACTCTCATTGCTTGTCTTATTGAATTGTTTCTAAGCAGCTAGATTAAACTGCTTCCTGAAGAGCTACAACTTTCTGATGAGGAAGAGTAAGGACCTGACGGACTGAATTGATCTCGAATCCCAAATAGATCATAATCTGCGAGGGTGCTAGAGAAGACTTGTTGTAATTCACAACCCAACCCAGGTGAGCCAACAGATTCATGGAGAAACTAATATTCTCCCCTAGTTTGTCTTTTGACGGAGCAAAAAGCAGAAGGTCGTCTAGGTAGGCGACCACTCCTATCCCTCTGCTTCTCAGATATGTCAAGGGCTCGGCCAAAACTTTGGTAAAAATTCTTGGAGCAGATGCCAGGCCGAATGGAAGGCAGACAAATTGGAAATGCAAAATCTGGTCTCCGTCTCTTATTGCAAATCTCATAAAAGACTGAGCCAGGGGGCTCATTGGAACTTGCCAGTAAGCGTCTTTTGAAATCTATTGACGCCATGAAGGCACCTCTGAAAAGCATATTCTTTACAGAATAAATTGTTTCCATCCTGAAATGTCTGTACTGGACAAAAAGGTTGAGACTCTTCAAGTTCAGGATAAACCTGAACCCTCCCGAGCTCTTCCTTACAAGGAAAACGCTGGAGTAGAACCCTGTCCCCTGCAGAGGCAGTGGCACTGGAACAATGACTCCCCTTGACCTCATGTCCGCCAGACTCCAAAAAATTGCAACCCTTTCCTCCTCGCCCCTGGGCAGAGAAGAAATAAAAAATCTTGAATGAGGCGTTTGAGAAAAATCTATGTGGAACCCCTCCGCAATACCTCTTACAATGAAAGAGCAATCCAACAGGCCTTGCCAGGCTGTGCAAAACCTTCCTAGCCTGGCGCCAATAATGATAATGGCGTCATTGCTTCTTTGGTCTTGCCTGATAAGTTCCAAACAGGGTTGAACCCTTAAATCTGCCCTTTCTTGAAGTATTGGAAGAGGAGGAGGCCCCTCTGGCTCTTTTAGGAGCACCCTTGTTAAGAAAGGGACACCTAAAAGAACTTCTGGGAAAAAACATTCTATTAGCCGCAGCCCTAGGACGAGGTGGAAAACATTTATTCCTTCCGCCGTCATATCCAAAACTTTACCTAAGTCTGGACCAAACAAATACTCACCCCTAAGGGCATAGCACACAGTCTCATCTTAGACCCAACATCGCCAGACCAGGTCTTTAACCAAAGAATCCTGCGCACGGAGTTGGTCACTGCCAGATTTTGAGCAGAAAATCTAATAGATTTAGCCATGGCATCCGTAACAAATGCCGTTGCTGAAAAGAGAATAGGTAAAGCCTTCAAAACTTTATCTAGACTAGTCCTTTCTAAAAGACAGTCCTTCAGCTGTTGTAGCCAAAACCCCAGATTTCTAATAACGCAATTGGATGCCAAACTTGTCCTCAACAAATTGGACTCCACTTGCCAAGCCTTTTTCAGCAGCGAATCCATCCTCTTATCTATGGGATCATTAAGAACGCCAAAATCCTCAAACGCTAATCCTGCACCTTTAGAAATCTTGGCAAAAGAGGCATCCAATTTGGGACATCTTTCCCAAAGCTGTGAATCTTCTGAAAATGGGTACCTACGCTTAAGACCCCTAGAAGTAAAGACTTTCCTAGAAGGCTCCTTCCATTGTTCCAATATCATATCCTTAAGATAGTCATGCAAAGGAAAGGAGTAGGAAGAATCCGGAGTCAAATATGGATATAAACTATCCTGTTTTGATTTAGGACCCGCAGCCTTTTCCTCTATACCCATAGATAGGTTAATCATGTGTAAGAGAAAAGGTAGATCCCCAGGCGGAAACAAAAATCTGTTTTTTTCCAGAGAGGAACCTGAAGCCTGATCATCCTCCTCATCCGGGGATGAAATCTCACCTTCCTCTGATTCATCGTCAGGAACAAAAGTTTCCTGAGAGACAAAAAAAGAGGGTTTCCCCATATGTGCAGAAAACACGGAAGGATCAAAGTGACCAGTCGCTGAATGTAAAAATCCCATCTGGTTACTAGCGACTTCCGGGGCCCCCTGAGCTATAGTGGAAGAAGAGATCTGGTCTTTAAGTTCCCTCATCAACTTCATCAAATCGTCATTATGCTCTATATTAACCATTTTATCCATGCATATCTGACAAAGAGGCTTAACGTAGGAATCTGCAAGCTTCATATCACATAACGGGCATCTTCTACTCTTTTTACTGGATTTAGATCCGGGAAGAAGAGGACTTTGATACAGTTTTGGAAGCTTTGTCCGGGGTTTTTGACTAAAAAACACAAGCAAAAAATAGGGACGTGAGCTAAATCCTATTCTCAGAATAAAAAAAAAATATATATATATATATATATATATATATATATATATATATACACACATACCATATATATGCATATATACACACATATAAATACATACACCCCAAGCATAGTAAAAGGGTGACTTACCGGGGCAGAGCAGGGCCTCCTCTTCCCAGAATCGGCAGCCGGCGTCATGCTGGAAGAGTATAGGTCCACATAAGCAATTTCAGTGGAAGAATCTTCAATAGAATCCAAAAAAACGTCCTGCGCCTGTTCTGCCATACTTCTGGATAGAGGCACCAGGGGTTAGTTTTCTGAGCCCACCTAAATAGAGGTAGGGATCATTTCCATATTAAAATATTAACCCTTAGCAGTAAAAATAGAAGGGGAGACCATAATATTCTTAACACCAAAACACCGTGCTATAGCTTTAAGAAAAAACACGTGTTGTGGGAAAAAGCAGGAAATTCCCAAGGGTGCCGGGATGTGACGTCAGCAGCCCTGGAAGGAAGAAGCGTGGGACCTAATTCCCGGGAACATGTAATTTAAACACAGAGCCGGCGTGCGCGCGTAACCATTATGCTGCCTACCTCCCGTAGCGCCCTCCGGCCGAGACGCTCACTGCTGCAGAAGACCCCCGCGCAGAGGAATCATTGTCGAAGATCACCGCCCGGCCCGGCCCGCCTGCACTGTATCCCAGCGTCTACCTGCAGGCACCGATCCCTTTGACCGGCTGCTGTTTATTAGGTTGCAAGCTAACTCATGAGGCCATATGTCATTATGCTAAGGAATTAATAAAAGGAAGAGGCCATATGTCATTATGCTAAGGAATTACTAAATGGAAGAGGCTGTATATCATTATGCTAAGTAATTACTAAAAGTAAGAGGCCATGTCATTATGCTAAGAAATTTCTAAAAAGGAAGAGGCCATATGTCATTATGCTAAGGAATTAATAAAAGGAGGAAGCCATATGTCATTATGCTAATGGCATTGACTATGGATTTAGGTAGATTGGGGATTATGTCATTTCCCACATATTCCAAATATTTACATTACAACTTACTTCGTTGGTGGGCAACCTCTGCTTCGGGGACCACCCTCCACTCTGGAACCTGCCACTGCTGGGAAGTTGAGGCTGTAGAGACATGTAAAATAGGGTCACTTCTAATGTCTGAGTCATCAGTAAGCAAATGACACTTAGAATGTGTGTGTGACATCACCCACCTTCTCCATGTGCCTCTTCCACAGATGAGTCTCTTCCACAGATCCTTCACCCGCTACATATTTATCTAGAAAAAGAGATTAAGGGAATCAGCTTTGCTTTTAATAGCATGTATGTGTGTGCGGTTACATTAAGAGTCACATACCAGAGGCTAATGGCTCCGTAGCTTGGGCCGACTCCCTGCCCACGCCGTGATGCCCCTCCTCTGTAGAAAGGTCCAGGGGCTGGTCTGAGGCCGCTACAGAGGAGGGGTAGGAACGTCACCCTGGAGATCCACCACCTTCACTTCCTGCTGCAGATTCATGCAGCACTAGCCGGCGTGTGCGCCTCCGGGTGCATCTGATTCGGTACTCCATTTCCAACACTAGAAAAGAAAAGCATTTATAAATGAAGGCCTACCTTCTGTATTAGTTACATCTACCATGCTATCGCTATGTACTTAATTGGGAAATGGAGACCAAAAAAATCGCCGCACCTGGGGCATGTGGAATCGTTTCAGGTCCGACCAGTGCTGCATGATGTGTTTATGGGTGAAGGCGGTGTCCGTCTCCTGTTGGATCCGAGAAACGATCTCCACGGTGACGTTCCTCTTCTCAAACGCGTTGGGCAGGTAGTCGTACCTGCGCTGAAGCATGGTCTAAAAAACACCAAAAAAAAATTGTTGTTAGATCCAACTGCATACAAATATCTGTCACAATTAGATCAGTTGACTAAATGACATTCCCAAACACATTTCTAGTCTCAAATTATCCTTCTAGATGCAAGTGACTTGGTTCACACATGTGCGCACTAATTTCTGTTTGGCACGGAGTTTAACTAAGTTTAGAAAACAACAGTTTCTCCCTGCGCTCCTTAAGGCCTAGGCCTGCATTTAGATGGCAAATCAACATCCTTACAATACACTTACGAACATAATCAGCTCTTGTTGTTGGCAGGTGAAGATCATGGGCGCCATCTTGTTTCTTGTCCGCAGCAGATAAGTAATGACCCAGCGGTTTCCGGGTTCCGCACGGCCCTACGAACGGGCGTACGCGAACGCGTAGGTGTCATACCCAGTCATTAGGATTTAAAGGGTCATGGACACACAGCTCATTCTCTTTCAGATTGTCAGCATGGCACCAAAAAAACTGAGTGCTAAGGCAACACCAGCAAAGGAGGCCACCAGCAAAAGGGCCCAGCGGCATAAGGAGACTTCTTCCTCCCGTCTGACCACTCGGTCCCACCAAGCGACTAGCAAGGTGCGGGAAACGCGCAGCTAAAGTGGCCAACACAAGGCGACATTGGCCACAAAGGCCGGAACATCAAAACCAACAACCAAAAGCAAGGAAGGAGCATCAAAGAAGAAGGCGCCCACATCCAAGGAGCCAGGTACGAGGACGTCCAAGGCCACAAAGAAGCAGAGGGTGAGAACCCAGAGCCCAACAAGAACACCCTCTCCTCCTCCCCACCCTACCACATCCCTTCATAAATGGAGCACCAGTGCCAAGCCCACTAAGAGCCAGCGGGCCCAAAGCCCCAGCCCAACCAGCACTGCCTCTCCTGCACCACGTGCAAGCACATCACATGGCCAGAGGAGCACCAGTGCCAAGCCCACTAAGAGCCAGCGGGCCCGAAGCCCCAGCCCAACCAGCACTGCCTCTCCTGCTCCACATACAAGTACATCACATGGCCAAAGGAGCACCAGTGCCAAGCCCACTAAGAGCCAGCGGGCCCGAAACCCCAGCCCAACCAGCACTGCCTCTCCTGCTCCATGTGCAAGCACATCACATGTGAAACGGAGCACTACTTTAAAGGCCACAAAGAGGCACAGAGCCCGAAGCCCCACCCCCACAAGCACACCCTCTCCTCCTCGGCCACATTTGCCACCGGCACAGGTGGAAACCACCGATACATATGCCACATCCACGCCTGGAAGTTCTGTGGCCACCCAGGCAAGGACCCCCAGTCCTATTGCAAGTCCAGTCCAGTCATTTTCAAGCCACATGTCGCCCATTTCATCACCACAGAGCCAGCCCAGAATATCCCCCGAATTGCCAACAAACATAGATGAGCCAGAAGAGCAAGCATTAGGCAGAACATTGCAGCGAGGCCAGTTGAGTGGCAGGTTTGGTGAAGCGCAAACTCTCGCATTGGCAAGGGGCCTCACACTTCATTATGATGAGCTATATGGGCGACATTCAAAATCAACCAGCAAAATGAGAAAGACCCAAATCTTGGAGGAGCTCACCAGACAGGTCAATGCAGCGGGGGACGAGAGGAAAGATGTGGAGCAGATACAGTGCAAAATATCTGACCTGAAGTATGCAGAACGGAAGAAACTGAATTAACGGCGCAATCACAGGTACATATTTGAGTTGTGCATTTTGCTGCTTGTTGTATTGACCACAATGACCAAAACTGGTTAACCTCCATTTTTCAGCTTACAAACTGGCGGAGGCTTCCCCACCAAATTACAATATACCTGAGCTGAGGAGATGGTCCTGGCATTAATACACCCCGTCGCATTAGAGGGCCTCTCTGACAGATGGGACACGGACATCCATACCATTCCTGAAGGTTAGTAATGTTTGTTTGAATGTGAGCTATTGGAAACCCATATGAATATATCCCCCTAGGGAGTGGCTTTGAGGGGAGGTTACTGTTTTAGCCGGGTGTTTAATGTCTGAGGAATGGCATTCCTGATGGCCACTTTCCCAGGGTGCAGTAGTTAATGGTCTTTAAAAAGGTTTGCAGGCCATACACGACCTTGGACAGTATTTATGCTCACTATTAAACTCTTTATCTTACCAAAGCACTGCTTGTTGTATTCACAGTACTGTGAATATAGTCAATAATAGACAACACTTACTTCTTTGTCTTTCTACCACTTGGGTTGTAGCTGTGCTTTGGTCAGACAAACTTGAGCTGGGGTCAGGGAAAGGTCTACATAGTAAGAATGCACAGCAGCATACTCTAAGCCAAATGCTATTTGCAACTGACTGTGGGCCCCTAATGCGCCATTTGGGATCTGTAAAGTCTCATAACATGCAGTGCATGCATGTTTGTTGTACTTAAGGTGACCAATCTGTATGTACAGGATGAGGCATACATATAAGAGATACTGACATTCATTGTGGTCAACTTGGAACTTTGGGGGCGTTGGCATTCCTGCTTGGCCACATGTTTTTTAAAGCATATGTAGTAATCCAGCTCATCAATGCATGTTTGTGTGTTTACATGCCTTTTACTTTTTAAACCCAGGCCAGCATCCAGCCTCTGCAAGGGTGGAAGCCCCCTCCAGTTTGAGCACGCCGTCTACTTCCCTGCAGCCTAGCACCCAGGAACAGATATATAGGGTAAGTGGACTTTGATGAAACTGATGATGCATGTGAATGCACATGACTAATTTGCCTAATATATTTAGGGCACAAACTGAAACAGTTTTTTCACATGTCCCAACAGACCCACACACTGATGGATGAAATCCAGGAGATGGAGGTGGAGGAGGATGCCAGCTTGATGGGACCTTCTGAAATGACTGCCCTGTAACCTAATCTGCCACTGTCCCAGCATCCTACTGCACCAAATCCTCTGCAGCAGAGTGAAGCTGGACGCATACTACCAGCCCATCGTGGGCAGCAGGCTGATACTGAGCCTACAGTCCCCAGTGGTAGCTCTGCTGCAGAGGTTTTGCCAAGCACATCTGGGACTGTTGCTCGCCCTAGAGGTCCAGCATCTGCAGGCGCTCAAGCCCGGGGAATTGGAAGACGTAGTCAACAATGTCGACCAGTTTCCCAGGGGAGGCGCCTGCCGATCAGTGACTCAACGAACCACAGAGCAGATTACTGCACAATTAGAGACTTTCAATAATACATTCACCAACATGCTGATTGAATTTAGGACGAGCAACAGCCGGATGTCTGAACAAATGGCCAACTTAAGCACACAGATGGCAGGACAAATGGCCACCTTAAATACTAACTTCACTGTCATGCTCGAGGAATTAGAACAAGCAATAGACAGATTCTGAAGCTGTGGCAGATTATGAATGCCATACATGTCCAGGTCTTGGGACACCTCCAAGGCCCAACACAAGGTTATTATGGGCAACATCCATATTTAGACCTATTTGACCTGTATCTGACCTGTATTTGACCTCCACATCTTTCCTCTACATCCCCACTCTATTTACCTGTCTGGTGAGCGCTACCAATATTGCCTTTTTTGTGACTTTGCTGGTTTGATTTTGAATTCACCCATATAGCTCATTAGATTGCTGACATACCCCACTAGCCAATGCCTGAGCTTAAGCCTCACTGAAGCAGCCGCTCAAGCTGCCACGCTGCAGGCTTGGGCCTAATCAAATGGTGGCTGGCTCATCCTGTTTGTTGGAAATTTTGGGGGACATTCTGGGGTGTGCAACAACTACATTTGCCCATGGACTGGACTGGCATTAGGACTGGGGGTTATTGTCTGGGTGGCCCCCGAACTTACAAGCGTGGATGTGGCATAGGTATGGCTGCTTTCCACCTGTGCCGGTGGCAAATGTGGCCCAGCAGGAGAGGGTGTGTATGTGGGCCTATGTATTTCCGCCCGACTATTCCCCTTGAAATGGTTTCTCACTATGTATCTTTATGTTGTTAGGCGGTGAAACTTCGGCCTGGAGTGCGTTACTTTACAACTCCTGGATGTGGCCAATTTCTAGGGGCCATGAGTCTGCCCCAATGTATATTTCTGTTTTGCTATGTATGTACATTTTGAGTCTGCGAGTGCCCTTCAACTTAAAATATACATAGTTTAATAAAATATATTGAATGTGACTTTAGCTTGACTAAGTTGATACATTAATGTTTGGGTTATTTTGATATTAATGAAGGTTTTTAAGAACAAACATGCAAAAACACACTGCATGAGACTCAAATCAGGTGTCAATTTTTTAGTAATCAAGTCATTACCTTTTTTAAACATAAAGAAAAAGGCCTTCACAAAGGCAAATCATATTGAAAATAACAAAATAACATAAACAAAGAAAACAAATTTTAGGCAAAATAGCCGGTTATTAAATTGGCCCGCACTGCTTGCCCAGAGGCACTAGTTGTGCTAGTGTACTGCTCATCTGCCTCCTGGCTGGGTGGAGAGGGGGGCAGATCCACATACCGGGGGACACGCTGCATGATTGCAAAATTTTGGAGCACGCAACATGCCAGGATAATGTTTATGACCTTGTTGGGGTCATATTGGAGGGCCCCCACGGTATGGTCCATATAGCGGAATATGGTTTTGAGCAGTCCAAATGCCCTCGCTACAACGGCCCGGGTCTTCCTGTGTGACCGATTGTATGCCTCCTGTGCCTCATTCTGCGGCTGAAGTACGGGCGTCAGGAGCCAGGGAAGAAGCGGATAGCCTGAATCCCCTGAAAGTATAAGAAAATACTTACATAAATTACACATTCGAAATAACATTATTGTTTAAAGCGGTCGTTCACTCTGAATAAGAGTGAATAATAATTCAATCAAAATAATGTTTCCCACACCCTGTACATACAGATTGCTCACATTAAAATGAATCCTACCTGCATCTACTGCATGCTATGAGCCTTTAAACATCCAAGATGGCGGCTCAGGGAGTATCAGGCAGCCTGCAAACAGGAAGTGGCTTCTGACTGTGCTGCTCTGCATTCTGGGATTGCTGACCTTTTCCGGACCCCAGCTATGCTCTGTGTGAGCAAAGCACAGCTATAACCCACCCCCTGCACTTTATCCCGCTATCCTCTCCATAGTAAGTGTGATGCATCTGAGCAAAGATAGCGGCGTCCGTATCCTAAAGTCCTGAACAGAGTTCCCCCCAGTGGGGGAAAGAATAATAAGTAAGTGACTAAAAACTTGAAATATATTAGGTGGAAATGCTGGGTAACATGTCATCAATGGGAAAAAACAGCCATATGTTAAGACATGGGTCATCAACTAGATTCATAGGCATACAGTGAAAAGGGAATGACGTTTTTTGAGGAAACTTACCAAGGAGCCATCCACCTGATTATTCTCCAGACTCAAACCGACGGAATTATCCGGCGCTCCGCAAGATGTACGCGTCATGGGATGAGCCTGGATACCCGGCGAGGACACTAAGGAACCGCATGTACGGGGCCACCACTGCTTGGACATTCAGCGAGTGGCCCATTTTGAGGTTCCTGAAAAAAAAATTAGCAATCCAAGGTAAACTAATCAAACACTAACTCCTAACACTCACAAAAAAACATGTGGTACAATCCAAATAACAGTAACTAAGTACATATGTCGTTTTAATAACAAAGATTATATTTATGTTGGAGAAAATAAAGCTTAACATTCTTTTACAAAGAATTTATTGGGTTTTCATATAAGGTATACATGGATCAGACATTACATATGCATTAATGATGACAGTTGAACAGGTTTACAGAATGTACATAATGGTACAGTATCAAATAGTTATCAACAGAGATATGAAGATTCCTGAGTGTACTTGCGTTAACAGATTTTCCAATAGTTATCAAAAGAGGTATGAAGATTCCTGAGTGTAATTGCACTAAAACATGGTGCTAACTATTAGGGTCAACTTCTGGCACAGGGCAGCAAGTGCTTGGGATGCGGTGGGTTGTAGTCTGGACTGAGGGGCTTGTACTAAAGAGATGTGTATAACACATCCATTCTTTATTGGTGCTAAGGATCAGTGGTTGGAGCTAAAGATTAATGCATAGTTGATAGGATTGATTGACAGTGGGATGAGAAGAGAAAAGGAAAAGTAGAAGAAGGGAGAAGAGAAGGGAGTGGGATGGGGAGAGGGAAGGGGGATAGGGATGGATCCGAGGCTGGAGGCCATACCTGAAATAGAATTGAATTTCACTATATTCAAACTGGGTGGACTGGGTCTGTCTGGTGGTGGCCGACATCTATATATTCTAGCCAAGGGGTCCATACATCAAGGTATCTTTCATAGGTGTCGCTTTTAATCGCTGTAATTTTCTCATTACACAGTGTATCTGAGATTCTGTTCAAGATCTCCTGCCAGGGGATTCTGGGGGATTTCCAGTTTCTGGCAATGGTGAGGCGGACGGTGGCTAGAACGTGTTGAATTAATTTCCAATGGTTTTTAGAGTATCTACCTGATTTGTGGGAAAGTAAAGCCTCCCTAGGGTTCTTAGTCATTGGGAGATGGATGATGTCAGAAAGCAGTTTGTATACCCTGTTCCATGTGGCCGAGACTGTAGGGCAGTCCCACCAGATGTGAGCCATAGATCCTACGGAAGGGCATCCCCTAAAGCAGAGTGGGGAAGTTGATGGGGAAAATTTGTGAAGACGGTCTGGCGTGAGATACCATCTAAAGAGTGTCTTGTAGGCATTTTCTAAAACTACTGTGTTACAGGAAATCTTCTTTATATTGTCCCACGTTCTCTGCCACTCTTCCTCCTCCACGTCGCACCCCAGCTCTCTCTCCCACTGAGACATATAGTTATGTTTAATAAGGGATGGTGGGGACACTAGAGTTGCATAAAGGCTCGATATCAGACCTCCACTGAAGTGGTCTCTGATACACCGGGATTCAAAATCAGTACTTTGATATGGAGGAGGAGAGCGGGTCAGCGTGCTGTTAATAAAATGCTTGATCTGTAAAAACCTAAAGGTTTCAGATGGGGGCAGGTTCTCCCCTGAGTTGAGGTCCTGGGCTGTTTTCATCCCCCTTGAGGTGCAGAAATTCTCCACTTTGGTATGACCTTTCCCTACCCACCATCTGAAATTATTGGAGTGGGTAACGCCCGGAGGAAACAGGGGATTCCCAAGCAGCGGGGAAGCCGGCTTTAAAGAAAAGTAAAATGGAATTTCACCCCATCCAAAACGGAGAGGGAAAACGCCAGGGCAGGAGGTAGGGATTTAGGTCGGGAAGCTTTCGGGAGCCATAACAACGAAGCTGGGGAGATGGGTGAACATTTTAAGAAGTCATTAGATACCCAAATCGGTCTGTCTTTTGTGGCATGGAGCAAGACCAGGGGTGCCACTTGGGCTGCTATGTAATACTTTTTAATTGAGGGAAACGAGAGGCCCCCCCTCTCTCTTTTACATATCAGGGTGGCTTTATTGATTCTGGGCCTAGCCTTGTTCCACGCGAAATGCATAAATTTCTGTTGGAGAGAGTCCAGTGTTTTTTGGGGGACACGGACTGGAAGTACCCTGAATAGATATAAAATTTTGGGTAAAATCGTCATTTTAAGGGCAGCAATGCGGCCTAGCCAGGAGAGCTTTACATAGTGCCAGGCATGGAGCAGGGAGTCAATTGTTTTGATGATTCCTGGGTAGTTTGCCTTAAAAGTATCGTTAATGTTTGCTGTCAGAATAATTCCCAGGAAGGGCAGGCGCTGTGTCCACGTCCATGAGAAGTTATGAGAAAGGGTTTGCTTTGTGGTTTCAGATAGAGATATGTCAAGCGCCATGGACTTGGAGGTATTCAGTCGGAGTCCAGAAAACTGGCTAAAGTCAGCCAGATCCTGGAGTGCATTTGGGGCCGAGACATGGGGGGTAGACAGCATGAGTAACATGTCATCTGCAAATAATGAAATTTTTTGTTCTGTGGGGCCCATTGGGATACCCTTAACCGTCGGGTTCTGTCTGAGTTTTTGATCTAAGGGTTCAAGTGCCAATATAAATAAGATAGGGGAAAGGGGGCAGCCCTGCCTAGTTCCCCTCTGGATTGGAAAAGTGGATGAGGAGAAGCCAGTGTACTTGATGCAGGCAGTAGGGTGGGAATAAAGTGCTCCTATCCAGGAAAGAAAGCCCGTGCCAAATCCCCTCTTTTCAAGGGAAAAGCGAAGGTAGTGCCATGATAAGGAGTCAAATGCCTTCTCCACATCCAGAGAGAGAAGCATTGATTCAACCTTACTATCCCTTGCCTCCTGCATCAACTGCATGACCCGTCTCACCCCATCCCCTGCTTGTCTCCTAGGCAAAAAACCTACCTGGTCTTTATGGATTATCTCAGACAGAAACACATTAATTCTGGTGGCCAGGATTTTGGTGAGGATTTTGAGATCTATGTTCAGTAAAGAGATAGGTCTGAAATTGGTCCATTTTCGGTGATCCTTTCCGGGTTTCGGAATCATAACTATAGATGCTCTAAGCATCTCTGGATCAAAGAGGTTCCCCTCTTTGACATGGTTGAAAACTGCTGCTAGTCTAGGGGCCACTATGGGACCTAGTTTTTTATAGAATAGAGCGGTAAATCCATCTGGCCCAGGCCTCCTATTGTTTTTCAGGGTTTTGATAGCCTGCAGGACTTTGTCAGTGGTAATGTCCACATCTACAAGAGATCTTTGATCTTCAGAAATGTGTGGGAGGTTAATGTTATCAAAAAAGGTCTGTGCCCGATGGAGCTCCAAGGGCGGAGGGGCTTCATACAAGCTGGCTAAGCCCTCTGAGAACTCCTTTACCACCGCTAGGGGGTTGCTGGTCTCTGTACCCTCCCTGGTTTGTAGTTTGACGGGAGCTATGTATTGGTCCTGACATTTCAGTTGGGAGGCTAGGAGTGACCCTGGTTTATTAGCTGAAGTATAATAATGCTGTTTGGAGCGCCTGTATCGCCTTTCAGCCTGCTCTGTTTGTAAAAGGTTTAGTTTCGCTCTGGAGGTCTCCAGCTCGCGGAGGCGCTTTGGGGAGGGGTTAGCCTTAAAGGCCTGAGCATCTGCTAAGTATTGTTCGTTAAGTTTTGTTGCCAGCGCCATTCTCTCTTTTTTCTTCCGAGAAGACAGGGCTATATAGTGGCCTCTCATCACGGCCTTAAAGGCGCCCCAAACCATAGTTGGGGGGGAGTCTGGGGTCTCATTTAAAGCAAAAAAGTCTCTGGCACGTGCACAGGATTCCTCCACCAGGGAATTTGAGGAGAGTAAAGAGTCATTAAGCGACCATGAGGAAGATCTGGGCCCGGCAATCAGTGATTTACAAGAAATTGAAGTCAAGTCATGGTCAGACCAGGGTATAGGATGAATTCTGGAGGCAGTGACCTGGGGGAGGAAGGAGGTCTGCACAAAAATATGGTCTATTCTTGTAAAAAGTTTATGGGGGGCTGAATAGTGGGTGAAGTCTTTCTTGTGAGGGTGCTGATCCCGCCAAGGGTCTATTAGATTAGAATTATTGATTATGTCCTGGAATTGTTTCCCTTCTTGTCTGATTTGTGCATTTGGGGGAAGGGACCTGTCTATATCAGGTTGTAGATTTAGATTTGAGTCTCCACATAGGAAGATAGTGCCCTTCCCGTGTATCTGGATCATGGAGCACATTTGTGATATAAAGGGTATCTGCTTAGTGTTGGGAGCATAATAATTTAGAAAGGTTACCTCAGAGTCTTGAAGTGTTCCCTGGAGTAGAATAAACCTGCCACCAGGATCTGCGATTTGTTTATGGCATGTGAAGGGGACCTCCTTACGGAAGGCGATGAGAACACCTCTTTGTTTACTATGTCCTACTGCTTGGAAAAAGAGAGGAAATTTATAGTTAAGAATCTTAGGTGTGGAGGACGTCGTGTAATGGGTCTCCTGGAGACATACCACGTCAGCGTAAATGGAATTAAAGTATTTGAAAGCTCTAGACCGCTTATTGGGTGAACTCAGACCCTGAACATTGAGTGACACTACTTTAAAGGCCATATCTGGGAGGATGGGGTAGCTGATTCCAAATATGTGCTAGGCCTCGAGCCAAGGGCCCCAGTGAGGATGGGACAGGAGAAGGGGGAATAGGAAAAGGGGGGAAGGGGAGAGGGAATTAGAGAAGGAGAAAGAGGAAAGAAAAGAAGAGAAGAGAAAAAAGTACATAGGACATTTAAGATTAACATACAATTTAGAGCTCTTTTGAAACTGCACATCCGTGCAGGGTGGTGTCCCAGAGGCTCAGACCGGAAAGAAGTCGGAACCAAAGGGAGTTGGGGGTGCGCCAAAGTGAGTCGGGAGGCAAAACTGGCACAAACTTGTAAACATTCAACAACATATCTCAATTCAGTAAAAAGAGAGTGCAAAAAAATGCAGAAAATGCAAAAAATGCAAAAGGCCACAGTTAGAGCATGATTTTCCTCTACCCTCGTGAACACGCACGGGGCCCGCCACGGGAGAGTCCGGTAGGGCCTGCATCGCGGTACAAGGAGCAGAAGAGGAACATCCACTTATAGAGAAGAGGTACCAGTTTAATAGCGGCCAGCAGGGAAGGGACTGTTCCAGGTTGTGTACCATCTCGGGGGCCTGGAGGTGGAGGAGCTCTCCAGAATCAATAAGGGTCCACCTACTGCCGGCTGCATGACCAGGGGCAGGAGGGAGTCCAGGCACCACTATGGCCACAAGAGGAGTTCCCGCTGTGGCATGTTTAAGTGTTCCAGTAACTAACTGCAGGGGTTTCCGCCTTAGGAAAGAATGGTTCTCAAGGAAAGGGTTAAACAGGATAGATGAGAGCTGCCGTGTTCACTGGTGAGCGAAAGGCCCTAAAGAGTGTGGATGGCATCACCGGGGCTCCGGTTAAACTAGGGTCCCTCGGCGGCCATATGTTATAAATATGATCATGCCCACCAGTGAGCAAGGGTGCGCTAATAAGTTTAAATGTTAGGGCAGGAGGGTCAGTCAGCTCAAGGATTTTCAGTGGCCGTAAGCTGTCCCAAATGCACAGAGGAGCGACGTCCCCCCACCAGGGGGAGCAGGAGCACTCGCCTGCCCGGTGGAATGATCTGGAAAAGTTCAGGGCCAGGGACCTGCTGTTTTCACCATGCAGTATAATAAGGTCTCTTGCAGCAGCATATTTCAGGCAGTTAGCCTTGACAATAATATTTCAGCTGTAGGGCAGGTATTTCAGGGGTTGAAAGACAACAACAGCAACAACATTATTGTAAATACAGAATACAAATACAAACTATAAAAAAGTCTCCTGCAGTGGCATGTTTCAGCTCATGAGGGTTATCAGTAGCTGCTCATGGCATGAAGGAGAGTGATCATCAAGATGAAAACATTGCAATCAGAGTGAATATGAGCATGTTCCTTAGGGAGCTAAGAGGTATTAATAAACCTGGTGTGATCCAGGTAACTGGGGCTTTGTACAGTGGTGAATTACTAAACCATAACAACCTTAACAAGCATGGGGCCGATACGAAGGAAATTATTGCAGGGGTTTGTCTCAGCCCCCTGAGACCGGCTGAAGGGGCTGAAACAGGGGTCGTTTTGTCACCTGGTCCGCTCTCAGGTGAGAATGCACACCGAGAGGTCTCCTGCAGTTACATGTTTCAGCTCTTAAGGGTAACAGCAGCTGCTCATGGCATGAAGGGGAGCAATAACAGAGGGAAAGAACATTGCTAACAGAGTGAATCTAAACATGTTCTGTAGAGAGCAAACAAGATGTTAATAAACATAGTATGACTCAAGTAAATGGGTCTTTGCGCAGTAGTGACTTACTGAACCTTGACGAGCATGAAGGTTAATACAAAAAGTTATTGCAGAGGGATGTCAGCCCTTGGAGACCGGCTGAAAGGACTGGGACAGGAGCCGTTTTATCGCCTGGTTGATTCTCGGGTGAGGTTCCATCCTAGGATAGGGGGTGGTTTGGGGGGTAGATCTGCGGGGCAGTCCCGGGGTTCTTGGAGTAGTGGGGAGAGACGAGGTTGTAGGATCCATGTCTGGGATTCTAATGTCCAGGGCTTTAAGCTTGGTCAGGAGTTCTGGGGGCGAAGAGGCCTAGATCTGCTTAGATTGGTATGTAAACGTTAGTTTAAAGGGGAATCCCCAGCGGTATCGAATCCCCTGAGCTTGTAAGACTTGGAGTAAGGGTCTAAAGGCCCGCCTTTAGGATGGTGGTCTGCGAGAGATCCGCAAAAATTTGGTAATTGTGCTTTTGGAAGTATAGGGGGGATTTCTCTCTAGATGCCTTGAGGACCGCTTCTTTTGTTAAGTAGTGATGAAACTTGGCGATGATGTCACGCGGTGGGACCTCTGTGGGTTTTCTTGCCAGGGCCCTGTGCGCTCTATCCAGCTCGAGCCTGGCTACTGGTATATCTGGGACCAGTTCCTGGAGAAGGGCTGTGATAGTGGCTGTGGCATCCTCCATGGTCTCAGGGAGGCCACGGAATCGCAAGTTAGATCTGCGATTTCGATTCTCGAGTTCCTCGTTTAAATTTTTAAGTGAGGTAATCTCATCTTGCCTTTGACCCAGCAGGGAGTTATGGTTATCAAGGATCAGTGTGGAGTCATCCATGCGGGATTCCAGGGCATCAGTGCGGGTTCCAATGTCCCTGATTTCTTTCAAGAGTGTCTCTGTGTGCTTAACTGACACTGCTGTGACCTCTACTCTAATAACAGCTCTAAGCTGTGTAATCAGGGTCTGATTTTCTGAGGAAAGCTGAGCTGGGGCTTTGTGAGCTGAACTATATGGAGAGGAGGGGAGTTGCGGCCAGCTATCATTAGATTCCTGGGAGAGATCATCAGCACTCACCCTCAGGGCTTCCTCTTTGTCCTCTCCTGCTCTGGAGCAAGCTGCGTCCTCAGATGCTGCAGTCTCCTCTGCTAGCAGCCGTGCTGCGGCCGCCATCTTGGATCCTGGGGCTGCCGACTTCTGACCCTCTCTGTGGCCTCTCCTTTTGGCTGGGGTGGCAGACATCTGGCCCAGGTAAGTCCTGGGGTCTTCCGCAGCCGCCTTGTGTGGAAATTTAGGGGTCTGGTGGTGTTGGTTGGGCTCTGTGCCTCCCGACTGCACGGAGCTCACTCAGCAGACGTCCATGCTGCGCGGTCACGTGCGCGCGCCCCCAGCTTAACATTCTAATGACTAATTACAGTCAGCATTAAAATTTTTGGATAAGGCCTACATTAAAAACAGTTATGAAGGTATATACTGTAAAGTGGTTCACAGGGACACTTTACAAGGAGGGATTAAGGTATACACTGTAAAGTGGTTCCCAGGGACACTTTACAAGGAGGGATTAAGGTATACACTGTAAAGTGGTTCCCAGGGACACTTTACAAGGAGGGATTAAGGTATACACTGTAAAGTGGTTCACAGGGACACTTTACAAGGAGGGATTAAGGTATACACTGTAAAGTGGTTCACAGGGACACTTTACAAGGAGGGATTAAGGTATACACTGTAAAGTGGTTCCCAGGGACACTTTACAAGGAGGGATTAAGGTATACACTGTAAAGTGGTTCACAGGGACACTTTACAAGGAGGGATTAATAGATAGTTACAATACAGTTTGCCTAAACTATATAACAAAATGACCTAATTAACTTACCTATAGATGTACTCGTCGGCTGTGGGAGGGACCAATGCAACGTGGGTGCAATCGATCGCACCTATGACGTTGGGCATGTTGGCGATATTAAAAAAACCCAACTTAAGCGCGTTCCAGGCTACCATGTCATCCGGAAATGAAATATATTTTGGACTAATGGCATCCATGCCATACAAAAACTTGGATAGCGCGTGGCTCAGTGTAGGCTGGGACATCCCCACGGAGAGGGCACCCAGCCTCTGTAACGAGCCGTTTGCCAAGAATTGCAGGCAGCCAAGCATCTTGGTCATACCCGAAATTGCTTGCCCCTTCCTTGTGGTGCGGGCTGACCATGGCTGCAGCTCACTATACATGGAGGGCTCACACTATACTTATGGAGGGAAGCGCGGTTAAGTCGGGTCAGCTCGAACAGCTCAACATCATGCATGCGATCGATATGCATGTGTCGCCGGTGCAATCTGGCCTCGGCCCTGCTGACACATGCAATGCCTTGGAGCTGAAGGCGCTCATATTCCTCCACAAAGCCGCAAAATATGGCCAAGCAAGCAAGCCGAGTGCAAAATGGTCCCGTAAGTGGAACGCAAATGAAACCGTTTTATAGGGCGGTGGTCACTTGGCAATCAGCTCTCTGAATCAGACGCAAGCCCATCCCAATAACGTAAGTTATTTGAACGAACGCAAAATATCAGATTTTGATGGGAAAATGATCTGAACTAACGCAAATGATCAGATTTAGATCCGTCCATCGAAAGCGCATATACGCATTAGCGGGAACGAACATACGCATGGAAAAACGTACGTAAAAACAAAAAAAAAGGCCAGACACAAAAACATACACAGACACAAACGAAAGTCCAGACGTATCTGTCTCTGAATCAACCCTATAGTCTGGACGGATTTGGATGCAGGACAATTCCCTGATGGATGATCTCTGGAATATTTGGAAGACTCCACAGCCCTTTTACTGCCATCTTGATAACTCAGCGAACCACACTCTTTTTGGCCAGAAGGGAGCAATGAGGATCACCATCACTTCTTCCTGGGTGATCTTCTGGACCACTTGAGGCAGGATTCTAAAAGGGGAAAATGCACAAGCAAGTTGAAAGTCACATTTTTGAACCAGAGCATCTATTGCTACAGCACCTTCCTCCCTGACCAGGGAAAAAAATGCCTTTTGAATTCTTTTTGTTGGAAAACTAATCTGAGGCGGACCCCAAACTCCTGTGATCAGCTGAAAACCTGACTTAGAACATCTGCCAGAGTATTCAGAGTCTCCCTCAGATGAATTGCTGTTAATGACTGGATTTGATCCTGGAGGGGTATTAGGATGTCCTGTGCTAAAATCATTCATTTTCAGGACCTGGTTCCCCCTTGATGCTTTAAATATGCTACTGTTGTTGCATTGTCTGACCTTGTCTGACCTTACTTGTACCTCCTTTCCCTGAATTACCAATTGAAATTGATCCAGTGTAGCTTTACTGACAGAAGCTCTCTGAAATTCGAGAATCGTACTGTTATTCACTACAGATGTGAGTAGCTGGAGTTGGGAGGGCTCAAAAGAATATCACTGGGTTGGTCTGCTTCCACTCTCTTCCGTTTTTCAGATTTGCTGGATCTGTCCACCAAGCAGTTCCTTTTGGATTAATGTCCCAGTTCTCCAGGAGAAATCTTTGAAGAACTGTACCCAGTGAACTGTTGGTTTGACCGAGGTCATTAATCGTAGAGCTTTCATGATCCACCTTTGGGAGACTCTGGGGCTTTCAGGGCCAGAATTTCTATCATTAACTTCTCCCTTTTTTCTTTTGGGGGGAGTAATTTCCCTGGGTGCTGTCTATCATAAATCTAAGAAACTTGCATTGCTGAGAGGGTATCAAACTGGATTTTTATAGGTTTATTACCCACCCCAGATTATTCAGCATTGACAAAGTATTTTCTAGGTCTGCTAACAACGCTAATCTGGCCTTGTTTAAGATCAGTAATCACCCAGATAAGGAATCACATTGATTCCTTGTCACCTGAGATAGTCTATAAGTTCCATCAGAATCTTTTTAAATATTCTTGAGGATGAGGATAGGCCAAAGGGGAGCACTCTGTACTGGAATTAAAGTGTCTCCTGATCTATCTGTACTGCAAGCCTCAAATACTTTCGATGGGCTACCAGGATTGGGATATGTAGGTAAGCATCCTGCAAATCTAGATTCACCATCAGGGCCCCTTCTTCAGTATACATCTTACAGAGTAAATTGATTCCATCCTGAACTTTTTGTACCAGATGAATCTGTTTAATCTCATTTAGATTTAGATCCTGTATTCAGAATCATCCTGTATTTCCCTGATAGCTTCTGTACCAGAAATACCTGGGAGTAAAATCCCTTCAAAACCGAGGTTGGAGGTACCACTTCTATCACATCCTTCTACAGAAGCTCCTGTAGTACTAACAGGAAGGCTACCCTCTATTTTGGATCTCTTGGTAATCTGGTTATCAAGAAGGATGACTGGGGTAGGGATGCAATTCTAATCGATACACTTTTTCTAGAGTTTGTAGCACAAACTGATTTGGGGTAATTTCTTTCCAAGCGGGTACAAACTCGGAAAGTCTTCCCCCCACTGGTAACTGTTTGTCAGGATTGCTGCTTGGGCCCCTCAGATGTCTTACTAACAAGTGAATACCATCTTTGGGGTCTAGACTGAGACCAGCGTTTCTTCAAATATAGCTAGTACTGACTCTAGTTTGAGTTAGGCCAATACCTGCTTTGCCTTTATTAGCTGAGTGGAGAAAAAAGGGTTGTTTTTCAACAGGTAATTTATTTCCGGACTTAGTAGACCTAGCTACTATTTCATTAATTTCATCACCAAATAGACGACCTCCATGGAAAGGAAAACCACACAATCTAGTTTAGATCCACTGTCAGCAGACCAGGTTTTCAACTAAATTGCTCTGCGGGCACAGGCCCCTAAGGCAGAGGTCTTAGCAGAAGCCCTGATGAGTTCAGTAATGGCTCTATACAGAGTAGGAAAGAGTATCAGTTCCTGAGCAGGCACCTTATTACCATGTGTGACTTAAGGGTATCTACCCTCTTGGTCATGCTTCTAAGGACCACATGAGAGGCCATAGCTGGTCTTAAAAGAAAGAGTGCGGCATCCTAGGCTCTTCTTAAAATGCGATCATCTCTGCGGACCATAGGATCGCACAGTGATCCCATATCCTCAAAACTTAAATCAGAATACTTGGAAATTTGACCTAAAGGGGCGTCTACTTTAGGACACTTACTCCAGTGTTCCATGATTGGATCCTTAAAAGGATACTTTCTTTTTAAGGATTTAGGGAGAAATGATTTCTTTTCAGGGGTATCCAATTCTGACTTAACCATCTCTTTTACACAATGATTTTTTTATACATCTCATCCTGCTGGGAGAGAGGTGTCTCTTTCTGCTGGATCCCCCAAGTCTCATAAATATCATGCAAGAGTAATTCAAGATCATCTGACAGAGAATGAGAGCCCTCCTGCTCCCTCTCTTCTTGAGCTCCCTCAATGAATCATGTGAGGAGTTCGGCTCTTCCCCTGTTTCACCCGGGTCAGAAGTTATGTCAATCTGGACAGGGATTGTGGGAAGGGTACCAGGGTCTGGGCTAACTAAAAATAATCCCTGACTTTAAACCTGAATTATAGATGGTAATAGATGCAGAAGCAAGAGACCACTGAGTCTGAGTTACAAACGCCTTCTGGGCATTTTCAACAGAAGCCAAATACTGCTTAATATTAAAAATGTAAAAATGTTAACAGTGCCTTAGTCTGTCTCTTTTTTTAGCTTTGTCACACCCCAAACAAACTACCCTGAATACACAATATTAAGAGTTAGGGCGGAGTTTACATGGTGGTCCTAGCACATGCTTCCCCCTTTGGGGTTACATCCCAGGCTCTTCCGACATGCCTGCTGCTTTCGATTCTGTTGCCACTACATGAGGCCACCAGCCACAAACCTCTGCTCTGCCCGGCATCTGTCCAGGGGTGCTGGCCTCCCAGCTGCCGCCGCTGCCCCTGCACACGCTCCTGTTCGGCCTGCAACCGGCTCCAGGAAGGAGAATAACACACTGGTCTCCGCTTCAGGTTTCCGGCTTTCTGGCGAAACCAGAAGTGACGTCCGAGTACGTCACTCGGCCCACCCTGGCTTTTCAAATTTTTGGGAGGTAAAAGTGCCCCAATGAATGGAGTTTAATCCCTTCTTTCCAATTCATCGAGAAATGACATTCAGAGTGCCACACAACACAGCGTACCTACTCCTGGCAAGGATTAGGATTTAAAGTGAAAAAGGTCACTAGTGCCTAAATAAGACTGAGAGAAAATAGCTCCAGTTGCAACCAGCTCTCGAAAGGACTCCTGTGATAACTGTCTGGTGCAGCTGGATAACTCCAGACTCTGAAGGGTATGAAAAAAATAAAATAAAATAACAAACTGGCCGTAGTCTAACCAGGTATCCTCTGTCCCAAGGTTTCCCAGAAAGGAAACACAAACCTCTGTTCCTGTTTTGTGTTTCCTCCCAGGGGGTGGAGCGTAATATCTCCACGTGGTCAAGCTGAAGGATGACTTGGAAAAACTCTCAGTCCGTTAATCAAACTAGTCATTAATCACCTCCCAAAATGGGTCTCTCTAAAAAGACATACCAAGTTAAGAAAATAAAAAACCCTTCCCATTTTAAAAAGGGAAACACAAAGATGAAACAGCAAAAATTGCTATCAGAACCAAAAAATTACCCAATACGGGTATTATGAACACCAGGCAAGGAGGTAATAGCTGATGAGCGTCTGTACTGCAGTGCTAAGAGCGACCGTTAGTGGTCGCTGTGATCGGCCGTTTTGTGAAACCATTTAAAAATGTATTAAGAACTAAGAATTAAAAACGGCCAACATGGCCATAAAACTATGCCCCACAGAGGCAAACCTAATACCCACCACCCTATGGCTTTTTCTTCTTCCCCAGCAGCATCAGTCTTGTCCTTCGGACATACTGCCACAGTCTGCGATGCTCCATTGTGCAAGCTGTAGGGAAAAAAATATATAAATAAGTTCTGCAGTTCCAAAAACTATATACCTATGAAAGGGGAAAAATTATTTTTAGTAAGTAATAGGATTCCAAACTATTTTAACCCTTAAACAAGAGGAAAGTTTGTCTAAATAGATGCCCAAATAATCTAATCTGGCCCACCATTCAATATTATCCACCCTAGTCTCACATTAGAAACTACCTTAACTAACCAAATAAGGCCTACTTAAGCAGCCGAAGACTGTACTTCCTGTCTTGCTCAATTACTCCTGTCCCTTTTTAATTTTAAATCCTTCACCTATCCAATTTATAGATTGTGAAGTTACAATAGTAGGAGTATTATAAATCCACAACATAATCACCTGCTGCCTGTATAATGTTTTGTCAAGTAACATTAGCAGAGCCACCAAACTAGCATGCTTACATGCAATTATGACTGTGGCTTGCAAATATAGCATCTCCATGTCTGATAATAAGCAGCAGACTGTCACTAACATTTCTACATGGTCATGGACACAGACATATTTGTGTAATAAATGTTTGAATTAGAATTTAGGGTGCTCACCATTGCAGCTGTGGCTTGGGCCCATGCTGCTGGAGGTTCTCAGAGCTGGGGAGAATAAGTATGGACTCCGTATGTGTGGAAACATCTGTTATGAGAAAAAACAAAACAGAAACAATCATAAGATCTATGTATTTGATGTTAATAGGCCTCAACATGTATTAGTTTGAATGATAACATAAACATACTTGTCGGTATATACTTGGCCATGTGTTTGTTTAAACAAACCAACTTTGGTTAACACAGGTTCTAGGCACATTAGATTAGAATTTAGGGGTACAACAGTAGAGCAGCTACTGTGAAATAGGCCACCAGACACCCTCACCACCATATAAGGTATTTGGGCCTTAAACATTGTATATATTTAAATTTACATTAATTTTATAATGAAAGCAACGCTTACTACGACTATGCCCCAGTGCCTCATCTGCAGCATAGCTGGTGGAGGTGCTGGCTCTATGATGCCCTGTAAAAAGTTATAGGTAGAAAGGAATATTTTAGTAACAACAAGGTACCAATGAAAATAAGCCACAATAATAAATACACTCACCAGGGGATGAGCTGCTGCTGTTATCCCAGGGAGGGGTATGAGGTGGAGGCGTGGAGCCTCCGCTCCTCACAATGGGCCCGGCAGATCCCAAACCCAATGGGCCACCCTCCTCCCTCTCACTATCTGATCCTAGAGGGATTGTGGTGGAGTCCCTTTCCTCCTCCCCACTGGGACTGCCCACTTGAGAGTGGCCACAGGGGGTTTGGGACTAAGCTGAGTCCGATTGTGAGGAGCTGAGGCTCCATACTGCCCTCACCCCAGCAGCACTCTCTACTGGGGCATCATCCCCTTCCTCCCCTGGGTCCTCAATATGGAATCTCCGAGAGGATCCCTGCAGACTCATCCAAACCCACAAACACGTGTGCGAGGGAGGATCCCCTTCCCTTGTATACCCAGGGGAGCATGCTTATATGTTGAGAGGAAACAAAACAAAAAAAAGGTACATTACACGCATCTGGCAGGCCTCCTGGGGCGCATGGTGGATCCTCGTAGGTGTAAAACCGGAAGTGCACAAAACGAAAGTGAAAGAAAAACATTTGACCCTCCTCGCAAACTAAAAACCCAATGAAACGCCAAACATCCCACTATGAAACTCAACATTAAAACAGCGTACGCATAGCAATGTTCGGCACTATAGGCACACACACCAATACCATATTTAACAACGGTAGAGTGCTGCAAGCTGCGAATGACAGCGACTGCTCAGTGCGACCGAATCTCAGCGAATGCAGGCATTCTAGATTGTGTGGCTGGAGCCCATAGCGCCGGACGCTGTGTGATTAAAGTGCATTTTAAAAACATTAACATCAGTAAGCAAGCAAAAAAGTATGAAATGACATTGTTGGAGTGTGAGTGTGACATTAACACTAGAGATAATTGAATTTATGAAAAGTTCGATTTGGATTAGAATTTTCCGGAAAAATTTGTTTCGGTCCAAATCTATTTGCTATTAAAAACGGCTATTTCTGGCCTTCCGAGAGCCTCAATAGGGTTGTAGAACATTTTACCTTGCTGTAACATGCATAGGATGCGTGCTGGGTTAGTGAAATAAGACTGTAAAGAAGTATGACATGCAGATCAGAGGCATCGCTATTAGAATCGCTGTAGCAGAGTGGCACAATTACAGAGCCTCGAGGTGGCATCAGCATAAAGAGTCCATATATTGCCTGAAAAACACACCCTGGAGTTGGCAGCAGCAGCATACGGAGCCAATATATTGCCTAAAAGACACGTTGGAGTAGGCAGCAGCATGGGGAGCCCATATATTGCCTGAAAAACACACCCTGGAGTTGGCAGCAACATGGGGAGCCCATATATTGCCTGAAAAACACACTGGAGTTGGCAGCAGCATTAGGAGCCCATATATTGCCTGAAAAACACATTGGAATTAGCAGCAGCATAAGCAGCCCATATATTGACAGAAAAACACACTGGAATTGTCAGCAGCATAAGGAGCACATATATTGCCTAAAAGACACACCCTGGAGTTGGAAGTAGCATGGGGAGCCCATATATTGTATGAAAAACACATTGGAGTTGGCAGCAGCATAAGCAGCCCATATATTGCCTGAAAAACATATTGGAGTTGGCAGCAGCATTAGCAGCCCATATATTGCCTGAAAAACACACTGGAGTTGGCAGCAGCATTATGAGCCCATATATTGACTGAAAAACACATTGGAATTAGCAGCAGCATTAGGAGCCCATATATTGACTGAAAAATACATTGGAATTGTCAGCAGCATTAGGAGCACATATATTGCCTAAAAGACACACCCTGGAGTTGGCAGTAGCAGCATAAGGAGCCCATATATTGCCTGAAAAACACACCCTGGAGTTGGCAGCAGCAGCAGCATAAGCAGCCCATATATTGCCTGAAAGACATACCCTGGAGTTGGCAGCAGCATAAGGAGCTACCATGAATCAGCTACTACCATGGATCAGCCATTGGTGGGTGGAAATCCTGGCTGATCCATGCCTGATTCATCTTCACAAAGGTGAGTCTCTCCACATTTTTCGTGGACAAACGAGTTCTCCTTGGAGTGACTATGGCCCCCGTCACACTAAATACCCGCTCAGATGGCACACTACTGGCCGGGCAGGACAGCTTTCCCAGGGCAAACTCTGCCAGTTGCGGCCACAAATCAAGTTTGGCTGCCCAGAAGTCCAGCGGATCCTCAAGGTACGTTCGCATGGTCATGTCAAGGTATGACATGACCTGCTGGTTCAGGGCCTGCTCCAGGTCTTCCTGTTGCTCTTGAGTAGCCTCACTATGCGGGTGAAGAAAGCTACTCATTAGCGACTGAAGACAGAGGCTGCTGCTGCTGCCACCCCCCAGCAGCCATGGCAGTGGAAGGTGAGTGCAGAGGTCCCCCCGAGTCACACCTGTGAGAGTATGGACTATGGCGCAGATAGGCATAGGCCAACTGACTAAGTAGAATGTCTCTGTAGTAGGTCAGTTTGTCCTCCCTCTCAGTGGGTGTAAAAAGTGCCACCCATTTTGTGCCGGTAGCGAGGGTCCAATAAGGTGGAGAGCCAGAAGTCATCCCGCTGACAAATGGAGACAATTCTGTGGTCACTACGCAAGCACGTGAGCATGCATTGTGCCATTTGTGCAAGTGACTCGGAGGAACTACCTGTCTCCATCTCCGCTGCATACTGCCATGGTGTGTCTGGGTCCTCTGTCTCGCCTTCCTCACAACCCTCTAGCTTCTCTGGCTGCTCCTGCTCCTCCTCTCCTGTCAGATGACTAGATAAACCTCCCATTTCACCAAAACTAAACTGTGCTTCACTGTTACCCTCCTCCTCAGCTCCCATGGGGTTCATGTGGCCGTAAAATGTAGGTGCCATGTCTCCAGTGCCTTGACCAGCCATGGTTTCCAACATGTGTTGTAGTACAGATAGCAGTGGAATCACGTTGTTCATCCCGTAATTCTGGCGACTGACAAAAGGGTTCTATAGCACAGCAGAATTGGCCTACAGTTGGACACAAAATAATTGTATTGCAGGAAAAGAGGGTCATACAATCAAATCCAATACAAGATATATACAGTGCATATGTTCTTTGCAAATTTCATGAAGAGAAAGAGTCATTGAGAATGGCATGGCCCCTTTTCCCATATACTTGAATAGGCATAGCAATCGTAGCAAAGAGCGAGCATTTAGCACAAAAAGAGAGCTTACAGGCTGACCGCAGGAAAAAAACCTTGACGTTTCGATCTATGAAGATCTTTTTCAAGAGGAAGCGCTTCCTTCTTACCGGGGGGGCACCAATCGCCCCCCCCCCCCCCGGCTCTTCAGCTTCAGGGGAGAGCCTGACAGGCCTCTCACCCTCCTCTCCCGACGGGAACGCCATCTTGCCACTAAGCCCCACCCCTTTGGAGCCTGGCCACAGGAGCAGAGGGGCAGGTGATCAGATCATCACCTGCCCCTCTGCTCCTGTGGCCAGCATGATCGCATCTGTCATCGCATCGAGGGACACAGGAGCTTTTATTTTTTAATAAAGTCATTTTTAATTATGTGTGTGTGTTTTTACTGTTAACCCTTTGTGAACTGGTAAGGGATCCATGAGATCCCTATACCAGTTCACAAGGCTGGGGGCTGGCAAGTCACCTGCAGCTAGCGGGTGACTTGCCATTAACCCCCGGCACCCCCAATTACCTGTCTCCCCAAAGGCCAGGGGGGGGCAGAAGGGCCCGGGCCTCACAGAGGCTATGTGGGCTTGTAGCCTGTAGGGCCATGGGCCACCAAAGCTGGCCCTTGCGCCCTGTCCTACAAGCCCCCATAGCTGGCCCTGGGCCGGTTATGCTGGGTAGGGGGGTCCTCACCATTTTTGGGGAATTTTTAAGGCTTATTTTAACCCTTAAAATTCCCCAAAAAATGGTGTTCCCCCAGCCCGGGAGGGGGACCATATGTCATTTTTTTTTTTAAATGAACCCTATATTACCAGTCACCCAGCAGGTAAAAAGGCTTCCAGCAGCAGCAGGAGCACTGAAGCCAAAGTGATCAGCGTGGGACACGGTGCTCCGGGATGAATGAGAGGTAAGTATTAAAAAAAATATATATTTTTTATTCTGTGTGTGTTTTGTTTACATTTAACCCTTTGTGAACTGTAAGGGATCTATGTGACCCCTATACCAGTTCACAAGGCTCTGGGTCTGGCAAGTCTCCTGCGGCTAGCGGGTGACTTGCCATTAACGCTGAGCCCCCCCATTACATGCCTCCCCAAAGCCAAGGGGGGGCAGAAGAGCCCGTGGCCATAGGCTATGCCGGCTTGTAGCCTGCAGGGCCAGGGGCTACCAAAGTTGGCCCCTGCGCCTTGCACAAGCCCCCATAGCTGGTCCCAGGGCTGGTTGTGCTGGGTAGTGTGACCTCACGCCATTTTTGGGGGGATTTTTAAAGGTTTTTAACCCCTAAAATCCCCCCCCCCAAAAAATGGGTCCCCCTCCGCCAGGAAGGGGGACCCCACAACATTTTTTTTTAAATGTAACCCTTTATAGTGTGGATAGTAGTTGTATTTTATTTGTAAATGTTAAGTGCTTTTTAGTTTGGGGGTCTCCTGGACAGTAACGGGGGGCTATCGATTCATATGTGGTACCGTAATCAGAAAAAAGGGGCTTTCACATGCAATATGGTTTTCTTTAGTAAACTAAATTGTTTATTTAAAATAAATGAGACAATTTAAAAGAAATAATAATTTTTTATTTTTTTAGTTTTTTAGTTATTTTAGTTATTTTCCTGGAAATTCCTTAAAAAATCCCGGTTAAACATGGGGAAAAATTGTGAAAATGACCTGTCAACAGAGTGTGACAAAATTTCAAGTAAGCTCGGAAATAAAAGGATTGAAAGTACCTTTGCATGTTGGGTAATGTTCTGCTCGGGGGACCTTGTGCTTTCAGATTTACCTTGTTCTTTCTTGCTTGTATATTGATATTTTAGGAAAAGGTGTTTTTTATTCTGCTTTTGTATACATTTTTTAGGGAAACCCTGTGCAACCAAATTCTTTGAGGGATTACTTCCAGAAAGATGAGCCCACTACAACAAGCTGTGTACACTTAGAAAGCTTAACAGGTGTACAGGGAATATATGGTTTGTGGGGGGTATTCCAAATGTAAAGGGTTGTATTTGTAGAAAAAGCTCAAGGTGAGCACTTTGTCTTCAGAGCTGAAATTTTCAAGTAAAATTATTCTTATGCACACGCTTTACTTTGGGGTGTCTGCCAACTCTTCCCTCGACTGTAGCTTTGCATGTTAGGTATTGTTCTGTTCGGGGGTGTTGCTTTTTCAGATTTAACTTGTTTTTTTCTTGTTTGCATATAGTTTTTTAGGAAAAAGTGCCTTTGATTATTTTTTTTATTCTTTTTTTAGGGAAACCCTGTGCAAACAAATAATTCATTGAGGGATTACTTCCAGAAAACTGCACCCATGTCAACAAGACTGGTACACCTAGAAAGCTTGAGGTGTGTACTTCCACTAAATATAAAGTTTGTGGGGGTATTTCAAATGTAAAGGGTTGTTTTTCTTGAAAAACTGCAATGTGCGCATAGTGCCTAGCACAGGTGTATTTTATCTGAAAATCTCCTAAAGTGCTGTTTCAGTTTGTGGGAGTCTTCTGGGCAGGAAATGGTGTCTACCAATACATATGTGGTACCGCTGTAACTGGGAAAAATGGGGCTTTTACATGCAATAAGATTTTATTGACAAACTTACATTTTTTATTACAACAAAACATGTCAAATTGTAAAAAAATGTTTTTTTTTTTCTTTGCACATATTTTACCCAAAAATATTGGGATTACACCTAAAAAAATGACAGACATTTCATGTTAAAGCCCAGACTCTGCTGAAAAAAACAATATATATATATATATATATATATATATATATATATATATATATAATCCCTCCAAAAATCACAATTGAACATATGGAGCGCAAAATAGTGCAAAATTTTGGCAACAAGGGTGACAAAATCTCCAGATAGGCTGGTAGCGAAAGGGATAAAAGTTAAATGGTAGTATTCGGGATGCCCCCCCCGGTGAAAGGCAATGGCTGCTTTAAACATGAAAAAGTGACTTTTTTTACAAAATTCAAAAGGTAAGTAGACAGGTACTCTTAAAAGATAAGTGGTAGCACTCAGAATGCCCCCCCCCCCCCCCCCCGGTGAAAGGCAATGGCTGCTTTAAACATGAAAATGTGACTTTTTATTACAAAATGCAAAAGTTAAGTAGCCAGTTACTCTTAAAATATTAATGCTAGCTTTTGTGATGCCCCCAGTGAAAGGCAATAGCTGCTTTAAACGTGAAAATGTGACTTTTACAAAATGCAAAAGGTAAGTAGCCAGTTACTCTTAAATTATTAAGGCTAGCATGCTTTTTAAAGAATGACACCAGGAAAAGGAAAAGCTAAATAGGCAGGTGTGTTATTAACACTAAATAGGCTTGAAAGCTAATGCAAACACTGTAAACTGTCTGTCTACCTCTGTCACTGTCACAGCCTCTCTCCTTCTCTCTCTGGCTCTATCTGTCCTTTGCTCCTTCTGTTCCTTGTTCTATCTATCTATCTATCTATCTATCTAACTATCCCTCGCCCTCTCTGCATGATCCGCTGTCACCGCAACACAGTGTCGGAATGAGCTTCTGCAAAGTGGCCGCCGCTTGTATAGGGCTGTGACATCATCGGGAAACCTGGCTGCTGATAGGCTCTGACGTCGGCCTCGTCATTTACATGCCCCCACTCATTGGCCAGCCCATTGTTCCTGAGAGTGAGCTGCTTGCTCCTCATTGGTCGGTGGGCTGTGCTGGTGATTGGCTGGCTGTCTGTGACGATACTGACGTCACCTGCCTGGACAGACGCTGCGTCTCCTCACTGGGGGATGGCTCCAGGCTTGCAAGGTTAGTGTTCACTGTATATTCTTTATAATATATATATGTACCTAAACGTGACCTTTTACCTATGACTAAGGGCTGACAGAACACTCGAAACGCGTCAGAAGGTCTTGTATGTTTTGTGTCATTCTGGATTTACCTTTGTATTTTAGCACTGCTTTTTTCAGTATTTGTGGAGATGATTTTAACTATTTTTCATTAAAGACATTACTTTTTAAGGAGTGCCGACTCGCTCTCTTCATCTTTTTGCACAATTAGCGTGCGGATACCTCTTTCATTGTTCATCCTCAGCATGTGATGCCTACCCAGGATTCTTTGCCCCATGGGACATACCCTGACATGTTGATCCACCATTTTAGATGGCCTGGACAGTAGTAAATGGAGTTTTAAGGAAGCGTTTCGAGCGTTCGAATCGCGGCGATATTCGGATTCGTTTAGAACCGAATTTTTCATGAAATTCGTAACGAATTTGGATTCATCAGATTCGATTCGCTCATCTCTAATTAACACTTTAGTGACATGTTTATACATTTATGCATAAATATAAAAAAAAAAAAATGACATTTTGTGGGCCAGAATAAATGTAAAAAAAATGTATTAAAAAAAATATATATATATAAATGGGATCAGGAAAGGGATTTAAGGATCTTCCATAGAAATGTATGGTAGAGCGTCGGGTAGCGATAGGTAATACGTGGCGCTCTGCAAGGCTGAACGCCGGCGCTGTATGCTGAGCCTGGAAAAATGATGAATCGTACGCTACATGGCGTTGTTCTAGAAGCTCACCAGATTCGGCTTCATAAATGTGTAATTGCATGCCATGTCCGGCGTTCACCTACCACTACCTGACGCTACCCGCCACTTAACAGGCACTACCTGTCCTTATCGCTTCATGAATAAGGCCCTTAAAGTACATTTTCAGGCAAATGGCCCCACTCATTTTCTCTCCCACGCAGTCCATCGCTTCTAGGCCAGGGCAGTAGCGCTCACCTAAAAGGCAGCGCCACTCTCTCGTCTGGCTTCTCTTCCTGTCATCACTGCAATGGAGGGAGTTTGGCAGCTCACTGTGACTGATGGCTGGGGGGTCACCACGTCAGAGCGAGACAGAAGGGAAGCCTGATGAGTGAGGGCCCCATGCGAGGTGCCGGGCGGCGAGGGACCTGCATCCAGGTGAGTGTTTCTGCCCCGGCTAGAAGCGATGGTCTACATGGGAGAAGGGATGAGTATAGTTTTTTTTATTTACCTGAAAATGTTCTTTAAAACTAGGCCTCTCTTAGGTCTTTCAATGTTTCCAACTGTCATAAAACTTCCCCCTTTCTTGCTAAGAAATAAAAGAAAACAGAGAATAATTTAAATATGACAACAGGGGGACAGAAATCTTATCTGAATATACATTTTTATTAAGAAATCACAAATACCCTCCATGGTATGGGTAGTGACGCAAGCTCTGTATCAAGGCCAAGGTCAAACAAAATGCAAAAGTTAAGTAGACAGGTACTCTTAAAAGATAAGTGGTAGCACTCAGAATGCCCCCTGGTGAAAGGCAATGGCTGCTTTAAACGTGGAAAAGTGACTTTTTTTACAAAATGCAAAAAGTAAGTAGCCAGTTACTCCTAAAATATTAATGCTAGCATTTGGGATGCCCCCGGTGTACTAGCTGAGTACCACAAGGGTCAGTTCTGGGACAAATTCTCTTCAATACATATATTAATGACATTGAGTATGGATTAACCCTTTAAGTGCCAAGCACGTAACACCTATGGGCTCGCTAAACATAGAAACATAGAAGGTTGACGGCAGACGGAGACCATACGGTCCATCTAGTCTGCCCTTATGTGTATACTGTATGTACTTTTTTTCTTAGGATAGATGTGTGCTTATCCCAGGCATGTTTAAATTCAGTGACTGTTGATTTTTCAACTACCTCTGCTGGAAGTTTGTTCCAAGCATCTACTACTCTTTCTGTAAAATAATATTTTCTAACATTGCTCCTGATCTTCCCCCCGACTAGCTTCAGGTTGTGCCCCCTTGTTCTATCATTAAGCTTCTTCTTAAAAACACTTCCCTCCTGAACCTTTTTCAATCCTTTCACATATTTAAAGGTCTCAATCATGCCCCCCCTCTCTCTTCTTTCCTCCAGACTGTACAAATTAAGTTCTTTAAGTCTCTCCTGATAAGTTTTAAGTTTAAGTCCTTCCACCATTTTCTTTGCCCGCCTTTGGACACGTTCTATTTGAATAATGTCTTTTTGCAGGTAAGGTCTCCAGAACTGCACACAGTATTCTAGCTGTGGCCTTACCAGGGCTCTTTACAGCGGCATCACAACCTCCCTCTTCCTACTGGTGATGCCTCGAGCTATGCAGCCGAGCATCCTGCTTGCTTTTCCCACTGCCTGGCTACACTGTCCACTCATCTTGCAGCTATCAGTAATCAGTACCCCTAAATCTCTCTTCTCTGAGGTCCTGGCTAACACAGTGCTGCCCATACGGTACTCAGAGCAGGGGTTCCTTCTTCCCAAGTGCATGATTTTACATTTATAGATATTAAACTCTAGTTTCCACAGTTTTTACCATCTATCCAGTAAAGCTTAATCATTTTCCATGTTGCAGACACCTCCAGGAATATCCACCCTATTACTAACCTTTGTATCATCAGCAAACAGACAATTTTTTCCTACCAAGCCTTCTCTTATGTCACTTACAAATATATTAAAAAGAATGGGGCCCAGGACAGAGCCTTGCGGCACACCACGTGTAACTCACCTTTGTTCAGATTGCACACCATTTACAACAACACTCTGATACCAATCCCTCAGCCAACTGGAAATCCACTGAACTATCCAGGGATTGAGTCCTACCTTCAATAACTTATCTATGAGCTCCTTATGTGGTACAGTGTCAAAGGCTTTGCTAAAATCCAGATAGGCGATATCCACAGCACCACCTTCATCTAACACTTTAGTAACATTGTCAAAGAAATCAATAAGATTGGTCTGACATGATCTGCCCTCAGTAAAGCCGTGCTGTTTTGGGTCCAATAGGTCATTAATTTTTAGATGGGAAGTTATCTGTTTTTTTTAAGAGGTTCGACATTGGTACGACATTGGCCATTCTCCAATCATCTGGAACCTCACCAGTTGAAAGGGAATGGTTAAGTAAATCAGTCAGAGGGGATGTAATCACAAACCTAAGTTCCCTTAGAACTCTGGGGTGGATTCCATCTGGACCCATCGCCTTACTTACCTTTAGATGTGCTAGCTCGGCTAAGACATCAGGCTCCAGAAACTTCGGAGCTGTGCCCTCCCAACGGGATGCTGTGCTATGGCCATGCCTGCTACTATCTGAAAATACCGAACAAAAGTAGATATTCAGATGGTCAGCCACAGCCTTATCTCCGTCAATATAATTTTTTTCCCTATTTCTAATTTTTGAGACTGCATTGTTTTTCTTCTGTCACCAATATATCGGAAAAAGGTTTTATCTCCCCTCTTCATAGATTTGGCCATTTCTTCCTCCTTTTGCCCTTTAGCAGTCCTTATAATCAGTTTTGCTTCCCTCTGTTTAATTTTATACGCCTCTCTGTCCGCTACACTTCCACTTACTTTATACTTCTTATAGGCAGACTTCTTATCTTTTATGATAGTGCTGACTTCCCTAGTAAACCATAATGGTTTCTTCTTCCTTTTAATCTTGCTAGTTTGTTTCACATATTGCTTAGTTGCCTTTAAGATGGCCATTTTTAATAGTGACCACTGGGCACTCACTTCTGCTACTCTGTTCCACTCACCTAATTTTCTTTCTACATACGCCATTTCCTTGAAGTTTGTCTTCCTAAAGTCTAGCACTTTGGTTCTGGTGTGTGATTGCACAATGTCTTTTTTTATTTTGAACCATAAGCATTGATGGTCACTGGAACCCAGATTTTCTTCAACCCTGACCTCGGACACCAGATCCCCATTGGTCAGAACTCCGGATGTTAACTCCTCTAGATGTCACAAGTTGTTTTAGAGACACTCCATTAAGTGCCTCTAATATAGTCCTACTCTTGCATGTCGATGCACTTGGGATATTCCAGTCCACATCAGGCATGTTGAAGTCACCTGTAATTACAATGTCCCCCTTCTCTGACATTCCACTGATTTCATCTATTAACAGGTTATCTAGATCCTCAGATTGTCCAGGGGGCCTATATATCACACCAATTCTGACCACAGCTCCCTCCTTAGTCTGCATGGTAACCCAGAGAGTTTCTAGTTCATTATGTGTATGCTGAATTATTGTTGATTGAAGGGTAGTTTTGACATAAATGGCTACTCCACCGCCCTTTCTATCCAATCTGTCTTTTCTGTACAATGTGTAACCAGGTATGGCTATCTCCCAGTCATTGTGATCCTTGAACCAAGTCTCTGTTATTGCAACAAGATCCAATTCATCTCTGGATATGATAGCCGTTAATTCACAGAGATTGTTGCCCAAGCTGCGAGCATTGGTACACATCATGTGGATGTTGTTGGTATTGTATTTTAGTGTGTCCTTGATCTTTTCCACCTCTACCCTACCACTGACCGGGCTTCCTGCTTCAATGTCCTGCTTCATCCTAAATGGTAGGGGACAGAAATCACCCTTACAAGTTACATCTCTGTCCCCTTCCTCTAGTTTAAATCAAAAAATGCTCTGAGTTCCACTCCAAGTTCTTCTGTGCCTTTCTGTGAAGGATGCAAGCCATCCCTCTTAAACAACTCATTGTTCGACCACCTTCTAACATCATGACTAATACATCCAAAGCCTTTGTCTTCACACCACTGACGTAACCACAAATTGAACTTGGCGATGTTGAGTGCCTTTTTGAGTGCCTTTTTTCCCTGATTACATACTGGCAAAACTTCAGAAAAGGTGATGGAACCTGTTATTTTGCTGACTAAAATTTTGTAAGTCCCTCTGTACAACAAACAAATCTTTTTGGGATAAGCAATTTGTGCCAAGATGTAGCACAATGTCCACTCGGTTATGTTTGCTTGCAGACTTCACAATATTTAGAATACGTTTCTTATCCCTATTAACCGTGGCACCTGGAAGACACCTCACTTCCTTTAGCTCATCTTTATCCTGTCCAAAGTCCACACCTCTAATTGTTGAGTCACCAACCAGAATATGGCTTTTCCTATTGGTTGGCTTGGTAACTGTTCCTTGCTGCCCTATTGCACTCATTTTATTTGGTCCCTTATTTAAGTCCACTTCCTTTGATCTTACCAAATCCCGCCAAGACTGAGCATTAGCAGATACATCCACATCAAGCTCAGAAAGAACAGCAAATGGGTTATATTGGCTTCGTCCAAAATGTTGATGTTTTTGTTCTACATTGCGCAATCTTCCAGAGCCAACAGTCTTCCACTGTGCCCCTCTCTTGTAAAGTCTTTGTGGGAGTGGTGGCTGTATACCAAGCTGCTTTACTGGCTGGGATAGCTTCACAACTTCAGACTGAAGAGTAGAAACTAAAGACTGTAATTTTGAAATCTTGTCATACAAACCCTTCATTTGCATACAAATTGGACAGCATCGCAAGTTCCACAGAGTACTACGAAACACAACGGCCAGGCAAGAGTTACACTGCACCAATCCAGATATTCTAGATAATAAGAATAGGTACGGCTAAAAAGTAAATGCTGTACTCACCACTATTTCTTGTGTACAACCCCTGTTTTCAAACAACTGCAGTTTTTAAAACTACACACTTCTGTCCTGCTGCACTTATGTCAAGCTGCTCTCACACAGGCTGAAACTCCACAGAGCAGCTCCCCTGTTTACATACAAGCCCCTCTTAGTTAAGCTAATGAGAGATTGCTAGCTCTTTTGCTATGTTAATTAGAACCCGCCCTATTTAATCAACACCTGCTTAGCAAACAGCAACAGGCCAAAACGAAAACTTTTACTACCAATGTAATACTATCCAAATCACATTTAAGACAAATTAAAACAGTACACTTTTGACTTATAAAAGGAAGATTCAAATACAAATACAAAAACAGTTACTTACCAAATCCAATGTAACTACTGCAGTTTTTAAAACTACACACTTCTATCCTGCTGCACTTATGTCAAGCTGCTCTCACACAGGCTGAAACTCCACAGAGCAGCTCCCCGGTTTATATACAAGTCCCTCTTAGTTAAGCTAAAGAGAGATTGCTAGCTCTTTTGCTCTGTTAATTAGAACCCGCCCTATTTAATCAACACCTGCTTAGCAAACAGCAACAGGCCAAAACGAAAACTTTTACTACCAATGCAATACTATCCAAATCACATTTAAGACAAATTAAAACAGTACACTTTTGACTTATAAAAGGAAGATTCAAATACAAATACAAAAACAGTTACTTACCAAATCCAATGTAACTACTGCAGTATTTAAAACTACACACTTCTGTCCTGCTGCACTTATGTCAAGCTGCTCTCACACAGGCTGAAACTCCACAGAGCTTGTCCGGGCGGTAAGTGCCAAGCATGTAGGTGTCACGTGCTTGAATTTCCACCTCTGCTAGTTAAAAAACAAAAAAAAAAAAAAACAAACTGAAAAAAATACTCACCTGACCCCTCAATCGATCCGGCCAGGTCTCCTCTTTAATTTGGTGCCATCCAATCCCCCCTGGGGTCTCGGGTGGCTCCAGGAGAACCCCCAGAATAGCGCCCGCCTGCTTCGGCAGTGGCTGCTGCTAACTGTAAAAACCTCCTGCCAGGTTTCCTCTTCAGTGGGGGGGCCTCCGATCACCTCCCCAGGCTATTCCATGGTGAGGAGAGGGCAAGAAATCAGCCTCCTCCTCACTTCCCTTGGTCGTGACGGCTAGCCCTACCCCTCGGTAGTGATGTCACCCGACAGCCGGATTATCTCACCCCCACCCGAGACGATCAGTAGCTCCGGGTGTTTGGATGAGAGAGGTTGGAGGTGGGGGAGAGGGCTGTGATCCCTCGTCCCTCCAGCCTCCCTCCTCCGAGCTCCCGGCATCTGTTATCAGGGATCACGGGGGGACCGAGGAGGATTGGAGGTCTGTAAAGAAAAATAAATGAATAAATGTAATTTTCTTTTATTATGTGTCAGTGTTTTTATTTTTACATTTAACCCTTTGTGAACTGGTAAGGGATCCATGAGATCCCTATACCTGTTCACAGGGCTGGGGGCTGGCTAGTCACCTGCGGCTAGCGCGTGACTTGCCATTAACCCCAGCACCCCCAATTACCTGCCTCCCCAAAGCCCAGGGGGGGAAGAAGAGCTTGGGCCCACGGAGCTTGTAGCCGGCAGGGTGGGGGCCAAAAAAAAAAATGCCCCCTTCCCGGGAGGGGGGACCATATGTCATTTTTTTTTTTAATTAACCCCTTATGTTCTATCACCAAGCAGCTATAAAAGGCTTCCAGCAGTAGCAGGAAAGCAGAAGCCAGAGTGATCAGCATGGGACACAGGATGGATGGGAGGTAAGTATTAATAAATATATATGTATATTTTTTCTCCTTGTGCCTGTGTGTTTTTTTTTACATTTAAGCCTTTGTGAACTGGTAAGGGATCCATGGAACCCCTATACCAGTTCACAAGGCTGGGGGCTGGCAAGTCACCTGCGGCTATTAAGCCTTCCCAAATGCCAGGGGGGCAGAAAAGCCTGGGTCACAGAAGCTATGTGGGCTTGTAGCCTGCAGGGCCAGGGGCCACCAAAGCTGGTCCCTGCATCCTGTTCTACAAGGTTTGTAACCCTTAAAATTCCAAATAAATGGGGTTCTCCCCCCCTGGGAGGGGGGACCCTATGTCATTTTTTAAAATTAACCCCTTATGTTTATAGTGTGGAAAGTAGTTGTATTTTAGTTGTAAATATTATAAAGTGCTCTTTTCAGTTTGGGAGGTCTCCTTGGCAAGAATGGCGGCAACTGATACATATGTGGTACCGTTGTAATCAGAAGAAATGGGGATTTCACATGCAATATGGTTTGCTCTAATAAAGTAAATGTTTTATTAAAAATAAAGGAGACAATTGTCTAAAAAATAATGTTTAATTTTTTTGTTTTTTTTACGCAAAAATATTTTAAAAAACAGTAGAAAAATTACAAACAAGACATTTCATGTTAAAGCCTAAACTCTGCTGCAAAAATATATATATATAATTTTCCAGAAAATTCCTCCAAAAATCACGATTAAACATGGTGCAAAATGGTGAAAAATTGCCTGTCAACAGAGGGTGAAAAAAATTCAAGTAGGCGGGCAATTAAAAGGGTTAATAGTACCTATGCATGTGGGGTTTTGTTCTGCTCAGGCGACCTTGCATTTCAGATTTAGCTTGTTTTTTCTTGTTTTCATATTGATTTTTTAAGCAAATTGTGTTTTGTATTCTGCTTTTTTATAATTTTTTAGAGGGAAACCCTGTGCAACCTTAGAATTCTTCAAGGGATTACTTCTAAAACAATGAGCCCACTAAAACAAGCTGGGCACACTTAGAAAGCTTAACGTATGCTCTTTCAGAGAATATATGGTCTGTGGGGGGTATTCCAAATGTAAAGGGCTGTTTTGGTAGAAAAAGTACAAGGTGCATTTTGTCTGCAGAGCTGAAATTTTCAAGTAAAATTACCCTTACACACATGTTTTACTTTGGGGTGTTTGACAACCCTTCCCTTGACAGTAGCTATGCATGTTGGGTATCGTTCTGTTTGACAGATGTTGCTTTTTCAGATTAGGCTTGTTTTTTCTTGTTTGCCCTTTTCTTTTTAGGAAAATATGAGTTTGATTCTGCTTTTTTATTCTTTTTTATTGAAACTCTGTGCAACCAAAGAATTCATTGAGGAATTACTTACATAAAACTGCACCCATGTTAACAAGCCTGGTACACCTAGAAATCTTGAGGTGTGTACTTCTAGAGAATATATAGTTTGTTGGGGGTATTTCAAATGTAAAGGTTTGTTTTTCTTAAAAAATGGCAAGGTGTGCATAGCGCTTAGCATATTTGTATTTTATCTGAAAATCTCCTAAGGCACTGTTTCAGTTTGGGGGAGTCTCCTGGGCAGGATAGGGTGTCTACCAATACATATGTGGTACCGCTGTAACCAGGAGAAATTAGGATTTCACACGCAATAAGATTTTATTGACAAAATTAATAAAAATACAAATTGTTAAAAAAATAGATTTCTTTTGCACATATTTCACCCCAAAATATTAAGAATACACCTAGAAATTGGCAAACAAGACATTCCATGTTAAAGCCCAGACTCTGCTGGAAAACACAATATATATTTTTCCTGGGAAATCCCTTCAAAAATCACAGTTGAACATGTGGAGTGCAAAATAGTGCCAAATGGTCTGGTAACAGAGAGTGACAAAATCTCCAGGTAGGCTGGCACTTAAAGGGTTAAACAGTAAAATCTCAACTTTTGCCTATGATACTAAGCTGTGTAAAATAATTAAAACAAAAGAGGACAGCAGGCAGCTATAAACAGATTTAGATAAAGTGGAAGCATAGGCAGTTAAAAGGCAAATAAAAAACAGGATCATGGGGTGCATTAAGAGGGCGCATTCCTTGAGAAAGGGGACTAGATCCCCGAAACGTGGGAAGACCGCCCCCACCTTCACCTATCCGATACTATCACTTGGTAACTTTGAACTGCTTTTGCTTTGAATATGCTTAATGGGTTGCTCTTAAAAGTCAGCTGACAGACAGCTTATAACAATGCATATATGTCATGTAATTATTTGAATGCGTGGAAGCCACATCTGATCATAATTTAAGACTGGTTTGTCTAATGATCAATTTTGCTTGTATGTCTATGACAGTTAAATGAATGCTCCACGGAGCTCTGGGGTTCTCAGTTGCATAATGATTACATGTTGTCTGGCCTCCTTTGTGTATTGCTAAACTGATGAGATGGATACATGGTATCTTGCTTAAACTACTATATTATATTACATGCGTTAAAGGTCTGAATTGCAGCTCATCACCTGTGTCATTGAACAGAGGATGGTTTAGACTCTCATGCTATTGCTTGTAGATAACTTCGGATTTTTTGTCACTTGAAATAGAACATCACCATTGTCTGTACATTACATTATGAATTTTCTAAGTAAATATTTTTAAATGCATATGTTTGGTGTGCGCCTAATTTCTATATTAATTGGATATTTTTTGATGTGGAAGAAAACATCATTTAGAGCAGCACCCATAATGTTGAAATATTAACCTTGATAAAGTAGCCTTATTTGAAGAGTGCCACCTATTTCTATATGTGCATTAAGAGGGGCATAGGGGCTCATGACCAGACATTCATTTTACCTCTGTACAAGTCACTGGTCAGACCCCATATGGAGTACTGTGTACAGTTCCGTGCACGTGAGCATGTTCAAAGGAGGACAACTAAATTAATAAAAGGAAGATTGTTAAAGTTAGGCTTATTTAGTTTAGAAAAAGATGCCTAAGGGGTAAACTAATAACTATATATAAATATATTCAGGGTCAATACAAAGATTTGTCCTACAATCTATTTATACCCCAGAGTGTAACCATAACCTGAGACCATCTACTAAGGTTAGAGTAAATGTGCTTTTCCCAACGACATAGGAGGAGATTCTTCTCTGTAAGAACAGTGAGACTATGGAACTCGCTACCAGAGGAGGTAGCAATAAAGGAGGCCTTGATGCCTTCCTGGCATGTAATAACATTTCCAGCTATGGCTACTAGACCACTGAGATAAAGGAGATAAACAGGTTGAACTGGATGGACTAAAGTCCTTGTTCAGCCTTACATACTATGTTACTATGTATGTATTTGTTTGGCTACCTGATTCTTTTAAATTACTTTTTTTACTCGTTTGACCCTCATGTGTCTTCATTCTGTTTGTAGCCTTCACTCTGATATTCCTGTGATTTGTCTAAGCATGTTGCAGATGGCTGGTATGTGTACATACTCAACTGGGGGTCAGCTAGCCTATGTCAAAGTGGATTGTGTTTGTAGTGGACTGTGTTTTAGACATCAATCATCCTGTTGCATTTTCAGAGTGTGTTGTTTGAATTTCCCAATATGTGTGATGTGTTTTGATTTATTTGTGTGGCACTTGGATGTGCCATTTTAAATTTAGATATGTTTGTCACAACATTATATATAGAACATTTTTACACAGCATGGTCTGAAGATGACCAACCTACACCGCTAACCCAGATGTCAGATGTTCAGGGGAGGATGCCACAGAGGTATGTGAACATGTCGTACTTGTCTATTACAGATGTGAAATTAGTTTGCAGTGTGGTGTTTTTAGGTGAAACACACAACAACATGTGACTCACCCCTGTTTTGTGGTTGTAGGATTCTGCATTGGCTAACCCTATTTCAATCAGCCAAACTTCTCCATCACCATGTGCAGAACAAAGAAACAGAGAAACACAACAAACAACCTAACAAACGGTAGGTGGTAATGTCCCACCGTATGGTGAACAACAGGACCTGCGGTCTAAAAGTGTAGCTGGTTGAGCATTGAGTAGCACTAGGCCCACATCCAGACACATTGCGCAAAATCATCACTAGCTAGTGTAATTTTTGACATGATATATTTAAACAGTGAATGACATGTAGTACTGAGACACCATAGCCGCAACAAACATTAATACATGAGTAGAAATATAGTTGATGTTTGTTGGGGTTGTGTCCCCAAATTCAAATCCAAGGGATGTTGTTTAGTTATGTTTTATATTTTGAATTTGACAGCCACCATTGTTTGTTGGTGGGGATCATCAAGAAGGTCCCCTGCAGGGGGCGCAAATGTTAAAAGCTTACTCAAGACACAAAGGGCACCTACACGTCATTCAAGAAAAACTCCTATCCTAGGTCACAGGTGGCTGTCTGGACACAGGAGCAACATGGCCAAATTCTTTTGGTTTTACAAGACAGTCGTCGCCAAATGCAGACTTGCTGAAGGTTCTACATCACCATGTGCAACAGCAAATTGTGTTTTTCCTTGCACTCTTTGAACCATCACAAATGCAAAACACAACACTGCTACAGAGTGACATTACTCCACCGCCAACTCATACACATGTGAATGTTTCCCTCCTTAAGAAACTCAAACTGATACAGTGGATGATGAGGAGTTAATGTAAATTTATGTTTGACGTATATATAGCACTAACTTGTGCCTGAGTAGGTAATAAAATTTGAGTTTTCAAATGCTAACCTGTCTCATGTCATTAACATGTATGTTGTGTCAAAAGATTTAAGCCTTAAACATAGATACATGTGTGGACACATAAAATACAATCTGAAAATAACTAGTAACACATGTTTAGAAAAATCAAATTTTAAAAGTTATCAAAAATGATAAATATTGGCCAACATTGCCATTTAAAAATTCTGCACAGCAGCATCATTCCTGGCCCTCACCCTGCATCTTCTGCTGCAGCCTACACCAGCATCTCCCTGGACAAACTGCCAAAGCCTATGATGCTCTTGAATGTAAGCTGTGGGAAAAAAGTATACTACATGTCTACACTTAAGTAAAGTATATTCATGTGATCTATGTTCAACAATGATGTTTAGCACAAGGTCATTAAAATGTGGTTGGGGTACACATAACAAGGTTATGAATCACAACAACCTGTGGATGCATGAAACACAACCACCATAGTATTATATCACAAAGCACACTTGACAAGAGCAATAAGTTTGTGATTAAAGTGGCCAATACTGAGGGTAGTTTAACCACAGATTTATCAACAGTGAGTTTTTAGGTAACATAGAATAAACAATAGACCATATAGCCAATACAGGGTGACAAATGGTCCAAGCAGCAATTAAAGGAGAAAACCAACATGTGAATTGAACAGGCTGGCTTTTGTTACATTAACAGGGTAAGAAAACGTGCATGCTTTGAACAAAGTATGATTGAGTGGGTATTAAACTGCCTCTACAGGTATGAGTGGCAACTGTAAACTGTGAGTAACACAGGTACAAGGTAATAAACACATGTATGCATATTTACAAGGTTCTTGGCACACATCACATCACTTACCATCACAGCTCTGGCCCATGCTTCTACATCCTCCTTGAGCCTGGTAAGGGCAAGATTGTGTGGTTGACATCTGATGCTGCTGGCTAGCCGTCAACATCTGTGTGGATATAAAAGAAGAACATATACAAATATAAGAACTAGCAATAAAAAGTAGAAAGATATTTTAAAACTATATTCTCTATGAAGGAGTTAGATGTGGGCAAATGTTTGACCACACATGGTCATGTGTCAGGCCTAATATATCAACACATAAGCCATGCAGCTAAATGTTCTATATTTGCAGACAAATGAAGATACACTACTGTTAGAGAGACTACATGGGCAATTCACATGCAAGTGCATGTGGAATAATGACCTGTTGAGAAACCCAGAAAATACAGGATGCATAGAGGTGGTGATGTTTATTTAACCAAATATTACCTGCAAAACGCAGGGCCGCAACTTCGCCAGGGGGTGTGGAGGTGGTGGTGTCTGTATGATGCACTGAAACAATAATTTACCCACAAGAATCAAGACAAACAGTATTATCCTTAAAACAATAAGCAAGGGGTCTCACCAGGGACTCACCAGGGGACAAGGTGTTGGACTTAGGCCAAGGGAGGCTGTGAGCAGAAGCAGTGCTTATCCTATTAGGCCCAGCAGAGCCCAGCTACGAGGAGCCAGCCTTTTCCCACAGTGAAACATTAAAGACCTGGGAGACCGTGGTCTTCATCACCTCCACAATCTGGCTCTTGCGCCCTTTGGCATAATCGTATTCCATGACACAGAAAACCTGGATGCACACAAATAAAACAAAAATACATATTAAAGTAAATTTACATAAACACACACCTAAACAAATTTTTGCTGATATAAAAAATAGATACATAAAAATGTGGGGTCATCAAAATAATAAAAAAAATATATAAAAGACGCTAATCACCACACTAAATGTGGAAGCAACATTTTTACATTAAAAAACACTAAAGTCAGTAACGCTGCTACAGAAAAAAGCAACAGGTGGAAACACTAACAAATACATACTCGAAGTTTTAAGAAGGAAGCACATTCACCATACAGGAAAAGATATGTTAGATAAAAAAAAATTGCCTTCAAATGTGTGTTTTGCCCCTGTTGACTAGTTTCTATGGGTAACATTTTTTTATTTCTTTTATTAACTTTGTTTTTTTGGTATATGTTTGACAACTTGCATGACATATGTTATGCACACCCACACTCACAAATTAAGGTAAATCATATGTTAATGGTGCTGTTTACCCAACTGGGTATCCCTCTATTATAATACAACACAAAGCCAAATAATACAAATCTTATTTGGATGTATATATAATAAAATATGCCACCAGGATTTTTAGGATTTTTAGTTATTAAATCTAATTCTAATAATAATATTTATAATACAAATATTATTAATATTACTGTGGTAGTTAAAAGTAAATATAAATGTTGGCTATTACCACTATTCATAGTTTGATTGTATAGCCAGAAGACAATATTGCATTTATTTATGTATCTGAGAAGTTTATATAACATCTGTAGCCTTAGGAATCAGAGATCATACAATAATGAAACAAATAGATCATTGTGATAGGAAGAGAAATCACCAAGTTCAGGCCCAAATTACCTCATTTTAAAAGCAATCGTTGGCAAGCTTTGAGACGTCTAACCTTTTCCTTATTACAACAAAAGAGAAAATGAATACATCCCACTGACAATATTCTAGAAAGCTTAATTTAATCTTATGAGAATGCAGCTTTTTATTAAACTGCCGTTGCTCCAGTTTCTCATAAAAAAATGTTGGAACTAGGAAAGTGTTGTAAGAATATGTTAGAAAAATTAACATGTTGCCTAGAAGAATATTTTTCAACTAAAGGAGACATTTCTCAGTTAAAGAAATATTCACTCTACTTTATATTTTTTCTCTTCAGTGGGATACCCTGCTGTGTGAATGCTCCAGGATCGCTCGTAAAAACGAACCTTCCGGTGATCCCACAGTGCATACACAGGCCTCTTCCAATCAGCCCTTATACTTCATGCATTTATTTCTTCAACAATGTGTCATCAGATGGGCTAATAATGGTCAATGAAGCTTATGCTGCTATTTGCTCCCCTGCATCAGCCATTAAGAAATGCCTTGTTTAGGTATGTGCTTCAGATAGAGGGGGGTGGGGATGTGGCTGCAGCACGCTCATGTACCATAGGATCTAGTTGAGTATACAGGATGATCACAAGGGTTTCATGGGTCGACACAGTGGGGCATCTTGATTAGGGAGGATGAGGAAATTGGCCTCCCTGGAGCCTTTTAAAAGTGTGGAATCATACATGATTTGTATCTGTGAGGACATTCATTTTGGGTGTAGGGCCTCACTTGAATAAATACCTACACACTGGGTTTTCAGCATACTGTGAAAGGCATGTATATATATATATATATATATATATATATATATATTTTTAACTCCCTTCTCGTCTGGTGAATGGAGCAGCTCTAAAGTACATCTGCCAATTTTCACTTGGCAGAAGGTAGGCAATTGCTCCTGAGTGACCCTTTTAACATATGAACAAGAACAAATGTTGGGTATAGGTCCCACCCAAACAAAACGCACCCTCAGCTGGACAGAGCGAGGAGGGGGGACCATCCGTATGCGAGAGCATTTGAACAACCTTGATCCACAAATGAAGACGTTTGAGCTATTACAGCTCAGTGGAAGATTACAAACAATACTGAACCAGAAGGCTTGGTCTTTACCTGTCTGTCACTGAGTCTATATTATATCACTGAAGAGACTCTATCATATGGAAATCTCCTCATCACTACCTGATTCTGACGGGTGGATTACTACTAAATAGCACCAAACTGTCTTATCAGGACAATTGTATATTGAGTTGATCTTCTTTAAAGATGAGTGTAAAAAGTGGCACAGAAGAAGCCTAATCAGGCGAAACTAGTACCCCAATACTCAAATTTATTATAAAACTAATCATGTCTAAAAAATTGATTTTATGTGTTATCATGTTGAATGATCATTGATTATATCAAATACTGATGTATTATCTTTTGTCCAAAATTAGTTGGTTGCTTTGAAAGGATGAATTGAATATTGAAAAATGTATCATGAATGTTTTAACAAAAAATACTAGTGTATTCTTTATAAATCTCTGTTTTTAATAATATCAGTAATAAATAATCATGGTACTTTTTATAAAAATCATTTGATGTTGTTTAAATAAGGTGGGGTTGCACTCAGATGCATAAGTTGTTTTGTTTCGGTGGGGCCTCGAGTTATATTGGGCATGGTCACAGCAACAGGGTGTGCCATCCCCCATTTCTAGTATTTGACTCTGAAGAGACTCTATCATATGGAAATCTCCTCATCACTACCGGATTCTGACGGGTGGATTACTACTAAATAGCACCAAACTGTCTTATCAGGACAATTGTATATTGAGTTGATCTTCTTTAAAGATGAGTGTAAAAAGTGGCACAGAAGAAGCCTAATCAGGCGAAACTAGTACCCCAATACTCAAATTTATTATAAAACTAATCATGTCTAAAAAATTGATTTTATGTGTTATCATGTTGAATGATCATTGATTATATCAAATACTGATGTATTATCTTTTGTCCAAAATTAGTTGGTTGCTTTGAAAGGATGAATTGAATATTGAAAAATGTATCATGAATGTTTTAACAAAAAATACTAGTGTATTCTTTATAAATCTCTGTTTTTAATAATATCAGTAATAAATAATCATGGTACTTTTTATAAAAATCATTTGATGTTGTTTAAATAAGGTGGGGTTGCACTCAGAGGCATAAGTTGTTTTGTTTCGGTGGGGCCTCGAGTTATATTGGGCATGGTCACAGCAACAGGGTGTGCCATCCCCCATTTCTAGTATTTGTGGGTTGACACACCCTATCAAATTTTGTGAATAAGCCTTTTAACATATGGCTAGAGATGAGCAAAACGATTCTAACAAATCGGAATTCCCTGAAATTCTTTAAAAAAAACAGCAAACTTGTTTTCAGCATTGCTATGGTCCAGCGGTGCTTGAAGCCCTGCAGCGAGGACATCACTGGGCATTGGAGCACTGGAGTCTTCTTTTCATATTTTTGCAGTGATTTGTTGCAAGAATCTGAATTTCTCAGGGAAACTTTTCGAATCATCTCATTCACATTTTTAACAAATTCACTCATCTCTACACAAGACTGACAACCATTAATTCTCAATCTGTTGAATTTACTTTAAAGAAATTTAAAGAAATGATCCTTCCCTTTGTAATCTAGTTTGACATGCCTCCTGGATGCACTTTGGTCTGCTTGTATTACAGTTTGCCAGGGTTATAGGCTGGCCCTGCTGCCATGATTTTTATCCAGAATAGAACCAGCCTGCTCATTCCTCCCAGGTATCAATGAGATTTCGTGTTCAGGTGCCCTACTTACTTTCCCAAAAATGGGACACTTGACCTCTGGTACCCTTTAAAGTGGGGGATTTTTAATTAAACATTTAGCTTTTGAAAAAGAGGGTGCCTCAAAAAGGAATAAAGGTCTATGAGAGGGGCAGATCAGCAGGCCAAGGGCCCTGTGCTTCATAATGATCAGGCTAATGATCAAAATATCTTCAAGACTAGCCCACTGTCAATATTATGAGGGGTCGCAACATCATCATCATCATCATAGCTTGTTTTGTGACTCAGGCAGAAATTTAACAGAGGTCATATAATTGTTGGCAGATGTTCCTGCAGAACATATTTGCGCCTACACGATGTCTGGTACAGCAGTATAAGGGATTTTTTATTTTTCACAGCGAAAGAATATTTTTTCATTAACTCGTTCAAGGGCCCTTTAACTAGTGATGAGCAGAACCAATTTGCAAAGTTCAGATCCTTACTAAACTTTGCGGGTTCGAGCACTTGGAGTTGAACACAGCAACAGAAATCCGTGCGAGCGATCGGTATTCAGGGCCGGACCTGGAAAAATGCTGATTGGCTGCACTGCAGGCAATTAGCATTCTTTCTTCCCCACCCTCCATTGGCCCGGTGAGACACGTGACCCAGCCGTAAAATAGGCAGGGTCCGCGTCTCTCAGTTCCATCTTGCAGCACTTATTTAGATAGGGAGAGTTTACTGTTGCAGTTTAGGGACAGATAGCCTATATTGTTTAAAATGCCTTTTTCAGGGCAAACTATAGTTTGGGATAGTGGCTGAAGTGAGGGCTAAAGTAGGGTTGGACTGGTGGGTCATCACTACTACTGCACTAATACCACTGGCTTGTCACAACTGGGGTTTGGGTGTCCTTTTATCTCACCTCGAGCTCTAAGCACTGGGGTGATTGTGTGAACCCTTAAAACAGACCTAGCTGTATCACTGGGGTGTTTTTGTCCCCTTATACCAAACCTATCTGTATTCACTCGGGTAATTTAGTGAACCCTTAAAGCAAACCCGTCTGTATTCTCTTGGGTAATTATTAGAATGGTTAAAGCAGACCTAGCTGTATTCCCTAGGGTGTTTGTGTCCCCTTATACAAAACCTATCTATTTTCACTGGGATACAAGTGTCCTGTTATACCAAACCTATCTGTATTTACTGTGATAATTGTATGAACACTTAAAGCAAACCTATCTGTTTTTACTGCGGTGAGAGTGTCCCCTTATAATAAACCTATCTGCAATCACTGGGGTAACTGTGTTGCTGTAACTGCAGGTGTCTAAACAATGCAGAAAGTAGCAAATAAAGGACGGGGATATGACTGTGGTGCTTCTGCTACTGCTATTAATGGAGTTGGTGCTTGGCCGGTTGCTGGTGCTGATGGGAGAAGACGTCTTACATCCTTGCCTGCTACACCTCCCTCTGTTGTGGTGTGGCCAGAAAAAATGAGGCAATTGTAGATTACATAGTATGCAGTGCTTCCAGTTCTGGGACATATTCTTCCACCCACTGCACTGCAGCCAAGATTGCAGAGCCCTCCATCTCACCCCCCATAAAATCTGCAAGCAGTCCCAGCAAGAAATCATGGAGTTAATGATGCTCTATGATGCCAGAAGTCATGGAGTCATTGATGCTCTATGATGACACGCCTGGCTGGGATACCATTTGCCATCCACCTGTCCCTGCCCCAGTTGCAGATCTAGGGCTTATGGATGCCCAAGAGCTTCTGTGGGAGAATGAAGACATGGCCAGCATATAATCACAGGACACCCTGATAGATGATGAGACCAAAGTGCAATGTTGAGGCTAGCAGGGAAGAGTAGGTGGAAGAGGATGCTAGGGAGGATGACAAATGACTACACCCTATGTGGATTGAAGACTATTTGGAGGAAGATATGGTGGTCACACAGCCCCAAGCAGCCAACAGAAGAAGGGTGCAAGCCCTCAGCGGTCAGACCATTGCTGTCACTGTCCCCGGTCCTCTCCTGCCAGGCCCTTGTTCCATTGTTTAGTTTAGCACTATTGGCTTTAACTTCTGAAATAAAGACTAGTTGATGTTTCCAGGCCTTTGCTATTGTCTGTTTAGTAGCCATCATAATGAATGTGAAAGATTTGTTTTGCATATGGTTAAGTTCAGGTGCTTTGTAGCGTAATAGTGTCACCCATGGGTCTCGTTTCGGTGTGACTCCCAGGATCCTCCCAACCATCCAAAAGACCTGTTGCCATAGCCGCGCCACCATTGGACAAGTCCACCATATGTGGAGTATGTCACCTCTCACAGAACACCCTCTGAAGCAGTGCCCCGGGTATGTTGGATAAATCTTGTTAATTCTGTCTGGTACTAAGTACCAGTGGAGTAATACTTTATTTGCGGACTCTACTGTAAGGGAATTAATCGAGCACCCCCATGTTGCTCTCCAAATTCCAGGCCAGTCCACCTGTTCCCCAACCAACCCAAGAACCTTTTCCCAGTCCAGGATATACTTAAGATCCAGGTGCCTCGGGAAGTCATTAAGAGAGGTATAAAGCAGAGAGATCATCCCCGGTCTACTTGGCTCCCTAACACACAGAGAATAAAAATGGTACCATTTCTTGTAGGGAGCGGTCCGGGTCAGTGTGGGTTTGAGCCAGTAGCATATCTGTATGTAATGGAACCACTCAGACAGCGGAACCTTGTACCTACGCCTCAAGTCCTCAAAGAACAGAAATCCTCTGTCGTCCAGGAGATGGTGCACAGTTCGAATGCCTGTGTCCATCCAATGGGAAAAGGGAGCCCTTGGAGGCCTGGTGGGAAGAGTGGGTTGTCCCACAGATTCTACAAAGGAGCATGTGGGGACATTAAATTTGCAGACTATTTCACCGAGTCCCAAACCTTAAGGGAGTTCACCATTAGGGGGCTCAGGTTTATGGGCCTACTTGTGGGAGCCATCCACAACAAGGCGTCCAGCGGGGTCTCCACCAAATTTGGGAGCTCCAAGAGAGCCCACAACGAAAGATCCCTGCTTGCATGCATTTGGGACAACTGTGCAATTTGTGCCGCTTTGTAGTTATGGGTAATGTTTGGGAATCTCAAGCCCCCCTGGGATTTGTTGGCGAACATGGAGCGCCTTGCCACTCTGGGCCTGGTGGACCACTATATAAACTGGAGTATCCTTCTTTGCAGGATCCTTAGCATGTAGGTAGGAACTCTTACTGGTAAGACTCTAAAATAGTAAAGGATCTTGGTAAGGATTGACATTTTTGATGTTGGCGAGTAGGGGAGACTGCTGGTAGTCCATTTAAAATCATATGTGGACCTGTGGTGGTCCCCTGGGAGGCATGGCCAATGACTTTCCCCTATTTATCTTAAGCCTTGATATCTCTGCATATAGGGAGATTTTGTGATGGACATCTGCTATTTCTACCCCCTTGATGCTTTAATTGGCCCAAATTTTTAGTGCCAAGGGTTCCATGGCGAGTACAAACAAAATGGGCAACAGGGGGTAGCCCTGACGGGCACCTCTCTATATATTAAATTTGTCTGAAGAGAAGCCTAGATATTTAACTCTCGCAGCCGGTCTAAAGTATAGAGCATTAATCCATTGCAAAAACCTATTGCCAAATCCCCTTTTCTCTAGTGTCTTGTACATATACTCCCATGAGATCGTATCAAAAGCTTTGTAAATGTCTAGAGATAACAGAAAAACTGGGAGTTTCCTGGTATGGATGCAATGAAGAAAATGGGCTATCCGACTGACCCTGTGGATAATAGTGCCCAGAAAGGAGTTGAGGCGCGTCGTCAGGATTTTGGCCAGAAGTTTAATGGGCCTGTAGTTGGGGATCTGTAGGGGGTCTTTTTTCGGTTTGGGAACCATGACTATACTGGCCATCAGTGAGTCAGGGTTGGGGTGTGCTCCTGTTCTAAGGGAAGTAAACAAGGCCACCAGATGAGGACCTAGAATTGTGGCGAATTTCTTGTAATATAGTCCCGAGAAGCCGCCTGGGTCTTTTTGGGTTTAATGGTCTTGATAGCATCTAACATTTCCTGGAGCGTAATGGGTTCTTCTATTCTGTCTAGACACTCCTGTAGGGTGCTTGGTAGTTCTATATCTTCAAAAAAGTCATCAAACTCTTGTTGGTTGACCTCCCCTGGGTTGGAGTAAAGGTCTGAAAGGAAGGATTTAAAGGTTTTTAAGAATTTTTGGCGATCTGCTGTGGTATTGCCCTGTAATTTCAGCTGTATAGGCTGACTCTTTGGCTTACATTGCTTAAGTTGTCTGGCCATCATGGAATCTGGTTTGTTGCCTCTGGAGAAGAAGCGCTGCTTAGACCAGCGCTCCTGTTTCTCCGCTTGGCTGTCAAAAAGTAGGTTCAGTTCCACACGGGCAGGTCAACCTTTTCCTTTGTGATATGACAGGGGTTGTCCTTCCAGGCCCTTTCTGCTATCTGGAATTGGTTGGAGAGCTCCTTCAATTTGGTTTCTCTCTCTCTTTTCTTAGCGGCTGCTACTTGTATTATATGTCCTCTCATCACCACTTTGTGAGCTTCCCATAAAGAGACTGGGGAGTCCACAGAGCCAAGGTTTAATGCAAAGTAGTCAGTTAGGTGTGTCTGGAATTTGTCGAAGGTGTCTCTGGTTGTTAGTAGTGATTCATTAAAGCGCCATGAGTCAAAGGGCCTCCTAGGGGCCGCCAGGTTAATGGAAATCGCCATGGGTCTATGGTCGGACCAGGGCGTCGAGAGTATCTCTGCTTCCCGGAGTTGTGGGAGCGTATGTTGTAGAAGGAGAATATGGTCTATTCTACAGAAAGATTTATGCGGGTTGGAATAGAATGTATAATCCCGCGTATTGGGGTGTATCTTCCGCCATACACCACACAAGGCATAGGAGTCCAACAGTTCTTTGAGTGTCCCTGTCCGGCCCACCCTCGGCTCCCCCCCCTCCGAGACCCGCGGTTGTAGCGCATGACCTATCCAGCTGGGGTCAATCACCAGGTTTGAGTCACCAGCCAAAATCAACATGCCTTTGGAGTGCTCTTTCACTATCCTCAACAGGTGGGATAGGTTGGTGGGTGTTGGGGGTATAGTAGGAGACTACTGTTATTTCAACATCATGTATTGTGCCCGACAACAGAATATAACGGCCCATTGGATCTACAATTTCTTTGCTGCAGATAATGGGAAGATTTCTCCTAAATGCAATTGTGACCCCGCGTTTCTTTTCCCTGAACATTGCACTATAGTGCAGGGGAAAGAATCTGCTCAGGTATTTAGGATGGGAGTGCAGGGCAAATCTTGTTTCCTGTAGGCATAAAATGTCTGCCTTACATGATTTGTAGAATTGAAAGGCTTTGCTTCTTTTGGAAGGCGAGTTAAACCCATGTACATTATGTGAGATTATTTTTAAACTATTTTGAGTCATTTCTATTGTGGGTCTGTATCAGGGCTCCCCAGGGCAGACCAGGGACCAGGGAAGGGAGAAAAATGGGGGGAGGGAATTTGAGGGGGGTGGGGAAAAATCTAGAACCAATAACAAGTTAAAGCTACACATAGATAAGCAAAGATTATAGAAATGTGACTTATGCAATATTTATAATATCCTGGACAGTGAAGGGGGCCCACTAGGGTCTCATGCAGGAATTTCTCAGCCCATGCAGGAAGCCTATCAGTAGAGGGGGGGGTGATGTTGCCCCTCCATCGACAGTATTGAAAAGAAGAAAAAATACAGTGGGGGTGTATCCCCCAAGGCAGGCAAGGTACTGCCATAATTGGTAATATAGCACTTGGCGGCATGCTTCTACCGGCTGCAGGGCCTCCCCTGGCCCAGACTCCACCCCCATCCAGGTCGTGGGCCCAGGCCGTGAGCCAGGCAAGACCCCCGCCCCCTCTCTATTCTTGCCGCCAGGCCGCTGCATGTCGGGCCCCCCGCCACGGGCCGGCGGGCCCCGGTGCCAAGCCAGAGCCGTGATGCCCAGGACCCGCCCGGCCACAACACGGGGCTGGAACCCAAATGGGTACCTCCAGATCCCATCCAGTGAGCCAAATCCCCAATGGGAGGAAAAAGAGGGGGTCTGGCACAACATCATCATATCTTAACTTTCTACAGCAAGTGAAAACAATAAACACATAACCTTAAAACTCTCAGCGTTGTAAACAGGAAAACTTGAGGGTGGACTTCAGGGCTGGGGAGATCCCACCCCGAGGGTTTGAAGCAGGTATCGTTCCCCCGGCAGGTCCGTCCACAGGTTCAGGCAACCCTAGAAGAAAGAGGTCAGCGTAGGTGTAAAACAGAACTACAGGATGCAGTCCAGTGGGGTTCAGCCTGGGCTCAACTGCAAGGATTCCCGGTGACCAAATGGAGATGCTGGGTGTTTCTTCTTGCTCTCTACGGGAGTCTGCCCCAAGGTGGTCTGAGGGCAGCACATTTCCTTGATAAAGGTGGGCTGGGGTCCTGACCTTTGGGCTCCCTTGTGTCCATGGGGATCGAGAGTTCTTTAGGAATATGGCACAGCTCGCTTAAGGATGTGGTCGAGTATTGGTCTCCCTTGTATGCAAAAAGGAGTTTGAATGGGAACCCCCATCTGTAGCCTATGTTGTGTGCACCTAGGGCTTCCAGGGCTGGCTTCAGCTCTCTCTGCCTCTGGATGGTCTGAGGGGCCAAGTCCTGGAATAATTGATTATGGCCTTGTTGTGGCCTTGGAACTGCAGGTCTCCCTTCTCTCTTGCCGCATGTAATAGGGCTTCTCACGTGCGAAAGAAAGTTGGTTTAAGGATTATATCTTGCGGCAGCCAATCTTTGTGTTTGGGCCCTAATGCTCTATGTGCCTGGTCTAGCTCCAGCCTCTCGATCAGCAAGGCAGGGGCTAACTCCTGAAACAGAGCTGTCACCGAGAAGACTACATCTGTCATGGATTCTGGCAGGCCTCGGATTCGCAGATTGCCTCGCCGAGCCCTATTTTCGAGATCCTCCAATTTTAGCTGCATGGCATCTATATCTTTGCATTGTGATAAGGGTATGTATCATTTTGCCTTCTAAGGCCTCCGTTCTCACCCCTATGTCATGGATCTCTGCTTTCAGGGGGGTGGCCCAGGCATCGGTCACTGCCTTCAGCTCCTGTTGCAGGAGAAGCTTAAATTTGGCCAACAGGCTAGCGTCCCTGAGCTCCACTGCTGCTAGGTCTGCTAGGACTGGGCCCCCGGACTCCAGGAGGGGAAACGGGGCACAGGGGCTAGGCGGGCCAAAAAAAGAGAGAACTCAGTGTTCAGTGGGCTGCCGCCAGCAGCGCTGCCGCTCGAGTCGGCTGTTTGCATCTGCGATGGCCCATTGGGGGCGAAGGGGCCCTGGTCATGCACCGGTGTTGGGGAACGGGCTTCCGCTCTGCTGCTGTTGTTCCACTTGCCACCTCTCCGCCTCCTTCGTCACCGCTTCCCGCCACTCGCCCCTGATTGGTACCGTTTATGACCGTCTTGAGACCAGTCGGGGCCAGTTATCCGGCTGTTAGCATTGTTGCCCTCAGTCGCGGTCTCACGACCTTCCAACGGGCTGTGCTGGGAGTCTCTGCCGCCCGACCTGTCCCCCTCCGCTATCTTGTCTGGACACGTGTTGCGCCGCATACTATGATGGTGCGCAGGCTCCATCCTCCTTCTCCTGCCGCCTCCATTCCTCCCCATTAGAATGGCGACTGTGCCGCTGAGCCAGGAATATCAGTCACTGTTGCTCGTTCTGCCAAATAAAGGGCTTTGGCCGCCTTTTTGCCTGCCTGGGGTGCTGAGCTGATCTAGAGTGCGTCCATCTCTCTCGGCAGTCAGCCACGCCCCCATTTTTTTCTTTTTTTTTTAAGGAGAGCTCTAGCTTTGTATACAGATGTTTTATTATATACAATGCCTTATATACTGCATCTCTTTTGGCTGAAGCTAAATATATTTACAGTGGTACCTGAAAGATTGTGAGCCCTTTATAACTTGCTGTATTTCTGCAAACATTTGATTAAAACCGCATTAAATTTTCACACTCCTAAAGTCCTAATTTTTAGATACAGAGAACCAAATCAGGCAAATAAGTTAAAATATCAGACCTGTAAAATATATTCCACCACTACACCTAAATTATTTATTGTGTATTTTTTCATTTTATAAGCTCATCGTTGCAAATGCACAATGTTTCGGGGCTGGTCAGGGCTCCTTCATCAAGGCTATATGGAAATCTATTGTGCCAGGTGAAGGGGAACTTAGCGAACATTAAACGTTAACAAACCTTAATACACCACTGTAGACAAGACACAGGAAGAATTACATTGTAGAATACAAAAGTATCAGCAAAAACTATTTTTCAAATACTCCACACCCTAAATTCTCATTTAGTTATAGCAAGGGTTTCCTACCCCCAACAAACTGGGAATGTGGTTGGCTGTTGGTGATCACTTGGTCTGGTGTCCTTTGGGTGGAAGAGTACTATGGACTACATGACCATGGTCCAATAGGAAATAATGATCCCTCCTTCACTGTGCCAGGCTGCATGCAATAGTCATTTTGTACAATATAGGTAAATACTGCAAATAATATTTCACCTTCTTATATGGTTGCAAAATGTATAAATATCCACCAGCTCTGTCATGTGATTTTTTTCTGTTTCTGATCCTATCTAAACCAAAGATATCATTGCTCTGGTTTCAGTATAGTATTGTAACTTGATAGCTATTCAAAGCATTAGAAAGTGAAGAAATCAGATGATACTCTTTTAGGCTAACTAAGGGCCTTATTCATGAAGGTATAGCGCCAGGTAGTGGCTATTTAGCGACAGGTAGCGAGAGCCATTGGCAAGAGAACACCGGCCAAAGTACTCAATTACACATTTATGAAGCCGATCCTGTTGAGAGACTGGGATAACACCATGTAGCGTTAGATTCATCATTATTCCAGCCTCAGCGTACAGTGCCTGCGTTCAAACTTTCACAGCACTACACCTTACCTTGCGCTACCTGGCGCTCTCCCATACATTTCAATGGACGATCCTCAAATCCCATTGCTCATTTTTTTTTCAATGCTACAAATGTTAAAGACATTATTCCTGAACTGTATGTATGTTTTTTAAGGGTTTTTTTTCCTCAAAAATGTATTTACTTATCTGGCATTAAAGTGTTAATGTCACACCCCTCCAACAATGTCATTCCAGTGTACTTCGCTTGCTTAATTTTGTTCATGTGTTCTAAAAATCACTTTAATCACATGATGACTGGCGCTATGTCCTCCATCCACACAATCTGAAAACAACTGCGTTCGGTCGCTGTGAAATTTTGTTGAATACGGTAGGTTCCCAGAGATTCGGTCGCACTGAGCAGTCGCTGTCGTTCGCAGCATGCAGTGCTCCACAGTTGTTAAATATGTTAAATTTTGCGTGTGTGGCTCTAGCGCCGAACATTGCTATGCGTACGAATTGCGTTTCCTAGCGGTATCATTGGTGTTTGTTTGCGTATTTGTATTGAGAGGAGTATCCAAAGTTTTGCTTTCACTTTTGTTTTTTGTACTTCCGGTTTGCCACAGACGAGGATCCACCATGAGGCCCAGACGCCCAGCCAGACGTCTCCCCAACTCCTCCTCAGAATCTTTTTTTTTGTTTTTGCCTAGGATTTCTGCGTCAGAGAGTACTACTATGCCCTGGGTGCAAAAAGCAGCATAGTGATGGAGGTGCAAGCCACCAAGTCCCAGCGCTTTAATACAAAGCTGTCTAAACGGGCAATAATCCAAAAGTGGTCAGATTTTAAGCGCCGGGACAATGAGGGCGTTTACCGCATCAGGTAAAGTGTTAAATCACTACATACTTGTTTTAACTCCGATGTGTGATGAGTGAGGTATTTGATTGTGATATGACCCATTTTACCTTTTGTTTCCTCTCCACAGATAAACGGCCTCCCCTGGGGAAACACGGAAAGGGATTCCTCCCCCGCACCAGAGTGTTGGACTCGGATGTGTCTGCGGGAGAGGGTCCCTCTCGTCGTTCTCATCTTGAGGACCCAGGGGAGGAAGGGGATAATGGCCCAGTGGAGCATGCTGCTGGGGTGAGGGCAGTATGGAGCCTCAGCTCCACACAGTCAGACTCATCTGAGTCTCAAACCCCTAGTGGCCACTCTCAAGTGGGAAGTCCCAGTGGGGTGGAGGTGAGGGACTCACCCACACTCCCTCGAGGATCAGGGAGTGAGAGGGAGGAGGGTGGCCTATCGGGTTTGGGATCTGCTGGTCCCATTGTGAGGAGTGGAGGCTCCACGCCTCCACCTCATAGCCCTCCCTGGGATACCAGCAGCAGTTCATCCCCTGGTGAGTGCATTTCTTATTGTTGCTTTTAGGTTCCATGGTGAATTTGTTGTTAATTAAATATACCTTTCAACCATTAACTGTTTTACAGGGCATCATAGAGCCGGCACCTCCACCAGCTATGCTGCAGATCTTGCACTCGGGCATAGTCGTGGTTAGGGATGAGCGAATCGATATGGACGAACCCGGATTCGTTACGAATTTCATGAAAAATTCGATTCTGAACGAATCCGAATTTCCCCGCGATTTGATTGATCGAAGTTTTCCTTTAAACTCCATTTATTTCAATTACAGGCATTCTAAGATGGTGGAAGCACATGTCCGGACATGTCTCCTGGGGCAAGGTATCATGGGACAGTCACATGCAGCCTATCAGCAGCCAGGAAGCCCGGTGACGTCACCGTGCTATATAAACCGGCGGCCATTTTCCGTTTGCGCATTTCAGCCTTGCATTCCAGAGACAGCGGTGGTTGCTGCAGATAGGGAGAGAGATTTAGAGATAGGTAGGGAGAGTCAGAGAGGCAGACAGAGAGGTAGACAGAGCCAGGGAAAGATAGTGAAAGATAGTGAAAAACCGGAACGATCCAGCCAGGGACAGCATAGAAGTGACAGTGAAATTTTTTTTTTTTTTCATTAGCCTGATCAGTTTTCAATTCAATTTCAGTCCTTTGTGCTGTAAATATTAATCTGCCTTTCCACTGTGCATCCCATCTATGCAGTGGCTTATTTAACCCTATCTGTTACACACAATTATTTATCCTAACTGGATTATTTTGAATTTATTTTAAATACTTTTTGGTCTGCTTTAAATATACCAGCCCACATGGGCATGCCAAACCTGCACTTAGCAGCCTATCTGTTATACTAAATACGCTTGTTCATCCTTCCTCAGCTTAATCAAGCTATTGCATTTTGAATTGTTTTTTGTCCTGCTGCCAAAACACTAGGCCGCAGGGTATCCCAAACCTGCACTTAGCAGCCTATCTGTTATAATAAATAAGCTTGTTCATCCTTCTTCAGCTTAATCAAACTATTGCATTTTAAATTGGTTTTTGGTCTGCTGCCAAAACACTAGGCCGCAGGGCATCCCAAACATGCACTTAGCACCCTATCTGTTATACTAAATACGCTTGTTCATCCTTCTTCAGCAAAATCAAACTATTGCATTTTGAATTGTTTTTTGTCCTGCTGCCAAAACACTAGGCCGCAGGGTATCCCAAATCTGCACTTAACAGCCTATCTGTTATACTAAATACGCTTGTTCATCCTTCCGCAGCTGAATCAAACTATTGCATTTTGAATTGGTTTTTGGTCTGCTGCCAAAACACTAGGCCGCAGGGCATCCCAAACATGCACTTAGCACCCTATCTGTTATACTAAATACGCTTGTTCATCCTTCTTCAGCAAAATCAAACTATTGCATTTTGAATTGTTTTTTGTCCTGCTGCCAAAACACTAGGCCGCAGGGTATCCCAAATCTGCACTTAACAACCTATCTGTTATACTAAATACGCTTGTTCATCCTTCCTCAGCTTAATCAAACTATTGCATTTTGAATTGGTTTTTGGTCTGCAGCCAAAACACTAGGCCGCAAGGTATCCCAAACCTGCACTTAGCAGCCTATCTGTTATGCTAAATACGCTTGTTCATCCTTCTTCAGCTGAATCAAACTATTGCATTTTGAATTGGTTTTTGTCCTGCTGCTAAAACACTAGGCCGCAGGGCATACCAAACCTGCACTTAGCAGCCTATCTGTTATACTAAATACGCTTGTTCATCCTTCTTCAGCTGAATCAAACTATTGCATTTTGAATTGGTTTTTGGTCTGCTGCCAAAACACTAGGCCGCAGGGCATCCCAAACCTGCACTTAGCAGCCTGTTATACTAAATATGCTTGTTCATCCTTCTTCAGCTAAATCAAACTATTGCATTTTGAATTGTTTTTTGTCCTGCTGCCAAAACACTAGGCTACAGGGTATCCTAAACCTGCACTTAGCAGCCTGTTATCCTAAATACGCTTGTTCATCCTTCTTCAGCTGAATCAAACTATTGCATTTTGACTTGGATTTTGGTCTGCTGCCAAAACACTAGGCCGCAGGGTATCCCAAACCTGCACTTAGCAGCCTGTTATACCAAATACGCTTGTTCATCCTTCTTTAGCTTAATCAAACTATTGCATTTTGAATTGGTTTTTGTCTGGTTTAAATACACCAGCCCACATGGGCATCCCAAACCAGCACATGTCACCCTATCTGTTATACTAAATAAGCGTTGTTCAGCCTCATTTTAATTAAGCTATTGCATTTTGAATTGGTTTTTGTCTGGTTTAAATACACCAGCCCACATGGGCATCCCAAACCAGCACATGTCACCCTATCTGTTATACTAAATAAGCGTTGTTCAGCCTCATTTTAATTAAGCTATTGCATTTTGGATTGGTTTTTGTCTGGTTTAAATACACCAGCCCACATGGGCATCCCAAACCAGCACAGTTGACCCTATCTGTTACACTAAAGCAGCATTTAAAGGCTATTTCTCATAAATATATTGCAGTTTGAATTGTTTTTGTGTGTGCTGTAAAAACACCAGGCAGCACGGTATCCCAAACCTGCACATTTGACCCTGTTACACAAAAGCAGCTTTTAAAGGTTATTTCTCATAAATATATTGCAGTTTGAATTGTTTTTGTGTGTGCTGTAAAAACACCAGGCCTCAGGGTATCCCAAACCTGCACATTTGACCCTATCTGTTACACTAAAGCAGCTTTTAAAGGCTATTTCTCATAAATATATTGCAGTTTGAATTGTTTTTGTGTGTGCTGTAAAAACACCAGGCCTCAGGGTATCCCAAACCTGCACATTTGGCCCTGTTACACTAAAGCAGCTTTTAAAGGCTATTTCTCACAAATATATTGCAGTTTGAATTGTTTCTGTGTCTGCTGTAAAAACCCCAGCCCACATGGGCATCCCAAACACTAGAATAAATATCTCAAGACTACCTGTCTAATAACTGCTTGCATTTTATAATTAACGTCACTTTTCCACAATCAAGGGAGGCCTCCTTTGTATGTGAGGAGGGGGCATCCCAAACACTAGCAGTAATATTTCAAGAGTACCTGTCTAATAACTGCTTGCATTTTATAATTAACGTCACTTTTCCACAATCAAGGGAGGCCTCCTTTGTATGTGAGGAGGGGGCATCCCAAACACTAGCAGTAATATTTCAAGAGTACCTGTCTAATAACTGCTTGCATTTTATAATTAACGTCACTTTTCCACAATCAAGGGAGGCCTCCTCTGTATGTGAGGAGGGGGCATCCCAAACACTAGCAGTAATATTTCAAGAGTACCTGTCTATTAACTGGTTGCATTTTGTAAAGAAAGTCACTTTGTCAAATTGCCAGCAGCCATTGCCTTTAACCGGGGGGCATCCCAAATATGCTAGCATGCGTCTTTTAAGAGTGCTCACATTGGAGTTGGCAGCAGCAGCATTAGGAGCCCATATATTGCCTGAAAGACACACATATGAGCTGGCAGCAGCAGCATAGGGAGCCCATATATTGCCTGAAAGACACACCCAGGAGTTGGCAGCAGCATAGGGAGCCCATATATTGCCTGAAAGACACACCCTGGAGTTGGCAGCAGCATAAGGAGCTACCATGCATCAGCTACTACCATGGATCAGCCATTGTTGGCTGGAAATCCTGGTTGAACCATGCCTGATTCATCTTCACAAAGGTGAGTCTCTCCACATTATTCGTGGACAGACAAGTTCTCCTTGGCATGACTATGGCCCCCGCCGCACTAAACACCCGCTCGGATGGCACACTACTGGCTGGCCAGGACAGCTTTTCCAGGGCAAACTCTGCTAATTGCGGCCACAAGTCACGTTTGGCTGCCCAGAAGTCCAGAGGATCCTCAAGGTGTGTTGGTGTGGTCATGTCAAGGTATGACACGAGCTGCTGGTTCAGGTCTTGCTCCAGGTCTTCATGCTGCTCATGAGTAGACTCACTATGTGGGTGTAGAAAGCTACTCATTAGCGACTGAAGACTGAGGCTGCTGCTTCTCCTTCCACCCCCCCAGCAGCCATGGCAGTGGAAGGTAATCGCAGAGGTCTCCCCCGAGTCAGACCTGCGAGAGTATGGACCATGGTGCAGATAGGCGTAGAATGTCTTTGTAGTAGCCTCTCGGCGGGTTTAAAAAATGCCCCCATTTTGTGCCGGTTCAGTTCCGACACGGCTTGATCGACCATTCCTGTCTGCTGCCTGTACTGACCTCTGCTTTGTCTGACCACGAAGCTGCCTGCCCCTTTGGATACCCCACGATCTCTGACCTCCTGGCTTGACTCTTTGGCTACTTCTGACTACGCACCTGTCTCATCCCTGTCCGGATTGACTACCTGTGAACGAGCTCGGCTTCGGGATACCCTTGTGGTTCATCGGCCTTCACCGTAAGCAGCCATCCTTTGTGCCTATTAAGACCTGGGGGCAACCGTGTCCGGTGAGGCGTACCTAGCGTCCCGGCAAACGGGGGCTTGACTATAGGCAGAAGCGGCGGTGGAGATTGGGGGTTGCCTGCTTACAGAAGGCTGGTGTCCCACTGGGCATCACAGTATGGACCATGGCGCAGATAGGCATCGGCCAACTGACTACGTAGGATGTCTCTGTAGTAGGTCAGTTTGTCCTCCCTCTCAGTGGGTGTAAAAAATGCCCCCATTTTGTGCCGGAAGCGAGGGTCCAATAAGGTGGAGAGCCAGAAGTCATCCCGCTGACAAATGGAGACAATTCTGCGGTCACTGCGCAAGCACGTGAGCATGCATTGTGCCATTTGTGCAAGTGACTTGGAGAGACTACCTGTCTCCATCTCCACTGCAAACTGCCACAGTGTGTCTGGGTCCTCTGTCTTGCCTTTCTCACAACCCTCTAGCTCCCGTGGCTGCTCCTGCTCCTCCTTTCCTGTCAGATGACTAGATAAAATAGCCATTTTGTCAAACCTAAACTGTGCTTCGCTGAGCCCCACCCCCTCCTCCTCCTCCACTTCAGCCCCCACAGGCTTCACGTGGCTGTGAAATGTATGCGCCATGTCTCCAGTTCCCTGACCAGCCATGGTTTCCAACATGTGTTGTAGTACATGAAGCAGTGGAATCACATCGTTCATCTCATAGTCCTGGCGACTGACTAATAAAGTAGCTTCCTAAAAGGGCCTGAGCAAATGGCAGGTGTCACGTATGAGCTGCCACTGGTTTACATTGAAGTTACACAGGGGAGTCCCCCTATCCGTTTGGATCATCAAGAAATCTGTGATGGCTTTTCTCTGTTCCTATAGTCGATCCTGCATATGGAGGGTGGAATTCCAATGGGTGGAAACATCGCAAATCAGACTATGTTTGGGGATACCGTTCTGACGCTGAAGCTTAAGAAGGGTATGCTTGGCGGTGTAGGAGTGGCTGAAGTGCATGCAAAGTTTCCTTCCCGTTGTTAGGATGTCTTGCAGATAGGGGGAAGACTTCTGAAAACGCTTGACAACTAGATTGAACACGTGTGCCATGGTAGGACGCATGGCTCAGGCTTCCTTGTCGCAGCGCAGACAAGATGTTCTTCCCAGTGTCAGTGACCATGGGTCCCATTTGCAGTTTTCGTGGAGTAAGCCATGATTTAATTTATTGAGTTCTCATTTTTAGCAGTTCCTCCCATGTGTGGCTCTGTGGCTCAAGGCAAACCATGTGAAGAACAGCGTGAAACCACCGTGGTACATGGTAGGCTGGAAGGGCACTGGGAAAAAAAAAAAATAAATAAATATTTAGAAAAAAAAAATACAAAAAAAATAAAAAATGAAAAAAAAATTGGTACAAAAATTCACAAAATATTAAAAAAAGACAATGGGAAAAAATATTTTAAAAAATTCAAAAAAAATAATAATAAAAAAAAAAAAATATATATATATATATATATATATATATATATATATATATATATTATTTTTTTTTTAAATACAAAATATGAAAAAAAAATTGATAAATTTTATATCTTACTGTTATTATGTTAGAGGTTATTGTTGATTTGTTATTATATGTTATTATTATAAATATGTTCAAATAAGATAAATGTTAACTATTAATATGTAATTGGCAATTAGCCACTTTTTTCTGTGACACCATTGCTAAGTGCAAGTGCACTGTCACAGGCACAAAGGCCTAGGAGCGTGGAGGTCACAGCAGAGGGACCTGTCCAAGTTGCTGTTGTGGTTGTGCAGGAACCACAATCACCCAGTGGTCCTTAAAGGATATGTATTGTCCCTGACCGTAGTTACAGCTCCAGACGTAGGCACTGCTGTGCACTTTGGTACACACTGAAAGGCTCACCTTCTGTTCAACAAAATTGTACAGGGCTGGTACTGCCTTCTTCTCAAAGAAATGACAGCATGGGACTCTCCACCTCGGCTCGGCACAAGCCATCAGTTCTCTGAAAGGTTCACCACCTCAAAAGGGAGGGACTGCAGCACCAGCAACTTATACAGGAGCACATTTAGTTTCTGCACGTTGGATGAGTGGGCACATACTGTTGTCTCTTGGACATGGCTTGGCCAATGGATTGCTGGCGGAATGACTGACTCGGATTAAGAGAAGGAGGAGCATCTGGAGCGACAGAGGATGGGTATGACACACAGTAGGTGGTGGAGCCTTGGCTGGCTGGAACAGAGAGCGGCGTGCCACTGGGTAATGCAGCAGGCTGGACCACCACTTTGGAGCCGACTCTCCCAGGCCGCTTGATGGTGACGCTGCAAATGTTGACGCAGGGCTGTGGGTCCAACATTGGGACCCTGGCCACACTTCACCTTCTGCCTACACATCTTTCATATAGTCATGTTAACCTCCTGCGGATGCTTGATGAAAAACTGCCACATGGCCTTGTAGCTGATTTTTCCTACCAACAGTCCGCACTAATTCACTGCTGCTGCCGCCGCCGCCAACTCCAGGGGCCCTCTTCCACTACCTCCTGGGAAGATAGCCTGCCGCGCAAGTGGTCTACCCCGAGCACATTTGCCTCCATACTTTCCCCTTCTGCCACCATGCTGGCTGCTAAATCTGTCACTCTCCATCACTCCAAGCCTTTAAAAGTGCCCTCAAAACTCACTGATGTCCTCCTCAGGTTCCTCAACAGTGTCTGCTTAAGAAGCCAAAACGCTTGCAACACCACCTCCCATGCCACTCTCCTCATAACTACTTGCCCGCCTAGTGGAAGAAGCGGCGAGTGTCTCCTCCACTTCTTGGCTGGGCAGTAGCTGCTGATTTTTCTGATTATCAGACCGTCCTCACTGAATAGTGAAGCTGAACCCTAAGCATAAGACATAACCGACAGTTGACTGGGGGTGTCAGATGTCACTTGTGATACAGTGGATGATCGTGTTAACCAATGGATGATGGCAGATGGGTTGCTGGTCAAGAGATATGGAAATGCACCGTCCCACTATCTATTATGTAGGTGCGAAAGCCAGTATGGTCAAAAAAGGAAGCAATGAGTTTGTGTAGTGAAGGGAACCTGGATATATCCCCTCAAATGACCACCATATAACAGGCCGCACTCAAAATAATAAAATAACCATCTATTTTATTGATGAATTAACTCCACAATGATTTAAGAAAAAGATATAAATATAATAATTGTATCAACACATACAACAACACATGGCATGATTAAAAAACATGTACACAAACACAGGGGATCCTATCTACGGAGACTATATTAGTAATGCTGGTGCTGGGTGGCATATAATAATCTGGTCAATGCATGTGATTGGATAATACATATGTATGCCAGCAATAAAAAAGGGAAAGAAAAAAGGGGAGTTAAAGAAGGTGGTATGACCTATATCAATAAAGCGCATAATGCATAATGTGCAAATGTGTGTGCAATTCAACAACAAAAAAAACAACAATCCAAAAACAAAAGGTAAAAAATATGGGCAATTGTGTGCCCCAATAAAGTGCATACAAAGAAAAAATTTTTTTGCAAAGCCACAATGAGTGATAGATTAAAGTGCTATAGTGCAATGCAGCATACATATGATAATTGAACCAACCAGGAAGATATAAATGAGGAGTTGGCTGTAGCGCCACCGAGCAGGAATGATGCAAAAAAACATTAACAAGTAAAAAAGGTTTACGTCACCTGTCTCCCGGGGATCCCCCGCCTCAGCCGCCACCGACGCGTTGCGTGTCAATTAGACACTTCGCCAGGGTGTATCGGCTGGTGGGGATTCCCCCTCCCTAAATACCCCAAAACAATAACAAGCTGGCCAATGGGAGGAGGCCGCGTCACCGCCCGCACGTACGCCCTGCCCGGCCAATAGAAGAGGCCGTAAGGGCAGTACGCCAGACGGCACACCGCCGCATCACCACTAGACCGCAGTAACGGTATGCGCCTGCGCGAGACACGCCGCCGGGCACGCGGCAGGCTGGGTGCACTCCCCTGCAGTAGGAGGCGCCCGCCAGCCACCGGCCCGCCGGCGCACATCGCGCCCGTGCACACCGTCCACCCAGCAGCTGAAGAAATGTCAGGTGCAGGAGCGTGGAAGATGAGTATTCGGGGAGGGGAGGGAAAAAAGCACCTGATGGGTATACATAATATGACAACACCGTACAAGACAATAATGGTAAAAGCCACATAACTGTACAATACACACATATCAATACAACACCAATGATTTTTACAAGTGTGTTATATAGTGCTGAATCAATAAGTCTCTAATATATCCTAGGTTTAAGTGGAAAAGGTAAACAAAAGCACAACTTGTTATTCATTATTCAATAAGGATGGCTGTATGTAAGTATCGGCATGTATGCCATATATTCCCGATACTATATATTAAAGGGGCCACCACCCATATAACATGGGGATATCACCACCTCTATGGGACCACAGGATTATAGGCAAGAGGGACCATTGAGGGCACATAATATCAGGACAATAGACCATCACTATATTATTCTCAAAGTGATAACTGGAGGGTAATTGCCTCGTAGCATTAGCCACCAGAGAACATAGTTTAACATAGGGACTCATTGCCAGCTGTAACTAGATAGCTGGAGAAGTCCCCAAAACACCCAGCTATGAGGTGGTGGAAATGTGTCCAAAAGAAGCCTAATGCCTGATGTATGCCACTCATAAACCTATTAAGGCTATAAGGCATGTAAACAAATGGTTAAAAGGGCCCGAAGATTAAATGCACATAAGGCGTTTTATATTGGGTCTACTACCATATCCCTTTGGGGCAAACAAGGCCCCTCAATGCTAGGTGGTCCAGGGCCAGCTAGGACGTGATCAGATATGGGTGTCACCACTAGCGGGGCCACATATTTAATTAAGGTCTATTAGGGTATATTACAAAAGTAACCACAGTCCAATTCATCACTAGGATACCATAGGACCAATTATATGCATAATTTTTAGTTGTTGCTGGTCAAGACACGACCGTTAGCTGATCCCGGGAGATCAGTCCTCTCACTGAGACTCCTGCTGCCACTCACTCCTAGTCTGCTGCAACCTCTGCTTGATGAATTTAGGCCTCTGCAACTTCTCTGCTGCTGCCAACTCCAGTGTGTCTTTCAAGCAATGTTTGGGCTCCTACTGCTCCTGCTGCCAACTCCAGTGTCTCTTTCAAGCAATGTTTGGGCTCCTGCTGCTGCTGCTTGCAACTCCAGGCTGTGTCTCTCAGTCATTTTTTGGGCTCCTGTTGCTGCTGCTTGCAACTCCAGGGTGTCATTCAGCCAATTTTTGGGCTCCTGCTGCTACTGCTGCCAACTCCAGGATGTCTTTCAGCCAATATTTGGGCTCCTGCTGCTGCCAGCTCCAGGGTGTGTTTTTCAAGCAATATAGGGGCCCCTCATAGTGATGCCACCTCAACCCTCTGCAATTGTGCCGCTCTGCGATTCTAATAGCGATGCCTCTGATCTGCATGTCATAATTATTTACAGTATTATTTCACTAACCCAGCACGCTTCCTATGCATGTTACAGAAAGGCAGAATGGTTTACAAACCTATTGAGGCTCTAGGAAGCTCAGAAATAGCCGTGATTCGTCGTGAATAAATTGGGGTCGAGACGATTTTTGTCGGAAAATTCTGCGAATCAGTTGAATCGAATTTTTCAAAAGTTCGCTCATCTCTAGTCGTGGTAAGTTATTTTTAAAAATGATTTACATGGTGTATTTAATGTAGCTATTAAAAACATAAACATGTTTTATTCTAAACAGCATAAACAACAGCATAAAGCAACTGACAACTGATTTATCAAGCACTTCTGCCAGACAACGCCATTTCATTGCAAAGTACAGTAGTGCTAAATATGATTTTTGTTTTTTGAAGCATGATGCTGAACTGCTAATGTTGTAGGAAATGTGCTTCTTGTAGTGCTGCAACATGTGCAAGTGTGAATAAACGACATTTTTATCTAGTTTGGACTACTATAATTTGCACGGCTGTGGCACAAAAATGCATGAATAATCAGGGCAATGGTATTGAGTGGACCATGTGGACTAGTTCACAGAAACAGCTCAACTCATGAACCCCTAAATACCATGCTAATGTGTTCAAACCATGTGTTAAACCTTGTTAGAATAATTAACCAAATGCCTGAGTAAATATTTCCAAACATTGTTTTTTCATATTTTTTTTAATAAAAGAATACAGGTGGTTGTGGAATAATAACATCCATTGTTCAAAACTTTTTCTGTTGTGTGTGTTCTGTTGTGTTTTTTCCACACAGACGGACCCCATCATCATACTCCCCACTCCAGCTCCAGGAACCCCCAGCAGCATGGTCCCTAGCCACAGCTGCGATGGTGAGTACAATGCAATTTAAACAAAACATACATTTCAACCATATGTCTATATACATGACTAGGCATAAAGGTTCATGACATTATGGTGTTAATTATGAGACATGTAGATGACATTTTCGCTAGCCACAGTCATAATTGCATGTATGCATGCTAGATTAATGGCTCTGCTTAGGTTAAGTTAAAATACATTATACATGCAGGCGGTGAGTGTGTGTGTGGTCATTAAACAAATCCTTCCCTAGTAACTTGTAGAACTATAATTGTATTAGGTAAAGGATTTGTTTAGTACTATGGACATAAGTAATTAAGCAAAACAGAAAAAAAAGGAGCCCTTATTTGTTTTTTTAAGGTAAGGGAAAAAGTCATACAATTAATGACCTCTCATAGGTTATTTTAGATTTTTGTGATGTATACATAATAATGACCTTTCTTTCATCCTACAGCTTGCAATATTGAGCATCGCAGACTGTGGCAGTATGTCCGAAGATTTATGCTGCTGGGGAAGAAGAAAAAGCCTTAGGGTGGGGGGTATGCATTTGGCCGCTATGCGGCTTACGCTTATGCCCATGTTGGGCCGTTTTTTAAAAACAAAATAAAAACTTTTTATATTTTGATTAACATTTGTTGTCTGAGTTTCTTTTATTTTACACACACAAAAAAACACACACGCAAATAAATTGGAACAATAATCTTATATTGCCTATGTGATCATAGACAATATAACATTGTTCTAAATTTAAGCATTCAAACAACATTAAAACGCCCAGACACTATTAGATTTGGCTGAGCGATTGTACAGTGGCTTGATAGCAACTGAGACACATCATATTCACCATTAGAGCCCAGGTTAATATAGCAACTGAGAAGCCCTGTAGCGACTGACGGCTGATCGGGGCCGCCACTAGCGGTCGATCACAGCGCCGTATTACAGACACTCATCTGTCGCTACCTGCCGCTAATGATGAATCAGCCTGCCCGTATATTTAAGGAACTGTCTACTGTCTGCTAAAAACTCAGTTCTCTTCATCAGACATGATGCAGAATAACAGAAAAATCACCGCATTGTGTACACACAGAGCAGTAAACATCAAAAGGTCTTAAAAAATATAGGCAAGTGAATTATTTACAATAAGCTAAGCCATAAACTGTGTGACCAGGCTGCTTCTAGTTGCCTAATCAGTACCCTGTCCTAGACATAATTTATTACAATTCACACACTCATGAAACTGGCATGATTATTGTGTCCACTTTGTAGCGTTTGATATGTTTGCATAAATGTGTATTTTACATTTTTTCTTTCTGTCTGTGTTTTGAAACCACCCACCAAAACTGTAATTTTTAAATTGTCTATTATGTGGTCTGCACCAGAAAAATGTGCAGCCACAGGGAGGCTTATGATAATGTAGTTACCCTAATTTTATATTTGGGTCAAATATATTATAACCTTGATTTTTAAAGTAGTTGTTCAGGAAAGAAAACAACTCTAATCACCTTTTGTCCACCACAGATAATTACTGTTAGTCTGGTCATCTGGATCTTACCTGATTGTCAGATCAAATCCCGAGCCTGATTGCCCATCGCCAGCTGCTGCAATGGCGGTCCACCCACCATGTGAGGCCTCACCCATGTGAGGCACACACACCGCCTCCACTCACTGCAATGAAGGGGGAATGTTAAAATCTCAGCAGCAGCACTCCTACGTCATGCGGGAGATGCCACTGCTGGCTGCACATGCTCCGTGGGATAAATGGCGAGGTATATATGTTGCGCACGCAGGTTTCACACAGAAGAGCATCCCAAATCAGGATGCCCCAGAAGTGGGTATTTAACTGGACCTAGCACCTTATAGAAATTAGGTTTTAATCCACTATAACCCTTTCGCTGCCAGCCTACCTGGAGAGTTTGTCACCCTTGTTGCCAGACCATTTTGCACTACTTTGTGCTCCACATGTTCAGTTGTGATTTTTGAAGGGATTTCCAGGAATTTCCCAGGGAAATTATATATTGTTTTTTTCAGCAGTCTGGGCTTTAACATGAAATGTCTTGTTTGTTTTTTCAGTGTATTCTTTGTAATAAAAAATGTACGTTTGTCAATAAAATCTTATTGTGTGTAAAAGCCCCATTTCTCCCGGTTACAGCGGTACCACATATGTATTGGTAGACACCCTTTCCTGCCCAGGAGACTCCCCCAAACTGAGACAGCGCTTTAGGAGATTTTCAGATAAAATACAACTGTGTTAGGCGCTTTGCGCACCTTGCAGTTTTTCATAAGATCAACCCTTTACATTTGAAATACCCCCACAAACTATATATTCTCTGTAAGTAAACACCTCAAGCTTTCTAGGCGTACCAGGCTTGTTGACACGGGTGCCGTTTTCTGGAAGTGATCCCTCAATGAATTATTTGGTTGTGCAGGGTTTCCTTAAAAAAAGAATAAAAAAGCAGAATCAAAGCCACCTTTTCTTAAAAAAACAATATGTAAACAAGAAAAAAAAGTTAAATCTGAAAAAGCAACATCCCCCGAACAGAACAATTCCCAACATGCATAGGAACTGTCAAGGGAAGAGTTGGCAAACACCCCAAAGTAAAGCATGTGCGTAAGAATCATTTTACTTGAAAATTTCAGCTCTGAAGACAAAGTGCACTTTACCTTTGGAATGCCCCCCACAAACCATATATTCCCTGAAAGTAAACATGTTAAGCTTTCTAAGTATACCCAGCTTGTTGAACTGGGCTCATCTTTCTGAAAGTAATGCCTCAAAGAATTTTTCGGTTGCACGGGGTTTCCCTAAAAAAATGTAAAAAAAAAGCTGAATAAAAACACCTTTTCCTAAATATCAATATGCAAAACAAGGAAAAACAAGCTAAATCTGAAAGCGCAAGGTCCCCCGAACAGAACAATACCTAACTTGCACAGGTACTATTTTAATTGCCCGCCTACTTGAAATGTTGTCACCCTCTGTTGATAGGTCATTTTTCACAGTTTTTCCCCATGTTTAACTGTGATTTTTGCAGGAATCTCCATGAAAATTCTATATATATATTTTGAAGCAGAGTGTAGGCTTTAACATGAAATGTCTTGTTTGTAATTTTTCTACTGTTTTATTATAAATAAAATATTAAATATTTTTATGTAAAAAAAAAATATATAATTTTTTTCAAATTGTCTCATTTATTTTAAATAAAACATTTATTTTATTAAGAAAACCATATTGCATGTGAAAGCCCCATTTCTCCTGATTACAACGGTACCACATATGTATCGGAAGCCCCCGTTCCTGTCCAGGAGACCCACCAAACTGAAAAGAGCAATTTATAACATTTACAAATAAAATACTACTACTATCCACACTATAAATGGTTAATTAAAAAGATAATTGGCGTAGGGTCCCCCTTCCCGGGTGGGGGACCTCCTTTTTTGGGGGGAATTTTAAGGGTTAAAAACCAGTAAAAATAAAAAAAATGGCATGAGGTCCCCCCACCCAGCAAAACCAGCCTGTGACCAGCTATGGGGGCTTGTAGAACAGGGCGCAGGGGCCAGCTTTGGTGGCCACTGACCCTGCAGGCTACAAGCCGGCATAGGCTATGGCTCTTATACCCCCCCCGGGGTTTGGGGAGGCAGGAAATTGGGGTGCAGGGGGTTAATGGCAAGTCACCCGCTAGCTGCAGGTGACTTGCCAGACCCAGAGCCTTGTGAACTGGTGGAGGGGTCACATAAATCCCTTACCAGTTAACATAGGGTTAAATGTAAAAAAAAAAAAAACACAAGACACAGAGAAAAAATATTTTATTTTTTTTTTTTAATACTTACCTCCCATCCATTCCAGAGCACTGTGTCCCACTCTGATCACTTTGGCTTTTGATCTTCTGCTGCTGGAAGCCTTTTATACCTGCTGGGTGACAGGTAACATGGGGTTAATTTAAAACCAGCCCCTGACCAGCTATGGGGGCTTGTAGAACAGGGCGCAGGGGCCATCTTAGGTGGTCCCTGGCCCTGCAGGCTACTAGCCGGCATAGCCTATGGCCACGGGCTCTTCTGCCCCCCCCCCCTGGGCTTTGGGGAGGCAGGTAATGGGGGGGCTTAGGGTTAATGGCAAGTCACCCGTTAGCCGCAGGAGACTTGTCAGACCCAGAGCCTTGTGAACTGGTATAGGGGTCACATAGGTCCCTTACCGGTTCACAAAGGGTTAACAGTAAAAAAAAAACACACATAGAAAATGTCTTTATATAAAAAAAAAAAAATGTTTTTTTTACTCACCTCCGAATGTCAGCTCCTCTGTCCCTCGCCGATCTGATGACAGATGCCAGTGATCGGCAGCCAGAGGAGGGAGGGCAGGGGATCAGAGCATTTCCTTACCCTCTCCTCTGCTCACCGATCTCCGGGCAGCTGACACTCGACCCGCGGGGAGCCAGGACAATGTCCGCTTTGGGGGCGGGGCTTTGCATCAAGGTGGCGGCGCCCGTCGGGAGAGGAGGGGGGGAGAGCTTGACAGACTCTCTTCTGAAGATAGAAGAGTCCTGGGGGGGATCGGAGGCCCCCCGGGTGAAGGGGAGAGCCAGCGGGAGAGATCGCAAACTTTGAAAGGCTAAAGCCATTCTGTCAAGTAGCAATGGCTAAGCCAGCAGGGGGAAGAGGATTGGGCCCTAAAGCAGCTGGATGTCGCCGCATGAGGCAACATCCAAAAGGTAAGCAGGGCCCATATTGTTTTTAATTCCAATGTTCCTCTTTAAATAGTACTGACACACTAGTGGTTTAAGCGTGTGGTATTAAAGAGTGCTGACACACCAGTGGTTTCAGCGTGTGGTATTAAAGAGTACTGACACACCAGTGGTTTGAGCAAGTGCTATTAAAAATAATTGACACCCAACTCATCTAATCCTCACTCCTGCCTGAAAAGGACAATAGTTTGCTTAACAACCTATCTAGCCCTCACTCCAGCCGCTTTACCTAAAAAAAAATGTTATTATTAAGGACAGTTTTTGTAAAAATAAAATAAAGCCCTCTCTGTCCCTAAGCAACTGGACACTTTCTATTTCTACTTACTACAGTACTGCTTTACATGCACTGCAAAAATTTGGATTGACCTTTACAAATCTAACACCAAGTAATCACATACCTGTCGGAACTGAAAGATGTACCTCGAGAAACTAGGTCCAGTTTAATCTATAATTAAAAATGAGGTTAAGAAAGGGCCCTTAATCCATGGGCACTTGCTGCTGTTAGTGTATGTAACTTGTATCAAACAAGGTTGCTGCTCTTTAACCATTTCATGTATACCACCTAAATTCATGTAAACCACCTAAAATAAATTGAAACATTACAGAATGTATTTTATAGAAATCAAAATTGGCTTTTTCAAGAGGATTTATTTAATCTCTAGAGTTGATTTGTCATGTTTAAATAACATAAATAGAAGTCATTTTGCAATATGAGCTAGCTAAGTTTTTCATGATCTCATTTACTGTCATTTTCTCTGCTAGAGGTAAGGTGACAGACTGGCAGAACATAACCATCTGGAAAAGCTGGGAGCTGCTGAAAGGTCTATATAAATGAAATGCAGTTTTAACACATGAATAATGTTTCTCACAAAATACTGTATTTGGTTTGAGAAAGAACAGTCATATTTAATATTTAGTGTACCCCAAATCCAAATTTGCTGCAGATTCAGGAGTATCTTCTACCTCTCCCGGGACTGAGTAACCAATTCCAGTAGTTCAAGAGTCTTGATGGATCAGACCTTTCATCAGTCCAAAGTGGAATTGTGGCCATCATGAAGCTGAGAACTCGCATAGCACCTATCCTCAACACTGATTTGCTGAGATACTGTAGGTCCTATAGAAAGGAAATCTCCTGAGATAGAATTACATTTCTGTAGATTTAACTTTCAGCCTAGATTTGAAAGAAATTCATAGTCGCTTCCACATTCTAGCATAATGGCCTTGATTCATCAAGAGTTGAAAAAAATTCTCATGGTAGAAAAAAATTAATTTCATGAGAAAAAAGCATGAGAATTTCAATGTTGATAAATCAACAGATAGGAAAACAATGGAAGTCAATGGCACTTTTCACTACAGAGTAAAAAGGGGTAAAATGTTCCTGTCTTTTCTCAGGAGTAAAAAAATGCCATTGACTTTCATTGTCTTCCTATCTGGGGATTCATCAACACTGAAATTCTTAGATCTTTTTCTCGTAAAAAAATGTTTCTACTATGAGAATTTTTTTCAACTCTTGATGAATCGAGGCCAATTGGCTTGATGCAGAGCCTCCCCGTTCAGCTATCCTGTGCGTTTTCCCGTTGGTTTTGGGCTTTGATCGGGTCAGGAAAGGGTGCTACGTTGATGTGCGCTCAGCCGCCTTTCCGATTGTCGGCTCGCACGAGGCTGTTTCCCGGCAAAACGGACGCCTCGTTCATTGTTCCGTTTTTTTTAAGTGATGCAGAGCCTTGTTTTCCAATTGAAATCAGCCTAATGAAATGGGGCCGCCGAGCCTTCACTTACGGCAAGTCAGAGCAGCCGTATTTGCACTCGGGCAATAATATGCAGTCCTCTGTTGGAGTACATCAGCGGCGCCAGCTCCGCGGTCTTGTCCTGCTGAGTATGGCAGAAACCAGGCTGCACCTATTTGAGCTCACCCGCCTTACTGGGTATGTGTATGAAACTTGTATTGTTTGCCCACCCTGTCTGACTTTGTTTTTTCCCTTAACACACTATTTGGTAATTTTTTTGTTAGTATATTTTTAGCCTAATTTTTTAACTTTAAATTAAATGGGTTAAGTGATAGAACCCTATTGCGTCATATTCTTGCCCTCTTATGTAAGTAGTATTCCCCAGACATTTTTAATGAGTGTACAGGTTGGATGTGCATGTATGCTCATTACAAATGTCCTTTCCTCCAACCCTACCCCGCTCACCAATTTGTCCCTCTTTTCTATTGTTGCAATGCACACCTTGTTTTATTTTTATTTTGTTTTTTTGTTTTTTTTGGTTTTTGGGCAGGAGACTCTGGCTATCCTTTGCTCCCCTGGCTGCTGACCCCAATCCTGCACCCATCTTCACAGGCAGAGGAGCCCTACAATACTGCCCCCAGGAGGACTCGCTCTGTGGTGGAGCGAGCCTTTGGTCTCTTGAAGATGAGGTTCCGTTGTCTGGATCAGACTGGTGGGGCACTACAATATACGCCTGCAAAGGTCATTAAACTAATCATGGCTTGTTCCGCTTTAAGAGAGGGAGTCTGCCATTTCTGAATAAAGTCTCATTAAAAAGGGTTTCACACAGTGGGGCATCCCGATCTGGGATTTCCAGGGGGAAGACCAGTGGCCGCTCTGGGTTTTGTTCTGCTTTATGTGAGGGAACCTGTGTTACTTTAAGAATAATGTAAAGGAGGTGGGTTATTCCATCCTAACCAGATTTGGTCATGATGTTTTAAAGCAGGCCAAAACCCATGTAACCCAGCCCTTTGGAGTGTGAAGAAATCCAGGGCTGGGTTACAGGCATCATGTCTCTGGGGCATTCCAATTTGGGATGTCCTGCACGTCACTGCGGGGGAACGTCAGAGCTATACCAGGAGCTATGCCATCTTTACACAGGAGCAGGACGACATCATCATGGATGTGAGTATGCAAGCGTGCGTTTATGTGTGCGCACACATTCCTTATAATTAAAAAAAAAACAAAGCGCAAGAATAGTCTGAAACAACTTAGTTTGTCACGTTAAATACAAGCCCACCTTAGTTAAACCACAAAAGCAAAAAAAAAGTTTGATTAAAAAAAACAAACAGATTTTGTGAGTTGTCTTTCCTGCAAATGTACAATCACACAACATCATCACACATTTACATGACACAAAAGGTTTAGATATGGGACCAAATATCAGAAAATCTCAGAACCAATTACGGTAAACATTAAAGGCAAGGAAGAAGGAACACCAAAGAGATTAAGGTATGCATTAATGGCAAGGAAGAAGGAACACCAAATAGATTAAGGTATGCATTAAGGGCAAGGAAGAAGGAACACCAAAGAGATTAAGGTATGCATTAATGGCAAGGAAGAAGGAACACCAAAGAGATTAAGGTATGCATTAATGGCAAGAAAGAAGGAACACCCAAAAATAAATTTGACAATATATATATGTGTCAAATTGGCAGTTGGTGACATATGCATATTCCAATGGAGGTTTAGGGATGTGCGCTTGCGTGTAGCCAGATTGGCAACTGAAGAGCCATGTAGATGTAAGTATACTTGGAAAAATCACCAAATTGGAAGGTCAAATACGACGGAAACCAAGCAGGTACGTTCAAAAACCAAGGAAAAAGCAGGGAAAAATGGGCCGCCCGTGTGAACGGGAACGGAAGCCCCGATCAAATTGAAGGCACCCGAGAGAGCAAAAAAAACTTCCCGAGTAAAGACAAATTGATGGATCAGTTAGGGAGCCATTCCGACGGAGGCTCTGCATCACATTTGTGCCACGATTCAAACGGGAGCCCCGGACAATCGGAAGGTTTTAAGCTCAGACCGGGGGAGGCTCTGCATCAGGCCCATTGTCCCTGATCTGGGGCCATAATAAGCAGGTTGCCTAAGTAAGAAATTATCATGACTCTATTCCTTAGGACTGATAGGGGTTCCAACAGCAACTTTGTAAAAAGGAGGAGGGCTGAGTATAGGCCAAATGGAAAACACACTAACTGGAAATAAAATTATCATGACTCTATTCCTTAGGACTGAAAGGGGTTCCAACAGCAACTTTGTAAAAAGGAGGAGGGCTGAGTATAGGCCAAATGGAAAACACACTAACTGGAAATAAAATACATCCTTACCTTTACATAATCACAATATGAAGGATTCTCTGTAATTATGTGGATTAGACAGTAGGCATCCTTGAGATTTAAGATAGTAGTAAACTTAGCACACAACATCTCATTCTAAGAGCAGGACAGTTTTCACAATTTTTGACAATTTCACAAACAGGACAACTTTTGCATTTTTCTTTATCCTTGATCAAGAACTGCAAAAGATTAGCAGAATAAGCATCCATGTCTTTTTAAGAAGGCTAAAGGCAGTATGAAGTAGACAACAATGATATAAATGGTTTTTCTATTTACAGATTGCAGATTGGGCCCAGACTGGCTGCTGGTCACTCCACTCCATCCCACAAAGGTGGAGCAGAGGGCGATGACTCTGAGATGTTGCTGGTGGTTCCAACTGCACTGGAGTGGTGTTAAAGTGGTACTAGTCAAAGATACCTGACCTGTCAACCCTATAAACATATGTTCCATGTGCCCACCTCCCTAGCCCCCTAAGGAGCATGAGCCAGCTAAAAAGGGGAAACTGGGAAGTGGTCACCTGAATGTCCCGATCTATCACTTTAAACATTTTTATTTATGCGGCCGCTGATATGCTGTCAACCAATAATTTAACACCCAGACTATCCCCCCCAAAACCAATTCTCATCTCCGGTGAAAGTCTGTTCATAGAGGTGCATTTCTCCAGCTCACCAGAGGTGAGATCAACGCAGCCGGCACCAAACCATCTCCTCACGGTGTCACTTCGGTGAGAGGAGATCACCAGATGTGAAAAAGAATCTTTTGTGGATGCTAAGCCGCTACCAGCACACCCTCCACTTTTTTCCATTGGCATATACTTTTGCCAAAGAACAAAACATTTGACTATACAGACCTAATTCTGGTGTCCCAAGTAAAGATTGCATATGGCTATGTTAAAGAGGGCCGTGAAGTCATGTTTTTGAAAAATATTTTTCAACAAAAATATACACTATTACAATACAGGACCTACTTGGCAGCCATATGCAAGATACTAATTGTTGAAAAATGCTGTCCCACTAGTTACTGTATATAGTGCAGTGTGGTAGCTGATGCATAATTGCGTTAAACCCATTCCCCAAAAAGTCATAAGTGAGCAGGGTCTGGCTTTGGAGTTAGTTAAGATACCTCATCAATGCTGAGGTTTTGCAAAAACAATAGTTTTTTTGACATGTAAAGTGCAGTAGTTGGACTGCAGTTCCAGCATTGAGAGAGGGGCAGTTTGAGGAAGCTTCTCTGTCCTTAGACATTAGGATAGTGCATGCACCTTCATTAAAGCACCTTGGTTTTTAACCAGATTTTAGAAACAGGTGATAGGACTCTTGTAAAGATGGCCAAAACTGAGGTTGAGATTTTGACCATATGGATGCTAAGTCCACTTTCCTGGCTCAAGCTCCAATGACTTACCTAATTGCTGATCAGATGGTGCATGCATTGGTGTGCAGCTAATCAACATTGTGTTGATTATGGTTAATGGGCCTGGTTATAGGGTGTGATATGGTTTTGGGCGTTGGATCAGCCAGATGTCATGGTTTCAGCTGGTGACAACATCCAAAAGGTAAACAAGGCTCGATTGGGGGGAGGCGGGGTTAGCCATAAATATTTTTATGGACATAGAAACATGTGAACAATACTGTATCTACTCTTTAACTTAGGGTAGATGTATGTATTATCCCAGTCATGTTTAAATTAGCTTACTGTTGATCTTTCAACATTTACCTCTGCTGGAAGTTTGTTCCAAGCATTTACTACTCTTTTTGTCAAATAATATTTTCTAACATGATTAGCTTCAGGTTCTGCCCTCCTTTTCTATCATTAAGTTTCCCAAAACACTTCCCCTCCTGAACCTTATTCAAACCTTTCACATATTTAAAGGTCTCAGTCATCTCCACTCTCTCTTCTTTCCTCTAGGCTGTATAAATTAGGTTCTAAAAGTCTCCCCTGATTTACGTTTAAGTCCTTCTACCATTTTTGTTGCCTGCCTTTGGACCCATTCTATTTGAATAATGTCTTTTTACAGATAAGATCTCCAGAACTGCTGTAGATACAGCAGCACCACAACCTCCCTCTTCCTACTGGTGATGCCTCAAGCTATGCAGCCAAGCATCCTGTTTGCTATTTCCATTGCCTGGCTACACTGTCCAATCATCGTGCAGCTTTCAGTAATCAATATCCCTAAATCTCTCTTCTCTGAGTCCAGGTTAACACAGTACTGCCCATACGGTACTGAGAATAGAGATTACTTCTACCCAAGTGCATGATTTTACATTTAGAGTACATGATTTTACATTTAGAGTACATGATTTTTCATTTACAGTGCATGATTTTGCATTTTGAGATGTCCATTGTTCCACTTTAAAACAAATTGGTTGGCTACGACGGACTTAAACTAAGAGGCCGATTCATTAATAGCAGTAGGTAGCGACAGTTGAGCGACTGTAGCGGCATTTTCAGAGCGCCCGCTAGTAGTCGCTGTGCTTGGCCGTTGTTCGGTAGTTGATAGCGACTCAGTCGGTTTGCCGTAATGTTGAATATTGGGTGAGGAGTCGCTATTTGACAGGTTCCGCGCTGTATGGGAGCGCATGATAGCGACTGGCCCTAGCGACCGGCTCCCACCATATTCATTAAAAAATCACGTTAAAAAAAATCTCGCTCTGTAAAATGCATGTTTAAACCCCAGAGCGCTGGAGGTGATGGGTTAAAAGTAGTTTTTTAACCCCCAAACCACCATATTTTTGGAAACCAAAAAAAACAAGTTTTTAAAATAATTTAGTAATATGAATACATTAATATCAGACCTGTAATATCAATTCTGTACAATTTTTTAAATATTTTTTTTCCCTTAAAAAAATCTAAAATGGCAGAAGTTGTCACAGAATTTTTCACATTTAAAAAAAAAATTAATAACAATTAATTATTAATATTTAAAGATTGTTCCATTGAAATGCATTGGAGCGCGCCAGGTAGCGAGAGGTCATACCTGTCGCTGTTCAAGGTCGGACGCTGGCACTGTGGGCTGAGGCTGGAATAATGATGAATGAGTCGCTATATGGCGCTATCTCAGTCGCTAAGCAGGATTGGCTTGATAAATGTGTGATTGTGGTGGGGAGCCGGCGTTCTCGTGGCGGGGCCCGTCATTACCGGCCGCTCACCAATCGCTACCTGTCGCTATTCCTTCATAAATAAGGGCCTAAGCATGACTTTCTGATATTATAGGGCTACTTGTTTTTTAATTAAAACTAGAGCAGTCCAAAATTCACAAACATTTGATCAGAATACTGTTTCAGTATTCAGTAAAATGACTATGTTGTAACCAACTCAATTAAGTTCAGCACCTTCGGCCATAAAACACATTATTAACCGCTGTATAGATTTCATTCTTCCAGATTAAAGTAAGAGCAAATCCAAACCTATAAAAGACGAATTACTTTGCTGTTAGGGGTCAGTTCCCACCAGGAGCATAACAGCTCATGTAAAAAGTGTAATGACAAGGGTTATAAACCTTTATAAAACATAATGGGGTTAATCTGTTGTGTAGTCTGGCTGACTGCACAAACATCTCTTGTATAGCTGACAGAATTACAGGCATGGAAATAAACTAACAAGTAAACTTTTACTCTTTTTGTGTGTTTGCATTTGATCTTTCCTCTCTATGACAGCAAGATTTAAGGGTTGCCCATAACTAGCCACTAATTGCAGGTAATATTAGATATGATTAATTAGGCAAGAAAACTCCAGACATAAATTTTAACCTTGCTTGCAGAGTCTATTCATCACTGATGATACAGCTATCTATTCACTTGCAAGACGGAGACCAGTAGTTGCAGGATTTCTGAGCTACGCCTCACAAATCTGCCTCTGTAATTATGCAAGAAAAGAAACTATATTAACTCAAAGTTACTTTCCTTATATTTAATAGGATTTTTTTTTGTTATGAGCTACACAAATGTTTCTTCATGTGCTGTGGATTAAAACAAATTTAAAAAATGAAAATGGAATTTTATATTGATATTGATATTGAGTAACATGTACCAATATTAAAGGAATAGAATCATTACTTTCAATGACATACTTTTAAAGATCGAGAAAATGGAATTATAATATTCAGTAAACACTAATTATTAATGGAGTAGAAGAATTAATCTCAAGTAATTTTTTTCTAAAACTGGTCACGCTACAGGAGAGTGACACAGCAAGGCAATGTTAAGCCAGTGTTCAGGAATAAAGGAAACTGGAATAAACAGATCATCTTTTGTCATACATGTACAATAGGCTAATAACAAAACCTAAACAAAGCCATAAACAGAGTTCCACTCCCCATGTAAATTACTCAAATAAGTGTTTAGACTAAGCATAAACACATAGGAGGCACACCGATATCCCAAATAATTTTGTTATCTAATCCACAGCTACAAACAACAGATTACACGATAAAACCTTTAAAAATGCATAAAAATGCATAAACACAACACACATAACAACTTCACATGAAGAGAAGTGTAGGCGGGGGGGGGGGGGGGGGGGGGAGCAAAAATAAGCCGGTATCAAAAATTCATCCAATGTCAATTACCAGGTCATAATTAGTAAAAAAAAATAGATAATCAATCCTATGAATCAAACCCTACCTATGATCCGGATCCTAAACATGCAAAAAAGCTAAATAAATACACAAATGCTATCAAAGAAATGACCAATCACAAACCAATAAATAAGCTACAAAAATATGCTGGAATAGCTTGACAGATAAGGGTCACTCACACTTGTAGGTTTCTATGGCAGACAGACACAAGACTAAGGCCCTTATTTAACAAGGGATAGCGCCAGCTAGCGAATGGTGAGCGAACGGTAATGACGGTCACCGCCACGAAAACGCCGGCTCCCCTCCGCAATCACACATTTATCAAGCAGATCCTGCTTAGCGACTGACAGAGCGCCAGATAGCGAATCATTCATCATTATTCCAGCCTCACCCCACAGCGCCAGGGAGCGACCTTGAACAGCAACAGGTATGACCTCTCGCTACCTGGCGCTCTCCAATGCATTTCAATGGAGCAATCTTTAAATATTCTTAATTAATTGCTATTATTTTTTTTTTTTTTAAATGTCAAAAATTCTGTGACCACTTCTGCAATGTTAGATATTTTTTTTAAGGTAAAAAAAAAAAAAAAAACATTTGTGCAGAATTGATATTACAGGTCTGATATTAATGTATTCATATTACAAAATGTTTTGAAAAACTTGTTTTTTTTTTTTCAAAAAATATGGTTGTTTGGGGGTTAAAAAACTACTTTTAACCCATCGCGCCAGCGCTCTGGGGTTTAAACAAGCATTTCACAGCGCGATAATTTTTTGAGCGTGATTTGTTAATGAATATGCTGGGAGCCGTTCGCTATGGCCATTCGCTGTCATGCGCTCCCATACAGCGCGGAACCTGTCAAACAGCGACTCCTAACCCCGTATTCAACATTACCGCACACCGAACAACGGCCAAGCACAGCGAATACTAGCGTGCGCTGTGAAAATGCCGCTACTGTCGCTCATCTGTCGCTACCTGGCGCTATTAATGAATCGGCCTCTAAGACTAGGTATTTCTTGCCTGCAAGGTATCCTGAAGGTATCCTGAAGATTAGGCTCTCTAACATTAGTGAACCCAGATATAGCAGAGCATTGTACTCCGGTCACCCTACAAAATGATGGTTCCTTACCAATGCCTAAGGTGTATACAGTGAAGATGAGACCTGCCTTTAGCGAGAGGTACAGAGACTCCCCTCCTGTGTTAAGATGGTACTGGCAAAAGAGGCCGGTTGCTAACCAGCCAACTCTCATCTCCCCATTTCAGGCAGACCATCAAAATAACAGATTATTTTACCTGAGAAGGCCCCAAACCCTGATAATCTACTGGAATTCATATGAACCATTTTTTAAAGGACTTTAACTCTTCTTAAAGGATTTTGTTAAATTTTTTATACCACAGACAACCTTTTAAGATCATAAAGGAATTAAAACACCAACAGTAATTTAAGCAGCTTACCCGAAGCCTTTCCCATGTGCCTTGACTCCATTTCCTGCAGCACAGAAGAGAAGCCATAGCAGACCTCTAAATGTTGCCCTCCTTCAAATTGTATTCCTCCAGTACTCTACGAAAAAAGTGGTATGACAGCCATTCTGTCCCTTGGTACACTCAGCATAAATTAGCATGGCAAGCCACAATGGTTCTTGCTAAATGTTGCTTCAAGGTTCTAACTTGAGTCTGCAGATAAATAAGGGCAATTCAGAGGGTGCTCACAACCTGCTTGAGTGCCATCAACTGCTGAATAAGCTTCTTCAGTGCTTAGTCCCCCTCTGTGGTCCATAGTGATCAGAAGATAATTCTGGCACTGTAAGTCACCAATATTGAGACAAGACACCAACTGCAAGGAATTATTTGACTGCTCAAAATGGGCCCAAAACCCAGGATTTTCACTATCCCAGGTTTTGGCCCTTCCCAGGGGGCATCCCGGTTTGGGTGGGTGCTGCTTTGAGAAACAGTTTACTCACCTCTCCTCAAGCCCACACTGTGGCTAGAGTTGCAGACAGGAATCCTAGCCCCAATTATGAGCAGTGCGCAACATCACTTGGCTCCCATTCAGTTGTGGTGGGCACAGCCGAGTAGGGAGGCGAGTGATGCCAGCGCCGGCCATGCATGAGCTGTGGCCTTGGGGGAAAGTTGAGTTTGCTGCATCTCATAGACTCCAGGATGGGTTTTGGTCCATAAAGATGGACCTGGATACTACTGACAAGAACCCAGGACTCAATCCTGTGACCCCAAAGTTTAACATTAATAATAAAAATGTGTTTAAGTTATGCTTGTGTACAAAAAAAGAAATGTGTGTTTTTCCAATTTATGCAGTGAGAACACACACACAAGGGAATCACTTCAGTTAGTACACGTGCCCAGAGCAGTGGACTGCCCTACAACCCCCCCCCCCCCATCATCCTAAGAATCCTACAGCCCTAAGAGAGCTATTGCAGAGATTTTGTACTAAATCTAGGAGAAGCAAAGTCAAGGTCAGAGCAAGCAAGGGAGATCAGATAGGCAAGCCAAGTGTACAGACTTGGTGTACAGGTCTACGGTTGGCAACAGCAACAGATTGCAAATAGAGAAAACCCACTTTTACTAACATAAGAAAAAAAAGCACAGTTAGACTTACCAGTAACGGCGTTTCTATGAGTCCTACAGGACGACCACAGGGAGAGAGGCTTCTCCCCCCTAGAGAGAAAACACAAACTTGGACAGTTTAAAAGCCCCAGACCTTCCTCCCAGACTTCAGTATTATGCAAGAAAACTAACACTAAATACTGCTGTACTAATCGAGAGGGTCGTATGGGCCGTCCTGAAGTAGAAACACTGTTACCAGTAAGCCTAATGGGGATTTTCTCCCCTCGTACTTCAGGACAGCCATGGAGAGGACAAGCAAGAAATGCATCCTAAGGGTGGGATACTGCCTGTAGAACTTTCCTACTGAAGGATTGTTGCTTGTAAGATAATAAGGCTAGACGGTAATGTTTTAAAAATGTGTGGGGCGAAGACAATGTGGCAGCTTTACAAATATCATCAATAGATGCCCCTTCTTTTCCGCTCTCTAGAATGGACTGAAATATAAGGAGTTGGAGTATCCATACAGATGTAGGACAAGGGAATGGCCTTTCTAATCCATCTGTCAATGGTATCCTTAGATGCCGGGAGACCTCTATTCTTGCTACTAAAGGAAATAAATAAATGATCTGTTTTATGGAAATCATGAGTATGTTCTAAGTAGAATATAAGACATCTACGGACATCTAGAGATTCCGCATTTTCTTCATGCACCTCTGAGTTTAAATGAAGGTAAAATAATATTTTGAGTACAGTGAAATTTAGAGGGTATCTTGGATATTTTGGGATCCTCAATATAAGGGATTAAGGCTTAAGAATAACTGGAAGAACCATAAAGTAAGGTTTGCTAATGGAGAGAGCCTGAAGGTCGCTAACCCTTCTAGCACAAGTAATGGCTAGGAGGAAACTAGTTATAAGGGATAAAACCTTGTCTGTAACCTCCTCAACTGTGAGGACCGGGTCTTTTCCTAGCTATGGAAATAAAGAATCTATTAATCAAACCTTCACTTCTGAGGCTCTTGTATAGGAAAACAGATTGGGCCGAGGCTTGGGTCAGTGTACTTACTGCTAGTCCAAATTCAAAACCCTTGTGTAAAACTCCAGAACTGTGACAGTGAGATCCCTCTTCAGACTGATAACTTCACAGAATGAAGAGAGTCTTTTCCAGATCGTATAAATAATAAATGCATTTAGTTGCCAACTTTCTGCTACTAATTAAAGTTTCAATACCTCTATGGGACAGACCCTTAGCCATAAAGATCTCCCATTTAGGATCCAAGCCAACAGTTTGGTAGTAAGCTAGACCCTGGGAAAGCAGGTCCAGAATCAGAGGAAGTCCCCAGTACTCTTCTGCTGACATACTTCTGAGGATGGAGAACCAGTTCCCTCTTGGCCAGGCAGGAGCTATGAGGATGACTGTGGTCTTATCTGATGCGATCTGTGGGATTAGCATGAATGGGGAAAGGCATATGCTAGATGGAAGTGCCAAGGATGGGCTAAGGCATCTATCCTCGGGGCTCCATCCCCTTTTCCCAGTGAGAAAAACCAATTACATTTTCTATTTTCTGCTTTAGCAAATTGATCTACTTGAGGAAGACCCCCATCTTGCCACTATCTGAAGAAATATTTGCTGGTTCAACACCCATTCTCCCTGCAGCAGAGTGTCATAGAACCAGGACTGTTCCGCTTGTTCCCCAGCAGAGGGCGCCAAGGTTTCCTTTAGATGTACTGCTGAAATGGAGTTTATCTGCTTTTATTAGATGGCTAAAGCAAGCAAGAGCTCTGTGTATTGCCAATAACTCCCTGTTGTTGGAGGACTTGTTTCTTATATCTGCAAGCCGAGGTTCCTGTACCTGATGTGGCCCAAAATGGACCCCCCAACCACAGCTGCTGGCATCTGTAGTCACAATGACTGGCTTGATCTGCCGCCACTGATGACCTGCCTTAGGATGAAATGGTTCAATTACCATTCTAGATCTTTCAGGATCACTGCCAGAATCACTATCCTGTTGTCTAGAGAGTCTTGGAAACCATCCCATACCTGCGGTAGGAAGGCCGGTAACTGCCTGGAATGCAGTTGTCCCCAAGCAACTAAAGGAATAGTGGAGGTCATGAGACCCAGTACCCAGTAGTCATGGTTTCTTAAAGAAATCTCCTCCGTGGTAATCAGCAGGCATATGACAATCCTCTTTTCCTGCTTTTCCTGCTTCTCTGGAGGCAGAAAGATAATTTGCTGAGAACTGTCGAAGAAAGAAAGAAAGAAATTTAAGATTTTTCCTGTTGACATTCTAGCCCAGACTTAGAAGAAGTGACACAACTCTGTGTCACAGAAGGTTAGTCTCTGAACTGGCTGTCAATAGAAGATTGTCCAGTTAGGGGATAATGGTAATCCCACTGGACCTTAAAGCAAACCAAAATCCACCAAAATTGTGAAATACATTTGGCCAAAACTTCTGCTGATACATTCTTCTTAGGGTGTAGAGCAAGAAATTGATTTTTTCCTTTTCAAATCATCCTGGAAGATAGCGGGGGATCATATCAGTCATTGCATAGATGTGGCAATGACATAATTTCCATACACAACAATGTGGGTTTTGGTCCACTTTAAATGGCACATTGCTTCGGTTAGGATCTTGGTGAATATCCTGGGATTCCAAATGGCAGTGCTCTGTTGGAAATTACAGATTCCTGAGTTTAAGAGGATCACAAACCTCAGAAATCTGTGATGGACCTGTCAAATGGGACATATAGATAGGCATCTTGTAGGTCAATGCTTACCATAAGATACCCTGGCAACAATAGGTTCCTGACTGAAAAGATTTGTTTCAAAGGAAGTCACTTGTACTTCGAGTATGGTTTGAGGGCTTTGAGATTCAAAATCATGCAGAAGGTCCCTGACAACTTCTGTACTAAAAACAAATGCAAATAAAACCCCCTCCCCTGGACTTCTAAAAGGACTGGTGCTATAACTTTGCATTCACTCTTTATTATTATCATTATGATTTTCTAAAACAAATATGAATATGAAGGGACTTCATCCACCACATGGACCTATTTAAATGATTAGATAGCGCTGACACCTGCTGCCTCTGAAGGTGATTCATTTCTAAACACGTGTCAGACAGGAAGAGAGTCAGTGCTAGCTTCACTTTTATTATCAAACACAATGAAGACACTTTCTGCTTATAATATTATCAGTGCTACGGACCTCATATTTATTATAATACCAACAGCTTTCACCAGGAATCGTGGAGCTGGCTGTGGGGATATCGCTGCAGGCTAAACACATGGAAGAAGGATTACATGTTATTGTCTGACTTTGATATACCAACCCGGAGCCTCTACAATAATTGGAGGGATTGGGATGCCAGTGAGTGGATGCAATTTTGACCCTTACTCTCCTGAACAATGTGTGTTTAATGCTGGAAGCAAGGACATTAAATAATATACCCAACTGAACATGCTACAGGACTGTGAATTGTTGTATATATATATAGTAAATAATGTCATTGCGAACAAAAGGGGAGACTTTCTGTTGGGCAGGGCACCCCCCCTTTTTTTTTTTATCTAGTACCAAACCTGCCGGTCCATAAACAATGTACAGTTTCAGAGAGTAAGTCTTAGGTGTTAACACATATGAGCACTTTCAAGCATTTAATGACACATTTAATGTTCTCTCTTTTTTGAATTTTGCCTTATTTTAACGCATGCCATATTCCAAAACAAGGCCCTTTTTTCTTGCGATATTAAGGGAAAGTTAACTGATCAAGATGAATATGTATAAATACTCTATATAATATAAACAGGGCTCTGCAACTAAAATGGTGCACTACCTGTAGATGATGGGTGAGCTGCTCAATCAGCATGAGCCAGAATAATATACTGGCAAAGGCTAGTTGGTGTCTCTATGGTGCATGTAATGATTAGGAGGACATTGGAGATTCAGTTTTAAATAGCAACACAATTCCTCAGGAACCCTTCTCATATCTGGGTCACTGTTGTGCTGCTTTTTTTGTGTGTCAAGTTTATGAACTCTTTGGCAACCCCGTGTTTTGATACTGGCCTGATTCCAGAGGAGGAGAGTTTAAGAGTTCTTAGAAGCTCTGGTGTTTCCAGACCTGGTGAGGCAACAGCTTGGTCCTCATCCACTACGTTAATTGCTTCTTCCTCCACACGTTCAGATTCTGGTGAAATTTCCTCCACATTGGATGACGTTCTGAAAGAAAATCACATTAAAAAATATCTGTTATTAAATCCTGTGTTCCCCCTTATGTGAATCACTGCCTCACCGTCTCAATTCCACAACTGGCTCTAGAAATGACATCTGCTTGTAGTAAGTTTACTCATGGTGGTTGGGGTTGGTAGCCACTCCACTTTTCACCTTATTGACATGGTTAACCTCATGTTTATAATGATCTTTTTTTCAGCAGTTCCTAGTGTTGTCTATTGTGAACAGAAGAACAAACACATTTTTGTTTTTTTAGAGATTTCTGGGAATGGGTGCTTTTATGCAGCAACACATTACAGTTTTCAAATTTGGAGATCTACAAAATCTGTAATTGTAAAGCAAACATGTCAAGAACTTGGGGAAGCGCTGATGAAAATGTGATGTTTGTGCCTAACCACAGCAAATGTCTAGAAATTGCTAAGGAATTTATGGAGTGCACACAGTTCCCAAATTGCATAGACGGGAAACCGTCTGCACATAAACATGAGGGTTATGCCCCAGCTTCTGGATCCAAGTTTTTTCATTATAAAAATGTTTATTCCATTGTGCTAATGGTAGCTTGAGGTTCAGTGTAACTTCATTGCGGTGGGTGTTGGAAGCTACTGGAGTTTGGCTGCCTCTACCAGGGCCACCAATGCCCGTGGTATTTGTGGCTGACAAGGCATTTGAAATCAGGGTCAAACTAATGTGTTTGTATGCCAGGAGGGGATTAGATCACAGCAAAACAATTCAATTTCCTCCTGGGCTTTGCATAGATGGTTGTGGTATGCTCCTTTGGAAAACTGGCAAGCAAATGGTGCATCTTTAATAAGAAATCCAGCTGAATTTGGAGACAGCAGAGAAAATGGTGAAGACAACATGTGTGCTCCATCATTTTGTGTGGTAACCGGATGGTGTCCTTGGGGAGAAAATTTACACTCATCCTTTGCAAGCAGTGGAGGGCTTATCATCCATGGGCTAGCAACAGCTCTCCAGCTGGTGCAGACCTAAATGGCATCTAATCCAAGTTTTTGCAATTTCCGTCAAACAATGGAGTCACTACTTTTTCGGAGAGAGAACTGCCATTCACTTTCATTGTCTACCTTGGGGGTGATTCAGAAACTGGGTGCAAATGTTCACCTGGTGCTGAATCAGCCCAAAGGTAGACAATGATAACGGATTGCTGTTTTCTCTACAAAGAAGAAGTGACTTTTCTCACTGGTACTAAATCGACCCCAATATCAATATGTCATGCAACAGTAAAATTAAGAAACCATGTAAAATTAAGAACCATGTCCCCATTAACCAAATGCCAGAACAGCAACTTCAACAAACAGCTCAAGGCACCCCAACCCCCTCCCAAAAAAATGTTCATCTGGGCCTGCTTGCTGGAGTGGTCCTCCTGGCCACACAAAGGCGGGTCACAGGGAGGCAGGTCGGGGCCACATTGGAAAAATAACAGGCATGAGCCTATAAAACATCACAGGTCCCATTGTTTAGGATCATGTTGCACTCAAGGTATTACATTGTGGGCCCTAAAAAATTAGTTCAAAACAGCGTTGGAGACCACCAGTCTTACCCCTACCTTTGCCCAGGCAACAACAAAAAATGAACTTTGCAAAGGGAACTTATTAGCCACGCTGTCTGCCTGGTTCCCTTTTATATTTGAGCTTTGCCTCCCCCCCCCCACTTTCCATTGTCAACGAATGGTGTCCATTTTCTTGGACAATGTCGGCTCGGCGGCTTCTATTCTGCCGACATTTGGAAGGAGGAAGGAAGAGGGTCTGCCTTATTTCCAGGCTGGCACTCTGCAAGGCTTTGTTTACTCTCTGCCAAAGGGTGGTATATTTATACCCCAGGGGAAGTTTCACAGGAATTTCCCTAGCTGTCAAATGACGCTTCTTCAATTCTAAAACGGAAAACATTTTAGGACATTGCCAAGTGTAGTTCTTTACAATGGGTTAACCCTTGGCTATAGCTGAGCAATGACTTTAGCAAGCATTAGCATGTGTCCCTTTCCGGTGTAACATTCTACAGGCTGCTGTACTGCAATTTTGCCACTAGCTGTGAACAATAGTGTGCCGCAATTACAGTCCCATCAATCTTAATAAAACACATAGAGCACGTTGTCTAGCTTTAAAGCGTAACAAAACTCACCAGTGTCCGGCCTGGAATCTAAAAGATTCCAAAGCTGGCTGCTAGATTTTCTCCAGGGCATCCAGAATTGGGATTCCTTGCTGTGTGAAACCCCACAAATCATAAGGCAGAAGCCCTCATTGTTTACAATTGTGAGTGCATGCTGATGCATCCCTGGCCTCCGACCCAACCATTCTGCAAGGTTGGGTGGAGATGTGGCAGCGCATTCCCCATTGATTAGAATGAGAGCCTTCTGCTGAATGACGTTGTCCTCAATGGACGAGAACCCACACATGCGTAATTGGAGAGTGGCGAGGGGAATTTCACACAGCGGAGCATCTTGCTTTAAGGGCACAGAACAAAACAGGGAAAGTCAGATTCTCGTGTTTTGTTCCGCTTTTGTTTTCATGTCGTCCTGCTTTTCTGTTCCTCCAAATATTGTATACTTTTAAAGAATAAACGTGCTGATGTTAGAGTACAGACTTATATCATATTTTCTATGTATTATCATGACATTGAGAATAGTAGGAGGGAACATTGCTAAGCTGTTTTTCAAAGTACAGCAAAATATCAGCAATCATTATTTTCCGTTTAGATTATTTTACTCACAAATAAATGTGATATATTCATACGCAATGGCTTAATGATTTACATGTTTCTTGATTTGTGTATAGTAGGTAGACAGATAATAAAATTAATTTAACATTACTTGTTTGTTTATTTAAATAAAACATCGATTATTAGTTTCCCATAATCTGTAATCTGTAATCAATCATAACGATCCCCTTTATACATACCGTACATCCATTAAATAATTGAACAACATTCCATTTGTGTGCAAACAATTGGAAAAACAAAAATGTTGTATCAGTCGGGGAGGCCGATTCATTAATAGCACCAGGTAGCGACAGATGAGCGCCTGAAGTATGGCGCTATGAGCGTCGCGAGCGTACGCCGCGGTCGGCTGCGATTCGCTATAGCAGGAATCCTCAGTCGCTACTTGGCGCTACTTGGCGTTGTTGGGAACAATGCCTACATTGGTGAATATGATGTTTCAGATGAGCTTTGTAGGCGCTGTCATTTTGACACACGCTATTCAACACCGCGCCTGCGCGTTTGTTTGCTGTTGGATTGAAATCAATGTTAGGACCTTCAGTAGTAAACACATTGCAACATGTTTCTTTGTTGATTTTTTTTTTATTTTTTTATTTTTTGGGGTGCAAGAAAATATAACAAATAAAGGTGGTTTTTCATCATGGTGCCTAAAAAAGAAGAAAAAGTGTAGTTAGTATTTTTTTTGCATTTATTTACAATTTTAATTTTTGGTTTGGGACAGTTTTGGCCAACTTGCACAACACCCCTAATTGTTATGTTGGTCAATTCCCCCCCTTATAGTGGTTTGGTTCATCTTACACACCCCTTATAGTGGTTTGGGTCAACTTCCCGCCCCCCCTTATAGTGGTTTGGGTCAACTTCCCGCCCCCCCTTATAGTGGTTTGGGTCATCTTACACACCCCTTATAGTGGTTTGGGTCATCTTACACACCCCTTATAGTGGTTTGGTTCATCTTACACACCCCTTATAGTGGTTTGGGTCATCTTACACACCCCTTATAGTGGTTTGGTTCATCTTACACACCCCTTATAGTGGTTTTGTTCATCTTACACACCCCTTATAGTGGTTTGGGTCATCTTACACACCCCTTATAGTGGTTTGGGTCAACTTCCCCCCCCCCCTTATAGTGGATTGGGTCATCTTACACACCCCTTATAGTGGTTTGGGTCAACTCCCCCCCCCCTTATAGTGGTTTGGTTCATCTTACACACCCCTTATAGTGGTTTGGGTCATCTTACACACCCCTTATAGTGGTTTGGGTCAACTTGACCCCCCCTTATAGTGGTTTGGGTCATCTTACACACCCCTTATAGTGGTTTGGGTCAACTCCCCCCCCCCTTATAGTGGTTTGGGTCATCTTACACACCCCTTATAGTGGTTTGGGTCAACTCCCCCCCCTTATAGTGGTTTGGGTCATCTTACACACCCCTTATAGTGGTTTGGGTCATCTTACACACCCCTTATAGTGGTTTGGTTCATCTTACACACCCCTTATAGTGGTTTAGGTCATCTTACACACACCCTTATAGTGGTTTGGGTCAACTTCCCCCCCCCCCCTTATAGTGGTTTGGGTCATCTTACACCCCCCCCTATAGTGGTTTGGGTCATCTTACACACCCCTTATAGTGGTTTGGGTCATCTTACACACCCCTTATAGTGGTTTAGGTCAACTTCCCCCCCCCTTATAGTGGTTTGGGTCATCTTACACACCCCTTATAGTGGTTTGGGTCAACTTCCCGCCCCCCCTTATAGTGGTTTGGGTCAACTTCCCGCCCCCCCTTATAGTGGTTTGGGTCATCTTACACACCCCTTATAGTGGTTTGGGTCATCTTACACACCCCTTATAGTGGTTTGGTTCATCTTACACACCCCTTATAGTGGTTTGGGTCATCTTACACACCCCTTATAGTGGTTTGGGTCAACTCCCCCCCCCCCCTTATAGTGGTTTGGGTCATCTTACACACCCCTTATAGTGGTTTGGGTCATCTTACACACCCCTTATAGTGGTTTGGGTCAACTCCCCCCCCCCCCCTTATAGTGGTTTGGGTCATCTTACACACCACTTATAGTGGTTTGGTTCATCTTACACACCCCTTATAGTGGTTTGGGTCATCTTACACACCCCTTATAGTGGTTTGGGTCAACTCCCCCCCCCCCTTATAGTGGTTTGGGTCATCTTACACACCCCTTATAGTGGTTTGGGTCAACTCCCCCCCCTTATAGTGGTTTGGGTCATCTTACACACCCCTTATAGTGGTTTGGGTCATCTTACACACCCCTTATAGTGGTTTGGTTCATCTTACACACCCCTTATAGTGGTTTGGTTCATCTTACACACCCCTTATAGTGGTTTGGGTCATCTTACACACCCCTTATAGTGGTTTGGGTCAACCCCCCCCCCCCCTTATAGTGGTTTGGGTCATCTTACACACCCCTTATAGTGGTTTGGGTCAACTTCCCCCCCCCTTATAGTGGTTTGGTTCATCTTACACACCCCTTATAGTGGTTTGGGTCATCTTACACACCCCTTATATTGGTTTGGGTCAACTCCCCCCCCTTATAGTGGTTTGGGTCATCTTACACACCCCTTATAGTGGTTTGGGTCAACTCCCCCCCCCCCCGTTATAGTGGTTTGGGTCATCTTACACACCCCTTATAGTGGTTTGGGTCAACTCCCCCCCCTTATAGTGGTTTGGGTCATCTTACACACCCCTTATAGTGGTTTGGGTCATCTTACACACCCCTTATAGTGGTTTGGTTCATCTTACACACCCCTTATAGTGGTTTGGGTCATCTTACACACCCCTTATAGTGGTTTGGGTCAACTTCCCCCCCCCCCCTTATAGTGGTTTGGGTCATCTTACACACCCCTTATAGTGGTTTGGGTCATCTTACACACCCTTTTAGTGGTTTGGGTCATCTTACACACCCCTTATAGTGGTTTGGGTCATCTTACACACCCCTTATAGTGGTTTGGTTCATCTCACACACCCCTTATAGTGGTTTGGGTCATCTTACACACCCCTTATAGTGATTTGGGTCAACTCCCCCCCCCCCCTTATAGTGGTTTGGGTCATCTTACACACCCCTTATAGTGTTTTTGAAAAATTATGATTGGAGCCAACAAATAGTTCCCCTGTAGTGCAGTACTTGGATTATAGTGAAGGGTAGTTAGCTTACCGCAAAAAACTAAGTGATCATGCTTTCCCTTAGCTCAAAGCCAGTCTGGGTGTCCTCACTCGTTTCTGCGGGCAAGTTGGGGATTTCGGGCACCAGTGCTGTTTCTTCAGGGGGTTGGATTCTGTGGCATATTCAAATATTGTGTAGCACACAGCATGCGAGGATAATCTTGGAGACCTTTTGTGGACTGTACAACATCTCTCCTCCTGGGCGTGCCAAACACAGAAAGCGTGCTTTCAGCAGTCCAATGGTTCTCTGCCCGTATCCCTTGTCCGCTGTGGAAAAAACACAATGAGAGAGACAGCAATTAGTACTAGTACATGTTATTTGTCGCAAGTTTTTAAATTTAGCTTACTAGGCCACATATTTTGAGCCAAATACGTTGACATGGATAGTTATTTACCCAGTAGCCAGCCAGCTGGCATTTCGTTGTTCTCGAACTTCCGGTACAGGACTGACTGCTGGAGCACGTAAGAGTCGTGGCATGAGCCGAGGAAGCCAGATCTCACGGCCCGCAGCTTCATGTCATGGTCACAGACCACCATGACATTCATGGAGTGGAACTGCTTTCTGTTCCGATAATGCAGCTCCTGTGCACGGGGAGGGCGGAAAGGGATATGTGTACCATCCACGCACCCTAGCACATTCGGAATCCCTCCCATGCGATAGAATGCATGTTTTATTTGGGCAACCTCATCCTCATCCTCAGGAAACTTGATGTAAACAGGGATCAGGTCACAAATAGCCAGTACTACCTGTATAAATATGCAGCTCATTGTAGCCTGGCTGATCCCGCTGAGGAGGGCAGAGGTTGCCTGGAAGTTCCCTCGTGCCACAATATTAAGTGGGGCACATAGGCATACTATGCCTGGAATGGATTGGGTGCGTTTGGTGGATGGCTCGATTTTGGTCTTAATCTGATCATATAGGGACTGTAGTGCTGCACGATCTGATCTGCTCGTCACTTAAATCCCACACTGAAAGACGGATGCCAAAGGATCGGGGTGCCCTAAGCCTCACAGCACCCTCCTCCCTGGCCTACTGTTCTTCCAGCATTCTCACACATCCCTGCACCCATAACCCATACATCACCCTGTTATCCATCTCACACTCACTGAACAGATATACAAAAGAAGCAAAACCAAAAAAAAAAAAAAAACACAAACACACCACACACACAAGCAAGCACACTCCTCACACACTCACTACAATGCAGCTCACCACAAAACCAGAAGTATAGTGGTCTGAACCACCAGACTGCTGAAAGTGTGCTTTCAAAGTTAGGCACAACCAAGAGGGAAGTTGCTGCACAGCCCACAAAAGGCCCCAAAATCAAGCCTCACTTGCTGTATGCTACATAATATTTGCATATGCCAACAAAATCAATCTCCTAAAGAAACAGCACTGATGTCAGAAATCACCCAACAAGCCACAGAGAGCGAGGACCAAACCCAGCAAGACACTAAAGCTAAGGGACAAAGGGACCAAACCACCACACCACAGCCTTTGCCACAGTGTAACAATACCAGAAGGTTGTCAAATCCAGCCATTTATACTTAACTTGGGAAAAGGACAGGTCCGCTTTGCCGCCTTTTGCGTTGCTCTGCTATTTCCTGTCTGCAATTAGCTGACCCAGGTGTGCTAGAAACGGATTGTGCATGCGTACGCTAAAACATACCAGCGTACGTGAGCAGATACTTGCGTGTTTTAGCGGACATGCCTGTCCATTCTGTGGTGGACCAATGAAAGGTAAGCTGCTCTTAATTTAAATAGCCGTTTGTAGAGCCACATTTCACAAGTGTTTAATATACCTGAGTACATTGTTGTCTTTGGTTGTGTGTTGTTTGGTTAATGAGCTCTGTAATTAGTTAATTGGCTACCACACATGGTTCACTCAGTGCAGTGGAGCTGTTGCTACAAGCACCTGCCCAGTATGTGTGAATCAATTAAGTGGACCTGTCTGTGATTGGTTGTTAGAGCACATAAAACCTGCACACCCCCAAAAGAGGTTGATGCCATTCTGTAGTCTGTATGCATGCTTGTGTGTTGTATAGTGGTGTGTGTGTGCAGCTACAGGATGGAGCCAAATTCTGGACTTCTGCCGGCCACAGCTGGCCCAAGTAGGAGTGTGTTGGGTGCTGTGCGCAGACCTCCCTTAAGGAAAAGGGCCCAGGCCCAAGGCGAGCCTGCACCCAAGGCCAGCCGCCCATTTGCCAAGAGGGAGCCAGAATTTAATTTGGCGGATAACAATACTCTTGTGCGTCTTACCCTGGCCAAATGGGAGCTAATATTTGGCTCCCAAAGCCAGTCTATAGGCAAGCAAGAAAGGAGCAAATTGTGGGATGCCATTGGGGAGGAGCTTACTAGCAGTGCTCAATACCCACGTAGTGGCCCATCCCGCAAGAAACGCTTCTACACTTTGAGAAGGGCCCTTATGCAAAAGATGAAGCATGATCTTGAGGTCGAGAGTGTGACCATCCAGGGTCCAAAGAGTACCTACAGGCCATATGAGGAGATGCTGAAGGCCAAAATTCCACTCATTCGGCTGCAGGGTGTTGATGCTGGGGATGACACCACAGGTTGGACTGAAGGTACATATTTTGTGCATATTTTTGACTGGTAATGTTAATGTATGTGATTTGCATTGTCTCTTTCTGGCCAACTAACAGTAGGACATGTGAAGTAGTACATTATACCTCATAAATGTTTTCCTTTCCTGTCTGTTGCTTTCTGCATAGATGCACATGGTGATGTCCTGGATTTGGCCAAGGAGGACACCCCAACTCCTGCACTTCAACCAACCTCTAGGCTAACCCAGTCTGCCATTGAAGGTATTTATCACTAATTTATGGGCTGTTTTTTTTTGGACAAAATGGGTGTGGGAGCACCTCAAACAATAGCTTGTACCACTTTTGAGGATTACTAATATGGCCCTGGTGACTAATTTCACGCCCATTTTAACCCTCTCAGCAACTAACTAACAAGGCCCTAACATGTGTAGCTATGTGGGAAGCCAGAGATGTGTGGGCATATATCTGCATATACATGTGGAAGCCACACTGGCCTAGATTAGGGAATATTAGTGATTGAGCTGCTCACACACACCTTAATTCATGGTTTATTTTCTGCCGCACATTACCAATGGCTACATTTTTTCTTTGCTTTTGCCTAGCTGCACCGCCATTGCCAACAGCATCTCCTCCAGAGCCAAGCTACTCTTTGGATGCCGGTAAGTGCATGTGTCAACCTTGCTTTTTCCACTTTAACACAAGTGCATGTCTTTGATTCCTGTTTTTTCTTTGTAGGCCAAGTCACTGCTTCATCTTTGGACACCACTTCCTATGTAGCAGGTCAACAGGACCCTGTTGGTGTGTATTGCCCAAAACACTGTATCCTTTATGCTGTTTAGGTTACACTGGTTCTATTTGGTTAGTCTAATAATCTACATGTTTGCTAGGTCAACTTGAAGATGACTATTTTTAGTGGATTTGCCATCCCCAGGCTCATTAGTAAACTGTTTAGAGTGATTGCAATGCATTTTTTTTGGTCTATTAAAAGAAAAACATTCACCAGAGTAGTGTTATGAATATTTAGAGACATTCATTGTGTATTTTAGTTGGCCGGAATATAGGAAGTGGCTGTCCGGAAAGGGCCCTTCACCGTGAGGCTGCTAGAGATGAGGGTAAGCTGGTTTTGCTTGATTATCTAGTAAGGATGTTTGCAAACCTGTTTTTGGAATTTATTAGTCCAACTTGTGTTTAAACATGTATTTTCAAGGGCAAAGCTCGAGTGAGGGCCTCTGTGAGATGGCGGGTATGTGTAATTTGAGCAATGTGTCTGTTAGTGTTTGGCCCAATTATTGGCTAATCTTCCTCTTACATACATGTGAGCAATCTGAGTTTACAAGATCCCTTTTGGCTATTGTGTAATCTGCCACTTTGTCGAGGTATGGCCTCGATAGTCTATCCATATTAAATTTGAGTTTTGTTCACTGACCTACTAACATGACTTTCCTGTTTAGCATATGCCAGCTTGCCCCATCTCTCAGATGTGGATTTCCCCCTTTCTGGCAGCCAGACCCCAGAACTACTTCGAGCGGAGGACACTGAGGTAACATGGCTTATTTTGGTGAACAATAACCACATTGACATGTTAGTGGGTAGTCCAGGAACCACCATGTAACATGTTATTTCTTTGGTGTTTTGGCAGGAGGCCATACCTGAAACCCAAGCTGTGCCGTCTGCCCAAGTGCCATGTGGCCAAGCTACAGAGGCTCAATCAAGGGTAAGTTTGATTGTTACACTTTGGGTAAATGATTGGAAGGGGCATACCTGCATTGTTTCAGCTTCACTATAATCTTTTCTTTTGGTTTTTTAGGCCGAACACACAAGAAGAGGAGGTCTGGCACCCACAAGTGCAGATTTCTACGAGCTAGGGGTCCGGATGTTGGAGGACTAAAGTCGCCAGCAGCCGCGTGATGGAACTAATGAGCGCATTGCGGCGTTGGAAAATCAGGTGCTGGTGTATCGGCAACAAATTGAGGACCTGCAACGCCAGCTCCATGACGTGCAAAATCAGCTGCAAACCGAAAACAACAGGGTACAACAACGAATGGCACATGCCATGGAGCAAGCTGTACAGCGCCAGGACCAAACTTTGTTGTTGATCCATCAGCTGATAGAACAGCAGTCTATTTTTTTTACTGCACTGTTGTCCCCCAACACCACCCCTAGCAATGAATCACAACCTCCCAGGCCACCAAGCCAAGAATTTTGATTTATTTTTTATTTTGGTTAATTTTGTGAGAATAAATGTGAGTACCCCACCTCCAAATCGTGTTTTTTCATTGACATAGCTAACAACACAGTCAGGGATGAGTCTCTAGATCTAGAGATGTACATGTAGCCAGAAATGTATGACACACATTGGTGACCATATCTTACTATGGTTTACACATTAAATGGCTACAAAGGTACAACAACATTTACAAACTAATGGGTTGCTAGACACTTAAACTATGCTTGACAAGGCACAACACACTGTAATTAGAAAAATACAAAATATTTATTAGGCCTCAAGGCGGCCAACAGCGCCAACATTCTGCCGCACAGCGGCAAAAACCATCCCCCCAACCCTAACGACGCCTCTTCAAGGCCAGCAGCATAAGGCGAAGACGCCGGATAGACTGCCACAGTCTGCGATGTTGGTTTTCACAAGCTGTAGAGAGTATAAAAAAACCATATTAACAACAGAATGTGAGCTCAACATACACAGATGTAGCAATGTAATGTAATTGCCTCAAATTTGCTGACCCACACATTCACATTGTGGGCCACTGTGCCCTTATGTGTTACCCTTATATGAGTACTAGTGGCTGCCTTAAATGTGGCTACAACATCCCAAGCATACATTTACTCTGAACTCTTGGGAATAAATTAAGGTCTAAGTCCCAGTGTGTACATTTCTTTGGTTAGTTACAGCAAAACATCAGGGCCTAAGTCCTAACGATTAAACTGCTTGGGCCAAGCATATTAGAGGTCACCACCTTAGCAGGCCAATTTGGTTTTGAACAAACCACAATTTTACACTATGTGGCAAAAACAAGAATGTGAGCCAACAATCAAGCATTCAGACATGCATTTAGGATTGTCGGACAAACACATATAACCTAGATGTGTGCTTAGAAAAGACATAGGTACATTGTAAATGTCTCCAGAATTTACAATAAGACAAAGGGGTCCCAAGTCTTTAGGCATATGAAGTGGGATGTACTCACCATCGCAGCTGTGGCTGGGGCCCATGCTGCTGACCGTCCCGGGAGCTGGGGTGGGGAGGATGATGACCGGCTCCGTCTGCGTGGCAACATCTGTCAAGAGAAAGCAAAAGAGAAAACCAAAATTTAGTTGGCCAATGACACATGACGATTTGACATCCATCTGTTTAGGGAGTCTGCCAAAACAAATGCTTGCATGGTTACACACATGTTGTCCGACATTAGCATATTTACTGGTCCATGAGTTAATGTAAATTATTTATGTGTGCAACATGGACACATCAAGATAATGTGCCAATAACCTTTACAGTGCAATGGTAAGTCCTAATTTTCAGTTGAGTGTAGAATCTTACTAGTGTGCAACATGTGTTAGCAGGAACAACTTACAAAAATAACACATTTGCTAGCCCCCATCATGGTGTGGGCTGAAACATAGGCGTGGTTGGCAGTTGAATTGCACTGTAGTGGGGTTTGTGATGTTAATGTAAATTAGAAAACCATCTTGTACTATGGACCAGGAAACATGTGTATGTTTAAAGTGGACCAACACCCAGGATCTATACTATCCTGGGTTTTGGTCCACTTTGGCGGGGCACCCCGATCGGAGAGAGAGCCCGTCCGCCGCAGCCTCCCGCGCGTCACTCTTACAGGGCGCGCGCCCGCGCAGGCCATTCACAAACGGTCAGCGCTTCCGCCACCCCCAATGAGGTAAGGAGTTTGTGGGCTTTGGGGGGGGTCCCGCGGTGAGGGAGGTGATTGACCAGGTAAGCTTATAGATTCCCAGGCCAATCACCAATGGGTGTTGGTCCACTTTAAGGAATGTCATAACATATGGAATGTGAGGGATAACAACAAACACTTACCACGACTATGCCCGTGGAGAAGGCCTTGCAGAAAGCTCCTGGAGGTGCCGGCTATATGATGCGCTGCAAATTATAGAGGAATGGCAAGGGCTAAGTACAAATGGCCATATGGAACCTGTCACAGACTAACACTGACTAAATCGGCACTCACCAGGGGATGAGCTGCCCCTTGAAGCCCAGGGAGGGCCCTGAGGAGGAGGCATGGAGCCTCGGCTCCTCACACTCTGATCTGAAGATCCCCCACCCAAAGGGCCACCCTCCTCCCTCTCACTCCCTGCTCCTTCAGGGAGTGTGGGAGAGTCCACATCTTCCACCCCACTTGGACTCCCCACTTGAGAGTGGCCTCTTGGCTGGAGAGACTACTCAGAGTCAGAGTTTGAGGAGCTGATGCTAGATCCTGCCAGCCCCCCAGCAGCACACTCCTCTGGGGCGTCATCCCCTTCCTCCCCTGGGTCCTCTAAATAGGAAATCCGAGAGGGACCCTCCCCCGATGACTCCCCCGAGTCCGCCTGTCTCGTGCAGGAATCCCTTCCCACGTTTCCCCAGGGGAGGACGCTTATCTGTGTTGAGGGGGTGAATAAAAAAAATGACAATTACAACCCAAAATGTACACAGCTTAGAATATTATTTCCCAAAAAGTATAAACATAGCATCAACTTCCACTTACCTGAAGCGTACGCATCATATAGCCGGTACACCCCTTCAGGGTCCCGGCGCTTGAAGTCCGACCATTTCTGCATGATGGCTCGGACACTGAGCCTGGTGTTGAAGCGCCGGGACACTGTGGCCTTCACCTCCAGGGCAATGCGCTTCTTCCCCCCACGGGCATAGTCATACTGCTTGACACAGAAATCCTATGAGAAATGACATAAATAAATGTTATCAATACATGACATCAGAACAATGGCCTAAACATTTATACTGAGAACAGATTAAACATATAATCAAAGGCAAAATACTCACTTTAACTACCTGCCCGTTTACGCGGCTATCCACCTGCATTCTTTTTTTTTTCCTTGCACGGGGGGGAGGGGGTGGAGGGGGGTAAGTGGGGGAGGGGAGGTAGGTGGGGGAGGTGGGGGAGGGGTGGGGGGACCAGAGTCAGAGGAGGAGCTGGGGAGGCGCATGATCCGTCTCCTGGGCAGCATGTTGGAAACGCAAAGGAGGAAAGCTAACCAAAAAAAAAAAAAACGCTCCGTGCACTAGGAAGAAGCTAATATCCGCTACATGCAAGCAAAGTTGCGCTAATAGTAGATTTACGCATTACAACAAGCTATTGGCCAAGACGCAATTAATTATTAGCTTGATTTAGCTGGGTGTTCAATATCCTGTAATGCATAGGTCAGAGCAAAAACAGATCTGGTTGCTTACAAATTAAAATCGGATTCCTAAATAAAATAAGAACACAATATAACTATACAACAACATGATAATGTGGGACACAGGAGAATGCATAACGGGGTGTTATGAGCTTGTACGCCTGAAAAAATCCTGCCGAATGTGGACATATGCACGCTCTGAACTACAGTGTATTCATTAAGAACGACTGGGGTCGCTGCAAGTGAATTCAGGAAAAAATGCAGAAATGCACATGTATGAACAGCACAGCGACGCTAGCGCCGGCACATAGCGAATCACAACAGTGACTGCACAAACACTGACCACCACAGATTCAACAAGGACAGGGCTGCAGAATAGCATGGGCGCTGAAAATTGCAATGAGCTAACGTGAGCGCCAACCATGACTGACTAAAAAATACCTTTACAAGCCATGGGTGTTGTGAAAGCAAGCTAATTTGAGGCTAATGTGTTTTGTGGGAGGAGATGCATTTTATATTTGACTCACAACATTCCAGTAGAAAAATTACATCTTTCACCAAAAAATAAACACAAACAACACAGATTCATCAGACATATCCTAAACAACATGTGTTTCATTTTTGGCAAAAAACAAAACCACAAAACCCACTAAAAAAAACATTGCAGTGTCTGCCATAGAAATGTATGGGAGAGCGGCAGATAGCGAAAGGTCTGACCTGGCGCTGTGATGGGATTAGCAGCGGCGCTGTTCGCTGAAGTCCGCTACATGATGAATCCAGCGCTAGCTGACGCTTTCGCCGGCGCTAGCCTCATTTAGCGTGATAAATGCGTGATTGTGTTCGCAGCATGGCGTTCTGGAGTCGGTAGCTGCTGATAGCTAACGATACCTGGCGCTATTGAGGCACTGTCTGACGCTATCACTTGATGAATAAGGCCCTAAGTTTGGACCAACGTAGCAGTGAATGGCTTCTGGAACCTATAAAATGTTTGCCCTAAAGTACCGGTAAGTGGAATTTACACACTGTTAACATTTAACTTTTGAACAAGCCAGGACTAAATTACAGCAGTGTTGTAGTCGGTTGTGCTTTCCATCCAAGAGTTACACATGTAGTTATTGGATTTCAGGGAAGAATAGCTCTTTGAAATAGTTCCGAGATCAGGATGCCCCGCTGTGTGAAACCCCCCCAAAAGCCCCAAAAAACGTACCTTTTCGGCGACGGACAAGCCGCCGCCGCCGCCTCCCGCGCGTCCCTCTTACAGGGCGCGTGCCCGCGCCGGCCGGCGTGGGCACTGCTAGAGGGGCATGCGCACGGGAGGCGGCGGCGGCTGATCCGTCGCCGATAAGGTAAGGTTTTTTGGGGCTTTTGGGGTGAGGGAGGTGATCTCATAGATTCCCGGGCCGATCACCCCTGGGTGTTGGTCCACTTTAAAGAATATGGAAGCAGGGCTGCTCTGTTCAAATTTACCTATTTGATTGGGCAGACTGAGAGGCTGGGGGTGGGGTAATCACAGCTGCCTATGCCAGTTAGACAAGCGGATAGTACAGGAGAAAAGCTACATGAGAAGCAGTGGACACCAATGGCTGCTGGATCATCACCTCTCTTCAGCCACAGCTGGCAAAGGGATTGCCTTTCATGTTGTGTAGCATGCAGCTGCACTCCTCTGTCCTTCCTGATTCTCCTTAGTAATCAGTCTCCTCTCTTGTAAAAAGCTCCATGCTGAATGCATAGAGTGAGGTGAATAATTGAACACTAATGATCAGGTCAGCAGGGGATCATCAATGTCCTCTTGTACATTCTTTTGTCTCCAAGTCTGTCTCCTTGCCTCCCAATGGCTACCCCCTCATCTTCCCTACATCTCCCCCTCACTTCCTTCATTTATTCACTCCCCCCCACCCACACACTGCCTACATATATATACTTCTACTGCTCTCCATCCATCTTCCTATTTTTCATTATTTGTTCTCCAATCCCTCTCAATTTTCCTTCCTCTCAATCTCTGTTTCACTTCTCCCTTTTCCATGCCCATCTCTCTTTTAATCCCCCCCCCCCCCCACACACACATTTGCATTTATTTTTCTCTCATTCTACTTGTTTCCCCACATTAGCTTTATTTTTATCCTTCTCGTTTCTCTTCTTCCTCTATCTACTTCATTTTCATGTTCTCTCTATTCTCCCTTTTTACCCTATTATTTTCCACATTAAAGTGGACCAAAATCCAAAAGTCCCAAAGACTCTAGCCCAGGTTAAATATTCCCCTTAGTGGAATCCCTATTTGTTATGAAACCCTCAGATTTCACTGTATACTCTCCTTGATCCCGTAGCACTTGCACAGCCCTCTGATGGCATTTTTGTGTGCTTGCCCAGCCCAACAGACTTCAAAGTCTTCCAGCAAAGCAGCACATACACAAAGGGAATGGGGAAGCTGTGGGAATGTGGGAAGTCACAGGCATGTGCTCTGGGATAAGCTTATAGGTGAAAGCCAGGGGATTTCATGCTGTGGAGCATCCTAAATTGAGATGTCCCTAAGCGAATCACTTGAAATGAAACATTGATTTTGGCTCGGTTGTGACCATAGCATTGCCCATCCTAGTTTTTTTGATATTACCAATTGGCAGATCTCAAAAATGCCTCCTGGCCATTTTTAAGTCTTCTGTCTAGTCTGGGTAATGCTCCTGCCTCCAGCTGTGGTGCAGGAGTGCACCTCAGTTAAAAGAAAGCCAGGGCTGTGGCTGCAGACAGAGCCAACATCGTGGGAGCCCTGGTAAAGATGAGTTTTGCGGGCAACACGTGGGTTTAAAACAGCGAGGCACTATTTTTTTGTGTTCCCTCATATCGCTTTCTCTTCTGCTTCCCCCATCTTTCTTCTACATTCTATCCTCTTTCACGTTTCTCTTTTCTTTGCTCCTTTTGTTTTTTCATCCCCCTTCCTCCTATTCTTTCGCTATCACTCTCGTGTTTGCGGGTAGAATTGATGCGGTAGAGTTAGCTGTTTATTTTTTTTTTTATTTTAAAGCAGATCTACACTCTCCCTGGCAAGTTATATCAGGGAGTGTGTAGGCCCACAGTGATCCTAGCTCTCTCCTTTCAGCATGGTCGGATTAAGTGTGGCGGAGGCCCCTGGGCAGAAAATCTGGTGAAAGCCCCTGCTGCAGTATTTTTCTTACATAGTCCAGTGTCTTCATAGCCTCATCCTTACATGGGTGGGCAGGTGTGTGCACAATGGAGGGTGCCACTCTGTGCACTCTCTGTGTGGCCGTGCCCGTGCCTGGTCAACAGTGCTGAATTACAGAAGAGGTAAGGCTTCTCATCATAATCTCCCTGTCTCAGTACCTCTGTGTGTGTGGAGGGGTGGATATGAAGACATTGGACATCCTATTTAAAGGAACATAGGCCAAGCCAAGTAACAACAAAAAAAGTGCGCGCCTTTGCTTGCCCACTAAACAAAATGTCAGATCAGTCCCCTGTGCCATCCATCTCCAGGCAGTGTCTGTTATAAACAGGCCACCCAACTGTCATCTGTCACATTGATGCTGTCACTTCTACTCCATTCACTGCGATAGAGGGGGCATGCTGGGGCTTTACATGCATGTAGAAACAGGTTTCCCACCCCCTTACTTCACACACTGGGGGGATAAACCATGCTCCTCCCCTGTAAAACTGCAAAGCCAATCATTGCTTCTTGCTCCAATCACAACACTGCACTCTATTAGACCAATACACACACATATCAGTAACCAATGCACTAAGAAACAAAACCCAAGCCAATTTCGACTATGAGTAGATAAGCTGTGCTCTTTTTTTAAACCACTTTATCTACTACTGTACATCTGTGCTTTGACCTACCTGTATCTCCTAGGTAAGTGGGTTATGTTAGGAAGGTAGGTGAGTGACCAGGCAGGCATATAGGTGAGTGGGTAGGTAGGTAGGTAAATAGATAGATAGGCAGGTAGAATTATGGGTAGGTAGGTGGAGGTAGTCAGGTAGGTGGGTAGGCAGATACAAAGGAAGGTACTCAGATGGAATGGTGGGGGGTAGTCAGGATAGGAATTTTGTATAGGTAGGCAGGTGGGTGGGTAGACCTGTAGATATATAGGTCAGTAGGTAGTTGAGTGGGTAAGTAGGCAGGTATATAGTTGGGTAAGTCGGTAGATAGGTGTGTGGTTAGGCAAGTAGGTGAGTGGATAGGTAGGTGGGAGGGCAGGTAGCAAGGTTGGTGGGAGGGCAGGTAGGGAGGTGGGAAAGTGGGCAGGTAGGTGAGTGGGCAATTGCCACCTCCGCTTCAGGGTCTGACAATTCTGTCTTTGCACCAGGGCTTCCAGATGCCACTCCAAGTCCTGGGTAGGGACAGGTACATAGGTAGGTGGGTGGATAAGTAGGCAGTTGGATAGGTAGGTAGGTAGATCAGCAGGCAGGTAAGATAGGTAGGAGGGTGAGTGGGTAAGTGTTCTTGAATTTCTGTTGCCCTCATATAATCATAAACACATGTTTTAATAGATTCTCCACTTTGTGGAGGTGGCATTTCATAAGTGACTGGTTCCATGTCAGGCTTCATTGATAAGACAGAGAAGGAATCTTTCTCCCCACAGTTGGCTATTACTCCCAACTAAAGTGTATCAACATTATTCACCAGTAGGTTGGGAGTAATTTCATATATTGAAGTCACATAGGAACATTCGAATTTTGTCATCACTACCATGATCAGGAACAGACTCTGACTTGCATGTGTCTTTAAAAGTGGGTCCAGTAACTTCTCTACCATTATGTACCATCTCTGAGCAATCCATCACCGGTAGCAAATTCACTGGACTCAAGGCTGATGAACTTCCATAGACCATATTAATCTGGATTATTTTTAAGACGGCATTGATTGCCTCACCTTTTACCACCACAGAACTTGCAATCTTATTGCCTATACCAACTGCCACATTCTTTCCAGTCCACCCCATCTGTTGGCCAGATTCAGTCTCAGGGTCACAGAGGATACCATAAGGGCTAGCGATCACTTGGGCTGCTCTGTAATACCTGTGTTTATCTGGGCCCCAGAACTACTAGCATCTGGGCCCCAAACATGACACCCATTTAGCACTGCTGATTTTAACCTATGGTGCTGTAAGCCATCTCCCACAAAAGCTACCTAATCCCTAGTGGGGAACAGCATGGGGTCTGCAATCTGAGGCCCTGCATCGCTTTCTAGGCCCTCATCTGCACTGGGCAGGTCAGGCTCAGAGGGAAAATCTAGCACTTCTAACCTAGTTTGCAGACAGGTTTTATCCTCTGTACTCCACTAACATTGCATACCACACCACTTTTGAAACCACACCCCCAGCCATGCTCCCAGTCAAAGGGAAACACCACCTATAATTACAGGACACTTTTCCCTGTACCTCCAGTACTAGTCCGCTGCAATAATCAAGCTATAAGAAATTATATTATTAGAAGTGACATTGCACCAAAACCATCAAGACAAACCTTCTGGCGAATGCCAACGAAAGGAACGTACCCTTGCCTTAACTGTAGCTCATGTTAAGCTATTATCAAAGAGGGATTTTTTAACTCACCCTGTCTCAGGAAAAGGTTTCTTTACCTGACAATTATTGGCAGTAATATACTTGATAAAATGCCCATGCAGTCAATGTTATGTAGGCCAAACGAGCAGAGCAATCAAGGTACGTATTAATGGGCACAAAAGTTTAATCAGAACATATCTCACAGACCCATTAAACTTAACAAAGAAAAGTGAATTCAAAAGAGAGACGGGGCTAGCATGATACTAGAAAAAAGACATCCTATAACTGAACTGAGATATCAAAGCATAGAGGGTGCGAATAATACACCAAACACCTCAGCTACTAAACAGTACCGACTAAAAAGAGAGGTATACTGGATTTACACACTTGAAACCCTAACACCAACAGGACTAAATGAAGAGTGTCTATTTAAAAATGCCTGGGTGTGAAATATAACACCATTATTAAACTTTTTTCCTATTTTTCTTCAGTTCTCCTTTAGAATTCCTAGCACAACTACCGTATTTGCTGGTGTATAAGACGACTGGGCGTATAAGACGACCCCCCCAACATTTCCACTCAAAATTTAGAGTTTGTTATATACTCGCCGTATAAGACTACTCCTTCTTCCGCACACCTTCCACACACCAAATAAAACGTGAAAGAACATCAGATTTGCTTTCAAAATGTTTAATTTATATTCAAATGCTTATGACATGCAGGAAACTGTCACAAGGCTGTATGTCATGTCAAACATGTAAAGTAAACATAGTACAAGTGCAAGTTTATTAAACGTAATTCACTAAAGAAAGCAACACACTGTAAGATGTTAACCAAACTGGAACTGTCAATGATAGAAGGAAGATAACAAATATAGGGAGAGAGCAAGTGCCAGGCAAGTCCCTAGCAAGTTTGCTGGCATTACAGTTTCCCTTTAAAAGCCTTCAAACTCCTGTTCGCCATCTGATATTAAAAGTTCATCAATGACATCTTGTGATACAGTTGCAAGGCAGTCATCATATGGATCTACCGGTAATTCCGTGTCAGATGATGTGGCCTCAGCTTCAGCTTCCTCTTCATCTTGCCACAAGTACTCATCCTCCATGTCATCTAATGAATTTGATATGCCACACTTCTTGAAAGACTTGATTACTGTTTGTGCATCAATATCATTCCAGGCTTTTATGACAAATTGGCATAAAACATCCAACTGTGGCGCACGCATGTTTCCTCCTTTTGTGTATGATTTTTCGCCGCTAACCATCCATTCATTCCACTGTTCTCGAATGCGATCTTTAAACGGCTTGTTTAGGCACACATCCAGGGGCTGTACCAATGATGTCAATCCTGCAGGAATAACTGCTGCATCTGTTTTTATTCTCGCAAGCCTTTCCTTGGTGGTGGGAGTTAAATGAGCCCTGAACATATCCCACACAAGTAGACTACGTTTTTGAAGTAGACCACCTGGTCGTCTGCTCCATACATTATCCAGCCATAGTTTCACACCCTCCTCATCCATCCAGCCTTTTTTCATGCACATGCACAAAACAACCAGCAGGGAATTTGGTTTTTGACATTGTTTTCCTTTTAAAAATAATCATAGGTTTCAATTTGTTGCCATCAGCTGTGCATGCTAGCACCGCTGTAAAACTTGACTTCTCATGTCCTGTTGTTTTTATTAAAATGTTTTTTTCACCTTTTTGATGGACAGTTTTATTTCCAATCATATCAAAATTCATTGGAGTTTCATCCATATTTCCAATATCACTTAACGAATAGCCATGTTTAGTGCGCTGTTGTATTACGTATCGATGGAAACTATCCACTTTGTTATCCAGATCTGCGGGTAATTTTGGGGCAATTTTTGTCTTTTGCCTTAGTACAAGATCATGCCTTGCCATGAATCTACTACACCAGGATATAGTGGCCTTAAAATTGTTGCTGTGATCTGGGTTAGATTTGGCCCACTGAAGTGCAAACAAGCGTATTGTACTTCGTGTCATCACGTAACCGTTTAGGCGACGCTGAGCCACCATGTCTGCTACATGTTTTTTGAGTTCTGGCCACTGTGGGGTGCCTCTTCTTAATGCACACTTACCTCTTGGCATACTCTTCAATACATTTTAATTTGATTTCCAGTCCCGAACCATCTTTTCTGTTACTCCATATTGTCTTGCAGCAGCACAATTATTATGTTCCATGGCAAAGTTTACAACTTTAAGTTTAAAACTTGCATCATATTGCTTTCTTTTGATAGGGTTGATAGAGGTTTGACTGCTGGACATTTTCGGTGATGTACTGTACTGTACAATGGTGCAGAACTGTGGTTGGCTGTTGGCTACAAAGCCCGATTGGATTGGTCCCTGGTCCCTGTCTCCATGTCACTAGCAGCAGTGTGGTCCACCCTTGAATCCATATTATGGATAATAATTACCCTAACATATAATACTACCAAGAGATATACTGTATATTAGATTTGGATATGGAATATATTTATTTAAGGTACGGTAAGCATAAGAAGGGGGAAGGGGGGGAGGAGAGAGTTGCTGCTTATGTAAAGTTAAAATGGGAGGGGGCGTGGCCACAGCATAGCAGCAGGAAGATGTGTCCTGTAAGGCTTCCTACTACCCCTGGCCCAGGTGTCATGTTTTCATGTCACAGATTCCCAGCCTGCCCCCAGAGACGATTGGGAGACAACGGGGACAGCTGCTCAGGGTATCGCCCGTTATCGGCCGGGGCAGTGGAGAAGGACAGTGCCTGAGAACTGTGTGGGAAGAGCGGGCAGGAGACTGGAGAGCGGAGTCTGTGTACGCCGCCGCCGCGCTATAAACTGTCATGGAAGGCGGGGCTCAGGAGGGACCGGTCACAGAGACAGCGGGCAGGAGACATCTGGAAGAGAGCGGAGGCTGTTTACGCCGCCGCCGCGCTATACACTGTAACCATGTTTTTCAGGGGCAGAAAGTCGTCTTATACGCCGGCAAATACGGTACCACTGATCTGCGGAAAACTGTAAGTAAAACTCTAATCTTATATTGAGGGCCAATGAGCATGCATTTATCTGTCTGCAGCTAGGTCTGCTTTTATGTCCTTGTCCCTATAATGGGTCAATTTCATCATTTAGCTTACTATGCAATCTATTGGTTTTACAACCCGAAACCCTGCGAGCCAGTCTCCAGATCTAGCACCTTGCCCACTGTGCAAGCAAGGATGCAGATTAAACACAGCCTAATCAGGCTTTATTCCATGCTCCGACATGGGCGGCTGCTGGCCATGCCCATTTCAGTTAGAGTTCTACTTTTTATTAATAAATATGTTCCTCTACAGACACACGTGAGCAAGTTTCCTCCCTGCACTTATGACACGGGCAGGTTAATTAATTACTAGGGCCAGGTAACAGCAGATGAGCGTCTGTACAGCAGCGCTAAGAGCGATCGCTAGTGGTCACTCTGAACGGCCGCAAGTTGCTATTACAGAGCGCCTCAGTCGCTATGGTAACAAGGCTGGCATTGACGAATGTGATTGTTGTGAGTCACTATAAAGGCACTGTACAGTCGCTCACCCAAATTCCATGGTGTCTGGGCGTTCCTATGTTGCTCTAACACCACAATTCTTGATAACATTGGCAAGATAAGATTCAAAACAATGTATATATTTTTTAACACATTTTTTAATGCATTTTTGGGGGGGGGGGGGTTATTTATTTATTTTTTGTTGTTTTTTTTTTAAAATGTTTTCTGATGTGTTTTTTTTGTGTGTGTTGAGTCAGACATTTTTAATGTATATAAAAGCAAGACACAAATGTAAATCCAAAACTATAAAAATGTATTTTAAAATTAAAAAAATGCCCAACATGGGCCTAAAAGTAACCAGCCACACAGTGGCAACCCTAATTCCCCCCACCCTGTTGCTGATTCTTCATCTTCAGAAGCATTTTCCTCGATCTTCGGATGTACTGCCACAGTCTGCGATGCTCCTGTGTGCAAGCTGTTTGAAAGAAAAGACAAAATTAAGTTCCGCAACTCAAAATATACAGTATATACATATGAAAGTAAAAAAAAATAGTTAGTTTAAAGATTATTCATTCACAATATTATAAACCTTAACCCTTTTAGTGCCAGCTACGTGAGTCTCATGTAGCTGATTCAAACCCCCAGAGAAAAAAAAGTACTTAAGTTAAAGACTCACCTGACCCCTCGTTGGATTGGGCCTGGTCTCCTCTTCACCCGGGGGCATCTGATCCCCCCCTGGGGCTCTTCTTGCTTCAGAAGGGCGCCCAAAATAGCGCCCCACCCACTTTGCCCGATGCCACAATTAACTGTAAAAAAAAAAATGACATTTACTCACCGGCAGCCACGATCCCTCCCACTGGGTCTCCTCTTCACCGGGGGGGGTCCGATGCCCCCCCCCCCCCCCCCGGGATCTTTCGAGAAATCGCCCTCTCCCTCACTTCCTGGTTCACGGCTGTTATCCCTTGGGGCGGCCTAGGTGAGAAAAAAAAATGTCATTTTATTTTATTATGTGTGTGTGTGTGTTTATTTTTACATTTAACCCTTTGTGAACTGGTAAGGGATCCATGAGATCCCTATGCCAGTTTACAAGGCTGGGGGCTTGCAAGTCACCTGCAGCTAGTGGGTTACATGCTATTAACCCCCAGCACCCCCAATTACCTGCCTCCCCAAAGCCCGGGGGGGGGAGAAGAGGCCTGCCCATGGCTATGTGGGCTTGTAGCGTGCAGGGCGTGAAGGCCACCAAAGCTGGCCCCTGCACCCTGTTCCTACAAGCCCCCATAGCTGGTCCCGGGCTGGTTATTTTGGGTAAGGGGGGACCCCATGTCATATTTTTATTTTTAAGGGTATTTAACCCTTAAAATTCCAAAAAAAATGGGGTCTCCCCCCCCCCTGGGAGGGGGGACCCTATGTCTTTTTTTTCATTAACCCCTTATGTTCTTTCGCCCAGCAGCTATAAAAGGCTTCCAGCAGCAGCAGGAGAGCAGAAGCCAGAGTTATCAGCATGGGACACAGTGCCCAGGGATGGATGGGAGGTAAGTATTAAAATAAATAAAATATTTTTTCTCCTTGTCTCTGTGTTTTTTTTTACGCTTAACCTTTTGTGAACTGGTAAGGGATCCATGAGACCCCGATACCAGTTCACAAGGCTGGGGGCTAGCAAGTCACCTGCAGCTAGTGGGTGGCTTGCCATTAACCCCCGGCACCCCCAATTACCTGCCTCCCCAAAGCCCGGGGGAGGAAGAAGGGCCCGGCCCGTGGCTATGTGGGTTGTAGCCTTCAGGGCGGGGAGACCACCAAAGCTGGCCCCTGTGCCCTGTTCCTACAAGCCCCAATAGCTGGTCCCGGGCTGGTTATGATGGGTAAGGGGGACCCCATGTCATTTTTTGGGGGGATCTTTAAGGGTTTTTAACCCCTAAAATTCCCCAAAAATGCTCCCCCGGGGGGGGGACCCTATGTCTTTTTTTATTAACCCCTTATGTTTATAGTGTGGATAGTAGTTGTATTTTATTTGTAAATGTTATAAAGAGCTCTTTTCAGTTTGGGGATCTCCTGGGCAAGAATTGGGGGCTACCGATACATATGTGGTACCGTTGTAATCGGAAAAAATGGGGCTTTTACATGTAGTTTTCATTAATAAAACAAATGTTTTATTTAAAATAAAGGAGACAATTGTCTAAAAATACCATTTTGTGAGTACTCACCTGTAAAATGGCTATTATGGTGAAGAACCAGGAAGAGCAAATTATATTCAATAGTTTGAAAATAATAATCACCATATAAAGGATCCCTTAGAACAAAAAAGGGCAGGGGAAGTGGGGTGTGTGACATACTTGTAATAACCATTTTACAGGTGAGTACAAAATGGTATTATTCCTAGTATGTCACACACCCCACTTCCAAATATTCATGACACTTGGGACATCCAATAGCAGTGTCTATAATTGGTGGGGATCCCCAAGGAATAATGCATAACTTAAATTACTGCAGCTTGCAGAATTTTGCGGCCAAAAGCAGCATCTGCTGAGGCCCGCACATCAACCTTGTAAAACTTAGAAAAAGTATGCACAGAAGACCAAGTCGCAGCCTTGCAAACTTGTTCAACAGAAGCCTGGTGCTGAAAAGCCCAGGAAGCTCCAATAGCACGAGTAGAATGAGCGGTGACAAGAAAAGGGGGAACCTTCCCCTTAGCCATATAGGCCCCAATGATGGCTTGACGTATCCACTTACTAAGGGAAGATTTGGCAGGAGCAAAACCCTTCTTGGGCCCAGAAGGCACAACAAAAAAGGCATCCATCTTGCGGAAGGCCGAAGTAGTAACTAAATAATACTTAACACAACGAACTACATACAAGGAATGTAAGACCCTTTCCTTGTCATTACTAGGTTTAGGACACAAGGAAGGAAGAACTATATCCAGATTTAGGTGGAAAGCAGACACCACCTTAGGAAGGAAATCCGGTTTAAAATGGAAAACAACCTTATCTTGATGCCTCTCAAAATAAGGGGCTAGAATAGACAAAGTTCAGAAACTCGGCAGACAGAAGATATAGCAACCAAAAAGGCAACCTTCTGAGTAAGAATAGGAAGAGGAATATCCTGCAAAGGCTCAAAGGGAGCAGCCTGCATAGCTGAAAGCACCAGGTTAAGGTCCCAAACAGGAAGTATAGGCTTTCTGGGAGGCCGCACATGCGCGACTCCTTGGAAAAAGGTCTTAACCAAAGGATGAAGAGCAAACGACCTTTGAAAGAAAAAAGCCAAGGCAGAGACTTGCCCTTTCAAAGTACTAATCTGGAATCCCATATCCAGACCTCGTTGTAGATATTCCAGAATTCTAGGAATAGAAAATACTCTACAGGGCAAAGCCCTGGATTCACACCAATCAATATAGGACCTCCAAGTCCTATAATAAATGACAGAGGAAGACTTCTTCCTAGCTCTAATAAGAGTCTGAATAACCACATCAGAAAGACCTTCTTCTTTCAAGATGGAGACTTCAGCAGCCATGCCGTCAAAGCCAGCGTTTGTAAATTGGGGTAACAAAGTTGACCCTGAGTGATGAGATCTGGAAGAAGAGGCAGATGGAACCGATCCACTGCCAGCCTTACGACGTCTGCATACCACAGACGTCTTGGCCACCTTGGCGCCACCAGAATTGCTGGTGCCTCCTCCAGTGCTAACTTGCGCACCACCTTGCTGATCATGGAGAATGGGGGAAACAGATACAGGAACCCTAGATCCTTCCAGGCCAGAGACATGGCATCCGCTGCCACTGCCAGAGGATCCTGGGATAGAGACACAAAAGCAGGCAGCTTGTGATTGTGACAAGAAGCAAACAGGTCCAACCGCACTTGTGACAGAGGAACTGAAAGACCTTGGATTGAGAGACCATTCTCCCTGGCGAGAACATCCCCTGCTCAGGGAGTCTGCCTCCACATTCTCTATCCCCGGAATGTAAACTGCTGATATGCAGGGAACATTGATCTCTGCCCACTGAAGGATCAGAGAAACTTCCCGGAGGGCACCCCAACTGCGAGTCCCTCCCTGGTGATTGATGTATGCAACAGCTGTTCGGTTGTCTGATCGAATCTGAACTGGCAGACCCTGTAAGAAATGGGTCAGTCGAAGTAGAACAAGACGTATGGCCCGAAGCTCTAATACATTGATTGGAGAATGAGCCTCCTGAGGCCCCCACAATCCTTGGAACTGATGCTTCTTCCAGAAGCCCCCCCAGCCCACCAGGCTGGCATCCATGGTAACCAGTTCCCAACGCGGCAGAAATGACTTGCCCTTCTGGAGGTTGAGCGATATTAACCACTGAAGGGACTGCAAAACGTGGGGAGACAATAGACAAGTCTGGGCACCTGTCCCACTTTGCCAAGAGGAAGAGCTGAAGCGTCCTTATGTGAAACTGCGCAAACGGGACTGCCTCGAATGCAGCTACCATCAATCCCACTCGTTTCATCCCTAGACGGATAGACTGACGAGGGTTGGACAAGAATAGACGAATCAAGTCCTGAATCAGAACCATTTTGGACTGAGGAAGAAAAACCTTGGCCTGAAATGTATCCAGAATCAGGCCCAGGAAGGGAATTTCCCTGGACGGACAGAGAGAGGATTTGGGGTACCATCCTGGTGTCCAACTCTGATTGTTCGAGGGAGGAGGCCGCGATAAGAAGATCGTCCAGAAAAGGCACAATGCGGATGCCCTGGACCCTGAATATAGCCATCACTCCTGCCAGCATCTTGGTAAAGACTCAAGGCCACAAATTGATAATGCTGGTCTTCTATCGAGAACCTGAGAAATCTCTGGTGACCCGGAAAAATAGGAATGTGCAAATAAGCATCCTTGATGTCTATGGATGTCATGAAGTCCCCTTGACGGGGAGCATCGATCGTTGATCGCAGAGACTCCATGCGGAATTTTCTGAAACGGATAAATTGATTGAGTCTCCTTAGGTCTAGGATAGGCCGAACAGAGCCGTCTTTTTGGGTACCGTGAATATGTTGGAGTAAAACCCCAAACCCCTTTCCGCTGGAGGCACTAGGCAGATGACAGCCATGTTTAACAGATTCGCTACTGCTGCCCGCAGTCCCTGCGCAATTGCCGGATCTGAAGGCATCCGGGACATGAAAAATCTGGGAGGAGGCCAGAACACGAATTCCAGTTTGTAACCGGAAGAGACTACTTCCAGAACCCAATTGTCTGATACCTCCTGACCCCAGACCTGGAAGAAGAACTGCAGCCATCCCCCCACCCGTAAGGGTGAGGGCGTCCCCTCATTGTTGAGCAGGCTTAATGGCAGATTTGGTTTTGGACCCCCAATTCTGACTTGGACGGCCACGTCCCTTTCCTCTATTCCATGCATTCCCTCTAGGGGCTGAAAAGGCCGATCCTCTACCGGATCTAGACCCCCGAAAGGAAGGGTTGAAAGAGGCCACTTCACGAAAGGAACGACGTCATTTCTTACGCTGAGGTAATTTACCTCCTTTAGTGACAGAATTCAATTTTTCTCCAAAGAGGCGCAATCCCACAAAAGGGAGCGCTGTAAGCGATTTCTTGGCTACAATATCAGCTGCCCACTGCTGCAACCATACTGACCGCTGAATGGCGATTAACAAGGCAGAGGTTCTGCTGCACATGAGCAGAGTATCATCTAAGGCAGAAAGTACAAAAGATGCAAACATCTCACATCGTTTAAGAGCGGCATACTCATCAGAGGCCGGATCAAGCCCTGAGTAATTCATTAGGTCTCTCACGACAGACCTAATAGCCACTGTCATGAGTGCTGAAGCACCAACAGGCAGCAAGGCCGAGCCCACACTGGAAAAAGCGTGGCACGCCATTTGATCAATACGCTTATCCTCTCCATCTTTAAGTGTAGTGGAGTCAGGAGAATGCAACACAGAAGAATTGGATAAATTAAGCACAGGGGCATCCACCACAGGTGGTGATGACCAACGCTTAACAGTATCAGCTGGGAAGTGATATTTCGTGTTTCAGCCCAAGGGAATGCCAGGAAGCCGCGCAGGCTTCTCCCATTCTTTAAGAATAATATCATCAAAATGCTTTTGACTTGGAAATTCTAAACGAGGTTTAGAGACTCCAAAGAATTCCCCTTTTTGAGGAGGGACTACTTCAGGAGGAGTGATAACCAAAACCTCAAAATAACTGAGCAAGAGCCTTTGGGGTATCCACAACACTAGCTTCACCCTGCTCAATCACAGTACCAACAAATTGCTGTTCATCAGAAACATCTGAATCCTCATATAATTCTCCTTCTTCTAACTGAGAAGGATCAGACCAATAAAGCATTTCACAATTATTCAACTCACTTACCGGAACGGCCTGAGTCAAATGTTTTCTTTTTAGCTGAGGCCTTCTTGGCCACAGAGCTAGACATTAATTTTTCAAGATGAGCCAATCTGGCACATAAATCAGAATGCGACTCACCACCCATGACAATATCACTGGGGGTACGGACAAGACATGGCGGAGTAGGAGATAAGGCGGAAGCCGCAGATGCCGAAGCCTGGGCCCCAGTTTGCTGCATAATAGTTAATTGAGCACAAGGGACGCAAAGAATTGTGTTATCCCCAACAAGGGATGCCCCACATCCAAAACATTGCCGAGTCTGTGCAGAGGGAACTGCATGCCCGTTGTCCTGAGATGCCTCCATATGGTGTTTAGTATTATACTATAATTGATTATAGTCGTCAAGTATATATGGGATTTACGCAATTGCTACCCGGGATGCCCCTTTAAATAGTCCCAAGTGGGAGGATATTAACACAAATGGACCCCCAAATAAGGCTTTAAGGGCTAAAGACCAGGAGAAACCCCTTTAAAATAAAGAGTTTCCACCTACAAAGAAAACAAACAGTCACCAATGCACACAATACAATAAATGACAAAGCATGAAAAAATGGCAGAAACTCCCTTCAGCAAGCTGAGGGGTACTCACAGCACCAGGAAATCAGCTCGCACCATGAGGGAAGACCATAGGGAAGCAGCAGGAGCCAGCAAGACAAAGAGAGCACACCAAGGTGCTCTGGGAATGAAATAATGCTGTGTGCCTAAGCCCCGCCGACCCCCAGAATCACATGACCAAGAATGGAGGGAAATTCTAATCTGAACACAGCCAGAAACAAAGAGCTTTAAAAGGTAAGCAAAAAAGAATGCTGCCTAGACAGAGATAGGAAAATCTAAATAAAACATCCTATTTAATAGTAAACATACATAATAATATATATGTAATAAATATTTATTTTATATTTCTTTCTTTTTTTTTTTTATTATTTGTGTGCATGATGACAAATAAGCCCAGATAACGCCCCCCCCCCTCCTTTTTACCCCAGCAGGGTAAAGGAGAACTAAAGGGGAGATTATAGAAATGCACCCATAAGGCACAAGGGGATTATAAAGGGACACCAACCCAGAAACCACCTACCCACATATGGGTCTCACGGAGGAGTAAAACTCCTGTATACACCAGAAGGTGTGTTCCACTTTTGCCTGAATGCAGCTACCATCAATCCCACTAGTCTCATCCCTAGACGGATAGACTGACGAGGGTTGGACAAGAATAGACGAATCAAGTCCTCAATCAGAACCATTTTGGACTGAGGAAGAAAAACCTTGGCCTGAAATGTATCCAGAATCAGGCCCAGGAAGGAAATTTCCCTGGACGGACAGAGAGAGGATTTGGGGTACCATCCTGGTGTCCAACTCTGATTGTTCGAGGGAGGAGGCCGCGATAAGAAGATCGTCCAGAAAAGGCACAATGCGGATGCCCTGGACCCTGAATATAGCCATCACTCCTGCCAGCATCTTGGTAAAGACTCAAGGCCACAAATTGATAATGCTGGTCTTCTATCGAGAACCTGAGAAATCTCTGGTGACCCGGAAAAATAGGAATGTGCAAATAAGCATCCTTGATGTCTATGGATGTCATGAAGTCCCCTTGACGGGGAGCATCGATCGTTGATCGCAGAGACTCCATGCGGAATTTTCTGAAACGGATAAATTGATTGAGTCTCCTTAGGTCTAGGATAGGCCGAACAGAGCCGTCTTTTTGGGTACCGTGAATATGTTGGAGTAAAACCCCAAACCCCTTTCCGCTGGAGGCACTAGGCAGATGACAGCCATGTTTAACAGATTCGCTACTGCTGCCCGCAGTCCCTGCGCAATTGCCGGATCTGAAGGCATCCGGGACATGAAAAATCTGGGAGGAGGCCAGAACACGAATTCCAGTTTGTAACCGGAAGAGACTACTTCCAGAACCCAATTGTCTGATACCTCCTGACCCCAGACCTGGAAGAAGAACTGCAGCCATCCCCCCACCCGTAAGGGTGAGGGCGTCCCCTCATTGTTGAGCAGGCTTAATGGCAGATTTGGTTTTGGACCCCCAATTCTGACTTGGACGGCCACGTCCCTTTCCTCTATTCCATGCATTCCCTCTAGGGGCTGAAAAGGCCGATCCTCTACCGGATCTAGACCCCCGAAAGGAAGGGTTGAAAGAGGCCACTTCACGAAAGGAACGACGTCATTTCTTACGCTGAGGTAATTTACCTCCTTTAGTGACAGAATTCAATTTTTCTCCAAAGAGGCGCAATCCCACAAAAGGGAGCGCTGTAAGCGATTTCTTGGCTACAATATCAGCTGCCCACTGCTGCAACCATACTGACCGCTGAATGGCGATTAACAAGGCAGAGGTTCTGCTGCACATGAGCAGAGTATCATCTAAGGCAGAAAGTACAAAAGATGCAAACATCTCACATCGTTTAAGAGCGGCATACTCATCAGAGGCCGGATCAAGCCCTGAGTAATTCATTAGGTCTCTCACGACAGACCTAATAGCCACTGTCATGAGTGCTGAAGCACCAACAGGCAGCAAGGCCGAGCCCACACTGGAAAAAGCGTGGCACGCCATTTGATCAATACGCTTATCCTCTCCATCTTTAAGTGTAGTGGAGTCAGGAGAATGCAACACAGAAGAATTGGATAAATTAAGCACAGGGGCATCCACCACAGGTGGTGATGACCAACGCTTAACAGTATCAGCTGGGAAGTGATATTTCGTGTTTCAGCCCAAGGGAATGCCAGGAAGCCGCGCAGGCTTCTCCCATTCTTTAAGAATAATATCATCAAAATGCTTTTGACTTGGAAATTCTAAACGAGGTTTAGAGACTCCAAAGAATTCCCCTTTTTGAGGAGGGACTACTTCAGGAGGAGTGATAACCAAAACCTCAAAATAACTGAGCAAGAGCCTTTGGGGTATCCACAACACTAGCTTCACCCTGCTCAATCACAGTACCAACAAATTGCTGTTCATCAGAAACATCTGAATCCTCATATAATTCTCCTTCTTCTAACTGAGAAGGATCAGACCAATAAAGCATTTCACAATTATTCAACTCACTTACCGGAACGGCCTGAGTCAAATGTTTTCTTTTTAGCTGAGGCCTTCTTGGCCACAGAGCTAGACATTAATTTTTCAAGATGAGCCAATCTGGCACATAAATCAGAATGCGACTCACCACCCATGACAATATCACTGGGGGTACGGACAAGACATGGCGGAGTAGGAGATAAGGCGGAAGCCGCAGATGCCGAAGCCTGGGCCCCAGTTTGCTGCATAATAGTTAATTGAGCACAAGGGACGCAAAGAATTGTGTTATCCCCAACAAGGGATGCCCCACATCCAAAACATTGCCGAGTCTGTGCAGAGGGAACTGCATGCCCGTTGTCCTGAGATGCCTCCATATGGTGTTTAGTATTATACTATAATTGATTATAGTCGTCAAGTATATATGGGATTTACGCAATTGCTACCCGGGATGCCCCTTTAAATAGTCCCAAGTGGGAGGATATTAACACAAATGGACCCCCAAATAAGGCTTTAAGGGCTAAAGACCAGGAGAAACCCCTTTAAAATAAAGAGTTTCCACCTACAAAGAAAACAAACAGTCACCAATGCACACAATACAATAAATGACAAAGCATGAAAAAATGGCAGAAACTCCCTTCAGCAAGCTGAGGGGTACTCACAGCACCAGGAAATCAGCTCGCACCATGAGGGAAGACCATAGGGAAGCAGCAGGAGCCAGCAAGACAAAGAGAGCACACCAAGGTGCTCTGGGAATGAAATAATGCTGTGTGCCTAAGCCCCGCCGACCCCCAGAATCACATGACCAAGAATGGAGGGAAATTCTAATCTGAACACAGCCAGAAACAAAGAGCTTTAAAAGGTAAGCAAAAAAGAATGCTGCCTAGACAGAGATAGGAAAATCTAAATAAAACATCCTATTTAATAGTAAACATACATAATAATATATATGTAATAAATATTTATTTTATATTTCTTTCTTTTTTTTTTTTTATTATTTGTGTGCATGATGACAAATAAGCCCAGATAACGCCCCCCCCCCTCCTTTTTACCCCAGCAGGGTAAAGGAGAACTAAAGGGGAGATTATAGAAATGCACCCATAAGGCACAAGGGGATTATAAAGGGACACCAACCCAGAAACCACCTACCCACATATGGGTCTCACGGAGGAGTAAAACTCCTGTATACACCAGAAGGTGTGTTCCACTTTTGCCTGAACCATACAGCCAGGGCTGGGAGGCATACAATAAAACCAAACAGGTTTAAAGAGTTTCAGACAGAAATAGAGAAAAAAAGGGGGCCGGGAGCAAACCGGAGAGTCATCTTCTGAATGCTTCGCCGACTGCAGAGACGAAAAGACTGAGGAATAGTGGGAGGAACCCAGTACTTATGGACCAGGAGGGGCTCCTTTTTCCATGTCATCAATGCAAGATCGCCCTCTACAGGCCGGTTTCCCAAGTGTCATGAATATTTGGAAGTGGGGTGTGTGACATACTAGGAATAAATATTTACTTTCTTTTACGCAAAAATATTTAAAAAAAACAGTAGAAAAATTACAAACAAGACATTTCATGTTAAAGCCTAAACTGCAATATATAATTTTCCTGGAAATTCCTGTTAAACATGGTGCAAAATGGGGAAAAAATTACCTGTCAACAGAGGGTGATAGAGGGTGACAAAACTTCAAGTAGGTTGGCAATTAAAAGGGTTAATAGTACCTATGCATGTTGGGTATTGTTCTGCTCGGGGGACCTTGCGCTTTCAGATTTAGCTTGTTTTTTCTTGTTTTCATATTGATATTAGGAAAACGTGTTTTTTTAGGGAAACCCTGTGCAACCTTAGAATTCTTCGAGGGATTACTTCCAGAAAGATGAGCCCACTACAACAAGCTTGGTACACTTAGAAAGTTTACTTTCAGGGAATATATGGTTTATGGGGATATTCCAAATGTAAAGGGTTGTTTTGGTTGAAAAATTGCAAGGTGCGCACTTTGTCTGCAGAGCTGAAATTTTCTGTTTACTGTTATGCGCATGCTTTACTTTGGGGTGTTTGCCAACTCTTCCCTTGACAGTAGCTATGCATGTTGGGTACCGTTCTGTTCGCAGGATTTTGCTTTTCTCAGATTTTATCTTGTTTTTTCTTGTTTGCATATAGTTTTTTTTTTAGGAAAATGTGGCTTTGATTCTTTTTTATTCGTTTTTAGGAAAACTCTGTGCAACCAAAGAATTGATTGAGGGATTACTTTCAGAAAACTATTCCCACATAAACAAGCCTGGTACGCCTAGAAAGCTTGAGGTGTGTATTACTAGAGAATATATAGTTTGTGGAGGGTATTTCAAATGTAAAGACTTGTTTTTCTGGAAAAACTGCAAGGTGCGCATAGTGCATATCACAGTTGTATTTTACCTGAAAATCTCCTAAAGCTCTGTTTCAGTTTGGAGGAGTCTCCTGGGCAGGAAAGGGTGTTTACCTATACATATGTGGTACCGCTGTGACCGGGAGAGATTGGGGTTTCACACGCAATAAAATTTTATTGACAAACTTACATTTTCTATTACAAATTAACACATTTTAAAACAGCCTGGATTAGGTCGCTTGTTGTAACAAAGGGTTATACATGATACATCATAGTCTGCTATTAAAATGTAAACAGACTTATCAACTTTCTGCGATGTCTGAATATCTTCTGTGATTTTCAGTTTACAGTGAAGAATGCTGCATCTACAGCTACAGAGCCAAAAATCTGGACTGCAAAGTAGTAGACCTGGATCTGTACTTTTTTCTTTTAATTATATTTTTCAAAGTAAAAAGTTATTCTATCTAAAAGCATTTAACATTCATATTAGAGATGAGCGAACTTCTTAAAAATTAGATTCGGGATATTCGCCGAATTTCTCCAAGAAATTTGGGTTCGTCCGAATCGAACTTTAAAGAATCGCTCATCTCTGCCGGCATGTAGATGTTTGCTACATGCCAGCATGGTGGGAGCGGGGAGGCCGGCTGCGCTGTCAGCGGGCGGCGGAAGCCGGCTTCCGTCGCCCGCTGACAGCGCAGCTGGCCTCCCCGCTCCCACTATACAGCAAATACTTACCGGCATGGTGGGAGCGGGGAGGCCGGCTGCGCTGTCAGCGGGCGGCGGAAGCCGGCTTCCGTCGCCCGCTGACAGCGCAGCCGGCCTTCCTGCTCCCACTATACAGCAAACACTTACCGGCATGGTGGGAGTGGGGAGGCCGGCTGCGCTGTTAGCGGGTGGCGGAAGCCGGCTTCCGCCGCCCGCTGACAGCGCAGCCGGCCTCCCCACTCCCACCATGCTGGCATTTTTTTTTTTTTTTTTCAGGGGAAATTTGGTCAGCACGAACCACCAAAAATTCGGGTTTGTGCTGAATCGAATTTTTCCTGAAATTCGGTGCGAATTCAGGTTCGTTAGAACCGATTCGCTCATCCCTAATTCATATCCTGGCATTTGGAACAGTATAAAAGCTGAAAAGTGAAGACGCTGGAGCTTTTAACCTTGATAGATATACACATGGGTATATTGGGGAAAATGGCAGGATGGTTTTTGTCTTGACTGATGATCTGTTGGAAAACAGATTTGCAAAGCAATAAAATTATAATTTAATTACTATTATGAAGCAAATGCACCCTGTGTATAGACATAATGTATGATTTTCACATTATAATAGAAAAGGAAGGTGACAGGTGCTTTTGAACAATACATAAGCAAATGACAGTTCATTGTATGTAGGACATTTTAAAGGCTTTAGAAAAACATACTTATGTACTCAAAGGAGTAATACTCCAGATAATAATTGTTTTGTTATATTTTATTTTCATAAAAGTTTTTCAGCAAGACTAATGAAATACTAAAATATGCAGTAGATGTTCCTGTAACACAGTGAATTTTTAACTGTGTAGATGTTCTTTCTTCTTGGCCACGATTTGATGAAAAATAACATTGATCTGGATGTTATTTAATTTGCAAATGTATTTAATTTGCATTAAAATGCTTTCAATGAAATTGCCACTATTTTAGTACCTCAGTGTGTAGGGGCATTTTGAATTTGCCTTCCTTACAGAAAGGAAGCCCTTTCTACCCTATAAAAGAATTACCTCCTACTTGCTCCATGCATTAAGGTTGTACTCTTGTCCTTAGGATGTTCTAGAGCCATTAAAGCCATTTATTTAAAGCGGGCCAAGATACCAGATTAAAGACTCTAGGGCCAGGTAAAAACCCTGCCTAATGTGTGAAGCCCCCTGTGTTTATCTTCTACTTGAAGGCCTCTTGCAGGATCCTTGGCACTCCTTCATCCTCTGTGTGCACAATGGCTGGTGGCGGGTGCAAACACCAATCAATTCATGATTCAATGATGGCCATTCAAATGTTTGGCAGTAAATAATGATCGGAGGTGAGCCTGCCCATACAGCATTGAAAAGCTGGATTGGGCTAAGTAGAGCAGTTTGTGCACAGGAGAATTCCAAAGCAGGATGTCCCTTTAAAAGTGGATTAAAGCATCATGCTTTTAAGATAAATGTATATAATGTCCCTAATAGAGATGACTAGTGATGAGCGAGCCCGTAGAAGTTCCCGAACCCCACTGAAGTCAAACTCAAAATGGCTGTAAAATGGGGGAAGCAAAGGCTAGAGGGCTGCAAATGGGAGTGGGGAGCACACCAGGGGGATTACCCTACACAAAATGGGCTAGGGAAAGTACTCAAAACAATAACCGAAAATAAAAAAATGAAGGGAGATGGAAGAGGCAGAGAAGGAGGAAGAAGTAACCAACACTAAAACTACTCACTCAGGTACCAAGTCCCATGGGCTCCACGCCTTGTTCATCTTAAGGAATGTAAGGATGTCCAAGTTGGCTGTGGATAGGTGGATCCTCCTGTTGGTGATGAACACACGTTCTGATAGGATACTTGCCGCAGGCCAGCACCTTCTGTCACGGACCAGGTGGAGCGGACTCGGGTGTGGATCCGCTTTAATCGTGGAACCGATGGCGGGTACCGTGTCAGGGGAGCGGAGTCTAAGGAGCCACCGGTATTCACCAGAGCCCACCCCAAGGCAGGTTGGTCTTGTGCGGCGAGTGACTCCCAGGTCGCTACCCCCTAACAGCGGCCCAGTCCCACAGTCAGCCGAGGTTCAGTGAGGTACACAAGTGGCAGGCAAAAAGGCGTAGTAAGTACAGGCTGAGATCGGGGCTGGCAGCACAGGTTCGCGGTAAAGGTGAGTAGCCGAGGTCGGGGCAGGCAGCAAAGGTTCAGAGTCGGGGACAGGCAGAGGTCGGTACACGGGTGAGCAATCCAAGAATGTCTGACTTTCAACAGGCATGGAGAGACCAAGATCTGGCCCTGAAGGAAAGGAAGTGCCTCTTTAAATAGGGGAAGTGGATGCAGGATTGGATGAGCAGGCGCCAATCAGTGCTGTACAGGCTCTTTAAATCTCAGGAATCCAGTGCGCTCGCCCTCTAGTGGACAGAGACGTGCGTGCACCTGAGCATGTGAGCAGGAAGCATGGGGGGGAAGGGCGGCAGCTAAATGCAGCCATGACGAAGTACTGCAAGATGGATGACGGCTGCATGCAGCCATGGAGGTAAGTGACTTGCTGTGAGACGGGCGTGCAGCGCTCGCCCTAACAGTACCCCCCCCTTGGGTCTCCCCCTCTTCTTGGGACCCAGAAAGTCAGGGATGAGACTATGAACCGGAATGTTCTCTTCAGGTTCTAATTTCAAGACTTTGCTGTATTGGCGAGGAGATACAAAGGCCTCTCCGGCTGGTGCCTGTACCAGGGCGGAGGGAGCAGTGACAGGAGCAGGCTTGGCGGGAATGGGTCCAAAACACCTCTTGGGGCAGGCTGGGCCCCATGACTTAATATCGCCAGTATTCCAGTCAAGCGTGGGGTCATGACGTTGAAGCCAAGGTAGGCCGAGAAGAATTGGAGAAGTGCTACTGGGGAGGACGAAGAACTCAATACTCTCCTGATGGTCGGGTCCAACCTTCAAAAGGAGCGGTACTGTGCGATATCGCACGATGCAATCAAGTTTATCTTCATTGACTGAAGCAATAACTAGAGGTCTTGCGAGGCGACTCACAGAGATATTATACTTGTCAATCAAAGAGGCCCCGATGACGTTTTCCGCGGAGCCCGAATCCAGAAAAGCTGACAAATTCACAGAGACGTTAGCAGAAATGGAGAGTTGCACTGGAACCGTAAGGCGTGAAGAGGTAGCACACCCAACCAGGGATGCCTCTCCCACCCTTACTAGGTGCGCCCGTGGCGGGCGAACAGAACAGTCTTTCAAGAAGTGCTCGGAGCTGGCACAGTACAAACAAAGGTTCTTGTTTCTACGACGAGTTCTCTCCAACGGAGTTAGGCGAGATCGGTCCACCTGCATAGCCTCCTCAGTGGAAGGTGCATGTGCGGGCAAAGATGGATGTTGGAAAACAGGGGCCAGACGTGAAGTCCTCCTAGGGCACTCGAAGTTCTTTCCCAGGCGGAGTTCCTCTCGCCTTTCAGAAAAACGCACATCGATGCGTGTGGCCAAGCGAATAAGATCAGTCAAAGACGAAGGCAAATCACGTGCCGCTAGGGCATCTGTAATATGGCTAGAAAGTCCTTTCTTAAAGGAGGCACACAAGGCCTCATTATTCCAGGATAATTCTGACGCCAGGGTGAGGAACTGTACGGCATATTCGCCAACAGACCGGTCGCCCTGGACCAAGTTAAGCAGGGCTGCTTCTGCCGATGAGGCCCGGGCTGGTTCCTCAAAGACATGGCGAAACTCAGAAACGAAGGCATGTAAGTTGGAAGTCACTGGTTCGTTGCGATCCCATAAAGGAGTAGCCCAGGCCAGGGCCTTTCCTGTAAGCAGACTAATAATAAAGGCCACTTTGGCTCGTTCAGTGGGAAACTGGTCCGCCAACATCTCCAGATGCAGAGAACACTGGGCAAGGAAACCTCGGCATGACTTGGCATCCCCATCAAATTTAGCCGGCAAGGAGAGACAAACTCTAGCTGGAGGTGGTACAGGTGGCGGCGACACCGGAGCGGAAGGTGGCAATTGCTGCTGCAGGATTGTTAGTAATTGCTGAACCATGGCGGCGAGCTGGTTGATTTGGCGAGTCTGCATAGCCACTACAGTGAGCAATTCTGAGGCGTTAGGCAGTGGCACCTCAGCGGGATCCATGGCCAGATCTTACTGTCACGGACCGGGTGGAGCGGACTCGGGTGTGGATCCGCTTTAACCGTGGAACCGATGGCGGGTACCGTGTCAGGGGAGCGGAGTCTAAGGAGCCACCGGTATTCACCAGAGCCCACCGCAAGGCAGGTTGGTCTTGTGCGGCGAGTGACTCCCAGGTCGCTACCCCCTAACAGCGGCCCAGTCCCACAGTCAGCCGAGGTTCAGTGAGGTACACAAGTGGCAGGCAAAAAGGCGTAGTAAGTACAGGCTGAGATCGGGGCTGGCAGCACAGGTTCGCTGTAAAGGTGAGTAGCCGAGGTCGGGGCAGGCAGCAAAGGTTCAGAGTCGGGGACAGGCAGAGGTCGGTACACGGGTGAGCAATCCAAGAATGTCTGACTTTCAACAGGCATGGAGAGACCAAGATCTGGCCCTGAAGGAAAGGAAGTGCCTCTTTAAATAGGGGAAGTGGATGCAGGATTGGATGAGCAGGCGCCAATCAGTGCTGTACAGGCTCTTTAAATCTCAGGAATCCAGTGCGCTCGCCCTCTAGTGGACAGAGACGTGCGTGCACCTGAGCATGTGAGCAGGAAGCATGGGGGGGAAGGGCGGCGGCTGAATGCAGCCATGAGGAAGTGCTGCAAGATGGATGACGGCTGCATGCAGCCATGGAGGTAAGTGACTTGCTGTGAGACGGGCGTGCAGCGCTCGCCCTAACAGTTCAAGACATGGAGGTCAAGCACTTGCCAACTGTCCAAATTGGTGACCCAGAAATTGAAAGGGCAGAACCCATAGCTTAGTACCAGGAGACATGTCAACAGATAGTCATCCGCCATGAGAGTCAAAGTCTGCCCCCTGGTACTACGGGCCATATTTGATGGTGGCGAATGTGGTGGACAATGAAATAATGTGTTCCACATTGTGGCCATGCTCACCCTCTCTTGTGCAGTGGTGTCGGTGCCCCTTCTGCATTGGCAACTTTTTCCTCCTCCTCAGCCTTGTTCCGCCACAGAGTCCTCAAATTCTCTCATGTTTCTATTCTGCACTAGTGGTGGAATCAAGGTGGTAATGTTATCCTTATAACGGGGATCCAGCAGGTTGGCCTGCTGGCTGGACAGTGGAGTATCTGTCCAACCCACCCTGCAAGCCACATGTGCCCTACCCAACACCTAGGAAACGGAGCCTGCCTCTTCCTCCTCTGCTTCTTCCACACCATCACATCCTCTGTCATGGCCTGAAAGCAAAGAAAGTGGATGGTAGTGCTGAAGATGGTGTTATCAGTGCTCACCATATTGTTGGTGTACGGATAGCACTGTAGCACAGCACATATGTCCCTCCTGGAGGCCCACTCATTGATGGTGAGGTGCTGTTAGTCTGCACTTTGACTAACCCAGGCATTTTTTAGCTGGATCTCCACTATTGCCTGCTGCTGCTCACACACCCTTTCCTGCATATGCAAAGTGGAATTCCACCTGGCTGGCAAGTCGCATATGAAGTGGTGGGTGGGAAGTCTGAAGTTCCTTTGCAGTGCAGAGAGGTGAGCACACGCCACATACTTTATGCAGCAGCTCTGGCATCTCTAGATAATTGTCCAGGAAGCTCTACACCACCAAGCTGAACACATGCACCAGCCAAGAGATGTATGTCAACCAAGCTCAGGCTAAGGCTGCTACAAGGTTCCCCCCATTGTCACACACCACCTTGCCAGGCTTCAGGTGCAGCAGCAGCAACCACTCAACTGTCTGCTTCTTGATGCCGTCCACAGCTCCTGGGCAGTGTGGGGTCTTTTGCCCAGACATATAACTTTTAGCACCACATGCTGTCGTTTCCCCATGGCTGTGCTCAAAATTGTGGTGCAGGGACTGCATTGACTGCATGAGGAGGAAGCGGAGGAGGCAACAGGAGGCACCGACTGATGCCCAGCAATCCAGGTTGGTGGAAGGATATGCGCCAAAGTGTTTCCCTCCTCAGTTCCAGTTACCACTATATTGACCCAGTGGGCAGTTAGAGAGATGTAACATCCCTGGCCATGCTTACTTGTTCACGTGTCAGTGGTGATGTGTACACTAAAACTAATAGCAATGCCCAGTGCACACCTTATTTTCTCCACAACCTGTTGGTGCAGGGTAGGGATGGCCTGGCTAGAAAAGTGGTGGCTTGAAATGGCATATTGTGGAACAGCCGCCACTAGAGATGAGCGAACTTTTGAAAAATTCGATTCGACTGATTCGCCGAATTTTCCGACAAAATTCGTTTCGACCCGAATAAATTCGCGACGAATCGCTATTAAAAACGGCTATTTCTGAGCCTCCTAGAGCCTCAATAGGGTTGTAAACCATTCTGCCTTGCTGTAACACGCACAGGATGCGTGCTGGGTTAGTTAAATAATACTTTGAAGAAATATCACATGCAGATCAGAGGCATCGCTAATAGAATCGCAGAGCGGCACAATTGAATTCAAGAGAGTTGAAGTGGCATCACTATGAGGGGCAGGGGCCCAAACATTGCTTTAAAGAGACACTGGAGTTGGCAGCAGCAGGAGCCCAAAAATTGGATGAATCACACCCTGGAGTTGGCAGCAGCAGCAGGAGCCCAAACATTACTTTAAAGAGACCCTGGGGTTGGCTTCAGGAGCCCAAAAATTGGATGAATCACACCCTGGAGTTGGCAGCAGCAGCAGCAGTAGCCCAAATATACACTGGAGTTGGCTTCAGGAGCCCAAAAATTGGATGAATCACACCCTGGAGTTGGCAGCAGCAGCAGCAGGAGCCCAGATATACACTGGAGTTGGCTTCAGGAGCCCAAAAATTGGATGAATCACACCCTGGAGTTGGCAGCAGCAGCAGCAGGAGCCCAAATATTACTTTAAAGAGACACTGGGGTTGGCTTCAGGAGCCCAAAAATTGGATGATTCACACCCTGGAGTTGGCAGGAGTTGACAGCAGCAGCAGCAGGAGCCCAAACATTACTTTAAAGAGACCCTGGGGTTGGCTTCAGGAGCCCAAAAATTGGATGAATCACACCCTGGAGTTGGCAGAAGTTGGCAGCAGCAGCAGGAGCCCAAACATTACTTAAAAGAGACACTGGGGTTGGCTTCAGGAGCCCAAAAATTGGATGAATCACACCCTGGAGTTGGCAGGAGTTGACAGCAGCAGCAGGAGCCCAAATATTACTTTAAAGAGACCCTGGGGTTGGCTTCAGGAGCCCAAAAATTGGATGAATCACACCCTGGAGTTGGCAGGAGTTGGCAGTAGCAGCAGCAGGAGCCCAAATATTACTTTAAAGAGACACTGGGGTTGGCTTCAGGAGCCCAAAAATTGGATGATTCACACCCTGGAGTTGGCAGCAGCAGCAGCAGTAGCCCAAATATACACTGGAGTTGGCTTCAGGAGCCCAAAAATTGGATGAATCACACCCTGGAGTTGGCTGCAGCAGCAGCAGGAGCCCAAACATTACTTTAAAGAGACACTGGGGTTGGCTTCAGGAGCCCAAAAATTGGATGAATCACACCCTGGAGTTGGCAGCAGCAGGAGCCCAAACATTACTTTAAAGAGACACTGGGGTTGGCTTCAGGAGCCCAAAAATTGGATGATTCACACCCTGGAGTTGGCAGCAGCAGCAGCAGGAGCCCAAATATACACTGGAGTTGGCTTCAGGAGCCCAAAAATTGGATGAATCACACCCTGGAGTTGGCAGCAGCAGCAGCAGGAGCCCAAATATTACTTTAAAGAGACCCTGGGGTTGGCTTCAGGAGCCCAAAAATTGGATGAATCACACCCTGGAGTTGGCAGAATTTGGCAGTAGCAGCAGCAGGAGCCCAAATATTACTTTAAAGAGACCCTGGGGTTGGCTTCAGGAGCCCAAAAATTGGATGAATCACACCCTGGAGTTGGCAGAAGTTGGCAGTAGCAGCAGCAGGAGCCCAAATATTACTTTAAAGAGACCCTGGGGTTGGCTTCAGGAGCCCAAAAATTGGATGAATCACACCCTGGAGTTGGCAGCAGCAGCAGGAGCCCAAATATTACTTTAAAGAGACCCTGGGGTTGGCTTCAGGAGCCCAAAAATTGGATGAATCACACCCTGGAGTTGGCAGCAGCAGGAGCCCAAACATTACTTCAAAGAGACCCTGGGGTTGGCTTCAGGAGCCCAAAAATTGGATGAATCACACCCTGGAGTTGGCAGGAGTTGACAGCAGCAGCAGCAGCAGGAGCCCAAACATTACTTTAAAGAGACCCTGGGGTTGGCTTCAGGAGCCCAAAAATTGGATGAATCACACCCTGGAGTTGGCAGAAGTTGGCAGCAGCAGCAGGAGCCCAAACATTACTTAAAAGAGACACTGGGGTTGGCTTCAGGAGCCCAAAAATTGGATGAATCACACCCTGGAGTTGGCAGGAGTTGACAGCAGCAGCAGGAGCCCAAATATTACTTTAAAGAGACCCTGGGGTTGGCTTCAGGAGCCCAAAAATTGGATGAATCACACCCTGGAGTTGGCAGGAGTTGGCAGTAGCAGCATCAGGAGCCCAAATATTACTTTAAAGAGACACTGGGGTTGGCTTCAGGAGCCCAAAAATTGGATGATTCACACCCTGGAGTTGGCAGCAGCAGCAGCAGTAGCCCAAATATACACTGGAGTTGGCTTCAGGAGCCCAAAAATTGGATGAATCACACCCTGGAGTTGGCAGCAGCAGCCCAAACATTACTTTAAAGAGACACTGGGGTTGGCTTCAGGAGCCCAAAAATTGGATGAATCACACCCTGGAGTTGGCAGCAGCAGGAGCCCAAATATTACTTTAAAGAGACCCTGGGGTTTGCTTCAGGAGCCCAAAAATTGGATGATTCACACCCTGGAGTTGGCAGCAGCAGCAGGAGCCCAAATATACACTGGAGTTGGCTTCAGGAGCCCAAAAATTGGATGAATCACACCCTGGAGTTGGCAGCAGCAGCAGCAGGAGCCCAAATATTACTTTAAAGAGACCCTGGGGTTGGCTTCAGGAGCCCAAAAATTGGATGAATCACACCCTGGAGTTGGCAGAAGTTGGCAGTAGCAGCAGCAGGAGCCCAAATATTACTTTAAAGAGACCCTGGGGTTGGCTTCAGGAGCCCAAAAATTGGATGAATCACACCCTGGAGTTGGCAGCAGCAGCAGCAGGAGCCCAAACATTACTTAAAAGAGACACTGGGGTTGGCTTCAGGAGCCCAAAAATTGGATGAATCACACCCTGGAGTTGGCAGGAGTTGACAGCAGCAGCAGGAGCCCAAATATTACTTTAAAGAGACCCTGGGGTTGGCTTCAGGAGCCCAAAAATTGGATGAATCACACCCTGGAGTTGGCAGAAGTTGGCAGTAGCAGCAGCAGGAGCCCAAATATTACTTTAAAGAGACCCTGGGGTTGGCTTCAGGAGCCCAAAAATTGGATGAATCACACCCTGGAGTTGGCAGCAGCAGGAGCCCAAACATTACGTAAAAGAGACACTGGGGTTGGCTTCAGGAGCCCAAAAATTGGATGAATCACACCCTGGAGTTGGCAGGAGTTGACAGCAGCAGCAGGAGCCCAAATATTACTTTAAAGAGACCCTGGGGTTGGCTTCAGGAGCCCAAAAATTGGATGAATCACACCCTGGAGTTGGCAGGAGTTGGCAGTAGCAGCAGCAGGAGCCCAAATATTACTTTAAAGAGACACTGGGGTTGGCTTCAGGAGCCCAAAAATTGGATGATTCACACCCTGGAGTTGGCAGCAGCAGCAGCAGTAGCCCAAATATACACTGGAGTTGGCTTCAGGAGCCCAAAAATTGGATGAATCACACCCTGGAGTTGGCAGCAGCAGCAGCAGGAGCCCAAACATTACTTTAAAGAGACACTGGGGTTGGCTTCAGGAGCCCAAAAATTGGATGAATCACACCCTGGAGTTGGCAGCAGCAGGAGCCCAAATATTGCTTTAAAGAGACCCTGGGGTTTGCTTCAGGAGCCCAAAAATTGGATGATTCACACCCTGGAGTTGGCAGCAGCAGGAGCCCAAATATACACTGGAGTTGGCTTCAGGAGCCCAAAAATTGGATGAATCACACCCTGGAGTTGGCAGCAGCAGCAGCAGGAGCCCAAATATTACTTTAAAGAGACCCTGGGGTTGGCTTCAGGAGCCCAAAAATTGGATGAATCACACCCTGGAGTTGGCAGAAGTTGGCAGGAGCAGCAGCAGGAGCCCAAATATTACTTTAAAGAGACCCTGGGGTTGGCTTCAGGAGCCCAAAAATTGGATGAATCACACCCTGGAGTTGGCAGCAGCAGCAGCAGGAGCCCAAACATTACTTAAAAGAGACACTGGGGTTGGCTTCAGGAGCCCAAAAATTGGATGAATCACACCCTGGAGTTGGCAGAAGTTGGCAGTAGCAGCAGCAGCAGGAGCCCAAATATTACTTTAAAGAGACCCTGGGGTTGGCTTCAGGAGCCCAAAAATTGGATGAATCACACCCTGGAGTTGGCAGGAGTTGACAGCAGCAGCAGGAGCCCAAGTATTACTTTAAAGAGACCCTGGGGTTGGCTTCAGGAGCCCAAAAATTGGATGAATCACACCCTGGAGTTGGCAGAAGTTGGCAGTAGCAGCAGCAGGAGCCCAAATATTACTTTAAAGAGACCCTGGGGTTGGCTTCAGGAGCCCAAAAATTGGATGAATCACACCCTGGAGTTGGCAGAAGTTGGCAGTAGCAGCAGCAGGAGCCCAAATATTACTTTAAAGAGACCCTGGGGTTGGCTTCAGGAGCCCAAAAATTGGATGAATCACACCCTGGAGTTGGCAGCAGCAGCAGCAGGAGACCAAACATTACTTAAAAGAGACACTGGGGTTGGCTTCAGGAGCCCAAAAATTGGATGAATCACACCCTGGAGTTGGCAGGAGTTGACAGCAGCAGCAGGAGCCCAAATATTACTTTAAAGAGACCCTGGGGTTGGCTTCAGGAGCCCAAAAATTGGATGAATCACACCCTGGAGTTGGCAGAAGTTGGCAGTAGCAGCAGCAGGAGCCCAAATATTACTTTAAAGAGACCCTGGGGTTGGCTTCAGGAGCCCAAAAATTGGATGAATCACACCCTGGAGTTGGCAGAAGTTGGCAGTAGCAGCAGCAGGAGCCCAAATATTACTTTAAAGAGACCCTGGGGTTGGCTTCAGGAGCCCAAAAATTGGATGAATCACACCCTGGAGTTGGCAGCAGCAGCAGCAGGAGCCCAAACATTACTTTAAAGAGACCCTGGGGTTGGCTTCAGGAGCCCAAAAATTGGATGAATCACACCCTGGAGTTGGCAGGAGTTGGCAGTAGCAGCAGCAGGAGCCCAAATATTACTTTAAAGAGACACTGGGGTTGGCTTCAGGAGCCCAAAAATTGGATGATTCACACCCTGGAGTTGGCAGCAGCAGCAGCAGTAGCCCAAATATACACTGGAGTTGGCTTCAGGAGCCCAAAAATTGGATGAATCACACCCTGGAGTTGGCAGCAGCAGCAGCAGGAGCCCAAACATTACTTTAAAGAGACACTGGGGTTGGCTTCAGGAGCCCAAAAATTGGATGAATCACACCCTGGAGTTGGCAGCAGCAGGAGCCCAAATATTACTTTAAAGAGACCCTGGGGTTGGCTTCAGGAGCCCAAAAATTGGATGAATCACACCCTGGAGTTGGCAGCAGCAGCAGCAGGATCCCAAATATTACTTTAAAGAGACCCTGGGGTTGGCTTCAGGAGCCCAAAAATTGGATGATTCACACCATGGAGTTGGCAGCAGCAGGAGCCCAAATATACACTGGAGTTGGCTCCAGGAGCCCAAAAATTGGATGAATCACACCCTGGAGTTGGCAGCAGCAGCAGCAGGAGCCCAAACATTACTTTAAAGAGACACTGGGGTTGGCTTCAGGAGCCCAAAAATTGGATGAATCACACCCTGGAGTTGGCAGGAGTTGGCAGCAGCAGCAGCAGGGGCCCAAATATACAATAGAGTTGGCTTCAGGAGCCCAAAAATTAGATGAATCACACCCTGGAGTTGGCAGAAGTTGGCAGCAGCAGCAGCAGGAGCCCAAAAAATGGCCTAAAGACATAAATATGTTTTGCACCATTTGGAAAGTGTAAAACGTGGCACCATGCTGAATCTAGTCGCATGCATCAGGCATTGGTGGGTGGAAATCCTGGCTGATCCATCCCTGATTCATTTTGACAAAGGTGAGTCTCTCCACATTTTTAGTTGACAGACGAGTTCTCCTCGCCGTAACTATGGCCCCCGCCGCACTAAACACCCGCTCAGATGGCACGCTACTTGCCGGGCAGGACAGCTTTTCCAGGGCAAACTCTGCTAGTTGCAGCCACAAATCAAGTTTGGCTGCCCAGAAGTCCAGCGGATCCTCAAGGTGTGTTGGCATGGTCATGTCAAAGTATGACATGCCCTGCTGGTTGAGGTCCTGCTCCAGGTCTTCCTGCTGCTCATGAGTAGCCTCACTATGCGGTGTAGAAAGCTACTCATTAGCGACTGAAGACTGAGGCTGCTGCTGCTGATGGAGCTGCTGCTGCTGCTCCTGCCAACCCCCCCAGCGGCCATGGCAGTGGAAGGTGAGCGCAGAGGTCCCCTCGAGTCAGACCTGCGAGAGTATGGACCATGGCGCAGATAGGCATCGGCCAACTGCCTACGTAGAATGTCTTTGTAGTAGTTCAGTTTGTCCTCCCTCTCGGTGGGTTTAAAAAATGCCCCCATTTTGTGCCGGAAGCGAGGGTCCAATAAGGTGGACAGCCAGAAGTCATCCCGCCGACAGATGGAAACAATTCTGGGGTCACTACGCAAGCACGTGAGCATGCTTCGTGCCATTTGCGCAAGTGACTCGGATGGACTACCTGTCTCCATCTCCACTGCATACTGCCACGGTGTGCCCGGGTCCTCTGTCTCGCCTTCCTCAAAAACCTCTAGCTCCTCTGGCTGCTCCTCCTCTCCTGTCCGCTGACTAGATAAACCAGCCATTTCGCCAAGCCTAAACTGTGTTTCACTGGGCAACTCCTCCTCCTCCTCTTCCTCCTCCTCCTCCAGTTCAGCTCCAACGGGGTTCATGTGGCCGTAAGATGTAAACGCCATGTCTCCAGTGCCCTGACCAGCCATGGTTTCCAACATGTGCTGTAGTACATGAAGCAGTGGAATCACGTCGTTCATCCCGTAATCCTGCCGACTGACAAATAAAGTGGCTTCCTCAAAGGGCCTGAGCAAACGGCAGGTGTCACGTATGAGCTGCCACTGGTTGACATTGAAGTTACACAGGGGAGTCCCCCTATCTGCTTGGATCATCAGGAAATCTGTGATGGCTTTTCTCTGTTCATATAATCGGTCCAACATGTGAAGGGTGGAATTCCAACGGGTGGAAACATCGCAAATCAGACTATGTTGGGGGATACCATTCTGACGCTGTAGCTCAAGAAGGGTGTGTTTGGCGGTGTAGGAGTGGCTGAAGTGCATGCAAAGTTTCCTTGAAGTTGTTAGGATGTCTTGCAGATGGGGGGAACACTTCAGAAACCGCTTGACAACCAGATTGAAGACGTGAGCCATGCAGGGGGCATGGGTCAGGCTTCCTTGGCGCAGCGCAGACAAAATGTTCTTCCCATTGTCGGTAACCATGATTCCCATTTTAAGTTTTCTCGGAGTAAGCCATGTTTGGATTTCCTCATGAATACATTTAAGCAGTTCCTCCCCTGTGTGACTCCGTTCGCCAAGACAAACCATGTGAAGCACTGCGTGACACCTCCGTGCCCTGCACACATGGTAGACTGGAGGGGCACTGAGACTTGAGCCTACAGTGGAGGGTGAGGAGATGGCGGAGGATGAGGAGGCCGAGTCGCACGGTGTCACAGGTCCAATGGGCAGAGAGCGCGGAGGCCGAAGCGGCGTGACCTGTCCAAGTTGCTGCTGCTGCTGCAAAGGGACCACATTCACCCAGTGGGCCGTAAACGACATGTACTGCCCCTGACCGTAGTTACAGCTCCAGATGTCGGCGCTGCCATGTATTTTGCTACACACCGACAGGCTCAAGGACTGGCCCACCTTCTGTTCAACAAAAGTGTGCAGCGCTGGTACTGCCTTCTTGGCAAAGAAATGACGGCTTGGGACTCTCCACCTCGGCTCGGCACAAGCCATCAGTTCTCTGAAAGGTGCAGATTCCACCACCTGAAAAGGGAGCGACTGCAGCACCAGCAACTTGGACAGGAGCACATTCAGCTTCTGCGCCGTAGGATGAGTGGGCGCATACTGCTGTCTCTTGGACATGGCTTCGCTGATGGATTGCTGGCGGGATGCATGACTTGGAGGAGGAGGAGCAGGAGCGACAGAGGATGGGTATGACGCACAGCTGCCTTCGGCTGAGGTGCTGGAGCCTTGGCTGGCAGAAATTGGGAGCTCACTTGGTGAGGAAGCAGACTGGACCACCCCTTGGGAGCCTCGGTTCTCCCAGGTCGCTTTATGGTGACGCATCATATGTTGACGCAGGGCCGTGGTGCCAACATTTGGACCCTGGCCACGCTTCACCTTTTGCCTACATATCTTGCATGTGGCCATGTTACCCTCCTGCGGATGCCTCAGGAGAAACTGCCACACTGCCGAGTAGCTACTTTTCCCACCCCCTGGCCTCACTGATTCACTGCTGCTGTTGCCAACTCCAGGAACCCCTGCTCCACTACCTCCTGATAAGGTAGACTGCCGCACAGCAGGTGCTCTACCCCGGCCCCGGCCCCGGCCGGATCCAGCCTTTGGAATTGTGCCCCCATGCTGACTGCTACCACCTTGCTGCCTCAGCTGCTGACTCCGGGGCAACCTGCGCCCCTCTTCTCCTGATGATGACGATGAAGCCCCTTCCTCACCCGGCTCCCAAGTGCGATCGGCTTCATCGTCATCATCACCGAGTTGTGGCTGTACGTCACTGATGTTCGTGGATTCGTCAACAGTGTCTGGCGCAGGAGCTGGAACGCTCGCAGCACCCACGACACTGTCCACATCACTATTTGTCTGCCTAGCTAAAGAAGCCACCTCCATTTCTTGGCTGGGCAGTAGCTGCTGACTGTCCTCCTGTATCTGATCGTCCTCCTCACTAAAGAGTGGAGCTGAACCCAAAGCATAGGATACGTCGCAGGGGGAGGGAACGGCGTAGGACAGAGGCAATGGGAGGACAGGGACTGCTCTCGGGGCATGCCAACTCAGGGTTGTGTCAGAGGAACCTACCGACCCTAGACTGGGGGTCTCAGACGTAAGTTGTGATGATGTTGTTGATGAGCGCGTCAACCAATCTACCACGGCAGATGCGTTACTGGTGGAGACCCGACCGCTAGCAGATACTGGCAGATTAGGTCTCTCAGCGTGACTCCTGCTGCTACTGGCCCCCAGTCTGATGCGAGCTCTGCCTGCGGAATCTTGGCCTCTGCCACTCCTCTTTTCACTTCCAGGCACTTGTCTGCCCGACATAGTCTAACTGGCGTGGTAGTAGGTGATATTTTAAGATCCCCCGGGCAGCGGTGGGTCTATATGAAACAGAATATAATGCACACCAAAAGTGAGCAGTAACACTCAGCCTCCAACAGGCCTGCTTAGTGTAAATAAGAGAGCTGCTTAGTGTAAATAAAGAGGGGTATGCTATGTTACAGAATGGGATGCCTCAACAGAAGTGCACCTGGCAGGCAGCAGTAAGCCTATGCCCAGCAAAAGTGTCTTTATCAGGGCTAATTTCAATTATAATAAGTGCAAATGGTTATATGGTCTTAAACAGAGGCTGCTGTAGTCACAGAATGGGATGCCCTGGCAGGGTCCAGAAGTACTATGCCCAGCAAAAGTGTCTTTATCAGGGCTAATTTCAATTATAATAAGTGCAAATGGTTATATGGTCTTAAACAGAGGCTGCTGTAGTCACAGAATGGGATGCCCCAAAAAAGATCCAGTAGTGCTATGCCGAGCAAAAGTGTCTTTATCAGGCTAATTTCAAATATAATAAGAGCAAATGGTTATATGGTCTTAAACAGAGGCTGCTGTAGTCACAGAATGGGATGCCCTGGCAGGGTCCAGAAGTACTATGCCCAGCAAAAGTGTCTTTATCAGGCTAATTTCAAATATAATAAGAGCAAATGGTTATATGGTCTTAAACAGAGGCTGCTGTAGTCACAGAATGGAATGCCCTGGCAGGGTCCAGAAGTACTATGCCCAGCAAAAGTGTCTTTATCAGGCCTAATTTCAATTATAATAAAAGCAAATGGTTATATGGTCTTAAACAGAGGCTGCTGTAGTCACAGAATGGGATGCCCTGGCAGGGTCCAGAAGTACTATGCCCAGCAAAAGTGTCTTTATCAGGCTAATTTCAAATATAATAAGAGCAAATGGTTATATGGTCTTAAACAGAGGCTGCTGTAGTCACAGAATGGGATGCCCTGGCAGGGTTCATTAGTACTATGCCGAGCAAAAGTGTCTTTATCAGGCTAATTTCAAATATAATAAGAGCAAATGGTTATATGGTCTTAAACAGAGGCTGCTGTAGTCACAGAATGGGATGCCCTCGCAGGGTCCAGAAGTACTATGCCGAGCAAAAGTGTCTTTATCAGGCTAATTTCAAATATAATAAGAGCAAATGGTTATATGGTCTTAAACAGAGGCTGCTGTAGTCACAGAATGGGATGCCCTGGCAGGGTCCAGAAGTACTATGCCGAGCAAAAGTGTCTTTATCAGGCTAATTTCAAATATAATAAGAGCAAATGGTTATATGGTCTTAAACAGAGGCTGCTGTAGTCACAGAATGGGATGCCCTGGCAGGGTCCAAAAGTACTATGCCCAGCAAAAGTGTCTTTATCAGGCTAATTTCAAATATAATAAGAGCAAATGGTTATATGGTCTTAAACAGAGGCTGCTGTAGTCACAGAATGGGATGCCCTGGCAGGGTCCAGAAGTACTATGCCCAGCAAAAGTGTCTTTATCAGGCCTAATTTCAATTATAATAAGAGCAAATGGTTATATGGTCTTAAACAGAGGCTGCTGTAGTCACAGAATGGGATGCCCTGGCAGGGTCCAGAAGTACTATGCCCAGCAAAAGTGTCTTTATCAGGCTAATTTCAAATATAATAAGAGCAAATGGTTATATGGTCTTAAACAGAGGCTGCTGTAGTCACAGAATGGGATGCCCTGGCAGGGTCCAGAAGTACTATGCCCAGCAAAAGTGTCTTTATCAGGCCTAATTTCAATTATAATAAGAGCAAATGGTTATATGGTCTTAAACAGAGGCTGCTGTAGTCACAGAATGGGATGCCCTGGCAGGGTCCAGAAGTACTATGCCGAGCAAAAGTGTCTTTATCAGGCTAATTTCAAATATAATAAGAGCAAATGGTTATATGGTCTTAAACAGAGGCTGCTGTAGTCACAGAATGGGATGCCCTGGCAGGGTCCAGAAGTACTATGCCCAGCAAAAGTGTCTTTATCAGGCCTAATTTCAATTATAATAAGTGCAAATGGTTATATGGTCTTAAACAGAGGCTGCTGTAGTCACAGAATGGGATGCCATGGCAGGGTCCAGAAGTACTATGCCGAGCAAAAGTGTCTTTATCAGGCTAATTTCAAATATACCGTATATACTCGAGTATAGGCCGACCCGAATATAAGCCGAGGCACCTAATTTTACCCCAAAAAACCTGGAAAAGTTATTGACTCGAGTATAAGCCGAGGGTGGGAAATGCAGCAGCTACCGGTAAATTTCAAAAATAAAAAATAGATACCAATAATGTTTTTGAATACCGTATTTATTTCAAAGAAAAACAGTAAACTAGCTCTGTAAGTGGAAAAGAGGGTCAATAAAAACAATATGGTATCAACAATAACTTTAAAAGTACAAAAACCTTAGCTCATTCAGCAACCAAGCTACAACACAAGAGTTAAAATCCTTCAAAACTGGATTCCTCCTCATCATCTGTATTTCCAAACAGAGCTTCAGCATTAGCTGGTGTGAGGTTATCAGCATAGACATTGTCATCATCACTGAGTTCGCAGTCATCATCATTACTGCTGTCGTTCTCATACAAAGCGCTGTCTTCACTGCCATCCATAGCATTACTAATGCCGCATTTCTTGAAGGCGCGTTGCACCATTTCCTCCGGAATATCTTCCCAGGCATCACGAACCCACTTTGCTATCAAATCTATGTCGGGCTTCATCAGATTTCCACCTTTTGTCAGTCGGGCTTGACCAGATGACATCCATTCATGCCACATCTTTCTCACACGGTCTTTGAAAGGTTTATTTAAACATACATCTAGCGGTTGCAATACAGATGTAAGCCCACCTGGAATAACGGCCAAAGTAATTTGAGAAGATTTTGCCATTTTTTTTATGTCATCAGATGTGTGGGCTCTGAACATATCCCAAACTAGCAATGATGCTCTTTTCTTTAAGGCTGCTCCTGGTCGTCCATTCCAAATTTCTTCCAACCATTTCTTTGTTCCGTCTTCATCCATCCAGCCTTTAATATGTGCGCGCACTGTAATTCGTGGTGGGAATTTCATCTTTTTAGGCAAGGTCTTTCTTTTAAAAATAATGACAGGCCGCAGCTTAGTTCCATTAGCCAAACATGAGAGAACAACTGTGAAATGGTTTTTTTCATTTCCTGTGGTTCTGAGAAAAATAGTTTTGTCTCCCAAACTTGCCACAGTTCTGTTGCTTGGAAGATCAAAGGTCATAGGTGTTTCATCCATGTTACCAATATCTCCCAGGTCATAGTTATGGATCCTTCTTTGCTTTATGATGAATGAATGGAATGACATCACTTTTTCATCAAGGTCTTTTGGCAACTTCTGTGAAATCTTTGTTCTTTGCCGCAAACATAGGGCAAACCTATTCATGAAGCGGGTACACCATCCTGCTGACGCAACAAATTTTTCAATGCCTGGTGCTTTAAATGTGTCATCTTTAGCCATTTGAAGGGCACGTAAACGAATTCCCATGCGTGTTACGCAGTAACCATTTTGACGACACTCCATAACCCATTTATGCAATTCAGTCTCTAGAGCCCCATATGAAGTTGTTAAACCACGTTGAGCTTTTTTTGCCTTTGGAATCTTTTCCAAGTCGGCTTTCTTTTTCCGCCATTCCCTCACTTGTTTTTCATCAACACAAAATTCCCTACTTGCAATACTGTTATTGCTTTCTTCTGCTCTTGACACAACCTTAAGTTTGAAACCAGCTTCGAATGACCTGCGTTTTTCTTTTGGTCCAGGATTACCGGTAGAAGTATTGGGATCCATTTCTAACAGGATAAAAAAAAAGACTTTTACGGGTAGCGTACGGTATCTTTTGAGGCCTAATGCAGGCTGACATTACAAAAAGTGATGACATGACTGTTTGCATAGAGCAGCCTGTGTTAGGGCTCATAATATACGGTACATTCTACCAGTGTCCTGCCTGTGTCCATGAAATATACCGTACAGCCTGCCTGTGTCCATTATAGGAAAACTGTCACATACGGTAAGCATAACCGCACTAACCAGTGGCCCAGGCTGGTAGTGCGGTTTATGCTGAGTAAATACCTGGCTCCTGCCGTTTGATTGCCCGATCCGTTCTGCCGTTATACCAGTAGTTGATTGCCGCCTTCCTCTGCAACGCGCCGGCTCCCTCTATACACCTGGAAGCGGCCGCTTGCCAGGCTGGACTGAAGCTGCGCCGGCCGCTTCTGGGTGTACGCTATGGCAGTGCAAAAATGAACGCAAGCATCTTTCCCGTTAGCTTAAACCGGACGTTCACCATGATTTACGGTAATGAAAAGCCCAAACTCTTTAAAAACGGTTCCCCAGCATCTAACATTAATATATTTAACATTTTTAGTGACTAACGTACCGTATTATTTTTTCCCCCACTGGGCTGCAACTCTGTTCAGGAATTTAGGATACGGGCGCCGCCATCTTGACTCAGAAGCATCACACTTACAGAGGAGAGGAGAGTGGGATAAGGTACAGGGGGGCAGGTTATAGCTGTGCTTTGCTCAGACAGAGCAGAGCTGGGGTCAGGTAAAGGTCAGCAATCCCAGAATGCAGAGCAGCACAGTCAGGAAGCACTTCCTGTTTGTAGGCTGCCTGATGCTCCATGAGCCGCCATGTTGGATGTTTAAAGGCTCATAACATGCAGTAGATGCAGGTAGGATGATTTTTAATGTGGACAATCTATATGTACAGGGTTTGGGTAACATATAAGATAGACTCTTATTCAGAGTGAAGGTCCGGATTAATGTGGGCAATCTGTATGTACAGGGTGTGGGTAACATATAAGATAGGCTCTTATTCAGGGTGAGGGTCCGGATTAATGTGGGCAATCTGTATGTACAGGGTGTGGGTAACATAGTAAGATAGGCTCTTATTCAGGGTGAAGGTCCGGATTAATGTGGGCAATCTGTATGTACAGGGTGTGGGAAACATAGTAAAATAGGCTCTTATTCAGGGTGAGGGTCCGGATTAATGTGGGCAATCTGTATGTACAGGGTGTGGGAAACATAGTAAGATAGGCTCTTATTCAGGGTGAGGGTCCGGATTAATGTGGGCAATCTGTATGTACAGGGTGTGGGAAACATAGTAAGATAGGCTCTTATTCAGGGTGAGGGTCCGGATTAATGTGGGCAATCTGTATGTACAGGGTGTGGGAAACATAGTAAGATAGGCTCTTATTCAGGGTGAGGGTCCGGATTAGGGTCCGGATTAATGTGGGCAATCTGTATGTACAGGGTGTGGGTAACATAGTAAGATAGGCTCTTATTCAGGGTGAGGGTCCGGATTAATGTGGGCAATCTGTATTTACAGGGTGTGGGTAACATAGTAAGATAGGCTCTTATTCAGGGTGAGGGTCTGGATTAATGTGGGCAATCTGTATTTACAGGGTGTGGGTAACATAGTAAGATAGGCTCTTATTCAGGGTGAGGGTCCGGATTAATGTGGGCAATCTGTATTTACAGGGTGTGGGTAATATAGTAAGATAAGACTCTTATTCAGGGTGAAGGTCCCAGATTAATGTGGGCAATCTGTATTTACAGGGTGTGGGTAATATAGTAAGATAAGACTCTTATTCAGGGTGAAGGTCCCAGATTAATGTGGGCAATCTGTATTTACAGGGTGTGGGTAATATAGTAAGATAAGACTCTTATTCAGGGTGAAGGTCCCAGATTAATGTGGGCAATCTGTATTTACAGGGTGTGGGAAACATTGAATGTTGCTAGGTACAGAAATCTTACCTGCTCCTTCGATGCTGCTTCTTCCCTCACACAAAAATGGCGGGCACGCTCACTTCATTAACTATGCCGGATGACGTGGTGAGCGAGCCCGTCATTTTCGAGTGAGGGAGCAGTGTGACAGAAGGCCTTGCTGGCCAATCAGGAGAAAGCTAGATATGATGAGGTGAGGGGCGGGGTTTACATCCGCACACAGCGAGACTAGCTGTGAGCGGCGGTGCCGGCCGTGGCGGAGCCGGCCGCGGCGGACTTAGCAGGGCATTGACAGGAGCAACTTAGCAGGGCAACTTGACAGGAGCGGAGGAGCTGCCGTGGGTGCGCGCGCGCCTTAGAAGAAGGCTGCTGACAGCAGGTACCGCCGTCCGCCGTCCAGCGTCGTCCCCCTCCGACTTCCTATCCCCCACCTAATGCCGGCTGTTGTGCGCTGCTGCCGGTGGCCATGCAACAGTGCCTGGCAGACCAGGCGGCCGCGGGCGCGGCCTATGCTGGCCAAAATTGACTCACTGCGGGCCCAAAGTGACTCCCTGACTCGAGTATAAGCCGAGGCGGCTTTTTTCAGCCCAAAAAGTGGGCTGAAAAACTCGGCTTATACTCGAGTATATACGGTAATAAGAGCAAATGGTTATATGGTCTTAAACAGAGGCTGCTGTAGTCACAGAATGGGATGCCCTGGCAGGGTCCAGAAGTTCTATGCCCAGCAAAAGTGTCTTTATCAGGCCTAATTTCAATTATAATAAGAGCAAATGGTTATATGGTCTTAAACAGAGGCTGCTGTAGTCACAGAATGGGATGCCCTGGCAGGGTCCAGAAGTACTATGCCCAGCAAAAGTGTCTTTATCAGGCTAATTTCAAATATAATAAGAGCAAATGGTTATATGGTCTTAAACAGGGGCTGCTGTAGTCACAGAATGGGATGCCCTGGCAGGGTCCAGAAGTACTATGCCCAGCAAAAGTGTCTTTATCAGGCTAATTTCAAATATAATAAGAGCAAATGGTTATATGGTCTTAAACAGAGGCTGCTGTAGTCACAGAATGGGATGCCCTGGCAGCGTCCAGAAGTACTATGCCCAGCAAAAGTGTCTTTATCAGGCCTAATTTCAATTATAATAAGAGCAAATGGATATATGGTCTTAAACAGAGGCTGCTGTAGTCACAGAATGGGATGCCCTGGCAGGGTCCAGAAGTACTATGCCGAGCAAAAGTGTCTTTATCAGGCTAATTTCAAATATAATAAGAGCAAATGGTTATATGGTCTTAAACAGAGGCTGCTGTAGTCACAGAATGGGATGCCCTGGCAGGGTCCAGAAGTACTATGCCCAGCAAAAGTGTCTTTATCAGGCCTAATTTCAATTATAATAAGAGCAAATGGTTATATGGTCTTAAACAGAGGCTGCTGTAGTCACAGAATGGGATGCCCTGGCAGGGTCCAGAAGTACTATGCCCAGCAAAAGTGTCTTTATCAGGCCTAATTTCAATTATAATAAGAGCAAATGGTTATATGGTCTTAAACAGAGGCTGCTGTAGTCACAGAATGGGATGCCCTGGCAGGGTCCAGAAGTACTATGCCGAGCAAAAGTGTCTTTATCAGGCTAATTTCAAATATAATAAGAGCAAATGGTTATATGGTCTTAAACAGAGGCTGCTGTAGTCACAGAATGGGATGCCCTGGCAGGGTCCAGAAGTACTATGCCCAGCAAAAGTGTCTTTATCAGGCCTAATTTCAATTAAAATAAGAAGAGCAAATGGTTATATGGTCTTAAACAGAGGCTGCTGTAGTCACAGAATGGGATGCCCTGGCAGGGTCCAGAAGTACTATGCCCAGCAAAAGTGTCTTTATCATGCTAATTTCAAATATAATAAGAGCAAATGGTTATATGGTCTTAAACAGAGGCTGCTGTAGTCACAGAATGGGATGCCCTGGCAGGGTCCAGAAGTACTATGCCCAGCAAAAGTGTCTTTATCAGGCCTAATTTCAATTATAATAAGAGCAAATGGTTATATGGTCTTAAACAGAGGCTGCTGTAGTCACAGAATGGGATGCCCTGGCAGGGTCCAGAAGTACTATGCCCAGCAAAAGTGTCTTTATCAGGCTAATTTCAAATATAATAAGAGCAAATGGTTATATGGTCTTAAACAGAGGCTGCTGTAGTCACAGAATGGGATGCCCTGGCAGGGTCCAGAAGTACTATGCCCAGCAAAAGTGTCTTTATCAGGCCTAATTTCAATTATAATAAGAGCAAATGGTTATATGGTCTTAAACAGAGGCTGCTGTAGTCACAGAATGGGATGCCCTGGCAGGGTCCAGAAGTACTATGCCGAGCAAAAGTGTCTTTATCAGGCTAATTTCAAATATAATAAGAGCAAATGGTTATATGGTCTTAAACAGAGGCTGCTGTAGTCACAGAATGGGATGCCCTGGCAGGGTCCAGAAGTACTATGCCCAGCAAAAGTGTCTTTATCAGGCCTAATTTCAATTAAAATAAGAAGAGCAAATGGTTATATGGTCTTAAACAGAGGCTGCTGTAGTCACAGAATGGGATGCCCTGGCAGGGTCCAGAAGTACTATGCCCAGCAAAAGTGTCTTTATCATGCTAATTTCAAATATAATAAGAGCAAATGGTTATATGGTCTTAAACAGAGGCTGCTGTAGTCACAGAATGGGATGCCCTGGCAGGGTCCAGAAGTACTATGCCCAGCAAAAGTGTCTTTATCAGGCCTAATTTCAATTATAATAAGAGCAAATGGTTATATGGTCTTAAACAGAGGCTGCTGTAGTCACAGAATGGGATGCCCTGGCAGGGTCCAGAAGTACTATGCCCAGCAAAAGTGTCTTTATCAGGCTAATTTCAAATATAATAAGAGCAAATGGTTATATGGTCTTAAACAGAGGCTGCTGTAGTCACAGAATGGGATGCCCTGGCAGGGTCCAGAAGTACTATGCCCAGCAAAAGTGTCTTTATCAGGCTAATTTCAAATATAACAAGAGCAAATGGTTATATGGTCTTAAACAGAGGCTGCTGTAGTCACAGAATGGGATGCCCTGGCAGGGTCCAGAAGTACTATGCCCAGCAAAAGTGTCTTTATCAGGCTAATTTCAAATATAATAAGAGCAAATGGTTATATGGTCTTAAACAGAGGCTGCTGTAGTCACAGAATGGGATGCCCTGGCAGGGTCCAGAAGTACTATGCCCAGCAAAAGTGTCTTTATCAGGCCTAATTTCAATTATAATAAGAGCAAATGGTTATATGGTCTTAAACAGAGGCTGCTGTAGTCACAGAATGGGATGCCCTGGCAGGGTCCAGAAGTAATATGCCGAGCAAAAGTGTCTTTATCAGGCTAATTTCAAATATAATAAGAGCAAATGGTTATATGGTCTTAAACAGAGGCTGCTGTAGTCACAGAATGGGATGCCCTGGCAGGGTCCAGAAGTACTATGCCCAGCAAAAGTGTCTTTATCAGGCCTAATTTCAATTATAATAAGAAGAGCAAATGGTTATATGGTCTTAAACAGAGGCTGCTGTAGTCACAGAATGGGATGCCCTGGCAGGGTCCATTAGTACTATGCCGAGCAAAAGTGTCTTTATCAGGCTAATTTCAAATATAATAAGAGCAAATGGTTATATGGTCTTAAACAGAGGCTGCTGTAGTCACAGAATGGGATGCCCTGGCAGGGTCCAGAAGTACTATGCCCAGCAAAAGTGTCTTTATCAGGCTAATTTCAAATATAATAAGAGCAAATGGTTATATGGTCTTAAACAGAGGCTGCTGTAGTCACAGAATGGGATGCCCTGGCAGGGTCCAGAAGTACTATGCCCAGCAAAAGTGTCTTTATCAGGCCTAATTTCAATTATAATAAGAGCAAATGGTTATATGGTCTTAAACAGAGGCTGCTGTAGTCACAGAATGGGATGCCCTGGCAGGGTCCAGAAGTACTATGCCCAGCAAAAGTGTCTTTATCAGGCTAATTTCAAATATAATAAGAGCAAATGGTTATATGGTCTTAAACAGAGGCTGCTGTAGTCACAGAATGGGATGCCCTGGCAGGGTCCAGAAGTACTATGCCCAGCAAAAGTGTCTTTATCAGGCCTAATTTCAATTATAATAAGAGCAAATGGTTATATGGTCTTAAACAGAGGCTGCTGTAGTCACAGAATGGGATGCCCTGGCAGGGTCCAGAAGTACTATGCCCAGCAAAAGTGTCTTTATCAGACTAATTTCAAATATAATAAGAGCAAATGGTTATATGGTCTTAAACAGAGGCTGCTGAAGTCACAGAATGGGATGCCCTGGCAGGGTCCAGAAGTACTATGCCCAGCAAAAGTGTCTTTATCAGGCTAATTTCAAATATAATAAGAGCAAATGGTTATATGGTCTTAAACAGAGGCTGCTGTAGTCACAGAATGGGATGCCCTGGCAGGGTCCAGAAGTACTATGCCCAGCAAAAGTGTCTTTATCAGGCCTAATTTCAATTATAATAAGAGCAAATGGTTATATGGTCTTAAACAGAGGCTGCTGTAGTCACAGAATGGGATGCCCTGGCAGGGTCCAGAAGTACTATGCCCAGCAAAAGTGTCTTTATCAGGCTAATTTCAAATATAATAAGAGCAAATGGTTATATGGTCTTAAACAGAGGCTGCTGTAGTCACAGAATGGGATGCCCTGGCAGGGTCCAGAAGTACTATGCCCAGCAAAAGTGTCTTTATCAGGCCTAATTTCAATTATAATAAGTGCAAATGGTTATATGGTCTTAAACAGAGGCTGCTGTAGTCACAGAATGGGATGCCATGGCAGGGTCCAGAAGTACTATGCCGAGCAAAAGTGTCTTTATCAGGCTAATTTCAAATATAATAAGAGCAAATGGTTATATGGTCTTAAACAGAGGCTGCTGTAGTCACAGAATGGGATGCCCTGGCAGGGTCCAGAAGTACTATGCCCAGCAAAAGTGTCTTTATCAGGCCTAATTTCAATTATAATAAGAGCAAATGGTTATATGGTCTTAAACAGAGGCTGCTGTAGTCACAGAATGGAATGCCCTGGCAGGGTCCAGAAGTACTATGCCCAGCAAAAGTGTCTTTATCAGGCTAATTTCAAATATAATAAGAGCAAATGGTTATATGGTCTTAAACAGAGGCTGCTGTAGTCACAGAATGGGATGCCCTGGCAGGGTCCAGAAGTACTATGCCCAGCAAAAGTGTCTTTATCAGGCTAATTTCAAATATAATAAGAGCAAATGGTTATATGGTCTTAAACAGAGGCTGCTGTAGTCACAGAATGGGATGCCCTGGCAGCGTCCAGAAGTACTATGCCCAGCAAAAGTGTCTTTATCAGGCCTAATTTCAATTAAAATAATAGCAAATGGATATATGGTCTTAAACAGAGGCTGCTGTAGTCACAGAATGGGATGCCCTGGCAGGGTCCAGAAGTACTATGCCGAGCAAAAGTGTCTTTATCAGGCTAATTTCAAATATAATAAGAGCAAATGGTTATATGGTCTTAAACAGAGGCTGCTGTAGTCACAGAATGGGATGCCCTGGCAGGGTCCAGAAGTACTATGCCCAGCAAAAGTGTCTTTATCAGGCCTAATTTCAATTATAATAAGAGCAAATGGTTATATGGTCTTAAACAGAGGCTGCTGTAGTCACAGAATGGGATGCCATGGCAGGGTCCAGAAGTACTATGCCGAGCAAAAGTGTCTTTATCAGGCTAATTTCAAATATAATAAGAGCAAATGGTTATATGGTCTTAAACAGAGGCTGCTGTAGTCACAGAATGGGATGCCCTGGCAGGGTCCAGAAGTACTATGCCCAGCAAAAGTGTCTTTATCAGGCCTAATTTCAATTATAATAAGAGCAAATGGTTATATGGTCTTAAACAGAGGCTGCTGTAGTCACAGAATGGAATGCCCTGGCAGGGTCCAGAAGTACTATGCCCAGCAAAAGTGTCTTTATCAGGCTAATTTCAAATATAATAAGAGCAAATGGTTATATGGTCTTAAACAGAGGCTGCTGTAGTCACAGAATGGGATGCCCTGGCAGGGTCCAGAAGTACTATGCCCAGCAAAAGTGTCTTTATCAGGCTAATTTCAAATATAATAAGAGCAAATGGTTATATGGTCTTAAACAGAGGCTGCTGTAGTCACAGAATGGGATGCCCTGGCAGCGTCCAGAAGTACTATGCCCAGCAAAAGTGTCTTTATCAGGCCTAATTTCAATTAAAATAATAGCAAATGGATATATGGTCTTAAACAGAGGCTGCTGTAGTCACAGAATGGGATGCCCTGGCAGGGTCCAGAAGTACTATGCCGAGCAAAAGTGTCTTTATCAGGCTAATTTCAAATATAATAAGAGCAAATGGTTATATGGTCTTAAACAGAGGCTGCTGTAGTCACAGAATGGGATGCCCTGGCAGGGTCCAGAAGTACTATGCCCAGCAAAAGTGTCTTTATCAGGCCTAATTTCAATTATAATAAGAGCAAATGGTTATATGGTCTTAAACAGAGGCTGCTGTAGTCACAGAATGGGATGCCCTGGCAGGGTCCAGAAGTACTATGCCGAGCAAAAGTGTCTTTATCAGGCTAATTTCAAATATAGTAAGAGAAAATGGTTATATGGTCTTAAACAGAGGCTGCTGTAGTCACAGAATGGGATGCCCTGGCAGGGTCCAGAAGTACTATGCCCAGCAAAAGTGTCTTTATCAGGCCTAATTTCAATTATAATAAGAGCAAATGGTTATATGGTCTTAAACAGAGGCTGCTGTAGTCACAGAATGGGATGCCCTGGCAGGGTCCAGAAGTACTATGCCCAGCAAAAGTGTCTTTATCAGACTAATTTCAAATATAATAAGAGCAAATGGTTATATGGTCTTAAACAGAGGCTGCTGTAGTCACAGAATGGGATGCTCTGGCAGGGTCCAGAAGTACTATGCCCAGCAAAAGTGTCTTTATCAGGCTAATTTCAAATATAATAAGAGCAAATGGTTATATGGTCTTAAACAGAGGCTGCTGTAGTCACAGAATGGGATGCCCTGGCAGGGTCCAGAAGTACTATGCCCAGCAAAAGTGTCTTTATCAGGCCTAATTTCAATTATAATAAGAGCAAATGGTTATATGGTCTTAAACAGAGGCTGCTGTAGTCACAGAATGGGATGCCCTGGCAGGGTCCAGAAGTACTATGCCGAGCAAAAGTGTCTTTATCAGGCTAATTTCAAATATAATAAGAGCAAATGGTTATATGGTCTTAAACAGAGGCTGCTGTAGTCACAGAATGGGATGCCCTGGCAGGGTCCAGAAGTACTATGCCCAGCAAAAGTGTCTTTATCAGGCCTAATTTCAATTATAATAAGAAGAGCAAATGGTTATATGGTCTTAAACAGAGGCTGCTGTAGTCACAGAATGGGATGCCCTGGCAGGGTCCATTAGTACTATGCCGAGCAAAAGTGTCTTTATCAGGCTAATTTCAAATATAATAAGAGCAAATGGTTATATGGTCTTAAACAGAGGCTGCTGTAGTCACAGAATGGGATGCCCTGGCAGGGTCCAGAAGTACTATGCCCAGCAAAAGTGTCTTTATCATGCTAATTTCAATTATAATAAGAGCAAATGGTTATATGGTCTTAAACAGAGGCTGCTGTAGTCACAGAATGGGATGCCCTGGCAGGGTCCAGAAGTACTATGCCCAGCAAAAGTGTCTTTATCAGGCTAATTTCAAATATAATAAGAGCAAATGGTTATATGGTCTTAAACAGAGGCTGCTGTAGTCACAGAATTGGATGCCCTGGCAGGGTCCAGAAGTACTATGCCCAGCAAAAGTGTCTTTATCAGGCTAATTTCAAATATAATAAGAGCAAATGGTTATATGGTCTTAAACAGAGGCTGCTGTAGTCACAGAATGGGATGCCCTGGCAGGGTCCAGAAGTACTATGCCCAGCAAAAGTGTCTTTATCAGGCTAATTTCAAATATAATAAGAGCAAATGGTTATATGGTCTTAAACAGAGGCTGCTGTAGTCACAGAATGGGATGCCCTGGCAGGGTCCAGAAGTACTATGCCCAGCAAAAGTGTCTTTATCAGGCCTAATTTCAATTATAATAAGAGAAAATGGTTATATGGTCTTAAACAGAGGCTGCTGTAGTCACAGAATGGGATGCCCTGGCAGGGTCCAGAAGTACTATGCCGAGCAAAAGTGTCTTTATCAGGCTAATTTCAAATATAATAAGAGCAAATGGTTATATGGTCTTAAACAGAGGCTGCTGTAGTCACAGAATGGGATGCCCTGGCAGGGTCCAGAAGTACTATGCCCAGCAAAAGTGTCTTTATCAGGCCTAATTTCAATTATAATAAGAAGAGCAAATGGTTATATGGTCTTAAACAGAGGCTGCTGTAGTCACAGAATGGGATGCCCTGGCAGGGTCCATTAGTACTATGCCGAGCAAAAGTGTCTTTATCAGGCTAATTTCAAATATAATAAGAGCAAATGGTTATATGGTCTTAAACAGAGGCTGCTGTAGTCACAGAATGGGATGCCCTGGCAGGGTCCAGAAGTACTATGCCGAGCAAAAGTGTCTTTATCAGGCTAATTTCAAATATAATAAGAGCAAATGGTTATATGGTCTTAAACAGAGGCTGCTGTAGTCACAGAATGGGATGCCCTGGCAGGGTCCAGAAGTACTATGCCCAGCAAAAGTGTCTTTATCAGGCCTAATTTCAATTATAATAAGAGCAAATGGTTATATGGTCTTAAACAGAGGCTGCTGTAGTCACAGAATGGGATGCCCTGGCAGGGTCCAGAAGTACTATGCCCAGCAAAAGTGTCTTTATCAGGCTAATTTCAAATATAATAAGAGCAAATGGTTATATGGTCTTAAACAGAGGCTGCTGTAGTCACAGAATGGGATGCCCTGGCAGGGTCCAGAAGTACTATGCCCAGCAAAAGTGTCTTTATCAGGCCTAATTTCAATTATAATAAGAGCAAATGGTTATATGGTCTTAAACAGAGGCTGCTGTAGTCACAGAATGGGATGCCCTGGCAGGGTCCAGAAGTACTATGCCCAGCAAAAGTGTCTTTATCAGGCTAATTTCAAATATAATAAGAGCAAATGGTTATATGGTCTTAAACAGAGGCTGCTGTAGTCACAGAATGGGATGCCCTGGCAGGGTCCAGAAGTACTATGCCCAGCAAAAGTGTCTTTATCAGGCTAATTTCAAATATAATAAGAGCAAATGGTTATATGGTCTTAAACAGAGGCTGCTGTAGTCACAGAATGGGATGCCCTGGCAGGGTCCAGAAGTACTATGCCCAGCAAAAGTGTCTTTATCAGGCCTAATTTCAATTATAATAAGAGCAAATGGTTATATGGTCTTAAACAGAGGCTGCTGTAGTCACAGAATGGGATGCCCTGGCAGGGTCCAGAAGTACTATGCCCAGCAAAGTGTCTTTATCAGGCTAATTTCAAATATAATAAGAGCAAATGGTTATATGGTCTTAAACAGAGGCTGCTGTAGTCACAGAATGGGATGCCCTGGCAGGGTCCAGAAGTACTATGCCCAGCAAAAGTGTCTTTATCAGGCCTAATTTCAATTATAATAAGAGCAAATGGTTATATGGTCTTAAACAGAGGCTGCTGTAGTCACAGAATGGGATGCCCTGGCAGGGTCCAGAAGTACTATGCCGAGCAAAAGTGTCTTTATCAGGCCTAATTTCAATTATAATAAGAGCAAATGGTTATATGGTCTTAAACAGAGGCTGCTGTAGTCACAGAATGGGATGCCCTGGCAGGGTCCAGAAGTACTATGCCCAGCAAAAGTGTCTTTATCAGGCCTAATTTCAATTATAATAAGAGCAAATGGTTATATGGTCTTAAACAGAGGCTGCTGTAGTCACAGAATGGGATGCCCTGGCAGGGTCCAGAAGTACTATGCCGAGCAAAAGTGTCTTTATCAGGCTAATTTCAAATATAATAAGAGCAAATGGTTATATGGTCTTAAACAGAGGCTGCTGTAGTCACAGAATGGGATGCCCTGGCAGGGTCCAGAAGTACTATGCCCAGCAAAAGTGTCTTTATCAGGCCTAATTTCAATTATAATAAGTGCAAATGGTTATATGGTCTTAAACAGAGGCTGCTGTAGTCACAGAATGGGATGCCCTGGCAGGGTCCAGAAGTACTATGCCGAGCAAAAGTGTCTTTATCAGGCTAATTTCAAATATAATAAGAGCAAATGGTTATATGGTCTTAAACAGAGGCTGCTGTAGTCACAGAATGGGATGCCCTGGCAGGGTCCAGAAGTACTATGCCCAGCAAAAGTGTCTTTATCAGGCCTAATTTCAATTATAATAAGAGCAAATGGTTATATGGTCTTAAACAGAGGCTGCTGTAGTCACAGAATGGAATGCCCTGGCAGGGTCCAGAAGTACTATGCCGAGCAAAAGTGTCTTTATCAGGCTAATTTCAAATATAATAAGAGCAAATGGTTATATGGTCTTAAACAGAGGCTGCTGTAGTCACAGAATGGGATGCCCTGGCAGGGTCCAGAAGTACTATGCCCAGCAAAAGTGTCTTTATCAGGCTAATTTCAAATATAATAAGAGCAAATGGTTATATGATCTTAAACAGAGGCTGCTGTAGTCACAGAATGGGATGCCCTGGCAGGGTCCAGAAGTACTATGCCAGCAAAAGTGTCTTTATCAGGCTAATTTCAAATATAATAAGAGCAAATGGTTATATGGTCTTAAACAGAGGCTGCTGTAGTCACAGAATGGGATGCCCTGGCAGGGTCCAGAAGTACTATGCCCAGCAAAAGTGTCTTTATCAGGCTAATTTCAAATATAATAAGAGCAAATGGTTATATGGTCTTAAACAGAGGCTGCTGTAGTCACAGAATGGGATGCCCTGGCAGGGTCCAGAAGTACTATGCCAGCAAAAGTGTCTTTATCAGGCTAATTTCAAATATAATAAGAGCAAATGGTTATATGGTCTTAAACAGAGGCTGCTGTAGTCACAGAATGGGATGCCCTGGCAGGGTCCAGAAGTACTATGCCGAGCAAAAGTGTCTTTATCAACTAATTTCAAATATAATAAGAGCAAATGGTTATATGGTCTTAAACAGAGGCTGCTGTAGTCACAGAATGGGATGCCCTGGCAGGGTCCAGAAGTACTATGCCCAGCAAAAGTGTCTTTATCAGGCCTAATTTCAATTATAATAAGAGCAAATGGTTATATGGTCTTAAACAGAGGCTGCTGTAGTCACAGAATGGGATGCCCTGGCAGGGTCCAGAAGTACTATGCCGAGCAAAAGTGTCTTTATCAGGCTAATTTCAAATATAATAAGAGCAAATGGTTATATGGTCTTAAACAGAGGCTGCTGTAGTCACAGAATGGGATGCCCTGGCAGGGTCCAGAAGTACTATGCCCAGCAAAAGTGTCTTTATCAGGCCTAATTTCAATTATAATAAGAGCAAATGGTTATATGGTCTTAAACAGAGGCTGCTGTAGTCACAGAATGGGATGCCCTGGCAGGGTCCAGAAGTACTATGCCCAGCAAAAGTGTCTTTATCAGGCTAATTTCAAATATAATAAGAGCAAATGGTTATATGGTCTTAAACAGAGGCTGCTGTAGTCACAGAATGGGATGCCCTGGCAGGGTCCAGAAGTACTATGCCGAGCAAAAGTGTCTTTATCAGCTAATTTCAAATATAATAAGAGCAAATGGTTATATGGTCTTAAACAGAGGCTGCTGTAGTCACAGAATGGGATGCCCTGGCAGGGTCCAGAAGTACTATGCCCAGCAAAAGTGTCTTTATCAGGCCTAATTTCAATTATAATAAGAGCAAATGGTTATATGGTCTTAAACAGAGGCTGCTGTAGTCACAGAATGGGATGCCCTGGCAGGGTCCAGAAGTACTATGCCAGCAAAAGTGTCTTTATCAGGCTAATTTCAAATATAATAAGAGCAAATGGTTATATGGTCTTAAACAGAGGCTGCTGTAGTCACAGAATGGGATGCCCTGGCAGGGTCCAGAAGTACTATGCCCAGCAAAAGTGTCTTTATCAGGCTAATTTCAAATATAATAAGAGCAAATGGTTATATGGTCTTAAACAGAGGCTGCTGTAGTCACAGAATGGGATGCCCTGGCAGGGTCCAGAAGTACTATGCCCAGCAAAAGTGTCTTTATCAGGCCTAATTTCAATTATAATAAGAGCAAATGGTTATATGGTCTTAAACAGAGGCTGCTGTAGTCACAGAATGGGATGCCCTGGCAGGGTCCAGAAGTACTATGCCGAGCAAAAGTGTCTTTATCAGGCTAATTTCAAATATAATAAGAGCAAATGGTTATATGGTCTTAAACAGAGGCTGCTGTAGTCACAGAATGGGATGCCCTGGCAGGGTCCAGAAGTACTATGCCCGAGCAAAAGTGTCTTTATCAGGCTAATTTCAAATATAATAAGAGCAAATGGTTATATGGTCTTAAACAGAGGCTGCTGTAGTCACAGAATGGGATGCCCTGGCAGGGTCCAGAAGTACTATGCCCAGCAAAAGTGTCTTTATCAGGCTAATTTCAATTATAATAAGAGCAAATGGTTATATGGTCTTAAACAGAGGCTGCTGTAGTCACAGAATGGGATGCCCTGGCAGGGTCCAGAAGTACTATGCCCAGCAAAAGTGTCTTTATCAGGCTAATTTCAAATATAATAAGAGCAAATGGTTATATGGTCTTAAACAGAGGCTGCTGTAGTCACAGAATGGGATGCCCTGGCAGGGTCCAGAAGTACTATGCCCAGCAAAAGTGTCTTTATCAGGCCTAATTTCAATTATAATAAGAGCAAATGGTTATATGGTCTTAAACAGAGGCTGCTGTAGTCACAGAATGGGATGCCCTGGCAGGGTCCAGAAGTACTATGCCGAGCAAAAGTGTCTTTATCAGGCTAATTTCAAATATAATAAGAGCAAATGGTTATATGGTCTTAAACAGAGGCTGCTGTAGTCACAGAATGGGATGCCCTGGCAGGGTCCAGAAGTACTATGCCCAGCAAAAGTGTCTTTATCAGGCTAATTTCAAATATAATAAGAGCAAATGGTTATATGGTCTTAAACAGAGGCTGCTGTAGTCACAGAATGGGATGCCCTGGCAGGGTCCAGAAGTACTATGCCCAGCAAAAGTGTCTTTATCAGGCCTAATTTCAATTATAATAAGAGCAAATGGTTATATGGTCTTAAACAGAGGCTGCTGTAGTCACAGAATGGGATGCCCTGGCAGGGTCCAGAAGTACTATGCCCAGCAAAAGTGTCTTTATCAGGCTAATTTCAAATATAATAAGAGCAAATGGTTATATGATCTTAAACAGAGGCTGCTGTAGTCACAGAATGGGATGCCCTGGCAGGGGTCCAGAAGTACTATGCCGAGCAAAAGTGTCTTTATCAGGCTAATTTCA